>CM029661.1:16889099-19564099 GCA_017311315.1 Dendrocalamus latiflorus
AATGGACACTTTAGTTGAGTTGGATTTGAGTTTTGCAAAAGTTTTAGAAAATTTAGAGTGTGAGAATAGTGTTGTTGTGGAAGACTAATGTGGTCATACAAGACTAGTGTGGTCTTCATAAGACCAGTGTGGTCTTCGTAGACCAATGTAATTAGATGCTAGACTAGTGTGGCTATGGATTCTGGAGAGGGTATATATATTTGAGGGTACCCTAGATATGTTTGGGGTTTCCATAGAGTTCTAGAGAGGGCAGACATGTTGAACGTACCCAAGAGATGTCTGGGGTTGCTAGTGAGAAGTGTGTCGAGTGGTTTGAGAGTGTGTATGGCATGGGAGACATTGGTTGGTTGTGTTGTGTTGCATAATGCATTGTTTTCACTAACGTGAGTCAAGTTCATGGAACTTATATTCGAGATATATGGTTGCTTGGTATTTGAATGTATAAGTGGCTTGGAGAACATTAGCGGTCAACGACAAGTGACTAGAACTAGGTGGAAGAGTTTTGGTCCATACAATAAGGTAAGTCTAGGTGAGACTACATGACTCAAGCAAGAAGCACATAGAAGACAAGAATCATGAAAAGGTAAGTTGGTGCATGTAGTATACTAAGTGACTTGGGCCGGTGAAAGTAGAAACGATCCGGGGGAGACCAGATGTGTGAAGACTTGACGACCAAGTCATTAGATGCCACGGGCTACATGTCAAAGCATACAGAGATATTTTGATGTGAAGGTGAAGACAGAATCACGAGAAGGTGCCCGAAAGCTTCGTTAAGGGTATTTTGACAGTTTATCAAAATATCAGTTTGATTTTGGACAAAACCGAGGCATAGAGAGGAGAGGCACAAAGGAGAAATAGTTTAGGTCAAGGTGAGCTGAATGGCTAAGTGGATCAATAGCTAATGGTTTAGTGGGTTGAGTCTAGTAAATGCTTTGAGAAGCATGCGTAAGTATGTAAAACCTGTGTTAGTGGGGTTGGCAAGTTTCCCCATGTGCTTAGCGGGTTGAGACCTAGTAAGAGGTTCAGGTTATATGAGGGAGGAAAGGAGAGAGCTATGGTGTAGGATTTGGGGGGCTAAGTCTTGAGTATTGTATGACCGCAATGGCAACAGAGAGAGTAAATGGTGCCTCACAAATTTTCCCCTAAATATTCTCGAATTCTTCACTCTAGTAGCTATAGATCTATGAAGATCATAAAAGGAAGCAAAGAGCAAAGCAGCAAACTCAAGAACCAAAGAACTAGGTTCTGTACCAGAGTGATTTGGCCGGTCTCAAGGCTGCGGTCTGATTGAAGACACATTTGCGGTCTAACCGGCACCACAACAGTCTGACCAGTGGCAACTAAGTGACCAGTATGACTGGTTCAAGGTGTGGTCTGACCACTCATTTGTTCCAAGAACAGAAAATTAGCCCAAGTCCAAACCACTTTTGATGCAACCAAAATTCATGTTGGAATGATATGAAACTTTGTACACACACACCTCTTAGGGTCTCAAGAGCCTGTTACATTCAAGGATTGCTTGAATCCTTGTCAAAGTTTCAACCTTTCTCAAGAATAAAAAAGTTGCATCAAAATCGAGCAAAAAAACTCAGAGTATGACTTACTTGTTGATAGAGAATAGCCAAGATGGCTATAGATGTATTATCACATATCACAACAAGCAAGAACTCCAAAAGATTCAAAGCAAAAAACCATGGGATCAAGAAATCTCAAGATAAGGTTTTATAGCTACTCCACCTAGAGGGCAAGAGAGTGCACCACAGCACTCATTCGTCTAACCCTAACCCTGGAACACAAGGTTGGAATCTTGGATGGTTGGATGGTTGACTTACAGACTTCAATCCCAACCCATTAAATAGATGAAGTAACCAGCACATATTTAATCCTAATGGATACTATTCATTAGCACATTTTGGGAAAACTTGTTAATCCCACACAACATGGATTTTACTCACCAACTTAACTTATGTATGTTTTTCAAAGCATATGAACCAGAATCTGCTAAGTTGAGAGACCATGTGGAGGTCATCCCATGTTTATGATGAGTAATTGACATTGGTTTAGGAAAGTCGAGTTTGGTTTGGGCGGTTCGGACGTTGCGTGGTGCAACAGGCTCAGTCCGATTTGGTCAAACTTGGTCGTATGGGATTAGGATGCATATTCTTAAATTCGACAGGTTTGGACTTCATCATGGGTAAGCATGATGTGGTTATGCTATTTACGCTTTCATGTATCGAGTGGTGCTATTTGACGTGTTTCTTGTCTGTGTGGTTGCAGGACGTTGAGGCGGAGTCGTGGTGAGACACGAGGGACCGGACTAGACACGGGCGGTGTCGAGGTCAGAACGGTCGGGATGTGTCGAAGACGGTGGAGACTCGAGGTGGTTGCGAAGTTTGGACGACAAGGAGCGCGGAAGCTTCCCGGAAGGTGCAGGAGGGGCGAAATGGTATTTTCGCGAGGCTGCACAAGCGGGAGCGGGCTCCGTTGGATTTAGCGGGCGTAACGGGGTGGAGACCCGTTAGCCAAGGGCTATAAATAGAGGTGAGGGGCTGCATGCCTCCTCATGGCTTTAGGAGAGAGTTAGGGTTTTAGTGAGTCAAAAGAGGCTTTGGAGGGTGGTTTTTCTTTGCTCTTTAGTGGTTGAGGGCAGCAGCATATGTCTCCCTACGTTCATCTCCCCTCTGGGCATTGTCTCCTCTCTAGGGAAGCATGTAGTGGGTGTTCTTGAGAGGGATTGAGAGGGAGAGGAAAGGATTGAGTGGAGACCCTTGTAATCATTCCTCTTGTTCTAATGTCCATGCGTATCGGGACTCCTATGTAATCCTTGCTTGGTTGAAATGAAAATCTGAAGTTTTTCTCCCGTGCAGCCTCTCTATTCTTCGTTTTCTCCTTTTGGGGTGATTTTCCTCTATTTGTGATTTGAAGTTCTTTCTTGCTGGGAAGGCCCAAAATGGATTGCTCTATGTTGGGATGATGCCTCAAGATCATTTGATCAAGTTTCCCAAGAGCAAACTTCGTTTAATCTCAGATTTCATGTTTGGGACTTCTCTGTTCTTCATTTCCTCTTCTAGGGTTTTGATGATTTTCGTGTTTCCCTTCATGAGAAAAGGTGAAACTTGGCATGCAGAGTCTTATGGCTATTAATTAGCTACCCTTAAAGTTTCGTGGCCAAAGGATCATTGGTTAGATGGGAATTTGAGTTTTTGGGTAGCTCTCTGTATTTTTCAAGTTCTTGGCTAATCTCTGAATTTCTTGTGTTCTTGCTTAAGTTCCCATGTTGTTTGAGGCCCTAAAGGTATTTAGAATAGTTCCTTGATGTCTCTCTCTGAAAAGATCAGAAGTTTTCCTTTCGTTTCCTTGATTTAGCCAAAAATTCGAAGTTTCAGAACTTCTGTCAGGCTGCTCTGTTTGCTGTCATGCGGTACTACCGCTCGTCTTAGCGGTACTACTGCTTGCAGTCAGACCTGCTCTGAAATTAATTTTTCTTGACTGTTTCTTTCTGGATCTGGTTTAGCCTTGTTGATGTGACTTCCAGTAGTGCCTATCTTCTTTCTTCATAGCTTACATAGCTATTGGAGAAGAAGCATAAGTGTGGATTCTTGAGGGGCGAATTTGATTTTTGAGAGCGCCATTCACCCCCCCCCCCGTCTGTCGCCATTTCGGTCCAACATAAGTCTTCATCCTTTGGTCCACTTGATCTTCTCGGTATCTATTTGACCTGAACCAGTTTCACAATGCCACAGTTTTGATTCAACGTAATTTTCTTGATCCTCGCCATTGACCATGGTTGATTCTAAACTTCCCTGCATATCCAAAGGTAAAGAAATCATTTTAGACACAAATTTTTTATAACTTGATCCACGTTAGCCAAAATATGCTTCATGCAATATAAATACTCTTACAAACATTTATCAAATCATCCCAAAACCAAATATGAGAAATTACCCTTAGGGCCGGTCTGACCACCAACCAGAGGCCGGTTAGACCAACCAAGCACAGAGCAAATGACCCTCTCTAGAATATTACAACCACCAGCAAAACTCCAGTCATACCGCTCGGTGGTCTAACCGTTGCAGTCATGCCGCCCACCGGTCTTACCAGCAACAATCAGTGTTCTGATAGGCAACAAGCTAGCGGTCATACCGACATTTAGCTAGCAATCAGACTGATTTGCTTGACAAAATGAAAACTTTGCAAAATTGAAATTTCAACTCCACAAACTTGACTTGTTCATGACAATGTTATCCTACATATTCTCACATGGTCTCTCAAGTAGTTTCTTCTCTCCCTCCTCAAGCCTATATGAAAAAAAACTTGTGAGAGTAAGCGTGGTGCTTTGAGAGCACCTTGCCATCAATGTACTCATGAATGACCTATTCGACTGGTAATAGATCAATTTTTTATTTCTTATAAGTGTTTCACTTGTTCTTATCTTGGTTTTCTTATTCTTGAGCTAGAAATTTGAAATCATGATCTAATTGGCTTTAGCCTGAATATTAGCCTAGATTATCTTGTTAGGCTATGTGGGAGTAGATCTTAAAAACCTTATGCCTTAGACCCCACGAGCACAAAGTAATTTGAATTTTAGAGTTTTATCCCTTTCTTGACTGATATTACTAATTTTTCAAATTGATAGAACCTAATCGAAGAAGTCCGTAATTCTTGATTGGTTTAGGTTCCTGCTAACATCTTCAGCAAGTTTTGTTCCAGATTTGAGATCATTTGGACAATGTTTGAAGATTTTGTGAAGTTTTTTCTGTCTTAGCCTGAGGGATTCTACTGATTTTAGTATCTAGTTTAGTTCTTGTCTAAAGTAGGTGGTGTAATATGATTTTTTTAGCTTTCATAGCCACTGCAGTGAAATATTAAGAATACCAAAACGAAAATGAGCAAACATTCACCGTCATCTGATTACCAGCATCAGTGTCTTTTCACACCCGAATTAACATTTGATAAATAGCTAGCAAATGGTCAACAATGGCATAAAAGCGTAAAGTTTTGAAAATCAATGGCATACGAGGAACGCTAGCAAAAACCAAGTGCTAACGAGAAACTATCGTCTGGTAGGTCATGAAATCGGGGAACATTTAATAGCACATAAGAAATTCTCTCTCTCTCTCTCTCTCTCTCTCTCTCTCTCTCTCTCTCGCCCGTCGATAAACCAAAAACAGGTGAGATAGCTTATATACGTGCAGAGCTCCTTGACACATGCATATATAATGGGGAAGTCAAACTAATTAGCCCTGGATTTGGAATTTTAGGTTCAGTGTGTGCAGCTATGCACCCGAGCGGCGATGCCAAATTATTGTGATTGAGAGTAGCATATTCTAGAAAATAAAAGATCAAAATTGATTGTACAACCGTGTAATATTTGACACTGTCTATAGCAATCGATCAGTGCCTGCCAGGGGCAACACTTACTGGTACATGAGGCAACCTGGGTAGTAATGTACCGATGCATGAGTTAACATCAGTGTCACTGCTATACTAAGGTAGTAATTAAGGTGTGCTTGCCCGTCTATACTAATTTGTAGGATTCTCCGCCCCATTTGGCCCAAACGAAGACTATATATATTTTGTTGTGGTTTCTGATCACCCATCAATCGCCGGTTAATATGAGACGTCACGCATGCATGAGCGATAATTATTAATCAAGCCAGTACAGATATTTAGGGTAAAGTAATTGGCACGTAATGATGATTCTAGTCAAGCTAATTATATATCTACGTACCCGAATGCACGCAACTATTGTGCATGCATGCGGCTACTACCTAGCTTCTGTTACACTTTCTCACAGCACCAAGGTCATTTCAACGTCGTAGGCATTTTCGCGCAAGAGATATATGATTCTGGTACAAGTTAAGGTGAGTGACGTCAGAGAGATGCTTTTTTTGGTATAAATTATGTACAAAAGAAAAGATAAAAAAAAGGCGCAAATCATGTTTTGTTTACTATACGGAACAAATGAAGTAACAGGTCCATAATGTATACTGTATGTATTCTACATATTCTAGTGATGTAAAAAGAATAATTATGCAAAACTCCCGAGTTCAAACAGAATCTAGAAATATATTTCGTCATATCAAGTGGCCGCACATCTGTGTACTAGAAATTGGTTATCCATTTATTTGGCGTCATCGATTTCTCAAAACCTAATTTGTTAATTTTATGATTCGTACAGATTTTTCATTGAGAATGTGGACACTGTACCCGTAACTGTCAATTAATAGGTATTTCTAACATATTGGAAGAGGATATGAATATCCCGATGAACCTAACCATTGGTAGGCTGACCAATTTCCAGGTATGCTTATTCTCCGAATAGAATGTAGGATGGTGACATCATGTATGATGCTTTGCTGCTTCGTCAGGCTGTCCATTTCACTATATTAATCGTTCTACGTACAGATAGAACAATCTCAAAAAAAAATTATGCAACACACAGGTTCTTACCTAGGAGACTTGTTTGTCCTAGCTATTGTTGCTGCCAATTTGGGGAACACATGCTTGCTTGATGCTATATATGATTCTGTAAAGCTAGCCCTTTGCCAACGTTATCTTGCTTATTCCCTTGTGTATGATCGGGTATGCCGAGTTAGAGAGAGGTAAATAACTCTTTACAATCTTTCCATGGTATTAGTAACACAATGCAATAAAAAACACAAACCCATAAGTTTCATCAAAACCAAAAGCCAAAGATCAAAAACTCACCCGTGACATTTAGTCTTACCGGTCTAACCACCGGCCAAAGGGTGAGAGGGCCGTCGGATCGCTCGACCGGTCAGATCAGATCATAGGGGTAGTCTAACCTCTCCACAAGCAGAAGCAAAAAATAGCACCACCTATGACAAAAAATAGCTAACTCTTAAACCACTAATCCAAATAAGATAAAACTTGGTACAAACCCTCCTTATGATGTCAGAAACCTATTTCAATAATTGATCATGAAGATCATAGCTAAAGTTCCAACCTTTACCCAAAACAAGAAATATTGCACCAAATCGGGTAAAAGAGGAAAATTTCGATCTGCACTTGCTCTTGAGTTCTTGATGATCTAAATATCCTTGGATGTGTTCTCACATATCATATCAAGCTAGATCATAACACAAAATAAGGAAGAACCGAGAGAAACCAAGAACTCCTTAAAACACCTCAAGAAGGCAAGAATATCAAACAAAAACATATAAGGGACAAGATGAACAAATTTGATCTTCCATTACCCCGAAGGGATGAAGGATTACAGTCTCTCCACACCTTGGAGGACAGAGTTCTCACAAGAATACACACACAATCTTCCAACACAAGGAAATCAAACCATAACTTCCTTTCTTCTACTACCTGAGAGATTTTCTCTCAACACACAGGGTTTATATAGTGGAGGCTTATCATCTCACACCTAACCCTAACAACAAGCCCACTCTAGGTGGATACAACTATTTACAAATAGAAAAATCTAATAACCCATACACAAACAAGTTTTACACTTATACGCATGCACGCTTCTCAAAGCATGACTTCCATATGACTCCAATGGCCTGATAAGATGCTCTTATCCTCTAAGATTTGACCTAATGCACCTTACACCACTACCACATTTTGCAAATTGCATCTCCACCCGGTATTAGACAATTTACGCAATTATCACCTATCGGCCTTCATGATGCTTTTGCTCGAAGCAAACTCTAATATATAGTCCATGATGCCTAATGACCTATTGCCAAGCCTATACACCTCCGAGCTCCTCTCGGATCGCCTCCATTTGAAACGCTCCAAGTCCAATGGTATAGTTTGATGAAATTTTGTAAAAACATGCCAAGTCAAGGAAAATAGGGAGATATATGTTTGGTAAGAGAACTTTGATATAATTGAGCCATGAAATGGCATGAGAAGCAAAACAACAAAGTGGTCAGCGTGTCACACCTTATGTGGTTGTGCGCTGCCAACTGGTCACTAAGCGTATGCGTCAAGATTAGCTCCTAATTTCATGGGTCTTCGACCACCTTGGGGTCGACCATGGTCATTTTGACCACATTATCACATATTCTCAACCACAGTGCTATAGCTTACGAGTATCGACCGGATCACTGTAGTTATGACTGGATCACAGTGTTATGACTGGTTTACTATAGCTATGACCGATTTGCTATGCTTGACTCATGATCGTGATTGAGTCTCCGGAGTCACCAACTACTCGCTAACTCTAAAGCATTCGACTCCTGCATGGCACTCGGACACACCGGGTACTTGATGCACGACTATACACATGAGAATTATCAATAACAAAATTAATCCCAACAGTCGATGCGTACGTAGCACCACACACAGCTAACCAATAGCAGCCTATGCACTAAGAAGGAAAGAAAAGATTGGTTTTGAGTGAACCATATTGGCAATGGAAAGTCGATTGTATCGAATCTTCATTTATGGAAGTATTTCTCGATAAATCTTTTCTAATATGAAAACAATAGGTTTAGAAGGAAAGAATTGGCAATCGGATTAGGATCTCAATCCCAGAAATTAGAAGTTGATTCGCACCACGTAAGTGCCGTGTACTTCACCCGTGGCCCTTGCTCACGCCTATAAAAGGAGAGACCCCCATAGACGTGAGAAAAAAGACATAGTCAGACAATGGGAGACATACGTACAGAGAGAGAGAGAGAAGGCGCACACACCAACACATGCAGACTGTCAGGACTCTGACAAATTCAGGCTAAAGGAGGAGAAGGCGGAGGAACCCAAGGAAGCAATCTGCACGAGCCGAGGCCATAGCATGCTACGCTCTGGATGGTAAGGAACTTCCCTTTTCTCTTTCTGTGCAATTTAGCCATCTTGCATGTCAATGGACAGCGGCGTGTCATGAAGATTGCCAAACGCCACGGTCGCGGCAGGCAATACTGTCGTTTAGGTAACTTGGAACTCACTGTCGAGCAGCCTGTGGCCACGACAAAGGGGATGTCAAGATTGCTGATCGGTCTCTGATCCCATGAGTTTGAATCATGAAGCCCCCACCCTTACATGTGGCTTGACAAACCCCGGCCAAGTTGCACAACTCTGGTGATCTGTCATGTACCAGGTTTGTCCCGCTCATGCCTCTAAGTGATGATAGCTCCACAAGGTGAGGCGGATGGTACTACTCATAAGTTGTCACCGATCGCCTCCTATACTTGGTCATTTTTTATCACTTTCAATACTTGGACGCCACCAACAGCTTGCCGTACCCGGACGTTGCTGATCGCTGGCAATATTCAGATGCTCATGACTACCATTGATACTCGGTCACATACGACCACCATCGATACTCAGTCATCGTTGATCACCTCCTATACTAGGTCACTATCGACCGCATTCAATACTTGGGCGCCACTGATCACCTGCCATACCTAGACATCGTGGACTACATGCTGTGCTTGGATGTCTATGACCGCTGGTGATGCTTGAGCACCATCGACTGCCCACTGTATCTGGATGTCACCGATCTTTGAGGCTCGAATGTCAACGATCACTCGTAGATCTTAGACGTATCCGACCGATGCCCAAACTCGGACGCCTCTGACCGCTCGCTTATCGAAGCTGGACGCTTCCCACCGCTTGTCGAAGTTGAACACTTCCCACCGCTTGTCGAAGTTGGACGCTTTCGACCGCTTGTCGAAGATGGATGCCTCCAACTGCTGCTCAAAATCAGATCCCTCCAACTGCTTCTCGAAGATAGATGCCTCTGACCCTTGTCAAAGTCAACTGCCTCTGACCGCTTATAGAAGTTGAGCTCTTCTGACCGCTTCCCGAACCCAGACATCTCTGACCGCTTATCAAAGTCGAGTGCCTCCGACTGTTTCCCGAAGACAAACATCTCCGATCACTTGTCGAAGTCGAGTACCTCCGACCGCTTCTCGAAGACGGATGCCTCTGACATTTGTCAAAGTCGAGTACCTTCAACCGCTTCTCGAAGACAGACACCTCTGACCACTTGTTGAAATTGAGTGCCTCTGACTGCTTCTCGAAGACAGACACCTCTGATCGCTTGTCAAAGTTGAGTGCATCTAGCCGCTTCTCAAAGATGGACATCTTCGACCGCTTGTCAAAGTTGAGTGCCTTTGACCGCTTCTCCAAGATGAGCATCTCCAGCCAACTTTCGTACTTGGATGAGTTCAACCACTTATCGTACTCGAGCGATATCAAAAACCTTTGGTACTCGAGTGATTCTGACCACCCGTTGTACTTGTACATCTTCAACCACTGAAGTATCAACAAGCCCGCTGATCACCCATTGTACTCGGATGAGGCGTGCTACAGCAACAATCCTTGCTATAGTAATTGGTCAAGCGATGGTCGAGGACTTCTGACCTACCACCATGTGCGATGGTCGATAGCTCCCGATTGTCGACCACGTTGGCTTTCGACCATGATGACATTTGAACACAATGGCTTTTGACCACGTTGGCATTCACCATGATGGGTTTTGACCATAATGGCGTTCGACCATGATAGCTTTTGACCAAGATGGCTTTCGACCATGTTGGCTTTCAACCACGTTGGCTTTTGACCACGATGGCTTTTGACCACGTTGCTTTCAACCATGTTGGCTTTGGACCGTGATGGTGTTTGACAACGATTGCTTTTGACCATGTTGGTGTTTGACTATGATGGCGTTCAACCACGATGGCTTTCGACCACGATGACTTTTTACCAAGTTGGCATTCGACCATAATGGCTTTCGATCATGGTCGGCTTCCGATGGGTTTCGACCAAGAAGTCCTCTGACTATCAGCTATTTTTGATGTCCGGAGGCCTCCGATCATTGGCTGCTCTGATGTCTGATGTTTTTTGACTACCGACTGTTTTCGATGGCTAGTGACTTCTAACTTTTGATACCAATCACCCCCTGATTTCGATGGCCCCCAGCTTCCGAGTAGCCATTTCTAGAGATCAATTTCGACCACATTGATACGTGACCCTAGATCCTGCTCTACTAATTTCACCACCCGGGCTATGTCTACGACTTCAACTCTGCTGCTATTATCATCAAGTCAGTCATGCTTGATGTGAATCATGCACACTTTTAATCACCTCATTCCCTTATGACGTTTGGTACTGACGAGGTCGAATGATACAGGCGGGCATGACCAACGTAAAGGCAACGCTATCAATAGCCCCATAGACCGACAAGGCTATGGATATTGCCAACACCCACATTTACATCAATCATTCATCACATACATGAAGAACATGAAGTAAAGACTGAAGACGATGACCAATGCGTAGTTTAATCGGTGGTATTTCCATGGGTTTGCCCTACGGATGTAATTAACCAGGAGCCTTCTAAGGCCCTGAGAACTGGGAGATCACATCGTCTATGTCAGATTTGCTATGTGTTGGATCGTGATTGGCGACAGAGGGGGGTGAATGTCGACTTTAAAAATCAACCCCCAAAAAGTACCCTTCTCCAATAGCTACAAAGCTATGAAGAAGCATTCAACCTCACTGGAAACCACAACAAAACACAGAAGAGGCAAGACAAAAGAAACACACGAGGAAAGGCAGCTAGAAAAACATAGACGAAGCCACGGGACTGCCTACAGTCTTCCAGGACCGGTCAGACCAGTGGAGGACGGCCGGTCAGACCGCTCGGCCGGTCAGACCGCCAACTGCCGACCGGTCTGACCGCCCCTCAGGAGCAGCAACCCGAAATGCAGATTTTCAGATAGCAGAAATTTGGAACTACACACAACAGCAAAAATTGAGTAAGTTCCTCTAAATTTCTTTGCCCAGAACTGAAGGGAAACCACCAAAATAGCAAGAGGGACAAAAAGCACCAAGAGAAAACAACTCAAGACAAGTAATTTCAGATTTGAGCCTAAATTTGAAAATTACAGAGAGCATCGACAAAAACTTAAATTCCCACCAAGTCTTTGATCCTATGGCCAAGATACTTTGCAGATATATTAGCAATAGCCACAGGGCTCTCCAGACCAAATTTCATGCCATCACACGAAGGGAATCAAGAACAGCAACAAAACCCTAGAAAGCAAATTGAAGAATAGAGTGGCCCCAAAAGTGAAATCTGAGATTAAATGAGATTAGCTCTTGGGAAAATCGATCAAATGATCTTGAGGCATCATCCCAACATAGAGCAACCCATTTTGGGCCTTCCCAGCAAGAAACAACTCAAAATCACAAAAAGAAGAAAATCACACAAATGAAGAACAAAGAACAGAGAGGAGCTCGTGAAATAAACTTCTGGGATTTCATTCATGGAAACAAGAGATACAAAGAACTACATCCCCATACGCACGGACATTAGAACAAGATTACAAGCTTCTCAAACCATCCTCTCCCTCTCCCAAACACAACACACACACTCTACATGCCTTGGAGAGGGGATGAACACACACAGAGAGCTACGAAGGGGACATATCCTGCTCTCTTCTACCAACTCCCAACAACTAAAGCCTAAAGTCAAAACAAACTCACAAAGCTTCTTTTGACTTTAGCAAACCCTAACTCTCTCCCAAGCCATTGTAATACATGCAGCCACCAACACCTATTTATAGCCCTTGGCTAACGGGTTTCCAACCCGTTACGCCCACTAAACCCGAACGGAACCGTCTCCTGCTTGTGCAGCCTTGCAAAATTACCAATTCGCCCCTCCTGCACCTTCCGGGAAGCTTCCGCACTCATTGTCATCCACGACTCGCAACCACATCGAATTTCCGCCGTCTTCGACACATCCGACCGTTCTGACCTCAACACCGCCTGTGTCTAGTCCGGTCACCTCGTGTCTCACCACGACTCCGCCTCGACGTTCTGCAGCCATCACAGACAAGAAACACATCAAATAGCACCGCTCGACACATGAAAGCATAAATAGCATTAATGAAACTGCATTAAACCCAAACCTTTCAAATCAACAGAATATGCATCCTAATCACTTTGACCAGGTTTGGCCAAGTCCGACCAAGCCCGATTGCAACATGCAACGTCAAGGTCCGAACTACCCAAACCAAACTCGACTTTTCTAAACCGATGTCAATTACTCATCACACACATGGGATGACCTACACATGGTCTCTCAATCTCCCATTTGATGAGTATATTGACAAACCTAGAAAAAGCACAAAGTTGAGTTTGAAATGCAAGAAAGAAGTCACAAGAAGGAAACACTAGAGCACCAACTAAAAGAGCAAACTGTTCTCCAAAGCTCTAAAATGTTCCCAAATGGCTTTTTCTCCTCTATTCTCCCCCTTTTGGCAATAAACACATCAAGAATGCAAAAGAGAGAATAAAGCCACAAGAATGGATGAAATGGCTGAAGTTTGTTCATTTTAAGCATTTAGAGCCATGAGAATTATCCAAGATGACCAACAAGTATTATACCAAGCCATAACACATAAACATGCTATCTAGATCATGACAAGACATGTATAAGCTAGCTAAACCAAGTAAGTCACAATCTAAAATTTTAGTGCAAAGTCTTAGCATGTCAAGTCATCCATGATCATAGTCTAGCTAGAGGCATCCAAGGATGATGCAAACCATGTCAATAAGCTAAGCGGAACCAAGAAGCTAGTGTTGAGTCAATATAGAGTGCTACAAGTTCTAGAATGAGACATTTGGTGAAGTACTTGTAAATTTCAGCAAATTGAGCACAAATGACATAATTTTACTTTAGAAATCACATGATTGTGTCCAACCAAGATTTTTGTTTAGTCATGTGCTAGATCTCAAGCCTTATGCGACCACTCCAAGCGAGAAGCTTAAGAAGATGGTCTAGGTCATCCAAAACTCCCCCTAAGTTCATGCCTTGTGCAATGGCAACCCGTCTCATGAGAAAGAATTGGTGAAATCAGTTTTTTCGCACAAAAGAGATCTTTTTACATTCATAAATGATTGTACTAACTTATGCAACATTAAGAACTAGCATAGCTCGATCTAAAGCTCAACAAAGATTCAAGACTCAACTCAGCCTATTTGACATGGCATGAATCATAAGTGGATAACTAAAGGCAGACTAGTCTCAAAAATTTAACATGACATGAATTAATTCAAGTTGTGCATTTTAATCAACATATCATGGCAAAAGCTAGTCTACACATATGAAGTCATGATCAATCTAGCAAATAAGCATAAGTCATGGTAGGGTGTAATGCATTGTAATCATGTCATGAAAGGATAATAATCAAGGCTCCATGCAGTTATATTACACATGCAGAATACTGAAATGCAAGAAAATCCAGCTCCCCCTCAACATGTGATGCAACTTTTAGTTCAAGTAGAGTTATGTCAATATTAAGCTCTAGAAGCTCCCAAATGAACTCCCCCTGAACCAAAGCAATAAAATCGAGAAGCTGGCAAAGAAAATCCGAAAGGGTCCTTAAAGCATAGATAAGATATAGAGGAAACTATGGCTCAGACTGACTCTCATCTACCCTATATGACTACAGGACTATCAGCTGGTTTACTAACAATAGGGAGCAAACACGTACCCTGTCTACCCGAGGGTGGCCCAACCCTCGCTAGAACACAAGAAGTGAGTAAGCTCACCTAGAGAGAAGAAAGACAGCTAATAAGCAGCATCCTGGAATCACAAGATGAGAGAAGAAGTCTAAACAACTAGACGATAGAAGCACTCTAATCTATGCTAGGAGGACTAACCCATATGCACCCAAAATGCATGCAACAGAAAGAGAAGAGCATAATCAATATAGTAAAGCAGTAAAGCACAAAGCTTCCCCTCACAGCAGTCCATAAGGACAAACCACCCCAAGCTCTCCCCGCAGAGCTGAAAAACCTAGAGCTATCCAATGGCTTGGTAAAGATATCAGCCAACTAGTGGTCAACTCTCCACAAATTGAAGCACAATGTCACCGTTCTCACATGGTCTCGAGGGAAATGATAACGAATATCAATATGCTTGGTCCGAGAGTACTGCACTGGGTTCTTAGCAATATTAATCGCACAAGTGTTATCACAAAAGAGTGGAACACTATCATATGACTAACCCAAAGTTCCGCAGGGTCGAAGCCATCCAAAGTACCTGGCTACAGCAACTAGCTGCAGCAACGTACTCGGCCTCTGCGGTGGACTGTGCAACACCGGACTGCTTCCTCGAAGACCAAGAAACGAGAGAAGTGCCAATGAATTGGCAAGTGCCAGAAGTGCTCTTCCTATCTATCCTACAGCCAGCAAAGTCTGCATCCGAATAGGCTCTCAAGGAAAGACAGGACGAGGAAGAGTGCCAGATACCATAGTCAATGGTAGCTCAAAGGTACCGAAGGATGCGCTTCACCGCCTGGCGGTGAGATACGCGAGGAGAAGCCTAAAACCGAGCACAAGACACATGGAGAAGTGTATGTCCGTCTCGAGGCAGTGAGGTACAAGAGGGAGCCGATCATACTACGATGCTCCTTCTGATCAACTGGCTCACCATCCTCATCTGGGTCGAGTGAAGCTGATGTAGCCATTGGAGTGGACACCGGCTTACCATCACTCATATCGAAAGCGCTTCAGGAGGGTCTCGAGTATACTTGCCCTGATGCAAGAAGGTACCCTCTCGAGGTCTGCTTAATTTGGAAGCCAAGGAAGAAACTCAACTCGCCCATCATGCTCATCTCAAACTCCAAGCTCATGACATCAGAAAACTGGGAAACGAGAGCATGCGAGGAGCCGCCAAAGATGATGTCATCCACATAAATCTGGACGAGCAACAGATCAGTGCCATGCCGATGGATGAATAAGGTCTTGTCTACTTTACCCATCTCAAAACCATGAACTCAATAGGTAGGACTTAAGTCTCTCATACCAAGCTCTAGGGGCCTGCTTAAGTCCATACAAAGCTTGGAAAGCTTGAAGACATGGTTTGGGTATTTGGGGTTTTTCGAAACCGGGAGGCTGTCTCACATAGACTTCTTCCTCAATAAAGCATTGAGGAAGGCACTCTTGACATCCATCTGGTAGAGCTTGAAACCCTTAGAAGCTGCAAAAGCAAGCATGATTCTAATGGCATCAAGTCTAGCTACAGGGGCAAAGGTCTCCTCGAAATCTAGACCCTCAACCTAGGAGAACCCCTGAGCTACCAGTCTAGCCTTGTTTCGAATAAGCACACCATCCTCACTCTGCTTGTTCTTGAACACCCACCTTAGGTCCCAATAATATTGTGACCTCGAGGGGGCTCGACAAGCGACCAGACATTGTTCCTCTCGAAATTCTCTAACTCCTCATGCATGGCATTGGCCTAAGACTCGTCAGACTAGAGCATGACAAACGTCCTTGGGTTCGAATGAGGCAACAAAAGCAGAATGGAGACAGAAGAGAGACATGCCAGATTTTGAACGAGTGAAGCTCGCTCAACATGTCTCCAATAATCTGCTCTGAAGGATGGTCTTTTTGGACGTGTCTAGGAGGTCCAGGATGAGATGAAGAAGTGGCCTCTACCTCATGAGCTGACGAGGTAGGAACAGAGCCACTAGCTCCAGAGGAAGCCGAAGGCATGAGCTGATCACCTGGAGGTGCGGTGGAAGAGGGCACCTCCAAGGGGTGGATGAGGGACAGGATCGGGTAGACAACCCTCATCTCCATCGACCTCATCATCCACAAAGATGGTCTCGGACTGCTCTAAGAACCTGAGATATCGGGCCTAGTCCCCAGACTGGCCTCGTCGAAGGTCACCTCACAAGTCTCTACAAATTTACTAGACTCGCAGTTCCAGACCCTATAAGCCCGCGAAGAAGTCAAGTAGCTTAGAAAGATCCCATCACAAGAACGTGACTCGAACTTATCTAGGTTTCCGGACTTCAAAATAAAGCACTTGCAACCAAACACACAAAAATGAGATACACTGGGCTTTCGGCCCATATCTTCAACTCATAAGAAGTGTGGTGCAAGTGTGCCCTCAGAAAAACTCGATTTGAGACATGGCACGCGGTGGCTATAGCCTCAGCCCAAAACTTCCGTGGTGTAGAGTACTCATCAAGCATCGTCCTGGCCATCTTGACCAAGGTACGGTTCTTCTCTTCCACGACGCCATTTTGCTGTGGGACGTGCGGAGAGGAGAACTGGTGCTCTACACCTGTCTCATCGTATGAACCTCTCAAAATAGGAATTCTTGAACTCTGTGCATTGTCACTGCGGATCGCTCGCAAGGCACCCGGGAGCTCAACGGAAAGCCTACTGAAAAGACCTCGGAAATGTGAAAACGTCTCATCCTTCGAGGCTAAGAAAACACCCAAAGAATACCTCGAGAAGTCATCGACCACGACAAGAACATACCACTTCCCCTCCTGCTGACTGCACTCGAGCTGGTCCAACTGTGTCCATATGGAGCAGCTGTCCTAATGCATCGGTCATAGTAATTGTGACCGGAGGATGGAAAGCGGCAACCATCTTGCCATGCCGGCAAAGGAGTACAAAACTAGATCTTTGGACCATCTTGAGCTTCGGAAGACCACGAATGAGGTCGTGGCCGCTAACTCGAGTCAGATGGTCAAATCCAATTATGACCAGTCTCCTATGCCAGAAGGAAAGGTCGCGGGACTCAAGAAGCAACCAAACACCGGAGAGGATCACCAGAAGACTCAGAAAAATCAGCACGAAAGATCCTCCCATAACGAGAAATCCCGCAAACCAGACTACCCCGAAGAATCAATAATTTTGCAATTGTTTTTCTTAAAGCTCACCTCGAAACGTCATCGGTAAGCTGAGAAACGAAAGCAAATTATATGCAGCTTACTAACCAAGCAACATCTTTCAAAATGAAAGAATCATTAATGCGCACTGTACCTTTGGCGATGACGCGCCCAGATGAAGCGTCTCCGAAGGTGATCGTCTCATCACCTGGAGCACGGGCAAGGGAAGAAAACCAACGAGTCTCCGGTCATGTGTCGTGAACACCCGGAGTCTACTAGCCAAATTTCCCTTCCCTGCCCGGCGAACCTAGTCAACAGAGAGTAAAGTCTCAGTACTGTAAATCAAGAGTGATTTTGGCACCCAATACTGAGTAACACGTCGAGCAGATGAAGTAGTCAAACACGACTGACCTCTATCTACCCTACGCTCTCTGTCTCAAAGAAGCAGAAGGTCTACGTGTAGACCTGAAGCTGTTGTTGGGTCTGACTACTACGGGAGCGAGTCGGAGCACCGGCAACATGCTGATCACGCCGCGGGTAGCCATCTCGATGAGGAAACGAGATCTACCCTCAGAACGGCGGAAGTCACGACCAAAGGGAGCATGAGGACGAAAACCAAAAACTCAAAAAACCAAGTCCTCGATGCTGCCCAAACCCATCAACAGAGTAACCTAGACCTCGTGTTGGTCTTAGGTGCACTCAAGGTCTGGGGCTGACCCTGAATACGCCTAAGAGACTCAACACTCTCTACGCGATCTTGGCGCGCCTGAAGCATCGATCATCAATGTCCATCCTTCTGACAGAAGGTGCAGTGATACTTCACCTTCTGAGAGGTAGAAGTAACACATCAGCTTCGCCTTCTGAGAGGCCGAAGCAGCAGGTGGAATCACCTTGCTGTCAGAAATCCCTTGGACAAAGCCCACTGACTTAAATTGGACTTTCTCGGTCCTGGGCTCAGTCTCGATCACACCTGGTGCTATGGGTCTGAGCACGGCAGGTGGATGCTTCCTCATGTCCTCATAGAAATCGTATCCTAGACCTTGATTAAATCTGCAAATCTTGGATTGGTCTAGAATAAGATTAAGCTTCTTCTTGCCGCCTACAAATCTCTCGAGAGTGTTCATAAGATACTGACACTCCCGAAAAGAGAGGTGCAAGAAGAGCAGGGAAGGAGAGACAGCAGAAGGTAAGGGAGCAGAAGAAGAACCAACAGTAGAGGAAAGAATGGCTTGTGCACGCACAGCCGACTCTGAAGGGACAGTCCTACTACTAGCCAGTTGGTTCACGTCGCTAGGCGTCTCCACTTACCCTTGGGCTCCTTCCCTACCTCAGCACAGACTTACAAGCAGAAGATGGCTTCTCTAGAAGGTCCTTAGTTAGCTTCACATATTTTTCATCCAAAGCAATCAAATCAGATTTTAGTTTGTTACAATTAATGCATGGTGAGCTAACAGGGTCCTTAGAAGCATGTTGAGCCAATTTGTTATTATTGTCAATCATCTCTTGAAACTGTTTGGAAACAGATTCAAGCTCAGTAGTCAATTTGGGACAATTAACACGAAGCAATAGGCTCAAGAAGAAAAGCTTGTAGTTCAGCAATTTTATATCTGCCCACTTTAGATTCGTCTTCAGATTATTGCAATTTTCACAAGACTCGGGTATCCAGAAGCATGGTATAAATACCTCTAACTGCGTTGTCCTATCCTCACATGAGGTGCATGCAATAGTCTCAACAGTAGTAGATGAAATAGAAGCAACCCTACTCATCTCTAGTTCAGCTAATAGACTAATGTTCTCCACCTTAACAATATCAAGTTCAGAGGACAAACTATCATGCGAGGTCCTTAATTTCTCCAAGTCACCCAACAGAGCATGCATGTATCACAATCATCACGGGGAGCAGATGTAAGTGAAGTAAGCTCCCGTGATAGTCTATCTACTTCCTTCTCTAACTCGGTACACCTAGCCCTATCTCTAGCATGAAATCCACCTAACTTAAGAAAAGCATGATTGAGCTGGTCGTAGGTAGGGGATACCTCATCGGAGTCGGAGTACAACTCGCTGTCGCTCAGTTCGCCCTCAAGGGCCATGAAGCCATGCCGGAGAAGTCATCGCCGCTCTTGGGGTCTTGGTCACCCGTCCCGTCGTCGTCGCTCCATCCCTCCACCTCACTGAGGTCGAGGTCGTCGAACGCGGTGAGGACGTGGTGGAACAGCTTCTTGGCTTTGCCAAGGTCGCGGAACTTCTTCTTTTCTTGGGCATGGACTGGAGGCTTCTTGTTACGGTTCTTGTCGGTGTAGTGGTTCTTGCCCGAACCGCCGTAGTCGTTTTGCCCTTCTCCAACTTGGGGTAGTTTGCTCGAATGTGGTTGGGGCCACCACACTCGAAGCAAATCACGGGTCCTCTTCTCTTTCCGTCCTCCTCCTCTTGTAAGCATGGGAAAATCTCCAAGCTAGGAGGGCTAACTGCTCATCCGCAAGCTGCTCTAACTGATCATCAGTTATGTCATAGAGAGCAGCAAGGGAGAATCCACACAGCAAATCAGAAGAAAGACCAAAGCCGAACTGGGATCGGTGACTAGTGCCATCGACTGTGACTTCACTTGCGAGAGACAATGTCAATCTCGTGAGTCTTGAGGCGCGAGTACAGCGCATCAAGAGTCAAAGTCGAGAGGTCTGTGGTGTCCTTATGGTAGTCACCTTCATCTCCCAAACACGAAGGTCGAGTGCAGCGAGCATCTGTCGAGCATTATCCGAGTCGGGGTATGTGAGATCGACCGCTCGGAGGTTGCTCAGAATCTTGTGAAAACGCGCAAAACACTCATCGATGGACTCGCCAGCGAGCATTTCAAACTTGTTGTAATCTCGCTTGAACTGGTCCTGTCGCACCGTCTTTATTTGGGTGGTGCCCTCATGGTAAGCATCGAGGGTCTCCCAAATATCGAAGGTGGACGAAAGATGAGATATGCAGTCAAACTCGCTATGACTCAGGCCCTGGATTATGATGTTCCTTGCCTTAGCGTTTGCCTCAACATCATGCATATTTCCAGCATTGATGTTTTCATCGGCAGGAACAACAAACTGGACCTTGACCTTACGCTAGATGGCGTACCCCTGAGCCTGGATGTACGTCTCCATTCGGCTCTTCCAGAAGGGATTATCAATCCCATCGAAAACCGGGGGCTTGGTCGAGTACTTGTCTGTCGCCATGGCTCTAGAGACCAGTTAAGATCTATTGAGAAGAGCTAACCTGCTTTGATACCAATTGTTGGATCGTGATTGGCGACAGAGGGGGGTGAATGTCGACTTTAAAAATTAACCCCCAAAAAGTACCCTTCTCCAATAGCTACAAAGCTATGAAGAAGCATTTAACCTCACTGGAAACCACAGCAAAACACAGAAGAGGCAAGACAAAAGAAACACACGAGGAAAGGCAGCTGGAAAAACTTAGACGAAGCCACAGGACTGCCTATAGTCTGCCAGGACCGGTCAGACCGGTGGAGGATGGCCGGTCAGACCGCCAACTGCCGGCCAGTCTGACCACCCCTCGGGAGCAGCAACCTAAAATGCAGATTTTCAGACAACAAAAATTTGGAACTCCACACAACAGCAAAAATTGAGTAAGTTCCTCTAGATTTCTTTTCCCAGAACTGAAGGGAAACCACCAAAATAGCAAGAGGGACAAAAAGCACCAAGAGAAAACAACTCAAGACAAGTAATTTCAGATTTGAGCCTAAATCTGAAAATTACAGAGAGCATCGACAAAAACTTAAATTCCCACCAAGTCTTTGATCCTATGGCCAAGATACTTTGCAGATATATTAGCAATAGCCACAGGACTCTCCAGACCAAATTTCATGCCATCACACGAAGGGAATCAAGAACAGCAACAAAACCCTAGAAAGCAAACTGAGAAACAGAGTGGCCCCAAAAGTGAAATCTGAGATTAAATGAGATTAGCTCTTGGGAAAATCGATCAAATGATCTTGAGGCATCATCCCAACATAGAGCAACCCATTTTGAGCCTTCCCAGCAAGAAACAACTCAAAATCACAAAAAGAAGAAAATCACACAAATGAAGAACGAAGAACAGAGAGGAGCTCGTGAAATAAACTTCTGGGATTTCATTCATGGAAACAAGAGATACAAAGAACTACGTCCCCATACGCACGGACATTAGAACAAGGAAGATTACAATCTCCTCAAACCATCCTCTCCCTCTCCCAAACACAAAACACACACACACTCTACATGCCTTGGAGAGGGGATGAACACACACAGAGCTACGAAGGGGACATATCCTGCTCTCTTCTACCAACTCCCAACAACTAAAGCCTAAAGTCAAAACAAACTTACAAAGCTTCTTTTGACTCTAGCAAACCCTAACTCTCTCCCAAAGCCATTGGAATACATGCAGCCACCAACACCTATTTATAGCCGAACGGAACCGTCTCCCGCTTGTGCAGCCTTGCGAAATTACCAATTCGCCCCTCCTGCACCTTCCGGGAAGCTTCCGCGCTCCTTGTCATCCACGACTCACAACCACATCGAATCTTCGCCGTCTTCAACACATCCGACCGTTTTGACCTCGACACCGCCTGTGTCTAGTCCGGTCACCTCGTGTCTCACCACGACTCCGCCTCGACGTCCTGCAGCCATCACAGACAAGAAACACATCAAATAGCACCGCTCAACACATGAAAGCATAAATAGCATTAATGAAACCGCATTAAACCCAAACCTGTCAAATCAACAGAATATGCATCCTAATCACTTTGACCAGGTTTGGCCAAGTCCGACCAAGCCCGATTGCACCACGCAACGTCAAGGTCCAACTACCCAAACCAAACTCGACTTTCCTAAACCGATGTCAATTACTCATCACACACATGGGATGACCTACACATGGTCTCTCACTATGCAAAGCAGGCTATGGAGCGCATATACACAAAGAAATTTTTTATTTTGTTATTCTTAAATGATTGAATAAAATACTTGATTTTCCTACTTTTGTTGTGTTTATTTATTTTTTGTGTACTTTAGTATACTGACATGCCCGCAACTTATACACTGTGGCAAGAAATCGGGGAATTTCTCATGTCAAACAGGCAAATTACATACAAGTGCACATCACATACATGCACTTGCCTCATCACAATCCCTGTCTTTCTTCTTTGCTTCTCCGCTTGAGATATAGCTTCACCTGGACTTACGCGACTCACCATAACCTCGGGCTCCTCCCTAGCCTCGGTCTTGCTGTTGATCACCAACAATCACCAAGCGTGCTGCACATTAAAGAACAAGCAATCATCCTAAGCACAAGTGGCATGCACTTGACTCTCATTAACAAACACCACATGCCACCTCCGGCCATGATTAATACAATGCATGGACTCTCGCTATGACTAACACTTGTATGGACTCCCTCCATGATAAACACCTAGCATGGATTCCTGAAAAGCTCCTAGAGCAACAACACAATCGAGACAAAACTCACCCCACTCAACTCAGTAAATGTCAGTCTGACTGCCAACCAATAGCTAATCAAACTGTCGAGAACTGACTCAAACTTCTGTTGGTAACAGGGGAGCTGGTCTGACCGCAGCAACCATGTCAATTAGACTAATCGACACACCTCTGGTCGGACCGCCATCATACGACCGGTTGCATTGCTCTCAAATCCTTCACGCAACAAAATGAGGACTTCTCTGGAATAAATGTACTTCCCACTATGGGCTAGTACAACTAATCTCGATCCCTATTGGTCAGATCGTAGATCAGTTGACAATAAAATCAGATAATGCAAATGATACAAAATCAAATTCAAACATCAATAATGAAGCACAACAAATCCAAATACTCATCACAGAACATAGGATGACCTCCATGTGGTCTCACACATTGGGATTCCCTTATCGAATAAGCATTGGTGCTTATCCTTTGATGATCAAAATATTGTGCACATCTAGAACAAGTTATCAATTGGCTTGGTTGATTTAACTACCATTGATGGGGTCCATTTTCTTCTTTGCTGCCTGGTGTAAATCCATGTTGGCATGTAACAAACACTAATTGCCAACTGTTGGATAATTAGTCCATCTGGTGTGGCACCTGAATTTCTAACCAAGGGCCAAAGTCGTGATAACCAGTTGTTCACACTCTTCCAAATTAAACAAATAACAAATAAATCCATATGGATGCCTGCAGTGATCCATATGGATAAAAAAAGAAATCCATATGGATCCCCAGCATTCAGCCTCAGTTAGTCAATTACAACCACATTCCATGGCAGATTTTCAGGCCACACCCACACTCTTAGGAAGATGCTTAACACAAAGGCTACGTGCCAAGACTCAACTTCCATTGCACCCTGACAAACCTCATACATTTTCGGAGATAAACTTGGACAAAAGATCACACATGCAAGCATGGAAGCTTACTCTGTGTGAGACCATGTAGAGGTCACCCTATGGATGTGATGAGTAATTGACCTATGGATTAGAGTTTTTATGAAGTTTGAGTTTGGTTTTTGAGGGTTTTGCAAAAGACTGCATTCTAGTTGGGCTGTCTGCTGGAATCTTTAGGTTAAGCAATCTGACTGCTTTGTTTTGGTGGTCTGACCGGTAGACTTTGATTGCTGACAGTAGTTGGAGGTGCGGTCCTCAACTTTGTAGTCGGGCGGTCCGATCGGCCCTAGGTAGTCGGTAGTCCGATCGGCCCAACAAAAGGCAGTCTGAACGGCCGTGTGTTGGGCAGTTTGATTAGTAGATCAACCAGGATGGTTGATGGTTGAAAGGTATAGTGCTTGAATGACCACGGATGGTCGGTAGTCGTAGACATCGCATGCAGTCGATAGTCGTATACTTTGCGGTCGATAGTCATATACTTTGCAGTCTATAGTCGTAGACTTTGCAGTCAATAGTCATAGACTTTGTAATCAATAGTCATAGGCTTTGCGATCGATAGTCATTGGCTTTGCGACCGATGGTCAATGATCAAAAGCTACAGTGCTTGACCAACCACGGATAGTCGATGGTCGGTAGTCGTGGTCATAGTCGTAGGCATTGCAATCGGCTATCGTAGACCTTGAATACTCATGTTAGACTAGCCAGCGGTCTGACCGGCCTATGCTTGGCAGTCAGACTTCGATCGTTGACAGTAGTCGAAGGTGTGGTCCTCGACTTTGTAGTCGGGCGGTTCGATCGATCGGCCCTAGGTAGTCGATAGTCCGATCGGCCCTATAATAGGCAGTCTGAATGGCTGTGTGTTGGGTGGTCTGATCAATAGATCAACCACAGATGGTCGATGGTCAAAAGCTCCAGTGCTTGAATGACCACGGATGGTCGATGGTCAGCAGTCATAGACTTCACATGCAGTCGATAGTCGTATACTTTGAGGTCAATAGTCGTAAACTTTGCAGTCAACAGTCGTAGACTTTGTGATCGGTTGTCATAGGCTTTGCGGTCGATAGTAATTTACTTTGCGACCGATGGTCAATGGTCGAAAGCTACAGTGCTTGACCAAACACGGATGGTCGATGGTCGGTAGTCATAGTCGTAGGCGTTCCGATCAGCTATTATAGACCTCAAGTACTCATGTCAGATCAGCCAGCTGTCTGACCAGCCTATACTTGGTGGTTAGACTGGTTTCACTCGATGGTTTGAAATTGTTGTTTAGAAGTCTTGGAGTTTGGTCATGGTTTGACCTGGGTGTTGTTACTTATGTGCACATGTGTTTATTGTTGGGTCCTAAGATTAGGATCAGAAATTTGGGTGCATACTTTTTGCATTGTGCATTGTATGAATGAACCGTGCCAATTCATGTCTTTGTGTATCGTGTGATGCTACGTGACGATTTGCTTGTTTGTGTTGGTTGCAAGACTTCGAAGCAAGGTCATAGCGAGGCGTAGGAGGACCGGGACTAGGTACAGGGTGGTGCTGAGGTCCAGGGCGATTAGGGAGACGCCGATGATGACTGAGGCTTGTGGGGTGGTTGCAAGCCAAGACGACAAGAAACCGAAGCGAGAGCTACTAGTGATGGACATGATGGGCAACGACAAGGTAGACCAGGACTAGGCTTAGGAAAGAGTCAAGGTCTTAAGCGATCAAGGATGTCGGTGCTATCATGTGTGAGGAGAGGCATGTGGCGCGCAAGTGACTTGGGTCATGTACAAGCGAGGATGGTTCAGTGGGATCTGAACGTGTGAGAGGCTTGGCGGCAAGTCATTGGGGCAATGTGGAAGATGGTGAAGCATGGGTAATGCTTTGTGGCAAAGGAAGCGAGAAACTTCATGGAAGGTGGTATAGGGGTATTTTGGTAAATTATCTAATACAAAAAAGTGGTGGTGTGTGAAACCGCGCGTTGGTCTAACTGGTTTAAGTCTTTTATGTGCTAAAAATGTGAAATGGATCAAGTCTTGATTCATTAATGGGTTAATGGTTGTAGGCCACTTTGAGAAGCGTGCGTGAGAGAGTAAAACCCGATGTTAAGTGGGGTTAACAGGTTATCCCCAGCTTGGCCAAATGGCCACATCCATTAGATTTTGGGTTTAGGTTGTGAGTCTATATAAGGGGAGGAGAGGCAAGAGCTAGGGTTTAAGAAGGTAAGCCTTTTGGTGGCTAGCTTCTCCTCCCTCCCATAGGAAATAAGTTAGAGAGTGTGTGTACTCTAGGCTTAGAGCTTTGCTATCCTAAGAGATTAGCTATAAATCTTTCCTCGTCAAGCAACAATAGAATCAATATTTGATATTCTCCATGGCTATCTCTCTATTTGATTGATTTTCTCTTGTTTTGGTGGGTTTTCTTCTCTCCTCACCCTTTTCTTATCTTGCTATGCCAAGGATGTATAAGAGATGAAGAGATCCTCTGGGAATCATTCTCCACCAATCTAGACATGTTGGTAGCAAGTCATCAACAAACTCGGTTTTTCCACGTTCTTGACCTTCCAAGTGGTTTCTTGATCTGTGGGGTTTTGGAGTGATTTGTTTAATGTTCTTGCTTACTGGGATATGTGGGAAATATATCTAGACTCAACTTGGTCATCACTCACCCACGAACAAGTTGTATTCACCGATTTTAATTTTGGCTCGGTTTTAGTGCAACCTTCCAACAAACTGAAAAAGGTCTCAACTTTGACCATGATTTTCACGATCGTTTGTTGGAATAGGTTCCTGCTATCCTAGAGAAGATTGCTACAAATTTCATGTCATTGGATCTACGGATCAAAAGTTCCATCGATTTTCGGATTTGAAATTAGGTTAAAAACACTATTCATTCCTGAAATTACTGTAACAGTGATCTGACCGGCACTATAGCAGCAGTCTGGCGGGGGGGTACTATATCATCCCCTGATTTTACTGTTCATAGCGGTATGAGTGCTATTGAAACAATGGTCTGACCACCCTTGAGGTCAGACCACCCCTTTCATGGTGATCAGACCTCCATGTATATAGAGGTCAGACTGCCGGGGATTTTCAAAGCACATTTTTCTCTGTTTTGATCAGATCTTTCCTTGAGATTATCTGTCTTTCATCTTTATAGTTTCTATAACTACTGGAGTGAACAGTGTTGTTTCCGCTCAAGAAAAAGATATTGAAAAGCCTCGAATTGAATTTGGGCTCCTATTCACCCCCCCCTCTAGTCACCATACTCGATCCTACAATTGGTATCAGAAGCCATGTTTGCTCTTTGGTTGATCTTTACCAATCTTGAGCATGGCAAGTAGTAGGGAACTTGTGAGCTCTTCTTTGCATCTTGTCGAGATGTTTTTGCCAATGACGTCCTTTTGAGACAGAAGGCTTGAAGTCAACTCAAGAGTGATTTTATTTGCAAGAAACTACAAGTGCGAGTTTTGTGGTACGTTCTTTACCTTTGGTTGTTCAAGTGTTAGGGAGAAGAAGCTTTAGAGTCCACGGATGATGATGATGATATTGACAAGGAGAACGAGCTTCGCTCATCATGAGCAAGGTAAAACCTCATGCGACCTTGGTTTTGTCCAAGATAAATATGCTTGCTTTAGGAATATTGTGAGATACTTAGATGATAAGAATGGTAGATTGGTTGATGATGATGTTGTTTGGTTGGAACCTCACTTACCATGTGTCAGTTGTGAGTCTTTGCATGTGAATGTTGAAAATTTTAATACTTCTCTTGCATACTTAAATTCTAAAAATGAGAAAGTAAAATTAACTCACCTCACATGTGTAGAGTAGCTTGAGTTAACTAGGCCTGGGATAGTGAGCTTTGTGCTTTTGTTTATGATTCTTGTTAAGCTCAAGTGATTCTCTTGTTGTAAGTATAGCTTCTCTTGTTTTGTGGTTGTACTAACTATGTTCCTCATATTGGTCCAATCATTTGTTGTTTGCATTTTTCATCCTCTTGCATATATTGTCATTCTTTGAGAGATAGTGTAAATGCTTTGAGGGGAGAGCGCGATGATATGAACGCTGAATCTTGCAACTTAGACACCTCCCTACATTTTGATTTGGATCTTTCTAGTAGTGAGCTTAGTTCTATCGTTGTTGGCACTTATGTCATAGCTTATGTCGGATCCCAGAGCAACAACTCCGAAACCCTCTGTGTAAATCACACTAGTCCAGGATTAGCTAGTGTACACAGTGATAACAGGGATACATTACATACATATCAAGCACAATGACAAACTTTATTTAACTAAATATGGGCCTGATGGCCAAAGTTTACATCAATGGCACATAAGCCAAAATTAAATATAAGCAGCGGAAGAAAAAACCGAAGCGGAAGAAGCCCATTGAGCCTGTCCACATGCAAACGACAGTAAGACACGGTCTATACCTTCTGATCCTCACTGAAGTCGAAGCTGTCCTCTGAAAAATGATGAATTGAGCAACATGAGCACATAAAGTACTCCACAAGTTACACCAGGAGGTTTAACAGAGTTAATGCATGCATATGGATTAACAAAGGAAGGCATAGTAAGGTTAGTTGTGCATAAAGCGAAATTAAAGTAAATACTGTAAGTAGATTCGAAGCTGAATTTGATACAATAAATAGAAACAAGATTTTATCAAAATAATATCGTTAGTGCAGGTTCCGACCAAACACCAGCCTATCCACGGGCATCCCATCTGGACCATCTTTTCCAAAAGATCACATATGGATTCCATCCATCGATAAGGTTTTCATAAACCATTTTGAAAACAAGTCTAATCCATGAAAAACTTTACTCAGCTTGCCCATCACCGTGGGCATGGCTACCCAGGATAGATTATACACTCTATAGATGTTATACAGCTTTACCCACAAGGCATGATCATCCCATATTGCCATCGAATAAACACATTTCCTTTGGTGTGCGGTGAGGAGATCGTGACAAGGCATTTACAAAGCAAAGCCTTCAACCTGGCCAAGCCAACACTGAGGTTTCACCACAACTTGAATCCACAAGTTGGAGCCCCCTCTTGAGCTGAGTGAGACTTCTCATGGCCTACGCCACACTCACTTTCAACCTACAGTGAGACTCAGGTTGGGACCTGTAAATTAAATAGCCAGGATTGTCCCATACCAGCCTTGTGGTAGTACAATAGAGCTTTGCAACAGTAGCTCACAGACCGGTCCTTAACTGACTTAGCCACTAACCAATACCCCCTTGTGCCTGCCAATCAACATTGTGTCACCAAACAACAATGCATGCCAGCAAGCACCCACCACTCTAAACCATTTGCCTAAGTCTAAACCAAGTTTTCATATTTTGTTTGAAAATATTTCATAATCCTTCTTGACTCACCAAAGTCAAAAATACATTTCAAAAGCTTATCATTTCATGTGAAAAGGTATCCCAACCTATGATTATTCTAAGCATAGCTAAGCTTTCTTATAAATGTACAGTTAATACTAATGTATCAACTAGGTTTTTCCCTATGGTGACAAGGCATAGAAAGTTCAATGTCAAATTGGCAATAAACAAAGGAATTGGGTATAACTAGAATTTATATCGAATTTAAACTAGGTTTCAATAAAGTACGCATGCATAATAATTTTAAAAGCAACATAAATAATTTGAATTACTGGGAGTAACATGATCAAAGGTATAACTTGCCTTGCTCGAAGACTTGGTGCAACGAATCGCCAAAGTCAAACTCTCCGGATTTGCCGTAGTCTACACGCGAAAGAACCAAAGCAAATAAACTCAAATAAAATCCAAATAAAATTCAAAAATTATAAAATATATACTGAGAGATAGATTATTATTTTATATGAATTTAGGAGAAAGAATCAACGGATTCGGAGTTCGTATGAGGGAGAACAAATATCTGGAAGTTTGGATATCACATGAAATGATAACAAAATCCGAGAATTACTTTTTGAAAAGTACATTGTCGGTTAGCTGGGAGGTGGCCAGCGAATAGGCAAAATAGGACCTCAACGACGAGGCGAATGTGGTGATGCGGGTACAGCGACGAGGAACAGTGGTAATCACCGACGATGAGAGAAAAACGGCATTGACAGCGTGGTAGCAACAATGACAGGTTGGAGAGAGACAATACCAGGTATGGAAACATGGAGATGTAGGGTAGCACAGGTAGAACATGGTATGGTGAATCTAGGAAAATTATTAGCTAAGCTGAAAATTCATCGGAGATGATACAATCGACGTTTTGAGAGACCATGTGGCGGTATCCCCATGTTTGTGATGAGTAATTGACGGTTGTGTTAGTGAGTTTGAGTTTGTTTGGGTATTCTAGGGTTGAGTACCTTTTACATATGCTATTGTTGATATGCTGTTTCGTGCGGTGCTATGTGACGGTTTGCTTGTCTGTGTGACTGCAGGACTTCGGAGCTAGGTCATGGTGAAGCGAGGTGGACCGGGACTAGGCACAGGAGCTGTTGATGTCCAAACGGTCCGGTGATGCCGAAGATGATCGAGGCTGGTGAGGTGGTTGCGAGTCGGGAGACGAGGAACCGGAGCTGGAGCTGGAGCTACCGGTGATGGACACGACGGGCGACGACGAGAGAACCGGGACTACGCTCAGGGGAGGAGTCAGAGGTCCAGATGGTTGGAGGTCGGTTGCGGTCGTGTGCGACGGAACAGACCAGAACTAAACTCAGGTGGAGTCGGAGTCGGGTGGACACGACGGGCAGTGACGAGTGGATCGGGACTAGACTCAGGTGGAGTTGGAGGTCCAAACGGCAGGATGCCGGGTGCGGTCGTGTGCAGCGAAGCGGACCGGGACTAGACTCAGGGAGGAGTCGAGGTCCAGACGGTCAAGGCGCCGGTTGCGGGAAGCTTCTGGGAAGGTGCTTTAGGGCAAATTGAGATTTGTCTCAAGTTTGGAGTGGAAGGCTAATTTCCCTCCATCTGGTTTTGACTCCTTGACTTTTGCCTCATATGGTGTGTGAGGTGGAGGAGTGGATGTTGTATGACATTTCTTGTTTGCTTCTTTGGGGTGAGCTCTTGCCTTCAAAATGTGGAGAGGGAGGCAGCAGTGGTAGCTTAGCCAAGTGAGAAAGCAAGGAGTGCATTCTGGAGAGAATAGCTAGAAAGGGTTTTAGCTCTCCTGCATGAGTGTGTCCAGGAGAAGCATGTAGTAAGTGTGTTCTTCCTGTTTCAAACTGCGTATGGGGACGTAGTGGTTGTAAAACTCTTTGTAATCATTCCTTTGTAAGCAATCATTCATGGGGATGAATCAATTTCTTGCATCTGTTCTGCTCTCTTTGAGTTCACTGCTGATTTCTGTGCTCTTAGTGTGTGTATAGAGTCTTTGCTCAAGAACATGCAAAATGGATTGCTCTGTGATGGGATTATGTTTCTAGACCACTTGGTCAGTTAGTTCCCTAGAGCCGATTGTTTGAATCAAAGAATCTAACCTGCGCTACATTTCCTCTGTTCCCCAAAAATTAGGGTTTGATGTCAGGGGTATCATGGCTTTCATGATTTCACTTTAGGAGTTGGCTTAAGATTTGTGTGTGTGTGCCCTGAAGTCATTCCTAGGAGTATTTCAAAGTTTCATGGGCAATTGATGGGAGAATGACTTGCATTTTAGATATCTGTCTTTTCTTCAGTTCAAAATCTGAATGTTGCTAGATTTCTATTTCTCTTGTTCTTTGCCTGCAATCTTTCTTCTCTTGAAGTCAATTTGTCATTTGAATTGTAGGCATGGTCAAAAGACCTGAAAAGAACAGAAATAAAACCACTAATTTCTCTGAGAATCTCTGTTTAGCAAAAAATTCTGCAATAGTTCTCTGTCGGGCGCCTGCACTGCTCTACCTGCGCAGCCCCGGTCAGACCGCTTCTTTGCCACCGGTCTGACCGGTCAGGCAATGCCGATCAGACCGGCCATGTATATCCGGTTAGACCGGGCTCCTTTAAGCGATCAGACTGGTGGGGGTAAGGCGGTCAGACCGGCGATTGGAGGGCGGTTAGACTGGCATAAGCATTGCGGTCTGACCGGCCATGCAATTGCGGTCTGACCGGCCCTGCCTGCTTTGGCTGCTGTTTCTCTCTGTTTTTCTTTTATTTTATTTTTTGCATGCTATGCTTCAGTTTTATTGCCATACATCTTCCTCTGTAAGCTTAAGTTTCCCGTGAGCATATGATTTTCTCTTCATGGTTTTTCGTAACTATCGGAGAGGAGACTCATTTGTGGATACTTCAGGGGCAAAGTTTTTAGGGCACCATTCACCCCCCCCTCTGTTGCCATTTCTGACCCTATATGTTTGAACGACGACGGTAGAGAAAAAGGAAAAACTTGATATCTTGGTGCTCGGCGAAGCAAATCTAAAACCACTTGGAAGGTAGCTACCTAGGATGGTTTGGCACGATATGCGTGAACGGATTGGGGAAAACACCACCGGATAAATGGGGGCACGAGATGCATTCGCTCCTTTTGATGGCCTCCAAGCGGCATATACTTTTACATTTGGCATTTCCACATACTTTGTGAGTTATCCTATATCTTCATGCCCTTATATTCATGTTTGATCATAATTGGTACATTGTGCTTGTCCATGTGCTCACTTATACCATATTGGCATGTATTACTCATGTTACATTCTTATCATATCTTTATGTGTATTTCGCTTGTATATCATATGCTAACTCATTATTTATCTTTTGTGGATATATGTGTTTTATCTTCATGAGCATGAGTTACTTATTGATTGTGTGTTTAAGGAGTCAAGTATCATCATGACTTTGTGCCTTATTATGTCTATACTGTTTAATTGCTTGCATCTTGCTTCTTGTGTCCATTCACTATTATTTATACATGTTAACGTACTTTCCATGATTTTTATTTGTCATGATGTATGTATATATAATGCATATTTGATTATGGACATTTTGAGCTTGATTATTTCTTGGATTGTTTTCTATGTAATGATGCTATATTATTCATGCCTTCTTATCTTTTTGGTTCATGTGTACATGCTTATTATACTTGTATTTATGCTAACATATGCTTTTATTACTTTTCCTTATCACTTGCTATGTGTATATGGTTGTGATTCATTGAGATGCATGTATATCTTGAACTTATTCATTTTTGTTCTAGTATGAAAATAGTTTGTATGACATCTAGGTAGTTTTAGATTGTGCTTATGCCTAGATATCATGAGAATTTTGATTAGTCCACAAGCTTCTTCTAGATTTGGGTTGCACTAGGTTTTGTTGTTCTAGGTACTCTGATGAGGGCTAGATCGAGCTTGTGTGGGTTATGTTCTCATGTGTTATTTGTGATTAATACTCGTGATGCTACTTTTGTTGTCATGTGTCGTAGTACTAGATCCATGCTTGTATACCACTTACCCCAGTACTAGGACACCAGTTGTTCTTATGTTTGAGTTACAGGTTGTGGTTGTGAGGGGGACACCATGTGGCTTATGTGATGCTTTGGGTCTCTCACCTCCATTGAGCTTCTGGTGAAGGTTTCTATTGATCTCACAATGTAGTTTCAATCAATCTCCAGCACATCAACTACACCACACCACCAAGCGATGTGACAAAGGTTTGCTCTCTAGTGACCTTCAGTTTCTTACTTTCCACCACTTGGTTTTGCATAGTATTCTTGTTCTAGTGATAGGAAGGATCTGATTGGATAGATAGGAGCCAACTCTAGATGATTTTATCTTAGTCACACCACTCATCCAAATGGTTCTCTAGGATTATTTACTGTGTAGCTTGAGATTTCTTCTTGGTCACTGGTGTCTTGTGTTATGACAATTAGTGTTGCCTTTTTGCTCCGTGGTATGATGTTATAGGCTAGAGACCATATGGGATGGGTGTGTTTGGGGTCATCTCGTTGAGTTTGAATCCTCATTTTCTGGATTTTATACCTAAATTCTTGGTTCTTCTCAATTTGCCTTCTTTAGGGGAGTTGGAGCTTCTTTCTTTTCAGGCTACTCTTCAAGGGGAGCTTACTTCTTGTGCATTCATTTGTATCATATTGTATTTTAATTTCAACATGCATAATGAATGTTTGTACAAATCATGGATCTTTGACTATTATCCTTATGTGACATAATATCTTACTTTACATCTTGCCATGTCTTGTGCCAACTTGCTAAATTTATCACGTTCTTCTATGTATTGTTTAGGTTTTGCCATTCTAGCTTTATAAAATGTGAACAACTTGAATTAAATCACATCTTGTTAGATCGTGTGACTAGTCTAGCTCTAGTGATCCTCTTATGATTCATGTCATGTCAAATAAGCTAAGTTGAGTTTTGAATTTGCATTGAGCTTTAGATTGAGCTATGTTTTTATTAGTGAAGTATGAGTAGTATTAACTCATTGTTCTCGAACTAAGTCAAGAAAATACAAAAAGATCTCTTTATACTGAAAAAACTAATTTCACCAGTCCTGTCTTATGAGACGGCTTGCCATTACACTAGGCATGAACTCAAGGATTTTAACTACCAAGATCACTTCCTTAAGCTTCTGGCTTGGAGTGGTCGCATATGGCTTGAGATCTAGCACATGGCTAAGAAAATAAAATCTTGTGAAAAAAATGGTTGAACCAAACATGAATTTCTTAAAATGCCACATGTGCTAAATTTGCTCAATTACAAGTGAGATCTAGTGCTTGAACACAATGTCTCAATCTTGAACTTGTAGCACTCCAAATTGACTTATTATAGCTTCTTGGTTATACTTAGAATATTGACATTGCTTGACTCATTTTTGGATACCTTTAACTAGACTATGATCTTGAGTAACTGATATGTTAAACAATCATTTAATTTCATATTATGGCTTATTTGGCTTTAGCTCACTATACATGATTTGTTATGATCTAAATATCGCTTTCATTTTTATGACTTGGTGTAATATTTGGAAAGTCACTTTAGATATTTTTGTGGCTCCTAAATGCTTAAAATGAATAAAACATATCACTTTTTCATTCATGCTCTATCTCTTCTATGCATCTTGATGACTCTATTGCCAAAAGGGGAAGAATGATTGAGAAAAAGGCATAACAGGTGCAAAAGGTATTAAGGGGGAGAATGCATGGGATGATAAAACTGATAACTGGAACCTAAAAATGCCAAATGAGATATTTGAGTGAGGGGGGTTTCATTGCATATCATTTGCTCTCTTTTGTATTTTTGGCTTGTCATCTTACTATGAAAATGGTCATGTGAGCAATACTCTTTTCTTTGGACCATGAGTAAGATTGGGTTTTTGTGAGGTTTTAGGTGTGATTGGATTTGTACAAAACTTATTCTTTCCTGTTATTTGCTCCATTTCACACTTTGCCAACATGGTCAGAATTTCTTCTCTTCTTCTATTGGGCCATATGTGGTTTTTGCAACTTATTCTTTTCTTTTCAAAAAAACTCATCTTCATGCCTTTTTGGTGTTTGTCAATATACTCATCAAGGGGAGATTGTGAGACATGTGGAGGTCACCCCATGGTTGTGATGAGTAATTGACCTTTGGTTTAGAGTTTTTGTAGAGTTTGAGTTGGTTTTTGAGGGTTTTGCAAAAAACTGCATTCTAGTTGGGCTGTCAGCTGGAATCTTAGGTTAAGTAGTCTAACCACTTTTTTTGGTGGTCTGACCAGCAGACTTCGACTGCTGACAGTAGTCAAAGTGTGGTCCTCGACTTTGTAGTCGGGCGGTAGTCGGTAGTCCGATCGGCCCTATGATAGGTAGTCCAAGAACAGTCGTGTTGGGTGATCCGATCGGCAGATGACCATGGATGGTCGAAAGCTACAATGCCTGAACGACCATAGATGGTCGATGGTCAGTAGTCATAGATTTCGCATACGGTCAATAGTCATATACTTTGTGATCGATAGTCGTAGATTTTGCGGTCGATAGTCGTAGACTTTGTGGTCGGTAGTCATAGGACTTTGCTCAATAGTATGGGCTTTGTGACCAATGATCGATAGTGAAAGCGACAGTGCTTGACCGACCATGGATGGTCAATGGTCGGTAGTCGTAGGCGTTGCGATCAGTTGTCGTAGACCTGAGTACTCGTGTCAGACCAGCCCACGGTCTGATCATCCTGTCCTTGGCGGTTAGACTGGCTTCTCTGGTGGTCTAAAACTATTGTTTGGAAATCTTGGATTTGGTCATAGTTTGACCTGGGTGTTGTTACTTGTGTACATGTGTTTATTGTTGGGTCCTAGGATTATGATCATAATTTGGGTGTACTTTTTGTGTTGTGCATTATATGATGAATTGTGCCAATTGATGTCTTTGTGTATCGTGCCTTACTATGTGAAGTTTCTTGTTTGTGTTGGTTTTAGGAATTCAGAGCTAGGTCATGGTAAGGTGTAGGAGGACTGGACTTGGTATAGGGTGGTGCTGAGGTCCAAAACAGTCAGAGCCAAAGATGATTGAGGCTTGCGGGTAGTTGCAAGTAGGACGACGAGGAACCCAAGCGGGATCTACTAGTAATGGACATGACGGGCAACGGCAAGGTGGACCGGGACTAGTCTTAGGGAGGAGTCAAGGTCTGTGTGATCAAGGATGCGGGTGCCGTCATGCGTGAGGAAGCATGTGGCGCACCAAGTGACTTGGGTCATGTGTAAGTGGGATACAGTTCAGTAGGATCCGGACGTGAGAGGCTTGGTGCAAGTCATTGGGGCCACGTGGAAGATGGCGAAGCATGGGTGATGCTTTATGGCAAAGGAAGTGGGAACTTCATGGAAGGCGGTAGGGCATTTTGATAAATTGCCCAATATCAAAAATGGTGGTGTGTGAAACGTAGCATTGGCCTAAGTGGTTTAGGTCTTGTATGCTGAAAATGTGAAGTGGATCAAGTGTTGACTCACTAATGGGTTAATGGTTGTAAGTCACTTTGAGAAGCGTGCGTGAGAGAGTAAAACGGTGTATGTGGGTTAATGGGTTTATCCCCGATTTGGCCTAATGGGTGGATTCATTAGGTTTTGGGTTCTGGTTGTGAGCCTATATAAGGAGAGGAGAGGCAAGACTAGGGTTTGAGAATGTTGGTTGGGCTCCTCCTCCCTCCCATAGGAGATAGGTTAGAGAGTGTGTGTGCGCGCTTTAGGTTTAGAGTTCTTCTATCCTAAGGATTGACTATAAATCTTTCCTCCTCAAGCAATAGAATCAATATTGATATTCTCCATGGCTATCTCAATATTTGATATTCTCATGGCTATCTCTGTATTTGATTGATTTGCTCTTGTTTTGTTGTTTTTCTTCTGTCCTTACCCTTTTCTTGATCTTATTGTGCAAGGATGTATAAGAGATGGAGAGATCCTCTAGGAATTATTCTCCACCCATCTAGGCACATTGGTAGTAAGCTCATCAAGAACTCGGTTTTTGCATGTTCTTGACCTTCGATGTGGTTTCTTGATCTAAGGGTTTTGGAGTAATTTCTTGGTGTTCTTACTTGCTGGGATATGTGGAAACATATCTAGACCCATCTTGGTATCACTCACCCACGAATAAGTTGTATTCACCGATTTTGATTTTGGCTCGGTTTAGTACAACCTTCCAACAACTGCAAAAGGTCTCAATTTTGACCATGATGTTCATGATCGTTTGTTGGAATAGGATTATAATATCCTAGAGAAGATCTCTGCAAAATTTCATATAATTTAAATCTATGGATCAGAAGTTCCATCGATTTTCATATTTGAAATCAGGCTGAAAACACTATTGTTCTTGAAATTACTATTGCAGCGGTCTATACCGGGACTGTAGCATCCCTGTTTTTACTGTTCATAGCGATCTAACCACCATTGTAACAGAGGTCACTAGGTCGCCCCTTTCATGGTGGTCAGACGCCAGGTATGTAGTGGTAGACCACCGGGGTTTTTCAAAGCACATTTTACTCCGTTTTAATCAGATCTTCTTGAGATTATTTGTTTTTAATCTTCATATCTTCTATAGCTACTGGAGTGACAATATTGCTTCCACTAAAGAAAAGATTTTAAAAATCTCAAATTGAATTGAACTCCTACCCCCTCTAGTCGCATACTTGATCCTACATGCCATAGATCATTTCAAAAGGCCCTTTTAGGTTGACAACGCAACTCGAAACTACAATAAAAGAACAGGAATATCTCGACTTCTTTCTTTAATCCATGTTTGCAGATCAATCAAACCAGAAACCACTAACCTCTTGTTTAGTCCAAGCAGATAGACCGCACATTAACCCTGAATTTCTTTGTTTGTTCCATGCACGTATGCTGTTAAGCTTTCCCTTTCCTCCCTAGCTGGCGCAGCCCCTGAAAGTTGAAACGCACTAAGAGTCTCAGACATGTATGGATGCAGAAACTGACCAACGCCGCGAGGATGCTGAGCAGTAGTGCGTTACAGGCTAAATGACACTCAAGATGTAGCTTTTCGTACTAGTTTTGATCACCAAACAGTGCCTACCTTCACCAATTGGTGTTGCCCCGGGAAATACACTCCTAAAGTTTTAGCTAAAAGGCAAGTTGGATAGAGTTTTTGTCAGTTTTTTGGACAGTATTGCATTCTTCGGCAGATTCTAGACAAATACAACACATAGAAATGTATGTTGAATGTACTGCTTTCTAGCCGGTTCCTAGTGGGAACCGTTTGGTAACAAAGTTAGCCTGGGTGCAAATCGAAGCTCAGCTTCGAATGTGTCGAGAATCAATAGAAAATGTGTTAGATTGGGCATATTCCTTATAGTCTTTTTCAATGTTTGTTCACCACTAGTTTTCTAAGATGTGTATCAGATAGCGCATTTGCAATTTACTAGAATGAAAATATATGAATTATCTTTTCTTTACTTTATAACTACTTAAGACGCAGTTGGTGAACGAGTGATGCGTTCGTCCAACACCCTCCCCCTAAAAACCATACACAATACCAGAGATAACCTTTTCTCGAACAAAAAAAAATAAAATCGCTTCAAAAAACAAGCCATAACTCCATCTAAAAAAAAAACTTTTTATCTCTTGAGCGCCTTCTCCCTCTCTCTCACTGAAACCAATTTTCGTCAGTACCCTCGTCCTGATTTTGTTTTAATCCATTACAATGCATGGGTATTTCGACTAATTTATTGTAACCTTCAGTTAGTATATATAACTGAAATCACAAAACTTTGCTTTAGCTTTAGTTCTTTGCCAAATAGTCAAAGGTTCCTTTGCGAAAATTTGGATGAATAACTAAACTAACTTGTACCAACAAAATATGTGCATGTAACTGAATCGCATTACCACTGGCTTAAGCCAGACAAAAAATCTATGCTTTTGGAATCCTACTCACAAGTCAGGTCCCGTCTTATCAAGCTTTTCACGAAATTAGCATGAGTTGATTTAATATTATTTTATTAATAATTAAAAATTATTTTAGAATCGAACTAACGAGCTGAGTTAAGCCAAGCCAAAACAAAATTTACTCTCATCCAAAATCAACTAATTTAATATTTAATTAATTAACGAAAAGCAATTTTAAACGGAACTAACAAGCCTCACTTGCGAGCTTTTTTTCACCCCTGCCCTATATAAGGAGTCGCCAACCTCTTCTCCCTCCAAGTCTCCCACACACTCGCATAGCCACTCTTCCCTCTCGTCTTCTGAGCCTTTGCTTGCTCGCTTCACAGAGCTGGCTAGCAACAAGGGAGACGTGGGCGGCGATGCTGCCTACGCCACCACAGTGGCGGCGGCGACGAGGCGGTGATCGGCAGCAGCAAGGCGGTGGTGGAGGAGCTGTACCGCGCGCTGGAGCGCGGCGACGCGGACGCCGTGCGCCGGCTTCTGAACCCGGACGTGGACTGGTGGTTCCACGGCCCGCGCGCCTACCAGCACCTGGTGCTCATGCGCCTTCTCACAGGCGGCGCCGGCGCGCCGGGCCTCCCGTTCAAGATCCGCGCCGTCGATGCCTTCGGGCCACCGTCCTGGCGGAGGGCACAGACGCGACGGGGAAGCTGTACTGGGTGCACGCGTGGACGGTGGGCCCCGGCGGGCGCGTCACCGAGGTGCGCGAGTACTGCAACACCGCACTCGTCGTGACCAGGCTCGGCGGCGCCCTGGAGGAGGCGTCGGCGTGCTCACAGCAGGTGTGGCAGAGCCGGCTGTCTGACCGGACTCGCAAGAAACTCCCCGCCCTCGTGCTTGCCATCTGATTCTGATCAGACCACTCCTGAAGTAAACCGGTTTTATGGCTTGTAGGGATGCCTCTGCATGTCTTCGCCTTTTCGGTGTTGTTCTGGGGTATGAATCATGTGATAATAGTGTAATATAAAACTCTGGTTTGAAGTGATTGGCAAAGTTATCTAACGATCACAATAGTGTAATGCGTGTGTTTCAAGGAAAAAAAAGATATGTGGAACTAAATTACTCTTGAAAGCCTCTTTGTTCATCATTTCAGATATAAAAAATCTCAACATTTTTCAGTTTCAAGACTGGAGCAAGCCAGCAAGGCATGGGAAATGCAATCTGAAAAATAACGAGCTGAGGGAAAGAAAAAGAAAAAAAATTGCATATTTTTCTGAACTCCGTAGTTCTGTACACATGGAGTATTTGTAACCGCTGCAGGATGCATGGCAACTACGGTACTACCTGCCATTAAATTCGTCGACCCGACGACGTTCTCCTTCCGGCATCGATGGCGGCACAGGTGGCCTCATTTCTCCAGACGAAGTACCCTCCTGCTTCAGCTGCTGCAGCAATGTCGACTCCTCGCCTCGAGAGTAATTTGCCACTGGAACAGAGTGAGTGTTTGCAATTGCAAAACTAGAGCCTGCTTGGCAAGGTGACTCCGTTCTCTCTCGGCAAAGGCTGTAGGGTGGTATCAACAACTTGCCCACCACCGGAACCTCTCCTGCTGACGCCGCCGGCCTCGACGTCGAGGAGGAGGTTCCTGGTGCGCACCTCCTGCGCCAGCGCGCAGCCCCAGCAGAACATCCACCGCAGGTAGTTGGCGAGCGACGGCGAGCAGCAGCACGCGTTGTTGTTGCCGGGGACTAGCCCGAACCTCCGCCGCATCCGCGCCCGCCAGAACCCGCCATACAGAAGGCCGAGCACGCAGAGCACGACGCCAGCCGCGCCGACCATGTTGCCGACGGCCTCGTCCCGGATGTTCATCGCGGCGACGTTCAGCACCCACAACGGCGTGAAGCAGAGGAGCGCGAACAGACAGCGTGGACGTGCATGTTCCCGAGGCCCAGCCGCTCCATGTTCCACCCGAACACGCAGAACGTGCAGAAGCACGACAGCCAGCACGCCGTCGGGTCGTCGCCGACGTCGAGCAGCCCGCCGGCCCACTCCGTCGGTGCCACCACCTCAGCCGTGCTGCCGTAGTCGTCGGAGACTTCATGGTCATCAGGTTCTTGATGCACACTCGGCTTGCGTTTCCTCCCCAGCGGGCTGAAGTACATGTACAGGCCGGCGAGCACCGGCGTCGCGGTGCCGAGCACGGCGAGCGATGTCTCGGCGGCGTCGGGCCGGGCCTTGCGGGAGTACCCCCAGTAGAGCCGCACATGGCGTACTGCGCGAAGCAGGTGAGATGGAGGAGAGAGACGACCACGGACATGTGAATCCGCTCTCGGCGGCGTGGCCACGAGCCGCCGGCCCTCGCGCCCTTCCGGCAGTAGGCTTTCCTGAGCACCTTGCCGTGGACGAGGAGGAAGCGCGTTGAGGACCTGGTTGTTGATCTCGATCCACCGGTTGCGGAGGGACCTGCGCGGGAAGGCGCCGTCGAGGACGCCGACGAGGAGGAAGCCGAGCATGGAGCCGGACGCCGCGACGCAGAGCGCCCACGCGAGCAGGGCGAGGTGCGCCGGCTGCTTCAGCCACCGCTTGCGCGCGCGCGCGACGGACGCGGTGCTGAGCCTCCGGATGAGGCGGCGTGCGCGCCCGGGCGGGTGCCGGCCGCCAGTCCTTGCACCGGGCGCTTCTTGCTTGACGGCAGGAGCGGTGGAGGCGGCATTGCTGCGCTCTCCAAGCCCCAGCTCCACTAGCTTGCCATTGTTGGTGTGAGACCATGTGTAGATTACCCTATGGTTATAATGAGTAATTAACTTTTGGATTAGAGTATCTGTGGAGGGTGAGTTTAGTTTTTGAGGAGTTTGCAACATATCACTTTTGGTTTACGAGTTAGTCTGGCCTACGACTATTGGAGTATTCGTTGTTTACGACTTTGTGGTCGGTCAGTTCAATCGGTTGTGTGTGGGAGATTTAATTTTTTGCCACTCTTAAGATTGACACCGAGACTCTGTCACTTATATGTAGGGTCATCTGAGTCACTGACAATGGGACCGGGTGGCAAATCTGTTGCCACCCGAGTCGTAAGGGTGGCAAATAAATAAATTTTCCATTGTGTGTTGATCGATCCGATCGGCAGATCTGGTCGGTATTTGTGCGAGATCAACATAACGATCACAGGGTGGTCGAAAGCTTTAGTGCCTGAATGACCATGGATGGTCGATGGTCGTAGCTTACTGCTTGATCACGATCGGTAGTCGTAAGCCATGGTGTTCGGTAGTCGTAAGCCGTGGCAATCGGTAGTCGTAGCCTGTGTGATCGATGGTCGTAGCGATCAGTTGTGATGGTTGTAGGCTTCTGGTATGTACTCGTTGGCTTCGAGTGCCTCATTTCTTGAGCATCCGAGTACTCGTGTCAGTCCAGCTGGCGATCAGACTAGCTTATCTCAGTTGTCTGAGGCTGTTCTCTGGAATTATTAGGGTTTTGGTCAGGGTTTGACCGGGATGTTCTTGCTAGTGTGCGCATAGGTTTATTGTTTGGTCCTAAGTTTAGTATCAGTAATTTGGGTGTATACTTTTTGAATTGTGCATTGTATGATAAATTGCGCAAATTGATGATCTTTGTGTATTGTGTGGTGCTACATGACGGTTTACTTATTGGTGTTGGTTGTAGGACTTTGGAGCTAGATCATGGTGAGGCATAGGAGGACCGGGATTAGGTACAGGGTGGTGCTGAGGTCCAGAACGGTCTGGAAGATGCTGAAGATAACTGAGGCTGGTGAGCTAGTTGCAAGACAGGACGAAGAGGAACCGGAGCAGGGGCTACCGGTGGTGGATATGATATGCAACGGCAAGGTAGACCGGTACTAGGCTCAGGGAAGAGCCGAGGTCTTATGCGGTCGAGGATGTCGAGTGCCGTCATGCGCGAGGAGAAGCACGTAGTGCGCCAAGTGACTTGGGTCGTTTGCAAGCGAGGATAGTTTGGTGGGATCCGGACGCGTGAGAGGCTTGACAACAAGTCAGTGGAGCCAAATGAAAGATGGCAAAACATGGGTGATGCTTCGTGGCAAAGGAAGTAGGAAGCTTCGAGGAAAGCCGTAGAAGGGCATTTTGGTAAGTTGCCCAATATCGGGAAAAGTGGCAGTGTGTGAAACCGCGGCGTTGCCTAAGTGGTTTAGGTCATATATGTGCTAAAAATGTGAAGGGGATCAAGTGTTGACTCACTAATTGGTTAATGGTTGTATGCTACTTTGAGAAGCGTGCGTGAGAGTAAAACCCAGTGTTAGGTGGGGTTAACGGATTATCCCCGATTTGGCCTAATGGGTGGATCCATTAGGTTTTTGTTTTGGTTGTGAGCCTATATCAGGTTCGTACTATTCTTCCTAACACCATCCTTAATACTTCTTCAACTAGGGTTAGTTTTCATTCCATTGGGTCTGTACTTATAGCAGAAGTTAGTCTAACCAGCTACTCAAATTTTTGAGACTTTGATGAAATCAAAAAGAAAACTTTTAATGCACATCTAAGAGATATGAGATAGAAACATCAATAATACTTATGGTTTTCGAAATTCTTTTGTATTTGAAAATAGGGTTTTATAAAACTCAAATTCTTATCGTAACCAAAGATATACCTAGGGTTACAACCCACAGTCAAGCATGCTCTGATACCACTCTGTAACGACCCTGTTTTTGGGAACAGGGCAGTCATACATCATGCAACAGTCCAGGGTTTAGTTGCGGACAGAAGGAATATTATGCCTGCTCATGAACATTTCAAAAGGTTTAATAAAAATAAGACCTAATGGTCAATGTTAATATCTTTAAAGGTGTCCAAGCCCAAAACTTAACTTACAATCAGAAAATCCATAGAAATTTTTCCACAGGAACGCTTGAGTGCAATCGTAACCCTAATATGAATACTTGTAATATCCTTTCCTCTTCTGATCTCTGTGTTGGTGAAAAATAAAGCAAGACTAAGTACAATCAACCGTACTCAATAAGTCACATGGAGAAATGCTATTTAATTACATGCTAGGATTTTCAAGAGATAGGGACATATGTGTTTTAACATCTTATGTGGATGCAGTTTTATTTGTAAATATTTTTTAATTTAAAACAAGATAACAAATCATATACTTTTTAAGGAATTTGGGGTTTCAACATCTTGATTACCAAACTGCAATGTTTCTAAATCTACTTATGCTTCACTATTAGAATCACCCATTAAACACAGCTTCATTTACCGGAAGCACGGCGTATTCAAATACCACATATTATGACTTTGCAAAGTTGTCCAACTTTACCCACAAGATTTCTTAACTCTCATGACTAAGTTAAGAAAATAAGGTTGCTTCACTTCTCATCTCTTTATGTAGCCTCTACCCGATAGACAAGGTACCCCTATCACAGAATACGGCGGCCTGACAGGGCGGGGCCTACCGCTGTGAAAGTATGGTTTTACCATTTCCATACCACATTCTTACTCCTGCTATTCCCTTTTCTAGAACAGTATATTATATCCTTGTAGTACATATTCAATTGATTTGAGTAGCTACTAAACTAGATTTGACAAGTTAACGCTTGTGGTTGAGCAATTACTATGTTCTTTACTTAGCATACGGTTCTAGTCCTTACTTTCCATCAACTAGGTAATCATTCACAAATAAATAATCCAGTGCACTGCAGCACTATCACTACTAGTGTAAAGCAGTTGAATTTTCTAAACTACCATGGTATATTTTATAGTACTTTATTATTACTAGAGCTTGTCAAGGTGAATATAGCTATCAAATAAAACATGACTTTTTCATGTGGTAGGACATAACTAGTATCATGTCATTCTAAACATTTGTTATACATGAAATATCAGTGCATAAATAACATAATAAAAATACTGGTAAATAAAAAATTAAAGGAATATAGGCTCAACATGATTAAAAACATGTGACTTGCCTTGCGGACCAATGTATTCTACTGGTTCATATTCTTCTGATTCTTGAACTTGAACTCGAGCTTCTTCTTCCTGGGCCAGCTATTTATGATGTCGTCTGCTATCACAAAGCAAAAGAAAGAAATCAATTCCGTGATCGAAGGATTGAGCTAGGAATAGAAAGAAAGAAAATAAAGAAGTAAAATCTAGAAGAACTAAATAAAATAGGATTGGAGATTATAGGAGTTTGGTATGGGAAAACAAAGCTGAGAAATAGATAGACAGGTTCGAAATGATCGAAATAGATGTATACATGCATTTTGGGGTTTCATGAACAGTAACGTGCTTGGTACTGTTCATCGCCGGTTTTACTATTCATAAAGGGTTTAGTTCTTATCGAGTTGTCGCTGCGTACTCGGAGAACAGAGTTACCAGTACTCGGATGGTTTCTATTAGCACAAATCTTACTTACGAGCGGAGGTGTTTGTGGAGCTGGAAGACGTGGTCGTAATTGAGTTACGACTACTGGGACCAAGCATCCAGTGTGGTCGTAAACCATAGCGCGGTCGTAAACCACAACATGGTCATAACGACAACATGGTTATGATAGCAACATGGTTGTAACGACTCCTAAGTAGTCGTACTTAGTAGTTTCGGGCACGACTACGAAGTTGGATGGACACTCAAGGTTCGACTTCAAACGTGAAGTCGGCAGAGATCAGACGGTGTACGAGTTGCTTACGGAGATCGAATGACATCCGAGTGGCTCCTGGGATGGGGCAGCATCCAAGCAGCTTAAAAGATCGGACAGTGTTCGAGCGGTTTAAAAGATTGGATGGCGTTCGAGCGGTTTAAGAGCATCGAATGGCATACAAGTGACTTAAGAACATCAGACGGCGTACGAGTGACTTAAGAACATCAGACAACGTACGAGTGGGCCATTTGAGTACTATTGCTTAGGACTCGAAGTGGTACGGTCGAAGCTCCTCTCGATTATAAGGTGGTTAGAGTGCTCAAGCAGTGGAGCGGTTAGAGAGGTCAAGCGATGGAGCGGTCAAAGAGTTCAAGCGGTGGAGTGGGGACTTCGTGGTCGAAACAACAATTGCGACCATGGGTGGGTTCCTGGTGTCTGGGGATTTCCATTTTGGGGCTTGGCAGCAGCTGGGGAATTGGAGTTCACCGACGACGAGATCTCCTCTCTTCAAGACCTTTGAATGTCACAGGGCTTAAGGACGGGTTAATGGGATGGTAGCGTTAGGGTTTGGGTATCTCTGGGGTTAGATAAAGCTCAAGGAAGTGGCGGATTGGGTCAGAGCTGCTTGTGTTGAGCTATCCACAGCTAGTCGCCAGGGCAGTAGGGGCTAGGGCAAAGCTTCGGCAAGATTTCTATGGACATGAGGAAGCTGCAGACCAAAGCAATTGAAAAAAAGATGGATTTAATAGGAGGAATAGAAATTTGAGCGTAGTTCGAGTTTTCCGGTAATTGTCAATGGAGCTTTGGTCGTGGGAGCAATTGAGGGTTGGTGGCTCACTTTGGACACCGATGCATCCCATAGGAGGTGCTCGGGGGTTTAAATAGGGCAAGAATAGTGTTTCGGCACAGGGTGCCATCATGCGCGAGAAGAAGCACATTGTGCGCCAAGTGACTTGGGTCATTTGCAAGCGAGGACAGTTCGATGAGATCCGGACACGTGAGAGGCTTGACGATAAATCATTGGGGCCACATGGAAGATGGTGAAGCATGGACAATACTTCATGGCAAAGAAAGTGGGAAGCTTCGAGGAAGGCCGTAGAGGGGTATTTTGGTAAATTACCTAATACCGGGAAAAGTGGTGGTGTGTGAAACTGCGGCATTGGCCTAAGTAGTTTAGATCTTGTATGTACTAAAAATGTGAAGTGGATCAAGTGTTGATTCACTAATGGGTTAATTGTTGTAAGCCGTTTTGAGAAGTATGCGTGAGAGTAAAACTCGGTGTTAGGTGGGGTTAACGGGTTATCCCTGGTTTGACCTAATGTGAGCCTATATAAGGGGAGGGGAGGCAAGAGCTAGGGTTTGAGAAGGTTGGCTATGCCATTTGGTGGCTAGCTCCTTTTCTCTCCTATGGCAGTTAGGTTAGATAGTGGGTGTGTGCTCTAGGTTTAGAGTTCTGTCCTCCTGAGTGGAGTGGTTGTAAAATCAACCATCTCAAGTGAGCAATACATCAATCTTTGATCTACCTTTTGTGTATTGCTGAGAGATCATGTGGAGGTCATCCCGTGTGTGTGATGAGTAATTGACATCGGTTTAGGGAAGTCGAGTTTGTTTTGGTTGGTTCGGACCATGTCGTTGCGTGGTGCAATTGGGCTCGGTCGAACTTGGTCAAACCTGATCAAAATAGTTTTGTTGCATATTATGTCGACTTGTCAGGTTGGGCTATTTTATTAATGCATTTATGCTTACATGTATCGAGCGGTGCTATTTGATTTGTTTCTTGTCTGTGATGGCTGCAGGACATCGAGGCGAAGTCGTGGCGAGACACGGTGGACCGGACTAGGCGCAGATGGCGCTGAGATCAGAACGGTCGGGAGGTGTCGAAGACGGCGAGGGCTCGAGGTGGCTGCGAGGCTTGCAAGGCAAGAAAGGAGGAAGCTTCCTGGAAGGTGCGCGAGGGGCGTTTCGGTAAAAACGCAAAGCTGCACTAAAGGAAGCGGGTTTGGATAAAGCATCGAGTAGGTGGTGACCTAATGGGTAAAGCATGTGCAAACCCATTAGTGGGAGGCTATAAAAGGAGAGGGAGAGGTTGTGCTGAAATTGAGAGAGTGTGTGTGAAAGTTAGGGTTTTAGTTGGTTCTCTCCATACATGAGTTGAAAAGGCTTTAGGGCAGCTCTTGTATTTTATTTTGGGTGTTTCTCTTGAGTTGTGAGATGGGGTGATCCGATGTAATCATTCCTCTTGTTTAAGCATTCATGTCTCTTCATCTCTTTGTGAAATCTTGTGTCTAAGAAGACTTGATAACCTGCCTTTGTTATTCTATGTTATGCTTTCTTCTAGCTATTTATTTTGTTGGCCGGATGCCTCTTTTATTGCATGAAAATCTCAATTATTGCATGAAGGCTTGAGCAGGAAATCAATCAATCTCACTTCTAGTTTTGGGTGTCTCCAGGAGTTAATTTTTAGGTTTTTCTTGCTGCTTTTTTTAATCTTTTTCTTCCCTTCTTTACTGGTGATTTTTAGTCCTGCTCCTTGTGAGCTTTTGATCTTTTGGCATCCAGCAGCAAGGTGCTCTTTTCAGCTCATTAGCTCTTTTGGACAGGGGTTGTTTTCGGTTCTAGTTTGTGCTGTGCTGACTACTTTGTGTTCTAGTGCTTTCAGTTTTGCTTTGGCCAAGAAAAGAGCCTTGGTAGTTCAGCACTTTATTCCCTGTGTTGCAGATGCTTTTCGGCAGCCTCTTCTTCAGTTTGCAGCAGTCTTTGTTTGGCTATTTCAGTCCTAAAATCTTCCATTTTTACCTTCAGTTTTCAGCAGCAAATACACCCTTTTACTAGCTGTAATTTATCAGTTTTTGCAGTACTTGTTTAAGTGGGAGTTGGCTATTTTGTGATCTTGTTCGGCTAAATTACTCCTTTGTGCTTGCAGTGTGTGTAGTTCGGCAAATGCATTGCCCTTTGTCTCTTCGGTGCAGTTAGTTGTTGGTCATCAATTCTTGTAGTCTCAGTCTGGTCTCTCTTAGGTTAGTGTTTTCCCTTTCTTTTGAGAATTTTATGGTGATCTAGTTTTCCCTCTTTTAAGAGCTTTTTCGGTCAAATTGCAAAATCGGTTTTAGTGAGCATAATTTCTCGTTCTTCATATCTTACATAGCTATTGGAGAGTAGAGAAATCGGGGATACTCGGGGGAAATTTTTAAAGGGCTCCATTCACCCCCCCTGTCGCCATTTCGGTCCAACAATTGCTGTCTGTTTGAGTTTGCTTTATTTTTGGATCTTTGGTTTGGTTCTTCCATTGTTCTCTTCAGTTCTGTTCCTCTCTCTTCTTGATCTGAGTAGTTGTTCTTGCTTGATCTTGCTAATGATCTAACTTGTAGTAATTTGTGGGATCATACTCAAAGCCATCTTGGCTATTCTCTTCCCACGAGCATGGTTTCTTCATCTTTTCAATCTCAGGTCTCGGTTTTGTGCATGCTTGATCAAATCACAAAAATGCCTTGACTTGGTTACTAAGTTTTTAATCTAAGATTGGATTAGCTTCCTGAGACCTTAAGTTACTTGTGTACAAATTTCCATGGCTATTTGATCTCTTAATCAAAAGATTTGAAGGTTTTAGATCTGGTGGTCGTGCGTCTCTTCTGTTACTTCTAGCCATTTACAACCACATCTATTTTCGATCGCTCAATAGTTTTAGATCGTATGGTCGTGTTCCCTCCTCTGATTCTTCTAGTCAATTGAAAGGTTTACGGTTTTTGGGTTAGTCGATCGAAAGTTCTGTCGATTTTGGTTCTCGCGACAACCCCATTCTTCTGGTAGAAGCGGTAGCACCGCAATCCTTGTAGCGGTAGTACTAGAGTCCCTGTTCTCTGACCACTTTAGTTTTTTGACCATTCAGTGGTCATCAACCTCACTGGTCAAGATTCGACTTGTTGTGACCACTTCAGTTTCGACTGTTTATAGATCGATCACTCACTTGTCGGTGATCTCATCAGACGGATTTCAAACACTTGGGGTTTGTGACTAGTCTCAGATCCTCGACCACGTTTGTTGTTTGACCACACACATTGGTCTTCGACCATGTAGGTTACGATCACATCGGTCTGTGACCGCGTTGGTTTTTGACCACTCATTGGTCCTCGATCGTACGCTGGTCATCGACCACATTGGTTTCGATCACATTGTTTACAACCACATTGGTTACGACCACGTTGGTCACGTTGGTTTCGACCACATTGGTTTTGACCATGTTGGTTACGACTACGTTGGATTCGACCACATTGGTTACGACCACGTTGGTTATGACCTCATTAGTTTCGACCACGTTGGTTACGACCATATTGGTTTCGACCAAGTTGGTTACGACCACGTTGGTTTCGATCACGTTGGTTACGACCACGTTGGTTTTGACAACATTGGATACGACCACATTGGTTTTGACCACGTTGGTTTCGACCACAGTAGTTTCGACCACGTTGATTTTTTACTACACTGGTATCCGACGTGCAGTCAATCTTCAACTATGGTGATTTCCATCCGATGGTCGATTCCGATCATGTTGAACTTTCGACTATTTTCATTCTATCGTTCGTGCAAGGTAGAGCTCTTTGGGCCTGATGCTTTCTCAATCAAAAATGGAAAGATGGACGGGTAGTCGAATTTCGACCACGTTGTTTTCTCTACTGACTGGTTGTGTTCATTTCAGCTCTCCGTTGTTTTCTGACCAGTAGTCGTAACTTGACCACACATTATACCGAACAGGTCATACTCGGTTCTGTCTTCCTTTGTTTTTCAAGCAGATTTCTTATTCTGATCTTTATAGCTTTATAGCTATCGGAGTAAAGGACTAGTGAATATTTATGGGAAAAATATTTTAAGGCACCATTCACTTCCTTATGTTTCTTATCCGGTCCTACAGTTGGTAGCTGTTGCGTGGTGATCTTGTCGTGAATCCACATTCTCCATGTTCAACAATAGAATCAGCCGGTGAGGGAGATCGGAGAGTGAAGAAATGAACCTAATACGGAGAGATCAATGAAGAAGGCAATACGAGAATCTCACAAGGTGTGGTATCTTGGTCAAGAAAAGTGCACACCATAACGGTAGTATTTCTTTGATGTCAATAAATATTAATGTATATATAGTATAATTAGTAATATAAAAGTTAATCAGGAAAACTTGAGAGATGTTCTTGGAATCAGTGGTCAAATTAGGAGTCCATACATTATCAGAGAAAGTATTGTTGAAGAAAAGGACATAAACAAGAACAGCGTTTAGGTCTCCTTCGATTAGGGGGTTTTCCTAGTGATTAGCAAGCAGATGGCCGTCGTGGTGCTCAGAGGCTCAGAGCTGAACAAGACGACACACAAACACCACCATAGAAGATAGAACAACAAGGTTGACTGGACCGAGGGCAAAGTGCACATACATGTTGCCTTGGAAAATACTAAAGAACTGGCGGCTTTGCGCCTTCCTTGACTCAGTTTAGTTAATACGAGTATTAGATTTTTGATGGGGTATAGTTAATATTGACCCATTTTCTATTGTCCTAACATTGAAATTATCTCCGGAATTTAAAATGGTTGCTGAGGTTGTTTTGTACAAATAGCTAAACATACTTGTTTGAAATTATTATGACCTCTTCAACGCTATTGCTAACTTAACCTTGTGTTTATTTTCATTTTTGCCACAAATACTTTTTTTTACAATAGGAAAGGCATATTAGGAAGCAAGGATCCTATCTGCGTCTCTGCCTTTCTTTCTTTTCTTTTCTTTTTTTTTTTGTTTAGATGAACTCTTCCTTTCTTTTTCTAGAGAGAGAACGGTGCTTATCATTTTTTTGGGTTGACTATTTTGTTATATTTCAGTCACATATTTTGGCCTTTCGATGTTGATCCATAGTCCACCTTTGTATTGTGTCGTTTTTGTTTAGAAGGATGGAGGCTGAAATTAAGAATTATACTACCTATAAAGAAATAAATTTACTTTTGGTGAACCCTATAAAATACAAAGACAAAACAAATACCTAGACAAAAATAAACATAAGTGAACCTCTACCAATGCAGATAGAAATAGAATTAAAAGTTGCAGTAAAGATTTCCAAAGATTGCATGTTACTTAGCACCGAAGCCTTTCCTTAAGCAATGGTTATGGGTCTCCTTAGGGCATGTTCTTTTTTACTTTGGTTTATAGCTTTTGATTGCGACTTATGACTTTTAGGTTGTTCATTAGAGAAAGCACGGAGTAACAGAAACTCACATACAATTTTTAACCGATATAAATAAAGTTATTATACTGTGTACTACAACCAATTTGTAAATCTTATCTTGAAAAGATACTTTGTTTGAAAGTAGTTACTGTAGAAAACCCAAAATCAATTTTTACTAACTGGAAAGAAGATACCCTTAATCACTAAGGGCGTGTTTGAAAAGAGAGAAGTCGAATAGTTCCTAATAATTCCTTTTCTTAGAGGAAAAAGTTCCAAAAAATTCAATAGGCCCTAAGGCCCAGTTTTGATCCAGCCCAGTCTGGCCATAAGTTTAAGACCGGCTGGGTTTGGATTTAGGCCCAGTAGGCAGTAGTCGGCCGTGTTGTGCGGCGCAAATAACCGGGCCTGAGTGGCCTGAGCCCGAACTGAGGAGGACCGACCCATTAAGACTACCTGATGTGCCTGAAATTAGCCCGTACCCGTTTTTGGGCGGCCTGGCCCGCACACGTGCAGGTTGCAACTCCACGATTCCTCCATCTCTCCCCTCGCCCACTTCTCCTAAGTAGGGCTGAAAACGGTCGGAAACGATCGGTAGGAGGTCAAATCACTTTCAGTTTCACATTATTTTCTCGAAACGAAATCGATACGACATTTTCGGAAATGAGAACGACATCGATATCCCGGTAAATTCGGAAACGAAACTATTCGATCAAAAGTGCATCGATAACGATCGAAAATCATGAAAGCGATATCTAAATACAATAAACACATTACACACCAATCTGCACAGCATGACAATAGCTGTATATATTGACCTATGTCACATGAAAAATAATACTGTAGTAATGATCCATGGCACAAGAGGCAAGACACATATATTATATAGCAATAAAAAGACACAACACAAAGCCACAAGCCCACAACCACAAGTGACATCATGGACTTAATACAATACATAAAATCTACATAAATACTTAAATAGAATTTATTTTTACAAGCTGTCAAAACTAATACTTAAATACACAAATCTGAAATCTAGAATAATAGAATTTATTGTCCCTTTGTAAAATAGAAACTATAGAAATGCTCAAATCACCTCCTCGAGCCTCGGCTTACTCCCGATCTCAAATCAACTCCTCTGCTCAGCTGCTCCTCAAAGGCTCAAAGCCTCAAAGGCTCAGTTACTTTGTAATCTCTCACACGGATAGTCAAAAGTCACAAGCCGCAGCTAAAAGTCATAAGCCGTAGCTAAAAAAGAACAGGCCCGTAGACTGCCCGACGATGGTGATGATGCCTATCCAACGTGGAATACAAAATAGAGAACAGTGGAAATACAGAAAAATATATAGAAATGTAGAGGCAACACAGAGAATTATTAAAACACGGAAATTTAATAGAAATCGATAGTTAGATCGTAGGAATAGTAAAAGAAGAGGAATTTTCGAAGTGAATAGTAATCCCGTATGTTCAAACTAACTTAGCACTAAATTTTCAATTCGTGAGCAAGCAACATACGTTTGGTCCCACTAGTCAGTGTAATATCCCATCAAGTTGCTCTCGTCCACTCATCCTTATCGATCTCTACGTTCTTCTCTGTACATTACCATCTTATCTACAGCACGCAAGTCCAACGATGCACTCTCTCCGGCTTCAACTCATGAAGGCAACTCGGCTGCGGCAGCAAGTGGGGGTAGGCTGCAGCTGGTAGCCAGGGTGCGGCAAAAGGGGCCGGGCCGTCGCGGCCGCGGCCGCGGCCAGCGATGGTGAGGTCGCTTCCCGGGACGACGCCGAGTCGCCGAGCTCTTGGAGCAAGCGCAGGAAGATTTTCCCTTGGATCTGAGCGCAGGAAGATCTGAGCCTCAGCCTCAGCCGACTGCTCTCAAATCCCGGCCGGGGGCTGGGGGGCGACCGCCGGCTGGGGGGGTTCCGACCGGCGAGGAGCTCGGGCGGTCGCCCTGCCTCGCCCGAAGGGCAGGTCTGCCCCTGTGTGCCACCAACCCGAGCTCCCTCCACGGCACTGCTCTACGGCTACCACCGAACCGACGCGTCCCCAACTCCGGCTTCTTCCTCTTCACCGACGGTCTCCTCTTCTTACATCCCGAAGCTGCTTCCTCTGCTGCTCTCCGGAGACGCCGAGAGCCCGAGAGTCGGCCGAGACGGAATGGGCAATGGGGAGACTAATGGGCTTGGCCCCTTGGGTGCACTGTGCACTGATCGGTAATTATCGACGGTAATTATCGGTTAAATACGGTATTTTTCGAAAACGATCGGAAGAGAGCTAAATCGTTTTCGTTTTCGTTATCGGATATTTTTACCGTTCTCGTTTCCGTTTTATCGGTTACCGTCACCGTTTCCGTTTAGGGGAAAAATCGATAATTTTTCGAAAACGATTTTCGGTAAGCGAGAATTACGTTTTCGTTTTCAGCCCTACTCCTAAGCAAGCCGATCGGGGGGGGGGGGGGGTTCTGGAAGCTTCTAGAATCTAGAGGCTCCTGGAGGCTTCCACCTCTCGCCGCCGGTGGGCTCGAGTCCGCCCAGCCTCTTCTTCAAGCTCGTCCTCCTCGGCGACGGTATGGGCCCCCTTCCGATCCCCAATCCTTCCCCTTGTCAGAGCCGCGAGCATTTGCGCCGGATCACGATCCTCCGCTTGCGTTTAGCTCACAACAGCGAGTCACTGCGAGATTCGGGCAAATCGCGCTTATTCTCTGTCTGTGTTCTTCCCCTTTTAGTGCGTGCTATTAACAGTCTAGGGTTTACGTCTTACCCCCGTGCAGTTCTAGGCGTGTAGTTGTGTACCTTATGCTGAATTGATGGATGATTTGATACGATAATGTGCCTCGTGTGTTGGTAGCTGCGATTTTAGCGGATCATTTACCTGAAGGTGTGGCGCGGTTTGTGGGGTGAGAGATTGAGTGGGCTAAGAGTGAAATAAACTGACAATTGCTCTTCTTATGTAATAGAAAGAGGATTAGCGCTAGCAGTAGTGGTGGGGACAGTGGGGTTAGGATATGGACTGGACTTATATGATTAAATGATGAAGGCATTTCGGTAATTTGGTGACAAAGTTGTGTATTACATTGTAAGGGCTTGTTTGGATGGGGAAGGATTAGACCCTATCCTTTCATATTGGAAGGGATTTTAGTTCAAATCCCCTATCCATCCGAAGGGATTGAATCGTATCACAATGCATCCAAACAAGCCCTAAAGGGATTTCGAAGGAAGAGCAGTACAAGCTTCTTTTGGTATATTTGTTGGGAAGTGGGTACGGATTACGGATAGGCATGGCAAGAAGAAATCCGGCTGAGACTAGCAGGTAGCATGATAATATGGTATTATCGTCTAAAATATGATGGGGGCGTGGTGCTATGGACTCTTAGTTATGCATTAGTGTTATTACTTACTAGACAAACGAGCAGTGTGATACTGTGATTGTCTTGTGGCTATAGACAGACTTATTAGGCTTAGCTTATGAGCCCTAGCAAACCCATAAGCCCTGTAAGTTACTCTCATTGGTTTCTGCTTTTCTATGGAAGAGGCGTTTAAGCTGTGTGATAACATATCGACTGACCATTTGGCCCTTAAACTTATCTTACTGATAGGCCTGAGCTTTAAGTTAGAATAAATTGGCCCTAGTTCCTTTAATACTGTTATGCTATTTTCCCTTGCTACAGGGCGAGTTGGGAAAACATCTCTTGTGCTGCGTTACGTGAATAATGCCCTCAGACAAACAGGAAGCAACGGTTCAAGCTTCTTATTTGATAAAGCGCCTTGTTGTTGAAGGTGTGCCTATCATGCTCTCTATATGGGTGCGTTGTCATCTCTTTGATATGCATTATTTTCAGTTGCACATTTTTGTAAAGAAAGTTGTTTCTTAATTTCGTCGTTGGGGGGTGAATCTCTTAACATATTTTGTGACTCACTGACTCCTCTCGGCTGCAGCCTAATTTGGCTACCTTTTTTTATTAAGTTTATGAGGAATGTGAGTTCAATATCATGTTGGATTTAGATATGGTTCATGACTAAATAAGCTTCTACTTTTTTATGTGTGTATTTCTTCACCAACTATTAGTTTTATGTCATGAAATAATGCTTTATTGGAAAGTTGGTAACCATGGTAATTTCTGGTCATGCAAAAACTTTTAGTGTTAGCAAGGAAAACCATTTGAGCCACAATTTTCGTGGCAGTGGGAATGATTCCGGATCAATTTTACATATAAAAATTAAATACATTGATATCACACTCAATTAATTGATTGGACCATCATTTTTACGAACACTACATGTGATTTCTTTTTTAGAGAATTTAGCAAGCATGCTACAGAGTAGTTCTGAGTTCTGACCGAGATTTTTACTGTCAAAATTCTGTGCATAGCTCCAGGGTATCCTGGTCATCTTATCCATGAATGAGTTATTTAGCAACTATGGAAGTTCTTACTAGGTTAACTCATTATATCAATAATTGTAGTTCACATCTATCTATTTTTGCTTTGCTACTGCATAAAACATCAGTAACAAGCTATGCCATGTTAGTATGATTTCCTGAGGTACTTTTTCATGTATATTGGTGATTAAACTTAATCTCTTGCACAGCTATATGAAGAAACAAATTGAAGATGATGAACTGCCTGATCTGCTTTGCAAGAGGAAGGTCCTTCAGGCAGCCTTGAGCATTTATAGATTGAACAATACTTGCCAAAAAGATAGCATCTTCCATAAAACTTATCTTGACTGTAAGAGAATATTCTTGTGTAAATATAACCAGATATCCCTCATCTGCTACAAGATTACTTATCTTGCGTAACTTCAAATTTTACATGCAAGTCTCATACCACAGCTAAGAATTTCAATTAAGCTCTAATCCAGTAATTCATCTTAATGATACAAATAATGCATTCATATGTGGATTAAGTATATTTGTGTCTTTTGTGGCTTTTGAACAATTTGATATCCTGTGAACCAGCATCTTACATTGAGCTGGGTACTGTTCAGAACACTAAGCTATCAACCACTCCATTCTCTCAGTTTTTAGGTAGTGTTTAGCAGGCTTAAGATGGCTAGGAATGTGTTTTGGTTGACATCTGAAACAGGCAAACAGCCAACCCAACTTTTCTGTCTGCCTGACTTCGCCATTGTTTGCTTCATGGCTAAAAATTAGCATGGCAACAAAAGTTGGCTACCTTTTTGCCCAAGAGAAAAGTTCAAATCCTGTCTGCCAAAATTTAGATAACCACCTTCCAATCTCAACTGTCCTTCAAAAAAGTTTGGTTAATTTTCTCTCTTGGCCTTCAAGCCAAACAACCCAACTTGGCTTTATGCCACATTTGGCCACTACCAAATATTGACTTAGCATTGGTGGCCAACAACCAAACAAAACCTACATAACTATACTTTTGTGGAACTTGTTTTCTGAGGAAAAAAAAAGGGATTACCAGAAAGTAGAAATTGTCGACTGTACTAGGCCTTTCCTATGCAAAATTGTAAATAGACAAGATTGAAGATCTTGTGCTGGAGGGGCCAGGATTGCTGATGGAATTTACCTCTGATATATTCCTGTGATTCCACATCTATATAGATTAGTTCCAAATGTCATGAAAGCTATCAGTGGCATAGGATTGCTTGTTTGCAGGGGGTTTGCACCAATCTGCATGGAATTCATGGGAGAAACTACCCTACTGTAAATGCTTCCAATTCTGATTCTACCTATGATGAGCCTTATAATGGGGTTGCTGGGACACCAAATGTCCCCCCAAGGTCACCAGCAGGCAATGCAGATGCACCAACAGATATAGCACCTGAGCTCCCCTGACATCCCTCTGATGTTGAATGGAATCCACCAGAACATGTTCCATCACCTCAGCCAGTGCCTGAGCCATCTCCGTTCCATTCAACGAAGAATCTGATGAAGATAACCTGTGGAGAGATGTCAGGTGCAGGTACTGGGGGCACAGGATGGGGAAGCATGTCCGCTAGGACAAGGCAATGCAATTTTTCATGGTAGTGCTCTATTTCGAGTGAAGATTACTTCATCTTGTTCAGTTGCATATTTTGATTTTTTTTTTCTCTGTCATATTGCCTTGCAGGACTGGCACTGGCACAGTACCTTTAAAGATCAACCCGGAAAGCTCAGATTGAACAGAATATTAGAAGGGAGATCAAGAAAACATGCTGCGCGGATATTTTTCGAAACATTGGTAATTTTGATAACTGAAGCTAGTGTCTTGTTTTGACATATCACTGGCTCACTGCTATATAGTTAGTTTGCACAGCTGCAGGTGTACTCCTTTCTGGGGCTGGTGTTGGGTTTCTATTTTGATGGCAATTTGATTCTTCATGTAGGCCTTGAAGAGTTATGATTACATTAATGTACAACAAGAAGCAGCTTATGGTAATATTTCAGTTTTAGTTAAAACCCCACACTCAGCAGCCAAATTGTGAATGTCTCGGTTGTTTAGAATTGTAGGAAAAAAAGGGGTATGCCTCCTGTGTTATAACATCTTCCCTGGAACTTCACATTGTTAGATAATTCTAGTGAAATAGTGTGCATTTTTTTCTTTCTTTTTGAACGGCGACATAGTATGCTGTCTTGATTCCTTTTCTCCCGTTTTCTGAACTGAAAAAAATGCGATGTGTGACTTCTAGTTTGATGGAATGCCTTGTCCTTTTCTTCCAAACGGAAATTCTGCCGCTAGTAATGCTGGAGTTGTTTACATGATCCTCCTATTTCACATTTGGCTAAATCAGTGGCGGGCCCAGGAAAAAAATCTAGGTAGGGCGAAGTCTAATGACGGACCCAGGAAAAAAAACTAGATAGGCTGAAGTCGGAAGCGTGAAATAAACAGTAATACCCAGAAGCAAAACAATCCATGATCAAACTATGTTGCAATCACACTAATAAAAGTATGTGATACGAAATAGAAACAACAACTACAATTCGCATGTTAACATATGTAGATAACGGAAGGACAATGAAAAATACCTCACTAATGAAGTTTAATCTACAATTGTAGATGAACTGTAAAAGAAACAATCTGTCAATTGTGAAAGATAGATAAATCAGTAATGTCCCAATTCGATAATAGAATATAAAAGATGCAATAAAAAAGAAGACAAAAATATACCAGTAAATAACTAAGTACGTCTAGGAGAATGAGGCATTTTCATTCTTCGAGTTTTCATGTCTTGAAATCGTTTCTTGATTTTTTTCACGATCAAATCCTTTGAATATCTCTCGCTCGATATAGCACACCATTAAGTCATTAAGCTAATCATCAGACATCTTATTACGTAAATCAGTCTTGATAATATTCATAGCCGAGAAAGAAACTCGGTGTTTTTGTCTCCAAATTTGATCCATCTAAGAGAACATCGATTTTTTAGTACTGCTGTTTGTAATAAAGAAGCCTTTGCAAATGCTTTTTGACTATTATTCCGAAATTCCATTCTAGCCTATTGAGAGGTCGCAGCTCTTCTAAGCCATCCATGAGAAGAATAACCATTTTGCAATTGTTTATAAGCATAGATAGATGAGAAATCCCTTGCTCCAAATTTTTAATTGCTTTCTAAGTAACTTGAATTTGGCAGTCAACATTGTAGCACTGTTACTTGTCATAACTAGAACTGCCCAACAATCTTTTACCAAATCAGAAAAACCATGATGTTCTATCTAGTAATTTTCAAACCTGAAGACATGAGCCTTCGGAATTTTAGTCTCAATGCTGACAACACAAGAGGTATGATCTGAAGTATCCCTCGACAAAGGTTTGACAATAGTGTTAAGGACTGAACTTGTCCAGTTATTCCTGGTGAAGAACCAGTCCAGTTGCTCTAAAAGGGGCTTGTCTTGCATGTTACTCCAAGTAAATCTCCTACCTTTAGACGTAATGCAACTAGTCCTAGAAAACTAATAATGGCATTGAAGATCATGATGTCATTGAATTTTCGTTTAGGCCGATTTCTATTTTCTGTAGACCTATAAGAATTGAAATCTCCCAACAGTAGCCAGTTCTCATTTGCTGGGATGATCAGATCATGTAACCAGTTAGCGAAATCATATCTTTCTTGGCCTTGACATGGTCCATGAACTGTGACTAAGGTCCACAAGTCTCCTGATTGACTAGACTTCAACTGAATTGTTAAAGAGAAGATCTGTTGATCAAGAATCACCCCTAGGAAGATCGAACTGATCCAAGAACAAGAAGACCTCCTAAGCTACCATTCGAAGGGCAGAAAGCAAAGCTGTCAAAGCGTTTTGGAGCAAAAAATTTTTTATGTAAGATTAAAATCCTCCCGTTTTGTCTCCTGGAGACATACAATTGAACAACTTCCCTCTATTTTGTCCCGAATTGCATGCCACTTATCCGAGGAATTCAATCCTCGTACATTCCAAGGGGGGGGGGGGGGGGGCCGGTCGGCGAGGGGAGCCTCGCCCGAAGGGCAGGTCCGCCCCTGCCGCTAAATGGCAGTCACTTTTGTTAGCATAAGGAGAGTCTAAACATGAGCATTAATCTTAACCCTAGAACTAAACATGAACACTTAGGGTTTGGGGAGTTAGGGGGACTCACGGTCGCCGATGAAAGCCATTAGCGGAAGACCCGTGCCTGCGTGATGCAGGCGTGAGGAAGAGTTGGTGAAGGTCGTGGTAGTCTTGCCATCCAGAGAGTCGTCGGCGATGTCCTGTAGCAGCGGCGGCGACGGTCATCCCGTTGCTTAATAGCGCGTAGGAGATCGGGTCCCTAGGGTTTTGTCCGGTGTCTTTTGCTCTCACGGGAAAACTTCATCATCCGTGATAGGCCGGGACACCCCCCTTTTTAATCTTGCGCTGTTGCAACGGAGGACCGTAACCAAAATGGTTAGGAGCCCCCGATCAGGGCGCGTGAACGTGGGTTTCCCCACGTCTCCCTCGTCTCGGCCGTTTGGCCTGAGATCAAAACCCTAACATTCTCCCCTTGATCGTACGGCTAAACGTCATAAGCCCTCTCTCAATAAAACTTCACACCAAAGTAATGCGTCACAACAGTCAATTAAATACCGCTGGACATCAGTACTTATAGTGCTTCATTCTATATCGATCGGATAACATAATTCTTCATGGGAGTTGGTTACTTTATATGGTCCTCTTATTCCAGGATCACAGGCTCTCCAATAAACCCATGCCGGCAACATGATCACGAAAAATATTGGGTGGTAAGCCTTTTGTGAGCGGATCCGCAAGCATAAATTTAGTTCCAATATGCTCAACCTTAATTGTTTGATCCTAGACTCTATTTTTCACAACATGATACTTTATGTCAATGTGCTTGGCAGCTGCACTCGACTTGTTGTTACTCGAATAGAAAACTGCGGGTTGATTGTCGCAGTACAAAATGAGTGGTCTAGAAATGCTGTCTACCACTCTCAATCCCGGGATAAAGTTCTTAAGCCATACAGCCTGCCCGGTAGCCTCATAACATGCCACAAATTCAGCCTGCATTGTCGACGATGCAGTAAGTGTTTGCTTTACACTTTTCCATGAAATGCTGCTCCTGCGAGGGTGAAAATATAACCTGATGTGGACTTCTTAGTGTCTTTACACCCCGCAAAATCAGCATCAGAATAACCAACAACCTCAAAGTTATCGCATTTTCTATATGCGAGCATGTGACCTTTAGTGCCTTGCATATAGCGCAGGACTTTCTTAATGGCTTTCCAGTGGTCCGGTCCTGGATTTGACTGATATCTGCCAAGCATTCCGGTAACAAAAGCTAAATCAGGGCGTGTACATACTTGAGCATACATAATACTTCCGACAGCAGAAGCGTAAGGTATAGCCTTCATCTGATCAGATTCATAGTCATTCTTTGGGCATTGAAATTTCCCAAACTTATCGCCCTTAACAATAGGAGCAGGCGAGGCAGAGCATTTATGCATATTGTATCTCTTTAGTACTCTGTCAATGTATGCCTTTTGTGATAAACTTAATGTTCCTTTGGACCTATCTCGGTGAATTTCAATACCAAGAACATAAGATGCTTCACCGAGATCCTTCATGTCAAAGTTGGACGAGAGAAATCTTTTAGTTTCCCGCAGCATGTCCATACTGCTGCTGCCCAATAATATATCGTCCACATAAAGAATTAAGAAGGTGTAATTACTCCCCCTGAACTTAACATATGTACAATTATCAACATCATTCTCCTTAAATCCAAATTTCCTTATGACTTCATCAAACTTAAGGTACCATTACCTAGAAGCTTGCTTCAGGCCATATATGGATTTCCTTAGCTTGCATCCCAAATGTTCCTCGCCTTCCACAACAAAAACCTTCCGGTTGTGTCATGTAAACGTCCTCATACAATCTCCATTCAGGAATGCAGTCTTAACGTCCATTTGGTGCAACTCTAAATCAAAATGTGCTGTGAGCGCCATTATGATTCTAATGAATCTTTAGTTGAGACAGGAGAAAAGGTTTCATTATAGTCAATGTCTTCTCTTTGTGTAAACCCTTTCGCCACAAGTCTTGCCTTAAACCTTTCGATGTTCCCTTTGGAGTCACGTTTTATTTTGTAGACCCATTTGCAGCCTACTGTTTTGGCTCCATTAGGAATTTCCACTAAGTCCCATACACCATTATCGCCCATAGACTTAATTTCGTCTTTCATGGCATCTAGCCACTTGGATGAATCCTTACTCTTCATAACTTCCTTATAAGAGCTAGGACCATCCACCTTCCCAAGATCATTCTCATTCAAGTAAACCTCATAATCACTTGGGATAGCAGATCTCCTCACTCGTTCTGATCTCCTGACAGGTTCATTAGCAGGCTCATTAGGCTGTTCATTAATTGTCACAGAGAGTTGTGAAGGCTCATCATTAGGTGTTGCACTTGTATTTTCAGAGCCCTCAACAGGACAAGTAGCCATAGAATTACTGGAGACGCAACAGGAGTTGCAACTACAGGATCAACTGTGGGCACAACCACTTAGGGCACAGGAAAATCAGTCTGTCGGATTAGCGGTGAAGCAACATAAATCCGCTTCTCCTCAAGATCAATTTTTCTAGGCTCCAAGTCCCCACTGATGCCATCATTTTCCAAGAACACAGCGTGCCTTGTCTCTACAAATTTTGTGGTACGATCTGGACAATAGAATCGGTACCCTTTGGACCTATCAGGGTAGCCAATAAAATGGCAACTCACAGTCTTGAGATCTAATTTTCCAATTTGTGGGTTAAATACTTTAGCTTCAGCCACACAACCCCACACATGGAGGTAGTTCAAACTAGGTTTTCTCCCAGTCCATAATTCATAAGGTGTTTTAGACACCGATTTACTGGGAACCCGATTGAGTATGTGTGCAGCGGTCTTTAATGCTTCCATCCATAACTTTACAGGCAAAGTGGAGTAGCTCAACATACTTCGAACCATGTCCATAAGTGTGCGGTTTCTTCTTTCCGCTACTCCATTTTGCTGGGGATCACCAGGCATTGAGTACTGGGCAACTATACCATTTTCTTGTAGGAACCTAGCAAAAGGACCAGGAATCTGCCCATAAGTTGCGTGTCGCCCATAATACTCTCCCCCACGATCCGAGCGCACTACTTTAATCTTTAGATTGTGCTGATTTTCAACTTCAGCCTTAAATATCTTAAATTTATCAAGTGCTTCCGATCTCTCTTTAATAGGATAGATATAGCCATAACGCGAGTAATCATCAGTGAACGTAATAAAAGAATCATAACCATCAACTGATGTCACAGGGAAAGGACCACATATGTCAGTATGAATTAGTTCTAAAATCCCTGTGCTTCGAGTAGCACCTTTCTTTATTTGCTTTACATACTTGCCTTTGATACAATCAAGGCAATGATCATCCGAATCATTAAAATCTAAAGGGTGGAGAATTTCATCTTTAATGAGACGTTCAATTCTCCCCCTCGAAATGTGGCCCAAACGAAAGTGCCACAATTTCGACGAAGTCTCATCAATTCGCTTGCGCTTTTTATTCACATCACATACATTCATGGATATAAGAGAATATTGCAGGGATAACATATAAAGCTTACCGTGTCGGATGGCACGACCAACATTATCATTATTAAAATAAATCAGACACTTTCCGTGTCCAAACTTACAAGAATATCCATCATTATCTAATAATGAAATAGAAATTAAGTTTCGTCTCATCGAGGGAACATAAAGAACATCTTTGAGATTCATTACAAAGCCATTATTCAAAACTAAAGAAACTAATCCAATAGCTTCAATTTCGGCTTCCATCCCATTAGCCACTCTTAGGCTTCTTTCCCCTCTGAGACTTCTCAACATATGGAATCCTTGCAAGGAATTCGTAACGTGCATAGAAGCACCAGAATCAATCCACCAAGAATTTATAGGAAAATCAGCATAAAATGCTTCATCAACAAAAGTAATTTCATAAGTACCTTTCTTGGCGAGCCATTTCAGCCATCCAGGACAATCATCTTTGAAATGGTCCTTCGACTGACAAAAGTAACACTCATCACTTTTCTTCTGTCCATTTGAGCTCCCAGGACCTGAAGCGTTTTTAGGCGCCTTACGATGTTGTGGGTGCTGTGGCTTCTGATAAGGGGAGTAGGCTTGCTCCTTCTTTCCCTTTCCTTTGTAGCCACCTGTATTTCTAGAGGGACCAGCTTTATTTGAGGAGCCGACTTGATTCACAAAATCAGTATCCCCCTCAGCCTTAAGCCTTTCTTCCTCCTGAGAAACATTAGCGATCAACTCGCTTATGGTCCACTTGTCCTTAATGGTGTTATAGTTCACCTTGAAAGCTTCAAATTGCTTAGGAAGAGACATCATAATGTAATGGACAACGAAACCATCCGAAATTTCCATGCCCATTATCTTAAGTCTGGCAGCAATGTTAATTATGGTCATAATGTGCTCACGGACATTTCCAGTACCATTGTACTTAGTGTTCATGAGCCTATGCATCAGAGTGGTAGCATAAACCTTAGATGACCCTTTAAAATGATCCTCGATGGAGGACAAGTACTCCTTCACCTTTTCCTTTTCAGGGATTGCTCCCCTAATGGCCTCACTGATGGAGTTCTTCATCACTGCAAGTGAAACGCGGTTAGACCGCTCCCACTTCTCAGCATTAGTTTTATACTCCTTCATTTTGTCATCAAAATTGTCCTCCCCTTCCTTAGGAGCGACAGACTCATCGAACCTGAACGCGTAGTCCAGATCCAAGAGCTGAAAAGTCGTCATAAGTGTAAACTTCCATTTCTGGAAGCTACTGCCGTTAAGTGGCTCAATAGCATTAACTTGAGCGGAAACAGAAGCAGCTGAAAAATTTAAAATTTACATTAGGAAAGCGCATAATTAATTTGCATGAAAGTTGATCTTACGTTGGTATATGATTAACAACATGCTCATAAGAATTTTTCGCATTACCGTTGGGCAGAAACGAAAAACTTCAACATAATTTATCACATGCAATTACAATTAACGTTGGTCAAAACGTAATAGCATGGGAAATTAGACATAATAATGAAATAAACATAATTAACAACATGCAATTACAATTAACGTTGGTCCAAAAGTAATAGCATGTAAATTTAAACATAACCCTCTAATTGAATTTCTCGTTGGTTCCATTCAATTAGAGGCAGAACATCACGCAGCGGAAAAGGGCATAATATTTTTCAGCAGCTTAGCAACATTATCCAGTAATAATTTCATGAGAGACATCAAACAATCGTTAATTAAACATTAGGTATATCATAAAAACATGAAATATATTGAAAATAAAACCGAGCAGCGTGAAATATATACACCATAAATCAATTTCATGTATATATACCTAAATATATGCTGAAATACATAAGGTTATGCGCTGCTGGGCCAAAAGATAAAATTTAGTCCAAAAAAAATCACATTCATAGCCCATAAAAATGCCTCACGGGCTGCCTAAAAATTCTGGCCCAAAAATTCATGCGCTCACGGCCCCCCGCAACAGCCGGCCGAAAACGGCCCAAAAAGCGCACCGGCGCAGCCCACTTCATTATGGGCCCATCAGCCCCCCCCCCCGGCCTCATCACAGTCGTCCACCGGATCGGACGACTCGGAGCGGCAATGGCGTCGCCCCCAAAAACCCTACCCCCAATTCGCCGATTCCTCATGCGCAAAACCCGGATGGGTGACGGCGCTCTCGCGGAGAGGAGCGGCACGGCAGCGGGCGCGACGACAGCGGCGGCTCCGGCGGGGCGACAAGCAGCTGTGGCGCGCGCGATGCTCGCGGGGAGCGGCGCTCCCGCGGGGCGACGAGCGGCGGCTGCGGCGCCCGCAAGGAGCAAGGCGGCGTCGGCGCCCGCCCCCGGGCAGAGCGGCGGCTCCCGCGTGGCTGCATCGGCATCGGCATCGGCGGCGCGGCGGCATCAACGGCGCCCGAGACGGTAAGCCTTTTTTTTGCTTTGCCGCCGATTTGACTTGGGTTAGGGTTGCGGGATTTTGGGGATTCCATTAGGGTTTCACAAAATTTCTTGATTCCCCTCCTTCTAATTGCTAAACCGACCGATTAAAATTAGATCCAAGCCGGTAAACATACATCGGTGGTTCGGTTAGAGTTTGAGCAGGGTTCATGCTAAGTCTAGGGAGGCTCTGATACCAAATGTTAGCATAAAGAGAGTCTAAACATGAGCATTAATCTTAACCCTGGAACTAAACATGAACACCTAGGGTTTGGGGAGTTAGGGGGACTCACAGTCGTCGATGAAAGCCATTAGCGGAAGACCCGTGCCTGCGTGATGCAGGCGTGAGGAAGAGTCGGTGAAGGTTGTGGTAGTCTTGCCGTCCAGAGAGTCGCCGGCGATGTCCTGTAGCAGCGGCGGCGACGGTCTTCCCGTTGCTTAACAGCGCGTAGGAGATCGGGTCCCTAGGGTTTTGTCCGGTGTCTTTTGCTCTCACGGGAAAACTTCATCATCCGTGATAGGCCGGGACACCCCCTTTTTAATCTTGCGCTGTTGCAACGGGGGACTGTAACCAAAACGGTTAGGAGCCCCCGATCAGGGCGCGTGAACGTGGATTTCCCCACGTCTCCCTCGTCTCGGCCATTTGGCCTGAGATCAAAACCCTAACAACTTTATGCCAATAGATATGGGTTCCCCATATGTCTTACCCTTGATGCTTTCTTGCTTCTTTTTAATTGAGGAATTGATGCTTCGCTACAAGTTATACAGTGATCCCCCCCCCCCCTAAGAAAATCTGTATATCAAAAGTGATAAATTTTCTTGGCTTTACTTTAAAAAAATCTGAACCATTTCATCTCTGCATTTCTCGGCAATGTATCAGGTGCAACCCGTCTTTCTGCTGTAATGGTGCAATCCAGCTTCAATCTTGGTACCAAATTGGCATTAAAAATTATGAAAAATTGATGACGTGGTAGTGTGTTATGGAACCCTTTGAGCTTTCAACTTAAAGCGTGTTAGAAAAAACCGAAAATGTAAGTTTGTTGTGAATAATAACATGTCTTTTTACTTTTTTCATTTTCTTTTTGATTTATCATTTGTCATAAATTTCTCCTTTTCTTACTCATAGCATGGAATGAATTTGAAATTTTATATATGGGTAGTGCAAATTGGGAATTAAGTGCAGAAACTTTTTTTTTCAAAAAATTTCTTGTTGATTTGGTGCCCTCAACAATTCCGGATTGCATTATTACACCCTAAAGGCAGATTGCACCTGATATATTATCCTCCTCAACTATCGCAAAAGTCTATTTTTCACCGTCAGCCACGAAAATGTCTTCAATTTAGGGATACAGCTAATTGGTGGTTCACTTCCCACCGAATCGGTGCTTCATTTTAGCATACATGGACCTTGCATTAGGGATAAAGCAGATGAACTAGGATGGGCCATTGGGTCGACCCAACCCGACGAGCTTGATACACCTTCAACTGCAATTATATTTTTTTTTTGGAAAGTTTTCATGTTTCATGCCAAGCCAAAAGTGATTTTCCGATTAAGGTCAGCTTTTGGCAGCGCTTTTCATGGGGAGTCTAGCTCGGGAGGATGAGGTTTTTCGTCGTAAGAAATGAAGCCGGTGATCTGGGCATGGGCCGAGTAGTGCTGGAAGAAGATGCTTTTTAAACAAGCCTAGAATCGGCCTTGTAGAGCTCGGACTTGGACCTGGTGGTGTGTGGCATAAGACAATGGCTCTGTTTTCTTACTGCGGCCGAGGTCAGCTCAGTATTTTATTTCTTGCTTATGCTTAGAATTTGGCTTCTTCTTTTTTTTTACAGTAACACACTATTAAACGATATATTTTTTAAGGCAAGGTCTAAAGATAAATTATAATACAAACTGTACCAAATTCAACTGTACTGACTAAAATCGAAATCATGTGCGACTATTTTCCTCTGCGTACTATCTCTCACGAACATATCAGAATTTAAAAGCCACAATCATAAGCTATAATCCTCGACCCAAAAGAACCACCCAATGGCTCTTTTGGTCATTTAAAAGTGACATGGTTTTTTTATTTTTGACTACAATGGCATAGTAGGACTGTTAGTTTCTCTGAGATATAGTTTTTTTGAGATATTTAATGAAAAGAAAAATAAATGAAAAATACTGTTATATCTCTAAGGATAATTAAAAAAAGAGAAAAAAGCAGCGTTAAGAAGCTACGCATTCCTAACGGCTTTTGGCTTCTGGAAAGCAGAAGCTATCGCTGTTTGGAACGGCGACTTTGGCTGCGGCTGATGATTTTTGTCTGCTTTTTTTTGAGATAGCGGAGACATCGATGTGAATAGTGTATATGGATTTTGGTTCGAAAAGCCGTTTGAAAACCGCCCATTTGTTTCGACTTTTGGAGAAGTTGAACCTAAAAGCCATAAAAAAGCTAAAAAAAATTAGCACAAATGATACGAGGGTACACGAATCTGGTAGTGATGTTTTGTTTTGAAAAGTACAAATGAAAAATCTGGTAGTGATGTTTTGTTTTGAAAAGTACACGAATATTTTCTTAGTCCTTTGAAACGAACAAAAAGAAGGGGTGGTTAAACCAAAATGAAAAGGCACGTAATTAAAGGCATTTCAAACGTAATGTTGTCTTTGCTTTTCCACCTTATGGAATCATTCTAGTCGATGTGCAACTCATGAGTACCCTGACACTTTGTCACCACTAACTTCAATTCTAGGCTTCTAGCATCTACTGCGTATAATGCATATTATATGGTTCTTGTTTTATGCTAATGAGTCATTAGTCATGATAGCTAACTCCACATATTTTTTAAGTGAAAAATATGAACAGCTAGAGCATGCAGACGACTTGTACTTCTGTGGCCTTTATATAATGGTAATGGTACGTATGATGTTAAACTCCGGAGTGCACCCTTTTAGGGCACAACCGGTCTACCACAGGCTCACACGCGGCACTCGGTCACGATTCCACTCAAAAAGATCAATGCAGGGTCAGTGTGGTATCTTACTATCACGATTCACAAGGTAGCCTCAAGTTCAGCCAAGGTTTCTATATTTTCAGCAGAAAATTTTCTTTTGCTAAGTGAAACTCTTTGATACGCCGGTGAAAGATGCACTCTCTTGATTTTTGCCACTTGCCCAGTACGCTGTTGTTTGTTTCCTCCACCACCGTCAAATTCTATCCATCAAGAAAGTTATCGAAAAAGACCATTCTACCCTCTGTCCTTTTCCAGCTCCAACAAGATAACGAGAAAAAAAAAGAACAATAATGGTGGTGGCTCCTACCGGCAAGACCCTTGTACCACCTTGAATAGGACGGCGAGCACTGACACGCGGGACCCACCGTCAGGCACTTAGCCACATAAGGATACTTTTAAGCCAGTGCTCCGTTGGACTTAAGCATAAATCTTATTTTACTGTTTAGTAATGTTTTAGACTTATTTTTATATTGTACTTGTTATTAACTTTTTCAGTATAATTAAATTTAAAAATTAGAAAAATAAAACAAGATACGTCAACACGAATGATATAAATGAATTTGGACTTAAGAATAAATCTTATTTTACTGTTTAGTAATATTTTAGACTTATTTTTATATTGTACCTGTTATTAACTTTTTTAGTATAATTAAATTTAAAAATTAGGAAAAAGAAAAAAGATACATCATCACGAATAATATAAATGAATAAGATAAAAAACAAAAAATTAGGAAAAAAACAAAATAAAAAAACTAAAAACTTAAGCTTAAAGCCTATTAGAACAACAGCTAGTGGACACAGGTACGATTGTCCGATCTTTCCGGGTACCATCTCCGAACCGCAGCCTCCTCCTTCCAATAGGCATCCTCCGATCGAATCCTGACGCCCCAACCGTTCATGTCCCGGGCGCTGACCCTCCCACATGGATGCGATGCGCCACCGGCCTCCCGCCCTCGTGTCGCGCAGCATGCCAGCGAGCCCAACGCCCACGCCCGGGTGCTACATGGCACGTCTGCCGTGCGGCACGCTTTGCCATGCGCAAAGCCGTGCTTTTAGCACGCTTAGGGTGTGATCAAAATGGCTTGAGTTTTTGGCTTCAGCTTATTTTTGCACTATTCATAAATTTCGTCTTTTTCTGAACTTTTGGCTTTTTTTTGAGTTTTTTTACCGGTTCTTTTTTTCCTCGTATTTGTTTACATTATACGTGATGGGCTAATATGTTTTTTCTATTTTTAAATTTTTTTAAATTTAATTATGGTAAATAAGCCTCTGTCAGCTACAGTGCTTTTAGCACGCTTAGTCTCGGGTTCCTTTCTAAGGGTCTGTTTGGATCCCTTGGGCTAACAACTAGTTGCTAAACTTTAGCCCTTGAGGATCCAAACAGGAGGGCTAATAAGTGGGCTAAAGTTTAGTCAAAGCATCAACTAGTTGTTAGCCAACTAGTCCATCAAACCCAGCTAACGAGGGCTAAAGTTCCACCCGATTGTGAAAAAGTCACCGATACCCCCAAACCTCCACGCGCACGGGCGATTCCCCTCCCTCCCGCAGCCGCCGCTTCGGTCCTCTTCCAGACGCGCGCGCCTCCCCCAACCCTCCACGCGCACGGCCGCACGGGCGATTCCCCTCCCTCCCGCAGCCGCCGCTTCGGTCCTCTTCCAGACGCACGCGCCTCCCCCAACCCTCCAAGCGCACAGGCGATTCCCCTCCCTCCCGCAGCCGCCGCTTCGGTCCTCTTCCAGACGCGCGCGCCTCCCCCAACCCTCCACGCGCACGGGCGTTTCCCCTCCCTCCCGCAGCCGCCGCTTCATCTCCCCCGCCGCCACTGCCCGGTGCTCGTGCCTGCTGCCCCGATACATCCCCCACGGCGTCGCCCTTCCTTGGAGTCGCGACGCGCCGCCGCGTGACCTGCAGTCCACCGAGGACGACCTGCCGACGGCCGCGCCCGCCGCCGGAGTTCCTCCTGACGGCCGCGCCCACCGAGGAGGCGAGGACGACCTGCCTCCGGTCGCCGGCACCGACGAGCTTCCCCGAGCGATGGATCCAGGGGCGGGCTTGGACTTCTCCTCTCAGTCCGATTCAGTGGATCCAGGGGGGGCTTCGGCATGGAGGCTCGTCGCAAGAAACCTATGCAAGCTCTGGATACTAGAAACACCAGCGCGGGAACCACCAGCGTCGGAAACAGACAACAAGTCAGGGGTATAACAGTCTTTGTATCGAGATAGTACTACTTATTAGCTAGTGGATCCAAACAGGGTTGGGCTAATCACTAGTCAGCTAATCACTAGTCCTATCTAATCACTAGTCCTAGTCCATCCAAATAGGGCCTAACTCACCGAGACTCCCTCTCTTTGCTTAACTAAGACTAAACGTGCCTTCTTTTCAGCTTATAATTTACGATTTATGATTTTCCTTCGAATAAATAAAGTCTTTTTGAAACAGCTTATTACGATAATATTTTCGATACGAGGCATCAGCATTCAGTTCGTTCGTACAAACGTTCACACTAGAACTAAAAAATATCAGCCGCAGCAAAAAAAACCCCACTCTAATTCTTCCATTAAGTATTCCTAAAGCTTCCTGATCTCCAGATCTCACGTAATGATGAAGATCTAACACCAAGAGACATTGCGATGTTAATATATCACATCCACCAACACCTCTCTCTCGATCGGCACTACTTTCGAAAAGCAGAAGTATCACACAATATACTCACAATATGTACGAGAGCACTCTGCTCTCAACAAAAGTAGGCTCGGCGAACTAACTGTGTTCGGTTTGAGTTGCCTTCCACCGCTTAATTTGCACGTTTACCTTGAATAAGCGGCATCAAATTTGTGGGGTGCAGATTTGATGGCGAAATGACCATTGAGATGTGGGTCGATGGCATCTGATAATTGGCCTCCTCCAGCCCTGGCATTCCGGGCAACATACAGGACATACAGGACTGGGCAGGTCAGACCAGGCGGTCCAGGCAGCAGCACTAGCCATGGACCTCTTGTTAGGTACCAATTCAACAGCGTGCTCTCTCTCTCTCTCTCTCTAGTTGGCCATCTCATTCTCAAGAGTTTGCCGTATGTAGTCGTATAGTAATTAAAAGTACCTAGTAATGCTAGCTGAGGAAGATTAGACATCGATTCGTGCTAATGGCTGCGCGCAATGATCCTATCACGAGGTGCGGACGTTTTTAGTCCCATCATGCGTTACTATTAGTTTGTGAACGATCGAGCAGATCGGGACGAGAGCACGCATGCGCGTAGGTTGATCAGGCTAGTGATGGTAGATGGTGGTTTTCAGTCGTCCACGCGTGGATGCGTCCTGCGGTGTACCGAATGAGAGGATCAGACAAGAAATTGTCGATCGGGCGTATGGGCCAAATTATATTTGCCGAAAGCCTCTTTTAGCTGCCTGACATGCCAAGGTAGCAAAGTTCAATGTTTTCACACACTGTGTATCCTAATGTGATTGCTCAACGGTTAATTGTTGCGTGAGAGACCAAATATATATATGCAGATTTGAAGCCTCCAGCCTTTTCTCTTCACCCGGTTAAGAAGCCAAACATGGATGGGAAATAGTGATGGATCCAAAAGTTAGGGGGTCAAATAATCATCCTATTCATTTGTATAGCATGGGTCAATGTCTTCGAAGTTTCATATAGCCTCATGGACTTTTCTATGATTTTCCTACAGCAAATTGGAGATCGTGTCTACTCTACCACTGTATATCTACTCCACTCCACTGCTAAAAAATTATTGCAATTTAGTTTTCGAAAGAACAGAAGTACTGCTACTACATATGTCTGAAGAGAAACGATGTCCCCATTAATTTTCCAGCTCGAGAGATCTCATTTTTCGAAACCAACCTCGAAAGATCTCATGGAAGTACTGATCTTTAGATGAGTACCGGGACTGGTATTTAGGCCCCGTTTAGAATTTAGGAGTTTTACACAAAAAATAACGAAGAAATTTCATAGGAAACCATTCAATTCCAGCGAAAATCGGGGAAAAAAATTCCGCGTCGAGGGCCTCTCCCGTGTAATTTGCTGTGAACAGCGAGGAAACGGCTGGATCGATTTGCTGTCTTGGACCCAGCCGGTTTCCCCTGCTTAGGTTGGTGTCCCCCAAACAAACGGCATCAGCGACCCACCCTCCTCACCACTGAATCCCTTTGAGCACCACGCACGCCACTAGCACTGAGTGGAGAAATCCTCTTGGGAATGATGGGATGCAAGCTTTCCGTGCATCCAAGCACTGATTGACCATGTCAATGCCTGAAAACCTAGTCCCATAAAATCCAAGGACAGTGACCAGGCGAGACAGGGACAGCGGGGCTGTAATATTCGAGGAGTCGATCACCATGCTACCCAGCTCTCAGTCATGGTTGCCTGGTAAGTATGCTTTGCTTGCTGATGCCATCGTTGAGTTTCAAACACCAGGGCTGCAATTCAGGTGTTACGTAAACACATGACCAATTTATATGAATATGAACGACCGGTGAGATTAGAGGTCAAGGATTTATCTCCGGCCTCCTTATTTCTAGGAGTTTGTTCATGTGTGTAGTGGTGGTGTGTGTGCGTGCATACGCGTCTTTTTTGTAATCGCAAAAACTAGCATATCCTTAGCTTTCAAAACTACAAATTCCTGCAATAACGAAAAGATCCAAGAATTTCTCTCATTAATTGAGAGAAAAAAAGAAGATTTACACCGTTATTTTGATATGGCCAAATTATATCGGTATAGATTAATCAGATATAAACATTACAACTATTAAAATTTTATAACGAATAGAACTATATCTCCAACCGTAGTCATTAGACTTGTATAGTGAATACAACTATATTTTCAAATCTAGTCGTACAATTGCATATACCATTTGCCTAGTTCACCTAGAATGTTTAGTAGTGAGGAAGAAGCAGTCTGCTATTTAACGTGGCCCCGTCCTAGTCTACCTTGGAATCCCTAGCATTCAAATGTCATAGTGTGACCACTAGACCATCGTGCAAAATTTCTTCACCAGTCATATATTGAATCCAATACATTTAAGCTCTAACGCGATGTTAGGTTTTATCCACCAACCAGCTCACTTTTACATCGGTGTAGGTAAAAAATATCTACATGTAGTTGCACAGATATAGACAAACCTACAAAAAAAGAGTCTAGTAAACAGTTACAACTTACGACACTAACCGGTATTTACAATGCTAAAATGATGCTGTTGACTTTTCACAGTTTTTAAGATATAAATTAGACCATTACTTTTTAAAACTTTTTATATTAGTATAAATTAATAGACTATAATATTATGAAGTCCTTTTAAAGACAAATATACTATATAATTTTTATATGTCTAATTTAGATTAAACTTCAGAAAGGTTGACTACAGAAAAGTAAACTGCATGGATTATAAGATCATGTGAAAGCCCTTCTAGTAGTTTGAAATCGCAGATGCAGGAGCACTAACTGCCTTCTCAAATTGGACCACCGGCCACAGCATGTTTGCCAAGTGCACAGTAGCTCTTGTAGCTATACTGCCCAACTGGCCATGTGTATGTATACACCTATTAATGTAGAAAGCAGCTGCTAGCGCATGTCACCAGAGAGAGAGAGAGAGAGAGAGAGAGAGAGAGAGAGAGCCTCCCTATAGTAGCACCCACGGGAGCAAAGCCCCTGCTCTATAAATAAAGCCCAAGGGTGGAATCTGAGGAGCTCAGAAGGTATGCAGTGCATATGTCCAACTCGCTTTCTTGGCTCGTCCTGGCAATGGAGACAAACAGATAGATAGATGGTGGCTGTGCATGGTGGAGAAGCAGGGCACGTGCATTACCATCCAATGGCGTCGCCATGCTCCTCCTCTGATGAGCTAGCTCCTACCTGGATGGATGGTTCTTCATGTGCCCGTCTTCTCCACCGAGCACAAACTGTCTGAACATATATACCTCAGGCCATGCGCAATCGGTCGCGAGCCGGTTTCTCTGATCACCGGTGTTCGGTTTGCAAAGATTCATGCTCATGCTAGGAGGAGGTTTGCTTGATTATTCCTCTTTCATCTCTGTGTTTGTTTTGTTCTCTGCAAGTGAAATACTAGTTGTTTTATTAGGTATGCTTAGTGACGTTCTTATCTCTAGAATTCAGTGATTCTTTCCGGAATAGATACAGGGTAGAATTCAGGGAGCCCTTTGGAAGGATCAGCTTAAACTGTTCATGATGAGACCAATTTCTGATTCGTCGAGCAGCTCTTGAACGCTGTAACATCGTTTTCGCAGCGAAAATACAGGCACCCACCAGAATACACTGGTAAGCACTAATAAGAAGTCAACACACTGTTTTACTGTGTGATTGATGTAATATTGTCGGTTGGAATGATGGTTCTCGCACGCAATTATCCTCGAGCTTGTGATCAGCATGCCACCGTGCTCTTCTGCTCAACTGCCTCAGTTTGGGAGTCTCATCATCCTTGTCAGCATCAACCGGCTGACAGCAATGCACTGAATATCCTATGCATTTCTGTCGTACAAACAACAAACGGTTATGAAAGGAACAATCCTAGTGTGTTGCTGTCCTTCCTGAAAATAACATTGGAGAAGAAAGGGAGTTTAATTTGATCCATGCCCATGACATGCGTTGTTAATTTCATCTTTGTTAAAGAAATGAGCTCGATCACAACATTGTTGATTTGCTACAGTTTTGGTCTTGAGATCATGTGCAGGGTGCGAGGCGAAGCGGAGGCGCAAAGCCATGGGAACGAGCTATCAGGATTTGAACTGTACAAGATGAGGCCATGGTGCGAGCACAGTTCATCGGGCCACAGAAGCACTAGAAACCTATTTCTAGAAGTGTTTCTACGCTCTCTGGAAAGAAAATTGTACAACTCCTAAAGTAAACGCGGAGTTGAGGCATGATGTGCATTCACCGCCCCATCAGTAATCATACGGACCTTATGATATGTATTGTTACGCTTTCAAAAGTATAAAAGCACTGCTGCTATTAACAGAAGTTCTTATGATGGACTTGTTAGTCTTCTCGTATAGAGCACGAAAGCACTCCTTTGTGTAGACCCTGTACATTTGACTTCAAAATTTATTGGTGAGCTAATCATATTATCAACCTAGGATCTCTTCTTTTGCCTTTCCTTTTGAATTCCATGTGTTAATAACCTGGGCCAAAATGGTAGGCTTCTAGGGAATAATGGATGGCACTAGTACCCTATGTTTGGTGGCATGCTAATTAATCACTGTGGATCTAACACCTAATGCATCGGATGTCCCCTCTACATAATGTAGGAGAAATGGATTGCTATAGCCTTTGGACAAAGTGGTCCTCCTGCATGTCAGTCGATTCATTGCGTGGCCTTAATCCTTCTGCGTCCTTTCAGTGTAGCAAATCATGCCTACACAAACTGCAGCATAGACCTGATGATGTGCGCTCATTTCCAGCAAGGTCGCTGAGTTGCTTCCAGATCTAGAGAAGTGTTGGATCGGCGTGAGAAACTATTTTATTTTTAAATTAGTTCCCTTATTCTTCCACAACTAATATGAAACTATTCCCTAAAAACTAGCTTGTGAGGTGAGTGATTCTTCCACTTTTAGGTTAAGTCCATTGCCCTTTCACAAGCAATGCAGAACTATTCCAACAATTGTGAGACATGTGGTCACCCTATGGTGTATAATGAGTATTTGCCTTTGTTATGCAAATGTTGTCAAAATTTGAGTTTGGTTTTGGGAGTTTGCAATATTCGAAGTTGTTATTAGGTTTCAAGCGGTCTGACTGGACCTGGGACAGCGGTCAGATCGGCTTTGACCTGTTCATCAGGTCTTGTGCCCAGCGGTTTGACCATCACGGGGAAGACAGTCTGACTGGCCAATGGTCGGCAGTCTGACCGCCACGGGGTGAGCAGTCAGACCGATGCTAGGTTGTCTAACCAGCTGTGGCATAGCAATTAGATTGGCCTCTCGAGAAGCCAAATATGTCTGAGGGTATCCTAGACATGTCCGAGGTGTCCAGGGAAGTGGGCCAGACATGTCTGGGATACCCCAATACATGTTTGGGGTGTTGATGGGAATGAATTTGAGAGTGGTTTGAGTGTATGCACGGCATGGGTGCTGATGTTTCGTTGTAGTGTGTTGCATGATGCATTGCTTTGACTAATGTGAGTCAAGTGCATGGAAGTTATGCTCGACATAATTGCTTGGTCTTTCAATGTGTAGGTGGCTTGAAAAACACTAGCAGTCAACGACAAAGGATCGGGCCTAGGCGGGAGAGCTGAGATCCATGCGGTTAGGTAACTATGGGTGAGGTTACATGGCTCAAGTAGAAAAGTACAGAGAAGAAAAGGATTATGAAGAGGCGAATTAGTGCATGTGGTGTGTCGAGTGACGAGGTTGATGCATGTAGAGACGATTCAGGGTCCGAATGCATGAAGACGTGATGGCTAGTCATTAGACACTACAAATTACATGTCAAAGCATGCGGAGAAGTTTTAAGTTGAACATAAGGGGTTTTGGCTCATCACTTGTGTCAATTGAGGATTTTATGTTGTACGGTGTTACGTGACAGTTTGCTTGTTATTATTGGTTATAGGACTTCGGAGCCAACTCATGGTGAGGCGAACGAGACCACAACTAAGTTAGGAGAGTTTAGATCTAGAGTGGTTAAGGGATTGGGACTAAGCTAGAGAGATGAGGTCCAGAACAATCAAGGTGATGTCGGAAGATAATTGAAGCTAGTGGAGTGGTTACAAGCTGGGAAGACAAAAAATAAGAGTGGAAGCTAACAGTGATGGACATGACAAGCAATGGGAAAAAAGATCAGGACTAAGCTCAAGGGAGGAGTTAAGATTCAGAACGGTCTAGGAAGCTTGGAATTGTCATGGTGCATTGAGAGGCATTATGGTAGGACAATTGAATTGGGATTGTTTGCAAGCGAGGTAGGTTCGGTGGGATTCAAATGCGTGAGAAGCTTAGCGGCAAGTCATTGGGGGCAACATGAAGTTGAGACCACGATGATAGCCTAAGTGGATTAGGTCAAGGAGTCTTCATGAAGGCCATGAAATGGCAAATTTGGGCTATTGGAGCCAAGTGCAAGTCATGCTTTGAGAAGCATGTATGCATAAGTATAAAACCCAATATGATATTGAGTTAGCGGGTTAGCCCATATAACGGATGGTATCCACTATGTGTGTTGGTTAGGGTTTGCTAGGGAGAAGGATGCCTCTCCTATTTAAGCTAAGGAGTGGAGAGAGTTAGGGTTAGCTCTTGAGGAAGCTTTTGAGAAGGGTTCTTGTAGAGAACTTTTGAGAGGTGAGTTATGTCTCTTTGTCATTCTTAGGTTTTGTGAGTGGATAAAAAGTATCTGTAAACATTCATATCTGAGTATCAACAGATATCCAAAATTCATCTAAGTTTTTCTCCTCTTTGGTTAAGTGTTGAAATTTTGATTTGACTTGATTTTTGATGTTTTCTTTCTGTTCTCTTGAGCTTGCTATGATTCATGATGTGTAAGAGGTAAAAGATGAGCCTATTGATCAATCTCCACCATCTAGGTTACTCATATGGTAAGATTCAAGATCAAACTCAATTTGCTTGTTTTTAGTTCAAATTTGGGTTTTCATGGTCAAGATAGCTTTAACTTGAATCTATGCCTGGATTGGTTTGCTATGATCTGTAGGAGTGGATATGGACCATCCTCTTAATTAGAAACTTCTCAAGCAATAACTAATTTGGATTTTAGGATATTGGTATTCTAGAGATATAGATTTGATTTTCTTCAAACTAGTGAATCTGAGCGTAAGAGCCATGTGATTCCTGATTGGTTTAGGTTCCTAATGTCTTGACCATGTCTCATACAAAATTTGGAGTGTTTGGATGAGATTTGAGTATTTTTTTGATATTTGAGTTTTGACCTTAGAGATCTTTTTAATCTACGAACAGGGGATTGGTCAGATTGGACCTAGAACTATAGTCAGATTGATAACTGATCAAGCTGGCCCCAGACCAGGGGCCAGACCGCCTAGACCCGGTCTAACCGGTCTTAAGCCTATGATCAAACTGACCTAGTGAGGTTTTGGTCTGCTCATTGCCTTTTCTATTTTCTTAGCTTGTTGGCTTCTATTTTGTCCATATTTGAGCTGTGCATCTGATCTTATTAGTTTCTTATAGCTAATTGAGTGAAGAAGCCAAATGAATTTCATTTTACGGAAGTTGAAAGAGGCAAAGATCATTCAGCCTTTGATCTCCGCCATCGGTCTAAAAAAGGAAAATGATGCAGGGTGCAGTGCTTTGAGCACATCTGCTTGTGCTAAAGTGGCCAGGCAAACCTCACCAAATCTTTTTGTGATCTTCCTTTAGGGCAGTAAGATGCTAAAATCTGCAGCCTTTGTTTTTTATAATCCTTGTGGGTGAAAGAATGGAGACAAGGCTGACTTGGATATTTTCTTTCCATTGTGTGGAGCATAGCTCACCCCATACAATCCCAAAGATTCTTCATGTTGTGGAAGTCCACATGGAAGAATTGAACTTGTTTTTCAGTTCCGGTGAATAATAGACTAATGAAAAAATCATCCACTGAAACACTCAGATTCTGAGAGCACCCAATGTGATGCGCGTGCGCCGTTTCGCGTTGTGCCAAAGGGACATGTACCTGTCTCAGCATGGCCAAACCTAGGAGCAGGACTGTGCCAGGAATTCAGGGATCAATTCCTTGGTTCCCAGGACACATCTCCTGCTCTGCTCTCAGTTCAGTTCCAATCAGGATAGCATCAGTGGCAACTGTCAAAGTTTGGCACGCTCAATCATTTGATATTTTTCGCATGACGTTCTTCGCTACCGGATTGCCAGGAAAGCTACAGAGTGACTGTGCCCGTGGAAGTTTGGATTGCTTAGTGCTATCCTGCCCCTCCTCTATCGTAACAGCTGCTTACATTGGCTTCCCACTACTGAGATACATTGTATGTGTGCTTCGGCAATCCTTATCCAAGTTCCCTGGCCAGCTTTGCCTCCAGATCTCCCGCAGACTTGAAACGCCCTTGCTCTCTTTCTCCTTTTTCCTCGTTTATTCAAACTTTTGTTTATGTTTCCTGGGTTGAACGAAAAGGCTGTAAACTTTGTCAAAATTCAAACAAAACAATCTTTAATTTTTGATGGATGATTAAATTTTCTGACCATGACTACGCATTTTGTTCTTTCCTTGCTTCAGTCAAGAATTGGGCAAACATGCTACAACATTAATTTCAAAACATAACATTGTTTTTTATCTGTTCCACGCTTGCACAGTTGATAGTTCCCATTAGGGATAGAAAAACCAGCGGTTACCGGCTGATAACTAGAAAAAAGTGGTAACTGGTAAAAAAAGGGCAGAATTTTCAATGTAAATTTACCTATTGTATGACTAAACATGCATTAATCCCAAGTTTTTTTATTGGTTTTTCCGGTTTTCTCTGAGGTTTTTCCTTTTTTTCCCATAACTGTTTGAAAACAATCCGGATTCAAATTTTGATATTTGAATTTCAATCGATTTTTTCCTGGTAACCGGCTGGTTACCATTACCGGCCGCTGTGCGGAAAGTTCCTTGGTTCCGGTTTTTCTATACTTAGTTCCCATCATCATCATCAACACAAAGCGTATGCACCTTGTAGACTGAGGGCATTAACTCGACCACTTATTATTTGATTAGTAAGTTTGCCAAAACATTCCAAGCACATCGTCCAGATAAGCCTTAAAGATGTAAAATGTAAAGGCTAAATCTGATTGCGTAAAATTTCAAGCGACACAGTTAGTAGTATAGTAGTAGTAGGTAGTTGCAAATCACATCCTTATTACGCTTTAAAAGTTGCGCAGTTCACTCTTTTAAAGCATTGAAGCGTTTCCCAATACTGTTAGGTCTGCTGAGAACATAAGATTCCAAAAGAGCAATCACTGCACAGTAGCCATCGTCGTCTCCATGAACCATTTCAGTACAAAAAGGACTTTATCTAAACTTACATGTACATCTCAATCTGAGACAGATCAACACGATAGTGACAACGTCGAAGTAATAAAAGGTTCTGGTAATCTGTGCTTTCAAATGATCGCACATACTGTTGAAAAGTACATCACTGTCCGTCCAGGGAAATATAGTGAGGCACTAAACAAGTATAACACATAATACGAACAGATTGCTCTGATCATTTCATTTCATCCCATACATACTTCAAGATGCTAAGTATACAATTTATTCATTTCATCCCACTTGCTTCCATAAGCCTGAAAAAGAGCTCCACGTGTTAATTCTATGCAGTGATGTTGGTTGATTCCATCAAATTAGTCAAAACAACACATTTCTGATCAAAATCATACATTTGATCATAGCGATAACTGGACACCAAAAAAATTGTAGGTGTTGTCTGGATGCTTGTACTGAACTTCTTTTATCCTATTGCAGAATTTCATTGAACATCATACACAGGTTCTCAGAAGATTCCAGATATGCAAATTCTTTTTTATCAAACAATGTTTCTAGAACAAAAAACATCTATTCCAAGAATCATCATAAATATTTAAGAAGGAATACAACCTATGCAAACTAGACAGGGAAAATAGCTATAGTAAACAGTTACACAACGATCTGTTAAAAAAACAATTATGCAACGAATGCTGTATAACAGACTACTATCTACTCAGAAGGTAAAGCTGGATTTCATATTAGTGTGTGCGTCCCTTGATCATCAAGGCTTGATGCTGATGAAAGTGAAAAAACAAGTAGTTAAAGCGCTGCAACTTTGTAACAAGGGCACATGTAGTTATCTAGCCAAACAAAAACAAAAACCACACAAGATTGAAATATTCACGACGCCAGTGGTTTCAGTAAGAGCAATTGCTGAGTGACAGAAGAATGAAATATACAAGATTTAGGGGTGGATAATGTCATCAATTTTCTGAAACTGCGGTGGGCACTCATCCCTTCCATCATTTTTCTACAAAGAAGGTCATAATCATTGCCATGATGAGAATGTGATCGTTTCCTGGGTAAATGGTTGCTCTAAACTTGCGCCTTGAATAGATGACCTTCTTGAGTTTATACAGGAGATTTGTCTGCACAAAGAAATGATTCACGGTTGTAGTGATAGTCTGATAGAAGTGTGTTCAAAGTTCAAACCAGGGGACTAACCCAATACAATTGACAACAAATACAGATCATCACTGAATCATGCTAATCCAATTTCTCCGTATTACCTGAGCAACAATGGAGTTCCCCTTTATAATTGTGCATGCTCTTCGGAATGGATTTCCTATGAGCCTGTAGCTTGGTTTTGGATCTTCAAAAGTGCTTCTTGGTGGGAAGAATACATGTACCTCCTTTCGATTTGAAGAAACATATATTACTTTTGCTGTGAAAATGATGTCTCTCTGTTCCAAACTAATTCCTCTGAATGATTGCCACTCACCCTAGAAAGACAGTATGCCACTCAGTAACATGCTTTAAGATATGCATTATGTACAACGAGAGATATATGGCAAATTATTAAGGCAAGCATTACAAATGTAGCATCATGTTCAGAAAGCTGAAAGAAAGTGCCATCCTTAAATATGTCAAGTATTGCACATCAACACTACATGGATCACCTTGTGTTATAGTAGCACTGTAGTATACTGATTGTTTGTTTGCTTTTATCTGTCTGCAATTCTCCACTGAAAATTCTGATGTGTAAGTTTGTCATGATCAAACACTAGGCAGTGATATTTAACAGAAGTGCTTCTATGCTCTACTAGGAAGAAAACTTCTGTGGTTTCTAAACAATCAAATGGTAATTTTAGGCTATGATTTGCACCTATTAGGTTATTAATAACGAAAGGTGATCTAGGATCTATACAATTTTCATCCACATTGTAAGCCTAGTTGGGGATTTCTCCGTTCTTCCCCTTCTCTTCGGCAGCATGCTTTGGCTAAACTTTGTCCATTTCCATATATGCATTTATCTCAGCAAACCCGAGGTTTTTTTTTCCCGTCAAGCCCTCTCATTCCTATGGATAGACTGTGTTGCAAACATCTCGCACCCCGTTGATCCTAAACTCTCCTGCAAGTGTAACATTTGTGCATCAATCCAATTAAGAAGAATCAGGTCTGGACAAGTAAATTCCAATCTAATGCATTAGCAGTTCAGTATTACGTGTCGCATAAGTGAAGTTGAAATTCCCAGTCTACCTTTTTTAACTAACTCGGACCAAAATTTATCCAATTAAGAAACCAAGTTTACTTTGTTCCTGATCTCGGACTCGGAACAAACCAAACCAAACACCCAAGCTGGAATCATCACCTCGCTGCTCCTAACGGTGACCAGAGCACCCCCGGCGGCGTCGAGGAGCGCCCTCCCTCCGGCGCCGCCATCCGCCGCCGCTGCGACACGGAACGCGAGGCCGCCGGACGCGTCGTGCACCGCCATGTCGCCGCCCCAGAGGCGCTTCTTGACGACCATGAAATCTACCGGGACGACGGCCCCCGCCACGGGCACCGGCGCCGGAGGCGGGACAGCGTAATTGCCGGCGGCCGTGGCACCCGCCCCCTTTGGTCGGTCCATGGCAAGAATCAAGAATCAAGGAGGAGGCAACAAGGCAAGAAGCAAGCAAGCAAGGGGGAGAGGCGTTTCTTGGGGAAAGGTACCGGAGCGCGTGAGGTGGTGCGGACGGATGAGGTGGTGGTGGTCGCGGTAGGAAGGAAAGACGAAGGATTCAAGGAAGAAGCGAAGAAGAAGAAGAGGAGGTGATGAAAAAAAAAACTTGGCGCTCCGGTGGCCGGTGCTTGCAAGGTAGTAGCATTTGGGTTCTTCTGTTCGGCCGCGCGAGCCGACCAGCTGACTCTGACTGACAGCGACCCTATGTCTTTCTTCCTCGAGCGGAACGGCACGCGCGCACCTCCTCCTCAACCACCCTTGTCTGGAGCGCAAAAATTTCATAGCAAACGCTTCGATTCCCGTGGAAATCCGACAATTTCATGCGTTTTTAAATGAGAAATTTGATGATTTGTCCCACTTTTATTTGCAAACAGCTCATTTGCCTCATAGTTCATATTAATTAATTATTTGTGTTATCTTTCAATTTTCAGTTGATCATTTATCGTTTTTACATTTTTAGACTATTTTCTATTTTGGTAAAGATAAATTACTATGCAAAATGATCAAACTGTCCCTGCTTTGACCATTTCGCGTGCTTTTCTGCAGAATTTTCGCTTTCTGGAGGAGATTCGTTCCAGTCTGCACATGTTCAGCTGCACCTGAAACCAGAGCAGACAGGACCAGAAGTCAGAACAAACTGAAGCTTGCAAAGGAGAATGCTAAAAATTATGTGAAATGGTACCAATCAAATAGATGTATAGATTCTGAAGTACAGCTGAGGTTTGACAGCTCCAACTCTAAAGACTGGAAGAGGGACCCTAATATTTTAACTCAGACAAAATTCAACAACAGCTGCTACTCCAATTTGGTGTTGGTGCTCACCTGAAGGTCCTTCAGTAGCTTTGCCAACGTATCGAGCAGCTTCTCGATCTCCCTCACCTGAATATAGTGATTACACAAAGTTCAACGCACAAGAATGCAACCATGTTACAGGAATAGGCACTTCAAGTAACTCTGATTGGCTATGTTCTTACAGAAAAAGAGACTTGAAATCTACCAAAATAAAAAAGAGTAAAAGTAAAAGGGGGCACCTGTTCAAAGAAGCCTTCAAAACCAGGCTTCGCAGAACTTGTCATATCACCCCGCAATCCTAGCTCAATATCGACATTTCCCTGGGCTCGCTCCCCTTTACTGAGCTCAAATGAATCCTGTTAAATTCGAATTACAAATACGAAATTAGTTTTTGATTGTTACAGAGTTAGAGATATAGAAACTTCTGTAGCAAAAACTCATGGAAGGATCTGAATTTGCACCCATCTCTGAAATCAGTGCTTGGGGCAAGACCGCAAGAAGGTACCATAGATTTTTGGATTACCTCCCCGCAAAAAACAATTTGGATTATAATTAAAATTCTAAAACCATAAGACCAACAAGTAATTAATCATTCGAAACTCCTGTTGTCCTGCAAAATATTCACGAACAAATTCCCGCAACATCTCGAAAATTTCCGCAATTCGAAATCGGCAGTAAGAACAGCCGGAACAGGATCATCTAGCTGGGACACAGTTCATGAAGAACCGATCCAAACACGAACTAGAACCTGAAGCTTCTCCTAGCTGAAACCACGATTTTTAGCGAAAATTTTGGGCGGAAAGGAAGTTTCCTGGGAGGGGAAACAAGAACAGCTCAAGAAGAGGCCATCGAGGGGTTTATTGTGGGAGGGGAAACAAGAACAGCTCAAGAAGAGGCCATCGAGGATTTCGCCAACAGCCCAAGGATCACGCAACCAACTGTGCACGTAAAGAATAGACTGACATTTTGATCGTTCAAAGGGGCAGTTTGATCATTTCTCATAGTAATTTATCTTTGCCAAAATAGAAAATAGCCTGGAAATACAAAGAGGGCAAATGATCAACTGAAAATTGAAAGATAGGGCAAATAATCAATTAATATGAACTATGGAGCAAATGAGCTATTTGCTAACAAAGATAAGGTAAATCATTAAATTTCTCTTTTTAAATAGAGTATAAAGGGTGACATGCACTAACCTGATGCACCAACCTGATGAGGCGGTAGATGCTCAATCTTGAGAAGGTACTGTCGACAACTCGGTGAAGACAGTTCGTGATTGGTAGGTTGGATTGTGATACGAGGAAGCCAACCAAGGACTTCGACCTGCTGCCAAGGCAATCGCGTGACTGCAGCGAAAGATTCATACAACCACACCTATTAACACACATCCACAAGAGGAATTCGGAAGAAGAAATAACTCTAATCTTTTCCGGAAAATAAGAAAGTCCCAAATCTGATTCATGTTCTGAAAAGTTAGCCAATCTGAAATCTCTGGGACAACATTGCTCCCTAGCACAGTGGTAATTCAGATTTACTATAGTTTTTAAGGTGTTGTTTCATTTTGAGACATTATGTTTCAGGTCTTGTGAGACTTGTCTATGGTATACAAGAGCTTTAAAATCTTTTGAAACACCACCAAAATTCAAAATGAATTGTGTTCTTCTTGGAGTTTCCTTTGAGTTTTGAGTTCTTTCCCAATTTGGTAACTCCCAGCCAAATCCCGCCTTCCTTTTTCGGCCAACCCGGTTTCTTCTCTTGGCTGGCGCCTTTCTTCCTTCCCGCTTCTCCCCTGTGCCACTGAGCTGATCTAGCAGCCCCTCATGACGTCTCCAACCGAAGTTCCCTCAGCGTTCACACCTGAGCCATCAACCCTGCCAGCTTAAGCTCGCATGTCAACGCGCTGTCACTCCGTGTAGTCCTTGCACCGCTTCGCCCTGTGCGCTGTGCAGATCATCAGTCGCCGCCGCATTTCACCGTTTCGCTCGGCCGACGCGCGCACTCACTCTGTACTGCCGCTGTCAGCCTCTGCAAGCTCGCTAGGAGCCGTGGTACGCGCTACGCCACCTCACCTGCCACCCTGCTTTGACGACCGTGCCCCCCGCCACCGCTGCATCCACACGCCGGCACCTCTGAGTCCCCTCCACTACTCCCACCGCCTTGTCTTGGCTTTAAAGTCCAACCGACTGCCTGGATCATTCCGCAAGACCACCAATCGCACCACCGAAGCATTCACTTGCACGCTGTCGCATCACAATGTCGTCGACAGCCTCCCCTACGCCGGTGAGGCCACTCGGCCTTTTCCTCACCTCGGCCCATGGTTTTTCAATTCTTGGTCACCATAGCATCACTGGACCGCCATGAACCCGTAGCTAATCTCTCCAAGTCCTTCCCTAGCCCCAGCCCTGCTGGCACCATGAACCATCGCCGGCCGATCTGCCCTCTCCGTGACCGAGACCACCTAAGTCCAATCCAAGTTTGCCATGCTATTTCCCTCGTGTTGTAGATGCTTAAAACCGTTGTGACCTTGTCGGAGAGCCACTAGAGCACTCTTGTGCCGCAGTGATGCCCGATGAACGCCGCTCGCCGTCAGTCACCACCCTCGGTATTTGAGCTCCACAACCATAAAAAATGGACTCCCGAGACACTTTTTACCCTAGTCATGCACTCGTTTGTCGTCGACGAGCTTTGCCTGTGCTTAATTGCGGCCGCCACCGTGTTGTCCTGTTCGATGAACGGTGGCGATGGTTAGGGGAGGAAGATGACCGTGCATGCTTTTGGGCTGGAATAGCCACGCGAGCTGGGCCAAGTTAGCCGAACAAAGAAGCCAAATCCACTCAAGCTAAGACAGGCCGATTAGCACTGTTCCTTCAATGGCCCATGTCGAATCTGGGAACAACAACTTAGAAACTCTCTATGTAAATCACACTAGTTCAGAAAAAAGTTAGTGCACACAGTGTTAACAGTGATACATATCAGGCATAACGACCAACTTTATTATAAACAAAGAGTATGGCCTTCTGGCTAAGGTTTACAATAACATGGCTCAAAGCCAACATAAAAGTAAATCAGTGGAAGATGAATAAAGAAGCAACCCATCCTGTCTACCCCACAAGTGAATGACTGTAAGACGTAGCCTACTCATCGCATCCCTCACCACAGTTGATGAAGTCATCCTCTAGCAATAGATTTAAGTAAGGTGAGCACATAAAGTACTCCACAAGTTACATCAGGAGAGTTAACAGAATTGATGAATGCATGGATATTGTCAAAAGGAAGGCTTAATATAGTTATTTGTGCGAATAGCAATATTGAAGTAAATATTATAAAGTTAGTGCAAAAACTGAGTGTAATAGTACAGACAGAAACAACATTCAATTAAAATAATATCGTTAGTGCATACACCAACCCAACACTAACCTAACCACCCGTATCCTACCCAGTCCATCTTTCCAAAAGTTTTCACATTGTTCCATAAGCCATATTGTGTAAAACCAAAGACTAATCTATGAAAAACCATACTTAGCATGTTCTTGACCATGGATACGGCTATTCAGGATAGTTTGTTACTCTGCAGAGGTATACAACTTTACCCACAAGATATGTCCTCTCATTTTGCCATACGATTAGCACACTGCCTTAGGTGTCACTAATAGATTTTCGGCCTAATGCCACGAAAGAAATTGCAACGCCACCAATTTGGTTGTAATAGGTAGGACTTATTGCAACGTTTTTCCAAAACGGTGGCAATAGGTGGACTTTATTGCCACTATTATATTGCATTGCGATATTCGTGAATGTCGCTGCAATAGGTAGGTGTTATCGCAACCATTTTGAAAAAGTGTTGCAATAGGTTGGATATATTGCCACGACACTCTTTTGTTGCGTTAGTGTTGATTTTCGTTGCAATTATTTGCTCCTATTGCAACCATATATAATTTCGTTGCTATTGGGTGATACTATTGCCACGATGTTTTTTCGTTGGGATAATCTTCAGCGGCGTTGCAGTAGGTAGTTGCGTATTGCAACGAAAAACTAAATCGATGCAATAACATATTTATATTGCCACATGTAAATTTTGTTGCTATAGAGTAGTGTGTTTCGTTGCAATATGGTATTCTATTGCAACTCTTTTGATTCGTGGGCTTTTGTTTAGCTATCCAGTCATGCAGCAAAAAAATTATAAAAATTGAAAAAAATGGTAAGCCACCTAGGAATCGAACTAGGGACCTCTTGATTGGTAGCCAATGCTCATACCACTAGGACACGAACACAGTTATGATTATATAAGTGGAAACAGCCACACCGCACGCCCCACCTCCTCAGTCCTCACGCGAAACAGCCACACCGCACGGCCCACCTCCTCAGTCCTCACGTGACGAAACAGACCAGACGGGAGACGATCTCGTCATCCCCTCCCCTCCCCACCTGCCGATCTCGACGCCGCCGGCGCTGCAGCCAGAACCCTGCATCCCCCTCGCCGTCTTCCACTTCCTCAAGGGCACCTACAACTCCCCCAACGGTGAGCGCCTCGTCGACGGCGCCCAGGCTGTGCGCATGAACACGCCGCGCATCGGGGGGAGCTTCGCTGTCTGGGGCGGCCTCTTCTCCGCCTTCGACTGCACCATGGTCTTCGTGCGCCAGAAGGAGGACCCGTGGAACTCCATCATCGCCGATGTCGCCACCGGCGGGTTCCTCTCCATGCGCCAGGGCGCTGGCGCCGCCGGCCGTGCAGCCCTTATGGGCGGCGCCCTCCTCTTGCTTATCGAGGGCGTCGGCCTCATGCTCAACCGTGTCCTCGCCACGTCGCAGAACCTGTCGCCGCTCCCCGCCGACTATCCCAACCTGGCCGCCGCCATGGCCGCTGGCGGCGGCGGCATCCCAGGCCTACCTCAGGCGCCCGTGTCCCCTACCAAGGCAGCGAGCTCGAACGGTGGGGGTGGCTGGTTCGGGGGTCTCTTCGGCAAGAAGGAGGAGGAGAAGAAGCCCAATGCTGGCGGGGGCAAGTCGGAGATCTTGGAGAGCTTCGACACGCTCAGCGCTCCGATACACAATGGGGATGCTTCTGGTGGTTGGTCACTTCTTGATTTTTTGGTTGGGTTATTCATCATCTACCTTTCTGGTGGTTCTTGAGCTCTACATATTTTGACAATCATGTCTATATCTCTAAACAGTTGCATTGATGTAGTAATGAACATATGTATTCATGTTATGAAAATTTATTCCATTTACAATGTGTTACTGTCGTGATGAGCTGAACAACTGATGCATATGCCATTTTGAATGATTTTATTCAGGAGGAAGGAACAAATTGAGTGCAGTGCTCTAGCCATGGGAAGCTAAGGTCAATTCAAGCTATTCAGCGAGGTCAAGCCAAGCTTCAATGCAGTGATAGCTAGGGACATTTTAGTGATGCTTGTAATACAACTTCAAATTTTTGTCACAATTAAAGTTGGTTTCATTTCAGATATGTGTAGCAGCAAATTCTATTTTGATATAATGATTTTACTACATCGGTTGATTCCTGTTGTGACAAACATTAATGACGTTGCAATAATTCTTGTTGCTACTAAAGCAATGCGTTGCGATATACACTATTCCCTTCAACTTTTGGCGTGACAATATATGCTATAGCAACAAAAAAACAACGTACCAAAAGAGTCTATAGCAACAAAAGATCAAGCGTGGCATTAGAAGCTATGGCAACGAAAATAGCAAGCGTGGCAATAGAGGCTGTTGCAACCAAAGTATGTGCGTGGCAATTGAATCTATTACCACGAATTCTTTGCGTGGCAATATCACTATGTCCTATTACCACGAATTCTTTGCGTGACAATTGAATCTATTAGCACGAATTCTTTGCGTGGCAATTGAATCTATTACCACGAATTCTTTGCGTGGCAATATAGTCTATTGCTACCACCAGTTTTCGTTGCAATTTAACTTATAACCACGAAATCGGTATGTTGCAAATGCTATCTACAGCAACGCCTCATTGCGTGGCAATAGTTGTTTTTGCCACGCAATACATTGTTGCATAAACTATGTATTGCAATGCTTTATTGCGTTGCAATAGGTAAACGTTATTGCAATGAACCGAAATACCGTAGCCCAAACTTTAGACCACACAACTTCTTGCCACGCCTCTCAACGAAAAGTTAGCGTTGCAATAGGTGCTATTGCAACCATTTTGGGCCTATTGCAACGTTTCGGCGCCGTTGCAATAGGCCCAAAAATTAGTAGTGTGCGGCTGAGAGTTCATGACAAGGCCGTTATAATGTTTAGCTGCCAACTTGTTCACACTGGCACTAAGGTTTCACTACAACATGAATCCACAAGTTGGGGCTCCCTCTTGTGCCACGTGAGACTTCTCGCGGACTACGCCGCGCTCACATTCAGCCTGTAGCAAAACCAAAGTTGGAACTTCACAAATTATTTAGCCGAGTCTGTGCCATACCAGACTTATGGTAGTACGGTAAAATTTTGTAATAGTAGCTCATAGACTGGTCCTTAACTTGACTTATGCGCTACCCACATACCCCTTGTGCCTGGTATCATCATTGTGTCACCGAACACCAATGAGAACCAACAAGCACCTACCACCATACCAATGCCTAAGTCTAAACTAGATTTTACAATTTTATTTTATGCAAATTTCATAGTCCTTCTTGACTCACCGAAGTTAAGAATAAATATTTAGAATTCATTATTTTATGTGAAACAATTATTCCCACCTAAATCATTTTAAGCATAGCTATGCAATTCTATAAAATTTCCAGTTAACACTAATGTGCTAACTAGGTTTTTATCTAGGGTGATAAGGCATGTTTAGGATCAATGTCAAGTTTGATCGTATACCAAGGAAATGGGTATACTAGAATCTAAATCAAATTGTAAATTATGTCTGAATAAAAGTACGCATGCATCATAATTTAAAAACAACATAAATAATTTAATTACTAGGAGCAACATGATCAAAGGTGTAACTTGCCTTGCTCAAAGTCTTGGTGTTATGAATCGTCGAAGTTGTACTCTTCGGAGTCGTCGTAGGCTACACGCACAAAAACCAAGGAAAATAATACAAACAAAAACCAAATAAAACTCAAGAATTTAAAATAAATCTAGAAATGGATAGTTTAGGATTTTATAAGAATTTAAAATTTTGAATGGGTCTAATCGGAGTTAGGATAAGGAAGTACGAGCTTCTAGAAATATTTTTGCCATCGTCGGAGTGGTCAAATGTATAGTGCATGGTCAGAAGTTGAAGATACAATGTTTTGTGAGTGGTTAGTGCTACAGTGTTTTGCGAGTGGTCGGTGATCAAAAGCTAAATAGAGTGGTCGGTGGTTGCACTACAAGGAATCAGGTGTTTCGCAACGACGCGAAAACGTTGCAATAGGCCCAGTTTGGTTGCAATAGGTACCAATGCCAACCAAATCACTTTCGTTGCCAAGCGTTGCTAGTGCTAGCGTGCTCTAAAGTTTGCGCATCGGTTTTGTGTTTCGTTGCAATAGATATGCTTATTGCCACGAAGTGGAGCATGGCGATACATAGGAGATGCAACGAAATTATTTGTGGCAACAGAGGCTTTTGCCACGACTGTCATGGTGGCGATAACCTCTAGTGCCACGAACCTATTGCATTGCAATTGCAAATATTGCCACGAGTGACGCCATGGCAATAGTGTTTGGCGCCACGAACATGCTCCGTTGCAATAAACGTTATTGCCACGACAAAATTGTCGTTGCAATAGAACCTTTTGCCACGTGCATCATTTTGTTGCAAGTGTTTTTCGCGCCACGTGACACATTTCGTTGCAATGGAAATTATTACCACGATTATAATTTGGATGCAATAGGTTTTATTGCAACAAGAAATGTTTGGTGGCTAGAGATGTTAACGCAACGAAATGAGTTAGGTTGTAAATAAGACTTATACCATCGATGAATGTACGTGGCAATAAGAGCTGCATCGCAACGAAGGAGCAACGTGGCAATAAGCAATGTATCGCAACGAAATAATAATTCAGGGCAGCATATTGCATTTTATATATATTCAATGAACCGCTGTTGCAATACAGTAGTAGCGACATATAAAATTTAGCATGACATGAAATCCAAACATCTTTATTTTCATCCACCATATTATGAAACTAAAAGGAGTATCATGTCCAGTGAAGCAAATAATACAAGATTATAATGTCAATCTCCAAAATGAGACTAAAAAGATCCTAAATAATCTTGCGATAAGAAAAGAAATCTCCAAGGTCGATCTTTGTTCATATGCGAGTTGCTCTGAGAATTCTTGAACCTTAGCACCCCGCTCAATTACTTTCCTGTGCAACACAAGCACAAAATTGGCACATTAATAAAATAGGCAAACTCATCCATGCAAGAAACCTATACAACTTGGGCTACAACATGGTTCTAAGCGAAAATACAAAAATTTGGTTAGCGACGATGATGGTGCCCAGGTAACTTAACAGTTCCAAGTTTTTTGATAATAGGGTGTGAATTTAGATGGCTCCTTAAACTGCAAGAATTCTGGGCTTAGAAGAATGCCTAGTAAACATGCAATCTTCCATTTACTGTTTCTCAGAAAAAACATGATGTATCTATTAGTAAGCTGGTTTAGTTACCTATTGAATATTGTTTATCAAAATGGATCATCACACTGCACAGACACATGGTTTATCTATTAATAAGCTGATTTAGTTAGCTGGTAAGTGATTACAGGTTTTTACTAGTAACCTGTAAGTGTTTACAGAAATTTGGGCTTACTAAACTGATTTATCAAAATGGATCATCACACTACACAGACACATGTTGTCTCAGGTAACACATTTGTTATTTCCATTTGTAAAGATTCATAAATTCATGAGAAGGGAAAAATAATATGTTCTTCTACATCGGTTGTTACCACAGCATTTGTAACATCCTGAAATTTCAAAGTGTTCAAAAATGTGGAGTTTTTAAAATTTTCTTGCATTTTGCTAGCGCTCAAATTTCTTCTGAGTATTTAATTGAAATATGTTTGAGCTTTGTGCCCTACAAATTAATGATCAAGAGAACTCCTAAATATAAATAATAATGTTCTAGATTATAAAAATGAAAAGATGTCGTTACCGAGCATGAATTCAAAATTACCAAAATCTTAAGCTCAAATCTAAGACAAAAGAATATTAGAATGTATCTCCAAATGATTAGACCAATAATAATAATAACAATAACAAATAATTTCAATGGTAAAGGAATATTAGATTTTGTAAATAGAAATGTGAACCAATATTTAAATTAAAATTTCAAATGATTATTTCAATAATCTTAAGCATGAAATTGAAATTTAAATTAAAGCCCAAATTCTAAAGTTTTGCTTAGTCTTTTCCTCTCTAATTTCTTTTCCCTCTCTATTCCTCCTTTATTGCAAGTGGGCCCTACCCTTTCTTTCTCTCTCCCCCTCCTTCCTCTCTGCCGCTGGGCCTGGCGCCCCGCCTCCTTTTCTTTGCGCCTGGGGCCAGCCTGCCGCTGCTTTCTTCTTCCCCCTTCCTTCTCCCGACAGCGCCCACTGCTCCCCATGCCACCGCACGTCGCCGCCCGCTGCGCTCGTGTCATCCGGCCCTGCTCCTCCTCGTGCGTCCGTCACCGCGCACCTGCCCCGATCACCATCGCGTCGTCTCCGCGCCTCCATCACCCTGCGCGCGCACGTCGCCATGTCTTGCCCCCGCCGCTGTGCCATGGTCACCGGCCACAGTGAAGCGCAGCAACTCCCCCTCCTCCGCTGCTATAAATGTCCCCGGACGTCCCCCCTTACCTCCCTGCGCCTCCCTCTTCATCCCCGTCCTCGGAATGGGTCCCACCGCAAATGGGAGCAACCCAGGGGGTGAGATGATAGAAGGGGCGAGGTACTTTGAACGGTTACTGTGATGGTTTGCTCAACCGCATGGCTAAGGAATCATGTGGGGCAACGAGTGATCTGTCTCTTGTGGGTAAAGTGTGCAATCTCTGCAGAGTCAAAACTATTCGAATAGCCGTGCCCACAGTCAAGGGCGGACATGGGAACTTAACCAGATATAGTTCTATTTCAAAATGCTTTATGAATGGGATTGAAAAAGTGGAGGGCAGTGGAAAACCCTGATTGGTGTTGTCCTGGGTGTCGTCCCAGTTGTAAGTTAAGCGGCTATAACGCTGAAAGATGTTATACGGTGTGATGCCGTATGTATGGAAAAATTATGGTGATATTAGGCATATGGTGTGATGCCATATGTATGGAAAATCATGTTAATATTCCTTGAACATTATGTTTTGTTCCAAAGCTGCTAGGTCTCAGGAAATTTTATGTATTGTATTTCAAATAGTAGCATTTCTATTCCTGCAAAATAAAATATGGAAAGAATAAGTAGGGTCGTGAGTAAAGGAAATAGATGTTTGTAGTGTACTCATAAAGGTATTGGTGGATTCATGTCGATCATAAATAGGAAATGATAGTGTGGGTTCTAGGAGAAATAAATTGGTGGAGTCTAGCTGAATAGATAGGCTAAATAGATGATCTAATTGAATTTTCGGGAATTTGGAGGAGTAATACAAGTATTGGATTATAGTTCCTGACTAGTGATTTACTTGGTGGGAGAATACTAGTGGATCGTAGAATTAATCAATGATATTCTTGGTGGATATATAATGGTGAATCGTAGAATTGATCAATGATATTCTTGGTGGATATATAATATTGAATCGTAGGTTTGATCAATGATGTTCTTGGTGGATTTGAATCAATAATAAAAAGGATTGGATTATTAGAAAATCTTGATGAGAATGTTCGGTGGATTAATTAGGTGATGTCAGTCGCTGTTTGGAGTTTTAGACAGCAATCAATATAGAAAGTATATGATCGGTGGATTAATTAAATGATGTCAGTCGCTGTTTGGAGTTTTAGACAGCAATCAATATAGAAAGTATATGATCGGTGGATTAATTAAATGATGTCAGTCCCTGTTTGGAGTTTTAGACAGCAATCAATATAGAAAGTATATGATCGGTGGATTAATTAAATGATGTCAGTCCCTGTTTGGAGTTTTAGACAGCAATCAATATAGAAAGTATATGTTCGGTGGATTAATTAAATGATGTCAGTCGCTGTTTGGAGTCTTAGACAGCAATCAGTATCGAAAGTGTACCTTTGGTGGATTAAGTCAATTATGGCAATTACCGTGTGGAGTATAGGCACCAACAATAACACGGTGATTAAATAATAGCAATGCTACTAAAGCGATTTTTGGCAAATAAAATAACCCGAGCCTCTCCTTTGTTAAACCATACATACTATTTATTTGCATTCTGTGTATTGGCTCGCGGAGCACGGGGTCGGAGTGCTCACGCTCGCTTTTGCGACAAAATTCAGAATCGGGAATCAAATCACCTCGCCTCAGCAACAAGATTGGACAAGCTGGCCGAGAAGATGAAGATGTCAAGGGTTAGGTCGCGAACCTCCAGTTGGCTGCCTGTGGGCATGTCCTGAAGGTCCCACCTGTGTGCTCGTTCTTCCGCTGCTGCAATTTATTGATTTCGGCCTAATCGGCCCATGAGTAAGTCTACTATTATATTTATGCTTCCGCATGATATGTATTTTTGATATTCATTACTGTAACTGTGAGCACTATCTACTGATCCAGGGAATAGTGCGGTGGAATCACAGAGGGTGCCGGATTGTATAATTGGGCCCCTACAGCATTCTACATTTTCATTAAGACAATTGCAGTATATTTGCATGTACCGACGAATAAGGATGAAGTACAAGAAACAAGATTGTACAGGGTTTTCATTACCGGATTTGTAGCTTAGTATCTACTGAAACAAGAATCAATATCTGCAGGAATTGATCAATTGATCATAAACAATGATTATCAAGTCCTATGCAACCATATGTTTTAAATAGACCATACCAATGAACCCTGTGCCCCCTTGTGTGTGCTCCCCGAGTAGACGTTGTGTTGTCGCAAGATTTCACTTTGGCCCTGTGCACTGCCTTCTTGCTCTCGGGCGTCCTATTTCGCAGTCACGGGAAAAGCTTGCTTTTAAAAATCTGTATGGTTTTGTATCATCCCAATTCCCCAGGTGTGCTCTTTTAAAAATTAAAAAGAATAGGTCACCTTATCCCCACGACTCAGTCCTTATCTCATGCTATTCCCTCTTACCCCGTTGCTACACACCCAGTCAAATCTACTGAGACAAAGTGATAGATCGCCACAAGACCCATCGTGCCTGGAGTTAGAAGAGATGAATAAGGACTAGTGATACCCTTTTAAGGGGGGTAGCACTAAGAGACCAGACGACGTAAAGACCACAATAGCCAAAAACAGAGTGCTTGGAAGACTACGACCCATCCATGGGAACAAGGTTTCTCTCTTCCCTTTTTAACTTCTCCAAGTGCTAACCCCCGTTGTGCAGATTTACATCTCTCTTTGAAGCTAAAAGACTATACGCCGAGCAACACCCCAAAACCCATTGCTAGCTAATATAACTCCCACCTCCATTCTTTCTACTCTACCGGAATCTCGGGGTCGAGATTCATTTAAGGGGGGGTAGATTTGTAACATCCTGAAATTTCAAAGTGTTCAAAAATGTGGAGTTTTTAAAATTTTCTTGCATTTTGCTAGCGCTCAAATTTCTTCTGAGTATTTAATTGAAATATGTTTGAGCTTTGTGCCCTACAAATTAATGATCAAGAGAACTCCTAAATATAAATAATAATGTTATAGATTATAAAAATGAAAAGATGTCGTTACCGAGCATGAATTCAAAATTACCAAAATCTTAAGCTCAAATTTAAGACAAAAGAATATTAGAATGTATCTCCAAATGATTAGACCAATAATAATAATAACAATAACAAATAATTTCAATGGTAAAGGAATATTAGATTTTGTAAATAGAAATGTGAACCAATATTTAAATTAAAATTTCAAATGATTATTTCAATAATCTTAAGCATGAAATTGAAATTTAAATTAAAGCCCAAATTCTAAAGTTTTGCTTAGTCTTTTCCTCTCTAATTTCTTTTCCCTCTCTATTCCTCCTTTATTGCAAGTGGGCCCTACCCTTTCTTTCTCTCTCCCCCTCCTTCCTCTCTGCCGCTGGGCCTGGCGCCCCGCCCCCTTTTCTCTGTGCCTGGGGCCAGCCTGCCGCTGCTTTCTTCTTCCCCCTTCCTTCTCCCGACAGCACCCACTGCTCCCCACGCCCCCGCACGTCGCCGCCCGCTGCGCTCGTGTCATCCGGCCCTGCTCCTCCTCGTGCGTCCGTCACCGCGCACCTGCCCCGATCACCATCGCGTCGTCTCCGCGCCTCCATCACCCTGCGCGCGCACGTCGCCATGTCTTGCCCCCGCCGCTGTGCCATGGCCACCGGCCACAGTGAAGCGCGGCAACTCCCCCTCCCCCGCTGCTATAAATGTCCCAGACGTCCCCCCTTACCTCCCTGCGCCTCCCTCTTCATCCCCGTCCTCGGCTCAAGCTCAACCGCGCTAGCTCAAAGCGCTGGCCGACTGCCTCCTCGCCGCCCTACTTTTTCGCTGTATAAAAACCCCGGTTGAGACTTCCATTAGTACCGCCCAAGCTCCCTCTTCCTCCCCTAGCCTCCGATTTGGCTCCCTTGCCGTCTTCCTCGCCGGCGCCACCCTCTTCCCCAATTCTGGCCACCGAGCCAATCCACCAAACCGCACCGCCATTTCTCGATTCCTTGCGTCTGCACCCTCCCTAGGTCGTCATGAAGTCAACCGAGAGGTCGGCCGAGCCTCCCCGGCCTTGTAGCTCACCGGCGTCGATCACCTTCCTGGACCGCCGCTGCCGCCCGACGCCGACCAGGTCCCGGTGACCCCCGGCCGCCGTCTCTACTTCCGTCGGCTTCACCGTGATGCGAGAATCCCATTTTGCAGGTCGCTAGCCCCTCCCCGGCCTTCCGTCGCCGACGAGCCCGCCGCCTTGCGCCTCCTTCGGCTTCCTCTGCTTCGCCCCCCCTTTTGCAACGTTGGCTTAATTCCTCTGCGCCCCGTATCCTTCAGGTAACACCCGAAGACCCGGTTGGCTAGCAGCGTGCGCGCTCGTTCATGCGACCCGAGTTCGATTCCGGCTGGCCTCAAATGCTCACCCATATTTTATTTTAATTTTTGTAGCTCATATTAATCAATAAAAATTAGGGAAAATTAGGAAATAATCCATAAATGATGTAAAAATTTAATTAGGGAATTAGTGAGTTTTTAGAACATTTAACCATGGTTAATTAATACATGTTAGTAATAAGACATAAATACTTACTTTACATCTTGAGTAAACAAAAGCCTAATAGAACTAGTAATTAGGGGCATGTGTTTATGAAATGATAACTTGGTGAATAAGGGTTTACATACTAGTAAATGGAATATTTCCTAAAGATTGAGTTCCCAAAAGTAGTTATGAAACTAAAATGCAAATAGAAAGGTAAGCTAACAATATGTTGCCAAATAAAGTAAGGGAAGCCAATAAATTTGATTAGTATAGAATATATATATATATATATATATATATATATATATATATATATATATATATATATATATATATATATATATATATATATATATATATATATATATATGAATGTTAAATAGTTAATAATGGCTTAACTATCATATGTGCATAATTAAGGTAGTTTAAATAATTATTTAAACATCAATGAGATAATTAAATACTCCCGTGCTTCAATGAAGTATTAAGCTAATCATTAGGTGCTTATTTAGAAAAAGTGGTAGACAATAATTCATGGCTGGCCATTCCAAACTAATAAAAGGTGGATTCGGTTGAATGTCCACACTTAATGAAGATTACCCTAGGGTATAATTAACATATAAAATATATGCCCCGACATTTAACATAACATCGCTAAACAAATCGCCATGGTAGAATCGCTTAAATGGCAGCGTTAAAATGTGACCCTGCGTACTAAACTCACCTAGATAAATAAGCTTAGAATAAAAATAAAGCTAAGCCTAATTATAATTAAGGTATAGACGAGATGATAATGAGCCCTAAATTAAATCTTAACATTAGATTTAGTGAATGATAATAACCAGTCAAGGAACATGAATTAAACAAAATGTTCAAAGTATATGAAATAGGATGTCCATCTAAAAGTTAGAGACATTTAGAAGCAAATATGTATGTGCAGATGAATAGTTAGAAAAATGCGGATGACATATATAAATATATGAGTGCAATCCTGCATGCACCTTAGACCTTATTGAAAATATAAACCCTATCATTAACCTATTGCCAACCATGAAACCTTAAATAGTAGCCTTAAATTAGTAAAGATAACAAAATGTAATCATATGTAGCAGGCTCGATTAATAAAGGTATAAAATATCAATATCAGTAATCTTCAGAGGACCTTCAAATTAAGGATCATAATAGCATATAGGTGCTAGAGTATAACAGCCCTAAGCCACCAAGCGTTGAAATAATCCCACGAACATATATGTAAACACTCTGAAGTAAATGTTTAACAAATAACATGGTTAATTAAGGTCACATAAAATGCTACATATCAAATTACTAATGATATGAGTTAATCCGATAAGGTAAAATTTGTATACATCGTGTATATAGTATAATCCCGGAATATTAGCGCTCGATAAAATGATACCCAGTTAAATTTGTACACTAACTCATAGGTCTAATCTGACTCATGAAACTTCCTTGATAAATACAAAAATAGTAAAAGAGATTATTAGTAAAAAGAGACCGAACCTCGCCTTTCTCCCATCGGCTATGTTTGGCCACTTCTTTTCCAAAGCAAATAATTCCTGTAGATACTTCTTCATTTTTGATCTCTTATTTTCCTAAAATTTTCCCTCACGGTAAAATTATTTAGATAACTTGTTCACCCACTCAAATCCAGCTACCATTGTGTTTGCAACACACTAAATCGAATCATCCATCTATTATCAAATCGTAATAAATGCATAAATTAAATTAAATCGGGCATTTAAGTTATTTGGATCTATTTGGATCTTTTGAGTTATTTGCTTTTACTTGGATTCAGTCGTTTGTCACGTAGATAGAAACGGGAGCCTTGAAGATTCAGTGGATCGAGTGAGATCAAGATCGAGGTGAAGATGCAGACCAACGATAAGAAAGCATTGTGTGAGCTCAAGACCGCGGTAAACCGCGCCAAGGCGAGTCAATACTTTGATCATGTTGAACCTACATTTTCTGCAAATTATTTTTGTTTAAATTATCAAATTGCATGCTATTATTTTATATGCAAATACATGTTTAATTTAGAATTCTAGTTAAATGCCTATTATCTAAATTGATTAATATTGCCTCTCCTTTGGAATATTTGAACATGAGAATCTTGTTGCCCTAGCAAAATTATAATAGTAACCTTTCGAAAATAAATCCCTAATTATACGCCATGCTTAGTACTGCATAGATACTCGGGGCGCTGAAATGCCCCAAACATCATTGTTATTTTTAAACATGAGAAACTGGTTTGGACAGTCATGGTGGGAATGACTGGTATATATTGGATATGATTATTTTATGTTCCCAAAAACCCCAACTTGCTTAAATATCTGGGCGGATGGTTCGAGTGTGTGTGTATGTGGTGCGGTGGAAGCACAAAGTGAGTAGTGGTAAATCCGCCCAGATACCACTAAGGACTGAATCTTGTCATGACCTCCTGTGTAAAACAAGTACAATCACAAGTCTGTAAAGTACAACTTGGCTTAGTAAATTTACCGGACCCTGGAAGTCATCATCATGGCAGTAGTGCAAGTGGCGGCCTAGGTGGCAGGCTTGAATGGGACTCCCGCAAGTGGCGGCCTAGGTGGCAGGCTTGTGGGAGAAGTTCTCCTGCGACGCGCTAGCAGTGTGGGTAGGTATAGGAGGGGAACATCCCGCATAACGAATGGGTCCCACCGCAAATGGGAGCAACCCAGGGGGTGAGATGATGGAAGGGGCGAGGTACTTTGAACGGTTACTGTGATGGTTTGCTCAACCGCATGGCTAAGGAATCATGTGGGGCAACGAGTGATCTGTCTCTTGTGGGTAAAGTGTGCAATCTCTGCAGAGTCAAAACTATTCGAATAGCCGTGCCTACGGTCAAGGGCGGACATGGGAACTTAACCAGATATAGTTCTATTTCAAAATGCTTTATGAATGGGATTGAAAAAGTGGAGGGCAGTGGAAAACCCTGATTGGTGTTGTCCTGGGTGTCGTCCCAGTGGTAAGTTAAGCGGCTATAACGCTGAAAGATGTTATACGGTGTGATGCCGTATATATGGAAAAATTATGGTGATATTAGGCATATGGTGTGATGCCATATGTATGGAAAATCATGTTAATATTCCTTGAACATTATGTTTTGTTCCAAAGATGCTAGGTTTCAGGAAATTTTATGTATTGTATTTCAAATAGTAGCATTTCTATTCCTGCAAAATAAAATATGGAAAGAATAAGTAGGGTCGTGAGTAAAGGAAATAGATGTTTGTAGTGTACACATAAAGGTATTGGTGGATTCATGTCGATCATAAATAGGAAATGATAGTGTGGGTTCTAGGAGAAATAAATTGGTGGAGTCTAGCTGAATAGATAGGCTAAATAGATGATCTAATTGAATTTTCGGGAATTTGGAGGAGTAATACAAGTATTGGATTATAGTTCCTGACTAGTGATTTACTTGGTGGGAGAATACTAGTGGATCGTAGAATTAATCAATGATATTCTTGGTGGATATATAATGGTGAATCGTAGAATTGATCAATGATATTCTTGGTGGATATATAATATTGAATCGTAGGTTTGATCAATGATGTTCTTGGTGGATTTGAATCAATAATAAAAAGGATTGGATTATTAGAAAATCTTGATGAGAATGTTCGGTGGATTAATTAGGTGATGTCAGTCGCTGTTTGGAGTTTTAGACAGCAATCAATATAGAAAGTATATGATCGGTGGATTAATTAAATGATGTCAGTCGCTGTTTGGAGTTTTAGACAGCAATCAATATAGAAAGTATATGATCGGTGGATTAATTAAATGATGTCAATCCCTGTTTGGAGTTTTAGACAGCAATCAATATAGAAAGTATATGTTCGGTGGATTAATTAAATGATGTCAGTCGCTGTTTGGAGTCTTAGACAGCAATCAGTACCGAAAGTGTACCTTTGGTGGATTAAGTCAATTAAGGCAATTGCCGTGTGGAGTATAGGCAGCAACAATAACACGGTGATTAAATAATAGCAATGCTACTAAAGCGATTTTTGGCAAATAAAATAACCCGAGCCTCTCCTTTGTTAAACCATGCATACTATTTATTTGCATTCTGTGTATTGGCTCGCGGAGCACGGGGTCGGAGTGCTCACGCTCGCTTTTGCGACAAAATTCAGAATCGAGAATCAAATCACCTCGCCTCAGCAACAAGATTGGACAAGCTGGCCGAGAAGATGAAGATGTCAAGGGTTAGGTCGCGAACCTCCAGTTGGCTGCCTGTGGGCATGTCCTGAAGGTCCCACCTGTGTGCTCGTTCTTCCGCTGCTGCAATTTATTGATTTCGGCCTAATCGGCCCATGAGTAAGTCTACTATTATATTTACGCTTCCGCATGTTATGTATTTTTGATATTCATTACTGTAACTGTGAGCACTATCTACTGATCCAGGGAATAGTGCGGTGGAATCACGGAGGGTGCCGGATTGTATAATTGGGCCCCTACAGCATTCTACATTTTCATTAAGACAATTGCAGTATATTTGCATGTACCGACGAATAAGGATGAAGTACAAGAAACAAGATTGTACAGGGTTTTCATTACCGGATTTGTAGCTTAGTATCTACTGAAACAAGAATCAATATCTGCAGGAATTGATCAATTGATCATAAACAATGATTATCAAGTCCTATGCGACCATATGTTTTTTACATGATTTTATGGAGCCTTAAAACATTGGGGAAGCTGAGAAAATATAGGACTGCACAATCTGAAAATTAGTTGGCAAAAATCTGTACTGACATTTGCATTTCTTACCTTGTTCTTTTTCTGTGCACGGGTTTTAGCAGTATTCTGCAGCTGCTGTAATGAAATAATAGTTGGTGCCGCCTTGGCATTGTTGTTATTGAATAGACTTTTGTTAACAGTAGAAGCTCTATTGGTGCGAGGAGGTGGTCTAGCTTCTTTTTGTGTGGTCAAAACACTTTCCGGCTGAGTCTGAAAATATTTAGATGTCGGATCAATATTACATTACATTAATGCAAGGTAGAAATCCAGGATGGTTGGATCCATTGTTCAATTAACTTACCTGTTGTAATATATCTTCTCCATGTACTGGCGTTTGGACATTGTTCTTATCACTTATCCTCGCTGCAACCTCTGTTGTACCTAAGGTTTGAACTGGTTCATTGCAGTTGGTAGACTGCTAAAAGCAAAAGATAAATGGAATGTCACTTAGATGTTCTATGCACGAATAGAAGTATAAAATGCTGTCCAAAAGGAGAACATGAGCAGCAACCACAATTGTGGAGGGCAAGGAGAAAGAGAAACATATACATTCTAAACTTGTAAAGTTCAATAGCTGAAAATGTACAACCCGACACAAGGTATACTAGTTAATGGTTATTACTGATATGTATTCCTAAGTGGACCAAAGCAAATCCTAGTATACTAGATATTACTTCATTCTTGGTCAAGTAGATAAAATTGCATTGCATTTAGTTCTAAGGAAAAAAGACCAGGGCATATGTCTACTCTGGCCTGTGCTATAGTAATAAAGGTACTAATCTGAAATCAATATATTGTCTACATTGGAGAACATCACCTATGCTATAGTAACAGATGTACTAATCTGAAATCAATATATTGTCTACATTGGAGAGTGAACATCATGCAATCTACTCTGTCAATGTCCTTCAATTTTGTACAGAAACTAACAAAGTGTGAAATTAATAGGAAGCCAAATCATAGCACAGTGCAAAACAAATAAATTCACACCAGCTTGACACAGTGTAAGGCTGGTGCTTGGATCAGGCTATATAGCATAACACCGTGTAAGCAATTTTTAGTGATTCGAAACAGGTTTTCTTGAACCATGTCTAGTAGGTTAACACATTACTACAAGTTGTTGTGTTGCATAGGAAGATAACATTAGAAGATCAACACAATCAGTGCATGCATAGTTCGATCAGAATGAGGTACTTTGGAAAGAGCAGCTGAAACCGTGCTTACAGTATCCTAGAATGCAAAGAATGAGAAATCTAAGCTCTTAACTGGATTTAGAGAACAAACAACTGCAAGAGCAAGTTCAGTTGACACGTATGACAGCTAAATAACATCTTTCTCCTCATTGGAAGCATGTCGTCTTGTTGAGGCAAGTGCAACTATCCTATATATTTACAAGTTACATCATTTCTCTATTTTACAGTATCCTTTTGTTACATTACAGTTTATTTTGATTTAAGCTGACAGTTTATTCAGCCATCCAAAATCTATATGTACCAAAAGATGAGCTCTATGGTGAGAAATGACATTGGAGCAGTGGCGGAGCCACCGCCCGACCAGCCCGAGCTCCTAAAAGCTTATGGCTCCGCTACTACATTGGAGGAAGTTCAAACTAAGCAATATGGCTTAATGAACAATGCAAAATCTACAACCTTAATGAAAAGAATCATGTAAATTAGCTTTGTGCATCTGGAGATTATCTCACATACGGTGTACAAATCCATGAAGGTTTAAACAATATTCATTATTTTTTACCTGATGTAATGCTGCTTGTATCTGTTGCGCTACCATAGACTGGAACTCTTGCCTCATTTCTTGCATCTGTCTCATGCTTTCTTCCTTGTCCCTTTCCCTTTCAGCTTTTTCATTTGCAAGCTTTTCATTTATAATCTCAAGCTGTTCTTCAAGCACATCATTTTTGTGTTGGGTTGCAGCGGCAGCACGTGCTTGTTCTTCGAGTTTGTCATTCAACAGTTGGTTGCGAGTTGGATATTTTGCCAAGTATCCATGGCCATGAATTTTGGATGATTTGCTTCGCGTGGTTTCCTTGTACGTTGACTGGAAAATAATGTTTTCCTCTCCGGATGTAATCACGGCTCTTTCTGATGATGTTTGTCTCTCAGTAATTTTGGAAGCTACATTATACTAATTGACAGTACAGAATAGATTAGATTTATTAACAAGGGCAAATGAATCACGATACTACTCGCAATGACAAAGTCATGAAGAAAGTTGTACTCATGTATACATCCTTAGAAACGTCGTTTGACCATTTGCCATGCTTCGTGTGAGTAGCCATCCAAAGAGATAAATCACTTGGCTCTTCGCCAGTTTCGCGGTTTCTCTAAGAAGGCAATAATATATGACATGGATATCACATCATATAATGGAAAGTCTAGATTAATGAACCAAATGATTACCTGCTCATAGCTTAACTGGGAGAATGGTTTGGAACCCATCAGATGCATGGTTTTTTGTTGTTGACGGTTTGCGGAGTTCTGGCTGCTTTTCTTCTGTAAAAGATGAAGTGTTATTCAACAATAATGTAATATTTAGATCATGTGCGTTTGCTGAAATAATTGAAGTTAGTACCTGAAATTGTTCAGTTCCAAAATATAACATCAAGTAGTGCCACTCAACAATGTCTACTTCTTCAGGCATATGTTTCATCCTCTCAGCATAACTGGCGTATGCCTTGTAGGTAGAACTGAAAATTGATCGCCATGCTTTGTACCGCTCCTTTGCAACCTTCCATATCTTTTCCTTTGGATCCTCAGTGTTGATAAAGTCCCATCTACTCTGTTAAAAATAGAAAAACAAATATGGGTTTCAGGATAAGATAATAGCGAAGTATTGCTGGATGGTAAACTGAAGAAAACTTTGCACATACAAGTGTTAAGTATGAGTCCAGCAGTACTGGTCAAACAGAATTGAACTATACTGGGCAAAAACAAAACTGTACACAGAATTGAACTATACTGGGCAAAAACAAAACTGTACTGAACTGAGAATGAACTGAACTGGTTCAACAGAATAGATCTGGTGCCTCTTTGATACTTGAACAAAATTGTACTGAAGATTACACTATTAGACATCTGACAATAGAGTGGTTTGATCCCTATGAAGACTCATAGACTGAACTGATCCCGACAATAGAAACCACGTAATACACTAACCATCTGAAGCACTACAATTCTAATTACTTCACAAGTAATTAGGTCCTAATGCTCACCTCCAATTATAAACATATAAGTACGTACATGATTTATCTCTGAAAACATGTTACAATCTGAACTGAGCAAAGTACAGACAACATTAATCTAAAATATAGACAACATTATTCTCAAAAATTTAGAAGATTTAGGCATTAATGTCCTTTAGTTTTCCCTGTTTTCGAGTAATACAGAGAATTGCCCTTTCTTTTCACTGCTGCTAATATGGTTTTTTATTGAAGACAAAAGACACATATTTAGGCAACAAACTTATGCAACATACCTGTATATCGTCTGCAATAGCTAGTTTGACATTATCCATCACATCTTTCCAACTGTTAACTCCAATTAGTGGAACCCTTTTCCTTGTAAAAATTACTACTTCATCCACAAATGTATGGGATTGATGATTGATGGACACGTGTATGTTGAATTCGTAAAGTATTGATTTGACAAAACAAAGGAATTCTAAAAATATTTGCTGTTGGAAATTACACAAGATGGTCATTCCGTATACAATAATTGTCTGCCCCCAATTGCTTATAGCTCAAACTACAGGTGTTTTGCAAATCTATCTATCATGTATCATATGCCAGCTCTAACAAATCCTTAAGATTTGTAGCCTTAAGACTAAATTTTTTAGTAGGCAAAAACTATTCTAGCTGGATAAATCATGGAAAATTTGATATATGCCTTCTATGAATAGGATTGATCCGAGAACGGTGTTTACAGTAGAAGTTAAAGTTGAAGGTTTATGAAGACGATGGGATTGTGTCATTACTAATGCCGTAGGAAAGCTATGGAGAAGTTAAAGTTGAAAGTTATGCTGGCTGAGGTGTGTGCCCCACCCCGCTCACGAAACCGTGCGCCCCCCGAGTCCCGCTCCTCCCCACGTTCTCCGCCGTCTCCCCACGTTCTCCGCCCCGGTTCTCCGCGCCGTCTCCTCCCCTCCCTCCTCCGCCCTCGCCTCCTCCCCCGCTCCGCCGCTCCCGCGCCGATGCCTCCTCCCCTCCTCCCAGCCCGCGCCGCCGCTGCCGCCGCCTCCTCCCCCGCTCCTCCGCGCTGCCGCCGCCTCCTCCTCCGCTCCTCCGCGCCGCCGCCACCTCCTCCTCCCCACCCAGCGCCGACGCCTCCTCCCCCACTCCTCCGCTCTGCTGCCTCCTCCTCCCCCATTCCTCCCCTCCGCCCTGACCTCCTCCTCCCCTCCTCCGCTCCGCCCTTGCCTCCTCCCCAGCTCCTCCGCGCCGCCGCCGCCTCCTCCTCCTCCCCCCACTCGCCCAGGTTATGTTGCGGTTGCAAGCATGATCGTGCTCGGAAAGCGGTTCCTCCTCCTACCATAAAAGAGGTACAACTTCCACTTCTCCTCCTCCTACGTCAAAATCTTCTCACTCTTGGATCGCCACCGTTGCAGGTCACGGAGAAGCCGAACATTGCACTCTCCATCGCATCCACCCTCTCCGGCGGCCGCGTAAGTCTCCCTCCCTCCCTACCTCCCTCGCCAAATCCTCTCATGGCTGTTCCTCCCTCCAATCTAGAAATCAAGAACTCGGATTTCTTCTTGTTGTTCTCGGATATGAAACAATATATTATGGTATGTCTTGCAGTATTCTGTTTCTTCTTTACGTTGTATGTTTCTTTTATTGCTGCCCTTCAATAACCTGTTCTATACTTAGGTCTCTGGAAGCTGTTCACAGATGAGGAAAAGGTTCTTATGAACAAGAGAGTACCTGTTCTGGAAGCTGCGACTTCTGTAAGTGATCTCTGTTCAGAACGATTTAATTATTATCAAGTCATTTGTAAACGCAACATAACCTCATATTAGCTACTATTTTAGTCATGGAAATAGTAAATTATGCTCCTTATTTTAACAATTTAACATCCATGCATCTTCTGCCCGTGTTGGTGATGTTTGTTACTTCCATTTTAGCTTCCTGTCCAATATCTATTCATTGACAGTTGACACATCTTATATCTTTTCCTTGTAGAGTAAGTGGCTGCCACTAAACACCCTTGCTGCATCAGGAGACTTCTATATATTGGACAATCTTTAAAACATAATGTGGACATAAATGCTTTTGATAAGGTAATTGCTACTGTAAATGTTGAGCTATCTCATCTTAAACAGTTATATGCCTAGAAAGCTTGGTGTCTTTGTGATATCATTATCGTTCATTGGGCCTTTTTCTGGTTTCTTCAGGATTGTTTGCCAGCAATTTATAAAGCAATTCTTTCCAAGAAGCATGCTATTATCAACTATCTTTTAAGGAATTCAGCAAATCCATTTATCCATGATAAAGTGAGTATGGCCTATGTTTAGAAATCTTGGAAATAGCTTATGTGAAGACTTAAATAATACTTTGAAGTTACTTGGGTTCGATCTTGTTCTTGGAAACAGTTTGTTTGGTTAATTGTGTTGGTTTAATTCAAACAACCAACAATGCAATTTTGGTGATGCAGTATGGTGCAACCCTAATGCGTTATGCCGTCCAAACAACATGCAATCAGACTATAAAGACCCTCTTGCTGTACAATGTTGACATCAATCGCCTGGATGATGTATGTTAGGCTTTGCAATTGTCTTTCTTTATTTTCTTTTCTGATGGATTAACTGCTTAACTCGTTCAATTTGTAGTATGGCTGGACACCATTGCATCTAGCTGTGCAAACACTGAACCGATTTTGTGAAGCTACTCTTAATAAAGGGTGCTGGTAGAACTTTGAAAACTCAAGTAAGTGGTCCTTATTTTCTAGCAGTTCTCATATGATTAAGTAAGAACATATTTATGGATTGGCTAAATGCTCGTAAGCTTGTTTCACATAAATTACCCATTCCTCTAACGATATCATCTTCTCAGATCAGTCTTGTCATTGTTTGTCATCCATATACAGTGTCCTAATTTCAGATGGTAGTTTAGGACACAAGTATGAACACTATCATATTCCTGCATTTTCCTTAAACACGACTTCTACTAAATGAGAGAGTAATTTTGTTTGATACTTACTGTTATACAGGCATTTCTGCCATATGAGCGACCAGCCCTGACAAAAGGCTATCTGTTTCCTCCAGACAAGAAGCCTGCACGCCTACCTGTAAGTACCTGGGGCCTCTTAATCAGTACAGAATAAATTAAAATTCACAAAATATATGTTTTACACAAAAAAAATCATCTTCTTCATGTCCATGGCCTAGAGAATTAACAGGAGCAACAACCCCATCAGCAAGGTAGGTGTCATCAACATCTTCATCTTCATCAGGTAAGTCCGCATCATTTGGTTCAGGCATGGATTCTGCAATCGCCTTTTCAATGACAGAAGCATCACCACTAACCCCCTCTACGCCACACCTTCTCCAATTTGTCAATTCTTCATTTGAACGGGAAACACTCATATCCTCCACCCCCATGACAAGTGAGTCCAAATCGATTTCTCCCACATTGTCAGTATTTGATGTTTCAGGCATGGCAAACAGATTTCTAGGTTTCATTCTAACAATACTGCACCAATCTGGTTTCTTCGCACCTTTCACATAAAACACTTGCTCCGCTTGTGTCCCCAGACAGTAAGGATCATTTAAATGACGAAACCGAGTGGTATCAATATCGATAATCCCATATTGATCCTTACTATATCCTCTACCTTTGGTCTTTGTAGCTGCAGGTACATCAAACCAGTCACACTGAAACAGTATGACTTCCTTCTCATATGGGAAATCTAGGAAGATGATTTTTTTAATCTTGCCATACCAGTCCATATTGCCAGTACTGTCATCGCCCTTCACAAGAATACCACTATTTTGAGTATTTAGGCTCCTCTCTATGGAAGAGGTGCGAAATAGAAAGCCATTTATGAAGCATCTGTTGTATACATGAACTCGATGGTCTGGTCCTCGTGAAAGTGCATACATCAGGTTGCTTGTTTCTCCTTTTTCATAAAGATTTCTGATCTGCAGTCCAAAACATTAACAAAAACTCTTAGGTAATAGAACAAGGTCAAATTACAGCTTCACTACAAATTAATGATATAAAAAACTGTCACTTACTTCACGCTCAAACCAGCCTACAAATTCAGCCTTGTGTCTTTTTTCAAGATTACGTGGGTTGATTGCTTTCAATTCATCCATATGCTTGCTCTAATGATAATACAAAAAAGGGCATTAATTCGAAATAAACATAGACACGGATACCAAAAAATAATTAAATTAAAAATTAAGCTTACTTAATCCATGGCCTGGCCTCATCACAGTTTGTTATTATGTAGTGCCTCATCCTATGCATTTCAAAATTGGAAACCAACTCGATACTACTTCCTTTCCTATTGTAGTCAATGTTCCCAAATATGCTAAGACCAGATGGTGGTTCAATAACGGTGGCGCTTTCATAACGCTCCGGTCGATTAAGCTTTGTATCAACATCTTCAAAGAAGCGAGAACAAAATGTAAGGCACTCCTCTGAGATATATCCCTCGGCTATTGATCCTTCAGGGTGCGCTTTGTTCCTCACATAGCCTTTTAGCGTACGTAGGTACCTCTCAATTGGATACATCCATCTATAGCACACAGGGCCTCCAAGTCTAGCCTCTTCAGCAATATGAACTGGCAAATGCATCATGATATCAAAAAAGGCTGGTGGGAATATCATCTCAAGCCGACAAAGAGTCTCCCTAATTGACGAGCTTCGGTTTTCAATATCTTTTTCCTCCAGCTCCTTTGAACATATTGAGTTGAAGAACCTACTAAGATTAATTAATGCGAGCGCTACATCTTGAGGCAATATGTTGCGTACCACTAAGGGTAAAATTTTCTGTAAGATAACATGGAAGTCGTGTGTTTTAAGTCCAGACAACTTACAACCTTGGACGTCCACGCATCTCTTTATATTGGAGGCATAGCCATCAGGCATCTTCACTCCTTCCAGAAATTTACATAGAATTGTCTTCTCATCCTTATCCAAAGAGTACAAAGCTGGTGGCAAAGTATACTTACCATTCTCGACTAAAGGATGCTGATCCTTCCTAATACCCAAATGTTGCATGTCAAGTCGAGCCTTCTCACTATCCTTACACTTACTTTGTAATTCGAGCAAAGTCCCCAATAAGCTCTCACAAATGTTCTTCTCAATGTGCATCACATCTAGATTATGGCGTATAAGCAATGATTCCCAGTAAGGTAGATCAAAAAAAATACTCTTCTTCCTCCAGTTGTGCCATCTAGTTTCCTCCTCACGCTGCTTCCTCTTTCTTGTTGCCTTACCAAAAGTCACCTGCTCAAAACTCTCATATTGCCGCATCACCTGCTTACCAGTGAGCGGCACTGGAGCCTCCCTGGTTTCCACCTTGTTATTGAAGCTATCCTTGTTCCTGCGCCACCTGTGGTCCAAAGGCAAAAAGCGGCGATGTCCCATGTAGCAATGCTTCGAACCGAATGTTAACCACAAGTACTCGGTATCCTTGTGGCAATAAGGACAAGCAAACTTTCCTTTTGTGCTCCAACCAGATAACATCGCATATGCAGGGAAATCATTAATTGTCCAAAGTAGAACTGCACGTAGAGTAAAGTTCTTTTTCTCCTTCGCATCCCATGTTTCAACACCTTTAGTCCAGAGATCTTTAAGCTCATCAATTAGGGGCTGCAAATATACATCAATGTTCATTCCAGTAGATTTTGGCCCAGGTACCAACATCGACATCATCCAGTATGATTGTTTCAAACACAACCAAGGTGGCAAGTTGTAAGGTATTAGGATCACAGGCCATGTAGTGTATGTCACATTTAGCATTCCAAATGGATTGAAGCCATCAGATGCAAGTCCCAGCCTAACATTGCGTGGATCCAATGCAAAGTGCTTATACGTCTCATCCACATGCTTCCATGCCAATGAGTTAGCAGGGTGCCTCATTTTCACATCACGGACCAATTCTTCCTTGTGCCTTGCATATATGATGAAGTGGACTCTGTCATGTATAATCTTTGCAGCCGAGGAATAAGTGGAAAATATCGTAGTATTTTACGAGGAATACGCTTCTTTGCCCCACTAGTGCCACTAGCCTCACCAGTCCCATCTGAATCCGTCGTTTTCCATCGACTCTCACCACATTTTGGACACGAATCCATGTTAGCATAATCTCCTCGAAATAAGACACAATCATTCTCACATGCATGAATCTTTTGGTAGTCTAGGCCAAGATCTCAAACAACCTTTTGCACTTTCTCCAAGGTGTTTGGGACACAGTGGCCTTCAGGGAGCACATGCGAGAACAAAAGAAGTATGGCCTCTATGGATTTGTTACTAAGACCATTCATGCACTTAATCTGGAAGAGCCTGACAATGAAAGATATTTTAGTAGCCTCCTTGCAACCTGGATACAATTCTTTCTCTGCTTCTTTCAATAAATTATAGAATTTCCTAGCACTCTTATTTGGCTCTTGGTTATTACCTATAATTTCTCCATGTATTGCACCACTGATTAATGACGAAACCAGATCATTGGCAGAGGGACCATCACCTGCTACGCCTTCATCATAATCTCTGTCATTAGCTGAAGGTTCAGCATTACCTTCACCTTCAATGAAAGTCCGATCAAACCCTCTAACCAGCAAATGCCTTTGAACCTCACTTTTTGTTCTGTATGCCATGCAACGACACTTTGAATATGGACAAGGTGCAGTTTGTCTTTTATACGTTCCCTCAAATGTATTATCAATAAACTTGTTGAATCCTTCTTGCCACTCATCAGTTGACCTATCCAAGCGCATCCAACTCCAGTCACCATGCGCCATGCTTTCTTACTAACTGAGTCAATCAACTAGCACCCAAGCTGTCCAAACAAAGCATGAATACCAAAGCAAAAAGAGAAGATTAGTGCCATGAGCATGAGATAAAACATAAACCTTCAAAAACACATGTACTATTATTACCAAAATATTTATGAAAGCAATAACACTGGAATAAACACACTTCCAAAACACTGGAATAAACCTTCAAAAACACATGTACTATTATTACCAAAATATTTAAGAGAGGTGAGAAACCAGCAGATTGAAGGGAACCTGGGAGAGGAGACAGGATATAACAGGAGACGGAGGCAATAGCGGAAGCAATAGCAGATGGAGGTAAAGTCTTTCTTGTTATCTCTCAAACCCAATCTCTAATACAATATATAACAAACCTGTCTACTCTGACTAGGACTCAAATATGTAAAAGGCTCGGGAACTAACCCAGTAAGCCATTGAGGATCCAGTAAGCAACCAGTAAGCCATTATAATCACTGGAAGTCTATGCGTTGCTGTAAGCAACCTGGAAACCAACTCTTACTCGGCTGCAGCATCCGAACCGGATTGCAGCACAGCTTTTACATCCGAACCAACCATGCTGGGAGCAGACTTGACAGAGTTGGGCCGGCGACGTTTATGACTTATATCAGTCGCTGTGTAGTGCTATGTCTTTTTTATGAAATCCACTCCGAAGCTCATCATGTAAAGTTTAGATTCTTACAACCTTGCAGGTATTAGCCCAGTGGAGCGTGACGTGCTTGTTGAATTGTGTTGTGAGCATATGCCAAATAAAGTAGTTTCGTAAGATTCTTTTTTGGATAATTTGAACTATTAAAATAGTGTTTGGACTATTTGTATTGTAATTTGTGCAAATTTCAAACTGAATTGTTGAATTTTGAACTTATTATGTTATTTAGTACCTATATACCGAATTGCGGAGCAAATTTCTATAATTATACCGAATTGCTAAATTAAAAAGTATTTTAAGTATAAAAATTAATATCAAATTAAGTAGGAAATATTTTAACTAAGTCCAAATTTATTCCAAAAATTTATGTGAATTTTTTTGGAATTTGTGGAATTTATTTGGTATATTTATGAGCCTTTTTGATTTTTCTCAGGTTTTCTAAAAATCAAAATCGAAAATCAAAATTTAAATTCTTTCACCCCTCTCTCTGAGCAACGCGTGGTTGTCCCAGATTGTGCCACACCGTGACCTGGCCCAACTCCCCCGTCCGCCGCCTCTCCTCTCGGCTGCCCGATCTCCTCCCTTGGCCACGTGGCTGCAATCCCCGCTGCCCGCTCCCCCCTCTTTCTACTCTCCCTCTGTTCCTGGGCCCCACATGTCAGCGCCCTGCCCCCTTCTTCCTTCCCCCTCCTTCTCTACGCGAAGCGCTGCTGTCTCCACGTGATCTCTGCCGCCATCTTCGCCGCCCCTCGCCTCGCTGGGATTCACTCCCTTCTCCTTCCCATTTTCTTCCCTGTGCGACCCACGCTCCTTCCTTCCTTGCCCCGCGATTCCTTTCCTTCCGCGGCTGCACCTTCCTTTTTTCCCTTCGGCTATTCCGCCGCCCGTTGTCTCTGGCGAGAAATTTACCCAGCCCTGTTCCCTTTCCCCCTATAAAAGCCACCCCCAAGTACCCCCATCACACTAACCTCCCCTCTGCTCTCCTCTTTCTCTTGAGCGTCCCACTACCCCCACACCGTGCCACCCTCTTGCCAGACGTGGCCTCCCTCCGATGAGCAATCCTGACTACCTCGGCCACCTTCGAGCCCTACCGTCGCCCCCTCGGCCCCTCTGCCTCTCCCAAAGCCCGTGCGCCCTCCTCTGTGCTCAAGCACCATCGGAGCTTGCCCTCACCGAAGTCCGAGCCGCCTCTACCGCCTCTCTTTGTCGCCGGCCGCCTCTGAGCTTCCCCGGACTCTGCGCCAAGGTAATTTGGGTCGCCCTCGTCTCCCTCTTGCTCCTGGTCTTCTCGCCGTCCCTTGCCGTGGCCTCTGTCGCCAACGACCCTAGGGCCCTGTGCGCCACTCGCCGGCGACCATGGCACCTCAGCCGGCTCAGCCCTCGTGGTAGCCACGCGGCCCCACCGATCCAGCCAAATTAGTGCACGAGCACCACACAGACGCCACGTGCTTAGCTAGCAGGCAAGTCAGCCCCTTCGGTCCACGTGTGCGCCACCTGGCCGCCACGTCTTCAAGCTCGCCGAGTCAGCACCCATGTGGCAGCACGTGGCTTGCCACATCAGTGCTCGAGAGCCACACAAGGGCCATGCCCTACCCCTTGCCACCTCAGCATCACTTCGGTCCATGGACTTGGTCCACGGTAGATCGGCCCCACTGGTCAGCCTTGGTCAAACCAGGGCTGACATCAGCATGACATCAACAACCTGATTTTTCAGTAGAAAAATAATTCGGTCGAAAAAGAAAATCCAGTGCTGACATCATAAATCCCTTTTTCAATAGAAAAATAATTTTAGAAATTTTAGTTTATTCTTTTTCTCTGATTTCAAAATTCCAAGAGCCCATTCTCCTTCATCCTAACTCGGATTGAGCTGTTCAAATTCCTAAAGTCATAAAAAATTCAAATCTATCTATTTAAATCCTTATTTTAATTATTTGGAGTTTATTTGGATTTTATTTGAGTTTTCTTGGGTAATATTAACGTGTAGACTGCGACGATTCGAAAGAATTATTCGACGACGACTCGCACCAGACTGAAGAGTAAGACAAGTCACACACCTTGACCATGTTGATCCTAGATTACAAAATAAAATTATGTTGATTTAAATTATATTGCACGCATATGTTTATTCAAGTATTTCAATTCCAGTTTTAAACTTCATTAACTCCCAATTGTTATTCACAACTTTGATCATGTGCAGCATTATACCTTATCACCCTAGAATAAACTCTAGTTAGTACACTAGTATGACTAGAGAAGTTTTGTAGTAAATGCTTAGACATGCATAGTTATACCTTTAGGTTGGGATAATCTTTTCATATAAAATGATGAGCTTTTCAAATGTATTCTTGACTTCGGTGCGTCAAGAAGTATTATGAAATATTTCAAAATAAAATATAAAATCTGGTTTAGACTTAGGCTAATGGTTAGGTGGTGGGTGTAGGCATGCACTATTGTTCGATGACACGGTATTGATTGTCGGGCACAAGGGGTATGTGGATGAGCCTAAGTCAAGTTAACGACCGGTCTGTGAGCTACTGTTGCAAAGCCTTCTCGTACTACCACAAAGCTGGTATGGGATAGTCCTAGCTGACTAATTTGCGGGTCCCAACCTAAGTCTTGTTGTAGGTTGAAAGTGAGTGTGGCGTAGGCCATGATAAGTCTCACTCGGCTCAAGAGGGGGTCCCGGTCTGGTGGATTCCTTACTGGGGTGAAACCTTAGTGTTAGCTTAGCTAGGTTGAAGGCTTTGCATTGTAAAGGCCTTGTCATTATTTCTCTACCGCACACCTAAGGAAGTGTGTTAATCGCATGGCAATATGAGATGATCATGTCTTGTGGGTAAAACTGTACAACCTCTGCAGAGTGTATAATCTATCCTGGATAGCCGTGTCCATGGTCATGGGCATGTTGAGTAAATTTTTTCATAGATCTGACTTTGGTTTTCAAAATGGTTTATGAAAAGCTTATGGATGGATGGAATCCATGAGAGATTGAAAGCATATGGGTGGATGAAATCCATATGAGATCTTTTGGAAAAGATGGTCCAGGTGGGATGCCCGTGGTTAGATTAGTGTGGGGGATGGACCTGCACTAATGGTATTATTTTCATTTACAATTACTATTTTTACTTACTGTATTAAATTCAGCATTCTCAATCTATTTACTTTATTTCTTTAAATGCTGTTTTACGCACAAATAACCCTATATGCCTTCTTTTGTTGCCTTTATCATTATGTTCCATTCTTCCGTGTGACTTGCGGAGTACAAGTTTGTACTCACCTTGCTATCACTACTAGACGAACCCTCGTTCAGCAACGGATACCTAGCAACACATGATGTAGTCGTTGCAAGCAACAGAGCAGCAACATATGCCAAGCGTTGGAATGCACATCATCCGTGTCTTCAGCATTGTTTTCGTGCGCCACTGCACCAGGATATCTTCTACCTTAACTTTTTTTTCTTTTCTTCTCCACCAGCCGTGTCTACTTAGCTTTTTTTTGTCCCCTGCTCCAGGGCCCAGGATCCGTATATGCAGCCACCAATTGCTAAATACACGCAACAAAAAAGAAAATTCCCTAAGGCTCGAAAACAGGACCCCTTGCAAACCCCTTTCCCGCACTAACCAACAGAGATGCGCTGTTTGTTGCGTTATTTTGCTTCACTAATTTAATTATTGTTATTTTGTGCCCCCGGCCCGCTGTCCCGAGAAGCGAGGCGAGTCGTCACCCGCAGCCCACTCAGCACTCCCTTCCATTCTCTCGAGTCGGGATAGCGATTAGCGAAGGATTGAGGCGACGCGGCGTTGCGCCAGTTGCGCCGTCGCCCAAGACGCAGGACTGCGGGAGGGGAGGAGCTCGTCCGCAAGATTTAGGCCCTGTTTGGAATGCGGGAATTTTTCCCGATTCCTGCGGGAATTGAACTGTTTCCTGTAAAATTCCTGCAAAATTCCTGTGAAATTCCTCTGTTCCAAACAGCGGCTGAAATCTCCCAAGCCCAAATCTGCGCTCACTCCACCTGGCCCATTTCCCTCTAGGTCTCGGTCACTACTCAGTGTCTCCTCTCCGTCCGTCTGGCGGCGCTGGAGGCAGCTACTGGCCGCTCGGCCGTCTCGTCTCGGCGTTTCACAATTGCAAGTCGCAACTTGAGACCATCACCAACCTCGTCCAGACTCCAGGTACGCTCACAGCGAACTCCTTAAGTCCTGCTCCTTTTGGCTCTTGAGCTTGCCGAGACTCGACTAGATTTGTTCTAATCTTGTTGGATTCAACCATTCGAGGATTTGTTCATAGCACACATGAGTTGCTTTGCTTGGAAGTGCAGATGGCGTAAGCCAGCAAAGGAAGAAGGCTTTTGTAGTGATTGGGATTAATACTGCCTTTAGTAGCAGGAAGCGGCAAGATTCTGTCAAGTAGACATGGATCTGGATGCCTCAACATCAAGGTTCATACTTTGCAAATTGCAATGCAGCCTGATTGTTTTCCTTGTATTGGCTCGCCGTTGCTTGCTAAATTTCTTATTCTTAGTTAGAACCAATAGGCAAAGAATGTACATTTAATCAAGTAGAACGATTATCTATTGTGCAGGTAACAAGGAAATTACACAGCAATATACAACTAGTCACATACAATCCTTTTTTATCATAGCATTAGTAGCCTTTCAGAATAATACTACCATGGTCATAACATTTTTCACCTGACTAGTTTCTACCAAATTTGAGCTCTCTGGACTGTGGCTAACTATTATTTGTAATTTTGTTGTGGCTATACTCGTTGCTTGTAAAACTAATTGCATATATTCCGCTGTTGTTTATCAGGTGAGAAACTCAAGAAATTGGAAGACGAAAAGGGAATCATCCTTCGATTTATGACAGGACATAGAAAAGGTTACTTGCACTATGCTTAATATTTCACGAGTTCAAGCAAAGATTTTGTACACAGATCTATAGGAAGCTTTCCATATCTATTGAAAAATAAAACAAATTCATGAAGCCTAAATTCACGCTGATAATCAGTGCAGCACAATGTTGATCAGCAACCACAATCTCAGAATGAAGAAAGGCATGCCAACATGCAGCAATTGATTCATGATGCATTTGAGCATATGTATGATGACATACCTATAAACAGTTTACATAAGTTTTTTTTAAACTAAAGCCATGTTAATTTCCACTTTAGAGAACATGCTGCTGATCTCAAAAGGAGAAAACGTGACCGTCGCCTATCTCTAAAAGCAATTGAGCAAATACAGAATAAAGAGTTTCCGAATTGGTTCGGAGAACGCGTAGGATGGTCAGTTGTGTTGAAGATGAAGCCTAGAGATGTATTTGAAATGGGAGAAGAATGGAATGATGTAGAATGTGAACCTTATCATGTCAGTACTCTTGGAGATCTTTTTGATAATGCCCACGATATTCATTCATGGACTAGAAAAGATGTAGAGGGAACAACTGTGGATGCTACAACAAGTTCTGATCAAGAAGACCAGTAATTCACCAAAATTAATGGTGAGATATGTTTGCCTTCATTCAATATTGTACAGTTCTACTAAGATTATTTAGGATCTGACATGTTTTTTTTAACTTTTTGTATTATGTAGGCCCTATCTTGTAAACCAACGACATCGTTCCATTGCATGAGCTTCTCCATTAGTTTGTCAAGTTGTCATTCTTCTTTGGATTTTGTTTGTGATATGATCTAGAGCGTGTGTATAGAAACCTTTGATAAACATGATGTTCAGTGTGTTACAACTGGTTTGGACTTGGCGCATGCTAAGCTTTCCTATGATATTGACATATTGTGCACGCATTGGGTGTTGCCAAATCAGAAAAACAAGCGATGCGCATTTGATGTGAAGTTTTTTAAAAAGTTATATAATTTTAAGTTGCTACAAAAATTCAATACGCCATTTGCTAGAAGGACGCCGCCTTAGGGAAATATTAGCACAGACAAAAAAAAAGGCCTTTGCAGCAGTGTGGTCTGTGGATCGAACATATGATCTCATAAGAAAATTAAATACCTCTTTCCACTAGACTAACTAAAGGCATCTTGCTGATTTTTAATCATTAACTGAAATGTCTCGCAACAAAAACATTTGAATTAAGAATTACTATGTAGCATTAGCACCGAAACAATTAACAAAGACAGACAAAACACGTTTTTAGAGGCTCTGTTAATTAGAGATTGCACAGACGAGCACAATGCCTGCCTCTGTAAATCAGGGAAAAAGAACATGCTAGGCAATTCAGCAGGATAGCAGAATCACAAGAGGTCCTACCTTGATATCAAGTCGGCGCAACCAAAACAGTCTGGACAGCACGATCAGCACCTAAACAAAAATTCTAATGGATTAAAACCTAACAAAACTCACAAAAATAACAAATGCAAAAACTAGGGTTTGGTTTTTTTTTTATTTTATGGACTATGGGAATAAAGAACAAAAAATAAAATTCAATCTAATATAAGGATTGCTCACTTGCACAGGCTCACATAGCCAAACGGTGTACTCACTACCTTCCATGATTTCTCATGCGCAGTACAGAATGAACTATGACGGCGAATTGCAATGGTGTGTTAGCAGTGCAGGTGGGAGTCCAGTGTGAAATTTTCAGCTCATTCGGAGAACGACTGCTCGCTTGTATATGTTGATACAGCCAAACGGTGTACTCACTACCTTCCATGATTTCTCATGCGCAGTGCAGAATGAACTATGGCGGAGAATTGCAATGGCATGTTAGCGGTGCAGGTGGGAGTCCAACGTGAAATTTTCAGCTCATTCGGAGAACGACTGCTCGCTTGTATATGTTGATACAGCCAAACGGTGTACTCACTACCTTCCATGATTTCTCATGCGCAGTACAGAATGAACTATGGCGGCGAATTGCAATGGCGTGTTAGCGGTGCAGGTGGGAGCCCAACGTGAAATTTTCAACTCATTCGGAGAACAACTACTCGCTTGTATATGTTGATACAGCCAAACGGTGTACTCACTACCTTCCATGATTTCTCATGCGTAGTACAGAATGAACTATGGTGGCGAATTGCAATGGCGTGTTAGTGGTGCAGGTGGGAGCCCAACGTGAAATTTTCAACTCATTCGGAGAACAACTGCTCGCTTGTATATGTTGATACAGCCAAACGGTGTACTCACTACCTTCCATGATTTCTCATGCGCGGTACAGAATGAACTATGGCGGCGAATTGCAATGGCGTGTCAGCGGTGCAGGTGGGAGTCCAGCGTGAAATTTTCAGCTCATTCGGAGAACGACTGCTCGCTTGTATATGTTGATACAGCCAAACGGTGTACTCACTACCTTCCATGATTTCTCATGCGCAGTATAGAATGAACTATGGCGGCGAATTGTAATGGCGTGTCAGCGGTGTAGATGGGAGTCCAGCGTGAAATTTTCAGCTCATTCGGAGAACGACTGCTCGCTTGTATATGTTGATACAACCAAACGGTGTACTCACTTCCTACTGTAAATTAGGGAAATCGGCCGGCGAGGTGAGAAGCTAAGCTTCATCCTAATAAACCAATAAATCCATCTGAAAAGTTGAGCTAGAATATTTTTCCTTTGTGGGATAGATTTTGAATCATATAAGCACTTACTTTACGGGACGGAGGTAGGAAACCATAATTTTGACTCTAAAAGGTTAGATAGGGGAACTATAGGAGATGTCCTTAAATAGTCCATCTAAAAAACTATATTTGGACTGACCAATAAATCCCTTAATTTTCTATTACTTTAATTAGTTGATGACTCGCTTCAATTCTAATGCAAGGTATAATAGTAATATAATATCATCATATTCTTTTTTTGCCCTTTAAACTCCCACCTTTCTTTACCTCAGTTTCTTTGGCTTCCCTCCATTTTTTTCTCACGCAAATCTGCTTCTCTCCATTTTTTGGCTGCCACAAATTGCAAGCCGCAGTAATAGTTGGGGTGCCTAACAGTGACCCCACCTTCCATAGAGATAAAAGAGGAGCCGTGTAACAAAAATAGTATTTCACCATTTTGCTAACTGAATCCCATCAGCTCCTTATTCCACGCAATGGCTCCACAATCACAGATCGTGGGTTCCTTCTTCCCATCGCACAGCTCCACATCTCCCTGCATCTGCCCTGCTGTGGAGCGGGATCCATAACAGGACCATCAGAGCGACGCCGCAGCCGGACGGGCGACGCCACGGCAGGACTTCCTTTGTGTTGGTAGTTTTTTTCTTTGAAATGTTATTGTCTGAACTTTTTTTTTATCCTTTCGAGTTCCATCAGAAAAAATTGGACATGAATTTGTCAGCACACGGGAAGGTTCTTTGTTTGATAATATCAGTAATACAACTACGTCTTGTAAGTCATGCTATGTTTCCAAATATACATAATACACAACCTTCGAACAAGCAACTCATTGGACACCTTTACACAAGTTTAGGTATAGCTTTTGAATAATTTGGCTTCCATGTGGAGCCTGGATTCATATCTAGGCTTGGTTTTCATTCTTGCATTCTGAGAGGGGAACTGATGCTTTGCTGGTAAACATATGCGGAGCTTGTCACCATTAGCCACTTCTTACTCTAATCAAACCATCTTACTGCTACCTGTGTTTATTTCACTCTTCCTGCATTGGCCCTTTTGAATTCATACCCTCCCAGTACGTATCCTTTGCTCTGAAAAACAGAAGGTTTCTAATTAATTCACTAAATCAGTGTGAAGCTGTTGGAAGAGTTGCTGACATTATACAAATTCCAGCTTTCCTCTGTCGCCAGGTACCATGGTTTTTTTATAGCTAACTATAGTATTATCAGCTATTTAAGCATGATTCTGCATTTTTATCTCATGTTTTGCATGCCTAATACAAAGATATTACTATGATAACAGACTATATAAATTCCAGCTGCAGTCTTAGTGGCTGCAGCTGCTAAGACTGGAAAAATTATCAATATCAAGAAAGGACAATTCTGTGCCCCTTCTGTAAGTTGCATTTTGGGCTGGTAGTCTGGCTGAAATCTGAATTCTTAATACTGGTTTGTTGTTGCTACTTGCTAAATGCTAATTTATTGCTGGTTTTATTGTCTTGCTCAATCATTCAGCCTCAACAAATTCATGCTCAGTTTAATTAATATCGTTCAAACATTCCATGATGCCCTATGTTGGTAATGCAATCTAGGGAACTTTTCTCTTCCTATGATTTTTATGCATGAGGATAAATGTTTTAGGAAAAGTGGAAGCTATTTGCTCTTATCTGCAACTTTCATTTACTTGAGATAAATAAAATTTCAGAATATTACACTGAATAGTAGCTTGGCTTAAATTCATTGAATTTTCACAGAACTTCAGCAACCAACATCAAGTGTAATGAACTATGACAAGTAGATTATCAGTTCCCTTTCAGTCTGTCACCATTCTGATAATCCAGTTACCTTTCACCGAACACGGCTCGAACCTGACTAAAAGCGAGAAGGACACAAATGCACATGTGGTAATTTAATTATGAATGCTCAACTTTGTTTTTTTATTTTACTACCTTTACAAATTTATTTAATTCATATTATGGCTATGTACAGGGTGATTTGAAGAAACTCATAGTGCAGCAACCAGATTTAGCAGACACTAGTCAAGGAAAGGTTGCATGGAGAGGAGATGCACTAAATACAATACTAGGAGAAGAGAAGCCTGGTCATGTACATGGCTTGGGACTTGTTCCAAATCCTAATCAAGTTTTCGACCTGTCAACTTCAAAGCGCCTTAAGAATATAAATATGACTTCGTTGGATGACAAATCGAGTGAAGATGTTGTATCTCTAAGACTTCAAATGGAAAAGTTTGGACGTCATGTCCAGAATCAAGATGCTACAATACTAGAATTGCAATAGAAGACAAGAAACTTGGAACAAAGACAAATCCAACAGGTAAATTTACAGAACTTCTACAGTAAGCATTTTCTGTACTAAAATTTTGATTTCTTGTCACAGGAATGTTTAGATGATCCATTGTCTACACTTAAAGATGGCTTTTCCACTGACCTGCCAAATTCGAAACGAAAAGTATGTATCTCTATGGAGCATTAACAAAACATAATCTTTTCTATAAAATTATTTTTTGAATAACTAATTCTAATGCATTATCTTTTGTCTATCAATAGCGAGTATATAGTGACCCTCGAAGTGAAGAATTTAGCATGGTTGATCAATTGAATTGTGTAACGGTATGATTGAATGGGCATGGTTTTCAAACCAGATTTGTGTCAAAAATATTTAGTTATTCTTTTCCATTACAGAGGGAGCAAACTACTAATGCTGTGCAGCCACACTACAAATATTATTCTACTGAAGATAAGGTTAGTGCACATAACTTAACATGGATGAAGATGAAAAGCAATTCATTATGTTTCTATTATTTGTAGATACCAATGCTACATCTATTGCTTTTAAATCTCCTGACTTGTGTGTCATTCTAGAACAAAGAGATTTTAGTACATCTTGACATTATATAACATGCAAATTCATTTATACTAGATTTATGGTTCCATAATTCAATTTTATTTTGTTACCATTGTATAGTACTGAAAGTCACCTATTGTGATTGTTTGTTGTATCTAACTGAAGAGCAAGGAAGCTAATGCTCGTCATGAAAAATTGCTACAAGCCAATAGAGTTTCTGCTGCACATAAGGTTAATTCATATACTTATTTCTAGCAACCCATACACTTTGCACAAATTGACTACTATTTATGATTTTATTATAGGCCAAAGCAAACCAAAATGATAAAAGATCGGACAAAAACAAGTATACTACAGCCAAGGTGATCAGTGTCATTTCTTTTGTTATGAAGTTTATCAAATTGATGACCAGAGTGTTGTAATCAAACTAGCATATATTACAGGTTGTGGACCAGGAAACATCTTCCAATTGCTCAAATCATGACGCATCTTATTACCAGGTAAATAATCTCTTAGCAATATATTGATGTTATATGCAAATTTCAAATTATTAGCTAACCTGCAGTGACTTTTTATCTGCTCCAGAATAAGAAGATGTCAACAGGAGCTAGTGCAGCTATACTTGCTAGTGTATAAGACACATCTTCCAAAAAGAATTTCTATTTCCTAACAATTCATTTAACTACAAACTAATATTCCATGTAATATAATTTTGCAGAAATATCATCGTGGTACTACAAATTCGCCGGCTGCCAATTTAGTGACGGTATGAGTGTCTAATTAATGTTTATACTATGTTTCCATTGTGTACTTATTATTCACACACTTTTATATGTGAACTAGGTTGGCACAAAAGTATTCTTAAAGAGCATGAAAAATCAAAATAAGGATGTTGCCTTTGGAACAGTAGTAAGTTGTGATCCAACACAGAAAATTGAGGGTGTTCAGCTAGGCAAAGAATTTTGGATGGTGCGTGTTAGTATTCCATTGACACAAGATGAACCATTGGTACGACCATACAAGAATTACAAGGTTATTGGAGATGTATCTGGAGCTTCTATAGCGTGGCCTTCAACTTTTGTATGGTGTTATCCTGTTGCCCCATAAAATTTTATTTATGGTAAATGTCGCATTAACATACTCCAATTTTCATTGTAGATCGAGAAGATAAATGGATGAGATAGACTGAATATGAGAATGGAGGGATGGACGGCTGGTGGCATTCTATAGGACTTCTTTGTGTTTTATATTTTATTCCCATGTGAACATGTGTTCTGAACAAAAAAAATTATTCCATGGATTACGTGGATGGTACTTATTGTAATGCAAAAATTGCTTTTAATATATATGGCTTACTGTTGTTATTTCTCATGTGTGAGATGGTCTCTAATTTCCCAATTAAATTGCATATGCATTATCTCTATATTTGGCTCCAAATTGAAATAATTTCCAATATTGTTTATTGATGGTTTATTCCTAGCTACGCATATAGGCGTTGCAGCAATCCAAATCTATATGTTGCTACGAACTATAGAAGTCATTCGTCCGCGATTAGTACAAACACATATAAGTGTTGCCATAGCCCATTAATATCCGTTGCAACTTTGCAACGGTTATTTGTAGGTGTTACCAACGCATATATAAGTGTTGCAACAAACCCTTGCAACGCCACTTCTAGCAACGCATAATAAATGCGTTGGTATAGACCCCACCAACGCATATATGGACATTTAGCAACACATACATGCGTTGCAAAAGGGGGGGGGTCATCTTGTAGTGTATCTCCACACAGAGAAAGACGACTTCAACTATGGTGAAGACTTGGTCGAGTAGGCCGCGTCTTACTGTTGTTTGCTTGTGGGCAGGCTTGTTGGGCTTCTTCCGCTTCGATGTTTTCTTCTGTTGCTTATGTTTAAATTTGGCCTATTGGCCGTGGATATAAACTCTAGCAATCATGCCCATATTTAGTTAATAAATGTCATAATGGTTGATATTTATCTTTGTTGTCCACTATGTGCACTAGCTGATCCTGGACTAGTGCAATTTACATAGAGGATCCAGGAGTTGTTGCTCCAGGGTCTGACAGCGGTCAAAAGCGATTGCAGCCAAAAGTGACAGTGATCGAAAAAGACTGTAGCAGTTGAAAGATGTAGATAGAGAAGTTGAGCACTTCAGCGGGGATTACGAAGAGTCAAAAATTAGTTGACAACGAGGAAGAAGCGGTGGAAGTGGCTCGGTTGTTGACAAGAAGGAGTTTCGGTGATGGACTGGATTGGTGAAGTGGTGACGAACGGTCGTGCAGGCTCGGTGAGGACGGAGGCGGTAGCCATGAAGCGCGAGAAGTCCTGGGCTTCCTGAAAATGCTCGCTGGAGCTCAACTTAAGGCTGATGGAGAAGAAACTCGGTGTGAAAAGTCTCAGGTGCATGAAAGCTAGAATTGAGGGGTGGGAGAGGAGCTGTGTGAGCAGGAGATGCTTGGGGAGGTATTTATAGGGCTCGGGGGGAGAGGAATGGCCGAGAGGTGGCTCACCAGATTTATGGCCAGTGTAATGGCACACGATTGTGGTTGACGATGAGGTTTAAAGTAGGGAATGATGAGGGCTTTCATTGGTAGTATCAATGGCGGACGTAGGAGGAAGAAGAAGGGAAGGAAAGAGAGGAAGAAGATGATAGGAAAATAAATGAATTAAGTTTTCTTGCTCTAGGTTTTGGAAAAATAAAATCTAGAAAAACCAAATAAATTCGAAATAAAACCAATAAAATGCAAATAAAATTTTGGGATGTTATAGCCCAACACTATAGCATCCTGTAGAAGCACTGTTCACTACTGATCTGATCCACTTCCCTAAACCCAATCTGGTACTATGTTGAGCCTGCTACTATTCACGATCGACCATAACTTCTATAGGATGCTATAGTGTTGGGCATTCAAATACTACTACATGTCCCATAACTTCTTTGCCCAACCTCGGAGTTCCTCTGACTTGGTGTAGATAAAACGAACCATCTGCTTAACAATGTCAATTTTAAGATTAGATAAGAGTAGATATAAATATTTTGCAAAAAGTAAAACTTAAGCTAAAACTAAAACTAAGATAGGTAATATAGCATTAAGAAGGAGAAAAGGTAGCAATAATACTTATATTTTATGTAACTCCTTTTTATATTTTGCAACTAAATTTTTGCTATAAATCAACATTCCTAATTTAACTTAGGTCTCATCCTACAGTCAACCAAGTAGGCTTTGATACCACTCTGTAACGCCCCCATTTTTAGGACCATTAGAAATCCCGCAACTGCCTAGGACTATTTAGTTGCGGAGTACTCTACATGAGTGAGCATCATACCAACACATACTTACAACATAAAATCCAAGCTTTTTTTTATAGAAGTATGGCTTAACAGCCAGGTTTTATATATAGCGGAATGTGCAAGCCCAAAGTTATAATATAGTACAAAAGAAAAACTCCACAGGCATGCCTGAGCGAGGACAAGACTTAATACCACTGATCATCAACATAGTAGGACTCTTCAAGCTCCTCATCAACAACTTCTTCATTATTTTCCCAAGGCTTTTATGTTGATTGTTTTGCATGTAGTGAGTATAGCCGTACCCAGCAAGTTACAAGGGAGAACCCCTAATTTAACTATTTGCCATGATTGTCAAGGAGTGGGAATATATTAGTTTTATTAATGTAATTGTGGATGCAGTTTTATTTGTAAACACTTTTGGACATGAAATAACAAAATATTAACTTCTTAATGATAAAGGGGTTTCAACAAACTGATTACTCAAATTAAAATGTAATGAAAGCTACTTATGCCTTGCTATTAGAATCACCCATTAAACATAGCCTTATTTACCGGAAGCACAATGTATTTGAATACTATTTGTTATACTCTATAGATTTGCCCAGCTTTACCCATAATATTTCTCAAACTCTCAATGTCATGCAATAGACATGCAACAACTAGCGTGCAAGTTGAGAAAACAAGATCTTTCATTGCTCTCCTCTTTGTAGTCTCTACCTGGTAGGTTATGGACCACACATTGTCGGGTATTTACTAGCTAATGCGGAACACTACTACCCGATTTTGAGTAGACCTCTTGTTGTCAAGTATCGTTTTACTGATCCCATACCACTCCCTTTTGTCCTTGGGACATTCCCGCACTGGGAACCCCACCATCCTATAGATATTCAATTAATTTGAGCAGCTACTAGACCAGGTTCGACAAGTCAACACTTATGGTTGAGCAATTTCTGTGTCCTTTACACAGCATAAGATTCTAGTCCTTACTTTTCACCATGAGGCAGCCACCATTAACCCAGTGCTCTATGGCACTGCCACCCATCCAACTAAGCCTCCTCCCTAGGATAAAGTTGTGGACTCCAATCAACTAGTGGCTTCCCATAATTCATCCTTAGCCCTAAAACTATTTAAATAAATCTATCAGCAAAATGCCGATGTCACTTACAGTATATATATTTTGGTTCAATTGCTCTACCATTAATGATACAGTAATTTAATATTTCTAAGGTTGTCAAGGTGAATATGACATCAAATTAAACGTGGCATTTTCTGGTGGTAAGACTTAACTAATTCCCAAGTCATTCTAAGTAGTTATTGTAATTAAATAGAAGTGTGCAAGTAACAATAATGAAAATACTATAATTAAATAATTTAAACATTATAGGATTCAATATGATCAAAAACTTGTAAGTTGCCTGGCTATTCAAAATACTTAGTTGGCTTGAAGGCTTCAACGTCTGGCTTAGGTCCTTGTACTATTGCCTCAGAGTACTTAGATGATAGCACAAACAATTAAAATAACATAAGTCTGTGCTTGAAATAAATCAAGCTAGGAAAAAAATAAATGAAAATTGACTTGCTGACCGGTATATATAGCTTGTAGGATCTGTGTTTGTTGTGCCATGACCTGCGCCATGATGGGGTTGACCGGCGGGGGTGGAAGGTTAACTCCTTGGCCCTGGCCTCTACCCCGACTTGCAGGCGGTGTTCCCTAATTGGCATCCACTTCAGCCTGGATGTTGAGGTTGGCACTAGCTTGGGCTCGAGTGACTCTCTGAGTGGCCATCTGCAGGTACAACTTTTCAATTTAGACATTAGTGCTAGACAAGTGGAGTATCAGCCCATAACAGTTATGTAAGAACCAATTGAGCAAAATACATGACAAAACAATTTTCAACACAAGGCCTAATCTTGGCCACACATCATTCATAATTTAAAGGACCACATAGCTTAGCTCATATAGCCATCAGGCTAAGCTAAGCTTCACAGTTACACATAACACTTAAAGTTTATAACACTCACGACCACAGTACTAGTGGACTAACATAACTTACTACTATTACAGGGGGTTAGTGCTGGCTAACATTATATAACACCTAGTAAGTACTATGCTAAACATCTACTCCATAAAACTAGCTCCGGGGCAAGAGGGGTTGTAGTCCGGCGACTGGGAGCGAGAGCGGCTGCCACTGAAGTCTGATGACTCTGAGTAGGAATGGAAGCAGCTGCAGTCATGACGGGCCTCCCCAAGCGGATGGCTGACTGGGGTCCAGGGGGTCGCATGCTCTTGCGAGCGGTGAGTCTCATGTGAGGCCTGCTAGTCCATGGCTAGGGTGGAGCAGAAGTCATAGCAGGTGCCATGGGGACTGGAGTGGGGGTCGCGGTAGCAACTGTGGCTCACTGTAACTCGGCGAGAGTGGCGGCCTTCTCCTTCTCTGCCTCTACAAGCGCCTTCTCGCACTTGGCGAGCTGCTCCTGGAGTGCCTCCACCTGATTGTAACTGGTGAGTATGAGTTGTCGAAGATCTGTAATCTCCTCAAGTGCGGCGGTGTAGGTAGCCCCCATGGCACGGGTGAGATGCACCTGGTGTGTAAGCATCGGGTTCTCTTCCGCCATTGGCATAAATGTCTCATTGTAGCTGGCCCCTTCCTGGCGGGAAGGGTGGTAGCGGAACAGAGACTGTAGTAGTGGGGGTCCGTGAATATCGCATAGCCGAGCTGCGGCTAAGCGAGCAGCGTCCTGAAAAGCGATCGTAACGGTGCTCCTCCTGTGCAGAGTCTTGAAGACAAGAGGTGGATCCTTCTCATCTAGGGCATAGATGAATACTGCCATAACCCAGGACTCCCTCGCTCCTTCAGTGGCCGTACGCCCCCTGTATATGGGCTGGTCCTTATAGCCCAAATAGTGCAATAGCTTGCGCAAAATGCTCGCAAACTCCCCCTCATGCTGTCCATGAGCGAAGTAGTCCCACTGTCCATCAGCTGCTCCTCCAGACATCTGTAAGTTAAAACACTAGTGTTAGTATCTTTTCAAAAAATACCAAATAAAGGTGGATGAGATCAGATCTAAGAAGGATAAGAACGGAAGTAGTATGCTATATTTTTAGAAATTCCTTTTTACTAATTTTAAAATTCTAGTCCTAGTGTCCTATCTGGTAGCCATCCTAAGGTCTTTACCCTACGTCGTATACTATGATACCAGCTCTGTCGGACCCAGATTTTTCAATCCAGAATCCCCTGTGATTCACTGCACTATTCCCTGAATCAGTAGATAGTGCGCACAGGTACATCGCTGCATCAACTCATACATTGCATAAAACAAACTAAGCTATGATATTACATATCAGAGTTCAAAATACACCGCGTTGGGCGATAGTTTACATAAGGGCTGAACAGGCCAAATGTTTACATAACAAAAGACAACAGTAGAAGCAAAAGCAGAAGTGAGACCATAATCCACAAGCAAGCGACTATGGGGTAAATGTGTACAACATATATTATCTACACTTAGGTAATATATGTGCATACAATCTTCATTAAGTATACTTGTCTAGGACTTGAGATCGTAGAAGCCACCCTAGTTTTCTTCGTTGTTTCCTCCATCCACGGTAGGAGTTTCCTCGTAGGCATAGTGGTTTGGGTCCCTACTTCTGATTTTGGTAATGCGAGGGTGAGCAAAATCCACCGTGCTCCTCGAGCCAATACACAGGATGCAATAAATAACATGCATGGCTTATCAAGGAAAGGCTCGGGTTATTTTATTTGCCATCAATTGCTTTTAGAATATGTTACATAGAAATTTCCTAAGACCTAACCGTTTGAACTAAAATATAATGTGTAAAAGAATACAATAATAGCGATCCAGATTTCATCCACCATTATATGGCTTTTGCACCATATGCTAACCTTTCAGCGTTATAACCGCTTACCTTATCACTGGGGCGACACCCAGGGCAACACAAATCAGGGCCTTCTACTGCCCTCCATTTTTTCCAATTCCACCCACAAGGTTTTTAAAATATAACTATATCTAGTTAAGTCCCCATGTCCGCCCTTGACCGTGGGCACGACTATTCGAATAGTTTTGACTCTGCAGAGTTTGTACACTTTACCCACAAGAGACAATCCACTCGTTGCTCCACACGATTCCTTAGTCATGTGGTTGGGTAGACCATCACAGTAACTTTTCAAAATATCTAGCCCCTGTTGTCATCTCACCCTAGGGGCTGCTCCCACTTGCGGTGGGTCCCATACGTTGCGCGGGATGTAACCACAGATACTAGTGCATTTGGACTCCACTCTCCACAACGTTAGCATGACTGGTTACTTCACTCTCCTCTCGGTGTCCCTTTAGGCCTCCTATTGCCCTTGCAATTAAGGCTGTAAAAAAGCTCAAAGCTCACGAACTATTCAAGTTCGGTTCATTTTAGGCTTGATTTAAGCTCGGCTCGAACTTTAAACGAGCTGAACTCGAGCTTGATCTCGAGCTCGTGAGCTTTACCAAGCCGAGCTCGAATAGTTCGCAAGCCTCAATTCAAATTTAAATAGTGATACATATTAACTCTTACCGAGCTTACTCGAGCCGAACTCGAGCTCGAGCTTCTCTTATTGTTGAAAATTAGTGTATGTTTAAATTATTTTGACTGTTATTGAGCTTACTAGAGCCGAGCTCAAACTCAAAATTTTCTTATTATTGAAAAAATAGTGCATAATAAATTATTTTAATTGCTATCAAGCTTCAACAAACTGAGCTCGAGCCTACTCGAGGTTAGGCCGAGCCAAGCTCGAGCCCAAGTCCTGGCTCGGACCCCAACTCGAGCTCAGCTCGAGCTTCTACCGAGCTCCAGCCTGGAAGACCAAGCTCGCTCGAGCTCGGCTCGTTTACAGCCCTACTTGCAATATTCCCCTCCTTTCCACTACCGATGAGATGAGTCCGGGGGTTTCAATAGATTTACTTAGCCAAGTTGCACTTTGTAGACTTGTGGTTGTACTGTTGTACATAGGAGGTCATGACAAGATTCAGTCCTTAGTGGTATCTGGGTGGTTCTACCACAAACCACATACCATGCTTCCACTGCACCACACACCAGCCCCCGTACCATCCGCCCAAATATTTAAGCAAGTTGGGGTTCTTGGGAGCATAAAATAATCATACCCAAAGTACCAATTATTTCTACCATAACTTCCCAAATCAGTTGTTCATACTTAAAAGTGACGCTTAGGGCATTTTGGTGCCCCCGAATATCTAAGCAGTGCTAAGCATGACGTATAATTAAGGACTTATTTTTGAAGGTTTTACCATTATAACTTTTGTTAGGCTGACAAAGTACAAGTATTCCAATATTCCAAAGGATATGTAATACTAGCAAATCAAATAATGGGCATATAACTAGAATCTTAAAACAAACATATATTTGCATATGAATAACAACATGCAATTTGATAATTTAAACGAAAGTAAATTTGTAGAAAATATAGGCTCAACATGATCAAAGTATTGACTCACCTTGGTCACAGTTGACTTGGTCTTGATCATCGAGGGTTGCTTCAGCCTTAGCTTCTTCCTCTTGGGCCTCGTACGCTATTTTTACGTTGCGCGAAAATTTGGATAAAAAACAGTAAACCACACAAACTCTCACCAAAAATTCAAATGAGCCTAAAAAACTATGGTTTTGGTTTCATTGCATAGATATTGAATTTAGATGAATTTAGAAATGTGTTTCACTCAATTTGGAGTTAAAATGAATAAGTTATGCCCTTTTGAATTTCTCAGTTTAAATAAATATGAAAATAAATACAATCTGACAGGTGGGTCCCATAGTAGGTTTTTAAAATTTTCTTTTATTTTTATTTTCTTTTCTCTATACCTATGGCAGGTGGGACCAGTTACTGTTTTAATTAAAGGGCATGGCCCACAAGTCAGTGAGTGGTTTAAACTAACTAACTGTGATTAGCATTAATGGCATGTCTTAATAGTTAATTTAATGACTATCTTAAGCTAATTAATTACTTTCTCTTCTTGCTATAGTTCTCCTCCTTCCTCCGGCTGAAGAACGGTGAGCTCGCCGCTGGCGGAGGAGACGGCGGCCGGAGTTGAGCATCCCAAAAATGGGTTGCTCATGCCTGCGTCTACCCGTAGGCGAAGCCTCGTCGACCAATTTGGCTGTGGTGTCAGCCGGTGGCAACTGTGGGCGGCGGTGGAACAGGGAAGTGGTGGCTACGGCGGCACACAACACCGGAGCTCAATTAAACGAGAGGGGAGCATCTAGGTGAGCTCGGGAGTTTACCTTGGGGGTCGGTGTGGCTCGAGATTGGCGGTGGTGAGCTGGTGGCGTGCGACGATGACGAGCGGAGGAGGCACACGGTGCGGGCAAAGTACAGGCGACGGGAGGTCCGACAGAGGAGGGGAACGACATCATGGTGCTCTAGGTGTGCTTCGGTGAGGAGGAATCGGACCACAGTGGGGCCAATCGGTGGATTGCTCACCGGCCAGACTTGGGGAAGAAGGCATTGCCGGTGAGCTGCGGTGCATGAGAGACCAATTACCTCGAGTGGAAGATGGAGTGAAGTGTGGTGAAGCTGCTGAACACGAGGGTGGGCTTTAATAGCCATGGAAATGCGACGGGCGATAGGGAGCGGTTAGCGGGTCATCGCGGTGCCATGAAGGCGGCGCTGCTAAAGCATTCGGGACAAGATTGTGGCCGGTATGGGAGTGATTGCACAGTGGAAATGTCAGCACAGTTGACGACTCGTGAGCCGAGGCGGATGCAACGGTGCAGGGCACTATGCGTGATGGGGAAACGGCGTGTCCGGTGAGGTGGTCGGGGTGATGCAATGGCAGCGTTGTGCATGACACGACGACGTCCTGTAGCTGACTCCAGTGGCACGGGTGCGGTGTCAGGCGGCGACGGAGCGGGCGAGGCGAGGCTTCGGCTTTGCCGAAGCGAACAGAGGGAGAAGAGAGCAGGAGTGGGCCGGCCTGGGCTGGCTCGGCCAGTCCAAAATTTGCCCCCCTTCTTATTTTTTTTATATTTATTTATATGTATATGTATACATATACATATCTAATTACATATATTTGTTTATTTTACTACTAGCATGATCATTGTATTTATTTATTCATTTGTTATTATGGTATATGTTTATATGTACATATTTTATTCACTTACCTTTGTTGTTGTTGTTGTTGTTGTTATTATTATTATTATTATTATTATTATTATTAGGCACGAAGTGAATTTTAAATTTTGATTCAAATTATACTCTTCCCCTTTTTGATGGATCATCTTTTCAGATTTGATTTCAAATTAAAATTTTCTATTATTTTCACATTTCTGTCATGACTTTTAGTTTGTTTCATTTTTCATGATTTTCTTCATTTGTTGGAACCTCAATCAAAAATTCAAAGGAAATCCACTAAAATCCAAATATCGAGACGGTATATTTCAAAATAATTCAAGGACTACACATTTCCCAGAATTCAAAATTTCTAGATGTTGCAGGGGCCCACATGTCAACCTGACTTTTTTCTTGAACCAGTTTATAGCTGAGATAATAGCTGTGGGGTCTATTGGCAGAGCCAATTAAAACAGCCATGAGTTTAGTTAACCGTGCGTAGTGGTTTTATTATGCTGCTACAATGCTCTTCCCAGCTGAGAGGGTTGTGAAGCCTGCCGATGGCGAGAGTGGCCATGGTAACTCGGTAGCATTCACGAAACGGGTCCCATGGCCTAGCGTGCATCCCTGGGAGAAGAGGTGCGACCTAATTTGGCCCAGTGGCTACCAGCAGTGGGGCTCAGCAATGGTCGAGATAGGGGATGGTGCAAATTAGTGAAACAATGCATTAAAACCCAATCAACTAGCATGGGAGCATCTACAGGTAATTTTGAACTCACCTGAGGCTTTGGCGGTGGTCGGGATGGAGTTGGAGGGGCTGGCGATGGAGATGGTCTCGGTGGCGAGGTGACAATGTTAGCCCGCCGAAGAAGGGTAGGGAGCTCGGCGAGGTTGGATTCAACTGCGGCATGTCCCAGAGAAGCTCCTCGAGAAGCCAATTGGTTGGAGAATCGGTGGAGCGATGGGGCGGTGAGGCACCGATATTAGAGAAGGTGCTCACTGGCGGCCTGTAGAGGGAGTGGGGGCAATTAGTCACTAGGGGAGGGGGAGAAGAGGGTGGCAAACTCGGGGAAAGGTTAAGGATAGCCTGGGGTTGACCCAACGGTTCTGTCGATGGTGGTGGCCGATATGAGAGCACAAGGTAGAGGCGGCAGTGAGCTTAGGCAGATGAGGGAGGTGGAAGGGGAAACTGAGTGGGAGGTGTTGGAGATTGAGGGAGGCTCAGGCAGACTTTTATAGGCAGAGGAGGGGAGACCGGTGTCATGGAGCCTAGGGCGGTGATGTGGCGGTTGTGCGAGTGGCGCCAGCTTCGGCATGGCTATAGTGCAGGGTGGGGCGGGCGAAACTCACCACTATCGTGCGGAAAGATGGCAAGTACTACAGATTGATGCGGCTGAGCACCTTGAGGCCCGGCAATCATAGGGGGGAAACAGAGGACAAGGTAGAAGGGAACTGTTGGCATGGTAGAGCTTTGGCGGGGAGCCTAGACAAGGGACACTACCATGGTAGGAGTGGGGACCATGACGGCACAAGCATAGCATGCCCGGACCATGGCGGCACATTGCGGGGAAGCCAATGTGGAGCTTGGTCTGGCACTAAAGATGAGGCTATCGTGGGCATTCATGGGTCAACGAGGAGCAAAGTTGGCTAAGGGGAGAGAAAGAAAGAAGAGTGAGAAGGAGATGGGTGGAGGAAATGGGCTGGGTGAAGACAGGAGTTGGAGCCCAAGGGAAAGTTTGAACACTTTGCAAAATTTGAATTCCCAACCAATTTTAAGTTGCATACTAACAATTAGATTTAAATTCTAGAAATTGAAATTTGATTTTGAAATCTTTGCATTAGCAGAAAAGCTTCCCAAAAATGGGATGTTACAGAACCAGCTTCAGATCTCAATCTACAACAGCCAGCATAACTGAACCAAATCTCAAGGATAGAGCAGTCAACATGCAAATGAAGGCTACCTGGCCGAGAATCAAGAAACACTCACAAGCATCTTTGCAATGATGGAGCAGAATACATTTCAAGCAGAGCAAAACTAGACAAGAATGATGGAGTAACATCCAAGACTGCTAGAGCAAATCTCAATGGGAACAACAGCAACACTGGGTAGTTCAGCAGGAACTGCCACTAGCCGAGAAGGAACACAGGTTACTTACAAATGGGTGAACTTCCAAAAGACATGACACCTACCTTCTCAACATCATCTGATCCTCTAGCTGCTGATGACTGGATCAGGAATGTCAGGAGAAAATTGACTATAGTGCAATGTGAAGACAAGGAGAAAGTCCACTATGCCTCTCATCAACTTCAAGGCCAAGCTGCCGCATGGTGGATAAATTACCAACCATGCATAAGGATAAGGAAATAACTTAGAAAAAGTTTGATGAATCCTTTCACCAAGCTCATATTCCAACCAGTGTTATGGAAGCCAAGTGCTAAGTATTCTTTGCTCTCAAACAAGGGGGATGCACGATAGTTAAGTATCTTCACCAATTCAACCAACTTGCTTTCTATGTCCCGACGAAGTCAAAAGTGAAGCCAAGAAGATGGAAAGATTCAAGGGAGGACTACAAAAATCCTTAAAGTACCATATATTAGCCATGGACTTTAAGGACTTGTCTACAATGGTGAACAAATTGATTATATCCGAAGAAGCTAGAAATGAGCTAGAGGATTCACGCAAGAGAAAAGTAGTACATAGATCATCAACATCAAGTGCACCAAGAGGACAGATAATGGTATCACCACAATACTAATACCAACAAAATTGACAGGTGGTAGCTACTCCAAGACCCCAATACAATATTTCCCAACCTGTCATGGTGCGATGCCACACATGTGGAGGAACCATTATCAATGCAATTGCCCAAAGAAAGCAAATGCATGTTACCATTGTGATCAACTTGGTCATTTCAAGGACCAATGTCCTAAAAGAGGACTACCTTCTGAAGTGGCAAAATTCAGACTAGGACTCAACATCCAGTGGCAAGGCTAGTTACCATTGCACCAGCACCTGAAAGACGAGTAATGCAAGCGTGACAACCTACAACAAGACCAATAGGAGTGCTGATAGGAACCATAGTGGGAATACCAGTACGATCATCAATAGGAGTTCAAGCTGGAAGGGGGCAAAGGCATGCCATGGCTCGTATTTCAAGGAAGAGTGAACCACATTTCAACCGAGGATGCAGGAGGAGCAATTGACGTCACTGTTGGTATGTTCCTGATGCACTTGAAGCCTTCATTGGTTTTATTCAAGTCTGGAGCAACACATTCATTCCTTTCTATGAATTTTGTTACTAGAAATCAGTTGTTGTTTGTTTCCTTGCAAAAAGCATTATGCTTTTCAAATACCCGGGAGTAGGATGGGATCCCGCTTCGGGTGCAGTGATTTGAGTATAGAAATCTAGGGAGTAGAATTTAAAGCCAACCTGTTGTTGTTGGAAATGAAGGGGATAGATGTTATCTTAGGAATGAATTGGCTAACTAAAAATAAAGTCAAATTAGACTGTGAAAATAAGTCAGTGTCATTGACAAGCACTGAGGGTCAAGAAATAATAGTGAAGATTGATCATGCTCTAATAGAAAACATCAAGAAATGTATACAGTGTGTTGATAGATGAAATGATTCAAGTGCCAATCATCCAATAATACTCAGGTGTGTTTCCAGAAGAATTGCTTGAAAGACCACCTGATAGACAAATTGAACTTGCCATTAAACTGATCCCAGGCTCCAAACAATCATGAAGCACTAATATAGAATGTCAAGTAATGAATTAAAAGAACTCAAAAAACAATTAGATGAATTAAAAGAAAAAGAATTTATATGCCCTAGTGTTTCCCCTTGGTCAGCCCCAATGCCGTTTACTAAAAAGAAAGACAAAAGCTTAAGAATGTGTGTTGACTATAGAGGATTAAATGTAGTGATAATCAAGAATAAATACCCATTACCAATAATTGATGTCTTATTTGATCAGCTCAAGGGTGCTAGAGTATTTTCCAAGATCGATCTGTAATCAGGTTGTTACTAACTTAAAATCAGAGAGCAAAATTGAGAGAAGACTACTTTTACAACAAGATATGGGCTATATGAATTTAGAGTTGTACCTTTTGGTTTGACCAATGCACAAGCATACTTCATGAATCTCATGAACTTGGTGTATATGGATTAACTGGATCATTTTGTGGTAGTCTTCGTGGACGACATATTGATCAACTCCAAGACCAAAGAAAAACATAAGCAACACCTTCACATTGCCTTAACCTAGCTCAGGTGTAGGGACCGAATTTTCAAATCCGAACCCTCTGTGTATTACTGCACTAGTCCCAGATCAAAGCTAGCGCACATAGTCAAACAATGATGATTACATAACCAACAATGCTTTAATATAATAATAAAGAGTACATGCCTTGTGGCCACTTTATTACAACTAAGGTTACATGACCTCTCAAACTTACAAAACACAGCGAAAGTAGAAATAAACTTTGACGATGGCCCATCAATATGCCACAGGTAATTGACTGGGGAAGCGCAACTTAATACTCCGGGAAGCCTTCATCGAATCCACACACGAAGTAGTTGTAATCTCCTTCTTGACCTTCATAATCCTCTGAGATTTGTTTTGAATGTAGCATGTGAGCACATAAAGTACTCTGCAAGTCTTGGAAAAGATGCAGTAGATGCAGGGCTTAACAAAGGAAGGATAATATGGTTCTTTTGCACAAAACAACATTTTATTTCAAATACCAATATATATTTTTCAAAGCATCAATTTAACAAAGTAATTGCAATAACTAAAACTAGTATAATTTTTCTAGTGAAGGTTCTAACCACCAACACTAGCAGACAGGCTCTAACTGCCAAGGTTCAAGACTACGGGTTCTATCCACCCGCACTGGCTCCATCCGCCAGGACACACTTCCGAGAGTTCTATCCACTCCCGAGTTCCCAAAACTTTTAATTTTGAAATGAAAGCCAAAAGTCTACCATGTGAAAGCGCACATCACCCACCCTTGACCGTGGGTATGGCTATTCGAATAGTTTTACACTCTGTAGAGGTTGTCTCAAATTGCCACACAATTAACACAATTTCTTGGGTGTGCAGTAGAGATATCATGACAAGGCCTTTACAAAGCTCTGTTTTGACCCAGTTCTGCTCGCTAAGGTTTGCCTCCATCCGGCCCCCTCTTGCGCCTAGTGTGAATGTCCATCCCAAACACACTTTAACCCAAATAGAACTAAATCAAAATATTACTAATTAATCAGCCAGGTCCATCCTATACCAGACATGTGGTTGTGCAATAGTGCTCAGTTTGGACAATCACAAGCGTCGGTCCTTAATTGAGTCTGACGGCACATTCACAATACAAATTTTCATGCTAAATTTGCACCAACCTAATCTTACCATCCGCCCAAGTCTAAAACCAATTTTCACCATTTTATTTTATTTTATAAACCAATGACAACACCTATTGCCAAACATTTGATAAAAGTAGTTGCTTAAGGATTTGATAACAGTGTTCTCACCCATAGGGTTTTAATGACTGAATAGCTTGTCTAAGCAGTTACTACCATTCTAAAGTTATCAAATAACATTACAATCTCAATACCGAGACAAGGAAAGCCTAGGGTGTTAAAGGTACATGGTTGTCAATGTCAAATGAGGGTATAACAATTATCGGTTTAACTATTATCCTTAAAATAGAAGTTATCATTTTATGTAACAGAGCAATGCATGTAAATTTAAAATAATAAAAGAATTTTGGAAAACATAGGTACAAGATGGTCGAAGGAGACTTGCCTTCTTGCACGTTGTCTGGACTGAAGTTGTTATTTTATGTAACATAGCAATGCATTTAAATTTAAAATAATAAAAGCATTTTGAAAAACATAGGTACAAGATGATCGAAGAAGACTTGCCTTCTTGCACGTTGTCTGGATCTTCCAGCCGCGGATCAAAAAACTATTCTGCGACGTCGAGTTCTACATGTGAGACGACAAATACAAATAAATAAATAAATACAAATAAAATCACCAAATACAAAATGTATATTGGAAGAAAGATATCGAATTTAGATGAATTTAAAAGAAAGAATCAATGGATTCAGAAGAAAGATATTGAATTTAGATGAATTTAAAAGAAAGAATCAACGGATTCAGAAGAAACATATTGAATTTAGATGAATTTAAAAAGAAAGATTCAATGGATTCGGAGTTTGTATGACAGAGAATGAGTGACAGAAAGATCGAATGGAATGAAATTCCATGCATTCCTGGGAGTTGAAAACACAACCTATTGTTTCTATCCATGAAGCCTTACCACCAGGCTACGCAATCACATGCGAGCATAGAGCCAGGCCAAAATAGATGAAGCACAGTATCAGAAGGAACAAGGAAGCTAGGGACTGAGCAATTGCACGCATGGTGTGGCTATGGCTTGCGCCGGTAAAGGAAAAGCTAAGGAGGTACAGGAGGCTAGGAAAATGGGTCACAAGGGCACCGGTCAGCGGGGGCCCACAGCGGCGGTGTTGGTGACAATGTCATGGGTAGGAGAGAGGAACAATACCTGGAAATGGAACGTGAAGATATAGGGTTAGAATCGGGTAGAACACGGTATGGTGAACCTAGAAAAATTATCAACTAAGCCAAAACCCACTGGAGACGGCACAGTTGACGGTTGAGTCAAAAACAACCATTTATGTAGAAAGCTCAATTTTTGTCAATTGGCCCTATGAAAAATTAAATAAAAAAGTGGATAAATTTCTTAGGGGTTAGGACATAATATGATGTAAACAAAAATCAAATAACTCACTGAAGAAGCTATGTAAGCGAAGAAACGATTTTAGCACCATAGCTTGACAAAGTCGGCGAGGACATGGGGATCTTCAGGTGATGGCGACGGAAGCACAATGTAGAACGCATCGAGGCAAACTCAATGGTATAGATGGCTCAATCGGAGGACATTGGATTGTGTAGGAACATGGCGGAGAAGACATTCGATGGAAAGCGGGTTGATGTCAGCGTTCTGGGCAAACAAAGAGGAGAAAGTGGGTGGGGTTTGAGGTGAAATGAAAAGTGAAACGTAGGGAACTCGATGCTCACCTCGGTGGCAGTGGAACGCGCACAGTCGGCTAGCGGTGAGGAGAGAAGCGGCGGCACGATGTGGACTCACGGCGGCGACGATGTTCTGGTGGTGTTCCGGTGATGAGAGGGTGAGTACGGTGTAGAACGTACGAAGACGAAGCCAAAGGTGAAGACAGTGGTGGCGCAGACCCCCGGACGGTGGTGCAAACGGTTGAGGAATGACATTCGGTTGGTGAGAGAAAAATGCCAATTGTGGCGAGGAGGAAGGGAGGGAGGACTTGAGATTTTCGGGGATGGATGAGGATGATAAGGGGCTCCAAGGGCTCTCTTTTATAGGGGCTGAGGAGGATGGGGAAGAAAGATCAAGTGATAACGTCAATTTAGGGCAACGGTTCGTTCTTGTGTAAATGCGCATGAAGGAGGGGAGGAACGACCGAGAATGAAGGAGTCTTGATGAGAGGGATTGAATACTCTTGATTGCACAAAGAATCACAGAGGAATTCATGCATTTTGAAAATCTCAAGAGAGCTCTAATGGCAGTCTGCTAGTTCGGACAAAGGAGACGCAGGCATTGGAGAAGAAAGGGAGGAGAGAGAAAAGGAAAAAGCGAAGAAAGAAAAGAAAAGGAAGGAGAGGAAAAAGAAAAAGAGAAATGGGTCAAGAAAAATGGACTTGACCTAGAAAATTAGAACAAATATTTTTCTGGAGATTTTTTTGCAGATTTGAATTCAAATTTCCAGAATTGGAATTTGAATTTTAGAATTTGGATTTTTAGAATTTGAACAGGGAATTGGAAATTTGAAATTTCTTCTAGTATTACACAAATAATCTAAATAAAATCAAAACACTTTAAAATAATTAATTAAAATTAAATTTTTAAAGAAAGTGAATTTTTGGGATTTACATCAGGGAACATCAATTGTATGCTAAGTTCATCGAGTGTGATTTCTGAATAAAAGAAGATGCATTTTTGGGACATATTATTACTGAAGGAGTTAAAGTTGACTTAGAAAAAGTTAAAGCTGTCATGGAATGGAAGCAACCAACAATAGTGATTAAAGTTAGAAACTTTCTTAGATTAGTAGGTTATTATCGTCGATTCATAGAAGGATTTTTGAAAATAGCCCACTCACTTACACAACTTCTCAAGAAAAACAAACCGTTCGAGTGGACTAATAGCTGAAGTTTTCAACAACTAAAGGCCAGATTAGTAACAACCCTAGTCTTAATACTCCCAAATCCTAAAAAAGAATTCTAGATATATTGTGATGCTTTGAAGTAAGGACTAGGATGTTTATTAATGCAAGACAGAAGAGTTGTAGCTTATGCTTCAAGGCAATTATAACCGCATGAAGGGAATTATCCAACTTACGATCTGGAATTAGCAACAGTAGCACATTCACTAAAGATCTGGAGGCACTATTTATTGGGCAATCACTGTGAAATATTCTTTGATCACAAAAATCTAAAATATATATTCATTTGGCCAGAGTTGAATTTGCGACAACGAAGATGGTTAGAATTAGTTAAAGATTATGATCTAAATCTTCAATATCACTTGAGGGAAGCTAATATTGTGGTAGATGCATTGAGCAGAAAGATCTATCACGGCATAGCCAACAAGACAGAATATCCACCTCAATTACAGAAAGACATGTAGAAGCTGAACTTAGAAATAACTGAACATGGATTTGTAGTAGCATTAGAGATTCAACCAATGTTGACAGATCAAACCAAAGCTGCCCAATACAAAGATAAAGAGATTAAATAGCTCAAGAAAGATAGACAAGAGGCAAGTTCAACAGAATTCACTGAAGATGAGCATGAAATCTTAAAATTCCATGGTCATTACTGTGTACCCAAAAAGAAAGATTTAAAAGACTTGATATTAGTAGAAACACATTCAACTTAATTTTTAATACATCCTAGAGGTACAAAAATGTATCAAGATCTGAAGAAAAGATTCTGGAGGAAGACCATGAAGAAAGAAATAGCAAAATATGTAGCAAGATGTGATGTATGTTAGAAGATAAAGATAGATCATTAGAGACCATCAGGACTACTACAACCATTACCAGTTCTAGAATGGAAGTGGGAAGATATCGTCATGGACTTCATTACTGGACTTCCCAAGGCTCAAGAGGGATATGCTGTCATTTGGGTAATTGTAGACAGATTAACCAAAGTGCCACATTTTCTACCAATCAAACAAACATATGGAAAGGACAAACTAGCAGAGTTATACTTGATAGAAGTTGTAGTGCTGCATAAAGTTTCTTAAATAATTGTCTCAGATAGAGGGGCACAATTCACATCAAAATTTAAGGATAAGCTACATGAAGCTATGGGAACCGATCTAGCATTCAGTACTGCATACCATCCTCAAACTAGGGGTAGATAGAGAGGACAAATCAAATCTTAGAAGATATATTGGGATCCTATGCAATTGTATACGGAGTAGCATGGAGCACTTGCTTGCCATTCACATAATTTTTTTATGACAATAGCTATCAAGCTAGCATTAAGATGGTACCATTTGAAGCTCTATACAGAAGAGAATGCAAAACTCCACTAAATCGGATAGATACCAGAGAACAACAATATCTCAGTTCTCAAATTGCTCATGATGCAGAAGCTCATGTGGAAATTATTCGACAATTGAAGGTCGCACGAAATCATAAAAAAAGTTATGCAGATTATTGCAAGAAGGACCTGAGCTTCGAAGTAGGAGATTTTGTATATTTCGAAGTCACTCCCTTCAAAATCATACGGAGATTTCAAATGAGAGGAAAATTAGCCCCAATATATGTTGGCCTATACAAAATCACAAAATGGGTTGGAGAAGTGGCATATGAATCACAGCTAGCACTGAACATGGCCAAAATACATAGTGTGTTTCATGTATCACAAATTCGAAAATGTCTGCGACAACCCACTGAAGACATTGACTTAATATATCAAGAAGAGCATGTGCAGATACTCGAGACAATAGAAAGACAATGGAGAAACAGAAACATCAGATTCTACAGAGTCTGTTGGAGAAATCACACTGTGGTAGAAGGAGTCAAATATGCAGCAGGATTTCCCCAACCTACTCCCCTGCCTAAGATAATCTCGGGGTTGAGATTCTTTTCAAGAGGGGTAGGTTGAAACACCACCAAAATTCAAAATGAATTTTGTTCTGCTTGGAGTTTCCTTTGAGTTTTGATTTCTTTCCCAATTTGATAACTCCCAGCCAAATCCTACCTTCCTTTTCAGCCATCCCACTTTCTTCTCTTGGCCAGTGCCTTTCTTCTGTCTCGCTTCTCCCCTGCGCCATTGGGCCAATCTGGTAGTCCCTCACACCGCCATTTCTAGCCAAAGTTCCCTTGGCGTTCCCACCTGAGTCATCGACCCTGCCAACTTAAGCCCGTGTGCCAACGCGATGTCACTCCGTGCACTCCTTACCTTGCCTCACCTTGTGCGCCGTGCAGATCACAAGTCACCATCACATTTCACTGGTCCGCTCGGCCGACATGCGCACTAACTCTGTACTGCCGTTGTCAGCCTCTGTAAACTCTCCAGGAGCCATGGTATGTGCAGTACCACCTGGCCTGCCAGCTCGCTTCGCCAAACATGCACCCTGCTACTATTATGTCCATGCGCTAGTGCCTCTGAGTCCCCTCCGCTACTCCCCTTTCTTGGCTTTCAAGCCCAATTGACTACTCGGATCACTTTGCAAGACTACCAATCGCACCACTAAAGCATTCACTTGCACACTGTCGCATCACAACGTCACTGGTGACACCCCTATGCCGGTGAGGCCACTTGTCCTTTTCCTCACCTTGGCCCATGGTTTTTCAATTCTTGGTCACCATAGCATCATTAGATAACCATGAACCCGTAGCTAACCTCTCCAAGGCCTTCCCTAGCCCCAGCTCTACAAGCGCCACGAACCATCGCCGGCTGAACTACCCTCTCTGTGGGCAGCACAACCAAGGCCACTTAAGCCCAATCCGACTTTGTCATGATGTTTCCCTCATGTTGTAGATGCTTAAAATCACTGTGACCTCATTGGAGAGCCACCAGAGCACTTTTGTGCTGTAGTGATGCCCGATGAACCGTTGCTCACCATTAGCCACCACCCCCAGTTTTCAAGCTCTACAGCCATCAAAAATTGACTCCCAAGACTCTTTTGACCCTAGTCATTCACTCATCTATCATCGGTGAGCTTCGCTTGTGCTTAATCGCGGCTGCCACCACGTTGTCCTATTCGATGAACAATGGCGATGGTTAGGGGAGGAAGATGAATGTGTACTGTGTTGAACCTGCTACCAATCTAATCCACTTCACTTTAAACCCAATCTGGTACTATGTTGAGCCCGCTACTGTTCATGGCCAACTCATAGTGAATAGTATCCGACCATTACTGTTCATCAGAAAACCCAATAGCAAGTTTATATTCTTGTTGACCGTTTTGAGCTTGTTAAAGTGATTTTGAGCTCCGTTTTTTCCAACCTAGATCCTGATAAAACCCAACCCCACTCTTATTTGGTTTTGATTGAATTTTACTCCTTTTATTTTATTTTTTTCCTAGCTTGATTTGTTTCAAGCATAGACTTATGTTATTTTATTTGTTTGCGCGGATCGTAGGGAGGAGGCTTGGTTGGATGGGTGGTAGTACCATAGGGCACTGGGTTAATGGTGGCTATGTTATGGTGAAAAGTAAGGACTAGAACCTTATGCTAAGTTAAGGATAGAGAAATCACTCAATCACAAGTGTTGACTTGTCGAACCTGGTCTAGTAGCTACTCAAATCAGTTGAATATCTATAGGTTGGTGGAGTTCCCAATGCGGGAATGGCCCAAGGACAAAAGTGAGTGGTATGTGATCAGTAAAACCATACTTGACAATGGTAGGTCCACTTAGAATTGGGCGGTAGTGGTCCGCATTGGCTAGTGGATACCTGACAATGTGTGGTCCATAATCTACTAGGTATGACTAGAAAGAGGAGAACAGTGAAAGACCTTGCTTTCTAAACTCAGTCACACACTAACTGTTGTGTGTCTATTGCATGACATGGGAGTTTGAGAAATCTTGTGGGTAAAACTGGGCAACTCTGTAGAGTGTAACAAATGGTATCTGAATATGTCGTGCTTCTAGTAAATGAAGTTGTATTTAATGGGTGATTCCAACAGCAAGTCAAAAGTAGCTTTCCTTATGTTTTAATCTGAGTAAATCAGTTTGCTGAAACCCCTTTATCATTAAGAAGTTAATGTTTTGTTATTTCATGTCCAAAAGTGTTTACAAATAAAACTACATCCGCAATTACATCAATAAAACCAATATATTCCCACCCTTGACAATCATGGAAAATAGTTAAATTAGGGTTTCTCCCTTGTAATTTGCTGAGTATAGTTGTACTCATTACTTGCAAAACAATGAAAAGAAGAGCCTTGGGAAAATAATGAAGAAGCTGTTGATGAGGAGCTTTTCTTACAATAAAACAGTAGGAGAGACTCCTACTGTGGTATTATATATTAAAAGAATAAATTAAAATATGCGTAGTAGAAGACAACTTAAAGAGTGTCTAGCCAATTACAAAGTGCATCACGACTTAATCCTGCACAAGTGCAGAATTACATTTTCCTTAAAGTTTCTTTTCCAAATCTCCATACTACAAGAAGAATTTTCAAAAATAACACCATTACGTTGTTTCCAAACATGCCATGCTGCAATAATAAAAATTTCCATGAAGAACTACAAATTTGAGTTGCATTTAGTAGAGAAGATCATGCGATCAACATTGCTATTGAAGTGCCAAATAATCCGAAGGATCTGCCAACACTAAGAACTGAATGAGCAGCCAAAGAAAAGATGAAACAACATCTCCTCCACCCTATCGCTCATAACACAGGTTGACAAACCAACAATATGGAAGTTTTTCCATTTTAAAAGATCTCTAGTATTGAGTCTATCCATGAATAAAAGCCAAGCAAAAACTTTAAGCTTAATGATGCATTTACTTTTCCAAATGAGCATAAATCCTGAAGAATTGAGGAGGTGCCCATATTGTTGATTGTAGTACTTAGCAAAGGAATAAAGCCTAGAGTATTATGACATAACAAGTGTCCTTCCCATCAGTCCTTCTAAAATAAGATATCATGACAATTACCAAGAGAACCCATAGTGATGCCTTTGAATTGAGTGGTGAATTTTGTAACATCACACCACTAGAATGAACCATAATCACTAACAGCATGTGGAATTGAATTAGCGTAGTAAGTGCATTAGATCAATTGAACCCAAGGAATGTCATGCCTACCATAGAATTTATGAAGGTGCTTGATGAGTAGTGCTTCATTTTGCAGTCTTAGATTTAAAACTCCCAAGCCTCCACACCGTTTAGGCTGACACAATTTATCCCAAGCCACTAGGGAATTACAACGTATAGTCAGATCATGAGACCCTCTCCACAGATAATGTCATCGAGCCCAATCAATATGGGTAATGACCTTTTGTGGCAGTTGAGTAAGCACATGTAATAAATTAGCTGTAAAGAAAGAACCGCATTAACCACATTTAAGCATCCACAGTTGATGAGGAGCTTCAAGAGTCCTACTATGTTGATAATCAGTGGTTTTAAGTTTTGTCCATGCTCAGGCATGCCTGTAGAGTTTTTTTGTACTGTATTGTAAATTTGGGCTAGCACGCTCTACTGTGTCTAAAACTTGGCTGTTAAACCATACTTTTGTATAATGCTTGGATTTTATGTTGTATGCATGTGTTGGTATGATTCTCATTCATGTACAGTACTCCATAACTGAATGGCACTAGATAGTTGCATTGATTTCTAATGGTCCCAGAATGGGAGCAGTACACCTCTCACTAGGGCCTAAAACTAGTTTAGCTAATGTATAGAAGCTGCAAATGATCGAATCAAGTTAGATGAGATGTCTCCAAAGTCTTGTGCGAAATATCCACTAGTGGAACTTATGCTAATGCTATGTTAGCTTTCTTTTAGAGAGATGGAAATAATGTTTTGTTAATTATATACCATCACCGCTAGCTCGTCGCCCCATGCGACTTCCAGCAGCTCTGTCCAATTTGGCTGCCTTTGACTCCTATCACCACCGTTGGCCCACCTCTCCGTCTTGCTTCCAACAATCATGGTACAACTGTGCATAGGTGTAAAATCCCATTTTTAGGGATTCAAAATTTTTGAATGAAATTTGCCAAGTTGAGCACTTTTTCAAATTTTGGGTGAAAGCAAATTCAAAACTCAAATCAAACTCAAATTAAAACTTAAAATGGAATTCAAACTTAGAATTAAAATAAAAGGTTGAAAGATAAAATCCAAACACCAAATCAAACTTGAGTTCAAATTTGAATTCTAAAATTTAAACTTAAACCCAAAATTGACCACACTTCTTTTCCCTAGCCCAGTGGTCTTCAGCTCTAGCCGGCCTAGCCCATCCGCCTTTTCCCCTCCTCTCCTCTCTACGCTGGTGCGTTCCCAGACCCGCGCTTGACATGCACACACGCCGTGCCGTGCACACCAACACCTGGCGCTGTGCTACCACAAGCATCGAGCTATCCCTCCTTGTACGCACATTGACTAAGCGCTGCTCTACCACATTGACCCAATGCTATGCACCACGCCCATGCCCTGGCCTGGCTTTGATGTGTCCTTGCCACACATGTGCTGTGTGCCCTGTGCCGTGCGTCACTCTGCCTATGCCTTTCTTGCACCATGTGCCATGCCATACCATGCCACCCTTGTCACTCCTTGTGCACATGTTGCGCTGCTCCCCTCCTCAGCTATAAAATCCGCTAAGCTCCCTCTCCTCGCATCACCACCTCCACTTCACCCCTCACCACCATGCCAAGCTCAAGTGAAGCCTGGGAGCCTACTATTGCTGTCGCCCTCCGCTCCAGCCAGATTTCACCGTTGCCGGTGCTGTCCCCTCCCCAGCACGCCATCGCATGATTCCATCCACTCCAAGCACCTCACTGTAACACCCTAGCCCTCCACAGGGCCCAAGATGCTACCACCACACACTTATCATTTTAAAAATGTGTTGCTAATCCAACTTTTAACAGCACCTCTCCGTTTGTTTTTGGTTACCCACAGGGAGAAAACAACAAATAAATATAGAATAATCGCAAAGCAAACTAACTTCATATTGCATAAACCATAACATAAACAGACTTTGGGCTCCACAACCATGGAAACCCACCATCACGGCTCGCAAGCAAACTAAACCAAATGGTGAGCCACAAAAACTTAACACTAGATTAAACATAAAAGCTCTGTAAAGCTAAACTGTTATTTCATATGTGCAGTGCCAAAAGGACTATCCCATTCCATGCATGTCACCATCAATCACCTAAGAACAATGGCAAAGCAAGGGTGAGTCCGGAGACTCAGCAAGCACACGATAAAACAATAACATCAGTTTAGCATTTCAATCGACTTCACGAATGGTAAGCTGCAAATCAACTCTATGTCTGTAAACTGTAAATTAAGCCTGTAACTATAATCTGTAATTCAACTCTATAACTGTAAGCTGTAAATCAACTCTGTAACTGTAAATCAATTCTATAACTATAAACTATAAATCAATTCTATAAATGTAAACTGTATCACTTTCTCTGTCATTTTCATGTAATGCAATGCTATGCAATGCATCTGTAATGCATCTGTAACTGTAGCTTATACCGGTATAGCGGAGGGTACATCCGTCGATGTCACCCTCTCCCTCCATCCCGTGGAAATGCCTACCTCTATAGGTCTTATTTAAGAGCACTTCGGACTAGTCATATGACTTTCTCACGACCTGGCTCTTATGCATTTTGCATGATGCAATATGCTTCAAATGTGGATGTCTAATCATAAGTGGTACTCATCAAGGTATGATTAGCACATAATCACATGCATCATCTCACAAATACTGTAAATCATGGCATGGAAACACGAATAACAAACATTCATAATAGTTTACTATTCTACCATGCACTTGCCTATTAACCTAGCAGATGGTGCATGGACGGCACCAGACTCGAACCACCACCTAAACAAGCATTAACTATTTCAATTCATTGGTAATGCTATATATTCATATACGAGCAAATGACATCGCTCTAATGTCAAACCCGACATAATCAAACGCTGTCCCACCGGGCAACCTCTCATTGTCCCGATGCTTAACCAGTCTGTAAAATTAGCGTTTTTATTATTTATACTCGCCGATCGAGTTTTACACGCTTAATCTCTCTTAAATCAATCACACTGTTTAAACTCAATTTATTCTCTCCTTCTCCTTTTCCTACCACAAATCGACCAGATCAACAGTGGCAATACCGATTTCACCGTTCAGGCATTCATATTAATAAACGATATCTAACTGGCCACATGCATCAATTCTAATCATCGGCATATTATTTATGCACGACACGGTAAATAAGCAGGGAGAAGGGTTTTCGAGGCGTTACCCTGGCCCCAAACGATTGGATCGGGCACTATCTTCCTTTCCTTGGCCAGATTTGACAGATCCAGTGGCGAGTCAGACTCCCTCTTTTTTTTCCTCTCTTCTTTTTCCTTTCTCCCTCTTCTCTTTTCTTCTCTTTCTTTTTTTCAGCCAGCCGGCGCTCTCTTTCCTCTTCTTTTCTTTTTTCCTTCACGCCAACGCCCCTTCTTCCTTTCATTTCTTCACTCTGCCGCTCTCTCTTCTTTTCTTTCCAACGCCGACACTTCCTTCTTTTCTTCTCTTCACGTCATAGGCTCCATCCTTCTTTCTTCTCTCCTCGCTCGGCCGACTACTCCCGTCGCTTCCTCACAGCCGGTGCCTCCCGCGACTCCCTCTTCTTCTTCTCCTCCCTCACCGGCCGGCTCCTCCCTACCTTCTCCTCATTTGGCCGGGCCCTCTCCCCTCACAGCCAGCCCCCGGCTCTCCCCTTGCCTCCTTGCGCGGTGAGCGGCTGGGCGGAGCAGGGGAGCAGCGGTGAGTTGCGGGGCGAAGGGAGGCGAGGCGCGCCCGCGGGGTGGAGTGGCGGCGGCTACAGGGGATGGGGAAGGTGAGGCGTGGGCGAGGGAGCAATGGCACTGGGCGACAGAGACGTGTGGCTACCGACGGCGGCACGCAGGCGACATCGATGCGCGGCGCATACAGAGCATCGTCGGCAGCAGGGGAACGAGGTGCAGCCGTAGGAGCGGCGGCGCCGACAGCTGGTCGACAGCGGCGCATGCGTGGGGAAGGCAGCAACACCCAGGCACTGGCGGAGCTACAGGGTGGTCCCTGTGGGCCGCGGACCACCCTGCGCTCGGATAATGAGGCCTTCATGTATTTGATCATAATGCAAAAACTTGTTGAATCACAGCTACATTTTACCTCCCGCTAAATCATTTAATTTGCTCTATATATGTCAAGCTAATGACACGCAACTTGGGAATCTAGATGTATAGTAAAATTGTTGGCTAGCTTGGCATCTAGATGTACAATAAAATCGATGACTAGCTTGGCATGTTCATATTGAACGACAGTTGATGGTTTTTAGCTAAAATAAATAGTAATGACTAAAAAAAGCTTTTAGTGGGAGGATACGAGTGGTGGGGGAAAATAAAAAAGAGATGCGTGTGCGAGACAGGAGCGAGAAGAGTGAGGTAGTGATATGTCCGTGTCCCATAACTTATTTTCAGGATGAGAGAAATAGAGAAATTATTTTAGAAAGTTAAATATTTATATTACCTTCTTTCTTCTGTGAACAGAAGTCGGTGTAAACGGTCTCGTAAATTTGCCGAGGTAGGTATTTGTTGTCTTAGCTTGTGTTTGCTCCAAATGCGGCTTTCAAGAAGTTACCCATGCAAGCAAACTCTTCTGATCTACTCCTTTATAAAATGTATTTTTTAAATAGCTTTGTCCATAAATATAAAATGCATTTAATGTTCTAATATAAAATTAATGTGATGTTCTCTTTATATCCTGACAAGAAGAAGAAGTAGTGACGTACTGTTCTTCAACTACTATGGGTATGTAATATTTCAATTCTATGTTAAGAAAGCTATATTCGTCTATTTTATGAAGTTCGTATGTCCTTTTTCCCTTAATTGCATTTCGTAATTCATATACTTGTGTACCGACATGTTAAATTTATAGCGGTTAAATAAATTTTAGACAATGGACCACCATAGCTACAAATCCTGGCTACGCCACTGCACCCAGGTGAGCACAGGGGAAAGGGGGAAGGGCAGCAACAGCCGAGAGTGCATAGGGGAGGAGAAGAGCAAAATGAGTTTGGCTTCTCCCTCTGGCTCTCTCTCTCTCTTTCTTATATGTGGCATGGCATGGGCCAGGTTGGGCCTTCTTCTGGCCCAGGTATTACACTCACGGCCCCTGAAGCCATCCCTAGCATCGCCCTTCCTGCTCCTCCCCTCTAGCGAACTGCCCACGACAACCACCTTCTCGCCGCCGTAGGCCCTCTTTGCCATAGCAGTACACTGCCTCTCCGCCCTCATCGAGCCCTTCGATGAGTCCACCATACTCCCTAGTTGCTCACCGTGCATTGAATTACTCTATCTCACTACCATTCACCATGGTGCCATGCGCATGAGATATCACCGCTACTAGATTCACCACTGACCACTGTCGAGCTCAAATTGAGCTGTGCCACTTCGCCCATGTGGTCTGATCGGTTCTTTATGTAAACTTTACTCAATATGGGTTATTTAAAAACCCTGGTTTATATTATTAATGAATGGTATGGTTTCTGCGATGTATAATGATTCAGTAATATATCTATGGGTATTATCTATTGATATAGTAGTAGTACGGTAAAATACAGAGGATTCTAAATTAACAAAATCAGGATATGACAAACAGGAGTCTCCACCTCTGGAAAGCCCCGCCCAGTTCGGCTTCCTCTTAACTTTGCCACCATTGTTGGTCTGCTTCGCTAACCGACCACTAACGGCTCTGACCCATTCGATTGCCGCTGCCACTGGGCCGACTCTCCATGTAGCTTTTGTCACCGCCGATGGAACCTACGCTGCCTTGACAGCACGCCCACACATCGACCCCGCCTACCAAATATCTTTAATTTTAGTGAGAACGAAGACTTAAAACACACGACCTCAACTACCATATACTTGTTCTGTTACCTAGCTAGTGTAGTAGTTTTGACTTCACAAGGCATCAGTTTCGGCCTACTTTGATTGCATACCGTGGGCCCGGTGAACCTGCAAACCCTGGCCAACCAAAGAAATTCGGACTACGCGCTTTGCCCTTTAGATGGGCTTAGATTTTTCTGCCTTGACAGCCGTTTTCTTAAGAAAAAGAAAAGAAGATTTTCATGAGATGAAATGCAAGGGCAAAGCATCATTATCCAACCGAATATGTATCTACTGGCCAAGCCAGTAGTTTATTTATCTAAGTTTATTTATCTAGAGCTGCCCCTGGCACATGAATTGAATTCAAGGTATTATTAGCAGACAAGCTGAGATGAACTGCAGGTTCCATACCATGGCAGAGATCAGATTTGATATCTTGACTCCATTAATTGTTTTCGAAGCAGAACAAGCTTCATCTGCCACAGCCACTGAATAGAATGGGCCACACAGGGAGTAGGAACAGTCATAGTAGCTATCACCTCATGCAGGGTCAGGGAAGATAGTCATTGTAGCTGCACGCGCAAAGAGGAAAAATCTGAAACGGAATGGAACTAGTAGTATCAAAGACCAACCTTATATTTGGGTAAGTGGACAATAATTCTCTTGACTGAATTGCGTTCAGGGAGAAGTCAAGTTTGGGTTGGTTCCAAAACTTCGTTCCCAGTATTTTCTGGGCAGATGTTGCCTTCACGCAGAGTAGTACTATTTAAGTACATAAACTAGACGCATACAGATCGAGAGAAGAGCTAGTAAGGGAGCGAGTTCAGGAATGGATCCTGCAGTAGCAGTTAATGCCGTTCCTTCTGAACCTGTCAAGTTGATACTAACTAGACGGGTTCCCGGGCTGATCCAGCGGCAGCTGCATGTCACCGACGGCAAGGGCAGCCTGGTGTTTCGCACCGTGAACCTCTGCCCCGTCGTCAACTTCAGGCTCAGCACCGCGCTCGCCGACGCGTCGGGGAACCATCTCATGCGGTTCCGCAGGAAGGTCGCTTCTATTTCACCTTTGTTCAGTTATCAGTTAGATGGTCCACCTTTCACAACAAGCTTATGCTTCTGGATGAATTGGTTGGTGCATGGAACTCCGCAATCTCGTTTTGGAACTTACCCTTGTTGAATTGGCGTTTCATTTGGTGCTTGCAGTGGATGAGCTCGCACCACGGATGGGAAGTCTTCAGAGGCGAGAGGTTTGATGCAAATGACCTCGTATTCACCGTGGAGCAAGTCCGAAGGTTTCAGATCAGTGCCACTATGAAGCTGTTCTTGGCAACCAACTCAGAGAAGCAAGAAAGCGATTATCGCATCGAAGGGAGCTTTCTCACAAGATCTCTGAAGGTCTATAAGGGCGACTCTTCTCAGGTTGTTGCAGAGGTAAGGAGGCTAGCCATTTCATTCTGCAATGATGTTTCACCGAGTCAGCAGGTTTCTCAGAAGGTCTGCTTGCATTGTTCATATCTGCAGATGGTCAAGGAGAAGCCTGCTTTCAGCATCAAAGGGAAGAGCTATGTGATATCAATTGACCCGAACGAGGATCTCGCGCTGATCATCGTCCTTTTCGCGATTCGGCATGAGAAGTTCAGGATCAGAAGGATGAACCTGTACACGATGGGCATCTCCCATGTTGTCAATGCTTTTGCCGGGCTCTTCTTCTAAGCGGAAGTATGTTCAAGCGAAATTCAGAGGAGGACGAAGATTTATTTTCTTGTTCTTCGTTGCTTGCGTTTATTCAGAATGTATTTATACTGTTTTTTGGTTGCATCGTTTGTTTGCTTGTTTGATGTGGGAGTAGGAGTTACGTTTTGATGATAAGATGAATGTGCCTACAAATCAAGTTTTCATCATTTCCTATCCCGCCTACCAAACAAGAGATAGGGAACTAAAAATGAATTGTCATAACCAAACCATACGGCTCCCTATCTGAATTCCCATTATTCACTCCCATTTGTTGCAAAAAAAAAACGACCTAGGGAGAATCCAGAAGAATCCGGTTTGAAAGCTAATTGTGCTCTAAAAAAACCAGGAAAATACAACTGCTAGCTAGTGTTCATGGGTTAAGATGCTAGGTGGGCTATCCTTTTGCTCATATGACCATTTTGGGCCTGATCACTTTACTTGATAACACTGCTAACTTGCTTGCTGAATATCATGTTGTGCCTCCTGGGATGGCGAAGCCGGCAACCGCTACGAACGCTAGCGGCAGATCGCAACATCCTGTGTCCACTGCAAGCCCCTCTCCCACCTCTTTCCCGGTGCTGAGTGGGCAGAGCACTAGATGATTTTCAGAAGTAATTTTAGATTTTTTTATCTTTCCATTCTCTTTTTTTTAAATTAATCTGTTCTAGTTCTATTCTTCTCTGACGAGTTCTTAGTCAGTTTTTTTTTACCCACGGTAGGTTTCACTGGATCATTCATATGGGCAATGACGCGATGAGTACCTTTTGTGGTAAAATTGGGCCATTTTGTCGTAACCGTCCAGCTACAGTATGTCAGTGTCACATCTACCGCAAGTTCTGATCGATTAGTTGCTACTAGCACTTAGCGTGCGGGTGACTAGCACTTAGCGTGTGGGCTTGAGGGAGGCTTGAAATGGCTAACTACTAACTACTTTGAATGGTTTCCTCCACTAAGTTAAATGTGAACCTTGTATAAATATGTGATTAATTTGGTTGCATTATTTACACGTCAGGAATCCCTAATCCCATCTTTACAAGCGGGATCTACCATCGACACGAATACTGTTGTACTTGAGTCAACAAGAAAAGGAGCCCCTCTGTATATTAGAGACAAACAAAGCACTCAGTACGTGTATCTTGTCATGGCCATGTAGGTTAGCTCCCTTTTCATATTTCCCTGTAGGACCAAAATGGTAACAGATAATGTGAATAGTGCCTTAAAATGTTTTCTAAGTATTCTTTACTCCTATAGCTATAAAGTTATGAAGATTAAGATAAAACCTTAACACAAAACTCAGCTAAAGAAATAAGGGAAAATCGGTAGCATCTTTTTTATAACAGCAGTAATACCTTTTCCGGTAGTACTACAATTATAAAGGCAGTAGTACATTTTTCTTCGATGAACAGTGATTTCAGCCCGAGTTCAAAAATCAAAATCGATGGATCTTTGCATTCGAAGATTCAAATGATATGAAAATTTGCAGAGATTTTCTATAGGATATTATGAATCTATTCTAACAAACGACCATGAAAATCATGACCAAAATTTAGACCTTTTTTAGTTTGAAAGAAGGTTACACCGAAACCGAACCAAAATAAAAATTGGTGAATACAACTTGCTCGAGGGTAGATATGGCTAAATTGGTTCTAGATGTATTCTTACATGTCACAGCAAACTAAACACCAAAGAACACGACCCAACAAGAAATCACTTGTTGAGACCAAAATCAACCAAAACCAGATTTTTTTAATGAACTTGCTATCAAAGTTCCTAGATGATTGGAGATTGATGTCAAGAGGTTATCTCCATCTCATTCACGTTTGACACAGCAAGATCAAGAAGAGGGAAGAGAAATGATCAAAACTAAACAAAACAAGAGCAAATTAATCAAAACAAGAGATATGCATAGAGATAATCAAATATTGATGCATTGCCACTTGTAGAGATAAGTTTTATAGCTACTCCACTTTGGAGGACAGAGAGCACACCAAGTACTCCACTCTCAAATCCTAACCCTAAACAATAGAGCACATAAGAGAGGGGTTGGATGGTTAACCACATGTCACCATCCTAACTCCTTTTTATAGATGGGCTAACCAGCCACCTCTAACCCTTAGTGGATACTATTCACTTAGTACAATATGAAAACTCAGTAACCCCACAAACAAAGGTTTTACTCACACATATTCACTTATGCACACTTTTCAAAAGCATAAGCCCGTAACCGCTAAATCCTTAGCCTTGATCCGTCTTGATCAAACCAGCTCCACCTTGATCTAAACCACTCTCCCAAGCACCACTCATACACTGCAGTTTTGATCTAAGATTGTTTTCGGTATTTTGGTCAAACTACCAAAATACCCTTTGTTGACCTAGACATCACCATCCATTGCAAGCAATCGCTATGCTTGCCACGTGTAGGTGCACCACTAGCTTGCCGTGTTACCAAACCTCTCCTGTCTTGGTTCCACTGAACCATGGCTCACTTGGTCCATCCAAGCCACATGGTGCAATCCCGTTGTTCGTACTCATCTTCAACATTTTTCGCATTTCTCGTGCCATGCTTGAGCTCACCATCTCACCCGGCAACCATGAACGTTCTGGGTCTCAGCTCCTCTACGAGCCTAGCTCTAATACTTACTATTGACCATGATTGACTTCGAGCAACCCTACACATCCAAGACAAAGAAATCATTTTCAGACATAAGTTCTTCATAACTTAACCCATATTAGCCAAAACATGTATCATGCAATCTTAATGCAATGATTAGATCATTCCAACTCAATCCATAACTAAAAACCCAAAATCTTGTTTTTTCTGCGAAATCCGGTAGTACCGCATGCAACATGCTGGTACTACCATTCCCCAAACCGGTACTACTGCACCTTACAATGCCAAAATGGACCTCTCTGAAAATAACATACCGCCATGTAAAATTAAGTGCTACCGCATTGTGGTATGACGGCACATGCCCAATGGTACTACCGCCCTATGGTATGACTGCACCAACACCTACAATTCTATTGCCCTGCAGTATGATTGCACCAACACCTGTGCTATTACTGTTTTTCCTAAAAATTCCATAAAACAACCCAAACAAAATGCAATTTTTACAAAATCACTTAACCACTCCATGAAACTTGTAATGGTTCATCATAACAATATTCTGAACCTTCTCACATGGCCCTTCAATCTCTCCCTTGATGAATCTATGGCAATTTTTCAAAAATACAAATAGGAGGTGGTTTTAGATAAAGAAGAAGAATTTTGCAAACAGAGCTTCAAATAGTCAAAAGAAGAATAAGATCAGCTGAAAATGACCATTTGAGATAAAGAATAATAGAAGCTACTAAAAATAATAATTTTTAACAAACAAACTTCATATCCACCAAATGTGTTGGAAAATCTCACCTATGTCCATATGAAAGAACAATTGTTAGATTTGACGGTTATGGTGAGAAGAGATCAAACGATCAAGAAATTCCCAGTAACATAATAAAGCTCCAAAAAGCTTGATTTTGCATTAAAAACTCCAAATCACGCTCTAGATATGCATTTTTACCGATCATTCTCTCCCTTTGACAATAGAGTCATTAAGATACATGGAAGAAGATATAGCATGAATGAAATAAAGTGCCTGTATTCTATTCATTTTTAGCATTAGAAGTCATGAAAATTATCCAAAGTGACTTTACAAGTATTACACCAAACAATAAAAAGTGAAAAACGCTATCTAGATCATGGCTAACAATATATAGCCAAGCTAAAGCCAAATAAGTAATGATCTAAAATTAAATAGATTTTTAGTATGCTAAGGTGCTCAAGTTCATTGTTTAGCCAACGGTATCCAAAATTGAATCAAGCTATTTTAACAAACTAAATGGAACCAAGAAGCTACAATTGGGTCAATTTGGAGTACTACAAGTTAAAGGTTGAAACATTTTGTTCAAGCACTTGATACCACTTGTAATTGAGCAAATTTAGCACATTTGGCATCTTCTAAATTTTATTTTTCATAATTTTTATTTTCTTAGCCATGTGCTAGATCTCCAGCCTTATGCGACCACCTCAAGCAAGAGGCTTAAAGAAGTGGTCTTGGTCATCTAGAACTCTCCCTGAGTTCATGCCTAGTGCAATAGTAAGCTGACTCATGAGAAAGAATTGGTGAGATCAGTTTTTCACACAAAAGATATCATTTTGCATTTTCTTAACTTAGTTCAAGAACAGATAGCTAATACTAACTCATGCTTTAATAAAGAACTAGCATAGCTTAATGTAAAGCTCAATTTAGATTCAAGACTCCATTTGGTTTATTTGACATGGCATGAATCATAAGAGAATCGCTAAAGCAAAACTAGTTATAAGATCCAACAAGACATGATTTAATTCAATTTTTCATATTCAATCAAGCTAGCATAGTAAAAACTAAGCTACACATATGTGACATCCTGATTTTCATATCCTTTTTGAAGCTTTAAAAATAAAATTCACCAGTTGGATTTTTCTAGAATTAATAAAAGATTAAATTGATTTTTTTAATAATTAAAAGGATTTAACATGATTAAATTAAACATTAACATCTAGCAAAGTATTTTATTTGGGTTCTTTGTGTTCCAAGAAATTTTCTGGAATTTTTTTGTGATTTTTTCGGGTTTATTTGCTATTTTCTGGAGCTCAAAATGTTTTAGTTGAATTTTTGAAAATTAAAAAATCTCAAAAATCCCTAAAAGGCCAAGTAGGCCGAAGCCCACCAGCTGACCTAGCCAGCCCACCTTTCCCTCTGCCTAACCCAACCCACCAACCCGCTACGTCGTAGCTGCCCGATCTTTTCTCAGCCATGCGTTAGCCATCTGGAGACCCCGACACTGTTCATCTATGCTATCTGCCGCCAGCTGTTTGATCTCTCATGTGCCGCGTTTCATCCATCGGTGAGCCCGTGCACTAGTCATAGTTGTCTTCCTCATGAACTCTCCGTTGCCGTCTCCATCTCGGCTACGCCTCGACGTGCATGTCCGCCGCAGACTCTTCGCCGTGTACGACCTGGATGCCTCGGCATTTGGGTATAAAACTACACCACTGCCTCGCCTTCTATGCCTGTAGCCAACTGCCGACTCTGTTCTCGCCTTCCGAGCCCCACCGTCGAGCGTCATCGCCCTCGTTGTCTTCGGCCGTCGTCATTGCCCTTCTACCAGCAATCTGCACCTCACCCCATCTTCGCCGTTTGCCTCACCGCAGGTGAGTCTCCGCCGTTTGCTGTCGTCCATCCTTGCTGCCGCTGTCTCATCGGCTAGTCCAGCGCTGCTCACTCGTTCGCCCACCGTGCCACCCTCGATTCCTGTGCTGTCGCCCCGGTTCCCGCGCCCGCCGACATCAGCCGTGACACTAGACCACACCTATGCCACACGACCCTTCGTCTCCTCTGTGGATGTGGTCCGCCGTGCACCGAACCACTAACATTTGGATCCCACCTGTCAGGATGCCTATTCCGTAGACCCGTGAGTTGACCGAGCTGAGTCAGCTGCCACCTCACCTGCCACGTTAGCCCTAGCCACCACATCAGCAAGCCCAGTCACAATGCACTGTTATGTGAGCCAGGTTTATGGTAGACCAGCTTTTCCGTGAGATGAGTCTACAACATAGTATCCTTTTCAATTTTCAGCCTTTTCCTTTAGATTAGATTTTCTAACCTGATTCTTCTTCGTCCTAGCTCTGATTGACCCGATTCTTTTTTCTAAATCCATCTAAAATTGAGCTATATCTTCTGGTTCTAGTTTTGTAGTTTTTTTGGAGTTTATTTGAATTTATTTTGTATTTCTTTTCGTTTTCTCTCTCATTAGATCACGCTTTTGAAGGAACTGAAGCAAGATTTGAAGATCAAGAGGCATTAACTAAGCAAGGCCAAGGCAAGTCATGTCCTTTAATCATGTTGAACCTAGTTTTCAAATTTATTATGTATTATTTTGTTTTAAATGATTATGCATCACTATTTTTTTTAAATGATTTACATATTCGGGCCTCAACAGAGGTGGTATCGGAGCTATATTAACTGTATGATGAAGCCCTAGTTAGCATGGTCGAATTAGCAAAGTTTCAAATTTTACTTTCTAAATCAAATCAACCAAATGATTATCTAGTAATTCTTTATTCTTACCTCATTGTTAGTATTCTTACTCTTTGCCTCCTCTAAAATATTGTTTCTAAAACTTAATTTGACTTCTTATCCTCATAATATCCATAGATGTCTCGAGTGTCGCCTAATCGAAGTGAAGATTGGCATGGAATACTTCAAGCCTTGCTGTGAAGTTTGGATCAAGGAAACACCCAATATGTCAAGACAAGATTGAAGATTATTGTGAAGAGTAGGAGCCATTAGATTTGAACCCTGCTATAGTTTTAGCATCGTGCAGATCGTCTTGCTTCTTATTTGCCTTTGAGTGTGATGTGAGTTACAGTTTTGCTCTAGCATTACGTTGCAGTCATGTCAAATTTCTTTTTGTGGAGTTTGTTGCTTCTTGTGTTAGCCTTTTTGGCTAAGTGAGTGTTTTAGTTTAGGGTTGCCATTAGTGTTATCCCCCTTAAACGAGTTTACCTCTTATCTTTGCTATTTTCTCTTTCCTTATTAACCTGGGTGTCATCTTGTCAAATAGCGGATAAACGAAATACAGCTGGTCACAATCAAATGTCTTCATAACCTAGCAATAGTGCCTCAAATCCTTCAGCTCAGGGGTAGCAGCCAGTTCCAACAGGAATGGATCCAACTTTGAGTCAGTTCATGGTAGCTCAGACTCAACTCATGAACACGATGATGTAGAATTTAACCAATATGATGAGTCAACAGCATCAGGGAGCCATTGCACCTCAACCAAATCAACGGTCGTTCAGATTTACAGAATTTGTGAGGACTAGACCGCCAACTTGCTCCAATTCATCTCAGCCTTTGGAAGCAGATGATTGGATTCGTTTAGTGGAAAAGAAGCTAAAGCTTCCTCAGTGCACTGATCGAGAAAAAGTTTTCTATGCCACTCACCAACTGGAAGGTGTCACATCAGAATGGTGGGAGAATTATTATGTTGCACATGAGGACCAGGAGAACATTACCTGGACAGAGTTTGCCATAGCATTCCGCCATGCCCATATCCTAGATGAAGTGCTTGAAATGAAGAAGAATTTCGTGAGCTACAGTAAGGGAATATGTCAATAAGTGAATACCTCAATAAGTTACACAATTAGCTCATTATGCTTCGGAAGATGTTGCCACAGATGATGCACAACAGAAGCACTTCAAGAGAGGACTTAACCCAGGATTGAAGGTTCAAGTCGTTGGCAATGACTATGTTAGTTTCCAAAACATAGTAGATAAGGCCATACTTATTGAAGGGTCTCATCATGAGATGGAAGAATCTCGCAAGCGAAAGATGATTCACCAAGGAGTTTAGTTGCAATAGTCACAGAGAGCCAGATACAACACATACCAGCCAGCTCGGGTACCACAACAGTCAGATTTTGGGACGCCGGATCCAATGCCTCATCATGATATTTTGCGACCACGCCCTATCAATGTCAGCACTCAGCCTTAGAGGGACAGAAGCCCTATAACTTCATCTAATTGTTTCAAGTGAAAAGAGCCAGGTCATTTCACTCGCAAGTGTCCGCAGAAGCGTCAAGCAATCACGCCAATTCCGTTCAACCTTGAAACTACCCCTGCCAAGACTCCAGGAGCAAGCCGTGGAACATCATCAAATCAAGAAAACCAGATACCTCAGAACGTTGCAAGGGAAAGCCTAAATAATGTCATTTCCAATGTCGCACTTGGTAACCTATTTCTTTAGTGAGCTTGAATCTCGGGGTCGAGATTCCATTTAAGTGGGGAGGTTTGTAACATCTTGATTTTTAGAGCCTTTTTAAAGCTTTTAAAATAAAATTCACCAGTTGGATTTTTCTAGAATTAATAAAAGCTTAAATTGAATTTTTAATAATTAAAAGGATTTAACATGATTAAATTAAACATTAACATCTAGTGAAAGTATTTTATTTGGGTTCCTTGTGTCTCAAAAAAAATTTCTTTGATTTTTTCGGGTTTATTTGCTATTGTTTGGAGCTCAAAATGTTTTAGTTGAATTTCTGAAAATTAGAAAATCTCAAAAATCTCTAAAAGGCCAAGTGGGCTGAAGCCCACCTGCTAGCCTAGCTCAGCCCACCTTTCCCTCCGCCTAATCCAACCCACCAACCCGACCTGCCAAACCGCTGCGTCTCAGCCACCCGATCTTTCACAGCCACGCATCAACCATCCGGAGACCCCAGCACTGTTCATTTGTGCCGTTTGTCATCGGCTGTTCGATCTCCCGTGTACCATATGTCATCCATCGGCTAGCCCGTGCACTGTTCATCGTCGTCTTCCTCGTGAACTCTCTGCCGTTGTCTCCGTCTTGGCTACACCTTGGCATGCATGTCCACCGTAGACTCTTCACTGTGTCTGACTTGGATGCCTCGACGTCTTGGTATAAAACTGCACCGCCGCCACGCCTTCTGAGCCCGTAGCCAACTACCGACTCTGTTCTTGCCTTCCAAGCCCTATCGTCAAGCGTCGTCGCCCTCGTCATCTTCGGCCGTCGTCGTTGCCCTTCTACCGGCAAGCTGCACCTCGCCCCATCTTCGCCATTTGCCTCGCCACCGATGAGTCTCCGCCATTTGCTGTTGTCCATCCTCGCCGCCGCTGTCTCATCAGCTAGTTCGCCGTCGCTCGCTCGCTCGCCCACTGTGCCACCCTCGAATCATGTGCCGTCGCCCCAGTTCCCGCACCCACTAACGTTAGCCGTGACACCAGACCCACCCGTGCCACATGACCCTTCGTCTCCTCCGCAGATGTGGTCCACCGTGCACCAAGCCACACTGACATGTGGATCCACTTGTCAAGACGAATATTTTGTAGACTTGTGAGCCGAGTCAGCCGCCACCTCACCTACCACATCGGCCCTAGCCGCAACATCAGCAAGCCTAGTCATAGTGCATTGTTCTATGAGCCGAGTTCATGGTAGACCAGCTTTTCCATGAGCTGAGTCTACAGCATAGTCTACAACATAGTAGCCTGTTCTTCTTTGTCCCAACTTCGATTGACCCGATACTTTTTCATACTTCATCTAAAATTGAGCTCTATCTTTTGGTTATAGTTTTGTAGTTTTTTGAGTTTATTTAAATTTTATTTGAATTTATTTTGTATTTTGTTTTATTTTCTCTCTCGTTAGATCATACTTTTGAAGAAGCTGAAGTATGATTTGAAGATCAAGAGCCATTAACTGAGCAAGGCCAAGGCAAGTTATGTCCTTTGATCATGTTGAACCTAGTTTTCAAATCTATTATGTTTTATTTTATTTTAAATTATCATGCATCGCTATTTTATTATAAACCTTTGTATTGGTAGTTAATATCCAAATTGATTAATCCCTCCTTTATAATATGAATGCCATGATTCCATTGTTACTATAGGATGGGTAATTATCTAGTAATGTAATATTAGTTGTCACATGGGTTGTACATTTACATTGCTTAGACATGCTTGATACTAGTAAGTTTGGTTATCATCACATATGATTAATTAATTAATTTTTACTTAATGATATATTGGAACGTGGTGGTCAGCCACAATTATAAAATTTAATTGCCATGACATGGGTAGTGTCATTGGTGTTGGTTATACAAAATTGGTTTTCACTTGGGCGAATGATCGTGTAGTAAAGTGGGTGCAGTTTGGACATTAGAATGTGGATGTTTCGCTTGGGTAATGTTTAAGGACTTAATTTTGTGTGGCATTGATCTGAGCCTTACCGTACAACCACATGTCTAGTATGGGATGGACCTGGCTGATTAATTTGTGATGTTTTAATTTTGGTTCCGTCTTTGAGATGTCACTGGGTGTCACTCAGTTGAGGCAGAAGGACCAGGTCAGTAGGAGGTACCTGAAGGAGGATACTTCGATGATTTTGCGGATTAGGACTTTGCTCCCCAGTTGATTGCTTGTGGGCATGTCGAGTGGCTACTATGCTTTATTTCTGTTTTTTTGCTGCATGTTTCTTAAGCCATTCAGGCTATTATCTGTAAGTTTGGCCTTAAGGTCGCAACTCTGATAATTAATCATATTTAAGTCTTTTCTTAGTGAATCATGATATGATCAATATTTCATCTTTGTTTATACTGTGTGCACTAGCGTGATCCTGGACTGGTGCAAAATACACAGGAGAGTCCAGATTTGTATATTCGGGTCTCGACAACATAGAAGAACATGATAAATCTAGCAAGCTAGCACAAGACATGGTAAGATGTAACGCAAGATATCATATCACATAAGGATAATAGTAAAAAATCCATGTATTTATATTATAATGCACATTGCTGAATTTAAAATGCAATATGATGCAATAAGGATCCCAGCTCCCCCGCAGTTAGTGAGTCAATTTTAGAAACATTTTATTTCAAGTTGAGTTATGTCAATATTAAGGCCAAGAAAATCTCAAATGAACTCCCTCTAAACCAAATCAATAAGCAAGAAAGGAAAAGCATAGGAAAAACGAAGAAATACCAGTCCTTAAAGCATACACAAGATAAAGGGATCGCTATGGCTTAGATTCACTCTAATCTACCCCATATGACTCTTAGACTATTAGCTGATTATCTAAACATAAGGGAGTAAATACGTTCGCTATCTACCCAGGGGGCCTACAGCCTAATAGGCCTGAAAGAAATGAGTGAAGTCAACCTAGTGAGAAGCGAAGCAACTAATAAGCAGCATTCTAAGGTCACAAGATAAGAGGAAGAAATCTAAATAACATAGTATGATACCATTCCTAGTCTATGCTAGGAAGACTAATCTAAAAGCACTCAAAAGCAAAGTATAGAAAGAATCAAATGAACACATGATACAAAAAGTACATAATGCTCCCTCTCAGATTATGCCATAAGGACAAACCACCCCAAACTCTCTCCACAAAGCCATGAACCTCCAGCTATCTAAAGACATGGTAAATATATCAGCTAACTAGTGGTCACTCTCTACAAACTGAAGCATTATGTCACCCTTCTCCATATGGTCTCTACAGAAATGATATCAAATATCTATGTGCTTGATTCTAAAGTGCTGCACTGGATTCTTAGCAATGTTAATGGCAGAAGTGTTATCACAAAAAAGTAGAACACTATCTATAACTAATCCAATGTCCCGTAGGGTTGAAACTGTCCAAAGCACCTGACTACAACAACTAGCGGCTGCAACATACTCGGGCCCTACAGTGGACTACTTTCTAGAAAACCATGAAACAAGAGAAGTGCTAATGAATTTACAAGTGCTTGAAGTGCTCTTTCTATCTATCCTGCAGCCAACAACGTCTACATCGAAGTAGGCTCTAAGAGAAAGATAGGAAGTAAAAGAGTATCAGATACCATAGTCTAGAGAAGCTTAAAGGTACCTAAAAATGCGCTTCACTGCCTGACAGTGAGAGGTGTGAGAAGAAGCCTGAAATCGAGCACATAGACACATGGTGAAGTGTATGTCCGGCCTCAAAGCAGTGAGGTATAGGAGGAAGCCAATCATGTTGCGGTACTCCTTTTTATCTACAAGCTCACCATCCTCATTAGAATCAAATGTGGTAGAGGTCATCATCGGAGTTGACACCAGTTTGCCATCACTCATGTCAAAGCGTCTCAAGAGGTCTCAAGTGTACTTGTCTTGATGCAAGAAGGTACCCACTTGAATCTGCTTGATCTGGAAGTCAGGAAGAAGCTTAACTTGCTCATCATGTTTATCTCAAACTCTGTACCCATGACATCAGAAAACTGGGAAACAAGAGTATGAGAGGAGACACCAAAGACAATATCATTCATATAAATATGGACAAGTAGAAAGTTATTGCCAGGCCTATGAATGAATAAGGTCTTATCTGCCTTACCCATCTTAAACAATAAGTCAAAAGTTAGGACTTAAGCCTCTCACACTAAGCTCTATGGGCTTACTTAAGTCCATACAAGGCTTTGGAAAACTTAAAGGGTTTGGGTATTAGTGTTCTCAAAACCTGGAGGCTATCTAACATAGTCTTCTTTCTCAATATACCCATTAAGGAAGGCACTCTTGACATCCATCTGGTACAGCTTGAAATCCTTAGAAGCTACGAATGCAAGTAAAATCCTAATGGCCTCTAGCTAGCTATAGAGGCGAAGATCTCAAAATCTAAACCCTCAACCTAGGAAAAACCATGAGCTATCAGTCTAGCCTTGTTTCAAATGACTACCCCATCCTCACTCTCTTAAAGACCCACTTGGTTTTTATGACATTATGATCACTAGGGGGCTCAACAAGTGATTGGACACTGTTCTTCTCAAAATTCTCTAACTCCTCATACATGGCATTGATCCAAGACTCATCAGATAGCATGACGTACATCTTTGGGCTCAAATGTGGTGACAAAGGTAGGGTGTAGACATAGATGAGATAAGCTAGATTTTGAGCGTGTGACATGCTCAAAGAGATCACTTATGATCTACTCAGAAGGATGATGACATTGAATGTGTTGGAGAGGTCCTGAATGTGATGAAGAAGTGGCATCTACCTCATGAGCTGTGGAGGTAGGAGTAGGGCCACAAGCTCTAGAAGAGCTAGAAGTTAAGGACTAATCTCCCTGAGGCGCTGTGATAGAAACAGGCAACTCAGGGGTAGATAGGACTGGATCATGTAAAGAACCTTCATCTCCATCATCCTCATCATTTACAAAGATGGTCTCGGATTGTATAACTAGACTTGAGATATTGGGCCTAGTACCAGGACTAGCCTCATCGAAAGCAACCTCACAGTTCTCTATTATCCTACTCATATCATAGTTCCAGACCCTATAACTCAGCGAAGAAGTCGGGTTATCCAGAAAGATACCATTAGATAAACGTGACTCAAACTTATCTAGGTTTCTAGACTTCGGAATAAAAACTTGCAACCAAAAACACAAAAATGTAAGACACTAGGCTTTTGCCCATATATTAACTCATAAAAAGTGTGATGCAAGTGTGCCCTAAGAAAACTGTATTTGAAACATGGCAAGCGGTAGTTATAGGCTTAGCCCAAAACTTCCTATGTGTAACACACTTATCTAGCATCGTCCTGGCTATTTTAATCAAAGTACAGTTCTTCCTCTCCACAACACCATTTTAATGTGGGATGTATGGAGAAGAGAACTGATGCTCTACACCTGTCTCATCATAGAACCTCTCAAAGAGGAGTTCTTGAACTCTGTACCATTGCCACTACAAATTGCTCATAAGGCACCAGGGTGCTCAACAACAACCTTCGAGGTTAAGAAAAACAGCCAAGAGAATCTCGAGAAGTCATCAACCATAGCAAGAACATACCACTTCCCACCAGCCGACTTTACTCTAGTTGGACCAACAGTGTCCATATGAAGAAGCTGTCTTGGTGCATCGACCATAGTCACAGTGTCTGAAGGATGAGAAGTAGCAATCATCTTGCTATGTTGATAAGGAGCACAAACTAAGTCTTTTAACCATCTTAAGCTTAGGCATACCACAAATGAGGTCTTGACCGCTAACTCGGGTCAAGTGATCAAAGCTAATGTGACCAAATCTCCTATGCCAAAAGGAAATATCATAGGACTCGGAAGCAACTAAGCACCAGAGAGAATCACTAGAAGACTCGACAAAATCAACATAAAAGATCCTCCCAAACTTAGAAATCCTGCAAACTAGACTTTCTGAAGAATCAAGAATTTTATAAGCATTTTTTTAAAGCTTACCTCGAAATCACCATCGGTAAGTTGGGAAACAGATAGCAAATTATATTGTAGCTTACTCACTAAGTCAACATCCTTGAGAATTAAAGAATCATTAATGCACACAGTACCTTTAGCGATGACTCGACCTAAAGAATCGTCTCCAAAGGTGATCATCTAATCACCTGAAGCTCAGACTAGGGAAGAGAACCAATGTTAATCTATGGTCATATGATGAGAACAACCAGAGACAACAAGCTAAGCATCTCCCTTCCTAGCCTGACAAACCTGAATCAGTGAGAAGTAAACATCGGTGGCTCAGTACTAGGGTAAATAAGAACAGATCTCAGAACCCAGTATTGAGCCACAAGATGAGTAGAAGATCCAGTCAAAGACACAAAAGACCAACCTCTAGTGACACTATACAACTCACCTCTCACAGAAACAGGAGGTCTAGAAAGAGAACTCAAACATCTGCCTGATGAATACTCATCACATCGTGGATAGCTACCTTGACGGGGAAAACGAGATTTATCCTCAGGACGGCAGAAACCCTAACCAGGAGCAACTCAAGATCCAAAAGTAGAAGAAGTCTAAAACCAAGTCCTCGACGCTGCCTAAAACCGAGTAAGTCAGGGGAGCAACCTACAACTCTTGACCTCATGTTGGTATTAGGAGCACTTCGAGTCTGGGTTGACCCTGAATGCCCCTAAGAACATGAGCACGATCTTGGCATGCCTGAAGTAGAACTCAACTAAGTATCCATCCTTCTGACAGAAGGTGCAATGATACTTTGCCTTCTGAGAGGTCGAAGTAGTAGGAGGCAGAACCTTACTATATGAAATCTCCTGGACAATGCCCGTAGACTTAAACACTATCTTCTTAGAGTCAGCGCAGCCTTGATCACACCTCCTGTTACAGCTCTAACAACTGCAGGTGGATGTTTCCTTACATCCTCTAGAAAATCATATCCTAGACCTTAATTAAATATGCAAATCTTATATTTGTCCATGATAAGATTGAGCCTTTTGTTGCCTCCAACAAATCTTTCAATAGTGTTCGTGAGGTACTCACACTCCTAAAAAAGGGAAGCACAAGAGGAATATAGGGAAGAAGCAGCTGAAGAACCAGAAGGAGAAGATCAAATAGCATATACATATCTCTCCCTATACACAGCCGCCTCAACCTTGAGGGCTTTGCATGACACACATAGGGCAATCATAATCCTAGCCATCTAGGCCTCGTATCCCTTCCTAAAAGTCTCTTGCATATCCTATATTTTATTCTCTACTTCAGCACAGAACAAGCAAGTAGATTGTGGTTTCTCTAGTAGGTCCTTAACTAGCTTCACATATTTTTCATCCAAAGCAATCAATTCAGATTTTAGTTTTTCACAATTATTGCATGATGAGCTAACAGGAGCCTTGGAAGTATATTGAGCCATTTTCTTATTATGATCACACATATCCTAAAATTCCTTAGATATAGATTCAAATTCAGCAGTCTATTTAGGACAGTTGGTACAAGAAGCAACAAGCACAATGAATGCAACATGTCAGCAATTTTATGATCTGCCTTCTTTAAGTTATTCTTCAAATTGACACAGCTATCACAAGTTTCAAGTAGACCAAAGAGCGAACTATACAAATCCCTAAAAGCATTATCCTTATCCTCGCATGAGGTGCAGACTGTAGTCTTGGAAGAATCAAACTGACATGGAGTAACTCTAGTCATCTCTAGTTCATCTAACAGACTAACATTCTCCACCTTAAGCAAATGAAGCTCAGAGATCACACTATCATGCAAGGTCTTTAGTTTTTCCATATCTCCAAGTAAGGAAGAACAAACATCACAATCGTCATAGGATGAAATAGATCTAAGTGAAGCAAACTCCTGTGATAAGCTCTCTACATCCTTCTTTAACTCACCACACCTAGTTCTAAACCTATCATAGAATTTTTCTAGCTTTAGAAAAGTATCATTGAGCTGGTCGTAGGAGGGTCCTACCTCATCGGAGTCGCTATAGAGATCGTCATCATTGATGCCGTTCTCATCAACCATGAAGCACATCCCGGTGAAGCCATCGTCGTCCTTGGTGTCCTTCTACAAATCATCCTTACCGTCGTCGTCGCTCCAACCCTCCATGTCACTGAAGCCAAAGTTGTCGAAGGTGGTGAGGACGTAGTGGAAGAGCTTCTTCGCCTTGCCAAAGTTGTGGTACTTCTTCTCTTGCCTTGATCCCGAGCTGGCGGCTTCTTGTTGTAGTTTTTGTTGGTGTAGTCATTCTTGCTTGCACCGCAATAGTCAATCTTGCCCTTCTGCAGCTTAGGGTAGTTTGCTCAAAAGTGGTTGGAGCTACCATACTCAAAGCAGATCACTAGACCTCCTCTCTTTATCTCTCTAACCCTTTTGTATGCTTGTGAAAACTTTCTGGCTAAGAGGGCTTAGTCACTCTCTGAAAACTGCTCAAGTTGTTCATCACTCATCTCGCATAAAGCATCCAAAGAGTAACCAAAAGCACTATCAGAAGATGCTCTAGAAGCACATGTGGGATCAGTGATCAAGGCCATCGACTGTGACTTCGTCTTGTAAGAGACAATGTTGATCTCATTAGTCTTGAGACGCGAGTACAACACGTCAAGACTCAAGGTTGATAAATTAGTTGTGTCTATAATGGTGGTCACTTTCATCTCCCAAACTCTAATATCTAATGTAAAAAGCATCTATCGAGTGTTATCTGAGTCTGGGTATGTGAGACCAACAGCTCAAAGGTTGCTCAATATTTTGTGAAATCTGCCAAGTCACTCATCCAAGGACTCACCAGCAAGCATCTTGAATTTGTTGTACTCCCTCTTGTACTGGTCCTATCAAACAATCTTGATCTGGGTGGTGCTCTCATTGTATGCATCAAGGGTCATCCAGATATCGTATGCCGACGTGAGATGAGAGATGCGACCAAACTCACTTTGGCTAAGATCCTGAATGATGATGTTGTTGCCTTAACGTTTACCTCAACATCTGGCATATTCATAATCATGATGTTATTATTAGCAGGAACAACAAACTGAGTCTTAACCTTTTTTCAAATTGCATAGCCTTGAGCCTAAATGTAAAACTCCATTCTACACTTCCAAAAGGGATAGTCGATCTCATCAAAGATAGGAGGCTTGGTGGAATACTTGTTTGCTACCATGGCTCCTAAAACCGGTTAAAATCTATGAGAAGAGCTAACTAAACTCTGATACCACTTGTAGAACCGAAGATGGCAACAGACGGGAGGGAAGGTGAATGGTGCCTTAAAATGTTTCTTCAAGTATTCAACTATCCCTTACTCCTATAGCTATAGAGTTATGAAGATTAGGATAGAAAACCAACACAAAACTCAGCTGAAGAAATTAGAAAATTGGTAGCACCTTTTTTATAACTCAATATTACCTTTTTCGGTAGTACCACAATTATAAAAGTGGTAGTACCTTTATCTTCAATGAATAATAATTTTAGCCCAAGTTCAGAAACCAAAATCGATGGATCTTTTTATCCGAAGATCCAAATGACATAAAATTTTGTAGGGATTTTCTCTATGATATTATGAACCTATTCTAACAAACGATCATGAAAATCATGGCAAAGTTGAAACATTTTTCAGTTTGAAGGAGGTTGCACTGAAACCGAGCCAAAACCAAAATCAATGAATACAACTTGCTCGAGAGTAGTGCCAAAATGGCTTACTTGGCCCATTCAAGCCACGTGGTGCAATCCTGCCATTTGATTTCATTTCAATATTTCCCATCTTTCTGGCGCTATGCTTGAGCTCACCATCTCACCCGACATCCTTAATCATTCCAGGCCTTAGCTTTTTCTTGAGCCTAGCCCCGATCCTTGCCGTTGACCATGGTTGACTCCAAATGACCTTGCATATTCTAAGATAATGTCGGAACCCAAGTTTACTAACCTGAACCCTCTGTGAAAACACTACACTATTCCCTGGATCAGTAGATAGTGCTCACAGATACATGGCTACATCATTTCATACACAACAATACCATACATTACATTACCAGAGTTCAAATAGACCACGTCAGGTCGAGTTTACATCAGGGCCATCGGGCCAAATGGATACAATACATAAAGAGCGAAAGCGGAAACGTACATAAGCGGGATAGGGCACAACTCGCCACAGGCAAGTGACTGGATCAACTTAGGTGCCACCGCTATTAATCAGAGACCTAAATAATAACAGATACACCCACAAACTAGCCTGGTCAACTGGACTGAGGCGAGGGGCAAGACTACCGTAACCTAATCTAGTCTCCTCCATCTTCATTTCCTTCAGCATCCTAGTCCTCGTAGTAGACATAGTGCCCTTGATTCACGGCTTCTGAATGGGGGCGTTAAGAGCGAGCGTGAGCACACTTCAACATGCTCCGCGAGCCAACACACAAAATGCATACAATTACTGATGCAAGGTTAAACAAGGGTGGCTTGGGTTCTTTTATTTGCTTAAAACGACTTTTGGAATAATCATAATTTAAAAGTCCCTATGACCTAGCATTTCACAAAAACTTATGCTTAGATAATTGAAAGTGTGCAATAATTTATAATGGGGTAGGTTCTATCCACCGATTTCATGGTTCCAACCACCAATGCTTACTTTTGATTAGCAGGTTACTTCCACCTTAATACCAACACTGGAGTACATCCCTCCAGGAAAATTTAGCAAAGTCAGTTACATCTGCCTGACAGTTTTTTCCCACCCTCAAAAGTTTTGAAATAGAACTAACTCGAGGAAGATTTCCATGTCCGCCCTTGACCGTGGGCACGGCTATTCGAATAGTTTGTACTCTGCAGAGACTGTACATCTTTACCCACAAGAGATAATCCTCCCGATGGTTCTACACGATTCCTTGGTCATGTAGATCGAGAGACTACCATGAGGCCTTTACAATACCTCGCCCTCTAGCTTCTCACTCCTATGGGGTTGCTTCCATAGGTTGTGCAGGATGTCTACCATAGGTTAGCGCAGTCGGACTCCACTCTCCACATACGCTATCCTAGGCGACGTCACCTACATCCGGTGTCCTGTTCCACGTGGGGCTTTTATTACCCACCTACACACGTTCTCCGTGAGATGACGAGAGAGTCTAGTAAATTACTTAGCCAAGCCTACATTATGCCAGCTTGTGGTTGCACTGTTGTACACGGAGGGGTCCACACAGGATTAAGTCCTTAATTTGTCTGGGCGGTTCATTCCACTAACCACAACCTTGTGTTACATCCACACCCACCATTCTTACCATCCGCCCAGACTGGTATAGCAGATCTTTAGGGTTTTGAGAAGCATAACATAAGTTATTATAAACGTTCAGCCACATACATCCCATGACTATCCCAAAACTAGTTTTCATAAGTAAAGAATGATGATCAGGGCCGCTAGTGCCCTGGATTTGACAAGACTAGCATGGCAGTAATATGACTTATAACTACCATAGTTATCATTAACATCTAGGGCGACAATGGTCAGGTGATTCAAGTATTACTGGCGGGGTATCATTTTACTAGGTAGACACATGGATGTTAGCTACCTTAAGAGTGGCATACTTTTGCATATAAAGTAAAGCATGCAAATTTGGATAAGTTAAATGGACATAGTTTCACATAAAATATAGGCGCAAAATGATCAAAGTATTGACTCGCCTGGATCAAGAGCTTGGGGGTCTTGTGCCGCTTCAATCGGGGGCTCGTTCACGTCTTCGAACTCTACTCGGAAGAACGCATCGGAAAAACAAGCAAGCTGAAGCAAAAATAAATACCCAAAAGAAATAAAACAAAACTTAAATGAACTCAAAACTGAACCAAACCAGAATCATCAGATAGATCTTGATTTTAGAAAAATTTAGAAGCCGGTTTCATTAAATTGGAGTTATGGTGAGGGAGATATAGCCTTTCAAAGTTTTATTTCTCAGGAAATTCAGAAAATAAAAAGGGAGAGAGAGATTCGCTGATAGGTGGGGCCCGAGAGGAATTAACTGACTATCGGATTATTACCATTTTAAAGCGGCTGACCGGTTGACCCATCATTAAAAGAGTTAATACCAGTTAGCAGTTGCTTAGGACAGCGGTTAATTAGCGCATTTACTGTGCTGGCTTGCTGCTCGGTCATAGCGAGGTCTGGCCGTGAGTGCGGCGGAGCCGGCCGGCGGCGAGGGGCCACGGTGGCGCGACAGCGTCGGCCAAAATGAGCTCCGCAGCATCGCACGCACCTCAGGGAAAAGTGGGGCAGCCGAATTTGGCCTGGTGGCGACCGGCGACGAGCGCGGTGGCGGCCGAAACAAGGGAGGTTGGGCACCAGCGACTCGGGCCGTTAGAGCTCGATTACTCGGCATGGGAGCATCCATGGACGGTCCTGAGCTCACCTACAGTTCGAGCGGTGGCCGAAGTGAAGCCGAGAGGGCTGGCGGTGGGGAAGGGCTTGACGGCGAGAAAGATGACGGTGACGGCTCACTGGGGAGGGAGGCGGGGGTGGAGCTTGGGGTGTCCCGGTGGTGCTCCAAGTTCGGGGAATCGGCCTGGGGCGTTGTAGTTCTCCTAGAGGACTCGGCGCCGAAGTTAGGGAAGAAGAGCTTCGCCGGCGGCCTGCAGGGGAAGAGGGGCTAATTAGTTGAGGGAGAAGGAAGAGAGAGCTATGGCGAGTGTGGGGAAAGGCTCAAAGGGCCATGGCATCGACCGGTGGCACTTGGCCGCGGGGATTGTCGGAGAGAAGCCGACGGCAGAGAAGACGGTGATGGAGAAAACCGGTGAGCGGTGGTGTGGGTGTGCGGTGAGGTTGGGGTGCCCCTTTTATAGCGGGTCAGGGAGAGGAGGGAGATGCCAAGGGGACTCGGCGGCATGGCACCGGGCGTGCGGGTGGCGTCAGCCCTGTGTGCCCACAGTCTGGGAGTGGCAACCGGTGACTTGTCGGGCGCAATTGAAGGCGAGGAGCCGAGCTTGGCCCGGCGTGGGGGCGGAGCGGAAAGCAAGGTCGCGACGTGACTTGCACAGTGGGCGGCAGAGGAGTACTACGGCAGCGCAGTGAGGGGAGAAGGCGACAAGCGATGCTCGACAGGGCGGGGGTCAACACGAGCGGAGGACGTGCGGGAGATGACCAGGGACGCGACAGCGTGCCAGTGCCGCTCCTCGGCCGGGCAGCGACAGACGGCGAGCCGACGCACGGGCAGAGCCGGACACGGCGGCGCTGAAGGCAAGGCGGGGGAGAAACGAGCCAGAGGCCGGCCACGACCGGGTGCTGAATGCGAGGGCGATGGCGTTGACAACGAGGGCGCTGGCGCTGTAGGCGAGGCTGTCATCGCATTAACTCGCCGGCGCGGGTGGGTGGAAGAAGGCGACGAGTGGCGGCAGGGACAAAGGAGGAGAGGGTGCTGCGGGCAGGAAGAAGGAGGGAGATGGAGCCAGGGGAAAAGATGAGCGGCCGAGATTGAAAGGGGTTTTTATTTTATTCCTTTTATTTTTTTTCTTCCCTTTCCTCTTTAAAAAATAAAAGCACATTTGAGATTTTTCAGATTTTGAAATATGACTTTAAATTCTAGATTTTGAAAGGTGACTTTGAATTCTCCTTTGGGGTTAAAGCAAGGTGTTTATTTGAAAGCAATTTTGCACTTTTTATTTTTCTTTGAAAAGCACAATGGTTACTAGATTGGAGAATAAAATTCTTTGAACTTTCAGAACACAAATTTGAAATTTTTCGTTAGAATAGGGTTTTGAAAATGGGATGTTACAGATAAAGAAATCATTTTCAAGAACAATTTCTTCACAACTTGACTAATGTTGGCTAAAATATGCATCATGCAACCTTAGTCCAATGACCCATGTTACCCCAACTCAAGCCATAACTAAAAATACAAAATCCTATTTTTCTACGAATCCGGTAGTACCGCACGTAACATATGAGCCAAGTTATGTAAAGAAACTAAATGGAACTAAGAAACTACAATTGAGTCAATTTAGAGTACTACAAGTTTAAGGCTGAAACATTTTGTTTAAGCACTTGATTCCTTCTTTTTGTTCCATTTAGTTTCTTGACATAGCTTAGCTCAATTTTTATACCTTTGGCTAAACTATGAACTTGATCGCCTTGACATGCTAAAATTTATTTAATTTTAGGTCATTGCTTATTTGGCTTTAATTTAGCTATATATGGTTTGCCATGATCTAGATAGCACTTTCATTTTTTATGGCTTAGTGTAATACTTGTAAAGTCACTTTGGATAATTTTCATGGCTCCTAATACTAAAAATAAATAAAATACAACCACTTTATTTTATTTATGCTCTATCTTCTTCTATGTATCTTGATGACTCCATTATCAAAGTGGGAGAAATATCGGTAAAATACACATCTAGAGTGTGATTTCAAAAGATCAGTACAAATGCACATATAGAGCATGATTTGGAGTTTTTGTGCAAAATCTTGCTTTTTAGAGCTTCATTGTGTTTATATGATTTTCTTAATCTTTTGGTCTCTTCTCACTATGACCAAGGTCAAATCGAAAATTGTTCTTTCATATGGAGTGAGATTTCCTAACACATTTAGTGGATATGAAGTTTTTTTTGTTAAAAATTGTCATATTTAGTAGCTTCTATCCTTCTCTGTCTCAAATGGTCATTTTCAGATCATCGCATTCTTTTTTTTGACCATTTGGAGCTCTCTTTGCAAAATTCTTCTTATTTGTTTAAAACCACCTCTTATTTGTATGTTTGAAGAATTGCTAATGGGTTCATCAAGGGGGAGATTGAAGGACCACGTGAGAAGATTTAGGATATTATTGTGATGAACCATTATAAGTTTTGTGGAGTGGTTAAATGATTTTGTAAAGATCGCATTTTGTTTGGGTTGTTTTCTGGAATTTTCAGGAAAAACGGTGGTAGCACAAGTGTTGGTGCGGTCATACCACAGGGCAGTAGTATTGCTGGACATGTGCGATCATACCGCAATACGGTAGCACTGAATTTTACATGACGGTACATTATTTTCATAGAGGTCCATTTTGGGATTGGAAGGTGCGGTGGTACCGGTTTAGGGAGCGGTAGTACTGGCATATTGCATGCCGTACTACCAAATTTCGCAGAACAATAGGATTGTGGGTTTTGAGTTATGGATTGAGTTGGGGTGACCTGGTTCATTGCATTAAGGTTGCATGATGCATGGTTTGGCTAACGTGGGTCAAGTTGCGAGGTACTTGTGTCCAAAAACGATTTCTTTGTCTTTAAACATGCAGTGTCGATTGGAGTCAACTATGGTCAACGGCGAGGATCGGGGCTAGGCTAATGGAGGAGCTGAGACTTAGAACGATCAATGATTCCGGGTGAGATGGTGAGCTTGAGCATGGCACGAGAAAGGCAGGAAATGTTGAAGGTGAGTTCGAATGGTGGAATTGCACCACGTGGCTTGGACGGGCCAAGTAAGCTCGGTGGAACTGGGATGGGAGAGACTTGGCGACTCATGGCAAGCTAGTAATGAACCTACACATGGTAAACATGGTGATTATTTGCAATGGATGGTGATGATCGGGTCAACGAAGGGTATTTTGGGAGTTTGGCCAAAATACTGTAAACTATCTTAGATCAAAATTGTGACCCATGAGTGATGCTTGGAAGAGCGGTTGAGGTCAAGGTGGAGCTGGTTTAATCAAGACGGCCCAAGGGTAAGGATTTAGCGGATGCGTGCTTATGCATTTTGAAAAGAGTGCATACGTGAATATGTGTGAGTAAAATCCATGTGTGTGGGATTGCCGAGTTTCTCCTATTGTGTTAAGTGAATAATATCCACTAAGGGTTAGGATGGATGGTTGTCCACCTATAAAAGAGGGTTGGGATGGAGACAAATGGTTAACCATCCAACCTCTCTCTCTCATGTGCTCTCTTGTTTAGGGTTAGGATTTGAGAGTGGAGTACTTGGTATGCTCTCTGCTTTTAAGGTGGAGTGGCTGTAAAACCAAGCTCTTCGAGTGGCAATACATCAATATTTGGTTATATTCATGTCTATCTCTTGTTTTGATTGATTTACTCTTGTTTAGTTGGTTTTGATCTCTTCTCTTCCCTCTTCTTGATCTTATTGTGCCAATGATGTGAATGAGATGGAGATAACCTCTTGATATCAATCTCCAATTATCTAGACACTTTGATAGCAAGTTCATTAAGAATCTCGATTTTGGTCTCAACAAGTGATTTCGTGTTTCAAAGTTTTTTGGGTCGTGTTCTTTGGTCTTCTATCTTGTTGTGATCGACGACGAGGTCATCGCTTCACTGCGCCAACGGCTCCCCCACCCCCACCGACCACAGAGCTCAACCTAATATTCTCTTAGCCCTCACCTCGCTGACCCGCCTTTTGGTGCCACCCACTATCCTCCATCAACGCCACCCCGTCGGCTATCACGCGGGAGCGAGAGTGAGCGAGAAAGCTACAGGGAGAGGGAGTGAGCAAGAGAGAAGAAGAAGAAGAAAAAGCTAAGGATGGTATACTGTTTTCTAATTTTTCTTTGAGAAAAAATAGAAATAAAAAAGACGGTGGCTCTCACTCCATTCGTTAACGCACGAGCAAATCAAAAATCCATTTCGACCGCATCATGCCATCATCATCACACAAAAAAAAATATGTATCATAATTAATATCAAACTAGACCTTGGGCGAGAGTAAACCAAGCAACGGGCTTCGAGTCAGACAGTTGAATTTATGAAAGTTTCCTCCATTCAACAGGCCTTTTTCTTGTGTTGATGTGGACAATAGCGAGGTACGCAACAACGCTGGGCGGCGGTCAAGTGGCAACTCAAGCCCCACCCCTGCAGCATTATCCAGAGTGGTGGGTGGGCCCCACCATAATGTTTACTAGTGCTAAGCTGACACAGGCCAGCTCCTTGATGAGCTTTCCCGTCGCCGGTATTCTTCTCTTTTAATGTCATGATGCTACTTGTCATGGTAGCATTGTTTTGTTTAAGCAAGGAACTCTTATCTTCAAAAGAAAAAGGATGACACTAGATTGCATTAATACGAGGTTATCAATTTTCTTTGGCAAAAAATCTAGGGACCTACCGTAGTGACCGAAACGTTCCGCAATTTTGGACCGAATTTTTTTGAATAAGACAGCAGGAAAGAATCCTACTGAAAAAATTAATTAAAGCAAACAAAGTTTACATGCAAAATTTACAAAAGAAAACAGACAAACTTAAAAAAGGAAAAATCAGTCTAGATTATTGAACCAATCTATGATGAATGGTTTGTAAATGGTTTTAGCCCTATGGATAACCATGGCAAACTCATGCTTGAAAATATTCCTCCATCCTGCGAAATCTAGGACGATTTGCTGAAAAATCCTATTACTCCTTGTTTTCCAAATTGCACATACAGACCGAAGTCGTTCACATAGTTCAAATCAAATTTGAATTTTAAACTTTAAAGATCAGCCGCTGTGTTAACACATGTATGCAACTAGCCTAGTGGTAAGAGCGTACATATGCACCAAAATTGATGATATTAGCATCTCTCAAAAGTGAATCCGAAAAATTAAAAATGCTACATCTATGGGTCTTCACTAGAAGTTAGGAATATGTTGGATCGAAAATTCTATCAATCCAATGCCTATGATAGGATATTTTTGTGGTATGCTATTAAAAAAGATATAATATCGGCATTAGAGGAGAGAAAAGCCCAAAATTGTCAAATGACTTGATCTTTCTAGATGAAAAAGATCTATAGTGTTAAGATTCACGCACTAGCCAAAGCTAAACTAGAGGTTTAGTTGATACTCTTGTAAGCAAGAAGAGGGACTTTGTCAGACAATTGTTAAAAAAAATTATGAAGGAGTAACTAAGTTGTGTTTACGTGTAGTAACTTTACCATTAAGAGTTGTATACGCTAGGTTTTGAATAGAATATCCACAAGGTGAAATGACTTATTGGTCAACAATTTAATGACACTAGTCAAGTAATAGTCAATCACTCCTTAAGACTCCAACGAAGAATTCATCTAGAAGGTGAGAAAGACCTCATGAAGAGGCTCATCATGAAGAAATTATGAAGGAGTAACCAAGTTGTGTTTACTTATAGTAAACTCAATGCTAACAGTGGTATACCCGAGTTTTAAATAGTATACCCATAATGCGGAATGACTTATTGGTCAACAATCTAAAATATGTGGGGACACCTGTGGGTTCTATGGTCTAATGACACTAGTTAAGTAATGGTCAATTAATCCTTAAGACCCCTAGAGAGAATTCATCTTGAAGGTGAGAAAGAAATCATGAAGAGGCTCATCGTGAAGATGAAAACCTAGCAACATAAGTGTGCACAAACTATCATGTTGGGAATGTGGAGCAACAACAAATATTTCATTTTAGGAAATGACAAAGATTGGTTAAAAGAATCTCAAATTAAGAGGATATGGGACAAAGGAATAGTTGTTGACATCATTGCCTTGATAACTACTAATGTTTTTGTAATGAGAACCCAGATTGGGAACTAGAGTCTATGACAAAGAGATACTTGAAGCGCTCATATCGAGTCAAATGAAGAAAGTAATTGAGACTGAACCATAATCGCTAAATGCATATCTTAGAACTAGCAAGCTTAGACTTATTAGGCCATTATGAAAATAATGAGGTGATGAAAAACAATGGTTCTTGTGTCCTTGTAAACACTAGTACTCTCTGATTATGAATAAAAATGTATTCTTCTACATGGTATTTCCAGCAAATGGCATGGATAAAGAATATGTAGTTAATGGATTATGAAAATCTGTACGAGGACATCCTTGAAGGAATTAGGACTTGTGATGAGAAGGAAAAAAATCGCAACATATATATGTATACACCTCACACCTATGAATATGTCTCTAATTGTGGGATGACCACTAATTTCTTTGAAGGAATAAGTCAATAAATGACTTACCAATCAATATATGAAATCACACCAATGACTATGTGATCTCAAGAAGTGGACAAAAACCTATATAGACTTGAGAGAATGAAACGAGGAACCATAAGAATACAAGTGTGCCATATAAACACCTTTGAAGTGCATATTCCACTAGAAGATAATGGAATGGTGGTATCATCTAGTACCATGAAGGTGTAAGTATATTGGTGATATTGGCAACATAATTAATCTCCTAAATGCCAATTTAGACCGGTTATATTTTACTCTATAGTGGTACAATCCAATGCTTGTAGTTCTATTCTGCGGAATAGATTGATTAGTTGTAACTTTGAAAATCAACCTAGAGAAAGTTGCAATGTATTTTGCCGTAGACGAAGAGGGTTGATAAGTCATATCCAAAAGGTATATGACAATGCAAGTACTTTTACCCCATAGTCATATGTAAGGATAAATATTTGCTTGTATTACACAACTATACAGTGGTTATTTGAAAATATTTAGCATATTGTTCCCGTATTATTTTGTCCTAAACATATTTGGAAGAATAGTTAGATAAATGTCTAGAAGACTAAATATAGGGATAATCTAGTCTATTTCTCACAATGTCATTAGCTATGTTTTATTTCTGAAAAATATGATTACGACATTGGAATCAGAAGATTCCAACAGACATTGTCCTGAGGGAGAGCATATATGCTTTGATCATCATGCTTTTGGATTATGGAAGTCTTAGTTTTGATTTACCTAGAAGGAATCAATTTAATGATCACTACCTAAATTTACCTTAAAGGTTTTACCACTTAATTGTTTAAGATCTAGTGGATCAACATTGCAAGAACTATGAAGATCATGCATACATCATGAAGAATACATGGTCCAAAAGATTATTTGATCAAGAAGATCAAGTGTTGCATTCCTTTTTTTGTTAGTGAGTTTTTGCTATAAGATCTTTCTCGTAAAGTTTTTAACAGACAATAAGGGTAGTACAGTTTGCGTATGTGATGTGCTTTTTCTATTATCTTTTCACTAGATTTTTGAAAGAAATTTTTGACGAGTTATATACATAACATAGTATTCACTCAAAGAGAAGTATTATGAAACCTATCTAGCTCCATACCGGTCAGCTTTAGGTAGAGTTTCATGCCCCTGTAGGACTCATGGGCTCATACTAAATAGAGATTTCCGGTACGACTATTAGTAATCAGACTATAAATACAGAGGAGATGTTTAAGATTATATATTGAAAAACCATATCAATAAAGCAACATGTCCCCTTACATTTTGTCCTCATGTTTCTTGTTCTCGATTATGGTTGATTACGACGACATTGGTTATTCACCAGCACGGAGAAAGGGCATATATGCCCCTAATAATGGCCGCCCGTTTTTTGTTCTTTACCGCCGCGCCACTGAAACCGGTCCTCTTCCTCCTCTCCCCACGCCCACTCAGAGTCCGAGTCCACTCCCACAAATTTCGCACCCCCTTCCTTTCCGCGTCTCCCTGAGCTCCCTCGACCATTCCTTTCTTTTCTGCCTGAGCACGAGATGGCGGCGGCGGTGAGGGTCGAGAAGGCGACGAGCGAGCTGCTGCTGGGCCCGGACTGGACCCTCAACATCGACATCTGCGACGCCGTCAACTCCGATCACGGGTCTCTCTTTCTCTCTCTCCCTCTCTCTCGCGTATTGTTTTGAATTCTTGGTTCTCGTGCAGCCGCAGTAATATCAAATATTTCTTCGTCTTCTACCCCTTCTCTGTTATTTGGACATCGAGCACACTAAAGCATGGAAGGAAAAGTGGGTTTCCTCTAATTACGACTAGAGGTATTATTATTGCTCGTATAGCCGGTAGTTCCATGGTAGAATCTTCGGTGTGCAAGGGTTGATGGAAAAATTTTGGTTCTACCTTCTGTCAATACGTGCCTTGATCTCATGATTTGTGTCTTGTGTTCTGCTTTTTACTTTGTCATCTTGGAAAAGCTGCCCCTTGCTTGATCGTTGGCCTGTAAAGGGCTGATTGGAGATTGTTAGTACGCGCTGCATAAAGTAGTATTTGTAAGCAGAAAAATTCCATTGAAGAGATATTTTTCAATAAGCCTTTTTTTTATCAAACTCAACATGAAAGAAATCTTGCTCAGAGTAGTTTGCCTCTTTAGAATATTTAATACCCTCTTTTGATGCAATGGATTTTTTCATACTTAGAAGCAAAACAATTGTAAAAGATGGAATTCAAACTGATTTTTCCCTTTTCTGTAAAGCTTCCTGTTATCAATTCCCTCTAGTCTGTTCAGGAAAAACAAAACAGCATATGTAGCAGGAACACAAGTAAAAGCATACACATTTTTCCTCTGAAAGATGATACTCATGCTTGAACGTTGCTCCTCGCGTTTAGGCTTAACCAGGTCTACAATGTGGACTCGACGTAGGCACAACGGGACCCTCATGGTCTAACCATTGGACCCTTAAATTGCTAATAATTATTTTTTCTAAAATGATGTTCTAGACATGCACCTCTGAGCTGTGATACCATGTTGATTTTTTTTGTGCATTGACTAGTCTGCCGAAAAGTTAGATATTTGAGAAAACTGCGAGATCCTACTCATACATCAATAAGAAATGTTGGTCAAATAACTAATGCCTTTAACTGCAGACAAGGCATGGAATGGATCAAATCAAGATGTGCATAATCACACCAATTTTCCCAAGAATCATCCTTCAAATAGTTTTGTGAAAACAATTGAGGATACTACCCATTCGTCTTATTGATGAGCTTACAAGCCATTGAGACCAAACCTGTCATTGTAATCCTCATGCGCAACAAGTTCCAATTGGTTGCAACCTCATCTTTCTGGTAACTGCATATGATGAGATGGCAGAAAGCAGCTTATCTTCTTGTTGCAAAACACTGGCTGGGAAGAACTGTCTGCAGAACAAGCTTGGGAGATTCATTTTTGTAACCCCAAACACAAGCCATCCAAACAGGTTTTGTAGGACCTGACCAACCTTTTTTGGGCTGACTGCTGAAATTTTGCAAGTGTATACGGGATGATACTGTGCTTATTTCATTTTGAATGTGAGAATCTGTAAGGGTTATACAGCATGACACAACGGTGCATGCAATTTTCGTATGTGTTTCCTACAAGATTGAATAGTTGAGCTTACAATATGCATTGATTCAGGCAAGCAAAAGAGGTTATCAAAGCTTTGAAGAAGCGTCTTCAGCACAAGAGTTCAAAGGTTCAATTTCTTGCCTTGACGGTACGCTTCTTTGCTTAAGTATCTTTTTAGTTCTCTTGGTTTGTCCTTGTGTGAGAATATTGTGAAATTGGTTTGCAGCTATTGGAGACTCTAATAAAGAATTGTGGGGATCACGTGCATTTTCAAGTTATAGAGCGTGACATACTGCAGGAAATGGTGAAAATTGTGAAGAAAAAGGTTAGTTTTCTGTTTTCCCTTACAGTCGCATTGAATTATCTGAATGCTACATTGACTGTGAGTCTGTGACTAATACATTTGATTACCATGTACTGCATAAATATTTTGGGGTTCCTTCTGAAGTGCTTTCACTGTTTCTTTTTGTCATTTTGTTGACCATTTTTACAGGCAGATATGCAAGTGAGAGACAAAATTCTGACACTCGTTGATTCTTGGCAAGATGCTTTTGGTGGTCCTGGTGGGAAGCACCCTCAGTACTACTGGGCATATTCTGAACTGAAGGTGTGTTTGATGTCTGCTAGACTATCGAGAACAAGCTGCATTACATGGGAAACCCATTTACCTATAAACTTTTTAAAGAAACCCCTGTGGCTTTGCTTCCACATGAGGCACACCTGCAGTTTGATTTCTTATCCAGTCACGCATTTGTGCTCTATGTCAATTTTAACCACTTATTGGAGTTAATAAAGGTAAAAAGTTGGCTGGCATTAGTGTTAAGGGTGTTCAAGAGTAATTTATTCCATTTCTTTACACTTTTTCTTCTTGCAAACTAGTCACAATTGATCAAGAATCATATTGAACAACTATGTGGTGTAGTATAGTAAGAATTTTGAACTACATGAACAACTCAGGAAATGGATGACTTTGCAAAAGTTTAAAGGCGCATCTATGTCTCATGCAATTTACTCATGTTTGTGTTATGTACCCACAAATATTCCTTTGTGGAATCTTACTTCAGCTATATGAAGTTGGCACATCTAGTTGTTCAATTCTAGGGCAGTTTATTTTGCATGAACCAATGAATATTTTTACGTGCAGCAATCTGGTGCAGAATTTCCTCGGCGCTCACCTGATGCAGCACCAATATTTACTCCTCCAGTCATTCGCCCAACATCTTTGCCAACATATCTTCAACCAGGGTATGGAATGCCAGTCAATTCTTCCTTGAGACTTGATGAGGCGATGTCATCTAATGAGCCTTCTCTGAGGTAACCGTATTTTAAAAATTGCACTCTGGATGTCAGTATGCTTCTTTTTGTGTGTTCTGTGCTATATGACATTTTTATCTGTTTAGCTTGTCAGACTTGGAACGTATGATGAGTGCTGTGGAACTATTTAGTGAGATGCTGAGAGCAGTGAATCCAAATGATCGTGAGGTATGCATATATATTATGTATTGGATTTTTTCTATTTATATAGCTTATATTTTAATGTTAATAAATGACACTCATATTAGTTAAGTTGAAACTAGGTGGTTTATTGACTACATTACTGTCGTATCCTTGAGTGCACTACTTTGCACAACCTACATCTTAATTTTATCTTTTGGGTTTGAAGTAATTGTTGATTGCTTTGTTTTGGTTAGTATAAAGTTGTCCATTATAATTTTCTAACACTGCAAATATTTCTTATCTTTTAGGCTGTCAATGATGAAATTATCACAGAACTTGTGAACCAATGCCGTTCATACCAGAAAAAGATCATGAGTTTGGTAAGTTCAGTAAGGTATGTGCCTGTGTTAACATTCTCCCCTACATATCTAATCTGTTCAGCTTACTCGTTACCTTTAATAAGGGACAGAGGTCTATTTTGCTCATAGGCTGTTGGTTGTCATTATTTGATGCGAACATAGAAATTACATATGAAACTACTGGGATTACCTATTCAAAAAGGAAAAAGAAACTACTGAGATTACACTATGAATTTAGGAGAGTAGGCTAGGGGCAAAAACGATTGATTGGTTTGCAATGACTAGGAAGTCGGAATAGCAATAGTTCAACGCATAGTTTGAAAGCATGTGTCCATCTAGCATTGATGAGACTTTTCCCCTGTAGGCTCTTAGCCTTTTTGTTCAGAAATAACTGAAAAGGACAAATATAAAACTGTCATGCATTAGAATCCCTGTAGCATATGATGTTTCATGGAACAGCTGGTCTGTAAGTAGCTATAAACTTATAGTTCACTGGGAAAATAAGGCACGGGGGTTTATCTTCAAGTTTTGTTTCGCATGTAGAATGGCAAATTCGGCTTCCCATCTATGTCAAAGCAGACTTCTTCTCGCTATCAGATATGCTTGTGGCTTAGAAATGCATCAGTGTTTTTGCATGCTTTTCTTCATGCGTATTGTAATCCTGTTTTAAATCAATAAAGTTTAAGCTCCTTCATTAAAAAAATTCTAGATTGAAGTCATATACGGTTTGAATGTTTTGCTGCATGAACGTATAAGCACTCGACATAGAGACACTTCAGATCACCGTAAAGATGTCACTATTTTTAATATTAATTGTCTATATATACTGCCGAACTAATTGTCCGAATTACTGTGGGGCATTACAGGGACGAGGAGCTCTTGGGCCAAGCTCTCGACTTAAACGACAATTTACAAATTCTGCTTGCCAAACATGATGCAATTGCGTCTGGTTCTCCTCTACCAGCTGAAGAAACAGATGTGTTGAGTGAGTTACCAGCAGGAACCACTCGAACCCCCTCTGCAACAGTTGCTCCTACCATTGTCTCAACCAATGTATTGGACGACGAAGAGGAAGAAGATGAAGATGACGAGTTCTCCCAGCTAGCCCGGAGGTAATACTGAGCCAATCTTCTTGTTTTCTACTTTCATTTTTTTCTTACGTCATCCGGAGCTGATGACTACTTGTGATCAGGAATTCGAAATTGAGGTCAGCAAATGCCAAGATCTGCTCTTCTGGCTTAGGGACATCTTTGTCGACCACCCACGATGGAATAGCAAGTTCAGCAGCTTCTGTTACCTCTACAGCCTCACCATCTAACCCAAGCAGTGCATTATCTTTGCCTGATCCTCCAGCTCCTGTGAGAACTTCTCCAGAAGAGCAGGTTATCAATGACCTTCTCGCACTCACCGTATCATCAAACCCTTCACCACCACCCCATAGTGCGCAAACACTTGAACCTGCCTTGAATCAAGGTGGTTCCCCAGCCAATGATCATCCACAGCCTTACTACGTAAACCAAGGAAATGCAGCTGCACCGTACAATAGTTACGCTGCTCCTTGGGCTCAGCCTCAGTCTCAAACTGCAGGCGTTCAGCAGCAATCACCACCTCAATCACAATTGCCATACAACTCGTCTCCTTACCCCCCACCGCCTTGGGCCTCTCAGGATAACACCGAATCAAACCCTTTCATAGCTGCTTCATCGCAACATCATTCTACCTCCAACTCGCCTATGAACGTGCCATTGAATTTGAGGCCTGTACAGCAATCACATTCTTTTGGGGTACCACTTCGAAGTTTTGGGTCAGAATCACCAATAAAGCAGACATTGAAGCAACCGATATCTGCAGGGACTCGCAGGCCGTCTTATGTTTCTTCTAACAAGTTCTTCGATGATCTGTTTGAGAAAAATGCCGATGGTAGCCTGAAAGTGGGCAATACCGTTGGTGCCGGCACGTCCAGTCCATACAAACCATAGCGATGACAGTCGAAAAATAATGCAAAACAATATTAATCGTGCTACATCGTTTGCTTGACTTTATCTTTGCAATGTCGCCGGTTTTCCTGCAAAAATTGTGAAGTTTCCTCTTGCTAAGTCGGATTGATTTGGCTGATGTTATGGGGAACATGCTGATCTATTCATAAATAATTTATGGCAACAAACTATGTGACGGCATCAGTCTCTTTGCTGTGTAAATATTTTTAGGGGCAAATGGTTGTTATCTAGTTCAAATTAGATGCCATTGTAAGGCTTGACGTCCTATGTGCAGAACCTGTATATTGTAGCTGGTTGTTATTTTCCTTTGGTCATTAAGGGAAACATACTAGCGTCTAGCAGTCGTCCAACAAAATTGTTGTGCTCTCCTGCGCCATCCTTTTTGTTTCCTTTTTGTTCCTGAAAAATTAGAATGGGTTATATATTTCAGATGGAGTTTCCCTTTTAAAAGCAAACTAAAAAAATATTTTTTAGAAACTGTCAAAAAAGTTAGTGTTTGCATAGGGCAAAATATTTTACCAGTAGGCTATAGAATATTGAAATATGTTATTATTTTCCACACATATATATAATATTGAAAGATATTACTATTTAGACATTTCTTACTTTAAACTAGAAAAATTTGTAATATAAATTATAAAATTTGCCACTACAAGCCTTCTGTAGCCCATATATGTAGGGTGTAGGTATATAACCTTTGCATGATAGTTTTTAATAGTTGTCTCATTTTCTATTTTCATAAGCTAATATATCTTTTATGGTTCAAAGATGATAATAAAAAATATTGGGGGCTCATTGTGCTAAAGATTACCAGTAGATGCTATACATGTGCTAATAAGTTAATAACAAGTAAATTTCCAATTAACATTAACCAAAGTATAGCCATAATAATGAAATCTACCACCGCACACACGCATAAACACAAAAACACACGAATATCTTCTTGGCATTCTTCTCCTGGAAAGAAAACTCATACTTCCGTAGAAAAATTTACATTCTCAACATTCATCCCATCAATTCTTCGTACGCTGGTGAAAAAAATTTTGATGCCACCTGGATTCAATGGATTAAGAAAATACTCCAATCAGGGACCTCTTCCATGCACTTTAACGGAGTTCCAGACAAAAAAATGAAAAAAGTTCAATTTACAGTCTTGAACTCTGGCATCGGTTTGATTTTCAACACTGAACTCTAAAAACGTTCGAATTAGGACTTCGAATTTATAAAAACCATCCACTTTACCCCGTAAACATAATTTGAGGTGGTTTTCACATGGAACCCACATGCACAAGTATAGATCTCTCTCACACACACACACACACAAACACACACACACTCTCTCTCTCTCATGCACAAGTATAGATGATCTCTCTCTCTCTTCGGGTAAGTTCAATTTACAATTTTGAACTCTAGCATCGGTTTGATTTTCAACCTTGAACTCTAAAACCGTTCGAATCGGGACCTCAAACTTATAAAACCATCCACTTTACCCTATAAACATAATTTGAGGTGGTTTTCCATCTTCTAGGCCTCCACATGAACCCACATGCACAAGTATAGGTCTCTCATTCTCTCTTTCATGCACATGTATAGATGATCTCTCCCTCTCTTCGGGTAACAGCAGCAGGAGTGCTTCCCTAACGCTACCACTGTCCATCGCCACCACACCATTCTCGACCACCTCGGTCGCTATCGATAGCACTGGTGAGCTCTATGTACCCTGTAGATGCCTTTGGGCACCTTAGTTGTGAAGCTCATCTCCGGTTACCATATCATCATTGTGCCCACTCATGGCATCGCTGAGGTTGCATGTTGCTGGCTCATCTCCGATGACCAATGGTCCCTGTGCCCGCTACTATAACATCGCAGTGACCTCCTGACATTGTTCCAATGCCCCAATTTGCTCTAATTTTCTTCTGCATTGTTCCAATGTTGTTCTGTCACCATTGCATGGCCAAAGCTACCTCACCACTCAACGCTGTCATACCGTTGCCTCCGTCCACCACTTTGGCCACCGCCATCACCAATGGACTTGCCTCAAACTCTTAAACCTATTTTTGAACATGCTAATGCCCCTTCACCTTCCCATCGCTGCTAGCGAGCTCGCCTTCGAGCTTGGCCATGGCCATCTTTGCTCCTACTCTATTTTCTCTCTTTGACAATGGCCCCATTGAATAGATTAAGGCTAGTATTGGGTGGTGATGAGGTGTTGACGCTTACTAGTTCGACAGTTGGCATCCATGTGGAGGACACGTCCGTAGAAAACCACCCAGGTTTGGTTCGAGGGGGTAAAGTTAATGGTTTCATGAGTTCAAGGTCCCGACTCGAACGGTTTTGGAGTTTAAGGTTGAATGTCAAACTCGTAAATTAAATTTTGTGTTCTATGTGTTTACCGTTCTAGTCCCATGATCAGTAGCTAGCACACACATAGAACTTTATTTCATTACATCCACACACAAGTAAATAAAAAAGAGTAGCACATGATATTAAGTGATTTAATATAGGCCTACATGACCAAGTTTTACATGGATGGACTGACCGATTAAATAGTTCAAATAAAAGAGTACTTGCAGCTGAAATAAATGATGAATTAAGACAAAAGGGCCCTCGTGGTATGCCATAAAACCATAGGCAACCGATTGGGTTAACACCCTAGAACTTGGCATCCTCATCATCAAATCTCGTGGCATAAAAGTAGCCAATTAAGATATCTTCCTCTTACTCTGATAGTGTTCGACAAGAAATTATGAGTACAAAATTGTACTTCACAGGACTTTAAACAAAGATATTAATACATACAAGCTTATGGAAGCAAGTGGTCGTCCAATCTAAGTTATTTTGCACAAAGCGAGTTTTCATTTGTAATAGACTTAGTAATTTGTAAAAAAATATATGTAAGAACGATTGACATTAATACGAAATAACGAGTAATAAATAATGTAAGTATATGCATCAAGTGACTTTCCTTTGCCACAACAACAATATCTCATTTTATAATCCTCACCAAAACATTCCTAGCATAGATTCTCACCATCCATACCATTCCTAAAACCACTTTAAAACCAAAAAATCTAACCAAGTGTAGTATTACCAAGTGATTTAGATGATCAGGGACACAATTATTTGAATAGATAAAGATCTCACTCTACAGAGGATATACAACTTTACCCATAAGATATAGTCAGCTCACCATGGTCTGCCATAACTCTCTATACGATATTATGAGATTGAATGACTATAACAAGGCTTTTACAATATCTTGCCATAACAATAAACTGCCTTATGAGCTAACACCTCAAGACATGGATGTTTACCATCGTCAAGAGAGGTCATAGTTCTATAAGTAAGCCTTGTAAAGCAATGCAACAATCCTTCAAGCATGGATATCCATTACCAAGCCCGCACAACCAACAAGTAAACCTACCAACTACAACCAAGTCTATCCCACTACAGAACATGTGGTTGTAGTAAAATTGTTGGATCAAGTTTTGGCCTTAGTGACCTGGGTGAGACTACCACAAACTAAGATCTCGTGCAACCTGCACTAGTCTGAACAAACTAGTTGCCCAAGTATAAACTTTCATATTTTTATTTTTTTAACCAAAATATCAAAGGTATCCCCACTATCCAAACTAAGCTAAAACATTTCCCAAAGTAGCCAAAAAACATGAGTTACACCAATTTCTAACATTTTTACCATTATTAAACTAAGCATGGCTAAGTATAACTCATATCTAATTTTTAAATTCCACAAATATTACTAATAACCATGGATAATATTTTTATGGTGAAAACAGTAAAGATATCAACTTTTCAAGGTAGGATCAATGCACAATTGGCGGTAACTAAACAATAAACATAAAATAGCAATTTAATCAAAATAAGCATGTATAATAGTTTGAGCAAAAAAATACATAGAATTGAAATATGGGAACAATATGGTCAAAGGATAGTGCTTGCCTTGCTTGTTGAACACTTCTAGCTCTAGACAAATTTCACACGATTCCAGTATGTCGGTATACAAATGTAACATCCTGAATTTCAGAGCATTTTTGAAGCTTTTAAAATAAAATTCACCATTTGAATTTTTTCTGAAATTAATTAAAGCTTAAATGGAATTTTATGAATTAAAAGGATTTAATATGAATAATCTGAACATGAACATTTGCCAAAGTTATTTTATTTGAGTTCCTTGTGTCTCAAGGAATTTATTGGAATTTTTCTGGATTTTTCTGGATTTATTTGCTATTTTCTAGAGCTCAAAATGATTTAAATGAATTTATAAAAAAAAAAAGAAAATCCCCAAAAATCCCCAACCGGCCAGTGGGCCGAAACCCACCAGCCGGCCCAGCCCAGCAGGCCGCACCCGCGCCCCTCCGCCCGCGCCACGCGTCGCGTATCCGCGACCGCGCCCGCGCCCGCCTCCCTCCGCTCGATGCGCGCCACGCGTCGCCCATCTCGGCCATCTGCCCGCGCCCGCACGCGATCCCGGCCGCCTGCTCACCCGCGCCACCGACAGGTGGGGCCCACCTGTCAGGTCGTCCCCGACCCGGACTCGTCTTCCCCGTCTCCGAGCCGGACTCTCGCCGCCGCCGCCGTCCCCGTCGCGGACACCTCGGGGTCCGTGTATAAAAGCCGGCCGCCCCCTCGGCTTCCGCATCCCGAGCCGCCGCTCTCGCCGCCGCCCTTCGCCGGAGCCCGCCGCCAGCGCCGTCGCCCTCGTCGTCTTTTGCGCCGGCCGTCGTCGCCAGGAGCTTCGCCGCCGCCCGTCTGCCGTTCGCCACCGCCGGTGAGCCCCGCCGCCGTCGTCGTCCCCGCCACCTCGGTCGCCGCCGGCCAGTCGCCGCCGTCACCCCGTCGCCGGCCAGCCGCCGCCGCAGACCCCGCCGCCCGCGCCGCCAGCGGACGCGCCCGCGCCGCGCCGCCTCGCGCCCCGTGCACGCGCACGTCAGCGCTGACGCCCGCGCCCCGCGTCCCTTCGCCTTCCCGTGCGCCCGGTCCATGTGAGCCGTGCCGCTGCCATGTGGGTCCCGCCCGTCAGCCCGAGCCGTAGACCCGTGAGCCGATCTGGGCCGACGGCCCGGATGCGTCCACGCGGCCGCACCACAGCCGTCCGATCGCCCCGCCGCCGTGCTCCCGAGCTGCCACGCAAGCCGGGCCACGTCAGCCCTAACGCTTGCGTGTCTGCCCCGTCAGCGCCGTGTCAGCGCCCGCCGCCCGCGTCAGCAGCCGCCGCCCCGCACTGTTTCGTGCGCCGGGTTCACCGTAGACTCAGCTTCCCGTGCGCCCGGTCCACAGCACAGTGCACTTTTCCAATTTCCCCGATTTTCAGAAAATCCAATTTTCCAAGAGCCCGTTCTCCCTCGTCCTAGCTCCGATTGACCCCGTTCTTTTTTCTAAATTCATCTAAAATTGAGCTCTACCTTTTGGTTCAGGTTTGAAAGTTTTTGGAGTTCATTTGAATTTTATTTGAATTTATTTTCTCTTTTCGTCTCGTTTTCTCTCTCGTTAGATCGCGTGTTCGAGGGAGCGGAAGTTGGATTTGAAGACCAAGAGCCCTCATCTGAGCAAGGCCAAGGCAAGTCGTATTCTTTGATCATGTTGAACCCAGATTTCAATCTATTATGTATTATTTTGTTTCAAATTATCATGCATGGCTATTTGTTAATAAACCTTGTATTGGTAGTTATACTCCTAATTGATTAAATCCCTCCATGATAATTTGACTACCATGAATCCATTGACACCTTAGGATTGGGAATTATTTAGTGATAAAATAATAACTGTCACATGGGGTTGTGTCTAATTGCTTAGCCATGCTTAATATTAGTATGTTGGGTCTGTCATCACATGTGGATAATTAATCCTGACTTAATGATTTACTTGAACGTGGTGGTTAGCCACAGTTATAAAATTTGTGTGTCATGACATGGGTAGTGTCATGGGCATTGGTTATACAAACTTGGCTTTCACTTGGGCGAATGATCGTGCAGTAAAGGGGGTGCTGGATGCACATTGGGATGTGGATGCTTCGCCTGGGTAACTGTTAAGGACTTAACTTTGTGCGCCATTGATCTGAGCTTAATCGTGCAAACCACATGTCTAGTATGGGATAGACCTGGCATAATAATTTGTGAAGTCTCCACTTTGGTTTTACTACTGATGTTGTGTGGCGCAAGAGGGGGCAATTATCGACTAGGGGGTTACCCTACTCGACGGCGAATCCTTAGCGAGTGGGATCGGGTGGAGATGGATCATTGTAAAAGCCTTGTTGTGATTTCCTTAAGCTGAGGCTAATCACATCGTGTGGGTACAGTTGTGCAACCTCTGCAGAGTGTAAAACTATTCGAATAGCCGTGTCCTCGGTCATGGACAATGCTCGGTGATTTCACACGAGGGGTAGAGTCTTTATGAAATTTTGGGTTGGTTGGAGATGGGAAGTGAATGGTTAGTTCACTTGTGGTTATACTCAATTCCATTGATTTAATTACTTAGTGTCTGTTGTTAAATTTGCTTTTCAATCTATTTATCATATTTACTCTAAATTGTCGCTTTGTGCAAAACTAACCTTTCAGCCATCCATTGTTAAGCCTTGCATACTATATTGCATTCTTTTGTTATAAACGACTTGCTGAGTACCAAAGTACTCACGGCTTTATGCCCATGTTGCTCAGTTGAGGAGGAGGGACCAGATCAGCAGGAGCTGCTAGAAGGAGGCTATTACGAGGACTTCACGGATTAGGACTTCGCTCCCCAGTCGATTGCCTGTGGCATGTCGAGTGGCTACTACGCTTAATTTAGGATTTCCGCTGCTAGTTTCTTTCAAGCCCTTCAGGCTAATAATTGTAAGCTTGGCCATAAGGTCGTACTCTGTTGGTTATTAATATAATTTGGATTTCCTTTAGAATATCGTGATGTGGATGATATTTGTCTTTGTTTGCGCTGTGTGCACTAGCGTGATCCTGGACTAGTGCAGAATACACAGTAGAGTCCGGATTTGTATATTCGGGTCTCGACAGAGATGGTATCAGAGCTATATCGACTGTAGGACGGAGCCCTAGTTAGAATGGTCGAATTAGTCAAGAGTTCAAAATTTATTTTCTAAATCAAATGAACCAAATGGTTATCTAGTAATTCTTTATTCTTACCTCATTCTTAGGATTCTTTCTCTTTGCCTCCTCTGAAATATTGTTTTCAAAATTCAATTTGACTTCTTATCCCTATAATGTCTATAGATGTCTCGAGTGTCCCTCGATCAAAGTAAAAGTTGGCAAGGAATTCTTCAAGGTGTGCTGTGAAGTTTGGATCAAGGAAGCACCCAATGCTTTAAGACAAGATTGGAGATTTTCGAGAAGATTAGGAGCCGCTAGATTTGAACCCTGTTATAGTTTTAGCATCGTGTAGAACGTTTTGCTTCTTATTTGCCGTTGTTTGTGATGTGAGCTGCAGTTTTGCTTTTAGCATTATGATGCAGTCATGTCAAAAATCTTTTTGTGGAGTTTATTGCTTCTTTTGTTAGCCTTTCGGCTAAGTGTCTGTTTAGTTTAGGATTTACCATTAAGATATCCCCCTTAGACGAACTTACCACTTATCTTTGCTTTTCCCTCTTACCTGGTAAGCCCTGTGAAGCCAGTTCTCAAGCAAGTGATCTTTCCTTTCAGATGGTTGATACCCGGAGCTCCGCAGGACGTGGTCAGATGAGTCAGGATCCTGAGGGCAGTCAGGCAACTCCGGAGCAGCATGCAAACCCAGCTGGACTGGATCCAACCTTGAGTCAGTTCATGGCAGCCCAGACCCAGTTGATGAACACCATGATGCAGAACATGAACGCCATGATGAATCGACAGAATCAAGACATGGCCATGCCTCCACCAGTTCGCCAGCAGTCCAAGTTTGCAGAATTTATGAGGACAAGGCCTCCTACCTATTCACGGTCTTCTGAGCCACTAGAAGCCGATGACTGGATGCGTTCAGTGGAAAAGAAGCTTAACCTTGCCCAGTGTACAGATCGCGAGAAGGTGTTGTATGCAGCCCATCAGCTTGAGGGTGCTGCAGCCGAGTGGTGGGAAAATTATTGTGCCGCTCATGAGGATCCAGAGAGTATCACCTGGGCTGAGTTCGCAGAAGCTTTTCGTCATGCCCATATCCTGGATGGGGTGATCGAAATGAAGAAGGAAGAATTTCGGGAGTTGCAGCAGAAGAACATGTCCGTGAGTGAATATCTTAACAAGTTCACTCAATTGGCCCGTTACGCTCCAGAAGATGTTGCCACAGATGATGCTCGCCAGAAGAGGTTCAAGAAAGGATTGAACCCAGGATTGAAAGTTCAGGTAGTGGGACATGATTATGCCAGTTTCCAAAACATGGTGGACAAAGCAATGCTCATTGAGGAAAGTCGTCGCGAGTTGGAAGAATCTCGCAAGAGAAGAATGATGCAGCAAGGATCACAGATGCACCAAGCTCAGAGAGCCCGCTTCGGTAATTTTCAGCCAGCTCGAGTTCCTCAGCAGTCGGGATTCAAAACTCCTGCACCAGCTCCCCGTCAGTTTTCTTCAGCGCCAAAACCAAATCCAGTGGGAAGCCAACAGCAGAGGATTACCAAGCCCATGTCAGCAGTCACTTGTTTCAAATGCAATGAGACGGGACATTATGCCAACAAATGCCCGCAGAATGCAGCATTGACACCAGTTCGCTTCAACTTGGGAGCCACACCAGACCGTACCCCTGCAGCAGGGTCAGGACGCGGAGCACCTCAAGGATCAAATCAACCCAACAAAGGATCGCAGACCGTGATGCGTGGCCAGGTGAACCACGTCACCATGGAGGAGGCTCAAGCAGCGCCAGATGTGGTGATCGGTAAGTTCCCAGTAAATTCAGTACCTGCCACAGTTTTGTTTGATTCTGGAGCTTCGCATTCGTTTGTTTCTCGGAGTTTTGCTCTAAAGCATAAGTTGGAAGTCGTTGCACTTGGTTCCATTTTATTGGTTCAATCCCCAGGCTCTGAGATGAGTACAAACCTAGGATGCCCCAAAGTTAGGATAGCCATCCAAGGAGTAGAGTTCTCCGCAGATTTGGTTGTGCTGAATGTCCAGTCTTTGGACGTAATTTTGGGTATGGATTGGCTCAAGAAGCACCAAGCAGTGTTGGAGTGTGGAAGCCGAGCAGTCACCTTGGACGGTCCCGATGGAAGCAAAGTAAGATTTGAAGCCAACATGAAGCAGCCAGAAAAAGTGATGGTGTGCCAAAGTAAAGGGATTGCCCTAAGTGAAGTGCCAGTTGCCAGAGAGTATCCGGATGTTTTTCCTGATGACCTCCCTGGGATGCCACCAAAAAGAGAAGTGGAGTTCGCAATTGAGTTAGCACCAGGCACCTCGCCAATTTCCAAGAGACCTTACCGGATGCCCGCCAATGAGTTAGCAGAATTGAGGAAGCAGATACAAGAGTTGTTGGATAAAGGCTATGTTAGGCCTAGTACCTCTCCGTGGGGAGCACCAGTATTGTTCGTCAAGAAAAAGGATGGTAGCCAGCGTATGTGTGTGGATTATCGAGCTCTCAATGAAGTTACCATCAAGAACAAGTATCCGTTGCCCAGAATTGATGACCTGTTTGATCAATTAAAGGGAGCTGGAGTGTTCTCCAAGATTGATTTGAGATCGGGGTATCACCAAATGAGGATTCGACCGGAGGACATACCCAAGACAGCCTTCTCAACTCGTTATGGATTGTATGAGTTCACCGTGATGTCCTTTGGCTTAACCAATGCCCCAGCCTACTTTATGTACCTGATGAACAAGGTGTTCATGGATTACTTGGACAAGTTTGTCGTTGTGTTCATTGATGACATTCTGATCTACTCCAAGAATGAGGAGGAGCATGAGGAGCATTTGAGGTTGGTATTGCAAAGATTGCGGGAGCACAAGTTGTATGCTAAGTTCAGCAAGTGTGAATTTTGGATGAAGGAAGTTGCCTTTTTGGGTCATGTGTTGACAGCAGAGGGAGTGTCCGTTGACTCAGGGAAAGTACAAGATGTGCTCACCTGGAAGGCACCCACGTCAGTGACCCAGGTCAGAAGCTTCCTAGGAATGGCAGGTTACTATCGAAGATTCATTGAAGGATTCTCCAGTGTAGCCCGACCCCTTACCCAGCTATTAAAGAAAGAAAAGAAGTTTGAATGGACGCCAGAATGCGAGAAGAGTTTTCGGAAGCTAAAGGAAAGTCTGACAACAGCGCCAGTCCTAATTTTGCCAGATATCAAGAAAGATTTTGAGATTTATTGTGATGCCTCCCGCAAAGGTTTAGGGTGCGTATTGATGCAAGACAAAAGAGTGGTAGCTTATGCATCGCGTCAGTTGAGGCCACATGAGGAGAACTACCCTACGCACGATTTGGAGTTAGCAGCAGTTGTGCATGCCCTGAAAATATGGCGACACTACCTGATGGGTAACAGATGTGAGATCTACACGGATCATAAGAGCTTGAAGTATATCTTCACCCAATCAGACCTTAACCTAAGACAAAGAAGATGGTTGGAGTTGATAAAGGACTATGACATTGGAATCCACTATCACCCAGGAAAAGCCAACGTAGTGGCAGATGCGTTGAGCAGGAAGGTATATTGCAACACAATTATGGTCAAGGAGAGTCAACCAGCATTGCACGAGGAATTCCAAAAGCTCAGTTTGGAGTTGGTTGAAGAAGGGATGTTGGCCGCTTTGGACTTGCAGCCGACCTTGGATAGTCAGATTCGTCAAGCGCAACCGGAGGATGAAAATATCCAGCGGATCAAGGTTGGATTGAAGGAAGGAAAAGCGACAGGTTTTGTGGAGGATGATCAGGGTATCATATGGTACAAGAAGCGATTGTGCGTACCCAATAAGGAAGAGTTAAAGCAATTGTTGCTTAAAGAGGCACACGAGTCATTATATTCAATTCATCCAGGCAGTACCAAGATGTATCAGGACATCAAGGATAAGTACTGGTGGCCAGGTATGAAGCGAGAAATAGCAGAGTATGTAGCACTATGTGATGTTTGCCAGCGAGTGAAAGCAGAGCATCAAAGACCCGCAGGATTGTTGCAACCGTTGAAAATTCCCGAGTGGAAGTGGGAAGATGTGGGCATGGATTTCATCACAGGTCTACCCAAGACCAAGGAAGGTTACGACTCGATATGGGTAATTGTGGATCGATTGACCAAGGTAGCCCATTTCCTTCCAGTCAAAACCACATATTCTGGAGATAAGTTGGCAGAATTGTATATGTCCAGAATTGTGAGTTTCCATGGAGTACCTAAGAGAATAGTGTCAGATCGTGGATCGCAGTTCACCTCTCGATTTTGGAGTAGTTTCCACGAAGCGATGGGTACTCATCTGAATTTCAGCACAGCCTATCACCCACAGACCGATGGTCAGACAGAGCGTGTAAATCAAATCCTAGAGGATATGCTGAGAGCATGTGTTTTGGATCACGGAGCTAAGTGGGACAATTGCCTACCTTTTGCAGAATTTTCCTACAACAACAGTTACCAGGCCAGTTTGCAGATGTCACCGTTTGAGGCTTTGTATGGTCGGAAGTGTAGGACCCCTCTCAATTGGAAGGAGACAGGAGAAAGGCAGATATTTGGGCCAGAGTGTTTGCAAGAAGCTGAAGAAAAAGTGCGCTTGATTCAAGAGAGGCTGAAAGCAGCTCAAGCCAGGCAAAAGAGTTATGCTGATACTCGCCGAAGAGATTTAAGTTTTGAGCCCAATGATTATGTGTATCTCAGGATCACACCTTTCAAAGGAGTTAAGCGTTTTCAGATGAAGGGAAAGTTAGCACCAAGATATGTGGGGCCATTCAAGATTTTGACGCGCAAGGGAGAAGTTGCCTATCAGCTGGAGCTACCTGAGAACTTGAGCGGGATACACGATGTTTTTCATGTGTCTCAATTGAAGAAGTGCTTGCGAGTGCCAGAGGAAGCAGTGCCAATTGAGGCTGTGGATCTCCAGGAGGATCTGTCCTATAAAGAGCATCCCATCAAGATCTTGGAAGTGTCAGAGCGTGTCACCAGAAGAAGGGTCGTTCGTTTTTGCAAAGTTCAGTGGAGCAATCATTCAGAGGAGGAAGCAACCTGGGAAAGTGAGGAGGATCTCAAAGCGGAGTTTCCAAACCTATTCTTTAGAGAGCCAGAATCTCGGGGTCGAGATTCCGTTTAAGGGGGGAGGTTTGTAACATCCTGAATTTCAGAGCATTTTTGAAGCTTTTAAAATAAAATTCACCATTTGAATTTTTTCTGAAATTAATTAAAGCTTAAATGGAATTTTATGAATTAAAAGGATTTAATATGAATAATCTGAACATGAACATTTGCCAAAGTTATTTTATTTGAGTTCCTTGTGTCTCAAGGAATTTATTGGAATTTTTCTGGATTTTTCTGGATTTATTTGCTATTTTCTAGAGCTCAAAATGATTTAAATGAATTTATAAAAAAAAAGAAAATCCCCAAAAATCCCCAACCGGCCAGTGGGCCGAAACCCACCAGCCGGCCCAGCCCAGCAGGCCGCACCCGCGCCCCTCCGCCCGCGCCACGCGTCGCGTATCCGCGACCGCGCCCGCGCCCGCCTCCCTCCGCTCGATGCGCGCCACGCGTCGCCCATCTCGGCCATCTGCCCGCGCCCGCACGCGATCCCGGCCGCCTGCTCACCCGCGCCACCGACAGGTGGGGCCCACCTGTCAGGTCGTCCCCGACCCGGACTCGTCTTCCCCGTCTCCGAGCCGGACTCTCGCCGCCGCCGCCGTCCCCGTCGCGGACACCTCGGGGTCCGTGTATAAAAGCCGGCCGCCCCCTCGGCTTCCGCATCCCGAGCCGCCGCTCTCGCCGCCGCCCTTCGCCGGAGTCCGCCGCCAGCGCCGTCGCCCTCGTCGTCTTTTGCGCCGGCCGTCGTCGCCAGGAGCTTCGCCGCCGCCCGTCTGCCGTTCGCCACCGCCGGTGAGCCCCGCCGCCGTCGTCGTCCCCGCCACCTCGGTCGCCGCCGTCACCCCGTCGCCGGCCAGCCGCCGCCGCAGACCCCGCCGCCCGCGCCGCCAGCGGACGCGCCCGCGCCGCGCCGCCTCGCGCCCCGTGCACGCGCACGTCAGCGCTGACGCCCGCGCCCCGCGTCCCTTCGCCTTCCCGTGCGCCCGGTCCATGTGAGCCGTGCCGCTGCCATGTGGGTCCCGCCCGTCAGCCCGAGCCGTAGACCCGTGAGCCGATCTGGGCCGACGGCCCGGATGCGTCCACGCGGCCGCACCACAGCCGTCCGATCGCCCCGCCGCCGTGCTCCCGAGCTGCCACGCAAGCCGGGCCACGTCAGCCCTAACGCTTGCGTGTCTGCCCCGTCAGCGCCGTGTCAGCGCCCGCCGCCCGCGTCAGCAGCCGCCGCCCCGCACTGTTTCGTGCGCCGGGTTCACCGTAGACTCAGCTTCCCGTGCGCCCGGTCCACAGCACAGTGCACTTTTCCAATTTCCCCGATTTTCAGAAAATCCAATTTTCCAAGAGCCCGTTCTCCCTCGTCCTAGCTCCGATTGACCCCGTTCTTTTTTCTAAATTCATCTAAAATTGAGCTCTACCTTTTGGTTCAGGTTTGAAAGTTTTTGGAGTTCATTTGAATTTTATTTGAATTTATTTTCTCTTTTCGTCTCGTTTTCTCTCTCGTTAGATCGCGTGTTCGAGGGAGCGGAAGTTGGATTTGAAGACCAAGAGCCCTCATCTGAGCAAGGCCAAGGCAAGTCGTATTCTTTGATCATGTTGAACCCAGATTTCAATCTATTATGTATTATTTTGTTTCAAATTATCATGCATGGCTATTTGTTAATAAACCTTGTATTGGTAGTTATACTCCTAATTGATTAAATCCCTCCATGATAATTTGACTACCATGAATCCATTGACACCTTAGGATTGGGAATTATTTAGTGATAAAATAATAACTGTCACATGGGGTTGTGTCTAATTGCTTAGCCATGCTTAATATTAGTATGTTGGGTCTGTCATCACATGTGGATAATTAATCCTGACTTAATGATTTACTTGAACGTGGTGGTTAGCCACAGTTATAAAATTTGTGTGTCATGACATGGGTAGTGTCATGGGCATTGGTTATACAAACTTGGCTTTCACTTGGGCGAATGATCGTGCAGTAAAGGGGGTGCTGGATGCACATTGGGATGTGGATGCTTCGCCTGGGTAACTGTTAAGGACTTAACTTTGTGCGCCATTGATCTGAGCTTAATCGTGCAAACCACATGTCTAGTATGGGATAGACCTGGCATAATAATTTGTGAAGTCTCCACTTTGGTTTTACTACTGATGTTGTGTGGCGCAAGAGGGGGCAATTATCGACTAGGGGGTTACCCTACTCGACGGCGAATCCTTAGCGAGTGGGATCGGGTGGAGATGGATCATTGTAAAAGCCTTGTTGTGATTTCCTTAAGCTGAGGCTAATCACATCGTGTGGGTACAGTTGTGCAACCTCTGCAGAGTGTAAAACTATTCGAATAGCCGTGTCCTCGGTCATGGACAATGCTCGGTGATTTCACACGAGGGGTAGAGTCTTTATGAAATTTTGGGTTGGTTGGAGATGGGAAGTGAATGGTTAGTTCACTTGTGGTTATACTCAATTCCATTGATTTAATTACTTAGTGTCTGTTGTTAAATTTGCTTTTCAATCTATTTATCATATTTACTCTAAATTGTCGCTTTGTGCAAAACTAACCTTTCAGCCATCCATTGTTAAGCCTTGCATACTATATTGCATTCTTTTGTTATAAACGACTTGCTGAGTACCAAAGTACTCACGGCTTTATGCCCATGTTGCTCAGTTGAGGAGGAGGGACCAGATCAGCAGGAGCTGCTAGAAGGAGGCTATTACGAGGACTTCACGGATTAGGACTTCGCTCCCCAGTCGATTGCCTGTGGCATGTCGAGTGGCTACTACGCTTAATTTAGGATTTCCGCTGCTAGTTTCTTTCAAGCCCTTCAGGCTAATAATTGTAAGCTTGGCCATAAGGTCGTACTCTGTTGGTTATTAATATAATTTGGATTTCCTTTAGAATATCGTGATGTGGATGATATTTGTCTTTGTTTGCGCTGTGTGCACTAGCGTGATCCTGGACTAGTGCAGAATACACAGTAGAGTCCGGATTTGTATATTCGGGTCTCGACAACAAATGAGAAAAGCCACGAAATAAAAATAACTTCTAAATAAATACAAATAGACACCAAAATTCATTATTTTTGTGTATAATGAAATCTCATTATTTTAGAAAAGTTTAGAAACAAGAATCGCTCAAATCGGAGTTTGTGTGATGGAGAACGAGCCTAAGGAAGTTTTACTGGGAGAGAAAATCTGAGAAAAAGAAGAGAGAAAACAATGTGCACTAGGATTTCAGATTTTCATTTTCATTTTAATTTCTATTTTTATTTATAAAATAAAACCGGGTTTTATTGCATCATTACGTCGATAGGTGGGGCTAGGTCCATGGTGAACTGGGCTCACGTATGTGCTAGCTAGCGCGTGGGGTCCACTTGTTAGAGACTCAAGTTTTAAAACTGATCTAAATTAAAATCTTGATTAATTAACCTACCAGTCACACACCACAACCACTCGTTAGCACTAAACTAATCTCAACTACATGGGGCCCACTTACCAGTGACACAAAGCATAGGAGCTCAAACGTGGCGACCCTGGCAAGCTTGCGGAGATGACCACAATGGTGCTAGGGCCAGAAGAATGTGCGAAACGGCTTCCCATGAGTGTTGTGATGCTAAAAGTGGTGGACCGGAGACCTATGGTCACTAGAATAGGAAATGCAGTGAGCAGAAGCGGCGACGCTAGCTACTGTTATGGTGGCAACAACACAAGTCACTAATTTGGGCTAAACTAAGCTACACATTAGGGTTAGGAGCTTAGCAGGAACACACCGGTGGGGTTGGCGATGGCAGATGAGCTTTGGAATGGCATGAGAGTGGCAAACAATAGCAACAGCAATGGCGTCAACTACAGCGGAGCTTGACGGTGATGGAGTGCTAAAATTGAACGCATGATGAGGTTCAGCGAGGGAAGGGGATGCTGAAAATGACCATACTGAGGACTCACCAATGAGAGAACTGTCAAGAGACGACCGTGCCAATAGAGGCGGCAGCGACCATTTCACAGTGCCAAGGTCCTACGGCGAAGAAGAGTTGAAAAGAAGAGTGCAGTAAGGTTGAGAGAGAGAGAGAGAGAGAGAGAGAGAGAGAGAGAGAGAGCTGGAGATGGAGAAAAAGACCATGGGTAATGTTGAAGCTCACCAAAGAGAGAACTGTGCAACGGCGATGGTGTCAGCTGAAGTTGGGGAAGACGATGCAGATCCATTGATTCACTGGAGTGGAGAAAAAAAAATCAATTGAGGGGTTGGGACGAGGAAGCAAATTGGTGCATAAAGACACAAGTGGCAAGGAGATAGCTGTCAGCCGCCCTTGCAATCTCTCTTGATTTTCTAGCTCTTGCTGCAAATGGATGGATTGGGACAAGGTGAAACAATGTATTTTTGGTGCTGCGTGAACTGCACAGCTTTTCTGATCCTTTTACTGAACTATTTATGGAGATTACAATTTACATAGAAACTGAAAATTGCATACACTTAGAAACTGAAAACTGCACACTTAGAAGCTGAAAACAGTGAAGTACTTAATTGTGGAGATGAAATTGAAAAACTGCAAAATTCAGAAAACTGAAAACTGAAATCAGTAATGCCATAATGGCTATCTAAGAAACTGGCGCAGGATTATTTCTCCAACAAATCTCCCCCTAATCCTGACGCCGTGTGACAACCTCGACGATGCTCGCCTTCTTGCGAAGTTCATGAAACCTGATGCGCCTGAGTGGCGATTAAATGAATCTCGTCGGAGTCGAGCTCCACCGGCTTCGAAGTGGCGAAGATGTTGGCCATGCTTCTGTAGCGCCGCGGTGCCCCGAAATCGTCATCGAGGTTCGGGTCCGCCATGGGGGGCGACACAAATTCCACCTGTGGACTCGGCGGCTCGGAGGGAGATGCCGCTGATTCCGACGGCGACGCATCGGAAGACGGTGGGCTTGGTGAAGCAGTGTTGGCGTCGACGGGTTGCACCTCATAATGGACTGTGAATGAATCAATCAATGCGTTCGTACCTGACTCATGCTCCCCCCAGTTCCACTTCCTCATTTCGTCGAACACCACGTCGCGTGTGACCCACACGCGCTTGGTGCGGGGTCGTAGACGCGGTAGGCCTTGCTGCCGAGCTAAGGAACACCATGGCCTTGCTACGATCCTCCAATTTCTTCATGTGCGGCTTCACCACCTTCATGTGCGCCACGCACCCGAACGTGCGGAGATGATGCACGGCAGGTGTTCAATCATGCCACGCCTCATATGGAGTCTTGTCGGGGACGCTCTTCGTGGGCGATCGATTGAGGATGTAGATCGCCGTCGTCACTGCTTCCCCCCAGAACTCGCCAGGCATGTCCTTCGCCTTCATCATGCACCGCGCCATGGCCACCACCGTCTGGTTGCAGCGTTCCACGACGCCGTTCTGTTGCGGTGAGTAGGGCGCAGTGAGGTGGCTCCCAATCCCCTGCTCGGCGCAGTAGAGGCCGAACTCCACGGAGGTGAATTCACCGCCGCGGTCAGTGCGAAGAACACGCAGCTTGCGGCCGGTCTCGACCTCGACGCCGGCCTTGAAGCGCTTGATGGTTGCAGGAGCATCACTTTTCGCCTCCAGCAGAAAGAGCCACATGTAGCGGGTTAGATCATCGATCAACAACAGAAAGTACCTCTTGCCACCATGGGTTGCCGGCGTGATGGGCCCGCATATATCGCCGTGGACGAGATCGAGGCGCTCTGACGCGCGGTACGCCGCCGCGGCGGGGAAAGGCGTTCGCTTCTGCTTGCCGATCAGGCAGCCGTCGCAAACTTGATTTATGCGCTCAAGCTCCGGTAGGCCTCGCGCCATCCCGCGCCGAGCAAGCATGTGAAGCGAATCGAAGTTGAGGTGGCCGAAACGCGCATGCCATGTCCAGGCCTCCTCCTTGCCCCTCGCCGCGAGGCAAATGGGCCGTGCAATGTTGATGTTGAGCACATAGAGACGTCTGGCGCTCCGCCGAACCCGGCATAACAGCCGGTGTTGAGGGTCGCGCACTGTGAGGATGTCATTCTCGATCTCCGTCTTGCAGCGAGATTCGTCCAGCTAGCTGAGACTGACGATGTTGCTGCGGAGGCGCGGGATGTAGTAGACGCCGATGAGCGCGCAGTGATCGCCGTTCTTGCAGGCGAAGAGCACAGTGTCGCACCTCGATGCGGACTCACGAGGCGTCGCCGAACTTGACGGAATCGCGCATGCTGGTGTCGAGTTCGGAGAATGCGTTCCGTGCACCCGTCATATGATTCGATGTGCCGGTGTCCAGGATCCATTCTGGATCGACTGGTTCTCCCACGTCGCGGAGAGTGACAAGAGCGCGCTCCTCGTTTATAACGAGTTCAGCGCCTGCTGGTTCGATGTTGATGGCGGGAGAGAGGTCACAGACCTGAGCCATTAACAACGTGGGCTCATCTTCGCCCTCAGCCTGCTCTGGTTCGGCTTGGAGAAGATTCGCCTGAGCCAACCTCTCACGATCCCGCTTCGCCTTTTGGCAGTCCTTGGCCCAGTGGCCGAGTTTGCCGCAATAACGACATTTGTCCTTGGAGATGTCGTGGCACGCAGCCTGGGATGGCCCAGACTTTGGTTCCTCGTCTCCCCCGTCACGCCCGCGGTTGTGCCGGCCGCGCTGGCTTGAGCGTGATGTGTTCCCGTTGTTCGCCTTGGTGTTATACGACGACCATTCCCTCTCCGTGAGTAGAACCTGGTCTCCTTCCTCATCGTCCGACTCTCCACAGTCCTCGACAGCGTGGAGCCAGCCAGTGAGGTCCTCGATGGACAGAGTGCTGAGGTCAACTAAGGTTTCAATTGACAAGGCGATTTGGCGATACCTGTGGGGAACAACACGCAGTAGCTTGCGGACCACCTTCTCCTCCGACAACTCCTCCCCAAGGAGGCGAAGGTCGCTGACGACACCCTGGAGCCGGAGACTGAAGTCCTCCACGTGCTCGCCATTTTTGAATCGCATGGACTCAAATGTCTGGCGTAGCTTTTGCACCTTCGATTCACGCACTCGATCCGCCCCAACCCTCATCGCCTTGAGGGCGTCCCAGGCTTCTTTGGCGTTGTCCTTCTCGGCGAGCGGCCGGAGCATTTTCGGAGGCACCGCGCGCAGGATCGCCGAAAGGGCCTGGCGATCTTCCTGGTATAGCACATCACCGGTGTCGACGGCGTCCCATAGGCCTTGAGCCTGCAGGTTGACTCGCATCAACACCGCCCAATCGGAGTAATTTGAGCGTGTGAGCGTGGGGTAGGAGATGGAGCCACTGCTCTCCTTCACGACCTGCTGGACAACGAGTTCACGCTGGCCGCCATTGCGTCGTTGCGGGCGGCGCGTCGGTGGGGACGGCGAGCGTCCATGGCCGTGTCGTTGCGGTGTACGGTAGTGGCCTACGGCAAAGGCGGGAGACGACATTTTGCTCTGATACCAATTGTCAGCCGCCCTTGCAATCTCTCTTGATTTTCTAGCTCTTGCTGCAGATGGATGGATTGGGACAAGGTGAAACAATGTATTTTTGGTGCTGCGTGAACTGCACAGCTTTTCTGATCCTTTTACTGAACTATTTATGGAGATTACAATTTACATAGAAACTGAAAACTGCATACACTTAGAAACTGAAAACTGCACACTTAGAAACTGAAAACAGTGAAGTACTTAATTGTGGAGATGAAACTGAAAAACTGCAAAATTCAGAAAACTGAAAACTGAAATCAGTAATGCCATAATGGCTATCTAAGAAACTGGCGCAGGATTATTTCTCCAACAATAGCTCACCAAAAACAACGTGGCCATAGCGGAGCATGTGCACTGAAGCCAAAAATGATGACTGCGTTCTGTTTGAATTAGAGGAGGAAAAGGATGCGCAAGGGGCAAGATGAAGACGGTGTGGAGTGAAAAGGAAGGAGACGAGCTAGGCTTGGTTTTTTAGGGTGAGACAAGGGTGTTTTGCTCATCGATTTCTGATTGTTCAATGGGAGAACTCGCGAGTATAGTGGTCTCCGATGTCTCCCGCACACCAACAACTATAAGAGGTAGAGGCGACAAGGCAGGGCTTCCTGCAGGTTGCTCTGAGCAGCTACAGTACTTTCGGGACCCAATATGCAAATCTGAAAAAAAATTCCAAAACAAATTTCTGGATGAACTTCATGGTTTGCTCCACCTATGTATTAAATTTTAAGTTTAAATTCATTATATGTTAAAAGTGCCAAAAAAGATAAAATTTTGACAGATTTGAACTCTCAACTTTTGTTAGAAAATTTTCTTTTTTGGTACTCTTAATGTAGAATGAATTTGAACTTAAAATTTTATACATAGTTGAAGTAAACTATAAAGTACATCTGTAAAATTTTTACAACTTTTTTAGTTTGAATGCACGATGAGTACATTGTAAGGCTGAGTGTATACTATATATTCCCTACATACATGCGTACGTACGTACATACATACGCACGTACATATCTATGTACATATACGTACGTACGTACATACGTACGTACATACATACATACATACATACAGTGCAAATGCAGCATTCGATGCTAACATGGTAATGCAGATGTGGAGCGTTCTATTCTCCTCGGGTGGTCACGAGAGGCAAGCGGAATCGCTCAGTTACTAATGGATTTTTCCGCATAACCCCCCATGTGGCATAGAATCACACCAACGCCTACCATTCCCGACTTAGCTCTCCTCCCTCAACAAGCCAGTTCCTTCTACGTGTAGCCGCCCCCTTCTCACTTGCCACCGCTCCCCTTCATCCCGATCACCATCGGCCACCTCCATCCTCACCATGCTAGCGCTATCCTCCCTCATTGTGCTAGTGCCAAGTCGCTGCCTCTCCCACTCGATCCCATTCCTACAGGCACTAGGTTTAGGGTTAGGCAGCACAGCCATCGCATTCCACCACCGTGGTGCCACTCCATCCCATTCCGATGAAGATGCTAGCATGAAATGAGAGATTAGCATTGGATGCAGGAGGCTATGTAATGGTTGATCGATCATGTATTATTATAAATATTGCAAATCCTTTTACGCATTCTAGATAATTAATTTCAGTAAAAATTTGCTAGGTCGTAGGATTTCCTAATATTGGTAATTGTCAACTAAAGGCCTTTAGCAAAAGAACCACAACACACCTTGTTCAGCCTTGCATCTATAATAGTGCATGTTGCATGTTGGCTTGCTGAGTACGGTGGTTTGTGCTCACACTTGCTCAACAAAATTAGAAGTAGGTGAATAGGATCCTTATGGCTACGATGATGCACTCGCCCCAGATGGAGGAGCTGACGAAGGGAATTAGGATGATCTATTGTACCTGCTTGCTCCAGACGAGCTGACTTGATGGAAATTATGTGCATATTTATGATCTAAGCCTTCGATAATATATGTCGTTCACTGTTACCCTAGTCGCTTGCTTGTGGAGATGTGTGGTCCTAATTTTGCTAACTGCTTTTATTTCTGCTATTGTATATTATAAACTTTGGCCTAATCAGCCCTTATGTAAACTGCTACCCAATGCGGTATATTTCAAACTTTGGTGTATCATTAATGTTTAGTATGGTTCAAGCGATATATGAAATGATTCAGCAATATATCTATGAGTACTATCTACTGATCCAGAAAATAGAATAGGGAATTGGATAGTAAGTTCTCTGAGTATTCACACGGATTCAGGCCAAGTCGAGGTGCGAAAACCTTCTTTCGGGAATAAAAAGAATGGCCCCCTTTAATAAGGCTCATCCAATGTGATGTAGTTAAGTGCTTTGACCAAATCAGGCATGAGTTACTCTTAGGTGCTCTGAAAGAGTCTTTGGACTGCGGTGGAATCACAGAGGATTTTAGATTGAAAAATCTAGGTCCGACGGGGCCTCCACCCATCTTGATCCGAGCTGTCCAAGCTAGATCCAATGCTCCACATAGCCTTTCACACCTTACAACTGAAAACTCTATTAGCATCATATATGTTGCCTATATATATATTACAAAAGAATGGCTATAAATACACACACACACATACATATATACACATGTATATGTATGTATATATATACATATATATATGCACATAAGTATATGCATATATACATATACATATACATATACATATACATATACATATACATATACATATACATATACATATACATATACATATACATATACATATACATATACATATACATATACATATACATATACATATACATATACACATACATACACATACATACACACACATACACACACATACACACACATACACACACAGACACACACATACATACACATACATACATACATACATACATACATACATACATACATACATACATACATACATACATACATACATACATACATACATACATACATACATACATACATACATACATACATACATACATACATACATACATACATACATACATACATACATAAAGAATGGCTATCATATCTTGTTTTTCATAAAGGGAATTTGGCATTTAAGTATGATAAATAGATTGAAAGCATAGTTTCAAATAGTAGTGGTAATAATAAGCATAAAACATTATTTCACATAGCCCATCCATCATATTCATAAAGCTTTTCCTTCCCAGTTTTATTTTATGGAAATCTACCCTTGGTGTGAAATCTCTGAGCATGTCCATGACCACGGATACGGATATTCAAATAGATTTATTAACACTCTACATAAGTTGTACAACTTCCCCATATGATATGATCAACTTATAGTGTTACCGGTATAACATGCTTTCTTAGGTGTGCTGACCAAGAGGATCATATCAAAGCCTTTTAGAAACTTCGTCCTGAAGTGACCCTCCCATCATTCATTAGGATCATGGGACTTAATTTCAAAAATTTAGAAAAAGAACTTACTAAAACATAGTGTAATATGACTTCTCTTTATCCCTCTTAGCTTTGGACTTGTCTCCCTTCTTTTATATTTTAAAATGGTGACTTACACTTGGTGTTTAACCTACAGATGGCTAGAGTAGCAGCTAATAGTCTGTGGGGCTACTTTGCCCATGGCCAGAACGAAGGCAATTTTACGAAGATCCTGTGCAAGTTGATGTAGTACCTAGGATATATAACCAGCAGCCTATATTCCAAGGGCACAAGGCTTCAGAGGGAGTTAGAGAATCTTGAATCATTGAGGACTTCATCTATGCCAGGCATAGTGACCACCATCCCCACACTTTCAGGAGTTTGCATAGGAGGAATATTGCTGCCAACACCCTCCAAGACATCAGCCGGCTAGCCTCCGCCCACCTATGCGAGATCCATGGAGCCACTCTGATGTTGTCCCCATTTTGTTTCTATCTGACCTATTGAGAGGGAGCATATCACAATGAGACCTTCATCCCCATGGCAGAAGATGATCCGATGCTCACCCACCAGGTCCATCTCATGCAAGCGAGATAGGGGCTAGCTACACTGAGGCACTAGATAAGATCACCAACCTTTGTCAACTTCTGGTCACTAGCAATAGCCATGTAGAGGCCCTCCGTGAGTAGCTCGCCAGATGTGAGAAGGCACTCGCTGAGGTGGAGAAGGAGAAAGCCGCTGCACTCGCTGAGCTTTAGCGAATGGTAGTGGCAGCTGCCATACATGCTCCAGCACCTATAGATTCATGGAGGTGCAAGTAGCTTAAGCTAGCAAGGTGCTTACTAGAAGCAATATTTTGGTAGTAGGCACTGACCACTATAGTAGGTGATGGACTTGTAACCTGCCTGGTGTTGTATTGTATTCATGGTAGACAATGTGAGCTCTGGTATTGTAATGTACCCTTATGACTCAGCATGGCTTAGGCACTATGTGGTTAATGCCATGCCACCCCTTATTATAATCAGCTTGTAGCCACCTTAGGCCTTGTATTGTATTTCATTTCATCGTTTATCTTACTTGAATGCTTTTTTGGCTTGGCTTTAAGGTCTGATAACCCACCTACCTAGTTCTTAGTGCTAAATAAGTATAACCCCCATAGATGGTCGGGAGAGTCGATAAGGCTTAGGCTAACACCAACCCAGAACTGCAAGCCAACATTGACCAAGGCGCTAACCCGGGAGCCCTACCCTCAGGGTGTGGGAGAGGCCATGGGTAAGGAATCAATCTTCCACCCCCACCGGTCAACCCCACCATGGTGCAAGTCATGGAATAGAAAACCTTAATCCTATAAGCTATCCATGCCAGCCAACAAGCAAGTGCCAACAACCATAGTTCTAAACTGGATGACTTCCTATGGACATGACCCTTAACCTTCTCTTTTGCTGATGAGACCCTTGAGGCCGAAGACTGGCTTCGAGATATCGAAAAGAAGCTATGGCTCACCATGTGTGCTGAGGAGCACAGAGTACTCTTCGCTACCCATTGGCTCAAAGGAGCAATAGTAGCCTAATTGAAAAACTATTTGTCCGCCCAAGGTAATGAAAGCCTCACGTCCAAGGAAGAATTAGAAGAGGGAGCTGAAGCATAGGGAGGAGCTACAAGAGAAGGTGCAGAAGTAGAAGGAGTAGCCAATCAAGTTAACCAAGCCCCTCAAGCCAACCAAGTAAATTAGGCCATTCCATGGAGAGAATTTAAGATGGCGTTCAGAACCAATTTTGTTGTCACAAGAGTTATGCGAATGAAGAAGAATAAATTCTGTACTCTCAAGTAGGGGGACATGTCAGTCGGCGAGTATCTCACAAAGTTTAACCAATTAGCCTACTATGCTCCGAAGGACGTGTCAAATGAGGAAGAGAAGATTGATAGATTCTTTGGAGGCATGAACGAGGATCTGCATGTATAGCTAATCATTCAGAACTTCTCCAGTTTCCACCACCTGGTGAGCAAAACACTTATTCTATAGAATGAAAGGAAGAACCTAGAGGCCAGTTGCAATGCAAGCAAGCTATTCGAAGGCCACAAGGAAGGTTTATTCAGAAGTTTTTCAATAGCCCCTCCATTACCAGGCTAATTCAACCATCAAAATTCTAGCCCCAGTACCCACCCAAGTAGTAGCTCATTCCAGACTCTACGTCCTGTAGGCTAGTCTATTGGGATAAACCCTGCTGCCAACTCCAATTTCTATAGTAGTGGGGAGAAAGGACACATTGCCTACCACTGCACACAATGCTAGATGACATCGGTGAATTCAAATTGGGAAGCACTCAGGGCCGCGGACAAGTGTCAGAACCTACCAAAGGGTATCAAACCCCTTAGACCAACAAGGCAGCCGCGTGAACCATATCTCCCTGAGGAAGCTCAGGAAGCTGTAGGAGTTCTGATGGGTACGTTCTCTGTCAAGACAGTACTTGCGCATATTCTGTTTGATTCTGGGCTTCATATTCTTTTATAGTGCGAAAGTATGTGGATAAACTAAAGTTGTTGACCTATAAATTGAAGAAACCCATAATACTTAGTTCACCAGGGGGAATTACAAATGCCACGCTAGTAAGCCCTGTGGTAGAAATGACCATGGAAGAATTTAGATTTTGGCAGATATGATAGTACTGAACTCCTAGACCTTGGATGTCATACTAGGAATGGATTGGCTGGCAAGGCATCAAGGAGTTATACACTACACTACTAGAATAGTGAGCCTAACCAAGTGCCCTAGGCTAACAATAAAAGCAAAGGTAGATTGACCCTACTACTGGGGCCATACCATCTATCACTGGATGAGATGCCCTTGGAAGGGATGGTAGTGGTGCAAGAGTACCCCGAAGTGTTCTTTGAAGAATTACCTGGCATGTCCCCAGATAGGGACTTAGAATTCATCATTAACCTAAAGCCCGACATTGCATCGATTGCTAAAAGACCTTATAGAACGACCATCAATGAGCTTGAAGAGCTAAAGAGGCAAATCCAAAAGTTGCAGGATAGGGGTTTCATCAGGCCCAGTTCCTCACCTTGTGGCTCCCTAGTGCTCTTTGTAAAGAAGAATGATGGCACTGCATGAAAGTGTGTGGATTATAGGTCTTTGAATGAGATAACCATCAAGAATAAGTACCCATTGCCTAGGATCGATGACTTGTTAGACCAGCTTGGGGGAGCCACTGTATTCTTCAATATCAACTTGAGGTCGGGTTATCATCCATTGAAGATTAGAGCCAAAGATATCCCAAAAATAGCCTTCATGCCCAATATGGACTATACAAGTTTACGATTATATCCTTTGGCTTAACCAATGCCCCAACCTATTTCATGAATAAAATCTTCATAGAATACCTAAACAAGTTTGTGGTGGTATTCATTGATGATATCCTTATCTATTCCAAGGATGCTAAAGAACATGATGAATACCTGTGATTAGTACAAGAGAGCTAAAGGAATACTAGTTGTACGCCAAATACTATAAGTGTGAATTTTGGCTAAAGGACATTAGCTTTCTCAGCCATATAGTATCCATTGGACGAGTATACATTGATCTAGCTAAGATAAATGTAGTCCTAGAGTGGGAGTAGCCTACCACTATGACCAAAGTACAGAGTTTTCTCAGATTGGTCAGATACTATAGAATATTTAGTGAAGGATCTTCTTAGATTGCTAAGTCATTAACACACCTGCTTACAAAGGAGTAGAAGTATGAATGGACAAAAGCATGTGAAGAAAGCTTCCATGAGTTGAAGAAGAAACTAACCTCCACCTCTATGTTAGTTCTGCAAGAGATACGGGAATACTACGATACCTCACGACAAGGCCTAGGGTATGTACTAATGCAAGGGGAAGGGTTGTGGCATATGCATCAATACAGCTTCGCCCTCATAAAGCTAATTACCCAACCCACGACTTAGAACTAGCATCAATAGCTCATGCTCTGAAGATCTAGCGGCATTACTTGATCAGCAATCACTGTGCTATATATCGATTATAAGAGCCTCAAGTATATTTTCACATAGTTATATCTCAACCTGAGGCAAAGAAGGTGATTGGAGTTGATCAAGGATTACAACCTAGGTATTCACTACAACCCTGATAAGGCAAATGTGGTACCTGATACCTTGAGTCATAAGTCATACTGTAATAACCTTATGGTTCAAGACCAACAGCCTGAGCTCCATAAGGAATTGAAGGTACTCAATGTGGAAATAACAGAGCAAGGTACCATAGTTGCCATGGAAGTACAACCAAGTATAGAGGAATAGATCATAGCCACCCAAAAGGAGAACCCAGGTGTCCTACGATTCAAGCACTTGATGGAAAAAGGGAAGGTTCCTAAGATGATTGTGGACCAAAAAGGTGTCCTGTGGTATGAAATGCCTCTTTGTTCCCCACCAAAAAGAACTTAAGACATTAATACTGAGGGAAGCCCATAGCTCAGCATATTCCCTCCACCTTGGGATTACTAAGATGTACCAAGATATGAAGCAGTGGTATTGGTGGCACACATGAAGAGAGACACCGCTGAGCATTGCATCTACAGTGATGTATGTCAGAGAGTTAAAGCTAAACATTAGAGACTAGCAGGATTGTTGAGGCATTACAATTCCCAATGGAAGTAGGAAGAGGTTGTAATGGACTTCATCACTGGGTTACCGCAAACCAAATCATGGTATGACTACATATGGGTCATAGTAGATACACTAACCAAAGTCACCCAATTCATCCCTGTCCAGATCACCTATAAAGGAAACAAGCTGACAGAATTGTACATGTCACGCATCGTGTGCTTGCATGGTGTGCCAAAAAGGATAGTCTTAGACAGGGGTTTGCAATTTGCTAGCCTTCATGAAGTACTTGGTACGTATCTGGATTTTAGTATAACCTACCATCCCCAAACCGTTGGCCAAATAGAGAGGGTAAACTAGATTCTAGAAGATATACTTCGAGCTTGCACCTTAGATTTCAATAAAGATTGGGAGAAATGCCTACCATATGCTAAGTTTGCTTACAATAATAGCTACCAATCCAACCTAAAAATGTTCCCGTTTGAAGCCTTGTATGGAAGGAAGTACTAAACTCCCCTGCATTGGGCTGAAGTAGTTGAATGGTATGTCTTTGAACCAGAGACTTTGAAGCAGGCTAAAGAGAAGGTCCATCTGATTAGGGATCAATTGCAAGCAGCCTAATCAAGGCAGAAAAAGCTATGCTGACAAAAGGCATAGACCACTAAGCTTTGAGGTTGGAGACTATGTCTACCTAAATGTATCACCTTTGTGAGGAATTAGAAGATTCAAGGTTAAATGCAAGCTTACACCATGATATGTTGGGCCATTTCCAGTCAAGGCCAAGAAAGGGAAGTAGCCTACCAGTTTGAGCTGCCCTCGAGTTTAGTCGATGTACACAGTGTGTTCCATATTTCTCAACTCAGCAAATGTCTTCGGGTGCCAGAAGACCAAAAATCACTAGAGACAATTGAGCTTAAAAGTGACTTAACCTACCAAGTGTGTCCTTGCCAAGATCCTTGACATTGTGAAAAAGAAGACAAGAAATCAGACCATTTTCCATAGCTGAGTTTAGTGGAATAATCAAACCGAGGAAGATGCAACTTGGGAGTGTGAAGACCGATTGAGGATAGATTACCCTTACTTGTTCTCAGTTTAGGCTGAATATCAGGGTTGAGATTCTTTTAAGGGGATAGGTTTTGTAACGGCCCAAAAGTACCTAATACTTAAAAAGGGTGTAAAATTTAAAACTTTGTGATTTGCATCTTATTTGCAGTTGGATTTCCTTGGATTTTTATTTGCTTATTTTGATTGAGATTACTGATAACTAAAAATTTATAGAAACAAAATTTAGAAGAAATGAGACAAGTAATAATAATCTAAATTAAATACAGATAGGAATCTAAAAAGATGATCCATAAGCTAGGGCAGGAGGATCTACAATAAAAAATACTATTTAATAGAAGATCATGTGTGAAATGAAAAATATATAAACATGATGCAATTTGTTAAAATTAAATCATAGGCTTGGCCCTAAATACAATAATAAAATCTAGAATGGAAATCGAAGTCCAAATATACAAATCCTAAATGAAGCAAGCACAATGTATACAGGGAAGTTTTAAGTTAAAATATTTTGAAAATATCTAGGGGCTCAAATAATGAGGCAATGTAAATTAAGATGAGGAAACACAATTGAAACTAAATAAAACCCCAAGGGAATGAAATCCTTTAGGCTAGGCAATTGCAAAGTTCAACTCCAATGAGGCTTAAAATAGGAAAAACAAAGTAGACTTGAGAAAGTCATGTTAACAACTAGCCATTATGGTTGGCATGAATTAGGATCACTACAACAAAACATCCGTGGGGAGACATCATATTTGTAGGTTAAAGACGTTTTGTTTCGTCTCCCACAGACAACTGAGGCGCTTTTATAAAGCGTCATAGAAACGTCTCTACATGAAGCATCTCAAAAATATAGAGACGCTCTCTAAGGCATATCTATATTATTTGAGACGTTCATTAGAGACATCTGCACTGTATCTTTATAAAGTTAGAGACGCTTTTATAAAAACGGTTGCACCACGTCTCAATTAATATAGGCACGTGCGTTGAGACGTTATGTGCTGTCTCAAGATGTCCTATGTAGTATGTATTTTTATTTTGATTGGTATATATTTTCTTCTATACACACAAATACGTATCCGTATGAGAATATAGTATTCCATATATTTATTATATATACATGTATATATAATAATTTTATAGGCAGCACCATAATATTGAGTACATATTTTATAAAATATAAGGAATGGGCGTAGCACAACAGATATACTGTTATAAGAAAAGCAAACCAACTACAACTGGAACCAAGCCACACCCCGGGCAAACCATTGGCAATTGACAAATTCGTCACCATTGCACCCTCCAAACCCCAAAGAAGTTTACATAAGAGAGGTTTACAAATAATTATAGCATCCATTTAAATCAACAGAGTTCACAACTAAATAAAAATCTAATATGCGATAAACACATGTCGGTAAAACATCCTCCAATTTGACACATATCTTTTTTTAAACTGCTATAATAAATCATCAGGTCTATTTCTTCAATCAGAAAACTGTGCATCAGGTCTTCCACTCTGCATTTCTTTTCATAGTCCTCCATATCCTGCAAACATAGCAATATTAACAACAAAATATCAGATATGAGCAATCATGATAAATCTTACGGTACAAGTTCAGTTAATTAAACTAGAAGTGGCATACCTAGCGAGTAGAACGTTTAGGCTTTTTTACCTGAAGCAATAGATATAAGGAATACATGCTTCATAGCAATACATGTATTTGGTACGTATATAAGGAATAAAGTATAGATCTAGCATGCCAACATTAATACATTTGGAAGAGAACAGAGTGATATTGTGAGGGCAAATAAAAGCAGTTTGCATGTCACATAGAGCTGTGAAATCATAAAATTTCACAAAGCTGAGCCATTGCAGGATATCATGAGCTGCCTCATAAGTTTAAACATTGTTGGTTATTTTCTTCAGTGTGGAAATATGTAGCAGACAAGCAGAAGTTGTACCCAAGATAACCAAGCATGAGTGAAACACCCCAAACAATGCTTTCTCTGCCTTTATTGAATGGACTAACATCCATTGATGCCTGCATCCATGAAGACAAGAAGGAAACAATCACTTCAGAAGAGATGTTAACAGCTCAGCATGCTCTATAAGTAACAAGGGCCATCAGCAAATACAAAGGGGTACTGGTCATATGTGCATTGGCTAAGTACCACCGGAAGTAACTGGTTGGAACACCAATACAATATTAATGTTGAGAATCAAAGTCACAAATATGAGAATTGAAGTTCTATGTTGAATTGAACACATATGAGAACTTCTATGTTTCTATTGAATCAATTATTGAACACAAATACTATGTTCCAAAACCATGAACATTGCTATGGTACTCTATTACAAATGGAAGAGGTACAAATAATGTGTGTGTGTTTTCCAGATCCAGATCCATCGAGGGGTAGATGAAGAAAGTAGAGGCACACTGACCTTGGAGGCAGTCGCAGTTCTCAGCCTCCTTGTGGACGACATCGAGGATGGAGTCGATGAGCTCGGCGCCCTCGGTGTAGTGCCCCTTGGCCTAGTTGTTGCCGACGCCGGACTGGCCGAAGACGAAGTTGTCGGGGCGGAAGTTGTGGCCGTAGGGGCCGGAGCGCACCGTGTCCATGGTGCCGGGCTCGAGGTCCATGAGGACGGCGAGCGGGACGATGTGCAGGATCTCCCTCATCTTCGTCCTCGCGAGCGAGTGGGATTGGGGGCGGAGCCGGATCTGGCCAGTGGGGGCTGGGGGCAGAGGCGGCGGATGAAGCGAGAGGGGGGCAGAGCCGGATCTGGCCGGGTGGGGGGCTGGGGGCGGAGGCGGCGCATGAAGCGAGTGGGGGGCGGAGCCGGATCTGGCCGGGTGGGGGGCTCGGGCCGGAGGCGGTGGAGGATGAAGCGAGTGCGCGAGTTGGGGGCGGAGGAGGAGGAGGCGGCGGATCTGGGGGCGGAGGCGCCGGCGGCCGGCTGGGGGGCGGAGGCGCCGGCGGAATCGACGGATGAAGGAGGAAAGTGCGAGAGGAGGGCGGAGATGAGAGGGGGACCGAGGGGGGGCGGCGGGCGAAGAGTATCTGGGCGGGCAGGGGAGTTAGGTTTATTATTTTAGGATGGCCCACATGTCAGTGTATTTCATGGGTAAACGGGTGAGACGGGTACGGGTAGAGCTAACCCATACCCGTACCCGTTTACCCGATGGGCAGAGATTTCTCCCCATTTTTATACCCGTGGGCAAAGAATGCACAGTGGCGACCAGCCCAAGTTCTTTCGGGATGGGTTATTTCGGCTGAAAACATTAAATTCGACCTAACTAAGTGTATATATATGTGTTATACCTTGTATATACTAGTTTTTTGTCAAAAAATTTGGGTATTCAGCTGAATACCTTTGAATCACTGTAGATCCGCCCCTGCCCCGGGCTAAAGCCCACCTTCCCAGGGGCCCAATTCCACCCCTATTAATGCGTGAACATTCTAAACCTTAGGTTGAGAGTTCGAACCCTGGGATTGATATTTTTTTTATGTTTTCAACCACTGGGCAAAAGCGAAAGAAAAGTCTCAGGTTGTGAGTTCGAACTTTGAGATTGATATTTTTTTATGTTTTATATATATATACCGTTACTTACACCATTTTGTTTTTTTAATATTCTTATATGGAGATAATAGATAAGACGTCTCAAATGATAAATAAGGCATCTAAAATTTCGTCTCTATACATGAGACGTACTCCAAAACGTCTCAGCAGCCGTTTTAATAGAATTTAATAGCGTGCAACCCTTTAGAGCGTCTCAAACTGCGTGTCTATTTCAATTGTGGTTCTAAAAAGAGAGACATGATTCAAAGCGTCTTAAACAAAACGTCTTAATATGTTCATTTTGTTGTAGTGGATAGCATTGAGTTTAAACATAAATCCAAAGTCATTTGGCCTCAAATAGGACATGGGAATTTAAATTGAAAATTCAAACTCAAAAATCCAAGAAAAATCAAATGAAAATGGGAAATTTCATTGGGCTTAGCCCATTATGTAGTTTGGCCATTGGCCCACTGGGCCTTGCCCTTTTTTCTCCCCTTCCTTGGCCAGGCCAGCCCAGCTAAGCCCTCCCCATGCAAGCATGGGCCCAGGATGCTCTACACCTGTGTTGTGCGTGCCCTGGCACACCGTGTGTGTGCCATGCCACCACCCTATGTCGCACGTCGCCCGGTCTCCTCTGTTAATGTGCTCCCACACCTCACCTGAACCACACCATACTACCATAGCCCTTACCATGCTCTGTCTCACCCCTGTGCACCACGATGAGCGTCACTGTTTGTAGCCCCATCATGCACCGCACACGTCACTCCTACCTTGCATTGCTGCATCATGCCATGCCATACTAGCTAGTGTACCGCTAAACCATCCCATGCCATGGTCCTCACCATCACCACATTCGTCGTGCCACGATGAGCCATATTATCACCTTTGTCCCTCGAGCCCTTCCCTATGGCTGCCATGCCACCCCTAGGTCGCTCGGCCTCCCTAGTGACTATGAAAGCCCACGTGTGCCTTACACACCTTCGTCTTACTCCACTATCCCACCCTCTCCCTAGAATTTCTCCCTCGAACCCCATAGCTCACTGGAGGCTCGATCTTCCTCAACGCTAGTCACCTAGAGAATAGTTGAGAGGAGCCATCCCCAACCAATTCCACTGCACTGAAGCACCACCACTGCACCACCATCTCACCCCCACAGTCGGCTTAGGCTATCACTGCCGGTACGCCCCAGGTACGGTGCTCCTCCCTCGTCCGTCGTCGATTCCCATCAACAGCCCACACCAGCCTTCCTTGATCCAGGTTGAGCCCACAAGTAGCCTTCTACCAACCCCTAGATGCTTCTAGCGTGAAGAATCAGATTGAAATACCATAGAGCATGGTATCACCTTCGGTCCTACTTCGTCGATGTCTGAGCCCCTCGTCGGCCACCTACCAGTTGAGTGAGCCGACAGGACTTGGCCTGGAGGTGCACGTAAGCTCCATTTTGGCCATGCTCTCATGCCGTCATGCCCTACCTCGTGGTGACAAGCTTCACTCACCTCGGCGGGAGGAGGAAGATGACTATAGCAGCACATTTAAATTAAACCTTCATTAATGAACTCTAATGACCATGGTTTAGTTAAGCTAAGCAATCACTGATGAGTGGGCTATGGTTATTAGTTAAGGGTAATGATGCCCAAGAAGAACAAGCTGAAGCAAGTCAAGATCCACAAGACCAGACAACTTGTGAACAAGGCGAATCAAGACTTTGATCATACTAAGCCTACATTCTATGCTAGTTTACTTATGTTTAAGTTATCAAAATGCATACTATTATTTCCTACGTAAATCTATGTTTGTTTAAGTTATCAAAATGCATGTTGCTATTTCTGTTATTTTTGTTTAAGTATTATGTTCAAATTCTGAAAAGGTCATTGGGTCGCCTTTGGAAGTTAAAGCGAAAGTTGTAGACCCATTGTAATGATTGAACAATTGAACCTTGTCACCCTGGGAAAATTATAATGGTAACTATCTGAAAATAAGTCTACATTTATATGCTCTATTTAGTATTGCTTAGATACCCAAGGGTATTAGTTTGCCCTAGCATCATTTCAACATGGAAACTTGGTTTGGGTAATCATCGATGGAAAGTGACTAGTATGTTGTAACATGGATACTTTATGCTCCCAAAATCCCCAAATTACTTAACTGTCTGGGTAAATGGTATGGGGGGCTGGTGCAGTGAATGCACGAGAGTGTTAGATTGTGGTAGAACCACTCAGATAACTCTAAGGACTGAATCTTGTACGACCTTCTAGTGTAAAACATCACAACCACATGTTGGCAAAGTGTATACTAGGCTAACTAATTTGCATCGACCCAGTGTGGGTTGCGCCATAGGTGTATGCACATGCAAAGGGAAGGATGGTCATGTCCATGCCTTCTGCCAACCCCTAGATGCATGTGCAAGAGGGGGCTTCTTGGGGTTGGTCGTATCCTATAGAAGTGAAAACCTTAACAGGTGTGGCCTCGCTGGGGAGATGCATTGTAAAGGCCTCGTGATAACCTATTTGATCTACATGTCTATGAAAACATGTGGAATATAACAAACAGGTTGTCTCTTATGGGTAAAGTGTGCGACCTCTGCCTAAGTCAATTAAGGATCGGTCTGTGAGCTACTGTTACAATGCCCTATCGTACTACCATAAGGTTAGTATGGGATAGTCCTGGCTGACTAATTTGTGGGTCCCAATCTGAGTCTCTCTACAGGCTGAATGTGAGTGTGGATTCCTGGCTGAAGTCTCACACAGCATAAGAGGGGCCCTGATCTGGTGGATTCCTTATTGGGGTAATACCTTAGTGAAGGTGTGGCCTGGTTGGTGACTTCGCATTGTGAAGGATTTGTTATGATTACTCTGTTGCACACATACAGAAGCGTATAGTGGCCGATAATATGAGTTAATCATATCTTGTGAGTAAAGTTGTACTACCTCTGCAGAATGTATAAACTATCTTGGATAGCCATGCCCACGGTCATGGATACGTTGAGTAAAATTTTTCACGGATTAGATTTTGTTTTCAAAAACTGGTTTAACTAGAACTATTGGAATCTTTTTGAAGAAAGATGGTCCGGGTGGGTTGTCCGTGGTTAGGTTAGTGTTAGGTTGGTGCCTGAGCTAACAATATTAATTTGCTTAAATTACAGTCTTTACTTATTGTATTAAATTCAGCAATTCCCTATGTATTTATTGTATTTCTTTAAATACTGCTTTACGCTTAAGTAACTATATATGTCTTCACTTGTCAGCATAACATTAATAATGCATTTTCCCATGTAACTTTGGAGTACATTTTATGTGCTCACCCTTACTTAATTCTGTTGTTTAGAGGAGGATGATTTCGACTACGATGAGGATCAGGATGAGTAGACCGCATCTTATTGTCATTTGCCTGTGGGCAGGTGTTTGGCTTCATCGCTTTATTTACTTGTTTATGTTGATATTTCTTTATTTATTTAGCCAATGAGCAGTTGATATAAAACTTGGCCATAAGGTGTAACATCGCATTTTTGTGTTTGTTACTTTGTGCTATAATTTGATGTTATTTGCTAAAACTGGTGTTTAAAGTTCAGAAGTTTGAGTTAAATTTCAATTCCTAGCTTTCTATTTTGTTTATTCTCCCTTTCTCCCGCCAAATTTTGAATTTTTCCTTGTGGGCCGGCCCTTGTCTGTTTTTGGCCTGACCAGCCCTCCTCTTTTCATTCCTTTGGCCCAGCTAGCCTTTTCTTTCCTTCGGCCCAACCGGACTAGCCGGCAGGCCCGTCGCTGGGGCTAGGCGGTAGGGGCGCCGGCCAAGGGCCCAAGCAAGAGGGGGGCCCATGAGAAAAAGTGCAGTTGCTATCTGTAACGGGGAAGCCTTCCGATCCGTATCATGTGAGGAGTCCGGCGTTATGTGCATGGCAGGTAAGATTATAACGCTAGCTAATACCATCGATCCAATCGAAGAGATACGAAGTCACAGGAGACGGGACTACGTCGTGCTGCGGAAGACGATTAGACGAATCGCGATCCCGCGTAGTGCGGCGACTATCAAGCGCCGATGCCCTTGGAGTCGCGCCGATCGCGGGCTCGCGGCCACCGTGCAGGCCGATCGACGCCGGCCTGTCCCGCTGTCCGCCTTCCGCGGCTCCGCGCATCCGGCCGTTCCGCAGCCGGCAGGCGGCAGCTCCGCTCCGACGGCTCCGCAGCTCCTGCTCCGCGCATCGTGAGTTCGTATTCGTGACATCGCTCGAGTCTAGACGCCGGCTACTGTGTTGTTTGGCCATGTATTTATGTACTTAATTTCCTTCATATTTTAGGTGGTGTTACAACTTACAATGTTGCCTAAGAAGCATTTGTCTGGTTCCGAGAAAAGAAAAAAAGAAAGCGAGAGGATGAGTTTATTGAATCTCAAAGGGGTGCTTTACATAGATTCTTTCCGGCGCCAAGTAATGTTAATGTTAATGAAGATGAAGAGCAAGAATCTCATCACGGACAGGAACATGACCATAATTTAACTGCAGAAGTTCAGGTCAATGAGGACAATATGGCGGAGGAAAATTTGCAGCAGGGCAATATGGCAGAGGAAAATTTGCAGCCTTCATCTAAAAATCCAAATGGTAATGAACAACAAGATTCTCTTTTATCTGAAATCCTTGGATGATACTGATCTACGGAAATGTTGCACTACTTTTGTGGACACCTTTTCTCATGATAACAAGTTCGATGTTGAGTTAGATGACTTTTTCTCTGAACTAAAAGTGTTGCAAGTAACTTTGCCAAATGATTTGATGTCAGCACCTGAGATTCTTCAGTTTGTGACAGCTGCAGATTGCTATCCGAATGTCTCTATTGCTTATCGAATACTATTAACTATTCCAGTGACAGTAGCATCGGCTAAAAGAAGTTTCTCCAAATTGAAACTATTGAAAAATTGTTTGAGGTCAACCATGTTACAAGAAAGGTTGAATGGCTTGGCTATGTGCTCCATTGAGACGGATATTTTGGACAACATTAATCTTGATACTGTGCTTAATGATTTTGCATCAAGAAATGCCCGAAGGAGTTTTTTTAAGAAGCATTGAAGCATTATGGTCTTAAATTGAGGTAACCATAATAGTTATTTTGTTGTTCCTTAGTTTTTCTTCTATTGTTATATTGACATTGTCTTTTATGAACCAAATACATGCTGCAAGTTAATTTTACTAGTACTATAATACATGTTTTATCAATTATTATGTTAGCCTATAGGGCCTATAGTATTGCGCTCGCCCAAGGGTCTCTGTAACTATAGAGACGGGCCTGCTAGCCGGCTCAGCATTCTTCCCCCTTCCCCTTTCTCCTTTTCTCCCCTCCCTTGTTCTCCTCTCGAGCAGCGTCACTGCCCCCGGTTTCACCTCTTCTCCCCTATGCTGGCCTTCCCCGTGGTAGCTCTAGCATTAGCCGTACCTCCCCAAGCCAGGCCTAGATACCCTCCTCGCCCACTAGCTCCTCCACTCATCGCTCCGTTGCTCACCGCAACGGTCGACCGCCAAAACTACCCCCAGTTTAGCCATCACATTGAGCGAGCTGCAGGCATTGATGATGGCATTGAAGCCACACTGCGCCTACTCTGCCTACGCCAGCATCGCGTCACCCTCCCACAACCCCCGCTCTGTGGCACTGTCGCCACACAGCCGTAACTAGGTGACCGTGCGCTTCATCAGCTCGCCCTTCCCCGAGTGCATTCACGCCTCAAAGAACCATTGCGTGTAACCTGCACCCCTTCGCCCTAGCCTGCACTGGCCTCGCCCCTATCCCTCTCTCCACTCGAGTTCCAAATAGTGGCTACACTACCGCGTGCCATAAATTGCCCAACGCTCTCCATTCCCTCTTCCCTAGCTATAAAAGCTCAGCCAACAATCGGACGCTACTCACCCATTTCCGCTCTAGCTCTCGAACTCAAAAAAATCACCATCATTTGAACTCCTTTAGCCGCCGCCGTTGCCAGCCCTTTTGGGAGCACCACTATCGACATTGAACCTTCCCCTAAACTCCTCTCGCATTCCTAGTGCTCCTATGAAGTCTAATTGGGTTCTTCTTCTCTACAGCTCACCAGAGCTCGTCTCTTCCTCAACTCCAGCCACCCCTTCCCACCAACGACTCAGACCCCTACCACCTGATTCCATTTGCTGGTACCACCCCGATGCCAATTTAGAGTTCTACCGCCCCCTCTTCCCCAGCACCGATCGTCCACCTCTGCCATTCGAGTTCTCCATCGCCAGCCTGTTCCAGGCCTCCTAGAGCTCTTCTACCTACCCTGGTGAGCTTCTGATTTCCCAAGTAGCTCCCATTTCGTTTAATAGATTTTAATTGCTCGAATCGTTACCGTGACCACCACCTGTTTCCCCGTCGCCTAGCTCACCAACGGCGCCCCTCTGGTCCTTGTCAGTCCAATTCAAATCCGTTGGGAGGTGCGCACGGGGTCGAGCATTCCGTTTCAAAAATGCTCTCGTGTTGTCGTGGCTTTCCTCACCGCTGGTCGCCCTCGTTGCCGTTCGGCCGAGGAGGCGCACTGTTCCCGCGTAATTAGTTTAAGCGCTATCATTAGTTAATGAGCCGCAAACCAGTGGGCCCAGGTCGATTTAAACCTTTCGTTAGAGTGACACCTGGGCTCCACCTTGGGCCACTTACATGTGGGCTCAAAACACTATTTACATAGTATCGTGTAGTATCCTCAAAGTCGTTTTGGCGTGGGTTTTAAAATACACGCAGAGTCGCCCGGGGTTTCGGTAAAGTGCGGGAAGGAACAAAAAATAGAGAGGGCTTGCCACCTTGGGCCAAAGGGCCCAAGGGGGTGGCCACCCCCCAATTTACCCGAGCCGCCCCTCCCCCTTACCCTGGCCGCACCCCCTTCTCCCTCTTTCCCACAGCCACCACCCCCTTTCTTTCCCCCTTGTGCGCCACTTTCTCCCCCCTCCTCCATTACTGTCCCTTGGTGCTAGGAGAAAGCAAGAAGGAAGAAGAAACAAGGAAGAAAGGAGAAGAAGAGGAAGAAGAGGGGTGATCCCAATGGGATCCCCTAGGTAACTCTCACTCATCCCAAATCACTCTGATCTTTTTGTAATTAGGGTTCTTAGCCTAAGAATTGGTGGGGATTAGCAATTAGATTCTCCGATTAGGGAATTCCTGCTGTCTGCCTATAGATCTATTCACATAGAGCGACTGTTTGCGCAGTTTAGACCTACGAAACGAATTTTCCTGCGGGTCTGCCCGAAAGGAAAATTGTAGAGGACGTCGAGACCCATCTACTGTATGTTTTCCATAATTTTTTGGCTGCGGGATCTGGCATAGCAGGGTCGGGAACCTCGCTCTCCGTCAGGGGTGAAGACTGGGGCAGATTGCTGTTCAGGTGTGAATTAGGGGTAGTAGATGATTTTTATATTTTTGGTCACAATTGAAAAAAATATAGGGAATTCAGTAATCTAACTACTGTATAAAATCACAATTTTTAGAGCCTGTCACTTTGGTTGGGATGCATTAGAATCTGGCTGCCCAAATTGCCAGAACAGAAAACGTCCGCTGTTTTGCGCATTAAGTTACACCTTGCTAGGAACAAAATAAAAATATGTGATCTACATGAAAAGTGAAGGTATTTAAGTGAGGGATCCAGACATATATCTCTCTCTGTAAAAGGTTTAATAATCTTAAAGATACAAAACAGTTAAGTAGCATTGCTACAGTGGGTAGAATGTAGAACTGTTAAGCGAAGAGGGATGTTGTGGGGTTTTGGGGGTTACCGATAACTTAAGTCACATTTTTCTATGCTGTAGCATTGTGCTGAGAGGTACCTTTTGGATAGGTGGTTTTGCTCCTAAACACGCGTGATTTCTTCGCTTCGCTGGTAGAGGCAAGTAATTGTAGCGGTTGTGCTAAGGTTTAATTCGTTATTCTTACTACTTGGAATCTACATGATTCTCGTATTTTGAAGTAATATTCCATGGTTGCTTGATTTATAAATGAGGTTGTAGTGGCAAAATAATAACTGATTGCTATGTTTTGGATGACTTGCTTGTAGTCATGTAATAGTTGATATATGTGCCAAATGTGGAACATGGATATAAATTCGTGGTGGATATGTTGATGTTTCCTTGAGGTTAAATTCATGTTAATCATATTGATGCCCTTTGAGGTTGGAGATCTTGTGGTTTATGGTTATCATATCATTCATAACATGTCATAACATTTGCATAGTGGATGTCGCCGCTTATAGCCGCGACCGTACCGGTACAGCATTGTACATTGTCGTAGTACGATGCACATGCTTACCTTGTTGGGTAAGTGTGCAGTGGAGCATAGCATGCATATGCATTTAATTGTGGATGGAGGAATTGCATTCATATGTCAATGGTTTTAAAACCATATGAGGCAGGACTCGTGGTAGTCCTTGTGGTTTAATGAATGAGGAAGTAGAATGTGGTTGTGGTCATATAATGACATAAATGTTGATGTAGCTTTGTTTGTTGTTTGGATAACCTCTTAAACAATTTACTTGCTGAGATTTTATCTCACCCTTGTTGTCCCCCCCCTACAGGTGATTCTTGAGCATACATGGGATGGGTAGAGCATCACCACAATAATGCACTTGGTTCATCAATTCATGCTGTAATAAAGTCAAGAGGATTCTAGCCAATTGACTAGCTATTCGCGGATGTTTATTTTTATTTAATAATGTTGAACTTGTGGACTATTCTTTTGGTTAAACTGTTAGAGATGTTTTAATTGTTGAATTTGATATTATTATCTTGGTCTTCCTTAGTTGATTATGTTTCCGCTTAGTTCGTCATGGTTGAAAATTGTTGTCGGTTTAAATTATCTTGTAAATTTGGCTAGCTGTAGAGTGGTTTGGTGGCATCCTAGGGTAATGTGGGTCCTGGGGTGTTACATATCGAGGCCCCACATGTCAGCCTCATGCCATTTCTCGAAAAGAAAAATGATTTTCTTTAATTAAATAAACAATGGGCCCCACATGTCATACACTGAACCTTTAAGATTTAAAACTAAAAAATAATTAAAAATGGTGGGACCCACCTATCAGAGAGAGAACTCTCTCCTATGTTTATTTTGGGATTTTCCTGAAAATAAACTTTGGAAAGCTCGTTCTCCCTCGTCGTAACTCTGAATTTAGCAAAACTTATTTGTAAAATTCTCTAAATTTAAGCTCTTTCTGCTAGTTCTTGTTTTCTTCAATTGGAGTTTGTTTGAATTTTTGTTTGAGAATTTATTTGCTCTCATTGTCTATCATTTGCTTTTTGCGCGTTCGTTCGAGTAGAGTTAAAGGACGTAATCGAACTTAAAGTCGACGCCTCTCAGGAACCACAAGACCCACCAACCTACGACCTAGGTGAGTCATTATTTTGATCATATTGATCCTACATTTTACGCAAAAATTATGTTCTTGTTGTAGGGGTGGCCCCACCTAAGCCCATCTGGCCTGCTAAAGGGTTGTAAAGCCCAAAATGGGATGCGTGTAATGACATAGATACCCCTACGGGGGAACATGGATGTAAGGGCATAAATGTAAAATACTTCTCATGGAAATATATATGCCTACCCTGGACATTGGAAAGGGGCAAGCATTGTTCATCCATCATCTCCACTACTACTCTCTCACTTTACTATTTGGTCAGTAGCCACAACAGTTGGCGTCCTCCGTGGGGACGGCGGAGAGCAAGCCTTGAGACTTGAGAAGCGATGGCACCTAAGAAAGTTTCATCGGCAGCAAGGAAGAAGTGGAGCATTGCGGCTGCGCTCATCAACGCAAGGCCTCTGCATCAGCAGCTGGCGCGAATGGCAGCGCTGGTGTTGTGCCTGCTAACGTCGACACTCATGGCATGGCGGCTGATCCCACTACTAGCACGGCGGTCGACACTGGTAGCACCGACCGGGCCAGCGGGAGCAGCGACGTCGATGCTCGTGCTGGAGTGGCCAGCAACCCCGCGCCCAGTGTGGGAGCGGCCGGTGGCTCTGGCGGTAACATCGACCTTGTCACTGACCCTAGAGCCCACCGCACCGGCGTGCCGAGCAGCTCCAGAGCACAAGTTATAGTCACCGCCAACCCGACGGTTCGTGTCAGCGCTCAGGCTGGTGCAACCACCTTGATGGTGGAGAATGCCTTGTTGATGGCCCTCAGTACGTTGCAGCATGAGCTGGCGGACCTCCATGGAGCCGTGCAGGAGATGCAAGAGGCTCAGAACCAGCAAGAGGCTCGGAGCCAATAAATCCAGCCGACAGCGGTGGCGGAGCCTACGCCAGATTGGGCGGATAGCCACGACGCCCCCATATCCAGTCGCGTCCCACTTTGACACATTGATACGGAGTCCCCCCTCTCCGCTGGCCTGTAGCAGTCAGCGTGGCCGGAGGACTTCAAGTTCCCCACCATCGAGCAGTACAAGGGTGACATGGAACCCAGGGAGTTCGTGCGTGTGTACGAGACTGCCATCATCGAAGCAGCCAGCGGGGATGACTCCACCAAGGTGAAGGGGCTGCCCCTGGCGTTGCAAGGGGTGGCACTCTCGTGGTTCTTTACCATAGAGCCGAACTCCATCTACGTGTGGGAGCAGATCCACGTTCGCCTCTACAACAACTTCTAAAGAAATTATGTCAAGCGCATCGACGCGGATCAGCTCTTCGCCATCAAACAGAAACCCTCAAAAAAGCTCCGATAATACTTCAAGCGTTTCACGAAAGTTCATTGCCAGGTCAAAGACGTCAACGAGACCACCATCATCAACGCAGCAATCCAAGGTCTCCGCCCGGGACCATTGGCCGAGTACAATGCACGCAAGCCAATAAAGACAATGGCCAAGCTCTTCAACAAGATGAAAGAGTACGCGAGGGCAGAAGAGGATGCACAGCGCTGCCGAGGTGACAACTCCAACGCCAACCAGACGGAGGAGTCGCCGAAGAACACCCACAAGCGCAAACAAGAATCTACGAAGGACTCCTCTGAGCACAAGCAAGACTCCTCCAAGGACACCTCCAAACGTAAGCAAGACCCGTCGAACGGCAAGCCCAAGCGCAACCAGCATAGATCCCAGAAGGCCTGCTATGTTTTCGACATCGAGGGTAGCTCCGAGGATAGTGCCCTTGCCGGCTGGGGGTGAGGTCACAGAGGCCGGGGACGAGGGCACGGCCGGGGTCGGGATGATAGACCCCACGCAGAGGAAGATCATCAGCAGTACGACTTGTGGTGCGAGGTGCATGGCCGCGGTGATCACCTCACGCAGACATGCACCACCATCGTGGCACTTTGTCAGAGTGTCGCCAGGGATAGAGCCCTGGAAGCAGGGCCACCAGCAGTGGCCCACGTGCAGCAGCCCTAAGAGGGCCCCTTGCGAATACAAGCCCCGGAGGGAGCCCAACGCCGGATCATAAATGTCATCTCTAGGGGCTCTTCACTGGAGTTTTCATTGGCGCGGCAACAGAAGGCTTACGCTCGTCGTCTCCACCATGTGGCGACATATCTAGCACAACATCGCCGGCATGGGCACAACATGACATTACCTTCACACCGACCGACGCAGAGGGTGTGGACTTCCCTCACCAAGATCCCCTGGTCATCCAAGCCACCATCGTGGGTTGCGATGTTAAGCGTGTCCTAGTCGACGGGGGCAGCTCCACCGACATTCTCTTCATAGCAGCCTTCGACCAGATGGGAATCCCCCGAAGCCGGTTAGACCCCTTGGGAATCCCACTACAGGGCTTCAGGGGTCAGCTATTGAAGGATTTAGGCTAGATATGGCTGCAAGTGTCTTTTGGCCAGGCTGACAACTCGAGGAGCGAGGACGTCACCTTTGATGTCGTTGATCTCCCATACCCGTACAACGCCATATTAGGACGCCCGACCCTCAACTCCTTTGGAGCGGTCCCGCACCACGGCTTCCTGTGCATGAAGCTCCCGGGACCGCAGGGTATCATCTCCACCTTCGGTGACCAAGACCTCACCCGGCTCATAGAACTTGGTGCTCAAGGACCACACCGGATGGTGCATGTGCTCACTGATACTCCTAAGGTAGTTACGCCTTCCGCCCCAGGATGGACGCCCAAGCCCCAGTCGGATGACGGAGTCAAGAGGGTGCCCTTGCACGCCGAAGGTCAGTGCGTGTCCATCGGCGAGGGCCTTCCCCCAGAAGTTGAGCAAGACCTACTCCGGATGCTCTGGGACAACGCGGACGTCTTCGCGTGGTCCCCAGATGACATAAAGGGTGTGGACTGCACCCTCATCGAACATACTCTGGTGGTCCGCCCCGACGCTAAGCCGGTTAGGCAGAGACTCCGCCGCAGGTGGCCAAGGTAGAAGTGGCAAAACTCCTTCGGTCCGAGGTCATCCCTGAAGTCCAGCACCCAGACTGGCTTGCTAACCCAGTGTTGGTGAAGAAGGCTAGTGGGGCCTGGCGCATGTGTATTAATTTCACTGCTCTCAATAAGAAGTGTCCGAAGGATAATTACCCATTGCCACGCATAGATCAGCTGGTCGACGCCACGGCAGGATGTGAGCTTATGAGCTTCCTAGACGCATACTCCGGCTACAATCAGATTCACATGGCCAAAGATGACGAAGATAAGACCAGCTTCATAACGCCGGTAGGGACATACTACTTCGTCAGGATGTCCTTCGACCTGAAGAATGCAGGCGCCACCTTCATGCGTCTCGTTGCACATGCGCTGGCCTCCCAACTCGGGAGGAACGTCGAAGCCTATGTTGATGACATGGTTGTAATGACTAGGCAGCTTGCCTCCCACAGTCAAGACCTTCAGAAGACCTTCAACAACCTCAGGCGAGCGGGCATCCAGCTCAACCCCGACAAGTGCGTCTTTGGCATGCAAGCTAGGAAGCTCCTGGTTTTCTTAGTGTCTAGGCATGGCATCCAGGCAAACCCCGACAAGGTTGACGTGATCCTCTCAGTGGAACCACCCAAGATGACGGGGGAGGTCCAGAGGCTCACCGGGCGCATAGCTGCGTTGAGCCACTTCCTATCTAGGGCGGTTGAACAGGGCCTGCCATTTTTTAAGACCCTTCGCGGCTGCGATGGATTTCATTGAGATGACGACTGTGCGAAGACTTTTAACAACCTTAAAAAGCACCTCGCAAGCCTTCCCACTTTAGTCGCCCTAGCACTAGAGGCTCCCCTCCTCCTCTACCTCGCCGCCACAGCAACAACAGTCAGCGCAGTCCTCATCCTTGAGGAAGGCTCCCTTCAGTGGCCCATGTACTTCATCTTCGAAGCCCTCTAGGGTGCCAAGACACGGTACACCGAACTCGAGAAGCTGGCCTACGCTTTGGTCATGGCCTCGAGGAAGCTTCGGCACTACTTCCTTGCTCACCCCATTACTGTGCCGTCCTCGTTCCCACTGGTGGAGATGTTGCACAACAAGGAGTCTACGGGGCGCATCAGCAAGTGGGCGGCCAAGCTCGCACCATTCTCCTTGATGTACACTTCACACATGGCAATAAAATCCCAAGTCCTCACGGATTTCCTCGCCGAGTGGACTCCGCCGGTGCAGCCCCACGGCAGCAGCCAGAAGATCCGGTGTGGACCCTCAACACTGACGGGGCCTATGGAGCTCCGGTCACTGGGGTGGGCTCCATAGTCACCACGCTGGAAGGATATTGCCTGATGTATTCGGCACATCTAGGGTTCCTGGCGACGAACAACATAGCTGAGTACGAAGTGCTGCTCTTCGGCCTCGCGAACCTTAAAGCCTTGGGTGCTCGAAGGGTCCTTGTCTGCACCGACTCGCGTTTGGTCGCGGGCCACATCGATAAATCCTACCAGGCCAAGGACCCTGAGTTGGCCAAATATCTGGCGGCGGTGAGGGCGAAGGAGCGCCATTTCTTGGGCGTCACGGTCCAGGCCATCCCTTGAGCGGATAATGAACAGGCCGACGTCCTCACCAAAGCCACCAGCCAGCAGCTCCCCCTCCCTGAGGGGGCATTCTATGAGGTCTTGCCTACAACAGCCATCATCCAAGACAACTGTGATGCGGCCCTTGTCCATCAAATTGCCCAGCAAGGCGAGTGGTGAGAGCCCATCTATGGCTTTTTGCAAGGCATAGCCGAGCCAGACGACCCCCTCGAGCTGCGATGTTTGCAGCACTGTGCTAGATCCTTCCAGGTGTTGGACGGCGTCCTCTACAAGAGGGGAGTCTGCGCCCCACTTTTGCGATGCCTCTCGTGTAACGAGGGAAACAACCTCCTCACGGAGATTCACGCGGGGCTTTACGGCTCGCACATCGCGCCGAGGTCCCTAGTCAGCAAGGCATTCAGACAGGGCTAATACTGACCAACAGCCATCACAGACGCGTAGGACCTAGTGCGTCAGTGTCAAGGCTGCAAGTGGATGGGACGAGTCATCTGCAGACCTCTGACGAGCTTGCAGCCCATCCCACCGGTGTGGCCCTTAGCGCGTTGGGGCATTGATATCGTAGGGCCACTCCCGCGTGCCTCAGGAGATCTTTGATTCATCGTGGTCACCTTGGAGTACTTCTCTAGATGGCCCGAAGCGGTGGCGTTGGCTAAGGTAACCTCTACAGCCATGCAACGTATCCTCTGGCAAAGCATCATCTGCCACTTCGGAGTCCCCAGGGAGGTCACCATCAACAATAGCTTGCAATTCGACTCCGCACCATTCAAGGCCTTCTGCGACCGCCTAGGCATCACACTTCGATACGCTTCCATTGGGCACCCATAATCCAACGGAGCGGTCGAGTGGGCGAATGAAAACATCTCCGCCGGAGTCAAGAAGTGCCTCGTCGGGCTGTCAAAGGGCAAGTGGCCAGACGAGCTCCATAGCGTGCTCTGGTCCTTTCGCACGATGATGACACGTCTGACAGGGTTCACACCGTTCAAGCTTCTCTTCAAGGACGAGGTAGTCACACCAGAGAAAATCAGGGCCAGTTCGAGGAGGGTCCTCGCTCAGGCCCCAGAGGAAGAGCACGAATTATCCCTCGATCTCCTCGATGGTGACTGGGTCAGCGCCACCCAACATGTCACGAAGTACGCACGTCAGGTCGTGCACGCGTTCGACTGCACCGTGTACTCACGCGAATTCTAGCCAGGAGACCTCATCCTCAAAATGGCGCTTCATGCGACGACGGTTGGCAAGCTGGAATCCAAGTGGGAGGGCCTCCGTGGAGTGTAAATAAGACACGCGGAGGCAAGCCTCTGCGCGCACTCTACGAGGTATAAAAAATCGCGTGACGGCTTCAAGCCTTTGCGTACTGTGCGGAGTATAATGCGTCGGGAACTTATCATCCCGAGCAACTCTATGGAGTATAAAAAATCGTGGGATGGCTTCGAGCCTCCGCATACTCTGCGGAGTATAAAGCGTCGGGAACTTGTCATCGCGAGCAACTCTACGGAGTATAAAACATTGCGCGATGGCTTCGAGCCTCTGCGTACTCTGCGGAGTATACACTACTACAGAAATACTATTAGTAGATGCCCAATTACAGACGGTTTTAATTTGGAGACCGTCTGTGTTGTTGGCATCAGAAAAAACGAGTATCACAGACGGTTCTTACCAATGAACCGTCTGTGATACTGGAATATCACAGACGATTTTTATTTAAAACAGTCTGTGATAATCACATATTTATTGCACCACTCAGAACCGCATCTGTCTTCATTTCCATCCAGATCTAGTCGGTGCTGCAGTCTGTCTTCATTTCGCTCAAGAGGCAAGCTAGGCGATTTCAGGCCACTTAATTTGGTGGGAGGAGGCAGGAGATAGAGCTTTGAAGATTCATATGTTCCTGGTTGCCCTAGATATGGTTAGTAATGAAATTTATTTTTCTTTGCATTACAACTTAGATCTAAGTTTTGGTGAGTGTTATTGAAGATGGTTTGCATCTACTTGACCATACATGATCAGTTCCCGTCATGTGGGAGGCCAAATTTGTCAAAATTGTTGGTTATAAGTGGTTCGTTGATCGCTGGAGAAATAGTTGTTGTGTTTATAATATGAATCAAGCTAGCAAAGCCTCAATGCATGTGGTATATATGTAGTAATAATTAATTAATTTAATTTTTAATACTAAGTTGTTATATATATGCATAACGTAGGACCGAAGCTGAATGTATCCACGAACCATGTGAGTGAAGAGTACATTAATAGCGTGTCTGCTTTTACAAGAGCTGTCGAGGAGGATATATTGAATAAGGGGTGGAATATATGTACTGTCCATGCACTGACTGTGAGAATTTAAAGATGTTTAAGAACCGAGAGCAGATTGAAGCGCACTTGATTCGGAGGGGGTTTCAAAAAGGTTTATACGTGTTGGACCAGTCATGGCGAAGTCAATGATATGCCGCCAGATGACATCGCCAGTGAAGTGAATGATATGCCGCCGAATGATGTCGATTGTTATTCGGATTTGGATAGGTTGCACGATGACAATCTAGATCAGATGCTTCGCGATGTAGAAGAGAACTATGATGAGAGAGAGTATGTTAAATTCTGGGGCTTGATGGAGGACTCGGAGAAACTTTTGTTCACATGCTGCAGGTCAAAGTACACGAGGTTCTCGGCCATGCTTGAATTGTTGAAATTGAAGGTTAGCAACGGTTGGTCCGACAAGAGTTTCACGGCGCTGCTAGGTCTTTTAGCGAACATGCTTCCGGAGGGAAATGAGTTGCCTAAAACCACGTATAAAGCCAAGAAGATTCTTTGTCCATTGAGAATGGAAGTAGAAAGAATACATGCATGTCCGAAAGACTGTATCCTCTACTGTAAAGAGTATGTAAACATGCATGTATGTCCGATGTGCAACGCATCCCGATACAAACGTAATAATCAATCATATGACGGCGAGGGAACAGAGGTGAAGAAAGGACCTCCTGCTAAGGTGGCATGGTATTTTCCTATAATTCCCCGTTTGAAATGGTTTTTTGCAAATCCAAAGGAGGCAAAACTGCTGCGTTGGCACTCGGAGGAGCGCAAGAAGGATGGAATACTAAGACACCTTGCTGATTCCGCTCAGTGGAAAAACATCGATAGGAGTTTTGCAGACTTTGGTGTAGAACCAATGAATATAAGGTTTGGACTGAGTACAGATGGAATGAATGCTTTCAGTAGCATGAGTAGCCGACATAGCACTTGGCCCGTGACTCTCTGCATCTATAACCTTCCTCATTGGTTGTGTATGAAGTGAAAGTATATTTTGCTGTCGATACTTATCCAAGGGCCAAAGTAACCTGGGAATGATATTGATGTGTACCTAGCACCGTTGGTGGAAGATCTAAAAGTACTGTGCAACGAAGGGGTACAGGTATGGGATGCATACAAACAAGAGAACTTCACTTTGCGCTCCTTATTGTTCTGCACCATAAATGATTATCCTGCCCTTGGTAATCTGTCGGGCCAGAGTACAAAAGGTGCCAAAGCTTGTACTCATTGTTTAGATGGTACCGAGAGTGTGTGGCTGAAATACTTACGCAAAAACTGTGTGCATGCGTCACCACTGGTTCCTTCAGAGGGCTCATGCATACCGCAAGATGAATAAACAATTTGATGGAGAGAAGGAGGACGGTTCAGCCCAAGGCATTTAAGCGGAAAAGTGGTTTATAATGTGGTTAAGGATTTAGATGTTGTCCTCGGAAAGGGACGTAAATTGAGGGCTCATGAGAAGAACATCTAGAAGAAGAGATCAATATTTTGAGACTTACCTTATTGGGAGTACCTAGATGTTCGATACTGCATCGACGTCATGCACGTAGAAAAGAATGTATGTGACAGCTTGATTGGTCTCTTACTGAACATTCGTGATAAAACAAAGGACGGCATCAACGCAAGGCTTGACTTGGCTGATATGGACATCAGGCCTGAGTTAGTACCGACAAAAACAGATAATGGAAGAACGTACCAGCGCCAAGGCTGAGAAAACAGAACTATGCCAGTGCTTGCATGGTGTCAAAGTTCCGTCTAGTTACTCCGGCAACATGAAGAAAATTGTTTCGATGCAAGATTTGAAGTTAAATGGCATGAAGTCTCATGATTGTCATGTGCTGATGACATAGATGCTCCCTATTGCAATTAGAAATATTTTGCCAATCAAAGTCCGAGAGACAATCATGAGGCTATGTTATTTCTTTAACACAATTGCTCAAAAGGTCATCAATCCCGAAGGACTAGATGCTCTGCAGGACGAGGTGGTGATTACTTTATGTCATCTTGAGATGTATTTTCCTCCTTCGTTTTTCTCTATCATGGTCCATCTCATTGTTCACATTGTGTGGGAGATAAAAATGTGCGGGCCCGTATTCCTACATAGCATGTACCCATTTGAGAGGTTTATGGGAGTTCTCAAGTCCTATGTACGGAATCGATCTCGGCCGAAGGGCAGCATCGTCGAAGGTTATGCAAGCGAAGAGGTCATTGAGTTTTGTGTCGATTATATGGCTCAGATTCAACCGATAGGTGTGCCTCAATCTCGTCATGAGGGGATGCTCAAGGGTATCGGAACTATCAAAAGGAAAGCAATCACTCCAGATATGGCTGCGTATGCTCAAGCCCATTTCACGGTCTTGCAACACATGACTGATGTGGCGCCTTATGTCGACCAGCCCAAGGATGTGCTTCGGCAATAGAATCCGAAGCAGCCGGATGTTTGGATCATGAGGCAATACAACAGTCGGCTCAACCAATGGTTGAAGGAGCAAATCGCTAGGAGCTCACCAAGTGAGATGCTGACATGGTTGGCAAAAGGGCCAACATTTACAGTTGTGTCATGGCAAGGATGTGACATAAATGGGTACACATTCTATACACAGGCTCAGGGTATAAAGAGCACTAACTAGAACAACGGTGTCTGTATAGATGTGCTCAGTACCGATGGGTTGAGAAACTCGTACTATGGGTTCATAGAAGAGATTTGGGAGCTCGACTATGTGGTTTTCAAGATCCCCTTATTTCGGTGCCGTTGGGTTCATCTCCCACAGGTGAAGGTTGACACGTGTCACTACAGTGGACCTCCAACATGTCAGATACAAAGACGAACCATTCGTACTCGCTAACCAAGTTATTCAAGTTTTCTATGTAACCGATCCAGCAAATAAGAAGTGCCATGTAGTTCTTCATGGAAAAAGGAGAATTGTCGGAGTAGAGAATATAGTGGACGAGGATGAATACAATCAATTTGACGAGTTACCTCCTTTTGAAAATGGCATAAGGGTCGACGACGAACAACGTGACGAAACTAGTTACATACGCATTGATCATCACGAAGGGCTAATTTTTAAAGGAAATAAGCAAGTGGAATGAGAATGTGTGATATATATATATGTGGGCATTTGCATTTATGTATATAACAATGCATGTATGTGATGTATATGTGAATTTGCATTTATGTGCATAACAATGCATGTGTGTGATGTATTTGTGAATTTGCACTTATGTATACGTGAAAATGTGTGATATATAGGTGAATTTTGAGAATGAGTCATACATATGTATCTCAATATTTATTGGGCTGTTGTAAAGAAATACAATATGAGAGGTCTTATTAATACACTGTGAGAGGTCTTATTACAGTGCCTGCTGGTTGGTGTAGGTAATAAGTCCAGCATGTGGGGAGGAGAGCTTATTACAGAGGTTCTATTTCAGAACCGTCTGTGATATCGTTATCACAGACGATTCTAAACGAGAACTGTCTGTGATAATATATATCACAGATGGTTCTACGTTTATGACCGTCTGTGATAATGTATCACATACGGTTCTAGTTTAGAACCATCTGTAATAATCCTTCCTATATATACCCTCAAGCTAGGGTTTTGCGCGTGCACTGGAGTTAAGCGCTATACCAACCAAATCCAGATCGCCTCTCAAATGAGCCCGTCGCCGCCTCCTCCTCGGATCTCCCTCCTCAGCCGACCCGAGCCATGGTGACCGTCGACCCCCGTCCACATTGTCGCCGCCACCTCATCAAACCTCCCCAGTCGCCGTCCACACCGTCGCCTCCTCGAACCTCCCTCCTCCGCCGACCCGAGCCGTGGTGACCGGTGAACACTCCCTGCTCCTCCCCTTTCTCCTCTCCTCACCGTTGACCCCTGTCCACGCTGTCGCCGCCGCCTCCTCGGACCTCCGTCCCCAGTCATTGTCGACCCCCGTCCACGCCATCGCCACTGCCTCCTCGGCCCTCCGTCCCCAGTCGTTGTCAACCCCCATCCATGCTGTCGCCACCGCCTCCTCAGACCTCCCCAGTCGTTGTCTGTATCGTGAGTATTTTGGTTTTTGTTTGCAAACATTGTGGGTTGTGCTTGTTTTATAATCTCTGGTAAATGTACAAGTGCTGAGAGACATTGTTTGCTTGTGGCTCGATTTAAAGCTTGATGATGAAATTTGTCACATACTGAAAGCGATATGTATATCTAGGATTAAATTGAGCTCAATCTGTGGTGCTTTCAACTCTCTGTCACATTGCTCTTTGAGTTCTTAGTTCGGTTAGTTAGTTAGATCTTGTTGCTCTATGATTATCTGGCATGCAGCAGCTTGTATTCTGAATTCAGATCGGAATAGAAGCATTTTTCAACTTTGAAGTATTGAGTATCTGTGATTATGAGAGACCATGTGGAGGTCATCCCGTGTGTATGATGAGTAATTGACATCGTTTTAGGAAAGTCGAGTTTGATTGGTTGATTCGGACCATGTCGTTGCGCGGTGCAATCGGCTTCGGTCGGACTTGGTCAAACCTGGTCAAAGTGCTTAGGATGCATATTCTGATGATTCGACAGGTTTGGGCTCTTTTCATGCTTAATGTGTTCACTAATGCTATTTATGCTTACATATGTCGAGCGGTGCTATTTGATGTGTTTCTTGTTTGTGATGGCTGCAGGACGTCGAGGCGGAGTCGTGGTGAGACACGAGGTGACCGGACTAGGCACAGATGTGTCGAGGTCAGAATAGTCGAATGTGTCGAAGACGGCGGAGATTCGATGTGGTTGCGAGTCGTAGATGACAAGGAACGCGGAAGCTTCCCGGAAGGTGCAGGAGGGGCGTTTCGGTAAAAACGCAAAGCTGCACGAGTGGAGGCCGGTTCCGTTCGAGTTTAGCGGGCGTAACGGGTTGGAGACCTGTTAGCCAAGGGCTATAAATAGGAGGGAGTGGCTGCATGCCCCCTCATGGCTTTGTGAGAGAATTAGGGTTTGCTTTAGTCAAAAGAGCCTTTGAGAGGTGGTTTTGGCTTTAGTGGTTGGAGAGTTGGTGTGGGCAGCAGGGAGTGTCTCCCACGTTCATCTCTTCTCTATGTTGTGTTCATTTCCTCCTCCAAGCATGTAGGGTGTGATTTTCTATGAGGGAGAGGATGGATTGAGACTCTTGTAATCATTCCTCTTGTTCTAATGTCCATACGTATGGGGACTCCTCTGTAATCTTCTTGTTTCATGAATGAAATTTCTGAGTTCCTCCCGTGCTCCCTGTTTTTCATTCGATACCCCTTTTGCATGATTTCTTGACTTTTGAGTTTCTTGTTGTTTCTTTCTAAGAAGTGCCAAAATGGGTTGTTCTGTGATGGGGTTATGATTCTAGACCATTTGGTTAGCTAATATCCCAGAGACAAGTGTTTGATTTCAGATTTGGCATTTTGGGCTTCTCTGTTCTTGTTTTTGCTTTCTAGGGTTTTGATGAATTTCTTGATTCCCTTGAGGAAATGGCCTGAGATTCTTGCTGGCATGCTCTTAGATTATTGCTAACTTAATTGCAAAATCTCATGTGCAAAGGTCTTGTGAATCTTGAGTAATCTGAGTTTTTGTGCTCCTCTCTGAAGTTTTTCCAAGCTTTTCTAGGGTTTGGTTCAAATCTTGTTTCCCTCTTTGAGATGGCTTGAAACTTAACATGTAAAGTCTAGAGACTATTATCTTGCTATCCTCAAAGTTTCATTGCCAAAGGATCAAGGATGAGATGGGAATTTGAGTTTTACTACTGCACTTTGTAAGTTTTCAGTTTTTGAGTCAATTCCTAAATTCCTCTGCTTTGTGTTGAATTTCTTGGCTCCCTTTGCTCCTCTGGCTTTTTAGGTTATAGTCATGCAATTCTGGACTGAAGAAACCAGAGGGAAAGTCCCTATTTTCTTGCTGTGAAGAGTTTTGTGTCGGCCTGCTGAAAATATCTCTGTTGTTTATTCTGAAAATCGTGGGGGCGGTCAGACCGGTATTTCATCGGCGGTCTGACCGGAGTTCACCGGGCAGTCAGACCGGCCCATGCTTGGCGGTCTGACCGGCCTCCCTGCCGGTAGCTGAGTTGCTTGCTGTTTTTTTGGTAAAGTTTGGGGTTTTTGGGTTTCCCTTTCTGGTGTGCCTTGGTCTTCTGTTCCTCTTGCTCTTCTAGTAAGTACTTGACCTCACATATGTTCTTCTTTTCATAGCTCACAATAGCTATTGGAAAGAATTTATTTGTGAGTGCTCCTCTTTGTTTGGTTCAGAGTTTCTCAAGTCTTTTGCTCTCTTCATAGCTCTATAGCTACTGGAGAGATAGCTCTTTCGTAAGTACTTTTAGGGGGACAATGTTTTTGAGACGACATTCACCCCCCCCCCCCTCTGTCGCCATTTCGGTCCAACAGATTATGTTGTCCATTAACTGATCATCTTAAGCTATTGTCAGATTGCTACCTTATAGTCTTTGATTTAGATCTTCTGTCATACCAAAATTTTAAAAGTTGATATCATTTGTATATGCAAACTTTACTGACAGAGAATGCATTTATTAGAGCTCAAATTTAATCTCTAGTTGTCTTATCACTTGATGAAGAGTATTGACATAGTATTGAGAAGGCCAAATATTAAGATTTGAGCACCTCTACTTCAGAGAGCATAACATCAATTACAATTGAGCTTTAGGCTGTTATAATTGATTCTTTTGTCATGAACGTGGGTAATATGCTTCTTTTAGAATTTATTATGTTTCATGAATTAAGATTATGCTCTTGTATAAATGACTTGGAAGAGTTACATGTTTATATGCAATTTAGGTCATTTATATACTGCTTGAAATGTGCTTTAATATTGCTTAATTATACTGGCTGATTATTGTGAAAAGAGATGCTTGTGGGAACTATCATATGCTCTATGAAGTAACTGATCTTGTATTGAGATTGGATCACAAATCTTGAGCTCTAGATTAGCAGTCCTTTCAGCTTTGCTAGAGTAGTCAGAATTCTGTGCAGTCTGTGATCACCTATTTAGTAGATTAGTAGTCGTTTCGGTTTTGCTAGATTAGTACTCCTGTGGTTCACGAAAATAGCTCTACAACATCAACCGAAAATTCATGTTGATTTCTTAGAGCTCAAGGTTTGATTCACATTTGACAGATTCAATCAGTGAAGAGTATAAGACTGTAGTAGTGGGACGGCCAAGATTAAAATCTTAGAGCTACTAATTCACATTTCTTAGAGCTCAAGGTTTGATTAAAATCTTATGTAACCCTACATCTGAGAGCAACTAAAACCACTCTAACATGCTGATTTTAGTCTTTTATGTCCACCTGTTTTTATCTTGAAGAAGTCATCTTTATATCCAATTTGTCTTGCATGAGCTTTCCATATATGAGAAGGCCAACATGTCATCCACGCATTCTTCAACATCATCACCGGATACGTCCGCTCCAAAATCAAAATGCCAAGGAAGAGGACTGTCAAAAAAGCTTAAGGGCCGATTTACCATCACAGAGGTCGATGGATCTGGGATCCCTCTCCTTCCTCGCCAAGCAGCATGCGCATTTCGAAAAATGATCGGAATAGTTGCACGAGAACAAACTGAGATCACATTCGATTCGTGGAAGACCGTGACTGAGACTTGGAAACATGAGCTGCTGATAGAAATATTTGCATCGTTCAAGATCCCAGAAGAACACAACGACTCCGTGCAACGACATGCCTTGCTAGCGGCGTGCAAAGCATGGAAGAACTTCAAGACCGTGCTTGTCAAGAACTTCGTGGAGAAGGATCTAACACCCTTTCAAAAGTACCCATTCCTGGAACCACAATGGAAAGAGTTTAAGGCGATGAAGAGGCCTTGGGCTTTATATTCCTTGGAAACATGGTTTCTCAGCTGACTTCGAATTGTATCGGAGCAGGAAGAGAACCAAAATTGAGCGTGAGGCATGGCTACGAGAGGAGATCAAGGCATCTCTTAGAAAGGAGCTGGTTGATTACATCAGAGATGAGATGCGAAGATATACAAAAAATCAGCAGGCCACCGCCGCGGCTCCTATGCTAGCCAGCCCCCAACCGTCCGAGTGTTGCGCGTCCAATCCTACGATGGAAAGTGAGGCCAGATTCCCTGTGGACGACATCCTGATAATAATTATTATCTCTGGAATGCTCGATCCGTTGATAGGCCTATTGGAGTAGCTAATTTTATATCGTTATGTAGGAGGCTACGAAGTGCATGCTCCAAGTGAGATATGCCTCTGTTCCCTTGTGCGCTGCTTGGGACCAGGCATATCCGTCTACTCACGGGTTCATGGTACACCGTACACCTTTAGCATCAGGCTTCGAAAAAGTTCATGTGGATGTGTGCATGCCAATTTCGAGGTCGTCCTGCTACCAAAGCCCCTAACAACGAGATCATGACTCTAGGGCAAGCCGTTGGAACATTCATCTAGTGGCCCAAAAGCGATATCTGCCTGGAGCCAGAGCTACATGCACTGGTGTCGTCTCCACAATGCCTATCTCCACCACTACCTGCACCAGTGCCATGTCCACGGGTGCTATTCCCTGTGAAGCAACTTCCACTGGTGGTACCTTTACAGTTGACCTACAAGCGAGGCAGAGGCAAACCAAAGAAGACAGATGATGATATCCCTACCTGCCATTGGCCCGCAAATTCGTGCTAGGCGAGCCGATGATTGTCCCGGAAGAGCGCCTCCTAGCCCTAGGACTTAGTTGCCAGAGATTACACTCTTGGTATATGGAACAAGCCAATAAGCCACAGGCAGAATGGCGCTCAGGTATCACTGTCAAATTCAGGCTGGATCATTTGTAGCACGACGTTCATGATTGTGTCTTCGCGGTGACCTTTGAGGATTTATTTGATCTTTTCACACTCAACGCTCTCGACGCCTCACTCGTTCAATGCTGGACATTGTAAGTGTGTACAATCATAGTCTCCGTTCATGTAATACCGATATATATCATATATAATTTGTTGCTTTTCTGTGTATATATATAGATACATGGTGACTGAAGCTAGATCATCCAAATCACCAATTGGTTTCCTGGACCCACGCTTGGTCGCCAAGGATACCATCAGCGAGGATGCATCCTTCGTCAAGAGCTATATTACAACAACACTGCTGGCTCACCACGATAAGGAATTTGTTCTTATGCCATACAATGAGCGGTTCCATTGGATTTTAATTGTAATTATACCAAAATGGAACAAGATAATATACCTTGATTCCTTAAGTAAGAACAAATCCGAGTACACAGTGTTCAGCCAATTACTCGATAGGTAAGTACATTTTCTCCACACATAACTATATTGTACTCTTTCTTTCCTTCCGAATGACTAAGCTAACTTTTTCGAATCACGAAGGTCGTTCGCCACGTACGTTGCACAGACACGTGGCTCGACGCAAGGGGCCAAGCCCTTGCAACATGTTCGAAATTTTCAGGTATTCGCTAGTACACATTAATTAATCCTATATAACACTTGGTAGTAATGCCTCTTGAATTAACACATTCTATTTTTTGCAGTGCCACCAGCAGCCACCGGGCAACACGTGTGGATTCTAATTTTGCCACCATATGAGACTACTCCTCGATTCCTCGAAGATCACCAATTCTAAGGTTTGTCAATCTTTCCACATTTATTTCACACTTATCAGGTTATATATGTACGCACATTGATATTCCTATCGACAGGCTGCACCCATCTCTACAACTGCATTGCAACAGTCGGACCTTGCACAAATTCGAGGAGAGTGCGCGTACTTTTTGATGTCTAGAGTCATAAAATCAACTGGAGAGTTCCACAGCGTACAATGATTTTTTGTTTGGGATAAGATATTGACATTGATTGTAATTTTGTATTTGTTAATGGATATTTTATTTTATTTCAATTAATTGATTTGCAAAATGGATGTTTTATGTTTGTGAAATGAATTGAGATCTGCTTCTTTCAGAGGGCATGGATAGCATTTCCTGAGGCTAGCCAATAAACAGAAATAGATTTAGGGGTATAAGGATAGTCTGAACTAGAGGGTTTGCCGCATCGCCACCTTCGCCACTACTTATGTAGTCCTAGATCTTTGATGGAAGGCCCGGGCGGAGCGACGGATGGTGTGTACGGCACTCGACATGACCTCGACTCCATCGGACATCTCTAGCCGAGGGTTGGCCAGTTCACCCACATGAAGACATCCTCGGTGATGGAGGAGAGCAAAGGCGATGCGTGACGTCACCAGAGAGCAGTGATTGCCGAAGGACCGCGCGGCGTTGAGGACGAGGCTGGAAGCTTCCCCGATACACTGGAGGGTATGCGGCAGTTCTTCGGGCCTGAAGGTGCGGGGCGGCGCGATCACGGAGAGGTCGGAGAGGGCGCTCTCCAAAGCCTCCATCGAGCTCCACGCCGCTACGGAGGTATCGCCCAGGGTCTGGTCCTTCTCCTTGAGCGACGCGACTAGCTAGGCCTTCTCCTACTCCAGCGCGGCGATCTGCTGGAGTAACCCATCGCATTCTTCGACGACCGCCCGCTTCATCTCCTCTGTGAGTGCCCGAGTCTCCGCGATCACCTTTATGACCTCCGTCTCAAGGAAACAGATGTGATCATCCTTAGCGGCGTTGGCCTCTTTGGCGGTGACGTTAGCCTCTTCGGTGGCACGGAGTTGGTCCTCTAACGACCCCTGCTCGCGAGTGCGGGCCACCTGCAGGGCACGAGCAAGGGAAGAAAATGCACAGCGCAGCTGTCAGTCAAGTCTCAAATGCAAAGGCAAGTATAAATATAGGGTAGGGACGCTTACCCTTATCCCCGCGGCCTCGATTGCGCCCTCCAGCAACTCCGAGCCGCATGACGCCAGTGCCCACCGGTCCAATCTGGCGTCCGCACAATCACCAGCTGCTTTCAGGGCTTGCAACGTCTCCGGTCCGGGGACAAATTTGGTACGGTCAGCCACCGAGTGTCCGTGCCAGCAACTTCCATGGCAGTGGGGATCAACGTCACATCCGGGGCGGGCACGCTAGAGACTTTGCGTCCGCTCCCGTTGCTCGAGCCTTATTCGTGTTTTCGCTGATGTCGACGATGGAATTAGGGAGCAGATCGGAGACAGCTTTGCGAAGTTGCTGGGAGAGAAAGTACTGCGCCTACCTTCGTCACAGATCGTTGTAGTCCCGTCGTGGTGTCTGCTCTACTTCGGACCCAACCGCGGCAGCACCGCCTACGTCTAGCGTGACAGGGTCCCCTTCGGGCCTAGCAGTCTTCGTGTCGGAGTCTGACTCCGACAGATCCAGATTGCCAGTTCGAACGCCCCCTCCTCTAGCCTTGCAGGAGACTGTGTCTGAGCGCGCTTCGCACTCGGGGCCTTGCCGACGACTCCTCGGCCTCCACAGCCGGTGTGGGCGATGAAGCTTCGCCCTCCTGGATGTCCATGCTGTGCCCCTTGTCCTTTGTGCCGCCTAGGGACTCATCGCCGGGAGCTGGGCAATCCGCCTACGCCTCCAAGTACGAATTGGCATACTCTACCAAGTCGAAGTCGGTGACCATCGTACCTTCGGCTCCGGCGGAATTTACGGTAGGGACAGAAGTCGAGCTGGATACGACGGCAGATGACCGGGCCCTCCGTCGAGGGGGGAGGCTTCTCCCTTGTCATCACCATTGTGGAGGCGAGCCTGGCTTGTGGCCGGAGTGGCGCGCACCAGCACAGGAATGCACAGAGCTTCGCACACCCAGTTTATCCACCCGAGCTTCGCCGTTGCGGACTCGCGCAGGCTGTGCTCCTTGGCCACATACGGCCCAAGGAACACAACCACCGTGTGCTCCGCATCTTCCAGAAGGAGTCCTACATATAAAACAAGGCAAGGTTACGAAAATACGAAGGAAATCTTGAACGCAGTCTGCAGCGGAAGAGCATATGAGGGTTGGAGGGCCTCGGCAGCGAATACACGGACAGCCGAAGCCACACGGTCGCCTGGTCGCGCGCATGCACGCGTCCCGCAACCTCAGGAAGGAACGCACGACCGCGGCCGTGCAGCCGCTTGACATCCCACGATGCACCAATCCCCTCTTGCCACGTGTTCCACAACCTTGGGAAGGAACGCACGACCACGGCTGTGCGGCCGCCTGACATCCCACGATGTGCCAATCCTCTTCTGCCACGTGTCCCACAGCCTCGGGAAGGAACGCACGACCGCGGTCATGCGGCCGCCTGACATCCCATGACATGACAATCTAGTGCTGCCGTGTGTCCTACTCTGCGCTAGTGCATGGTGCAACTCCCGTGGCGTGCTAGTAGTCGGCGCGATCTCCTCAGCGCCATTAAAACACCATCATTGGGCCACAGGCACTGGCTTTGACATGTGCCTCGAATCCATGCTCGCGGGACAAGCCCGACGTCGACTTCGTGTCCGCAGGACAACTTCGACCTACGCCTCGACTCCGTGCCCACGGGACGAGCCCGACCTTGACTTCGTGTCCGCAGGACGACTCTGACATGCACCTCGACTCCGTGCCTGCTAGACGAGCCCGACCTCGACTTCATGTCCACGGGATGAGGCCGACCTGCACCTCCACTCCTTGTCCACGGCACGAGGTGGGCCTGCACCGGCAAAATCGTTTCCACACAACACCACAAAAGATCACAGGCCGCAGGGATGGAGGGGGCCAAATGGCTCGGTGACATGGCTTCGGCCCATGAAGCCCTTCACCATGAGAGGCTCCTGTTGTAGGGGGCCCCCACCTAAGCCTATCCGGCCTGCTAAAGGGTTGTAAAGCCCAAAATGGGATGTGTGTAATGACATAGATACCCCTACAGTGGGCACATGGATGTAAGGGCATAATTGTAAAATACTTCTCATAGAAATATATATGCCCACCCTGGACATTAGGAAAGGGGACAAGTATTGTTCATCCATCATCTCCACTACTACTCTTCGCTCAGTTAATTGATATTTGTAATAATTTGAAAATGAAGGAAAAGAGGTGTTTTTTAAGGCACTTCTTTTTGCATAGAAATATTCAATCTCACTAAACTCACTAAAGAAAGCTGGTTACCACTGGTAGGTCAGGACTGGCTTTCGACCAGGAACCAAACAAGCTATATAAACCTCACCTTCTGCTGTAGAATGTGTACGGCTTGTAGATGCTGACCAAGTCACTTTACTGTTTGGTCAGTAGCCACAAATAGTTTCTTTAAATTATCAAATTGCATGCTTAATTTACTACGCAAATGTATGTCAAAGCTAAAGGTAGCTACATGCCTACTTGATGTTGTATAAATTTTAAAATTCCATCTTTGACACTTGAATTACCTGATCCTTGACACCCTAGATATTAATGACAACTTTAATAGCTATACGTCATATTAAATGACATGCTAGTCTCATCAAGTCTAGGCTACTAGTTACCCTGATCATCAATATTTAAATATGAAAACTTGCTTTGGGACAATTACAGGATGTAAGTGGCTAAATATTTATGACAAACTTAATTTAATGTTCTCAAAATCCTAAAAACTGCTATACCTATCTAGGCGGGTGGTAAGAGTGGGTGGTGTGGATGTAACACAAGAATCTATGGTTTGTGGAATGAACCGCCTAGACAAATTAAGGACTTAATCCTGTGATGACCTCTGCATGTAAAATAGTCCTACCACAAGCTGGCAAAGTGTAGGCTGGGCTGAATAATTTACTGGACCCTTTAGTCATCTCCTGGAAGACTAGTGTACGTGTATGATAAAAATCCGACAATGAATGGGACACCGGGAAAAGGTGATGTTGCCAAGGCTAGTGTCAGGGGAGAGTGGAGTCCGACGGTGCTACCCTGTGGTGGACATCCCGCACAATGTATGAGCCCATCCCCATATGGATAAGGTGCTAGGGGGCGAGGTATTGTAAAGGACCCAGGATAATCTCTCGATCTACGCGACCACAGAATCGCGCAGGCCTATCAAGTTGATTGTCTCTTGTGGGTAAAAATGTGCAGTCTCTACAGAGTATAAACTGTTCGAACAGCCATGCTCACGGTCAAGGGCGGATATGGGAACTTCCTCGAGTTAGTTCTATTTCCAAAATTTTATGGGTGGGATGAAAAACCTATTGGGGGGAGTACTCCAATTTTGACTTTTCCTGGGGGAAGTACTCTAGTGCTATTATTATGGTAGATGTAGCCTACTGGTCCAAAATCTAGCATAGCTGGATGGAACCATGTAACTGGTGGATGGAACCTACACCACTATATGTATTGCACGATTTAAATTCTCTAAAGCATGTTTGACAAAATGCTAGGTCATAGGATTTATACTTATAATACTTGCAACTATCACTTTACGCAATTAAAAGAACCTAAGCCACCCTTGTTAAAGCCTTGCATCTATAATTATCTGCATTCTGTGTGTTGGCTCGTGGAGCATGGTTGTGTGTGCTCACCCTCGCTCTCAACCCTTCCATTCAGAGTTCTTGAATCAAGACCAGTATGCCTACTATCAGGACCAAGGAGATGACAGCGATGAAGATAGTGGCAATTAGCATAGGTCTTAGTGTTCTAGCATCTCTTTACAGTTTAGCCGACCAAGCTAACTAGTGGGTGAGTTTAGTATTAACTAGGCCTCTGGGTAATATTAACCGCACCTAGGTTGTCCCGGTCGTTTGCCTGTGAATAGATAAGCCCCTCCTTTTGCTTCTGCTATCACTATCGTATTTCTGTAATGAACTTATTTGGCTTGATAGCCCTTTTGTACAACTTATCCCGATGTGGAATATTTGAACTCTGGTTTTGTAATATTAATGAATGGTATGGTCGGTCGCATGTATGAGGTGATTTAGCAATGTATCTGTGAGCACTGTCTACTGATCCAGGGAATAGTGTAGTGGCCTCATAGAGGATTTCGGGTTTGTTAAATCTGGGTCTGACATAAGGCTATATCTCTTTATTTAATAGAAGTTGTCACTGTGCTTGATATGTATCCTTGTGACCACACTACTACAAAACAAGCTATACTGGATGTCTCATCACAAACGGTTCATGTGGAGCCGTCTGTGCTTTGATTATTACAGATGGTTCATGGCTAAAACTGTCTCTAAAACTATCACAGATGGTTAGGTTTAAAAGCTGTCTGTGATATACACATTATTATAGATGGTTTTGAATTAGAATCGTCTATGAAACTATCACAGACAGTTTTTATTTACAACCGTATGTGTTTTGTGCTTTGTCATATGAACTACAGAAGCTACTGAGACAAGAGACAAATTCAAGGCAAATTTACAGAAGTCCCAAAAAATGTGATTCCGCTTTGTGCACATTGTAGAGATGAACGAGACTAAGGGCGGTTTTCCCTTTGCTAAGCGGCAACGAAACACCTCCATTGACAGCGGATAATGAGGTTCAGCTGACAGATGGAAGCGAGTCGAGGAAGGAAAGCAGGGCATGAGCGGAGGAGCTACTCCAGAGGTAAATTATTGGCCACCTGTGTAAGGTTGCGGCTGAACAACTCATTATGGATAGATAAGAGGAAGGAGATCAAACGAATATTAGATGCCATCATTGAGAAATCTGGTGAAGAAGATGAGAGGACAGTTTAGAAGAGCTGGATTAGGGTGCGCATATTTAAGCATTATCACAGACGGTTCGTATACCAAACCATCTTTGATATTAATATCATAGACGGTTCTTATAACAAACCGTCTCTGATATGCACTTATCAAAGACGGTTTGTTATACGAACCGTCTCTGACATGTGATTATCACAGATGGTTCGTATAACAAACCATTTCTGATAATGACATGTCACTGATCCGTGGCGTATGCCCCAGGATTTCGATCTCACCCATCCATTCTCCACATCGAATGGCAAGCACTAGTTCCTCCCACCGCTCGCCCTTATTAATTACTCCCCTCCCACTACTCACCCTTATTAATTATTCCCCATCTACCTTTCCATCGGCCCTTATTTATCACAGAGTGTGTTCATCCGCTATGTAGCTTCCTGCATCCTCCCCTCAACGACACCGACTACCACCGTGATCTAGCGCCTCCGTTGTTACACCACGATCGACTGTATAAAACACTGTTGTTGTAAGTGTCGTAAGAGTGTCTTGTGCAGTCTCACCATTGTGCCACAAAGGTGGCACTACCGCTGCCTCTCCATTGCCGGTGATATCCGGCTACCATCCGATGCATCTAGCTTGTTCCTCGATAACGCTGACTACCACCGTGAGCTAGTGCCTCCGTTGTGACATCACGGTCGACTGCACAATACACTCTTGTCGTAAGTGTCGTAAGAGTGCCTTGTGTAGTCTCACCGCCGTGCCACAAAGGTGGCGCTACCACCGCCTCTCCATTGCCAGTGATATCCGGCTGCCATTCGATGCATCCAGCTCCTATTGTTTGCTAGGATCTCTGCTTCTTATATATTCTTGCCGTGTTAAAGAGTTGGGTTTGTTATCTTGTTATGCTGCATTGGTGGATTCTAATCTCAACGAAAATGGAATGTGTGTTGTGTTTGCCACTGTATTTGCTTGTTTTTAGAGGGCATAGGTAACATTATTTCTTAAGGCTAGCCAAAAAACAGAAAAATTCTAGGTATAGAATGAACTATTACAAACGGTTTCGTGGTATGAACCGTCTATGAAGGACTATCATAGACGGTTCTATATATTAACCGTCTGTAATACTCATCAATCACAGACGGTTGGTAACTAGAACCGTCTGTGAAGTGTGAGTATCACAGACAGTTTTTGGTTTGAGCCGTCTGTAATAGTTTTCTTCATAGACAGTTCTAGTTACAAACCGTCTGTGTTATTTTTATCACAGACAGCTCACAAACCGTCTGTGATAACCCGCAATTATCACTGACACATCAATTCAGGTAGTTCAGAAAACCATCTATGATGATAGTTCTGAACCGTCTGTTTTGTAGTGGTGCCACTGTGTGCACTAGCTGATCCTGGACTGGTGCGATTTACACAGAGGATCTGGTGTTATTGCTTCGTGGTCCGACAAAGATGGTACCAGAGCCGCGATGACTCTAAGACATGATTGTAGACAGAATAGAATTGGTTTTCCCATAAGGACTTATTTTATAAAATATAATTTGAAAAACTTTCGTAAAAACTTGCCTCACTCTTTCCCTTACTTAACTACATTCCATTATTAAAAGTGGTTTTTTAATTCCTTTCTCTTTTCAAATGTTTTAGATGACCGAGACCCTCACCAAGATTTCCCACAGAGTCTAAGCCAGATACCTAGCCACCCGCCTTTGGGAGCTCCTTCAGCAGTTGAGGCTCAAGGTGTGACCAATTTACCAAGGATACCTTCAGTCCAACGACAACCAAGAACGCTGGAGAGTGGAGGTGTTGATCTTCGCCAAGACAGGAGATGAAGCCGCCTTCCACACCTTTGACACTCCACAGCCTAGGGATACCTTCCTTGCCGGTATCTAGGACGCAGCTCGAGAGGCCATCCTCAAGCTAAGGGATATCTACGAGGTGGAGTTGTGAGGCACCACTTTTCGGTACTATCCCAACAAGCAACCTGCTAGCTCCAGGAGTTTCTACATGAGCACAAAGGATGACGATGACCCCAGGCTGGTTCAGTAGGTGCAGCTTACCATGTCCTTGGACTATTTGTATTAGTCCACCTTGGATGAGCTTAGCTTCGCCACCTACCAACTTCGTCGACCAGAGGAGGAGATATGCAAAGCTTCGTTTAGGAGATGATAGCTCCTCAGAGAGAAAATGTTGTGGAGTTGCCACTGAAGAAACGCCACATAGGAGTCAAGAAGAAGTAACTAGCCCAGTTTAAACCAGCCCATCAGGATGTCTTTCAAGACTTAAGTCTTATGTTAAAAAAGAGCGTACTTGTGAGCTGTTAATCCTTTGTGAACAGCCAAAAGATTATCATAATAAAATAAATAATAAAGTTGCTTTCACTTTATTGAAGTTTGCTTTGTGCTAGTTGTTCCTTTTATTTGGTTGTTTCCTTGTGATTTGCTTGTGGGATGGACTCAAAAACCCCTCTTAGTTCCTTCTATCTCTCTCGAACCCTTGGAAGTGCTAAGCAAATGGTGAACACTAGGAGCAACAGCAATAGCAACCACAATGGAGGTCATGGATGTCACACTGCTTTCATTCCTCCATTGCCACCTGCCAATGGACCCGACTAGGCCCTGATGATAGCTAATCAGAACCACCTTATCCAGCTGCTAGTCCAGACCATCAAAAACCCTGCTCCACCTGCCATCATCCACTGCCAGTTCAGGCTCTCCAGTCAAGACTGTTGGAGTTCATGAGGATGCGTCCTCTGACCTTCTCTAGTAACACCAAGCTGATGGATGCAGACGATTGGTTCTAAGCTATCAGGAAGAAACTGGATATCCTTCAGTGCAGTGATCGAGAGCGTGTTCTCTTTGCCTCCCATCAGCTGCACGAATTTTCTTCAGAGTTGTAGGATACCTTCACCGCCGCTCACTTGGGCTGAGTTTGTGCAGCACTTTCTCAAGGATCACATTCCTGCTGGCATCATCACCCTGAAGAAGAAAGAGTTTAGAGCCCTGCGACAAGGAGGGTATAGAGTGAATGAATACCTTCAGAGGTTCAACCAACTGGCGCATTATGCACCAAAAGAAGTTTCCACTAATGAGGCAAAGTAAAAGAGGTTCTTGGAGGGCCTCAATGATAATATTTCTATGCAGCTTCTCTCCAATGACTACTTTGACTTTCATAAACTGGTTGGCAAGGCTATTCACTAGGAAGTCAAGCATGTCGAGATGGAAAACTGTAACATCCCAAAATTTTAAAATTTGAAAATCTGAATTTCTTAAATTATTTTTGCAATATATTCTATTGGAATTTGGATTTCATGGAGTTTTCCTGAATTTGATTGAGGTTCTAAAAATTGGAGAAATTCATAAAAGACAAAGACAAACATTAGCAATAAAAAGTGAATAAATGAAATACAAACACATGTACATGTATATATATGTATATATATGTGTGCGTATACAAATTGTGCAAGAAAGAGTTTAGCAATAGGAAATAAAAATGTGCAAAATTTAAAGGAGCCAGCAAGATAACAAATAACTGAAATTATATACATATATACATGCACAAGTGAAACAAATATGTAATGTACTAACATTGTGATAAGCATAGCCATGAAAATAAAATAAAATAAATAAATAAAACCGAAATAGAGGACTGATAGATTTTGTATCTATAAAATCTAACCAAAGCTTGAAATAAAATTTCAAGTATTAAAATCAGCAACTTTAATTAGGGAATAGAAATTCAAACTCAAGATTCAAAATTTCAGAAACTGCTAAAGTTTCACATTATCTCTCATTCTTTTACCTCTCTCTCACTTCCATGTGGGCCCCGGCCTCTCTCTCTCCCCTCTCTTTCTCCTCTTTCTGCCAGTGGGCCCAGGCCACTTCTCCCTCTCTCCTTCTTCTTTCTTACCCCGAGCGCCCACGCCCTCTTCTTCTCCTCTCTGCCGTGCGCTCAGCTTCCTTCCTCCACGCGGCATCCATGCGCTGCCGTCGCCCACGGTTTCCCCAGCGCCTCCCACCGTTTCCATAGCTTCCCGTGACCATAAGAGCCTCCCGGCCTCCCTTTTTGCTCTGCGCTTTCCCTACTTCTTCCCCGTGCGCACCGGCCGCCGCGCCTCCAAGCCGCCCCGGTCGCTCCGGCGATGCCCCGCCCCGCCAAGCGCGTCACGGCGTGTCCCCTAGAGCCCTCTACCTCCCATCTCGCTTAATTGAATCCTCGCGCCTCCGGCTCGTCGCATGGCTCCCTTCCCCGAAATCGACCGCCGCCGCCAATCCCGCCACTGCCGCCTCCTCGGTCGACCTCCCGTCGATTCCACGCCGGTGGAGCACCTTCTCGACGCCCCGAAGTCATCCCCGCCACCGGCCGGAGCTGCCGTCCACCCCAGCTCGCCGGCGGCGTGAGCCCTTCCGCGCCACCGCAGGCCAACGTCGCCGGCCTGCCACGACCCCCTTCCCCGCTCGGCTAAACCATGGTGAGCTTCCTCCGGCCTTGTCCTTACTCATGCGCTCGCTGATTCCTCCTCTTCATCCCCTCTGGCACCACCGCCCTATTCTACTTTCGCCACCGGCCGCCCTCAGCGCCGCCGACACCTTCTAGCGCCTTCCCGAGCTACGACACCTCCCCCACTATCTTCCCCACCCCCGGCGGAGTCCATTTTGCCGGTTACACCAGCCTCCCCGGCCACCGCATGCCACCAGCAAGGCCAGTTCCGAGCGTCGCCGCCTTGCTCTGTTTTGGGTCCGATCCCAGAGCTGCTTCTTCTAATTTAACCCTCTCACCCTTTCGCTAAGAGCTAGCCGCCCAGTTGGTTAGCTAAGTCCAGCCAGGCGCACGAATGAGCAGGTCCTGAGTTCGATCCCTCCCTGGCGCATTTCTTCTTTTTCCTGTACTTTGTTTTGCTAATCATCTCAACTAAGGAAAGGCTAAGGGTGATAATCCTTAAATATGGAATTATGAGTATATTGATAAATAAATAATTAAGGGAAATAGTTAGGTAAAAGTTCAAATAATTAATTGGAATGCAAATTAAAACATAGCTAAAATGTGATGTAAGGATAAGTTGAGTTAAGCCCTAGCATTAAGATTCATGTAAATGGAAATGCGGCCCGGGAATATTATACGTCAAATCTAGATTTACTTTTAGGGATACCTTTGATTGTTATAAAATGTAGTCATTTAAAATATAGTGGTTGCTCCTATGTCTTCAATAGGTACATAAATCGATAGCAACCTTTAATTAATAGGGCGTCTTCAGGTAAAAGTGTCTTGTTAGAAAGATATATATATATATATATATATATATATATATATATATATATATATATATATATATATATATATGTGTGTGTGTGTGTGTGTGTGTGTGTGTGTGTGTGTGTGTGTGTGTGTGTGCGGTAATTATAGTAAAGTAACCCCTAGGTCATCAAAAGTTAAAAGTAATCCGCCTAATATAGCGAGGTGAGTAATAGTCATCCCTAGCGTGCCATCGACAAATGAATTTCAGCCGTGGATTCAGTAGAATATTGATAGTAAAATATAACCTAGTACAACAGGCTTGAGTTATAAAAGGTAAAATATCAGAAACAGTAGTTTTCAGAGAGCACTCAGATTAAGAGGTCATAATAATAATATGAAGGTACAAAAATGTAATAGCCCTAGGTCATCAAGCATCAAAATAATCTCACGGACATATAGACACTCTAAAGTAAACATGTAACCATTAACGCGAGTAATTAGAGTCATATAAAATGATACATATTGAGCTTTGCTCAGATAGCTGGGTGTAAACTAAGATTTGGAATAAAAGCTAAACTTAACAGTAGTTAAAGTATGAGCAAGTTATTAATAGTGCTATCGATTAAATCTTATTCCTAACACTAGCTTTGGTGCATAATAAAATTTTGCACAAATGTGTATAGGGTAAGCTGGAACCTGCACCAAAGGATCCTAATTCGAATTAAACTTAAGCTAGCGATAAATAAAGATACATAAAATATGATAATGGGATTACTAAAAGATTTATAGAATAAGTACAGATCTCATCCATCAGTCCAGTTCACCTTTACCATAACCTAAGTTACAAGGAATACATACCCAGCCAGACTCGCACTTCGATACCTAGGTCTAACCTAACTCATGGAACTTCCTTGATAAATACAAAAATAATAAAAGAGGTGATCAATAGAAAGATCGAACCATTATATCCTTCCACCGACCCTGTCTCAAATCACCCGAATCACCCATTATCTCATAATGAAACTAAATCGAGTTTACTCGGATTTATTTGGATCTTTTGAGTTATTTACCTTTATTTGGATTCAGTCGCTTATCGCGTAGCTAGAAATTGGAGTCCCGAAGAATCAAAGGATCAGGCGTGATCAAGAGCGAATCGAAGATAAAGACCAGAAGCCCAAGAGAAAGCATTATGTGGACTCAAGATCGCGGTAAACCACGCCAGGCGAGTCAATACTTTGATCATGTTGAACCTACGTTTTCTGCAAACTACTTTGGTTTAAATTATCAAATTGAATGCTATTATTTTATATGCAAATACATGTTAATTTAAGATTTTAGTTATATGCCCATTGTTTGCTTGATTAATATTACACCACCTTTGGAATGCTCGAATATGTGAACCTTGTCGCCTTAGCAAAATTATAATGGTAACTTTTCAAAAGTAAGTCCGTAATTATATGCCATGCTTAGTTTTGCTTAGATACTCATGGGCGCAAGAGCGTCCAAGCATCACTTTTAATCCTGAGAAAAATTGGTTGGGCAGTCATGGTGGTAATGACTGATAAATGTTGGATATGATTATTTTATGTCTCCAAAAACCCTAACATGCTTAAATATCTGGGCGGATGGTTCGGAGGTATGGTGCAGTGGTGCACGAGAGTGTGGTTTGTGGTAGAACCGCCCAGATACCACTAAGGACTGAATCTTGTCATGTCAACCCGTGTAAAATAGTACAACCACAAGCTGGCAAAATGTAGGCAGGGTTAACTAATTTGTGTAGCTCCAAGGTGGTTACGTGAAGGTATGACCACGAGCAAAGGGATGGATGCGTAATATTCCTCGCCTTTGCCCGTGATGGCTCACGAGGGACCCTTCCCGCGGTATGCGTAATATTACCACGGAAGGTTGACCTTAGCGGGCGTAACCACAGTGGACTATGCATTGTAAAGGCCCTGTGATAGTCTATTCAACCACATGGCTAAGGAATCATGTGGGGCAACGAGTAGATCTATCTCTTGTGGGTAAAGTGTGCCACTCTGCAGAGTTAAAACTATTCAAATAGCCGTGCCCATGGTCAAGGGCGGACATGGGAACGTAACTAGATATAGTTCTGTTTACAAAATAATGGGAACTTGTGAGAAGGGAAACTTGAAGGGCGAAGGACTGCCCTGGTTTCGGAATTGTCCTGGGTGTTGTCCCAGTGGTAAGTTAAGCGGCTATAACGCTGAAAGATACTATATGGCGCAGATGCCATGTAATGGTGGATGGAATCTGTGTCAATTATAAGATCAACTTACTTTCACTACAAGAAATCCTTCTTTTTATGACAAAATACCTTATGACCGTGCTTGTTTCCGTCATATAATGTATCATAATATGACGAAATATTTTGCGTCGTCATAATCTTATGAGCCAGAAACAAATTTATGATGACATAATTTATTGTGTCACAGAAAGCTACAAAATGTCGTCACAATTTGTCTGGCGACAGGAGCCGGTTGACGCCTTGGGTTTTATGACGCTTTGAGCTGTCTTTATGTGATGGTTTGTCGGTGTCACTTTATGTTATTTCAAAAAATGACCGACCGCAACGTCAATATACCCCTGCAGGTGGACCCTGTCTCCTTCTGTTGACCAAATTCATTTTCCCCGTCTCCCCGACCCAACAGAAGACGGCGGCGAGCGGTTGGCGTCCTCTGGCGGTGCGGCGGGCGGGGAGCAGTGGGCGGCCTCTGGGCGAGCGTCCGTCGGGGCAGAGCACGGCCGCCGTCGTGCTACCTCTGGGCGGAGCTAGCTCACCCTCTCCCCAGCTGACGCCGTGGCACAGTGGGCGGCGGCTGCGCGAGATCTGCCGCCAGGCCAGCCGGCGAGCGCGGATCACCGGTGACCGCAACTGCATCAGGTTGGTAGGCGGTGGCGCATGGTGGGCAGTGGCGCCGTCAATCCCCTCCCCGTCCCCCTCCATTTGGTCGGCAGTGGCGCCCTCATCCCCCTCCCTGTTCCTTTTTATTGGCATGGCAATTCGTAATCAATCCAATGTGCATCAATCAGGGCTCATCGTCGGGCGGGCTCAGCGCGGCGGCGGGCGTCGTCTCGGCGGTGGCAGCTCCCCATCGCCCTAGGTGTGCCATTTTTGCAGTGCCCCGTCCCTGTTCCTCCTCTGTTGCCATTTCTACTCACCTTCCCTCTCCAGTTCTCATGTCGCAGGCGTCGTCCTCAACTTCTCTGACTCGGCGGTCAAGCACAGCTAGGGTTGCCCCGCAACCCCGAGCCCTTGCTGTCATTGCTGCAGAGCCTACGCTCACTGATGTCGATCTGCAGGACCCGATTGATGATGTGACCGGGTTGCCATTGATCATGTGCCCGGATTGCAAGGACGTGAGGGTGTTTGCTGCCACTACCACGAAGTCTAAGTATAACGTTGGAAAGAGGTTTTTCAAGTGCCCCCTGAAGACCTATCGAAATGTCAGTGCAGTGGTTCAGTTTCTGTTGCACAAATTTTAGTCATGTTTGAATAGGTCTCCCTGAGAATATGGTAGTGTTTGTAGCATTCAGTGCCTGCACTATTGGTGTTAAATTGCATGTGGTTGTCATTTGGATGCAGGGGAAATGTTCCAGGTATTGGTTCGAGGAAGAATATGTGGTGTACCTTGAAGATCATGGTTTTCTACTTCCAGCAAGCTCGACCGTTGCAGCAGCTTCGACAATAGAAGTTCCTGAGCTTGTGGGAAAAATTGATACCTTAGAGCAAAATCTGAACAAGGTGAAGGAAATGGTTGGCAAGAAGAGGGAAGGCATGGGAAGCTGCATTTGTCTTGTGTGTGGATGTGTGAATGTAGCAATGTTCCTGGTGTTGGCCATCTTGTTGGTTGTAGCTGTAGTGTTCAAGAAGTAGGCAATGCTTTTGTCTTTTATGATGAAGTAGTCTGGGACATGTTCAAGAAGTAGGCAATGCTTTTGGCTTTTATCATGAAGTAGTCTGGGACATGTTGTATTGAACCTGTTGTGCTGGTATGAAATATGGGCCTTTGTGCTACTGGACATATGTTGTGTCTATGGAAATGTAACATGTGCATTTCTAATGTATGTTGGAAATAAATATCACTTGTGCTTTGATGTGGAACCTGTGTGGGATGAAATTTTGGCAGGATGTATGTTACTTCAGCATATACATATTATGACGGATTTTGTACTTTTCATGACATTGTCATGTGGTCATAAAAACCCCCAAAATATATTTAGGACAGATTCTGGGCATTCCATCACATTGTCATGTGGTCATAAAAACCTGCAGACAATAGCATAATTCAAATACAACAGAATCACTAATAGAAGTTCATGGTTCACAAATAGCTCTAGAAATGCAAAGGTTAGTCATCATCATTGTCTTCCTCTGATGTGTTGCCTTCATCTGGACTATGGTACTCAAGGAAGGTTTCATCTTCATCTTCGTATTCAGCATCTATTTCATCACCTTGAGCTGTATGTTGATGTCGACGGATGCTCTCGACAAGGTCTCTACTAACAGGGCTGCCTGGTTCATTCTCTATGTGCATGAAATTCATATCAGGATAAATATCTCCCACTGTACCATCTATGGTCGAAGTACTCTCCTCTTGGTAAGCCTCCTGACATCTCATCTGTACTTGTTCATGGATTGGTTGGTTTGTGTCGGACTCTTCAACATCAAATATATGTCGGTGGCCAAATTCTTGTACCACTCGCCAACATGGACCTAACTTTGTATCTTCCAAGAAAAATACTTGTGAAGCTTCAGTGGCTAGAATGAAAGGATCATTCTTATACCATCGTCCTTGGATGTTAATGCTCTTGAAGTAACCATCATTATTCATTTCGTATGTCCTTCCCTCAAGATTGTACCATTCACACCGCAATAAGATAACAGTTCCATCTCCTTTGCTGTTCTTTGCGTAAGTCAACTCAATAATGTCTGTGATTGTCCCATAGAAGTCAATAGTGTCATCATTGTGAGTACCTATAGTTTTGATGGTGGAGTTTTGTGTCTTCCTGTCTACCTCACGAGCCACAGTGTGGTACCGTACCCCGTTGACTATACAGGCTGTGTATGAACGCACACGCCTAATCGGCCGACATGCGAGTGAGTATAGGTCTTCATCAACATCTGTTGAGCCTTCGCATTTCAATCTGGTAATCTGCAGGTTGGAAAGAAAGAGAGTTAGTAAGTTTGAAAATGTATTGAATCATAAATTATGCAGTCATGTTGTTGAAGTTGCACACACATGATTCTCGAACCATGCAACGAAGTGTGTTGGCATCATTTTTTCAATATCGTTCACCCCTTGTTGTTCTAATTCTTCCCTATACTTTCTGCAATAAAGGAAGAAGTTAATCAGTTTATTGTGACACTAATACTGAATATAGTTGTCTGAAATGACATGAGAACAAATACTCACTCTTTGTATTCATCAACCTCTTCGCAGTTGTTTAGAACAAACCAAACCATGGAGTCATAGTCTTTATCTTCATAATGAAGTTTGGAAGCACCCAGCAGGTTAATATCATGACCAAAAATACAGTAACCATTGGGGGAGATGTTCTGTTCACCATCTAAGTTTCTTTCAGGCCTAGTGAACCTAGTAATAATGTCACTGAAATATGTTGAGCACTGGGTCATACACTCATAGGCAGTGTATGCCTCTGCAACAGAGCCTTCAGGTCTTGCTTTATTGCGGATGAAACGCTTAAAGGTGCCCAATCTTCTCTCAATGGGATACATCCATCCATATTGAACCGGTCCCCTAAGGAGTGCCTCATCAGGCAAGTGTACTGCTAGGTGGACCATAACATCAAAGAATGCAGGAGGATAAATTTTCTCCAGCTTGCAAAGGATAAGTACAATATCTTTCTTCATCTGGTGTAGTGCATCAACCTTTAGAGTTTTTGAGCAAAGTTGTCTAAAAAACGTACCCAATTCACAAATTACTTCATATACGTCTTTGCGCACCAAACCACGAAGGGCAGCTGGTAAAATACGCTGCAACAGTATATGACAGTCATGTGTTTTCAGCCCATGCATTGATCCTGCTCCCTCCATATTGACACATCTTGATATATTGGAGGCATAGCCATCTGGAAACTTAACATTGCTCACAAACTGCAAAAACTTCTTCTTTGCTTCTGGTGTTAGAACGTAACAAGCTCTTGGCTTTGAGGAGGAATTACCACTGTCATCTAGCAAATGAAGCTCTTTTTTTATACCTCTGTCTTCCAAATCTAGCCTAGCAGCGATGGTGTCCTTTGTCTTGTTCGGAATATTAAGTAGAGTTGACAAAATAAGGCACAATCATACTTGCACACATCAATACAAACATAACCAAAACCAAGCTTCCGAAGCAGAGCTTTCATTTCCTTATAGGACTTAGGAAGGCCGGGCACATTCTTCAGAGATGACGAAAACAACTCAAGGAAAGCATCGAACCCAGATGTTGTTATCTGATTGTACACTTTGATATGCAGCAGTTTAATAATGAAAGTTAGCCTAGTCTCCTCGGTGCAACCTGGATAAAGTTCACGCTTTGCCTCTTCCATGATTTCTTTATATAGGTTGCCACCAAAGCCATGGCTTGCTGCGGCGTGCTAATCTTGAATCAACCCCTGTATTCCCCGTGCACTATCATCTATGACATCTTCAGCTTGTCCTTCCTCATCAAGTGGTGCCTGGTCATTTCCATCCCATGACATATCTCCATCATCATCTTGTCCAACATCATCCTGTCCAACATCATTTTCTTCCTCTCCATGGTGAATCCACCTAGTATAGCACCTCGACATACCATTGAGTTCGATATCCTCGTGTACATCATCTTGGCTTTTCTCTTTCTGGTTAAGGCATTTTCGGCAGGGGCACTTGATCTTCTCATCTGCACCAAATGTACTTCGGACATGTTCCATGAATTGTGCAACACCAGACATAAAGGCCGGCGTAAATGGGGCACTGTTATGAACCCAGCTTCTATCCATCTCCACCTGCATAAATTTAGGTGCCAAAAAATTAACAATTGGCATGGAGAAGCAGTTGGTAACCCCAAATTTAGGTGCTAGAAATTTGAAAACTCTGCTCACCTTGAACAGTGGCCGGCGAGGCAGGTGTTGCCAGGTGGGTTGGCCGGCGAGGCTGCAGCTGCCAGCTTGGGTCGCCGGTGATGCAGCAGCTCCGGCAACCAGCCACCGGTGAGGCTGCAGCAGCTAGTCTGGCCGGCTAGCCTCCATCTGAATGGCCATCGAGGGAGCACCTGCTCGATCTAGCCACATGCAGGGGAGGAGCACGGCAAGGTTGCTGCTGGAGGTGGGGGGAGGCCGGCGAGGGAGCAGGTTGAGAGGGAGGAGGTGGCGAGGGAGCAGGTCGCCGGCGGCCTCGTTGCTCGAGCTGGAGGGGGTCGCCGTGACCCAAGGAGCAGCTAGCGAGGTTCCTGGTGGAGGTCGGGGGGGAGGTGGGGTGGCGAGGGAGCAGGTGGAGAGGAGTAGGTCGCCGGTGAGGGATCAGGTCGCCGGAGTCGTTGCTTGAGCTGGATGGGGGTGGCCGCGCGCCAAGGACCAGCTGGCCACAGCGTTCTTTCTTACATCTTAGCCTGTGGGTCCATTGTTCCAATGACATGTGGACCCTGCTTAGTATTTAGCCTCTCTTGCACTGAGTTCATCGTGTAGCTATCATTTCTCTTTTAAATCTATGGCAAAATATTGTAACTAGTTTATCTCCCACATACTTACTCCAAATTTGATCATTTTTTTCCTAAAATTTTCTTAAATCATGATCTATAAATATATTGCATTGATTTTGGTCATGTGTTCATGAGACAAATTTTGAAGAACTCAAAATTTAATTTTTAAAAATATGGCAAATTCACACCACAATTTCAAACTCAAAATGAATTCAGGCAAAAATGTCATGAATACCAAAGTTGCACAACTCATTGATATCTACATTTCTTATTTAGGTCATTTTGTCATCCGAGAAAGTGATGGAAACTTTGTTCTCAAATTTTACTTATCTCTCTTATAGTTTCATAAACTATAAGAGAGATAAGTAAAATTTGAGAACAAAGTTTCCATCACTTTCTCGGATGACAAAATGACCTAAATAAGAAATGTAGATATCAATGAGTTGTGCAACTTTGGTATTCATGATTTTTCCATTTGAAATTACTTAGTACCCCAAATTTTGGTTTCAAGTTTACGACTTTGAAAATTCAAAATTTCAACTCTCCAAACAAACTCAATTGAAAAAATGACTAAAATATAGATGATAGATCTCGATGTGTTGAACAACTTTGTTTCTTACCTTTTTTCCATTTGAATTCATTTAGTCCCCCAAATTTGTATTTCAATTAGTAATAAGACTAATTCTCTCAATGACATAGGGCCCCACCGCGCCAGACCAAAATTGGGCACGCATTTCTCCCGCTCTGCCGCGCAGGCTCTCTACCACCGACACATGGGCCCCCACACAGCTCCCGCCCATGTAGAGGCAAAAAAATCCCCCTCCTGCCTTATCCTCTTGTCTGAGTCGCGCCCACCACTCCCGTTTCCTCCTTCCCCCAAGGCCCTAACCCTAGCGCCGCCCTGCCTCCGCCGCCCCGCAGCCACTCGCGCCCACCACGCCGCCGCCACTCGTGCCCACCACGCCGCCGTCACTCATCTCCACCACGCCGCCCCGAACTCCCTCAGCGCCGCCCCGACGGAGGAGGCCGGAGCCGGAGCTCCGAACGTCGGCATCCCAGACTCCCTTAGCGCCGCCCTGACGACTTCCACTTCGAACCTCGACGCAGGAGGCCGGAGCCGCCCCGACAGAGGAGGCTGGCTGCCCACTGACACTTGGTGAGCAGCCAGCCCCGACCTCACCGCCGGATTTTGTGAACCGGCGATAGGGCGCCCGTCCAACACAAGGCGCCGACTTACCGCTGCGGCTCCGCGCCACGTCGTCTGCCTCACCGGCTACCCGCTGACACTTGGTGAGCCCGCTACGTACCTTCCATCTTGGCTATGTTTGTTTGATGATTTACATGATCTTTTGGTATTCCACTGTTAGCTTAGGAAGTGGGAGATGTCCTTGAAAATAAGGAAAAGGGCAAAGGGAAGACATTAGTTTCTGGCAATCTAGGGCCTGTCTGCTTTCCACATTGTGTGCTAAAAGCACCTACTATATGGTTCCTAGTTTTGGTTTGGATGTACTGAAACCATGGCTGTATGTAACATAGCTTGTCCCATCAAAATTTCTTACAAATCATCTTGTACTGGAAACAATTGTACACTAAACTTAGAAATACATTACAACTGAACTGACTAATAAATAGCTATGCAATATAGTTATTCAGTACTCTTGTTCTCTGTCAATCTTGTTCACTATTAGCCTTGTTCCCTAGTAGTTCTTTCTTGTACAATTTTGATGTTATTTTGCCTTCTGTCTACCATTTAACAGAATACTGATTTGTTAGTTTTTTTCAACTCCTTTACAGAAACTGAATCCAGTTTCTGCTCTTTCTGCGTTTGACCGTTTAAGTAATAGAAGAAATGACAAAAACCCAGTATGAGCAGGACAGGGATGACAATGTAAGGAAAATTCAGGAACATTTTAGCTCTCTGGGTATTCCACTATTAGCTCAGGAAGTTAGAGAAGTTCTTTCAAAAAAGGAAAAGGGCAAAGGAAAGACAGTAGTGTCTGACAAAACAGTTTCTGACAATGATTATGATCCATCCTCTGACATTGATAACCACTCTGATAGTGATGATGACTATGATGATGACCTCAATAATGAGGTCAATACTGAGGTGAGATGCATTACTTGACCAATTAACTGGTTTCTGGTCTCTCTGTGACAAACATGTACTTCAGTTTAGTCATTTAATCTACTTGACACTTCTTTCTTATTTAATAATATGCATGTTTCTCTTGTCAGGTAGAAGGGATGGTTCCAGGAACTCGCCCTCGGCAGAAGAAGCAAAAGGCGGCAACAATGGCACCTGCCAACCAGCAGCCACCGCGCACGCCTATAAGATTCACTAGGCAAAGTGCAGCCATGCCTTCGCCTGGAGGCCGTCCACCACCTAGGCAAAGATTGCCCTTGCCTCCTAAGAACAATTCCAAAGCCAAACCTAAACCTAATGCCATTTCTAGTGCCAGCCAACAGCAAGGCCACCTCAATACAAGCGGCAGCCAGACCACACAAACTACGAACACAGTGCCTACTACTCCAATAATCACCATGACCAGTCCAGCCATATCAGCGCCTGTTCCAAACACCATGCCTAGTCCTCCTAGATTCACCAGGAGCAGTGCAGCCATGTCGATGCCTGGTGCAAACACTGCGCGTAGTACTCCTAGACCCACTCTTGGCCTGTCTCAGCAACCTACTCCCACAAGTAGTGTTAACCAAACTGTTGGTGTGGACACCTCGCCAGGTGGACAGAGCTCTAGGCAAAGCAATGACATCAGTGACTCAGGTGGGCAATCTGAAACTGCTATTTCAGAGGGTCATACAGATGAAGGAGAACCAGATGGCGACTTAGTTCCAGGTAAACAATACGTGTTCACAAGCATTATTTTCTCCATGCAGTATATAGATTTGTTAATCCTATAATAACACATTTTGATTATTATTTGCCAATGCAGTGCCCCCAAAGAATGTCCGCAAGAAAACCATGGGTCATGGCTTAGAGAAGATTAACAATAGAGGAAAGAAGCTGGCTATCCATGTGGCTGAAGGGAAGAAAAGACCTAAGGTCCCACTACAGGCAGCGAAGCTGGCATCAGAAACTGGTGTCGCCGTTAGAGACAACCTACCAATCTACACCTCTTGGAAGCTTTATGAAAAAGATGTGGGGCCGACAGAAGTTGCAAAAGTGCTTGACAAAGTGGCGGTAAGACAGCTATTTCACTCCAAATAGTTTCTTGCATTACTCTAGTCCCATGTACAAATTGTGTTTTGTGTCTGATAAATCATATGTGTGGCTGCAGTCAAGGTTGGATGTGGATGTTAAGAACGAGGGACCAAGCAAAGCTGCATGCACTGATATCATTAAGAAGGGAGTAAGGCAGAAGAGGTATCACCTAAAAAGGAAGTACTTCGACGAGTCCCTGATAAGAGAACAGATGATGGCCAAAGAACATCCACCAAAAATGAAGAAAGAGGAATGGATCAAACTTGTAGACTACTGGTGTGACCCGAAGAATCAGGTCCATGCCTGAATTGCCTTCTTTTGTTAATATGCAATGCAACCTGTGCATGTGAATGAAAACTCTATTGCATTTGTGGTGCAGGAAACGAGTTCTAAGAATAAAGTGAACCGTGGCCAAGTGCAGCTTCACCAAAGGACTGGATCTAGGTCCTACGTTGCCCATCGATACAGCCTGGTATGGATACTATGTATTTTGTGTAATTAGATTGAAAGATGGGACATTAGTAGCGTATAGTCATTACCATGTTCCTTTGAACTGTCAAGTCAGCACGTGATCCAATTATTTCTGAGATGACCTCTGATTTTTAAGCTAATTCTGAGTTTGGCCCTCTGATTTCCGAGATGAGCTCCCATGTTGCTATGTCATCAGAGATTTCAATGTGCTATGTCATCAGAGATGCTCATCAACAGTAGTAGGTGTTGTTTAGGCAAAGTTGTTATTATTGATCTGGTGTCCAGGTTGCATAGATGCATGTTCCTGTGTTGTTTTTCTTAAACTCAGTAATTAATTGAGTATGCCAGTGATTGCATTTGTTGTTTGCATAAAAAATCTGGAGGCAAATACTTGTATGATCTGTAGTGCATACATATTTTGGCATCTTGCTATTGGCAAATACAAAAAATCCCATGTTTGTCTACCCCTCTCTTTACCTTCATTGATGTCATTGTAAATAATTTTTTTACATGCTGCAGAGGCCTAAGTACAACAACATGGATCCTGATCCTGTTAATTTCTTTGGGGAATGTATGACTAGTCCGCAAAATGGTCGAACTCCTCTTGCAGATGAGATATATGTAAGTTATATAAATATTGCAGACTGATTTACTGTACTCAACTACATGCCTGATTGAACATTGTTGTATGGCCTTGTTATTAATTAGATTCATTCTATGTAGGAACAAATGGTGGCAGAGAAGGAAAGAGAGCCAGAAGAAGGACAAGAACAAAAGTCTCCCACCAAGATTGTTGCTGACAGTCTAAGCCAGATAAGCCGTTCGTCCACCTTCCTACCAAACATTGGTGTCCCTAGAGCATCAAATACTGCTCGGTCCACGACAGTCGCAGAAGCACGCCTGCAAGCTCAGTTTGAGGCAACACTTCAAGCAGAAAGAGAGGAAGCTGCTAGGAAGTAGCAAGAGTTGCAAGCACAAATTCAAGCTCAGCAGGCATCACTTGAAGAAAACAAAAATTTGTTGCGCCAGACTCAAGAAGAAATGAAGGGGATGCATAACAAGTTTGAAGAGACTAATGCGCTGCTGCGAGCTGTGTTGAAACTTCAGAGAGATTGAGGTAGGTCCAAATGCGCTCTATGTTGGCACAACACCAAACTTTCTCTGTTGGAACTTTGTACACTTTGTTGTCAGAACTATGTGGTATGTTTGAACCTGTGTGGTGGAACAGTTTGAACTTGTCTGTTGGAACCTGGACCTCTTTATGATGTTTGAACTTTGAGCTGTGATGAGAATGTTGTGGATGATGGCTTCTGATATATATTTGCATGCTTGTATGTGCCGTCATGAAAGAACTGTGTGACATTCGTCATTGAACATGGCTACCACGTTCGTCATGTATTCGCAAGCAAGGTTTGTGACGGTGTACAAGATGTCTCAAACAACCATATAAAACAAGACACAACTGAAATGTCACAAAGTCCTGTATGACGAAAAAGGTCGTCACAATAAGTTATCTCAGTCAGGTCTCCCAAATCTCAATTTGTGACGGCTCATGTATTAGGTGACGCGTTGACCCACCAATATGTGACAGCAGAAGTCGTCATTAAATGTTGACAATATGTGACAAGGAAAGGAAACCGTCACAAAAGGTTGCCACCTTTTGTGACGGTTGTACATAGTATCGTCACGAGGTACATTATGTGACGGTCATTATATGACGACCGGCGTGACGCCGCTTTTTCGTCATAAGATACTTTTTATGACAACTTCTTTACTTTACATGACATTTTCGCTTTGTCATACAAGCCCAGATTTTTTGTAGTGTTTATAAACAAAAGTTTTGAGTTTAAAATTGCTAGGTCTCAGGGATTTTTCTATAATTGTATTCAAAAGCACTCTTCGCAAAATAAAATGAAACCAAGCCATCCTTTGATTAGCCTTACATGTTAAAGTATTACATTCTGTGTGTTGGCTTGCTGAGCACGGGGTCGGAGTGCTCACTCTCGCTTTTGCGACAAAATTCAGAATCAGGAATCAAATCACCTCGCCTCAGCAACAAGATTGGACAAGCTAGCCGAGAAGATGAATATGTCAAGGGCTAGGTCGCGAACCTCCAGTTGGCTGCCCGTGGGCATGTCCTGAAGGTCCCACCTGTGTGCTTCGTTCTTCCGCTGCTGCAATTTATTGATTTCGGCCTAATCGGCCCATGAGTAAGTCTAATATTATATTTACGCTTCCGCATGATATTTACTTTGATATTCAGAACTGTAATCTGTGAGCACTATCTACTGATCCAGGGAATAGTGCAGTAAAATCACAGTGGATTTGGATTGAAAAATCCGGGTCCGACAAAAACCGAAGAGGAGGATGGCCACCTAGAAGGTCAATCCAAATAACCCCGCCCCATCAGATGGAGTGACCTATTTCTACTGTAAGGTGATAGGACACTTTGCCAAGTCTTGCCCCAAGAAGCTTCAAGCTGCAGCCAATGCAAGATCATCAAGAGGATAGAACATTGGACAAGCCTTCAAGAAGCCCTAAAACTTCATCAAGGGACGTGTGAACCATGTCATAGTCACTGACCCTCTAGGCCCACCTGTCAGGTCAAGATCAACATATGGGTTTTACTCTCACACACACTCATGCATGCTTTTCAAAAGCACATGAGTCCGAATCCGTTAAGTTCTTAGTTTTTGATCCAACTTGATTTTCTCAGCTTCTCCTTGACTTAAACTTCTTTTTCAAACTCTGTGGTTTTGATTCAAAGTAGTTTTTGGTATTTTAGTTAACTTACCAAAATATCCTTCATTGACCCATTCTTTATCTTCTTTGTAAGCAATCGCCATGCTTACCACGTGTAGATGCACCACGTCTTTGCCACGCATCAGCAAATCTCTGCCATTCTGGTTTCACTGGACCATGCCTCACTTGGACCAACCAAATCACATGATGCAACTTGTCGCTCGAATTTCCTTCAACATCTCTTACATTCTTGTCATACTTGAGTTCAGTCATTTCACTCGGCATCCTTGATTATTCTGGGCCTTGGCTCCTTCATGAGCGTAGCCCCGATCTTTGCCGTTGACCGTAATTAACTCCAAGTGTCCATGTACATTCAAAGACCAAGAAACCATTCCTGGGTACAAGTTTTTCATAATTTGACTCATGTTAGTTAAAACATGTTTCATACAACACATATACCCTGATCTAGGTCAAACCAAAATACACCAAGACTAGAATTCCCAAATTTTCATTTTTTTAGCTGAGACAAATTGCCTGGCTAGTCAGACCGCTAGCTCTTGCTAGTCTGACCATCAGTGGCTATCGATCAGACTGCCAGAGCCAGCCGGTCTGATCGTTGACTCTGGCTGGTCTGACCGCCAGATCTGTAGCGAAACCTAAAAAACTGTAAATTTACAAAATTCAAATTCCAGCTTCTCTAATTTAGCAACGGTTCATTACAATAAAACTCTAGACCTTCTTGGATATTCATTCAGATGAATATAATATCACTTGGTAATTCTAATGGTTAGCACGGATTCGACAATTGAGCTCTGTTTATTGAACATTCAATTTGCAATAAGAGACACAGATGTGTAAGTTGTTTAGGCTTTAGACTACAGAAAAGCAAAAAAAAAAAAAAACAGAGCGTGGTGATTGTCTCATGATAGCTTATTGCATGTACAGGTAGACTTCCCCACATCTTAAGATACAAGAAACATCTGTTCGCTCCAGCACACAACATGCAAATAACAATAAGCAACGCGTGTTGCCTCTTGAGCTCGCTACTTGCCCATGTTCTGGTACCTGTACAGCTTGGCACACAATATGTAGTACCCGAAGTTGACGGTGACGAGCACGGCGAGCAGCCAGTAGAGGTTCTCCAGCCTTGAGGCGTTCATGTTGTCCGGCAGCCACGCCGTTACGCGCCGGACAATATCGACTAGCGCGGTGCTCAGGTAGAAACCGAGCGCGACGATCATGGCCACCATGCCCGTGGAGGTGTTCTTGAGCGACGGCGGGAACTCCTGGTAGTAGAGCGTCACCTGCCCGGGGAAGTGTAGCGCCTCCCCTGCGCCGGCCAGCGCGAACGGCAGGACCAGCCACATTGCCGACAGTGGCGACACCCACATCGGGTTGCCCTCCTCGCCGTGCGACCGCACGGTGGCGATGCGCCGGCGCTCGATGATGGCGGACGCGGCCATGCTGAGCACGGTGAGCACGTGGCCCGCGCCGATGCGCTGCAGCGGCGTCGGGGTGTGGCCGGTGAGCCGCTGCCAGAGCGGGAGGACGATGCGGTCGAGGAGGCCGAGGAAGACCACGACGGAGATGAGGCTGGCGACGATCATGGAGCCCGCCGGCACGGCGAAGCGGCCGAGTGCGCGGTCCATGGCGAGCGCCTGCAGGACGGTGAAGTTGATCTGCACGCCGATGGAGACGCTCAGGAAGATGGCTGCGCTCCAGAGCGGCAGGATGCGCAGCACCGCCTTGAAGTCCTCCACCTGCTGCACCGTGCAGATGCGCCACGGCCGGACCACCGAGCCGTCCGCGGCGGTGACGTCGCCGTCGGTGATCAGTGCAGCACGGTTCAGGAAGCTGCACGCGATCAAACGAGCAGTGTAGTGCAAGTGGATGTCATTATTTGTCTATTTAGTTTTGCTATTGCGCAGGCGACTGAAATTTTTTTATGTTTCAGTCACCTAAAATTGCACTCTCAATAAACTAAAATTGCAGCCCCTCAAAAAAACAGCTGCAACTTTAGGTGATTCAGAGTGCAACTTCAGGTGACTTGAAATTGCACTCTCAATCAACTAAAATTGCAGCCCCCTTCAAAAAAACATGTGCAACTTCAGATAATTCAAAGTATAACTTTAGGTGACTGAAAGATAAAAAAATTTCAGTCATCTGTGTAATAGTCTATCCCTTGTCTATTTTCTTACTGGCTTGCTGACTACTACTTTGCCTAGCTACTACTTTCATGCATCCAAACATATTTTATTGTAGCGTGCTAATGCCGTTCGACTGACATCAATCACTTCCGTACAGGAAATTTTCTTAGCCTTTGCATCTTCGAATCTTCTCCTCTCCCTTAAGGATGATAGCTCTGTTCTTTTTCGGTTTTCAATTTTTGCTTTTGACTTTTTTTACGGTAATTAACTTTTAAATAGAGTGTCTTTTTAAGATAGAATTTATTAGTTAATTATAGTATATACTGTACCGACTTTATTTATATCGGTAAAAACCATATGTGAGTTTCTGTTACTCTGTAATCTTTCATACGAACAGCCTAAAAGCCATGGCCCTGATCAACTCGGCTTCTGACTTCTGGTTTCTGGCTTATTTTTCACTATTCATAAGTTTCGTCTTTTTCTGAACTTTTGGTTTTTTTGTTGAGCTTTTTTGCCGGTTCTTTTTTTCCCGTATTTGTTTGTATTATACGTAATGGGCTAACATATTTTTTATATTTTTAATTTTTTTAAATTTAATTATGCTAAATAAGTCTCTGTCAGCTACAGTGCTTTTTTCAGCCAACTACAGTGTTTTCAGCCATAATCCATGAGCTTTTCAGCCGAACCGATCACCACCCATAAGTCTCAACCAAAAAGAACAGACTGATGACAGAAGAAATATATCTCTTAAACTATTTTTAAAGTATGTGGATGGAGATGAGAGAATGGGCATTATTCCCCTCCGATATGCTCTCTATAATTAAGAGAATGGGCATTATTCCCCTTCCATATGTGCATTGAGAGAACGGGCATTATTCCCCTCCCATAATCCCAAACATAGTAGTACTTTTCAGTGTAAAAGAATGAGTTCATGTACTTTTTAGGATTGTGATTCTAGCAAGTGTCGCGCCCCTGTCGCCACAGTTTCTATGCACAATTTTTTTCCCTCCCATAATCCCAAAAATAGTAGTACTGTTCAATGTTAAAGAATAAGTTCTTGTACTTTTTAGGCTTATGATTAGGCCCGTTCATTTCAGCTTGAGTTCATGCTGACCATTCCTTTGCCCATCTTTTGTCCTAACGCTTTGTGACAGGTTGCTTCATTTCCACTTAAGCTTTTGATTTTTAATTTATTTTTACTATTTTTAATTTTTTTCCTGATTTTTTTAGCTTTTTTAGCGTTTTTGCTAGTTCTTTTTTATATTCGTTTAAATTGTTCGTGATGGAGTAATCTATTTTTTTCATTTTTAATTTTTTTTAAATTTAGTTATGCCAAATAAAACAATATCAGTTGTAATAAAATTTCAGTCAGTTATAGTACAATTTTAACTATAAACTAACTTATTTTAGATTAACTAAGCGGCACCCTAATTAGAACATGCATCAATCAAATAGAGAACTGAGCATATCTCAGTTGGCTGGTTGCCGTCGTGCTCCCTGCTAGTATATGCTCTATAAGGTATTAAGATAAATTTGAGATTTACTAGTGACCTCTGTAAGAGACCTAGCGTGTATTTCAGGTGAATCACGTTTGTTCGTGTGTGTGGTGTAAGGGTGCGTATCACATCGTGTTGGTACAAAAGATTGATCAGACTTAATTAGGAGAGTTGACCATCCCCATCTTGTGTTTCCTCGAGGAAAAAAGAACTCAATTTCCACCCAAAACACATTGATTGTTAGAAACGGAACCGTATGTTGGTTAGCTTGTCTATTCCAAGACTTAATATTAGAATACAACATAAAAATTGCTAGGTCAAAAGCTCTGAATATTTCGGCTTGAATTTCTGATTTATTTTTACTATTTCTAAATTTCATCTTTTTCTAGTTTTTTTAGCTTTTTTACTGGTTCTTTTTTCCCATATTTATTTACATTGTTTATGATGGATTAACCTGTTTTTTCTATTTTTAAATTTAGTTACGCCAAATAAATTATCATCAGCTACAATATAATTTTAGTCAGATACAGTATAATTTCAGTTATAAATCAATTTATTTCAGCTCAACCAAGCGTACCAAAACCGAGCAATAACGAATACCCACATTTCTCTTGCCCAACTAACGTACGAACGTAATTAATACGTATAATTTGTGATCTGAACTTGTGCTGTGGGCTTGCTCTATCGGCACGAGTAGTCCATCAATAATGCATTCTTTTCCTGAGCAAGTGGTACCTAGCTAGCTAGTACATAAAAGAGAGAATTTCCGGCGTTCTGGAATAAATTACGGGGTTGTGCACGTACGTATGGAAGGACGCTCTCATGTCAGTCAAATAAGAAAATAAGAAAAGCTCGTCTTTATTTTTAGCAATTGACAACAAAATTCATGTGTTTAATTACTATCAAACCTTTGTATAGTTACTAGTATTTGTATTTGTGTTTTCCTTCAAATTAACTAGGTGCAGGGTAACACAATTTTCTGATTCTTGGATGGGTATTACTACTACACAAACACCTCGTAAGTTTGGAAAATAATAATTTCCTTTTCTTCCAAGTTCCCCAACTTATCCTAGTTAACTCCTATTCGAAGGAGTCGGGAAAAGTACATGTATTGTGTAAAAAATACAAACACATATAATAAAGTCACTCCTTGATAACATTTTTTAATTATTTGGTTGGCCTTTTGAATTATATATTATTATGAGACCTAAATAGACAGCTACTACATACTGTAGATGCAATTATATTCAACGTGCTTGTCCTAGTAAGTACACAAATAGTGGCACTTATTTAATTACCTATCCATATCTTGCGTACAAATTTTACTAATTTTCGAATGATCATGCATGACATAATACTGGATATGCATGTCGATAATTTTCTTACCTAAAGCTGTCGCTTGGAGCAAGGATAGTAGTATTGTCGCTAGCCTTGCCGTCGCCGCTACGTTGCCCGTGGTAAAACCTCAACTCCTCTGATGCCACAACGTTGACCTTCCTCTTCCTGGCGGCGGCGACAGCCACCCTGGCGAGCCCAGTGAACGGGCTGCCCTGCGCGGCGGGCCGCCGGTAGTACCGCGCTCCGAGGAGCAGCGCCGCGAGGCCGACCGCGCTCGCAGCGCAGGCGATGCCGAAGCCGAGCGCCCACGACACCGTGTCCTGGACGTAGACGATCACGGTCGAGCCGAGCACGGCGGACGCGTAGATGAAGATGAAGTACCAGTTAAAGAAGACGTCGCGGTCGGCGGCGTCCTCGAACTGGTTCGCGCCCATGGTCGCCTGGTTAAACCGCGCGCCCGCCGCGCTCACGCACAGCAGGCACACTCCGGCGTACAGCGCCGCCATCTGCCCTGTCGACGCCGGCTCGCACGGGCCAGCGCCAAACTGGCACGCCGCTGGTCGGAGGCTGCGCTGGCTCGCCGTGAGCGTGAACATGACCAAGGACTGCACGCAGGAGTCGAGCAAGCTAGCTTAGACGTCACGATCGATATAGAGCGTTTGTACAAAGATGTAAGGTTTCCTTGCCAGGACTGAGAAGGCCATGGCGACCGCGACGATGGGGTAGCAGCCGAAGAAGGCGTCGGCGACGATGGCGCCGGCGACTGGGGCCACGCTGAGGCAGCCGGCGATGATGGTGGAGATCTGCGCCGCGTCGACGCTCGGCACGTTATACTCCTTTATCAGGTACACTACCATGTTGCTCGTCGCGCCAGCACTCGCCAACCCGAGCCCCAGCATCGCCACTGCACCACATCACAAACACATATACACAACTACATGTAACATGCCTCATGGTACACACACATATGAGCGAGAGAGCGAGCGAGCGAGAGAGAGACCTGCAAGGAAAGGGAAGGCGATCCATCCGCCCTTCTTCTTGTTCGGATCTCTCAAATCCTGCACGGACTCGTGATCGAGGCTGAGGTGAGAGTGAGGCGGAGGCTCCCGCGACCCGTTTGCCGCCATGCTGTCTCTTCACTTGTTGTTTCCTTTGCACTTGCGATAATTAAGCTACAACATTCGCTGCACAAACAGCTAAAATATAGTTATATATAAGCAAGCGCAACTCAGCGTGTCGATCGGATAATAGCTAGGAACGTAGTACAGTGTCACACTCAGTTGGGCTCCTGGTGATGAATAGTTTAACGGTGGAGCCGGCCAGCTAACCCTTTTGATAAGAAAAATGCCGGAGAGCGTGAAGTTCACATCTAGCGACGGCTGTTCACTTGAGCAAATAATAGTTTGTTTACTGTTCCATCGACCCTACTTTCCAATTATGGGCTGCTCATTTGGGGTTTTTTTTGTCGTATGTTTTATTTTACGCTGTAATTGACTTATTTCATACTATAGCAAATGGTGGTTTTTTTAGCATAATTAAATTTTAAAAAATTATAAAATATAAAAAACAGATTAGCTCATCATAGACAATGTAAATGAATATGGAAAAAAAGAAAAGATAAAAAAGCCCAAAAAGCCAAAAAAAATGAAATTAAGAAATAATGAAGTAGAAACTAATTAAAAGTTAGAAATTGAAGTGGAAATAAATGGAGGCATGTAAGATCGATATTGGCTGGTAGGTACTGCCTAGTTAGCAAATAGGGCAGTGCCGGAAATATAAACTTCTGTTCTCTGCGGCCTTGCAATCCTGGAATATGCAAATTTATGCAAGGTAATTTTGGCTGCAACGTCTAGTTCCATCCGATCGATTACACTTAGGCCTTTTTGCAATGCGAAAGTTTTACAGGAGATTCATATGAATTTGAATGGAACAGTCTAACGTAAATACTCTACAATTCATGTGGAATTCCCACATACTCTCTCCATTCATTTTTTACAAAGCACGGTGTGCTTTGGCACGGTCTCCAAAATTAAACTTTAACCATTAATTTGTTTCATTATATATTCTTAATAACTACAAATTCATAATAATATGAACGTACTGTTGAAAATATAAGCACATGTAGGTTCAATTTATTCCATAAATAAATCATGACATCATGCACGCAAAATAACAGAACCATCACATGCATAAAAGATCTAGACATGTAAACCAGGAAACTGTACATGAACAGATCTAATACGGAGAACATGACTGTTACGTACCGATGGTTCTGTTCTGATCGGTTTGCCGATGTAGACGCCGCAGGCACGGTGAGGATGACACGAAGTCGATGTCGATTCGCCGAAGCCGAACGACGAGGAAGACGAGCCAGAGCTACAGCGAGCAGTCGCGCAGAGCACTTCCCAAAAACCTTATTCGCCCTCTCCCGGTGCAGGACTTCGAAGGCGACGGTTCCGGAGACCTGCTCTCCCGAACGGCAGTGCACGCCGGCGGACAGGACGGAGTAGACTACATGGGACGGTGCAGCACAATGGATGGAGGCCGCGTCTGCGCAAGCACCTGGAGCCGATTTTGGCGGACCATTCACGCAGGTGCCATGCGCCCGCGCCGCCCGCCCCGCCTTGCCCTGCCCTGCCCGGCCCGGCCCGGCGAGGCGAGCGAGCGCGCGCGTGTTATCCTCTAGTTCTCTCCCACACATGCCTCAAGTGGCTAGGAGTGCACCATCCCTTTTAAGGTGGTCTTCCTCTCCTAGAACTAGCAATATGGTACTAAAGGTCACATGCATGCCCCCTTTGCATGAGTGGGCCTTTGAGATTTAATAGGAATTATTCTTATTATATGGGCTTGGCCCACATAATCCAACAATCTCCCACCAGATCTCAAAGTCCCACAGAGATTTGCCTGAATTCCAATGTACTGTTTATATATCAGTATTTCGATGGAGACCGATTAAGGTTGAACATCCACCTAGAACTCCAAGCTACACTTACTCACAACTTGAACAATGGACTATGCCTTGAATTGCAAGTTTGGTGCAAGCAAGCTTCACTTAAAGACTTAACTGATACTAGGCCGCCAGTAGGCTACCCCTCGGTTGGAGCGTATAAGTCATACTCCTTGGTCTCTTCATGAGCTTAGTAGGAGATTACCCAAGATCTCCATAGACTGCGACTAACAGTCGGGCTCATATAGGTGTGTTCTTTCAAGAACGTTCTGCAGGATAACGTCTTCGCTTTTGAAAGCCAATGGAACACATTACGGCCTTAACCAACCTGCCTTGCAGTTTCTGAGAGTATTGCATCTTCACATAGAGAGGGTTGAAATTACTCTCCTCCAGTTAACTAATGGCTTGTTTTTTCCCAGATCCTAATTCACGGGATCTCCGCTCACATAGGTTGGGTTACTACCATAGATAACTCACATGGGTCTCATACCCATCTCCTTCGATGCACTATCTATCACATTCCGTGATAGTCCCTCTGTAAGGGATCTGCCAGGTTTTTATCTGTTTGGATGTAATCCAAGGTTATAACTCCGGAGTTTCTCAATTTCCTGACAGACTTCAATCGTCTCTTGACATGCCTAGACGATTTCATATTATCCTTAGAACTGTTCACTTTAGCGATAACAGTTTGATTATCACAGTTCATAAGCATAGCTGGCACTGGCTTTTCCACCGTAGGTAGATCCATCAATAGATCCTGTAGCCATTTTGCCTCAACAGTAGCAGTGTCTAGTGCCGCAAGCTCTGCTTCCATGGTTGACCTCGTCAAAATGGTCTGTTTGCAAGACCTCCATGAAACAGCACCACCACCAATAGTGAAAACATATCCACTAGTGGCTTTGATCTCATCAGCATCAGAGATCCAGTTGGAATCACTATAACCCTCCAGCACCGACGGGTACCCAGTATAGTGAAGTCCAAAGTTCGAGGTACCTTTCAGATAGCGCAACACTCGCTCAAGCGCCTTCCAGTGATCATCTCCTGGGTTAGATGTAAATCGGCTTAACTTGCTCACAGCAAAGGAGATGTCTGGCCTTGTTGCACTAGCTAGGTACATAAGTGAGCCAATTATCTGAGAATATTCCAGCTGATTCCTAGCAATTTTCTTATTCTTACGAAGTAACACGCTAGGATCATAAGGTGTTGGAGAAGGCTTGCTATCAGAAAAACCAAAACGGCTCAAGACCTTTTCCACATAATGAGATTGCAAAAGTGTAATCCCATCCTCACCTCTAACCAATTTAATGTTTAGAATAACATCAGCTACTCCCAGATCTTTCATATCAAGGTTTTGAGACAAGAATGATTTGACCTCATTTATCACATTGATGTTTGTCCCAAAAATCAGGATGTCATCCACATACAAGCATAGAATAACTCCCTCACCCCCACCATAGCGATAGTATACACATTTATCTGCCTCATTGACAGCAAAGCCTGCAGATGTCAGTGTTCTATCGAACTTCTCATGCCACTGCTTAGGAGCTTGTTTCAGACCATACAAAGATTTCAACAGTTTTAACACCTTGCCTTTTTGACCTTCTACTACAAATCCATCAGGCTGTTCCATGTAAATTTCCTCATCCAGCTCTCCGTTAAGAAAAGTTGTCTTAACGTCCATTTGATGAACGAGAAGACCATGTGAGGCAGCCAAAGCAAGTAGTACTCGAATTGTGTTCAGTCTAGCAACAGGTGAGTAAGTGTCAAAGAAATCTTCGCCTTCTTTCTGAGTATAGCCCTTGGCAACAAGCCGAGCCTTGTACTTTTCAATAGTACCATCAGGCCTAAGCTTCTTTTTGAACACCCACTTGCACCCTACAGGTTTGCACCCATAAGGTCTATCTGTCAGCTCCCAGGTTCCATTAGCGATAATGGAATCCATTTCACTACGGACAGCCTCCTTCCAGTAGTCTGCATCAGGGGATGCATACGCTTCTGAAATAGACTTGGGAGTGTCGTCCACAAGGTACACAGTGAAATCATCACCAAAGGATTTGAATATCCTTTATCTCTTGCTCCTTCTAGGAGCTCCACTGTCATCCTCCTCATTGACAAGTTCATGTGTATGTTCAAAAGATTCAGGTGGTGTGATTGAACTGGGAATTATTTCAGAAGGTTGACTAGTAGTGTTATGTGTATCCTTCATTGGAAAAATATTCTCAAAGAATGTTGCATCTCGAGACTCCATAATTGTACCAACATGCATGTCAGGTACCTCAGTTTTAACTATCAAAAATCTATAGGCAGTGCTATGATTAGCATATCCCAGAAAGACACAGTCCACAGTTTTAGGTCCAAGCTTGCGTTTCTTAGTTATTGGCACATTAACTTTCGCCAAGCACCCCCATGTACGCAAGTAAGAAAGTGATGGTTTTCTCCCAATCCATACCTCGTATGGTGTTTTGTCCTTATTTCTATTAGGAACTCTATTTAATACATGATTAGACGTTAGCAAAGCCTCCCCCCACCATGCCTTAGGTAAGCCCGCAGTGTCTAACATGGCATTCACCAAGTCAGTCAACGTGCGATTTTTCCTTTCGGCAATCCCATTTGACTCGGGAGAATAAGGAGGCGTCCTCTCATGTATAATACCATGTTCCTCACAAAATAAGTCAAATTCGTTTGAGAAATACTCTCCACCACGATCTGACCTAAGTCTTTTTATCTTTCTATTTAACTGGTTTTCAACTTCTGCCTTATAGATTTTAAAATAGTCTAAAGCCTCATCTTTCGTTTTCAATAAATACACATAACAGAACCTAGTTGCATCATCAATCAATGTCATGAAATATCGTTTTCCACCCTTCGTCAACACGCCATTCATCTCAGAAAGATTTGAATGCAGGAGTTCTAGTGGTGCCAAGTTTCTCTCCTCGGCAGCCTTGTGAGGCTTACGAGGTTGCTTTGATTGCACACAGCTATGGCATTTAGAACCTTTGGTGATGGAAACGTTTGGAATTAAATTCATACTGGAAAGCCGAGACATCAAACCAAAATTAATATGACATAGACATGAGTGCCAAACATTAGCCTCATCATACACACTGCCACAAATATGGTTCACAGTCTTATTGCAGAAATCTGAAAGGGAAAAGCGGAACAAGCCTCCGCACTCATAGCCTTTACCAATAAAATATCCATGTTTAGACACGACTACTTTATTAGACTCAAATACCAACTTAAGTCCGTCTCTACATAAACGGGAGCCACTAACGAGATTCTTGTCTATAGAAGGGACATGCTGCACGTTCTTCAGCTGCACGATCTTTCTCGAAGTAAACTTCAGATCTACCGTGCCAACACCATGAACAGTAGCATGTGACCCATTCCCCATTAGGACGGAGGAATCTTGGGCGACCTGATAAGAAGAAAACAACGAAATATCAGCACACACATGTACATTAGCTCCTGTATCAATCCACCAATTGGTAGATTGACTAACTGAAAGAACAGTAGGTAAATTACCATACCCAGTCCCATCTCCAGTCTTGCCAATGGTCACGTTGACAGACTTAGAAGTCTGTCCTGCAGGTGCCTTCTTTCCTTTGCGTTGTGGGTACTTCTTGGCCATGTGACCAGCCTCACCGCACACAAAGCAAGTTCTATCATCCTGATTGTAGTTGTTCTTCTTCTTGAAGTTGGTTGTCTGTTGGGCTTTAACAAATTTTCCTTTGTTCTTGTTTGAGGGTTTCTGTACCACATTGGCACTAGACTGTCCTCCATCACCCTTAGACACAGCGTCCTTTTCCCGAGCTTTCTCCTCAATTTCAAGAGACCCCAATCAGATTCTCAACAGAGTACTCTTGTCTCTTGTGTTTGAGTGCTGTTCCGAAATTCCTCCATGAAGAAGGTAATTTCGCAATAATACATCCAGCCACAAACTTGTCAGGTAAGGCGCACTTCAGGAGTTCGAGTTCCTTGGCAATGGCCTGTATCTCATGAGCCTGATCTACTACAGAACGGTTATCAACCATCTTGTAGTCATGAAATTGCTCCATGACATACATGTCATTGCTGGCATCAGTAGCACCGTATTTGGAATTCAATGCATCCCACAACTCCTTTGCGTCTGTCATGTGCATATACACCTCGCACAGACGATCAGCAAGAACACTAAGAATGCATCCAACAAAGAGAGTAGTGGCAGTCTCGTATTCTTTCTGCTTTTCAGCATCAAGAACACCTTCAGGCTTGCCATTACTAACCCAGAATACATTCATAGCAGTAAGCCACAGAGTGACCTTGATCTGCCATCTCTTAAAGTGCACACCGGAGAATTTATCCGGCCTCAGTGCATCGGCAAATCTAGCCATGGTAAAACCACAGTGCCTACAATAAGGTTTTTGGATTGTTGAAAATATAAGCACAGGTAGGTTCAATTTATTCCATAAATAAATCATGACATCATGCACGCAAAATAACAGAACCATCACAGGCATAAAAGATCTAGACATGTAAACCAGGAAACTGTACATGAACAGATCTAATACGGAGAACATGACTGTTACGTACCGATGGTTCTGTTCTGATCGGTTTGCCGATGTAGACGCCGCAGGCACGGTGAGGATGACACGAAGTCGATGTCGATTTGCCGAAGCCGAACGACGAGGAAGACGAGCCAGAGCTACAGCGAGCAGTCGCGCAGAGCGCTTCCCAAAAACCTTATTCGCCCTCTCCCGGTGCAGGACTTCGAAGGCGACGGTTCCGGAGACCTGCTCTCCCGAACGGCAGTGCACGCCGGTGGACGGGACAGAGTAGACTACGTGGGACGGCGCAGCACAATGGATGAAGGAGGCAAAACCCTAGATTGATTTTCGCATATACTGTATGGAGGCGGCGACTCCGTATTTATAGAAAACCAGGACGCGTGATCAAGACGCCTGCACGTTCTCCATAACTCGTAAGCGAACCGGATTAGTCACGCGTAACCAATCCGGATTCACCGCCACTCAAAACAGCAAAATAAAACTGCAAAAGGAAGCCGCGTCTGCGCAAGCACCTGGAGCCGATTTTAGCGGACCATTCACGCAGGTGCCGTGCGCCCGCGCCCCCCGCCCCGCCCCGCCCCGCCCCGCCCGGCCCGGCCTGGCCCGGCCCGGCCCGGCGAGGCGAGGCGAGCGAGCGCGCGTGTGTTATCCTCTAGTTCTCTCCCACACATGCCTCAAGTGGCTAGGAGTGCACCATCCCTTTTAAGGTGGTCTTCCTCTCCTAGAACTAGCAATATGGTACTAAAGGTCACATGCATGCCCCCTTTGCATGAGTGGACCTTTGAGATTTAATAGGAATTATTCTTATTATATGGGCTTGGCCCACATAATCCAACACGTACTTTCAAAAAGAATCTAATGGTGCCACTTTTGTATCACTAAACCGATGCACTGTTGGATTAATTATTGGTCAAGATTATAAAATGTGAGACCATGTGATGGTCATATATGTTATTGATGATGAATAATTAATATTTGGTTTTATTGGAATTTACATTTGTGAAAGTTCTAGTCTATGCGCTTCTGTGCTTGAGTTTTCAGGATGGTAAAACGACCACGTATGGTTTCGACCACGGATGGTAGTCCGATCAGCCTTATGATGGCTGGTCCGATCAACCTTATGTTGGTTGGTTCGATCGTAGGTTTGAACGACAGGCTTCGACCATGGTAAGTCGAGCACTGTAGATTTCGACCACATCCGACTTCGACCACGTCCGGTTTCGACCACGGCAATTCAACCTTGATATTTCAACCTTGTCCGTCTTCGATCACGATATTTTGACCATGGAACATCAACTATGGCAGAACGACCATACCTGGTCGAAAATGGTAAGTTACAGTACTTTTCGTTGGTTGTAGCTACAGTACTTTTCGATGGTCATAACTATAGTGCTTTTGTCGATGGTCGTAGCTACAGGTCCTTGTCTATGGTCGTAGCTATAGTAACCGATCGATAGTCGTGAACTTTACTGGTCGGTACTCGATAGTCGTGGACTTTGCTGGTCGGTACTTGATGGTCGTGGACTTTACTGGTCAGTACTCGATAGTGGACGACTTTGTGATTGGTACTTGTAGACTTTACAGTCTGTTGTTGTTGTCTTAGGTTTTTCGATCGGTTGTCATAAACCTCATGATCAATAGTCTTAGGTTTTCGCGATCGATTGTCGTGGCTGCACAGTTGGTACTCATAGACTTCATGTTCGGTTCGAGTGCTTCAATTCTTACTATCTTTGAGTACTTCGAGTACTCGTGTTAGGTCAGCGGTATGATTGGCTGGTGCATGGTGATTGGTGAACTATGCTTGGAAGAATAGTACTCGATGGACTCAGTACTCGGTATTTGTAAATAGTAGTATATGCGGCACTTGGTGATCAATGGTGTAGCAAATGGTTGGAGGTCGGTAGTCATAGACTGAGTGATCTGGTGTTTTAGTTGTAGCGATTGGTACTCGGTAGTTGGTAGCAATGCTGGTTATTTCCGAGTGTTTGGAGTGATAGAAATTCCCGAGTACTTGTGTTCAAGTACTCGATGAGTGAGCGACCGGTCCTGCATAGTAGTTGTAACCAGTCGTGATGAGTTGTCTGAAGTTGGTTTCTGGAAAGCGATGGATATTGTGGTCGTGGACAACCTAGTTGGTGTTTGTTGATGGTTAAAGGTGTGGTGTGAGTGTGCGTGCTGGTGACAGTTAAGTTGTGGAGAACTTGTGCTGGAAAAACGTTCTTTGGTCTTTGATGTGCAGGTTGGCATGGAGATGGTCATGATCAGTGATGAGGAGGACCGGGATTAGGATGAGGAACATGAGGTCCAAGCGATTGAGGATGTCATGCGAGGTGGTCGAGTTCACACTAGAGCACGTGGAGATCAAATGTAGTGATTCATGGAAAAGTTATGGGCGGTGCGATCCAGGAGGCTTCGACACGAAAAGTGATGATGCGTGGAGAAGCTATAGGAGGTGCGGTCCTAGAGGTTTCGACACGGGAGTTAATGAGGTGTAATGAAGATACAGGAAGTGCCGTCCTGGAGGCTTCGTCACGTTGTGAATTAGGAGTTGTGGATGGAGTCCATAACCGGGAAGAGTTAGAGATTAGATAAAATCTATGTTTGGAAGGTTTCCGGGTCTTTTGATTTTTAGAAGAGATAGGATTGCGTGTCTAGGTTGTTACAGATAGGGTTTGAGATGTCCATGTTTGAGATAAACACTGTTTAGGGCTCTAGCATATAAAAGCAGGTAGAGGCTAAGGGTTTTAGTAGGGGCTTTGGGTGGTTTTGTGGAGACTTTTTGTGCTAGGGTTTTTAGGGGTGCTGAGAGGGCACTTTGTAACCACAAAACATGATCTAAAAATAATAGATTAGATCTATTCCAAGAAACGTTACTTGGCATCGGTGACATATTTTCTGAGCATTATTTTCTTGTGTCCTTGGCGGCGGCGTACTAACACATCTTGATCTTGCATAATATGAGCATGGTGTTGCCTTCGACATGTTCTTATTCGAGCAGCTGAAGCTTTCGAGCGGAGGGAGATTTCAACTATGTGCAATGGAGGTCAAGTGAGCGGTCGTAGCGAGTGGTCAAAGCAAGCGGTTGAACACTGAGCGATCGAAATGTTCATCGAGCGTGTGCACAAGAGTCAACAGCAAGCAGTCAAACTACTTGCGATCGAAATCTACATCCAGTAATTTAGATTGCTTTTTTCTAGTTTGAGATTTGTTTTTAGATATCAAAAAGAGGAGGCAATCATTCACACCCCTCTGATTATGCCATACGATCCTACACAAAAATTGAAATACATGGGCGCCTCATAAAAATCAAGGGAGAGTATATTCAAAATGGGGCATCAATTTGCTTACTTCTTTTATTCTTTGGTTGAGATGATACATCATCTCTCAGACAGTAAGTTAATCTAGCATGTGACTTAGATGAGAGCAAAGTAAGCAATATACTTTTTAACAGTAGCTCACCGATAATGCATTACGCTAGTTTTGAGGCAAGAAAGGCATGTTTGGAATACATGAATTTCATAAGAAATGGTGCAATTCTCACGGGATTTTTACAAAATTTCCTTGTTCCTAATGGTGTGAAAACCTTATATAAATCGAGAGAGAGAGAGAGAGAAAGAATTCTGCATTTATTATTAGTTTAGTAATTTTTCACCACAAATTTCATAATTATTGAATAAGTACAAATGATTTATTGAATGAAGGCTCGAGGGAGCAAAGATACCCTATCATCCTTTCTTAGCTTCACGATCATCTCCTCCAATATGATTCATCCAAATCTTCTCCAATGGGCTATGCCAGAGTTCACATGTTAGTACGCAAAGAGGATTCACATTAGATGATTCCCCTACCTTTTTTAGATTCAATCCGTACTAGCTAGTTCTTTAATTTCTATACTAAAAATTAAGGGAATTGCTAGCAATAGGATGTCCGATGCGAGCGTTTCCGCCTGGACGTTGGAAAATGCTCACATCCACCGTTCATCTATCGTCAATCTAACTCACCCCAATGATTCCACTACATGAATTCTCCACCACTTATTCCTTATCCACCCAAAACCCATATGCCCTTCTCTTTTACCTATTTCTAACCCACACATGGCTGGCATTTTCTTCCATTCAATCTCAACAGGTCTCTTTAGTTGTAGTTTATTCAAGGTGCCTATTATCACATTTTTGTCATCCTTGCTTGAAGATTCCTTGGTCGCAAGTGATTATTTGGGCTTATTTTTGATGGCTTATGGCTGAAAAGCACTGTAGCTGGCTGAAAAAAATACTGTAACTGACAGAGACTTATTTAGCATAATTAAATTTAAAAAAAATTAAAAAATATAAAAAATATGTTAACCCATTACATATAATACAAACAAATAAGGGAAAAAAGAACCGGCAAAAAAGCTCAACAAAAAAACCAAATGTTCAGAAAAAGATGAAATTTATGAATAGTGAAAAATAAGCCGGAAGCTAAAAGCTGAGCCCAACCGATCACCTGACATAATCTGTGTAGAAAGTTTTTTGTCCTTCACGTGAAAGTTGTTGTCTGGCATACGAAATGCTTAGGAAATTGCTACTGAAAGTTGAAATGACTGATGTGCAATGGAAAGAAAATCGATTTTAAAGTCTTAGGAAATTAATGGTAATATTTCCTATCTATAAAACACACTCATAACTAAGACCACACATCAAACTAGGCTTTTGTTAATATATATGTTTCTGTTTGTTCTTTTGGTTTGTCATAACCTTTCAATTGACATCCCCTTAATTTACACATGTTCCATTATTAAATCTAAATCAGTAATTTGGACTCTCCTTCAATCAAATTTGAGTAACACTAATTCATGGCCGTCTGTTTCTCACACACACCACGTCACATGCCTATATGTGTTCCTTTCTCCCACTTAAAGTGGATCAAATGCCTAAGAGGGTGGGGTAAATTGGATATCTTTTTTGAACTAGGTCAAATTTCACATTTAAAGCAACATAAAAACTAGTTTCAACCTAAGTGACTATGGTTTGCTCATGTGCTCAATCAACTTTTAAACAAACTAGTGAAGTTTTGCAACTTAACTTCCAATCCTAAACAAGTCTAGTATACTAGAGTTGAAAGAGCAAGAAATAAATGCGAAAACATAAAAAAAAAGAGACAACCAATATTTTTACAGAGGTCTCGGGGATTCAATGATCTCCCCTACTCCTTGTTGGAGCACTCTTGCGAGAGTCTAGCTCCTATTTGAATCCGCGCAAGGATCCAAGTGTTTCACTAGTGGTAGTCCTTGTCCACTTCTGATAGGTGGACTCCAAATCTTCACAACCCTTCTGGTACATTCCACAAGCTCGTCTAAAAATCACTAAATTGTAAGAGTAATAAGCCCAAAGGTGTCACTTGAACCTAGCAAAGTCAAGTATTTGGGATTAATGCACACAACTAGATCATTTGATAGAGCTTAATATCAAAATATGATGCAAATGCAAGAAGGATACCAATGGCTTCAAGTCTTGCAACCAGAGGGAATGTCTCTCCAAAATTCAAACCTTCAGCGTAAGAGAACCCTTCTGCTATTAACCTCACCTTGTTGCGAACCACCACTCCATATTCATCATACTTGTTCTCGAAAACCCACTTAGTTCCAATGATATTATGATCCTGAGGAGGCTCCACAAAGGTCCACACTTAATTATAGGTGAAGTTGTTGAGCACTTCATGCATTGTGTTCACAAAATGAAGCATAGCGAGATCTAGTTTGAACTCCCTTACTAACATCTCCAAAAAAATTGTTCAATTATGGGGTGATCTTTGGTAATTGTTTGATAACTTCTGAATTGAGGTGGAGCTGTGGAAGAAGATCATCATTTTAATCCTTTGCTTTACTTTCATCAACTTGAGATGTCATCGACGATGAGGGTTCATCTTGAGCACCAACCTCTTGAGTGTCCTCCTTTTGCTTGATCTCTGAAAGAATCATGGTCTTCATTGTATTCCTTAAAGCTTCATCACCTACATCATTAAGATTCCTATGGTCTCCTTGTGAGCTAGTAAATTCATCAAACTCAACATCATAAGTCTCTTCAACAAGCCCAGTGGCCTTGTTAAAGACACGGTAAGCTTTGGATTTCATAGAGTACCCAAGAGAAAACCAGTGTCACAACACTTTTGGAATTTGCCAAGATACAAATGCTTATAAATGAAGCACCTGCATCCAAATACTCTACAATAGGAAATATTGGGTTTTCTCCATACTTAGAGCTCATGAGCCATCTTCTTCAAAAGGCGATGGAGGTAGAGTTGGTTTTATGCATGACACTCCGTGTTGATGGCCTACACCAAAAAACTATCGAAAGTGCCATGCTCATCTAGCATTGTCTGTGCCATCCCAAGAAGCTTCCTATTCTTTCACCCACCACTCTATTTTGTTGACGTGTGTAGGTTGTGGAGAGTCCTGCTTAATTTCTCAATGTTTGTGTTGTGGTTACAGACCAAACAGAGAGAGAGTGGTATGGCAGTGGAGAGTTAGGTGAGCAATGCTTGGGGCTTCCCCCATGGCCTGGATGGCTTATATATATTCACATGGGGAGTATTATACAGTTATGTCCTTACACCCAAGTATCCCTCTCGAGGGCATTTATGTCATTACAAATGCCCCATTCCGGGCTTTACTACCTTCTAACAGGCCGGCTAGGCTTAGGTGGGGGCCACCCCTACAACAGTTTGTATTTTTGAATTCAGTTCCGTTGTCACTTTGGATTTTCTTAATTGGGGTTTTAAATTCATTTTGGGTTATTTTTGAAAATATATTGAAAATACCAAGCTTTGAATTTGTTTAGAAAGAAAACCCAAGTGGACCTTCAAAAATCATCTACAATGACTAAACAATAAGAGTTGCTCTCAATGCTCTTTTAGGGTTAGGCTAGACAAATCCATAGATAAGAGCTCTAGCAGCCTATATATGGACATAAAACTTTTTGTGAGAATAGATTTTGCCACTTGTTTGCGAGCTTGACAAACGCTAAATAATTTATCCTTCTCAAACCGCACATCTTTCAAGCCCACAACCAAACTATTTTTGAAAAGCTTTTTCAATGTAGACATCCCCACATGTCCAAAACGGCGATGCCAAAGCCAACAAGTGAGACTTTAGCCAATAAATATGTCAAGATGCATTAAGCATTTGAAGAGAAGTTCACAAGAAATAAATTTCCAAAATAAAAGCCTTTGAAAACAAGTTTTTTTATCCTTTTTGTTTAAAACCAGAACTTCCTCTTCTATAAAGGGATAATGGAACTCTAAATCACATTGTTGTGGTTACATACCAAACAGAGAGAGATGTGGTAGTGGAGAGTTGGGAGAGTGTGATCGGTAATGGCTTGGGTCCTCCCCAGTGGCCTGTATTCTATATATATGTACACATGGGGAGTGCTTTTACAATTATACCCTTATGTCTGAGTATCCCCTTCAGGGGCACTTATGTCATTACACATGGCCTATTCTGGGCTTTATAACCTTGTACCAGGCCTGCTGGGTTTAGGTGGGGGCCACCCCTACAACACACATAATTGAGCAATTAAAAGGAGATTAAAGTTAAGATATTCAACCAATAACATGTTGGAGATTGAATGGTCATTTGAGATTACCACATTGCCAAGACCAATCACCTTTCTTTTACTATTGTCACCAATGATAATCTTATTGCTCGAGTCAACTTCTTCTAATAAGATACACATCCGTGAGTTGGCAGTCATTTGTTATGTATATCCACTATCCAATACCAAATGTCAGTCTCCAGTCTTGTAGTTTATCTACAAAATAAAGATCATGTCTTGGTTTTAAGTACCCAAACTTCTTTGGGTCCTTATGAGTTAGTACATGGAGACTTAGGCACCCAAATGGCCTTATTCTTATTAAGCATGGAAACACCTATGAACTTAGCAACAATTTTACCATTCTTGCCTTTCTTAAGTGAGTAACATGAATCATTGATGCTATTCCTAGAAGAAGTAACCATAGGACAAACATCGGCCTTGTGGCCCACGTCATGACACTTATAGCAAAAGATACCATTTTCTCTCCCAAATTGAATTTTGGGTCTTATCTAACCACCTCCCTTCGGTACCTTTCCTGAGATATACCCCAAACCTTTCTTACCTAAGGTATACTTTTGCTCCCCAAGAATGCCATCGAGAGTGGCACTTCTTTCATAGCACTTAGAAAGTCCCTTGTTAAGCTTCTCAACTTGCTCCTTGAGCTCAATATTCTCCTTCACAAGGTTAGTTGCACAAACAGCAGCGCCACAAGGGCTAGAATCTACTTGAGTATAACATGGCATAGCAATCAAATCATCATAAGAAGTGGAGGTATCAAGCTTGATAGGAGTAGTGCTTGCTTGAGTAGCAATGGGTTGAGAATTAAGATCACAAGCAATACCCTAATCAACCTTGGCCACATCAAATTACTTGTTAAGGAGAGAGTTATGTTCAATTTTAAGCTCATCATACTTAGAACTAAATTCCTCAAACTCGGTGCTATGTGTGGTGTGGATTTTCTTAGAACTTAAAACTTTTGCTTCTCCTTACCAAGGGTCGTATTAAGCTCCTCTATCATCTCAATAAGATCATCATATGAAGGATTGAAGTCTTTTACCTTCTCATCTTGTTTTGCCATAAGAAAAAATGGTGAGGTTGGAGGTCGTGGGGTAGATTTGGTTAGAGCAAGCCCGGCTAGACCTCTTGATGGTGTAGGTCTATCATCTTCATCATCACTTGAGGCCTCATTGGAGCTCTCATCATCCATAATCTGCTCTCCAATGTAGGATTCCTCCTTTCTATCTATTGTATCTTCTTGAACTTGAGCTTCTTGCCATCATACATCTTCTTGCTCTTGTAGGCTTCTTTGCCCTTCTTGTTCTCACATCTTGCAGCAATGTGACCCTTCTCATTACACTCATAGAAAATAACATTTGCAAAAGGGCTCATCTTGCTTGAGGGTGATCTTCTTCTTTTCTCAGAGTTAATTCCCTTGTCATTGAACTACTTGAGAAGTCTTCTTGTCTTCCTAATGAGCAATGCCATATCATCATAGTTTGAGCTTTCATCATCACCATTTTGACCATCTTCACTTTGCTAGCACTTGAGTTTGGCCTTGAGAGCAATGTTCTTGTTGGCTTTGCGACTTCACATTCCTTCTAGAAGAGCTATTGAGTGGTGAGCTTGCCCAAGAGTGCGGTTGGCATCAACTGATTCAAGTCTCCTTGAGTGAGCAACACCACATCATCTTGTACTCCTTCAACAAGACCCAAATCATTCTTCTCACAACATCAAGGTTAGTAATGGATGCCCCAATGTCAGACCCGGATTTTTCAATCCAGAGTCTACTGTGTTTTGCTGCACTATTCCCTGGATCAGTAGATAGTGCACATAGGTACATTGCTGAATCACTTCATACATCGCATGAACATTAATATTATTACATAATTGAAATACACCACATCGGGTGAGAGTTTACAAAAGGGCCGCTTAGGCCAAATGTCTTCATTACAATAATTAAGCAGCGGAGAATGACAGCGAAAGTGAAACCACAATCACAGGCAAGCGACTAATGGGTAATGTGTGCATAATATATTATCGAGACTCCGACAATATACGAGCACACATTGCCTTTTATCAACTTGTCTAGGCTCAAGAAAAGCGTAGACTACGCCCTAGTTTCCTTCATTGCTCCTTCCTTCAGTTGCTGGAATGTCCTCATGGGCATAGTGATGAGTCGATGGGGTCCCGATCTTCCGATAGGATGATAACATCGATTTGGAGGAGAACGACTTTGACGATGCAGGCTTCTAACCGGCCACGACCAGAACACCAAGCAATCGCTAAACCACACTCCGAGTCATTATCAACCGTGCCAAGAACGCGGTTGACCTGACCACGAAGGTCTATTCCTACATGCAACCGAAGAACACGCAAGAACAAGATAACAAGCAATCTGAAATTGCAAATATTTATATTGAGCTCAAAAGGTGGGATTCCGTAGATGTTCTTTACGGTTGGTCTAGTCGACACAAGCGAAGAACAAGAGTTTTCACAATGGAAAAACTAAGCAAACGAAATCCAAGCAAACTAGAAGGGTGCAACCTCCTTAAATAGGGGTGGGAAAGCCGCACAAAACTAAAGAAAACAGGGTGGTACTATTTATAGTACTGTTCACATAAATAGTAATCCGTGAACAGTACGGGCTTGGCGAGGGAGGCGCCTCCCCCTTGGGCCCAAGCATTACAAGACCCAATTTGGCCCAAACAGGTGATGCAGCACCTTGTTTTGATGATTACAGTTCTCACAGGAGGAATTTGAAGTTGAGACTAAATCCATTGAAAAGAGTACGAGAAAACCTTTCCAATAAGTACTCGTGGAGCTCAAACAGACTCCGTATGTGAAAGTTATGCACATTTGAAGTTGGGCCTATCAGGCTGAATCCGAATTGATCTGGAGGCCGAATTGGCTTCCACAACCTGTCCAACTTGAACAATTGCTTCAATTGGTTCCAAAGTGATGTGGTGCTACAAAAATATATATTTTCATCATTAGGTAGCATCATATTTTCATTTAAAATATGTTGAAGTTGAAGAAACGAATTCACATTTAGTTCAATCTTGATATTGGCTGCTATGGTCGTATGTGTTGGTGGCGTGGTCACATCATCCTCCCCTTCTTGATAGAAAACCGTCCTCGGTTTTAACATATGTGTAGTGTCACGTATTGAATGATCTTGATCATAAATCTTGGTAAATGATAACAAACACAATACACTATCATTATGTAATATCATAAGTTCTTTATCAAATAAAGTAAAATCTCTTTAAAACGAGCTCACCTGATAATTTAAGTGATGCGTAGGAGCTCTTGTAATTGGAACAACAAGTATAACAAATATGGTTGTATCCATAGGGTACATGTTTTTATCATCCTCCCCTTCTTGAAAACAAAGCCGTCCTCGGCTTTTGATAAGCTGAAAATAGGGTAACAAAGAATCCAAAGTGTATGCATGGTATATATATATGTCATCCACACTTCTCCTATTTAGCACATCAATAACATCCGAAGGTGTAGTAAACAAGGAGAACAACACATATGCATGGTATATGTATGAATCAATGATGGTGTTAGTCTCGTTGTTTTGCACAAACCATTTAGCACAACAGCAGTTGTAAGATGTATACATTGTAATATTGTCATTCACATCATTCTCTCTTCCAAAAAAAATTATCCTCGACTTTTCTAAGGATGTAGACAAGATATTAAAGGTCATAACTCGATCAAGTTGTTCAAATATGGGGGAGAAAATGTTTAATGCTTTCCATGCTTCAACTGCGCTACTCTGTTCACTTGTACGCGATTGTACATCAAAGGATAAATAAGTAGGATTATGAAATCTTTCTAAACAGCAAGGACTATTGTTGAGACTCAACACATTGTGATCATGACATGGAACCAAAAATTGTTTATCTAAAACATGCAATTTCAATTCAGCAAGCTTGTCACATGTAATGCATATTCCATAAACATAAAACTTGTCATCTACACCATAATCACCAATCAAATTGAACTTATATGTGTAGGCATAAGTACTAACTAGTGATTTTAAACATGAAATTTCAGCAAGATTCTCAATCACACTAGATAGCTCTGTAGGATTATTGAACATAATATAGTATAAAGAGTTATCAGGAGATATTCTAGTAAGAACTTCCTTATGAGTAATCAATTCCACATTGTGTAAATTGAGCAAAAAAATTTCAGAACATGGAATTTCTAATTGAATACATGAGTTCTCACAATTACTCACCTTTTCACATTTAAATTTAGCAATATGGTTATTACCTTTGTCGACCTTCTTAGTTAATGTAGGCGTTGTAGGTGTCAAATCCTGATGATAAAACAACGGGGCAGCAAGCATTTCATCTCCGACCATGGTTATCTCCTCATCTTTTTCTTTTAGTGTATCTCTCTCACACTCAATTTGAATGCTCTCAATCTCACATGTTGTGGAAACACACAACTCACTCTTTTCGTCAGCATGGTTCTCAACTTCCTGCAAATTGTTAGTCATAGAAAAAGGTACAAATATAGGTTTGTTCGTATGTTTCCTATCATCAAGCACTCTCAATTTCTCAATCTGACTTTCAATCTTACAAGCAAGTATAAACATATGAGGGAGAGAATTATATTCTTCGTGAATAAGAAGGTCCTGAATTTCTTTATTAAGCCCACGTAAGAATCTATTCTCTATAGCTTCAGCATGTTCTTTTAAGCCACAACGCAACAAACAAGTTTTTAATTCACGATAGTATTCTCTTACAGTTCTACTTCATTGTTTTAAACGTTGCAATCTAGCTAGCAAATAATCAGCATGATTTTTAGGAACAAATTCATCTCTCATAAGTTTTTTTTAATGCATTCCAAGTTTGAGGCACTCTATCATACCTACCAAAATACTTCCACCAAAGTCTTGCATCATCAATAAAAACACTAGTGGCAGCTCTAATCTTTTGCCTATCAGACCAATCATAACATTCAAATTCTTTATCTAGTGCTATCTCCCAGTCAATATAGGCATCAGGATCAGGATCAAATTTACCAGCAAACGATGGCAAAGTGATTTTAGTTTTACCAGACGTACTATCATGATCATATACCTCCCGTGGTGAAGAAGCTTGTCTCAAGCGTGCATCTTCCTCGCGAATTTTCTTGAGCTCCCGTTCAATGGCTCGACGAAAATGTGGATCTATCTCATAATCATCCCGTGAACCTACCATGGTTAGTAGAAAACAAGGAAACAAATTACAAGAATATGTTCCTATCAACTACTAGGATCTGGAGCTTAATAAGTCACACATCTCTCAAACTCTTACCAAGCTCTTACAAGTTCTTACCAATGCAAACAAGTGGTGCAACCGGTGGCTGGTTCGTGATAACTTGACTCAAGTGATGTGTATAGCGATTGCAAGGGTTGGTTCGACGTGATCTGCTCGGTTAGTATAAGGTATAGCTTGGAAGGCTCGATATGTAGCAATGGAGAACAATCAGTTAATTTCAGAAATTGCATAGAATTGAATTATAGTTCGTATCTAGCACTTAGCCTATGTTGCTGATCAACCAAGAATAGAAAAAGGCTAAAACCACGTGTATGGCAGTGTATGGGAGTGGTAAATACAAGATAATTCAATCGAATGCAATCTGAAGTGGAAGGACACAACGATTGACCCAAAACTTGGAAACTGAAGATTTCTGTCCACTGGACAGCACGTCGGTATTTTGGCCGTAACGTTTCGTCAGTTGCCTTTTTTCAATGATTCTTTTTTTCTCCGTTTCCTGACGGATTTCTCTACAACTTTTGTTTTGGGGCCAAGTTCTGCAAACCGACTGAAAAATTCGCACAAAATTCACAAGTGCCAACTGTTGCAGATTCAATTCAGAAATTGGGGTCAACTTTCACCACATATATATCTTAACTGCCTTTCTAGAATGACGTGCAATTTTACAGATAGATGGACAATGAAGTTTTGAATCTAATGGCGGTAGTCTCACTCACAAATAATCTCGGAATCAAAAGTTATAGCATTTTTGGTGGCGGCTGCAGAGAAAAGGAAAAATCAGCCTAATTGGAATTAGGGTTTGAGGTGGGGAATTTTTTGTTTGGATTTTTAATGGAACAAAGATATGACCAGCAACTAGACAATACTAAGATGGACACAAATTCAATTTAGCAAACCAAAACTAACAGATTGAAAGGCACAACGGGGTTTCGACAACGGAAATTAACTGTTTTTGTGGGGCAATTTTTCTGGACTATGGGAAATAAAAATCAATCTACTAACTAGGGAAACAAAGAATTCCTACCGGTCAACTGAAGCTCTAATACCACCTGATGAGTCGATGGGGTCCCGATCTTCTGATAGGATGATAACATCGATTTGGAGGAGAACGACTTTGACGATGCAGGCTTCTAACCGGCCACGACCAGAACACCAAGCAATCCCTAAACCACACTCTGAGTCGTTATCAACCGTGCCAAGAACGCGGTTGACCTGACCACGAAGGTTTTATTCCTGCATGCAACCAAAGAACACGCAAGAACAAGATAACAAGCAATCTGAAATTGCAAATATTTATATTGAGCTCAAAAGGTGGGATTCTGTAGATGTTCTTTACGGTTGGTCTAGTCGACACAAGCGAAGAAAAAGAGTTTTCACAATGGAAAAACTAAGCAAACGAAATCCAAGCAAACTAGAAGGGTGCAACCTCCTTAAATAGGGGTGGGAAAGCCGCACAAAACTAAAGAAAACAGGGTGGTACTATTCATGGTACTGTTCACATAAATAGTAATCTGTGAATAGTATGGGCTTGGCGAGGGAGGCGCCTCCCCCTTGGGCCCAAGCATTACAAGACCCAATTTGGCCCAAACAGGTGATGCAGCACCTTGTTTTGATGATTACAGTTCTCACAGGAGGAATTTGAAGTTGGGCCTATCAAGCTGAATCTGAATTGATCTGGAGGCCGAATTGGCTTCCACAACCTGTCCAACTTGAACACTTGCTTCAGTTGGTTCCAAAGTGATGTGGTGCTACAAAAATATATATTTTCATCATTAGGTAGCATCATATTTTCATTTAAAATATGTTGAAGTTGAAGAAACGAATTCACATTTAGTTCAATCTTGATATTGGCCGCTATGGTCGTATGTGTTGGTGGCATGGTCACATCATCCTCCCCTTCTTGACAGAAAACCGTCCTCGGTTTTAACATATGTGTAGTGTCACGTATTGCATGATCTTGATCATAAATCTTGGTAAATGATAACAAACGCAATACACTATCATTATGTAATATCATAAGTTCTTTATCAAATAAAGTAAAATCTCTTTGAAACGAGCTCACCTGATAATTTAAGTGATGCGTAGGAGCTCTTGTAATTGGAAAAACAAGTATAACAAATATGGTTGTATCCATAGGGTACATGTTTTTATCACATAGTGATCATGCGTCTCTGTTTTGGGTATTACGAGTGTGAGCACAAATCCACCGTGCTCAGCGAGCCAACACACAGAATGCAATACTTAACATGCTCGGCTTATCAAAGGAAGGCTTGGGCTTATTTTATTTTGCGTAGAGTGCTTTTGAATACAATTACTTATAAATCCTTAAGACCTAGCAATTTTAAACTCATGACTTAAATTTGTGAAGTAAATCTATCTTATATTCGACACAGATTCCATCCACCGTTACATGGCATCTGCACCATATAGCATTTTTCAGCATTATAGCCGCTTAACTTACCATTGGGACGACACCCAGGACAATTCAAACTAGGACCATATGCTGTCCTTACACCTTTCCATTACCACCCACAAGATGTTTTCGAAATAGAACTATATCTAGTTACGTCTCCAAGTCTGCCCTTAACTGTGGGCACGGCTATTCGAATAGTTTTGGCTCTGCAGAGTTTGTACACTTTCACCACAAGAGACAACCAACTCGCTACCCCACATGATTGCTTAGTCATGTGGTTGAGTAGATCGTCACAGTGACTGTTCAAGGTACCTCGCCCCGTCCATCATTTCACCCTATGGGTCGCTCCCACTTGCGGTGGGTCTCATACGTTGTGTGAGATGTTCTTCTTCTAAACGTCTAGCAGCTGGCTACCCCCACTACTAGCCCGCCACAGCAAAACTTCACCCTCTACGAGTGTCCCATTCAAGCCGTCACACAGACAGCCGCTTGCACTACCTCACCACCTCCTCCTGTGAGGATGACTTTCAGGGTTCGGTAAATCTACTAAGCCAAGTTGTATTTTACAGACTTGTGGTTGTACTGTTTTACATAGGTTAACATGACAAGATTCAGTCCTTAGGGTTACCTGGATGGTTCTACCACTTTTCACATTTTGTACGTCCACTGCACCTCATACCAGCCCCCATACCATCCACCCAGGTATTAAAGCAATATTGTGGTTTTTCCAAGAATGTAAAATAACCTATCCACATACTCCAGTCTTTTCCACCAAGACTGCCCAAATCATTTCATAATTGCAAGTGATAATTTTGGAGTATTTATGTACCCCCGAGTATCTAGCCATACTAAGCAACGCAATATTTATATAGACTTATTTGCAAAAGCTATACCATTAAATTATTGCTAGGGCTACAAGGTTCATATGTCCAAAATTTCAATGGAGTATTATTATCAAACACAGTATTAGGTGTATAACTAACATATTTAAAAATGAATATAATTTACCACATAAAATAGCAGCATGCATGTTAATAATTTAAGAGAAATTAAATTTGCATAAACATGGGTTTAACATGGTCAAAGTGTTAACTTGCCTTGGTCACAGTGATCGGAGTCTTGGTTGTCTTGAGCTTCTAGGGTTGCTGCCTCGGCGTCTTCCTCCTGAGCCTCGTACGCTATTTTATCGTGTGTGAAATTCGAATAAAAAGAAATCAACAAGTCAAACAAAATATCACCAGAAATTCAAATGAACTCTAAAAATCATGGTTCCAATTCCATTGGATAGATCTTGAATTTAGATAAATTTAGAAATTTGTTTCACTCAATTTGGAGCTAAAATGAATAAGTTATGCTTAGTCAAAGTTCTCAGTTCAGTTAAATTCAGAAATTGTTAGATTTCTGACAGGTGGGTCCCACTGTGTATTTTACATTTTATCCTTTATTTTATTATTTTTATTCTCTGTGTCTTTGACAGGTTGGGCCCACATGGTAGTGATCCCATTGCGCTCGGTCACTGACAAGTGGGACCCCTCTGTCCGTGGTCACAAGTGCTGTTGGCCACTGACAGGTGGGCCCAGATGTCAGCAGCCTCACAGACCGGCGGCCGCTGACGAGCGGGGCCCGGCTATCAGACTGCAAATGAAAAAGAAAGGCTCAACCTCAGCGCTGCGGAGCCGGGGCTCGAATGCGTGCCGAGGGAGCCGGGAGGGGGAAAAGAATAGCGTTGGTAACCATCTGAACTCTCGGGTGTTGCTTACCCATATAGGATAGTTTTACCTCTTGAGCTATATCTTGGAGGGGCCGAGCAGGGGTAGCCGAAGGCGACGGTGCCGGCGGCGAGGGGTGGCCGGAGGGGTCCGGGGAAGTTCAAAAACGTGACCCCGGTGCAGAGGGGGTGCCGATGGTGGAGTCAGTGGGGGCCAAGGGGCACGGTGGCGGGCCGGCGGCGTGCGGTGGTGGCGGTTCGGGAGAGGGCTTCGATGTCGGCAGTGTACAGGCAGCAGGAGCCTTGGGGGAGGCCAGGATTGTCTTCACGGTGAGCCGGAGATGGAGTGGTGGCGGGGAATTGGGCCCTAATGGCTTGGATCGGCAGAACGAAGTTCGCCGGAGTTGGGGAAGAGGACGGGCTCGCCGGCGATTGGGTGGGTTTAAGCTCAATTGGTTTCGGGAAGAAGATGAGGAGCGGATGGTGATGCATTCTGAGGTTTCTCCGGGTTTTATAGCCGTCGAGGTAAGGCCAATTACGGTGGGATCATGCGCGCACATCCGGGTGCAGCAGCGACAGCGGCTGCGCGGTCAGACAGCGGCGTCAGCGGGTGGCGGGGGTATGGCCGCACGGTTTGAGGCAGCTCCGCACGTCGGCCGTGTCTCGCGGCTTTTGACCGCGTTGAGCGGAGGAGAGCGAGCCGGGCGTGCGGGAAAAGGTGAAAGAGGGAAAAGGAGAGGGGCGCGCGGGTTGGGCCCGCCGGCTAGAGAGAGGGGCGCGGGGTGAAGGCAGGGCCCGCGTGGCAGAGGGAGGAAGCGGGGAGCGGCTGGGCTGGCGCGTGCGCAGGGGCTGGGCCGCGCGAGGCGGGAGTGGGGAGAGGTGGGCTGGGCCGGGGTGATGGCCAGCCTGGCTCTTTTTTTTTGTTTAAGCATTTGAGTGTGTATATATATAATTCAAGTTTTATTGGTTCTTTTTCTTGCTCTCTCATATTTCTGTATTTATTTATTTTTAGCATTAATTTTTATAGGGACCACTTTCTTATTATGCATAGTTGTATGCATATATATATATACACACACACATATATATATATTCATAAATGTTAACATTTTTATTTTGTTTATTCCTTTACTATACATACCATTATTTTTAGAAATGGATTTTATGGTTATACCAAATTTTCTTCCTTACTTTTATGGATCATCTTTTCAGATTCTTATTTTAAATTTTAATGCCCTATTATTTAAACAGGTTTGTTTTCTTCTTGATCCTTTTGTTCTTTGGAACTTTCACCAAATTTTTCAGAAATTCCCATAAACTCTAAATTCAAATAAAATACATTACAAAAATAATTCAAAAGCTTCACAATTTCAGATTTACATTTTTCAGGATGTTACACCCAAGGACCTTCAACTCATTCACTATACTATTCATACGAGAATACATGTCATTTGTATTCTCATGTGGTACCATAGTAAAAGAGTCAAGTTGCACCTTTAGAACATACATTTTGGCTTCCCACACATTAGATATGCCTTCATGAATCTCACGAAGTTTGGTCCAAATCTCACGAGCTATCAGAATATTGCTCATTCGGTTTAACACATGAAGACTAAAAGATCCAAAAGGTTCATTCTTTGCTTGGGCATTGAATTGAAGGGTCTTGACCTAAAAATCTATGGGTGCAAGTGGATTAAGCGGTGTTAGGAATCCAATCTCAACAACATGCCAAATATCCAAAGCTCATAGCCTCAAGGTAACACCCCATACGGACCTACCAATAAGTATAATTTGTTCCATCAAAGGTAGGTGCCCTATCGGGGTTTACATTGACTTGGACATCCTTACTCAAGGCGGTTAAACCCTAATTCGAGCACCTTGCTCTAATACCAATTAAAGTGGATCAGATGCCCAAAAGGGAAAGGGTGAATTGGGTATCTTTTTCTAACTAGGCCAAATTTAACAACTTTAGAGCAACCTAAACTACTCCCACCTAAGTGTTTATGGTTTGCTTGTGTGCTCAATCAACCCTACACATGCTAGTGAAGTTTTGCAACCAAAGATCTAATTCTACACAAATCTAGTATACTAGGAATTGAAAGAGCAAGAAATAAATGTGTAAACATAAAAAGGGACAGAGACAACCAATTTTTTTACTAAGGTCTCAGAGATTCGGTGATCTCCCCTACTCCTCATTGGAACACTCTCACGAGAGTCTAGCTCCAACTTGAATTTGTGCAAGGATCCAAGCGTTCCACTAGAGTTAGTCCTTCTCTACTCTAGATAGGTGGACTCTAAACCTTCACAACCCTTACGGTGCCTTCCACAAGCTCCTCCTTGGAAGGTCACCAATAGGACACCTCCAAGCCAACTAGGAACACCGAATTTCAAGAGTAATAAGCCTAAAGAGGACACTTGAACCCAATAAGGTCAAGTAGCTAGGTGCAATCCACACAACTAGGCCTAATCTACTCTCTCACACTCTCAAGATCTCAGCTCGATGCTCATTAGTGCCTTTGAACTCTTCAATACGCTATCCACTAATTTGGAGTCTCGAGAGAGCTAACTTGAATGCCTATGGTTCACTTATGTAGACTCTCCATTCAAAAACTAGCCGTTAGACACATGTTTGAAAAATTTTTGTAGACCTAAATTATCCACCTTGAACTGGATCATCTATCTTAGTTCAAATTTTCTCAGCTCCAACGGTCGAAAAAATAACCATTACATAGACCTAGTCTATGTACATGAAAAAATAGCCATTACACGGACCTTGTCTAATCAAACCTTGATCCATAGCACTCTATGACTAGAACTAAGATAGAAAGACCTAGTCTACATCACAACAAGCTAGCCAACCTAATCAATGTCGAACTACTAGCCTTGAACCCCTTTAATAGTATAGCCGAACGAAAAACAAAACCTATCACTAAATTGATCCATACTCAACTCCTTGGATCAATTCTAGTTTCAAGGTCCTTAATCTTCGATATAATCAAGCTTTGCCATTATTAACAAACTTAGGAATCCATGAAAGCCAAGAACACCCCCATTAACATCACCAAGACCTAACTAATCTTAACATCACTTAAACACTAGTCTTGATGAAATAGGAGTAATTAATCACCAAAACACTAAACCATTGAATTAGGGACCTAGATGCTCACACCACATTTTTTCTTCCCTTTCCCATATCACACACTAGGTGTGCTCCTCCTAGGTTTTTTCTACCACGCACAATAGCGGTTTGTGTGTGGTCCAAGATGGTTTATTATTGTTGGTTTTTCTCCCATCACAGTGCACGACACAGTTTTTATAATTGGTAATACAATGTTGTTTCAGTTGGTTTCTTTTTAACATGGAAATTGAAAACTTTCTTGTATAGATTTAAAACTTTCAAGCGGGGAACTTTCAACTAGACTTAAAAAACTTTCAACTATGGATTGAAAACATTAAACCAAAAAACTTTCAATTAGAGATTGAAAACTTTCAATTAGAAATAAAACTTTCAACTAGATATTGGAAACATTCAAAAATATTAAGTTTTAGATGAACAAGGCAACATTCAATTGTGTAGGATCGTAATGGTAATAGAGGGGGGTGAATGATGCATCGTAATTTTTCCCTAAGTATTCTAAAACTCAAGGCAACAATCAAAAACAAAGACCTAGGTTTTGCACCAGAGTGGTTTGACTAACTACTAGGGTGCGGTCTAATCGGAGATAGCATGATGGTATGACCAGCTTTCCCTGGCGGTATGTCCACTCCCCTAGTCCTAGAACATAAAATCAGCCTAAGTCCAAACCACTTTTGTGCAACTCCCAAAATCCATGACCAAATGAGATGAAACTTTGCACACACCTCGCTTAAGGTCTGAGGAACCTATTCCAACCATAGATCATTTAAATCCTTGTTAAAGTTCTGACCTTTCTTAAAAATAAAAAAAGTTGCACCAAAACTAGGCAAAAAATCGAAAACTCAGAGTATGACATGCTCGTGGGTAGAGGAGGGCAAATAATGCTCTAGATGTATTCCCACATGTCACTGCAAGCAAAAACTCCCAAGGATCCTAGGCAAAAACCCATGGATGTAGAAATCTCAAGACGAGGTCAAATCCAAGCAAAACCGAATTACATCTAAATCTTGCAAGACTAGATGCCTGGATTGATGATAGTTGATCTCCATGAGTCATCTCCATCACTTACACAAACTTGGCACACAACAACATCATGAAGGGGAGAGAAGAAATTACAACCAACAAGAACAAGACTAAATCAACCAAGACAAGGTGACACCAAGAGAGATGAAGCAAAGTTGATATATTGCTACATGAGGATGAATATTTTACAGTCACTCCACCCAGAGGACAAGAGAGCACACCATAAATACTTTCTTAGATGGATTATAAATACTTTATGCATACCATCTAAATCCTGACCTATCTCAGCACAAAGTGCACATGAAATGGATGCAATAGGATTAGACTTCTTAGATGTAGAAAATGTAGCAAGTTTTTTTAGTAGTGAAATCATTTAGAGTTCTAGTTAATGAATCAATTTCAGTAGTTAACTTAGGACAATTTGGGCATAAAGAAAAAAGAGAATCCTAGAGTGCAGCTTCAAATCTAGCAAAGCACACTTAGAGCAAGCTAATGCAAGAGCATTCATATCTCTAGCTCCTAAGCACACAGAAGAGTTGCTAGACTTGAGTTGAGCAATTTGATTATTAGCATGTTTAAGATGTTTAGCAGGAGAAGCATACACTAAGGAACCAACAAGAAGAACAATTTTTATTTAGTAAGATTATCCCTAGTGACTAACAACTCATCAACAACATAAGTGTGTACCATAGTGTCAAGAGTAAAGCATGCTTCCATCTTCTCAAGTTTATCCAATGCTACTCTAAGCTGACTAGTAGCATCAGAATGAATGGTCCTCAGCTTATCTAGTTCAGAGTGCAATACTAGGAAAAATTCATGATTATCAGCAACAAGAATTAAAGATTTAAGCCTAGCAATTTCAGTATTCAAGCCCTCAACCAAGAAATCATGGTTCTTCATTTTCTTTTTGCATTTTCTAAGCTCATGATCAAGGCGAACTTCAACATGAGATATTTCATCATATGTGGGCTTTACCTCATTAGGGTTGTTGTAAAGATCACCCTCGTCGAAGTTGTCGTCGGTGCTTGCCATGAAGCACATATAGGTGAAGTTATCAGCCTTCTTCTTGTCTGAAGGCTCATCGTCCTCCTTCTCAATCCCCAAGTCTATGTCTCTCAAGTCAAGTTGCTCAAGAATAGATAGGACAGAGTGGACTACCTTGCAGTAGTTGCGCTTCTTCATATTGGCATCTCGAGGTGGTGGACATATGTAGTAGTCATTCTCCTCTTTCCTCTTGAGCTTAGAGTAGTAGGCTCTAATGAGCATTCGTATCCTCTATTCCTAGACCTAAAAACTTATAAGGTCAAAACCTCAAATCTCAAAAATTTACCCAATTCTCATTCAAGCACATCCTAGTTTTGCATGAGACTTGTTCAAGATAATAGGAACCTAAATCAATTAGGAATCACAAGGTTCTTGGGCTCAAGTTCACCAAATTGAAGAGAATCAAATCTAATTCACAAGAACACAAAAAACCCTAAATCTCAAATTACTTCTTTTTCATGAGAATCTAAGACATGAGGTTTTTTAGATCTATTCTCATCTATCCTAGCAAGATAATTTTAGCAAGAGATTAAACTAGAACTCACACGAACCCGTAATCACAAATCTAGCAAAAGAACAAGCAAAGCCAAGTAAGAACATAAACAAGAACATGATTGAGATAAATCTTTGATCTACTTCAGTGAAGAATGAGATTTACATACTCATGAATGATTATAAGATGCAGCTAAAGCACCACCATTTTCTCTGTCAAGTTCTCTCTCACAATCATAAAAGGAGATAAAGTGGTAGAGAAAAAACTAAACCCTAGAATCCTTGAGTCTCCCTCACATCTTTTCCTCCCTTCTAAATAGCCAGCACAACCCTAATGGGTCCATCCTATTAAGCTTACCAAGGAAACTTGTCAACCCCACTAACATGAGTTTTACACACACATGCATGCTTCTCAAAGCATTTACAAGACTCAACCTGCAAACTCTTTAATAATTGATCCACTTGTCAATTCCAACTCTCCTTAACCTAAACCACTTCTACCTTGTACCTCTCCACGCCGTGGTTTTGACCAAGGCACCAACCCACTATTTAACCAACTAACAAAATAAACCTTGACGAAGCTTCTGGATACCTTCCCTAGACTCTGTCTTTATCTTCATCTAAAAGCATCTCCCATGCTTTGACATGTAGCTTGTAGCGCTCAGTGACTAGTCATCACATCTTCACGCATTCGAACTCTCTAAAACATCTCTACGTGCATCGGCCTCGTTACTTGGTGCACCACATGCACCAACTTGTCCCTTCATGATCCTTGTTTTCTCTGTATGCTTCTCACTTGAGCCACATAGCCTCACCCAGACTTATATAACCGCTTGGACCTTAGAAACCTTGCCTAGTCCTGATCCAATGATGTTGACCGCTACATCCTTCAAGCCACCAGCACATCCAAAGATCAATCAACCATATCGAGCACAAATTTCATGCACTTGACTCACGTTAGTCAAAACCATGCATAATGCAATGCAACATAAATCCTCATGGCTCCCAAGCAATGAACCGACCTCAAACTAACTCAGCTCAACTCACTCTGATCACTGGTCGCCGTCACCAGTCTAACCGCTTTTTTCCATGCCGGTCGAATCGCCCCAATCAAACTACTAACAACTAATCGGTCTGACCGTATTTTCCATGCCTGTCACAACAGCCAACACAACCTGGTCTGACCACCAATTATGGCCGGTCCGACCGCACGCAACCAACATCAAAACAAGTTCTTGGAAAAAAGCAACTGCCAACTAGAAATCGGTCATACTGCTTCCCTGGTCTGACCGCTCCTAAAATCCGGTCACACTGGACCCTCAGTCAAACTACCATTCATCAGCCGGTCCGACCACTTTGTCCCAGTGGTCCCACCAGTCCCACTGACTAGTCTGACCGGGAACACTGACATCAAATTTGAATTTTCTAAAACTATTACTAAATTCAAATTCAACTCAATCACAATACCAATTATTTAACACAAACATATATGAGACCTAGGACATGGTCTCTCAGTCTATTTGCTGCTTTGCCGGTGCCAGATGTATAGTGCTAGAGTATAGATGCAGGGAGCTGCCCTGTAGCTACGTGGTAAGTCATAAAAATGTGGTGGTTTACAATTGTTTACTCGAACTCGAAGCCTTATTTCCCTTAATACTAAGAAGACAGCTACAAGTTCTCATTTTTTCTTATATTAGTTAGAATTTACAAATTTTCTTCAAAAAATCAGAATTTACAAATGTAATATCAATAGCTTGTTTCTAATAAGGAGATGCCTTTTAATCTCACTTTACAGCAGCAATCTGATAAGTTATATTGCCATTAGACCTTATGTCATGAACTCACGCAACGTGCAGCATGACCATGAGGTACTTTTCACTGATATTGCAAGTAGGGGTGAAAACGGATCGGATATGGATCGGATAGTGCTTAAACTATATTCACATCTATATTTTTTCTCGGATTTAAATACGAAAACGTCGGATACAAATATAGATCAAACAAATATCGGATACGAATTTGGATCGGATAATACTCAAAATCGGATCAAATTTGACTATTTTTCGGATTCCATAATTACTCATGGCCTCTCCTATTTAAAACATGGCACCGAATTATTTTAATATTTTAAATTGATAAATAACTGACTCAGCAACTCTAACATATAACTGTGCATTAAATGTTAATAGCAACAAATGAATCATTCATCTCACGTATTTGTATAGTATAGCTTTTGAGGACAGCTTCATATTCTATGACGCAATAAAGTTTAATAAATCAATATCGGTTTTATAGTAATATTTGTGTCTCTTTTCCTCTAGTTTATCACATGATCATTGATTATTGCTACCATTTTGTCATTAATCCTAACTAATTCTAGATATATTACAAATAAATCGGTTATAAACATATCAAATTTAACTAAAAGGATAATGCAAAAAAGCTTTATTGGAGGATATGCCAAAATAAAAATATGAAATGCCAAATTAAAGCCTATCATGATGACGGACTCGTCGAGATGATCGAAATGCATATATAATATACCCAATTTAGAGGTCAAATGCAAAAGGTATGTATTAGTAAGGTGTTGCTGTTATATCTGCTGAATCCAAATATCCGGATCCGAATCTGAGACAACCTATATCAGATCCACATTCGCATCCGAATTTTAGGTATCCGAATCCGATATATTTGGATCTGTTTTATATCTGGATTCAGATATTATACATCCAAATTTGGAGGATATCCGAGTAATAACCGAATGAATTTTCATCCCTAATTGCGAGGTTTCATAGAACCGCGGTTTATGAATTGACAGGAAATCGGTATGGCTGGTCCCTGATTTTTCCTGGCGCGCAATCATCGCGCGGCTTGGTCGGAACGCAAGCAGTCACAACATAACATAATTAATGCAACTCTTCTAGAACAGCTAGTATACATATCCAGCAGCTTAGCTACCAACGTTACCAAACTCGCTGTAAGTCAGTTGTACCCATACCTGAATTCGTTTATTAGGTGGCACATGCTTCACTGTCTGGTTGTACCAAATCATTTGACAGGGTTTGCGACATGTCCAGCCATTCAGGTCATGGCTAGTTATTAGGTAGTAGTTGCGACAACCCTACATCCGATAGGCCCACATGAGAGGTAGCACGTAGCTTTTGGTATTGGTGGGAAAGCGTCAGTGAATGATTGCAGCAATAAGCATTAAACAAAATCTCTACTCCTACATTTCCTGTGCTATTGCTAGATGATAGAGCACTGAGGCAGGCAGATATGCTGGCTCCATGCAGCTCTGAGATGTGCATGCATGCGGATGAGCATGTGTGCGGTACTGTGCGTTTCTTGCGAGTGCGATCCAAGCTTCGCACGCACAGAAGTTGACACTGAATAAAGCGTACGTGTGTGGTATATGTATGGCACCAGAGCTTTTTTCTCAAATATCTGCGATGCACGTGCTACGCTAGACAAGGCCAAATGACCTAATAGTAGTGGTTTTTTAGTGGAAGGTACGTATCACTTATGCTGCGGAACTGCACGCACGCAAGGCCTGCAGGCTCGGTGATTGGTGGAGACAATTCTAGATGTTTTTTTTCCTTAATATTTTTCAGAAGAAGCAGGTCGGTATATATGTGTCAAAAGAAAAGAGAGAGAGCAGGTTAACTGGTATGGTGCAACAAAGATGATTTTTTTTTGGCTAAATTTTGTTGAGCTGATCGAGTTGGTAGGTGTAATCTTTACAGGATGGTTGGATCAAATTTCTGGTGCTTTTGTTCCTGCTCTAAATAGTAATACCTATTTAATTAATAAGGAGTTTGCTGTACTGATTTATGAGAGAAACTAATTAAATATCAAAGATATTCCGACAAGTGGCAACACTACTATAGAAAACCGTAATACAGACGGTTCAAAAACGTCATCACAGACGGTTTTCTGAACCGTCTGAATTTATGGATCAGTGATAATCGAAGGTTATCACAGACAATTTTCGAACCATCTGTGGTGTAAATATCGCAGACGGTTTGTAACTAAAAACTGTCTGTGATAGCTGATAATCATAGACGGTTTTTAAGTAAAAATCGTCTATGATAGGTGATAATCACAGATGATTTTTAACTAAAAACCGTCTATGATATATCAATATCATAGATGGTTTTTAGTTAAAAACCGTCTGTGATTATGACTTATCACAGACGGTTTTTACTTAAAAACCGTCTGTGATTATCAGCTATCACAGACAGTTTTTAGTTAAAAACCGTATATGATTATCACCTATCACAGACGGTTTTTACTTAAAAACCGTCTGTGATTATCAGCTATCACAGACGATTTTTAGTTACAAACCGTCTGTGATATTCTTTTCTACCCCTAAATCTATTCTTGTGTATTGGCTAGCCTCAGGAAATGCTAGCCATGCCCTCTGAAATAAGCAGATCAACATGTACATGTATACATACAATTCACATCTCAATTCATTTCACAAACATAAAACATCCAATTCACATCGCACTTCATTTCACAAACATAAAGCATCCATTTCGCAAATCAATTAATTGAAATGAAATAAAATAAAATATCCATTAACAAATATACAATTACAAAAGATCTACATTGCATTTGCACTTAGATGGTAACATTGCATTTTTTATTGCTCTATCACTCCGGAATCGAGGTCTCACGAATGGAACAGATCCATAATCAACGAACTTGTCAGGCTGCACAAGCTATACTTGGATGGTGTATGATTGCCATTCAAGTATTGCTTGTGCAGCTAACAAGTTCGTTGATTATGGATCCGTTCCTTTCGCGAGACCTCGATTCTGGAGTGATAAGAGCAATAAAAAATCATTGTGCGCAGTAGAACTCTCCATCTAATCTTATGACTTTAGACCACAAAAACCAAGCGCACTCTCCTCGAATTAGTGCAAGGTCCGACTGTTTCAATGCAGTTGCAGATATGGGCACAGCCTGTCGATAGGAATATCAATGTGCGTACATATATAACCTGACAAGTATGAAATAAATATGGGAAGATTGACAAATCTTAGAATTGGTGATCTTTGAGGAATCGAGGAGTAGTCTCATATGGTGGCAAATGTAGAATCCACACGTGTTGCCTGGATCCTGCTGGTGGCACTGCAAAAATTAGAATGTGTTAATTCAAGAGGCATTGCTACCAAGTGTTGTATAGGATTAACTAATGTGTACTAGTGAATACCCGAAAATTGCGAACATGTTTCAAGGGCTTGGCCCCTTTCGTCGAGCCACGTGTCTGTGCAACGTACGTGGTGAACGACCTTCGTTATTCGAAAAAGTTAGATTAGTCATTCAGAAGGAAAGAAAGAGTACAATATAGTTATGTATGGAGAAAATGTACTTACCTATCAAGTAATTGGGCGATAGCTACGTAGTTGTATTTGTTCTTACTTAGAGAATCAAGGTATATAACCTTGTTCCATTTTGGTATAATTACAATTAGAATCCAATGGAAGTGCTCATTGTATGACATAAGAACAAATTCCTTATCGCGGTGAGCCAGCAGTGTTGATGTAATATAGCTCTCGACGAAGGGTGCATCCTCGTTGATGGTATCAATGGTGACCAAGCGTGGGTCCAGGAAACCAATTGGTGATTTCGATGATCTAGCTTGGGTCAGCATGAATATACACACACACACACACACACACAGAAAAGCAACAAATTATATATGACATATATCGGTATTACATGAACAGAGACTGTGATTGTATAGACTTACAGCATCCAGCACCGAACGAGTGAGGCGTCGAGAGCGTTGAGCGTGAAAAGATCAAATATATCCTCAAAGGTCACCGCGAAGACACATTCCTAAATTTTGTGGTGGAAATGATCCCGGCTGAATTTGACAGTGATACCTGAGCGCCGTTCTTCCTGTGGCTTATTGGACTGTTCCATATACCAAGCGTGTAATGTTTGGCAACCAAGTCCTAGGGTTAGGAGGTGCTCTTCCGGGATTATCATCGGTTCGTCTAGCACGAATTTGCGGGCCAATGGTAGGTACGGGATATCATCATCATCCTTCTTTGGTTTGCCCATACCACTGCCTCGGGTGTAGGTCGACTTTATGGTAATCGACTGTAAAGGTAGCACCGGTGCAAGTTGCTTTGGCGAGAATAGCACCCGTGGAGATAGCACCGGTGCAGGTAGCGGTGGTGGAGACAAGTCTTGTGGAGATGGCACCAGTGCATGTAGCTCTGGTTCGCACTGCCCTTCTGGTCCTGCCACCGGTGAAGAAGCCTCCAGGGAGATGTCGCTTATCGGCCACTGGATGAATGTTCCAATGGCCTGCCCTAGAGTCACGATCTCGTCGTTGGGGGGCTTCGGTAGCAGGACGACCTCAAAATTGACATGCACACCATCCACATTAACTTTTGCGAAGCCTGGCGCTAAAGCTTGACCATGCACCATAGCCCCGATACCAGACTGATATGCCTGGCCCCAAGCAGCGTACAAGGGAACGAAGGCATATCTCACTTGGAGCCTGCACTTCGTAGGCTCCTACATAACGATACAAAATTAGCTATTCGAATAGGCCTATCAATGGAGCAAGCATTCGAGAGACAATAATTATTACTAGGATGTTGTCCGCAGGAAATCTGGCCTCGCTTTCCGTCGGATTGGACGCGCAACTACTCGAATAGTTGTGCGGGCTAGCTAGCAAAGGAATGGTGGTGGCCTGCTGATTTTCTATATATCTACGCACCTCATCTCTGACATAATCAGCCAGCTCTTCTCTAAGAGATGCCTTGATCTCTTCTCGTAGCCGTGCCTCACGCTCGGCTTTGGTTCTCTTCCTACGCCGATACATTTCAGAGTCATCTTGGGAACCATGTTTCCAAGGAACGTAAAGCCCAAGGCCTCTCGTACGACCCGGGTGCTCTTTGTTTCCCAGGGCCGCGGAGAGTATATCTTTCTCCCTTGTTCCCTGGAACGATCCCTGGGAAGATTCAACACTCAACGCTTCCTGCAATAGCACGACATGTCATTTCACTTCGTACGAAACTGTGGAGTAATTACAAGCTACGTAGTTCGATCGATATCTTACCAGGTGCTGGGACACTTGCTGGTCTGCAGGGTTTTGAAAGGAGACGTCCCCCGATGTTCTAATCCAATTTCGAGCGCGGTCATCCGGAATATTGGCAAATGGCGGGGCGGCGTTCTGCGGGATTTTACCCGCATACCCAGCTATGCCAAGGCTGTGAGGGTGTGTGTTTTTTTGCCTGGAGGGTCTTGTGCGCCGCACTTGTACTTTTGAAATCTTCGGTCGTCTTCATCGCCTTGAACTCTTCCCATTATGATTCCAGGAAATAGGTATCTATGAAAGGGTGTTTCGTCCTTCTCCACGTAGTCCTTGACAAGCGTGCTCTTGAAGTTCTTCCATGCTTTGCACGCCAATAGCAAGGCTTGTCGTTGCACGGCGTCTTGGTGTTCTTCTGGGATCTCGAACGATGCAAAAAATTTCTGTCAGCAGCTCATGTTTCTGAGTCTCAGGCACACTCTTTCACGAATCGAATGTGATCTCAATTCGTTCTCGTGCAACTATTATGACCATTCTTCGGAATGCGCTTACTACTTTGGGAGGAAGGAGAGGGGTCCCAGATCCATCGATCTCTGTGATGGTAAATTGGCCCTCAGGCTTTTTCGATAGCCCTCTTCCTCGGCGTTTTGATTTTGGAGCGGACGCATCCGGCGATGATGTTGAAGAATGCGCGGGTGACATGTTGGCCTTCTCATATATGAAAAGTAAGCACAATGTAGCATGTACGTAAATAGTGCGGTATAAGCACATACTTATATACATATACATAACAGTAAGATTTAACAACAATAAGATGACAATAGGTAACAATGGTATTGTAGAGAGAGAAGTGATGTATCTATCTAAATGAAGTTTTAGACTTGTACACACATAGACCCCATTTGTACCACCCATGTTTTTTAGGAGAGACAGGAGGCTCCTACTTTTAATATATTAATACATATAGGAAAGGGAGGGGAAGAACATACTAGCCATACCAAGGGAAACCAAATGAAACTACGATTAAGGGTGGGATACTTCTGTCTTTTTCAATATGTTGCAGATAACATCCAATGGTTGTGGTTTAATAGTAAGTATGGTCCACTGGATTAAGGATGGGATACTTCTGTCTTTTTCCATGAAAACTTCGCAGGAATGGGAATTCTTGATATGTAAGTTTTTAGCATTGTAAATCCCCAAGCAAAGGGAGTTAGGGCTACAAACCAAGCAAAGGGAGTGGGTATATATCAAAATAAATCCCCAAGTGTCATCCCTATTGCAACTCCTGCCCATATCTAGCATGCATATTCCCAACTGCACACAAACTGCACCTCTAACCTCCCAATCTGCTTTGTCCAAATACAAGAAGGGGAATGGCGACAGTCCAAGTAGATGAACAGAGTGAACAATCTGACTAAAAAACTGCTCACGAACTGTTGCGCACCTTAGGGTTCACCGGTAAGGGGCTTGGGGACTTGACGGAGGTGACCAGCGAGGGGCTCGGGGGACGGCGGCCGGTGAGGGGCTCGAGGGCTCGACGGAGGCGGACAGTGAGGGGCTCGGGGGGACGGAGGCGGTCGGTGAGGGGCTCGACGGAGGCGGCCGGTGAGGGGCTCGGGGGGACGGAGGCGGCCGGCGACGGGCTTGATCTGGACTTCAGGAGAGCAAGTAAGTATAATAACTACAGTGTATGCGCAAAACCCTAGCGGGGGGTTATATATAAAGGATTATTACAGGCGGTTCTCAGTTTAAAACCGTCTATGATATTTATTATCACAGATGGTTCTAAGTTTATAACCGTCTGTAATAAGCCTTTACTCACCAACCAGCATTCAATAATATAAACACCAACCAGCATTCAATAAGACAACAGCTGGGTGTATTTCTTTACAACAGCCCAATGAACATAGAGATACATTTGTATGACTCATTCTCAAAGTTCACCTATATATAACACATTTTCACATATAAGTAAATGCAAATTCACAAATACATCACACACATGCACTGCTGTATACATAAATGCCAATTCATATATACATCACATACGTGCATTGTTATATACATAAATGCAAATGCCCACATAAATGTCACACATTCTCATTCCACTTGCTTATTTCCTTTAAAAATTAGCCCTTCATGATGATCAATGCATACGTAACTAGTTCATCCATTATCAGTGCATGTCGGTGCTAACTCAGGCCTGATGTCCATATCAGCCAAGTCAAGCTGTGCGTTGACGCCGTCCTTTGTTTTATCACAAATGTTCAGTAAGAGACCAATCAAGCTGTCACATACATTCTTTTCTACGTGCATGACGTCGATGCAGTGTCGAACATCTAGGTACTCCCAATAAGGTAAGTCCCAAAATATTGATCTCTTCTTCCAGGTGTTCTTCTCATGAGCCCTCAATTTACGTCCCTTTCCGAGGACAACATCTAAATCCTTCACCATATTATAAACCTCTTTTCCCCTTAAATACCTTGGAGCTGAACCGTCTTCCTTCTCTCCGTCAAATTATTTCTTCATCTTGCGGTATGGGTGAGCCCTCTGAAGGAACCGGTGGTGACGCATGTAGACAGTTTTGCGTGAGTGTTTCAGCCACACACTCTCGGTACCATCTAAACAGTGAGTACAAGCTTTGCCACCTTTTGTGTTCTGGCCCAATAGGTTAGCAAGAGCAGGATAATCATTTATGGTGCAGAACAATAAGGAGCGCAAAGTGAAGTTCTCTCGTTTGTATGCATCCCATACTTGTACCCCTTCGTTCCACATTACTTTTAGATCTTCCACCAGCGGTGCTAGGTACACATCAATATCATTCCCAGGTTGCTTTGACCCTTGGATAAGTATCTAAGAGACCATATGGTTGTGATCCCATGTGTGTGATGAGTAATTGACAAAGGTTTTTGGAAAGATTGAGTTTGGTTTGTGCCAAGACGGCACTTGGCGCAGTCGGGTTTGGTTAGACGGATTTGAGGCATATACTTCTTCCCATTTGGTCGTTTGGGCAATTTCATGCTTAAGTATGATTTGTTGATGCTAATGAGGATTACTTGTTTTGAGCAGTGCTATGTGATGTATTTCTTGTCTGTGATGGCTGCAGGACGTCGAGGCAGAGTCGTGGCGAGGCACGGGATGACTGGACTAGGCGCAGACGGTGCCGAGGTCAGAACGGTTGAGGTATGTCGAAGACGGCGAGGACTCGAAGTGTTTGCGAGGCTTGGAAGGCAAGGAATGAGGAAGCTTCCCGGAAGGTGCACGATGGGCGTTTTGCTGAATACGCAAAGCTGCACTAAAGGAAGTGGATTGTGGACAAAGCACTAGAGTTAGTGGGTAAAGCTAAAAAGCTTAATGGGCAAAGCATGTGGTGAACCCATTAAGAGAGGGTATAAAAGGGGAGTGTTTCCTGCATGATTGTATGGCTTGAGGAGAGGGTTAGAGATGGTTTTGCTTTGGGCTTTCTCTTTTGCTTTCTGTTGAGAGTTGGTAGGAGAGAGCAGAGCTCCGTTGTTTTCTTGTCTCCCTGTGTGTGTTTGAGAGAGCAGAGGAGTTCTTGGTTAGTTTTCCTGAGGATTGTGAGAGGGAGACGAAGAGTTGATACTCCATGTAATCATTCCTCTATATGCAATCGCGTATGGGGATGAATCTATTTCATTTGAGATGTTTCTGCCTCCCATTTTTCCTTCGTGTGCTTGCTCTGCTTGATTTCTCAGATTTTTGTTTTTGTGTTGATTCTTGCTGAGGAGTAGCAAAATAGATTGCTCTATGATGGGATAGTATTTCTAGACCCTTTGGTCAGCTAATTCCAAGAGCAAAATGATTGAATCACAAAAATCACTTTTCTCTCTTTCCTGCACTCTTCTTCTTCTCTGTTTCTTGTTCTAGGGTTTGAGGTTATTTTCGTTTTCCCTTAAGAGAGTGTGCCCAGGTTTGAGTCTCTGAGCCCTAATGCTATTCCCTAGCTAATGTCTTGGATTCATGGTCAAAGAATCAAAGATTAGGTGGGAATTTGAGTTTTAGTGCAGTTCTCTGCAAGGTTTCAGTTTTTTGGCCAAAAGCTTGAATTCTTGCTCTTCTTGTGAGTTCTTTTGTCCTTTTAGGCCCTGCAACTATTTAAACCTTGTTTCAATTCTGTTGGCCTGAAAAGATCAGAAGGAATTTCCCTTTTCATTTGTTTTTGGCAAGATACAAATTTCTGCTGAATTTTTCAGGGTGCTGAACCCAAGGTGCGGTCTGACCGGAGTAGTCATGGCGGTCAGACCGCTCGGCTAGTGGCGGTCAGACCGGCGGCACCTGGGCGGTCAGACCGGCCACTGACCGGCGGTCTGACCGGCCAAGTAAAAGCGGTTCGACCGGCTTTAGGGGTGCGGTCAGACCGGCAGCCCCTTTGCGGTCTGACCGGCTATTTGCTTTTTGGCTGCTGTTTTTATGATTTGGTTGTTTCTTCCTTGCTCTTCTTCCCGTGGGTGTCTAGCGAGAAGTTCAGAGAGGATGAGTATTTTCTCTTCATAATTTCCCGTAGCTATTGGAGAGAAGACTCGGGTGTGGGTACTTTGAGGGGCAAATTTTTAAAGTCGGCATTCACCCCCCCCCCCTCTGTCGCCGATTTTGATTCAACATTATCGACAGCAAAATATACTTTCGCTTCATACACAACCAAGGAGGAAGGTTATAGATGTAGAGAGTCACGGACCATGTGCTATGTCGGCTGCTCATGCTACTAAAAGGATTAATTCCATCTGTACTCAGTCCAAACCTTATATTCCTTGGTTCTGCACTGAAGTCTGCAAAACCCCTATCGATGTTTCTCCACTGGGCGGAATCAGCAAGGTGTCTTAGCATTCCATCCTTCTTGCGCTCCTCCGAGTGCCAACGCAGCAGTTTTGCTTCCTTTGGATTTGCAAAAAACCTTTTCAAATGGGGTATTATAGGAAAATACCATGCCACCTTAGCAGGAGGTCCTTTCTTCGCCTCTGTTCCCTCGCCGTCATCTGATTGATTGTTACGTTTGTATTGGGATGCATTGCACACCGGACATACATGCATGTTTGCATACTCTTTACGGTAGAGGATACAGTCGTTCGGACATGCATGTATTCTTTCTACTTCCATTTCCAACGGACAAAAAACCTTCTTGGCTTTATACGTGGTTTTAGGCAACTCATTTCCCTCCGGAAGCATGTCCGCTAAAAGACCAAGCAGCGTCGTGAAACTCTTGTCGGACCAACCGTTGCTTGCCTTCAATTTCAACAGTTCAAGCACCGCCGATAACCTCATGTACTTTGACCTGCATCCTCCATCAAGCCCCGGAATTTAACATACTCTCTCTCTCTCATCATAGTTCTCTTCTACATCGCGAAGCATCTGATCCAGATTGTCATTGTGCAACCTATCCGAATCCGAACCACAATCGACATCATCCGGCAGCATGTCATTCACTTCACCGGCGATGTTATCCGGCGGCATATGATCATTTACTTCGCCATGACTGGTCCCACATGTATAACCCTTTTTGAAACCCCTCCGAATCAAGTGCGCTTCAATTTGCCCTCGGTTCTTAAACATCGTTAAATTCTCGCAGTCAGTGCATGGACAGTACATATATTCCACCCTCTTATTCAACATATCCTCCTCGGCAGCTCTTGTAAAAGCAGACACGCCATTAATGTACTCTTCACTCACACGGCTCGTAGCATACATCCAGCTTCGGTCCTATGTTATGTATATATATAACAACTTAGTATTAAAAATTAAATTAATTAATTATTACTACAACAGCTATTATATAACCAACAATTTTGCAAACCATCTTCAATAACATTCACCAATTAATTAGATCTAAATTGTAATGCAAAGAAAAATAAATTTCATTACTAACCATATCTAGAGCAACCAGGAAAGTATGAATCTTCAAAGCTCAATCTCTGTCTCCTCCCACCAAATTAATTGGCCTAAAATTGCCTAGCTTGCCTCCTGAGCGAAAGAGTGCAGCACCGGCTAGATCTGGATCGAAATGAAGACAGATGCGGTTCTGAGCAGCGTAATAAATGCCTAGCGCCATTATTAGGACCGTCTGTGATACTCGTTTTCTTCGATGCCACCAACACAGACGGTGTCCAAATTAAAACCGTCTGTATTAGCTGGCATATATATATATATATCTTGTCATGATCTAGCTAGCATGTTCATGTGTTATGGCTTGATGTAATTCTCATATGCTCATTTTGGATAATCTTCATGGCTTTAAATGCTTAAAATAAACAAACTTCAGTCATTTCATCCATTCCTGTGACCTTATTCTCTCTTTTGCATCCTTAATGTGTTTATTGCCAAAAGGGGGAGAATAGTGTGAGAAAAAGCCATTTGGGAACTTTCTAGAGCTTTGGAGAATAATTTGCTCTTTCTTTTGTAGCTCTAGTATTCCTTTGTCGACATGGTCATGAGGCTCATTTGCTCTTTCCTTTGGACCATGTTTGACTTCTTTCTTGCATTTCAAACTCAACTTTGCGCTTTTTCTGGGTTTGTCAATATACTCATCAAGGGGGAGATTGAGAGACCATGTGGAGGTCATCCCATGTGTGTGATGAGTAATTGACATCGGTTTAGGAAAGTCGAGTTTGATTTGGATGGTTCGGACCTTGACGATGCATGATGCAATCAGCTTCGGTCGGACTTGGTCAAACCTGGTCAAAGGGCTTAGGATGCTTAGTCTCTTGTTGCGACAGGTTTGGGCTGTTACTTGCTTAAGATTACTCTTAATGCTTCTGTTGATTACATGTTATCGAGCGGTGCTATTTGATGTGTTTCTTGTCTGTGATGGCTGCAGGACGTCGAGGCGTAGTCGTGGCGAGACACGAGGTGACCGGACTAGACACAGGTGGTGTCGAGGTCAGAACGGTCGGAGGTGTCGAAGACGGTGGAGACTCGAGGTGGTTGCAATGCTTGGACGGCAAGACACGAGGAAGCTTCCCGGAAGGTGCAGGAGGGGCATTTCGGTAAAAACGCAAAGCTGCATTAAAGGAAGCGGATTATGGATAAAGCACTAGAGTTGGTGAGGCTTAGTGGGTAAAGAGAGAGGCAAATCCATTAGTAGAGAGGCTATATAAGGAGGGTGTCTCCTGCATGATCCCTAAAGGCTTTGGGAGAGAGTTAGGGTTTGCTAGAGTCAAAAGAAGCTTTGAGAGTTTGTTTTGGCTTTAGACTTTAGTGGTTGGAGAGTTGGTGTAGGCAGTAGGTTGTGTCTCCCCTCTGTACGTTGAGTTCTCTCTGTGTGTCCCCTCTCCAAGAAACATGTAGTGCTTCTGTTCTTGAGGGTTTGGAGAGGGAGAGGATGAGTTGAGACTCCATGTAATCATCCCTTGCTCTAATGTCCATGCGTATGGGGACTCATCTATAATCCGTGTTTGTTTGTGAATGAAATTTTTGAAGTTTGTTTCCTGTATGCCTCTCTGTTCTTCGTTCCTCTTTTGGGTGATTTTTCACTTTTCGTGATTTGGAGTTCTTTCTTGCCCAGGAGGTGTAAAATGGGTTGCTCTATGTTGGGATGATGCCTCAAGATCATTTGATCAGTTAAAATCCCAAGAGCCCATTCTTGATTTCAGATTTTGGCTTTTGGACTCCTCTGTTCATCTTTTCTCTTCTAGGGTTTTGGTGAATTTCTTGATTCCCTTGAAGAAATGGCCTGAGATTCTTGCTGGCATGTCCTTACATTATTGCTAACTTGATTGCAAAATCTCATGTGCAAAGGACTTGTGAATCTTGAGCAAGTTGGTTTTTGGTTCAGATTTTGCTAAAGTTCAGTTTTTGTCAGAATCTGGATTTCTTGCTCTTAAGTTGAAATTTCTTGATTCTCAAGGGCCCTCTGGTTATTTGGGTTGTATCCCTTTTATTCTGGGCAGAGAAATCCAAAAGTAAGCCTCAAATTTCTTTGCAGTCTGAAGTTTGCTTCTTGTCTGAAAATTTGATCTCTGCTGTCTGCTCTGAAAATCCGTCGAGCGGTCAGACCGGTGTGCTTGTGGCGGTCTGACCGGATAGTGACTGGCGGTCAGACTGGCGTTATGCCACCGGTCAGACCGGCCTTTTGCGGTCAGACCGCCCATGTTTTTGTTCCATGGTCTTTGTATTTCTTGGCCTTTGTTTGTTGGTCTTGCTTTTTATTCTGGTATTTTGAGTCTCCAGTGTGCTTAAGCTTATCCTCTTCATAGTTGTTGTAACTATCGGAGGGGATTCTCGCTGTGAAATACTTTTGGTGGCAAGTTTTAAAAGTCGACATTCACACCCCCCCCCCCCTCTGTCGCCATTTCGGTCCAACAGATTGGCATGGTGATGGTTGTTAGACCGGCCAAGGAGTTTTCAAGTGAAGTCTTCATCAAGCTGAAAATGATGTATTTGATATTGGAAAATAGTTCTAGGGTTATGGCACCATGGAATATGTGGGTCAAGATGGAATGAACTTGTGCCCAGAAATGATTTGCTTGGTCCTATAATGCAAGTGGTTCCTGAGTCAATAATTGTCAATGGTGAGGAGGACCGAGACTTTGGTTGTTAGAAGAAAGGTCTAGTGAGGTCATGGGGCTAGGTTAAATGGTTGGACTCAACCAAAGAATAAGGATAGACAGGGACCGTAGAAGGCACAAGTGGTCAAGGTCAAGCGAGACATGCGATGCGCCAAGTGACTTGGGCCCGTTTATAAGAAATAATGGTTTGGTGGCAAACAAATGCGTGAGAGACTTGATGGAAAGTTATTAGGCCCACATAGAAGATGGTGAAGCATGGATGATGCTTCAAGGCTATGGTGACACGACGATTCATTACTAGAGAGGAGGTCATACTGGACGCCTCATCACAGATGGTTCTATAGAATCCATCAGTGTTAAGCTATAGTGTAGTTATCTCAGATGGTTTTACTAGCGTGATCGTCTATGCTGCAACTGATGGTAAGAAATGTCAGTAATGATATAGTTATCACAGATGATTTTTTATACAAGCTGTCTGTGATACATCACAGACAGTTTATAATAAAAATCATCTGTGATGTATGGACTTATCGTAGATTGTTTTTGTGAAAAGCGTTAGTAATACATCATAGACAATTTTTGTAAAAAACTATCTATGATGACCTGCTTATCACAGACATGCTGTGAATGGAACCATATGTGATATTTACTGTGTTATTAAATACCTCGTCCCGATAGATATTCTGTCTGTTAGGCGACGACTTTGAGACGATTTGATGAAAGGAGACCGAACATTTGGAAGGGTGCTTGTGTATCCATTTATTCTTAGTGATCTAAGGTTAGTAATTGGTACTATATATAATGAAATGCCTTATATTCTAGTTATATCTACGCACTTTTTAGTTGCAGGGAAAGATAGATCTAGCTTGGTAGTTTTTGCTCCAATTTAAAAGTATGTCTCACTCCTATCTACTTTAATTCTTGTTGGATTGGTTCATGAATCATAACTAGCTACTTTAAATGGACAAATTATGGTGAATGACAATTATGTGTAAGAGTGTATTACGTACATGTAATGGCTACCTAGGAGAGCATTAATCTAATTTAACATTAATTTGTTATATACGTAGCGTAGATGGATCGAAGTTAGATTATGTTGAGAACCGTGTGAGTAAAGAATATATTGATGACATGTCTGCTTTTAGAAGAGTTACCGAACAGGATATGTTGAAGAGGGGGATGAAATTTATGTACTATCCATGCATTGATTTTGACAATCTTAAGATGTTTATCAATTCAGGGTAGATAGAAGCACACTTAATTTGAAGTGGTTTCAAAAAGGGTATACATGTTGAAGTAGCCATAGTGAAGAGAAGGTTATACAATAAGGTAGTGACATGTCGATTATTCTTTCGATGAGGATAGGTTGCACGGTGATAATCTGGATTAGATGTAGCATGATGCAGAAGAGAACTATAGTGAGAGAGAGTTTGGTAAATTCAAAGGTTTAATGGAGTACTCGGAGAAACCAATGTTCCCAAGCTGCAAGCCGAAATACACAAGGTTGTCATTTATGCGTGAACTGCTAAAGTTGAAGACAAGAAATGGTTGGTCCAACAAGAGTTTGATGGCGTTGTTAGGTCTCTTAGCGGACATGCTTCTGTAGGGAAACATGTTGCCAAAAACCACGTATCGATCCAAGAAGATTCTCTGTCTCTTGGGAATGGTAGTAGAAAGAATAATGCATGTTTAAAAGACTATCATATACCGTAAAGAGTATGCAAATATGCATGTATATTTGATGTGCAAAGTATCTCGATACAAGCATAAGAATCACTCCATTGACGGTAAGGGCATCAAGGTGAAGTAAGGATCTCCTGCTAAGGTGCTGTGGTATATGCCTGTAATTCCTCATTTGAAGTGTTTATTTCTGAACCGAAGGGAGACAACATTGCTGTGTCGACACTCGCAAGAGTGTAAGAAAGATGGAAAGCTAAGACCCCCTACTAATTCTACCCAGTGGGGGAACTTTGATAGGATGTTTGTAGACTTTGGTGCAGAACTGAGGAATATAAAGTTGGGTTGAGTACAGATAGAACAAATCCTTTTGGTAACGTAAGCAGCTGACATAGAACTTGGCTCGTGTATGAAGTAGAAGTACATTTTAATGTCATTACTTATCCAATGTCTGAAGCAATGTGGGAACGATATTGATGTGTACCTAGCACCATTACTGAAAGATTTTGTAACACTGTGGAGGAAAGGGGTGTAGGTATGGAATGTGGACAAATAAGCGAACTTCACTTTACACGCCATGTTGTACTGCACCATCAATAGTTTTCCTACCCTTGGTTATCTATCGGTCTTGAGTACAAAAAGAGCCAAAGTCTGTCCTTACTACTTAGATGATACCAAGAGTATGTGGCTAAACAACTAACGCAAAATTGTGTACATATGTCATCGTAGGTTCCTTCCCAAGTATTATCTATACCGCAAGATGAAGAAACAATTCAATGAAAAAATAAGGACAATTTAGCTTCAAGGCATTTTAGAGAAAAAGAGGTCTATGACATGGTTAAGAATATCGATATTGTGCTTAAAAAAACATAAATTGGGGACCCGTCAGAAGAACATTTGGAAGAAGAGATCAACTTTTTGGGATTTACCTTATTAGGAGCACTTAGAAGTTCGCCACTACGTTGACGTCATGCACGTGGATAAGTATGCATGTGATAGCTTGATTGGTCTATTATTGAACATTTATGACAAAACAAAGGATGGCGTCAACGCACGATGTGACCTGGTTGATATAAATGTAAGGACCGAGTTAGCACTAAAAGAGATTGTTAAAGGCCGAATGTACATTCCCCTAGTTTACTACACTCTGCCCAAGGCCGAGAGAAATAAACTGTGCCAGAGCTTGCATGGTATGAAAATTCCATTCGGTTAGTCCACCAGCATGAAGAAACTTATTTCTTTAGAAGATTTGAAATTAATTAGTATGAAGTCTCATGATTGCCATGTGCTGATGACACAATGCTTCCTATTATAATTAGAAGTATTTTGCCAAACAAAGTCCTAGTTAATCATGAGGCTGTGTTATTTCTGTAACTCAACTACTTAGAAAGTCATCAATCTTGATGACCTAGATGCTTTGCAGACTGAGGTAGTGACGACTCTCTGTCATCTTATGATGTATTTTTTGATATTATGGTCCATCTCATTATTCACCTTATGAAAGAGATAAAGATATGCAGCCCTGTATTCCTACATTATATGTACCCGTTCGAGAGGTATATGGGAATTCTCAAATCCTATGTATGAAATCGATTTTGAACAGAGGGCGGCATCATAGAAGGTTATGCAACTAAAGAGGTAATTAAGTTCTGCGTCGACTACATGGCACAGGTGGAAACGATAGTTGTGTCTCTATCTTGTTATAAGGAGAGGCTGGAGGGTATCAGGACCATCGAAAGGAAAGCAATCACTCTCGATCTGGATACGTACGCTCAAACCCATTTCACGGTCTTGCAATACATGAACGAAGTGTCTCTATAAATTGATGAGCACAAAAACATGGTACGCTAAGAGAATCCAGGCCGATTGGAGGTTCAGATCACGAGAGAGCACAACCGTTGGTTCAATAAATGGTTAAGATGTGATTCACTAGGAGACCATCAAGTGATGATATGCTATGATGGTTGGCAAAAGGGCTAAAATTTACAATTGTGACGTGACAATGATACAACATAAATAGGTACACATTTTATACGACAGCTCAGGATAGAAAGAGCACAGTCCAGCACAACGGTGTCCTGTGTTTCATGAGCAGTTCAATACCACTGGGCCAACCATAATGAAATGTGGGTTGAGCTCCTACAATGGGTTCGTAGAGAAGATTTAGGAGCTCGACTATGTACTTTTCAAGATCCCCTTGTGTCAGTGTTGTTGGGTCCAACTTCCATATGGTGTGAAGGTCGACAAGTATGGCATCACTACTATGGATCTCAAACGTGTCAGATATAAAGATGAACCATTCGTACTCGTTAAGCAAAATTTTCAAGTTTTTTATGTAACAGACTAGGAAAATTATAACCGCCATGTAGTTTTTCATGGAAAAAAGAATTGTCAGAGTTGAGAATATCGTGGATGAGGAAGAGTACAATCAATTTAACAAGTTGCCTCCATTCGAAGATGGCATCAGGCCCGAGAAAGAACATAGTGAGGAAGCTAGCTATATATGCATTGATCATTTTGAAGGGCTATTTTTTAAAGGAAATAGCCAAGTGGAATTATGAAATTTAACATGCACATCTATTTCTAAATTATTTGTGTTGTTTCCTAAAACCGTGAAGGGGATGTCATGCACACTTTTGTCTAGTAGCCCAAGAGGGACATTGCCCTAAACACTGTAGTTGTAATTTATTTTGACTTGTAATTCACTTATCTGTTATTTATCTATAATCTGCTTATTTGTTTTTAGAGGCCATAGCTAACATTTCCTGAGGCTAGCTGAAAAGCTGAGAAAAAATTATGTATACAAAGAACTATCACATATGGTTTCCAACAGAAAACTGTCTGTGGTATATAGACCATCACAGATGGTTTTTTGTATTTATTAGCTATGATAATATTCTTCTATATATATAGAAACTTATGGTGGAAACCTAATTCACTACTCCTACGCACACTTAGGTTTTCCTCAACACACCTGTGCCTACTTAGCTTCCTTCACCGTTAGATCTAGGCATCCTTAGCTTCCTCCACTACCTTCAACCTTTGTCACATCCCTCCAGCTCTCTCTCTCTCTCTCTCCTGTCTCCGAGTTAGTTCGCCGCCTCCCTCCAGCTCTCTCCGCTGTCTCCAGGTTAGTGTGCTGCCTCCCTCCAGCTCTCTCCATGCCTCTGGCCTCCGTCGCCGATGGTTTTACCCTGGTGCACACTGTATAACCCTGGTTCTCACTGTATCATGCTGGTGCTCGCTGTCTTCCATGGATTAGGGTTTTATATATGCAGTGCTAGTTCATGTATGGTTAAGTAGTATATATTGTTCATATATAGTGCTAGTTAATATATATCATTTAAGATGCTTGAGTCATGTGTTATGAGTCATGCTTATTTGATTGCTTGGACAACAATTTCTCAGTGATGAACTAGTGATCCATAAAGACTAATTGTGACAATTAGTAACCTGTGGTTGCTCTTGTTGATTTTCAGTGTAGTTTATCTACTATTTGCTTCATGTTCTGCTATCCTGTAGATGTTGTTACTGCTCCTTCTCTTCCTGCTCAGTTCATCCTCCTTCTCTTCCTTCTCTACCTTTAATTTGTGCCCTATACTGAAATACAATTTGAATGCTTCATAGATAGCAACTAAGTGAGATAGCATCTACACAGTCTTTGGGCTCAGTTTCACCGAACACGTTCGATGACCAAACCAAAGGAGTAAGTAAGCGAGAGGGCCGAGGCATATCAAAAATGTTTAAGAGCTGAATGATCATCATGGAGGTCAGTCCAGTTGGGGTCCCTCTACATTCGAAGAAAGCAGCGGCTGCATTCTGGACACTTATGGGATAGTTAAAAGGCAACATGTCCCCATCACAACATCGGCTGGAAGTCTCTGATGAGTGAAGAGAAAGAGTAGCTTTGAGAGGAAGTCTCAAGGTCCTTCGAGGTTAGAGAGAAGTCCAGGGCCTCATGCGACGACTGGCATTCCTGGCGATGGGCAAGGCATGGAAGAACTTTAAGAGCACGCTTGTCATGAAGTACGTGAACGAGGATGAGACCATTCATGAAATATCATTTTCTCCATGTGGATGTATGGGACGCCTTTGTGGCCATGAAGACGACTGCTGAATTCCAAAAAGAAAGCATGGCGCATAAGGCAATCTAGGCCCAGAACACACCCCAAAGACTCGACACCACTAGGTACATGGGTAAAATCCCGCAATGGAGGAGGGATGATGAGGAGGCAATCCTGTTGGAGGCCTCCCCGCCATTTGCCAGGATCATAAACGAGCGCATCCAAAACTAGTGAAGAGTGATGACATCTACCACGTCTTCGGGCACCATACCCTTTAAGAATCTAGCTGACCAAAAAGTGTCTCAATGATTGGTAAGATATTAAACTACCTAGCTGGTAACATATCCATAACTTCATAGGAACTGAAATAACATATTGGCCTCTTGCAGGAAATGTCGACTACGGAATCCTCCCGAGGCAACTTCCAGGTGTTAGGGAGAGGGACATATTATCTATGGCCCAAGGAAATAAGGAGAACCTGGGTCACATGTGAGGCCTTAGTGTTTACGTTCCCTAGAGACAGGGATTCTCAGATAACTCCAACTCCTATAGGATTCCGAAGAGATCGAAGGCCAATCGTAAGGAGCGCATAAAAGAGGAGATTCGTGTAGAATTTGTCAAGAAGCTAGCACGTTTAGAGGAGAGGCTACTACCACGGCGCTACAACCACACATAGGCTTCGAGTCCTTCGGGTGCTTTAGTACTCATACGAGTATGGTGTCCACTGTACTCCTCCGAGTATGACGTCCACAGTACTCCGAGTATGACGCCCACAGTGCTCCTCCGAGTATGCACTGACGACTACCGACCACGACCATCGACTATCGACTACGACCATCAACTATCGACTATGACCATCGACTATCGACCACGGCGTTATGGCTATGGAGTACTCGGAGCTACAATACTTAGTGTAGCTTTAGTATTGGTCGTAACAACAACACACAGACTGGTCGTATCGACTATAGAAACAGAGTACTCATGCACACACACATGCAAAGCACACATATACAATAAGATTAACCCAATAGCCATGGTCCAGGATGGGGTGGCTGCGATGAACGCGACGTGCGAGCAGACGGAGATGGACCAGTTGAAGGAGTCCTGGTCGCGCGCGCTGCCGAACTCCGGTGCCGAGGGAGAGCAGGCACACAGCAGCGTAGAGTACGGCGAGCTGCCCGGGGGACGCGTGCTAGCTTGCGCCGGCCGCGGCGGGGCCTCGCAGTGCGGCGGACGGAGGGACGGCAGCGCCGCGGAGAGCGTGAACAGCATGGACTGGATAATGACATTGGGTGCGTATGCAATTAATCAAGAATGTTAAACAAGAGATTAACGAAAAACAAATGATCAAATGCTCATAAGAAAGTTTCATGTAAAATTACTTGAAATGATTCATGTGATTTTGAATGTGAAAGGAGCATATGCATGTAGGTTGTTGCATGAAACAGAGTTGGTGGTTGTCATAATCAGGGAAAACAATTTCATCCAAATTTTGGTTTTTTAGTTAGGGTCTCAAAAATTACAGAAAAATTTTCGAAAAAGTTCTCCGTGGTCATAATCATCGCATCAATGTGAAGTGGTCATGTATGCATAACGCATCTGGGTGTTGTGGAGAGAGCGCGACGTGAGAGCTACATGCTGTTTTCCTCATGTCACCTTTATTACATGAAAGAGGCATTTGAATAATTGTGCTGCACATCAAACAGTAACCGCTAAACAGATCTCCCTGTTTTTTTGTAAAAAAAAAACAGAGAGAGAATTGATCTATCATCAAACTAAACTATCTAGGAAACACCGAGGTCTACAATAGAATGTCGTAGTACAGGGTGTCTACGTTATATCAGGTGTAGACAATAGGAGACAAAAAGCCAGTTTTGGCACTGTATCACGGCGTATTTATAAAAATAGCAGTATGCGAAAGGTATTGACAAAAATATCATTTTTGCCGCCGGCGGACCGGACGGCACGGCCGCGAGGCGACACGTGGCGACGTCGCCGGCGGCAGGCACTTGTCACCCAGCCACCAGGCAGCAGGCAAGCCTGCCGCCAGCTCCCCAGGTGGCCGGTAATTAGGCTGGCTAAATAGCCGGTCTAATTACCTGTCTAATTTTTTTGGTTTAGTATTTGTTTGAATTTTTAAGTATATCAAATGAGCTCAAAAAATTATAAAAATTTATGAACAGCCTTTGGACACAACTTTCCTCGTAGGGTAATTTTTGAAGAATTTTATCCATGACGAATGTTGCTCAAAAATTCAAACAATATACTGCGACAGGAATTCATCATGGATAAAATTCTCATAAAAATATTGAAATTATTTGAATTTTTGAGCAACATGCGTCATGGGTAAAATTCACCAAAAATTATACTACGAGGAATGTTGTGTCCAAAGCTGTACATAAATTTTCATAATTTTTTGAGCTCATTTGATAAACTTAAAAATTCAGACAAATACTAAACCGAAAAAATTAGGCAGGTAATTAGGCCGGCCTAATTTCCGGCCGCCTGGTGGCTGGGCGACAGGAACCTGCCGCCGGTGACGTCGCCACATGTCACCTCGCGGCCACTGCCGCCCAGTCCGCCAGCGGCAAAAATGACATTTTTGTCAATACCTCCCGTATACTACTATTTTTGTAAATACGCTACGATGCAGGGGCAAAACAGGCTTTGGCTCTAGGAAAACCGTACCTGCTCAAATGCATGAGGAGGTCACTTCGTATTGTGTTCCTTGTGGTGGTTGATTTTAAAGACGTAATTGATTTCGGTGTCCCATCAGAAACAGTATTAGATAGATTCAAAAATATTTATCATTTATCTCAAAATTGAATCATCCTATATACTTTGTGTTAAGATTGCGTTCTCTTATCTCTAACTCCGTTCTGAAGACTCCTTTCTGAATATATGTTCAGTTAGTATCAAAGATATGTTCAGTTACTATACCCCGTCTAGCTGTTGTCAATCTTCTTGTTTTCTGTTTTGCCGACTGATGTAATCCCGATCAGATCGGTTCTTTTGTAAACCTACACTATAAATATAGAAGCTAACCCAAGAGAGGTAGCTCGCGGTGAGCCAAAACATTCTTCTTTACATGGTATCAGAGCTTCCAATCTGGACCAAGATGACCACCTCCGCATCCTCCTCTTCCTCCATGAACTCAAATACTTTTGCTAGCATCACCACATTTTCTCCCGGTCACTTTGTCATAGTCAAACTGAATCGTGACAATTATGTACTGTGGAAGGCTCAATTCATCCCTATCTTCAGAGCCAAGGCATCCCTGGCTATGTGGATGGATCTACTTAACCTCTGGCGCCAGTCATCACCTAGACAACACAAGATGGTGCTGCTCAGGTTCCAAATCCGAAGTAGCTTGCATGGCTTCAGAAGGATCAGCTGGTCTTGAGCGCTTTGCTGTCATCATTGATAGAATAGATCCTCTCCCACGTGCTGTTCCACAACTCTGCCATTCAGGTCTGGACAATGCTAGAGACCATGTTTGCGTCACGCACCAGGGCAAGAACCATGCAAGTGCGCATCCAACTCGCAAACATGAAGAAGAGGGACATGACAGCATCTGACTACTTCCAAAAAGTGAAGTCTTGCTAATACAATAGCCTCTATTGGCCATTCGCTTCAAGAAGAAGAGATTGTGTTGTACCTGCTCATAGACTCGGCACAGATTATGATGTCATAGGACCGGACAAGCAACAGAAGGGGTGAATGGTGCCTAGAAACTTTCCACCCAAATATTCACCAATCCTTTACTCCAATAACTACAAAGCTATGAAGATTAGGATATGAGATCTATTTGAAAAATAGAGGAACACAGAGTTAAGCACGACCAAATCAGAGCACTTCGTGGTTGGGTTACGACCACTAGTCAGAAATCATTGTGGTCAATTACAACTACTGGTCGGAAAACGCCGGAGAGCCAAACTGAACACAATTAGTCAACAGAGAAAACAACATGGTCGAAAGACTGACAACATGTTCAAAATTTGACTACCAGTTGGAAGTTCAATGTGGTCGAAGCCACTGTGGTCAAAACCAACGTGGTCGTAACCAACATGGTCAGAACCAACGTGGTTGTAACCAACATGGTTGAAACCGATGTTGTCAAAAGCCAACGTTGTCAAAGACCGACGTGGTAGATGACTAGCGTGCGGTCGAGAGACCAGAGTGGTCGAGGACTAATGAGTAGTCAAAACCAACGCGGTCAAAGACCGATGTGATCGTAACCTACATGGACGAAGACTAATGAATGGTCGACACCTCCATAGTCGATGCCCAGAGTGTGGTCAGAAAACAATGTGGTCGAAAACCAGTGTGTTGTTGTAACAGTTCAGAATGTGACTAGAGTGATATATGACCATTGAGTGATCAAAACCAAGGTAATCGAACCAAGCCAAATTTTGACCAGTGAGGTTGACGACCAATGAATGGTCGAAATCAAAGTGGTGGAGAATAGGAACTGTGGTACTACTGCTACAAGGCTTGTGGTACCACCATTTTCAAAGGAAGAACAGGGGAACAGTGTTTTTCAGCCCGATCACAAGATCCAAAATCCATGCAATTTTTGATTGAAAGATCTAAAAGCCATGAAGCCAGTGTATGCATGTTTCTTAAAGTCTCTGGAAGCTATTCCATTCCTGGATCAAAAATTCCATGATAAATTTCAGACCTTTTTGCAAAAGCAGAGTACACTAACCGAGATCTAAAAACGATGAGTAGATCTTGCTCGTGTGTAGAGAATATCCAAGATGGCTTTGAGCACTATCCCACATGTCACACCAAGAAAGAACATCGAAGAAATCAAATCAAAACTCCTGAATCAAGAAAAGATTGAGAGAGAAAAGAACGAACTCAAAACAGAGCAATCGTATGACTAGCGTGGTCAAAGACTATCGAGCACTCTTAAACAATTGTGGTCGTAAGCAACTCGAAAAGCAGTGGAGGTGCATGACAACACGATCTAAGACCATTGTGTTGTCGAAATCAAATGGTCGTAAGCGACTAGAAGTATCAGAAGAGGCACACGACTACCAGATCTAAAATCCTCAAATCTTTTGACTAAGAGATCAAATGGCTGTGAAAATTTGTACGCAAGATACTTAAGGTCTCAGTAAGTTAATCTAATCTTGGACTGAAAACTCAGTAACAAGGTTAAGACCTTTTTGCAATTTGATCACACACGCACAAAACAGGGACCTGAGATCGAAACGATGAACAGACCATACTCGTGGGGAGAGAATAGCCAGAATGGCTTTGAGTACGATCCCACAAAATACAACAAGTCAAATCATCAACAATAGCAAACAAGAACAACCTCTCAGATCAAGAAGGGAAAGGAATAGAACCGAAGAATAGAACTGAAAAAGAATAGAGGAAGAACCAAACAAAAATAGAGTAAACTCAATAAGTCAAAAGATACATAAAAGGTAGATCAAAGATTGACGTATTGCTCACTTCAGATGATTGGTTTTATAGCTACTCCACTCAGGAGGACAGAGCTCTAAAGCTAGAGCACATACACACTGTCTAACCTAACTCCCATGGGAGGGAGGAGGAGCTAGCTACCAAAAGGTCTAGCCAACCTTCTCAAACCCTAGCTCTTGCCTCCCCTCCCCATATATAGGCTAACAACCTGAATCAAAACCTAATGGATCGACCCATTAGGCCAAACTGGAGATAACCCATTAACCCCACATAACATCAGGTTTTGCTCTCACGCACGCTTCTCAAAGCGACTTACAACCATTAACCCATTAGTGAATCAACACTTAATCCACATCACATTTTTAGCACATACAAGACCTAAATCACTTAGGCCAACGTCGCGGTTTCACACACTACCACTTTCCCGGTATTAGGTAATTTACCAAAATGCCCCTCTACCGCCTTCCTCGAAACTTCCTGCTTCCTTTGCCACAAAACATCGCCCATGATTTGCCATTTTCCATGTGGCTCCAATAACTTGCGGTCAAGCCTCTCACGTGTCCGGATCCCACCGAACCATCCTCGCTTGCAAACAACCTAAGTCACTTGGCGCACCACGTGCTTCCCCTCACACATGATGGCACCCAGCATCCTCGACCACATAGGACCTCGGCTCCTCCCTGAGTCTAGTCCTGGTCCACCTTACCGTTATCCGTCATGTCCACCACTAGTAGCTCTCGCTTCGGTTCCTCGTTGTCCTATCTTGCAACCACATCGCCAGCCTCATTCATCTTCAGCGTCTTCCTGACCATTCTGGACCTCAGCACCACCCTGTGCCTTGTCCCGGTCCTCCTACGCCTCACCATGACCTAGCTCTGAAGTCCTGCAACCAACACCAACAAGCAAACCATCACGTAGCACCGCACAATACACAAAGATCATCAATTTGCACAATTTATCCATATAATGCACAATGCAAAAAGTATGCACCCAAATTATTGATCCTAAACCTATAACCAAACAATAAACACAAGTGCGCACTAGCAACAACACCGGTCAACCCTGATCAAAACCCCAATATTTCTGTAGAACAGCCTTAAACCACTTAGATAAGCTAGTCTGATCACCAGCTGGACTGACACAAGTACTCAGATGCATAAGAAATGAGGCACTTGAAGCCAAAGAGTAGCTACTAGAAGCTACGACAATCACAACCGGTCGCTATGACCATTGATCACACAGGCTATGACTATCACAACCAATCGCTATGACCACCGATCACACAGGCTACAACTTACCACAACAGATCGCTACGACCGCCGCTATGACTATCGATCACTACAGCTTACAATTACCAAACACTACACCTTAAGACTACCTATCATGACCAGGCAGTAAGATACGACCATCGATCATCAGGCTACGACTGTCAATCACACATGGTCATTCAGGCACTGAAGCTTTCGACCACCCTATGGTCATTCTACCGATCAGACCTGCTGACCACAAGTCATAAACAGTAAATACTCCAGTCAGACGAACTTGTAAACCACAAAGTCATTGGCCAGAAAGCGATCTTATGCAAAATCCTCAGAAACCAAACTCAACCTCCATAGATACTCTAATCCAAAAGTCAATTACTCATCACAACCATGGAGTGACCTCCACATGGTCTCACAATGTCCTCCTTGATTAGTATATTGACAAACACCGAAAAGGCATGAAGATGAGTTTGTTTTTGCAAATAAGAAGTTGCAAAAACCATACATGGTCCAATAGAAGAAAAAAGGAACTCATGACCATGTTGGCAAGGTGTGAAATGGAGCAAACAACAAGAAAGAATAAGTTTTCTACAAAAGCTCTAAATCACACCTAAAACCTCACAAAAGCCCAATCTTGCTTATGGTCCAAAGAAAAGAGCAACTACTTAGAATGACCATTTTAATAGCAAGATGACCAGCCAAAATGCAAAAGAGAGCAAATAATATGCAATGAAGCTCCCCCTCACTCAAATATCTCATACCAAGTTTTGCAATTCATACCAAGCATTCTCCCCTTTAATGCCTTTTGCACCCTTTAATGTCTTTTTCTCAATCATTCTCCCCCTTTTGACAATAGAGTCATCAAGATGCATGAAAGAAGATAGAGCATGAATGAAATGGAGTGATTGTATTTTATTCATTTTAAACATTAGGAGCCATGAAGGTTATCTAAAGTGACTTTTCAAATATTACACCAAGTCATAAAATATGAAAGCGCTATCTAGATCATGACAAACCATGTATTATCAAGATAAAGCCAAATAAACCATAATCTGAAATTAAATATATTGTTTAATATTTCAAGTCTCTCAAGATCATAGGCTAGTTAAAGGTATCTAAAAATGAGTCAAGCCATGTCAATATTCTAAGTGAAACCAAGAAGCCATAATTGAGTCAATTTAGAGTGCTACAAGTTCAAGATTGAGCCATTGTGTTCAAACACTAGATATCACTTGTAATTGAGCAAATTTTGCATATTTGGTATTTTTAGAAATTCATGGTTGACTTCAACCATTTTTCACAAGATTTTGTTTTCTTAGCCATATGTGACCACTCCAAGCAAGAAGTTTAAGGAAGAGATTTTGGTCATCCAAAACCCTCCCTGAGTTCATGCCTAATGCAATGGCAAGCTGTCTCATCAAAAAGGATTGGTGAGATCAGTTTTTTTTTTGCACAGAAGAGATCTTTTTGCAGTTTCTTGACTTAGTTTAAGAACAAAGAGTTAATATTAACTCATGCTTCATTAATGAACTAGCATAGCTCAATCTAAAGCTCAATGCAGATTCAAGACTCAACTTAGCTTATTTGACACAGTATGAATCATAAGAGGGCCACTAGAGCCAGACTAATCACATGATTCAACAAGACATAATTTAATTCAAGTTGTTCATATTTAATAAAGCTAGCATGGCAAAAGCTAAGCACACATAGAATGACATGATAAATCTAGCAAGCTAGCACATGACAAGCCAAGATGTAAAGCAAAATATCATGTCACATACTGATAATAGTTAAGACTCTATGATTTGTATAAGCATTCATGTATACACAATGCAATATGATACAAATGAATGCACAAGAAGTAAGCTCCCCCTAAAAAGCAGCCTGAAAAGAAGGAACCTCCAACTCCTACTAAAGAAGACAAATTGAGAAGAACCAAGAATTTAGGCATAAATCCAGGAAATGAGGGTTCAAACTCAACGAGATAATTCTCAAACACACCCTTCCCTCATATTCTCTAGCCTATAACCTCATACTACGGAGCAAAAAGGCAATACTAGCTATCATAACACAAGATACTAGTGATCAAGAAGAAAGCTCAAACTAGGCAGTAAATAATTCTAAAAAAATCATTTGGATGAGAAGTGTGACTGAGACAAAATCACCTAGAGTTGGCTCCTATCTATCCAATCAGACCCTTCCTATCACTAGAACAAGAGTACTATGCAAAGTCAAGTAGTGGGAAGTAAGAAACTAAATATCACAAGGGAGCAGGTGACAAGGAAAAGTCATAAAGCATATGCTAGCATGGATACAAATATAAGCATGTACACATGAACCAAAAAGATAAGAAGGCATGAATAAGCATAGCATCATGATATAGAAAACTATTCAAAATATAATCAAACTCAAAATGTCTATAATCAAACATGCATCATATAGACATACATCATGACAAACAAAAAACATAGAAAAGTACGTTGACATCTGTAAATAATGCTGAATGGACATAAGGAGCAAGATGTAACTAGTAAAACAGGATAGATACAATAAGGCAGAAAGTTATGATGATACTTAACTTCTAATACACACATTTAATAAGTAACTTATGCTCATGAAGTCAAGTCGAAGGTTAAGCATCCGATAAACTAACACATATAACATGACACACGGATACCAAAGCAAAATACACACAAAGGCATGACAAGAAGGTAACAAGAGTAAAACATGCCAACATGGTACAAGTGAGCACATAGACAAGCACAACATGCCAATTATGATCAAACATGAATACAAGAGTATGAAGATATAGAATAATTCACAAAGTAGGTGGAGACACCAAACGTGAAGCATATGCCTCTTGGAGGCCATCAAAAAGAGTGGAGAACCAATAAGTGTTCCAATCACATAATAAAGCAAAAGACTAAAATCCAATCAATCACATATTCTCCATCCCGCGTCTCGACATCTACACATAAAAAGAACAAGGTGTCCGAGTCTTGAATCCTAAAGGGTTAGTAAGCAAGTACTTGGGAACCCAAAACTTAGACACACCAACACTAGAAGTGTGTGGGTTAGCATGATGCAATGGATGGTTCATGCAAGGAAATCCAATCCTAGAGCCACGCCGCAAGTGGACAACTCGACAAGTAAAACAAGTGCCATCTCTAGAAAAGCGACGAATGCCTTACTTGAAAGCACCAAGATGAGAACCAAAAGAACTCATAACTCCTCGCCGTAAGTGCGCACCTCGATGGAGAAAAGAAGATCAACCACTTGAGAAATGGCGAAAATCCTTCCTCGAGATAACGCGTGGACAAAAACCAAAATCATGATAATCAAGTCCACGATGCCATAAAGCACCACTAGAAAAGGTGTCAAGGAAGCTACCATCAAAGCGAGTCTTCATGTTAGATTCACGAGTGTTCATGCCATGAAAAAAGTTATGCACACTTAAAGACTTAGAAGCATGAACTCGATGCATACGTTTGGCATGTCGAAAAGAAGAGTCTATATGATGTCCATCCTTCTCATAAAATAAGTAATGGTGCAAATGTCTACTAAGAGACATGGTCTGGGAAGACAAAGCACCATCCTTACTCAAAAGAGAAGTCCCTTGGAATAAGTATGAAGACCTCATGTCAGCACTGGGTCCACACATACCATGAGATACACGATGTGTGTTCCAAAAAGCTCGACGATGAACTTGACGCTCGTGCTTGACACGGCGGAGTCAAAAACTCAACAATGTGTCCATCTTTCTTACAAAAGTGCAATGATACTTCTCTTTGAAAAATATAGTATCATGTGAAAACGAAACACCCTTGTTTTTAGAAATCCCTTAGACAACACTAGAAGACTCAACAAGAGTTGTACTAGCCAAAATAGGAGCATCTAAAGATATGGCACAAGTGCCAACAACGATAGAACTATGCTCACTACAAGAAAGATCCAAATCCAAATGAAAAAAGGTGACTAAGTTGCAAGATTCAACGCTCATATCATCGTGCTCTCTCCTCAAAACATTTACACCATCTCTCAAAGAAGGACAATATATGCAAGAGATAATAAATGCAAACAAACAATGAATTGGATCAACATGATGAACATAGCTAGTACAATCACAAAATAAGAGAAGCTAGGTTATCAACAAGAGAATCACTTGAGTCTACACGAAAATCATGAACGAAAGCATTTGGCTCACTAATCCTAGTCCTAGCTAACTCAAGCTACTCTATACATGTGAGGCAAGCCAATTTTTTTTTTTCAGATTTTAAGCATTCAAGAAGAGAATTCAAAATTTCAACATCCACATGTAAAAACTCACAATCTACATATGGTAAGTGAGATTCCAACATAATATAACAAATATCAAACAATCTAGCAATTTTATCATCTAGACATCTCACAATATCCCTAAGAGGAAGCATATGCATCTTGGACAAAACTAAGGTCATATTAAGGCTTTACCTTGCTTATGATGAGTCAAAGCTCATCCTCCTTGTCAATATTATCATCATCATCATCATCATCCGTGGACTCCAAAAGCTTTTTCTCCCTAGCACTTGAATAACCAAAGGTAAAGAATGTACCACAAAACGTACACCTGTGGTTTTTTGCAAATAAAATCACTCTCTAGTTGATTTCAAGTCTCTTGTCACAAAAGACATCATTGGCAAAACACCTCGACAAGATGCAAAGAAGAGCTCATAAGTTTCCCTACTAGTTGCCATGCTCAAGATCGATTAAGATTAAACAAAGAGCCAATATGGTTCTGATACCACTTGTAGGATCGGATAGGCGACAGAGGGGAATGAATGGTACCTCGAAATTTTTTCCCCAAATATTCACTAATCCTTTGCTCTAATAGGTATAAAGCTATGAATATTAGGATATAAGGTCTACTTAAAAAACAGAGAAACACATAGTTGAGCACGACCCGATCAGAGCACTTCGTGATCAAGTTACGACCACCAGTCACAAATCGACGTGTTCAGTTACTATAGCCTGTCTAGCTGTTGTCTATCTTCTTGTTGTCTGTTTTACCGACTGATGTAATCCCGATCAAATCAGTTCTTTTGTAAACCTACACTATAAATACAGAAGCTAACCCAAGAGAGGTAGCTTGCGTTGAGCCAAAACATTCTCCTTTACATTTTGTTCCCCATTTCCACGCCTTGTAATTCTCCATTCTTTTTTTACTTGACATTTATGACATTTTACGATTTTCGATATACGAGTTTAACCGCTATTTTTATAACTTTACATTAAGATTATACTATTAAGTTAAAATATTTTTAATAACAAATCTAATAATATAATTTTCGTATGTTCAATTTAGATAATTTTAAATCTAAGTAAAAAATTGACAGCACGGATTCTAGTGAGTCAAGTAAAAAAAATGGAGGGTGTAGCTGCTCTAACTAATCAAGACCATAGTGGATTAGTTTGTTAAAAGTTGTTTGGAACAGAGAGCAAACAAAGTGTCGAACCATTAGGCAGGCATGCAGCATCGACAGACCAGGATGTTGGTGGTGGCGGCGAGGATGACGGGGAAGCAGCCGAAGTAGGAGTCGGAGACGACGGCGCCGGCAACAGGCACGAGATTGAGCGAGCCGCGCGCGGACGATGTTGCTGATCTGTGCGGCGTCGATGCTCTCCACGTTGTACTCCTTGAGCAGATACACCAGCACGTTGCTCGTCGTCCTGCTGATGGCCATCCCCAACCCCATCATACTCCATTTCATGCGTACAAACATAGCATGCATATGTTATATGTTTACACAACAAACGCATGCGTGAGAGAGAGAGAGCGCGCGATAATGCACCTGCTATGAAGGGGAGAGTGATCCATCCTCCTTGCTTTCTGCCTGTCTCTGTCTTGTCTGGGCTTCTTGATCAAGAGGTTTGAGTTGAGATCTCGGCAAGATCTCCATCTCTGCTCTTGCTCCTAGTTTGGAGTCTAAAATGGGGCCTGAGTTACATGGACCATGGACACAGTGTTACGCATATCTAGCGGTATACATACGCATATGGAAGTGAGTCGTGCTGGATGTGAGGTGCAACAGCCCAACTTTGACTTCCAAACAAACACGCATAAATTTCCATGAATTTCAGAATTTTTGCTGCATTTTAGAAAAAAAAATCCAAAGCTTGGTTGAGGTTTAAGATTTTTAAAATAAAATCCATGTCACAAAAATGTGCAAACAAATTTCTAAAATTAAATTGGGTGTTGAGGAATTTTTATAAAAATTTCGTATGCAAATTCCTTTGAGAATTCAAATTAGAAATTCAAACTCCATTCAAACCAAAAATAAAATTTCAAATCATATTAAATTCCCTCCAAAAGCCATGGGCCTATTCTCACCCACCGCCCCAACCCGCGCCCGCTCCCCCCCCCCCCGTCCCCGGTTCGCGGACCAGCAATGCAACCAACACACGCAAGCCAGCTTGTGCATCATAGCCATGTGGGCCTAATCCCACCTATCAATGTTGTTTATCTTCTTCCTTGCGCGTGCCCGACTCTATCCATCCACCTATTTTTGTGTGCCACAAAGCAACCAAAGCTTCACACCTCAAGCCAAGAACACCGCAACTTAGTCTCATTGCTATGAGATAGTCCCATTAGCCATTGAAGGCTCTCTTCCCCTCTCTCGCCCTCTCTCAAGCTCGGTGACCTAAGCCACTAATGGTGCCCAAACCAATCTCTCCCTTCCCATTATAAAAGCCGAAGCCTCCTGTGTCACTAGACGCCCCTCGCTTCACTCTTCTTCTTCCCCAGTTTCTCCCACTCTCTCCGCCTCTAGTTGAAGCTAATCGCGCTGAGTTCTTCAATTCCGGCCGTCGGCTTCCATCACCAAATTCCTTCCCTCCAATGAGTCTTTGACCTCGCCGTCATGCTTTCCGAGCTTGTATCATCTTCGCATCTTCGCCTACCCCATGCTCATTCTCTTGTGCCCAATTTCGCCTAGGAGCACCGAATCCCGAAGACTCGTTGTGCACCGCCCTCGCCGTTGACGCCGCCACCATTGATCTCCCCCTTCATGCCATTCCATAGTAAGGCTTCGCGTTCCCTTGCTATTCCAAGTAACACCAACACGTTGAACTAGTTTAGAAGCTACATAGCTCACCGTACCTCTCCCTCACCGCCGCCCTTGTTATGCCATGCCTGACACCGTGGAGAGCATAGCTCGTCATAGCCCCCCACAATGCCAATACCTTCTCTAGCATCACACCTTCAACCCGAAGCTAAATCCCACTTTTAATTAGAGTTTCACACTTGCCTGTGCTATTGGCATGCTCCCCATCGTAGATGTCGCCGCCCTCACCATCGTGTTGCCACCTCACGCTGTCTCGGACCTCATCGTCACCGCTAGTAGAGCTGTACTAGCCTTTGCAACACATTTTCCCCTCACGTCAGCCCGCTGATGCCGAGCTCGGCCATGGCCAAGCAAAGGTAGAAGATGAGTTTGGGTCACTAACCGGTGGGCCCCAAGTGACAGAGTGATTAGTTTAACCATTAGGTTAGTTAGCCTTTAGTGACACAATTAATATTAGTATGACATGTGGGCCCTAGAGATTAGAATATCTAATTAACCCAGGATTTAACACATGATCTCTGACATGTGGGCCCCACAACCTTTAACATGTCACATAGACCTACCCTATGGACCATTATCACTGACGGTAGGCCGCACCTCTTGATATATGACTATATAAACCTAGTCTACATAAGCCGTAACCCAACCTACCTACCAACAAAATAAAACCCCTAGACCCCTACCTGTCAACCTCTCAAGGATTTCCTTAAGGAAAATAATCAGAAAAGAAAACCCCGGTCGACCCCACTTGTTAGCCACAGAAGCTTTTTCTTTAGAAAAATAATTCCAAAATGAAAGAAAATCCCGATGGACCCCACTTGTCAGAATTTTAGGAATTTTCTTTTGGTTTAAACTTTGAAAGGCCATAACTTCTTTATTTCAAATCCAAATCCAATGATTTTTACTTCTAAATTTATCTAAATTCAAAACCTTTCCTATAGTACCAAAATCATAAATTTTAAAGTTCATTTTATTTGAATTTTTGTTTGAACGTTTGGTTGCATGTGGACGATTTCACGTATATAGACTTCGATGCTTTGGACGCCCCCATTGCTGACGAACAAGATCCAACTTTAGCTACATTTGATTAAGACAAGTTCTTATAATTGATCATATTGAACCTACTTTTCAAATGGAATATTTTGCTTTCAAACCTACATGCATGCTTATTATAGTAATTGCTAAAATGCTATGTTGAATGCCTAGTTATACCATATAATTGATACTAGTATTCTCCTTCCTTGATTATTGATTTTTTCTTCCCATGTCGCCCTAAGATATTTACAAATAATGATAACTCAACTATTGATGAAACTTTTGTATGTTATGGTTGTGCTTAGAAATGTCGTAGTGGTAAAATAAAATACAATACAAACATTGCCAACTAAACTTGAAAAATAGTGATAATGGTAACATGGGTTAGCACTGAAAATAGGAAAATATTTTCTAAAATGGTGGATACTCAAATGAGTGGTTGGTTGAAAACTGGTACAGAGATTGCGCATATTTGATTGGCCATGTAGGGATTACATGTGTCATTTTTGAATTGGCCGTGCAGGGATTGCATGTGTCATTTTTGGATGGGCCATGCAGGGATTGCACAAATCCTTTCTTGAATAGCTATGTAGGGATTGCACAAATCCTTTGTTGATCCGGTGCATGGGTTCACCCATGCCATCAGCTATGACTTGGATGACGAAGGTCAGGACTAGGTTTAGCCCCAGTTGATTGAATGTGGCAAGATGTGGAGGCCGTTTTGGTTTACGTATTATTCCACTACTTTGCTCTGAACAATGCTATTTTATCGGTCGGCCTGTTATGTAAAACTTGTTCATAAGACCAATTTATGATTGCCTATATAATATGCAGTACCCTTTTATTTACTCGAGTGTAAGGATGTGATGTTTGCTGATGTTATTATGTGAGCTAGCTATTGATGCAGGGACTAGCTTGAAATACACAAGAGATTCGGGTTATCAAATCTGGGTCCCCACATGAGGCCATCTAATTTTCCCAAATTAAACCAATCCCTAGGATCGGGACATGCATGAGCTCCTATCGGTTTGATTTTCTTGCGGTAGCCGGTCGATTATTACTGGTAATTGGCCATACTAGTCATGAGCGGTATGACCAGTTTCTGCACCCAAATCATTTCTATAGAAGATAGTAGGAGGCCTGGGAAGCACAAACAAATTTGGGAAGAAAACTAAGATAATAAAAGAGTTATGTATGATTGGTATGGCAACAAAGGGGTGAACGGTGCTTTCAAATTTTTTCGGTGCTTTCAAATTTTTTCCTCAAGTATTCATGGATTCTTCATTCCAGTAGCTATGAGAATCTATGAAGATCAAGAAACCAAGTATTCAAAAATCACTATGCTACTGTAAAATCAGCTCGAGGACAGTAAAAACATCACTATTTCAAAGCAAAAAATATGTCACTTTTGATACGTAGATTGAAAAGACTTCAAAATTGAACTAAGACATAATCATGACCTCAAGAGCCTATCCCAACCAAATATCTTGAAATAACTTAAGAGAATTATGATCTTTTGGTTCGTGAAACTCTACTATACCAAAATCGGGTCAAAATTACAAATTAAGCCAACTCTCAAACCAAAACTCCAAATCATTTGAAATTTAATATGCATCTTCTCTAGAATGTTAGAAACCTATTTGAACTAACAATTAAGAAAATTATTGCCAAAATTCTGATCTTTTTTGTTTGAAGGAAGGTTGCATTAAAACCAGACAAAAACAAAAACAGTGAATATGACTTGCATGTGGGTGATTGATGGCCATTTTGGCTCTATATATATACCTACATGTCACAATAAGTCAGAACACCCAAGGAATCGAGGCAACAACAATTGTATCAAGAAATCACTCGGAGAGGCTAAATCAAGCAAAAACTAGGTAACTTTAAGAACCTACAAAACCTGATGTCTAGATAGATAGAGATTGATTTTCAATGTATATCTCCATCACTTACTTGTCTTTGACATCTAGCAAGATCAAGAAAGGGAATAGACAAGATCAAAATCAACTAAACTACGAGCAAATCAACCAAAATAAGAGAGATCTATGAGAGATAAACAAAATTAATATATTGCTACTTAAGGATAAAGATTTTACAACTACTTCACTTGAAGAATAACATAGCACGTCACAACACTCACACTTCTCAAATCCTAATCCTAAAACACTTGGCATCAGTGAGTAAAGCGAGGATGGTTGGATGGTTGCAAGTCTCCATCATAACCTATTAAATAGGCAAGGCAAACAGCCCCATTTAACCCTATTGTATACTATCCAATTAACACAAATGGGAGAAACCTGTTAACACTATACAATACGGGTTTTACTCACACACTACACTTATACATGCTTATCAAAGCATATAAGTCTGAATCTACTAAGTCCTAAACATTTGATCCAACTTGATCTTCTCAATTTCTTCTTGACCTAAACCGCTTTCTAAAGCGTCGCGGGTTTGATCTAAGGTTGTTTCTGATATTTTGATCAACTTACCAAAATACTCTTTCTTAATCTGGTCTTCATCTTCCCTTACAAGCAAATGCCATACTTGCCATGTGTAGATGCACTGCTGGCTTGCAACGTATCGGTAAGTTTCTTTCATTCTGATTCTACCGGACTATGCCTCATTTAGACCGACCAAGCCATATAGTGTATCCCGTTACTCGAACTTTCCTTCAACATTTCTCACCTTCCTTATACCATGCTTGAACTCAACAATCTCACCTAGCATATTTGATCGTTTTGGGTCTCGGTTCCTCTATAAGCATAGCCCCGATTATCGCTGTTGACCATGGTAGACTTCAAGCGTCCCTGCATATCTAAACACCAAGAAATCATTTTTGAGTATAAGTTCTTCATAACTTGACTCACGTTAGCTGAAAACATGTATCATGCCACACATGCACAGACCTTGGTTAAACCAAATCATACCATGATTCAAATTTCCTAAAATCATCCATTTCGCCCGAAGCAACACAAGCTAGCTGGTCAGACCGCCATCTCTACAAGCTGTCCAGAAAAATTTACAAATTTTAAATTTTCAGTTCTCTAAAATAGCAATGGTTTATCATAGTAGAACTCTAGTTCAGCTTACCAGGAAAGCCGTTGGTACCCTGTTTTTGACATACCGGTATTCTCTAAAAGTTGGGAAATAAAGCCTGGTGGGGGCGTGAAAGTGCGCACCGAGCGTTTGACCTTCCTGGGTAAGCATGGATCAAAAACATCTTTGCTCAGAAAACAGAAAAACGCGATGCCTCATCGTAGGTTTGCCAGAAATTTGGGGTGCGCAACTACAAAGGACATGAGCAGTAGGACGATAGCAACAAAAAAAAGCAAACGTCCAACTGCCAGAAAAATCGTCAACGATTCTTTCAGCCTCGGAAGGCCTCTGCTTTTCGCTATTGCCTCTGCTTTCTCTGTTGGAAGGGCCCTGCGTCCTTGCCCTGAAGCACGCATAGAGCTTTCCGTGCTAATGGAGCCTGCACGAGGTGAACTCTGGTTGGAAACAAAAGCCAAATATTCGTAATGGCTGCTCGTGTGGCTGTGCACAACTCCCATCTGTACCAGCTGCAACTATCGCACTTCCACGACTTCTTCGCGTTGCGTAGGGGTGCCAGTGGCGCAGTTAGTGGGCAGCCCGCAACTGCTACCCATTGGCTGCTTGTTGATTTGGCGGTCTACGCGGCGACCGCAGCACACATGCACGCAGACGCACCGAACTTGGCGGCAGCGCACGCATCGCTAGACACACTGCCCGCAACTGCTAGTCTGCTACGCATTGGCTACTTGTAGCTTGTTGATTTTGCAACACCTGACAACCCATCACTCCAGTGATCAGTAGACAATGTTTGGTTCACAACGATGGCTAACAAAAATGCTACCAAACTACAAGTTTTGAACCAGACATCGACATATTATTAGCATGTATGGACCCGGCAGCTGCAGTTGCACATTCCATACACTACAGAAGCAAAAGTACCAACATTTCTAACTACAAGTACATACTCCAGGGATGCCTTCAAGCGAGCATAATCATGGACTGATTAGGAACATGTTTCAACTCTGAAGTACCACTATGCAAAAGCCTACAATTCAGCACATTTCATACATAACATATTCTCCTTGCACTTCTTCTCGAACACCACATCCTCCTTGTGCAGCCTGGGAGGTTGCCATGATTGCAATGGCAATAAACTGCTGGGTGCCATTAGAGTAGTTATCAACTTAGCAACAAGGGTTTGACTGAAAATAACGAAGTGAAAAGTCACACTAATTAGCATAAACATGTGATGTTATACTAATATGCTACTGCATGCTGCTACGGCTACTACAAAATGGTGCTAGAGACGCAGCGCAGGGAGTAGATACTAACATATAGATCAGCTAGTGAATTTAAGTCATGGTATCACACCACATGCATTATTCAGCTACTTACATAATCTACCAACCATGGTTGTCACGGCGTCGCCTAGGCGTCGCCTAGGCGACGCCAAGTCATCCTGGCGCCGGGGAGGATCGCCTCGCCTTGCCTGAACCCTAGCTTCACCGCCAACCCAGGTACGCCGTCCGCCCCTCTCCTCTCCGGCCTCCCTCTGGCCGCGCCGCCTCCCTCCCTCCCGCCGCGCCGCCTTCCTCCCCTCCTGCCGCCGTCTCTCTCCCGTGCTCCGGCGTGCTCCCGCCACCGAGGGGAGGGGAGGCGACGGCGGGAGGCGGCGGCAGGGGGAGGCGTCGGGGAGGGGAGACCGGAGTCGGGGGAGACGGCCGTCGGGGAGACCGGAGTCGGGGGAGACGGGAGACGCGACGCGAGAGAGGGAGTCGCGAGACGCGACACGAGAGAGAGAGGCGGAAGACTCGAGAGTGAGTCGAGACTGAGGCGAAGACCGCGAGAGAGTCGGCATCGACAGTATATACGCGACAGAGAGAGTCGGCATCGGCAGTATACAGCAGCAGTTCCGTCGCCGTCCCGTCGCCTAGGCGTCGCCGGGCCCTCGCCTAGGCGTCCAGGCGCCCCTCGCTCGCCGTGGTCGCCGACTCCGCCGTGACAACCATGCTACCAACTAGTTAAGCAGCTCCCTCTAGTACTAGTGAAAATGAACAGGCTTCTATATTTCCGCAAATTGCAGAATCTGAATGTAACAACAAGCACTCTGTCTCTGTACAAAGAAAATCAAGTGCATATATGGCATTGATTCACCGTTTCGATCGAGAAACTGAAAGGATTGATTCACCATTCGATTGATTCAAGAGTACACAACAATATAGTTTTAATTACAAGCTGGTTTCCTACTGCTACTGGCTGCACTAGATGATGTACACAGACAGACAGACAGCTGAAGAATATCACCAAACAGCTGCAAAACAAGCTAGTGACAACTACACTAGTCATATCAAACCTTATTATTGGCTAGTGTGGTTTAACTGCATAGCAAGATCAATCACAAACAACCAACCACCAACTACAAGGTCAATTACATTTACATTCAGCACGGCAAAGAAAAAGAACTACGAACCACATAGTCAAACCTCAATGCTGTCGATTCTAACTTCATTCCACTTATTCAATTTTCGCTCTAACGGGGTTATCTTATGTGTTGGAATACCTTCGCTAACTAGCGCAAGATCAAGCCAACCTCAGATTCTACACGAACAACCATCGATTCCTCGTCAACCAAGAACCCGCTATTCAGTGGCAATCGTTTACACAAGAACTTGTTGCGGATTTGGTCCAAGAGTAGTTCTTGTTTCTGGCAGATCCACCCGCCCACCTACCGAGACAAGTACACAAACAAACACTCCCAATCAGGGGAGAGAGAGAAAGACCTGGTGGTTGGTCGTCGTGGACGGCGGACGGCGGCGAGGGGTTGACCAAGACGAAGGTGAGAAGATGGGGGAGGCAGGAGTGGGTAGGGGTTATTCCAGATTCCGGGGAGATTAGATTTGGTCTGGGCTTGGCAGACGGCGGCCGCCGAGCGGAGGAAGGCGACGGCCCGGGGCGATGCGGAGGAGGCGCCGATGGAGGGACGCCGGACGCGACTGGTGGCCTGGTGGGAGGTAGGGCAGAGTGGCGGGTGGAGGCGCAGTTGTGTGCTATGCGGCGATGCGGGTGAGCGGGTTTGCCGCAATAGCCGGGTCTTCGTGGTCTTGTGCACTTCGGCCCACTTAAGCCACTGAGCTTTTGCGGTTTGCCGCAACAGCCACAAACTCGGTTTTTTTTTTTTTTTTTTTTTTTTTTGCGGGCGGGCTAAGCGGGCACACGGGCCGACCGCCGCCACTTACACCCCTAGCGTTGCGTCTCATTTGCAGGGCAGTGGAGGAGTCAAATGGAGTGATCCTAGGATATGTTGACACTAGGAGTTCTATCCAATGTCAGACAACAGATATTTTCCCATCTCTTCTAGTAATATGACTAAGCTGGCACCATTCTTGCAAGTAGAGCGACGGATTCGTTTTGGCAAGTTTAGATCAGAGGGGCTAATTTGATCACTAAGGCAAACTAGTGAGAACGAAAGCGAAAGAAATCTCCTTCCTAAATATTCTAATATGACATGATTATGTTGTATCACGGTTGTGATTCAGTTCTTGTTTTACATATTTGGTACACATCTCTACCTAATTCGGTTGTAATCTGCCGCTTTGCCTGCTATCTCTGATCTCAGTTGTGCACACTGTAGCCGGTATGGCAATATAAATGACACCCGGCAATGTTTGCTGTGTGCGCATGCTTCGCAAACTTCCTCTCTCGCCCTTTCATGGTATCAGATTAGGATCCTTCCTCGGATCTGCTACACCTTTCTTCCTTCTACCCTCTCTACCCTAGTCTTTATGTTTCGTAGTATTTTTTATTTTTAAGATGATTATTAATTATCTGGAAGCATGAAATTTTGCAGTAATCTTATATTACATAAAAAGTTTAGAGTCTTGGTTCAGTCCATGTAGAGGTGTAGGAGGTGTTAGCACCTCCACCACAGCTTACCGTTAATTAATCAAGGGCAAAACTGTACAATCACTCCAAGAGCCTCTCTTTTTTGGACAGTTAGTCAGTTACCCAAAAAAAAGGAAGGAAATGAAACACTCCCCGTTCAGTTCCGTCCACTTCTCTTACTTTTTTGCCCACTTCACTAGCACCACCTCTTCGCACCACTCAATGACACTGGAGGTGTCAAGGTCATGACAGTCGTTGGATGGGCTATATTTAACGGTTGAGAACAACTGAATGTATTGAACCAGAACTCAAAAGTTTATACTTAAGAGTCTTACATCAGAACCATTAAAAAGAAAAGCTCTAACGCGATGGAGATCCTACCTAGATCTCATTAGCAACTTTCTTCCCCACGGGTCTAGCCTCTGCAATGAACCTAGCGGCTTCTTCTTCTTCAGAGTAGTCGAAGTGGACTGGGACGAGCGGTGACCTGCTGCCCCTGAGGAGTCCCTGGCTGCCTTGATGCCTCGACAAGTCGATGGGAAATTCAGGATGACCTTAGGATCACGATATCTTTGGATATTACCGAGAAAAACTCGGATATTTCCTGTATCTCTCTCCCGAATCCGATAACTACTATCCGATTCTAAATCCAACAAAACCTGTCAGACACTGACTTCCTTTCCCGAATTTGCTCTGAATGGGTCCGGTCGGTCATTTAGTTGGGAAATATGCACTCCGATTGCACCCTAGAGGTGACAAACACATATCAACAATCAGAACTTGAAACAGAAGCCCTTGTCTCCCTTTGCATAGTCGGAGTGATATTCTCTCCTTCATACTGGTAAGATCGATTTCCAAATCATCCACATCCACTAAAAAACATCAAGCGTTGATTAGCTAAAGGGCACTATAGGAACAGAAAGTTCTTCAAAACCAATTATACATTATTGAAGATATCCATCGAAACTGCAACGCCAAAGAATGCATTTTCCAAAATCTTCAATAGTACGTGTACTCCTGGATCCATTCCACGTTTAATTGGTGACGATGGGCGAGGACTGGCGGAAATGCATGGCATACTCGGATGAGATGCTGCTCAGATCACCAATCCCTTCCACGTTTAATCGGCAGCGACGGCGGGGGATCGACGAAAGTTCATGTCATACTCGTGTGAGATTCCGCTCAGATCAACAAATTTCCCATGCGCAGACAACTTGTTTCTAGTTTGTTCATCATGGTCACAATCATCTAATCTCTAATCAAGAAGACGCAACTGCTTCGGTACTTAACCTGTATCATTTTTGTTCCCATCATTTTGTCGCAAAAGTGACCCAAGAAACTTATCTTGATAGGAATAATTTTTTGTCACTGACATTCAATAATCTTTGATAGCATATATGATGTACTGTGATTTTCGTATGTATGCCAGAACAAGTCCGTTGCCTTTGCTGTGAGCATCAAGGACTAGGATTGTGCATCCATCTATGGTGAGCTTCCATGGGCGTGACATAGAGTTTGAGAAGGTGCAGTGCGGAGAACCACTCTAGGGATCGAAAGGCTAGACCAACGATAGTATCATCCGCAACAACAGTGAAGTAGCTTATGGGTGAATGATCTGGAAGACGACTGCATCTACTCCACTGACTATGTTTGCGATGATGAAGAGGGAGGGGGCGTTTTTCATCACTTTGTTGCAAATCTCACACTGAGTTTACTGAGTAGCATATGGTACCGCGGCCGAGCAGCAAGGTTGGCTGACAGCGCTGTCCTCTGCCGGTGCACCTTTTTATAATGTTGTGGTCATAGTTGTCTCCGCGCAAGAAGTTTTTGCGGAATGCGGTGATTGCACTGCTTTGGTTGGTGGTATTTGCAAGTAGGATCTGTGCATTGTTGCCGTTAATTTTTTTTAAAAAAAATCGTGTTGAACTTGTAGGAAAACGTTGAAGTGCATTGGGTACTTTTCGACTGCAGACGAATTATAGCTATGATTGATAGCTTTTTACTCTAACATGAATGTTTATGCAAGCATACCGAATATCAACAAACCGTTTTGAAAAAACTTTTCTGATAAGCAGCTTTGAAAAAATCACTAAAAAACGATTTTATTTGTTTATAAGAAATCATAAATCATAGCACATAAGTGATATGGTACTAGGAGCCCACAGTTGCATGCCATAGCTGAGGGCAAGTTGGGCCTCCAATCCCTATTATCTGCGGTCCAAAATACAAATTCCCATACCGTATCCAAAACCCCAGATCCTCATCTCCCCCGAACAAGCAAGAGCTTCATCGTCTTGCAGTTAGCGACATCAAGGATCCCAGGGGTGATGGTTGGACCAAACACCTCTAGCTCTCTGTTTGTGAGGGCGCTTTGAGCTTTCCACCCTTGATTGGACCTTACAGTGGCCAGCGCAAGGGAGGAGGACACACTCGGGAGCCCTGCGGTACATAGGACGTTGTCCATCCCAGGGTGGAGGGCCGTGATCCCCGATGATGGTGCATGCCCATGGCTCCTCTACAAAATGCACTTGTCATCACGAGCTCATTGTACTCCAAAGTTAGAGGAGGCTTTATGGACTTAGAGTATTTCTTGGTAGGAGCCATAGCCTTTTGTCGGTTAGCTATGGTCCATAGACAGCACTAATGTTGTAGGTGTGAAAACCAAACACAAGTCAGGGGGTGGATGTTGGCCATCTTACGGGCTGTTGTCCATGAGAGTAAAAATGACATGGTGATTTATACAGGTTGGGGGGTCCAAGAGGACCACTCTACTCCTGTCGGTAAGCCAATGGGGGTTACCTCTAGGGAGGGTGCCCCCGAGGACTTGCCAGTTTGAATACATTTCTTTATTACTTATTAGAGCTCAAGAGAGTCTCTCCTTACAAATGAGGGATACATGGGGCATTTTATAGACTCTTGAGCCTCACAAAAGACGAGAACACCCCTTAAGGAGATAGCTATTCAATGAGTACAAGCAAGGCGTATTATAGTCATTTTTGAGTATGACTGTATTTTTTGATCTGCATCTGTGTGTATTCTATAGAGCAGGGTCCATTAGTGGAATGGGTAAGATTATTCTTCCAACAATACACAACCAAGGGGAAGGTTGTAGATACAGAGAGTCATGAGCCAAGTGCTATGTCAGTTGCTCATGTTACCGAAAGGATTCATTCCACTGTACTCAATCCAAACCTTATATTTCTCAGTTCTGCAACGAAGTTTGCAAACCTCCTATCGATATTTCTCCACTGGGCAGAATCAGCAAGGTGTCTTAGCATTCAATCCTTCTTATGCTCCTCCAAGTGCCAACGTAGTAGTTTTGCCTCCTTTGGGTTCGCAAAAAACCACTTCAAATGGAGAATTATAGAAAGATAACATGTCACCTTAGCTGGAGGTCTTTTCTTCAACTATATTCCCTCATCGTTATCTAATTGATTCTTATGCTTGTATTGGAATGCGTTGTGCACCAAACATACATAAATGTTTGCATACTCTTTACGGTAGAGGATGCAGTCATTCAAACATAGATGTATTCTTTCTACTTCCATTCCTAATGGACAAAGAGCCTTCCTGGATTTGCATGTGGTTTTGGGCAACTCGTTTTCCTCCAAAAGCATGTCCGCTACAAGACCTAACTGCATCGTGAAACTCTTGTCGGACCAACCATTGCTTGCCTTCAATTTTAGCAGTTCAAGCACAGCTAACAACCTCGTGTACTTTGACTTGCAGCATGTGAACAAAGGTTTATCCGAGTCCTCCATGAAGTCCTAGAATTTAACATACTCTCTCTCATCACAGTTTCCTTCTGGATCACGAAGTATCTGATCCTTGTCATCATGTAGCCTATCCAAATTGTAACCACAATCGACATCATCCAGCGGCATATAATTGACTTCGTCGGTGATGTCATTATTACTACCTTCCTATTTAATATGGTCTTCACCATGTTGGTCCAACATGCATACCCCTTTTTGAAACTCATTCAAATCATGTGCGCTAAATCTACACTCGATTCATAAACATCTTTAGATTCTCACAGTCAATGCATGGACAGTACATATATTCCGCAGAACGTCGTCGACGATCATTGCGGCCGGGATACGGAGCCCGGCTTCAAAGTAGGCGACGAAGACGATCGCTTTCGACTTCTCTGGCTGCGGCTCAGTCTCGTCGTTGGCAGGTAGTCGCACCTCCTGGCGGTCTGACAGCTTCCCCTCGTGCAGCAGCTTGCGGATTGTCTCTTCTGTCACAAGCGTGGGGCCTAAGACGCGGGAGCCCGGAACCTCCATCTTATCCGTCGCCACCCACCATTTGTCTGCCGCCACCGAACCACGGTTCTCGAGCGTATACTCCACCTCGAGCGGCAAGGACCGGCGGGAGGCAACGGTGTCACCAACCGTCTGGGTGAGTTCTTCACCGCGCGCCATCGCTACCCGGAACTTGGGAAACGGCGGAGGCAGCACGGCAGTAAGGAAGCCAGGAAGAGCAGGAGACGGGAAGAAGGACCAAGAAGCGTACGCAGGAGGCGCAGAGGTGGTGCCGTAGGGGGTATTTAAAGACCTTTCACCTCCAGCACCGCTGGTAAGTGTAACCGACGGGAGGCGAACCGTCCGCCTCCCCACGATCGAAACCGAGGCGTCGTGGTCGCCCCACGACCGCAGTCGTGCAAACGCCTGACACCGCTCGATGCGCCAATAGCGCACCGCCACGTGTCTGCTCCCCCAAGGGATGAGTACAGGCCGCACAGCATAGCGATCTCCCGACACGTGTCGGCGCGGCCCTCAAGACCGGCAAGGCAATAGCGGCCAGTCAACCTCGACAACTCCGACGGAGTCTCTGCTTCAGCCACGAGACCCCCGCTTCGATCGCGGGCCCATCCCCGCGAGAGGACACCTCGCTACGCCGCCACAGGTCCACGGGCCTAAGCCCGCACAGCGGCGTGGGAAGCCACTGCGACCCCGCAGCTTGCGCAACGTCCCGGCCCCGGCCAATACGCGTCCAACCCACGCACCCAACACAGTCGAAGCGCGCAACTGCCGATCCGCAGCAGGGCAAGCGGCCGCAGTCGTGCGACTATTAACAGCCCACGGCGTGCCAATCGCGGTTCGCTGCGTATCCCCCTGGTGGGGTAGCACGTACGGCCGCAGCAGCCTATTCCTGACAACTCAGGGGTCGGCGCGATTCCAGGTGCCATTAAGGCGCACTACTGGGCCGCGGAGCCATCTGACCATGTCGACGTCAGAGAAGGTGGAGACCCCCACCATACGCGACCACCCGAGGTTACGCGCGGGAGCCTCACCCACCTCGCGCCCAGGGGAACCCTTGGCGCGAGGTTTGCCTCCGCTCCGACTCCAACCTGGATTCCAACTTCGACTTCGACCTCAACTCCGACCCCGCCACTGAAGGGTCCTGCGGGCGATACAGCTTCACCAAACCCACCCATCGTGATACCCTCGCGGCGGGCCAACCATCACACCAAGCAACAAGGCTCTGCCAAACATTAACGAAGCTCACAGGCCGCAAGGACGGAGGGGGGCCAAAGGGCTCGGCAACATGGCTTCGGCCCGTGAAGCCCTTCACCATGAGAGGCTCCTGTTGTAGGGGTGGCCCCACCTAAGCCCAGCAGCCCTGTTAGAAGGTTGTAAGGCCCGAAATGGGACGTGTGTAATGACATAAGCGGGTACTACTGTAAAAACACTACCCATGTGGATATATATACGATACCAACCATGGGGGAAACCCTAAGCACTTGCTCACCTAACTCTCCACTACCATACTATCTCTCTCTTTCACAAATCCAGCAAGCCCAAGAAAACTCTTAACCTGACTTACGTTTTGTGCAGGCAACCATTTGCAGACTGCCTTAACTTTCTCCTCATCCACCCCCACACCTTGACCTGAAACAACAAAACCAAGAAAGACTACCTTGTTGGTTCAAAAAGTGCACTTTACAAGGTTAGCGTACAATTTTTCCTCCCTCAATATAGCAAACACACACTTAATATGTCCAGTATGTTCTTCAAGAGACTTGCTGTAAATTAAAATATCATCAAAGTAAACCACAACAAACTTGTCAATAAAAGCTCTAAGCACATGGTTCATCAGTCTCACAAAAGTACTAGGTGCATTTGTTAATCTAGAAGGCATGACCAACTATTCATACAAGCCAAATTTTGTTTTGAAAGCCTTTTTCTACTCATCACCCTCTTTCATTCGAATTTGATGGTATCCACTTCATAAATGAATCTTATAAAAGATGGTAGAGCCACTAAGTTCATCTAGCATGTCATAAAATCTAGGTATGGGATGCCTATACCTCATGGTTATGGGATGCCTACACCTCATGGTTATGTTGTTGATGACCCTACAGTTATCACACATTCTCCGCGAACCGTCTTTCTTTGGAACTAAAAGAACTGGTATAGCACAAGGTGGGAGACTTTCTTTATATACCCTTTTTAGAGTAAGTCTTGAACTTGACGCTGAATCTCCTTAGTTTTGCTAGGTTGGTGCCATATGGTGGCCAGTTCAGCAGTGGGTTACCAGATACCAAGTCTCTTTGATGTTCAATGACTCTCTACGGTGGTAGTCCAGGTGATACTTCGTCGGGAAACACGTCCTCATAGTTCTGCAAGATGCAAAGTAGAAAAGGAGGGTTATATGGGTGGCCTGATTTTCACGATGTAGATAAGATATTGAGGATAAATTGCTGAATAACAGCGGGGATACCTAGCTTTATACCTACCAAGATTGGTTGGGGCTCGTGTGTTGGGGAAGATGATCTGAAGCTACAAGAACTCGGACCCGCTATCCGAACAATCGTAGAACCACAAGCCAGGACTAATCCACACAAAACAACCGGAATCATAGAGAATGAACTAGGGGAATCTCAGGGGATCCTTCTCACGAATCCAAGAGAACTCATAAGAGCAAAGGGATTAAAACTCAAGCAGGCTGGCTGCACTTTCATATATTGGTTTTTCATAATCATCAAAAATTGCTAAATGGATGTAGTACATGGGTATTTATACTAGGAACATCCCTCCTAGTTTAGGTGTGAAAGCAAATAGAAGTTAAACAATTTTCTAGAGCAGCTGAAAGGTTTTCTTGGGTGGAACTCAAGCCTAACTCTTCGGTTCTCACGCAACATTGATCAACTTATGCGGCTGTTACCCGTGAGTACTTGTAAGTTTCGACCGTTCGAACGTGAGTACTCGAAAGAACTGCTTGGATGAAAGTAGTATACTACAGTACTCGTAGAACATTACTCTTCTACAGTACTCGGTGAACAATACTCTTACGACCACGAACGAACTCGTACTCAAAACTAGTTATGACCGGGAAGGAATGTACTCGAAATGAGTTACGACCACGAATACTCGACACACGTGGATGCCTAGACTCGTTGGAGAACAATGAAATCAGGAGAATAGATTGGTCCATCTTAACACTTCTTGCCTTCCTTGGAAATGCATCTAAGTTCAATGAAAGGAGAATAGATTGGAAGCATAGCCATGTTATTGGTATTTGGAATGAGAGTTAAGTTAGTGTTCACTTGGTCATATATTTCTTTAGCACACTCAAGATTGGTGATGTCCTCATCATAGGAGGAAGTGCGAACCAGTTAGGGAAGGCACATTTGGCTACTAGGTTTTTGAATTGGGTAAAATTTTAAGTTTGGACAAAATTCAAGAAAACTCCTAATTTTGAAAATTTTTGGTCTGTTTTACTGCACATGATTAAGGCGACGAGAGATCGACGCAGCAGCAGCAACATAGCAGCTAGCTTCATCGCTGTGCTGGCGCGTCCGCAAGCGCTGGATGCATGCACACAGATATACACACGTGAATAGGTTCAGCCCACGCGGCGGGTCCCGGTTGGCCGTGCTCGCCCGGCGACATGGGCACAGCCGCAGCGCAAAGGGTAGTGAGAGAGAGAGAGAGAGAGAGAGAGAGAGGGAGAGAGAGGCTGCGTCATGCATGCCATGCAGAACAAAGTTGAGAGAGCCCGCGCGCGGCCGACTCGAGATGAAAACGCGATTACGCGGGTGCGTCCATGCAAGCCAAGCGCGCTAGCAATGGGCGCGAGTGTTGGATCAGGCCCTGCGTAGCTAAACACACACTGTAGTTTTTAACTCACGCGAGAGGCGGAAGACACAGACGCAGCTCTATTCTATATTCTTCGCACACGTCGTGTAACTGAAGCAAAATTACATGAAAAATAAAATAGCTACTAAGTTAACCGTCATCCTAAATTCACGCCACCCCTACGCGATCCACAAGACTCAAGACTCCATACAGGAGCACGTACGACTCAATGTGCTATACTGCACGTTCACACGAAACAAGCTCAGCACTCAGCACACAGTGCCATGCACGGCACGCTTGAGACTCGGGCTGCCTTGTGCCTTCTATGACGCATCGTCTAGTCGACCAATTTTCAACAGCGAGCTAAAGGGGAGAGATCACGAGAGCCCTGTAGTATTTGGAGGGCAAGGCGCCAAAGCTGTGTCACGAGACGCCCGAGCGAGCCTTATTCCCCAGAGCACGTACGCTTGTGAACCCTTCCATGTATATATGTGCATGCTAGCTGATATATGCTTATGCTCCCTATGTACGCATCCGCGTGCCTGGTTGCGTGGCTGCTTGTCCAACTGGAAAACATATACATAGTTATGTACTATAGTTTTATTTATGACAGAGCAGATATATATGATATATATGATGCTGCAGATTATATATGTTTTTAACTTGCTAGACCTTGCTAAAAGCCCCTGGCTTCCATATGAGTTTAATCTTTATTTGGAAGCGCGTACCGGAGGAAAGCCTTCCTACTTCAGCATAGAAGCCTACAAGTAAAAGCTGATAATAGGACAAATTAAACATGCATGGCTGGCCCTTGTGCTTATGATCAGTATATGCTGACGTAGCAATATATGGAAACTGGTGAGAATAGGAGGTTCGGATCTAGTTCTGTATGTGTATAAAGTGATCAACGTACGTACGCAGGTGATGTGGTGGCTCCCTACTCCACTTGTCATATATTTTGGCCATAACACATATTGATGATGCTTATAGTATAGTTACATGTACAATGCTTGGATGGAGAACGTATGAACCATTTGTCTAAGGGGAAAGAATAAGGAAGGAATTTGATGTTTTGTTTTTACTCTGGCTTGATCTCGACTCATGTGAGGAAAAAGTGCATTCCTTTGTACTTTTGCTAGTATTTGTGTGAACCCCATTTGGTTATGGAATAAGAGCCTTGCAGATTCAGAGGTGGCATGATGTGGACGTACACGGTGACGCTTCACTCATTGCAACCCGGCTATCATTTTTTTCCTGTACTGTTTTTAATTAGAATCCTATGTACGCTGTTCTTAAAGCAAATAAATTAAGAATGGACGGGTTAATATACACTAAACCGTTAGGCATTAGCCTCTACAACCACTAGATGCATGCTTACATGACAAAATGGGTCATCACAGACGGTTCGGAATAGTCATCACAGACGTTTTTGTAAACCGTCTGTATTTCTGTGTCAGTGATAATCGAAGGTTATCACTGACGGTTCTAGTTACTAACCGTTTGTGATAGTCTTTTATAGACGGTTTATACGACAAAATCGTCTGTGATAGTTCATTGTATACCTATTTTTTTTGTTTTTTAGCTAGCCTCAACAAATGATGTTACCTATGCCCTTTGAAAACAAGTAAATAAATACAGTGGCAAACACAACACACATTTCATTTCCATTAAGATCAGAATCCATCATTACATTATAACAAGATAACAAACCCATGAACTCTTTAACATGGCAAGAATATATAAGAAGCAGAGATCCCGGCAGACAGTAGAAGCTGGTGATGCAGCGGATGTCGGTAGCTCACGGTGCGAGTCGGCGTCGTTGAGGAACAAGCTGGATGCAGCGGATGACGGTAGCACCACCTTTGTGGCATGACGGTATGACTGCATAAGACACTCTTAGACACTGACGACAAGAGTGTGTTGTGCAGTCTACTGTGGTGTCACAACGGAGGCGCTAGCTCACGGTGGTAGTCGGCGTCGTCAAGGAACAAGCTAACTGGATGCATCGGATGGGGGCCGGATATCACCGGCAATGGAGAGGCGGCGATAGCGTCACCTTTGTGGCACGACGGTGAGACTGCGGAAGACACTCTTATGATACTTATGACAAAAGTGTGTTATGCAGTCGACCATGGTGTCACAACGGAGGCGCTAGCTCATGGTGGTAGTTGACGTCGTCGAGGGGGAGGATGCAGGAAGGCAGGAAGCTATATAGTGGATGGACTCACCCGTGTGACTGCCGGTGGAAAGGTAGATCGGGTAATTAATAAGGGCCGAGCGGTGTGAGGAACCGGTGCCTGCCATTTGATGTTGAGAGAATAGACGGGTAAGATTGAAATCCTGGTAGATACGCCACGGATCGGTGACATGTCATTATCAGAGGCGGTTTGTTATATGAACCGTCTGTGATAATGAATATCAGAGATGGTTCGTATAACAAACCGTCTCTAATAAGACACATATCAGAGACGGTTCGTTATACGAACCGCCTGTGATATTAATATTAGAGACGTTTCGTTATATGAACCGTCTATGATAACGCTTAAATATGCGCTTACTAATCTAGCTATTCTAAACTGACCTCTCGATCATCTACTTCACCAGATTTCTCAATAATGGCATCTAATATTCTTTTGATCTTCTTCCTCTCATCTATACATCATGAGTTGTTTGGCCGCAACCTTATACAAGTGGCCAACAGTTTACATCTGGAGCAGCTCCTCCGCTCATGCCCTGCTCTCCTTCCTCGACTCGCTACCATAATCTATCAGCTGGACCTCATCATCCGTCGTCGATGAAAGTATCTCGTTATCGCTCAACAAAGGGAAACCACCCTCGGCCTTGTTCTTCTCTGCAATGTGCACAAAGTGGAAGAAACTCTTGCGGCAATGGAGAGACATATGGATAACATTGCCGATCAAGCAGAAGTGGCCGATTTTGAGGAAGCTTATCATGGCATCCTCTATAACATTATGAACCGTGCTAATGATTTGCTCAGTCTGGAAGAGGAAGTGCAATGGGCAAGGACAATCTTGACGGCATTCGATAACTCAGCGGCTAATCCTCCAACTCCAAAAGTTGAAGAAGAAGCATATGAAGCCCTGAAGACTAAGATTTGGGGATCACTTTTTTGGGGACTTTTGTAAAAAAAACTTGCCTTGAATTTGTCTCTCCTCTAAGTAGCTTCTGTAGTTCATACGGCAAAGAACAAAACACAGACGACTGTAAATAAAAACCGTCTGTAATAGTTTCATAGAAGGTTCTAATTAAAAACCGTCTATGATAATGCATATATCACAGACAGCTTTTAAACCTAACCGTCTGTGATAGTTTCAGAACGGTTCTACTTAAAAACCGTCTATGATATATGCATTATCACAGACGGTTTTTAAATCTAACCGTTTGTGATAGTTTCAGAGACGGTTTTAGCCATGAACCGTTTGTAATAATCAAAATACAGACGGTTCTATATGAACCGTCTGTGATGACACGTCCAGTATAGTTTGTTTTGTAGTAATGTTAATTTTAAGACATTTCAATCTTTGTTTTTATGTCTATCGCTTTAGTAAATGCTACGCATATTTTGATTGTTGATTGCAATGTATATTTCGCAATGGTTTAATGTATCCTAATGAACAATACTACATTAGTTGCAGTCACTATCTATACCAGATCGTAAAAGACTCCAGTGTTTTAACAAATACTATTGTTGTAACCGTGTCTCATGTCAGGAGGCTCCAGTGTTGCGCAGTCTTTAAATAGCTCTCCTCACCATAGGAGAGCTCATCGGCCAGAGAGAGAGAGAGAGAGAGAGAGATGGTTTCCAGGGAGCAGAGAGCGAGCTTGCATGAGAAGCTGCAGATTCTCCGCACTCTTACTCATTCTCATGCGGTAAGTATAGTAATATCTTCTTATCCGCGCAAAGTTATATTGTGCTAGCTCTTCCAGTTCTTCCATCGCATAAGCCTATTTTCCCCTTCAATCGACAAGCCCCCATCCTCTTGTTAGATGAACAATCAACAAGCTACGCTGCATATAGTTTTTCTCTATATTTTCAATATAACCTAGATAGTGCTTTTCGTTAGTTCTGCTGTAAGCTGGCCATTTTGAAGACAGTTACAAATATATATTTTTTCAGTTCTTAATTTCCTGCCATCTATGAAAAATACATATAACAGAAAAATTGGAAAGAAAGCTTTCGATAACATCCTTAAATCATGCCCAGGCAAGAAAGCATGAAAAGAAGGGGCGATGCACAAACTAGCTATGTAGTAGCTAATAATTCAAAGTAACTCTTGGACACATGTACTATATAGGTAGTAGCCATGCCTTTTAGTTAACTAGTCTTCTGCACATATTTTTCCATTCAGCTGGAAAACTGAAGTTATATCTGTATATATATGTGTCAAGCAGGTAAATAAAATGTCGATCATTGCTGATGCATCAACATACATCAAAGATCTGAAGCAGAAGATTGTGAGGCTGAATCAAGAAATAGCGTGTGCGCAAAACGCGAATATTTGCAAAGAATCCTCACCACTGGTAAGAACATCGCGCTGACCGGCCGTTAGTTCTCATCGAACCTTATACAAATTGCTAGTTGCTGACATTATTGTGTATTGCATATCAGGTGAGTGTTCATCAAGTACTAGAGAAGGGCTTCCTTATCAACGTGTTCATGGACAAGAGCAGCCCTGTACTGCTCGCCGCCATTTTTGAAGCCTTTGATGAGTTGGGCCTCACCGTGCTTGAGGCTAGGGCTTCCTGCGCCAGCTTATTTCGACTCGAAGCAGTAGGACGAGAGGTAATTAACTAAGATATATCGATACACAGCTACATACATAACATGATTTGTCCTCTCCCCTTCAAAAATCTGATCTGCATTCTGAAGAGATTTGTATCGTGTTATTGCAAGTCGTTTTCAGTTTACATGAAGGAGGGGGTAATCAGTTTGCAATTAATGTTGCAGGATAATGAAGCTGAGAGGGCGATCGATGCGCATGCAGTGGAGCAAGCGGTGATGCAAGCCATCAAGAGCTGTCCTGGAAACTAGCTAGGGAGCGTGAATGCATGCATGCTTGATCCAGTTTAAGCTTAATCGAGTTAATTAGAGGAAGCAGGAGCACATACCATGAAGCGCTCTAAGCTACTACTATCCTATTTTTACAAAAAAAAATTCTGTTTTCTCATAATGAGGTCGAGCTAGCTGCTATTTTAGTGCAACAATTCGATCGAACCTTGTACGTGTGCGCTAGCTAATAATCATCTAATGAAAATGTCAATGTATTACCGGAATCACTCAAATCTAGCAACGGCCATGCATGGCAGATTGCCGATTGCAATGACTTCGTTCCTATGTGGATCTTCGCAGGAAAAATAAGATTTGAGAACGATTCAGACGTGGCTGTGTCAGTCGGCCCATATAAGCTTATGGGTCATCATTGCGTTCAGTGTTCACCCACAATGGCCCAAATATAAAAGAGAAAAACTAAAAATGGTATATCATTCCACTCAAAAACAATAGTACAGCGCCTTACCGTTGGATCTCTCACAACTACAACAAAAGTCAATATAGACAGTTCCTTGAACCATCTAACTTCATAGATAAGTGATAATAGAAGTTATCATAGACGATTTTTGGATCATCTATAAAAACCATATCACAGACGGTTCAGAGCTAGAACCGTCTGTGATAATGACGGTTTAGAAGTAGAACTATTTGTAATCATTCGTTAACACAGACGGTTTGAAACTAGAACAGTTTGTGAAGGTATACTATCACAGACGGTTCTAACCACAAACCGTCTGTGATTAGGACATATCACAGACGGTTTAGAATAAGAATTGTATGTGATAGTTCTTTCTATGCCTAAAAAAACTAATAAGCATACCTAAAAATTTTATTGTATTTTGGCTACCCTCAGAAAATGCTAATCATGCCCTCTGAAAGCGAAACGACATATTTGAATTTGAATTCCAGAACTGAATTACACATAGCATTGATACACAAGAGGGCACTTACAATTTTACAAATATAAACTTCACGGTTATAAATTCAGAAAGATACTTAAACTACAAGAAACTTCAGGCTAATGTAGGCTAGACTTACATATCTTTCATTAAACTACAATCTGAAACAAGTGGAGTGGGAAAAATTTCAAGTAGCAGAAACAAAAAGGCAAGAACACTACTTTCAGCTCCTATGCCGAAATCAACAGAATGCCATACTTTTAGGATGTAACAAACAGAAAACCCCTACCGATGCCGGTGACTTGGAACAGTGCAGATTTACCATTGCCTTCTTCCTTTCCATCTTGCTTCAAGCAAAACTTTAGCCGCCCTTGCCGAACCCCTTCCTACCCGTACCGCGCACAAACGAGTTGGAGTAGTACTGGTGGTGTTGGTTTCTGGAGTAGGGAGAGGGGGATTAATAAGGGGCGAGAGGTTGGGAAGAGATTGGTGCCTGCCGTTCGATGCCAAGAGAATGAATGGGTGAGATCGAAATCCTGGGGGAGATGCTACGAATCGGTGATGTGGCGGGGCGAGACTGAAATTTCATATATAATTATCATAGATGGTTCGGATTACAAACTATGTATGGCGGGACAAGGGGGCCGCCACTACTAAATACATCGTCTCTAGCCACAACACCACTGTGATCACCATCCCCAACTAATGTGTTGCCATATCCGATCGTCCCCCAGCAGGGGTGAGGTTAACCGGCTGCCCGATGGATTCACCATGCCTCTAGATGTAGAGGGAGACCAAGAAGGCGTGGTCAGGCGGTGGGTGGCGGTGGAGGGAGGCACGGCAAGGCAGCGGCGTATTGAATATTATTTGGTTAGGCAGGGTAGGACAGCAGCATGGCAAGGCAGTGAGGTCGCTGCTAGTCGACAGTATAGGAGGAGGGGGTGGGGGAGGCATTGAAGGGTGGTAGAAGATGGGGAGGGGAGCGATGGAGGATGAGGGAAAGGTAGGGAGGCGAATCTTGGTGAAATTTAGTAAAATTCTATACCGTTGGGAATGTTCCCAATGATATACCTTCTTGTAGCATCTCAATCGCAATATAAAATGGGCTGTCAAACTGGTCTAGCCAATTTGCAATTTTGCAGCCACAATTCGAGTGCTTAGCCCAGACAGGATAATCACGCATGCACATATGCTATGGAAGCAAGGTAGAAGAATAAACAAAGAAGAACACAGGAGAATTGCCCTGGCCATAACTACATAGCCGAGTTTTCTAAATTTCTCAATTCTCTTACTCTTACGAAATAGATTACATAAATCCAACTTATATAGCCTAGTCAACCTGCTAACCAAGCCAACAACTAACACATCGAAAGCCTAACAAAGGAAATAAACTAACCAATTTTGATCCGATACTGATTGCATTAGTATCCTAATACCCTATTACTTGGCAAGTGTAGATTACTTTCAAATAATCTCCCTTAATCTGGATTTGTCTTTTCCTGGTTTAGATTCAACACATGATCCAAACTACTAATGATGCCTCCATATGAAGTGATCTATATATGCAAACTAAACACATAGTTGCATGTAGGAACTCAACTCAACTGATGCATATCCATCTACATGCAAAGACTTTAACTCGATTAACACCCCCTTAATCTTGATGCATCTCTAATTTATTGAGACAATCGGTCTCAACTACCACATGCCCAACTCTTACTCGACATAGGATGGCGAACACATCTCTTCAACACCCCAGATTTAACTCTAGTTACTTTGCTCAGGACAACGAACACATTTCCTCAACGCCCCAGACTTGACTCACCATCATCACATATAGGTCGGTTCATCGTCATTGAGAGCTTTAACAAGAAGTGCTTTCTCCTCCTCCTTCAGCTTGTAGCATTCCGAAGCGAAGTGCACATAATCATTACAATTATAGCATCTCATTTTTGCCTAAACTTTTGATTCCAGTAGCCTCGACCATCACTGCTGGAGGTGTTTTTGCCTTCACACGATTAGGCCTTCCACTCAGCAAGGGTCATCAGGACCTGTTCATCGCCATGCATATGTTCCTCGTACTCTTTAAGATGACTGATGACCTCCATAGTCATTGTCTTTAGGTCTCTAAATTTCTCTATGATCAAGGCAATTGGAAGGAACTTTGAGGGGACGGCACGAAGGAATTTCCTCACCACGTACAACACTTAATCTTCTAGCCAAGGGCTCAAATCCTATTAATGATGGTCATTAATAGGATGGCAGATTCGTTGATCGACTCCATCTCCTTCATACCAAGCACCTTGAACTCGGTATTGAGAGTTTGTACCTTCGCTTTCTTCACATGATCATTGCCAAGATGTATCATCTTCAACACCTCCCATGTATCTTTAGCCATCTCCTTTTCGGCCAGTAGGAAGAGCGTCTCCTCTAAGATGCCCTGATAGATGGCCGCCAATGCCATTTGGTCTTCGTGTTCATCAACATTGTCTTTCTCGACCGTGTACCACACTACTTAAGCCCTCACCTTCATCTTGATTGCCCAAATTGCATAATTGCTCGTCATGAGTATCGGATAATTCAATGAGATGGCGGAACTCTCCTTTGACATCACACTTGATGTTGTCTTGTCACCGGTGACACTACTTTCTAGAGGGCACGACATAACCATGGGCATACCTGAAGTAGCTAGTCTAGATCACGGCAAACTATATAGCAAAGCTAAAGCTAAATGAGCAATATTGTTAATTTAAATAGATTTTTAGCATGTCAAGTTGCTCAAGATTATAGTTTGCCAAATGTATCAAAAAATAAGCCAAGGCATGTTAATAAAATAAATGGAACTAAGAAGCCACAATTGAGTCAATTTAGAGTACTACAAGTTCAAGCACAGGGAATTGAGCACAATTATCACATTTAGCACCTGCTAATTTTTTTTGGTTTTATCTTAGCAAAGCAAATCCTAAAGTAAGGGCCATCTACAACTGTCTTCTTACTTTCAACTATTTTTCACATTTCTTTGTTTACTTATCCATGTGCTAGATCTCAAGCCATGCTAAAACCATCTCAAGCAAGAAGCTTAAAAGACTGACCTAGGTCATCCAAAACTCCCATTGAGTTCATGTCTAGTACAATGGCATACCGTCTCATGAGAAAGAATTGGAGAGATTAGTTTTTTCGCACAAGAGGTCATTTTGTATTTTCTAAAGAGCTAATACTAACTTATGATTCAATAAGGAACTAGCATATCTCACTCTAATACTCAATTTAGGTTCAAGACTCAACATAGCTTATTTGACATCGTATAAATCATTAGAAGATAACTAGAGCAAAACTAGTCATATGATCCAAGAAGACACAATTTAATTCAAGTTTCTTAACATAGCTCTTTTGACAAGACTGTGCTTCCTTCAATCAACTTCTTATCACATCAACTTATTCTTAAGCTCCTTGGATAATAGCTGATCTAAAGAATTGTTTTTTCACTGACCTTGGACTAGCAAAGAGGTATTCTACACTTTCTCCCATAAAGTGCTTTGAACAGAGACATTTGAAGGCTTGATTAGAAGCTATTGTTATAAGAAAACTCGACGAACGCCAAGCATTTCTCCCAATTCATGCTATAGGACAGAATATAAGCTCTTAGCATATACAATAAAATTTTGTTTGTCCTCTCGAATTGGCCTTCTATTTGTGGGTGGAACGCTATGCTAAAGAATAGCTCGGTCCCCATAAGCTCGTGCAAGCTTTTCCAAAACCGTGAGGTAAATTGAGGATCTTGATTAGAAGTTATCATCTTTGGCATGTAGAGCTCGGCAAGCTTAGCTCCACAATATGTGGTGTTCACTAGAATAAAATGAGCCATTTTGGTCAAGCGGTTGACAATAACCCATATCAAGTCATGCCTATTTTGGGTTTTCAGTAAGCCGGTAATGAAAACCATGCCGATGTCATCCCATTTCCACTCCGGAACCTTCAAAGGTTGGAGCAATCCCACTAGTTACTGGTACTTTGCCTTAATTCTTTGGCATACATCACAAACAACAACATGTGCGGCGATGTCCTTCTTCATACCGGGCCACTAGAATCATTCCCGGAGATCCCGGTACATCTTCGTACTCCTAGGATGAATGGAGAGTGGTGAATCATGAACTTTTAGGATTAGCTGCTTAATATTTTGGCTATCTGGGAGATAAAGCTATTGTCCACGCATAACCATTTCACTCATATTTTTTGTGAACTCTGATTTTGCACCGTTCTGTAAATTGTGCTTGATTTTAGCAATCGCTAAGTCTTTGAGTTGAACGGCCTTGATATGATATTTGAGGGTAGGTTGTAGCACTAGGGTAGTAAGGAAACTCTCCTCAACCTTCTCTAGGTTGAGTCTCAAAGCTCTCTACGTGACGTTGGTTGACTCGCTTTAACCGATGTATTGATGCAATGAAGCTATCAGCTTGATGAGGACATCACTAGCGCACACATGCAAGATTCATGTAGCGTACAAGGTCTAATGACACGAGCCCGTGCATGTCGCCTTGGACAACAGGTGTATTCATTTCTTGGGCAAATCAATTATTTAATTACATAACAAATGATATTGCCTGATGATTGTTGTTTTTGTGTTAATACATACAACGGAATTATTGGAGAAGATGCTGATCAAGAATGTGCCGAGGATGAAGACTAGTCTCTATGTTATGCGCCGCGAGGGAGTACAAAAGGAGATGGCAAGCAAACAAATTCCACGCCGAAATGGTTGCTGCCTGTGCATGCATGCGGCTGGAGAGAAAGGAAGGAAAAACAAACTCAGTCAACACACAATTTTTAATGCGTGAGAAATACGTGGAATTTTTGCATGCAAACTGTGAGAGAAAGAGAATATTCACATGCCCTTTATACCACCAGACGAGGAGAGAAAAGTGGTTCCATAATTTTTGCAGTTGCACATGGGAAGGAGTCCTAGCAAATCAACATTTCCTATTTTTGGGCCCCCAAAAAAAGGAATCATGTGCATGCTTGACCATGGCGCACATTAAAGTAGTATATTTTGGGCTATGTTTTTCTAGTGGTTAGACTTGATTTTCATTGTTTTGAGTGTTGCTCTTAGCCACTATTGAGCAATTGGGTCTCATCAATCATTCATCTTCGAATGAAAATTTTCCACTGTTGCTCTTGCTTTTCTCTTGGATTTGCTCAAGCCGTTTTTCATGAATAGGCCAACTGTGTTTGACACAGTTGGTAACCAATCGAGGAGCAGTGTAGCGATTGTGAGTTTGCTGGTCACAATTGGATCGTGGTTAGCCTCCCCTTTGTCAACGTCATAACTCAAGTTATCAGTTTTCTCCTACGATGGAAGATTGGGACCGAACTCGTGTGTATGCATCTTAAAAATGAGGCGTGTGTATATCAGGTGGTATCGGAACTTTCTTTGTCAGTAGGAATTTATCTATCCCCTAGTTTAGTAGATTAATTTTTATTTTACCTAAAGTCCAAAAAATTTCCTACAAAATATTTAATTTCTAGCCTGTTGCTGCTTTCGATCTGTTAATTTCAGTTTGCTTAATTGAATTTGTGTCCATTCTAGTTGTGTCTAGTTGCTATTCATCTCCTTTGTGTCCAAAACCCCCACAAAAAATTGTATTGCATCTCATTGTATGATTTGCAACTGTTCTTGTGGGACATTGCAGTATAAAATCCTAAAAAAAACAGCTCTCAATATCAGCCGACCCACTATTCCCTTAATCTACCACGTTCACTTAAAACATCATATCTTTTTCACCTGTTGCCCAAATCAAGTGAAACAACATTTTTTAGCTTCTACACTCATTAATCCACAGGCCTGCAAATTTTGGTGATTTTTGGATAAGGAGGTTGAAATCTGCACTCGTTTCAAGTTGGACTAGCTGCAGTGTTGATTACAGGATCTGCCCCTGGTTGGGAATTTCACACGAAATTTTCTGTTGGAGACCGGTTTTGGTGAAGCAAGCAAATGGTCAAAAAAGGAATAAAAAAGAAAGAAGAAAAAATACTGGCCGTGTGTCTTGCTTGTAGAAGAAAATTTGGAAATTTTAGAGTGTGCATATGCCTCGCAAATTGCATTTTGAGTAACTGTTCTTGCTACTGTATCTTGTTTGCTTGAAGCTATACCTATCCTTGTCATCAGCAACTAAGACTAGTACTAGATCGAATGTTTATTCAATTTTGCAGTTCTGAGATTTCAGATTGTGTTTCCTATCTACAATTTTTTTTCACACCTAGAACTCCATATATTTGCCATTAGTCATGTGTATCTGTACCTTGCAATTACTTTACTGACTTTCGTTTGAAAGTTACTATGAACCAGTAGCACACGAGCAATCTTTGAGAATGACAAGAGCTTCGGTTAAGAAGATTATGATATTTGAGTGCCACTTTCAATTCTGTAGTTGTTAGGATTTTTGCCATTGTTTTTGCTAACAATGGTAGGGTCTCAAGAATCCCATCATGGTGTAAATCATAGTGCTTCACATGAGAGTGATAGCCATACTGACAGCCTGACACCATGTTATCACCAATTGGTGAATGTCTTCCGCCGTGACATTGACACTTGGTGCAAGAACAAGTCATCCCATGCTTGGAGAATGTGGAGAAAGGCTTGGGTGACTTCACCAAGCAACATGTGCAAGGTGACCTGGCTACACCACTACCTCGCCATCAACACAAGGCAGCGGCCTCCACCGCTGCTGCTGCTCCCATCGTGCCACTGTAGCCACCAGTATGAGGAGGAACACATGGAGATGCTACTGTACTACCACAACAGTACCCACCTCCAAATGTAGCTATCCAGGAGGACGAATTTTTTAATGATGCACTCAATGACACGGTGCTAAACCGCAATGTGAGAGAAGCACGACTACAGGAGTGATTGGGTTTCAATTGCCATGGCATAGGAGGCCATGCACACGCTGCTGCCAAAGTTACAACGCCTTGGGAAAGGTCAAGTTTATTATTCTGGCCTTCAACGGTAAATATGATCTAGAGGGTTACATGGATTAGGAGATGCTTGTGGAGCAAAAGTTCTGCTGCCATGAGTATCCAAAATATCACCGAATGTAGGCTGCTACAAGCAAGTTCACTAGGTATGCTTCTATTTGATGGAGTTTGGTCAAGCGGTGGCAAGATTTACCCCACACTAGGGAAGAATTGAAAGGGGTAATGCATTCTAGATTCATTCCATCATATTTTGAGCATGAGTTGCTTAACAAGATGCAGCGATTGAGGTAAGGAAGTAAGTCGGTGGAGGAGTACTATCAAGAACTACAGATTGGTATGATTTGTTGCAATGTGCATGAGCAAGATAATGCTAAGATGGCATGATTTTTTGGGAGGCTTAAATAAGGATATCCAGAACATACTTGATTTCCACCGTGATGATACTTTGGATGAGCTTTTTCATTTTGCTTGCAAGGTCGAATAGCCAGATCAAGTGGAGGGACACTACAACAAAACAAACCGTGGGTCATCCAACACCTCTACAACATGGCGGGCATCTTCCTCACAAAAAAAAGAAGAGCAAATTTGGTGTTGGCCATAGTTTTGGTTCCTCTTTTCATGAGAAAACAACAAGCCAACCCGCTGCCTACCCACAAAAGCCACTAATTATAAGAAGATGGTAGTTGCCCCTGCGGAGAGTTCGTCATATGTTGCATCCATGGTAGAACAAGAGAGATAGAGTGCTTCAAATGCAAGGGGAAGAGCACTACATGCATGGCTGCCCAAATCAATGAGCCCTCATCATTCAGGAAGATGGCGTGTACACATCAGTGAGCGATGTGGATGAAGAAGAATCTGACCGTGAGGAGCAATAGCGCACTTTGGGGTCTGAATCAGAGGAGATCACCTTTGATACAAGTTATGCAAGCTTCATCGTTTGTCGTGTTCTTAGCTCTCAGATGGTGAAGGCAAAGAGGGGGCAACACCGCAATCTCTTTTAGTCCAAGTTGTGATCAAAGAGCACTCGTGCAAGGTCATAATTGATGGTAGCAGTTGTAACAACATTGCAAGTTCAAAAATGCTTGAGAAGCTTATCTTGACCACACAATCGCACCCGCAATTGTACTACATTCAATAGTTCAATTCTTATGGCAAATTGAAGGCAATGGCGATGGTACGTGTGCATTTTTCAGTTGGTTCCTATTATGACTTTGCGAACTATGATGTGGTGCCAATGAAAGCTTGTGAATTACTACTTGAAAAACCATGGCAATATGATAAAGATACTACACATTATGGACATTCCAACAAGTATTGTTTTATGCATAAAGATAAGAAGGTCTCGCTGGTTCTAATGTCACCAGAAAAATTCTCAAAGATGATTTAGATAGGTCTGAGCATGAGAGAAAAGAAATAGAGATGAGCAACATTCACAAAACAAGGAGAGAGAGAGAGAGAGAGCCACCAGCCCAAATTGAGAGAAAAGAAAGAAAAGAGTGAAAAGAAAAGAGAGATACAACTTAAGGGAGAGATTCTATTAGCCATAAAAAGTGAGATGCAAGAGTTAGAAACCAATCCCCAAGAGTGATTTCCACTTGCAAAGACGCTCCCTTTTGTACTGATGCTTTATCCTCTACTTTACACATTTTAGTTGTTGCTTTGATGCAGGAATTCATGGTGTACTTTTTTATGATACACTGGTGGGGCTGCCACCACTACGAGGGAGCAGGGCAAGACACATACATATATAATTCTAGCACCATCTAGTGAGAATACTTCCAAAGATGTATACTCATTTCAAAGAAGTTTTACTTTGTTTGATAAAGAAATTATGGTATTACATAATGAGAGTTCGTTGCGTCCTTTATCATGAATCCAAGTCAAAAGTTGTTGTGACACCTCCACTTGGGCCCATGGGCCTTGTACCTTCCTAGGGGCATGTGTCCAACCCTTCGACAACCCTTGGCCACCCCTCTTCCTTCTCCATCTCACATATTCGGTTGCCAACCCCTTTGAACTCTTGAGATTTTGTTTAGATCAATTTAGCTCATGTGTGAAAACTCCGTATTGTCTCTTGTGTCGATTAGACTAACAAATTCATAATACAAAACCTCAACTATCCTTGTGTGACTTTATATCTGGAAATTTTCATATTGCACTTTACTTGAATTATTGCTTGTTCTTCAATTGTTTGCATGAATTGATCTTCGTGTTCATATCAACCATCGTTCTTGGTGAGGTTGATAATGATAAGAGTGTGGTTTAGCAATTGTTGGATGGTTTGATTGAGTTTCAGTCAAGTAGCCTCATTGTCAAAGTCACTCTCTACCAATCAAATTACCCTCCACTAGAAGATCAGGACCAATCCTACATCAAAGTAATTTCTAGCTAACTAGCTTAGTAAGTGGATCTTCCTTCAATGTGTTTACCTTTACTATAAAATGAGTGACATGTTGTGATGCACTTTCCATGACCTTAAGTGATACAATAAATTCCCTTAGCTATACACCTTCCTTCTTTGCTACTTCAAATGCAGCAATATATTCAGCTTCTAAGGAGGAATGATCAAATGTATCATGTTTCCTGCTGCACCAAGAAATATCACCTCCTACCAAAGTAAATGTATATATATATACACACACATACACACACACACACACACACACACACACACACACACACACATATAACCAGAAGTTGATTTTCTGTTATCCAAATCCTTTTGCCAATAAGCATTAGTATAATCCTATAGCTGAAGATTATGGCCATTAAAATATAATGAATAATCCATAGTTCCTTTGACATAACACAATACATATTTGATTTATTTCCAGTGTTCTTCCATATGATTCTTTTGAGATCTACTAAGAATTCCAATGACATGGTTAAGATCAGGTTGTGTAAATTAAATAGTATACATAAGACGTCCCAAAGCTAAAGAATATGGAATTCCATTCATTCTAGCTTTTTCTTTAGGAGTATTTAGACATAATTCCTCACTGAGTTTAGTGCTCTTCACCATAGGTACATTAATAGGTTTGTTGGTTTTCATAAAAAATTATTTTAAAACACTTCCAAGATATGCCATTTAGGATAATCCAAGAATCCTTTTATTCTGATTTCTATGTATTTTAACTCCTAAAATGTAGGAAGCTTCTCCCATATCTTTCATATCAAATTTAGAAAACAACCAAGCTTTCACTTCCATGAATGTATTTTTATCATTAGAAGCAATGAGAATATCATCAACATATAAGACAGTAAGACAAAAAATATTACCCATAACTTTTATATATATGCAATGATCACCTTCCATCATTGAAAAACCATATGATGTGATAGCGTTATCAAATAGAATATACCATTAACGTGAAGGTTGTTTAAGACTATAAATTGATCTATTAAAATTTCCAAACCTTATTTTCATTTCCTTTTCTCCAAAACCTTTTGGCTGTTTCATATATATTTCCTCCTCCAAAAGACTATTGCGAAAAGCAGTTTTAGCATCCATTTTGTAGAGTTCAAGATTATAATAAGCCGTCAAAACACTCATAATACAAATTAAAGTAAAATTAGCAATTGGAAAAAGTTTCCACAAAGTCAATACCTTCATTTTGTGTAAAGCTTTTAGCAACAAGTCTAGCCTTATATTTTTTTCACTAAACCTGCTGCATTCAATTTATTTTAAAAATCTATTTACAACATATAGACTTATGGTTGTTTGGTAGATCAACCAGTTTTCAAACTTTATTCCTTTCCATTGAGTTTTATTCTTTTCACATTGCTTCCACCTATAGTTTTGATTGTGAGCAGTTTATTGCTTCTTTATAAGTGTTTGGTTATTCCTCTAAATCTAAAATTTTAGAGTGAACTTCCCTAAGAATAAATAATAATCATCTAGATATTATGATGTACTTAAATTCCTCCCACTTCTTTAAGCATGTTAGTGTTAGGAGTTTGATTTGTATTTCCTTCAGAAGCTGAACCTCCTTCAGTGTGAGAGTTAATATCAAATGTATCCATCTATAATTTTAGTAGAGTTTCCAATAATTCTGCCCTTGCCCACTTAGCAGGGCAAAGTGTGTTTTGATATAAAAATATTGCATCCCTACTTTCCACTAGTTTATCCTTTTCTGGATCATAAAACCTGTACCCCTTTGATTCCAAAGAATAACCATAAAAAATTTTGGCATGCTTTTAAGCTGTAATTTTGTACGGTTTTAATTTGGCACTCTAATTTGTGCATTACACCCCAAAACTATTAAGTGGTGAAGTGATAGTTTCCTTATAGTCCACAACTCATAAGGAGTGATTGTTACAGCCTTCGATGGCGAATGATTTAATAAATAAACAATAGTATGCAAAGCTTCACCCTAAAAAAATAATAAAAGATCTGAATAAGCCATCATAGACCTAACCATATCCACAAGTGTTTTATTCTTCCACTCAGCAACAACATTTTGTTGCGAAGTGTAAGGTATAATATAATGATGAATAATTCCATGCTCTTTATAAAAAACATTTAATATTCTTGAAGTATATTATTCTCCATGATCAGTTCTCAAAACTTTGATCTTTCTATTCAATTGATTTTTCACTTTAGTTTTAAATGTCTTAAACACATCAAATCCTTCCAACTTATATTTAAGAAGATCCACATAACCAAATTTAGAATAATCATCAATGAATGTGATAAAATAAATCTTTTCACCTCTATTGGGATAGACATCTCACCACAAATATCAGAAATAATAATGGCAAGAGGCTCATTAGATCTTTCCACATTTGGAAAAGGCGTACGTGTCATCTTACCCATTATACATGCCTCACAAATACCAAAATCCTCCCACTTAAAGTGCAAAATTCTAGAATTAATAAGCCTCGTAATTCTATTTATACATATGTGACCAAGTCGTAAGTGTCATAAATAAGATTCTGAGGATGTGTTTCTATCATTAGTATTCTCTATTATGGAGTTATTTTCACCAACTAAGCAATCAATATTGTCATTATTTGATAGTTTATCAAGAAAATAAAAGACCTTCTTGACAAGTTCTAGTATGTACCAATTTCCCAGTGAGCAATATTTTAACTCTTCCTTTTTCAAATAGTATTTCATAACCAACAGATTCTAATTGAGCAACGGAAATTAAATTGCTTCTTATGTTGGGTGAATATAAAGTGCCATGTAATAATAATTTTCTTCCATTCGGGAGTTTTAGGACATAATTTTCAATTCTATATACATCAGCTTTAGCATTAATGCCCAAAAAGACATATCTATTTCCCCTTATAATTGTTTGCATAGAAGTAAAAGCGCTATGATTCTAGTAATATGAGATGTAGTACCAGAATTGACAACCTAGCTATTTAGAAAAGTAGTAATAAGCAAAGATTGAGTGCATACAAAAATATTAGATATATCGTCAGGTGAAGAACTCAACTGGTTAAAAGTTTTGGTTCTTTTGCTCATTCTGCTTCTTCTATTTCCTATAGTTAGCTCTAAAATACCAATACTGACCATAGTTGTTGTAACATCCTGATTTTCAGAGCCTTTAAAGCTTTTAAAATAAAATTCACCAGTTTGATTTTTTGGAATTAATAAAGGCTTAAGTTGAATTTTATTAATTAAAAGGATTTAATATGAATAAATTAAATAATAACATCTACTAAAAATATTTTATTTGGGTTCATTGTGTTTCAAAGAATTTTCTGTGATTGTTTTGGATTTATTTGATATTTTCTAGAGCTTAAGAGACTTTATTTGAATTTCTAAAAATAGAAAAATCCCAAATACCCCTAAAAAGCCAAGTGGGCCGAAGCCCATTCCCTCCGGCTCGATCTAGCAGACCCGACCTGTGCCTCAGCCCAGCTCACTTCCACCTGCGCCACACGTCGTTCATCCGCGCCCGCTTCGCTTGGCGGATGGCTGCCACGTGTCGGCCATTGGCCTTCTCTCCTCGCCCATGCCCCTGTATCCCGTCTGTCCGTGTGTCACCGTGTGTCATGATCTTCGTTTCGGTCTCTTGCCACTGTCTTCGAGTTGGAGTCCTTAGCGCCCGTGCCATCTTCAACTCGACCTCCATGCCGTGAGAGCCCTAGCCTCCTCAGTGTCCATGTATAGAGCCGCAGCCGCACCTCAGGCTCTGCATCTCCCGAAGCAACGCAGCCCTTTGCCTTCACCGCTTCTCCGTCATCGCCTTCATCGTTGTCTTCAGCGTTGATATCTGTCGTCATCTTCAATTCCGGCCATCGAGCTTCGCCTTTGTTCGCCACCTTTCCGTCGCCGTTCGCCAGGCTGTGGCACCGGTGAGTTGTTGGTCTGATGCCATTGCTCGCCATTGAGCACTTGCTGGTGAGCCTCACCTCACCATTCCACCCTCATCATTGACCAGCCACCGCCCCTCAGTAGCCCGTCCCCTGCCATTCGTTCGCCGAAGCGTCACCTCGGTTCGCGTGCCCGATCGACGGTTCGTCTTCTCCGTGCACCTAGTCCACCACGCACCGTGCTACTGATAGCTGGGGCCCACACATTAGATGCACTATGCTGTAGATCGGTGAATCGAGCCTCGTCAACCCTAGCTGAGTCAGCTGCCACCTCAGCCCTAGATCCAATGTGTCAATGCCACATCAGCCTTACCTACCACATCAGCACGCCCAGTCACACGTGCACTACTCTATACACCAAGTTCACTGTAGACTGCATATTTTATGAGCCGGGTCCACAGCATAGTAGGATTTCCGAATTTCTAGTGTTTTCTTTATATTAGATTTTCCAAGAATTCGTTCTTCTCCGTCCTAGCTCCGATTGACCCAATTCTTTTTCCTAAATTCATATAAAATTAAGCTCTACCTTTTGGTTCTAGTTTTGAAGTTTTTGGTGTTTATTTGAATTTATTTTGTGCTTTATTTCGTTTTCTCTCTCGGTAGATCACACTTTCGAAGGAGTTAAAGCAAGATTTGAAGATCAAGACCCATTAACCGAGCAAGGCTCAGGCAAGTCATTTTCTTTGATCATTTTAAACCCATATTTCAAATATATTATGTATTATTTTGTTTTAAATTATCATGCATTGCTATTTTATTATAAAACCTTTGTATTGGTAATTAATGAACAATTTTATTAATTCCTCCTAGATAATTTGAATGCCATGATTCTATTGTCACCAGAGGATGGGTAATTAATTAGTGATGCAATACTAGTTGTCACATGGGTTGTACGTTTAAATTACTTGGCCATGCTTATAGTTACGATGGGATCATCATCATATGTGGTTAATTAATTAAGACTTAATGAGATATTGAATCGTGATTGCCGCAGTTACAAAATTTGTCTGCCATGGCATGGGAGGTGTCATTGGGGTTGGTTATACAAACTAATTTTTCACTTGGACGAGTGATCGTGCAGTAAAGAGGGAAGTGTGGATTCACTTCAAGGGATATGGAAGTTTCGCCCCAGTAATGTTAAGGACCTAACTTTGTGTGCCATTATTGATCTGAGCTTTACCGTACAACCACATGTCTAGTATGGGACAGATCTGGCTGAGATGAATGTGGTGTGGTCATAGCCATGGATCCACATTGGCGCAAGAGGGGGCTGGGATGGTGAAACCTTAGCGTGGCGGAACTGGGTTAAGATTGAACATTGTAAAGGCCTTGTTATGACATTCTTGGTCAACATGCCAAAGGAAGCATGTTATACTAGTGACATTACAAGATGGTCATATCATGTGGGTAAAGTTGTACAACCTCTGCAAAGTGTAAAACTATTCGAATAGCCGTGTCCCCGGTTATAGACAATGCTCGGTGATTCCACACGAGGGGTAGAGTTTTTATAAAAATCTGGATGGGTTAAGTTGGGAGGTTCATTACGTGAATGGTAGTTCACAGGTGGTTTATTGGAGTGAATAGTCAGTTCACTTGTGGTTACTCTCAATTCCTTTGATTATTACTTATTAATCATTTTCAAAGTTTGCTTTCCATCTATTTATAGTATTTACTTTAATTGTTGCTTTCTACAAAATTAACCTTTCAGCCATCCTTTGGTAAGCCTTGCATACTATATTGCTTCTTTGTTATAAACGACTTGCTGGGTACTTTATGTACTCACGGCTATATTTACATTTGCTCAGTTGAGGAAGAAGAACCATATCAGCAGGAGGTACCAGAAGGAGGATACTTCAACGACTTCGTAGATTAGGACTTCGCTCCCCCAGTCGATTGCCTGTGGGCATGTCAAATAGCTACTACGTTTATTTTTGTTTTTCGTTGCAAGTTTCTTAAGCCATTTGGGTTGTTATATGTAAGCTTGGCCATAAGGTCATAACTCTAATAATTATTAATAATATTTGAGTCTTTTCTTAGTAAATCATGATATGGTCGATATTTCATCTTTGTTTATACTGTGTGCACTAGCATGATTATGGACTAGTACAGAATATGCAGGAGAGTTCGGATCAGCAGATTTGGGTCCCAACAGTTGTGACATTTGAAATTCTTATACTTATCATTCTTCTGAAATGAGTGACAATTTCCATGATCATCCCAATCACGTTTCTTGTTAAGCTTTGCTCTTAAATCACCATTAGGCTTCCTCTTTTGCCAATTCCTTTTATTATTACATTTTTCTCTCCAAGGTGTAACTCGGAATTGTGAGTATTTCTTTCCTTTCCCTGAGGGAGTTTTCTATCTTCTTCTATGAGCAAATGATGTCTCAGAGTGCACATATTAAGTATCCTTTCAGAATGATAGAAAAATATTTTAAATTATTCCCATGAATTTGGCAAAGAGTTGTTCTAAACATGAATTGCACTTCTTTAGAAAAAGGATAGACAATATTTTTTAAATTTCTCTGCTAAAACACAGAGTTTATGGAGATGCTCATTAATTGAAGTGCTATTATACATCTTAGTAGAGAGAAACCAATTAACAAGATTAAACACTTTAATAAGATAGATTTCACCAAAATCTTATTCCAGACTGCACATTCTGTTCACCCTCATACTCAACAGCTAAAGAATCAGTCATTCATCCCAACATGAAAAGACCAAACCTGTTGTGACAACCCGCCTGCATGCACAATATGTCAACCAGTGCAAAAACTCCCATGTGTGATGAGGACAGAGTGCTTCACGACCAGTAGTCACTAAATAGGAAGAGATAGATAATTTTCTATATTTTCTAAAGATATCATAGTTTAATATACTTGCATGTGTAGATTAAAATATATGGAATTATTAATTTTGCTATCTAAAAGATGACAGATCTGTCTTTTGGGTTAGAAAAGGGCTTTAGATGATTTAATTTGTACATTTGATCAACTAAGAAGTTGTAGAAAATTTTGTATAGATTTTACAACTGGTATGGTTTGCTATAATATGATGTGGAAGTTGAAAGTTATGATGATTTTAGTACTGGGTCAACAGCAGCGGCTGTCTGTTAAAGGAGAAAATTGTGGATTTGGGGAGCATGTAGGAGTGTTGTCGATTGAGTGTTGTATTGTACTGTTGTAGCTTGTGTTAAGTTTGGGTGCTTACTGTAGGAGGAGTAACTTCTCGGTTGGTGTCATCTTCTAATCAGCTCAATCATTGTAACTAGAGAGGCATGTGCATAGTAAAATGATAGTTGGTAGTTGATAATTGTTCATTGTTGATTTAATTATGTTATGCAATATTTAATCATCTTTTATTCTATATGATATTAATTTGATAACAAATATGATATGTAGTAAAATGATAGAAGATTTCATTCATGACATGACATATGTATTATTAGCCAGAGCAATGAAAAAGTCAAATAGCTATGAGTAAAACTATTTGACTAATCTAATGTGCTCTTGAGTAAGACCAGAGAGGTAGGCACCTCCATGAGAGTGAAGGGAAAGACCTACTTCAATAGGCAGCTCCACGGGATGGAGATAGAGGGTGGCATCGACGTGTGTATCCTCCGCTATACCGGTATAAGTTACAGAAGGGACATGAGCATGAGCATTGCATTCCACTAAAAAAATTGATGTGAGAAAAGAGAATGGTGGAAATTGATAAGTGAATTAAGTATGTTATTGTTTCTATTGTTTTATTATGTACTTGCCGAGTTGTGGACTCACCCTTAGTTATTTGTTATTTTTAGATGAATGTTAAAGGCGACATGCATGGGTGGAAGTAGGACATAGATTATTGCACTTTTATAACTCTTCACTCTACCTAGCAATTCATCACTTATGGACATGAATAATTTCGTAACTCCCATTGTAATAATTGGATAATTTATGGTTTCCCTTGGTTTCTTGATACGTAATATTGCTACTAGATGCGTTCCTTAGTTTAGACTTATTTATGACTCATCTTGACAATTATTTGGTTCATCTTAAATTCAATTTGTGGTATATCATGTTGCTAATATTTATGTTTATTATCATATTGAATGTTTATTCTTGAAATCTAGTTGATGGTAACACTTGACTATTAGTTTAAATTGGTAGTGATAGTAGTTATAGGTAACATCTTAGGCTTTTGTTAAGCCAAGGTATTACATAAATTATCTCCAAACTTTGTTAATAATTTAATTAATTTTAGAAAATATTTTTTTAGCTGCTAAAAATTAGAAAAGCTTTCAATAAATGCTTAAAATTTCAAAAATCCACCAAAATGTAGAAAATGATTATTTGAACACAATTTAATTAGTAATTAGGATTTTGGGATGTTACAAGTATGAAGTGTAGAAAGGGAAAAATATAATAATTAGCTAATTACCATAAATGTATCTCTTGGTTCACGTAATGAGTCTTCTAGATCTGGTGCATTACACTAAACTCTCTGCATATTTACATAATGCTCAAGTGAAATTGAAGAGAGCCAAAATTGGATTAAAATTTTGACAAATACCTTTTTGTGGGAATGCACTACTTGTTGTTTAATATTGTCATGATTAGTTGTTTGGCAAGTCATCTACAAAAAGTATATCAAGTTTGAGTAAAATTTATATATAAAATTTAAAATATAATCATAATTACAACTACTGGTTCATTGTTCCCGAGGCTTGTCTACTTGTTTAGCAATTCTTGAATAGATGATGAGCTATCTATTGTAGTAATATTTATGTTCTTGAGATAATGTGATGTACAACAATAGACTTATTTAGGAATAGAAATCAATCCATGACATGCACTTGGCCATGTTTTTCATTTCCCAATACTTGATGTAAAGCATCACCTCTCCATGCAACTCTACATTTGTCATTCTGTGCCAACACTGGTTGTTTATCAATGAGGTTTTCCAATGCAGCCTAGAAATGAATGATGAATGCATACTCTAGAGGTAATAATAACTTGATATTAGAAAGCAATTATGTGTGTATATAGCATACCACTTGTTCATCTTTATCTTTGCCCCCTTTGTTTTTGTGGGTTGCTAAGTAAACATTTGTTCTATGAGGCTACTTCTTTTGATGATAATATCAGTAGGGGGTACAAAAACATAAAGCAAAACACACATAACAATAATTAACAAAAGTACAAAACAAAATGATTTACCAAGTCCTCTGCCCAACATGCATAGCTCTTTGTCCTTACTAAATGGGGATTCTTCAACACAGCATGACTTATTTTGTTCTTCTCACTAAGGGCCTATTATTAAAGCAATGCACTACTAATTAAATCACATCATTCGTGATTTATTTAACATTTGCATAACTATACATATTTAAATGGAGCAATAGTACAAATGTTGTTGCACTTTTATTACCTTCGCTTTTTTGACTTCCAATATTTGACAAATGCAACATGTTGATCTTTATCAACATTATCTGGGCAATCCTATATAAAGAGGATCTTTTCTTCTTCAGATTAAAAAGTTTTTTCTTTAGTGTTGCCTTGTAGCACCTCCAATCTCTTCTAGTTGTTTTCAGATCCATTTCTCACGTGAACGAGGGTACATAAACTTTGTGTAAAATAAAATAATTGCCATTGTATATAAGTAGATGCATCAATGTATGAGGTATAAGATTATGAGTAGAAACCATAATCAAAGCATTGTATTTATAATATCTTATCATATTCTACAAACCTCTGCATATTGAAGTATTGTTAAGTCTCCACCATCCTCTGAGCTTTCTCTAGTCCTCCATGTCTAATGAACAATAACCTCCATTTCTTGCTAGTGTACCTAGCATGGGTATTTATTTATTCGATGCCTTAGGCTGGGAACCTTGAAAATCATTTGACCATTCTTTACCTCAGGTATGAAATGCAAGATCTCCATGTCATCGAGACTCTTCCTTAGATGGTAGCTCTTTCAAAGGCCTATAGGCAAATGTATGGTATGAGCAAACTCAGGGCTATGTATAATATTTTTGTTCCACATATTCTGATGCGCTATGATGTGGGTAAATGAATACTCATGGTGCTTGTGCCAAATTGAATTGTGAAGTGGAAAGGTTGTCTGTGTACATGTAATTTGTTCTTGTGAATAGCGCATGAGTACATGACCAACATCTGATATTCTACTTCCCCTATTTTTTTAGCTTTTCTACAGTCATTGTGCTTGGTTCAATATGGCCCCTATTTGAAGATTATGTGGAAGTTAGTACTGAATCCCTAAATATTTTGATTTCTATGTTGTTGTTCCAGGTTGAGTTCCACTCCAGTTCAAGAAACGCAAATGGTGTTGTAATTTGCTATAGATGACAATACAAAAGTTCTGAGTTTGAATCCTAGGATTAGGCTTGGGTGCCTACCTCCTCCTTTTAATGAGTTTTAGAGCAGTGAAAATTGAATCATCAAAATTTTGCTGATATACCTTAGTTACCGCTAGGTTTCAATAAAATTACAAACATGACAAAAATATTTAGATTTAAATTCTAGAAAGTATTAAAACCTATTGAAGCCTACGTGTAGTGTAGATCACACACTAGCCCAGCGGCAAGACATGGTTGACGTGCGTATGAGGCCCCTAGTTGGAATACCGAGTTTCCAATGTTTTTCTTAACATTTTCCTGATCCAATTGTTGATGCGTGGTCCCATAGCAGTGATAAGGAAAAAGATAGAAAAATAACAAACTTGCTAGGCATGGGGTTTAAACCAACAATGGACAAGACCCAAGTGTGCATCCTCGCCATTGCGCTAGCTTCATTGATGTGGTGAAATATCGGTTGTGGTTTCTTTTATCCTAGTTTAGTACACAAAATTTTGTTCACCATCGTTTATTGGATAGCTTCATGATACTCACTACTTTTTCAAAACTACATAGTTTCCCGTGTGTCAAAGCCCCATCTTGGCCTAAATGTAAGAAAAAAGTTTAATTTGGCAACCTACAATTGCCAAAATATATGATAAATTTGCATGAGTGTCATGCTATTCAAGGCAACTAGCGTATATTTACTTTTTTTTACATATGTGAAGAATAGTGAGGGTGGCAGACAAATTTGGTCAAGAATAGAGGGGGTATGTTGTTGGTTCACACGTTATATTGCAATTAAGTCATGTGTTACAATGTGTCTCTATATATGTTACTACAGTATTATTCTGTAACTCATATTCACACCTTACGACAATGTGTTATAATGTCCCTATATAACACATATTATGTGTTGCTGCAGTAATTCCCTATAACACTTTTCACACCTCATTAAGTATGTGTTATAAGGTGCCTTCGTAATGTAAATTATGTGTTACCGAAATATCTCTTTGTAACACATTGTTCAATATGTTATGGGAATGTGTTACAAAAGATATATTTTGTAGTAGTGGTTCTAAACTGATATATAGGCAAATTCATAGATCCTATATATTTCTATTGTGTATAATTAGACACCACAGGTAATGATTCTTCGAAGTTTGGTTAGCCCTTTCATCGGCCACATAGACAAAAAGAGCTAGCCTTTGAAGAAACACTTCTAATAAACCTGAATTCATTATGTTGGATGCGGATGGCAAAAATCCATGTAGGATGGGCCACGTGTTTATATTAGCTTTTATTGATGGCTTTTGGCTGTGACTTATGTCTTTTAGCTAAAAATGAATAGAAATGGCTTGAAAGAAATGGCTTTTGGAAGGAGGGGCCAATGGTGAAAAAAAGTGAGGAAGAGATGTGTGTGCGTGATGGGAGCTAAAGGAGTGGGGGTGCATGATGCATTCGTGACCCTTACCTTATCCCAAAGCGAGATGGTAGCGAGAGGAGTGGAGAAACTGCTTTGAAAAGCCAGGTGCTCGTATTGGCTTTTAACTTTTTTAAACAGAAGCTAGAAGCAGAAACCAATACAAATAGGGTTGTAGTGAGGCCTTATTTGCATAGACTTATTAGACCTATTCCCTTTAGGACGAAGGATTTAGTTTCAATCGCTTGTTCATCTGAATGGATTGGGCCTAATCACTGTTCACCTTTTAAATTTCTTGGCCTATAGCAAAAAATAATCCTACCCAATGTAAGAGCTTGCCACAGATCATGCTCTATTTCTCCGCCATGCCTAGTACTCTACTAGACATGGGCCAAAATTGAAGTCAAGATAGCTAGGAACCACTTTTCTAATGGGCCAGCCACTTAGTTTCAGCAACGAATAGGTAGCGTAATTGGAAGCTAGATTCCAATTCCACGCATGTGAAGATCATAAGATAACTCATTTAGAAACACCAGCATGATAACTCATTTACAAAAACCAACATTTGTATCAAATCCAGTGACTTATTTTAACCAAGCAACTCATCATGCTGCTATGGCCCATCATAATCGAAACCATCCAACCTCCAACATTTTCCATGAATTAAACCCGTGTTATCTTTCGTTTCCTTTTCCTCCTGATCTTGTATAATTTGCAACTTGCGCCTTCACTTTGTGACATAGACCAGGATACAATGTCGTGCATAGGATGGAAATGGATAGAATAGTCTCAACTACGAATACAAATCTATATTTTTAAAATGAATATGGATATGAATATAAATTCATATTTTTAAAACGAATACGAATATGAATCGAATATGTACTTAATTTGGTCGAATGCGAATATCCGAAATTTTTGTAACAAATCTCGGTAGAACAAATTTATGTAACATAACTACATGTTTACACGAGCTAGAATGGTAGCGCATAGAGTTGGAAATTATACAAAGTAATTTTCACTTTTTACTTCTAAATCTTGATTCATCAGAAATTGCTTCCTACAATCATTCCTAAGGAGGTCGCCATGGATGGAAACGGATCGAATACGAATCGAATAGTCTCGAATATGAATAGGAATATTCTTGAATATGGATACAAACATTCTCGAATATGAATACAAACATTCTTGAATACGGATTTTGCTTACCACATTCGTGTTTTCTCGGATACGAATATCGGATAAAATGGATTATCCTTTATTGTTTCCCATCCCTAGTCGAGCACCATTACTAGACAGAATTTATCATTCCATTTGTGATGTGTCATCAATTGCCCAAGTGAAATGATTCAGCATGCAGTACAAAAGAAACTTATCATGTTGCATCTTGTAGGTCAATGCCAAGTTCATTAATCACGAAATATGGTGCATAATTAAGCACTAACATGTCCTTTTTCTTGGATGGGATCAATAGGTCACATAAAGAGAGACATGATTGTGCACAAGTAAAACTTTTTTATTTTGAGAAAGTGCACAGGTAAAACTTAACATTGAATTAATTCCTGAAGGAAAATCCTTTATTTTCTCAATGGGTATAAAAGGTGCAGCACCGTGTGAGAAGTCCAAGGTTAATTAGTGATGAACAATAGGCATATTTGTAGAGTTTGTTTTTTATTTTGCAAAACTTGGCAAAATTCAGTTTAGTTAGTGTAACCAGCTTGATTGGCATGCAGGACCGGTCAGACCGCTGGACTTATGTGGTTCAACCCCTACGATTTTGAGTTGGGCCTTTTTGGTGTACTTTGAGAAGTGGTGGTTAGACCAGATTAGGAGTCACGGTTTGACCAACCATTGGTTGATGGTCGGACCAGAGTTAAGTTGGGTGGTCTGACCGGTATTGAAGATGTGGTCACATCGGTGTCCTATTACCGGGAAAGGTTTTGAATCAATTTGAGCTGGTCTGACCGGTCAATGGTTGGCGGTTTGACCAATAGGCAGTCTGACCATCATGAAGAGAGCAGTTAGACCGGTTGCTGCGGCCAGAGAACAGTGAGAGATGGTCTTGAGTAGTTTGAGTGTCTGCATGGCATAGGAGTCGTTGGTTGGTTATGTTGTATTGCATGATGCATTGTTTTGATTAACATAAGTCAAGTACATGGAATGTGTGCCCAAGATGGTTGCTTGGTCTTTGGATATGTAGGTAGCTTGAAGAACTCTAGCGGTCAAGGCAAGGTGACTAGGATTAGGTGGGAGAGCTAAGGTCCATACGATTGGGCAAGTTCGGGTAGGTCTACGTGGCTCAAGTAGGAAGTACATAAAAGATGAGGATCGTGAATAAGCAAGTTGGTACATATAGTGTGCTAAGCGATTTAGGCCGATGCAAGTAGAGACAATCAAGGGAGACCAAATGCGTGAAGACTTGATGACAAGTCATAACACATCATAGGCTACACGTCAAAGCATAAGAAGATGCTTTGATGTGAAGACTTGGTATGGGAAGATGCCCAGAAGCTTCACCGGTGGTATTTTGGGAGTTTAACAAAATATTGGGTTGAGCCTTGGACAAAATTGTGACGCGAAGTGGCACAAAGGAGAAGTGGTTTAGGTCAAGATGAGTCAGGATGGCTAAGTGGATCAACCACTAATGTTTTAGCGGGCTGACTCTTGTAAATACTTTGAGAAGCATTCGTGAGTATGTAAAACCTATGTTAGTGAAGTTGGGGACTAACCCCATATGCTTAGCGGGTTGAGACCCACGAAGAGATTCAGGTTATACGAGGGAGGAGAGGGGAGAGCTAGGGTCAAGATATTTTAGTCTAAGTCTTATGTAGCTTCTTCTCTCCCTCCTCAAACCTATGTGAGAACTTGTGTGAGTGAGGATGGTGGTTTGGTCATAGATCAAATATTTCATTCCTTCTTTGTGTTCCACTTGTTCTTATCTTGGGTTTCATGTTCTTGAGTTAGAAATTCAAAATCGTGACCTAGGTGTCTTTAGCCCAAATTTTAGCATAGATTGTTTTGCTTGGACATGTGAGAGTAGATCTGAAAGACCTCATATCTTAGATTCCCATGAGTAAGAAATAATTTGGATGTTAGGGTTTTTGGTGCTATTGAGGCATAGTATCAATTTACTTCAAATTGATGAAACCATGTCCAAGAACCTCATGTTTCTTACCTTGATCTGATTTCTAACATCTTAGATAAGGTGTGTTCAAAGTTTCATGTTATTTGGAGTTTTTATGTGAAAGTTGTGCCATTTTTAGTTTTCAAAATCATGTTGATTTTCTGTTCTATGCATAGCGAGAGGTCAGACCATCATTATAAGAGAGGTCAGACCATCCATTACACATAAGTCAAACCGTCCATAATTATCAGCGATCAACATCGATCAGACTACCCATGATTATCAAGAATCATTTTGTTCGGTTTTTCTTAGAGATTTCATTATCAGTGCCTAGGCCTTCATACTCATAGCTTTTCTTAGCTATTGGAATTGAAGTTGGTAGAGTAATATGATCTTGCTGGTCTTCATAGGCACTGGAGTAAAAAGTTAATAATACCTGGGAAAAATAGAAACAATCATCACCCCCTTCCCACTCTAATTGCCTACTTCGGTCCTACAAAAAGCAACCCCAAAAGCGGATACATAGATAATTGGACACTTGTTCTCCAGCCCATATTGACATGAAGCAACGAAATTTGCCATGTGGATAAGTCGACTCCAAAGAGAAGGGGATAAGGCAACGGTCACTAGGGTATGATGAGGTAGATCGACAATTGGTACATATTGCGGGGTCCTTCGTGAGGTCTGTCGACGAATTACAGGACCTAGAAGCTGTTTGAGGACCACATTAAGACTGCTCGAAGGCCTTGTTCCAGGGGTTCTGTTCGCCCATTGTTAGCTTTAGCTTAGAATCTTTGACTTTAATTTCTGTAAAAAAACAAATAAATGGCGCGGCTTTTTAAATCAGATTTTCTGAATGACTTCTTGAGCCTAAAACTATGTACATCATCATCTACTACCATATCAAAAAATACAGACAAAAACTATTAACCATAGTCAAAAACTGTCAGCCACAGCCTAAAAATCCAAAAAAAATAGAGCCTTCATTTATTGAGTCTAATGTAAAACTGGCCACTTCCTATCAACCTCACAGGTACAATATGTGCTCCTTTCGTTCATAAATACTTGTCGTTCTCGATCAATACACAGTTACATAGGAAAAATGTTTATATCAAAATTGGCCAAAATACTCTTTGATAATTAATTCAATTATCCCTAGGCGCACCACATGTGTGGTGGTGCAGGAGGGGAGGTGACAAATAAATAAAGGCAAAATTGAGAACTTATGTGTTAAAAAGTGTAAGTGATAAGTATTTGTGAATAAATAAAGCATTTATAAAGCACGATTATTTGCGAACAAAAGGAGTACTCGAGAACCATACACCCAGAGTGAGCTGTAGCCCGAATCCTATCTTGGGCGGATTGTCCTGTTGCATGGAAGGAGAATGAGGGCATGTTTTCTTGCTTCAGTTTATAATTTATGGCTACAGTTTATAACTTTTGAGTTGTTCGTGAGAGAGAGTATGAAGTAATAAAAATTCATATACTGTTTTATCGATATAAATGAAGTCGTTATAGTGTGTACTACAATCAACTTATAAACACCGTTTTAAAAATATGCTTTGTTTGAAAAAAGTTACCATAAAAAATTAAAAAGTAGTTTTAAAAATTGACAAGGAGAGATTCTCAAATCGGACGGTGGGCCATTGGCATCAGCTGGCTCACGGCGAGTGACGATGACACGTCGGACAATCAACGGAGACCGCAGAGGATGGCGATGAAATGGTGCCACGTCATCCACAGGTAGCACCAATTCACCAACCATGAATAGGGCTGGATATCGAGCTGGCTCGGCTCGGCTCGGTCTGGCTCGGTAGGATAACGAGCTGGCTCGAGCTGGCTCGTTATAACTAACGAGCTAAAAAGCCAGCTCGGCTCGGCTCGACAAAAAGCTCGAGTTAGCTCGTTTGGCTCGTGAGCCAGGGCCAAAAAATATCTCCATCATATATTCATCCATGGAAGTTTGGCTCGTTTGGCTCGTTAGGCTCGTTTGGCTCGTTTGGGTACAATAGAGTACAAATTAACACATGCATGGCTCGTTTGGGTACAATAGAGTACAAATTTACACATTAACACATGCAATAGAGTACAAATTAGGTCCATGGAAGCAGCATATGCATATCTAAATTCCTGGAAGCATGGCTCGTTTGGCTCGTGAGCGGCTCGCGAGCTGGCTCGAGTTGGCTCGTTATAGCTAACGAGCTAAAATCTTGGCTCGGCTCGGCTCGTTATCCTAACGAGCCGAGCCGAGCCGAGCCAGCCACGAGCCGAGCGAGCTAACGAGCTTCGAGTTTTTCGTCCAGCCCTAACCATGAACCAGGCAAGACATCCAAACAAACAGTGGGAGCCGTGTGGCCAATCGGCGGCGGCCACGTGGTCCTCCGTGTAGACTGGATGAGATCGTTAACAGTAAAGGTGTAGTTGGGTGTCCGGGGAAGCCTAGATCATGGTCATGGCACTTCGCCACCTTAATTAAAATGGCTTGGTTCAGAAATCGCACGCTGCAGGATGGTGATTGGTTTATGGAAATGGTGGACAGCTTTACATGATACATGTTCAACCGTTGTTCATGTATTTTTTTTCCACAATCCACCAACTTTTGTTGCAGCCAACAAATCCTTAATGTTTACTAAGGAAAATCCTCCTATTTCGTACAATTGTCTCCATGCATGCCACGCGGTAGCATAGTGTTACATAGAGGGGTAAACACAAAAGCATGCTAAAAGAAGCCACCGGGTTCCCTGTTATAGGCTAGAAATTACCATATTTTAAAAGAGATAGATTTATGATGTTTATTTTAATAGATCCATATTATAATAGTTTAGACTAATCGGATATAGATATTAGATATGCTACGGTTGTATAAAAATATAACTATATTTTTTGAATAAAAGATATTAAAGTTATATAACAAATACAATTTTATTTTGAAATATAAACATATATATTGTACTATCTATAGCAACACAATTGTGCAAGCAATATACACTTTGCAAGGTGATCTAATACATACAACCTCTCCAGCCAATCCCCTACTTTCCTCTAGTGCTTGGCTTTGCCACATGGTATGCCAGGCTCTAGCCTGTCGTAGATGGAGGTGCTCTAATCACTTCACATTATACTTGTCACCTGTTGTCTATAGGGTGATATATACTAACTAGTAAACTAGTTGATACATAGAGATAGCCTGATCTTCACGGTATGAACTGTAATGTTTCCTTCCTTTCCCTTGTAGCTAGGGGTGAGAAGCAGTAACAGATAATCTGTTTTATCCGATATTCGTATCTAGGAAAACGCAAATGTGATAAACAAAATCCATATTTGAAAATGTTCATATTCGTATTTGAGAATATTCAAATCCGTATTTGAGAAAATTCATATTCGAACTATTTGATTCGTATTTAACCCGTTTCCAGGAAAAACCCGGATGAATTTTGTGATTCGAAATTTGAATTTGGGCAGTTTGAAACTGTAACATCCCAAATATTAGGGCATGCAAAACTGAGAAAATTTTTAAAATTTTTGAATGCCTTTTTGTTCCCTTGGTTTTTTATTGGAGTTTCCTTGAAAGGTTTGAATTATAAATCAAAAATTAAGACCAAGTTATAAAAACCAAAGAGATGATTAAAAGTTGGCATGAGAAAACTCATGATGGAAACCATCCTAAAAAGCTATGAGTATAAATTTTGGCACTAAAAATAAATCATTAGCTGAATGTATGTGCGTTGCTACGGATTTTTAAAATTTATCATACTACATGTTTTAAAACTCACAGGTGGTAAAAATTTTTAAAATATGCATACAAACATGTTCTAAAAGTTTTTAAATCCGTCAAGTAAGTCGGAAGCCGTCGATCACACCTCGTGGTCAAAAGTCGAAAGATATCGACCACACCTCGTGGTCGTATGTCGGGAACCCTCGAGCACACCTTATCGTCCATCGCTGGTGGTCGTAAGTTGGCAACGGTCGACGATTGATCATGGTCCTAAATCGGGAGCATTCGACAATGGCTCATGGTCATACATCGGAAGCCGACGACCATCGTTCGTGATTGTAAGTCAGAAGCCATCGAGGATACCCCGTGGTCATAAGTCGGAACACATCGACCAGTGCTCGTGGTTATAAGTCGGAAGACATCGACCATACCTCGTCATCGTAAGTTGAAACACACCGACCAGTGGTCATGGTCGTAAATTAGAAGCCGTCGATCACACCTAGTGGTCGTAAGTTAGAAGTCTTCAACCATCACGCGTGATTGTAGGTCAGAAGCGGTCGACCATCACTGGTGATCGTACGTTGGCAGGTCGCTGGTGCGCTTGTGCCCTGTCACCCAACTGCCGACGCTAGCCTACTCGGCCCTGACTTTGACCACGGCCTCAACTTCAACCATGGCCTTGACTTCGACTACTGCCCTTTTTAACTTCGACCACTGCCCTTCGACTTCGACCATTGCCCCTTTAACCACTATCCCCTTCGACCATAGCCCTTTGACGTCGACCACTTCCCCCTTCAACCACGACCCTCTTCAAGACAATGGCTTATGGTCATACATCAGAAGACGACGACCATCATTTATGGTTATAAGTCGGAAGCCATCGAGGATACCTCGTTATCGTAAGTTGGAACACATCGATCAGCGCTTGTGGTCTTAAGTTGGAAGACATCGACTACACCTCGTGGTCATAAGTCAAAACACATTGACCATTGCTCATGGTCGTAAATTTGAAGCCGTCAATCACACCTCGTAGTCGTAAGTTAGAAGCCATTGACCAACGTGCGTGATCGTAGGTCAGGAGCGGTCGACCATAACTGGTGGCCATATGTTGGTAGGCCTCCAGTGCACTTGTGCCCTGTCGCTCGACTGTCGGCGCCAGCCTGCTCAGCCCCGACTTCGACCACGACCCCGAGTGTGTGTACTAACTACTGATCATGAGACTAGTACTAAGGAACACACATGCGGCGACCCCAGGCCATCCCCCTAGAAACCGGTAACCATTTCAGTAACCGGTCAAAAACTGGTGAAAAACTGGCAAAACCGCTAGAAATTTGTTTTACCGCGATTTGAAAACCAAATTAAGTACATATTCGATTCAAATTCATATCTGTTCTGACATTTGATTTGTATTCATAACCAAGAGTATTCAAATTTGTATTCGTATTCGTATTTGAGACCATTCAATCGTATCCAATCTATTTCCATCCCTACTTGCAGCTAGGGCTTTGGGAGATCCTCTTCTTCCTTGCGGCCAGCGAAGGGGAAGCTAGGGTTTTGGTAGCCCCCTTACTCCTTGTGGTAGTAGACAGATTAGGGATTCCTCCTGATGATTCTGGACAATAAATGGCAGTAATTGACTTCTCTCTTGCGATGTAGATGACTTAGGGTTTTTGGCCAAATCCTAACTCCTCCCTCCTTGCGGCTGGGCATTTAGCAACAACAATGAAAGAATAAGAAGATTAAACAAGAATATGTTGCACAAACTAGAAGCAATCAGCCAAGCTCTACCTAAACCGTGAGTATTGTTCACCAATTGAGAAGGGGGAATTGTATAGATTCAATCGATGACTTGAGATCAACAACGAAGCCTCTCCATTTATGGGATCACATCAAACCCTTATTGGGAAACTCTAATCAAGCACACACAGAATTGCACCACAAATCTATCATGACTTTTCTGTATTTTCTCAAGTCAAGGAAATCTGATCTAAGGTTACATAGGGTATGCCCCTTAGCCTTATATTGGTGCCTAGGCATGGCCATACACAGCAAACACGCGCACGGCTCAATGACCGAACATAACACCAACTCATGCACAAAGCCTAGCCTATGGTCAACTCAAACCGATTCAAACACTTGAATTAGGCCAAAAGCTGACTCGGACTACTAGATACTACGTAACAAATCAAAATGGCAAGGAAACTAATATGTATTCAAAAGCAAACTGATGTACATCTGAAAACAAAACCCGACTAGTAGGGGACTCGAATTCTCCCCATAAGGAAATTCATGGCCAACTTGATCTCTTGTTGTCTCACCTTTTCATGGCTCAATTCCTGGCTTGTCTCCTTGTCACGGCACCTTTCCTACCTCACCTCCTTCGTCTTCCCTTCTGGCTCCACATGGCAAAGCCTTCCTGATTGCACATGTCTAGAAGGGATTCTCCCACTCAGATTGCCTTCCCATGTGGTGCTCCTTATTTCTCCATGCTTAAGAAACAATTCCCTTAGCTTAGCTTAGCTCTTTCCTGGCTTGGCTTCCTTATTTCCTGGCTTGTTTCTTTCTTCATGCTCAAGAAATAACCCCCTTTAGCTTGTGTGCACCAGGCCCCCATATGGTTCTCCTATCCGCACACTCATGCAGCTCCCTCTCACACACCCATGTGGCTAGCAGCTCATGTGCCTCCTTGGATCATGTGCTCTAGCCCCATGTGCACAAGCCTCTCTCCCTTAGTCGGACTCCCTCTCCTCCCTCTTGGCCAAAGCTTACTTCTCCTTCTCTTTACTCATAACAACAACTAGTAAGATATTCTCCGATTGTAATGCTGAAGCACAATGCAAAGGAGCAATGGCACTCTTGGCCACATCATCCCCTCCCCCTTCAAGCAAAACTATCATCGGTTTTGGGGTATTCTTCACAAGCTCCTTATTCCTTACAACAATCTCAGAATTGATCTTCTCATCTCGTTTTGGCAGCCATGAATGAAACACACCTATATGCATCAATGTGAACCGATTAGCCCTCCCTTGATGTGTTATATTGCGGTCAAAATGCCATGGATGTCCCAACAGTAGGTGACAGACATGCATGGTCACGACATCATACTCAACCTTGTTTTCATAGCCATCAATAGTAAATGGTATAGACACCTTATGTGTAACTTTTATCTTACCAATATTACGAAGCCATTGCATATAGTATGGCTTAGGATGACACCGTGCGGTCAATGAGAGTGCATCAATCACATTGTTGTAGCTTCCTCCATCGATCATCAACTTGCACTGTTTGCCTTTGGTCTTGCATTCAATTTGGAATACTCCATGTCGTCACCCTTTCTCCATAATTGTGTTTTGTTACAATTCACCTTTTGAGCCATCAAACTTGGACCATCCATCTTAGCATCACAATACACGACTCCTCGCTGGGAATTATCATATTGTTTTCCTTCATGTTCAGCTTCATCTTTATCACTCTCTGATGCATATTCTTCTTGTGTGAGTAGCACCTTCCTTGAATTTGAGCAATCCTTCATCATGTGCCCCTGCCCTTGGATTTGAAGCATTCAATATCACGCATTCTAGCTGTAGAGAAGGCACTAGAATCAGCTTTGGATGCCTCCTTGCTTGTTGTACTCACTATCTTTAATGCTTTTTTAAATGATGTTCCAATCGGTTTAGTGGATGCAACCGGTTTAGAATTTGAACAACCTTTACCTTCTCATTAATTTGAATGCCTCCAACTTGCCACATTGGTGTGTCCAGCCTTGGGTTGTGTGTCTTTCACCTATTGTTCAGCACACTCCGCTTGGTGAAGTAGCTCTTATACGATGTTGTATTGCATCAACTCAACATGATTCCACGTGTTGTCATTTAGCCCTTCAGAGAAATGAGTCATGGTAGCTTCAGCAGACTCACGAATATTGATACGGATTATGAGCACTTTGCATCTCTTGATAGTATTTATTCATGAACTTGGAACCTTGATACAATATTGTAACTTTGTATGCAGCATCCTGAAATAGTACGTTGGTACATCTCCTCCCAAATGTGTGGACAATCTCTTGCATGATACAATTGATCCCACGAAATAATAGCTTACTCGATGAGCTCAATTGAAGCAACAGGAACCTTCTTTTCTTCAAAGTAGTTATGGTTGTCGAAGATTTGATTGACTCACATCTCCTACTCCAAATAAGTTTCAGGTTCAACTCTGCCCTTGAACTCTGGTATGGTGATTTTGATTCGTCCAATGCCATCGTCCTTGAGTTTAGCATCACCTCCGCGATGTACAGCTTGTCCAGCAGCTTGACGATCAAACAAATCATGCCTTTGAGGTCATAGATAGCCTCCATGGCCATCGGACATGTCATCATCGTCAGCACCGTAGTAGTGATCACCGTCATGCCTCACACCAAGTTAGGTGCTTGCTACTGTGCATCGGCCCCTCCTAGCAATGGTAGCCTATCCTCAAAACAATGAAGAGTCACATCCAGATTGTTGAATTACTTCGTGAGATGAATGTTCAACGTGTCTTCAACCTCCATGATTCTTGCATTCACACCATCAATGCTGTGGTCAATATCAGCACATACCACATTCTTTCGATGTTGGATATAGCCAGTGGTAGCATTAAATTATGCACGTACAGTGGGTGACAAGGCATCATCATGGGTCATCTCCCGTAAATTCTCACTATGGTCACCGTTCAATCTACATTTGCTTGCACTCGACATCTCAAAAATAGTAGAAAACAATTGTGTATCGTGATCAATCATGCTCTGATACCATGATGATACGGACCAACTAGTAAACTAGATGATGCATAGGGATGGCCCGATCTTCCCGGTATGAATAGCCGCATGGGTGCATGAGAGGGAGGCCCTCTTCTTCCTTGAGGCCAGCAAAGGGGAAGCTAGGGTTTCGGTAGCCCCTTTACTTCTTGTGGCAGCAGCAAGCTTAGGGATTTCTCCTGGTGGTTGTGGACAATCAATGGAAGCAATCGGCTTCACTCTTGCGGTGTAGATGACTTAAGGTTTTCGGCCAAACCTTAACTCCTCCCTCCTTGTGACTGAGCAATCAGCAACACACAACAAACAAATAAGAAGATTGCACTAGAACATATTGCACGAGCTAGAAGCAATCAGCCAAGCTCCACCCAAACTATGAGTACTATTCACAAATTGAGAAGGGGGAATCATATACATTCAATCGGTGACTTGAGGTCAGCAACGAATCCTCTCAATCCATGGGATCGCAGCAGACCCTAATAGGGAAGCTCTCATCAAGCACGCTCAGAATTGTGCCACAAATCTATTGTGATTTTTCTATATTTTCTTAACTCAAAGAAATTTGATCTAAGGTTACATGGGATATGCCCCTAGGATTATATTGGTGCCTAGGCACTGCCATACATAGCAAACACATGCACGACTCAATGACCGAACTCAACACCAACTCATGCACAAAACCTGGCCTCAGGTCAGCTCAAACTGACTCAAACACATGAATTAGGCCACAGGCCGACTTGGACTCCTAGATTCTATGTAACAAATGAAAATGACAAAGAAACTAATCTGGATTCAAAAGCAAACCAATGTGCATCTAAAATCAAAAGCCGACTAGCTAGTAGGGGACATGGATTCTCCAAACAAGGATATTCATGGCCGATTTGATCTCTTCCTGGCTCACCTTATCACAGCTCCTTTCCCGGCTCATCTCCTTGTCACGGTTCCCTTTCGGGCTCATCCCCTTCGGTTTCCCTTCTGGCTCCACATGGTAAAGCCTTCCTGATTGTGCACGACTAGAAGGGATTCTCCTACTCGGATTGCCTTCCCATGTGATGCTTATTATTTCTTCATGCTTAAGACATCATTCTCTTGGCTTGGTTTGGCTCTTTCCTAGCTTGGCACTCAGTTTGGCTTGTCTCTTTCCTAGCTTAGCACTCAGTTTGGCTCCCTTATTTTCTGATTTGTTTCTTTCTTCATGCTCAAGAAATAACCCCATTTAGCTCACGTGCACAACGCCTTCATACAGTTCTCCTCTCCCGCACACTCATGCAGCTAGGAGCTCATGCGCCTCCCCCTCATGCACCCATGCGGCTAGGAGCTCATGCAAAGGAGCAATGTCACTTTTAGCCACATTATATGGCTTATGCTTTTTGAGGCCCTGTTTGGTACAGCTCCTACTCCCAGCTTCTCTGTTGAATCTTGTGGAGCTGTGCCAAACAACCTGCTTCTTAAAATTAACTGATTCTGCTTCTTGTGTGGAGCAGATTCCAAAATGAACTAACCATGAGAAGCTGGGTTGAGGTGGATTCTCGTGGGGAGCCAACACACCCTAAATACAATTACCCTTAGAAGATTAAAATATTTACCCACAAAATGCCACCAGTATACCCTTTCCCGGACGCCCCGCCTCCCTCAGACCTGACGCCCCACCTCCCCGCCGCCTACTCCCTCCCCTCTCACAACGCCCACCTCCCGCCTCCTACCTCTCGCGCCGGCCATCGCCTCCCTCCCGCCTCCTCCCTCTCGTGCCGGCCACCGCCTCCCGCCTCCTCCCTCTCGCGCCGGCCGCCGCCTCCCTCCGCTCCTCAGGATCACCGCCTCCCTGTCGCGCCGGTCGCCGCCTCCCTGTCGCGCTGGCCGCCGCCTCCCTCCTGCCTCCTCCCTCTCGTGCCGGCCACCGCCTCCCGCCTCCTCCCTGTCGCGCCGGCCGCCGCCTCCCTCTGCCCCTCAGGACCGCCACCTCCCTCCGCCCATGAGGACCGCCGCCTCCCTCCACCCGTGAGCACCACCGCCTCCCTCCGCCCGTGAGCACCGCCGCCTCCCTCCGCCCGTCAGTACTGCCGTGAGTTTGCTCTGATTGTTTTCTGTACATGCCATAGTTCAGCTGATAATACTATTGCAAGCATTGTTTACATGTCTTCTGTACATGCCATAGTTCTTCACGACGGTATACCACAAATCATCAATGCATATAGTGCAATATTGATTGATGAGAGTTGTGAGAGTGCTCAACACAGTTGTGAGAGTGCCCCTGTTGTGCCATATTGATTGATGATGAGGTTGCAATAGTGCAATAAGCATTTTGTGACAAAGGAACAATAGTGCAGGAGCTTTCTTGGAACAATGATGAGGTTGTATGATTTGCAGCAATGTGCAATTTGCATACCTTTGGTTTGGTTACAATAATGACACATGCCTTCTTTTTTTGTCAACCACAGTAGAGATGAATTCTAGCCATGCATGACATTCTGCTCTGAAATCTATCCCTGCCGAGTGGACAGCTTGGATTTCTGCTTGTACAGCTTGTATTTCGAATCATTCTGTTGTTGTATGTTATGGAAATTATTGCTCGGTGTTTAGATGGACCGAAACATTGTTTATGTACTGCATTTCCCAAGTACTGCAAATAGATGGGTGATTGAATGATGTTAATGTAATAGATGGGTGACAATGCCGAGTGGACTGACGAACACACTAGGATAGTATGTGAACTATTTGCTGAACAAGTAGCTGCTGGTAATTGTCCAAGTACACATCTGAATATTCCTGGTTATGTGTTAGTAATTGCTAAATTTGAGGAGAAGACTGGGATAAAATACACAAAGAGACAATTTAAAAACAAATGGGACAAACTGAAAACTGACTACAACACTTGGAAGAAATTGACGACAAAAGAGACAGGCTTAGGTTGGGATCCTGAGAAGAAAACAATTAAAACCACTAGTCAACGGTGGAAGGAATTAAAAAAAGTAAGTCATTACACATTAAGTATGTATGTACAATCTCACCTATGTTTATTATTAACTTGTATTATTGTTGTTGATAGGAATATAAAGGATGCGCTAAGTTTGAAAAGGGTGGACTTCAAAATGAGGACCTGTTGCGCACAATGTTTGAAGATATTCGCAACACTGGTGAAGATCATTGGTCTCCAGCAATGAGAAATTTGCCACTAAGCCCTGTTCGTGCATCCACACCTATTGAAGTTAAAGAACATGAAGGCGACAATGATGACAACGATAATAGTGAACAAGAAGATGAGTCACCAATTAGTGTTAAAGGGAAGAGAACATGTGGTTCTAGTAATACGAAAGGGAAGAAACTGAAGAGTGGATCTGCAATCATGCAAAACCAACTAAAACGAATTGTTGAGTTGAGCGAGATGTCTCATGTGTCTTTTGCAGCATTTGCACAAAAAAGAGAGGAAACCTTGTCGTGTACCATCAAGGATGTGATGGAGTTGGTCGAAGAGTGCAGTGCTGTGGAGGGGACTAATGAGCATTTCATTGCATCTGAACTTTTAATTAAAAAGGAGCAAAGGGAAATGTTTCTTACATTACGTAGTAGTGAAGGACAGTTTGAATGGCTGAAAAGAAAATATGATGCCAAGTATGGCAAGTAGAAGTTGGATGTAACCTTTAGGATGTTTGCCTTTCATGCTTCATCTATCTTTCATATTGGTTTGTAAGACTTTATTTAAATTGTGAGACATTAACCTTTAGGATGTTTGACTTCCATGCTTTATCTATCTTTCATATTGGTTTGTAAGACTTTATTTATAAATTGTGAGATATTATTTTGCTTCTATTGCATGTTTGTAAGACTTTTATATGAGTTTTGTCTAATTTAAGTTGGTATTTTTTCTGGCATTTTCACGTACAGATGTCCTCATCAGAAAATGAAAATGAAGTGAGTGATGTCTCTGATGAAGAATATGAATGTGATGTCCAGATGATGCAACTACAGCAAGACATGTTAGGGCACTTAGCTGCTACTGCAATTATTATGGAGAAGTACCATTCAACTTATCTTGACAAGAATGAGCCTAGGACTTCACGCCTTAGTGGTATGGGTTGTGTAAGAGAAACTCTAAACACCCCAGGGGAAAGCCACCATATGTTTCGTATGAATGCTACAATCTTTCATAGTCTACATGATCTTTTAGTCAGATCTTACAACTTGAAATCAATTACCCATATGAGTTCCATTGAAGCTTTGGCTATTTTTCTGTATATCTGTGGTGGCTCTGAATCGAATCGAAGAGCGCAGAATCGGTTCAAGCATTCTGGTGAGACAATTAGTCGAAAGTTTGATGAGGTTTTGGAGTGTGTAGTCAGAATGTCTCACGATATTGTGCAGCCAAAAGATCCTAATTTCTCTACTGTTCATAGTAGAATTAGAAATGACAAGAGGATGTGGCCACATTTCAAAGATTGCATTGGAGCTCTCGATGGTACACATATCCTTGCAACAGTTCCATTAGAAGATCAGATTAGATATATTGGTAGATCAGGGAAAACAACTCAAAATGTGATGGCTATATGTGATTTTGATATGCGCTTCACATACGCATCTATTGGTCAGCCAGGAGCAATGCATGATATTAGTGTGCTTTATCATGCATTGCATGTAGACAAAGATATCTTTCCACATCCTCCACAGGGTAAGTTTTATTTTTCAAATTATTTGTGAACTTATTTATACTAATATTTATGCATTTGGTGTTAACAGTGGTAATTTGCATCTTAATTTTTAGGAAAATATTATCTTGTCGATGCCGGTTATCCGAATAGACCGGGGTATCTAGCACCATACAAGGGACAAAGGTACCATATTCCTGAATTTCGAAGAGGTGATGCCCCAAGTGGTGAGAAAGACAAATTTAACAAAGTACACTCAAGTTGTCGTAATATCATTGAGAGGACCCTTGGTGTGTGGAAGATGAAATGGAGAATTCTTTTGAAGATGCCGAGTTTTCATTTGTCCAAGCAAAAGATGATTGTTATAGCTACCATGGGACTTCACAACTTCGTACGTGATCATGCTTCGCCAGACAAGCATTTTTATAGGTTCGAGCGGAATCCTAATTATGTGCCAACAATATCATCAAGATATGCAAAAATATGTCATTTCTCAAGATGCATCAGATGTGTCAACGTCACAATCGAGTGATAGAGCTATGGATAGGTTTCGTGATGACCTTGCAAAGGCTATTGATGAAAGTTGGTGAAATTTGCTACATTATTTGTAATAGTATGAAAAGTAAAAGACAAATTGTTTAAAGTACAACAATATCGGTATTATCCCTACTCATGTTCCTCGTTAATTAGTTGTCCTTATTCATGAACATGCAGCAAGTACATTATTGCCACTCTTAATTAGTTTTATGCATACAATTTAGGAAAAATAAATTAATGAGATTATTGGCCTTTTTAAGGTATACAACACCAAAACATATTTGGTAACAAAGCATCAACAACAAAGGACATTTCTGCATTGGTGTAGAGTACCAAAAAATTGTACGAAAACAGGATAATGCATGCTAGGGGTAACAACATGACAAGAAATGTCAAAGAAGAGCTCTTAAATCAAAATCTCATGGTTACAATTAGGGGTAACATGGTCTATTTCCCTCCAATCTCTTCTTTTAAGAATCTGGAGCCAACCCATTAGCCAAACGCTTTTCAGAGGTAGCTCCAGATTCTCAGAGAAATGGATTCTTGTAGAATCTGGAGCAGAAGCTGAAAAATGAGAATCTGGAGCTCTGTCAAACAGGCCCTGAATATGGCTTAATAATCTAGAGAGTAGTGATTATTGATAGAACTTAAAAACCAAAAACTGCTGAATAGCTAGTAAAAAAATGACCATAACCTCTCTCACCATTGTCACCCCCAAAATCTAACATGACTTTCGAAAGTGTTGCCAACCAGAGTAGAGTTTTAGCCAGCTTCGGCCATTGCTTGCTTGTACGACCCCACAAATGGTGGCACCTTTGCCGTCTACCCGCTCAGTAAATAAATACCCGATAGTGAACACCCACTTATTAAATATTCCCTCGTTGATTTTGTAAGATATGCTTCAACTTGGTACGGTCTCACGAGGTAACTTTGACCTTTCCTAAAATCTAGCATGTACTGTTAACAAATAAAAAATTCTTTATCACATGAAAGTATTTTAAAATACAAATCTTGCTATTACTACACCGATCGAAGACAAGGGATACTTGCACTGTTCTGTTGAAAACAGTACTACACTACGGGAGGTTCCGACTTGCAAGTATCCATCAGCTTGTCAAGACTTATCTACGCCTAACTATACATATACGTAGGTTGGTATATCTCATCCGTAGCCATTAGCCACCCGCCACTATATATCTCCCCCTTTTGCCCCAGCCAAAAGTCCATTTCGACACCACAGGGCCGGGCCACTATATCGAGCTTGCCATGGAAACCAGGCAGGAGTTCACCAAGGACGGCTCCGTCGACCTCCGCAGCCGGCCGGTCCTCGCCTCGCGGACTGGCCGATGGAAGGCCTGCGCCTTCCTAGTAGGTACGCTCGCAAGTGTTGGATCTGTCAGTGACTGTTAATCGATCGATTCAATTGGGTCACCTGTTTCAGTTGAGCTTTTGGTTGCTGGACTTGAGCTGCTTTCAAGCATGTGCATATGTCAAACTACGTGCATGTATAGGGTACGAAGTGTTCGAGCGGATGGCGTTCTACGGCGTCGCGTCGAACCTGGTGGTGTACCTGACGACGCAGCTGCACGAGGAGACGGTGTCGTCGGTGCGCAACGTCAACAACTGGACGGGCTCCGTGTGGATGACACCCATCGTCGGTGCCTACATCGCCGACACCTTCCTCGGCCGCTTCTGGACCTTCACCATCTCCTCGTTGGTCTACCTCTCGGTGAGTAACATGTAGAATTAATGATGTCTTCTTCTTAATTCTAATGGAGGCTAGCACCTGTAGATAGAAAGGGCTAGTGTTGGATGACTTGGATCCTCTGTTCGAGCATAGATCGATCGAATGTGTGGCACACTGTCTAGCGCCACTCTCGCTAGAGTTGTCGATCGATCGGATCAGCCCATCGATCAAGCCTTGGGTACCCTGGGTGTAAGTTTCTGAATCCTCACCGAACAGTCCATAAATGGTTATTTTTCGACTAATGAGAATCAAGTTCTCGAGCGTTTGTTTATACTAGACACAGACAGGCAATAATTAAGAACAAGATGTACTTAAGGTCTTAAGGGCAATCATTATTAGTTTGGGCCTAGTGAGGTGCCGAAATCGTCAAACCACCCGTGCATATCCTGACATGACGCAGGACCAATCTCTTGTCGGCACACGCCTTTCGGTCAGTCGGGAGGATTGCAACGAGCGGAGAAGAAAACACGCCGGAAGAAGCATGGTTGCTGTAATATCCCTATTTTTAGGAACAGGAATGTCGTTACCTTCCGTAATAGTTTAGAAGTTTGGTTACGGACAGAACAAGTATCATGCCTGCTCACGAATATTTAAAAAAGTTAATTTAATTAAAATAAGATTTAACGGTCAGTTTTAATAATTTTAAGGACGTCCAAACCCAAAACATAACTTACATTCAGAAGAACCAAAGAAAACTCCACAGAAACGCTTGAGTGCGGTCGCAACCCTAACACGAAAACTTGCAATAGTCTATCCTCTTCTGATCTCTGTGTGGGAAAAGTAAAGCAAGTTTGAATACAACCAACCGTACTCAACAAATCACACGGAGGCTACCATTAACTACATGCAGGGTTTGCCATGAAATGAGGGAGAAAGGTTTATTATTTTATGTGGATGCAGTTTTAGTTGTAAACATATTTTAAGCATAAAATCACCTTCTATAAATATTGGGGGGTTTTCAAAGTTTGATTACCAGATCATCAGTATCACCAAACCATTCCCGAATCTACTTATGCTTTGTTGTTGAATTCACCAATTAAACACAACTTCATTTACCAGAAGTACGGCGTATTCGAATACCATTAGTCATGACTCTACAGAGTTGCCCTGCTTTACCCACAACATTTCTTAGTCACCGTGTCTGGGTCCAAGAAAACAAGGTTTTTCACTGCTCAATTCTTTATATAGCTTCTACCGAGTAGACTTCCTCAACAAGCTCAGGCCTCTACCTGACTTATCTCAGTCTACTATTGTGTGGATCACTGATAATCAAATCAATAGTAAAAATAATAATGGTCAACTTCCATACGGCCCTTCTTAACTCCCTTCCGTATGGACTCACACTTTGCCTCCAACCGCTTATGTAAAGGTTCAATCGAATTTGAGCAATTACTAGACTAGATTTGACGTATCAACGCTTGTGGTTGGGCGATAACTATGTTCTTTACTCAACATAAGGGTCTAGTCCTTATATTTTCACTGAGACAATCTCCTCCCACAAATACATGTTCAGTGCCACAACACTGTCACCAATTTGTAATTCTTGCCTCCACCCTAGGTTAAAGTCATGGGATCCGGCCTACTTTTAAGGCCTCCAACGATCCTCGCTTACCCTAGAACCACTTTCCAAATTCCATCAACAAGTACCAATTCTTTTAGTAATTGAAGATTTTGTTGATTCTCTAAACTACCATGATTGCATGATTGTGGGCCTACGATTTTGACAACTTCGGATTCTTTGGTTTCTTGAACTTGAGCTTGACCTTCTCCTTCCTGCTCCGGGTGGTCTTCGATGTTGAGAGTTAATGCAAAATTAAAATAAATTAGTTCCACGCCCGAAGGACTGAGCTAGGAACTAAGAAAGGAAATAAAGAAAGAAAATTTGAGAAATCTAAATAAATAGGGTTTGGGCTTTTAGGAGGGTCCAAATGGTGGAATGGGCCTGAGAAATGGGTTGGCGGGCTCGAAATGGTTCTAATGAGCACAAACATGTATTTTCGGGTTTTGGGTCGGGTTCACTGTTTATGCAGGTCGGCACTATTCAAGCGACTCGGTCGGCCGGACCCGTTAAGGCGAACTGACTCGGCTCAACCGCATCGGTCGGTTCTCGTCGGATGAATAGTGCCGGGCACTGTTTGTCTTCCCCGTCTGCCCGCGCACGCACAGAAGGAACAGAGCAGGGAGGCGGTGGCTGCCGGCGGGGCTAGGATGAACGACAACGGGCTTTGAGGTATGGATGGGTTCAGGGGAGCGAGGGGGTTCCATTATTTAGGCGGTGGTAGGCCCAGCGGAGACGGCAATCGCCGGCGGCGGGCTCGCTTTCTCCATGGCTACTTTGAAAATAGCAGGTGGATGGGGGCTCTTCCGGGCGGTCGAGTAGGCATTTGGGCACCTTAGGGGCTCGGGTAAGCTCAGGGAATGGTCGGTTTGAGCTGAGAAAGGTGGAGCTAGGCTGGCCACGGTGGGAGGCTTCGGCGGTGAAGTGGTGTTTGGCGCCGGGGAAGGAGGGGCTTCGGAGAGCCAAGGCGGTGATTGGAGAAGGTTTCTAGGAGCTCAGGGACGCTACTGGTGAAAGGAATTGAAGAATGGTTGGCCGGAGGATGGGCATTGATCTAGGGCTTGCCTTTGGGGAAATTTGCAATTACCGGCAATGGGAGGGACGAGGGGAGCTCCGGGGTGTTGGGTTGGCTTCGGGGAAGTGTGGAGTTCACCTTGGAGGCCTCGGTCGCTTAAATAGGCCGAGGGAGGCGGTTTGGCACCAGAGAGGGGAAAAACCATGGCAGCGGCGGCGGTTTCGGGAAGGCTGGGATAGCCCAAGGTTTTCGGTGTGAATGCAGCTATCGTGGGCGGTGTAGAGCGGCGGTCAAGGGCGACAGAGTCATGTAGGTCGGCTGTGAGGAGAAGGCGCGGGAAAGGGGCAGAAGCGGTGGCGGTGGGTGGCCGGCGGTGCTGCCACACACCCGGGCCGGGTCAGGCGCTGTCAGGGCGGGGCAGGTGAGGCGTACGGAGCGTTGACAGGTGGGGAGGGGTTGGCAGGGGTGCGCAGGCGTGAGAAGGCGCGAGAGGGGCGGTCGGCTTGGCGGCGAAGAAACGGAAGCAGGCGGCGGCGATATTTTTCAGACCATGAACAGTGACCAGGCGTTTCTCCTCCGTTTAGGCTGTGATGATGGGGATTATGGGCGGCTTTGCTTGGAGATTGGTGCGGGTTAGGGCTAGGAAGCTAAAGAATTCAAAATCAACTCAAATTCGATTTTAATTTGGAAAATCGGTTTTGTTTTAGTTGCCTACAACGGCATTTGGATTTCGGAATCTTTTGGGCTTTCGGCGCGCGGCCAGGGAGTGGCGATCGTTGCGTTGCGTGGAGAACGTGTGTTTGAAGAGGCAGAGGCGTGCGCTGCAGTCTTTTGGCCGTCAGTAGTGCATCGCATGCATTCACACTGGGTGTGCCAGTCGAGTGACACAACATTAGCTTTCATACAGCGAAGAAGCGAAACACAAGAAACTCCTTGTCATGTAGTCATGGAAGATATCTTTTTTGTTCACTTTTTGAGATTCTGGCATGTCTAGAACAATAGTTTGGCCTGGGCGTTTCAAGGGCGTAAAATAGAATTTCAGAAACATTTATAAGCTACTTTGTTGTGTGTAGTGACGTTCATGAGTCTCCTGGCATAACCGCGAAAATAATGAAACAACTCTAAATAAATATAAAGGAATTCAACTCTACATATTAACAGGAGAATATATCGACCCAGTACTTCCTTAGAAAATCTCCTCTCTTTCACCAATGTAATTGAAGGGTAGCAGTTAATTAATTACAATTAATAGTTCTCGAATCTCGACATGCTTGAGGGTGTACATTTTAGGATAACAAATTTGTATTAATTTGTATATTGGGTTGCATGTACCTTATGATCTTTTTAGAATCTTAGGCACTTCAAATTTTAAGTTGCAGTAATCAATGAGGTAGCTCTCCATTAAAAAAAAACCCATTAGCGCTTACAATATTCACTAGAGATTAAAAAATGTAACCTCGCACTAAAAAGGAGGCTTTCTTGGCACTTCCGTATAAGAAATTATTAACTTAATGTACCCTAAGACATTCATCTTAGAAACATTGGTACGAATTTAACTAGTCATTTCTTGCGCGGATCTCACTCAACCTTAAATTTACCAAAAAAAAGTATGATCGACTTTTTACCATGAGAGATTTACTAAAATTTAATTGTTACTCCATCACCTTCCCAAAAATGTTATAATTATCTAGGACTAAATGTATAGTAAAGGGTTTGATTTCATAAGTTGCCTTATATTTTATTAACTCTTAAGTCGATTTTGTTGGCCTTTAAATTAGCTTTAAGATGCGTGTTTGGTTCTAGATCGATCTAATGGTTTTAGAATAATGACTTATACTTCAGAAATAAGTTACAATTTAGAAATAGGTATCTCGTGTAGTAATCATGTTTAAAATATGTTACATTTTGTACATACTCCATGTAACCTGAGTACCCTACCATCCGGTGAATTTTTTTTCATTGAGTCATTCAAAGAATTTAGGGCTAAGCATTGGGGGATAGACTATTGCACAGGCGACTGAAATTTTTTCATCTTTCAGTCACCTAAAGTTGCACTTTGAATCACCTGAAGTTGCACATGTTTTTTTGGAGGGGGCCTGCAATTTTAGTTGATTGAGAGTGCAATTTCAGGTCACCTAAAGTTGCACTCTGAATCACCTAAAGTTGCAGCTGTTTTTTTAGGAGGGCTGCAATTTTAGTTCATTGAGAGTGCAATTTTAGGTAATTGAAACATAAAAAAAATTCAGTCGCTTGTGCAATAGCAAAACTGAAACCAATTATATATGACTCGTTATTTTTGATGAAATGGTCGCAGGGCATGGTTCTAATAACCTTGGCCGTCTCCCTCAAGCGCTTCCACCCGCACTGCACCCCGGACGGCGGCTGCGCCCCGGCGACACGGCAGCAGATCACCTTCTTCTACGCGGCGCTCTACACCATGGCCATCGGTGCGGGCGGCACCAAGCCCAACATCTCGACGTTTGGTGCGGACCAGTTCGACGACTTCGACGTACGGGAGCGCGAGACCAAGGCCTCCTTCTTCAACTGGTGGATGTTCAGCTCCTTCACCGGCGTCCTCGTCGCCGTGCTCGTCCTCGTCTACGTGCAGGAGAATGTCGGCTGGGGCGTCGGATACACCATCCCCACCGTCGGCCTCGCCCTGTCCCTCCTGTTGTTCTACGTCGGCACGCCGTTCTACCGGCACAAGCCAGTGAGGCGGACCACGGCCGCCGGCCCGGCGAGGTTGGTCGGCAGGGTGTTCAGGGCGGCGTGCGCGAACCGGGGACGTCAGCTGCCGGATGATCCCGGCGAGCTGCACGAGCACGACTCGGCGTGGTACGCCGCGGCGGGGAAGCGGCGGCTGCACCACACGCCAGCTTTCAAGTTCTTGGACAAGGCCGCCCTAAGGTTGTTCTCGGCGGAAACAAGTCGGGTGCCGTGCACGATGACAGAGGTGGAGGAGGTGAAGCTGATCGCCGGTATGATCATGGTGTGGCTGGCGACGCTAGTGCCCTGCACCATCTGGGCGCAGGTGAACACCCTGTTCGTGAAGCAGGGCACCACGCTGAACCGCTCCCTCGGCCGCGACGGGGTCCGCATCCCGGCGGCGTCCCTCGGGAGCTTCATTACCATCTCCATGCTGCTCTCCATTCCGATCTACGATCGCGTGCTGGTGCCGCTCGTCCGCCGTCGCACCGGCAACCCCCGAGGCATCACACTCCTGCAGCGCTTGGGCATCGGCTGCGCGCTCCAGGTGCTGGTGGTGGCCTGCGCCTACCTCGTGGAGCTCCGGCGCATGCGCGTGATCATGGAGCGGCCCGTCCACGGTCCCCACGACACGGTGCCGATGAGCATCTTCTGGATGCTGCCGCAGTACGTGCTCCTGGGCGTGGGCGACGTGTTCAACTCCATCGGCATCCTCGAGTTCTTCTACGACCAGTCGCCCGAGGGGATGCAGAGCCTCGGCACCACCTTCTTCACAAGCGGGCTCGGCGTCGGCAACTTCCTCAACAGCCTGCTCGTGACGCTCGTCGACCGGGCCACGAGGGGATCATCGGGGAGGAGCGAGAGCTGGATCGGCGACAACCTGAACGACTCGCACCTCGACTACTACTACGTTTTCCTGCTGCTGCTCTCGGTGGTCAACATGGCGCTGTTCGTGTGGGTGGCGAAGAGGTACAAGTACAAGGAGGAGTTCTTGGAGGAAGGGATAACGGGGATACCGGAGACGGAGACGGTGGCCGGCAGCAAGGGAAAGGTGGAGAGCAGCAAGGTGATGGACGCGCCATTAATGGTGGAGCATGATAAGGTGGAGGGCGTGCATGCTGTATAAACAATGTAATGGTTGTTCGCTGCCCGGTTACATGTTGGCTAGAACTTGAGCAACCAAATGCACGAACGCAAAAAGGACGTGGCGCTGCAGAACTTGCAGCTTTTTATGTTTATTTCCTCCTTTCATATAGCAATTAACAAGAGAACTGAACTACTAAATGGCTGAAAACTGAACTACTAAATGGCTGAAAACTGACCTGCACTATGTGAACACAACGCATTAATTTTGGACACGAGAAACTGAACACAATGCATCAATTATGGACGCATTATGGATGGCATACATGCACACTGGTAACAGACATGCAACTAGATTAGCTAACATTACTCCCCCTAATCTAGTTGTGGTTGATGTCGACGACGCCGAGCTTCGAGCGCAGGTGTAGAAAACACACTTGGCCAAGTGATTTGGTCAATATGTCCGCCAGCTGATCGTCGGTGTGGATTTTGCGGATGGCAACTTGGCCACCCTCGACGCACTCCCGGATGTAGTGGAAGCGTGTCTCAATATATTTGCTTCGGCCATGGAAGACCGGATTTTTGCACAGTTGAATTGCCGATTGATTGTCGACGTAGATTGTCGCGGCGCCGGCGTCTCGCCCGTAGAAATTGCCGATCAGCCGCCTGAGCCAGATTCCCTGGCATGCCGCCGCTGAGGCCGTGATGTACTCGGCCTCGCACGACGATAGCGCCACCACCGGCTGCTTTTGTGACTGCCACGACACAGACGTGTTGCCGAGGCAGAACAAAATGCCGGAGGTGCTCTTGCGATCATCCACGTTGCCAGCCATGTCCGCGTCACTGTACCCCTTGAGCTCGATGTCGTTGTCCCCCTTGGTGTAGCTAAGGGCAAAGTGGAGCGTACCAGCGACGTAACGAAGTAGATGTTTGACGGCACTCAGGTGTTCCGTCGTCGGGTTCGCCATGAACCTGCTCATGTACCCGACCGCGAAACTGATATCCGGCTGGGTGTGGACCAAGTACCGGAGGCTACCAACCACACTACGGTCGAATGTGGGATCAACAGGTGGATTGGAGCTCTTCTTACTCAGTTTAAGATGTGCCACCATGGGCAGTTGCACGGGATTGCAACTGGCCATGCCTGCCTTGTCCAGGAGCTTTGCCACATACGCAGCTTGGCTCATGGTGATCTTCCCGGGCTACTGCTTGACTTCAATGCCAAGATAGTAGCTCAACTTCCCGAGGTCGCTCATCTTGAACGAGCGCTTCATTTCCTCCTTGAACGACTCGATCTCAGCTTGGTCGGCACCAGTGAGGATCAAATCGTCAACATACACGCCTAGGAGCACACGTCATCACCCCTCGCCGCGTGTGTACACCCCGTTCTCTTCCTCGCAACGCGTGAACTCGAGCGCCACCAGCGTGCGGTCGAGCTTGGCATTCCACGCCCGAGGAGCTTGTCGTAGGCCGTAGAGTGCTTTGCGCAGCCGTAGTACTTGCCGCTCACGCCCGGTGATCACGAATCCCGGCGGTTGAGCGACGTAAATCTCCTCTGTGGGGTCGCCGTTCAGAAACGCAGACCTGACGTCGAGATGGTAGAGTGCCCAGCCCTTGTGCGCTGCCACCGCTGCAAGTGCGCGCACGGAGTCGAGCTGCGCCACCGGTGCAAAAACCTCATTGAAGTCCATGCCAGCGCGTTGTATGTACCCCTTAGCTACCAGCCGCGCCTTGTGTCGAACCACCGCCCCCTGCGCATCCTTCTTGAGCTTGAACACCCATTTGAGACCAATTGGGCGGTGTCCGGCCGGGAGGTCCACCGCCTCCCACGTGCCATTGTCCTCAATGGCCGCCATCTCCTCTTCCATCGCGGCATGCCACGCCGGATCGGTGGCTGCCTCGTCGAAAGAGGTGGGCTCCTCAGTCACAACGAGGAGCCACTCGTCGGGGTCCAGTACGCGTGGCTCGACAGTATTGATGCAATTATCCACCGTGTGAAAACGCTGCGGCGCACCGTTGTCACTATGGTCAAGCCCCGATAGGATGTGCGACGGTGGAGTGCAGTGCTCGACTTGAGCATCACCGGTGTCATGAGTGGCGTTCATGGGCATTCGGGGTAACGCCACAGCTTCCTCTTCTTCCTCCAGGGATGGGACCGCAGGGGATACAGGAGCGTTCGGCTCGCCGCCGCCCAAGATGTCGCTGACCGTGTACTCCACGGTGAACATCTCAGGGCTGGCATCGACGTTCGCCTCCCAATTCCACCCTTTGGTCTCGTCAAACACCACGTCATGGGTCACATGGAGCCGGCCACCCACCGGATCGTACACTCGGTAGCCTTTGGAGCCCGGCTCATACCCGACGAAAACCATCTTCATACTCCAGTCGTCGAGCTTCACGGCGTGCGAGCATGTAACTTTGACGTGAGCGAGGTAGCCGAACGTGCACATGAAATGCACAGCCGGTTTCTTGCCATGCCAAGCTTCATAAGGCGTCATCCCGGTGACACTCTTTGTCGGCGAATGGTTCAAGATGAACACGGCAGTTCTCACCGCCTCCCCCCAAAAGGTGCTCAGCATCTGCTTCGCCTTGAGGAGACATCGTGCCATGGCCATCACTGTTTGATTTCGGCGCTCCACGATACCATTTTGTTGCGGCGAGTATAGTGCCGTGAGCTGCCGGTGAATGCCCTTCTCCGCGCAATACTCGCCAAAGGTCACCACCGTGAACTCGCCTCCTCGGTCCGTGCGTAGCGCACGGAGTTTCCTGCCGGTCTCCACCTCGACGCCGGCTTGGAACTTCTTGATCGCGCTCGTTGCCTCGTCCTTCCCCGACAGCAACACCAGCCACATATAGTGGCTAGCGCCATCGACGAGTAGGAGAAAATACCGCCTGTCGCCGTGGGTCACCGAAATGACTGGCCCGCAAAGATCGCCGTGGACGAGATCAAGCCGGCCCTTCGCGCGGTACTTGGCCTACAGAGGGAACGGCGAGCGCTGTTGCTTGCCGACAAGGCACGCGTCACACAGCTGGTCGATATGATCCAGCAGCGGAAGCCCACGCACCATGCCACCACGCCCAAGTTTCTTCAACCCCTCGAAGCTCAGGTGGTTGAACCACTCATGCCAACGCCACGCATCATCGTTCGCGTGCGCCAGGAGCGAGATCGGTCGAGCGAGCGTGAGGGTGACCTTGTACAGTCAATTCACCGATCGTTGTACCTTGGCGAGAAGCTCCCTCCTCGGATCGCGCACCTGCAGTACGCTGTCCTCGATCAACACTTAGCACCCGACCTCGTCGAGTTGACCCAAGCTGATGATGTTGCTGTGCAGACGTGGGATGAAGTACACGTCCAACAGCACACGATGGCGTCCACCCCGCGCCGCGAACATGATCGTGCCGCGCCTGAGGATGTCCACCATTGATCCATCGCCAAACTTTACCGTGCCCGTGATGTCGCGGTTCAGCTCGGAGAAGGCCGCGCCGTTTCCCGTCATATGGTTCGACGCGCCCATGTCGAGGTACCACACGCCGTCGTCCTAGCCGCCGGTGTGGTTGTCGGTGTCACCCAACTGCACCGTTGCTCGTTCTTCGTTGAAGAAGACCCGTCCGCCAATGTGCACAGGTGCGGCGCACTCTGGGAGGCGCGCGGGCACCGGTGAAAGAAAGGCCACCTGGCCATCAACAGGGACGGCTCGTCATTGCCGCCCTCCTCCGCCAGCAGCGCTGTGGCCGCCGCCTCGTCTCTCTTCTTCTTCTGGCACTCCCGGGCCCAATGCCCAATTTTCCTGCAGTACTTGCACGTATCCTTGTCGATGACCTTGCCGCCACTGCCCTTGCGTGCGTCGTTGGTGCCGTGCTTGGGTGGTTGCGTGCCGCGCTGTGGCAGGACCGAGCCGCCGCTCGTACCACTTCTGCTGGCGCGAGCACTTCCAACGGGCGCACCCTCCTTGTCGCGCTTGCGTAGGCGACAGATGAGATCCTCCTCCTTCAACGAGAGAAGCAGCCGGGAGCCCAGTTCTGCAGCCGCCGCCCGCACGTCGAGCCGCTGCTCCACTGACCGGAGATGGCTAGTAACCTCCTCGATGGACAACTCCTCGACATTCAGCAGCGTCTCGATTGAGATCGCGACCTGCATGAATCGATCAGGGACCACCTGGAGCAACATGCGGACGACCACGGTTTTGTCGATCTCGTCGCCGAGGAGACATAGGTTGTTGGCGAGGCCCGTAATTCGCATCAAGAAGTCATCCACGTTCTCACCTTCCTTGAAGGCGATGTTGTTGAAGTCGCGCCGGAGCTTCTGCGCATTCGCCATGCGCACCCGCTCGACGCCCATCTGCATGACCTTGACCGCCTCCTACGCCTCCTGCGCGGTCTCCTTGATGCCGATCAAACTCAGCATCTCCGTCGGGACTGAGCGAGCGATCGCTGCTAGTGCCAGCCAATCATCGCCATACTCGACGTCGCCGGGTTCAATTGCGCCCCCACAGGCTTTGTGCCTGCAAGTTGATGCGCATCATCACCACCCACTCCGGGTAGTTTGTCTTCATTAGCATCGGGTACTGGACGGCCGCCGATGACTCCTTGATAGTGTGGTGGACGACGATCGGCCGCTCATACTGCGCACGCTCATGGCCGCTGCCACGCCCGCGCCCACGTCGCGACGGTGGCGACTGTGAACGGTGCCGGTGGTTGGGCGGCGCACTCCCACGGCGCTGAGGGGAGTCCGACATCACTGCTCCCTAGAACGAAACGGGGCTCTGATACCGATTGTTGGCTAGAACTTGAGCAACCAAATGCACGAACGCAAGAAGGATTTGGCGCTATAGAACTTGCAGATTTTCATGTTTATTTCCTCCCTTCATATAGCAATTAACAAGAGAAACTGAACTACTAAATGGCTGAAAACTGAACTACTAATTGGTTGAAAACTGACCTACACTATGTGAACACAACGTATTAATTCTGGACACGAGAAACTGAACACAATGCATCAATTCTGGACGCATCATGGATGGCATACATGCACACTAGTAACAGACATGCAACTAGATTAGCTTACATTACATAGATTGGTCAGAGTATAGGTGACTGAAACTTGCAACATGCAAAGATACTAGTTGAGTGTCCCTAGGTTGCTACGGCATTTAATAAAAGAATCACTTTACACATTCTAAAGCCTAAAAAGCAAGCTAAACTTGTTGTCATCGTTCGATCATCAAACCACATTTGTTATCACTTTCCAAATGTTTACCGACTATCGAGATAGCCACCAAGCAATGTCGTCACACCTCGCCGCAGATGGCACATCATCGTGCACCTCACTACTATCATGCACTTCGCCTTGCACCACACCACATACAACACATGGTGTGTAGTACATTATGTGGATGTATATTGTATTGTACACATGTATGTGTATTGGGATATGAGTCAGTCATCTCACACCCTCTCCTCTCGTGTGCTCCCTCATTCGACTGCCCTCACCATGGGCTCCTCTGGCTGCCGCCAGCTAGTTCAAGCCTCACCCTCATCAGTGTCGATGCCATTTGGTCTTCGTCTACATCGTCGGCAAGCTTGAGCCTCCCCATTGTCAACCCCGTTGGGATCAGGTACTTGTCTTCCTAGCCACGAAATGTTGTCTTAGTCCTTGCCACCGACTGCCAAGGTGCAGATTCTTCCTAATTTGACCATGTGTTTAATAATAAATATGTTCTACTGTTTCATTTTATAAATTCACATTGGATGTTAAGAGTGGAAATGCAATATAAATTAAAAGAATAATTCAAAAGATGCACTATTACTATTGGACTAATTCCTAAACCCACGGCCTGCTCTAACCCAGTCTGGCGTGCCCCATCCATCAAGCTAGCCCACTTAGCCCAACCACACCGTGCCACTGACCCTCTACCACCTCCCCCCTTTCTCTAACTCTCCCTCACTCCGTCGCCTCCCACTCTCTCACTCTTTGCCGTCTCTCTCACTTCCTTTCCTACATCACCACCTCTAGCGACCCCCGTCACCATCTTCGGCCTCCCTCTCCCTCTCCTTGGTACCCTCTACCCACTCCTGGTCTCGGCTAGCCCCATCGCCTTCTCCTTTCATGCTGGCGCCCAATCCTAGAGTGCATCGCCACAAGTGGCCTCCACACTGCTGGCGGCTCTCCTTGATCGTATCCAAACATCCCCGCCATCCTTGACCATCTCCGCCATCCCCTTGACTCTTGGGAGTCACCGCTAGATCTACCAGATCTGGCGATCTCCTCCGACATCGATGGTACCTATGGTTTCCAGTTCTCCTCCTCTAGTCTCCCCCACCGATTTCACAGAGCATATATTTTTGGCAGGTACTCTTTGTTATACCGAAATCAAAATCAAGAGTGAGGTAAAACTTCATGATAAATCTTATAGTAGAAAGATGTACCACACTTTAGGCCTTATTTGGGAGGCCCATTCTCGGCCAGGATCTCTGTGGGTGGGTCGGGAATTTGAACTTAAATTTTGGCCTATCCATAAGGATGGGTCAGGACTATGACCCAACCAAATAAGGCCTAGTTTTTAAAGAGTTTTTGAAAAAGCTACAAATTTAGGAACAACATTTCTTTGAATGCATGAAATGAAAAAAATGTTATTCTAACAAAGTATTTAAGAGATTTATTTTTATTCAGTGGTTTTTGGATCTAGTCACATTGCTCTAGTATATAGTAGTGTTATAGATCTAGGGGGGACGTAAGGTCTAATTGAATGGCTCTAAGAATGATTGTTAGGCTAGTACTCTAGTTTACACCTTGTGGAAATTACCTCTCTTAGATGATAATATACCATTGGCATTTGAGTTTGTCATACAAATTGTGGCACAATAAGTTAAGTGGCATGGTAATTCACTATTGTGCCAATATTTGCATAATGAAGTATAAGACTGCCATGGTAATTCTTTGTATGAACTTCATAATTACTATCAGGTCAAAGTTTTTGGTCTATTTCAAAGGTTTACTTTAGCTGTTAACATTCTTGCTAGACCGATGATGAATGAAAGCAATGACTTAAATGTGGAAATACTCGACGAAGCGTGGTTCTTGAAAGACAATGGACTGATATTCCTTAGTTGCTACCACAACTGTCTCATCATGTTAGACCATGTGGATGGTCGTAAATAAAGAGATGATGAATAATTGATATTTGGTGTGCTTTGGATTTTGCGTTTGTGAAAGACTTGGTCATTTGCAGTTGAAGTCATTGCCCTTGAGTGGTCTTGCACAGTTATGAGTGAGTTCAGATCATAGACGCTAGTCTACGACCATGGCAACAGATGCTATACGACCACGGCATGGCCTTCAGACATCAGGCATCAGCCTTTGACCATAGCAGCGTTCAACCACAGCACTTCGATCATGACTACGACTACGGCTGATTTCGACCATGGTAGTCTTCGACCACGTCCAGCCTTCGGCCACGTCTGCCTTACGACCACAGTAGCTTACGACTACGTCTAGCTTCGACCATGGCAGTACGACTTTGGTTTTATGACCATGGAAGGTAAGCGTAGCTACATTACTCTTTTATGGTCGTAACTACAGTACTCGATAATTATAGACTTTACTGGTCGCACTCGATAGTCGAGGGCATTGTGATTAATGGTCGTAGATTTTGCAGACTGCCTCCATGGTCGTAAGTTTTGCAGACTGCCTCCATGGTCGTAGGTTTTGCAAACTGCTTCTATAGTCGTAGGATTTGCAGACTGTCTTCATAGTCATAGCTACAATACGCGATGGTTGTAACTTTGGCAGTCTTGTCAATACTCGTGGACTTCACAGTCTGCTGTTCTACCTTCGGTGGTCGAAGGCTTAACGATCGGTTGCCGTAGACTTTACGGTTGGTACTCGTAGACTCTCATGGTCGATACGAGTACTTCACTCTTGAGATTTTCGAGTACGTCATTGGTTGACTGGTTGATGCGTGGTGGTCGATGATGGATGGTCGTTGCTTGAGGTACTCGTAGTCGAAGGACTCGGCACTCGGTAAAAGTGGTTTCACGATCACGGTAAGTGGTTGAGTGTTGGAATGTTGCCTGTACTCATAGGCTTCGAGTACGTGTCGCGACTGGTCGATACTTGGTAGTCGATACTTGATAGTCATCAGAAGCAGTGCGAGTGGTTTCCGAGTACTTGTGGGTTACGAGTACTCTGTGTTAGCGGTCGTATTGAGTGATCGTAGGGTCTGGTTTAGTTAGCGATGGTCATAAGTGTTCTGAGGCATGGTCATAAACGACCTGGGGATGGTCGTAGGTGGTCTGGTGCTTGTCTGGGGATAGACAAGGGTGTGTTGATCATGGTCGAGTTGAAGAACTCATATCAGAAGAGATGTTTTTTTGGTCTTTGCATGTGCAGGTGGGCATGGAGGCGGCCATGGTTGTTGACGAGGAGGACTAGGACTAAAAGGGGGTAATCTGAGGTTCAAGCGGTTGGGATGTCATGCGAGGAGGTCGAGCTCATTCTGGAGCACATGGAGGTCAAAGGTGGATGCTGCGTGGAGGCGCAGAGACGATCATGGTCGGTGACGAGGAGGACCGGGACTAAGAGGGGTTAATCTGAGGTCCAGGCGGTCAGATGGTCATGTGGGGTGATCGGTTTCACATGAGAGCACGCGGTGATGGTACACGATGGAGATACATGAGGGGATATCCTGGAGGCTTTGTTGTGTATATGTGTCGTATAGAGTTGTGGATGGAGTCCATGACTTGTACGAGTTGGTTAAAACTCGTGTTAGGAAGGATTTCGGGTCCCTTGATTTGAGAAAGAGATAAGATCTCATGTCCAGGTGGTTAAGGGCATGGTTTTGAGGTGTTCGATTGAACACGTGTTGTGCACTGGCCTATAAAAGCAGGGACGGCTATAGGCTAGAAGACAAGGGGGTTTTAGGGGTTTCAAGAGAAGGTTTTTAGGGGTGTCGTGAGGCGCTTTGTAGCCAAGACCACGATGATAAAATAAGTTTGCTGCCATCATTTTGGCCAGCAAGCAGACGTCCCAGGTAAACTCTGATATCACTCTTGGATTTTTCTGGTTTTATAAAGGCGTTAGAAGTTTAGAATGCATAGATACAAACCATCATTGTAACATCCCAAAATCTAGGTCATGTAAAAATGAGAAAAATTATAAACCTTTTGAATGCATTTTGTTTCCTTGACTCTTTATTGGAGTTTCTTTGAAAAGTTTGATTTTCAAAAATCAAAAGTGCATGAAATATAAATCATATTGAATTCAAATCAGATAAGTATATTTAAATTCAACAAGGAGTCTTCTCATTGATCTCAATATTCTTCAATGTAGTATCAACATGCCACAAGATCTTTGGAACACCCTTCCATATTGTTTCATGTAAGTATCTCATACCAGCACACATTTCATCTTGGGGAGTGGGTTGAGTTCTTCGGATCTCATCCGTTCTAAAGGCAGCTTGGACCTGAAATGGAGGATTTCAGGCAAAGTATAAGAATGGAACTCATTGGTCTGAAGTTGCAAAAGCTATCATGACTACATTACACTTATGCCTCAGAAACAATGGTGCCTTAGGAAGAGCATGCATAAATCAAAATATGGATTGCAACATGCACCTCTCTTTAGAGAGCCTCATTAAGCTCCTACTTGTTATCTGGAGTGATAACCTTTGAGTATAGATGAACCAGACAGTTTCGAATCTTGAAATAAAATTCTTGAAATCAAGATTAACATCTATAAATTGTATCATGTCAGCTATCAATGCACGGTTTGGCTAACTAACCTCGAATTTTTCTGGAGCAGCGATCTCCTTACTGATTGCACGGGATGTGCAATCAAAACTAGATCAACAGTCTGACCCTTGAGGGCATCAAAGACCTTAGCAGGGGACTTCTTCAGATCAACAAGCCTTTCAAGTGTTTCCTCGATATCAGATCAGATACAGAGATTGCTGAATTTTCATCAGCAAAGTCTCCCTTCTTGAGCTTGATTCTCCTCCTGTATGCGATTTGGACTTCCTCAGCCAAGTTGGCCAAATTAAGCATGTGCAAAAAAGATTTGGCAGTCACAATAGAGTCGCCAGGATCCAAGCTTGTTATGATCTTCCCAAGTTCATCAAGCTTTTGCAGGTCGTGCTTCATTTCATACTCCGCAGCCACCTCATAGCATTTTTGAACCTATGTAGCACACAAGCCCACTTTATGTCTGTACATCAACATAAAAGACGAGCCTTTTTTTCTAATCAACTCATAACTAAGAAAATCCAAAGATCAACCTAAGGTGATTCAGAATTATTTATGTCTACTAAAAGGGTTGCAACGCGGCCAAGTCCACGAATTTCAACAGGCAGTCAACATTCCTGAACAGTGCTAGAACTTATCCTTGATTTCCTCACCTTAATAGAAGTTTCTTTTTATCTTAATTTATAAAGCCTCTTTAAACATTTTTTCCACTGTTGAAAATGTGTCAGCCACACGAGCATTACAGACCCAGTACTTCATGGTGACGGAAGATGAAACAACAGCAGAAATCTATACAGCGAACAAATCACTCGACGGGGAGACGGGGATGGCGACAGTATACCTTTCCTTCCCCTCGATCCGACCGGCTCGTCGGTGGTGAAGCAGAGGACGCTGCCGACTATATCCAATCAAAACTATCAGGAATTGAAAGGCAGTAGCAGAAGTAGTGGCAGAACCTAACTGACGGAGTGATGGACCAATTCGCCCTGAATCATAATCAGCGCTGGAGATTGAACCAACCGCCTTGCCAATCACAACAACCTCTCCAAAAAAAATTAAGCGCAGAATGAAGCGGGGAGCTGGGGACCATCACATTGCCACTCCCGGCGGGGCCGATGACGAGCTTTCTCGTAGCCCATGGCGGTGTGGGGCGAACGAGAGATTGGGGAGGAGTTTGGAATAGGGTTTAGAGAGGGGGAGGCGGGGGTTGGCTTAGAGGAGGAAGGGAGGGAGGATTAGAAGGCAGAGGAGATGGCGACGGCGAGGTAGGCGGCACACCAGACGATAGCCGCTAGGAGGGTCTCGGTTAGGGTGGAGCAACTGCTGGGGTAGAGAAGGAGGAGGCGGAGTATGGGGAAGAGTTGGTGATATTAGCGTTGGTGGGGGTGATGAAGAGCAGGCGGGGGGGAGAGGGGGAAGAAGGCGGAGATGGGAAGGGAGGGGGGCAAGGCGGTGCGGGGTGGGGTAGGGAGGAGGCAGCGGCGGTGTGGGGTGACGAATTCGTAAATGCAAACGCACGGGACCAGCAGGCAACACGGCTGAAACCAATGAATAATTATAACATGGAAGATTGCTGCAACCCAAATTTCAATTGCAAAGAATTTGATCTTTTATGACAAACTTTCACACGCGGGATTTAGACTTTCAACTGCCAGGTGGACCGGTCGGCAATAGACTGGTGGTGGAGGCTTGAGTCGGTGAGGCACTATGCTGCTGCACGGTTTGCGCAAACATTGGCAGTGCGAGCCAGCAGCTGGTGCTGGGAGGAGAAGGTGGCGGTGGTGGTGCAGAAAGCCCTCGCCGACGGCGGGGCAGTTTTAGTTAGTTAGCATGGCATCCTCGGGGACACAAGAACTGCTGGATTAGTAGACACCTATCGCATCACTACAAACCTCATCCACAAAAATGCTATATTAGTATTTAAAAAAGAGAGAAGAGAAGGAAACAGATGTTATCGATGATCAAGCACTTAACTGGCAACATATCCTATATACTCAGGTTTGTGGTGTACTCACTGTGTACCTTAACTAAAAAAGTCATGAAAAATTCCAAAAAAAATTTCCACACGTATTCCATGCTTTACTCTACCTCTGTATAAATTTCAAGTTCAAATTCATTCTATATTAACAGCAGCAAAAAAGTGAAAATTCCGACAAATTTGAACTCTTAACCGTTGTCAGATTTTCTCTTTTCTGTTACCGCTAACATGTAATGAATCTGAACTTGAAATTTTATTCATAGTTAAAGTAAGTTTAGAAGTACATGTAGAAATTTTTTATAATTTTTCGTAACTTTTTTAGTTGAGGTGCACGGTAAGTGCACCACAAACTTGAGTGCATAGGATATGTTGCTCACTTAACTCACAAGTATATATTATCTTTGTTTTTAAATACATGACAACTTTGACTTTACTATTCAAACTTTGACCAATAACAATTTTTAAAATATTTAGTTAGGGAAGATGGTAATCATATAGTTCGATTTGTCACCAAAATACTTTAATGATATTTTATATCTATAATTATTTACATATTTATTGCTAAAAAGTTAAGGGTCAAAGTATGAATACTGAAATCGAAGTTAACAATTATTTGAAAATAGACGGTGCAAAAGTAGAATATGAGACATAAGATGTTGTCACAAGCTTTCTCTCAACTTTATTGTTCTTTTGCTTATAGTGTAGGGTGTATAGTATGCAGCCCCTACCCTCTTTATATAGGGAGAGGTGGGGTATCTTTATGATAGAATAAACCATATATGACTAAACTACGCTAGTGGGCCTTGTGGACCGATTGCCCCTAATAGATCTTTGTTTAGGTAAAGTGTTCACAAAATTGGGTTGTCCAGAGCACGTCGATATACAATAGTTTCCTACCAATTTAAAGTTGAAAGCAGGCCTAGTCAAAGGACTTCTCGCACAAAGAAGATAAGATAAAAAAATATAGCAATTAATTTTGTCATCGATTGCAAGATCAGACAGTACACTTATAAGCACCCCTAGTCAGATTCAAAGATCGCCGAGGATGCAAAGGGCCACAACGAGAATCACACATGAATGGATGGACAAGTGCATTGCATATGGGTGTCTACGGTCACAAAATGGCCTCCTCATCTCCACTTATAAAGGGTCCTATTTATAGAGTGGGATGTAACATCCCAAAAATTTAAATCTGAAAATATAAAGCTTTTGAATTATTTTTGCAATATATTTTATTTGAATTTGGAGTTAATGGTAATTTTTCCTGAATTTGGATGAGGTTCCAAAAATTTAAGAATTCATAAAAGACAAAGACAAACATTAGTAATAACAAAAAGGGAATATGCAAATAATAGAAAACTAAAATTTTAAATACGAATCTGAAAAGATGATCCAGTATAAGGAGAGAGAAACCTGAGTTAAAAATATAAAATCTCCCTTTTGAAAATAATGGCATAACTAGCAATAGAAGTGAATGAATAAAATGCAAACACAATACATGCATATATAGGTATATATATATACACATATATATGTATATACAAATAGTGCAAGTAAGAAATTAGCAATATAGGAAATAAAATAAGCAAAATTAAATGAGCCAGCAAGATAACAATAAATGAAATTATATATATAAATACACAAGTGAAACAAAATATGTAATATACTAACATTGTGATAAGCATAGCTATGGGAAAAATAAAAATAAAAACTAAAAATTTCAAATGGCATGCAAGACTCTAAACAAAATAACCTCAAATATGAGATAGAAACTTAAAATAAAAATCCAAATTTTAAGGTAATGCATGAGCCTTATTTTCTCATCCTTTTATTTCTTCTCTCTATTACATGTGGGCACCACCTTTCTCCTTTTCTCTCTCTCCAATTCTCCTCTGCCCTCCCCTGCGCACGCGGCCCCCTTCTATCTTTTCTCCTCCCCCTCTCCTTCTCTGCCGCGTGGCCGCTCTGGCACCTCCTTCCTTCCTTCCTCCCTTTTTCCCGTGCGCCAGACCCCCCTTCTCCTCCCTGTTCGGCCAAAGCCGTGAGACACGGCAACCGTGAGCAGCACGCGCGCCAGCCCAAGATTCCCGCTGCAGCATCGCCACCTGCCGCCGCACCTGCCCCCCATCTGCGCCGGCCTGCTCCCATCGCCCCCTCTGCGCCCCACGTCGCGCCACCTGCCCTGCCGCCGCCCGGTCCCCCGCCGCCTATAAAACCACGGTCGAGACTCCCATTCGCATCGCCCGAGCTCCCTCTTCCTCCCCTAGGCTCCAATTGACTCCTAGCCCCGCCGGCGACCCCATCCCCTTCCACGTCGGCCGAAGAGGAAGCGGCCAATTGGAGCCGTCGCCGGTCGATTCCGCCCTCCAGGAACTTCCCCGTGGCCTCGCTAGCTCGTCCCCACCGCCGCCAGAGCTTCCACCTCACCCTCAGCTGCCGGCGCCACGGTCCTCCTCGCACCGCCGCCGGTACACGCCGCCAGCCCACCGTGGACTCTCCCCGTCTCCGTCGACCACCTGGGTGAGTCCCTCGTGGCATCTTATTACTCGTGCACGCCCCCTCCTTCTCTTCCCCTTCTGGCTGCCGGCACCCTGATCCGTCCCGCCTCCGGCCGCTCGCACCGACGCCGGCCGCCCCCGACGCCACCACAGCCCATGAATACACCACTAGAAGTTTCCCCATTCGCCGAGAAGCCCATTTTGCCAGTAACCACCCCCTCCCCAGCCACCGTCCACCGCCGGCGACCTCAACACCGGGCGTCGGCCATCTCCTCTGTTTTGACCCTGCCTACTGTTTAGCTTTTTTATTTTTCTGCCCTTGTATCATCAGCCCAGGCCGAAGGCCCACTTGGCTAGCAGCACTCAAGAAAACACATATACCGTGAGAGGTTCTGAGTTCGATTCTGGTTGGCCTCGACTTCTCCCTATAATTTTGTTCTAATTTTTGTAGCTCATATTAATTAATAAAAATCAAGGAAAAAATTTGGGAATAATCCAGGAAAGCTAATACATTTAATTGGTATATAAAATCAGGTTATTTAATATTTAAATGTGGTTAGTTATCACATATGAATAATTAAGGTGGTTTGCATAAATGGATTAAAAGACTAAATATTAATTAGGACATTAGTAAAAGAGGGTCATGCTTAATGTCCAAGGTTAATAAGGATCTCAACTAAAAATACATTCAATTTAAAGTTAAGAAAAATAAATTGGATGCTATATTAAAACTACAACAACAAGGCTTTAAAAATAAAGACTACGCTTGCGTGAAATTAAAATATATGTTTTAACGTTTATCATGCCGCCATTAAACAAACCTCAGTGATATATTTTATTGGATAGCAATAATGAAACATTACCTTGCACAATAATCTCTGCCTAAATAAATAAATCTAAATATCGATAAAAGAGCATTAATAGAGGGTAGTGTTTGGGTAGAAATATCCATGCATCAGAAGAACCTTAAATAAAATATCCGGTCAAGGAGCAGGAAATAAACAAAATATTAAAAAAATAATTGGAATAAAATGTCCATCTAAAATGTAGAGACTTTCTAAGTATATATATATATATATATATATATATATATATATATATATATATATATATATATATATATATATATATATATATATATATATATATATATATATATATATATATATATATATATATATATATATATATATCATATGCCCTGAACATTAGCACTCGAGAAAATACACCAATTCATAGGTTTAACCTAGCTCATGGAACTCCTTGATAAATACCAAAAATAATAAAAGAGATTGTCAATGAAAAGATCAAATCATCGTATTCTACCACCGATCTTGCCTCAAATCACTCGAATCACTCATTAACTTATAATAAAACTAAATTGAGTTTATTCGGATTTATTTGGATCTTTTGAGTTATTTGCTTTTATTTGGATTCAGTTGTTTATCGCATAATTAGAAACTGGAGTCCTGAAGATTCTGTGGATCAAGCAAGACCAAGATTGATGAAAAACCAGGAATTAAAGATCATCGCATGAGACGACTTTGTGTGAGCTCAAGACTGCAGTAAACCGCGTCAGGCAAGTCAATACTTTGATCATGTTGAACCTACATTTTTGCAAATTACTTTTGTTTAAATTATCAAATTGCATGATGTTATTTTATATGCAAATACATCATTAATTCAAGATTCTAGTTATATGCCCATTATTTAACTTGATTACTATTACATCTCCTTTGGAATATTGAACGTGTGAACCTTGTCGCCCTAGCAAAATTATAATAGTAACCTTTCGAAAATAAATCCCTAATTATACGCCCTGCTTAGTACTGCATAGATACTCGGGGGCGCTAAAATGCTCCAAGCATCATTATCACTTTTAATCATGAGAAAATTTGGTTGGGCAGTCATGGTGGTAATGACTGATATATGTTGGATGTAATTATTTTATGCTCCCCAAAAACCTCAAACTGCTTATCTATCTGGGCGGATGGTTCGGGGGTATGGTGCAGGGGTGCACGAGAGTGTGGTTTGTGGTAGAACTGCCCAAATACCAATAAGGACTGAATTTTGTCATGACCTCCTGTGTAAAATAGTACAACCACAAGTCTGTAAAGTACAACTTGGCTTAGTAAATGTACCGGACCCTAAAAGTCATCCTCACAGGAGGAGGTGGTGAGGTCGTGCAAGCGGCTGTCTGGGTGACAGCTTGAATGGGACACTCGCAGAGGGTGAAGTTCTACTGTGGGGGGCTAGCAGGGGGTAGCCAGCTGCTAGACGTTCAGAAGGAGAACATCCCGCACAACATATGGGACCCACCGCAAATGAGCGACCCATAGGGTGAAATGATGGAAGGGACGAGGTACTTTGAACGGTTACTGTGATGGTTTGCTCAACCGCATAACTAAGGAATCATGCGGGGCAACGAGTGAATTGTTGAGAGACCATGTGGTTATGACCCCATGTTTGTGATGAGTAATTGACGAGAGTTCTGAAAAGATTGAGTTTGGATTGTGCATTTTGTGCCATGTCGGCATTTGGCTCAGTCGGTTGGTTAATCGGACTTGAGGCGTATTCTTCTTCTCGTTTGAGCTTTTGGGCCATTTTATGCTTGATTATGATTAATTGATGCTAATTGTGATTACTTGTGTCGAGCGGTGCTATGTGATGTGTTTCTTGTCTGTGATGGCTGCAGGTCGTCGAGATGGAGTCGTGGCGAGGCACGGAGGACCGAACTAGGCGCAGGTGGTGCCGAGGTCAGAACGGTCGAGGTGTGCTGAAGACGGCGAGGCTCGAGGTAGCTGCGAGGCTTGGAAGGCAAGGAACGAGGAAGCTTCCCGGAAGGTGCAGGAGGGGCGTTTTGGGGAATACGCAAAGATGCACTAAAGGAAGCGGATTATGGATAAAGCACTAGAGTTGGTGAAGGCTTAGTGGGCAAAGAGAGCATCAAACCCATTAGTGAGAGGCTATAAAAGGAGGAAGGTTCTTGCATGTACCTCGTCGGCTTTAGGATTTTTGTTTTGCTTTGCCTTCTTTTGCTTTAGTTGGTATGAGTTGGTGAGGAGGCAGAGTTCTGTTGGCCATTGTCTCCTCTTCGTTGGTGTGCTCATGTGTTCTTGAGAAGAGACTTGTAGCTTGTGCTCTAATCCAATCATGTATGGGGTTGTAGGGATGGATTGAGTTGATACTCTATGTAATCATTCATCTCTCTTCCTCAAATATCAATCTGAGATGGCTTTGTTTGAATTTGATTGAGTTTCTGTTTCTCTGTTGGTTTTGTCTCTTCGATGCTCTCTAGGCTTGATTTCTCAAATTTATGTTTTTGTGTTGATTCTTGCTGAGGAGTAGCAAAATGGGTTGCTCTGTGATGGAATTGCATTCCTAGACCCTTTGGTCATCTAGTTCCAAGAGCAATTTGATCGAATTGTAAGAATCATCTTTTCTTCCCTCCGGTGTTCATGTTGATATTTCTAGGGTTTTGGTGTAGTTCGTGTTTCCCTTCATGAGATGGCATGAAACTTGGCATGTTAAGTCCTAAGGCTATTAAGTAGCTATCCTCAAAGTTTCATGGTCAAAGGATCAGAGATTAGATGGGAATTTGAGTTTTTGTTGTTGCTCTCTGTAGTTTTTAGATTTTGGCTCAAATATGAAATTATTGGTTTTGAGTTGGTTTCCTTTGTTTCCCCTGCCTCCCTTGCTATTTAGAATGTTGTTGTGTTGCTCTGGGCTGAAAAGATCGGGAGCAAAACCTCAATTTCTCAGTTTTTGAAGATCTGAAATAATTTTTCGGGTTTCAGTTTTTCAGCCTGCACTCTGGGATCAGGGGGCCGGTCTGACCGGATATACCATGGCGGTCAGACCGGTGGATGAATGGCGCTCTGACCGGCCTTCATTGAGCGGTCTGACCGGCGGCCGGTTGGCGGTTTGACCGCCCAGACCATTGCGGTCAGACCGGCCTGGGGCTCTTTTGCTGCCGATTTACTTTTGGCTTTTGGTCTCTGTTGTGTGTCTTGATTTAATTTGTGTCATCTTGCTTCTCTCTCTGATAGATTAAGGTTGCAGTAATCTTTTGAGCTCCATTTCCATAGCTCTCATAGCTATTGGCAAGGAGATACTTTCGAGGGGTTGTTTCTAAAAGTCGACATTCACCCCCCTCTGTCGCCCTTTCGATCCAACAATTGTCTCTTGTGGTGAAAGTGTACAAACTCTGCAAAGTCAAAACTATTCGAATAGTCGTGCCCACGGTCAAGGGCAGACATGGGAACTTAACCAGATATAGTTCTGTTTCAAAAACAACCTTGTGGGTGGAAATGGAAAAAGTGGAGGGCAGTGGAAAGCCCTGATTTGAGTTTTCCTGGGTGTCGTCCCAGTGGTAATGTAAGCGGTTATAACGCTGAACTGTTAGCATATGGTGCGGATGCCATGTAATGGTGGATGGGATCTGAATCGCTATTATAATTGCACTCCTTACACATTATGTTTTTGTGCAAATCTGCTAGGTCTCAGGAAATTTTTATGTATTATATTTTAAAATAATGATAATACTTCCCACAAAATAAAGTGTCAGGAAAATAGATGGAGTCGTAAGAAAAGAAGATGGCTGTTGGGTTAACCGCATAAAGTTGTTGGTGGATTCATGTCAATCATAGTGGTGAGAATGATGGTGTGGATTCTAGGAGAAATAAATTGGTGGAGCCTAAATGAATCTATAGGCTAGATAGATGATTTAAATTATTTTTGGAGAATTAGGGAGTGCAAAGGTAATTGCTGGATTACTACACTGATGATTAATATAAATTCTTGGAAGATATTGGCGATAATGGGAATTAATAGGATTGGATTAAATACTAGATGGATGAATTGAATTTATGAGAATATTGGAGGAATCATAATAATTAGTGGATTATAATCTTGATAAAGTCGTAAATTTGATCATTGATGTTTTGGTGGAGGTATACTAGTGAATTAGTTAGTGATAGATAATGGAAAATGAGATTGATTATTGGGAGAATGAATTATGGTTTTGAATCAATAACAAAAGGATTGAAAACGTACGATTTCGGTGGATTTACAAGCAATGGTGTTAGTTAATTATTGGAATTTAGAAATAAAGAGTAGCAACCACAAGATTGGATTGTTAGGAATTTAAAATACAAAAGATATTGATGGATTAATTAAATGATATTAGATAAATGATGTCACTAGCTGTTTGGGGATTTAGGCAGCAATTGATTGGTGGATTGTATAATTGGTGATATTCGCTGTTTGGAGTTTTCGACAACACTGAATATAGAAAGTGTGTTTGGTGGATCAATTAATTGATGTCACTCACTGTTTAGAATCTTAGATAACAATCAATATAGAAAGAGTAAGATCGGTGGACTAATCAAATGATGTCACTCGCTGTTTGGAGTCTTAGACAGCAGTCAATAAAGAAAGTGCATTTTCGGTGGATTAAGTCAATTATGGTAATTGTTGTGTGGAGTTTAGGTAGCATCAATAACACTATGATTAAATAATAATAATGCTGCTAAAAGCGATTTTTGGCAAATAAAATAACCCGAGCCTCTCCTTTGATAAGCCATGCATACTATTTATTTGCATTCTGTGTATTGGCTCGCGGAGCACGGTGGTTTGTGCTCACACTCGCTTTCACAACAAATCCAGAATCAGGAATCAGATCACTACGCTTCAGCAATACTATTGATCATGGTGGCAAAGAAGATGAAGATGTCAAAGGCTAGGTCGCGCACCTCCAGTTGTCTGCCTGTGGGCATGCCCTGAAGGTCTCACCTGTGTGCTTCGTTCCTCCGCTGCTGCAATTTAATGATTTCGGCCTAATCGGCCCATGAGTAAGTCTATTACTATATTTACGCTTCCGCATGATATGAACTTTGATAATCAGAACTGTAATCTGTGAGCACTATCTACTGATCCAGGGAATAGTGCGGTGGAATCACAGAGGAATCTGGATTGTAAAATCTGGGTCCTGACATGGGAGGAGGAGGAGAGTGAAGTTACAAGTCTGCCCTTGAGGCTTAGCTTACTCCTAAGGGTAGATTTGTCCTTCACGCCAAGTGGGTCCCATCGCATTCGAGGGACTCCAGGGGCTGACCCATGGACCTTGCTCAAGGTTGCTTCTAGACTTGTCCGAGGTTGGCCTTTAGGGTCGGCCTCCAAACCCCGTCCGAGGTTGGCCTTCGGACGTCATCTAGGGTTGGCTCCTGAACCTCATCCAGGGTGGCATGGACCTTGTCTGAGGATGGCCTCTGGACTTTTGTCTTGGGTTGGCTCCTGGATCTTGTCCAAGGTGGCGTGGACCTCGTTGGAGGTTGGCATTTAGACTTCATCTTGGGTTGGCTCTCGGACCTTGTCCAGGGTGGTGCGGACCTCATCTAGGTTGGACTCCAGACCTCATCCGGGGTGGACACAGGACCTCGTTCGGGGTTAGACCTCGGACCTCATCCAGAGTTGGTCTGTGGACCTCGTCTGAGGTGGATTCCCCGATGTATGACGCCATGCCAAAGTTATCATGGCACACTTTAGCATGCCTTGCCTTGCCAAAGTTATCATTGGCTCGAGGTAGCGCAAGGATCCTTCTCCCACAATAGCCCATCACCAATTCGGGTGGTCATCAATAGCCTGCCCAGGCTGGCGCACCAACTTGTAAAAGGGGTTGGCACGCAACCTCAGGTCGATGATTCTTCTGGTAACATGCAGCACACCCTGACAACATGTTAAATCACCTTAGCTCTCATGTGAACTTCACATGATAGGTTGTGCACGCACCTCTAAGTTGGGTTCCCTTGGTGTACATCAAAGGGCCACTGCTCTGCTTAGCCAATTTTAGGTCATATCAGGGGGTTCATCGCTACACAAAAGGATGTGGGGTCACGAATAGCTATTAAGTCAAGCACCAACTGCCTAGATGTCGAAGTTATGTGGAGGCACAGAGCTAAGACCTATCCCAAATGAGTGCCTCGTTAAGTGAGTTCTTGACCCATTGCCTTTGAGAGGTGAAGGTATGCACAAAGTGCGAAGCTGGACTCACCTAGGCATGGCCACCAAAGAGCGATAGAACCCTAGGTTGCAAAAGGTTGACTCACATGAACATGCAGGAATATGCACTTGATTTGTTAGTCCAAGACACACGGAGCCCTTAAGTAAACAGGTTATTGTGTGAACTTGTCGAGATGGGTGTGGATGTACCACTAGTTTGAGGTGCAATAGAGCTTTAAGGCACATGAGGCTGACTGGGTGTACACATCCCTATGCACTAGCTCGATTGGTGACGTTGAGTGGGACAAAATATCGAGATGTGATCGATCGATGCATACCAATACACTAAGATGTTCAAGTTAGTGTGTGTACCCAAGACTAGCCTAAAGAGGCTTGACCCTCAAGGTGAGGGGATATGCGCTAAGCTGTTGTCTGCTCGACCTGTCGAGGCATGGTGCTAGAAGCTTGGAGGTGTGCCACGTGCTCAGCTTACAGAGGTGTGGCCTATAAAGCAAGGAGTACTTGATGCGAAGCTACATTTTGTCGAGGAATGGTCCTCGAGGCTAATAACACCGTGTCATGGTGACGTGTTGGCACTTGTTGATGTGAATCAATCAATCCAATGGGCATGTATAATTGCAGAGATGCTAATAGATCAAGCTGAGCTTGGTCGAGGGAATACCCTATATGTTGAGTCATATCATACGAAGGCAAAGCTATTGAAGAGTGTTGCCCCTTGCTAGACGAACTAATCGGACAACTAGAGGAATGTACTGGGGCATGAAATACTAGGGACTGATGAGCTGCCTGTGAGGCAAGGAGGCGTGCACTGAAGCCCCTATTAACCAACTCCTAGAGGGGTTGCCTGTGCTGCGAGTGTTTGTGCACCTAAGTGCTAGATGTTCAACTCACCTTAGGCATGACCTTGTGAGGAATTCTTGACTCACTGAGGGATGCCCGTCAAGATGAGGAGATATGTAACCAAACACAAGGTAATCGACTCATCGAGGCATTGACTACAGGGCAAGAAGTACTCAATAAAATGGGGTGTGACCTTTGACAGAAGGAGATGATTTAGTTATTCGTCGAGCTAGAGTGAGCCCCTAGTCAAGGAGATGCAATCGAGGCAAAGTGAAGTTCAGCTAAGGCAAAGTTGTCAACATAGATCAAACCACGTCGAGGTCAAGCCATCGCTCTCAAGATGCTAAAAAAGCTTCATCACCGCACTGGAAAGGTGAGGCAGCGAGTGTAGTGAACCACCTTCTTTGGAGTGATGTGGACCTTGTCTTCGGCATAGCGCAAACTTGGTTTGTGGGTGGCATGGACCTGGCCTTTCGTATCTTAGCTCATCAGAATGCCCTAATGTCCCTGTTGGCGCTGGCTTTTGAGTAGGGCCTTCTATGTAAATTTTGGTACTTCCTGGGAGCTGGTCCCCTTTTATTGCTACTATGGTATCAATGGAGTTGTGGGAATTTGCATCCATTGTTCTTGGTTATACTATGAGGTGCTGAGATGTTCATGACGTTCACAATGGCTTTCTTCCTATCCTTGCAGATGGTGGTGTGGCAAACCAAACTAATTGCTGGTCACTTAGGAACCAAACCTTCTTGAGCTGAGTCATTTAAGCATCGAGTTTCACACGAAACACTGAAGTTTGTGTGGCGGCGAGGGCCGAATGGTTGGGGTCGAGGTCTAGCCGCAATTCCCATTACCAACACGCAAAATGGCCAAAGATAAACTCTTTGTGCCCCATGTTAAGACTCATCTTGGCATGATGAATGATGCTGGCTTGAACATGGACTGATGTGGTGCAGCATCGAGATGGCAAAAGCTCGTCCAATGGCCACTCGGCTTTTTCCGACAAGGGTGCTAATGGGCTATAGTCACCTTTGTTCTTTTTACAATGCTTGCACTGTTGTTGCTTGCCTAATGTTAAAATAAAGCTCACTTGCTACTTCTTACTAGGGGTATTTTGTTACCTCGTCTCCCATTAGAAAAAATTTTGCACTTGGGATGAAGCTCATGAGTAGCTAGTTGGTCGGGGAGGTGAGAACATTGCCATCTCCCATTGAAAAAACTTGGTGCTCAAGACGAAGCTTGTCAGTGGCTAGCTAGTCAAGGAGGCGAGAATATCATCATCTCCCATTGGAGAAAATTTGGCACTCAGGATGAAGCTCATGAACACCTAGCCAGTTAGGGAGGAGAGGAAGTCACCATCTCCCATGGAAAAAACATGGCGCTTGTTGGCCCGGAGGGTGAGTGTAAGGTGACATGACCTCAAAAGGTGAGTTGTCATGGAACTAAACCCGGTGGGTGGATGTAAGGAGGCATCACCTCATAGGGCAAGTTGCTGGAGACCCAATCCCATAAGGTGGGTATAAGACCACATGACCCTGGAAGGCGAGTTGTCGGAGACCTGACCCCGGAGGGAGAAACCCAGGCACAAAGGGTGAGTTCTTGTAGACCCGACCTTAGAGGGTGAGCTATCGTAGATATGACCCCATAGGGTGCAACATCCTATTTTTCAGATTCTATTTGAAGCTTTTAAAATAAAAATAACTGTTTGGATTTTTCTTGAATTAATTAAAGCTTAATATGAATTTTCCTAAATTGAAAATATTTAATATGAGTAAAATAAACATCAATTAAATTAAAACCTATTTAATTTGAGTTCCTTGTGATGTACGGAATTTTTCTGTAATTTCTTGGATTTTTCCTGATTTATTTGCTATTTTCTAGAGCTCTATTTGAATTAATCCTATTTCTAAAATTTAAAAATTCTCTGAAATTTCACAATTTCCTTGTGGGCTGAATTTTCCCTCGGTCCGCCTCTTTTCTTTGTTCGGCCTGATCCGATTTGCTTTGCGCCCAGCCCAAACTCCCTTTCGGTCCGATCCGCCTTGGCCCAAATTACTGTGTGGCCTACTTCACCCACCACCACCCGATCTTCCTTGCACCATGTGTTGCTCATCGGGACACCATGTGCACTGTTCATCTTCTTTGTTGTGGAGTCACGCTATGTTTTCATCGGTCTCTGCGGCATCCATGATGACTCTGTCATGGAAGCCTTCCCCGTGTCCTCCTCGATCTCCACGGTGTCTAGGTATTTAAGGCCATGTCGCACCCTCATTTTCCTCATCTTTGAGCCACCATTGCAACCCGAGCCACTGTGTTCTTCTTTGTTGTCAGTGACGAGTTCCACAAAGCTTGCGTCGCTTTGCCTCTTATCATCGCTCGCCCTCGCCACTAGAGAATCCATGCCATCACCATCATCTTGCTGTCTGTGAGTCTCTCTATCGAGCACCAACATTTTATCGCTCGTGTTCTAGTCGCCACTGTCCTGACTCATGTGCTGCTCTCACCATCATGCCGTGTCACTTTGGTTCAGAAAGATCCACCTTAGTTCGCGTGATTCACTGGCATCAGCACTTACGTCACCCAAGCCACATTGTCGTTTGAGTTTTCTATAGACCCCATCCACCGTGAGCCATGCATGTAGTATGTTGGGCTCGTCATCACATGTTGATTAATTAATAAATTTTGACTTAATGAGATATTGAATTATGGTGGTCAACCACAGTTATAAAATTTGTGAACCATGGTATTGGTAGTATCATTGGTATTGGTTATACAAAATGGTTTCACTTAGACGAGTGATCGTGCAGTAAAGAGAGAAATGTGGTTAGCACTTTTAGGATGTGGATGTCTCGTTGGGTATTGTCTAAGGACTTATCTTTATGCACCATTGATCTGAGCCTTATCGTACAACCACATGCCTAGTATGGGATGGACCTAACTGATTAACTTGTAATGTTTCAAACTTGATTTTGCCATTAAGATGTTCTGTTAGTGCAAGGGGGGTTTTCTGATTAGGTGGTTAGCCTACTCGACAGTGAAATCTTAGCGAGCAAGATCAGTTGGGATTGAGTATTATAAAAGCCTTGTTGTGATATTCCTGGTTATCATGCCTAAGGAAGCATATTATACCAGTGACACCACAAGATGGTCATATCATATGGTTAAAGTTATGCAACCTCTTCAAAGTATAAAACTATTCGAATAGTTGTATCTCTAGTTATGGACAAAGCTTGGTGATTTCACTCGAGGGGGAGAGATTTTCACAAAAACCTGATTGGGTTAAGTTTGGGAAGTGAATGGTTAATTCACTGGTGGTTCATTACGTAAATGGTTAGTTCACGGGTGGTTAATTAGATGAATGGTCAATTTACTTGTGATTTATTCAATTCCTTTGACTTTGTTACTTATTTCTTGTTTTTAAAAGTTTGCTTTCAATCTATTTATTTTATTTACTCCAAAATGATGCTTTTCTGGGAAAAAAACCACTCAACCATCATTTGTTAAGCTTTGCATAATTATATTGCATCTTGTTACAAATAATTTGCTGAGTACTCTATGTACTCACGACTATATCCATATTTGCTCAGTTGCTGAAGAAGAACCTTGTTAGATAGATGTACATGAAGGAGGTTTCTTCGACAACTTCACAGATTAGAACTCCGCTTCCTAGTCAATTGTCTGTGGGCATGTCAAATGGCTCCTACACTTATCTTTGCATTCCACTCTAGTTTGTTAAAGCTCTTCATCCTATAATTTGTAAGCTTGGCTATAAGATCACTACTCTGATAAGTAATAATATTTGGGTTCTCTTAGTTAATCATGATCATGGTCAATATTTTATTTATGTTTCCATTGTGTGCACTAGCGTGATCCTAGATCAGTGCAGAAAATACAGAGATTCCAAATTTACATATTCGGATCTCAACAAAGGTGGTATCAAAGCCATATCGACTGTAGAACAAAGCCCTAGTTAGAAAGGTCGAATTAGCAAAATTTTCAAAATCTATTTTCTAAAGCAAACCAACAAATTGGATATTTAGTAATTTATCTATTATTTCCCCATTCTTAAGGTTCTTACTTTTTGCCTTTTTTCTGAAATTTGCTTTCCAATTCTTAATTTGACTTCTTACCCTTGTGATACCATAGATGTCTTGAGTTTCCCATAACCAGAGTGGAGGTTGGCCTGGACATCTTCAAGTTCTATTGCGATGGACCAAAGAGGCAATCAGTTTATTTCACAAATGATGAGAAGGCAGTGAGCCACTGCATTGGATTCAGAACAAGAATGTACTTTAACACAAGAATCGGAAGCAATTTCTTCACCATAGCTTGAAGTATACCAGTGCTCAGGAATATTTGTTTGTACATGGAGCTGCACGTAAAGCTATTCAACGTCATTGCAAGCTGTACATCATCAGTTTGTCAAAGCTGATCAGGAAATCTAAAGGGCAATATGTAGCTTTGCCCAGTATTATGGAGAAAGAGGAAGTTATGAAGGAACTGCCACCACAGTTGCCAGTTCTTCTACCATTGCCTATGCCTCTCTGTCCAAAAGAGAGACAACACATATCTAGCAACCTTCAGGAGTATCTTCGTTGCTTTATTCTAGTTGAGGCAAGAAAGCAGTCGCCACCAGTTCACAACTCATGGGTGTTCTACAGTGACTCAGTCAAAGTCAAGTGAGCCTTATTTGGTAGAACCAGATTGGGAGCAAATAGATTATAATACTGTATAGTTTCTAGTATCGAGTAGATCATTTTGCTTTTTATTTGTAGTTGTGTGTGATGTGAGCTGCAGTTTTGCCTCATTACATTGTAATCATGTCAAGGATCGTTATTTGAGTAATTCAATGCTTTTTCTTGTTAGCTTTTTGGCCAAGTGTTTGCTTAGTTTAGGTTCACCATTAGTTTATTCCCTCTTAGACAAGCTTATCACTTATCTCTACTATTCCCTTTTCCTTTGTAGACATATGGAACCAACCATTTAGATCCTTAGAATTCAGCTGGTCAAAGTTAGGTGCATTTAGATCCAGGTAGCAGTGCCATAGTTCCATCAGCTCAGGGGCAGCAGTCAGCACCAACAGGATTGGATCCAACCTTAAGTTAGTTTATGGCAGCTCAGAAACAGCTGATGAACACGATGATGTAGAATATGAACAACATGATGAATTGGCAAAATCAGGAAGCCATTACACCCCATCGAGCTTGTAGCAGTTAAGGTTGCCTACTTATTCCCATTCATTTGAGCCTTTGGAGGTGGATGATTAGATTCGTTCTGTGGAGAAGAAGCTGAATCTTGCTCAGTGTACAGATCGAGAGAATGTTCTCTATGCTGCTCACCAACTGGAAGGTGCTATAGTAGAATGGTGAGAAAACTATTGTGCCACTCTTGAAGATCAAGAGAACATTACTTGGGTAGAGTTCATAGTAGCTTTTCGCCATACCCACATTTTGGATGGGGTGATTGAAATGAAGGAGTTTCATGAGCTTCAACAAAAGAATATGTCAGTGAGTGATTATCTTAATAAATTCACTCAGTTAGCTCGCTATGCAGTAGTGGATGTTGCCATGGATGATGTATGTTAGAAGCGATTCAAGAAGGGATTAAATCCTGGATTGAAGGTTCAAGTTGTAGGTAATGACTATGCTAGCTTTCAGAACATGATGGATAAAGAATGACTCATTTAAAAGAGTCACTATGAGTTGGAAGAATCTTGCAAGAGAAGGATGATGCAACATGGAGCTCAGATGCACCAGTCACAGAAAGCTCGTTTCAATGCATACCAACCTACACGTTTGCCTCAACAGTCAGGATTCAAGACTCCATCACTAGTGCCTCATCATAATGTTTCAAGACTATGCCCTATCAATGCCAACAATCAGCTGCAAAGGAGTGTCAATCCTGCAGCAGCAATTACTTGTTTCAAGTGCCATGAGCCTAGTCACTATGCTAACAAGTGTCCGCAAAAGAAAGCCCTAGTGCCAGTTCATTTCAACTTGGGGGCCACGCTAGATAGAACCCCTATTTTGGGAGCAATTTGTGGAGCATCCCAATTTTCAAGTCAAGCTACCGGAACGCCACAATTAGTTGTCAGAGGTCAAGTGAATCATGTTACAACAGAGGAGGCCCAAGCAGCTCAGGATGTTGTGATGGGTATGTTTCTAGTAAATTTAGTACCTGCTACCATTTTATTTGACTCTAGAGCTTTGCATTCTTTTGTTTCTTAGAGTTTCATTGTTAAGCAATAGTTGGGAACCATTGCTCTTAGATCTATTCTTTTAGTTCAATCCCATGGTTCTAAGTTGAGTACGAATCAAGGATATACCAGAGTTAAGATAACTATCCAAGAGGAAGACTTCCTTGCTAATCTTATTATCTTGGATATCCAGTCTTTGGATGTAATCCTAGAAATAGATTGGCTTAAGAAGCATCAAGTTGTGTTGGATTATGGAAATAGGGCTATTACTATAGTCAGCCCAGATGGAATTAAAGTAAAATTTGAAGGTACTATGGAGCAGCCAAGAAAAGCTACGGTATACCAGAGTAGAAGTGTCGGGTTGGGAATGTGTCTATTATTAGAGAATTTCCTGATGTGTTTCCAGATGATCTTATGGGAATGCTGCCTGATAGGGATGTTGAGTTTTGAATTGAGTTAGTTCCTATTACCTCGCCTATATCCAAGAGACCATATTGGGTGCCTGCTAATGAATTAGTGGAATTAAAGAAACAGATATAGGGGTTGCAAGACAAGGGTTATGTCAGTCCTAGTCCATTGCCATGGGGAGCCCTAGTATTATTTGTCAAGAAGAAGAATGGCAGCTAAGGTATGTGTGTAGATTACTGAGTATTCAAGGAGGTTACTATTAAGAATAAATATCCTTTGCCCAGAATCAATGATTTGTTTGATTAGCTTAAGGGAGCTAGAGTGTTTTCAAAGATTGTTTCAGATAAGGATGTCATCTGCTGAAAATTCACCGCGAAGACATTCCCAAGGAAGTGTTCTCCACTCGCTATGGTTTGTATGAGTTCACAGTGATGTCTTTTGGTTTAACCAATGCCCCTGTGTATTTCATGTATTCGATGAATAAGGTGTTTATGGAGTATTTGGATAAGTTTGTTGTTGTGTTCATCGATAATATTTTGATTTATTCCAAGGATGAGAAAGAGCATGAAGAGCATTTGAGGCTAGTGTTGCAGAAGCTTAGGGAACATAAGCTTTATACCGAGTTCAGCAAGTATGAGTTTTGGATGAAGGAAGTTGCTTTTCTAGGCCATGCCATATCAGCGGAATGTGTTACAGTTGATCCTGCAGAAGTTAAGGATGTGCTTAATTGGAAGTTGCCTACTTCAGTACCGCAAGTTAGGAGTTTTCTTGGTATGGCACAATATTATTGTCACTCCATTAAAGGATCTTTCTAGTGTAGCAAGTACACTTATGCAATTGTTAAAGAAAGAAAAAAGTTTCTTAGGACGTTAGTGTATGAGAACAGTTTTTAGAAACTAAAGGGATATTTGACCACTATACCAGTATTAGTGCTGCCAGATGTTAATAAGGCTTTTGAGATTTATTGTGATGCTTCCCGTAAACATTTGGAATGTGTGTTGATGCAAGATAGAAAAGTAGTAGCTTATTCTTTGTGACAGTTAAGAGAGCATGAAGAGAATTATCCTACATATGATTTGACGTTAGTAACTGTTGTGCATGCTTTAGAAATTTGGTGCCATTTTCTCATAGGTAATCATTGTGAGATCTATACGGATTATAAGAATTTGAAGTATATCTTCACCTAGGTCAATCTTAATCTAAGGTAGACAAGATGGTTGGAATTGATAAATGATTACAATGTTGGGATTCATTATCACCCAAGCAAGGCCAATGTGGTGGCAGATACATTGAGCAGAAATAATTATTGCAATACTATGATGATTAAAGAAAGTAAGCCAACTTTACATGAGGAATTTCAGAAGCTTAATTTGGAGTTGGTTGAAGAAGGATTTCTAGCTACAATAGAGCTACGGTCGACATTGGATGCTTAGATTTGTCAAGCACAAGCTAATGATGTAGGTATCAAGAGTATTAAGACAAACCTGAGAAAAGGTAAAGCTTCAGGTTTCACAGAGGATGAACAAGGTACTTTGTGGTTTGAGGAGCGTATGTGTGTGCCAAACAAAAAGGAGTTTAAGGATTTGATACTGAAGGAAGCTCATGAATCTTTGTATTTGATTCATCTTGGTAGTACTAAAATGTATCAAGATATTAGGGACAAATATTGGTGGCCCAACATGAAGTGAGATATAGCAAAGTATGTTCTATTTTTTGATGTGTATCAGAGAGTTAAAGCTGAATATCAGAGACCAATAGGTTTGTTGCAACCCTTGAGAATTCCCAAATGGAAGTGGGCAGAAGTTGGTATGGACTTTATCATAGGACTACTTAAGGCAAGAAAGTTTTGACTTAATTTGGGTAATTATGGATCATTTGACAAAAAATATTCACTTTATTCTAGTCAAGACAACCTATGTGGGTGATATGTTGGCAGATTTATATGTGTCAAGAATTATAAGTCTACATGGAGTGCCTAAGAAGATAGTGTCAGATTGTGGATTGCAGTTTACATCTTGATTTTGGAAAAGTTTCCATGAAGGCATGGGTCCTTATTTGAATTTTAGCACAGCGCATCATCCTCAAACGAATGGATAGACTAAGCGTGTGAATAGATTCTTGAGAACATACTAAGAGATTGTGTGTTAGACTATGGAGCCAAGTGGGACAGATGTTTGCCTTTTGCAGAGTTTTCCTACAACAATAGCTATCAGTCTAGTTTGCAAGTGTCCCCATTTGAAGCTTTGTATGGAAGGAAATGCAGAACTCCTCTCAATTGGAAAGGGACTGGGGAAGGTCAAGTTTTTGGTCAAGAATGTTTGAAAGAAGCTGAGGAAAAGTTAATCTAATTCAAGAAAGGTTGAGAATAGCCTCGACTAGATAGAAAGTTATGTAGATAATCATCATAGAGATTTGACATTTGATCGAGATGATTATTTGTATCTCAGGATTATGCCGTTCAAAGGAGTCAAGATACTTCAAATGAAAGGAAAGCTTGCACCAAGATATGTTGGAGCGTTCAAGGTTTTGAAGCATAAAGGAGAGATTGCTTATTGGTTAGAGCTGCCTATGTCATTCAATAGGATACATGATGTCTTCCATATGTCTCAGATGAAAAAGTATTTACATGTGCTAGAGAAGTCAATGCTAGTGGAAGCTATTGATCTTCAAGTGGATTTAAGCTACAAGGAGCACCCCGTAAAAAATTTGGAAGTATCTGAACATGTGACAAGGAGTAAGGTCATTCATTTTTGTGAGGTTCAATGGAGCAATCATTTAAAGGAGGAATCAACTTGGGAGCAAGAGGAGGATCTTAGAGTGGAGTTTCCAAACCTACTCCTTTAGTAAGCTTGAATCTCAGGGTTGAGATTTCGTTTAAAGAGGGAGGTCTATAACATCCTATTTTTCAGAGTCTTTTTGAACCTTTTAAAATAAAAAACCTATGAATTTTTCTTAAATTATTTAAAGCTTAATATGAATTTTCCTAAATTGAAAAGATTTAATATGAGTAAAATAAACATCAATTAAATTAAAACCTATTTTATTTGAGTTCCATGTGATGCAAGGATTTTTTTCTGGATTTATTGGCTATTCTCTAGAGTTCCATTTGAATTAATCCTATTCTAAAATTTGGAAATTCTCTAAAATTCTGAAATTTCCTTGTGGGCCGAATCTTCCCTCAGTCCATCTCTTTGCTTTGTCTAGGCTGGTCTGATTTCTTTCGCACCTAGCTCAAACTCCCTTCCAATCTGATCTGCCTTGGCCCAAATTACTGCGTGGCCTACTTCACCCGCAACCTCCCAATCTTCCCTATGCCATGTGTCACTCATCAGGACACCGTGTGCACTATTCATCTTCTCCATTGTAGAGCCACATTGTGTTTGCCTTGGTCTCCTTGGCATCCGTGCTGTCTCCATCATGGATGCCTTCCCTATGTTCGCCTCGATCTTCTTGGTGTGCGAGTATTTAAGGCCATGACACGCCCTCGTCTTCTTCATTGCTGGCGTCGAGTTTTGTCGAAGCTTGCATTGCTTCACCTCCTATCGCCGTTCGTCCACATCACCAGAGAATCCATGCTATTGCCATCGTCTTGTTGTTGGCGAGTTTCTCCGCCAAGCTCCACCCTCACCCTGCCATAGTTATGCCGCTCCACCACCTTAGCGCAACCAATCCATGTGTCTACCATGTCAGCCCTAGTGCCACGTCAGCCAGGCCCCTCAGAGTCCACTGTTCCATGCACCGAGTCCACAGTAGACCTTCACTATTCCATATACCCGGTCCACGGCATAGTAGACATTTTTTAATTTCCAGCATTTTCTTAGCCAATCAATGTTCGAGAGCCCATTCTGCTTCATACGAACTCTGATTGACCTGATTCTTCTTCCTAAATTTATCTAAAATTGAGCTCTATCTTTTGGTTTTAGTTTTATAGTTTTCGTATTTTATTTGAATTTATTTATGTTTTCTCCATTTTCTCTCTCGTTAGATAACATCTACGAAAAAGCAGAAACTAAGGACCAAGAATTGATAACTGAACAAAGCTAAGGCACGTCGTGACCTTTGATTATGTTGAGCCTACTATTTCAAATATATTATTTATTACTTTGTTTTAAATTATTATGCATTGCTAATTTAATGCAAACCTTTGTAACTAATAGTTAACAACTAATTTTGATTACTTCCCTTCTTTGAAAGATGAATGCCATGATTCCATTGTCACCATAGGATGGGTATCTATCTAGTGATGTAATACTAGTATTCACATGGATTGTATGTTTAGTATGCTTAGCCATGCTTGTAGTATGTTAGGCTCGCCATTACATGCTGATTAATTAATAAATTTTGATGTAATGAGATATTGAATCGTGGTGGTTAACCATAGTTATAAAATTTATGAACCATGGTGTGGGTAGTGTTATTGGTATTGGTTATATAAAATGGTTTTCACTTAGGCAAGTGATCGCGCAATAAAGGAGAAGTGTGGTCAGCACTTTTGGGATATGGATGTCTCATCTGGGTAATGTCTAAGGACTTAACTTTGTGCACTATTGATTTAAGGCTTATCGTACAACCACATGTCTAGTATGGGATAGATCTGGCTGATTAATTTGTAATGTTTCAATCTTGATTTTACTATTGAGATGTTCTATTAGTGTAAGAGGGGGCTTTTCGACTAGGTGGTTAGCATACTCAGCATAGTGGGTGAGATCAGTTTGGGATTGAAAATTGTAAAAGCTTTGTTGTTATCTTCTTGGTCGGCATGCCTATTGAAGTGTGTTATACTGGTGAAACCATAAGATGGTCATATCATGTAGGTAAAGTTGTAGAACCTCTGCAGAATGTGAAAGTATTTGAATAGTCATGTCCCCAGCTATGGACAAAGCTCGCTGATTTCTCACGAGGGGTAGAGATTTTCATAAAATCCTGGTTGGTTATGTTTGAGAAGTGAATGGTTAGTTTACTAGTGATTTATTACGTGAATGGTTAGTTCATGGGTGGTTCATTGGGTGAATGGTCAATTCACTTGCGATTTATTCAATTCCTTTGACTTAGTTACTTATTACTTATTTTGAATAGTTTGCTTTCAATCTATTTATCGTATTTACTCTAAAATGATGCTTTCTGCAAAATAACCACTCAGCCATCATTTATTGAGCCTTTTATAATATATTGCATATTGTTATAAATGACTTGCTGAGTACTCTATATACTCACAGCTATATCTATATTTGCTCAGTTGCTGAAGAAGAACCATATCAGATAGAAGTAAATGAAGGAGGTTTTTTTGACGACTTCATAGATTAGAACTTCGCTTCGTAGTCAATTGCCTATGGGCATATTGAATGGCTATGACTCTTATGTTTGTTTTCCACTACTAGTTTGTTAAAGCCCTTTAGGATATTATTTGTAAGCTTAGCCATAAGGTTGCTACTCTGATAAGTAATAATATTTGAGTTCTCTTAGTTAATAGTGATCATGGTCAATATTTTATCTATGTTTCCACTGTGTGCACTAGCATGATCTTGGACTACTGCAAAATACATAAAGAGTCTGGATTGTATATTCGAGTCTCGGTAGAGGGTGAGTTGTTGTAGAAGTGACCCAGAAGGGTGAGTTGCCGTAAACCCACCCTAGGAGGGTGAGTGTAAGGCGACGTGACCCCAAAGGGTGAGTTGTTGTAGACTTAACCCCGGAGGGTAAGAGTAAGGCAGCATGACCCCAGAAGGTGAGACCAGACCTCAAAGGGTTAGTGTTAGCTCATGTTGGCACAAGGTTCACCAAATGCAGACAAGTATGTTGGAGCTCACCGAGGTGAATCCATCGAGCTAGGAGGATCTCCTAGTCGAGGAGACACTGTCGAGCATGACGGCCGAGCTGAACCACATCTTGGCAGAGCCATCAACGCTTGTTGGAGCTTACTGAGGTGAATCCATCGAGGCAAAGCAAAGTTCAGCCGAGGCAAAGCTGTCAAGGCTGAGTTCAACCACACCGCGGTAGAGCCATAGAGCCATGTTGGGGCTCGTCGAGGTGAATCCATCGAGTTAGGGGGAGCCTCTAGTTAAGAAGATACCAACGAGGTGGGATGATGTTTGGCTGAGGCAAAGCTTTCAAGACCATGTTGAACCACATCGACGCAAAGCCATCGAAGCGTGTTGGGGATTCGGAGGTGAAGTCTAGAGGAGGTCTGGACGCATGACCCAAAGGGGTCCAAGGGAGTTTGGAGGGAGCTATGTGGTCCAGAGGAGGTCCGGACACATGACTTGAAGGGAGTCCAGAGGGAGCGGCATGGTCTAGAGGAGGTGGCATGGTTCGAAGGTGAATTTTGGAGGACATCAACATGGACGGAGCCTAGGGCCTTGGCTTGTAGCTTTGAAATCATTGCGGGGGAGTCAGCCCGAAGAGTGAAACCGAAAGGACTCAAAGGGGGTCTAGGGGCACCCGAGTGGAGATGGCATAGAGGTGCTCTGGGGCACCTGAGTCGAGATGTGCCGACGATCGAGTCATCAATCTTACAAAATAATACGAAGAAAATGGCTAAAATCCTTGTAAGACAATAGGGATGCTCTTTATTATTATGAACTGGTTATAGAATATCTTTAACTAGGTATGGAACTAGCCCTAATTACACTAAATTGAATGAGATATGAATTGTTTTCATCGTCCAGCCTTAAATACCAACAAAGAGACACCAACTATCTGTCAGGGAAGAAACCTTGCGTCTGGTCGAGGAGGAAGTTATTGTCAGAGTGAAAATGCCTGATTGTCGGTTGTTATCAGCGGGAGATGAACGTAGGCAACAACCACATGATAGCTGTTGTCAAAGACTCAAGGCTAAAGCATTATGCTGTTTGATACGGGGAAGTCTGCAGGGAGGAATTCTTCCGAGTGTTTAACTGTTTTCCACCGCGGGGGTGGATCGAAGCAATTGAGTTGTACATGTATGCTTCGTTCAAACACCGCATGCATGATAAGCTAGCAAGAAGAAAGCATATGGTGAAATGCTGGAGATAATGAGCAACATGTCTCGAGATATCTACTCCTAGAAGGCAATTTTGGAAGTCATAAAATATGCGAGAAGAAACATCTAAATGTTTTATAGTCAAATTAGTTACCGTACCCAAGAAAGATGCTAGCAACTATAGAGAAGATGCCACAACACTACTACAGAAAGCCTAATACTATACGACCAATCACAGATGGTTTGACAAAACCGTCTGTGACCAACACTAACACAGACGGTTTTAATTTGGACACCGTCTGTGTTGGCGGCGTCAGAGAAAACGAGTATCACAGACGGTTCTTACCGATGAACCGTCTGTGATACCGAAGTATCACAGACGGTCTGTATTAAAAACTGTTTGTGATAATCCCAGATTATCACAGACGGTTTTTAATAAAAAACCGTCTGTGATAAGCTGGTTATCACAAACAGTTTTGAACAAAAAACCGTCTGTGAAAATTCACAGACGGTTTTTTATTAAAAACCGTCTGTGATAATGCTCACTAGGCATTTATTGCGCTGCTCAGACTGCATCTGTCTTCATTTCGATCCAGATCTAGCAGCTGCTGCGCAATCTTTCGCTCAAGAGGCAAGCTAGGCGATTTCAGGCCAGTTAATTTGGTGGGAGGAGGCAGATATTCAGCTTTGAAGATTCATACTTTCCTAGTTGTTCTAGATATGGTTAGTAATGAATTTTATTTTTTCTTTTCATGCATTACAATTTAGATCTAAGTAATTGGTGAGTATTATTAATTGAAGATGGTTTGCAAAATTGTTGGTTATATAATAGCTGTTGTGTTTGTAATATGAATTGAGCTAGCAAATTAAGCCTCAATATAATACATGTGTCCGGTATATATGTAGTAATAATTAGTTAATTTAATTTTTAATACTAAGTTGTTATATATGTACGTAACGTATAGGACCAAAGCTGGATGTATGCCGCGAGCCGTGTGAGTGAAGAGTACATTAATGGCGTGTCTGCTTTTACAAGAGCTGCCGAGCAGGATATGTTGAATAAGGGGGTGGAATATATGTACTGTCCATGCACTGACTTCGAGAATTTAAAGATGTTTAAGAACCGAGGGCAAATTGAAGCGCACTTGATTCGGAGGGGTTTCAAAAAGGGTTATACGTGTTGGACCAGTCATGGCGAAGTGAATGATCAAATGCCGCCGGATGACATTGCCGGTGAAGTGAATGATATGCCGCCGGATGACATCGCTGGTGAAGTGAATGGCATGCCACCGGCTGATGTCAATTGTGGTTCGGATTCGGATAGGTTGCACGATGATAATCTGGATCAGATGCTTCGCGATGTAGAAGAGAACTATGATGAGAGAGAGTATGTTAAATTCCGGGGCTTGATGGAGGATTCGGAGAAACCTTTATTCACGTGCTGCAAGTACACGAGGTTGTCGGCCGTGCTTGAATTGTTGAAATTGAAGGCTAGCAACGGTTGGTCCGACAAGAGTTCACAGCGCTGCTACGTCTTTTAGCGGACATGCTTCTGGAGGAAAATGAGTTGCCTAAAACCACGTATAAAGCCAAGAAGGTTCTTTGTCCGTTGGGAATAGAAGTAGAAAGAATACATGCATGTCCGAACGATTGTATCCTCTACCGTAAAGAGTATGCAAACATGCATGTATGTTCGGTGTGCAACGCATCCCGATACAAACGTAACAATCAATCAGATGATGGCGAGGGAACAGAGGTGAAGAAAGGACCTCCTGCTAAGGTGGCATGGTATTTTTCTATAATTCCCCGTTTGAAAAGGTTTTTTGCAAATCCAAAGGAGGCAAAACTGCTGCGTTGGCACTCGGAGGAGCGCAAGAAGGATGGAATGCTAAGACACCTTGCTGATTCCGCGCAGTGGAAAAAAAATCGATAGGAGTTTTGCAGACTTCGATGCAGAACCAAGGAATATAAGGTTTGGACTGAGTACAGATGGAATGAATCCTTTCAGTAGCATGAGCAGCCGACATAGCACATGGCCCGTGACTCTCTGCATCTATAACCTTCCTCCTTGGTTGTGTATGAAACGAAAGTATATTTTGCTGTCGATACTTATCCAAGGGCCAAAACAACCTGGAAATGATATTGATGTGTTCCTAGCACCGTTGGTGGAAGATCTAAAAGTACTATGGAACGAAGGGGTACAGGTATGGGATGCATACAAACGAGAGAACTTCACTCTGCGCTCCTTATTGTTCTGCACCATAAATGATTATCCTGCCCTTGGTAACCTATCGGGCCATAGTACAAAAGGTGCCAAAGCTTGTACTCACTGTTTAGATGGTACCGAGAGTGTGGCTGAAACACTTACGCAAAACCGTTTACATGCGTCACTGTCGGTTCCTTCGGAGGGCTCACCCATACCGCAAGATGAAGAAACAATTTGACGGAGAGAAGGAAGACGGTTCAGCTCCAAGGCATTTAAGGGGACACGAGGTTTATGATATGGTTAAGGATTTAGATGTTGTCCTCGGAAAGGGACGTAAAATGAGGGCTCATGAGAAGAACACTTGGAAGAAGAGATCAATATTTTGGGACTCACCTTATTGGGAGTACCTAGATGTTCGACACTGCATCGACGTCATGCACATAGAAAAGAATGTATGCGACACCTTGATTGGTCTCTTACTGAATATTCATGATAAAACAAAGGACGGCGTGAACGCACGGCTTGACTTGGCTGATATGGACATCAGGCTTGAGTTAGCACCGACATGCATTGATAATGGACGAATGTACCTTCCCCCTGCGTGTTACACTCTGTCCAAGGCTGAGAAAACAGAACTGTGCCAGTGCTTGCATGGTGTCAAAGTTCTGTCTGGTTACTCCGGCAACGTGAAGAAACTTGTTTCGATGAAAGATTTGAAGTTAAATAGCATGAAGTCTCATGATTGTCATGTGCTGATGACACAGATGCTCCCTATTGCAATTAGAAATATTTTGCCGATCAAAGTCCGAGAGACAATCATGAGGCTATGTTATTTCTTTAACATAATTGCTTAGAAGGTCATCGATCCCGAAGGACTAGATGCTCTGCAGGACGAGGTGGTGATGACTCTATGTCACCTTGAAATGTATTTCCCTCCTTCGTTTTTTGATATCGTGGTCCATCTCATTGTTCACGTTGTGCGGGCCCGTATTTCTACGTAGCATGTACCCATTTGAGAGGTTCATGGGAATTCTCAAGTCCTACGTACAGAATCGTTCTCGGCCGGAGGGCAGCATCGTCGAAGGTTATGCAAGCGAAGAGGTCATTGAGTTTTGTGTCGATTATATGGCTCAGATTCAACCGATAGGTGTGCCTCAATCTCGTCATGAGGGGAGGCTGAAAGGTCTCGGAACTATCGGAAAGAAAGCAATCACTCCAGATATGGACACGTATACTCAAGCCCATTTCACGGTGTTGCAGCACATGACTGAAGTGGCGCCTTATGTCGACCAGCACAAGGATGTGCTTCGGCAACAGAATCCGGAGCGGCCGGATGTTTGGATCATGAGGCAACACAACAGTCGGTTCAACCAATGGTTGAAGGAGCAAATCGCTAGGAGCTCGCCAAGTGAGACGCTGACATGGTTGGCAAAAGGGCTAGCATTTACAGTTGTGACATGGCAACGATATGACATAAATGGGTACACATTCTATATGCAGTCTTAGGATGTAAAGAGCACTAACCAGAACAGCGGTGTCCGCATAGATGCGTTTAGTACTGATTGGTCGAGAAACTCGTACTATGGCTTCATAGAAGAGATTTGGGAGCTCGACTATGTGGTTTCAAGGTCCCCTTATTTCGTTGCCGTTGGGTGCATCTCCCACAGGTGAAGGTTGACAAGTACGGTGTCACTACCGTGGACCTCCAACATGTCGGGTACAAAGACGAACCATTCGTACTCGCCAATCAAGTTGTTCAAGTTTTCTATGTAACCGACCTGGCAAATAAGAAACTCCATGTAGTTCTTCATGGAAAAAGGAGAATTGTCGGAGTAGAGAATGTAGTGGACGAGGAAGAATACAATCAATTTGACGAGTTACCTCCTTTTGGAAATGGCATAAGGGTCGACGATGAACAACGTGACGAAACTTGTTACGTACACATTGATCATGATGAAGGGCTAATTTTTAAAGGAAATAAGCAAGTACAATGACAATGTGCATGTGTGTGATGTATATGTCAATTGACATTTATGTATACAACAATGCATGTGTGTGATGTATATGTGAAAATGTGTGAAGAAATACATTGTGTGAGGTTGGTGAAAATGTGTGAATGCAGCTGGCTGGTGAAAATGTGTGAATGCAACTGGTTGGTGAAAATGTGTGAATGCAGCTGGTTGGTGTTGTATATGAATGCAGCTGGTTGGTGTTTGTCTTAATAACTGGGTGGATGGGCTTATCACAAACGGTTGTAGAACCGTCTGTGATAAGCCTACTATCTCAAACGGTTCTATGTTTATAACCGTCTGTGATAGTAGGCTTATCACAGACGGTTCTAAACTTAGAACCGTCTGTAATAATCCCCTATATATACCCTCTGGCTAGGGTTTTCCGTATATTTTGCAGTTATTCTACATCTAAATCCCCATCTGCCTCCCCGAGCCCTCGCCGCCGCCTCCTCGAGCCGTCGCCCCTGCCTCCCTCGAGCCGTCGCCACCGCCTCCTCGAGCCGTCGCCGGCCGCCTCCCCGAGCCGTCGCCGCCGCCTCCTCGAGCCCTCGCCGTCGCCTCCCTCGATCCATCGCCGCCGCCTCCCCGAGCTGTCGCCACCGCCTCCCTCGAGCCGTCGCCGGCTGCCTCCCCGAGCCGTCGCCGCCGCCTCCTCGACCCGTCGCCGCTGCCTCCCTCGAGCCCTCGCCGGTCGCCTCCCCGAGCCCTCACCGCCGCCTCCTCGCATCTATGAGTTTCGCCGCCGCCTCATCTGTCAACTTCAAAGACTATGTGTGTGGGTTTGGTGATTGCTCTGTGATGAACTAATCAAAGACTGAATAGATCTTGATAACGGGATAAGGATTTTGAGCTCTAGTGATTAGTCTTCTACTGTCTATATCCATGTAGACTTTCGGCTGGTTAGGTTTGTTCTTGTGCACTTAAGTCCTTGTTGTGCAGTACTCTAGCTGATATATTAGTTAAGTCATTTATATGCCATGTTTATCATGTTTGTGCTATTATAATAATTGCGGGAATTAAACTAAGAAATATGCTTATGCCTCATCTGTCAACTTCAATATATAGTATTAGCAACTAAAGTAGGTGTTAAGTATTAGCAACTTAAGTAGGTGTTAGCAACTAACTCTACTCTATCTATATATCTATAAACAACTGATGATATTTAAGGTTTAATCAAGAGAAAATATAAGATCTACATCATGTATTGAGCCTCTACTCCTCTCCTCCTTCCTAACATTGAGCCTCTCTTCCTCATCTTCCTCTCTTCCTCATCTTCCTCTCTTCCTCATCTTCCTCTCTTCCTAACATAAGCACAGTCCTCCCTTCTCCCCCTCCCCTCTACCCCTCTCCTCTCTTCCTAACATTGAGCATCAAATGTATGTTCTTTGTTCTAACCAATCAATGTACAAACATCTATTTTTATGTAAACTATCTGGCTAAAGGTTATAGTTGGAACCAATCAATATGATCACTTTCTTATCTTATGCTAATAGACCCACAAATTGAGCAACATGTCATCCGCGCATTCTTCAACACCATCGCCGGAGGCGTCCGCTTCAAAATCAAGACGCCAAGGAAGAGGGCCATCGAAGAAGCCTGAGGGCCGATTTACCATCACACAGGTCGATGTATCTGGGGTCCCTCTCCTTCCTCGCAAAGCAGTAAGCGCATGGAGAAGCATGATCAGAATAGTTGCACGAGAACGAATTGAGATCACATTCAATTCATGGAAGGACGTGCCTGCGACTAAAAAAAGAGAGCTGCTGACAAAAATTTTGGCATCATTCGAGATCCCAGAAGAACACCAAGACGCAGTGCAACGACAAGCCTTGCTAGGGGCGTGCAAAGCATGGAAGAACTTCAAGAGCAAGCTTGTTAAGGACTACGTGGAGGAGGACAAAACGCCCTTTCATAAATACCCATTCCTGAAACCACAATGGGAAGAGTTCAAGGCTTCGAAGACGACCGAAGATTTCAAAAGTACAAGTGCGGCGCACAAGGCCCTCCAGGCAAAACACACACACCCTCACAGACTTGGCACAGCTGGGTATGCGGGTAAAATCCTGCAGTGGAGGAGCGAGGACGATCAGGCAGCCCTGCAGGGCACCGCCCCGCCATTTGCCAATATCCCGGATGAGTGTGCTCGAAATTGGATTAGAGCAAGGTCATCCACAACGACATCCGGGGACGTCTCCTTTCGAAACCCTGCAGACCAGCAAGTGTCCCAGCGCCTGATAAGATATCGATCGAACTATGTAGCATGTAATTACTCCACAACTTCATTTGAAGTGAAATGACATGTCGTGCTCTTGCAGGAAGAGCTGAGTTTTGAATCTACCCTGGGATCATTCCAGAGAACAAGGGAGAATGATATGCTCTCCGCAGCCCTGGGAAACAAGGAGCACCCGGGCCGTACGAGAGGCCTTGGGCTTTACGTTCCTTGGAAACATGGTTTCCAAGATGACTTCGAAATGTATCGGCGCAGGAAGAGAAACAAAGCCGAGCGTGATGCACGGCTACGAGAAGAGATCAAGACATCTCTTAGAGAGGAGCTAATGGGTGAGCTAGCTGATGTAGTCAGAGATGAGGTGCGGAAACATACAGAAAGTCAGCAGGCTGCCGCCACCGCTCCTGTGCTAGCTAGCCCGCACAACCGTCCGAGTAGTTGCGCGTCCAATCCGACGCAAACCGATGTCAGATTTCTTGTGGACGACATCCTGGTAATAATTATTATCTCTCGAGTGCTTGCTCCATTGATAGGCCTATTCGACTAGCTAATTCTGTATCGTTATGTAGGAGCCTACGAAGTGCAGGCTCCAAGTGATATATACCTCCGTTCCCTTGCACGCTGCTTGGGGCCAGGCATATCTAGGGTTGGCAATGGGGCTCATCCCCGACGGGACCCAATCCCCGTCCTCGATCCCCGCGAAATTAAAATTCCCCGAACCCCGGCCCCGGCCCCGGGCTCGGGGCCAAGTTGGGCCCGTCCCCGTTCCCCGACGGGCTTCGGGGGCCCGACGGGGCAAAATTCCCCGCCAACAGGTTAACCGAGAATAGCATATACAAGCAGCAATTCAGCATATCAATGCATTCAGATTTGCAGTACATGACATATTCACAATTTCACATACTATCAAGGAAATGCAGTACATCACATCCACATATTCTCGTAACTAGCAAGGAAGAAGATGAGTATTGAGTACCAGAGGAGCAGTAGAAGCTCGGCTCGGTGGAGGGCATCGTCGGTCGTAGATCTGTGGAGGAGGGCGTCGCTGGTCTCAGATCCAAGGTGGCGTCGCCGGTCTCAGATCCAAGGTGGCGTCGCCTCGGTGGAGAAGAGGAACCGGTGAGGAAGGGCCAAAGGGGGAGCCGCCGCCGCGGGTGAGGAAGAGCCGCCGCCGCGAGTGAGGAAGAGTCGCCGCCTTGGGTGGATGCACCGGTCGCCGCCACAGTAGATGCGCCGGCTCGAGGGGCCGCAGTGGATGGCCGAGGCTCGAGGGCCGCAGCGCCGCGGTGGTGGGTAAGGGCGTCGTCGGTCGCAGATCTGTGGAGGAGGGCGTCGCCAGTCTCAGATCCAAGGTGGCGTCACCTCGGTGGAGCAGAGGAACCGGTGGGGAAGGGCCGAAGGGGGAGCCGCCGCCGCGGGTGAGGAAGAGCCGCCGCCGCGAGTGAGGAAGAGTCACCGCCTTGGGTGGATGCGCCGGTCGCTGCCGCAGTGGATGCGCCGGCCTCCGCCGCAGGGGCCGCCGCCGGTCTCCTCGGGCAGTCGCTACTCGGGCGCAACGCAATGTAAGGGAGGGCCTTTTGGCTTGGGTCTTGGCGGTGCTGGGGCGCTAGGCTGGGAGAGGCCGAGAGGGTCTGAGGGTGGGGCGTGGGAGTGGCCGAGTGGGAGGATGGTTTAGGGTTTTTTGGCTGATCTTTTATATGAAATGTAGAGGACCTCACCCCGACGGTTAACGGGGACGGGGATCACTTCCCTGGCCCAGGCCCCGCCATCCCCGATGGGGACAGTATTTTGCCCACGAAAATCCCCGCGGGGAATAAAATCCGCCAGACCCATCCCCTAATAGGTGAATTCACCGTCGGGGATCGGGGATCGGGTCCCCATTGCCAACCCTAGGCATATCCGTCTGGTATCGGGGCCATGCTGCACGGTCAAGCTTTAGCGCCAGGCTTCGCAAAAGTTACTGTGGATGGTGTGCATGTCAATTTTGAGGTCGTCCCGCTACCGAAGCCCCCCAACGACGAGATCGTGACTCTAGGGCAGGCCATTGGAACATTCATCCAGTGGCCCAAAAGCGACATCTTCCTGGAGGCTTCTTCACCGGTGGCAGGACCAGAAGGGCAGTGCGAACCAAAGCAACATGCACTGGTGCCATCTCCACCACCGCTAGCTGCACCGGTGCTATCTCCAAAGGTGCTATTCTCGCCAGAGCAACTTGCACCGCTGCTACCTTTACAGTCGACTGCCATTAAGTCGACCTACAACCGAGGCAGCAAGGGAAAAGCAAAGAAGACCAATGATGATATTCCGTACCTGCCATTGGCCCACAAATTCGTACTTGGCCAGCCGTTGCTCGAGCCCAAGGTCCTCCAACCCCTAGCATATAGTTGCCTGCAATTGCACAAGTGGTATATGGAGCAGTCCAATAAGCCAGAGGGAGAACAGATCTCAAGTGTCACTGTCAAATTCGCGCCGCATGATTTACATCACAATATTCAAGAGTGTGTCTTCTTGGTCGCCTTTGAGGATTTATTCGATCTTTTCACGCTCAACGCTCTTGACATCTCACTCATTCGATGCTGGACGCTGTAAGTGTGTACAATCACAGTCTCCGTTTATGTCATACCGATAAATGTCATATATAATTTGTTGCTTTCGTGTGTATATGTATAGACACATGCTGACTAAAGCTAGAACATCCAAAACATCATCGGTTGGTTTCTTGGACCCACACTTGGTCGCTAGGACTACCATTGACGAGGAGTCATCCGTCGTCGAGAGGTACATTGCAGCAGCACTGCTGCAATACCGCAATAAGAAATATGTACTTATGCCCTTCCATCAAAACTATCATTGGATTTTAATAGTAATTGTACCAAAATGGAACAAGGTATATTATCTTGATTCCCTAAGTAAGAATAAAATGGACTTCACAGTTGTCAGCCAAGTAATCGATAGGTAAGTACATTTTCTCCATATATACCTATATTGTACTTTTTCTTTCCTTCCGAATGACTAAGGTTAACTTTTTCGAATCACGTAGGACGTTCGCGATGTACATTGCAATGGGAGGTGTCTCGAAGCAAGGGGCCAAAGGCCTGACACATGCTCAAGATTTTAAGAGATTCGCTATTTGATGTGACCACGCCACCAACACGTACGACCATAGCGGCCAATATCAAGAATGAACTAAAGGTGAATTCGTTTCTTCAACTTCAACATATTTTAAATGAGAATATGATGCTACCTAATGATGAAAATATATATATTTGTAGCACCACATCACTTTGGAACCAATTGAAGCAAGGGTTCAACTTGGGTAGGTTTTGGAATCCAATTCGGCCTCCAGATCAATTCGGATTCAGCTTGACAAGCCAACTTCAAACGGTCATAACTTTTGATCCAGAAGGCTTCTCGGGGCCCGTGAGTACTCGTTGGAAAGATCTTGGAGTCTACTTTCAGATGGATCTAGTCTCACCTCCAAACTCCACTCGAGCAGATCAGAAACTGCGAAACAAGTCACGTCACTTTTCTAGTCCGACTCAAAGTGGGCCGAGGGCCCTGTAACTTGGGCTATTTGGGCCGGTACTGTTCACATGAACAGTACACGCGCGTGAACAGTAACTAGGAATAGTACCACATCCCTTTTCATTAGATAAGTGTGGCTTCCCCCTCCCCTATTTAAGGAGGCCACACCCCTTTAGTTTTCCTCGGGTTTTTCTTAAGAGTTTATTCTGCTTAGCAGCTTCGCCGCATGTTCGGTTTGAGGAACCCCAACTTGTGAACTTAAACATTATTCGCAATTTCAGATTGCATCTTTTACTCTCTTGCTTGTGTTCTCGATTCGCTTGCAGGAGATAGCCTTCTTGGCGAGGTCAATCGTGTTCGGCACGGTTGATAACCAACGGAGCAGTGGTGTAGTGATTGCGAGGGGTTCGATCTGTTTTGGTCCGAGCCTTTGGATCATCAACGTCGAGATCTCCACAATCGACTTATCAGTACCTCTCGGAAGATCGGGCCATCGTCACATCAGTTGGTATCAGAGCAACGGTTGCCCGTGAGGTAATTCTTGTATCCCTAGTTAGTAGATTGGTTTTTTATTTCCTATAGTCCAAAAAAAAATTGCCCCACAAAAAGAGTTAATTTCCGCTGTCCAAACCCCGTTGTGCCTTTCAATCTGTTAGTTTTGGTTTGCTAAATTGAATTTGTGTCCGTCATAGTATTGTCTAGTTGCTGGTCATATCTTTGTTCCATTGAAAATCCAAACAAAAAAAAATTCCCCACCCCAAACCCTAATTTCTAATTTCGGCTGATTTTTCCTTCCTCTGCAGCCGCCACCAAAAACATCATATCTTTTGATTCTGAGATTATTTTTGAGTGGGACCACCGCCATTAGATTCAAAAATTCCTTATCCATCTATCTGTAAAATTTCACGTCATTCCAGCCAGGCAGTTAAGAGATATGTGCGGTGAAAGTTGACCCAATTATCTGTTCTGAATCTGCAACAGTCAGCAGTTGTGATTTTTGTGCGAATTTCTGTGTTGGGATTCAGAAGTTGTCCCCAAAACAAAATCTGTAGAAAAAGCCGTCAGAAAACAGTAAAAAAAATAATCAGTGAAAAAGAGGCATCTGACAAAAAGTTACGGCCGAATTACCAACGTGCTGTCCAGTGGACAGAAATCTGAAGTTTTCAGTTTTGGGTCAATCCTTGTGTTCTTCAATTCCAGATTGAATTGGATTGAATTATCTTGTATTTACCACTCCTACACTTTGCCATACACTTATTCTTAGCCTTCTTCCATCCTTGGTTGATCAGCAACATAGGCTAAGTGCTAGATACAAACTATAATTCAATTCTATGCAAGTCTGAAATGAACTGATTGTTCTCCATTGCTAACATATTGTGCCTTCCAAGCTACACCTACTCTTGATCAGAACAGGTTCCCTCTTGCAATCGTACCCACGCTCGACACGGTGTCACGAACCAGCCACCGGTTGTACCACCTGCTACATTGGTAAGAACACTTGTAAGAGTGTGATAAGACGCTTGAGAGTGTGTGATTCTACTTCTCGCCACCTAGTAGTTGATAGGGATAATACCTTTGTGTTGTCTTTTGTTTGCTACTAACCATGGCAGGTGAGACGTCTGATGCGCAAGAGTGTGTTTTAAAGGGAGAGCTCATGACGCTTTTGGATGAACAACGCGCTGCCATTACTGATGACATCGATAGGAAGATGGATACAATGCAACTTTCCATCAATGAGAGCATTGCAACACTCACTACACGCCTTGAAAGAATGGTGAATCGGCCACCAAACAATGGAGGCCAAGATCATGAGGAGGGAGATGATAATGAGAGACAAAACTGTGACGCCGGTGCTGCACGGCCACGACACCATCCTCATCAGAACCGTCATGGTATGGGAGGTAACAATAATTTTCAGTATCACAATGCTCATGTTCATGATGACCCGTTTGCTAAAGTTAAATTTTCCATACCATCTTTTGCGGGTACCTATGATGCTGAAACTTATCTAGATTGGGAGATGACAGTTGAACAAAAATTTAATGCCCATCTAGTTCCTGAAGTGCATAGAGTCAGACAAGCTACTAGTGAATTTAAAGATTTTGCTATCATTTGGTGGACTCAAGTAGTTAATTCTGGCTTAGCCCCTGATACATGGGATAGATTGAAGGTAGCTATGCGTGCTAGATTTGTTCCTCCTGCTTTTAAACGTGAAATGCGTAAGAAATTGCAGCGCTTAGACCAAGGTAATAGATCTGTTGAGGAATATTATCAAGAACTGCAAATAGGCATGCTGCGTTGTAATGTTGAAGAGGATGAGGAAGATAAGATGGCTCGTTTTTATAGGGGATTAAGGCGTGAAATTCAGAACATAATTGATTACAAAGAGTATAATGATATCAATAGATTGTTCCAGCTTGCTTGTTTGGCAGAGAAAGAATTGCAGGGTAGACAACAAAGGACAAGGAGCAATTTTGGAGGTACGTCTACATCGAGACCAACACAGGAGCAACCCAAGACAGCCCCACCTCCTGTTTTTCGAGCTGCTGCCCCCTCTGTGAGTAGGGCGCGTTCAGCAGCACTGCCACCACCATCACGAGCACCCGAGGCGAGCAAATCTACTAGTGTGCAAGCACCAGCAAAGAGCTCTTCATCGGTTGCTTCCACAGGCCGTACGACGGGCATTGTGTGCCACCGTTGTAAAGGGATGGGCCACGTCATGAGAGATTGCCCAAGTCAGCGGGCATACATTGCGACAGAAGATGGTGGTTATGTAAGTGCTAGTGATGTTGAGGATGAATATGCTCTTGCAGCTAACCTTGCAGGTAGTGGTGATGAACATGAGAACAAACATGTGTTTGTGCCATTTTCTGTGACTAACAACTTGCAGGTAGTTGAGAACCATGCCAAAGAAGAGCATGAGCTGATTGAATCACTGACCCCATTGGTTGAGAATGAAGATAAGGAGATGGATGCACTTACATCATCTGAGGAGACCCAAAAAGGTAAAGAACATGGTACTATCATCGCTCACGGTATTGATTTGGTGCTACAACAAGACATAGAGCAACCTTGTGAGTATATACCTGTTGTAGTGCAATCTTTTGATATTCCTTGTGTTGACTTAAATAAACCATGTGCTGATCTAAATTCTCATAATTTTGCACATGTTAAATTAATAACACATAAAGAAGTTTTGACTAGAATTTCTCCTGCTAATTCATTGTGTTACATCATGTTGGATCTACCTATGAAATTGTCACATGCTATGGAGAAAGTTTCTGAACTTGCATGTTCGAAATTCTTATTTAGTACCTACACCCCTGGATATAAGTTTAATTTGATTGGAGATTATGATGTGGGAACTCAATTTCTTGTATATCGAATATGCATAACTTGCGATCACATGGATGAATTGAAGCTTGCTATTTGGAACAACAATTCTTGTATGCTGAATCATGCTCAAAGTGAGAGGGAAGTAAAATTTAGTACTCATCCAATGCCTATGTATTCAACTCTTTTTACACCATCTAGTATAGACAATCTGAATAGAGATGATGAATTATGGCAGAACATACAAATCTTTTCACCCTGGCTAGATGAATTTGCTATTGTTCGATTGAGATATGATTATATAGCTGGATTGTTCCTCACTTACATTTGCAAAACAAGTTGCAACAATTACTGTGTGACAAATTTTGAATTGCTCATTAACTTATATGATTACTCTTGGGTTAATAATACAATTAGCTTTTATGATTGCTGCTGTTTTATAACCTTAATTGTGCAACAACGAAAAACTGTTAAAATGGATGACATATACATATACCATGCATACACCTTGGCTTCTTTGTTATCATATTTTCAGCTTATCAAGAGCCGAGGACGGCTTTGTTTGCAAGAAGGGGAGGATGATAAGAACATGAACCCTATGGATACAACCATATTTGCTCTACTTGTTGTTACAATTACAAGAGCTCCTACGCATCCCTTAAATTATGAGGTGAGCTCGTTTCAAAGAGATTTTACTTTATTTGATAAAGAACTTATGATATTACATAATGAGAGTTTGTTGCGTTTGTTATCATACACCAAGATTTATGATCAAGATCATGCAATACGTGACACTACACATATGTTAAAACCGAGGACGGTTTTCCATCAAGAAGGGGAGGATGATGTGACCACGCCACCAACACGTACGACCATAGCGGCCAATATCAAGAATGAACTAAAGGTGAATTCGTTTCTTCAACTTCAACATATTTTAAATGAGAATATGATGCTACCTAATGATGAAAATATATATATTTGTAGCACCACATCACTTTGGAACCAATTGAAGCAAGGGTTCAACTTGGACAGGTTTTGGAATCCAATTCGGCCTCCAGATCAATTCGGATTCAGCTTGACAAGCCAACTTCAAACGGTTATAACTTTTGATCCAGAAGGCTTCTCGGGGCCCGTGAGTACTCGTTGGAAAGATCTTGGAGTCTACTTTCAGATGGATCTGGTCTCACCTCCAAACTCCACTCGAGCAGATCAGAAACTGCGAAACAAGTCACATCACTTTTCCAGTCCGACTCAAAGTGGGCCGAGGGCCTTGTAACTTGGGCTATTTGGGCCAGTACTGTTCACATGAACAGTACACGCGCGTGAACAGTAACTAGGAATAGTACCACATCCCTTTTCATTAGATAAGTGTGGCTTCCCCCTCCCCTATTTAAGGAGGCCACACCCCTTTAGTTTTCCTCGGGTTTTTCTTAAGAGTTTATTCTGCTTAGCAGCTTCGCCGCATGTTCGGTTTGAGGAACCCCAACTTGTGAACTTAAACATTATTCACAATTTCAGATTGCATCTTTTACTCTCTTGCTTGTGTTCTCGATTCGCTTGCAGGAGATAGCCTTCTTGGCGAGGTCAATCGTGTTCGGCACGGTTGATAACCAACGGAGCAGTGGTGTAGTGATTGCGAGGGGTTCGATCTGTTTTGGTCGGAGCCTTTGGATCATCAACGTCGAGATCTCCACAATCGACTTATCAGTACCTCTCGGAAGATCGGGCCATCGTCACATCACTATTACACATTAATCAATCCTATGCAACAGTTGGTAGTAATGCCTCTGGAATTAACACATTGCATTTTTTGCAGTGCCACCAGTAGTCGCCGGGCAACACATGTGAATTCTACGTTTGCCATCATATGGAACTACTCCTTGACTCCTCGAGGATCACCAATTCGAAGGTTTGTCAATCTTCCCATAATTACTTTATACTTATCACGTTATATATATGCGCACATTGATATTTCTATCGACAGGCTGCGTTCATCCCGTCAACTGCATTGAAACAGCCCGACCTTTCACACATTCGAGGAGAGATGACGTACTTTCTGGTGGCTAACGTCATAAACCCAGCTGGAGATTTCCACTGTGCATCATGATTTTTTATTGCTCTTATCACTCCGGAATCGAGGTCTCGCGAAAGGAAGATATCCATAATCAACGAACTTGTCGGGTGCACAAGCAATACTTGAATGGAAATCATGCACCATCCAAGTATAGCTTGTTCACTCTGACAAGTTCGTTGATTATGGATCAGTTCTTTTCGCGAGACCTCGATTCCGGAGTGATAGAGCAATAAAAAATGCAATGTTACCATCTAAGTGGAAATGCAACGTACATCTTTTGTAATTGTATATTTCTTAATGGATATTTTATTTCATTTCAATTAATTGATTTGCGAAATTGATGTTTTATGTTTGTCAAATGAATGTTTCATGTTTGTCAAATGAAGTGCGATGTGAATTGGATGTTGTATGTGAATTGGATGTTATATGTTTGTCAGAAATTGTATGTATATCTGCTTGTCTCAGAGGGCATGGCTAGCATTTCTGAGGCTAGCCAATAAACAGGAATAGATTTAGGGGTAGAAAAGAATATCACAGACGGTTTTTATTTAAAAATCGTCTGTGATAACTAGATATCACAGACGGTTTTTAACTAAAAACCGTCTGTGATAACTATATATCACAGATGGTTTTTAACTAAAAACCGTCTGTGATATTTGCACCACAGACAGTTCGAAAACCGTCTGTGATGACCTCGTATTATCACTGACCCATAAATTCAGACGGCTCACAAAACCGTCTGTGATGACGTTTTGGAACCGTCTATGATGACCTTTTCTGTAGTAGTGTAAGTTATGTGTATGTTTTTTAGAGGAGTTATGTGCATGTTTTTAGAGGGCGCTCCTTTAGGCTTAGGTTTATATCTTTTTTTTATTCTTTGGTTTTTTAGGCTTTTTGTTTTTTCTTTATTTTTTATATTGTTTATAATGATATAACCTATTTTTTAGTTTTTAAATATAATTACACTAAAAACTAAAATCAACTAAAGTGCAAAAAAACTAAACAATAGTAAATAAACTGTAAGTTCGGGTTAACTAATCCAACCGTGTGGAACGTCCACATGACAAGAATCTTAGACGTCACGTCTATTAATTTTGACTTTACAGATTTCGATCTCCCAATTTCCTAGACAAAGCGAAGCCCCTACATACCGCCTAAAGTTATCGAACAACGTGTAAACGAAGGGAAAAAAGTAGGGAGAGCTTGTACCTCCTTCCGTCGCAAATAGAAAGAGTAACTTCTTATGATGTGTTTACTCAAATTTGGTAAATTTTATCTATTGATGTTTGCATGAATATTTATATTGGACATGTAGAAATAATATGTGTAGGTTTGTTTAGAAAACATTTTATAATATTATAATTTTATTAGGTTTTATAGATATATTACAACAGAAATTAATGATAAAAATTGTATTTTATATATTGTGTCAACGTCTAAAATGTTGCTTCTTTGTAACTAGGGAATAGTCGGTAAACTATCTTTTTAAAAAAAAAATAGTACGTGTGTTTTCTTAGATTTGCTTGGCTAATAATGCGGGTACACTACTACTATAAAAAAGGACATCACAAACGATTCAATAACGTCATCACAAACAGTTTCATGAGCTGTTAGAGTTTATGGGTCAGTAATAACATCAGGTAATCACTAACGGGTTTTGAACCGTCTGTGATAAACCACAACATAGACGATTCGTATTAAGAATCGTCTGTGAATGATACTATCACAGACAGCTCTAACAAAAAACCATCTGTGATACTCGCACATTACAGACAGTTGGCAGCTAGAACCGTCTGTAATGTGCGAGTATCACAGACGATTTTTTGTTAGAGCCGTCTGTGATAGTCCTTTATAGACGGTTTATACCACAAAATCGTCTGCGATAGTTCATTCTATACCTAAATTTTTTTTCTGTTTTTCGGCTAGTCTCAGGAAATGTTAATTATGCCCTTTGAGAACAAGCAAATACAGCAGCAAACACAAAAACAAATTCTATTTTTATTAAGATTAGAATTTACCACTATAGAATCACAAGATAACGAGCAAGTTACCCATCTAATACAGCAAGAACACATGTACTAATCCTACAAACCAATCTCTTAAACATGACAACAACATAGAAGAAGTAGAGATCCTAGCAGGCAGTAGAAGCTCAACCGTACCGATGAGGCCTCTATGCCTAGGCCCTCTCGCCCTGATGCAGCGCACGCGCTGGATATCCTTGACGTCGACCGTCACAGGTGTCGACTTGAGCGCCGTCTTGGTAGGCAGCTGCTTCCACGGTGTCTTGCCGCCTGTAGACTTGTGTGTCGTCTACTTTGTAAGGGCTATTGGGGCTGGGGTTGAGGAGGAGGAGGACGGTGAGGAGGTTGGAGAGATTTTGAGCGCATGTAATAGGTAGGGGATGGGTTCGGGGGAGTACTTATAGGGGAGGGAGAGGTGGGAGTTGGAAAATTTTTGACACGGGGACGGAGAGGTGGAGGTACGATCCGTGGGGTTGGGCTTGTGGGTTTCTATTGGCTGGGATTGGGTTGGGGAGAATCGACAGGCCCAGTGGTCAGGGACATAATTATCATAGACGGTTTGAACCACAACCCATCTGTGAAACATAATTATCAAACATAATATACACACACACACACACAAACACATATATATCGATACAATGTAAACAACTGGTCTCAAAAGATGACATAGCAAAGTCTATATGGTTAATATATGCTCATTTAAAAGTTTTCGACAAGATCTATAACTTTGCAGTTAAGGAAACCCCAAATTCCAAAAGGAAGATAAAATTTTTGGCAAAAACAGAAATCAAAAACTTGCGAAGCAAATTTGAGACTAAAGATGGCCGATTTTTGGAATCTTAGAGGGTTACTAGCATAAATTGGTCAAATTTTTTGGATCGAGCTCGTCGTTATCTTTCCAACGAATATAAGAACGTCGAAAACGGACATTGTATGCATAAGTTATGCCTGTTTTACTGAAGGTGCCTCGGAATGGAATCCTACTCGGACTCAAATTCGTCTCGTGTTCAAATTGAAATTTTGAATCAAGGGGCGGCAAAATCTAGTAGCAAAATATCATAGACAATTTTTAATACAAACCGTTTGTGAAATGTCATAGACGATCCAAGCAAAAAACCGTCTGTGATATTTGGTAATATCACAAACGGTTCTTGTTAATACCTGTCTATGAAGTATCACAGACGGTTTTCACTATAAACTGTCTGTGGTATTACATCTTCACAGACGGTTTTTAGTTTTGGCAGCAACACAGACAGTCTGTAAATTAAAACCGTCTGTAGTTGTATTTAATACTGGCGGTTTTAGCCGTCTGTGATAAAACATCTAGTATTAGTCTTTTTTGTAATAGTGGTATAAAATTTCGAGAATACTAATGTGTGCATATATGCTAATGCATTATCCGTGTATTCAGTGCAGAGTGATCACATGGATTACATGATCTGTTACGACTTAGACGATGGCTCATGGCTCCCATGTGCATGTGGCAAATTAATATTGTGTGTTAATGTGTTTCATCTTTAATTTCAACTCTCGAGTGACATATCGGTGTTCAGTGAGATGTTTCTCAACTGTATATTGTGTTTTAGTTCTGAAGTCTATATTATGTTGTTACAACGAAAGAGCCAACTTGGGGTACTCTATCCAACAACATTTTTTGTGAAAACTATTGTAAACTATGCGGTATAAGCATATAATTAGATTCAATTCCAGCATAATAAAGCATAATTAAAGAACATTTCAAGAGGTACATAAATGACATAAATTACATATAAGTATGTAATTCTACCGTGCCATTTATACAAGAGCATAAACATAAACCATGAAACATACTGAATGCTAAAAGGAGCATATTACTCATGTTCATGGCAAATGAATCAATTATAATAGCCTAAAGCTTAGTTTTAATTGATATTATGCTCTCTGAAGTAGAGTTGCTTCAAGACTTAAGAACTTGGCCTTCTCAATACTATGTCAATACTCTTCATTAAGTGATAAGACAACTAAAGATTAAATTTGAGCTCTAATCAGTGCATTCTCTGTCACTGAAATTTTGCATATACAAAAGATAGCAACTTCTAAATTTCGGCCTCAATCTTTCCTGGATTGGACGTGTAATGACTCAATCTGTTTACAGCATATGAGTTGTCTGGCCTTGTTGCACTAGTTAGATACATCAAGGATCCTATTATTTGATAATATTTAAGCTAATCCTCCCATGTCTAGTGTTTTTATGTAGCTTTGCATTTGGATCATAGGGTGTGGTTACTGACTTATAGTCCATAAATCCAAATCGGGTTAGAACCTTGTCCACATAATGAGATTGTGAAAGAGTAATCCCATTCTCACTCTTTATAAGCTTGACGTTTAAAATATCATCAGCCTCATCCAGATCTTTCTTATCAAAATTCAGGGAAAGGAAAGATTTTGTTCTATTGATTATATCCATGTTGGTCCCAAAAAGCACTATGTCATCTACATAAAGACATAGAATGACACCTTCACCCCCACTAAACCGGTAGTAGACACATTTATCGGCTCCATTCACACAAAAGCCGACCAAGGTCAAGGTACTATCAAATTTCTCATGCTATTGCTTAGGAGGTTGCTTTAGACCATACAAGGATTTAATCAACCGACATGCTTTCTTTTCTTGCCCTTCAACCACAAAACCATCGGACTATTACATACAAATATCCTCATCTAACTTTCTATGTAGGAAAGCGGTTTTTATATCCATTTGATGTACTTGGAGTTTGTATGTGACAGCTAGTGCTAAAAGCACCCAAATTATGGGTAAACGAGCCACAAGAGAGTATGTATCAAAGTAGTCTTATCTTTCTTTCTGCATGAAACCTTTAGCCACTAAACGGGTCTTATACTTTTCTATAGTACCATCAGGTCTATGCTTTTTTTAAAGATTCATTCGTAGCCTACTGGCTTACAACTAGGCGAAAGATTCATAATCTCCCAAGTTCCATTAGCTATGATGGAATCCATCTCACTATGGACTGCCTCCTTCTATAAATCCACATCCGGAGATGCGTATGCCTCTGAAAGGGTTCGTAGCTCATCATGCACGACATAGGTGACATAGTTATCACCGATTGACTTTTCAGTCCTCTACCTCTTACTCTTCCTCAACTCCAACTCTGGAGCGGTGTTATCCACACTACGAAAAATAGAGTGTTCATCTAAAGTAATGTGGTCAATGACTTCATTTGGTCTTATAGGAAACACATGCTCAAAGAATGTCACATCATGAGACTCCATCACTATATTTGTAGCGATGTCACTCACCTCGGATTTGACTACTAGGAATCTATAAGTGTACTAATTACTTATCACAAATATATTCTAGACCTTTATGTAGTCTATCAGTGTCCAAATTGAATCCTCACCGCTTTTCTCTACATGGTCTCCCGTCCCCTCCAATCATCGTCTCCGCGGACTGCGAAACATCTTGGGCACACTCATAGGTTGGACATCGCTAGCAACCACTTGGTCGACTAGATCGTCGTGGCCGAGCTAACCCCGCACGACTATAGCTCCAACCCTCCCCTGGGCCAATCGGTGTGTGGGATTAATGTGGGATAGGTTGGCCGCCCATCTGCTTGGTCGTGCACTCTGGTTCTACTCTGCCATTCGTGTCGCACATAGTCACGCTTTTTTGAAATAATATATATTTTATTCTGAATTATAATAATATACCTCTGATTTTATTCTACACTAATGATTCTCTGTCACTCCACCATTGAGCGACTTGGGCTAGTTGCTCAAAAGTTGTGCGTCAACTGCCTAAGCCACCCACCAATTGAGCGACTAGTACAGTTGAGCGACTTCTCCTCTAGTCACTCAACCGTTGGACGATTAGTACTAGTCGCTCAACCGCATCCCAGCGCACTCCACCGCAGCTCCCGAGCCCTCTAGAGCCCGATCACCGTGCCACTCCTCCCCTCGAGCTCCGCCCAACTCCGGCGAGCTTTCCTCGCCGCCTCGGTCATCCCCGGAGCCCGTCGTCGCCTCCCCGAGCTTCCTCACGCCCGGACGGTCCTCCCCGACCCCTCGGCCGCCCCTCCCCGTCACCGGAGCGCCGTCGCATCGGAACTCCCGAGCCGTCGTCGCTGCCACCTCGTCGCCGACCGTCTCCGTTCGTCCCCAAGCTTCGCCGACCCTTCCAACCGAACCCCCTCCGCGCCAGGATTACATTCTACGCGTCACCCGGGCACCTCCGGCCTCCCCTCGCCGCCGGCGCCGTCGCCTCCGATCATCTCTGCCCGGGACGCCCGAAGGTACCCCTCAAGAGGGTTACCTACCCTTATTGGGTAGGCAACGCCTCCCCGCTCCCCTGGCTAGCAGCGCTCACTCGTAACTCCCTCGGCGCGCGTTCGAGCCTCCGGCTCCGCGCGCGGAGGTTGAGTTTTTCGTTTAATTTCCGGGCTGACAAGTGGGTCCCACCCGTCAGCGGCCGCCGGCCTGCGCTGGCCACTGCCGCCTGGGTCCCACCCCTCTGTGCTGGACTCTGACAAGTGGGCCCGAAGACCAGTGGGTCCCACGTGTCAGAGGTTGACTCATTGGGCTCACTGTCCAGTGGGTCCCACATGTCAGTGACCGCCAGTGGTTACTGTTCAGTGGGCCCCACCTGTCAGTCTCTCAGAATTAAAATAAAAGATTAAAATTTAATTCTCCAGTGGGTCCCACCTGTCAGAAATTTCCGAATTTCTCGATTTATTCAAATCTGAGATTTTCAAATGAGCATAACTTTCTCATTTTAACTCCAATTCCAGCCATTCAAATTTCTAAATTCATCTAAAATCATAATCTACCCAATTATGGCCTCTGTTGAATTTTTGGATTTTATTTGAATTTTCTTTTGTATTTATTTGTTTTGTTGCTTCGTCTTTCCTCGCGTAGATTCCAACATTGTTGACGATCCCTCTTCACAGCAGCAAGAAGACCCAGAAACCCTGCAAGAAGGCAAGTCTCCTTTGATCATCTTGAACCTATGATTTTGAAATGTTTTAATTATTTTAAATGTTATGCATTGCTATTTACATAAAATGATAATTCAAATCTTAAGGTAGTAGTTAATCCAACCTTGTTATGCCCTCCATTGGAATTGATTGTCATGTACCCTTGTCACCATAGAATTTCCTTTGTCTCATTAATGAGAGTATTATAATTACTTGTTGATGTTAGTATGGTAGGATAATGCTTAGTCATGCTATCTAATAACTTTGGAAAATCTTGAAAATGGGAAATTATGATTTATTATTAAATCCTTGTGTTTGAAAGTGAAGTGGCAATTGGAGTTGTCACTGTGATTTTAAAATAAAATAAAAATGTGAAAGTTGGTTTAGATTAGGGTGGATGGCTGTTTGGGTTGGTGCAGTAAGCACGAGAACTTGTTAAGTGTATGTTCCACCCTAGTCAATTAAGGACTGACGCTTGTGTTTGTCCAAACTGAGCATTAACCGTACAACCACAAGTCTATATGGGTACGACCTAGCTAACTAACCTATAAAGGTGTAGTTTAGATATCACCAGTGGTGTATTGAGTGCCAGGGCGTACTGGTTACTCATAGTGAGGGACAGGGTTACTGTACTCATATGGCGCAAGAGGGGGCTTCAGATTGGGCGGATTTAACCCTTCTGCGGTGAAACCTCAGCGGGTGGTCTCTAGCTATACTGGAGTAGGTGAAAGGCTTTGTGATATTTTATCTGGGTCTCATGCCAAAGGAAGCATGTTGACTATTAAGATAATTTATCTCTTGTGGGTAAAGTTGTACAACCTCTGCAGAGTGTAAAACTATTCGAATAGCCGTGCCCACGGTCAAGGGCGGGCAAGGAATGCATTCACATGGTAGATTTCTGGTTTTGATTTAAAATCAAAAGTTTTGTATTCCGAGGGTGGAGGGAACTCTCGGAAGGGAATCCTGGCGGATGGAGCCAGAGAGGGTGGATGGAACCCGAAGTTTAAAATTTGACCAATGGTAATTGGTTAGCTAGTGTTGGTAGTTGGAACCTTCACTAGAAAGTTAATTCTGTTAAAACATTTACTTCATTAAAGTGATGCCTTCGAAAATAATTAGTAGTAATGGAGATTTTAAATATTGCTTTGTGCAAAAGAACCATATGGCCTTCCTTTGTTAAGCCTTGCATCTATGCATTTTTCCCAAGACTTGCGGAGTACTTTATGTACTCACATGCTACACTTAAAAATAAAATCTCAGAGGAAGTTGAAGCTCAAGAAGGTGACTACGACTACTGCTTCGCTTGTGGCTGTGATGGATTCTTCCCGGAGGACTAGGTCGCGCTTCCCCAGTCAATTGCCTGTGGCGAATTGATGGGTCGTCCTCGAGTTTTATTTGCTTCCGCTCTATTTCTTGTGTGCGAGGTCTTAAACCTCCTTTGTAATAATGAGACCCGGTGGTCAGTACTCTTATTTATTGTAATAAATCGTTGATGGTGATGTTTTCCATTCTGTTTGACTGTGTGCACTAGCTTTGATCTGGGACTAGTGCTGTAATACACAGAGGGTCCGGGTTTGATAATCCGGAGGCCCGACAACTCCCTTCTCGAAATTTTTGTACGAATAATCCATTTTTTTATACGAAATTACAAAAATATACCCGCGATATTTTTTTTTACAAAAATAGGCTCTAGTCGCCCAATGGTTGGGCGACTGTAGCCTTTCGCTCAACCCAGCGGCGACACTTGGCAAATCTGGCAACCGTTGGGCGATTAATTGCAGTCGCCCCACCGTTGGGCGACTGGCATCCAGTCGCCCAACCGTGTGGCGTCTAGGGGTGGGCTATAACCACGCCGCGCTTGGCCGCCCCGAGCACTGTTTCCATTCAGCCGATCGATCCAGCGAGCACGAGAGAGGACATGAGAGAGGAAGGAGAGGAGAAGAAGAGAGGAAGAAGGGGAAGAAGAGGAGAGGGAGAAGAGGAGAGGGAGAAGAGGAGAGGGAGAGGACCAGGAGAGGAGAGGGAGAGGAAAAGGAGAGGGATCCAGGTAATTTTTTGGTATATTGTTTTTCTTAGTGTTAGTAAAAATTATATATGTAGAAAATTTAGTTTAGAAATTTTGTATAATATTTTTATGCATTATTGTAGAAAATTTAGTGTGAAAATTTAGATGTAGAAAATTTAGTGTAGAAATTTTGTATAGTATTTTTGATTTATTATTGTAGAACATTTAGTGTAGAAATTTAGATGTAGAAAATTTAGTGTAGAAATTTTGTATAGTATTTTTTATGTATTATTGTAGAAAATTTAGTGTCAAAAATTTGTTAGGTATTTTTGATGTATTATTGTAGAAAATTTAGTTAGATGTAGAAAATTTAGTGTCGAAATTTTGTACAGTATTTTTGATGCATTATTGAAGAAAATTTAGTGTAGAAATTGATGGACCATGTGGGGGTGACCCCGTTTGTGTGATGAGTAATTGACAAGGGTTTAGGAAAGTCGAGTTTGGTTTGTGTGGTTCGGACCATGTCGTTGCATGGTGCAATCGGCTTCGGTCGGACTTGGTCAAACCTGGTCAAAGTGATTAGGATGCATATTCTGTTGATTTGTCAGGTTTGGGCTATTTCTTGCTTAATGAGATTCATTGATGTTATTTATGCTTTCATGTGTCGAACGGTGCTATGTGATGTGTTTCTTGTCTGTGATGGCTGCAGGACGTCGAGGCGGAGTCGTGGCGAGACACGAGGTGACCGGACTAGACACAAGTGGTGTTGAGGTCAGAACGGTCGGATGTGTCGAAGACGGCGGAGACTCGAGGTGGTTGCGAGGCTTGGATGACATGGAACGCGGAAGCTTCCCGGAAGGTGCAGGAGGGGCGTTTCGGTAAAAGCGCAAAGTTGCACAGGTGGAGGCGGTTCCGTTCGAGATTTAGTGGGTGTAACAGTTTGGAGACCCGTTAGCCAAAGGCTATAAATAGGAGTGAATTCCTGATTGTATGCATGGTTTTGGGAGTGAGTTAGGTTTTTGCTTGAATCAAAAGAAGCTTTGGATAGTTGGTTTTGCTTTGAGGCTTTAGTTGTTGAGAGTTGGTGGAGAGGGCAGAAGTATGTCTCCTTCGTAGCTCCTCTTTGTGTAGGTTGTTGAGTGGAGTTCTTGAGTGTGAGAGAGGGTGAGGTTGGAGATGAGTTGAGTCACCATGTAATCATTTCTCTATATTCAATCATGTATGGGGACTCCTCTGTGATCTTTGTGTTTATGGAAATGAATGCCTTCAAGGAATCATTTGAGTTCTTGCTTCTCTGTTTAGTCTTTCTCTTCGATGCTCTCTAGGCTTGATTCTTGAGTTTTTTGTGTTTTGGCCCGATTCTTGCTGAGGAGTGGCAAAATGGGTTGCTCTCTGATGGAATTGCATTTCTAGACCCTTTGGTCATATAGTTCCAAGAGCAATTTGATTGAATCGCAAGAATCTCTTTTTGTCCCTGTTCTGTGTTCTTGGGCTTTCATTTTTCATTTCTAGGGTTTGGTGTGAATCTTGTTTCCCTTCATGAGATGGCATGAAACTTGGCACGTAAAGTCCTGAAGCTATTAAGTAGCTATCCTCAAAGTTTCATGGCCAAAGGATCAGAGATAAGATGGGAATTTGAGCTTTTGTTACTGCTCTCTGTAGTTTTCAGATTTTGTCTCAAATATGAGATTCTTGACCTTTGGTGAGATTTCTTTGTTTCCCAAGGCCTCTTCCTTATTTAGTTTGTTGTAGTTTTGCTCTGGGCCTAAAAGTCTGAAAGAAATCCACCATTTTCTCTGATTTTTAAAGATCTGAAACTTTTGCCCGAAGTACAGTTTTTCTGTCTCCTCTCGGGTTGCCTGGGATCAGGGGAGCGGTCAGAGCGGCCCTCCCTTAGCGGTCAGACCGCTTCCTCTATGGCGGTCAGACCGGCATTACATGAGCGGTCAGACCGACCTTGTCGGTCTGACCGCCCCTGGCTGCTTTGATTGCAGTAGATTTTTATTGCCTCTCTTCAGTGTTTTTTCTTCTGTGTGCTCAAGGTTGTAGAAAAACTGAATTGACTCCTTCATAGCTTTTCATAGCTATTGGAGGGGATTCCTTTAGTGATTACTTTTGAGGGGTGTTTTTTTTAAAAGTCGATATTCACCCCCCTCTGTCGCCAAACTCGATCCAACAATTGGTATCTGAGCCGGTTAGCTCTTTTCCATAGATCTTAACCGGTCTCTAGAGCCATGGCGATGGATAAGTACTCGACCAAGCCCCCAGTCTTCGATGGGATCGACTATCTCTTCTGGAAGAGCCGGATGGAGACCTACATCCGGGCTCAGGGCTACGCCATCTGGTGTAAGGTCAAAGTACGGTATGTTGTTCCTGCCAATGAGAACATCAACGTTGGAAACATGCATGATGTTGAGACGAATGCGAAGGCAAGGAACATCATAATCCAGGGGTTGAGCCGAAGCGAGTTTGACCGCATCTCTCATTTGATGTCGTCTTTCGACATCTGGGTGACCCTCGATGCATACCATGAGGGCACCACCCAGATCAAGACAGTCTGACAGGATCAATTCAAGCGAGATTACAATAAGTTTGAAATGCTCGCTGGTGAGTCCCTCGATGAGTGCTTTGCGCATTTTCACAAGATCTTGAGCAACCTCCGAGCGGTCGGTCTCACATACCCCGACTCGGACAAGGCTCGTCAGATGCTCGCGGAGCTTGATTTGCGTGTTTGGGAGATGAAGGTGACTACCATCAAGGACACCACCGATCTCTCGACTTTGACTCTTGACGCGTTGTACTCACGCCTTAAGACTCACGAGATTGACATTGTCTCTCGAAAGTCGAAGTCGCAGTCGATGGCCCTAGTCACCGATCCCACTTCTGCTCCTGGATCTTCTTCTGAATCGCTTTGTGGTTTCTCTCTTGCTTCTCTCTGTGACGTAACTGATGATCAGTTAGAACAGCTCGCATATGACCAGTTAGCCCTCCTAGCCCGAAAATTTTCCCATGCTTACAAGAGGAGGAGGGACGGAAAGAGAGGAGGACCCGTGATCTGCTTCGAGTGTGGTGGCCCCAACCACATTCGAGCGAACTGCCCCAAGCTGGGGAAGGGCAAAGACGACTACGGCGGTGTGAGCAAGAACGACTACATCGACAAGAACCGCAACAAGAAGCCTCCTGCTCACACCCAAGGCAAGAAGAAGTTCCACGACCTTGGCAAAGCCAAGAAGCTCTTCCACCGCGTCATCACCGCCTTCGAAGACCTCGACCTCAGCGAGGTGGAGGGGTGGAGCGACGACGATGGGACAGACGAGCAAGATCCCAAGGCGGCGACGACTTCTCCGGCATGTGCTTCATGGCCCTTGAGGGCGACGTGAGCGGCAGCGAGCTGTACTCCGACTCCGACGAGGTATACCCTTCCTACGACCAACTTAATGATGCTTTTCTTAAGCTAGGCAAATTCCATGCTAGATCTAGAGCTAGGGTTAGCGAGTTGGAGAAGGAAGTAGAGAGCTTGTCACGGGAGCTTACTTCACTTAGATCCGCTCCCTCCCGTGACGATTGTGATGTATGTGCTGCTTTGCTGGATGACATGGAGAAACTAAAGACCTTGCATGATAGTGTGTCCTCTGAGCTCGACATGATTAAGGTGGAGAACATTAGTCTTCTTGCTGAACTTGAGATGAGTAGGGAAGTTCCTCTTTCATCTACTACTGTTGAGACTATTTCTTGCACCTCATTTGAGGATAAGGACAATGCTTTTAGAGATTGTATACCATGCTTCTCGATCTGCCCCGAGACTTGTGAAAATTGCAATAATTTGAAGATGAACCTAAAACGGGCAGATCATAAAATTACTGAATTACAAGCTTTTCTTCTTGAGCCTGTTGCTTCATGTGTGAATTGTCTCAAGCTTACTACTGAGCTTGAAGCTGTCTCCAAACAGTTTCAAGAATTAGTTGATAACAACAACAGATTGGCTCAATATGCTTCTAAGGACCCTGTTAGCTCACCATGCATTAATTGTAACAAACTAAGATCTGACTTGATTGCATTGGACGAAAAGTGTGTGAAGCTAACTAAGGACCTTCTAGAGAAGCCACTTCCTGCTTGTAAAGCGTGTGCTGTTGGGAAGAAGCATGAGGGTTTGGTAGAGACGCCTAGCGACGTGAACCACATGGCTAGCAGTAGGACTGTCCCTTCTGAGTCGGCTGTGCATGCACAAGCCATTCGTTCCTCAGCTATTGGTTCTTCTTCTACTCCCTTACCTTCTGCTGTTCCCTCTTCCTACACTCTTGAGAGATTTGTAGGAGGCAAGAAGAAGCTAAATCTTATTCTAGACCAATATAAGATTTGTAGATTTAATCAGGGTCTAGGATATGATTTCTATGAGGACATGAGGAAGCATCCACCTGCCGTGCTCAGACCCATAGCCGCAGGTATGATTGAGGTCGAGCCCAGAACTGAGAAAGCTCAATTCAAGTCAGCGGGCTTTATCCAAGGGATTTCTGACAGAAAGGTAATTTCACCTGCTGCTTCGGCCTCTTAGAAGGCGAAGCCTCATCATGCTACTTCTGCCTCTCAGAAGGCGAAGTATCATTGCACCTTCTGTCAGAAGGATGGACACTCGATTGAGCGATGCTTCAGGGGTGCCAAGATTGCGTGCAGAGACCGTGTTGCAGCTCTTAGGCGTATTCAGGGTCAGCCCCAGACCTTAAGTGCACCTAAGACCAACACGAGGTCTAGGTTTGTTTTAGGAGTTTCTGATGAGTTTGGGCAGCATCGAGGACTTGGTTTTTCCGAGTTTTCTGGTTTTCGTCCTCGTACTACTCCTGGTCGTGACTTCCACCGTCCTGAGGGTAGATCTCGTTTCCCCCGTCAAGATAGCTACCCGCGGCGTGATCAGCATGTTGTTGGTGTCATGACTCGCTCCTCTGTAGCAGTCAAGCCCAACAACAGCTTCGGGTCTGCACACAAACCTTCTGGCTTGTTGAGTGACAGAGAGCGTAGGGTAGCTAGAAGTCAGTCGTGTGTGGCTACTTCTTCTACTCGACGTGTTACTCAGTATTGGGTGCCAAAATCACTCTTGATTTACCCCAGTACTGAGACTTTACTCTCTTGTTGACTCCGGTTCGCCGGGCTGGGAAGGGAGAGGTTTGGCTCGTAGACACCGGTTGTTCTCGTCATATGACCGGAGACTCACGTTGGTTCTCTACCCTAGCCCGTGCTCCAGGTGATGAGACGATCACCTTCGGAGACGCTTCTTCTGGGCGCGTCATCGCCAAAGGTACTGTACGCGTCAATGCTTCATTTGTTTTAAAAGATGTTGCTTTGGTTAGTAAGCTGCGATATAATTTGCTTTCAGTCTCCCAGCTTACCGATGATGGTTATGAGGTGAGCTTTAAGAAATCAATTGCAAAATTCTTGATTCTTCGGGTAGTCTGGTTTGCAGGATTTCTCGTTATGGGAGGATCTTTCGTGCTGATTTTTCTGAGACTTCTGGTGATCCTCTTCGGTGTTTGGTTGCTTCTGAGTCCCGCGACCTTACTTTCTGGCATAGGAGACTTGGTCATATAGGATTTGACCATTTGACCCGAGTTAGCGGCCACGATCTCATACGTGGTCTGCCGAAACTCAAGATGGTCAAAGCTATTATGTGTGCTCCTTGCCGGCACGGCAAGATGGTTGCCTCTTCTCATCCTCCGGTCATAGTGACTATGACCGATGCACCAGGATAGCTGCTCCACATGGACACAGTTGGACCAGCTCGAGTGCAGTTAGCAGGAGGGAAGTGGTATGTTCTTGTCGTGGTCGATGACTTCTCGAGGTACTCTTGCGTGTTTTTCTTAGCCTCGAAGGATGAGACGTTTACACACTTCCGAGGTCTTTTCAGTAGGCTTTCTATTGAGCTTCCGAGTGCCTTACGAGTGATTCGCAGTGACAATGGCACGGAGTTCAAGAATTCCTACTTTGAGAGGTTTTGCGATTAGACTGTTGGACCGAAATGGCGACAGAGGGGGGGTGAATGTCGATTTCTAAAAACGACCCCTCGCAAGAATCCAATTAAAAAGATGTCCTCCAATAGCAACCGGTGCTATGAAGAAACAGTTTTAGGCTACTGGAGACTCACAACACAGAGAAAGAAGATATGGCAAAAGAACTACAAGAAGGCAACAAGAAATATCGAAGAACCAGAGAGACACCTGCAGCAAAAATCTATGGGTTGTCTAACCGCAATGGGCTGGGCGGTCAGACCGCCGAATGACCGCCGGTCAGACCGGTACATTAGGGCCAGTCAGACCGCCCTTGGTGGTCCGGTCATACCGGGTGTTAGGCACCGGTCAGACCGCTCGTTGGGCAAAAGCAAGCAGACACTAAAATTTTCAGACAGCAACTATGAACTTCACACAACAGCAAAATTTAGGATTTTCCCTTGGATTTCTTTGCTCAGAAAGACAAGGCTATAACCAAAATAGCCAGAGATGCCTAGGGAAACAAGTAAACTCAACTCAAGAACAAGAATTTGGGATTTGACCCAAAAACTGAAAATATTCAGAGTGTAGCACCAAAATCATCATTCCCTTCCGAACCTTAATCCTTTGGCCATAATACTTTGAGAATAACTCCTCAATAGTCTCAGGACTTAACATGCCAAGACTCAAGGCATATCAAGAAGGAAAACAAGAAAATCATACCAAACCCTAGACATGGTAAACTTGCAGAGAGCTACCCCAAATCTCAAATTCCAAGTTATCCTTTGATCCTTTGCACTTGAAACTTTGAGAATAGCTAATTAATAGCCTTAGGACTAAGCATGCCAAGTTTCATGCCATCTCAAGAAGGGAATCACAATTTGCATCAAAACCCTAGAAGGTAAAACAAGAACAGAGGAGCTCAAACAACCAAATCTGAGAATAAACTTGATTTGCTCTTGGGAAATTCGATCAAATGACCTTGAGACACTATCCCAACATAGAGCAATCCATTTTACACCTCCACAGCAAGAAACAACACGAAACTGAAAATCTCAGAAATCAACCACAGAGAGAAACGAAGGCAAAACAAGAGCACGGGAGAGAAATTTCAGATTTCCATTTCAAATCAAACGATTACGGACGAGTCCCCATACGCATGGACATTAGAACAAGAGGAATGATTACATGGATTCTCAACTCATCCTCTCCCTCTCCCAACTCAAGAACACACTCACTACATGCTTGGAGGAGAAGATGAACATAACACAGAGAAGAGATGAACGTGGGAGACACTCCCTGCTGCCCACACCAACTCTCCAACCACTAAAACCTAAAGCCAAAACAAACTCATAAAGCCTCTTTTGACTCTAGCAAACCCTGACTCTCTCCCAAAGCCATAGAATACATGCAGCCACCAACACCTATTTTATAGCCCTTGGCTAACGGGTCTCCAACCCGTTACGCCTGCTAAATCCAACGGAGCCAGCTCCCGCTTGTGCAGCCTCGCGAAATTACCGATTCGCCCCTCCTACACCTTCCGGGAAGCTTCCGCGCTCCTTGTCGTCCAAGCCTCGCAACCACCTCGAGTCTCCGCCGTCTTCGACACATCTCGACCGTTCTGACCTCGACACCGCCCGTGTCTAGTCCGGTCACCTTGTGTCTCGCCACGACTCCGCCTCGACGTCCTGCAGCCATCACAGACAAGAAACACATCAAATAGCACCGCTCGATACATGAAAGCATAATAGCATTAACAAATCATACTTACGCGTAAAAGAGTCCAACCTATGAAATCATCAGAATATGCATCATAAGCCCTTTGACCAGGTTTTACCAAGTCCGACCAAGCCCGATTGCACCACGCAACGTCAAGGTCCGAACCACCCAAACCAAACTCGACTCTGCTAAACCGATGTCAATTACTCATCACACACATGGGTCTCAACCACATGGTCTCTCAATCTCCCCCTTGATGAGTATATTGACAAACCAAGAAAAAGCACAAAGTTGAGATTGAAATGTAGGAAAGAAGTCAAACATGGTCCAAAGGAAAGAAATGAACCTAATGACCATGTCGACAGAAAGAAAACACTAGAGCAACAACTAAAAGAGCAAATTGTTCTTCAAAGCTCTAAAATGTTCCCAAATGGCTTTTTTCTCTATTCTCCCCCTTTGGCAATAAACACATCAAGGATGCAAAGAAGAGAATAAGATCACAAAAATGGATGAAATGGCTGAAGTTTGTTTATTCTAAGCATGTACAGCCATAAGAATTATCCAAGATGACCAACAAGTACTACACCAAGCCATAACACATAAACATGCTATCTAGATCATAACAAGACATGTATAAGCCAGCTAAACCAATGAAGTCACAATCTGAATTTTTAGTGCAAAGTCTTAGCATGTCAAGTCATCCATAATCATAGTCTAGCTAGAGGTATCCAAGGATGATGCAAACCATGTCAATAAGCTAAGCGGAACCAAGAAACTAGTATTGAGTCAAATTAGAGTGCTACCAGCTCAAGAGTGAAACATTTGTTTAAGTACTTGGTTCTTTTGTAATTAAGCAAATTGAGCACAAGCGACATTATTTTTTGAAACTCATGGTTGTTTCCAACCAAAATTTTTAGTCATGTGCTAGATCTTCAAGCCTTATGCGACTACTCCAAGCAAGAAGCTTAAGAAGATAGTCTAGGTCATCCAAAACTCCCCCTGAGTTCATGCCCAGTGCAATGGCAAGCCGTCTCATGAGAAAGAATTGGTGAGATCAGTTTTTTCGCACAAAAGAGATCTTTTTGCTTTCTTAAATGATTGTACTAAACCATGCTACATCAAGAAACTACCATATCTCAATCTAACGCTCAACAAAGATTCAAGACTCAACTCAGCCTATTTGACATGGCATGAATCATAAAAGGATAACTAGAAAAAGACTAGTCCTGAGTACTAACATGACAAGTTTTAATTCAAGTTAAGCAATCTTAGTCAACTTATCATGGCAAAAGCTAGTCTACACATATGAAGTCATGATAAATCTAGCAAATAAGCACAAGTCATGGCAAGGTGTAGAGCATTGTAAACATGTCATAACAGGATAATAATCAAGGCTCAATATAGTTATATTACAATGCAGAATGTTGAATAATGCTAGAAAATCCAGCTCCCCCTCAACATGTGATGCAACTTTTAGTTCAAGTTGAGTAATGTCAATATTAAGCTCCAGAAGCTCCCAAATGAACTCCCCCTAAACCAAAGCAATAAATTGAGAAGCTGGGAAAGAAAAATCAGAAAAAGCAATCCTTAAAGCATAGACAAGATATAGAGGATAGTAAGGCTTAGACTGACTTTCATCTACCCCATATGACTCTAGAACTATCAACTGAACCTCCAAAACACTACGGAGCAAACATGTACCTTGTCTACCCGAGGATGGCCCGACCCTCGCTAGAACCTATAAGCAGTGAGTGAGCTCAACCTAGTGAGAAGAGAGACAGCTAATAAGCAGCATCCTAAAATCACAAGATAAGAGTAAGAAGTCTAAGCAGCTAGGCAAGAGAACCACTCTAATCAATGCTAGAAGGACTAACCCCAATGCACCCATATGCAATGCAACAGAAAGGAGTAAGAGCATAATAAACATGATAAAGCATAAAGCACAAAACTCCCCCTCACAACAGTCCATAAGGACAAACCACCCCAAGCTCTCCCCGCAGAGTTGAAAACCTAGAGCTATCCAAAGGCTTGGTAAAGATATCAGCCAACTGGTGGTCACTCTACACAAACTGGAGCACTATGTCACCCTTCTCCACATGGTCTCGAAGGAAATAATATCGGATATCCATATGCTTGGTCCGAGAATGCTGCATTGAGTTCTTAGCAATGTTAATCGCAGAAGTGTTATCACAAAAGAGTGGAACACTGTCGATAACTAACCCAAAATCCCGCAGGGTCGAGACCATCCAGAGCACCTAGCTACAGCAACTGGCTGCAGCAACGTACTCGGCCTCTGCGGTGGACTGTGCAACACCATACTGCTTCCTAGAAGACCAGGAAACGAGAGAAGTGCCAATGAATTGGCAGGTACCAGAAGTGCTCTTCCTATCTATCCTACAGCCAGCAAAGTCTGTGTCCGAGTAGGCTCTCAAGGAAAGACAAGAAGAGGAAGAATACCAGATACCATAGTCAATGGTAGCTCGAAGGTACCGAAGAATGCGCTTCACCGCCTGGTGATGAGATTAGGCCTGGGCAAAATACCCGCTACCTGTTACCCGTACCCGAATTACCCGGACCCGAACCCGAAATACCCGAACCCGAGGTACCCGATCCCAAATTCGGATAGCGATTCTGATTACCCGAAATTAGTTTGGGTAGTTCGGGTAATATCCCCCGGTACCTGAACTACCCGAATTAGCCAAATTGTCTGTAAATTACCCGAATTGTCTGTAAATTACCCGAATTGTCGGGAAATTAGCTGGTTTTCTGTATATTCGGGTATATCGGGTATACCCGAACCCGAACCCGAATTATCGGGTACCCGAAATTGCGGGTAGCGTTTTTTTGGGGCTAATATCGGGTAGCAGTTTTCATTACCCGAATTTCAAATTACCCGAACTACCCGACCCGAAAAATTCGGGTAACCCGAACGCCCAGGCCTAGATGAGATACGCGAGGAGAAGCCTGAAAACGCGCACAAATACACACAGCGAAGTGTATGTCCGGTCTCGAGGCAGTGAGGTACAAGAGGGAGCCAATCGTTCTGCGGTACTCCTTCTTATCAACTGGCTCGCCGTCCTCATCTGGGTCAAGTGTGGCGGAAGATGCCATGGGAGTTGACACGGGCTTACCATCACTCATGTCAAAGCGTCTCAAGAGGTCGCGAGTGTACTTGCCCTGATGCAAGAAAGTACCCTCCCGAGTCTGCTTGATCTGGAAGCCAAGGAAGAAGGTCAACTCCCCATCATACTCATCTCAAACTCGGTGCTCATGACATCCGAGAACTGTGAAACGAGGGTATGAGAAGAGCCGTCAAAGATAATGTCATCTACATAGATTGGACGAGCAGAAGATCTGTGCCATGCCGGCGGATGAACAAGGTCTTGTCTACTTTACCATCTCAAAACCATGACTCAACAAGTAGGACTTAAGCCTCTCATACCAAGCTCTAGGGGCCTGCTTAAGTCCATACAGCGCTTTGGAAAGCTTGAAGACATGGTTTGGGTATTTAGGGTTCTCGAAACCTGGAGGCTGTCTTACATAGACTTCTTCCTCAATAAAGCCATTGAGGAAGGCACTCTTGACATCCATCTGGTAAAGCTTGAAACCCTTAGAAGCTGTAAAGGCAAGCAGGATTCTAATGGCCTCAAGTCTAGCTACAGGGGCAAAGATCTCCTCGAAATCTAGACCCTCAACCTGGGAGAACCCCTGAGCTACTAGTCTAGCCTTGTTTCGAACAACAACCCCATCTTCACTCTGCTTGTTCTTGAACACCCACTTGGTCCCAATGACATTGTGACCACGAGGGGGCTCAACAAGCGACCAGACCTTGTTTCTCTCGAAATTTTCCAACTCCTCATGCATGGCATTGACCCAAGACTCGTCTGAAAGGGCATGACAAACGTCCTTGGCCTCAAAGGAGGCGACAAAGGTAGAATGGAGACAGAAATGAGACATGCCAGATTTTGAACGAGTGACTCGCTCAAAAAGGTCTCCAATAATCTGCTCAGAAGTATGGTCTTTTTGGATATGTCTAGGAGGTCCTGGATTAGATGAAGAAGTGGCCTCTACCTCATGAGCTGAAGAGGTAGGAACAGAGCCACTAGCTCCAGAAGAAGCAGAAGGCATGGGCTGATCACCTCGAGGTGCGGTGGAAGAAGGCAACTCAAGGGGTGGATGAGGGACTGGATCGGGTAGACAACCCTCATCTTCATCATCCTCATCATCCACAAAGATGGGCTCGGACTGCTCTAAAGCACCTGAGACATCGGGCCTAGTCGCCGGACTGGCCTCGTCGAAGGTCACCTCACAGGTCTCTACCATTTTGCTAGACTCGCAGTTCCAAACCCAATAAGCCCGCGAAGAAGTCGAGTAACCTAGAAAGATCTCATCACAAGAATGTGACTCGAACTTGTCTAGGTTACCGGACTTCAGAATAAAGCACTTGCAACGAAACACACGAAAATGAGATACACTGGGCTTTCGCCCATATCTCAACTCAAAAGAAGTGCGGTGCAAGTGTGCCCGAAGAAAAACTCAATTTGAAACATGGCACGCGGTAGCTATAGCCTTAGTCCAAACTTCCGCGGTGTAGAGTACTCATCGAGCATCGTCCTGGCCATCTTGACCAAGGTACGGTTCTTCCTCTCCACGACGCCATTCTGCTGTGGGATGTGCGGAGAAGAGAACTGGTGCTCTACACCCGTCTCATCGCAGAACCTCTCAAAGTAGGAATTCTTGAACTCTGTGCCATTGTTACTGCGGATCGCTCGTAAGGCACCCAGGAGCTCAACAGAAAGCCTACTGAAAAGACCTCGAAAATGTATAAATGTCTCATCCTTCGAGGCTAAGAAAAACACTGAAGAGTACCTCGAGAAGTCATCGACCACGACAGGGACATAGCACTTCGCTCCTGCTGACTGCACTCGAGTTGGTCCAACTGTGTCCATGTGGAGCAGCTGTCCTGGTGCATCGGTCATAGTCACTGTGACCGGAGGATGAGAAGCGGCAACCATCTTGCCGTGTCGGCAAGGAGCACAAACTAGATCTTTGACCATCTTGAGTTTCGGCAGACCACGAATGAGATCGCGGCCGCTAACTCGGGTCAAATGGTCAAATCCAATATGACCAAGTCTCCTATGCCAGAAAGAAAGGTCACAGGACTCAGAAGCAACCAAACATCAGAGAGGATCACCAGAAGACTCAGAAAAATCAACACGAAAGATCCTTCCAAAACGAGAAATCCCGCAAACGAGACTACCCGAAGAATCAAGAATTTTGCAAGTGTTTTTCTTAAAGCTCACCTCGAAACCGTCATCGGTAAGCTGAGAGACTAAAAGCAAATTATACTGCAGCTTACTAACCAAGGCAACATCCTTCAGAATGAAAGAATCATTAACACACACTGTACCTTTGGCGATGACGCGCCCAGATGAAGCATCTCCGAAGGTGATCGTCTCATCACCTGGAGCACGGGCAAGGGAAGAAAACCAACGGGAGTCTCCGGTCATGTGTCGTGAACACCTGGAGTCTACGAGCCAAACCTTTCCCTTCCCTGCCCGGCGAACCTGAGTCAAACAGAGAGTAAAGTCTCAGTACTGGGTAAATCAAGAGTGATTTTAGCACCCAATACTGAGTAACACGTCGAGTAGAAGAAGTAACCACACACGACTGACCTCTATCTACCCTACGCTCTCTGTCACTCAACAAGCCAGAAGGTCTACGTGTAGACCAGAAGCTGTTGCTGGGTCCGACTGCTACGGGCGAGCGAGTCGGAGTACCGACAACACGCTGAACACGCCGCGGGTAGTCATTTCGACGGGAAAAATGAGATCTACCCTCAGAACGGCGAAAATCACGACCAAAGGGAGCATGAGGACGAAAACCAGAAAACTCAGAAAAACCAAGTCCTCGATGCTGCCCAAACCCATCAGCTGAAGCAACCCTAGACCTCGTGTTTGTCTTAGGTGCACTCAAGGTCTGGGGTTGACCCTGAATACGCCTAAGAGACTTAATACGGTCTCTATGTGCGATCTTGGCGCGCCTGAAGCATCGATCGATCAGATGTCCATCCTTCTGACAGAAGGTGCAATGATACTTCACCTTCTGAGAGGTAGAAGTAGCATTATGAGGCTTCGCCTTCTGATTGGCCGAAGCTGCAGGTGGAATCACCTTGCTGTCAGAAATCCCTTGGATTTAAATTGAACTTTCTCAGATCTGGGCTTGGTCTCGATCACACCTGGTGCTATGGGTCTGAGCACGGCAAGTGGATTCTTCCTCATGTCCTCATAGAAATCATATCCTAGACCCTGATTAAATCTGCAGATCTTAGATTGGTCTAGAATAAGATTGAGCTTCTTCTTGCCTCCTACAAATCTCTCGAGAGTGTTCATAAGATACTGACACTCCCGAAAGAGAGAGGTGCAAGAAGAGCAAGGGGAAGAAGAGACAGCAGAAGGTAAGGGAGCAGAAAAAGAACCAACAGTAGAGGAGAGAATGGCTTGTGCACGCACAGCCGACTCTGAGGGGACAGTCCTACTACTAGCCAGTTGGTTCACGTCGCTAATCATCTCAACCTTACCCTTGGGCTCCTTCCCCACCTCAGCACAGACATTACAAGCAGAAGGTGGCTTCTCTAGAAGGTCCTTAGTTAGCTTCACACATTTTTCATCCAAAGCAATCAAACCAGATTTTAGTTTGTTACAATTAAAGCAAGGTGAGCTAACAGGGTCCTTAGAAGCACATTGAGCCAATCTATTGTCATCATCAACTAACTCTTGAAACTGCTTGGAGACAGCTTCAAGCTCAACAGTAAGCTTGGGACAATTAACACACGAAGCAATAGGCTCAAGAAGAAAAGCTTGTAGTTCAGTAATTTTATGATTTGCCCATTTTAGATTCATCTTCAGATTATTGTAATTTTCACAAGACTCGGGCAGATCTAGAAGCATGGTATAACGACCTCTAACTGCGTTGTCCTAATCCTCACATGAGGTGCATGCAATAGTCTCAACAGTAGTAGATGAAATAGAAGCAACCCTACTCATCTCTAGTTCAGCCAATAGACTAATGTTCTCCACCTTAACAATATCAAGTTCAGAGGACAGACTATCATGCAAGGTCCTTAATTTCTCCATGTCACCCAACAGAGCACAGCATGTATCACAATCATCACGGGAGAGAGCAGATGTAAGTGAGGTAAGCTCCCGTGATAGTCTATCTACTTCCTTCTCTAACTCGGTACACCTAGCCCTAGCTCTAGCATGAAATTCACCTAGCTTAAGAAAAGCATAATTGAGCTGGTCATAGGTGGGGATACCTCGTCGGAGTCGGAGTACAGCTCGCTGTCGCTCACTTCGCCCTCAAGGGCCATGAAGCACATGCCGGAGAAGTCATCGCTGCCCTTAGGATCTTGGTCGCCCGTCTCATCGTCGTCGCTCCATCCCTCCACCTCGCTGAGGTCGAGGTCGTCGAAGGCGGTGAAGACGCGGTGGAAGAGCTTTTTGGCCTTTCCAAAGTCGCGGAACTTCTTCTTGCCTTGAGGATGCACTGGAGGCTTCTTGTTGCGGTTCTTGTCGGTGTAGTCGTTCTTGCCCGAACCGCCGTAGTCACCTTTGCCCTTCCCCAGCTTGGGGCAGTTTGCCCGAATGTGGTTGGGGCCACCACACTCGAAGCAAATCACGGGTCCTCCTCTCTTTCTGTCCCTTCTCCTCTTGTAAGCATGAGAAAATCTCCGAGCTAGAGGGCTAACTGCTCATCCGCAAGCTGCTCTAACTGATCATCAGTTATGTCACAGAGAACAGCAAGGGAGAATCCACACAGCGAATCAGAAAAAAGACCAGAAGCCGAACTGGGATCGGTGACTAGGGCCATCGACTGTGACTTCGACTTGTGAGAGACAATGTCAATCTCGTGAGTCTTGAGGCGCGAGTACAGCGCATCAAGAGTCAAAGTCGAGAGGTCTGTGGTGTCTTTGATGGTAGTCACCTTCATCTCCCAAACACGAAGGTCAAGTACAGCGAGCATCTGTCGAGCGTTATCCGAGTCGGGGTATGTGAGACCGACCGCTCGGAGGTTGCTCAGAATCTTGTGAAAACGCACAAAGCACTCATCGAGGGACTCGCCAATGAGCATTTCAAACTTGTTGTAATCTCGCTTGAACTGGTCCTGTCGCAGCATCTTTATTTGGGTGGTGCCCTCATGGTAAGCATCGAGAGTCTCCCAAATATCGAAGGTGGACGAAAGATGAGAGATGCATATTTTCAGCATTGATGTTCTCATCGGCAGGAACAACAAACCGGACCTTGACCTTACGCCAGATGGCGTACCCCTGAGCCTGGATGTACGTCTCCATTCGGCTCTTTCCAAAAGGGATAATCAATCCTATCGAAAAACGGGGGCTTGGTCGAGTACTTGTCCGTCGCCATGGCTCTAGAGACCGGTTAAGATCTATTGAGAAGAGCTAACCGGCTCTGATACCAATTGTTGGACCGAAATGGCGACAGAGGGGGGGTGAATGTCGATTTCTAAAAACGACCCCTCGCAAGAATCCAATTAAAAAGATCTCCTCCAATAGCAACCGGTGCTATGAAGAAACAGTTTTAGGCTACTGGAGACTCACAGCATAGAGAAAGAAGATATGGCAAAAGAACTACAAGAAGGCAACAAGAAATATCAAAGAACCAGAGAGACACTTGCAGCAAAAATCCCTGGGCGGTCTGACCGCAATGGGCTGGGCGGTCAGGCCGCCGAATGACTGCCGGTCAGACCAGTACATTAGGGCCGGTCAGACCGCCCTTGGTGGTCCGGTCAGACGAGGTGTTAGGCACCGGTCAGACCGCCCGTCGGGCAAAAGCAGGCAGACACTAAAATTTTCAGACAACAACTCTGAACTTCACACAACAGCAAAATTTAGGATTTTCCCTTGGATTTCTCTGCTCAGAAAGACAAGGCTATAACCAAAATAGCCAGAGATGCCTAGGGAAACAAGTAAACTCAACTCAAGAACAAGAATTTGGGATTTGACCCAAAAACTAAAAATATTCAGAGTGCAGCACCAAAATCATCATTCCCTTCCGAACCTTGATCCTTTGGCCATAATACTTTGAGAATAACTCCTCAATAGTCTCAGGACTTAACATGCCAAGACTCAAGCCATCTCAAGAAGGAAAACAAGAAAATCACACCAAACCCTAGACATGGTAAACTTGTAGAGAGCTACCCCAAATCTCAAATTCCTAGTTATCCATTGATCCTTTGTACATGAAACTTTTAGAATAGCTAATTAATAGCCTTAGGACTAAGCATGCCAAGTTTCATGCCATCTCAAGAAGGGAATCACGATTTGCATCAAAACCCTAGAAGGTAAAACAAGAACAGAGGAGCTCAAACAACCAAATCTGAGAATAAACTTGATTTGCTCTTGGGAAATTCGATCAAATGACCTTGAGACACTATCCCAACATAGAGCAATCCATTTTACAGCTCCACAGCAAGAAACAACACGAAACTCAAAATCTTAGAAATCAACCACAGAGAGAAACGAAGGCAAAAAGGAGCACGGGAGAGAAATTTCAGATTTCCACTTCAAATCAAACGATTACAGATGAGTCCCCATACGCATGGACATTAGAACAGGAGGAATGATTACATGGATTCTCAACTCATCCTCTCCCTCTCCCAAACTCAAGAACACACTCACTACATGCTTGGAGGAGAAGATGAACATAACACAGAGAAGAGATGAACGTGGGAGACACTCCCTGCTGCCCACACCAACTCTCCAACCACTAAAACCTAAAGCCAAAACAAACTCACAAAGCCTCTTTTGACTCTAGAAAACCCTAACTCTCTCCCAAAGCCATAGAATACATGCAGCCACCAACACTTATTTATAGCCATTGGCTAACGGGTCTCCAACCCGTTACGCCTGCTAAATCCAACGGAGTCAGCTCCCGCTTGTGCAGCCTCGCGAAATTACCGATTCGCCCCTCCTGCACCTTCCGGGAAGCTTTCGCGCTCCTTGTCGTCCAAGCCTCGCAACCACCTTGAGTCTCCGTCGTCTTCGACACATCTCGACCGTTCTGACCTCGACACCGCCTGTGTCTAGTCCGGTCACCTTGTGTCTCGCCACGACTCTGCCTCGACGTCCTGCAGCCAACACAGACAAGAAACACATCAAATAGCACCGCTCGATACATGAAAGCATAATAGCATTAACAAATCATACTTACGCGTAAAAGAGTCCAAACCTGTCGAATCATCAGAATATGCATCCTAAGCCCTTTGACCAGGTTTGACCAAGTCCGTCCAAGCCCGATTGCACCACGCAACGTCAAGGTCTGAACCACCCAAACCAAACTCGACTCTCCTAAACCGATGTCAATTACTCATCACACATATGGGTCTCAACCACATGGTCTCTCAGAGACAGGTGTGCAGCACCAGTTCTCTTCTCTGCACGTCCCACAGCAGAATGGCGTCGTGGAGAGGAAGAACCGTACCTTGGTCGAGATGGCCAGGACGATTCTCGATGAGTATTCTACACCTAGGAAGTTTTTGGCTGAGAATATTGTGACCGCGTGCCATGTTTCGAACAGAGTTTTTCTTCGGGCACACTTGCATCGCACTTCTTATGAGTTGAGATATGGGCGAAAGCCTAGTGTCTCGCATTTTCGTATATTTGGTTGCAAGTGTTTCATTCTGAAGTCTGGGAACCTAGATAAGTTCGAGTCACGTTCTTGTGATGGTATCTTTCTAGGTTACTCGGCTTCTTCGCGGGCGTATAGGGTCTGGAACTGCGAGTCTAGTAAGTTGGTAGAGACTTGTGAGGTGACCTTCGACGAGGCCAGTTCGGGGACTAGACCCAATATCTCAGGTTCTTTAGAGCAGTCTGAGCCCATCTTTGTGGATGATGAGGACGATGGGGATGAGGGTTATTTACCCGATCCAATTCCTCATCCTCCACCCGAGGTGCCATCTTCCACCGCACCTCCAGGTGATCAGCCCCATGCCTTTTGCTTCTTCTGGAGCTAGTGGCTCTGTTCCTACCTCATCAGCTCATGAGGTAGAGGCCACTTCTTCTTCTCGTCCAGGACCTCCTCGTCATATCCAGAAAGACCATCCTTCCGAGCAGATGATTGGAGACCTCTTTGAGCGAGTCACTCGCTCAAAGTCTGGCATGTCACATTTTTGTCTCCATTCTGCTTTTGTTGCCTCATTTGAGCCCAAGGATGTTAGTCATGCACTATCTGATGAGTATTGGGTCAATGCCATGCATGAGGACTTAGAAAATTTTGAGAGGAACAATGTCTGGTCGCTAGTTGAGCTCCCTCGAGGTCACAATGTCATTGGGACTAAGTGGGTGTTCAAGAACAAGCAGAGTGAGGATGGGGTGGTTGTTCGAAACAAGGCTAGACTGGTAGCTCAGGGCTTCTCCCAGGTTGAGGGTCTAGATTTTGAGGAGACCTTTGCCCCTGTAGCTAGACGTGAGGCCATTAGAATCCTGCTTGCTTTTGCAGCTTCTAAGGGTTTCAAGCTTTACCAGATGGATGTCAAGAGTGCCTTCCTCAATGGGTTTATTGAGGAAGAGGTCTATGTGAGACAACCTCCAGGTTTCGAAAACTCCAAGTACCCAAACCATGTTTACAAGCTTTCCAAAGCCTTGTATGGACTTAAGCAGGCCCCTAGAGCTTGGTATGAGAGGCTTAAGTCCTATTTGCTGAGTCATGGTTTCGAGATGGGTAAGGTGGATAAGACCTTGTTCATTCGCCGGCATGGCACTGACCTTTTGCTCGTCCAGATTTATGTGGATGACATTATCTTTGACGGCTCTTCTCATACTCTTGTTTCACAGTTCTTGGATGTCATGAGCACCGAGTTTGAGATGAGTATGATGGGTGAGTTGACCTTCTTCCTTGGCTTCCAGATCAAGCAGACTCGGGAGGGTACTTTCTTGCATCAGGGTAAGTACACTCGTGACCTCCTGAGACGCTTTGACATGAGTGATGGTAAGCCCGTGTCAACTCCCATGGCGTCCACAGCCTCACTTGACCCAGATGAAGACGGCGAGCCAGTTGGTCAAAAGGAGTATCACAGCATGATTGGCTCCCTCTTGTACCTCACTGCCTCGAGACCAGACATACACTTCTCCGTGTGTCTGTGTGCTCGCTTTCAAGCTTCTCCTCGCGTATCTCACCGCCAGGCGGTGAAGTGCATTCTTCGGTACCTTCGAGCTACCATTGACTATGGTATCTGGTACTCTTCCTCATCTTGTCTTTCCTTGAGAGCCTACTCGGATGCAGACTTTGCTGGCTGTAGGATAGATAGGAAGAGCACTTCTGGCACCTGCCAATTCATTAGTACTTCTCTTGTTTCCTGGTCTTCGAGGAAGCAGTCCGGTGTTGCACAGTCCATCGTAGAGGCCGAGTATGTTGCTGCTGCCAGTTGTTGCAGCCAGGTACTTTGGATAGTCTTGACCCTGCGGGACTTTGGGTTAGTTATAGACAGTGTTCCATTCTTTTGTGATAACACTTCTGCCATTAACATTACCAAGAACCCAGTACAACACTCTCGGACCAAGCACATTGATATCAGATATCACTTCCTTCGAGACCATGTGGAGAAGGGTGACATAGTGCTCCAGTTTGTGGAGAGTGACCACCAGTTGGCTGATATCTTTACCAAGCCTTTGGATAGTTCTAGGTTTTCAGCTCTGCGGGGAGAGTTTGGGGTGGTTTGTCCTTATGGATTGTTGTGAGGGGGAGTTTTGTGCTTCATTGATATATCATGTTTATTATGCTCTTACTCCTTTCTGTTGCATTGCATACGGGTGCATTTGGGTTAGTCCTCCTAGCATAGATTAGAGTATTTCTCATGTCTAGCTGTTTAGACTTCTTACTCTTATCTTGTGATTTTAGGATGCTGTTTATTAGCTGTTTCTCTTCTCACTAGGTTGAGCTCACTCACTGCTTATAGGTTCTAGCGAGGGTCGGCCCACCCTCAGGTAAACAGGGTACGTGTTTGCTCCTTAGTGTGTTAGATGATCAGTTGATAGTCCTAGAGTCATATGGGGTAGATGGGAGTCAGTCTGAGCCATAGTATCCTCTATATCTTATCTATGCTTTAAGGACTGCCCTTTTCTGCTTTTCTTGTCAGCTTCTCATTTTTATTGCTTTGGTTCAGGGGGAGTTCATTGGGAGCTTCTAGATCTTAATGTTGTCATAACTCTACTTGAACTAAAAGTTGCATCACATGTTGAGGGGGAGCTGGATTTTCTTGCATGTTATTCTACATTGTAAATAACTACATGGAGCCTTGATTATTATCCTTTCATGACATGATTACAATGCATTACACCTTGCCATGACTTGTGCTTGTTTGCTAGATTTATCATGACTTCATATGTGTAGACTAGCTTTTGCCATGATGAGTTAATTAAAATTGCTCAACTTGAATTGAAACTTGTCATGTTAGTTCTCGAGACTAGTCTTTCTTTAGTTATCCTTTTATGATTCATGCCATGTCAAATAGGCTGAGTTGAGTCTTGAATCTATAATTGAGCTATGTTAGTTTCTTGATGAAGCATGAGTTAGTATAACATGTTAAAAAGCAAAAAGATCTCTTTTTGTGCGAAAAAACTGATCTCACCAATTCTTTCTCATAAGACGGCTTGCCATTGCACAAGACATGAACTCAGGAGGAGTTTTGCATGACCAAGACTATCTTCTTAAGCTTCTCGCTTGGAGTAGTCGCATAAGGCTTGAGAGTTGAGATCTAGCACACGACTAAACAAAAATCTGGTTGGCAACAATCCTAAGCTTTCTAAAGAAAAATATGTCAATTGTGCTCAATTTGCTTAAAAACAAAAAGACTTAAGTACTTGAACAAATGAGTCATTCTTGAACTTGTAGTACTCTAAATTGACTCAATACTAGCTTCTTGGTTTCACTTAGACTATTGACATGGCTTGCATCATCCTTAGATACCTTTAGCTAGACTAGAATCATGAATGACTTGATATGCTAAGAAATTGCTCTAAATTGCAGATTTTAACTCTTTAGCTTAGCTTGATTATACATGTCTTATCATGATCTTGATAGCATTATTATGTATTATGGCTTGGTGTAATACTCATTTGGTCATTTTGGATAATCTTCATGGCTCTAAATGCTCAATTTAAATAAATTTTAGCCATTTCATCCTAGATCATACTTGATTCTCTTCCTTGCATCTTGATGTGTCTATTGCCAAAAGGGGAGAGTATTGGAGAAAAAGCGTTTTTGAGGAGTTCGTGGAGCTTTGAGGAAAACTTGCTCTTTCTTTTGCTCCTCTTGGTCGACATGGTCATGAGCTTCTTTATTTTCTTTGGACCATATTTGACTCTCAAACTCAACTTCTTGCTTTTTCTGTATTTGTCAATATACTCATCAAGGGGGAGATTGATGGACCATGTGGAGGTGACCCCGTTTATGTGATGAGTAATTGACAAGGGTTTTGGAAAGTTGAGTTTGGTTTGTGTGGTTTGGACCATGTCGTTACGTGGTTCAATCGGCTTCGGTCGAACTTGGTCAAACCTGGTCAAAGTGATTAGGATGCATATTCTGTTGATTTGTCAGGTTTGGGCTATTTCATGCTTAATAAGATTCATTGATGTTATTTATGCTTTCATGTGTCGAGCGGTGCTATGTGATGTGTTTCTTGTCTGTGATGGCTGCAGGACGTCGAGGCGGAGTCGTGGCGAGACACGAGGTGACCGGAATAGACACAGGTGGTGTCGAGGTCAGAACGGTCGGATGTGTCGAAGACGGCGAAGACTCGAGGTGGTTGCGAGGCTTGGATGACAAGGAACGCGGAAGCTTCCCGGAAGGTGCAGGAGGGGCGTTTCGGTAAAAGCGCAAAGCTGCACAGGTGGAGGCGGTTCCGCTCGGGATTTAGCGGGCGTAACGAGTTGGAGACCTGTTAGCCAAAGGCTATAAATAGGAGTGAATTCCTGGTTGTATGCATGGCTTTGGGAGTGAGCTAGGTTTTTGCTTGAGTCAAAAGAAGCTTTGGAGAGTTGGTTTTGCTTTGAGGCTTTAGTTGTTGAGAGTTGGTGGAGAGGGCAGAAGTATGTCTCCTTTGTAGCTCCTCTCTGTGTAGGTTCTTGAGTGGAGTTCTTGAGTGTGAGAGAGGGTGAGGTTGGAGATGAGTTGAGCCACCATGTAATCATTTCTCTATATTCAATCATGTATGGGGACTCCTCTGTGATCTTTGTGTTTATGGAAATGAATGCCTTCAAGGAATCATTTGACTTCTTGCTTCTCTGTTTAGTCTTTCTCTTCGATGCTCTCTAGGCTTGATTCTTGAGTTTTTGTGTTTTGGCCCGATTCTTGCTGAGGAGTGGCAAAATGGGTTGCTCTCTGATGGAATTGCATTTCTAGACCCTTTGGTCATCTAGTTCCAAGAGCAATTTGATTGAATCGCAAGAATCTCTTTTTGTCCCTGTTCTGTGTTCTTGGGCTTTCATTTTTCATTTCTAGGGTTTAGTGTGAATCTTGTTTCCCTTCATGAGATGGTATGAAACTTGGCATGTAAAGTCCAGAAGCTATTAAGTAGCTATCCTCAAAGTTTCATGGCCAAAGGATCAGAGATAAGATGGAAATTTGAGCTTTTGTTACTACTCTCTGTAGTTTTCAGATTTTGTCTCAAATATGAGATTCTTGACCTTTGGTGAGATGTCTTTGTTTCCCAAGGCCTCTTCCTTATTTAGTTTGTTGTAGTTTTGCTCTGGGCCAAAAAGTCTGAAAGAAATCCACCATTTTCTCTGATTTTTGAAGATCTGAAACTTTTGCCCGAAGTACAGTTTTTCTGTCTCCTCTCGGGTTTTGGGATCAGGGGAGCGGTCAGAGCAGCCCTCCCTTAGCGGTCAGACCGCTTCCTCTATGGCGGTCAGACCGGCATTACATGAGCGGTCAGACCGGCCTACGGTCTGACCGCCCCTAGCTGCTTTGATTGCAGTAGATTTTTATTGCCTCTCTTCAGTGTTTGTTTCTTCTGTGTGCTCAAGGTTGTAGAAAAACTGAATTGACTCCTTCATAGCTTTTCATAGCTATTGGAGGGGATTCCTTTAGTGATTACTTTTGAGGGGTGTTTTTTTAAAAAAGTCGACATTCACCCCCCTCTATCACCGAACGCGATCCAACAGAAATTTAGATGTAGAAAATTTAGTGTCGAAATTTTGTACAGTATTTTTGATGTATTATTGTAGAAAATTTAGTGTAGAAATATAGATGTAGAAAATTTAGTGTCGAAATTTTGTACAGTATTTTTGATGTATTATTGTAGAAAATTTAGTGTAGAAATTTAGATGTAAAAAATTTAGTGTCAAAATTTTGTACAGTATTTTTGATGTATTATTGTAGAAAATTTAGTGTAGAAATTTAGATGTAGAAAATTTAGTGTCGAAATTTTGTATAGTATTTTTGATGTATTATTGTAGAAAATTTAGTATAGATCATAATGTACAAATTAATCGTGTGGTGAAATTTATACGTATTAGAAAAATCAGTAAATATTGAGGGTACAAATTAATCATGCACGTTTATTACAGTGGGTTACGACGCGGGAGGCGCTACCTTCCTACCGGAGGCCTCGGTCGAGTGGCACGCTGACCTACTCTGTAGATTCGAGGGGGTCCTTCCACCGGCCGATGACCACCACATCTTCGAAGCGACTCAGACCCATGGGCCGTCGCTGAGGTGGCTCGCACAGTACCGGGTACGTGGTCTTTACAATCGATCATGTCTTCGAAGCTCTTACTTGCGCTATTACATACTAATAATAACTTGTTTGCATTTAGGTGAAGCGCATGGATCCACAGGCAGACGATTACCAGGTCTCGCGCCACTTGGTGCCGTACGTGCTATGGCCGTTTGGTTGGGTGCTCTTCACCACCAGCCACGGCAACTCCGTGGATGCGAGCCCCCCAGGTCAGCTGGGGATCAACCGCACTTACCGCGACATATCGCAGCCTGTGTGATGCGTGCACGAGGTTCAAGGCGAACTCGATCCTCGCGGGTTGTCCCCTACTGCTGCAGTTGTGGTCGTTCGAGCGCTTTAGCCTCGGACGACCTGTGCTAGACGACATGGGTTCGTATGGGCCTGAGATGTATCTAGGGGGAGACGTTGACCGGCCGACGATGGGCTCTCTTTGGTGTCGTCGATGAGTAAGTATTATCACAGTCAACTATTTCCTTCTTATTAATGATGGTCATACTTAACAACTTGTCTTTCTTGTAGGTACAGTTCGTGCACGTGCAGGTCACGCGGGCGTACCTGCCCTTTGTGGAGTAGTTCGACCGCCTCACAGCTGACGACGTGCGCTGGGAGCCTTATGCAGATACGGCACTGCAGGCCCGTGCTCCTGACGGGCTGTCCACACTGTGCTTTCGCGACCGGGCTTTCTGGCTCACGCGCCGGAAGCTCGTGTACGATATCTTCGTCGAGGACTACACACCCTAGCGAGTCATGCGGCAGTTTGGGCTACGGCAGGCGCTTCCTATACTAATCAGACCATCGCTTCCGCGGAACGTGCACACGTGAGTGATCCCTTCTCATAAATATGTACATACTTATTACTGCGTTCGCAAGTACTTACATTATGTAATGGTCCTATAAGCACGCACAACAGAAAGGGAGTTAAACGAGGCACAGACTGGTTGACGAAGATGCAGCCTTGGATTGCGTAGTGGGAGGGTGCGCTCGACGACCACGTGGAGGAGGACCGCCCATACGACAGCAGGGACTACGCGGAGTGCCTGCGCTGGTACCAGGCGTGGACACATACCAGGCTTGTACATGTCGTAGAGGTTGGGTGTAGACGTATCGTTAGTCTGCTGTCCTGCACGAGGCTACCGGCGGTCTCCACGCCCACGCCCAGCGCACAGACAGGTCGTCCACTAGTGCCACCCCGACCAGCGTGGCACTACTCCAGAGGTAGTACGTGGACACGTCCTACACCACCTCACCCGGAGCAGCCAGGGGGCTCTGCTTGGGGACGGCCTCCTACACCACCTCATTCAGAACAGCCAGGGGGTTCTGCATGGGGACGACCTCCTACACCACCTCAGCAGCTCTTCATGCCTTCTCCGCACATCCCTGGCTTCCACACGTAGGGAGTGTACTCTGAGCCGTACGCCCCTCATCCTAGCGTGATGGCGCCAACTACGGGTACGCATCGTCGGATCTCGTTTTTATCCCAAGGCGATATGTAACGAACTAACGATATTACTATTGCAAGTCTTCACGCCCACCAGCACGCACATGGCGTCTCCCCGGGCCAGGACGATGTAGACCAGTTTTTTTCGGACTGGCCGGGGCCGTCCTCCGATGCAGCTTTTCGGGGCACACCACCGGAGGTTCTCTCCGGTAGTGCCCTCCCCGGTGCACCGGAGGGCACACAGCCAGACAATGTTCAAGAAGGCGCTATGCGCTAGGCAGGCGGCGAGGTGGGGCCTAGCGCCTAGGGGGCCTAGGCGGCCGACTGTAGCATGATGTCCTACTGGTGATATCAAGACATATATGATGTTTGGAGGAAGAATTGTTACCTGGAATGATTTGTGATGTTATAAATTTGATAGATGATGATGGATATTGCATCACTTGATGTAAATTCTTGATGTAAATGCTTCATGTAAACCTACACATTAAAAATTAAGCAATACATGAGACTCTTGGTATGCGGATAAATTTATACAATTATTGCTCTTTAGGCTTCTATGTAAGTATGAAAGAATGAAAGAAATAAGAAATCACTGCAAGACAATAAAACATAGTCACATAGATCAAATAAAAATACAAAATAAGTTCACAACCGTACATAGACACAGTTCACATCATAACATCTCACACCAAAAGTTCTCAACCACACATAACAAAATAATTCTTAAAGAAACTTTAACAAAATAGCATGCATAGATAAAATGATCAATCTTCATCATCTTGACCGTAATCCTTTGTTGGAATCACTTCATCTTGATCGAATTTGAACTCAATATCCTCAATTCCTCATTCACCTCCTCTTCCTCTTCACTTTCAGATTCGAAATCATCCTCGTGAAGTTCTCTCACTCTTGTGCTCCTACGAGGTTGTGTGGCTTCATTAGCCCCACTTGCTTCTTCAATGAGTTTCCATGAAAGACCCGTCTCAGGGTCAACCTCCTCATCTCCACCTTCAATAACCCATCCTTGAGCAAAAGTAGCGTGCGAAGCTAAAAGAACATCTATGTTCTTTGATTTGCTCTTTTCTTTTCTATTCATAAGGCTTGCATTGAATTGGACGTAGACAAGATTGTTGAGGCGGTGAGCATCTAATTTATTTCTCTTCTTAGTATGTATCTACGAGTTACAAAGTAAAGGTTAGTTAAGTACTTAAATTGAAATAGTGACATAAAAGATGGGATTTAAGAGTTAGTGAGTAACCATGTCAAAAGTGCTCCAGTTTCTTTCACATCCGGATGAACTTGAGGTTAAGGAAAGAATTCTTATAGCCAATCTTTGCAAGCGAGGAACATGGGATCCATACTTAGAACACCAATTGGCTACATAATAGAAAGCAAAAAATATTAGTAATAGACAAAAGACAATTTGCATGTATTGATTCATTAAATTTGAGAAGTGAGAACAACTTTACCGGGAATAAGATCAAACTTTTGACATTCAAGTCGGGCGGGGGTTTTCCCAAATGCCTCTTTTTTATCCTTGAATATATCAAAGTCAACATTGAGTACTTGATCCATTGCTTCATCATCACCATGAAAAAATATTTTAACACATTCAATAAACCCATCCATAATATCTTGTTCCAAAAAAATAGATCGACCACGATAGCTATAATATGGGTTTAATAGATATACCGTCAAATGCAATGGAGAATCAAGCCTTCCCTTCATCTTTTCATCAATAGCATTAATGATTAAGTTGTAATTGCTCTCCGAATTATTCAAGGCCTCTTTGATTTGCTTCTTTGCCTCTAAAATTTCTCCATAAAGAAAGGCCATAGATAGACCATCCCATCAACCATGCGAAGAACCTTCACTAACGGCTCAAAAATCTTCAAGCAATGTAACATAACATGTTAGCAAATTGAAAAAAATCAAATACATAACATAATGGACAACACTATTATACCTTTAAAGCATTGTTCACGCCATTCCAAAATGATCTACTAATGAGTGTTGCAGTTGCCGTGACGCCTTTGCCTTTTTTTGTGTGGGCAGATTCTTCCTATTCCTTACTAAGTGCCATCGCTCTTAGTTCGGTTTTCTTTTCAATTAAACTTTGTAATGTAAGAAATGCCGAAGCAAATCTAGTCACCCCCAGCCTTATTATATCTCTTCTCTTTATATGTTTTCTCATCAATGCTAAGGTCTTGTGGTGTGAATAAATAAAAACTGTTAATGCTTTTGCTTGGTCAAGCGTCTTCTTGTGCTTTGGCATATTGCCAATTCCTTGTAGCATAAGGTTGATGGTGTGAGTTGCACATGAGCTCCAAAAAATATTTGGCCTTTTAGCCTTCATTAATTCCTTTGCTCCCATGTTATTTGAAGCATTGTCCGTTACTATTTGAACCACATTTTGAGGACCAATAGAGTCAATGCATCCATCCACATAGTCAAAGATATACTCACTTGTGTGCGCATCTTCCGACGTCTCCTTTGATCCTATGAAACTTGTCGCCAAATTGCAATGAACACATAAGTTCATGATGCTTCTCCTCTTTTGATCCGTCCATGCGTCGGTCATGAGGGAGCACCCAGTCATGGTTCTTTCTTCTTCATGTGCTTTCAACAACTCATTAGTTCTTAACACTTCCTCTTTCAACAACGGCTCCCGAACATCGTATTGAGAGGGACCTCCAAAGCCCGGGCCAAAGCGACCTACGGCCTCCAACATTTGTTTGAATTCATCGTTGTTGATGGCATTGAAAGGAACACCTAAAGAGTAAAAGGTTAACAAAGAATGAATTAATGGCATACAAGATATGAAGATAATAAGAATAAAATGAATGATAATTGCAATCTTTACCGGAAACATAAAGCCATCTTGCCACACATTGCTTCACTTTGTGATGTCTCTCTTTCCAAATTGCCTCTGTAATTTTTTGTTGCCTCTTCAACTCTTGCGTGCTCAAATTGCTCTCTTAAGGATCAATCGGATTCACAAATCTATCCATAGGCCCTAACTTTCTTGGTGCCGATCCTCCGATCTCTTCAAGTTGTTCTTCATTTTCATTATCACCTATCATGCTCACATTTTCTCTAACCTCATCTTCTTGCGCTTTGTTGCACTTCTTCTTGTTTTTTGCCTCCTCAATAGAATTACGACACTTTGCTTGGTCTTCTTTTGTAGATTTGGGACATCTTGCAACATTTCCCTGAATATGTGCAATATGTTGCTTGATCCTATAGATGCCCTCGGAAACAACCTTTCTGCACAATATACATTTCACCTTGTCTAAATTGTTTGGGTTCACTAACACCCCATATTCCCACCCTACGTCACCCGACTTTCTCTTGAGACTATCTTCGGTGCCCACCTCAGGAGCTGACGTGGCGGATGACATTCTAGTTTATATATACATGTTTATTCATATACAAATTAGTGGATTATTCAAAGAAATAAGGAACTACTACCTCAAAAATCCAATTACTAAACGTCTAAACCTTACCTTACCTCTGCTGCTGACTACTGTCCAGAGCTGGCGACATGTCGGCGGTCGGCACTCGGCAGTGAAATGCTTCAAGCCGGCGTAGCGCACTCAGTGACTCAGATTCGGTCCACTCCTCCCGTCCTCCGTTGCAAGCCGCGACGCGCCGACGCTACTCGTCTCCCTCCCAGATCCTCCCCCCGCAGCGGCGCTACTCCAATCGCCGGCGCCACCAATCGTCGGTGTTCGTCCCCCCGCAGCTCCCCTTGTCCCCCCGCAGCTCCCCCCACAGGCTGGCGCCGCGCAGCTCCCCGCAGGCCGGCGAGCGGCGCTCCTCCCCGCAGGCCGGCGCAGCTCTCGCACGCCGGCGCAGCTCCACGCAGGCGGCAAGCTGGCGCAGCGGCGCTACTCCCCGCAAGCCGGCGCTTCTCCTCACCGGCCGGTGCTCTTCCCCGCAGCAGAGCTTGAGGTACTAACTTAGCTCTCTCTTAGCTTCTCCCCGCTACCTCCTCTGTCCTCTCCACGCCGAATTGAGCTCACGGCCACGGTGAATCCGCGGAGGCGGCGATGACCTGGATTCGGAGAGGTGGCGGCCACAGTGCGGAGGAGGCGGCACACAGAACCCTAGCCCGTCTCCCGCTCTTGTGGTACTGTGGAGTGTGGACTGTGGTACTGTGGTGTGGCAGTGTATGGCTTGTCTTTTGTGGTCCCGTTCCCGTTTTGCTTTTCTTGTGTTCTCTCCCGCCTGGCCGCCTCACGCCGCCTAGGCGCCTAATCGACCGCCTTGCCGCTTAGGCGGCCGACTCACCGCCTGGCCGCTTCCTCCCCTCCCAACACCCCTAGGCGAGGCGCCGGGTGGCCGCCGAGCGCCTAGGCGGGGCTTAGGCGGCCGCCCAGCCCGCCTTTTAGATCACTGTAGCCAGAGGTGCAGCTGACTACACCAGCTTGGAGGCGGGTGCGACACACTCCTGATCGTTTTATGTTCTCGGAGCGTCGTCACCCGTTGCACCGGAGGATGGCCAAGCAAGGCCGTATGGGAGGACGCGGTCGCGGTGACGGGGCAGGTTAGGGTGGCGATTGAGGGGTGGTGCTGATGCTATATGTTATGCATGTAATGAAAAGTACGCGGCATGTTATTTCCAATTGTATTATGAAGTTTATTTAAATTCAAACGAGCATATTATCTCGTGTTTTTCGCATTCAATCATTCACATATCAAGTCATCTAACAAATATTAACATACCAGTTTTCTCCGCACACGAATTCTCAGCGTGTGTCACTTACCAGTGAATGTCTGAATCGTTCTACGTTCAATCGTTCGTAAAAAAAGTTTCTAAAATTTTATACACCTACAACATACAATAAACATAAACTTTTACTACGATTCCAGCATATTTTTTTACCAGTTTAAAACTACAAAATCCATAAAATTTAAAACAATCACAGGGGAGTGCAGTCGCCTAATGGGGGGCGACTGCATGAAAGTCGCCCAATAGGAACACGACTGCATAAAAGTCGCCCAACGGGAAGGCGACTGGAGGTAGTCGCTCCAAGGTGCGGCGAAAGGTATTGTGTCAGTCTCTGGTTGGGCGAAAGACTCCAGTCGCCTAACCATTAGACGACTGGAGTCTATTTTTATAAAATTTTTCTCAAAGGTATATTTCTGTAATTTCGAATAAAAAATAGATTATTCTTACAAAAAAAATTTCTCCCTTCTCTATTGCATGCTCCGCCTCGTCTCGCCGCTCTCCCGCATCCTCCCCATCTCCTCCCCCATACCCGTCACCCACCACCGCGCAGCCCCAGAGACCCGGCCCGCCGCCGCGTCGAAGAAAGTTTCCCAAAAACGCGCGCAGCGCGTGTTTTTTGGGTGTAAAACACCCCCTTCCAGCCGCCGCCGGCTCCTCCCCCCGCTCCTCGCCGCCTCCGCGTAGCGCACAGACCGCCGTTCGCGTCCTCCGCGTTCCGAGGGCATTCGAATACAGCGGCGAGCAGCATTCCAAAAACCGTCGAGGGCACCCGAGGGGTCAAGTGGCGATTCCTATCCATAATGCCTTTATTTCTTCTCATTATCCTGCATCAATATGCTCCCTTCCTACTCTATTTGCTTTTCCTCCCATCCGCTGGAAGCACCTATACCATAGTCGGCCACTCGGCCGTGTCTGCGTCCAGGTCCCCAGCCCGAAGCTCACCTCCGCCCGCGCCTACCACTGGGTGCAGCCGCATCCACGCCCTACACTGGAGCTCAGGGTCGCACCAACTGGGCCGCAGCAACGCCCCTCCCACCATCTCAAGTCTCTCTCTCTCTCTCTCTCTCTCTCTCTGGGTCTGTGTATTTAGCTTAATTTGTACAATTGAAGCAACTTTTATTTCCATCTGATTGCTTTGTAGAAACAGAGCATCTTCTTCATATGGCTCATGCGACGGTGCGAGTTCAACCCAGGTATTATTTTATAGCTGTGCATGCCATGTGTTCGACGAAATGCCCAAGTGATAAGACTGTTGTATGGTTGTCGTTGTTGTTTCAGAACAAGCTACCAGGCATTGGACACCTCAAGGTTATGCTTTTCTATGGTGATTTATTGAACTAGGTATGGGTCGCTACCACTCACAACATGCAAGTACCTCCATCAAACATGTTTCCAGGCTGCAAATTTGACCAACTAAAGGCATTTACATTCAGATAACAAGTCCCGCTGGGCTGACACACATAGGAGGTTTGGGATGGTTATTTCTCTGTTATTTCATCCAAAGCTACTTAATTAATAGTTACTCAGCATCAGGTTTATGATTGTTTGTTTACTTTTTTGCTATTCTGTGAAGTTTTTCATTTTTCATAGCCACTGTTTATTCGTTGGATACTGTGTTGCCATTTTGTCGTCGCTCTTTTTGGTGCCACCTAATCAATACTCGATAGTTCCATGAATTTTTTACATTTTAAATTGTAGTTCCATTTAGATCTTATCAACATTTTGTTAGGGATGTTCATGAACAAATGGTTCCGCTTGCACAATCTGACAATCTGACTTCTATTTGACACTAAAGAGGTGAGCTCATATCTGTTTTTCTACAAAGTCTACTGTTAGTTTTTTCATGCTCCATATTCATTTTAGTTGAATAGATCCCACTCCTACAGTTGGGACATCATGTTCAAGATTTCAGGATCAATACTTTCAAGTATAAAAGCCGTAAGTATGAGATGCTTATTGGGTACTGAGCTACCTTTTGAGTTTTTTTGCGCATGAAAAGGAAGCTCAATTACAAACAGTTGCTCCAGTAAGCACAATGTGACTGTTTCTGTGCAATGGAATTTCCGTTTTCCACCTTCAACTATACGCTACAAATTTTCGCTAAACTAATCTTGATTGAAATAATGTTGCCTGCAAAAATCAATTTCCACAAGACAGTGGCTTGATATGTCCATAAATGAATGATGTGTTCCAGACCGAAGAGCTTCAAAATTGACTACCGAAATTTCCTTCAAGTTTTCATGCATTATGCCCAATGATAGTGCTTGATATCATTAGAAAGCATGATGTTTGGGACAATTTTACAAAGTATAGGTAATCAGGTTTTCATGTTGTTATGTTTTGCGTTGACAGGTAGATAAATGAATCGGAAAATTGATGCGCTTCATTTAGTTAACTACTCCTTCAGGCTTCAGTAGATACATTTGTGTCCTTTTCTGTAAGTCAAAACTTTAGACCAGCTGAGTGTCCCTTGCCCAAATTGAGAGTACGCATGTTATGTTAGTGCTAACTCTTTTTAAGCCTGTACTTAAATCTGTTAGTTCAATAGTTAAAATATCAATATCAATAGTCCCTCAGATCTTTAAATTTGATGTCTCCTTTTGTTTCTCTATTCATTTTCTTTAGTGTGAGCATTTCTTCGGAGTAATATGCACAAAGTCCCGCATCAACGTACAGGGTTTACCTGTGCTTGAATGTAAGAATTTACCTGTGCTTACTGCTTAGGGAGTAAATTGAGAACAAGCTGTTATTTTACTAGGTAATTGTTGGTTTTAAGACGGTCTACTTTGTATGTTCTCATAGCATGGGGTTCTCATGGTGTTTGAACCAAACTGATAATACATTGGGGACAACAAGCTAATCTGAATACCCTATGTAGCAAGAAAAATCCTTCTTGCCAAATTGTCTGTTTTCTCAGTACATATTAGTATAGGATTGTGATCTTCATCTACAATGGTCTTCGACATGGTTCTGATGACACGAAATTTATAGCAGTCCTAACCAGAAAGCAGAATGAATACAGGCGAAAATGTAGTTTAAACCCAAGCCTGTATTCATTCTGCTTTCTGGTTTAAACTGGGTTTATTTTAGAGTTCAATACATTACCAAGATGTACTTTCAATTAACTTTTACTCTATGCTTCTTTCGTAGATGCTTCCTGGTTTATTAATTTGTGCTAATAATCCTATCCTTGAATACCCAGCACTCTGTTCTTTTACTGCTTGCTCTGGCTGTATATTGCAATTCAACATTTGTAAACATATGATGCCTAGTCAGTAGTTTGACCCCTCTTATTAGTGGCTATGGGCTGTAAATTTGGGAGAACAGCGGCATACATTTTAAGAAATGCTGAGACGTGGTCACACGCATTGTTTGGCTCCATGGTAGCTCGAATTCACCCAAACATTTCCATATAGGTAAAGGTCCACCGTACTTATGGTGCTTCCTTACTTCGTTTTGGGTGCCTGGGGGGATCAGGAAGATCCTCCGAGAATCTCAGAGGCTGCTATACAGATCTCTAGGTGTCGTGTTTCTGAGTATCTGAATGCCCATACTGGCTATGATTTACTTCCAGATTCGGGTAAGGTATGGAAAACCGGATGCTCTTCTATGAATTCTATTGATGTAAAGGTTTATTCTTATTATCTTTCTCCAATCCAGGTCATTGCTCTGGACATTAATTTACCCGTGAAGCAATCTTTTCAGATTCTGCATGAACAGGTATTCAATCTTACCTTATTCCCCCTTCTAGATCTGTATTTTTGGAGACACATCAGGTTATTCTTCGATTTGCTGCTTTACACCGCCTACCTAAGTTGGCATGAATTACTTGCCAAAAATAAATTACAAACAATACAAAAGAAATTACTTCGCTCCTACTCGAGCCTACATCACTCTGTTCTTTTACTACTTGTTCTGGCTATATATTGCAATTCAACATTCGTAAACATGTCATGCTTATTCAGTAGTTTGGCCTCTGTTCTTAGTGGGTTTGGGCTGTAAATTTGGGAGAACAACGGCATACATTCTAGCAAATGCTGAGACGTGGTCGTACACATTATTCAGCTCCATGGCAGCCAAATTCACCCAAGCATTTCCATATAGGTATTTAAAGGTCATACACATATGATGCTTAGTCAGCAATTTGCCCTCTGTTCTTAGTAAACATATATATGACAATACGCATATACATGTGTTTGCTGTCTCCCATCCTATCCAGAACGGCGCGGTGTAGCGCGCTACCCTTCCTAGTAGTTTGGAACTGGGAATTCTTACGTTTCCGCACAGATGTGGATTGGGCCAGTTAATGACTGAACTTTCACTTCAGCTTATGCTGTTTTCCTTGGAGCCAATCCTATATCTTGAGTTCTAAAATGCAAAAGACAGTCGCTCGGTCCTCGACTGAAGCTGAATATCAGGCCATTGCCTCCACCGGCACTGAAATCAATTGGACCATGAATCTTAACACGATACAGACCTATTTGCTTGGAGGATTTTTTATTTTGTCGGATATGGAGCGAGCTGGACACATGAAATCCATGCTTGGTTCTTTTTCGCAAAAGTCAAATTCCATTCACCTTCTTGCGGCATCTGCATCTTGGTATCCCACTTTTTTTCACTTATCATCCCCTTTTTTACGGGGAGGGCAATAGCTCAGGCTGTTTCGTGCCTTCCTTTACTAAATCTATTAGTAGTGGAACTTTTTCGACATATGCCTTGGAAATATTTAACATTGTGCTCTCAAAAACAGTTAATATAGTACTGGGTGTGAAGGTAAAAAAAGCCTTAAAAGGACTATGAAAAGAACATTATTCTCACATTTCTTTGTGATGACATTATTTTTGCCTTACAAGAGATGGATCTTTTTTCTTTTTTGGCTCTCCTGAGGGTTTTCTTTCCTGATGCTCACTTGAGTTGCCGTAGCTAACCACTAAGAAGGAAGAACATACTCCCTCTGGTTTATAAAAACAAGTCATTTTGGACATCACATAGTCCTTAAAATACAATTTTAACCACTAATTACTATTATAATATATTATTAAAACCCAATAAAATTATAATATTGTAAAATTACTTTTTGAGACAAATATACACATATGATTTTCATGTATATAATCTAAATATTTAAAAAGATATAGATAACCAAAGTTTTCAAAGTTTGACTGTACGTATTTAAACGGCTTGTTTTGTGAAACGGAGAAAGTAAAAAATTTTGAAAAACACTATAGAACGAAGGCTACAGATATGGGATGTAGACAAACGAGGGAATTTTGCTCTGCGCGCCATGTTGTTCTGCACCATCAATGATTTTCCTACCTTGGTTGTTGAGGTTGAGTACAAAAAGTCTCAAAGCCTGTTCGCACTGCCTAGATTATACCGAGAGTGTGTAGTTGAATAACTCGAACAAAATTGTGTACATGTGTTACTATAGCTTCTTTCCAAGCTATTACCCATACCGCAAGATGAAACAATATGACGGAAAAAGATGATGACTCAACACCAAGGCCTTTTAGCGGAAAAGAGGTCTATGATATGGTCAATAATATCGATGTTGTGCTTGGAAAAGGATGTAAGTTGAGGACCTGTCAGAAAAACATCAATGTTATGCACGTAGAGAAGTATGTGATAGCTTAATTGGTCTCTTATCGAACATTCGTGGAACTCCAGCATATGTGGTGCCAAGGTTGGATGGTGCCAAGGTTGATACATGGCGGAAATTTCTGTCAAGACAACAAGATGGCCTTCTACACACAACTTGTGGAACTCCAGCATATGTGGTGCCTGAGGTGATTAGCCGAAAAGGATATGATGGTGGCAAGGTTGATACATGGTCCTGTGGGTGATCCTGTTCGTTCTCATGGCTGGTTATCTGCCTTTCCAAGATTCGAATTTGATGGAGATGTACGGAAAGATTGGCAAAGCAGAGTTCAAATGCCCAGCTTAGTTTCCATCTGATGTACGCAAGCTAGTGTCAAGATTCTTGACCCAAACCCTAGAAGTAGAATGTCAATTACAAAAATAATGGAAATTTATTGGTTTAAAAAAGGGCTTGACAGCAAGCTAATTCGTAACAATGTGGAGATAAAGGAAGCAGTAACAGCTCTTGCTAATATTAATGTTGCTTTCTCATCCACAGGTAGCAATAACAGCAAAACAGTTGAGGATAAACAGGATTCAGGAAAACTCACCAACCTTAATGCTTTTGATATTATTTCTCTTTCAGAAGGCTTCAATCTTTGCGGCTTGTTTGAGGAGATTGATAAAAGAAAAGAGGCAAGGTTCACATCTAGTCAATCAGTTTCAGCTATTATCTCAAAACTGGTGGATGCCGTGACATGTTCAAAGTTGACAGTAAAGAAGAAAGAAGGCGGTGTGCTGAAAATGGAAGGTGCAAGTGAAGGAAGGAAAGGTGTCTTGGCAATTGATGCAGAGATCTTTGAGGTCCCTCCATTTCATTTGGTAGAGATCAAGAAGAACAACGGAGATACACTAGAATACCAAAATTTGTGGAAGCAGGACATGAAACCAGCACTTAAGGACATCGTTTGGGCATGGCCGCATGGCAAGGCGAGCGTCAGGATCGGCAAACTGAAGATCATGAGGGGCCATAGGTAAGGCACTGCTTACCATGGTTAGTGTTGCAGAATTGGATCAGCTTGTACATTGTTTGTATTCGTTTTATCTTCTCTTCTCTAATTTATAGCGTATTGAAATTTGTAGAAAAAACTGTAATTGGATTCTGAACTTGAAATGCAGCAAAATAGTTGTTGAGTTGTATTTGTCAATGTAATTGATTGTTGTTGTTCAGTCTAGTGGCAATCGAATTAGGTCCACACTATGCTACCTAATTCCAGTATGTTTCCGGATGCGGTTGCAATCAGAAAAGGCATAAACAAGTTGGATTCAAAGATATCATATGCTGTGGTGTTTGTGGCTGGAAAGGAATAATTGAGTTTTCAGAGAGCAGCACAAACCGTGGCAGATATTGGCAAGACAAGCTGGAGTTTGGGCAGTGGAAGATGCTGTAGCCTCATGAAGCGAGTCAATTTTCGTTGTCTTACCCATTAGACAACCAATTGGTTGACATACTTTTCATCCTTCATGTGCCACTACTAGTTATTCTAAAAAAGCAGTGAATGAAATGTTAGCTTGCCACTACTAGTTACTCTAAAAAACAATGAAAAAAAACTGTTTGCTGGTTCACAATCTCCAATTGCAGTCAATTCCGTAAAACATATCAATCGTCAAAGGAACTGCAAATCATGAGGCACTAATATGCTGAGTCCTATTTTTTTAGTTTCCTTTTTTGTGGGAGCCAGTTGGCAAGTAAAGTTGCTTTCCCTAATTCATCATTTCAGCACTGAAAGCTGGAGAGTGTAAAAGGCATCTTTACGCTTTACAAAACATTATCTTTGGCAAAGTTATCGAGTTGCTTTACCCAGGAATCGTGATTCATTCGGAGTATCACCGGGCCAGGCCGATTGAGCAGGATCGCCACACCCTGATCCTGATGGACTGATATGATAGGATCATCCAGACAAAGTAGACCAAAGTTTTATGCCCATGGAATCTATAACATGCATGTTTTGCAAGCAGATATTTAGCGAATCCCATGCAGTAGAAGCATGCATGCTTATCTTCATAGATATTTAACCATCCAGTGCCACATTCAGAAGAGGAATCCTCAAGGATAGTTTGCCTTCTCATGTGCTCAGGATGGGTTGGAGGCCTAGAGGTATCTGGGCGCTCCACTTCCCTTGGATGGCTCAGGTCAAAGCTAAGGGCCTGTTCTTTTTGACTGTAGCTTATGGCTTTTAGGCTATTTGTGCGAGAGATTACAAAGTGACAGAAACTTACATGTAATTTTTGCCAATATAAATGAAGTCGGTACAGTATGTACTACAATTAACTAGTAGATCCTATCTTGAAAAGATACTCCGTTTAAAAACTAGTTACTATAGAAAAGCTGAAAATTAGCTTTTAGAAACTGAAAAGAACAGGCCCTAAGGCACACTGTGCCTTGAAATCCCAACTTCCACAAGATTAACATGTTTGTATTACGAGTTGGTCTGCAACTAGTTCATTCTACGTTAGAACTTTATTCTAATGTTTTACTTGGTTATTCTGGTTGACAATACCGAAATGAATATCTATTGACACTGTAGAGTCTCTTCGTATGTAAAGCTTTGGCTTTCTTATAAAGATTGGCCAAAAAGCCGTTGGTCTAAAACTCACACAAGGTCAGGGATGCAGGTCACTCTCTCCATCCTTGCGAAAGCTACTCTAATTGGCATTGCATTAATTATCAACAAACATGGTTCTAAAAGGGGCACGTCGTCGTCTCCACTAGGCAGTCGGCAGAGGCGAGAAGAAACGCCTTCCTCCGGCCAATGGCTGGATGGCTTGTCAAGACTTCGACGAAACGAAACATACGTAAGCGGCCACCATCACCAGTGGCAGAACCACGCTAAAGCTGTGGGATCAATTGACCCCTCAGTTTTTTTTTTTCAAAACCATCCTATACAAGTAAAAATTCACGCAAAAGCCAAAAAAACAATGCAAAAATTTTAAGAATTAACTAACAGGGCTTATTCCACAGTTGCCTGAAAATTTCTAATGTTTCATTCACTTTTTTTTGTCCCTTAGATGTACATCCAACAGCTGGTTGTTGTTTTTTTATGTTGTGTTTTAGTTTGTCTGAGCTGTGTTGTCCTTGACGGGCTTGCAGATTTTGAATTTTAAGACCATTAAGCAAGTTAGGCTCATTGTGATGTTTTGTATGTCTTTGGGCTAAGTTGACAGCAAGCTCACGTTTTCAAAATCTCTATTAATAAGGGGTGAATTGCATCTTGAAATTGCTTACTATATAACGGGGTAAATGCCAAATTTTATCGTGCCAGAAAATGCCACATTTCATCGAGTCAAAAAAATGCCGAATTCATACATATATGAATAAAGCAAATACCATAGCAAGGTATAGCAACCCACCTTCACACAGTAGAAAGTTCACACACGGTAGCATTCAAACCAGCTAGCTACCTGAAGTTTAGAAACAATGGTAGCTAGCGATAATTCATATATAAGTCTGAGATTTCTACGTAAGCAATTTGTACTTACAAAGAATTAGGTCTTCTTGTAGAAACCCCTTAGATTAACAATTACAAAAAAAACTGACTGTGATCTTAACCAGTTGTGCACAACTTCCCTTCACATCCTTTGTTTAAGAAAAGAGTAAAGTCCATTACCGGTCCTTAAACTTTTTATGCTGTGTCATCCCGGTCCATAAACTTTTAAAGTATGTCATCCCGGTCCTTAAACTTTCAAAGTGTGGCAATTTCTTTTGAAAGTCTATGGATCGGGATGACACAGCATAAAAAGTTCACTGCTACAACTACATAGGATATTGCCACACTTTGAAAGTTTAAGGACCGGGATGACATGCTTTAAAAGTTTATGGACCGGGATGACACAGCATAAAAAGTTTAAGGACCGGTAATGGACTTTACTCTTAAGAAAATTTAGGCTCAGCGATGGCATAAACCAATCAAAAACAGAAGACAGATACAAAAGTGTTATTCTAAGCTAGATAAAGACTTAGGCTATGTGAACCCCTAAAAAAGACAAATACAAAAAGGTGACTTAGGCTAGGTGAACTCCTACAAAAGACAAATACAAAAAGGTTATTCTAAGCTAGACAAAAATAAATTGTTTGACTAGGTGAACCTTACAAAAGATATATACAACATAATTATTCTAAACCAGACAAACATAACTTCTTAGGCTAGGTGAACCTAGCTCCGCAATTTTTTTAAAAGAAAATATTATCATTCTAAGCTATACAAAAGACAATATGATTAATTTACACAAATTAATACTAAAACTACATATTACCTAGCTTTGCAAATTTAACTAACTCATTGTGTAACTTTTTGTATGGCATAAAACAAAAGAAATTTCTCTAACTAAGACAAAATTTCACCAAAGATGGTAAACCCGAGGACCTGCATCAATAGCACTACTATCCATTTTAAAAGAAACATATTAAAATGTGGCCGAAATAGAAATTGCACTGACAATATACTACTAGAATTGCACAATACGTGAAATTGAAAGTTTAATTAAAACAGTATGCAAGTTGGTTTGCTTTCATAGGTTATCTTATGTGATTGTCCACATGTTATTTCCATGGTCAACTAACAACAAAATGCTACAACATTGTGCAGAAAAACTAGAAAGCAACACTAGGCAGAAACCACTGAAGAAAGAACAAGAAAGTTGAGAATGCAAAGTTGAAAAAAATAAAGAAAAATATTGAAAATCATTCCCATATAAAATTTTAACAAACATACAAATAAAACACCAGGTAATCTGCCTATTAAGAACAACATAGTTCTGCAATTGTCTTCTACTAATAATATCCCAGGACCTACAAGAAAATACAAAGATAAATACAATACTGGATAGCACTAATGTCCACTTTAAAAGAAACATATTAAATGAGGCCAAAATGGAAATTTCACTGATAATATACTAAATTGCCCGTACATAGAACTGAAAGTTAAATTAAAATAGTAAGCAAGTTTTTGTGTTATCTCCATGTGATAGTTCATATGTTACTTCCATGGTCATCTGACAACTAAATACTACAACATTATGCACAAAAACCAAGTAGCAATAGTGGATAGAAATCACTATGCAAAGAAGGAATATGAATGGTGAGAGTGCAAACTTGAAAAGCAAAATCACGAAAATAAGCCCATACAAAATTTCAACCAACATGCAGACACAACAGAAGGTAATTTGAAAAAAAAAATGAGCCAACACAAGTTGCATACATACAATGAAGAAATTTCACATGTCCTGACACTGCAAAATATATAAAATTGTGGTATAATTTTAAACATGACCCAGCACAACAAACCCAACAGGTGATCTATCAAAATTTGGAAGAGAAGCTGAAAGCATGAATTTAAATTCTCTACAACTCGTGTTCTAAAGAATGAATTGCACAGAAATATTTTCTACTGTCTAAACCTAATGAACTAATTAAATAGGTTAAAGAATAACCTTTGGACAAGAATGTGCATCATACAAATCATTGCTAGGATTGGAATGGTTTAAAGTAAAACAAAGTTCTAAAGGAGCTCAGTGTCCTCCATGACTATCAGACATATAAGCAGTTTCCTAGAAAATAATATATTAAGTCAAATGAAAATAATACAATAGGCCGGCAAAATAAAAAAATGTAAAACGAGCCATAGTTGAAGAAAGAATAACAAATTTAGCTAGCTTTCAGATACAGACAAAGAGAGGAATATCAAATAGAGGAGCAAGCTCATGAACTTCAATAGTGTGTATATCATCACATCGCATTTAAGAAGGAAAGGGAGAATGAAACACTTGGTCCTTGCACAACAAATAACCAGCTATAGCTTGTGATCCAATACAAAAATCAAATCCAGCTAAATTTGTGCCAATTAAGTTTGAATGCGACCTTAATAGTTGCCAGCAAAGGCAATCATACTAGATCTAAGCATAACAGAGCTAGGAAATTACTCAAATTAGTTCCCCCAAAATCACTCATAGTCGCAGAAAATTCAATAAAAGCAATCTCAAACAATAAATTTCATCTGGAAGTTAAAATTTTTTCAACCATCAGAAATGGGCACACCTCAACAAGAAGGAGATGAAGGTCAACACAAAAAGGACACTTGTAGGTCCAAACCACTGCTACTCACTTCTAGTGTAAGAGTCACCAATCGACGATGACCACTTTGCTCCACTACAGACAAAAGCAGCCACAAATCCCCCACTGATGACAGGAAAATGGGAACTGAACCCGCCTCCGTGTCATTAGAGACAGGTTGGTTAAATTTAATTGAAGATGTGAGACAAAGAAATCAGGTATTGCAGGTCCATAACTTCCAGAATTAATACATTTACATAAAAAATTTTGTTAATTACATCTCTTGGTGAGAAAACCCCTGATTAAGAATTCCAACATACACATTATAACAAAATACGACATATGACAATTACAAAATGTGAGAAAAATGGTCTTTAGTCTTGTCATCGCTGATGTGCGCTTGCTTGGAGGATTTAACTGTACTTATATCATTTTTACTAATATAGCATATTATTTGTTTTTTGCGAACCCATGCCTGCATCATAATTGGATTTTATGATCACGACCATGACTGAAAGATTGCGGTCGGACAACCATGGATGGTTGGAGTTACAATATACGGTATTTTGGAAATAGTCTTAGCTATAGTATTTTGTAGATGGTTGTAGCTACGAGTTTTTGGAGATAGTTGGAACTATCGGATTTTAGAGATAGTCATAGCTATAGTATTTTGGAGTTAGTCGTAGCTACTGGATTTGCAGATGGTCGTAGCTATAGTGCATGTAGATGCTACAATATTTTGGAGATAGTCGGAGCTATCGGGTTTTGGAGATAGTCGTAACTACGGGTTTGGAGGTAGTTGTGGCTTTCGGATTTGCAGATAATTGTAACTACCGTCTTTTGGAGATGGTCATAAGTACGAGATTTTGGAGATAGCCTGAGCTACCAGATTTTGGAGATGGTCGTAGCTACAGGATTTGTAGATGGTCATAGCTATAGTATTACATAGTGCTCGTGAATATCGAGCACTTGTATGTACATAACTGAAGAGAAAGTATTTCCTTTCTTCCATCTTGTAGGACCGAAATGGCAACAGAGGGGGGGTGAATGGTGCCTTCAAAAACTCCTCAAGTATTCTCACCAACTTCTTTTCAATAGCTACAGAAGCTACGAAGACAGAAGATGAATGCTCGCTGGAAACCGAGAGGAAGTCAACTGAGACTAATCAAGAATGATGGAGTTGGCCAAAACCCTCGATACCTTACTATGTAGTCGAACGACTCCCTGCTGTGACCGAAGCAGTTTCAGAGCAGTTGAGACTCCACAGTGAAATGTCGATCGACAAAAGAAAGAACATAGTAACGACCGAAGACAGAGAGAGCGCGCACGACCATTTGTACTAGGACCCGATCGAAATCTCTGCTCTCGGGAAGAACCTGACCAAATAGTCTTAAGTATGGATCCCAGTTCAGAGCAGAAGAAAGCAAGGTAACTTGAGCAAAGAACTTGCTCAGATCAAGAAGGCCATAGCACAACTGAGAACCATCATCTCAGACATACATGGAAAGGACAAAACATAGAAAGCACAAACAAACAATCAAACAATTCACAGAACAAAAACTCAACATAGAGGAAGAGAGATGAATGATTGATAATGGAGGTTTCTATAGCCACTCCAACTGGGAGATACATGAGCACACTTGCTCCATCCCGAGGACCCACCACTCACAATAAACAAGGAAGAACAGAGCAACTCGGGGATCAGAATCTCACAATATCCCAAGCACTACCCTCTCTATTTATAGCCACACACCAATGAAGGGGAACCCGTAAACCCCCACCTAACACCGGGTTTTCAACTCACTTTACCCACGAGCATCCAATGCTTTACCCGTTAAACCCAACGGCTCCACTGCTTTGCCCGTTAGCGCCAACAACTCCGGTGCTTTGCAGAGACACAGCTTCCCTTTGCAGCTTTCCGCATTTCTCCAAAATGGCACTCCTCTGCCTTCCCGGAAGCTTCCTCCCGCCTTGCCGATCACGCTTGCAACCACCTCACAGACCTCGTCGTCTTTGACATCTCCCGGCCGCTCACGACCTTAGCACCCCCGTGCTTAGTCTCGACCATCCATGCCTCACCACAACTAGTCTCAAAGTCCTGCAAACCATCACAGACAAGCAAAACATCACATAGCACCGCACTAGATAAGGATAACATCCATTTGCATCGGAAAACAGAGCTCAAACCACACTCCACAAAGTGGTACATATATTACGATCGGTCAAAATCACTTAAACATTAATGCACAAAGTCTACGACCACCTCATAAGACTTTACGACCGATTTCCAACTGAAACGACCGCTTCTGGAAGCCATACGACCAGACAACAAAAGCTACGACTTTCAGCCAAAGTCTATAACGTGATTGAATGGGCTTTCGACCACAACCGACCGCACTACGACTTCACCCGAGTGCTTCCGACCGCTTCCTGTGAAAACGTGGTCGTAGGCCACGACTACTCAACGTGGTCGTAACTTCGAGCGCCGACTTTCGACCACTGCGGTCGTAGCTCCGACTAACGACTTCCAATCACGACCAACGTAGTCGTAAGTGCGCTCGACCATGACCAGAGTGGTCGTAAACGACACAACATGGTCGTAAACTGCGAACCAAGTTTTCGACCACGACCAACGTGGTCGTAGCAGCGTTCCACCATGGCCAATGTGGTCGTTCACTCGAGCGCCGACTTTTGACCGCAGCAGTCGTAGCTTCTACTTACGACCACCGACCGCGAGCAACATGGTGGTAACAGGCTTCGACCACAACCAACATGGTCGAATAGCCTTCCGACCGTGGCCAAACCAGTCGTAAACTTCCCTGGTGACCCACGACTACGGCCAGAGTGGTCGTAAACGCCACAACGTGGTTGTACAGCCTTCCGACCACGGCAAAAGTGGTCATAAACACTCCGACTGACTTCCGACCACAGCAAAACCAGTCGTAACAGCTCCTAGTGCTTTCCGACCACGGTCAGTGTGGTCGTAGCGACTGCTGCTGCCTTCCAACCACGGCCAGAGAGCTACGACAACGGTCAAAACCGGTCGTACGCCCTCTTGAAGACCTACAACCACAGCAAAAGAGCTACGACTTTGCAGAAAACACTCAAATCAAACTCAAACTTTCAAAAGCAACCGTCAATCACTCATCACAAACATGGGGCATGTCCACATGGTCTCTCAATCTCCCCCTTGATGAGTATATTGACAAACACCAAAAAAGCACAAAGTTGAGTTTGAGTTTGAGAAAGAGAGTCAAACATGGTCCAAACGAAAGAGCAAATGGGACTCATGACCATGTCGTCGAGAGGAGCAAAAGAAAGAGCAAGTTTTCCTCAAAGCTGAGCAAGTTTTCCTCAAATCTCCACGAAATGGCTTTTTCTCCGCTATTCTCCCCCTTTTGGCAATAAAACACATCAAGGAAGCAAAGGAGAGAATCAAGTATGATCTTGGAAGGAATGGCTGAGATTTGTTTATTTTAAAAATTTAGAGCCATGAAGATTATCCGAAATGACCAACAAGTATTACAGCAAGCCATAACTCAATAGAATGCTATCTAGATCATGATAGAATATGTATAAGCCAGCTAAACTAAATAGATGACAATATGAAATTTAGTGTAATTTGTGAGCATGTCAAGTCATCCATGATCAAAGTCTAGCTAGAGGTATCCAAGGATGATGCAAACCATGTCAATAAGCTAAGCGGAACCAAGAAGCTAGTATTGAGCCTCATGAGAGTGCTACAAGCTCAAGAGTAAAACATTTGTTTAAGTACTTGGTTCTTTTTGTAGATTAAGCACATGAAGCACAAGTGACATATTTTCTTTTGAAATTCAAGGTCGTTGCCAACCAGATTTTTGTTTAGTCGTGTGCTAGATCTCAAGCCTTATGCGATCATGCCAAGCAAGAAACTTAAGACAATGATCTTGGTCATCCAAAACTCCCCCTAACTTCATGCCAAGTGCAATGGCAAGCGGTCTCATAGGAGAGGATTGGTGAGATCAGTATTTTTTTCGCACAAAAGAGCTCTTTTAGCATCCATAAAAGGTTGTACTAACTTATGCATCATCAAGAACTAACATAGCTCAATCTAAAGCTCCATAGAGATTCAACGCTCAACTTAGCCTATTTGACATGGCATGAATCATAAAAGGATAATTCAAGAAAGACTAGTCTCGAGGACAAACATGACAAGTTTTAGTTCAATTTGAGCAAGATTAATTAACTTATCATGGCAAAAGCTAGTCACACATATGGAGTCATGATAAATCTAGCAAATGAGCACAAGTCATGACAAGATGTAATGCATTATAAACATGTCATCAACGGATAATAATCAAGGCTCCATGTAGTTATATTACAATGCGAAATGCTGAAATGCAAGAAAATCCAGTTCCCCCTCAATATGAGATGCCACTTTTAGTTCAAGTTGAGTTATGTCATCATTAAGATCTAGAAGCTCCCAAATGAACTCCCCCTGAACCAAAACAATAAGCAAGAGAAGCTGGCAAAGAAAATCCGAAAGGGCAGTCCTTAAAGCATAGATAAGATATAGAGGAAACTATGGCTTACACTGACTCTCATCTACCCCATATGACTCCGGGACTATCAGCTGGTCTACTAACAAACTAGGGAGCAAACACGTACCCTGTCTACCCAAGGGTGGCCCAACCCTCGCTAGAACCCACAAGAAGTGAGTAAGCTCCACCTAGAGAGAAGAAAGACAGCTAATAAGCAGCATCCTGGAATCACAAGATAAGAGCAAGAAGTCTAAGCAGCTAGGCAAGAGAACCACTTTAACCTATGCTAGAAGGACTAACCCAATGCACCCAAAATGCAATGAAATAGATAGGAGTAAGAGCATAATCAATATAATAAAGCAGTAAAGCACAAAGCTCCCCCTCACAACAGTCCGTAAGGACAAACCACCCCAAGCTCTCCCCGTAGAGCTGAAAACCTAGAGCTATCCAAAGGCTTGGTAAAGATATCAGCCAACTGGTGGTCACTCTCCACAAACTGGAGCACGATGTCACCCTTCTCTACATGGTCTCTAAGGAAGTGATAACGAATATCGATATGCTTGGTCCGAGAGTGCTGCACTGGGTTCTTAGCAATGTTAATCGTAGAAGTGTTATCGCAAAAGAGTGGAACACTGTCGATAACTAACCCAAAGTCCCGCAAGGTCGAGACCATCCAGAGCACCTGGCTACAGCAACTGGCTGCAGCAACATACTCGGCCTCTGCGGTGGACTGTGCAACACCAGATTGCTTCCTCGAAGACCAGAAAACGAGAGAAGTGCCAATGAATTGGCAGGTGCTCGAAGTGCTCTTCCTATATATCCTACAGCCAGCAAAGTCTGCGTCCGAGTAGGCTCTCAAGGAAAGACAGGATGAGGAAGAGTACCAGATACCATAGTCAATGGTAGCTCGAAGGTACCGAAGAATGCGCTTCACCGCCTGGCGGTGAGAAATACGAGGAGAAGCCTGAAACCGGGCACAAAGACACACAGCAAAGTGTATGTCTGGCCTCGAGGCAGTGAGGTACAAGAGGGAGCCGATCATACTCCGATACTGCTTCTGATCAACTGGCTCGCCATCCTCATCTGGGTCAAGTGTGGAAGAAGACGCTATAGGAGTCAACACTGGCTTCCCATCACTCATGTCGAAACGCCTCAGGAGGTCACTAGTGTACTTGCCCTGATGCAGAAAAGTACCCTCCCGAGTCTGCTTAATCTGGAAGCCAAGGAAGAAGGTCAACTCACCCATCATGCTCATCTCAAACTCGGTGCTCATGACATCCGAGAACTGTGAAACGACAGCATGGGAAGAGCCGCCAAAGATGATGTCGTCCACATAAATCTAGACGAGCAGAAGATCAGTGCCATGCCGGCGGATGAACAAGGTCTTGTCTACTCTACCCATCTCAAAACCATGACTCAACAGGTAGGACTTAAGTCTCTCATACCAAGCTCTAGGGGCCTGCTTAAGTCCATACAAAGCTTTGGAAAGCTTGAAGACATGGTTAGGATATTTGAGGTTCTCGAAACCTGGAGGCTGTCTGACATAGACTTCTTCCTCAATGAAGCCATTAAGGAAGGCACTCTTGACGTCCATCTGGTAAAGCTTGAAACCCTTAGAAGCTACAAAGGCAAGCAGGATTCTAATGGCTTCAAGTCTAGCTACAGGGGCAAAGGTCTCCCTGAAATTGAGACCCTCAACCTGGGAGAACCCCTGAGATACCAGTCTAGCCTTGTTTCGAACAACCACCCCATCCTCACTCTGCTTGTTCTTGAACACCCACTTGGTCCCAATGACATTGTGACTTCGAGGGGGCTCAACAAGCGACCAGACCTTGTTTCTCTCAAAATTTCTAGCTCCTCATGCATGGCATTGACCCAAGACTCGTCAGAAAGAGCATGACACACATCCTTGGGCTCGAAGGAGGCAACAAAGGCAGAATGGAGACAGAAAAGTGACGTGGCAAACTTTGAGCGTGTGACACGCTCAAAGAGGTCTCCAATAATCTGCTCAGAAGGATGAGCTTTCTGGATATGTCGAGTAGGTCCAGGATGAGATGAAGAAGTGGCGTCTACCTCAGGAGCAGAAGAGGTAGGAACAGAGCCACTAGCTCCAGAAGAGGCGGAAGGCAAAGACTGATCGCCTCGAGGTGCGGTGAAAGAAGGCACCTCAAGGGGTGGATGAGGAACTGGATCGGGTAGACAACCCTCATCTCCAACATCCTCATTGCTTGATCGTGCAAAAATAGCACACCCGCAAGTGCACGGGTTGCCACTGAAATAGCGGCGAGTGTCGTGTTCTCCACAGGGACTAGACTGAGGCTACCGGTGCTCAGCTAAAGCTAGGTCAATCGAAACGGGGGAGGAAACTAAACCTAAAACGACTACCAAACTAGCCGACCGAACGAACTCTAATTCGTATGGACAAAACGACGAACGAACTAAACAATCGAAAGACGACGGGACGAACGACTGTACGAATGAACGTCGTACGATCGAACGAACAACACGACGAGAGACTAAACGTACGATGCACGAACGACACTAACGACTACACAAACGAACACGACTACCGACCGACGACCTAACTAACTACCGACCGCGAGACAGCAGGAGAAAGTCGAAAAGCACTGGGGAGTCTAGAAGCAAGGAGGGAGTCGAGAGAGAAAGAAGGGGAAGACGGTCGACGGCTAACTAGACGACGACGGCAGGACAAAACACAGAACTAGAACGCTCGCACGACTTAACGACCGACAGACCACGAGAAAGAAAAGAGAGAGGTCGAGAAGCACAAGAGAGGATCTAGAAGTACTAGGTGGGTTGAGACAGCAAGGGGAAGTGAAATGGTCACCGGCTAGCTAATCCACACGAACAAACATCACAGAAACTAACACCCACACAAGCACAGGACACGAACACTAACCACACGCACCAGAACAATTAACAAATTAACACCTAATCCTAATTAGCAATGCTAACAGAGGCTACTGCTAAAACACTTTCAGATGGACAACTAACAAAATAATGGGACAGCAGATTATCACACCAAGAACAGATCACAGATACTACTCAACCTAAACATCGCAAATCAACAGATCACAGATAGTACTAAATCTAAACATCGCAGATCAACAGACTGCATATAGCAATTTAGCATCCACAATTAACCATCCAATGCCATTCAATTACAACATTTAGAGTCAGAGAAAAAAAAGAGAAATGAGAAGTAAACCGACGAAGAAGAGGTAGCAGGTGGTGGCCGAGGTGAGTTGAGGCAGAAGAAGTTGTCGCCGTCGAGGTCGGTGAGACGCCGGCAGTGAAGATGACGAAGAGCCGAGAGGAGAGGCGACGCTCGTCGGTAGTAGCCGAAGAGCGGCGGCGCCGAGGTGGGGCAAGAGGAGGCACGGAGGAGCTGCAGCCCGGATCTGGTGACGGGAGGAGGCACACAGAGGAGAGCTGTGATGGTGGCCAAAGAAGGGAGGCGCGATGGAGGGAGAGCAAAGGGGCTGCGCTCTGTGGTGGAGTGGAGCAGCAGAGGAGGGAGTCGGCGCGCTGAAGGGGAAGCGGAAGAGGTGGCGCGCGGGTGGAGAAGAACGAGGTGGCGCTGATGGTGGTCGGCGGCGCACGGGAAGAAGGGGCGGCGGCGTGATGGTGGCGCGCCGGATGTGGAGAAGAAGAGAGGAGTAGGTGGCGGCGCTTGCGGTGAGAGGTGGCGCGGTGGAGAAGAGAGGTGGGGCGGCCGGAGTAGAGAAGAGAGGAAGGGGAGAGCAAGGCGCGCGGGTGTTGTGGAGGAGAGGAAGAGGAAGGGTGGCCAGAGAGGAGAAGAATGGAGGCGCGACGGTGGAGAGTGGCGGGTGGAGAAGGAGGAGCAGCGGGGTGATGGCGGCGGTGTGGATCTGGAGGGGGAGAGGAAGAAATGGAGGCAGCAGGGCGGGAGTGAGAAGGAGGAGCGGCGGCGGGTGTAGAGGGAAGTAGGAGAGGAAGGGGCGCAGCAAGGGACGGTGACCGAGAGGGGGAAGAGTGGCGGCGGGAGGGAGTAGGTGTGGAATGGAGGAACTGCAGAGGAGGCGGCGCTCGCCGGAGGTTGTGAGAGGCGGATCTGGAGGGGGTGGCGCGGTAGAGGTGGAAGGCGGCGCGGTGTAGAGAAGGTGGCCGGAGAAGTGGTGGCAGCCGGCGAGCTGCGGAGGAGAGGAAGAGGAAGGGTGGCCGCCGGCGAGTTTGGGAAGAAGGGAGGCGGCGCTGAGACGTGGAGAAAATGGCGGCGCGGTGGTGGAGGAGCTATGGAGAATCGGCGGCGGAGGAAGGAGGAGATGGGGAGCGGCCGAGAGGTGGTGGCGGTGGCGAGCCGGCCTAGCCTCGCCGCCGGCCGGAGCTAGAGAAGAGAGGAAAGCAAATGGGGTTAGGGATAGAAGCAATGCCAGGCTCAAGTCCTCCAGGCGGCGGCGCTGGCTTTTGATGGGAGATGGGGATTTTTGGCATTTGCAGATTAGTCCACATAGTTTCTAGGGTTTACAAATTGGTCCTTCTCCCTTTTCGTTTCTTCTGTTCTGACCCTCCGGAAGTCCGATTTCTTCGCGGTTTGATCCTACGCGTTCGTGTCGATGCGTACATTTGTATGGATCAGTCCAGATTTGTCGTTTATGCACCTAGATCGCGCTGGCCTGTGAAAAAGTACAAAAAATGTGAAATGGTCCATTTTGAGCAATTAAATATAGAAAAATGTGTAAATAATGATAAATGATCTCAAAATGCGAAAAATAATGGGGTAAAATGATGGGAAAATATATATATATATAAATGACGCATTTCACTCATCATCCACAAAGATGGGCTCGGACTGTTCTAAAGAGCCTGAGATATCGGGCCTAGTCCCCGGACTGGCCTCGTCAAAGGTCACCTCACAGGTCTCTACCATTTTACTAGACTCGCAGTTCCAAACCCGATAAGCCCGCGAAGAAGTCGAGTAACCTAGAAAGATCCCATCACAAGAACATGACTCGAACTTGTCTAGTTTCCCAGACTTCAGAATAAAGCACTTGCAACCAAACACACGAAAATGAGATACACTGGGCTTTCGCCCATATCTCAACTCATAAGAAGTGCGATGCAAGTGTGCCCGAAGAAAGACTCGATTTGAGACATGGCACGCGGTGGCTATAGCCTCAGCCCAAAACTTTCGCGTTGTAGAGTACTCATCGAAGCGCGCAAAGCACTCATCTAAGGACTCACCAGCAAGCATTTCAAACTTGTTGTAATCTCGCTTAAATTGGTCCTGTCGGACAGTCTTGATCTGGGTGGTGCCATCATGGTATGCGTCGAGGGTCACCCAGATGTCGAAAGCCGACGTGAGATGAGAGATGCGATCAAACTCGCTTCGGTTCAACCCCTGGATTATGATGTTCCTTGCCTTAGCGTTTGCCTCAACATCAGCCATGTTCCCGGTGTTGATGTTCTCATCGACAGGAACAACAAATCGCACCTTCACCTTCCGCCAGATGGCATACCCCTGAGCCTAGATGTATGTCTCCATTCGGCTCTTCCAAAAGGGGTAATCGATGCCATCAAAGACGGGTGGCTTGGTGGAATACTTGTCCGTCGCCATGGCTCTTAGAGACCGGTTAAGATCTATTGAAAAGAGCTAACCGGCTCTGATACCAATTGTAGGACCGAAATGACAACAGAGGGGGGGTGAATGGTGCCTTCAAAAACTCCTCAAGTATTCTCACCAACTTCTTTTCAATAGCTACAGAAGCTACGAAGACAGAAGATGAATGCTCGCTGGAAACCGAGAGGAAGTCAACTGAGACTAATCAAGAATGATGGAGTTGGCCAAAACCCAGAGTAGTCGATACCTTACTATGTAGTCGAACGACTCCCTGCTGTGACCGAAGCAGTTTCAGAGCAGTCGAGACTCCACAGTGAAATGTCGATCGACAAAAGAAAGAACACAGTAACGACCGAAGACAGAGAGAGCGCGCACGACCATTTGTACTAGGACCCGATTGAAATCTCTGCTCTCGGGAAGAACCTGACCAAATGGTCTTAAGTATGGATCCCAGTTCAGAGCAGAAGAAAGCAAGGTAACTTGAGCAAAGAACTTGCTCAGATCAAGAAGGCCATAACACAACTGAGAACCATCATCTCAGACATACATGGAAAGGACAAAACAGAGAAAGCACAATCAAACAATTCACAGAACAAAAACTCAACATAGAGGAAGAGAGATGAATGATTGATAATGGAGGTTTCTACAGCCACTCCAACTGGGAGATACATGAGCACACTTGCTCCATCCCGAGGACCCACCACTCACAAATAAACAAGGAAGAACAGAGCAACTCGGGGATCAGAATCTCACAAGATCCCAAGCTCTACCCTCTCTATTTATAGCCACACACCAATGAAGGGGAACCTGTAAACCCCCACCTAACACCGGGTTTTCAACTCACTTTACCCACGAGCTTCCAGTGCTTTACCCGTTAAACCCAACGGCTCCACTGCTTTGCCCATTAGCGCCAACAACTCCGGTGCTTTGTAGAGACACAGCTTCCCTTTGCAGCTTTCCGCATTTCTCCAAAATACCACTCCGCTGCCTTCCCAGAAGCTTCCTCCTGCCTTGCCGATCACGCTTGCAACCACCTCACATACCTCGTCGTCTTTGACATCTCCTGGCCGCTCACGACCTCAGCACCCCCATGCTTAGTTGCGACCATCCATGCCTCACCACGACTAGTCTCAAAGTCCTGCAACCATCACAGACAAGCAAAACATCACATAGCACCGCACTAGATAAGGATAACATCCATTTGCATCGGAAAACAAAGCTCAAACCACACTCCACAAAGTCGTACATATATTACGATCGGTCGAAATCACTTAAACATTAATGCACAAAGTCTACGACCACCTCATAAGACTTTACGACCGATTCCCAGCTGAAACGACCGCTCCTGGAAGCCATACGACCAGAAAACAGAAGCTACGACTTTCAGCCTAAGTCTATAACGTGATCGAATGGGCTTTCGACCACAACCGACCGCACTACGACTTCACCCGAGTGCTTCCGACCGCTTCCTGCGATAACGTGGTCGTAGGCCATGACTACTCAACGTGGTCGTAACTTCGAGCACCGACTTTCGACCACTGCGGTCGTAGCTCCGACTAACGACTTCCAACCACGACCAACGTAGTCGTAAGTGCGCTCGACCACAACCAGAGTGGTCGTAAACGACACAACATGGTCGTAAACTGCGAACCAAGTTTTTGACCATGACCAACGTGGTCGTAGCAGCGTTCCACCATGGCCAACGTGGTCGTTCACTCGAGCGCCGACTTCTGACCGCAGCAGTCGTAGCTTCGACTTACGACCACCGACCGCAAGCAACGTGGTCGTAACAGGCTTCGACCACAGCCAACATGGTCGAATAGCCTTCCGACCATGGCCAAACCAGTTGTAAACTTCCCTGGTGACCCACGACCACGGCTAGAGTGGTCGTAAACGCCACAACGTGGTCGTACAACCTTCCGACCACAGCAAAAGTGGTCATAAACACTACGACTGACTTTTGACCACAGCAAAACCAGTCGTAACAGCTCCTAGTGCTTTCCGACCACGGTCAGTGTGGTCGTAGCGACTGCTGCTGCCTTCCAACCACGGCCAGAGAGCTATGACAACGGTCAAAACCGGTCGTACGCCCTCTTGAAGACCTACAACCACTGCAAAAGAGCTACGACTTTGCAGAAAACACTCAAATCAAACTCAAACTTTCAAAAGCAACCGTCAATCACTCATCACAAACATGGGGCACATCCACATGGTCTCTCACATCTTTTATTGTTTTACTTCGCCTTGTATTACTACTAGCACTACATAGTGCTTACATATGCAGCATAATCCAGGCGAAGGTTGTGTTTTATATTTTTATTTTGGCAGCATACACCCACTCTTAATTCATATCCATTTGAGAGAACTGAATTGAGAAGGTGGGGGTGCTCTTTCAACTTCTCATTCCTGGTTTATATCCACTTGTGAGGGACCGAATCGAGGAGATGAGGTCTTCATTCCTTGCATTGATTCGTATCCATTTGTAGGAATCGAACCTAAGAAACAAAGGATCAAGCACTCATTCTTTGGATTTATATCCACTAACGTGACCAAATCAAAGAGGGCCAGAACATAGTCAAAATGGAGTATCTTGATTCGTACCGCGGTGGCCGAACCAAGGGGTGAAGGAAAAGAGGAAGAAGAAGGGCAAGAACTTCACCTTCTTCCTGGCTTCGTTGCTTTCAGGCGTGTTTGCGTGTCTCCCTTCTCCCAGAGCTTGCTTAGCACTTTCCACTCCTCCGTCCATGCCCGTCTATATGTGTCTGTATATCTGCTCCGTCTCACTCTTCGCCCCTATTTATAGAGCAAGGATGAGAGGGCGATTGCTTTGAGGGAAGTTACGGCAACCTCTCTATTTGACTTCTTCCCACTGCTAGTGGGCAACGTGGTCGACCAATGTGGTCAGAACATCATGGTCGAACCACATGGTCGAAAAATATCATGATCAAACCACATGGTCGAAAAATCATGGTTGAACCGTGTGGTCGAAAATATTATGGTTAGCCAACATGCTCGAAATATCATGGTCGAGCCATATGGTCGACATATCATGATCGGACCACGTGGTCAAAAAATCATGATCAAACCATGTGGTCAAAAAATCATGGTTGAACCACGTGGTCGATATATAATGGTCGAACCACGTGGTCGAAAATATCATGGTTGACCGATATTGTCGAACTATCATGGTCGACCAACGTGGTCGAAAATATCATGGTCGACCAACATGGTCGGAATATCATGGTCAAACCGCGTGGTCAGAAATATAATGGTTGAACCATGTGATCGAAAAATCATGGTTGAACCACGTGGTCGATATATCATAGTCAAACCATGTGGTCGAAGTATTATGGTCAACCGATGTAGTCAAAATATCATGGTTAACCAACGTGGTTGAAATATCATCCTCGATCAACATGGTCGAAATATCATGGTCAACTAACGTGGTCGAAAATATCATGGTCGACCAACATGGTCGGAATATCGTGGTTGAATCACGTGGTCGAAATATCATGGTCAAACCATGTGGTCAAACCACGTGGTTGAAAAATCATGGTTAAACCATGTGGTCGATATATCATGGTCGAACCATGTGTTCAAAAATATTATGGTCGACAAATGTGGTCAAAAATATCATGGTCGACCAACGTGGTTGAAATATCTTGGTCGAACCGTGTGGTTGAAAATATCGTGGTCAAACCACATGGTCAAAAATTCGATGATCAAACCACGTGATCGAAATATAATGGTTGTCCAATTGTTCGCTTCGAGTGCTATTCACTTTCTGAGTATTGTTCGCATTCGAGTACTACTCATTTTCGAGTACTGCTCATTTTTTAGTACTGTTCATTTTGAGTATTGTTCATTTCGAGTAATGTTCATTCAAGTACTGTTCATTTCGAGTACTGTCAAAGTCTTCCACGCACAAGCAGTCGAAGAAGTCTTCCGAGAGTTAGAATCTTCCGAGTACTCAAAGCACTTGAAAGGGTCTTCTGTACATGAAGCTCATGACCGTGTGAGGCAAATCTGACACTAATGTCGAAGAAAACCAACGCAGTCGAGACCCATGCGATCGAAGATCACGTGGTCCTTGTGGTGGGGCGGGTGCATCAATTTCATTCAAACTTTAGTTGTTTATGTTGTAATAGATTTTTAGCCATCAGTATAATTTATTAATTTAATGATTATTTATTTTAGATATATATTCATTCATGTTTTATGTTCAGGACAAAATCAGTGTCAACACCCACGAGCATCGAGCAGCTAAGCCGTTGGTTCCTGGTGTCCTTTGAGGAGCTGAGATGTTGATGGCCACCGAGCTGGCTACTAATGGCCGCCAATTCACCAAGACACTCTTGACTCTCCTATCTGCTCTTCTATTCAGACAAAGAAGACACACAGATGAGCTGGTAGATAAAAATAATGGGTTGGTTTTGGCAAAAACAACCAATAGTGCGTGTGAACTCGTTAAGCTGAGACTACAAAGACACATCTCAAAGAGGATCTAACGTCTATAAAATCAATTGAAGAATACTGATTTTTCAGACAACTGGGATTTAGTAAAACTATAAAAAAAATTGCTCAAAGTTACACATGATTGCAATTCTAGCTCAAAATACTAATTCAGAAAATAAAGCTGATTGACGTGGTTGAAAACTCTTAAGCTGCAATACTTTGACATCTTTGAATTTAATCTAAATAAAATGGCATCATAACAAAAACTTCAGTAGCCTAACAATAGAATAAAATCAACAACCAAAACTACAAATTATATTCTATGAAAGAAAATATTTCAAGACCTTGGTGAACTCTTACATAAACAAAAGGAGAAAAAAAAAGAAAAAACCTTGATTGCCAAGAACAATTCATTTGGCAATACACAACTGAACCAGAAAACTAGGCTTCACCTTGCATGCAACCATAAAATTGCAATAAAATTATACTAAATTGCACGTCATTGAACTCTACAACATTAAGATAGCTGCACTACAATTATATACTAACCTAACAAATACTAGGCGCAATGTAATTTCTAAGAAACACATACCCAAAACCCAAGATGAGTGTTCTTGAGTTGATTCCATTATTTTTTGTACAACATTACATCGATTTGTACGCTTCATCTCCACAGACAAGGTAAGCAATACAAAACATAATGTGAGTTTATTGGCCCATCTGTGAACATGGACTGAATAAAATTCTACAGAACATGCAAACACAGTTTGAATAGGCAAAACATAATTTCTGTGGCATACACACATGTGAAACTAAAACCAAATAATGAAAGATAAAAACAACTAAATTTTTTCTTAGTAGGATAAAATATTTCTATCGATGTGAACCAAAACAGAATATAGAATCTATCTCAAAAGGGTCAAAAAAATATTCTAAGAAGGGCAAAAAATTCCAAACCTAAGTGAACCCTTACAAAGAACAGAACCAAAGCCACAAAAAAAAGTGATCTAGGTGAGCTAGTTACTATAGTTCTTGTGATCCATGTATCAATGAAACACACGCAAAGACTTAAGCTACTAGAAAACATTAGTGCCAAGTTTAAAAGGGACAAATTCAAAAAGATCAATGGGAATTGCATTGAAGAAGAACTAAAATTACACACTGGATGGAACTTAAAGTTTAGTTGAAAAGGAATGTAACTTTTAATCTGACATGATTTGTTCATAGGTTATCTAGCTGTCATTTTCATATATTAATTCAATGGTCAAATACTATGAACAAGGTGAAAATACATGATAAATTCAAAATGATCAATGATATGTAATACTATGAACTAGGTGATCCAGTTACTACTTCATGTGATGAAAATAACAACGAAACATAATTAGATTTTACAACTATTAGAAATGACTAGACCAAATTTTTAAAAGGAACTTTAAAAAATGCTTTTACGATGTTGCATCACAAATGATTTAAAATTACATATTGCATTGAACTGAAAGTTGAATTAAAATGTTAAGCAACTTTTAATTTCAAAATTTTTGTTCATAAAACCATAACATAGTGTTTTGCTGCTTACAAACAATCCTTACTAGGTTAACCAGAAATATATAGAATTTCACAATATTTAATAATACAAGATATACAGATACAACATTCAATTTATCTTACACAACATTTTAGTCACCCATATCTATTTTACACAATAGGGATGTATCCAAGTATGTATTTTTGGCACATGGTTCCAAGATTCTATCTAACATCCAAAATTATACGGTGTATTTAACACAACAAATAATAAGATTTTGAAGGCGGAAGCCATACATACAATACTGCTCAGAACATGCCCATGTGAAACCTCTATAGCTAAAGTTATTACTAGAAAGCTGCTATTTATAGAATTTGATCAACTAAACTAAAATAAATGCCTTCAGTCCAATCTTAGCTAACACCCAAATCAAAACTAAAATAGATGGTCCAGTCTTAACCAAATTTCACTATATTGATGGCTTACTAATGCTAGGACAACCCAAAATTAGCCATCTCAGTAGTTTAGATAATTTTCTTTTTGCTTCCCTTAAAAAACTTGCAAGCAAACTAGTCCAAGTAAGCAACGAGTCTTATGGCAGCCTAGCCTCCATCGTCCAATTATGTAGCTCCACTTCATCTCCTGTAACAAAAATAGAAAAGGTTAAGAATTACAAAATTCATCACCAAAGTAGTATAAGTGCAGCATCCATAGAGAGGCTAAGAATTACAAAATTCATCACCAAAGTAGTATAAGTGCAGCATCCAGAGAGAAGGGTGGGCACACCAAACACACAAACTATTCTAACATGGACAGGTCGGTGCTGCCAATGGCTAGCAGTCGAGTTGGATCCAAGTGGTGTATTGTCATCACCATTAGACTCGCAGCGGATGCCGAGTCACACCTTATAGTAGAGCTAGATGTCAAACAAAAATACTTATGAAAACTAGAATCTCAAACAAAAATATAGAACTTAGCAAGTCTTCATTACTTTTGAAAATCTAAAGTGCACGTAAATGTAGGAATCTGGGCAACTTAGTAGCTTTCGACTTTGCACGAGTCAGGCAACCAAAACACAACATCCTAGGAGCACAAAATTAACTTCGAGCAGAGCGCCATAAAGGACATGCATAAATAACATATAACAGTACTTAATTAACCTCAAATCAAGGAATAATGGATTGCCCGCAAAAGGCGCTCATCAATGCACACATCAAATTAACTAATGCTACCTACACGTAACTCAAATCCGACAATATAACCAAGCCAAACTTCAATTTATAGAGCAAATATGCTACATAAACCAACCCCCAATCAAAAATTTTGGGTCACATTTCATCAGAACATGAACATTCAAACCCTAGGAACCAAGTATCAATAAATTAGCACTATAAATCCACACTCCGAACATCAGGGAATAGCAATAATCATCACAAAATAGAAACTCAAACCTTCCCAAAGCCGCCGCTCCCTTCAACACCGGCAACTACCTCTTGCTGCCAAGCACCATCAAATCGCCGGACAAGGAAGAGACGTAGCTCAAGGAAAACAAAAGAAAAAATGATAGACAAAACGAAGTGAGCTGTGGTAACAAAATAATGGGTCAGGTTTGCACAAAACAACCGGCAAGCACCGCATGCCTATTAATCCTAGGCTGGTACAATACACATCTCAAAGCAAATCTAAGGGTCAGGAAAATCGACTGAAACTTAAAATATTTTCAGGCGCCTATACATTAGCAATTCTATTAACTTTATAGGGATAGATAAACATGCATTTGATTTCACAGGATTGCAATCCTGGCTACATCACTGATCATCACCAAGCTACTTGCAAAGTTGTATGTTTGAATGCTTGGTGAGTGCATCACATCAGTCCAGCCGAGGTGCCGTGAGGAGGGAGGTGAAGGGCAGCCTCTCTCCATTCTTTTTTTTTCTTCTGATGACTATGGCCAGTGAAAAGAATCTAATAGGTTCCCTTGAATTTTACGTGTCGAATTACTTGTCGGTTAATGTTTGTACTCTTACTTATCAAAGGTGGTTATTGACTTGTCAATTACTGTTTGTACCAATATCTAGTATGAGATATTTTCCTTCATAAGGGTAGCAGCTCTTAGAAATTTCCAGATGGAAAATTTGATTAAACTCGTACCCCCACGTGTGGCATGTAGCTTGATCCACTTCACATTTTGACTAGGCATTTCAATTTTCCAATATCAGATTGCCAATATGTACACTTTTCATTCTTAGTTCGAATCTTCTCTCGTTATCAGGTTGAAGGTATCAAGAAGAATTGGTCGTGGTCCATGAACCATGGGTCGCAGTATGATTGGTTACAGCGCTAATTGTTACATATGTGGGTAATATTTTAATTTTAAATTTTACTAGGAGACAAACACAATAAACTAGTGATGCAAAGCTTACTACTAACAGCAGGCTACTTATCATATTTCAGAATATACTCAAGAAAATACAGTAACAAAGTCGAACGTGCGCGCGAACGACTTACTTGCTAGCCTGATGAAGAACAGGAAGCCGCGCAGGCTTGACGCAGTGCAGATCGTAGATGTCGCAGTGCAGTGAGCAGTCACGCAGATGCGCTGCCCAAAAACTTTATTGCCGCCCCGTGCAGGTACTCTCAGCGACAACGGTCCGGAGATAGCCGCTCTCCCTCCTTCCAGGTGCATGCCGGAAAGAAAGGTCGACGAGGTTCAGACAGCACAGTACTCGAGCACAAAATCGGAGAGAAGAAGAAAATGGAGGCAGTGAGATTCTCTATTTTTTTTACACTCTGGACGTCTCCAGGCATATATAGACAGACTGATAACTGACATGATTAAAACAACCATTTACCCACTGGTAACTGACACATTCAATCAGCCATTTATCCACTAGTAATTGTCTATCATCAAAATCCCAGTAAAGCCTCAAATTCAAACATTTGAATCTCATTCAAACAGAGAGAGTGAGGTGCAGGGTTCAATAAAAATAAAGATGGACTTGGTCTGTCAAGTGGCGCATCACGTCACAGCACGGTCACAAGTCACGCGATTTTCACGCGAATATACACGAATACGGGTGCGCGTGAGCACGTGTGTGACTAGACAGAACCCTCTTCACACCATCTCTATCTATATTCAAGGAGTGGTGAGGACTCCACCTTATAAATCGGTCTTCCTCACCTTTCTTAGCAATATGATACTAAATCATGCATGCTTTAGAATTAAGGAAATGGGCCATAAAAATGGGCCAATTTCTAACACTAATATCTTCAGGACTTGATTGTACACAGGCACATCTCCTTTGTATTGTTTTTCCTTCTTTTGTCTACACATATTTCTAAGGAAGTAAGAACCTTAGAAGAACTTCCCTAGCAAAAAAAAGGCGACTGGATCTAATTTTTTTACAAAATAATTTCCAGCAGATTAGCATCCCCGTTGTTGACAATCTTATTGAAAGATCAATACTCGACATGAAGACGCACAGACAATTTGACACACCTTTCACGTTTTCACCTCAATCCTTCAATTTTCGATTACACGATTCAGAATAGTCAGAAGACAATCACCGCCCTACTTTTGAGCTACAGGCAAACGATACGAATCCATCCCCACTTTTGCTTCATTTAGTTCAAAAGTTAGATTTGTCGGCGCAGCTAAAGTTTAATTCAAAGGAATCAGTAACAAAGAATGCCCTGAAACTATTGAGCTAGCACTACCACTATACAGTGGACTGCATTGCTTGTGTCGCACTACATAGTGGTGTTACCTGCATTGCTTAATTGTGTCGCACTACATAGTGGTGTTACCACGAATGAGTAGTTTAATCGAAGCCACTTACAAGATATGTAGTACAAATCTTGCATTCCCTTTAAGACACCCGAGATCATTCCTATTCTTTTCTTGCCTGCTTCTTAGATTCTTAGGGACAATAGTTTTTATTTATTTATTTGACTTTACACAATGGAGTTTATGTTGCACTGAAAGTATGATAGATATGCAGAATGAAACTATCTAAAGGCCGTATCATGATACACAAATCAGGGTAAAGTCCATATCTCCTAAATATTCTCATGTGGTATTAAAAAGCACACTTTTCATAAACCGGAGATTAATGAGTCAAATTTTTCCTTCAAATTTGCTCTTTCTCTGAATGAAAGTTGCGCGAACGAGAGAAGCCAAAAAAAGTAACGAGTGATAAGTCCAGCTTAGGCATATCCAGTTTACCTTAGATGATCAAATAGTGTACAAAGAAGCAAAGCAAGGAGATTTGGTATATATTCAACTTTGACTCATTTGAGATTTACAGATTTGGTATATGTTAAATTTTTACTCACTGAGATTTACCCTCTTCATTAAAATGATCCATTGTAAGCTGTGTATTCTCCTGTGTGAGATTGTAAGACCATGTGGAGTTCATCTCACAGTTGTGATTAGTAATTAACTTTTGGTTCAAAGAGTTTGCAGAGTTTAAGTATTCTTTTTGATAGTTTGCTTTTTATCAATTGCTTTCCTTTGCTGGCGGTCTAACCGATGACAAAGAGCCAGAGTGGAAGATACCGGGGAGGACATGACTGGCAACAGCAAGGTGGATTGAGACTAGGCTTAGAGAGGAGCCAAAGTTCTATGCAGTGAAGGAAACCGAGTGCTGTCATGTGCAAGAAAAGGCATGTCGTACGTCAAGTGACTTGGATCCGTTTGCAAGCGAGGATGGTTTGGTGGGATCCAGACATGTGAGAGGCTTGGGGCAAGTCATTGAGACCACATGGAGTTGAAGATGAAGCGCGGGGCTACTTCAAGGCAAAGGGAGTGAGAAAAAGTGGTAGAAGGGCATTTTTGTAAATTGCCCAATACAAAAAGGGCGGTGTGCGAAATCGTGGTGTGGTCTAAGAGGTTTTTAGGTCATTGGTGTGCTAAAAATGTGAAATGGATCAAGTGTTTGTCCACTAATGGGTTAATGGGTATATACACTTTGCGAAGCATGCTTGTATAAGTGTAAAACTCAGTATGGTGTTGGGTTAACAGGTAAGCCCATGTAAAAATAGTTGAAATCCATCTAGAGATGCTAGTTATTTTCCTTGTGTGCTTCCATATAAAAGGAGAGAGAGAGAGAGAGAGATGTGGCTAGGGTTAAGTTTTTGGGAGTGTTTTAGACCTAGCCTTGGAAAGAGTTAAGATTCTTAGAGAGAAACTTGTGAGAGATGTGATAGACTCTTGTGGCTGAGCTTTTTATTATCTTGACCTTGTGTGTGGCTAAGAAGTAGCTATAACATTTATCTCCAAGTATTAATAGAGATCAAAATTCGTCCAAGTATTTCTCTCTTTGCTCAAGTGATGAAATCTTGATTTGGCTTGGTTTTTGGTACTTCTCCTTCCCCTCTTGATCTTGCTTTATATCAAGGATATGTAAGTGATGAATATGTCACTTGGAGATCATATCACATCAATCTAGACACTTGTTATTTGTAAGTTCTTGTGTTTGCCCAATTTTACCTCAAGAGAGAGTGATTTTGTGGTTTTGATCTTGTGGATGCTTTTTCTTGAGTTCATATTGTGATCTATCTTGCTATGACACATAAGAATCTATCCAAGGTTATCTAGATCATCAACAACTCACTAGCAAGAGCAGATCAAGATTTTTCCTCTTTTGCCCTATTTTGGTGCAACATTCCTTCAAATGGAAAAAAGGTTAGAACTTTGGCAATGGATTTCTTGATCATTGATTGGAATATGTTTTTGACATCCTAGAGAAGGTGCATGCCAAATTTGAAGTGATTTGGAGTCTTAGTTTGAGAGTTGGGTCAATTTGTGATTTTAACCCGGTTTTGGTGCATTAGTGCTTCAAGAACCAAAAGGATCCAATGTTCTTAAGTTCTTTCAATATGTTTGGTTGGGATAGGTTCTTAAGTTCATAATCTAGTCTTAGTTCAAGAAGTCATTTTGTTCAATGGATCAAAAGTGATATGGATTCTTGGTTTTGAAATTGTACTGATTTCCGTTTTGAAATAGAGGTCATACCTCTCCTACGTAGAGGTCAAAACGTCCCCCACCCATAGAGGTCAAACCAAAACCAGTAAAGGTCAGACTGTCAGGGCATGTCAAGGCACGTTTTGCTCAATTTTTCTTGGATCTTTCCTAGTGAGTGATTGATCTCTGATCTTCGTAGCTTCTCATAGCTATAGGAGTAAAGAACTTTACTTTCTCCTTTAGAAATGATTTGAAAAGCTTTTAACTGTGTTGGCTTCTATTCACCCCCTCTAGTCGCTATTCTCGGTCCTACAAGTGGTCTCATAGATAGGTTTGCTCTTTGAGTGATCTTAACTGATCATGAGCATGGCAGCTAGTGTGCGGTCTTATGAGTCTTTTGTTTCATCTTCTTGTGACTCTTTGGCCGATGACCGTGATGAGGCTAATGATCACAAGTTCGTTAAATGAATTTTGAGAAAATTCAAAAGGACTGATCACGACACTTGTAAGTTATGTGGTGTTTTTGGTCCCTCCTCTTGGTGTTGTGACTGGGATGAGTAGCCTTTGGAGCCCAAGGAGGAGGAGTCTGATGGCTTGTACGGAATGATCATAGAAGATGATCATGAGGTGTTTTTCGAGGATGATCTTCGACTCAAGCTAAGCAAGGTGAGTAAGGAGAAACTCATTGAGTAAGGTGAGTATAGAGCCTAGTTCTCTCTTCTTTTAGTCATTCCTTATGAGATTGATATATAGTGTTCATGATATGCTCATTGCCATGCTTTATCCATTCATGTTCATGCTCTGAATTATTTGCTTATAATTATATGAGTATTGAATTTTTAGTGCCTATCTCTCACGTTGGATTATAGCATTCTTGCCTATCATGTGTCTTGGAAGTTGACTTGCATGTTATTCTTCACTAACCCAGTTCCAAAGCACAAACGACTTCTTTTCTGGTAATGCAGGCTTCACGTGAGAGAGAGGAGACCAAGTATGTAAAATTGTAGTCTGGGCCAACGGAGTAAGCAGACTACCACTCACCTGGCGATCAGACCAGCCCCCAGCGGTCAGACCAACCATATGATGGCGGTCTAACCAGCCTAGGTGTCACTTCCCTAGTTCTAGAGCTTCTGAATCTTCTTCTTCCTCATTCCAATATTCGGTGATGACGATCACTTTTGGGTGCAACTTGTCGCAGTTTCTACATCTCACTGCCAAGTGGTGCGACACAGGTTTTGTGTCCTATACTTTACCATTGCAATTGATTCATGCTTTACATATCATTTAGGGGCTTTATAATAGGAGGGTTGGCTAGTTTAAGGATAGGATCACTTCTTGCACGAGCCCCTCTTAGGCGCATTTTGGGTCTTCTAGGTTGTGCTTTCCTCCAATCTAGGTCGAGCTTACTTCTTCAGTCACTAGTATCCTGTAGTAGGGTTGTTAGTGTTTTATATTCTCTCCTTAGCTATGAGTCATTCTTCTCCTAGAGGCCATATGGAGTATAGAGCTTAGTTCTCTCTTCTTTTAGTCATTCCTTATGAGGAGAGAGTTTAGGGAGTGACTTTTGCATGTTTGGATCTTTCAAGCTTGTCTTTAAAGGGAATTTGATTCTTTTAGTTCCCACAAGTGGTATCTTGCAATTGGTATCTTCTTGTAGTTATGAAGTTTTATCTTCTTACTTCCTTTTTGCATCATGCATCCATGGCATTGCATTGTGATATATGCATTTAGACATGAGCTTTGACTATTACTCATTTGTGATGTAATTCTAATTTAATATTGCTCAATACCATGTTATACCTACTTAGCTAGCTTTGTCATACTTTTGTACGTATGATTAAATCTTTGCTATACTAGCTTAATTTATAAACTTAAACTAAATTCACAAGTGGTATCAATTATTGCAATTGTTATCTTATAAGTTTGCAAAGATGGATCTTTTGATTAGTTTGCTCTCTAGTAATCCTTTAATGATATATGTCATGTCAAAAATGCTTATTTGAACCTAGAATCTAAATTTAGCTTTAGATTAAGCTAGACTAGTTATTTGTTGAACCATGCGTTTACTACTTCTAGGATTTTGTGGCTATGGTCGGGTATTACTTATGGATTCAAGAGTAGCTCATTGTTCTTGAACTAGAAACTAAAATGAAAAATGATCTCCTATATGTGCGAAAAACTAATTTCACCAATTGTTTCTCAAGAGACGGTTTGCCATTGCACTAGGCATGAAATCAGAGGGAGTTTTCGATGACCATAATCATACTCAAACACTTATCGTTTAGGATGGTCTACAAAAGCTTGACATCTAGCACAAAATGTGTTTTCATAAGTGTAAATGTGCTAATTGTGCTCAAATCCAAGTTCTTAAACAAAGTAATTCAATGTTGAACTTGTAGCACTCTAATTGATTCAATTTGAACTTCTTTGCTGTATTTAGCCTCTTGATATGGCTTAGCTCATATTTGGATATCTTTAGATAAACTTACCAGTTTTGAAGCCTTGCTTATCTTGGAATCAATTTGAATTCTTGAGATTGTGCTACCTTGCCTAGATTGGTGATATGTGCCTTATCATGATCTAGATAGTTTTGTATACATTCTATAGCTTCAAGTGGTATCCTTTTAACTTGAACCTCACTTTGGCTAATCTTCAAAGCTCTTTAGGTTTTGCATTTTCATACATGCATACATGCTCTCTTTTATGCTTCTTGTACTCCATGTAATGTCATATACATTTTGAGGGTGGGCTTTAGCCATTGATGTCTATAATGCCAAAAGAGGGGAGAACGATTGAGAAAAGACATTAAGGTGTGAAAAATTACATAAAGGGAGATAATATGCATTTTTGTGATATAAGTGATATTAGTTGCAAAACTTGCCTTTTTCGTTTTTATCAATATACTCATCAAGGGGGAGATTATAAGACCATGTGGAGGTCACCCTATAGTTGTGATGAGTAATTGACTTTTGGTTTAGAGAGTTTACAGAGTTTCAATTTGATTTTTGAGAGTTCACTTTTTATCAGTTGTTTTCCTCACCTGGCGGTCTGACCAGCATTGAGGCGGCGGTAAGATCGGCATGGAAGTCACAGTTTGGCAGGCCGGCGGTCGTCAGACCAACCGAGGGCTAGCGGTCTGACTGGTGGTCAATCGCTAATGTGACCAGCCATGGTGTCACTCATACTGGGGTTGCAGTGCGATCGAGACATAGCTGACGGTAGCAATTTTCAAAGAGCGTATTTTTTAGTGTCGCGGTCGGGGTGGCGATAGTCAGACTGGCCTTTGGTTGGCAATTTGATCGACCGAGGTACCACTGTTCTAACCGACCTGGTGGCCACATACAGACTACTCTCCTATTAACGGGGGGGTAAGGGGTGTTTAGACTGGCCTGTGCTTGGCAGTCTTGCCATTGCTGTTGGACAATGTGCTTTATGTGTGTGCACTGTGGTTTATGGTTTGGTTCTAGGATTAGGATCAGTGGTTTGGGTGCATACATTTTGCATGGTGCATTGTATGGATAAATTATGTCAATTGACGATTGTATGTATTGTGCAGTACTATGTGATAGTTTGTTTATTGTTGTTGGTTGTAGGACTCTGGAACTACGTCATAGTGAGGTGGATGAGACCAGAACTAAAATAGGAGAGCTTGGGTCCAAAGCGGTCATAGGATCTAGACTACACTTAGGAGGAGCCAAAGTCCAAACGATCAAGGAGACATTAAAGATGATCAAGGTTTGTGGGGTGGTTATAAGCCGAGGCGACGAGGAGCTAGAGCAGAAGCTACCGGTGGAGGATATGACGAGCAATGCAAAGTGGATTGGAACTAGGCTTGGGAAGGAGCGAAGGTCTTGTATGGTCAAGAAAGCCTGGTGCCATCATGAGCGAGGAAAGGCATGTGGCGTATCAAGTGACTTAGGTCCATTTGCAAGCAAGGACGATTCCGTGGGATCCGAACATGTGAGAGGCTTGGTAGCAAGTCATTGGGGCAACATGAAGTTGAAGATGAAGCATGGGGTTGCTTCAAGGCAAAGAGAGCGGGAAGCTTCATAGAAGGCGGTAGACGGGCATTTTGATAAACTACCCAATACTAAAAAAAAAGTGGTAGTGTGTGAAACCACAGCGTGGTCTAAGTGGTTTTTAGGTCATTGATGTGCTGAAAATGTGAAGTGAATGAAGTATTGATCCACTAACGGGTTAATGGGTGTGTGCACTTTGAGAAGCATATTTGTGTAAGTGTAAAACCAAATATGGTGTTAGGTTAACAAGTTAGCCTATGTAAAAGTGATTGAAACCCAACTATTGTTGCTAGCTAGAGCTTCCCTTGTGAGCCTACATATATAGAGAGGGAGAGAGGTGGTTAGGATTAAGTTTTTGGGGAGTATTTTACCCTAGCCTTGGAAAGAATTAAAGTTCTTGTAGAGAACCTTGTTGGAGATGTGAGTGGCATCTGTGGCTAAGCCTTTTGTCATCCTTGGACATTGTGTGTGGCTTGGGATTATTGTAAACATTCATTACTAAGTATCAATAGAGATCAAAATTCGTCCAAGTCTTTCTCTTTTTGCTCAAGTGATGAAATCTTGATTTGGCATTACTTTTTGTGCTTCTATTTCCCCTCTTGATCTTGCTTTGTGCCAGGGACGTGTAAGGAATGAATATGTCTCTTGGAGACCATATCTCATCCATCTAGCCACTTGTTATTCGCAAATTCTTATGTTTGCCTGGTTTTGGCTAAAAAGTGGGTGATTTTTAAGGGTTTTGATCTTGTGGGTATTTTGGGTTGAGTTCGTGCTATGATCTAACTTGGTATGACATGTGAGAATCCATCCAATGCCATCTAAATCATCAAGAACTCACGAGCAAGTGCAGATCAAGATTTCTCTCTTTTACTCGAATTTTGGTACAATATTACTTCAAATGAAAAAAAAAGGTCAAAACTTTGGCAATAATTTTCTTGATTGTTAATTTAAATAGGTTTCTAACATCCTAGTGAATGTGCATACCAAATTTTAAGTGGTTTGAAGTCTTAGTTTGAGAGTTGGATTAATTTATGGTTTTAGCTCAGTTTGGGTGACGTAGTGCTTTAAGAGCCTAAAGTTCCCAATCTTCTTCTGTCTTTCAAGATCTTTGGTTGGGATATATTTTTAAGGTCATAATCTAGCCTTAGTTCAATTAAGTCATTGGATCAAAAAGTCAAAAGTTACATAGATTCTTGGTTTTAAAATTATGCTGATTTTCTATTCTGAAATAGAGGTCAGACCTCCCCTACGTAGTGGTCAGACCGCCCCCTCTAGAGGTTAGACCATTGGGGCATGTCAATGAACGTTTTGCTCATTTTTTTTGGATCTTTCCTTATGGGTGATTGATCTCGGATCTTCATAACTTCTCATACCTATTGAAGTGAAGAGATTTAATTTGTCTTTTGGCAAAAGGGATGTTCTTTTGGGCTGTGACTGATAGCTTTTGACTGCGGTCCTGTTTTTTTTGGCTTTGGCTTTTGGCTTTTAGCTGCGGCTTATGACTTTTTGGCTATTTATGAGAGAGACTACGAAGTAATAGAAACTTGCGTGCAGTTTTAGTCGATATAAATGAAGTCACTATAGTGTATGCTACAATCAACTTGTAAATCCCATCTTGAAAAGATAGTCCGTTTGAGAGCTAGTTATTATAGAAAAGCCAAAAGTCAGCTTTTAGAACCTGAAAAGTATAGGCATGCATGCAGCTGATGGCTTTTGTTTACATTTTTTGATACGTCAGTGGATAGCAGAGACGCCAACGTGGATGGTGCACATGACTGCGGACTCGAAAACCGTTCAGAGAATCTGCTTGAAGAGACCATCCTGTTTCCAAAAGCAGAAGTAAAAAGTCAAAAAGCATAGTGCTAAAGATTTGAAAAAAATTTAATCATATTGGCTCTTATTCATCCTCTCTAGTCGTCATTCTCAGTTCTACGTAGACCTACTGAATTTTCTTAATTAAACTAGTTGAATGTGTTGCTTCAAATTAAAAAAAAATCATATTACGTGTTGTGAGTTGAGCATGCGAGAAGAAGAGGGCTGACTTGAGCATGCGACCTCATGGGCCTACCTGTCGGTGTGGAGGCATACGGATCATCTCAGCATCATACATGAAAGTCTCCGTAGGAACGACATAAAATGTAGGCCTGAGTTGCTGGTGAGTTCGAACTTCAACTTGCCAAATTTTCTAATTGGTCCCACCTGTATTATTCAAGTGGAGGGGCGGTCGTATGGCACATAACTATTAGAAATTTTATAGGAGTAAATATAAGCCTTTTTACATTTATTTACAAAAAAGTTGTTCAAACTTATTCTAAAAATAAACCTTTCTTGCAACGCCACAGGAGTATATTTGTAGAAATAAAAATGGGAAGGATTTTATTTGTTTAGAACTAGTATTTTTTGAACTCACATCATATTATATTTGTGATATAACTCTGTTGTCTTTCGATAATATAGTTGTATTTGTTATAAAATTGTAATAATTTTAATATCTATATGATTAATCTATACCGTTATAATCTGATCTCACCAAAATAAGTGGTGTAGACTTCTCCTTTTCTCTCGATTAATGAGAGAATTTCTAAGATTTTTGCTTTTTTCTAATTTAGGGATTATATTGTGGGTTCTAGACCTTCTGAGCAAAAAAATGTACCTTAAATATTACTAGTTGTTTGTAGATATATAAATATAGTTGAATATATATATATATATATATATATATATATATATATATATATATATAATAATAATAATAAATTCCAGACCTACCTAAGCAACAAACTAATTAGCCATTAGCGCCACTATTAGTATTGGTGAATATCCTAAAGCTCAAAATGAAAAAAATTTTTTGAGAGCTGTATAATTCAACCACTATCCTATGCAATGCAATATACCTATTGGAGTCAATTATTGCACGATGGAATGTATCCTTATGCGCCTAGATGCGCTTTGAGATACCCTAGGAGACAGGAATAGGACACTCTAACAGAAGATAGAACAAGGATTGCCTACAGGAATAGGACACTCTAAGAGAAGATAGAACAAGGATTGCCTACATGTGCAAAAGGTGATCACACCTAGTTCTTTTTTCTTTTAAACTAGTAAAATACCCGTGCGTTGCAATGGAAACTCAAAACATTACATCAAATATTATTAGTAGAGATATAAGTCAACATAGTACAAATAAAGATGATTTTTCATCTGTAAACAATGCCATTAATTATCTTTCATCAGTAAATGTAGAAAGCAATCATCAAGAAGCAAATAACATCCTAAAGAACAATTCAAAGCCATAATACTATGTCATACTAAATAAATTCCTTGGAGCAATCTAAAGCAAAAAAAAATATTATTTCATAGATTTTCTTAACGAAGAGATTTCATAGATTAAACCCTGTACATAACATTACAACTTTCTATGAGTGGCATGCTTGATGACATCATGTCACAAAGTGCATACAATAATTTAGGCTGCACAAAAGTTGTACACATGGGCTCGATGTGGTGGTTTTAGAATTTTGATATCATTTACACAACATAAGAAGGCGAACCATGTATATTTTGTGAGAGACCATGTGGTCGTGACCCCATGAGAGTGATGAGTAATTGACAAGGGTTTAGGTTAGTCGAGTTTGGTTTGGGTGGTTCGGAGTCGAGCCATTGCGTGGCGCAATTGGGCTCGGTCGGACTTGGTCAAACCTGGTCAAAGGGTTTAGGTTGCATATTCTAATATTTTGACAGGTTTGGACTTCGGCATGGTAAGTGATGTTATTTACGCGTTCATGTATCGAGCGGTGCTATTTGACGTGTTTCTTATCTGTGTGGCTGCAGGACGTCGAGTGGAGTCGTGGTGAGACACGGTGGACCGGACTAGGCGCAGGTGGCGCTGAGGTCAGAACGGTCGGGATGTGTCAAAGACGACGTGGACTCGAGGTGGTTGCAAGACGTGCGAGACAAGGAGCGCGGAAGCTTCCCGGAAGGTGCAGAAGGGGCGAAACGGGAATTTCGCAAGGCTGCACAAGCGGGAGCGGGCTCCGTTGGATTTAGCGGGCGTAACGGGGTGGAGACCCGTTAGCCATGAGCTATAAATAGGTGGAGAGGGCTGCATGCCTCCACATGGATTTTGGAGGGAATTAGGGTTTGCTAGAGTCAAAAGAGGCTTTGTGAGTTTGTTTTGGCTTTAGGCTTTAGTTGTTGAGAGTGGGGGAGATGGACAGAGGGCTGTCTAGGTGTTGTCTCCCGTAGCTTCTCCTTCCCACCATGGGTTCTTGAGTCAAAAGAGGCTTCATGGAAGAAGAGGGAGTTGAGCCATCATGTAATCATTCCTCTGTATTCAATCGTGTCATCGGGACTCCTTGTAATCATCTTGCTTGGTTGGAATGAAAATCTGAAGTTTATGTCTCCTCCTGTGCTCTATGTTCTTCGCTCTTCCCTTTTGAGCAATTTCTTGATTTTCTGTGTTTTGAGTTCTTGATTGCTGGGGAGGCCCAAAATGGGTTGCTCTTTGATGGGATAGTGCCTCAAGATCATTTGATCAAGTTTCCCTAGAGCAAACCTCTTTTAATCTCAGATTTGGCATTTTGGGTTGCTCTGTTCTTCTTTAGCTCTTCTAGGGTTTTAGAGCATTTCTTGTTTCCCTTTGCAAGATGGGCTGAGATTTGGCATGGAGAGTCCTATGGCTATTGCTAACATATCTACAAAATTTCTTAGCCATAGGATCAAAGGTTTGGAAGCAATTTGATTTTTGGCTCGGGTTGTGCAAAAATTCAGATTTTTACCCATAATCTGAAATTTTTGCTTCTTGGTTTGATTCTCTTGTTTCCCAAGGTCCCCTTACTATTTAGTATGTTGTAGTAAGGCCTTGGATCAAAAAGATTGAGAGCAAACCTTCTTTTTAGCCAAAAATCCGAAGTCTCAAAGTTCCAGCCTGAAAATCCTATTTGCTGTTTTTCTCGAGAGGTACTACCGCTCCTGGAGAGGTACTACCGCTCGACCCAGCGGTACTACCGCTCAGCGGTACTACCGCTCGTCCCAGCGGTACTACCGCTTGCAGCCAGTCTTGCGCTGAATTTGTTTTTCTTGGTTGCTTCCTTCTGGGTTTAGTTTTTTCCTTATTTCTGTGATTTCCAGTGAGGGCTTATTTTCTACCTACATAGCTTCCATAGCTATTGGAGGAGAAGATACTCTTTAGGGGCGATTTTTAGAGATCGACATTCACCCCCCCCCTCTGTCGCCATTTCGGTCCTACAATTGGTATCAGAGCTGGTTAGCTCTTTTCAATAGATCTTAACCGGTCTCAAGAGCCATGGCGACGGACAAGTACTCGACCAAGCCGCCCGTTTTCGATGGCATCGATTACCCCTTCTGGAAAAGCCGAATGGAGACATACATCCAGGCCCAGGGGTACGCCATCTGGCGCAAGGTCAAGGTTCGGTTTGTTGTTCCTGCCGATGAGAACATCAATGCTGGGAATATGCATGATGTTGAGGCAAACGCTAAGGCAAGGAACATCATTATCTAGGGCCTGAGTCGTAGCGAGTTTGACGACATATCTCATCTTTCATCCGCCTTCGATATTTGGGAGACCCTCGATGCTTACCATGAGGGCACCACCCAAATAAAGACGGTGCGACAGGACCAGTTCAAGCGAGATTACAACAAGTTTGAAATGCTCGCTGGTGAGTCCCTTGATGAGTGTTTTGCGTGTTTTCACAAGATTCTGAGCAACCTCCAAGTCGTCGGTCTCACATACTCCGACTCGGATAATGCTCGACAGATGCTCGCTGCACTCGATCTTCGTGTTTGGGAGATGAAGGTGACTACCATCAAAGACACGACGGACCTCTCGACTTTGACTCTTGATGCGCTGTACTCGCGCCTCAAGACTCATGAGATTGACATTGTCTCTCGCAAGTCGAAGTCACAGTCGATGGCTCTAGTCACCGATCCCAGTTCGGCTTCTGGTCTTTCTTCTGAGTCTTCTTGCGGTTTCTCTCTTGCTGCTTTCTGTGACATAACTGATGATCAGTTAGAGCAACTTGCGGATGAGCAGCTGGCCCTCCTTGCTCGAAGATTCTCCCATGCTTACAAGGGGAGGAGGGACAGAAAGAGAGGAGGACCCGTGATTTGCTTCGAGTGTGGTGGCCCCAACCACATTCGGGCAAACTGCCCCAAGCTGGAGAAGGGCAAGAACGACTACGGCGGTTCGAGTAAGAACGACTACACCAACAAGAACCGCAACAAGAAGACTCCAGCTCAGACGCCGGGAAAGAAGAAGTTCCGCAACTTCGGCAAAGCCAAAAAGCTCTTCCACCGCGTCCTCACCGCCTTCGACGACCTCGACCTCAGCGAGGTGGAGGGATGGAACGACGACGACGGGACGGGTGACCAAGAGCCCAAGGATGGCGGCGACGACTTCTCTGGCATGTGCTTCATGGCCCTCGAGGGCGAACTCAGCGACAGCGAGCTGTACTCCGACTCGGACGAGGTATGCCCCACCTACGACCAGCTCAATCATGCTTTTCTTAAGCTAGGTGGATTTCATGCTAGAGCTAGGGCTAGGTGTACTGAGTTAGAGAAGGAAGTAGACAGATTGTCACTAGAGATTATTGCTCTTACATCTGGTCCCTCTAGTGACGACTGTGATACATGCTCTGTCTTGCTCGGTGACATGGAAAAATTAAGGACCTCGCATGATAGTCTGTCCTCTGAACTTGACATTGTTAAGGTGGAGAATCTTAGTCTCTTGGCTGAACTAGAAATGAGTAGGATTGCTTCTACTTCATCTACTCCTGTTGAGACTATAGCTTGCACCTCATGTGAGGATAAGGACAATGCTTTTAGAGGTCTTTACACCATGCTGTTAGATCTGCCCGAGTCTTGTGAAAACTGTAATAAATTGAAGATGAACCTAAAACGGGCAGATCACAAGATTGCTGAGTTGAGTGCTTCTTTACTTGAGCCTATTGATTCATGTTTGAACTGTCCAAAGTTAACTGCTGAACTTGAATCTGTCTCAAAATAGTTTCAAGAAATGATTGACAACAACAAGAAAATGGCTTAGTATGCGACTAAGGATCCTGTTAGCTCACCATGTATTAGTTGTGACAAACTAAAACTTGAACTCGTTGCATTGAATGACCAATGTGTGAAGCTAACTAAGGACTTACTAGAGAAGCCACAATCTGGTTGTGTTGTGATTGATGGTGTGGGGGAGAAGCCCCAGGGTAAGGGTGAGACGCCTAGAGACGCGAACCAACCTGCTAGTAGTAGGACTGTCCCCTCAGAGTCGGCTGTGCGTGCACAAGCCATTCTTTCCTCTACTGTTGGTTCTTCATCTGCTCCCTTACCTCCTGCTGTTCTCTCTTCCCCCTGTTCTTCTTGCACCTCTCTCTTTCGGGAGTGTCAGTATCTTATGAACACTCTCGAGAGATTTGTAAGCGGCAAAAAGAAGCTTAATCTTATTCTAGACCAATCCAAGATTTGCATGTTCAATCAAGGTCCAGGATATGATTTCTATGAGGATATGAGGAAGCATCCACCTGCTATTCTCCGACCCATCGTAGGAGGTGCGATCGAGGTTGAGCCCAGATCTGATGAAGTTAAATTCAAATCAGCAGGCTTTGTCCAAGGGATCTCTGACAGCAAGGTGATTCCACCTGTTGCTTCGGCCTCTCAGAAGGCGAAGCCTCTTCGTGCTACTTCCACCTCTCAGAAGGTGAAGTACCACTGCACCTTCTGTCAGAAGGATGGGCACTCGATCGAGAGATGCTTCAGGCGCGCCAGGATTGCGCGAAGAGACCGTGCAGAGGCACTTAGGCGTATTCAGGGTCAGCCCCAGATCCTGAGTGCACCTAAGACTAGCACGAGGTCCAGGTTTGCTTCTGACGGGTTTGGGCAGCATCGAGGACTTGGTTTTTCTAAGTCTTCTGGTTTTCGTCCTCATGCTGCTCCGGGTCGTGACTTCCGCCGTCCTGAGGGTAGATCTCATTTCATCCATCGAGATAGCTACCCGCGGCGTGATCAGCATGTTGCCGGTGTTCCGACTCGCTCTCCCGTAGCAGTTGGACCCCGCAACAGCATCAGGTCTGCTCACAGACCTTCTACTGTGAGTGACAGAGAGCGTAGGGTAGATAGAGGTCAGTCGTGCTTGACTACTTCATCTGCTCGACGTGTTGTTCAGTATTGGGTGCCAAAATCTCTCTTGATTTACCCCAGTACTGAGACTTTACTCTCTGCTTGACTCAGGTTCGCCGGGCAGGGAAGGGAAAGGTTTGGCTTGTAGACTCCGGGTGTTCACGACACATGACCGGAGACTCCCGTTGGTTTTCTTCCCTTGCCCGTGCTCCAGGTGATGAGACGATCACCTTCGGAGATGCTTCATCTGGGCGCGTCATCGCCAAAGGTACTGTGCGCATTAATGATTCTTTCATCTTAAAAGATGTAGCCTTGGTTAGTAAGCTGCAGTATAATTTGCTCTCAGTCTCTCAGCTTACCGATGACGTTTCGAGGTGAGCTTTAAGAAAAACAATTGCAAAATTCTTGATTCTTCGGATAGTCTGGTTTGCGGGATTTCTCGTTTTGGGAGGATCTTTCGTGCTGATTTTTCTGAGTCTTCTGGTGATCCTCTCAGGTGTTTAGTTGCTTCTGAGTCCCGCTACCTTTCCTTCTGGCATAGGAGACTTGGTCATATAGGCTTTGACCATTTGACTCGAGTTAGCGGTCGCGATCTCATTCGTGGTCTGCCGAAACTCAAGATGGTCAAAGATCTTGTTTGCGCTCCATGCCGGCACGGCAAGATGGTTGCCGCTTCTCACCCTCCGGTCACAGTTACTATGACCGATGCACCAGGACAGCTGCTCCATATGGACACAGTTGGACCAGCCCGAGTGCAGTCAGCAGGAGGGAAGTGGTATGTTCTTGTCGTGGTCGATGACTTCTCGAGGTATTCTTGGGTGTTTTTCTTAGCCTCGAAGGATGAGACGTTTTCACATTTCCGAGGTCTTTTCAGTAGGCTTTCTGTTGAGCTCCCAGGTGCCTTACGAGCGATCCGCAGTGACAATGGCACAGAGTTCAAGAACTCCTACTTTGAGAGGTTCTGCGATGAGACAGGTGTAGAGCATCAGTTCTCCTCTCCGCACGTCCCACAGCAAAATGGCGTCGTGGAGAGAAAGAACCGTACCTTGGTCGAGATGGCCAGGACGATGCTTGATGAATACTCTACACCGCGGAAGTTTTGGGCTGAGGCTATAGCCACCGCGTGCCATGTCTCAAATCGAGTTTTTCTTTGGGCACACTTGCACCGCACTTCTTATGAGTTGAGATATGGGCGAAAGCCCAGCGTCTCTCATTTTCGTGTTTTTGGTTGCAAGTGTTTTATCTTGAAGTCTGGGAACCTAGATAAGTTCGAGTCACGTTCCTGTGATGGGATCTTTCTAGGCTACTCGACTTCTTCGCGGGCTTATAGGGTCTGGAACTGCGAGTCTAGCAAAATGGTAGAGACCTGTGAGGTGACCTTCGATGAGGCCAGTCCGGGGACTAGGCCTGATATCTCAGGTTCTTTAGAGCAGTCTGAGACCATCTTCGTGGATGATGAGGACGATGGAGACGACGGTTGTCTACCTGATTCTGTCCCTCATCCACCCCTTGAGGTGCCGTCTTCCACCGCACCTCGAGGCGATCAGCCCATGCCTTCTGCTTCTTCTGGAGCTAGTGGCTCTGTTCCTACCTCGTCAGCTCACGAGGTAGAGACCGCTTCTTCATCTCATCCTGGACCTCCTAGACATATCCAGAAAGCTCATCCTTCAGAGCAGATCATTGGAGACCTTTTCGAGCGTGTTACCCGCTCAAAATCTGGCTTATCTCAATTCTGTCTCCATTCTGCTTTCATTGCCTCTTTTGAGCCCAAAGATGTTTCTCATGCTTTATCTGATGAGTCTTGGGTCAATGCCATGCATGAGGAGCTAGAAAACTTCGAGAGAAACAAGGTCTGGTCGCTTGTTGAGCCCCCGCGAGGTCACAATGTCATTGGAACCAAGTGGGTGTTCAAAAACAAGCAAAGTGAGGATGGGGTGGTTATTCGGAACAAGGCTAGACTGGTAGCTCAGGGGTTCTCCCAGGTTGAGGGTCTAGATTTCGAGGAGACCTTTGCCCCTGTAGCTAGACTTGAAGCCATTAGAATCCTGCTTGCCTTTGCAGCTTCTAAGGGTTTCAAGCTTTACCAGATGGACGTCAAGAGTGCCTTTCTCAATGGCTTTATTGAGGAAGAGGTCTACGTCTGACAGCCTCCTGGTTTCGAAAACCCCAAATACCCAAACCATGTCTTCAAGCTTTCCAAAGCCTTGTATGGACTTAAGCAAGCCCCTAGAGCTTGGTATGAGAGGCTTAAGTCCTACTTGTTAAGTCATGGTTTTGAGATGAGTAAAGTCGACAAGACCTTGTTCATCCACCGGCATGGCACTGACCTTCTGCTCGTCCAGATCTATGTCGATGACATCATCTTTGGCGGCTCTTCCCATACTCTGGTTTCACAGTTTTCGGATGTCATGAGCACCGAGTTTGAGATGAGTATGATGGGCGAGTTGACCTTCTTCCTTGGTTTCCAAATCAAGCAGACTCGGGAGGGTACATTTCTTCATCAAGGAAAGTACACTCGTGACCTCCTGAGGCGCTTCGACATGAGTGATGGTAAGCCTGTGTCGACTCCCATGGCTTCTACAGCTTATCTTGACCCAGATGAGGATGGCGAGCCAGTTGATCAAAAAGAGTACAGAAGTATGATCGGCTCCCTTCTTTACCTCACTGCCTCAAGACCAGACATACACTTCTCCGTGTGTTTGTGTGCTCGTTTTCAGGCCTCTCCTCGCGTATCTCACCGCCAGGCGGTGAAGCGCATCTTTCAATACCTCCGAGCTACCATTGACTATGGTATCTGGTACTCTTCCTCATCCTGTCTTTCCTTGAGAGCCTTCTCGGACGTAGACTTTGCTGGCTGTAGGATAGATAGGAAGAGCACTTCTGGCACTTGCCAATTCATTGGCACTTCTCTCGTATCTTGGTCTTCGAGGAAGCAGTCCAGTGTTGCACAGTCCACTGCAGAGGTCGAGTATGTTGCTGCTGCCAGTTGCTGCAGCCAAGTGCTTTGGATGGTCTCAACCCTACGGGACTTTGGATTAGCGATAGACAGTGTTCCACTCTTTTGTGATAACACTTCTGCGATTAACATTGCTAAGAACCCAGTGCAGCACTCTCGGACCAAGCACATTGATATCCGATACCACTTCCTTAGAGACCATGTAGAGAAGGGTGATATAGTGCTCCAGTTTGTGGAGAGTGACCACCAGTTGGCTGACATATTCACCAAGCCTTTGGATAGTTCGAGGTTTTCAGCTCTGCGGGGAGAGCTTGGGGTGGTTTGTCCTTATGGACTATAGTGAGGGGGAGCTTTGTGCTTTACTAACTTGATTTTGCTTCTGTCTCATTTCTGTCGCTTTGCAGTTGGGTGCATTGGGCTTAGTCCTTCTAGCATAGGTTAGAGTGCTTCTCTTGTCTAGTTGCTTAGACTTCTTACTCTTATTTTGTGCTTCCAGGATGCTTCTTATTAGCTGTTTCTTATCTCACTAGATTGAGCTCACTCACTTCTTGTAGGATCTAGCGAGGGTCGGGCCACCCTCGAGTAGACAGGGTACGTGTTTGCTCTCTAGTGTGTGATTTACGGTCAGCTGATAGTCCTGTAGTCATATGGGGTAGATGAGAGTCAGTCTGAGCCATAGCTCTCTCTATATCTTATCTATGCTTTAAGGACTGCTTGGTTGGTTTTCTTTGCCAGCTTCTCGATTTATTGCCTTGGTTCAGGGGGAGTGTATTTGGGAGCTTCTGGAGCTTAATCTTGTCTTAACTCCACTTGAACTTAAAGCTGCATCATATGTTGAGGGGGAGTTGGATTTTATGCATTTTCAGCATTTAGCATTGTAATATAACTACATTGAGCCCTGTTTATTATCCCGTTTTGACATGTTTACAATGCTTTACACCTTGCCATGACTTGTGCTCTATTTGCTAGATTAATCATGACTCCATATGTGTAAACTAGCTTTTGCCATGATAAGTGAATTAAAATTGATCAACTTAAATTAAAAACTTGTCATGCTAGCACTTGAGTTTAGTCTTTCTTGAGCTATCCTTTTATGATTCATGCCATGTCAAATAGGCTTAGTTGAGCGTTGAATCTCTATTGAGCCTTAGGTTGAGCTATATTAGTTCTTGATGATACATAAGTTAGTACATCATGTTTAAAAAGCAAAATGATCTCTTTTGTGCGAAAAAACTGATTTCACCAATTCTTTCTCATGAGACGGCTTGCCATTGCACTAGGCATGAACTCAGGGGGAGTTTTGGATGACCTAGACTATCTTCTTAAGCTTCTCGCTTGGAGTAGTCGCATAAGGCTTGAGATCTAGCACATAAAAAAAATTGGGTTGGAAACGACCATGAGCTTTAAAAAGACAATGTTTTATGTGTTCAATTTGCTTAAGCTACAAAAAGAACCAAGTACTTAACCAATGTTTCAATCTTGAGCTTATAGCACTCTATTTGGACTCAATATTAGTTTCCTTGTTCCGCTTAGCTTATTGACATGGCCTGCATCATCCTTGGATATCTCTAGTTAGACTGTGCTTATTGATGACTTGACATGCTCATAAAATGCATTACATTTCAGATCGTCATCTATATGCTCTAGCTAGGATATACATATATTGTCATGATCTAGATAGCCTTTTATTGAGTTATGGCTTGGTGTAGTTCATTATGGTCATCGTGGATAATTCTCGTGGCTCAAAATGCTTAAGAATAATCAAACTTCAGCCATTTCATCCATGTTTGTGATCTTATTCTCTCTTTTGCATCCTTGATGTGTTTATTGCCAAAAGGGGGAGAATAGTGGTAGAAAAAATCATTTGGGTTCTTTCTAGAGCTTTGAAGAAAAATTTGCTCTTTCCTTGTTGCTCTAGTGTTCCTTCTGTTGACATGGTCATTAGCTTCATTTCCCTTCGTTGGACCATGTTGGATTCTTCAAACTCAAACTCAACCTTGTGCTTTCTCTGAGTTTGTCAATATACTCATCAAGGGGGAGATTGAGAGACCATGTGGTCGTGACCCCATGAGAGTGATGAGTAATTGACAAGGGTTTAGGTTAGTCGAGTTTGGTTTGGGTGGTTCGGAGTCGAGTCATTGCGTGGCGCAATTGGGCTCGGTCGGACTTGGTCAATCCTGGTCAAAGGGTTTAGGTTGCATATTCTAATATTTTGACAGGTTTGGACTTCGGCATGGTAAGTGATGTTATTTACGCGTTCATGTATCGAGCGGTGCTATTTGACGTGTTTCTTGTCTGTGTGGCTGCAGGACGTCGAGTGGAGTCGTGGTGAGACACGGTGGACCGGACTAGGCGCAGGTGGCGCTGAGGTCAGAACGGTCGAGATGTGTCAAAGACGACGTGGACTCGAGGTGGTTGCAAGACGTGCGAGACAAGGAGCGCGGAAGCTTCCCGGAAGGTGCAGAAGGGGCGAAACGGGAATTTCGCAAGGCTGCACAAGCGGGAGCGGGCTCCGTTGGATTTAGCGGGCGTAACGGGGTGGAGACCCGTTAGCCATGAGCTATAAATAGGTGGAGAGGGCTGCATGCCTCCACATGGATTTTGGAGGGAATTAGGGTTTGCTAGAGTCAAAAGAGGCTTTGTGAGCTTGTTTTGGCTTTAGGCTTTAGTTGTTGAGAGTGGGGGAGATGGACAGAGGGCTGTCTGGGTGTTGTCTCCCGTAGCTTCTCCTTCCCACCATGGGTTCTTGAGTTCTTGGGTGTGTGAGAGCTTGTGGAGAGGAAGAAGAGGGAGTTGAGCCATCATGTAATCATTCCTCTGTATTCAATCGTGTCATCGGGACTCCTTGTAATCATCTTGCTTGGTTGGAATGAAAATCTGAAGTTTATGTCTCCTCCTGTGCTCTATGTTCTTCGTTCTTCCCTTTTGAGCAATTTCTTGATTTTCTGTGTTTTGAGTTCTTGATTGCTGGGGAGGCCCAAAATGGGTTGCTCTTTGATGGGATAGTGCCTCAAGATCATTTGATCAAGTTTCCCTAGAGCAAACCTCTTTTAATCCCAGATTTGGCATTTTGGGTTGCTCTGTTCTTCTTTAGCTCTTCTAGGGTTTTAGAGATTTCTTGTTTCCCTTTGCAAGATGGGATGAGATTTGGCATGGAGAGTCCTATGACTATTGCTAACATATCTGCAAAATTTCTTAGCGATAGGATCAAAGGTTTGGAAGCAATTTGATTTTTGGCTCGGTTGTGCAAAAATTCAGATTTTTACCCATAATCTGAAATTTTTGCTTCTTGGTTTGATTCTCTTGTTTCCCAAGGTCCCCTTACTATTTAGTATGTTGTAGTAAGACCTTGGATCAAAAAGATTGAGAGCAAACCTTCTTTTTAGCCAAAAATCCGAAGTCTCAAAGTTCCAGCCTGAAAATCCTGTTTGCTGTTTTTCTCGAGAGGTACTACCGCTCCTGGAGAGGTACTACCGCTCAGCGGTACTACCGCTCGACCCAGCGGTACTACCGCTCGTCCCAGCGGTACTACCGCTTGCAGCCAGTCTTGCGCTGAATTTGTTTTTCTTGGTTGCTTCCTTCTGGGTTTAGTTTTTTCCTTATCTCTGTGATTTCCAGTGAGGGCTTATTTTCTACCTACATAGCTTCCATAGCTATTGGAGGAGAAGATACTCTTTGGGGGCGATTTTTAGAGATCGACATTCACCCCCCCCCCCCCCCCTGTCGCCATTTCGGTCCTACATTTTGTAACTGAACTTGCACGCATTATAGCCTTACTGTGTAGTTGGTAGTGCTGCAGTGCAATAGGGTTAACTGCCTCAGAACTTGTTCTGTGCACAGTAAGATTATATACCAAAAGTCCCAAAAGAGACAAAAGCAATGCCACATGTTGAGAAGGAACAAAAACCATAGCGTGATACTAATTCAAGCGGTAGAAATCCGAAGTTACATATCAAGAAACTACAATCCGAACTGACAGAATAATCCAAACTAAAGAATCAATCAATAATGAAAGAGGACAACTTTGTACAGTTTTTGTGATGAATTAAACCCTTGTGGCAAGAAAATTCAAGAAAATGCGCACATCACTTATTGGTGACATTTGAATTCTACTCCCAGTTCAACAAATCTCGATTTGATGAAAAAGAAGAAGAATAAGAAAATAATAATTTTAATCGAATCCGCGAGATTGCATGCCATAACTGATACTATTTACCACATGTCAAAAAAGCAAATACTACAAGCAAGGCTTAATAGATGAAATGGGCTTAACTTGGTACTCATCCTGAATACTCATCTGATGAGCCAACCAACCAAATATTTTTTGAAGTATGCAAAAGCAAGGCAACAAGAATCAGATTGGCAGAGTAAGTTGACAAGATAGTGAGAACATGCAGTGCAGATCATCTCGATCAGATGTCATATTCATACCAATGACAAAACAATACAAATCGCAGTTTAGTTTAGAATGACCATCATCATCATCATTCATGAATAGTACCACCCACATGTCAGACAGACATTAATGTGAGCAAGAAAGGAAAAATGAAATCCATTCCAATATAATCAAATCTAATGAAAGTTAGTCAATCCAGATGAGATGAGATCACCCAAGAAGCAAGATGAAGAAGAAGATGAGGGGGGATCTTGAAGGCAGCGCAGGAAGGGCGAGATTTCCATAGAAGCTTCTTGCAAGATTTTCTATACAAGAGATTGACTATGTTTAAACAGGCATACAAATGGTGCAGGAGCACTGGAGAAACAAGTGAAAGCAAAGTGATCCATGAGAGAAAAACAATACCTTTTGCAGCAAAAGGTATTGTAGAATAAGAATACATTTTATTTCATTTGAACAAATTGCAAAACCAAAATTACAATTGCATTGTTATTGTAAAATAAGAGGCACAAAAAAGATCGCATCACAACTTTTGCAGCAGTAACGTGATCAAGAATGTACCATCTTTCCTATGGATCAAGTGCAAATGCTTCACGCTATAAATTATTCATATGGCAACAATGTTTTGGTGATGAACATTTCGCTTCAAGTTATGCATTGCAATAGAAACTTGTGGCAAGCACTGACAAGGCTAGAATTGGCATTAGAAACCAAGAATTTTTTGCAACAGAATATGAAACAAACAAGAACTAACAAGCACTGAAATGACAAAGTAGAAGTTGTGCATAGGCTACATTAACATAAACAAAAGAAGTTGGATTTCTCAGACCTACCCAAACTTTTGAAAACTTAACAATAAGTCATAAAAATCGAGGCAAAGCATTGGGCTCATAGAATAGGATGTTAGTTTATTATAAGTATGGCACTCACAGACAATTATTGGTCTCCAAGAATACATGAATAGGAAAAGAAGTGCATAAAGAGTTTATTTTGTCTAACCTGAGAACCAGTTTGTGTAGAAGTGCATAAGGAATCCAATTGGCCCGACAAGAAGATGTAGAATGGTCGGAGAAGGAGAAGTGCAAGATTAGGAAGACGAGAAGCAGCTCAAAGAATACATGAACAAAAACATAAGAACATTAGAGTTTAATTTGCCTAACCTAAATCGACCAGACGAGGAGGCATAGAAGGGTAGGAGAAGGAGAAGTGCAAGATTAGGAGAAGGAGAAGTAGCTGAAAATGAGTAGTAGTTGTACCTCTTTTAACATTGATGAAGCAATCATTTTGTGAACATGTTTCTTCTCACAATCGTTCTTGCAATCGCACCATGACCTGGGACCATTCTGTAACGACAGCAATAGGCCCCCTACATCTTCGTACCGGCCTCGCTTCCATGTTAACCAGCTTGTGGATGACCACTGTGGAGGGCCTGGATGCCGATGACAGCTCCATCGCCGAGGCATCGCTGGCGATGACCCGCTCGGAGTGGAAGTGCCGAGGGGAGGGCGGTCCATGTCGAGCTGCACATGGATGACCACCGTGGAGACCCTGGACAATATCTGTGGCTGCATCGCTGGGGTATCACGCGATGACACGTCCCCGGAGGTAGCACACGAAGGTAGGATGGGGCCGCAAAGGCAGCTGCGGCAACAAGAAGAGGGTGGGGTTAGGGGTAGGGGTGAGGGAATGGGAGGCCTTGGTGGAAGGCGATTGCACGAATGCAGATGGTCTCAGGAGTGAAAGGCGATATGATGAATGGTGGTGACGTATCTTCCGAATGTAGGCGACGGTCGACAAAAGCACAAAGCTCCCCCTCACAATAGTCTGTAAGGACAAACCACCCCAAGCTCTCCCCGTAGAGCTGAAAACCTAGAGCTATCCAAAGGCTTGGTAAAGATATCAGCCAACTGGTGGTCACTCTCCACAAATTGGAGCACTATGTCACCCTTCTCTACATGGTCTCGAAGGAAGTGATAGCGAATATCGATATGCTTGGTCCAAGAATGCTGCACTGGGTTCTTAGCAATGTTAATCGCAGAAGTATTATCACAAAAGAGTGGAACACTGTCGATAACTATCCCAAAGTCCCGCAGGGTCAAGACCATCTAGAGCACCTGGTACAGCAACTGGCTGCAGTAACGTACTCGACCTCTGCGGTGGACTGAGCAACACCAGACTGCTTCCTCGAAGACCAGGAAACGAGAGCTGTGCCAATGAATTGGCAAGTGCCAGAAGTGCTTTTCCTATCTATCCTACAGCCAGCAAAGTCTGCATCCGAGTAGGCTCTCAAGGAAAGAGAGGACGAGGAAGAGTACCAGATACCATAGTCAATGGTAGCTCGAAGGTACCGAAGGATGCGCTTCACCGCCTGGCAGTGAGATACGCGAGGAGAAGCCTGAAACCGAACACAAAGACACACAGCAAAGTGTATGTCCGGTCTCGAGGCGGTGAGGTACAAGAGAGAGCCAATCATGCTGCGGTACTCCTTCTGATCAACTGGCTCGCCGTCCTCATCTGGGTCAAGAGTGGCGGAAGATGCCTTGGGAGTTGACACGGGCTTACCATCACTCATGTCAAAGCGTCTCAGAAGGTCACGAGTGTACTTGCCCTGATGCAAGAAAGTACCCTCTCATCTCAAAACCATGACTCAACAAGTAGGACTTAAGCCTCTCATACCAAGCTCTAGGGTCCTGCTTAAGTCCATACAAAGCTTTGGAAAGTTGAAGACACGGTTTGGGTATATAGGGTTTTCGAAACCTGGAGGCTGTCTCGCATAGACTTCTTCCTCAATAAAGCCATTGAGAAAGGCACTCTTGATATCCATCTGGTAAAGCTTGAAACCCTTAGAAGCTGCGAAGGCAAGCAGGATTCTAATGGCCTCAAGTCTAGCTACAAAGGCAAAGGTCTCCTCAAAATCTAGACCCTCAACCTGGGAGAACCCCTGAGCTACCAGTCTAGCCTTGTTTCGAATAACCACACCATCCTCACTCTACTTGTTCTTGAACACCCACTTAGTCCCAATGACATTGTGACCTCGTGGGGGTTCAACAAGCGACCAGACCTTATTTCTCTCGAAATTTTCCAACTCCTCATGCATGGCAATGACCCAAGACTCGTCTGAAAGGGCATGACAAACGTCCTTGGGCTCAAAGGAGGCGACAAAGATAGAATGAAGACATAAATGAGACATGCCCGATTTTGAACGGGTGACTCGCTCAAACAGGTCTCCAATAATCTGCTCAGAAGGATGGTCTTTTTGAATGTGTCTATGAGATGAAGAGGTGGCATCTACCTCGTGAGTTGACGAGGTAGGAACAGAGCCACTAGCTCCAGAAGAAGCCGAGGGCATGGGCTGATCGCCTCGAGGTGCAGTGGAAGAAGTCACCTCAAGGGGTGGATGAGGGACTGGATCGGGTAGAAAACCCTCATCTCCATCGTCCTCATCATCCACGAAGATGGGCTCAGACTGCTCTAAAGAACCTGAGATATCGGGCCTAGTCCCCGGACTGGCCTCGTCGAAGGTCACCTCACAGGTCTCTACCATCTTACTAGACTCGCAGTTCCAAACCCGATAAGCCCGCGAAGAAGTCGAGTAACCCAGAAAGATACCATCACAAGAATGTGACTCAAACTTGTCTAGGTTCCCAGACTTCAAAATAAAGCACTTGCACCCAAACACAAAAAAATGAGAGACGCTGGGCTTTCGCCCATATCTCAGCTCATAAGAAGTGCGGTGCAAGTGTTCCTGAAGAAAAACTCGATTTGAGACATGGCACGCGGTGGCTATAGCCTCAGCCCAAAACTTCTGCGGTGTAGAGTACTCATCAAGCATTATCCTAGCCATCTCGACCAAGGCACGGTTCTTTCTCTCCACGATGCTATTTTGCTGTGGGACGTGCGGAGAGGAGAACTGATGCTCTACACCTGTCTCATCGCAGAACTTCTCAAAGTAGGAATTCTTGAACTCTGTGCCATTGTCACTGCGGATCGCTCGTAAGGCACTCGGGAGCTCAACAGAAAGCCTACTGAAAAGACCTCGAAAATATGTAAACGTCTCATCCTTCGAGGCTAAGAAAAACACCTAAGAATACCTCGAGAAGTCATCGACCACGACAAGAACATACCACTTCCCTCCTGCTGACTGCACTCGAGCTGGTCCAACTGTGTCCATATGGAGCAGCTGTCCTGGTGCATCGGTCATAGTAACTGTGACCGGAGGGTGAGAAGCGGCAACCATCTTGCTGTGCCGGCATAGAGCGCAAACAAGATCTTTGACCATCTTGAGTTTCGGCAATCCATGAATGAGGTCGTGGCCGCTAACTCGGGTTAAATGGTCAAATCCAATATGACCAAGTCTCCTATGCCAGAAGGAAAGGTCACGGGACTCAGAAGCAACCAAACAACTGAGAGGATCACCAGAAGACTCAGAAAAATCAGCACGAAAGATCCTTCCAAAACGAGAAATCCCACAAACTAGACTACCCGAAGAATCAAGAATTTTGCAAGCATTTTTCTTGAAGCTCACCTCGAAACCATCATCGGTAAGCTGAGAAACGGAGAGCAAATTATACTACAGCTTACTAACCAAAGCAACATCTTTCAAAATGAAAGAATCATTAATGCGCATTGTACCTTTGGTGATGACGCGCCCAGATGAAGCGTCTCCGAAGGTGATCGTCTCATCACCTGGAGCACGGACAAGGGAAGAAAACCAACGGGAGTCTCCGGTCATGTGTCGTGAACACCCGGAGTCTATGAGCCAAACCTTTCCCTTTCCTGCCCGGCGAACCTGAGTCAAATAGAGAGTAAAGTCTCAGTACTGTGGTAAATCAAGAGTGATTTTGGCACCCAATACTGAGTAACACGTCGAGCAGATGAAGTAGTCAAACATGACTGACCTCTATCTACCCTACGCTCTCTGTCACTCAAAGAAGCAGATGGTCTCTGTGTAGACCTGAAGCTGTTGTTGGGCTTGACTGCTACAGAGGAGTGAGTCAAGACACCAGCAACATGCTGATCATGCCACGGGTAGCTATCTCGACAAGGGAAACGAGATCTACCCTCAGGACGGCGGAAGTCACGACCAAAGGGAGCATGAGGACGAAAACCAGAAAACTCGGAAAAACCAAGTCCTCGATGCTACCCAAACTCATCAGCTGAGACAAACCTAGACCTCGTGTTGGTCTTAGGTGCACTCAAGGTCTGGGGCTAACCCTGAATACGCCTAAGAGACTCAACACGGTCTCTACGCGCGATCTTGGCGCGCCTGAAACATCGATCGATCAGATGTCCATCCTTCTGACAGCAGGTGCAGTGATACTTCACCTTCTGAGAGGTAGAAGTAACACGGTGAGGCTTCGCCTTCTGAGAGGCCGAAGCAGCAGATGAACTCACCTTGCTGTCAGAAATCCCTTGGACAAAGCCCGCTGACTTAAATTGGACTTTCTCGGTCCTGGGCTCAGTCTCGATCACACCTGGTGCTATGGGTCTGAGCACGGCAGTTGGATGCTTCCTCATGTCCTCATAGAAATCGTATCCTAGACCCTGATTAAATCTGCAGATTTTAGATTGGTCTAGAATAAGATTGAGCTTCTTCTTGCCTCCTACAAATCTTTCGAGAGTGTTCATAAGATACTGACACTCCCAAAAGAGAGAGGTGCAAGAAGAGCAGGGGGAAGAGGGAACAACAGAGGGTAAGGGAGCAGAAGAAGAACCAACAGTAAAGGAAAGAATGGCTTGTGCACGCACAGCCGACTCTGAAGGGACAATCCTACTACTAGCCAGTTGGTTCACATCGCTAAGCGTCTCTACCAAACCCTTGGGCTTCTCCCCCTCAACAGCACACATATTACAAGCAGAAGGTGGCTTCTCTAGTAGGTTCTTAGTTAGCTTCACATATTTTTCATCCAATGCAATAAAGTCAAATTTTAGTTTGTTACAATTAATGCATGGTGAGTTAACATGGTCCTTAGAAGCATTCTGAGCCAATTTATTATTCTCATCAACCAATTCTTGAAACTGTTTGGAGACAGCTTCAAGCTCAGCAGTAAGCTTGGAATAATTCACACAAGAAGCAACAGGCTCAAGAAGAAAAGCTTGTAATTCAGCAATTTTATGATCTGCCCGTTTTAGATTCATCTTCAAATTATTGCAATTTTCACAGGTCTCGGGCAGATCGAGAAGCATAGTATAAAGACCTCTAAATGCGTTGTCCTTATCCTCACATGAGGTGCATGCACTAGTCTCAACAGTAGTAGATGAAACAGGAACTACCCTACTCATCTCAAGCTCAGCAAGAAGACTAATGTTCTCCACCTTAATCATGTCAAGCTCGGAGGACACACTATCATGCAAGGTCCTTAGCTTCTCCATGTCATCCAGCAAAGCAGTACATATATCACAATCGTCACGGGAGGGAGCAGATCTAAGTGAAGTAAGCTCCCGTGACAAGCTCTCTACTTCCTTCTCCAACTCGCTACACCTAGCTCTAGATCTAGCATGGAATCTACCTAGCTTAAGAAAAGCATCATTAAGCTGGTCGTAGGTGGGGGATACCTCGTCGGAGTCGGAGTATAGCTCGCTGTCGCTTAGTTCGCCCTTAAGGGCCATGAAGCACATGCCAGAGAAGTCACCGCCGCCCTTGGGTTCTTGCTCGTCTGTTCCATCGTCGTCGCTCCACCCGTCCACCTCGCTGATATCGAGGTCATCGAAGGCGGTGAGGACTCGGTGGAAGAGCTTCTTGGCTTTGTCAAGGTCGTGGAACTTCTTCTTGCCTTGTGCGGGAGCTGAGGGCTTCTTGTTGCAGTTCTTGTCGATGTAGTCGTTCTTGCCCGAACCGCCATAGTCACCTTTGCCCTTCCCCAGCTTGGGGCAGTTTGCCCGAATGTGGTTGAGGCCACCACACTCGAAGCAAATCACGGGTCCTCCTCTCTTTCCATCCATCCTCCTCTTGTAAGCATGGGAGAATCTCCGAGCTAGGAGGGCTAACTGCTCATTCGCAAGCTGCTCTAACTGATCATCAGTTATGTCACAGAGAGCAGCAAGGTAGAATCCACACAGCGAATCAGAAGAAAGACCAGAAGCCGAACTGGGATCGGTGACTAGGGCCATCGACTATGACTTCGACTTGCAAGAGACAATGTCAATCTCGTGAGTCTTGAGGCGCGAGTACAGCGCATCAAGAGTCAAAGTCGAGAGGTCCGTGGTGTCCTTGATGGTAGTCACCTTCATCTCCCAAACACAAAGGTCGAGTGCAGCGAGCATCTGTCGAGCGTTATCCGAGTCGGGGTATGTGAGACCGACCGCTCGGAGGTTGCTCAGAATCTTGTGAAAACGCGCAAAACACTCATCGAGGGACTCGCCAGCGAGCATTTCAAACTTGTTGTAATCTCACTTGAATTGGTCCTATCGCACCGTCTTTATTTAGGTGGTGCCCTCATGGTAAGCATCGAGGGTCTCCCAAATATCGAAGGCGGACGAAAGATGAGATATGCGGTTAAACTCGCTACGACTCAGGCCCTGGATTATGATGTTCCTTGCCTTAGCGGTTGCCGCAACATTAGCCATATTCCCGGCGTTGATGTTCTCATCGGCAGGAACAACAAACCGGACATTGACCTTTCGCCAGATGGCATACCCCTAAGCCTGGATGTATGTCTCCATTCGGCTCTTCCAGAAGGGGTAATCGATGCCATCAAAGACGGGAGGCTTGGTCGAGTACTTGTCCGTCGCCATGGCTCTAGAGACTGGTTAAGATCTATTGAAAAGAGCTAACTGGCTCTGATACCAATTGTTGGATCGAATTCGGCGACAGAGGGGGGTGAATGTCGCTTTCAAAATTTTATCCCCCACAAGTACCCACGCTCAATGTTTATCTCCGATAGCTATATTAAGCTAGGAAGATAAAGTTGAAGCTTACTGGAAATCTAATGGACAAACACCAGAAGAAACGACACCCAAAAATCAAGTAAAACTAGCTACAGAAGAACACCTCAGAAAATAGTGCTTGGACCCTCAGGCCGGTCAGACCGCTATTGAAGGGGCGGTCTGATCGGTCACTTGCCGCCGGTCTGACCGCACAACACATGGGGTCTGACCGCCCAAGGAAAACTGGTCTGACCACCCTTTAGCCCCCGGTCTGACCGCCCCTCGAAAAATTCAGACAGCAGCAAGGTGAAAATTCAGAGCAACTTCACAAAACCTCTTTTGACTCTAGCAAACCCTAACTCTCTACCAAAGCCATGAGGGGGCATGCAACCACTCCCTCCTTTATATAGCCCTTGGCTAACGGGTCTCCAACCCGTTACGCCCGCCAGATCCAACGGAACCCGCTCCCGCCTGTGCAGCCTTGCGTTTTTACCGAAACGCCCCTCGTGCACCTTCCGGGAAGCTTCCTTGTTCCTTGTCGTCCAAGCCTCGCAACCACCTCGAGTCTCCGCCGTCTTCGACACATCCGACTGTTCTGACCTCGACACCGCCCGTGTCTAGTCCGGTCACCTCGTGTCTCGCCACGACTCCGCCTCGACGTCCTGCAGCCAACACAGACAAGAAACACATCAAATAGCACCGCTCGATACATGTAAGCACAAATGCATTAATGAACCACATTAAGCATGAAAAGAGTCCAAACCTGTCGAAACATCAGAATATTCATCCTAAGCACTTTGACTAGGTTTGACCAAGTCCGACCGAGCCCGTTACACCATGCAACGACATGGTCCGAACCACTCAACCCAAACTCGACTTCCCTAAACCAATATCAATTACTCATCACACACATGGGATGACCTCCACATGGTCTCTCAGTCATCGTGTGACTAGGCTCCTACACAACGGTGCTGGTGAATTGACGCCTAGATCTGGGAGGACGAGAAGGGCTGTAGGGCGGATCTAGAAGAGAGGGGTGGGGGAGAAGGAGGAGGCGGCACGGGATGGGTAGGAGGAGGTGGTGGTGGAGCGGAGGAGTGGAGGAGGAGGAGGCGGCAGCATGGGCTGGAGAGGAGGAGGCGAGGGTGGAGCGGAGGAGTGGGGGAGGAGGAGGCGGCGGCGCGAGGTGGGGAGGAGGAGGCAGCAGTGGAACGGAGGAGTGGGGAAGGAGGAGGAGACGGGGGCGTGGGGTGGGGTGGGGAGGAGAAGGCAAGGGAGGAGCGAAGGAGTGGGAGGTGGGAGGCGACAACGTGGGGGTGGGGAGGGAGCAAGCAACTTGGGCGGAAGTTTCGTGAGGCGGGGCAGATCAGAGAGAGAGGAGAGCGGGAGGAGGTGAGGAAGAGGCCCACGAGTCGACGCAAGTCCTTTTTGTGAGGAGGGGTAGCGAAGTGAAGAATGCACCGACAACCACCAACTCCTTTTAAGACGACGCAAGTCCTTTTTGTGAGGAGGGGTAGCGAAGTGAAGAATGCACCGACAACCACCAACTCCTTTTAAGGAGTACAGAAAGCACTACCTATTGTACTACATAACTTTGGTAGAGGTCAACATCTTGCTAAAGTCCAACACCATGTGAAGTGACATGGACCTCAGGATTGATTGGATGCAAAGATGACAGAATTAGAGGCCGCTCATGCGGGCTGAAAAAAGATGGTTTATAATTGAAATTGCACTGTAGTTGGCTGAAATTGCATTGTAGCTGATGGTGGTTTATTTGGCGTAATTAAAATTAAAAATTCTAAAAATAGAAAAAATATATTAGCGCATCACGGAAAATACAAACGAATACGGCAAAAAAAGAACCAGCAAAAAAGCTAAAAAAGCCAAAAATCCAGAAAAAGACAAAATTTAGGAATAGTAAAAAAATAAGCCAGAAGCGAAAAGATCAAGCCGAAATGAGCAAAGCCTTAGTACCAACCACAAACTTGTCTACACAAATAGCGCTAACCTGTTCTTTGTAGCTATGCCTTATAACTTTTAGACTATTCGTGAGATAGTACAGAGTAAAAAAACTTGTATGTGATTTTAGCCAATATAAATAAAGTCGCAATAGTATATAATATGTTCAATTTATAGACCCATCTTGAAAAGATACTCGTTTAAAAGTTAGTTACTATAAAAAAAATTGAAAAGTAACTTTTAGATGTTGAAAACAAGAGACCCACAAACATATCTTGATGTTATGGATATTGGGGGACAAAGTTTTTATGCAACGTGTGGCTTCCAGAAATTGAGGGATAAATAACCACGAAGGCAGAAAAACATCTTTTTATTTTGGGAGGGAGAAAAACAACATCCTTGAGCAGCACATGAATTCTAGTGACGGTATTAAATAGCAAAATAAAATGTTGGTATGTCTTTGCGAAATTAGGCATATAACCCTAATGCCTCCATGCAACTATCGTGGCATTTTTTCCCTAATTACAAGAGTAGATGCACATGCACGTCATATTTAGCTCTGGCCCTCCTGCCAAATCGAAATCCTTCAATGAAGTGTTGTTTATTGCTAATGTACGATAATCAATTGGTAAGTTGGCCACTGAGATCCTACAACGAAGTGTCGTTCATCACTAATTATACAATTAATAATCAATTAGTTAGTTGCCCACTGCTTATTACTATTTCGAGCACAGTTTGTTAGATTGGTCTTCTCTAAATTTTGGCTCAAGCTCCACCACTGGTACTATTTCTATTCCCATGGGTGGTTATTGAGTGGTTAAAAGAATATAATTCACAAGGCCATTTTACCATATTATATGGTAACTTGCTAGTCGTGGACATATACCTTTTGTGAAATATATACTTAAAAATAACATGCACGTTCATATTTTCATAATATGATGCATAGTAAAAGCTGAAACTTGAAACCAGCATATACACGGATCTGAGTTTTTTCTTCTGGTTAACCAATAGTTTTGAAACATGCTAATATAGGGTATATTCTTTGTGGCTGCGGCATTTGGTTTTCGACTGAAAATTTTGAATTTTGGTTGTTTGCGACAGATATTACGGAGAGAGATGCTCGTATGCGATTTTGGTCAGTATAGATAATAGGTTTTTACTATGTACTATAATTAATTTGTATATCTCGTCTTGAAAAATACTCCGTTTGAAAGTTAGGTACTGTAGTAAAAGCCAAAAGCTCCCCTAAAAGCCAGAAAGAACATGCCTATAATATATTTCAATATTTATTAGTCGATCACTATGCACAAACCTCTAAATACGATAATTTAACATAGTAAAAATATCATGTGAAAACCTAATTTATCAAAAAGTAATTTGAACTTTGCATAAAAGTTCAAAAATAGTACCCATATATGCCATCGAGTATCATCTGCAATTTTTTGTAAAGTGGTAGAGCATTTATCCCGTACACCTAATAATGTTTTAAAAATTCTAAATTTTGCGCATACTTTACAAAATTTCACCCAAGGATTTTTCAATTGGTACATCACCCTATATTTACTATTCAATAAGAGGAACCATAGCTTTGTATGTATTATGTCATTACTCAATAAGTCAAAAATGGCACAATAGTATCCCATTGAAAAGCAGCATAATGTCAAGTCAACTATGTTGGCACGAGCAGTGAGCACGCAATATTTCATAGCAGGTGCTAGCAACCATAAGCCTCTTCGGCCTCATCCACAATGCTTCCCTTTCGCCAGCATCAGCTCCTTTTTTTTCTGGACCTCCTTTTTTTCTGGACCAAACTCAGTTTCTAAGGATGCATGAATATAAATGTCGATTCTTTTATTTGCCCCCATAAAAATGGATGCTATCTTAAAATTCTATTTTATTTTTTCTTAACATTTCACTTTGAATGGTCATCCAACGATGGATTATGACGTGCTACATTTTCCTACATAGAATTCATTAGAAAACTTAGGTTGGTACACTAGACTAAAACATATAAAATCAGGGGAAAAAAGATACAGTTTTTAATGAAATTCAAATTACGCTACAAAATTGACTGTGGTTACATTTTTACAAAGTTGAAAAATAATGTTCCTAGAAAAAAAGGATAATAATGAGAAGAACAATGACACTATTGCTAGTATCCCAAACATATGTAAAACACAACTCTTGAATCTAATATATGTGCCATTCGTGCATGTCCCACATTTCTATTCCAATGGAACATAACTATGTTCCCATGTCATTGCACGAGGGCAAGCACATACGGGAATGTGCAGGAGCCGGGGGAACTTATACCACAAAAAACCAATGCACCCAGCATCTCATCATTTTTCGAAATATAGTTCTGGTTCCACTATTTTAAATATTTTTTAGTTTTGCACAATCGCACCCCGCTCAATATAGATCCTATTCTTTTAGGTTGTGGTTGATGTCTTTTGGCTATGACCTTGGTTTTTATAAGTGTTTTTTGAGACGTCTACAGATGACAAAGGCGCCAATGGGAACAACACACACGGTTTTAGACCCAAAAAATCGTTTAGAGAAGTTGTCCTATTCATTTCAGTTTTTAAAGAAACCGAAACCAAAAACCCTAAAAAAGCAACAAAAAAAAGAGACCCATAGTACTAGCTGGAATTTTTTTTGTAAATAATCTATATTTTATTTGAAATAACAGAAATATACCGTGCAAATATTTTTACAGAAATGGCCTCCAGTCGACCAACCTTTAGGCGACTTGATCCTGTCGTCCAACGGCCGCGCACCGTGCAAGCAATCCGTAGGTCGTTGGGTGACATAATTGCATTCGCTGAACCGTCAGGCGACTGCTTCCAATCGCCCAGCGGTTAGGCGACTACAAATTCAGTCGCCCAACCCTTCGGCGACTGGAGGCGCATATAAACCGGCTGTGCGGTCAAGCCCACGGCATTTCCTCCGCCCACGCAGCAGTGAAGAGAAGGTAGAAGGGAAAAAAGAAGAGAAGAGGAGAGGAAAGAAAAGGAGAAGATGAGAGAGAAGAGAGGAGAGGGAGAGGGAGGAGAGGAAGAACGAGAGGTATCCGTAGCAAATTAGCATTCGTACAAAATTGTAGTTGTAGAAAATTTAGTCAATGTTATGTACGAATTAAGCATCCGTAGAAATTTATAGTTATTAAAATTTTAGTCAATACTTTTGTACGAATTAAATAGTTTGCTTTGTACAACACAATAATACGTAACATTTAAGATTAATTATGAATGAATGTAATGTCGATAGTACGCAAGGCATCTGCTGATGAGTAGGCATACCGGTATGGTTTCCGTAACTATTTGTTGGAGTATACAAAGTAGCTTGAAGACTACAAATCACTATGCATTGTAATATGTACTTTGTTAGTTGGCACTTTTGACATACGTACTGTCGTACTAACTGCATAGTACATTGCATGTACCGTTTGTCCAACTGTTGTGGTATTTCCCCCTTTTCAGTACTGTTGTAAATATTATGCTGGTAGTCTAGTATTATTTCGTTTGTTTATTTACAAGTTCTATTTACTGTTACTTTATATTCGATATTTTTTGTTTAGCAGAAATGCTAACTTGAATTAATTTTGCAGGTATGGCTCGTGAACTTCGCAGATCGAAGTGGGCCAACCAGGCAACAGGCTTGGCACCTCAGGCCACACCCCCGGAAGTTCTCTCCAGGGCACAACTCGACGGTGCACCGGTGGCCACACAGAGGCACTACAGTCTACTCCTCCAGCTTTAGGACCTCGTATGCACAGGTCTCCTGAGCATCTTACCTTGTCGGGGCACTAACACCCAACACTGAGGAAGACAACCAAGCAGGGCCGTACGGGAGGACACGGACGTAGATGCGGAGACGGAGGGGGCCAGAGTGGTGACGGAGGGGGTTGGGAATGCTACGGAGGGGGCCAGGGTGGCGATGGAGGGGGTTGAGAATGCTGTTGAAGGGGTGTAGTGCTGGTTATACATTTGTTATTCCTGTACTACTTACATTTCTTATTTACTAAGTGATGTTTGCAATACTGTTGCGATCTTAGTTGTGTTTCTATTTAGATGTTCGTTTGTTCGATTCGTGTCAATGCCCATACCACTTGAATAGTGCACTCAATTAATGGCAACCACACTGACGCATAAACCATTCGATTACATGCTTGACAACATTGAACAATATCGTGGACAAGGGAGAGTAGTACGGTACAACCTTATCCGTGCGTGCCTACTGGTAGAATGAGCCTCGCGGTACCCATATGAAGTGTTGCAGAGGGGGCCACCTCGGACATGGCTGACCGTTGTTGTAGTGGTAAGCACATATGCAGGTAGGGTTCGTGTAGTAGCATGTCGGATCATATGAATTTCCTATATTGATGACCTCCTCGTTGCCCCTCTCACACTGCATGTGCTGACAGAGGTCATCATTTTGCTCTTCGAGCTTTCAATCCATGCCTCCAAGTCAAGGATTCACTCCTGCAATGTATCCACATACATCACAACGTACCATTCATGGGGATGATCAATCCATTGCACGAAGTCACATTTGGCCATATGTTGGAAAGAAAGGTTAACATCAAAACTCCATTAGCAATAATACAAAATAGATGATTGCTTAATTGTACCCCCAAAGTGTGGGCATCGGAAGAAACGACACCTGCCATACAAATGGCCTTCCACCACTTGCACGACCGCGTCCTCCGTGTGTCTACATTTTGGTCACACTGGCTGAGCACGCCTATTTGGCAACAAGTAGTACTTAACACCGAAGTTCTCCCTCCTTTCAAGTGGAAGGTCTCCCTTTGGTGACCCAAGTTCTAGCCTCTCGGCGTATGCCATGGTATATTACTCTAAGATGGAGAAAGTAGTTCTTCCTACTTCCAAGGGATGGGACATGCATTTTATAGCCCGTGGGGTGTCATAGCGTGCCTTATGACAAACTGCATCATATGCAACTTTTGTGCAATGATTACACGAGACGAGGTAGCTTTGTGCACCGACAAGACCACACAGGGCAGCTTTGCGTAGCAAAAAGACCACATGGGGCAGCTTCACGCAGTGAGAAGACAAGACGGGGCAGCTTTGCGCAGTGAAAAGACCAGACGGAGCAGCTTTGCGCAGCGACTACACCAGACAGGGCAACTTTGCGCAGCGACAAGACCATACGGACTAGCTTTGCATAGTGACAACACCAGACGGGGTAGCTTTGCACAGTGACTACACCAGACGGGGTAGCTTTACGCAGCGACAAGATCCGCACTAACTAGTCCCCTAAAGGTCGAATTTAGTTTCATTCCAAAAAGGCACATATGTATCGTAGGAGTAGTTTGGTTTGTTGCATCATGTGTGATGCTCTTTCTTATGTATGTAACTAAACCCTATGCGCCATTTTACTCCTAAGTTTAGTATGAAATCGATTTTAATTCGGACAAGTGTATTTCCTCGTCTTTTCGCATTCAATTATTCGCGTAGCAAGTCATCCAACAACATTAATAAACAAATTACCATCCGTGTATGAATTCCCGGTACATCACAATATCACTTACCTTCTTACTTAACAATCGTTATTATTTCAATCATTCTTAAAAAAAATCACGAAATTTCTTACACTACAAGAACATACAACGATTGCAAACTGTTATCGCGAATCTAACAGACTATCTACCATTCATAATCTACGAAAATCACAAATGGATCAACCGACATTGCCTCCCAGCTGCCGTAGGAATGGGTCGTTTGCGGTCGCTGAACAGCCGAGCGATAGTAAGTGTAATCGCCCAACCGTTAGGCGACAGGCTCCAGTCACCCAACGGCTCGGTAACTGAAACCTATCACCCAACGGCCCACAAACAGCTTGCGTGTCGCGCAGCCGTTAAGCGATAGGTTCCAGTCACCTAACGGTTCGACGACTGTAAGTTATTTTTATAAAAAAAATATTTAAGAAGGTATATTTCTGTTATTTCGAATAAAATATAGATTATTTAAAAAAAATTCGTACTGGTTGTACCTATGCCGCATCGCGCCGCCGTCGCCCTTGTTGATGCCACGCCACATCGTGTCGGCCTCGTCCTCAACGCCACCGGTCCACGCCGTAACATATCCCTATTGGGAGAAATTTTGTTATGTCACAGTGGCACAAATCAGTTTGTCACCAACCAATCCAGCGCTGACACGTGGCATGCAATACTGTAGCAACCAATAAAAAATTATTTTTTTACTGTTTTGTACTGTAACAAACAGATAAAAAAATATTTTTCTCGTACCATCTACAGTAAAAATAATTTTTTTATTAGATGCTACAGTACACACATGTGTCAACGCTGAATTAGTTGGTGACACAAACTGATTTGTGCCACCGCAATATAACAAAATTTCTCCCCTATTGGAGGCAGACGGGAACCAGTGCAGCAGCGGTAAAATTGGATGAGCATTCCGTACGTGTTGGATTCACAAAATGAATAAGTGTACTGGAAATTGTAACTTCTCAGAGCGCAAATTATGCATTTGGGGGTTGGGCGAGTCCTTTTTCTTGGCAAAATGTCATAGTCGTGACTGCCCTTGTACGCTCGGAGCACAAATGAAGAAAATTGGTGTAGCAAATTATGTTCCTGCTGCAATGGATGGCTCAAAAGAAGTTTCGTTACGCTAGTGTGAAAGCAACTGATAAAGTCAAGCCATTACAGTGTCTCCTGTGCTCATGCTCTGAATATTTGATATCAATTCTGGTTGTCAAGTAAACAAGGGATGTAATCTGGTTTTGTATGTTATGATTTGTGAAATGCAAACTTGGAATGTTTCGGGTTCATAAGTATGCACAGTATAGGACCGTTAATGATAACAGAAAAAGATGAATGATACCTTTTCCAATATTTTCCCTCTAGAACTACAGAGCTAAAAAGATCATATTTCACAATATACAACTAAGTATTAACCCAAAACACCGAAGATGCACAACACTGCACTTGACTGGTCTGACCAGCCACAAACTTGTGGTTTGACCGACCTCAAGCTGGTTGTCTAACCGGCTACTAGCCGGAGTGGTCTGACCACTCTCTTGTTCCCAGAGCAGAAAATCAGCATATGTCAAAACCATTTTTGGTGTAAACTTGAAAATCCATGATCAAATGATATCAAACTTCACACACACCTTACTGAGAGTTTCAGAAACCTATGCCATCAAAGTATTAGCATGATCCTAGCCAAAGTCCTAACATTTCCCCAAACCATGTAAGATTGCATCAAAATCGAGCAAAACTCAAAATCTTGAGAAACAATTTTCCCGTGAGTTAAGAACATCAAAGATAGCTCTAAATGAGTTCCCACATATCATAGTAAGTAAATCAACGAACGAATTAAAGACAAAACCCTCAAAACAAGAAACCTCAAGGACTCCAAATCAAGCAAGAAATGGGTGGCTTCAAGATCTTGCAAGCCACAGTGTCTAGATGGATGAAATTTAATCTATATGAGTTATCTGTATCACTTACACATCCTTGACAAGCAGCAAGATTGAGAAGGGGAGAGAAGAAGCAAAGACCCAATAGGAACAAGAGCAAATCAACTAAGACAAGAATGATCCATGGGAGATGAATAAATTTTATAATATTGCTACTTGTAGATGAAGATTTTATAGCCACCCCTTGGGAGGGCAAGAGAGAATATCACAACACTCTTCTCTCTCAACCTTAACCCTAACTAAAGGTGGTTGGAATGCCCACATGCCTCCATCTCCATCCACTAAATAAATGGAGCAACCGGTCTACATCAAATCCTAATGGATACTATCCACTAGAACAATTGGGGGAACCCGTTAACCATACACAACATGGGTTTTGCACTCATACTAAACTTGTGTGTGTTTTTCAAAGCACATGAGCCTGGATCAGCTAAGTTTTAACCTTTAATCCACTTGATCTTCTCAGCATCTCTTTGACCTAAACTACTTTTCTAAACATCGCTCAACAAAATTTTTGGTATTTTGCAAACTGCCAAAATACCCTCGCCTTGATTTAGTCTTCACCTTCCCTTGCAAACAATCGTCATGTTTGCCACGTGTCAGTAAGTCTCTCCTGTTCCTATTCCATTGGACCACATGTCACTTGAACCGACCAAGCCACTTAGTGTAACCTGTCATTTGAACCATCCATTCAACATTCTTTGCCTTTCTCATACCACGCTTGAGCTCAACTATCTCACCCAACATGTTTGACCATTCTAGACCTTGGCTCCTCCATGAGCATAGTCCCGGTCTTCGACGTTGACCTAGTTGACTCAAAACTTCTCTACACATTCAAAGACAAAAAATTATTTTCGGGCACAAGTTCTTCACAACTTGATCCATGTTAGCTAAGACATGCTTCATGCGACATGAATGCACGGACCTAGGATCAAATTACCCAAACCACGACCAAATTTCCAATTTTCGGACTAACTACCGAAAATCCAAACCTGCCCAGTCTGACCGCTAAGCATAGTCGATCTAATCACTGAGTATGGCCAGTTATACCGCTGAGCTGGTCTGACCAGTTCCACTGGTCTAATTGCTCAACTGAGCTAGTCAGACTGCCAGGACTGAAACCTAAAGAAAATTTCAAAACTTTCGTAAATTTGAAATTCAACTCCAAAAACATTAGCAATCATTCATTAGAATTAATCCTGAACCTTCTCATATAGCAGTGTCGAATTGCCAATTTTGCAATATTGCAATTTTAGTTTGACAAATTATAAGATTAGGCCCCGCTCGTTTCGGTTTGGGCTTCTGGCTTCTAACTTATTTTTCATTATTCAACAATTTCGTCTTTTTCTAGTTTTTGTTTTTTTAGCTTTTTTTGTCGGTTCTATTTTTCCTGTATTCGTTTGTACTGTCCGTGACGGGCTAACTTGTTTTTTCTATTTTTAAATTTTTTTAAATTTAATTACACCAAATAAGCTACCGTTAGCTACAGTGTTTTTCCAGCCAACTATAGTGATTTTTAGCTAAAAGCCATTTAAAATAAGCCCTTTTGAGAGTTTGGCAAATTCCGTAAGGTCTACTTGTTTTGGGCTCCATTTAAATTCCTAAAGAACTTATCCACTATCCCGTCATTTAAAATTTTCAAACCTCTAGGATTTGTATTGAAGTTCCTTTTGAGAAGGTAGAAAATTTCTAGACAGTTTTTTTTCACTCAGTTTGAATCCGATAAACTGGGCGCATCTTTCTTTACCTTCCCGAAAATAGAAATCCAACATGCTCTCAATCACCTCAGGTGAAGTTGGACCAACGTTGACTTAATTTGACTTAATTCATTTTTTGAACAATGTAGATGAACATCCTATGATCCAAATTTGATCCATTTTCACCCACCATAGTAAAATCTTAACCACCTATAACAAAAATCGTAAAATATACATTATCAAAAAGAGAATAATAAAAATACCATAAAAAAGAAAAAGGAAAGGAGGAAGAAATGCTAAGCCAAGTCCATACCCTTCCCCTGTTCCCTATTGCCACCGCCACCCCCAACGCCGCTGCTACTCCTCTCGGCGCGCGCCCCCTCGCCGCCACCCACCTTCCCGCGGCAGCCGAGCCTCGCGGCGGCGTCGCAGGCCCAGTCCCACGAGTGCAGGAGCATGTAGGTGCTGATGCCGCCGATGAGACCGTAGGCGATGGAGTAGGTGAGCGGCATGAGCGCGAGCGTCATGAACGCCGGCACGGCCTGCCGCATGTCGCCCCAGTCCACCTCCGCCACCGCGCGCATCATCATCACGCCCACCAGCACCAGCGGCGGGCCGACCGCCCAGGACGGGATCGACGCCAGCAGCGGCGTGATAAACAGCGCCGCAGTGAAGTACGCCGCCGCCGTCAGCGCCGTCAGCCCCGTCCGCCCGCCCTCCCGGATCCCCGTAGACGACTCGATGAACGCCGTCACGGGGGACGTGCCCAGCAGCGAGCCGAATACGATGGCCGTCGCGTCCGACATGAAGGCGAAGTACTGCCCCTCGAACTCCCCCGTCGCATCGTCCACGAATCCGGCGAACCGCGCCATCGAGTAGAGCGCGCCGGTGGTGTCGATGATGTCGACGTAGAGGAAAGTGAAGAGCGCCTCCCAGAAGTAGCCGTGCCCGGCGCCGTGGAAGTCCAGGGCGCCGGCGGTGGACCGGATGCGATGGACGTCGAACACCTTCTTGAAGTAATTGAAGCTCTCGTCGCCGGCGGGCGTGTCCGGGAACACCGTGACGGCAGTGTGGCGCGGCCAGGAGATGAAGGTCACGAAGAGGATGCCATAGATCATGGCGCCCTTGACATTCTTGATGAGGCAGAAGGTGATGATTAGGAAGCTGACGACGGCGAGCCAGAAAGTCGGGGAGGTCATCCGGCCGGAGAGGCAGAGTATGCCACCGGAGACCGCGCCGCCCGGCATCAGAGCCACCGTGCCATTGGGGAACGTCACCACCGGTGCCACGGACGCGCGCTGCGACGCCGGGCACGCGCCCAGAGTGACCAGCGTCGACGAACTGAACCCCACGAGCCCCACGCCCTCGTTGCTCTGCAATCCAATTAACGCCAAGAACAGCCCGATCCCCGCCGACGACGAAATCCGTACGGGCTTGGGGATGAATTTGGCGAGCTTTGACCGCAGCCCGACGACGGAGATGAAGAGGAAGATGAGGCCCTCGAGAAACACCGCGGCGAGCGCGGTGCGGTAGGGGAGCGTGCCGGAACCGTGGAAGCCGACGACCGTGTAGGCGAAGTAGGCATTGGTGCCCATGCCGGGGGCGAGCGCGAGCGGCAGGTTGGCGAAGGCGCCCATGATGGAGGAGCCGATCACACACGACGCCGCCGTGGCGACTATCAGGTCCCGCCGCGCGCGGGACACGCAGGCGGCGTACCCGGGGTCGACCGGCGGGAACTTGCACCCTGGCGAGGGCGCGGCGCAGTCGTCGACGGTGCACGTCGCGCCGGAGTCCGACAGGATGGAGGCGTTCGCGGTGAGGATGTACGCCATGGTAAGGAACGTGGCCGTGCCAGCGCGGAGCTCCGTCGTGAACGTGGTGCCGCGCGCGGCCAGGCGGAAGCGCCGGCCCACCCAGGACCGCTCCACCGCGGCGTTGAGCCGCCCCAGCTTCGTGGTCGCCTCCTGCCCATTGCCGCTGCTGCTCGGGATGATGGGGTTGGCCATGGCGGCGGTGCGCCTGAGTGGGTGTGTGGGAGTGCGTGTGTTTGGGGTCATTTTAAAGGAGGTGCTTCTATTAATAAATATTAAGCCCGAACGAAGGATGAATAGTAATTACTTAACTCTTCTTTTTTGCTTTAAGATTTATATAACTTGTATTGAGAGATGATGTATAAAAGCACTGCTCTTCTAAGAAATCAGCCGTCTGCGGCGTGGACACGTAGGCTGAGTTGGGAGATTGGAAATTCTAAATTCTTATCAATACTCTATCTATATCTATGGGGATATTTGGGATTAATTTTTGTCATTTATTTTGCTTCTTTTGGTGTGAATGATGTGGTAATCCAACGATACATCATTTTGGGTTTTCCTTTCTTGCTACCGTGAATTGGGAATGCTTTTTCTTTTTTTTTCTTTTGCATTGATTTAGGACAGGAGGGACCTTTTGCCCTTTTTATTATTATATATAATACTTGATAGGTTCAAACATGGACTATATATATATATATATATGTGCAGATCTGTCACATGGTGTTACAACAAGTTAAGCGTGAGATTTTCCATATTTCTATATATATATATATATATATATATATATATATATATATATATAGGAAAATTACATAAGGCACCATGGTGCCTAGGCACCAACATCCGATACACGTGTATGATTGATAATTTTTTTGAGTTTGGGTATGAAAATGTTTTATACCCTTGATATATTTATGGTAAGTAAGTTTTGAACTCAGTTCAAATTAGTTTGAACTACTTTTGAGTTCAATGCAACTACAGTGAGTATATACCATAAAAATAGTTCAAACTAATTAAACTGAAGTTGAATTTAAATTTTTTCGGAGTTTGACATCTCAAATATACTTTTTTGTGGGTATATGAAGATACCCACATCAAACGTTGCGAATCTCGAAGCAAATCAACGGGTATTGATATTGGTGTCTAGGCACCATGGTGCATGAAACACTCGTCCTATATATATATATATATATATATATATATATATATATATATATATATATATATATATATATATATATATATATATATATATATATATATATATATATATATATATTCCAAACAGAGCCTTCAAATGTTGGATTCATGAATATGTGTGGATGCATTCTTTTCAAAATGTAGGAGAATACATGCTCCAACATAGATTGAATTTCTCACGTTGCGATTGATTTTTTGTTACCAGATGGGCTAGGGGTGGTTCAAAATGCATTTGGCATTAATTTAGATTGTGTCGATGATTACTTTTGATATCCAAAACAGTCGACGTGATAGTACATGACCTTATTGGAGATTTCCAAATATGGTCGAAAAGTAATACACAATTCCTTGTTGTACCCTTGTTTCAGAAGCTCTTAAATCTGTGGGGTAATCCCATAAACACAATGCTGTGCAATTTGAAACGCATGGACTGCTACGGAGGAGTATGAACAGAGACATAGAGAGAAGATAAGCATCAAACATGAACGTCATTCATGACTTGTGTACTGCATAAGAACAGTTCTTCTTTGTCATTTGAGACCCATTTCATTGGAATAGTTAACAAAACAAATGTGATTCTTGTTTCCCTTTGAAACATGGATTTTCTTGTACACCGGGGCACTATGCTAAGAACACAGCATGTCCTGTATGCCTATATCTTGCTAGTAGTCAACTATTTACGAATGAACTTGCATTCTTTTGTGCGCCAAACTTAAGCACCGCTAATAGTTCAAGTATTCTTTTTTTTTTGCGAGGAATAATTCAAGTATTCAACGAACCCCACGTATCTACTTTTTTTTGTGCCGTTACTTTTCCTATTTACTAGTAGAGTACCCGTGCTAACGCTACGGCAGTATTTGAGGGATGCACATGAAAACAACCAAATGACGATATTGCTACGGTAAAAAACAAAAAGACTATGTTTCTTAAAAATGAAGTAAATAGTGAGATAGATTAAGACTCATGCCAAAAGAGATTCATGATGAGTTATCATATTATTGAGTCCATAGCAATTATGCTTAAAGAGCAACATTGCAAATAAATAACATCACAGCTATTACATCTTTTGAAGCCACCTAAATCCTCACACGCCTCTGTCATGGCAAAGTAGAGACAAAGATACAGACCTCTGTCATGGCATGAATATCTTCAACACCACCAGCAAGATGGTCATCAATCATGTTAAACCGGCTCATTAGCTGCATCCAGTCTTGTTTTAGGCGTTGAAGCTCTCCTCTTATCAAAGCATTTTTTGCTTTATCTAGGTTCAATACATTTTTCACATGCTTTAGTTGCTCTTTCTTCAGCTTAAGCTTTTCTTTGATAAGCTTTACGTTTGCACTTTCTGTAACTATATCAACATGTTGTCGTCCACGTTTTCCAAAAGCAATCGTATCCCTAGCGTCACAAAAATCATCAGACTTCCTCCATAAATAGTCACTTCGTTTTCTATCCTCTTCCAACTTCTGGAACAGATGGTCTGCACGGTTTTTCTCACCCATTACATCCTTTGTTTCAACTTCAATGCTAGCTTGTAAATCTTCATTCAGTTTCTTCTGCTCCTCTAACTTTGCAAACAAACGGTCAGCGCGGCTCTTCTCTTCCACTACTTTTTTCCTCTCAACTTCAATTAGCTTTTTGTTCTTTTCTGCTAACAATTTTTCCGAATTAGCATGTTTCTTTTCTCTGGCAGTCTTCTGCTTCTCTGCTTCAGCCCTTTTATGTGCTTCCTTTGTTTTCTGAATCTGAGCAGCCAACTGTGCTCTGGCTTCATTTGCTTCACTCCTCAATTTTTCACATGATGCCCTCAAATCATTGGCTACTTTTCTTTCTGTATCAGCAAGCCTTTTATACTCTTCAGACTTGTACATTTCTGACTTCAGTAACTTCTGCATTTCTAAAGCCTTGCTCTTTTCTTCGTCGACTTTTTTCTTCTCAGAATTACACCTCTTCTTTTCTTCTCCTAAAATCTGTTTGAGCCTTCTATTTTCTTCCTCCAACTCAGAGATGCGTAGAAGTTCATTATCATTTTTGCAGATATTTTGTGTTTGCTGCAGGGTCGAGTTCTGTGCCTTCAATTCAATTATCTCTTTCTCTAGCATATCTCTGGCATCAGACTCAGTTTCCCTAGCTGCTTCTGCTGAATCACCTCGGAGACGCTCTTCCTTGCACACTGCTCATTCAGAAAGCATAAATAACAACCTATTAGTGCATGATACACGTACATACCAAAAGGTTTAAAGATGAAGTGGCCAGGCTATGAAAAGTGGCCAGAATTACACATGCTTCTCAACCAGAAAGATGAAGTGCACGATAGTGACAGCAATCTTATGTAGTTTTAGTTAAATGCAATATGGTACAGGGAATAATAGATGTTATTGAAAAATATATAAGCATTAAAGAGAAAACAAACATACTTTGAAAGGCTCCTCTTCTCTGGATAGTCACCTTCTGTTAAATTCCTGGTAGCATGCTGCTATCATGCTATTAAATTCGAATTTAGAACGTTAGATACTTCATAACAAAAAAAAGGTTTTGGTTTTCTCTAGACGAAAAAAAGGCTTGTGCTTACAATCCTGGACCTACATATTGCATTACATTACTACCAACGTATTCATCTTTCTATATATATATATCACACTGATCAATGGCTTAACTTCCCTTCAAAAAATTTCAAAGGCTTAACTAATCAAAATGTTGTTTCATAATTTTATATGTGTACCAACCAAACATTTACATTTGTTGCTGGATACTCCCAAGTTATCAGTTTATATTTCCAATTAGAATCACAATGCAGAAGAAACCAACGAAAGCAGCACAACATGAACAGATCCGGGGACACTCTAAGGGGGAGATTAGGTACCTCTGCTGAGCTCGGAGCTCTCCTTCTGCAGCTTGTCGTTCTCGCTCTGCAGGAGCTTCACCACCTCCCGCAGCGCCGACCGGCTTGTCTCCAACTTCTGGAACTTCTTCCACAGCTGCGGGACCAACACACACAAAAACGAACCCAAAGAACGCGTCAGAAACCAAACAAACGCAGAGAAACAGAATGCGGCGCATGGGATCGAGAAGGAGGGGTTGGTTACCTTCGCGCAGCACGGGTTGGGGCCGCCGGTGGCGCCGCCGCCCGCAGCGGCGGGCGGGGGGTCCTGCGACGAGTCGGGCTCCGACGGCTCCGCCGCCATGGCGGCCGGATTTCCGAGGAGGGGGAGGGTTTAGGGTTTGAGAGGCCCACTTTCTTCCAGAAGAGAGGAGGCGGCGTTGGGGGATTGGAATTTGGAACGGACTGCGGCTGCCTCCTGCGCTGCACGTGGGGTGGGGTCGGCGAGCCGGCCGCTGCGGAGGCGTGGGAGCCGAGTCGTTTTAAAAGAATTTTTTAGAATTTTTTCCTGAGTCCGCTTTGGATTTGGATCGTTGGATATGAGTGGGTAAGGAGAGAGAAAGGTGGGAATTGATCCTTGATCATTGATTTCACTGGTTGGTTTTCCTGGGGACACGAATTGGTGTGGATGCAGGAAAACTCATGACTGCTAGGGGCACAATTTGGGGTGGTCGTAGGAAAGAACTGAACTGGTGGATTTTAGGGGTAGAGAAATAGGTCAGTGTGGTTGTTACGCCCTCCCATCCAAATTTACCGCCGTTTTAAAAAAATGGTTTTGGTTTACAAATACTTGTCTTTTTATTTCACTAACTGAGTGCCCGTGCGTTGCTACGGAACAAAAATATTCAACAGACATAGATATATAGGGGAAACACATGTCTAACAACTCATGAAATATTAACAAAGGAAAACATTTTATGATGGACCGATTTTTAAGAAATGAACAAAACATTGTTGTAGACTCCTAATTTTTTTTATTAAAAGAAGATAGAGGTAAGTTATCACTTCAGTATGTTCATCCTAACTCTTTTAACATGTATGCCTTGCTCTGAAAATACCAATTCACAGCATGCTCCAGAGGAAATAAAACAAATATAGATAGCAACAATAGCAGCAGCAAAAGAGTCAATGGAACTAGAGGTGCTCAACATATTATGATACAAATAAACATCATATCATCATCTACGTAGCAATATTCGCTTAATAGGAAGCTGTCAATGCCAATACTGAGATTCTGAATACTTGAGTGTATGTGTATATGCATGCATGTGTGAGAGCAGTATATCAACTCCCACATAAACCAATGGAGAGAGAGAGAGAGAGAGAGAGAGAGAGAGAGACAGTCCTTGTAAACGTACTCCGATTTAATAGAATCATCATAGCAGCCTCTAGTTCATGTGTGTGTGCATGTATGAACATATGAATAGATGTACTGTTTCCTAACAGACCGATGGGAATCGCATTAAGAAACAAAAAAACATTGTTGTAGCCTAGGCTACGACCACTGTTTTCCATCACAGGCTATGATCACGACCTACGACCACTGGCTACGACTGTGAGCTATGACCACGAGCTATGACCACGGGCTAAGACAACCATCTACGACCACTAGCTACGACCACAGGCTACGACCACCATCTACGACCACTGGCTACGACCACAGTCTTCGACTACTGGCTACGACAATCGTCTTCGACCACTAGCTACGACAACAACACCTCGACTGCATCTTCGATCACAAAGGTCTTCTAGCACCGAGATCGACTGTAGCTATGACAATCGACCGTCGACCACTGTAGCTATGACCACTGTGGCTACGACCACTGTTACAGCCTTTACGACTGCTCTCAGGATCTCTACGACCACTCTGTTGCCATTACGACCAACTCCTGCAACCGTACGACCACGTTCAAGAGGCTACGACCACCTCCTGTGTCGTTACGACCGCTCTGCTGGTTTACCGATCATGCTGATAGTCGTTACGACCATGTTCTGACATCCCCAATCAATCCTCACTGCTCCGACCACAATGTTCGACCACAGGCTATGACCACTATCTTTGATCGCTGGTTATGACCACAATGTTTGACCACAGGCTATGGCCACTTGCAACGGAGTACCAAATAAAAGTGATACATACTATCAAACATGATCTCAAACTGAACAATGAATATCAATTTTATTTTACATCATCATGTATCAAGCAAAGCATACAATGAATATATGCAATGCCTATATAACAGTGCATGCCACATGTAAATTCCAAATATTAACCAAAGTTCCAAATATATTAACAAATCTTATTATCACTTACTTTTCCTCTTGCCAGTTTACTGAACTTTGAACATCTCTTATTCAGCCACAAGTCTAACCTGAAAGGATATAAATAGTGACAATATTTAGTCAAGGTAGGAAACCACTGATTGAAACAAGCAGGCAATAATAGTGTGCATTGAGAATTACCTTTGGCAAAGGAACATCCCATTTGCCAGCTTTTTCCTTCCTCTTTTGCTTTATTGTGTTGCTGAGAATCTAGATTTCACGAGTCTATCAATGACCAACGCAACAAGAAGTTTCATGTATCACAAATTCATAATCAGCTGGTAGGAACAAGCATTTACCTTGGCATGTTGCGTCTGATCACGATCAAGCAGATATGGAGGAAGAGCACCCTCTTGAACATCATCATCGACCTTCTGCCAAGAAGTTGACTCATCATGCATTTTTAGGCTGCAAAGAAATAATTGCCAATAAGGCCCCATAAATGTGACTACAACCAGAAAGGCAGATTCTACACTACAAGGAAAACTTAATTTTCATGCTCACATCTCCTACTCAAAGTATCAATACATAGACTAAAGGAGCAAGGCAACTATGAACATGTTGAGCAGGGGGAAAAATCTACCTAGCCCATACAAGCAAATGGTAACATGACAGGGGCGAGTAGTTAAACAAAAAACATCGATAGGTTATGTGATTAGTGGTATCTATGAGTGATTAAAATTTGAATCTTGTAGCCTTCAATATTGTATGGCCTGTCATAGAATCGCGTATATGCCAATCTCGACGCATTCCATTTTTACCATGAGCACGAACCCATCTATCTACTTCAACAGTATCACCCCTGCAGAAGAGTAAGAAACTAATTTAAAACACATAAAAGCACGCATGTACTACCTAGGGATTATGAAGGTTTCAGAGTCTGCCTGTAGAGGATGTCTATCAAACATTGGCTACGAACAAGCACGTGTTATCCTGAAATAATATCTAGCTCCTACCTATCAGAACTCAATTCAAGCAATGGAATACTATTAGGGCATGTACAATGGTATGAGCTAGTTACTAGCTCTAAGATAACTTCTCCAATGATATTAACTTTTAGCACATAGCTCATAACATGAATAGTCCCACATGACATCCTCATATAATCTTGGAATGTGTGTATGAGACTAGCTCTTGATCAAGAGCTAGCTTTTCTCTCTCTTCTATTAAAATATGAAATAATATGTTTAGAGCTAGCTCATAAGTCACCATTGGACATGCCCTTATGCGAATGTTGCTGCTACTACTATGAGAATCTAGGAGAGAAATGGTGGGGTACCACTGGGAGGGCATCGATGAAGTTGCTATAGATGGTGTCGGGCCGCGTGTTGTAGTCCGTCGGCGTGCAAATCACCGCCAGGTTTATCGTCTTCGCAGATTCGAGCAGGCATAGAGAGGAGAGCAAGCAAAATTCATTCGTCAATAACTTGCCAAAATTTAAGGGGAATGTGGAGATCGATAAAAGCATAATTAAGTCTGAGATCAACCAAAGAAAACTGTCCATAAACTTCAAAAATTCCCAGAAAAAACTCGATGTTGATAATGGCCTAGATTTTTGCCAACCAAGAACACCTGCCCCTAAAAATAAAATACGCTGAAAAGAGAGAGGGAATGTGGGGGAGAGAGTCGGACCAAATCGGCCATATTGATGAGCCCCTCGAGCCTGGAGTCGTTCTTGATGTTGAGGAGCTGGAAGGAGATGCGGCTGGCGAGGTGCGGTGGTGCGGGGTCGACGAGATGCCGGTGTTGTCGTAGTAGACGTCGATGGTGAGGACGACGTGGTGCGTGTCGGCCATGAGCTTCTCGCAGAGGTGGGAGCCGATGAAGCTGCCGGCGGCGCCGATCATGCAGATGGAGGACGCAATGAGGTTGCCGAACAGAGCCACCCTCGCCCCGGTGGCCGATGGTGCCGACGACGAATCCTACCGTGGTCCCATGGTGGGTGTCGGATCCGAAATGCGCATGCAGAGTCGGGATTTGGTGCTAATGAGGGAAGGTGGTCGGTGAGGGGGTGGCGACATGTGGGGAGGAGGAGGAGGAGGCGGCAGCGGTGCGGGGCAAGAGATAGAATAGACGGCGATGATTGGATTGTTGGTGATTTCGGATAGGGGAAGAAACGGGAGAAGCGAAAAAGGAAAGCAGCAGTTGCGGGAGGTGGGGAGAGAAGAGGAAGAGAATGTAACTAAAGCTGGAAGTGGAGGGGCTGTTAAATCGCTTGAGAGGGGTGGGGGACGACAAGATGGACGATGGAGATCATAGTGTTCAAATCGGTCGGCTATTGAGAGTCAAAGGAGAATGAACCTACTACCATCAACTCAAGCTTTTAAGGAGTAGGGATAGGCATTGCACTTCTTTTCCTTCAACCGCTTTCATTAATTGCTTGTTGGTAACAGCATTAGAAATATATATATATATATATATATATATATATATATATATATATATATATATATATATATTTAAAAAGCTAATACTTTCCTCCTTATTTTATTTTGCACAGAGCTAAAGTGACATCCCAATAAAACCGAACAGAGCATGATAGGGGCGTAGTGTTATTTTCTTGAAGAGAATGCAGAAGACTGCATTCTCTGCATTCAATTCCATTAGGAAAGAAGTTTTGTAGAAGTTTACAAAACACCCGTCCAAGATGGACAGTAACACCTTTTAACAGCAACAAAGCAACACCATCACCTAAACAACAAGCACCTCAAAACAGCCATGTGATACCACTTAACTACATCGAAATAATAATTGTTTTCACTTTCGGAATGACAATAACTGTTTGTTCTTTTGCAAATAAATTTCTCCTCAGGTAGTCGTCTTTGCTGCAGCAGCATATATGGAAAAAAGGGACCACACACGGGATGCACGGTCGGATCATACGCTGGTCCATCCACTGTAAAGATGTCAATGAGATCTGGATTATCTTTTTTATCCGGTATATGTATTCAAACTATTCGATACATTAAGACATAAAGAGTGTTAACCATTCGATCCGTTAACACCTCTAATCAACTGGGTTAGGGCTAGCTTGTAATATTCTGAAGTAACCCTTTCAATGACTTATTTGTAATTAGAGAAAAAAGATACGTAAAAATAGGTTGTTTCAGAAATTTAGAGGAAGAGCCGTTTTTTGGGAAAGATTTGTATAAGAGAAGTTGGGAACCGAATGGAAGTTGTACCGTGAAAAAAAGGGACGTGGAGAGAGAAGGACCCAGCCGCTCCAGCGTTTTTTCCTGACGCTGACATCTCTAGTGCTCCAGCGCGCCGCACACTAGCGCACACATCGCAGCACTCCAACACGCGCCGTCGTCGCCATTCATTGCCGCCACATGCCGGCATAGCCTCGCTGCATGCAACGTTGTCGCACCCACATCTCGCTCCCTCGCTAGCACTTGATGCCGGCGCTCGCCCGGTCAACGCACAACGCCCGGCCAACGCACGCGCACGCCACGAGCTAACGATCGCTCGCGCCAGAGCAAGCCGCGCTAGCAATGCACCGTGCTGAAGAAGAGTAGCGGGAGTGCAATGCTCAGGAGGGAGAGAATGAAAATGTTGTGATTTTAGCGTTTTTTGTCTGGATAACGACCTGAATCTTTTTTTTATGGTTTGCTAATTTTAGTAGAGATTAGAGTCTAGATTGGAGACAGATTTAGCAAGTTTCACGTTAGAGGTTCGGTCAGCATATTGGTTTATCAGCCATAATCTTCAATTGCGATTTCAGATACTGTATGGGCTAAATATAAAAGTGTTATCTACTAGATAATTTCAGATAAATTTGTTAGCTTTCTATACAATATTTAATCATTTTAATTGGTTAGTTAGATTAAGAGTTATGATTTTTGTAAGCCTGCTGTTTGGACAAATGTCGTCAATTGGCAGCATTGTGGTAAACTGTATATTAGAATTATTAAATAGATTAATTATGGTTATTGCTTTGCATGAAACATGTATATAATTATCTAAGAATTCCACAGAGTCTAAGAACATGAATTTTAGTTGGGTAGAACACAAGCTACGGTTTTGGGGAGACAGCTATCCAGAAATATGTTGCTGCTGGACATAATCATGAGAAACTATTAAATTGACTTTGTAGATGGCATAATTAAATTTTGAGTATAACTAAAAAGAGTAGCTAACTTTCTATAGATTTTGAAAATGCTATTGTTTACTGTATTTGCATATGTAGAATAATAGATCTGAAAATTTTAAGCCGACTGTCAGTAAGATGACAAAACTATCTTTTGGGTGAAAAATAGGAGGTTAAATGATTTAATCAAGATTTGTGGCCAACTAAGAAATTATAGCAAATTTTGTGTAGATTCCAGAATTGGTGTGGTTTGCCATGATAGGGCTTGGGAGTCAAAAATTATACTATTTTTAGTACCGGGGTGACTGTCTGGTAAATGAGGAGTTTTGCAGATTGGGAAGCGTGTAGGAGTGATGTTGTTTAATTTTTGTTCTTGTGTACTATAGGATGTTATTGGGATTAGGTATTTTCTGTAGGAGAAGTGGCGTTGGATTTGTTGTCATCTTCTAATCAAGCAATTTCTCGCAACTAGAAAGGCAAGTGCATGGTAAAATAGTATTCGAGTGTTTTAGATTGTTGTTTTGTTTAAACAAATGCATGCTATGATGATTCACATGATTATACTCGTTCTTATAGTGCCCACATGTTTATTGTATAATGATGATAGTACTTATGGTAGAACGATGATGATAATGATTATGGTTAAAATAATGATTATGTCAACTGATTAATGCTGATGATTATCTAATGAAAGATATAATCATTGCATTGCATTTTGATCATTCATGTTGAGAAGAGGTGACTTGTGTGGCCCTCTAGAGCCTACTTTGCACGGGCGACCTATGGGAGTGGATAGAAAAAAACATATTTCGGTAGACACTCCACGTATGTAATATTCCAGAATTGTCCCTCTTGAGGACCTGTGCATAAATGAGACAAGAGGCTATGTGAAAAGGGAATATGTGGGATTTTAGAGGAGGGATTGGTTTCCCGGAATGAGTCGTATGGGGAGTTAGAGTCAGATTAGGATCTTGAACCGTGTTAAATAGAGATCGTGTGGGAGAGAAAAAGCCCTAGTTTTTCTGGTTCCTGGTGTGTCTTCCAAAAACAACAAATCATGGCACAATAACTTAAATACCAGTCCACGCTAAAGATAACATCAAACGGTGTTAGCTTGATCACCATCAGATTGGAAGTGAAATCCTCATCATCAATGGTAATAGAACAGCCCGAACAAATGGTAGAACTAGAAATGAGACCCCTAGAGAACTGACTAGGACTATCTAAGAATTCTGATACATACACAAGTGGCTAGGATGCTATGGCACTGGAGCAGCCACCAGCATCTGAAGTGAACCCCCGAGAAAATGCGACAGCCGAAGACGCTGCAGGAATTGGCTCCCACTTGATGTTAGAGGGATTATGCTTGCACACTAACATCTTGTGGCCCGCCTAGACACACTGACGATATATCCAAGACTAGAAGCACTTGGAAACACAGTGCCCATCACTGTACTTGAAGTAGATCATGCCACAGGGTGCAATGCCTATGAAGCTAAAAAAGGCGTGGCATTTAAGAAGAAGATGGCCTTTATTGAAAAGGTCAAGTCACGATGGAGGACACTGGCCCCTGGAACCTCTTGGGAATGGGTTGCTAAGAAGACCCACCCCTGCCACCAAAGCTCCTCTTCTACCACCAACCGAACCACCAAAAGGAGCGAAACCACCAGAAGCCTGCCTCCCCCTGGTGAGCTCTCTCTCGAACTCCATTCCCTTGGCTTGATCGACCACAGAGTTGAAGTCACGCAGACCAGTCGCCCCGAAGACATGGCGATACTCCTAGTTAAGTCTCCTACGGAACCTCTTGTCCTTTTCATGGTCATCGCCAACCACAGCGGGCACGAAGCAGACCGGGTTATTGAACCCCACCTCGTACTCTGCCACAAACATCTTCCTCTAGACGAAGGTTGATAGGGACTGCTCCATCCTCTCAAAAAAGGGCACCGGGTAGAACTTCGCCTTGAACCGCTTGATGAAATCCTCTCAAATGTCGGTCCCTGATGTCCACCTCCCGCCAAATGTCCACCTGACCCTTCAGCTAAAAGACCACAAAGCATGCTTCCTGATGAAAGGTCATCTCGAAAGCTCCAAACTGGCTCTCCATATAATGAAGCCAATCTGCTACTTGGACCAGTGTTTTCACTCCCTTGAAAGTATCCAAACAGAGGGACATTCACTCACGAAGGCTCATTCTAGCCTCCGGGGGAGCCAGTGCGGCACCAAGGTCAGCAATAGGTGCACCTACAGTAGGACGAGCTGCCTGCACCTGTTGACGAAGAGCCTAGATCTCCCTCTGAACTTCTCGCAATAGGGCGGCCGACAACGCTTGAGCACCAGTGGCTGGCAGAGCAGCCAAAGCAACCTACTCACCTGCCCCTCCAATGAGCACCAGTGGCTGGCAGAGCAGCCAAAGCAACCTACTCACCTGCCCCTCCAATGACCTCAGCCAGGGTAGTAGCACCATCAGACCATGCCCACAACCACGGCCTTCACCACATCCACGGCCTCTACCTCTCTCCATTACTAGTCACTAGGAAGAACAACTAAAAACTCAGCTCAAGAACAATGATAACAATCAAACATAATCAAGTCAACAACAATTCAGCATTCATTAACAATTAAAAAAGCTAACGGAAGCGCAAATGCAATGTATGACCCAACCCATCCTATTGTGCACCAGTGTGTCAAATTTTAGTTTTAATTTAATTATCCTAAGTTAAATTTTAGCATTAAGTTTCCCTAAGTTACCAATCTATGTCAAATTTTAGTAGATTAAACAAGTAGGTCATTATTTTATTCACCACGGACCTAATGTTTGCTCTTATACTAATTGTAACACTCTGGCTTAAAAAAAAGCTCAAGATGTCACCCACAACTACTAACGCTACCAATTTTAAGTAATAATCAAGCATCAACATCAAATAGGCTTCATGAATAAACATTTAACATGATAATGAACATAAATTTCAGCAACATGATATACATGATATACTATGACTTGAACTTAGCATGAAGCAAAAGATTACTAAGTGAATCATAAATAAGCCTAAACTAAGAAACGCATTGACTGACAATATTACAAACCAAGGGACTAGGGGACACCATAAATTATTAATTATTACAATAGAAGATACTATAGTGTTCAAGACTACAAATGATGAATTGCCAAGTGGAGTGAAGAGTTACAAAAGTGTAATAAACCATGACCTACTTCCACCTATGCTTGACACCTTCAATGTTCACCTAAAAACAACCATAAAGCAAGAGTAAGTCCATGACTCAGCAAATACAAAGTAAAATAATAAACGAGGAATCATCTTATTAACAATTCATACCCATTTATTATTAACTTAATTTTTCATCCATTTCTATTCACATATCTCATTATCTCAAATCACTTTTCACTTTTTGATGGACCATGTGGAGGTGACCCCGAGTGTGTGATGAGTAATTGACATCGGTTTAGGAAAGTCGAGGTTGGTTTGTGTGGTTCGGACCATGTCATTGCGTGGTGCAATCAGCTTCGGTCGGACTTGGTCAAACCTAGTCAAAGGGATTAGGATGCAGATTATGTTGACTTGTCAGGTTTGGGCTATCTCATGCTTAATGTGATCCATTGATGCTATTTATGCTTACATGTGTCGAGCGGTGCTATTTGATGTATTTCTTGTCTATGATGGCTGCAGGACGTCGAGGCGGAGTCGTGGCGAGGCACGGGGTGACCGGACTAGGCGCAGGTGGCGCTGAGGTCAGAACGGTCATGATGTGCTGAAGACAGCGAGAGCTCGAGGTGGTTGCGAGGCTTGGACGACAAGGAAACGCGGAAGCTTCCTGGAAGGTGCAGGAGGGGCGTTTCGGTAAAAGCGCAAAGCGCACATGTGGAAGCGGTTCCGTTCGGGATGTAGCGGGCGTAACGGGTTGGAGACCCATTAGCCAAAGGCTATAAATAGGAGAGGGATCCTCATGTTCATGCAAGTCTTGTGAGGGAGTGCATGGGTTGTTAGGGTTTGGTTTAGTCAAAATAGCCTTTGGAGAGGTTGTTTTGGCTTTAAGCTTTAGTGGTTGGTGAGTAGCTGAGGGCAGCAGAGTATGTCTCCTTCGTAGATCTCTCTATGTGTTCTTGAGTGGGGTTCTTGATTTTTGAGAGAGGGAGAGGTTGGAGATGAGTTGAGCCACCATATAATCATTCCTCTATATTCAATCATGTATGGGGACTCCTCTGTGATCTTTGTGTTTATGAAAATGAATGCCTTCAAAGAATCATTTGAGCTCTTGCTTCTCTGTTTAGTTTTTCTCTTCAATGCCCTCTAGGCTTAATTCTTGAGTTTTTGTGTTTTGGCCCGATTCTTGCTGAGGAGTGGCAAAATGGGTTGCTCTCTGATGGAATTGCATTTCTAGACCCTTTGGTCATCTAGTTCCAAGAGCAATTTGATTGAATCGCAAGAATCTCTTTTTGTCCCTGTTCTGTGTTCTTGGGCTTTCATTTTTCATTTCTAGGGTTTGGTGTGAATCTTGTTTCCCTTCATGAGATGGCATGAAACTTAACATGTAAAGTCCTGAAGCTATTAAGTAGATATCCTCAAAGTTTCATGGCCAAAGGATCAGAGATAAGATGGGAATTTGAGCTTTTGTTACTGCTCTCTGTAGTTTTCAGATTTTGTCTCAAATCTGAGATCTTGACCTTTGGTGAGATTTCTTTGTTTCCCAAGGTCTCTTCCTTATTTAGTTTGTTGTAATTTTGCTCTGAGCCAAAAAGACTGAAAGAAATCCACCATTTTCTCTGATATTCGAAGATCTGAAACTTTTACCTGAAGTTCAGTTTTTCTGTCTGCTCTCGAGAAGCCTGGGATCCAGGGAGCGGTCAGACCGGCCCTCCCTTGGCGGTCAGACCGCTCCCTCTATGGCGGTCAGACCGGCATTACATGAGTGGTCAGACCGGCCTACGGTCAGACCGCCCACAAAGCAGCAATCAGACCGGCGGCTTGAGAGCGGTCTGACCGGCCTCTAGGGTGCGGTCTGACCACCCCTGGCTGCTTTGATTGCAGTAGATTTTTATTGCCTCTCTTCAGTGTTTATTTCTTCTGTGTGCTCAAGGTTGCAGAAAATCTGAATTGACTCCTTCATAGCTTTTCATAGCTATTGGAGGGGATTCCTTTAGTGATTATTTTTGAGGGGTTGTTTTTTTAAAAGGTCGACATTCACCCCCCCCCCCCCCCCTCTGTCGCCGAGCTCGATCCAACACTTTTCATGAATGCAATACAATGCTAATGCTTATGTCTTAACTTATCTTTTGCTTATACCATATAGGGAGTGTAACGCCTATCGATGTTCACCCATGCCCACACACTTACGCGTGGGAACCAATTGCTCGTCCTTTTTCATATGAAGATCTTATTGCCCATATTTTGCATATGGGGACCTCATTGCATTTCTGTGGGTCACATATTTTCATCATGAATGCTCATCATACAATGCAATGGTTATTATCTTTCTTCATTACCAATTGATATACTCATTATTCTTCCATAGTTAACAACATCATCATCAATTTATCGTAAGCAAGTGAGCAATATAAAAATAGGAATAAGCATATAAATCATCATGACAAGTATTCAACCAGTCAAACAATAATTTTGACACTCGAGTTACCATTCTATCATACACTTGGATTTCTAGTTGCTTTGGCCAGTTTGATTAGAAGTTGATAACATATCTGTTGCTACTCCTCTTATAACAATTACTCATTCTCAATACAAGCCATAGCAATATAAAGCAACACTTAATCAACAACGCTCGTATAAGCTCCCTAATTCCAAAACTTTCCCCCGTTACCGGACAGTCTCCCTTGCGGTCCCCGTACCAAAAAATGACATAACTCTCAGCTCCCACATCGTAACATAGCAAACCATACTAGTATATCAAATGTTCAAACTAAGTAGTCTAAATCCCCATTTCCAACCCAGAAGACTAATCTATCATCTTCTGGATAACAGATTCAATAATTTCATATCTTTGAATCTACACATGCAAATATATTGAACTATGCCATTTTTAGAAACTAAAGAAAATTATCTACCACTTTCTAGTTATGCCTAAAATTTAATTCTACTATTAAATCAGTCAAATTAATGTTTTCACCTGACTGCGTCCAACAGCAACCCGGTTCTGGACAACAATATTCCAAAATTTATAACTTCAGTTCTACTTGTTTAAAAATTACATTTTTAGACTTTTTGGAATTCTTAAAAAATTACTTACGCTTGTCATGTAGACCAAACCCTTAAATTTGTTTATTTACTAATTTTAATCTACTAATTACTACATGCTGCCAAAATATGACAAATTTACCAGACAACAGGATTATAATATTCATATCTCACAATCTATTAATCCAATCGGCATGAATAAAAATTCTATAGAAAGTTATCGAAATCCTCTACAACTTTCTAGTAGATGAAATTTATATACTATGGCCATACACTACCTGTAAACACAATATAACAATACAACAGATTAAATTAATCTACTATTCGATTTTCCCTAAGGAGCACTTATTATCTCTCTCTCTAATCTTAATATTTGACAAGTTCCAAAATATCATCTATTGAAAATGGTGGGAGTACCATGGAAGTTTCCCCCGATGATGTGATTCAAGACATAGTGCTTCAAAATGATCCTATGGCTCGCTGACGAAGTTCGTATTATACTTTCTGTTTGAAAAATATAAGGTGTACGTAATGATATTTTATCTCCTTTTCCATTTGTCTTCTTTCTTCTCCAACATTCACAGTAACTATTTATTCTCTTATTTATAGGTATATCATCGATGTTTCCTTGTACTATATATATCATCGATGTTTCCTTGTAGTATATATTTTATTAGCCTTGTAACTTCTTTAATCATCGTAGCTAGTCCCATATGAAGAAACGGTGAAAGTATAATGGAACGTGAAGAGGAGGGCTTTACATTAAGATGCGTCCATCGAATAAAACTTTGGGTGAATTCTTTTAGACTGATAACTTATAGTTTATGGTTTAAATATTTAAATTCTAGCTGTTTGCAAAAAGCAGTACGCAGAGAAAAAAGTCGCATGCGATTTTGGCCAGTACAGCTGAATTCAATATACTTTTTACTATAATTTTTCTATTGACCATGTCTTAAAAAAAATACATCATTTAAAAGCCAGTTACTATAGACAGTACAAATATAAGCCAACTTTAAATCCAAAAGAATGGAGTCTTTATATACCTTGTGCCTACAAAAATTGTGGGATACATAAAAAAAAATAAGGTGTTGATTCTTTTGTGAAATTTCCGTGCAATCGCATTCCTTTGTACCCACTATCAGGTGTACTTTGTTTTTTCCACTACAAGAAAGATGTATGCGTACAAACACTACCACACATACATCACGAGTACGTTCCTTTAGCATATAACTAGAAAAGCAGCTACTGGAGATAAATCTATGATTCTATAATTTTTTATTAAAAGTGCACTTGTAGGTAAAATTGAGCACCGGCATTTAAAATAGAATAGTAAATTCACGACTCCGATCGATTAAAGTCCCACTCGTTTCGGTTTGGGTTTCTGACTTATTTTTCACTATTCAACAATTTTATCTTTTTCTGATTTTTTTTGGCTTTTTTGAGTTTTTATCGGTTTTTTTTCGTATTTGTTTGTATTGTCCGTGATGGACTAACATATTTTTTCTATTTTTAAAATATTTTAAATTTAATTATACTAAATAAGGCACCATCAGCTATAATGAAATTTTAACCAATTACAATATATTTTAGATATAAACTATTTAAAATAAGCTATTTTGAGCACCCCGAATGGTAGGAGAACAAAGCCATTTTGAGTTCCGCGAGAAAAGATGGTTCTACTGCCAATTATACTTAGATCTTTTTTTTATTGGTTCAAGAATTTGCCACGTGGTGTCATAATTAAGGATCGGTACTCGTGGCCCTACCAACATGTACAGCAATGTCTCGTCGGAACAAAAAACATGTACAACAATGCTACTAAACAGTTGGTTTTAGACATTCATGGTCGATGGTGGCCTGATGGGTTGGACCTCACTTGTTCGAAGCTAGCGATGCTATTTTGTTAGCTCCTCGTCTGCAATCATGTTAAAATTCTTAATAGCGCGGCGCGCGGCCGCGGCACCGGCGGAGAAAGTCCGCCGGGCGGGGGGGCAGCTCGCTACTCGTGAGGAAGAAGAAGCGGGAAAGAGGCTAGGAGGGGGGAAGAAGACAAGTTGGTAGCGCAATAGGCACTTTGTAGTACAAAATCCGTTTGGTTCATGCATTTTAAATATAGCTACGCAGTTGATATTAGAGTTCTCATTCTCCAATTTTACGGCGTTTCGTGTACACAAACAAAAAACATTCTATCCCCTGATTCTCACCTTCGATCTAGAAATAATATTCGCGGCCGGATTGCAATTGACCATAATGCATCCAAGATTTAGAACCCGCTCATTTGGACTAAAAAATGTGATTTATAGCTGAATTTGTATTATAGCTGATTAAAATTATACTGTATCTGATGATGACTTATTTAGCATAATTAAATTTAAAAAATTTAAAAATAGAAAAAATAGATTAACCTTTCACGATAATATAAACGCATATGAAAAGACCGACAAAAAACTCAAAAAAAGGTAAAAAGCTAAAAAAAGATAAAATTAAAAAATAGTAAAAAATAAATTAAAAAATAGAAGCTAAAATTGAAATAAACAACCGAAATAAACAGGGCTTAAAAGCCGTACCACACTTGTGTTGGAATCACACTTGGAATAATTATCTGCTGCCCCCACAGCTGAACTTATCAACGCATGATTGACCGATGCTTGTCCTCTCCCCCGAACAAGTTTCTTTCTTCTGGAACAAAATTTTGGAATATTTATTGCTCCCTTTAATCTATCACCTCTAAAGGGAAAGCTACCGCGTGCTAAAGGACACACGAACCTAGTGTTTGATTTCTTCGGTAAGTTTCGTTGTCAGCCTTGTGGGTCGTGCGAACAGGATATTTGAGTGGGACAGGGTTTTCTATTTCTATTTCTTGCTTTGTTCTTTTTTCTTAGCATATGTTAATAACTAATTTTGAGCAGTCTATACCAGCCACCAGGGTTTCAAAAAACAGCGAAAACCGACTGAAAAGCAAGAACCGGGTAAGTTTCGTTTTTTGGATGGCCAGGACAGTTAAATTTGTGTCCATTTCTAGTTTGACATACCCTGGCCCGGCCATGGTTTGTGCTGTGGTATGATTGTGTATCTTATAGGTGAGACAGTAGCCCTTCTTGTATGAAAATGCAAGCTAGTCCGTGTAGCCATCTAGCTAGCTTTTAAACAAGTGTTCGTCAACCAAAATCGGTTTTTGAAACATCTTATTTGAGCTGAAGGTAATATGTGTAACGCTTAGGCTAAAATAACATCTATTCTAAACCAGAGATATTTTTGGTGGCCAAGCAATTGTAATACCAGTAGAAATCATATCAAACAGTACAGAGCCCACCTTTAGACCAGAATGCCCTTGAGGCTAACAGCCACCTGGGAAGCGATAAGCAAGGGCAATTTTGGTATTTCACAAAGTCAAGACAGAGTCTCACGGCCATACCTCCATAAGCAAGCCAGCAAGCCCACATTTCCTCATTTGTTCCCTCATTGCCTTCTATCATAGCCAAGGCAAAAGCAAAGCAATAGAGCCACCCCTCGTTTCTTCACTTCTACCACAACCATAGAACCAAGCCAAGCATCATTTCACTTTTCCTCCCTCAGCCGAGAGGAAGAGGAAGAAGAGGGAGCAAGGAGGAGAGGAGATCCCAAGGAGCTCAAAAGGCTGAGGCGTTAGGGCTTTGCCGACAACGACGGGGGACATCGACGACCACCGAATCAACGCCAAGCCAACCATTTAGTATGCCCACTTTCCCTCCACAACTCCATGACACAGCACATTGGCACGCAAAAGTAGAACTACAAGTAGAAAAGGGGATGGAGGGGAGAACCATCCTGGTTGTAAATGGGCGGTTGGCTGCATGCCATCACCGGCAAGTCGAAGAAGCCGACGGTGCCGAGAGCAGCTAGAGGCGCGGGACTCAGCACCGGGGGGCAAGGGCCAAAGTTGGGCAGCAGCACTTGAGGGCTTGGACCCAGTTGGTCGACGCTAGGCACCGGTGGTGTGAGGCGGCGACCGTAGGGGCTGGCCAACGGTGGGGCCGAGCCCCAAGGGAGGTGGCGATGCCTGTCTGGGTGGCCAGTGGTTAGCATAGCGACCGAGAGGCCAAGACCGAGGGGGATACGGCAAGGGACAGACGGCCGGCGGCCCAAGGGATGGCCGCGCCCCAGATCCAATTGGCAGAGAAGAGAGAGGGTAGGGGGAGAGAAAGCTAGGAGGAGAAAAGGAGCTGGTGGTGAGCTCTGGTTCGACGGTAGTGGCCGGCAATGAGCTCAAGGCTGACGTGCCCAAGCTCGGCCATGCGCCACCAGAGGGGGCTACGGCCATTCAGCCAAACCGAATGGAGAGAGGAAGAGTAATATAGAGTGAGGGGGATAGGGGGAAGGTTGGGGGCAGCGGAAGAGCCATCGGCAGCGAGCTCCGGGCCGGTGATGCTCGAGCTTGGCCATGTGCCACCTCAACGCCTAGGAAAAGCCAGGCCTTTCGACCGAATGAAGGAAAGAGAGAGAAAAGAGAGGGCTTGGGTTGGGGGGAAAGAAAAGAGAAAGAGAGAAAAAAGAAGAGGGAGGAAAAGGAACGAAAAAAGAGAGAAAAGAAAAGGGGAGAAAAAGAAAAGAAAAATAGGGGTTTGGTACCTACTCAATGGGCCCTTAACCTCAGATGTTTTATGCCAGAGTCGGGTTATGCGCGTAAAGTCGTTGTTGCTCGCTTAAACACTGGTTTCGATATGATGCATTGAGTCGGGTGACGTTTGTATATGTAGAGGTCCTGGGTCGGAGCCGTACATGCATTGTCCCCAAGCTAACCAGACAAGTGCATGGTAGAGCGGTAGAGTGTAGAGTTTATGAAAAATGCGATGTTTTCATGATATGATGATACTTATATGGAATTTCAATGTTTACATGACATGACGATGTATTGATGATGACAATGGTAATAAAGCGGGGTGAGCAGTGATGCCTCCCTACCAATACTATTACTGATGAACATGATAATGATAATGACAATGGATATCTGCATTTGCATCATGTGCACTCAAGAGTGAGGGCAATGAAAAAGTCTCTAGCTACGAATAAAGCTAGTTGACTAATCCAGAGTGCTCTTGAGTAAAACCTACTTCGGTAGGCCTCCACAGGAGTGGAGAGACCCCGTGCCAATCAGGGCAGGCCCAAGATTTTGGGTGAACATCGACGGGTGTTTACCCGACAATACCGGTATATGCAATGAGATGAGCAAATGAGTATGTAGAGTAGTGATGCATCGCACTAATGGTATGACAATGTAGGAACATGAAATGAAAATATGAACAGAATAATGTATGTGGAGAATGTTATGGATGGTTAAATTGCTTACATGTTTTGATAGTGTTTATCATTCTATTATGTACTTGATGAGTCTCTGGACTCACCCTTTCTTCATTTATTTTTAGGTGAACGTTGAGGGCGTCATGCACGGGCAGGAGTAACACATAAATAATTTCACATACTTGCAGCACTTCACATATTAGCTTTTGTTAGTATGTTTAACTCCACTAGTATGTTAGAATAGTTGCTTAAAAATGATATGGTGTAAGTGGTAACTGCTTTATGAATAAAGTAGGGTTTTCCTTAAAATGATTAGCAGTTGTTCAAAAATAGTATTATTATGCAATGATGGTAGCACTCTAGGCCCAGAGGGTAGACGGGGTGTTATAGCAACAGTGAAAAATTGTTTCACTGGGTATCACCAAACATAATGCCAATAGAAGAGAAGAAAACATAATGAATGAGTAAAAGTTGGGGGTCTCTTTGAAATACTGAATAGAAAAATGCAAAGTACGTAGCTATGCTGCTAAATTGAGGTTCCCCTCAACACTCCTTAGTGCGGACGCTTTCTAGTCACGACCACGTGGAAGGACCAGCACCCGTCGTCTTCATCTCCATCTCCCTTTTATCTGCTAACTCTCGATTGTTTCGTCATCTCTCGTATGCTCTCACACTAGAACACAGGGGCGGACCCAATAAGGGTAGTCGGGGTTGGCACACCCTCTATCATCAGCTGATCCATGGGTACCCTCTTAGCATCCCAAGCCTAGCCATTCATCAGACACCATGGCATCACACTTCCATCAGTGAATCTGGATTCTAGAGGTAGAAGAAGAAGACTATGAGATTTTGGCTCTGTGGACCGCACAAAAGTCAAGCCATGTGTTGGCAGTAGGCTATTTTCATGCTGGACGCTTAGGCTAATCGGCCAAACCCACCAAAGCCCATGTATCCTACTAGCTCTCTCTTCCAACCACCGATTCCAATACTATGCCAATCCCACAATCCCATTTCATCGTGGACACACGAACGGTGAGCCCTAGCGTAATGGCAGCTTGGCTGGCGTGCGGCAGGATGGCTGCTTGGCATTTCTTCATGGCGGTCGACGTGCCGTGCAGCACATGCAGGCATGTGACACATCGCAGTGGTAACTGGTAAGCAGGAAGTGCATTATGGGGCAGGGGTGTCAAGCATGCATGCAACACGCAGGCATAGCAAGGAGGCAGGCATGCACTCTGGTAGGCAATGCTAGTAGGCGGCATGCCGATAGTGTGACAGGCTACCGCAGGTGGGCAACTCGGTATTTGGCAAGCCGGTGAGCAAGTCCCATTAGCGTCCTCTCAATTTTGATCATGGATTCACCACTGCTCAGACACTCTCCATCTCTCTCTAGTATGCTTCTCTGTGGACGAGATTCAAGAGCCCGAGAGCCCCACACCGCCGTTAGGTGATTTGATGTTTTTTCTTTTTTGAACCGAGTCGATTTTTTCTTTGAAATTGAGTTGAATTTTTCTCAAACCCAAGCTGAAATACACCCAAAACTCATTGAAATTTCTTGAATTTCAAGTTGATTTTTGCTGATTTGAAAAATTCTGAGTAGAAAGTTCCCAATTTGAAATTTTGAGTTAGAGGAAAGGAAGGTGTGGGGGAGTGGGAGCGAGGGGAACGCGATTTCGGGATCACCGCATTACGAGGCGAGGAAGGGGAAGTAGGGATGAGCCACGATTTGACACATGGCATTGTGAGGTTAGTTGGAGTCATCCGTGTGGTTGGATCGGCGAGGTTGACTGTGGATTAGAGGCCCTCAAAATGTAAAATGTGATAGGATAGCAGTGTTTCGATCATAGTTGTCAATTCTATTCCGGCGGTCATTCCAGTTTGGCTCTTGGAATGAACATTTCGGTATTGGTCTATTCTGGTGTATCATTCCAGAATATAATATAATAATATACATTTATGAATATAGATAAAGATGGAAGTAGATATTAATTTTATTTACAATATTGCCTATAGGTTTTTGAGGAAAAAATAGCCAAGGGGTACGATAGGCCGGCCCAACAAGCCAAGCCTTAACAACCCGTGACCCAAGGCTTCTAGGCCTCAGGAACCCACACATGCACCACATCCCCACAAGCACAATAGAGCAGTGCAAGTTGCTAGCATTGATGGCACAAAAGAATGGAACACGCATGAGAAGGGATAGATGGAATCGTTGCTCGCCATCCATTGGAACCACCACTCACCATCCATCGGAGCCACCGCTCCTGCTAGAAAGGATCACTTTGCACTTACCGTCGCCACAGTGTTGCACAAATGCACACCTCGCTCTCCTCTCTTGTTATTTTACTTTCTTCTTAGATCTATTTATTTTTTCCTTGGTTTCTTGCCTTCGAGATGGACTGGGCGGAGTTCGTGTTCTTTTATTTCTTGCTTTCTTCTCAATCTAATAATTTCCCCTAATTTCTTGCCTTTTATATGGACTAGAATGAGACATTATTTGTATGTTGGCTGGTACCGAAATCGACGATAAGCACAATTTCGCTCGGAACAGGTATGGGATGTAGCCTACTGTGTACCGGTTTGAGTGATGGTACGGCACATTCTGACCGGTACTGAAATAAAATTGATAAGTCTGGTTTTAATTGAAAACTACAGGAAAAATAAATATACATTATGGTGTTTAGTACCAGGAAGGATGGGATAAATATAGCAATCTTGGAAAACACAACAAGCATGTAGTACTCTCCTGTGTAGGTCATATTACGTGGCTGAGCAACATAGCCGACAGTTGACTGACTCACTACACCGCACGTGGGCCCAATGTACGTGCTTTGTCTGAATTCGTCTCCGAGAGAGGCATTAATTTGTGGTTACGGCAGCCACTGACCACGGCAAAGCTATGCCGCAACACTAGGGGTGTATGTGGATCGAGTGGCTCGGCTCGTGAAGGCTCATTAGGGAAGCGGCTCGACTCGGTTCGGCTTTTTAGCTAACCAGTTAGAATATAGGTTTGACTCGGCTTGGTTAAAAGCCCGAGTTCGGCTTATTAGGCTCGTTATATGTAAAATATACAATGCACCAAGTGGTGAGAGTTTAGAGACAGAGACAGCTTATTATCTAAAATGTCATATATCTCAAGATGTAAACCACCTTCACAAGGGACTTAAACATGTAAGCAATGTTTCATTTCACTCTTGTATGTTTTTTGACATCAAGTAGTTCATTATTGGTACTGGTAGGATAGTTCTTTTTACATGGATTGGAATGTCTTTGCCTAGCTGTATATCTTGCAGTAGAATTTTACAAACTAATTTACTAAAGTGCTACTAACAAAACTTCAACTCAGCTATAAGGCATTGATTCAAAATTAATGAGATTCATGTCTTGTATTAGGAGTTAGGAACACATTTTTGAAGTCCACTTTTGAGGACGTTGAGGAGAAGGGGAATGAATGTGGTGTAGCTTAGAATGGATCGAATCATGAAATTAATGAATGCGTCGTGTACATCACTGTATGGATCACTTACTTGGACTGAGCCAAGCCTACCAAGCCAGCGAGCCGGCTCGGGCTTGGCTTGTTACCGAACCAAGCTCAAACCTGGGCTTAGCTCGGCTCGTTAATTCCATGAACCGACCTCTAACGAGCCGAGCTTTTTTGCCACCCCTACACAGCACCCACTCCGCCTACACGGCTGTAACCACATAATTCTAGGCTCCTAGCTATCCAACATTTGGTCCGTATTGCCATAGTCGGCATGACGTGATAATATTGCGATTTTCTTCCGTTCCCCCTACCAATTGTCGTGGAAATTGATGATATTCTTAACATCTTATCTTACCGAGTGTCTGTTAAGAACACAGGGAAGAAAAACACTATAGGAATTGATTGAAACATAGGAATACCATAGGAATGCAAGCAGGGACGAGGGGAAGAGGGGCCTGGCCCTTGTGACATTGACTAGTAATCGAGTGAACTGCCCGTAAGGTATGTTTCAATGATGTTCATTAATCATGATATGGCTATATGGCATCCAAAGAAGCATGCTGTTAGTATTCTCTTTCTTATTCTTCTTCTCTATGGTCTTAATCTCTCTTTCAGTATCTACACCAATTCCATTATGTAATCAATGTACTCACTTATCAGTTAACCTATATCAGTGATTTAGGTTTAGATGCTTCATAATGGTTAATGATGTTATGTGATGTGTGCATATATTAATCCAAGGTAATTTACTTTTCCATTCAGCATATTTTAATTTACACATGATATTTTATGTTTGGGTTACCGCTTCATTGGTACTCACTCTGGTCCCTTTTATAAAGCGTATTTTGACCAGGCACAAAGGTTAAGAATGTTCTAAATTTGAGAGTACCCTTCCATTACGTTCTTTTGGGAAAGATTTTGAGAGAATATGGTTTGTGTGGGTGGTCATACAAATACATAAGGGTCAAAGAAATAGATAACTAACATTAAATCTAGAGAAAATAGATTGTATGCCACTAGGAAGTGGTTGGTTCCATGAATTGCCATCGCCAAAGGCCATAACTATTGTATGCCATTGACCATGAGATTATTTTCATTGTTTTTCATTCCCATTAGTCAAAAGTCGTTAAGTTGGTCACTTTTTTGTAAATGGCAAAAATTCCCCTCAGTTGAGCCCAATTGATACAATTCCATCGAGTCGATCTATCCCCCATTCAGCTGAGCTTCCTCTCCTCCCTCTCGAAGATGCCCCCAATTCCCCTCCCTCTCGTCCTTCCTCTGTCCTACATTGAGCTCTAGTAGCGGCGCACAGATGGGACAGCGTGGTGCGATGGCTACAGGTGTAGCAGCGACAAATGAGGAGGCAGATGTAGGTGTGGCAGTGGTGGTTGAGGCAACGAATGCGAGGGTGGTAGTGGCGGATGCTAGTGCTACAACGAAGGCGCAACGGCTTGAGGAGGTGACACGGTGCTTGGAGGCAGGAGCGGCAACGCAACGCTTAGAGGTAGTGGCACCGGTAGCGCCAGTACCAAGCATGAATGTGGGTGCTCCCTCACCTCTATCCTCCTCCACCATGAAGCTGGTGCCCCAATTTGAGGATGGAATTCCCATCCTAGATTGGTATGTTTTACGTACTCTCTGTGCATTGCAATTTCTTGTCCACTACTCAATTCTTGAATAGAATGTCGGTGTTGTGTTCATGTCCAGAATGGATCCATCCTCGAAATACTTGCTTAAGGTTCGAATGTTGCGCAAGAGTAGTTGGAGTGAATTTGGTTGTGGTTTTTCGTTCAAATGGCTAATTGATGCAGATACGATGAACTACAATGACCTTGTGAACGATGTTTGTGAGAAATACCCGTGGGGTTTAGATGAAAGGGTGACTAGACATTATGTTCATAGCTTTACTGAAAAACTTGTACCACTCAGTTCAAATCAAGAATTGATAGAGATGTTTGCTAGTTGTGCGCAAAGTAAAACTGTAGAAATTGTGTTGATTATTTTGAACCTATAGATGATGTGAGCAATGCCCAAGTGCTATGTACTCCATCAATGTCAGGCCCTTGCAAGCATACCCTTCACAACCCATCACTGAGACAGCTAGGACTGTGCATTCGGTTAGTTCGGTAAAATCGGTTCGGTAAATACGGTATATATGGTAAATACGGTATTGTTAGTTCGGTAGTATACGGTATTTTTGAAAATACGGTTCGGTATCGGTAAATCCCAATTTATTTTGGTTCGGTATCGGTAAATACCATATTTACCAAAGTTAACGTAAATTGCAAACAATATAGTGACGAGAGTTTGCTAGAGCCCTATGCTAAAACTTGGTAAAAATATGACTGAGCAGTCTCTGTGCTAGCTAGCAAGCTCTGTGCTAACTATGACATCAATGAATGAGGTTCTTTCTTCACTTTATAGAAGTATTTCAATGTTTTCTTCTACAAGTTGATAACTGTCTCTCTGCTCAGATTGTTGTTTTGATGACATTTCTCTGCTTTCCATTTTGGTTTTCATTCCTTTGACCATATATATTGCAGATACTTATCCAATATATATTTGTTGAATTGCTAGTATTTTTTTCTCCTAGAAAGAAAGTACTGCACATGGTAATGATGGGCCGGCCATTGAGCTGATTTTAGCACTGCTATTGCAGGAAGAACTGCCATCGAGCTCACCAGCTGCATGTGGACTAACGGCTGACGGAGATGCGGCCATGCTGCATTGGTGCCATCCGTTGCCGGCTCATGACTGGAGGCCTGGAGCAGATATTTTCAGCCCATGAACTCGGCCGTTCGGTTTGTTCGGTTTTTGATCGGTTTTTCCCGAAAAAACCGAACACCAAAAATACCTAAAATATAAAAACCGAACCGAAAACCGAAAACCGGTCAAACCGAGTTGACCGGTTCGGTTCGGTTTTTTCGGGCCGGTTTTTTCGGTTCGGTATTTTTTTTGCACAGCCCTAGAGACAGCTCACTGAAGCAAACTCCTTTGAGCATTTTGAGCACGTAGGAGTAGATGAGGAGCAGTATGGTTGTGACAGTGATAATGAAACTGATGAGTCAAATGATGTCCTTGAGTAGGTTGTGGGGGATGATGATGAGGGTAGCGGTAATGATCTTGATGATGAGGACTGGTTGGCACAAGATGCTAAGCCTGACGATGTAGTTGCTGACATAGCCTATGATAAAGATAATCCACCAATGACTGTTGGTACCAATTATCCCCCAATGGCAGAGTTTAGACTGGAGATGTCTCAGTATTTCATAAAGTATGAATTTGAGTATAAAATTAAAAGTGACCCTTCTAGATTTCTAGCTCACTGCTATGTTGAAGGTTGCAGATTGAGGATGCATGCCTCTACATTATAGGACAATGTCACCATGTAGGTTTATAAACTTCATTTGTAGGTGCATAAATTCATGTTCTTTTATTGTTTTTCAACTAATACTCAAGTCTTTAGCTGGTTTTTCAGGTTAAAAGACACGTTCCTCACCATGATTGCCTTAGTACTAGAAAGAGTGAGAAGGTCAAGGGTGGAACCAAGTTCTGGATATCTAAGAAAGTGATGGAGTGTTTGAGAGAGGACCCTAAGTGGGCACTAAGGAATTGTAGAGGAGGCTCAATGACAAGTACAAGGTGTTGATCAAATATGGCATACTATGAATAGGTAGGGAGCTAGCAATGAAGAAGATATATGGAGATTGGGATGTGAGCTTCGATAATCTTATGCATGGAAGGCTGGGGTTGAGAGGAGGTGCCCAGGGAGCTTAGTGTGCATTGACCACATCACTTTCAAAGAACAAAGAAGGTTCAGTAGGATGTTCATGGCACTTAACCATGCATCGAGGGGTTCTTGGCTGGCTGTAGGCCATACTTAGCTATCGATAGCACCCACTTGATGGGGAAGTATAGAGGACAGTTGGTGATGACTTGTGATGTTGATGGGCACAACTGGTTATACCCTATGGCTTATGGTGTCATTGATGCAGAGACATTAGAGAAATGGGTGTGGTTTATGGAGAAGTTGCAGCAAGCAATTGGAAAACCAGATGGCCTAGCAATATGTACTGACGTGGACAAGAGTATTGAATGTAGAACACTGGAGTGCATGAGGCATCTTATATCAAATTTCAAGATGAAGTCTCATGGCAAGTTGTTCGATGAGCACATGTGGCCAGCTGCATACTCATGGACAACTGAGGCTTTTAATGCACACATTGCTGCAATGCAGGCTGACAAGCCAGAAGCCATTCATTACTTGAACACTCACCATAGAAGGTTGTCTTGTAATTCACTTGACTGTTGTCTTGAATGTGTTTCAATCTAGTTTGTGGATGTCTTTTAACACATTGTATTGATGTCTTCAATGTGTCTGCAGGCTTTGGAGTAGGAGCATGTTCTCCACAACATCAAAAGTGGACTACATCACTAACAACTTAGCCGAGTGCTTCAACAACTGGATTAGCAAGAACAAAGGCCTCATGCTGTACGAATTGATGGATGAGATCAGGGGAAAGGTCATGGCCAAGTTTGATAGGAGGAGGAAGATTGCCAACAAGCTAGATACTCACAAAATACTACCAAGTCTCATGAACATGTTGTATGAAAGAAGTTGGGGACTCAACTTGGATCTACGAAGAAGTGATGACTACATAGTAGAGATCACCGAAAGATCAGCATGTATGGTTTGTTCTCTTTGTTCAATTATTTTGTCTTTGATCAAAGATGACATGGGTGTTGAATTAGTTCATTGTGTTGTTCTAAGTAGGTGGCAAACAACATATTGTTGACCTACAAGCGAAGACATGCACACATAAGGAATGAGAAGTGAGTGGCAAACCTTGCGCTCACGCTTTATGTTTCATATCATCATTGAGAGGTATGCATCTCGAGGACTGTGTTGATGAATACTATAGCATGGCAAAGTTCATTGCTGCCTATGCCCCTCGAATCCCTACACTTACTAACATTTCACAGTGGCCAACTAATACCCATGACTGCTACCTTCACCCACCAATTCTAAGGAGATCTACTGGAAGGCCTAAAAATCAAAGGTGCAAGGAAGGCTCTGAGGGGAAGGGCAAGGGAAAAACCAGGCAGCAGTGTCCTATGTGCAAGTGCTATGGACATCAATGGTAGACTTGCAAAGAGATGACACCGGAACTAGAAGCAAGAAGAGGCCACCAATTGGTAGCTCGAACAAGATAGCTAAATGCTACAAGTTGGTACTGGGATGATTCCCAAGCTCACTTTGTTGAACTCAGTCAGTTGAACTGTGTAATGGACTTGTGGCATGTTTTCTGGCATATTTAATGGACCTATGTATTGTCATGGAACTGAACATCATATTGTGTTTGATGGAACTATCATTTTGTTGAACATCATATTCTAGAAATGCCACCATTTTGCTGGAAATCATGTTCTAGAACTATAATTGTAATGGACATATCTCTAATCATGTTTGTTGCATCATGTTCTGGACTTATGCATATAATAGTTTGCTGCACATTATGTACATTTGAGCTGAAAATGGCATGTACATGATGGCATATAATAGAAATCAAATTACTTAGTCAATGCCACTGGGGAGTGGCATATAATAGAATGAAGAAAGACAAGCATCAAAGGGCAAAATGGTCTTTTCTCATACCTAAATGCCATATAGTTGACGGTAATGGCAAATAGTGGAAATAATCGCAACGTTAGTGGCATACAATAGTTATGCCTTTCGACGATAGCAATTCGTGGAACCAACCACTCTCCAATGACATACAATCTATTGTCTCTTAAATCTGCATGCATGTCTAATATTTTAAAACAAAACTAGAGATATAATGCCCTGTAAATTAGACCATATGGAACGCCTTTTTTAGCTCTTGTATACACGTACCGTTATACTGTACTATGTATAGTAGAGAGACATTGATATTAAAAATTATATCCCTCTTGCTACCTGATAAACAGTAGGGGGTGAGAGCCTTTTGGGCCTACCGCGTCAACTCAATTAGCATTTGAATGAGTTAGAGAGAGACATATGGACCTCACGACGAAAGCTTCTAAAATTACTCACACTGATCTAATTAGTTTGTGTTATTCGCTACGCCAATTATTAAATTTGCAATTTAGCTCCCCTATATCCATTTACTGACTCTGCCCCCCTGAATGCAACTGCAAAACTTACGAATACAAGACGAAGAAAAACGCATGTGAATTGGGCGTTTGATCATTTGGAATAAAAACATAGCAAATTTGAAATTTTTTATGTGTGCGAGAAAGAAAGGAAGAGGGAGATTGCATGGAACTTTCAATGGAAAATTTTCATGAGCCCTTACCCTTTTTTTGTTATCCCCAAAACCATAGGAATAGAGAGAATTTCCATAGTAATCGAATGAATCAATCCTTCACTTCAAACACCCCTAAGAAAGAAGAATTTTTTTTGTTTGCAATTTCTCTACTTTTCCTTCACTATTCCTTTGATTAAACAGAACAACCTGCATAAGGAACCGGAGGCAATTATTTGGTAGGAAAACTGAAATGGCAAATGGCGTTTTTGTCGAAACGATGGTTTTCACTACGTAGGTAGATATATCCTCAAGGACCTTTAACATATACTACTGTCATGTGAATTTTGGACGCATCTAGACCCCTAAACACTGGAAATTCCATTTTTGGCCCCCAAACCAAAAAAATTCCGGATTTGGACCCCTCCCGACCGCGCGTCCTCCGTGTGCCGCCACGTGTCCCGGTCGTGCGGTCTGGTACCGCATGACCGCACTGTTCACCCGGTCGTGCGGTACCAGACCGCACGACCGGCCTGGCTCCGCTCCGACCGCGCGTTCTCCGCTCCGACCGCACGTTCTCCGCTCGACCGCACATCCTCCCGCCCCGACCGCACGTTCTCCGCTCTGACCGCACGACCGCGTCCCCCAGCGGACGTCTCGGTTTTTGACCGCACGATTGCTATCCGAGCGCATGATTCAACTGTGGTAGGGTTCAAGTGTTAGGGTTTGCTGTGAGTATTTAGGTGTATATGTATTTATGTATTTGTAAAGTTATTTTTATAATAGAAATAATTTATGTGTATGTATGAAAAGATGTTTGAAAAAATATAAATTTCAGGTGGAGTCCAGGTTAGTGCTTGTGTAATTTTTTTTGCAACTATTAAAATTAAGAAATTTGGTTGGTAGAGTACGAACGAAATTTGTGTAAAGTAATGATTAGTGTATTTGTGATTTTCATACATTGCTGACCGTGAAAAATATGTTGAACTGGCAATAATAGTTTTCGATCATGTTATGTTGTTTTACTGGAAGCATTTTAATGAAAATTGTTTTGAGCGCAACTGTGATATGAACGATTGGACGAAAGGAAGTAAAGTGATATTGAACACGTGGGAATGAGTGCAGGAACCGTAATGTTTATAAGTTTTGTAATATTTGTAGTTGTAAATCAGAAAAAAATCTGATAAAATTGTAAAAAAGTTTATGTTGAGCATAAGTTGTAGATGCATAAAAAATTTTCATAAATTTTTTTTGGAACGATTGAGCGTAGAACGATCGATATATAAAGTGGTAAGTGGCTTTTAGGGTTTGGTATGTTTTTAGGGTTTGCAATGTCCGTGATTTGTGTATATTTTGTCAATTTTGTAGTTGTAAGATGGGAAAAAATCTGATGAAGTTGTAATAAAAATTTATGTTCAATGTAAGTTGTAGATACATAAAAAATTTTGGTAAATTTTTTTTAGGAACGATTGAGCGTAGAACGGTCAATACATAAAGTGGTAAGTGAGTTTTAGGGTTTGGTCTGTTTTTAGGGTTTGCAATCCCCGTGAGTTTGTAAGTTTTGTTGTTTTTGTAGTTGTGAAATGGTAAATAAATCTGATGAAGTTGTAATGATAGTTTATGTTCATTGTAAGTTGTGGTAAATTTTTTTAGAAACGATTGACCATAGAATGGTCGATACATAAAGTGGTAAGTTATATTTTGATGTTACAGAGAATTCGTGTAGGGTGAGAACCGGTATGTTAATATTGTGAAATGAATTGCTATGTGAATCGTTCAATACGAAAAAACGAGTAATAAGCTTATGTCAATAGAAATACACTTCATAATACAGCTGGGAGTAACATGCCGCATACATTTTTATTACATGCATAACATATAGCATGATATGCGACTAACCTACCCAAATGCATGCTACTAACCTACCCAACTGCGCGAACGACCTACTGTGTGGATCGGGGCCACTTTCCCTTCCTTGCTCGGTTGGCGTTGAACTCCTCCGCGGCCTCTTTTACCTTAGCCACAATTTCCCTCTTTCTCTCACGCTCTCTCTCGTGAGCCTCCCGCTCCCTACGCGTGCACGCTTCAAGATGAGCTTGCGTCTCGCGCTGTATACGCAGGGTGTGCTCGTGCTTGCGGCGCTCCTCCTCCAGCAACTCCTTGTCCCGTGTGACATTCCACTCCTCGAAGTCGAGGGTCCATTGGTCCGCAGGGTGGATCTCAAGATCGATCCATTTGCGGTAGGCACACAGGGGCTCCGGAGACTGTAAATACATGGGAGATATTGTTAGTGCGTGCTGTGAAGGAGAAAATGTAGTGGGAAAAGGTGCATGTGGTCGTTACCAACTGTCAATAGGTTGCGGTGTCAAAACGGCGGTTGGGGTAGTCACTGGAGTAGTTTGCGCAACCCCAGTAACGCATACCTAGGCTGATGCGGTCCTTAGATTTGAAGAACTTGCACACGTCCCCGCACCAACAAAGGGGAGGTGTCTCCCCCTCAGGTGGTAGTCGTGGCGAACACTCGGTGGGGACGTCCGGGATGGGGTTGTTGCTACGCGGGCGCTCTTTGGGGGGACCTTTCATCGTAGCACGATGGGCTTGTTCTACCCGGGCCTGTATAGCCCTTATTTTCTCTTCGCGGGCGGCATCGCGGGTGGCAGCTGGCCGTGCTATGTCACGGGTCTCCTCCCAATCCTTCACCATCTTGTCACATTGCTTCTTCTTGCCTTTGTCCATCCCGGTTGGGTGAGGGAAGCGCAGTGTAGTATGGGGTTTGGATGTGCAATGTTAGCTGGGAAATGGAATGCACACCAATTTATAGGGTCCATTTTATCTCTACTCCTACGTGTAAAGCGGGTCCGCGTGGTTGTAGCAGTGAGTAAAGATGGGAGTGCTGCGATATCACTGCAAAAAGGGCCCGTGTTGTCATGTCTTTGAGCAAAGCTGCCCTGTTTAGTCATCTCACTGAGCAAAGCTGACCTCTTGTCACAGCTGCCAGCTTTAGTAATGTCACTGCCCAAAGCTAGCATCTTTTGTCATCCCACTGAGCAAAGCTGCCCCGTTTCATGTCACTGCGCAAAGCTGGCATCTTTTGTCATCTCACTGAGCAAAGCTGCCCCTTTTTGTCTTGTCAATGAGCAAAGCTGCCCGGTTTTATCATGTCACTGTGCAAAGCAGGCATCTTTTGTCATCTCACTGAGCAAAGCTGCCTCGTTTTGTCATGTCAATGAGCAAAGCTGCCCTATTTTGTCATCTCACTGAGCAAAGCTGACCTCTTTTGTCATGTCACGGAGCAAAGCTGCCCGGTTTTGTCATGGCACTGTGCAAAGCTAGCATCTGTTGTCATCTCCCTGAGCAAAGCTGGCCCGTTTTGTCATGTCCCTGCGCAAAGCTGCACTCTATTGTCATGTCAGTGAGCAAAGCTGCCCTCATTTGTCACGTCTCTGTGCAAAGCTGCCATGTTTTGTCACATCTCAGCGCAAAGCTGGCCCCGTTTTGTCATGTCATTGCGTGACATCGTCTTATTCCGAGGTCTGTGTGACTGAGCCTGCCCCCCACAGCCTATAAAAGGGAGACATTCCTCACATAGTCCCTTGCATTGTAATCACTCACCTAGTCCGTGCTAACTCCCCCCAACTAGGCAATGAGTTAGCTCAGCAGCTCTTCGCATACACCCACGGTGATTTGCCCGAAATGCAACATGATTGTTAGATGTAAGACCTCACAGACGGCCTCGAATCCTGGGCGGCACTACTACAAGTGCCCCTATCACTCGGTGAGTAAGATTGTTTCGGGTTCATTCAAATCGTGGTGGCATGTTTAAAAATCTTCTTCTCATTTAATCGCAGGAAGCCCCCGGTGGTTGCCGATTCTGGGTGTGGGAGGATGAATGGGCACTAGGACAGACATTGTTCGCCAGGAGAGAGTTGTCGTGGGGGGTTGCAACCCCGTCGGGATGCGGCATCGTTTCGACAGACTAGAGTGGAAGATAAATTTAATGTTGTGTGCTATTTTCTTTCTTGTGTTTATTGTTATCCTCAAGTTGTAGTGCTGGAGGTTCTCCTCATGTATGCTGGTAATGTTTTATGCTATGTTGTCGTCAAGCTATTTTCTTTCTTGTGTTTCTTGTGTTTGTTGTTATCGTGTCTTCTCCCGCTGGGGAGTTAATGTATGTATGTGTAATGCATGCTGTGAGGTACAGTGCCCATATGCGTGCATACTTGTCATAGTGGAATGAAGCCTTAATCGTAGTTTAAATAATTTCATAAGCACAGTACAATACGAAAACAGAAAAAGCTGCCTCGTGTTGTCATCTCTCTGTTGGTTGTATGCCCTAGTAAATCAAAGAAGTAAGAGCAACCCTTTTATACAGGAAACCATCTTTGAACATCAAACCATGAAGCACTTCGAAAACATCACCAGTCTGACGATCACGCCTCATTTCAATAGGATCAATGACATTATGGAAACAGTGTCAAAGCCTAGTCAGAAACAAATGATAGCAGAATGCAAATAGGCAATAGGCACCGCAGGGTTTCACGCATGTCATAATTTTGCACTGTAACACCACAGGCCTTCTCAGCTTCAACAAAAACAAATCTCTCTGAGCTCTCCTGATCACAGGCCTTCTCTGCAGGCTCTCGTTTTGTATTCTTGGAGCTCGAAGTGGCAGGCTCTCTTTGTACATAGCAGAGATATAATCATAGAATGTAGCAATGGAAACAAGTAAGAAAAATGAAAAACCAAGTAATAAAGCTTGAAAATGTACCGTGTCTTGGGAGGTGGTGGTAATTCATGACACAGAAAAAGCTGCCCCGTGTTGTCATCTCTCTGAGCAAAGCTGGCCTCGTTTGTCATTTAACTCTGCAAAGCTGGCATCTTTGGTCATGTCACTGAGCAAAGCTGCCCCGTGTTGTCATCTCTCTGAGCAAAGCTAGCCTCGTTTGTCATTTAACTCCGCAAACCTGGCATCTTTGGTCATGTCACTGAGCAAAGCTACCCTGTTTTGTCCTTTCATTGCGCAAAGCTGGCCTCTTTGGTCATGTCACTGAGCAAAGCTGCCCCGTTTTGTCATGTCACTGCGCAAAGCTGGCATCTTTTGTCATCTCACTGCGGAAAGCAGTCGTCTTTTTCATTTTTGATCACTGCAGTAATCTCTCTCGTTTGGTATAAATAGCACGGTTGGGGTCCCATGACATGCTACGCAGAGAACTCTGTAAATCGAACAAAGAAGTACCTTGTCTTTCGTGGCGAAACATACCATGTCGGAACCCGAGGGGCCATTCGGATTTGGGTCACCGAAGGAAGACCTTCCGTTCGAAAGGAGGGAGATCATCGGTCCACAGTACCGCTTGATACCAAGCCGGCGTGCTCAACCGGCGTGGCCGAAATGCAGACATAACGATTACGCGGTCGTGCAGGTCCTGGATGGCCCGTTCGATGGCGGGCGACGTTTCTTCCGCTGCCCACGCTCCGGGATACAAATTACTAATAGTACAATTTTTGTTATTGCTTATGGACCCTCCATGTTTACCGTTATTTCCCGCAGATGGCGAAATGCGACTTTTCCCGCTGGATCGACCCTCCTCACGAACGGTATATTGTCTGTTATGTGGATACATTATGGGATAGAATATTGGAGTTTGAGGACCGAATCGAGACTCTCACTGAGGAGAACAATGACCTCCGCCAACAGATGCAACGCGAGAGGGGCAACGAGGAGGTCGTGAACATAGGAAGCTCGTATGATCCCACATGTTGCTGCGCGAACCCTAGTTGCATATGTGCGTGCCACTACCACGACGGCCAGCCACGTCCGAGGCGGCCCCCTCAGCAATTCTCCAGTTGGGTGGCACGAGGCTCGTTTGGCATATAGACAACGAGGTGTACGGTTGTGTTGTATTTTAGTTGTTGTGTTCGTTGGTGTGTTGATGGTTGTACTACTTGCTACATTTCATGTACGTGCAATGTATGTGTTGTTTCGTGTTGTCATTGCCTGATGCCTTCTTATTATGTGGGTTGTCCCGTGTTGTCATCTCTCTGTTGGTTGTATGCCCTAGTAAATCAAAGAACTAAGAGCAACCCTTTTTATACAGGAAACCATGTTTGAACATCAAACCATCAAGCACTTCAAAAACATCACCAGTCTGACGATCACGCCTCATTACAATGAACTCATTATGAATCTCGTCGTCGTCTCGTCGGTCGCCGGATGTGATCCTCCGAGAAGGTGAACCGGTTAGGCGAGTGCGGTGCATCTCGAAGGTCATACTGGGAGGCCTGCGTCCGAGGTGGTCCTGCGTATGGCTGCGTGGGATCTTGCGTTGGTGTCCCGAAAATAGCGCTGAGCCATTCGGTCGACGAGGGGTCTATGGGCTGCTGAGATGGTACAGGTGAATCAGGACATGGGCAGCGATGTTTGTAATGAATCTTAATATCACAAGGCATTTACCTGGGTACTCTGAAAAGTGGATGACCCACCGTGAACGTCATGGCCCTGTTGCTCCGAGTAAACCTGCATTTTTTTGCGAGTGCGATTAGATGGCTTTGAAATAGACATATTTAGCTTAGTACGTTACTGCATACCGGGGTATGCGGCTGTCGAAATGACGATGTCGACGGGTAGTCGCACTTGTACTCGTGCGATGTGAAGCCTTGATAGGTCTGCCCAAACCACCTGTCCCAGTCTTGTAGGTTGGACTGCACGCTACGGGTTGATGGGGCGATGAACGATGGCATCCCCCCTCTGGTTGATGGGGCGAGTCAGGGTCACTCTCTGGAGTGGGCCCCCGTCTGCCTGGAGAGCGCGGTCGCTCCTCCGTCGGCCTCCGTGATGACGATGCCCGTAGCAACGTGCTATCCTGTCGCAATTGCTGCAAGACGAACATGTGGTTAGACATAAATGGTAAATGAGTGGATGAACAAATAGTTGGCAATTGTCCAACCGCCGGTGCGAAGCGCGTGGAGGCCGAGCAAGCGTAGCTGGGCCGACTCTCGGACTGCAATGGACGCGACGACGATGGACGTGCTGATGGTGGTGCTGACGGCGGCGCGGAGGGGGGTGGTGGTCCCTGGCCACGTCCGCCACCGCGTGTAGCAACAACGTCATCTCGGTGGCGACCACAACTCAAGGTCCGTATCGCAGCCCTGGCGTCATCGTAGATGCTGCGCATCGAACTGGCCCACCGATCAGCCGTATTTGACTTCCTACGGTGTATGGACTGCGCAGCCTCGTCTTCGATACGATGCAGGCGGTCCAACTGCAGTGAAACAAACAGTTAGTTAAAACGTAATCCTGCACTGTTTAATGACATACTAATCTCGTACCGCCTGGTCGTGCCGTGCCGCTAGATGACGGTCTGGACCTGCCTGTATAGCGGCCTCGTGAACGACCTCAAGTGGACGCTGTGGCGGCTCCCCAGTAAGCCTAGTGCGCGTGCGTGGAGCGTACCACTCAAGGTATGTCCTATGCGTCGCGGGGTCGTCCGGCCGTGTCTCGTCCACAACCATCGTATCCACCTGGTCACGCCACATGTCTATCCATGGTCACTGTGTGGCTCTCTAGTCTTCTGTCGCTCGCCCTCTCCTCGATTGCCTGCAAGTTCATTGAGACATTACACAATTAGTAGGGGCACAGACTAATGCATTAATTAAATTTATGGTGTAATGACATACCGGTGGGTGCTGTGTGCAAGAGGGCGTCCTGGCATGGGGGGAACATGCTGGTACAGTCCGAACTGCCTCATGACTCGGTGTGGGTTGTATGGCTCGACGCAGACGCAGTGCGAGAACACCAAGTGGCAGGTCGTCAACCAGTACGTGTGATCCTGCCCGCACTGAGATGACAACACGTGGGGGGCCGTGTCAAAAATGAACCGTGCAGTCCATGGCCACCAGACTATATCGCCCTGGCCCAGAATCTCGAACCTGTTGTAGAAATCCGTGTACGCACGTCTCGGTCTGTCCCTGGCCCACCTCAACTGATCATGTGTCCAACGGGTACCCATTGTGGGCCCATCTATGGGGTCGTCACCACCACCGAGGCCGTAGAACTGCGGGCTGAGGTCATAAGGGTGCACAACACGACCAAAGGAAGGCATGCCAACGGGGAAGTGTTCCCACGACCACAACTGAAGGAGAAGGTAGCAGACGGCTAGGACCGGCTCGCTGGCCGTGGTACGCTGCGAGGCGTCACACAAGCCTCGGTATGTGGTGCTAAGAAATGCTGATCCCCAGCTATACTGTGGCACATGACCAGGCCAGCCATCCGCCAATGACTCCGCTAGGTGTATGTAGCTAGGCTGCACGGAGTCTCCAGTGGTGCTAGGGAAAAAGACCCACCCGAACAGATATAGAAGGTACGCAATGAAGTGCGTCCACACCTCCTCATCTGCGTGTGCAGGACAGGTCATGTACCGACGAAGCCATCCATGTGGCACACTGGCTGCGTTGTCTAGGATCGGATGACCGAACCGGTGACCCAGACGGACCTTCCAATCTGCTGCCTTTGGGGGTGGCACTACAGCATCACCACGGACGGGTAGACCTGTAAGCATCGTTACATCCTGCAGAGTAACCGTCATCTCCCCCCAACGGAAGTGGAAGGTGTGAGTCTCCGGCCTCCATCGATCAACGAGAGCGGACAGCAGCGGCGCATCATACTGGAACGCATGTGGTAGATCCAACATGCGGGCAATGGGCAGCAGCCCGGTGTCCCGCAGTAGTGGGATGTACCGCTGGTTGAGATGCCAGTTCTCTCGGGGGGCCCTAGGACGAAGCAAGGAGGCCCTCGTGCATCCCCCGACGACCACATATGGCATCGGTGGTGCTCATCCCAACGGGGGTCTAGCAACTCGAACGCCATGTCCTGCCAAAGAAGGATAACAAGTGAGTCTAAATTTATAACAAAATATGCAACAAATGACAACATAATTAACAACAAATGTAACGATAGGGAAACGTACGGAATGTACCAAAACATACATAAATTGTGCACATAATTCCCTGTAGTGCATGTCTACCCCGTAGGAATAGAACTCTGCACTCCAAGTTGCATACAAGTGCCGCATGTCGTAGTACCTGGAGATGTACTGTGCCGACGCCTGGTGCCATACAGCGCAGGCCGCATACACATAGGAGCATGGCTTGTGTAGAAGCTGGGGCTTGTTGCAGGTGCAAGATGCTTTCTCATCAATCGTGCATACCTGCTTGCGCTCCCCTCTAATATGACCTATGACATACTTCTGCCTGAGGCGGACCTCAAACTTCCTCCTTAAGCCATCAATGGGCTGAGCAATGTGGGATCGACCCTTCTCCATCTTCCTGTCCATGAAGGCCTGCGTGACCTCAGAGTATTGCTTGTTTTCATCCAGGTGCTTCTTCGCCATCATGGCTCTATTCACAAAGTACCCGACGGTACGGTTCCGAGTCTCGCCCACGATTGCCGTGATCGGCAGGGATCTGACCCCCTTCAACACACTATTGTAAACCTCGGACATGTTGGTCGTCATGATCCCATACCTTGCCCCACCGGTGTCGTGCAACAAAGACCACATTTCCAAGTCAGGTGCATTGGATTGAACCCATTGTGTGAATACCCCGACTCTTGTGGAGCCCCCCTCCACGGCCCTTGCTTCTGTATGCACATGCTTGGTAGCCTCCTGATCGAGCTGCCTCCACAAAGTGTCGAACTTTCGCTTCTGATTCTGCATGCATAGCTTCTTGAACATCTTCATTAGTTCCTTGCTACGGAACCTTCTGTGGAAGTTCGCTGCAATATGCCTTATGCACCAACGGTTCTTCACATCATTCCACTGGAAGGGGGGCTGTGTCCCATTCTGCAATGTTCGCAACGCGACAGCAAGCCTGCATTGCGGTCGGAGATAAGGCACACTTCAGGGCGTTCTTGCACTATGGCATGCTTCAAATTGCAAAGGAACCAAAGCCAGCTATCCGTATTCTCGTTCTCCACAATTGCAAATGCCACTGTGAGTAACTGGTCATTTGCATCGGCTGCAACTGCGGTGAGAATAGTACCCTTGTACTTGCCGGATAGGAACGTCCCAACTATGGTTAGCACTGGACGGCACCACCTGAAACCTTGTATCGCCTGATGGAAGGCCCAGAACACTCTGTCAAGAATGAAACAATTCTGGCCCTCCGTAGGATGAACCCTCTCCTGCTTGTTTATGTACGTGCCTGGGTTTGATTGTGCAATTTAGTGCAGCATTCTTGGGACCAAGTCGTACGCCTCCTCGTACGTCCCATACATACGGTGCAGCACCTTTCGCTTCGCCCGCCATACCTTCTTGTAGCTCACTTCGAAGCCTGCCGTGTTCGCTACTTCTGCCATTAAAACCTTCGGGGCAATGGACACATCCGCCTGGATGAGGTGCGTGACCAGCTCCGCAACATACGATGATGTCATGTTGCGATGTCTATGTACTGGCCCCGCAAGCTCGCAACTGTGATCTTGCAGCACCGTTATCCGGAACTCCGTGCCAACGCTCTTGTACCGTTGTGCACGAACTTTGCCAGGACAGGACCCGTCGACACACTTCACAACGTACGTGTCCGGCTTTGACTTGTGGACCCGATATGTCCGGCTTATGTTGACGGCATGTCTAGCAATAGCCTGCTGGACAGCACTCTTATTACGGAAGCACTGCCCCAAAAAGAGTGCGCCCTTGCTGAACCCCCATTCTCCCCCTCTGCCTGTGGCAGAACTAGGGCTGCCGCTGCGTTGTCATCCAGTCTTGACGATATGTACGCACCGTCTGTGGTCACAACACGACTTACCACCCCTCCAGTTGCACCTTCGCCATCCTCGTCCTGTCCAGAACTGCCTGTTTCCACCTCCTCGCTGCCCTCTTCTTCCACCTGGTCCCCAAGATACTCATGACAGTCAATACGGGCGGCCCACCACCTCTGGTCCACACCTTCGTTGGCCTGGAAATTCTCCACACGCCTCCTGAAGTCTTCATCACCCACTTCCTCGCCCACATGTTCTCCCGCAGAAGCGTCTTCATGACCGCCGGAGATGAACCCAGACTCTACATCTCCACCAGCGGCATCAGAACCAACCATGGCGGATGATTCTGCCCTCTCCACGAACTCGACATACACCATTGGCTTGGCATATATCGCAGCATCAGGGTTGCACACGACCTCCATGTAGTTCGCCCATGAGGCGTCATTGGTCACCTTCAGAAGTTGCCATATGCTCTCCCTTCCATCACCCACCATTGAGGCATAGACTGCCTCGATCCGTAACTTCTTCCTTACGGTGTGTCGATCGAACGCCGAATGGATACACCTCCGTAGCTCAGACAAGCTCATGGCGTTCAAACCGGGTGCCCGGATCACGGTCCGGTCGCAATTTGACAGGTCCGCCCCATACGCCCCATCGCGTACGAGACCACTCCCATAAAACACGAACAATTGTTGAATGTCAGCCATTGCGTACCTAATATAAGTGCATAATCAACCATTTTAGTACACAGCATGTAACAATCGTACCATCTAATTAACAGTTTCGATTAGTATATGTTTTGTATTTCTAAATCTACGATTTATTTGTAACTATTTTACTTTCAAATTGTACCATACATCAAATTAAATATTCATATCATTTTTATTTCCATCAAATGACCTTCATACTACGGTCATTCACTAAGCATACTAATTATACAAATTGTCTCTAATCTAACTACTATAAATTTACCACCTACAAATGCTCCAACATAAATATTTACTTTTTCAACACTTACACATTATTTACACTACAATCTTTTCTAACTTTAACTTAATATAGTCTTTATGTAGCTCTACCATAACTTTCTATGACTGCTATTATATTTTAATTCTAATCTACCAAATTTATTTCTAATTTATTTTTACCACCTACCGCACTGTATGTAGTTCTTCCCTAAGCGTACTAATCATATGCTTCTAATCCTAGTACTATTGTTATCACCTACAATTGCTCTAACATAAATATGTATTTTCTCAATGTCTACACACTACAACTTCATATTTTCCACCTAACTAAAACTACTTTACAGTACGTATGTTCACAAAAAAAGGAAAACACTATATACACTACAATACATCATGCCTAACATATGCAAGATTTGCTATACATACATAGCGTATAAAAGATTGGCATAAAATAACAGTAACACAAGATGGTTTCCTTAATTAAAGCCTAATGACATACATAAAATTATAGTTGCACGGGCACAAAACTTACCTCTTGTTGATGCTCACGAGACGATCTACAACTTTTGTACTTGCCAAATCCGCTGATTCCAAACGAAAACAACTCAACTCTTCCGGCTTTCGCTCCTCACTTTTCTTCACCAAAAATTGTATAAGCCTACCAATTATACAAATTGCATGTAATCTATCTACTGTTGCTATCACCCACAAATGCTCCAACATAAATATTTACTTTTTCAACACGTACACATGTAAGCACGTATGTTCATCAAAACATAACTACATTACACTACGTAACTTCAACAAATAAATACAACATTTTCTACACTACAATGCATCATGCATCATGTTTACCTACACCATACACACCGTATTGGCTTATAAGAATATTAACGAAACACGGTTCCCCTAATTATTGGCTAATGACATTCACAGAAAAATACTTGCACGGGGCCAAAAATTACCTCTTCTTGAAGCTCAGAAGATGATCTACAACTTTCGTATTTGCAAAATCTGCTGACTCCAAACAAAAGCAACTCAAAAATCTGAGTTTCCACTCTTTCTTTTCCTCCCTTCACTCCCTCTCTCGCTCTGTGTTTGCTTCCACTACAAACCAGAAGACTTCACCGCATGCATCTGCTCACCAAGTGAGCTCCAAACCATTTTATTGCGAACACTCCTCACCCATTCAGCAAAATTTTGGGGGGGCCATATCACATACTACTGACGCGTGTATGAGCTGCATGCAAAAGAGGCCAGCCCGTGATGCGCTTTCGGCGGAAGGATTAGACGCGCGGTCGGCAGAGGAATCGCGCGCTCGGGAATCATTCATGCGGTCGGAGGCGGGGTCGTGCGGTCAGAGGCGGAGACGTGCGGTCGGGAGATGTTCGGTGCGGTCGGGAGGCGATTGGTGCGGTCGGCAGTGGGTCGTGCGGTGTGGTACCGCACGACTCGTGAACAGTGCGGTCGTGCGGTACCACACCGCATAACCGGGGGCACGTGGCGCAACGCGGTGAACGCGCGGTCGGGAGGGGTCTAGAAATGGAAATTTTTTCGTTTGGGGCCAAAAATAGAATTTCGGGCATCCAGGGGTCCACATATGTCCAAAATTCCTGTCATGTTGCTGAGAAAAACCACGTGTAAACATAGTGTGCGTTTTGGTTGCGCGCAGCTAGGGCAGTTGGGCCGCTGTAGGCTTGGCGCTAGTCTAAAACAGCCTGCATGAATATTGGGTCTATTCTTGTGGGCTCACTTTATTAGTTTAAGTAACAGTAATTACTAAAAATAAGTTAAAGTCAAAAGCAGATTAAAACGTCTAAAAGAATGAGTCATTATTTTATCATACATCCCTGCTAGGACATATTTGTGTAATATTATAATTTAATTAATCTATTATTATATTATTAGAACGATGTTAAATGGAAAATATGTAGATTGTTTATCTAGCGGATCCTAATAAGATAAATATCAAATACAACTCTATTTTTTAAGATATCTAATTGCGTGGGCAATATAACTACTTTTTACTGTATATAAATTTAAAAAAGTATTATAAAGCAGACCGGGCAAAATCACTATATCATCAAATAAAAAAGAGCACAGGAAGTAGTTGGAGTGTTCCCTGAATTTCTTAAGAGAATTGGGCCACGAGAGGGGACCAGGGGCATGGCATAAGATGTATAGGCGTATAGTAGATGGGCCCCTAGCCCAAGGTGCGTTTCCGCCGCCTTCGTCCTCGACAACTCCACCACCAACGCCGGCAATTCCTCCTCCCACGCCCCCTACGGCCTCACCCTCCGCAGCACCGCCACCGCCGCCGCCTGGGAGAAGACCTCGCCTCCTGCCCCCCGCCGATGCCCCCAGCGACCCCGCGCTGCGGCGTTTCAAGGAGGACATGGCCATCCTCCCTGACCACCACCGCGGCATTGACGAGTTCCGCGACGTGCCTGTGGAGGGCTTCGGCGCAGCGCTCGTTGCTGGCTATGGCTGGTCGGAAGGTAAAGGTATTGGTAGGAACAACGCCAAGGGGGTAGCAAGGTTGTTGAGTTCAATCGCCGCGCCGGCACAGTTGGGCTAGGGCTACAACCCCTCTGAGGCCGACCCGAAGAAGGCTCACTCTGGCGAATGGATTGTCGGTGGAAAAATGTGGCAGTGAACGGCATTGCAAAGAAGCAGTTGGGGTCGATAATTTGACATGAGGATAAGGATGGATGAGGGGTGGGAGCAGGATATGCTTGAAACATTTCTGCCATAGTGCCATGGAGGCATGGTGCTCGTGTTCGTGCTCGTGCTCTTGCTCTGTGGGGGAGCAATGGATGGCCTTTATGGAGGAGAGGATAGGAATACAGAGGCGACCAGAGTGATGTGGTATGCAGATAAGGACATGATTCGAGTACATTTGAGACCTGGAGTTGCTCGGTACTGGTTCATTTTTGTCCAGAGGAGCAGACATTTTCCCAGGAGCTCTTCTGTAATGCTAGGTAATTAATATATATGTTTCTTCTCAAATGATGAAATTTTAGTTATTGCTTGGATGTGAAAAACAACAAACTGGTAATTTTGCTTTACAATAACTTTGATTTTGTAACTTTTCTATGTAATTGTTGTAATCCTTGCACCACCTGACAGTGTTCAAGAAGGCGGCCGCCGTGCCTTGGCCCTAAGTCAGGTGCCTAGGCGGCAAGCCGACTATGTGGTCCAAGGCGGGTCAAAGGCGCCCTGGGCGGCCTCGACGCGGCGGCCTCCCAGGTGGATGCGTCGGTGGAGTGGGTGACTAGGGTGGTGAGACGGGCGACTAGCAGGGTGAGGCGGTGACTGGAGGGGGATTAAGTGGATTAGGCTTACCAATTGCCACCCAGTCGACACGCCACACGGGAGATAGGGTTCCCACACGGGCGCATGTAGAGGTGGGACTTGGGCCGGGCTTCTTTGGGCCAGCCCGAAGCACGGCCGGCACGGCCCGGCCCAAGCACGGCCCGGCCCGACACGTGGCGGGCCGTGCCGGCACGGCACGAACGGTGGGCCGGGCTGGGCTTCAAAATCCGGCACGGTGGGCGGCACGGCACGGCACGACAGATCGGGCCGTGCTCGGGCCGGCACGGCACGAAGAGCACGGTTGGCCAGAAACTATTTAAAATTGATTTCTTAACTATAGTAAATTGTACTCGTGACTCTCCTTGAGCTTTTCTATTTGACTAGTTGGGTAGGCCTATGCTAGATTGTCGGGCGATGTCCACGTACGCCATAGTCTAATTTGCACCAAGATATGCATTCCATTAGACTAGATGACCAAGTTCGAAGGTGAAATGGCATGAGACAATAGAATTGAATTTTAAGTAGGTTTTTAATAAGGCGGATACAAGAGAAAGTAAGATAGCGGCTACCGCTACCGTTGTCGTTGTCGCTTTTGTCGTGTATAGTTACTTTGGGCTGGGCTTGGGCTGGCACGGCACGAACACCGGCACGGTGGGCTTTGGGCCGTGCTTGGGCCTGGCCGAAGACGAGGCGGGCCGGCACGGCATGGCACGACGGGATGACTGGGCCGAACCGGCACGGCACGAAGCGGCCCAAAGCACGGTGGGCCTGGGCCGTGCCGGCACGGCACGGCCCAATTCCCACCTCTAGGCGCATGGGAGGGATCCCTGCCTCTGCTGCCTCCTCCAGCTCGCCGCCGGTGGAATCGGCCGCCACCGTCATAGAAACGAGCTCCCTTCCGCTGGATCTTCCACCTCTGCCTCCGTCGCTACATCCTCCCCAACACTGTCGTCTGGTACTTACTACCACCTCCCCTCCACCCTCACCTCCCGTCGATTGGCGGTGTTCGGCGTCGAGATTTGCTGTCCATGGCAGCGGATTAGGCGGCAGCGACTTGGGGTGGTGTGGTCTATGGGGATGAGAGGAGAGAGATTAGAGGGGACGATGTGTACATGTTGTGTGGTTGTGTGCGTGGAGATGAGAGGAGAGAAAGAGATTAGAGGGATGTGTGCGTGGAGCCGTGGAGATGAGATGGGAGAGAGAGATTAGAGGGATGTGGGGAGGAGGCTTGAATAGGGACTGAATCTAGGCCGCCTCCTCACTAATGCGTCTTGGGTTGGGCTAGAAAGGATAGGCCTAATATGTGCTACTGTGTTACTGTTGGCTAAGTTGGCTGTCAATTTCGCAAGCATATACCAAGTAGCAAGCAGCCAAGTCAGCCGCCTAGGCCCCACCTAGTCTCCGCCTAGGTAGGCTAGGCACTAGGCCCCAGCTTGCCGTCCCCTTAGCGCTTAGCGCCACTGGCGGACCCAGGGCCCGGCGACCCTGGGCCCCTGCCCGGGCTCATCTCCTATAGGGGCACGCCACTGCATGCGGGCCTGCTTGCGGCGATCAATCGAGAAAGGGCGATGGCAATGCGGCGCCGATCCCCAGGACTGTTGCTGTTGCTGCAAAAGAGAGCCACAGAGAAGAAGAGGAATATTTGGGAGTTCGATCAAGAAAGGGCGATGGCAATGCGGCGCCGATCCCAGGACCGTTGCTGTTGCTGTAAAACAGGAGAACATATAGTATAAACTCATTTTTATAGTACACTTATTGTATATTTAAACTAAAAGGTTATAATAAATTCTAAAAATTTTTTAAATGTGCTTTATAGTTTACTCCACATATATATAAAATTTTAAGTTTAAATTCATTCTATATTAAAATTACCAAAAAGTGAAAATTCTGATAAATTTATCAGAATTTACTCCACATATGTATAAAATTTTAATTTCAAATTTATTGTATGTTAATAGTATCAAAAAGAGAAAATTCTAACATTTATACAATGAATTTGAACTTCCAAGCTGCTGCCGTGAATTATAGGGGCACGGGGATATAACGCAGTAGCGCTAGCAAATGCGCGACGACGGAAGCGAGGCGTTCTTCATCCAGGCTCGTCAAATTCTCTGGGTCCGCCACTGCTTAGCGCCTACTTGAACACTGCTACCTGAAGAGGCACTAGATGACTTCAAAGTGGTTTTGAAGTGAGCTTTTTGGATGCTAGTTGCTTGCTCAATGCTTTGCCAATGGGAAGTCTAATACTAACATATGGTGGCATTGCGTAGTCCTTCAGCACCATTACCAGAAACACCCAATGGACCAAAATCATAATATTTCATTATAATTTGACACTAAAGCATTAACATTTTTAATGCTTAACAAGAGGGAAAACTTGTGCAAACCAAATTCCTTACATGGAATATTAAACAAGAGTTCCATGAAGAAAGATGTCAACCTTCTTTTTTTGCATCCTAGGCTTCATCTATGGCTTAGCCTTTGATAGCCTGCTCTTTCAGTCTTAAGGTAATTGCTTATTAGAGCAGTAGTAAGCGGAGACATGGAATCCATGTTGCTTCGTTTAACATGAATAAGAAAGATACTATATAGGCCCTAATCCATTGTTGCTCGACTTTTAGCATACAACCAATAAATTAATCCTACTGTGAACATAAAAATCTGAAAAAACAAATAGGGAACACATTTCTTCCTTGATGAATGATGATCATATCCTTGCACCATTCTGCACCGCTTGATGTGTCATCACTCACCAACATTCAAATCATGGATTCCAATTCATCCTTGGAGATCCACAAGCACTCCTTTTGCATGATGTCTATCCCATGCTTTGAAAATACTGTAAAGCCACTTCTTCTTGTACTTTTTATAATAAAATTACTTCAAACTGTGAACTGTAGTTCTGCATATTTTAACATAAAACTGTGAAAACACTACTGCAATGTTACAACACTAAAGCGCTAATGTAATAGCTGAACAAGAGACAGATGCCTAATCTCACCCGCAAGTCATATTCAGGAAACAGAAAATAATTGCAAGAGGATGGGAAAAGAAATTTTGGTAGGACAATTAGTGTCAGAAAAATTGGTAGGAAGGTTTATATATATATATATATATATATATATATATATATATATATATATATATATATATATATATATATACCTATATGTACCTATATGTACCTATATATATGTATACCTATATGTATGTATATATTTGTATACCTATATGTGTGTGTGTGTGTGTATATAAACACACACGTATACACACATATATATACATATACATATATGTTGTAGGGGTGGCCCCCACCTAAGCCCAACAGGCCTGTTAAGAGGTTGTAAGGCCCGAAATGGGACATGTATAATGACGAAAGTGCCCCTGAGGGGGATGTTTAGATGTAAGGGTATCACTGTAAAAACACTCCCCATGGGGATATATATATACATGATACAGGCCATGGGAAAAACCCTAAGCCATTGCTCACCTAACTCTCCACTACCGTACTCTCTCTCTCTGTTTGGTCTGTAGCCACAACAACATACATATACATATACACACATATACGTATACGTATAGGATGCTGAAATAGGGCACCATAGTGTCTGGGCACCAAACCTCCCTGCCTTTGGATTGCTTTTAGATGCGTGCAAGTGTAATGATATATAATATATTAGGCAAACCCGTTAACATTCATTAATTCAAAAAGACATCAATTTGGAAAGAAAGTTAGATTTATCATGCTGAATCAATCATGAATGGAAAGGTCTTAATCATGATGAAAAGTCCCAATCATAGAGCCTGGACACATGGTGCCTCTGTTTATATATATATATATATATATATATATATATATATATATATATATATATATATATATATATATATATATATATATATATATATATATATAAACAGAATCTTATGTATGCTCTTGAGCTCTTCTAACAAAATTTCCATGCTAAGGTAGCCATTTTCGTATTTTTCTCAACAATGGATTGCCAAACACAATATAGAGAGAAAAAAGATAATAAACAAATGCAATATAATTAAATGTTGTCATTGTTGCTAACTTATCTTACATACTTGTTGGCCAGGCATCAACTTATCTTACATATTTGTTGCCCAGGCATCAAGGGTTTCAAATATTTTGCTTGTAAAATCTCTATCTGGCTGTGTTTTATACACCACTATAATTTCCGGATGAGTTGTTAAAGACCTCTAAACAAACTATTTTATGCCCTGATAAATGTACTACTTCGTATAAAGCAAACTGTACTAAAATTACTAGACTTCTGGGAGCATCAACTTTTACCTATCACATATAGGTCATACTCATACCTATCTTGAACCATTTAAATGCACTTTACGTCCAATTCTTTATTTTCAACCTTGTTAGTATGAAAGAAAAGAGACAAGTATACTGTTTCCCAGATTCTATTTTGTTCACCATCCATTTTTGCCAACATGCATAATCTTGTGCATACCACTAAAGAAGTGTTGGGTCTGTTCTTTGCAGCTTCTAAAAGCGGCATTACCTTTTGCTACAATACCTAACTTTCAAACGGAATATTTTCTCAAGATGGGGTCTATAAGTTAATTGTAGTACACGTTAAAAGTCCAACATCTGTACCAACCAAACTCACAAGCGAGTATCTTTCTCCGTAATCTCTATCGCGAACAGTCCAAAATTCAAAAATTTCAACCAAAAGTCATGAGCCAAAAAGAGAACAAGCCCATTATTTCTTTTTCAGACATATTAAAATAATTGTAGAGAAAGTATAATATGATACAAATATTTTGGGGCGATATGTATGTAACACCCCGACCCTACACAGGGCCCAAGATGCAACCACCACATACTTACCATTTCAAAAGTGTTGCTAATCCAACTTTTAGCAGCACCTTCACTGATTTTATGATTACCCACAGGGAGCAAACAACAAATAAATATCGGATAATCGCAATAAGCCAACTAACTTTATATTGCACGAACCCAAACATAAACAGACATTAGGCTCCACGACCATGGAGGCCCACCACCACGGCTTGCAAGCAAACTAAATCAAACGGCGAGCCACAAAAGACTTAGCACTAGATTAAACATAAAAGCTCAGTGTAAGGCTAAACTGATATTTTATATGTGTAGTGCCAAAAGGACTCTTTCTATTTCATGCATGTCGCCATCATTCACCTAAAAACAATGACAAAGTAAGGGTGAGTACGGAGACTCAGCAAGCACACGATAAAACAGTAACATCACTTCAGCAATTCAATCGACTTCGCGAACTGTAAGCTGTAAATCAACTCTATGACTGTAAACTGTAAATTAAGTCCGTAACGATAAACTGTAAATCTATTCTATGTCTGTGAACTGTAAATCAATTCTACGACTATGAACTGTAAACTGTAAATCAAGTTTATGTTTGTAACTGTAAATCAAATCTGTAACTGTAAACTGTAAATCAAATCTATAACTATACACTGTAAATCAAATCTGTAACTGTAAACTGTAAATCAAGTCTATATCTATAAACTGTAAATCAAATCTGTAATTGTAAACTGTAAATCAAACATGTAACTGTATCGCTTTCTTTGTCACTTTCATGCAATGCAGTACCATGCAATGCATCTATAATGCAATTGTAATACATCTGTAACTGTAGCTTATATCGGTATAGCGGAGGGTACACCCGTCGATATCACCCTCTCCCTCCATCCCGTGGAGGTGCCTATCTCTGTAGGTCTTATTTAAGAGCACTCTGACTTGGCTCACCGACTTGTCATATGACTTTCTCACCGACTTGGCTCTTATGCATTTTGCATGATGCAATATGCTTCAAATGTGGATGTCTAATCATAAGCGGTACTCATCAAGGTATGATTAGCATATAATCATATGCATCATCTCATAAATACTGTAAATCATGGCATGGAAATACGAATAACAAACATTCACCATAATTTACTATTCTGCCATGCACTTGCCTGTTAACCTGGCGGACGGTGCGTGAACGGCACTAGACTCGAACTACCACCTAAACAAGTATTAACTGTTTTAATTCGTTGCTAATGCAATACATTCATATACGAACAAATGACATCGCTCTAACGTCCAACCCGACATAACCAAGTCCTGTACGACCGGGCAACTTCCCATTGTCCCGGTGCTTAACCAATCTGTAAATTAGCGATTTCATTATTTATACTCGCCGATCTTCTACACGCTTAATCTCACTTTAGTCGATCACACTATTGAACCTAAATTTATTCTCTCCTCCCTTTCCTGCCACGGATTAACCAGATCAACAGTGGTAGCGCCGATTTCATCGTTCAGGCATTCATTTTAATAAACAATATCTTAATGGCCATATGAATCAATTCTAATTATTGGCATATTAACTTATGCACAACTCGGTAAAATAAGTATAGAGAAGGGTTTTTGAGGTATTACCGTGGCCCTAAACAACTGGAGCGGGGCACTAACTTCCTTTCCTTGGCCGGATCTGACAGATCTGGCAGTGGGTCAGATTTTCCTTCTCTTTTATTTTCTTTTCCTCCTCTCTCTTCTTTTTCCTTTCTCCCTCTTCTCTTTTTTCCCACGACCGGCTCTCTCCTCTTTTCTTTTCTTCCTCTTCCTTTTTCCTTCGTTGACCGCGCTCCCTTCTTCCTTTTCTTTCTCCCGATAGGCTGGCTCCCTCCTCTCTCTCATGGCTGTCACCCTCTCCTCTTCTTCACCCGGACGGCGACCCTCCTTATCCTCCTCTCGGCTGACCGGCCCTCCACTCTCGTGGAGTGGCGGCGACAGCAGGGGCGGGGAGGTGAGGCGCGAGCGAGAGGCGGCAGCGCGCGAGCTGGGGCGACGCTCGGCAGCGAGAGGGGAAGGCACGCCGAGAGGCGACGACAGTGGCTATTTGAGGGTGGCAAGCGACAGCGCCGGGGGCTGGCGAGCGGCGGCGCAGACGGGTGGGCGAGCGGCGACTGCAGGCGCAAGGGGGAGCGGCAGCACGCAGGTGAGCATGGGGAGAAGCCAAAATGGCTTTTGCCTCTCCTTCCACGTAGCTCCTCTCTTATAGCTTTGGGGATGGGCCGGGCTGGGTCAAATTCGGCCCAGGTATTACATTCTACCCCCCTTAACAGAATTCGACGTCGAATTTTGAAACTTGGTAATCTGTACGAAAAACAAACAAACTGAGACGAACAGAAAACAACTCTTAACTCGTACTCGTGGAGAACAACTCTGAGTACTTCTCGCGCATGCGAGATTCCAATTCCCACGTCGCTTCTTGCTCAGTCTGATGCAACCATAGAAATTTAACATACTTTAACGTTCCGTGCCTCAACATTCTCTTCGATTTCTCCAGAATCCGAACTGGACGGGACTCAAAGGTGAGATCTTTCTTAAGGGGCAATAGTTCTAGAATAATCTCATGTTCTGGATCCCTTCAGTACTTTCTTAACATAGAAACACATTATGCACTCCTCGCATAGACTCGGGAAGATCCAAATGATATTCCGACTTTCCAATTCGTGCTAGAATCGAAAATGGCCCAATATACCGTGGGCTAAGCTTCCTTTTGTTACCAAATCGCACAATTCCTTTAGTGGGAGACACTCTCAAGAGCACCTGATCCCCCACTTCGAAGTCTAAGTCTCGCCTTCTAACATCCGCATAGCTCTTTTGCCGACTCTGGGCAGCTGGCAGATTCTGTTTAATCTCCACCACTCGTTCCATTATTTGTTGGACCCAATTTGGACCCAGAATTGCCTTTTCACCTACGGCATCCCAACAAAGTAGCGATCTACACTTCCGCCTATACAGAACCTCAAATGGCGCAGCCCGAACACTGGAGTGGTAGCTGTTGTTGTAGGCAAACTCTGCGAGTGCCAACTGATCCTCCCAACTACCTTTCCACGACAAAACACAGGACCTCAACATGTCCTCTAGTGTTTGAATGGTGCGTTCAAACTACCCATCTGTCTGTGGGTGGAAAGCGGTACTAAATTGGAGTTTTGTGCACAAAGCGCTTTGCAGGCTCTCCCAAAACTTGGAGACAAATTTGGCATCTCTGTTCGAAACTATCGTTTTGGGCACACCATGCAATCTCACTATTTCACGAACATAGACGGGTGCCAAATCACTCGCCGAATTCTCGTACGAATAGGGATGAAGTGCGCGGATTTATTGAATCGGTCCACCACTACCTAAATCGCATCCTTACCTCGTTGGGTACGAGGCAAACCAACTACGAAGTCCATGGTAACATCATCCCATGGCCACTGAGGAACATCTAAAGATTGCATTAGTCCAGCGGGATGCTTATGTTCAGCCTTCACTTGTTGGCAAATCCCGCAAGATGCCACATATTAAGCGACATCCACTTTCATTCTCTTCCACCCAAAGCTCTTTTTCAAATCCTGATACATCTTGGTCTCGCCAGGATGTATCATGTACGAGGTACGATGAGCCTCTCTCAGAATGTCGTCCTTGACCTGAGCCTTTTGTGGCACGCAAAGACGGCCCCTAAACCGTAATGCGCCCAACTCATCAAGGCTGAAATCCTCCGATTTTCCTTCATCGGGGCGCTTTCTCACTTTTTGAAGCAACCGATCATGCTGTTGTGCTTCTTTCACCTGTTCTGGAATTGCTGATTCCAGCAACAGATGTGTCGCAACCTGTGCTGTACCGGCATAGCAATAGGAAATTCTCATCCGTTCAAAGCCAGCAATGAGATAACCTACAGTGGGTGGTGTCATTTTGCGACTAAGGGCATCAGCAACCACATTTGCTTTGCCTGGATGGTACTAGAGAGTGAGATCATAGTCTTGATCAGTTCCAACCACCTTCTCTGCCTCAAATTTAACTCCTTCTGAGTGAAGATGTTCTTGAGGCTCTTATGGTCAGTGAAAATGTCACAGAATTCTCCATACAAATAATGCCTCCAAATCTTTAGAGCGAAAACCACTGCAGCCAACTTTAAATCGTAAGGTAATTCTGCTCATGTTTCTTTAATTGTCGCGAGGCATACGCGATCACTTTGCTGTCTTGCATTAGCACGCAACCCAAACCCACTCGTGCTGCATCCGAGTAGATCGTGAAATGCTTTCCTGGCTCAGGAAGAGTGAGAACAGGAGCAGTTACTAACTTCTCTTTCAAAATATTGAAATTGCGCTCGCATTCACCGGTCCACTGGAATTTTACGCCCTTCCGCGTGAGTTGAGACATTGGCTTGGCAATAATGGAGAAATCTTTCACAAAACGCCATTAATAATCAGCTAAGTCAGGAAAACTTCTCACCTCCTTAACATTGGATGGTTTCTTCCAGTCTACTACTGTAGAAATCTTTGTTGGATCTACTGAAATGCCCCCCCTGGTTAATCACATGTCCTAGGAAGCCCACTTCAGAAATCCAAAACTCGCACGTGTTCAACTTGGCAAAGAATTGATTTCCCTTAAGAGTCTCAAGCACGAGCCTCAAATGCTGCTTATGCTCTTCCTCCGTCTTGGAATAAATCAGGATGTCATCAATGAACACAACTACAAGGTCATACAAATACTTGTGTAGCATGTTGTTCATCGTTTCCGTAAAGACAGTAGGGGCATTTGTTAGGCCGAAGGACATAACTTTGTACTTATAGTGCTCATACCTCGTGGAAAAAGCTGTCATTTCAATATCTTGCTCCCGCACTCATATCTAATTATACCTAGATTATAGATCAATTTTGGAAAACACCTTGGCTCCCTTCAATTGATCAAACAAGTCCTCGATGCGAGGCAACGGGTATTTATTCTTGATGGTCACCCGATTAAGAGCACGATAATTTATACACATGCGCCAACTCCCATTCTTCTCAGTGAATAGGACGGGGGCTCCCCAAGGTAGCACTGCGACAGATCAGCCCCTTGGACAACAGCCCGTCCAATTACTTCTTCAACTCTTCTTGGAGTGGTTGTGCTAAACGGTACGGGGATATAGAGATACATTGAGTGCTAAGAACAAGTTCAATCATAAACTCCACATCTCTTGTGGGTGGCATTCCGGAAGCTTTTTAGGAAATATGTCGGGGTACTTACATACCACTGGAATATCTTCAATGCGCAAAGGTGCACTCGGTTTTTCTGCAAGTGATAGAAGTAACTCAAACTTAAACATTCGTTAGCTCTAGGGAACAGGATGGCCAACACAAAAAGAGAACATGGAGGTGCATTCTCCTGAAAGATTATCTCCTCCCCTGAAGGAGCTTGCAAAGTGATTGTCCTCCAGAAACAGGAAATCATAGCCCGGTAGCGATGCAACTAGTCCATATTGAGGATAGCATCAAAATATTCTATTGGAATAACCATGAGGTTAGCCACAAAATCCTGGCCATCTATTGAAACTACGCATCCGGGACTAACCATAGAGCTAGCAATAATACCCCCTGGACTTGACTATAACCGACTGCGAAATCTATTGCATACTCAAATTTTCCCTTCTAGCAAACTCACGTGAAACAAAGGAATAAGTGGCATTGGAGTCGAAAAGAACGAGAGCATTGTGTGAATCCACTAACAGATTACCTGTCACCACGTCCGGTCGACTTACAGACTCAGTGGCAGGCAATGTGTAGACTCCGGGTGGCATTGGGGCGGTGAGAGCCACGACACTCTGCTGTGACGGCATCGGAACTGGAGGCGATGCAGTATACTGAAGTGGAGTAACTAGGATAGGAGGCCAGTAGTACCTGGCAGGCGGCGCCCAGGAAGGAGGCTGCTGCGTAGGAGCAGCCGTCAACACCTGGACTGACCCCTAAGATGAGGCATTCAATGACGCAGATACCGGCTCCCACTTGATGATGCTGGAGGGATTCCGACGACAGACCTCCATGTGGCCCGTCCGGCCACAATGTCAACATTCCCCTGTCCAGGAACATTCAATAGCTTAGTGCCCACCACCACACTTAAAACAAATCATGCTGTGCCCTGGGACATGACGCAATGCTGGTGGTGCAGGAGAAGACGACTTCAATGATTTAGACTTGGATGACTGTGAGGAATGCCGACTCCACTTAGACTTCTTAAGAGCGGGTTGCTGAGATGACCCACCCCTCTCACTATTGCTCCTCTTCTGGTCACCACTAGAAGCACTCAGACCACCAGAGGGTTGCGACCCTTTAGTTAGCTGCATCTCCATCTCCATTCGTCTAGCTTGCTCGACCACAGACCTAAAGTCACACGGTGCAGTAGCCCCCATAACATGCTGATATTCAGAAGTGAGCACTCGACGGAACCTTTTGGCCTTCTCAAGGTCACTACTTGCGACCGACGGTACGAAGCGGATCAAGTCGTTGAACCGCGCCTCATACTCAGCTACTGTCATCTTTCCTTGCACGAGGGTCGACAGGGCAACCTCCATACTTTCCACAAAAGATTCTGGGTAATACTTCGCTTTGAACTGCTCGACAAAGACCTCTCAGGTGGCTGGACTTTGGGCAGAGGTCCTGGTTGAAAGGACTCCCTCCCACCAAGCTGTGAATTTGTCAACTGAAAGGCCACAAAGCGAGCCCTAATCTGTGAAGTCATCTCTAAAACTTCGAACTGCCTTCCCATATAGTGCAACCAATTCACAGCTTGGACTGCCATCCCATCAAAGGTATCCAACCGTAACGCCATCCATTCGCGAAGGCCCATTCTTGGCTCTGGTGTGACTGGAACGGTAGTCAGGACAGCGACAGGTACGGCCGCAGCAGCGGCTGCAGGCGCTTGTTGGCGAAACGCACGAACCTCCTCTACAAACTCCCGCAGCAGGGCTAAAGACCTTGCTTGATCCCTAGCTACAGACTGCTCAGTAGACCCAACTTCCACGTCGAGTTCCTCCTGCTGAACTTCTAGCGATGGCTCCGCTTGGGCACGGCCACGACCACAGCCTCGGCCCGCACCGCGACCACGACCTCTACCTCTCGGCATCTCTGTCAAATAAGCATTCACCCAATCAACTCACAAACATCAACTTTAGCCGTACAAATCAACATCACAATTAGGGAAAACGCACATGCAATGCAAGTCCCAAACCCCATCCTATTGTGCAGCCAAGTGTGTCAAGTTTAATCCCATTACTTGGCCTAAGTCAAGCTTTAATTGATTAAGGTAGTCTAGGTTACCAAATTATCCAGCACGGACATAACGCCCACTCTGATACCAACTGTAACACCTCGGCCCTCCATAGGGCCTAAGATGCATCTATAACTGTAGCTTATACCGGTATAGCGGAGGGTACACCCGTTGATGTCACCCTCTCCCTCCATCCCGTGGAGGTGCCTATCTCTGTAGGTCTTATTTAAGAGAACTCCAGACTAGTCATATGAGTTTCTCACCGACTTGGTTCTTATGCATTTTGCATGATGCAATATGCTTCAAATATGGATGTCTAATCATAAGCGGTACTCATCAAGGTATGATTAGCATATAATCATATGCATCATTTCATAAATACTGTAAATCACGGTATGGAAACACGAATAACAAACATTCACCACAATTTACTGTTGTGCCATGCACTTGCCTGTTAACCTGGCGGACGGTGCGTGGACGGCACCAGACTCGAACCGCCACCTGAACAAACATTAACTATTTCAATTCGTTGCTAATGCAATACATTCATATACGAGCGGATGACATCGCTCTAACGTCCAACCCGACATAACCAAGTCTTGTACCACTGGGCAACTTCTCATTGTCTCGGTGCTTAACCAATCTGTAAAATTAGCGATTTCATTATTTATACTCGCCGATCGAATTCTACACGCTTAATCTCACTTTAATCGATCACACTATTGAATCTCAATTTATTCTCTCCTCCCTTTCCTACCATGGATCAACCAGATCAACGGTGGCAACGTCAATTTCACCGTTCAAGCATTCATTTTAATAAACGATATCTTAATGGCCATACGAATCAATTCTAATTATCGGCATTTTAACTTATGCATGACTCGGTAAAATAAGTATGGAGAAGGGTAATTGAGGCGTTACCCTGGCCCCAAACAACTGGAGCGGGGCACTATCTTCCTTTCCTTGGCCGGATCTGACAGATCTGGCAGCGGGTCAGACTTTCCTTCTATTTTTTTCTTTTTCTCCTTTCTCTTCTTTTTCTTTCTCCCTCTTCTCTTTTTTTCCACGGCTGGCTCTCTCCTCTTTTCTTTTCTTCCTCTTTTTCCTCCGTCGGCCGTGCTCCCTTCTTCCTTTTCTTTCTCCCGATTGGCCGACTCCCTCCTCTCTCTCACGGCCAGCACCCTCTCCTCTTCTTCACCCGGACGGCGACTCTCCCTATCCTCCTCTTGGTTGACCGGCCCTCCACTCTCGTGGAGCGGCGGTGATAGCAGGGACAGGGAGGTGAGGCGCGGGCAAGAGGCGGTAGCGCGCAAGTTGGGGCGGTGTTCGGCAGCGAGAGTGGAAGGCACGCCAGGAGGCGACGACAGTGGCTGTTGGAGGGTGGCAAGCGACAGCGCCGGGGGTTGGCGAGCGGCGGCGCCGACAGGTGGGGGAGCGGCGATAAAAGCACAAGGGGGAGCGGCAGCACGCTGGTGAGCACGAGGGAGAGAAGCCAAAATGGCTTTTGCCTCTCCTTCCACCTGGCTCCCTCTCTCTCTTATAGCTTTGGGGATGGGCCGGGCTGGGCCAAATCTGGCCCAGGTATTACAATGTAGACATAATAGCTTTGAAGAGAAGTTGGTACCTTAAAATGTTATTTCTGTACATTATTACCTTTCAGACGTGAAAAGCCTAGTCAGAAATGGAGCGTTAACAACAAAAGAGTTTGTAGAGATTTGGTGCATAAATTTGTGCCCATGGTTGTCACGGCGAAGTCGGCGATCACGGCGAGTGAGAGGCGCCTGGACGCCTAGGCGACGTCCAGGCGACGCCTAGGCGAGCGCCAATCCAGCCAACGAAGCCAAACGAAGTATATGATACGGTACGCAACATACATCTCTCCCTCTCTCCGCATAAAAGTGGTCCACTCCCGTCTGTCTCAACTCCCGACTCAATACTCCCCTCCCGTCTTGACTCACTTCCGAGTCCCGACTTCCTCTCGCTCGGTCGCTCCGATGCCGACTCCTCTCCCCGCCGCCGCCTTCCCCGTCCGCCGCCGCCTCCCCCATCCGCTGCATCCTCTCCCCGGCGCCTTCTCTCCTCGCCTCCTTCCCCACCGCCTCCAGCTCCCCGCGCCGGATCTCCTAACCCTAGCTGCCGCCAGCCAGTTCGCCGCCTCCCCCGTCCGCCGCATCCTCCCCTCCCCGCGCTCGAGCTCTCCCCGTCGCCTCCCCTCCCCGCGCCCGAGCTCTCCCCGCCGCCTCCCCACCCCCGCGCCACTGGAGATCGACGCCAGCGGCGGAAGCAGGCCAAAGATCGGCATCAACAGCAGGACAAGGCAAGGCGACCAGCCTCGGCGTCCCCCTCCGGCCGCCAGGACGACTTGGCGTCGCCTAGGCGACGCCGTGACAACCATGTTTGTGCCAAGAATTTTTGCACACCATTTTCATTTGATTGTGTTGTTTGTTCTCCATTGAGAGCAGAAAAAGGAGAAATAGGATTTATATGGGCAGTCATGCAACAATCGCGAGTGTCTCTCATTGCCATCTGGACTGGGATCACCTCATGGCTTCCATGCCTCCAAACGCAGTGCAAAGACAAGCGCAGGTATAATAATGTACTTTTTTCTCCACACGGAATTTTTCTTTGCTCAATGGATAACCATGGCAAATTCTGATTTGAAATTTCTCTTCCAGTTATTTACGGTTGGATCAACACCTTCAAATACCTCCTTGTTTCAGGTAACCCAGATCCTCCAAATGATATGATAATAATAATCTCCATGCTGTAAAATAATGGCACTCCAAGCTGTTGCTTTAAAACTTCAATTGAGTCTTGGACTGAAAGAAGATGATTTCTTGTTGGGCAGATCATCATCCAACAGGTTTGTGAAAACTTACAGCTGAAAAGAAGATCAGATGATGTAATGTTTCCTCAATTGAATCTTGGCAAAGCACACAAGTGTAATCCTGTATGACAAAAATTATTGTGCAGGAGATATCTTGTATTCAGGCGATCCTATAAAAGGAGCCAGAAGAAGACCTTATGTTTTGGTTGGCACGACACGAGTCTCTCCGTAACCATCTGAATGATCTGGGAACCTGCATATGACCTATCATAATTTTGTATGCTTTGACCGATGAATACTTTCCTGTAATCCAAATATAACTCCAATTGTCATCTTCTGCTGTCAACTATAAATCTTGAACTAAAGTGGGCATCTGGAAAAATTGATCATAGGCTTGACAGAGAGGGGCAAGTGAAACCCGATGAACCGTGGGCTTATCAGATTTTGCAAAATACAGGAGTTGTGGGTGGTGAATATGAAAAAGATTGCCATTCCAATTATCTCTCCAGAAAAGAGATGACATCCTATTGCCTATTTTGCAGCTTGCTATACCATTGTAGAGGTCAAGTAATTTGATATTCTCTCCACCAGAATGATACAAATATAGATATTGAGGATTTCATTTCGAAACATGACTATAGAAAGTTTTGATCTGGATGTGCTTTCTGTTATTTTTGTTCTTGATTTCCTGATCTATTTGACAGTGTTAAGGGTTTGGTTGGTTACTTGTGATTGCTTGATGCAATGTGTTATTTGCGATCATTGTGTTTAGTTGCTCAAAAAGATTCTGGCTATCGTTCGGGTTTCTTTATTTATCGTTTTCATGTTGGAAATGTTTTGCCTAGGGTCATTGATGCGTTGTGGACGCTGAAGTGATAGGATTGATGTATCTTTCAGTGGGAATCATGTGCATATATTGCCAATTTGTTAGAAACGCTATGTAGAGATTGAATATATTTCTTTCATTTAAGGTGATGCTATGGAGTATATTCATTTCGCAGATGTAACCAAAATGATGTCAGTTAGGAAATAAAATCATTTATTTCAGACGTACTCCTTAGATGTAATATAATCCAAATTCCGAGGGAGACTTGTACTATGTAATTCTGCATTTCTGCAAAGGATTACTAAAGTATATAACTTGGATACGTATTTATTCTAACACGCCCATACACAGAAGTTCTAGACTCATGTGATTTCTTATCATCCTATGTTCTAGGCATTCGCTCCTATTATAAAGAACAAAAAAAGATAAAGTGACCTATTTCATGAGCTTCTGGGATTGAAATGTTTTTTTAAAGCATCTTTATTTGTTAGGAAGAACAAGCAATAGTCATTCTTAAGTGCTAACGCACTGGGTCGCTGCGGCGGCGGCCGTGGCGAACTGGCGGCTTGACGGCTTGTACCTAACAGCTCGTTGTTATAATTCTCCTAGGTAAAATTTCACGATTTTGAAGTGCAATCAAAGGTGATAATTAGCCGGAGAGTTTTGCTGATGCACAACATAGCAATTCCCTAGAAAACGAAACACACCGACCATGTTGTTAATATAACCACGTCATTAAAAAAAATATCAAGGATGAAAGTTCCATATTTACCAATTTAATTAAAATTATGCAAGACTTCATTTTTTAGCATAGACTTATTGAAATGATTAGATAGAGTAAGAGTAGGAATTAAATCAAGGAAATGGTTATAGTGTATTAAAGTAATGTATAAAGCTACCATTGTGCCCTATATAAAGGTTTCGAAGTTGCGAATGTAAAGGAAAAATCAGAGTACGGTATAGAACTTAAAGTACTGGTCCTGGGTAAACAATTCAGCAAAATGAGATTGAATGATGAATTTAGAAATCCAAGACATGGACCTAAAGGACAGAGGCGCAGTTTTGCAAGGTATGAAAAGTCCTTTTCCTTTTTCTCAAAAAAAGAAACAAAAGAAAAATCCTTCTCTCTATCTCATCTCTAGTGCAACAAAGAGAAACTGGTACTCCTTTTGTTCTTTTTTTAAACGATGTTGATTTTTCACGGTCTTCAATATATGATTTTGTAATTTAATTTTACAACTTTATATTAGTATATATTGATAAATTTATAATGTTATGTAAGTACTTTTAGTGACAAATCTAGCGATATATTTTTAGTTTGGCCAATCTACATAGGTTTAAATATGTTGATGGTTAAATTTTAGAATGTTTGACCAAGCACGGAGTCTAAAACATTATTTAAGAGAGTTGATTATTGTTTCTTAATGCTTCCTTCCTATATCCTCACTGCAGCCACAAAACTCTTTACTGTAAGGCAGTTATTAGTATTTAGTTCAAAGTATCCACATCGAATGTTTAATTAGGTAAAAGCAAAGTAGCTACTATTTAAAACTCCAGGTGCATAGTTTACATTTTTATGAGTTGGCATAATTGGCTAAAATATTATGAGAAAAATGTATAGAACAAATATGCTTTTTAATTACATAACCACATACCTACAAATGTTAATTTTTAGAATTTAGTACTACTTCTTTACAATTATGTTATGCATAAAAAGCATGGAGTGGCAAATTAGGATGTCTTTGCCTCCATTTCGCTAAAAGATAACAGAGCAACATGGTTATAAGTCCATTATCGTCGTAATTATCTGTTGGATATTTTTACACTCGTTGTAATTATCTGTTGGACATTTTTACACTATCTTGTCAGGAATTTTGCAATAGCTCTACGTAAATGTAGCACTATATATTGTTTTTTCGCTATAACTTCTTTTGCAACATCTTCAAATAACTAGTGCAACATTTGTGTTGACCCACAACAATAAACATTAAATCCATTTGAAATTGGAAATATATAATTTTTTCCTTAAATGATATATTTTGTTAATAAAATAATGGTTGATATCTCACAAAGAAAACACTTAAGTTACTTCATTAGGTACTTTTTATGGTATTATAGCCCATCTATTCTATTAAAAAAATTTAGATATATATGACACTCTATATGTCACAACATATGGGTCTTGGGATCACATCACAATGACATGTGTAGTGGCAATACAAGAGACCACTCTTTTGGAGTGGTAATATCCGATATTGAATTTTGGTCATAGGCCTAAAGTCCCTAGCAATAAAATGCACTCAGTTTGGGAGCCGGTTAGACTGCCATTGCATCCATAAAAGCTGAATTCAGCCGACAGTAGATTCTACACAGTAAATATTCAAAACAACTGAAAATTAGAGAAGCCGAACTAGCTTGGCTAAAATCTGTAATATTCGGCTGAAAGCAGTGCTTGAAAGAAGATAGACTGCAGATAAAAAACTGAAAACGGCTGACAGAAAACAGACTGAGAAGAGTGCAGTCCAAACAACAGCGACAAGAAACTGAAAATGACATGCACAGTAAGTACCGAAGGACTACTGTCAAACGGTGAAGCTGCCGAATGCACACTGAACTTTTCAGGCCAAAGACAATAGATTTTCAAACTAAACAGCTAACATATCTTAGGCAGTGAGCCGGCAGATTGAAAGAACCAAACAATAGAGAAAAGGAAGAAGTAGGCAGCATGCAGTTTACTGCAAAACAGAACCGAAAACTGAAAATAAGGCAGTGAAAACTGCAGCTGCTGCCGACAGCAGCGAGATCAAAGGAGCAGTCGAGAAACTGAACTGAAATGAGCTGGCCGAAGCTGCAGACTGCCGGCTGCAAGGACTGAAACTAGAAAACTGAAACTGCAGAGAAGCTAGACCGAACAGAAATAGTAATTACTGCACAACCGGCTAAAAACAGGGAAATTCTTGGATTGGTGCTGCTCTTCTCCGGCCAAAGAAATTAGAGACTCGAACTAAATAGCAGCTAGCTCTCAAGAACAAGAAAATTCAGACCAAAAGGCAATGAACCGAAATCTGGACAGAAACTGAACTTTGAACCGAAAATGAGGTTGATTTTCAAATTACTTGCCATTCTCCAATCTTTTGCTCATGAGACTTTGAAATACAGTAGGAAATGACCTCAGAACTAAGAAACACAAGCCTAAAACAATCTTCACCAAGAAAATCAAACAACTCAACCTTCCCCTGGCTCCAAACCCTAGAATGGGTAAACAGAGGAAAATGTGGCGATTGACTGAGAGAAAAGTAAACATCTTGATTCTGCCTTTTGCTCTAGGAAATGGATTGGTCAACTAGCCTTGGGGTATTCCTAGTTCAGAGCCATCCATTTTGCAACTTCTTGAGCAACGAATTAACACAAACACTTAAAACACGGAGAAGAACATAATGTAGTCCTGAAGCAAAAGAAACACTCAGAAATGCAAGGAAATCATAAAAGCTCAAACTCAGGACTTTTCATATTGAGTCACCACGATGAATGATTACATGAGGATTCTTCTACAGCCAACACACTACATGATTCTCAACAGAGAGGAACACATACAAGAAATGAAAACACACCCGTACAGCAACACAACACCTTGCCTCTTCTCTTACGGCTCCAGGCTCACACTCAAATGGCAAATCAAGAAGTGGCAGCAATCTTCCACTCCCCAACTCACACACTCATAAGGCAAAAAGTCAAAGGCCCTCATCAGGATGGAGGGAAAGCATACATACCCTCCAAACCCTAAACCCTTTCTATTTGGCCTTCACCACCACTACTACTAACAGGTCTCCAACCCGTTATCTTCAACCAAATCCGCTTCCATTTTGCAGCCTTGCACATTTTACCGAAATGCCCCTGCCGCACCTTCCTGGAAGCTTCCTCTTTTCTTGTTGTCGACGCCTCGCAACCACCTCGAGTCCTCGTCGTCTTCGGCATCTCCCGACCGCTTTGACCTCAGCACTACCCGTGCCTAGTCCGGTCATCCCATACCTCGCCACGACTCCACCTCAAAGTCCTGTAGCCATCACAGACAAGAAAATATCACATAGCACCGCTCGAAACAGCATAACCAACATTAGCATCAGTGAAATATACTCAAACACGAAATAGCCCGAACGGCCGATCGAGTAAAAGAACAAGCGTCCTAAGCACGTCCGACTGAGTTCGACCAAGTCCAACCGAACTAGACTGCACCATACACCGACTTAGCGCGAACCAACCAAATCAAACTCAAACTTTCCAGAACACGAGTCAATTACTCATTACAAACATGGGGACACCTCCACATGGTCTCTCACTAAGGTATTGGCAAGTTACATTGTCCCAATTAGAATTAAATAATCTAGAGGAACAATTTGAAAATATTAGGATAAACACTTTTATATATATGAAATTTTCAAATTGAAGGGTGCTAATATAAATTAGGTAAAATAATATACAAAGAAGATCAATATATATAGAAACGTGTTGGCCAATGATTTAGAAGTTGAATTTATGAAAATGAAGGAGAAGAAGATCACTCAACCAACTGCACGAAGGAGACAGAAGTTTCTTTATTGCTAAAGGAATATTTACAAGGGTGCTAAAGGAGCCTTGATTACAAAGAGAATGAAATCGAATTCTGCTTCTGATTGTTGATTCTATTTGTCACCTCTAGCATTGCTTTAAATAGCTTTTGAAAGGGTAGCAGGCCGCTCGCCAACAAGAAACGTCTTGTTGCTTACAAGACTCAGTTGAGATATGCTCGATCGATCCATGGAATCCGCAAGAGCTATCGGTTGTTAGTGAGATATCCTCCATATAGGATTGTTATTAGATAGACATTCTTCATGTACAAACTATCGTGCAGTTCTTATCAGTGTCGTGGAAGAAAACATAGGAGTTATGATGGAGGCACAACCGTACCCGTTGTTCCCCTTCAGGTGCATAGAGCAAGGCACTAAAGGCTTAATGGACCCATATGCCAGTTTAGTGGTGCTTTCAAGTGGTCTTTAGTTAGGACTTGGCACTGATCGAGTATAGATATCACCCGACCAGAGGTATATTCAAAGTATCTTACCTAAAGTTATTATGATAGCTACAATTAATAATAAAGAATTAATTATGAATTATTTAATCTTTGTCCACGTGTCGACACAAAGTTCTCTCAAAAGTCTACACTGATTGCGAAGGGACGAGGTTCCCAAAATTGCCACTCTTGATGAAAGTCTGCATAGATTCATTGTCTCACACATGTCCTGATGTCCATATTTTCTCAAAGAAAAAAAATATACATGCCCATGTCCAATGAATCTAGTCTAATGTGCTATTCCATATACTTGCCTCACTTTGTGACGCATATATTTACAATTGGGGGCAAAACTTTCTATTTAATTTGTTGAGAATTTAAGACTTAACAAAAGTGTCCCCCAAAATTTAGGTGTCTCACTTCGGCTAGCTCTTTCCGCCTCAACCATTAACGTTTCCTCTGACAGTTGATTAACCCTAACCCGCGCGACGAATTTCCCTTGGATCGCCTCAAACAGAACTCCTCCACACCCTAGTTCCTCCTTCCTCCTCAGCGCAAACCCCTCCTCTCGCCCTAGCTCCTCGGCCTTGTCCAACACTGACCTAACGTCTACACCTGGACCTGGTACAACAAATCGAACCCGATCTGGCGAAGGCCCGATCAAACCGCTCAGATCGCACCCTGGTGCGAACGCGATTATATCAAAGGCATTCAGCTCCCTCGCTTGCTCCAGTTCTGCCTCCCATTTCACCACTTCCGGATTTGGATCAGAGGACTTGGCTCCATTGATACCAACTGACGACGTCCCAACGTGCTGTAACCAAGGGTGCTCCAAAATTTCACCAATCTTGATGCGGGCATCGGGTTCTGGATCCAGCATCCGCCCGATGAGGCACCGGAGCTCCGGTGAGCACCACTTGGGGCACAGGAACTTGCCGGAGCAAATCTTCCGGTACATGGCCATGAGGTTGCCATCGTTGAACGGCAGGTAGCCGGCGGTTAGCACGAAGAGCACGACGCCGGAGGACCACACGTCGGCTTTGCCGGCGTCATAGCGCTTCTTGAGGAGGATCTCCGGCGCGACGTAGGCCGGGGACCCGCAGAGCGTGGCCGCGAGGCCATCAGCGCCGAGGTGTTGGTCGGCGAAGGAGCAGAGACCGAAGTCGGTGAGCTTCAGGTCGCCGCGTTCGTCGAGCAGGAGGTTTTCCGGCTTGACGTCGCGGTGGAAGACGCCGCGGGCGTGCGCGTGCGCGAGCGCGGAGGCGAGCTGGGCGAAGAGGCGGCACGCGGCGGGCTCGTCGGAGCGGCCGCGGTCGTCGAGCGCTGACAGTAGGCTGCCGCCGCGGGCGAGCTCGAGCACCAGGTAGACGGTGGAGCGGGACGCCATGACGTCGAGAAGGCGCACGACGTGCGGGTGGCCCTGCACGCGGCGGAGCGCGGCGACCTCCCGCTCCACGGACCGGCGCACCACGGCGGCCGCCTCGGGCGAGCACGGGTGCTGCGGCTTCCTGATGGCCTTCACGGCGACGGGGACGCCGGTGCGGACGTCGCACGCGCGGTAGACCTTAGACGAGCCGCCCCGGCCGAGGACGCGGCCGAGCTCGTACCGGCCCTGCAGGACCTTCGTGTAGCTGTCGGCGGTAGCCGGCGAGTCGTCGGGCGGCATCTCCGGTGTGCGCTGTAGTTGAAGTAGGAAGTGTAGTTGTGTCTTTGGTTTGATTCGGGTAGACTGTGTCGGTAGAGACGACTCGTGCTTAGGGTTTTTATATAAGAGCTGGGCTGTGTATGTAGTATTGTAGTGCCATAGTTTCTGTGGACAAAAAGTGAAAAAGGCCACTACCCTTTTTTCCGGTGGGGATGATGACATGGACGGGTACTGGCACGCTGGCACGTACACGTGGAAAGTGTAGGACAATGTCAGAAAGGTTAGTGGATAACTGAAGAGAAGGGGAATCCCTGAATTTGCTTTCGAAAACGTACCATGACCAGTACTTGGTTTGATTGATAAGCTGGATTGAAAGATTGGGAGTTGGAACTACTGCACTGCCGTATTAACTTTCCTCTTAAACACTTTTGTCTTATGTGCCATCAGCAGTACTATCTTGTTTGATTAGCTGCCACACATTCTATCTAGATAAGCATACACAAGAGAGCATTATTGACGTTAGGTCCACTGGGAGATTCTCTTGCAGATGCATGGCGATTGGCGGATACTTGAAGTGACGGGGAGCATGGAAATTTACCTTTTTTACTGGTACTTATGATTTATATTTATAATTTATTAGTCTAATAAATAATAATTATTAAATAAAATCAGAATAAAAAACTAACGGAAAAATAAAAAAGAACATACTTTATCATATAGTTGTATTTAGGTCCATTTATCACCCATCCCTATAGTTATCCACCCCTGTGTTTTTCTGAAGCCCATGAGTTCGGCCCACTCAGCATCAGTTCTTGCCTTCTTCCCCATTAAGCCACGAGTTTATAACTGTGACCCGATTATCCACTTCTCATCCCCACCGATCTAGGTTTAGCTCATTAGTTAGCAAGTAGTTGCTAAACTATTGCAGCACCCCATTTTGCTTCGTGGTCAACTAGTCGTTGCCTTTGGCTCATTTGGTAGACGACAGCAGAGAGCAAACGACAAGCCACAAGGCCAACGACTCACAACCAAGGATTAAAATTTTGAGCCGAAATTCGTGGATTTCACCGAAATTCGGTTTTTATCGGTCCATGCCGAGAAAAGCCCATATTGGCCAAGTAGTTCGGCCTGCTTTGAGAAGCTATAAGTTAGCCACAATATCACCTCCTCAATTTTAAGATTGTCTAGGTCTGTGTGAAATAGTGTGGTCCACGGGAAACTGCTCAAATCAAACACATACGGCCCCTCTCGAACTTCACCATACCCGTAATATACTCTGAAAGCATGTTGAGCTCACATTCCTACCACATGACCCAAAATATTTAGAACACAGCGAAATTATAAAAATTAGCCTTTCTATGTCAAGCCTCATAAAAACCAAATTAAACTACACCCCACTTGAATGAACTGTGTGATACATATCAAAATGTTCTCTGTTCCATCTACGTCTACAACACAACTAGAAGTATTCAAATATAATTTTGACTACAACATACAAACAGCCTAAAATATGATGTCTAACTCATGTGTGTCTAAATCTAACCACCATAGGGTTTGCACTAGTCTATCTACAAATGGGGCTAACCAACCGTTCGTACACTATAATACCCAAAAACAAAGAATTCTAATACACTACATGGGACATTACCATTAAAACATATGGATTTACAACTAGCAACCCTATTTCTATCACTAATCTATGTTTGTCATTGCTAACCTACCATGTTTTCATTAATATGACCAACAAATTACAAGAGCAACAAGAACTAACCGCAAAAGAAGCGTGTAATTAAAGTGAGGATTTTGTGGGGACCCCAGGCATTGAACACCTGAAATCTTCTTATGTATTCTATACTAGTCCTATGATCAGTGATTAGTACACATATTTACAACATCGAGATCACATCAATACATATCGCATATATTTAATTTATGACACAAGGATGAATATATAAGCGATGTGAGATAAAGTTTACAACCTATGGCTGATCGGCCAAATAAATATCAAAGTCAAGCGTAAAGTGCAGCGGAAGACAATTAAATACGCAAAAGCATCCAGTGGTATACCACCATAGCCCACAGGCAACCGACTGGGGATTAGGCCCTAGTAAAACCCATCATCAAATTCCCTAGAGCCGTGGCAAAGATACATTGTTTGACACGTATCCTTCTTTATTCTCTGATCAACAATAATTTAGGCAAAGTTGAATATATTATGTACTCAGCAAGACTTGTAGTATATTGCAAAATTATACACATATGCAAGGCTGTCAAGGGATGAGGCTCAATGCTAAATTATTTTCAACATGAAGCAAATTTCTTTTGCAATATCAATAAGTAGTAATTTGTAATGGAATTGTTAAGAGCATTTGACATGTAAGGAAATAACATTTGTAAAATTTTAATAATAGTAAATCACATCCATTTACAACCCTCCTCGGCTATGAACAGTGCACAATTCTCACCCATGGGCATGGCGCACGGAAGACGCGTACATGCCACCCCATCATATTTAGTGAAACAGTTCTGAAAATGAAAATTATACCCATTCTGGCTGCATCCAAGCATGCTCATGACCGCGAGCTCGGCTATTTAATTAGTTTTTAACACTCTCGAGAGGTTGTACAACTTACCCACATGAGATAATCAATTATATTGTCGGTAACTTCACGCTTCCTTTGATGTGTGATGAAACTAATTATTATATAGCCTTTAGATCATCTAATCCTATCCTTTCACTAGCCCAATGAATATTGAACCTCTCTTAGGTCCATTCTCTAAGAGTGCATTCGAATCCTCACTTAGGTCCATCCCCTAAGCGAAGACCCTCACTTAGGTCTGTCCCCCTAAGTGGACATTCACCATAGTAATAACAAACTTTGACCCTAACATCTTGGTGAATGGGAGCCTCTATGAGCAAACCTTCACTCAAAGTGCCCTTACTACTTCTGTGTCTACTATAATGCAAGGCTAGATCTAGACAACTTTAATCAACAAAAGCTAAAGCCCATATAGTACATGTGGTTGTATGGTATAACTTAGAAATGTGGCAAAAACGTTCGGTCCATAATTGATCCGGGTGGTTGTATGGTATAACTTAGAAATGCGGCAAAAACGTTCGGTCCATAATTGATCCGGGCGAGAATCTCCCCATATCTACATGTGAGATACCATTTCACATTTGACAGTTTATCATATAACTCGCCCACGTCTAAAAATTAGGTTTTTCATTTTATTTTATACCAAACTAACGAAGATTCCTCCTTTGGTCCAACATTTTGAAACCACCATGTCCACACGTAAATTGGTTCGAAAGTTCAAACTTAGCAGAAACTAGTGCATGGCTAAGCATCTAGAACATGTACTCAATGTAATATACCCAAAATTTGATATTAGTTACTGTATAACCATGTTGTAAGGGTTACGATAGTGAGGATACAAATTTCCAAGGTAGTTCAATGTATACAAGCGGACATAACTACCGATACTCACAATATAGCAGTATTGACAAAACATACATGTATACATAATAGATTTTGCAAAAAAAAATACAATATTAAAATATTAGGATCAACATGGTTAAAGGGGGTTCTTGCCTTATGTAGTTGTTCAAAGAGTTGCCTGGAATTGATTTCGCACATTTCTGGTATGTCGGTATCAAATCGGTAAAAGCCAAACGAGTACAAATAAGGGCAAAATAAATTCAAACAGAGACGAAATTCAAATATTTTTTGCATATTTAGAAAGAGCATGATTTTTAAAAAAATTACAGACATAGAACACTCAAATCAAAGTTCGTATGCAAAAGTTATTATGAAAACAATTTGGTTTGGTAGGAAAATCCAAAAAAAGAAAAACAACATTTTGTGCTAGCTAGATTTCGAATTTCTGAAATTAAACTCCTATTTTTGCTCCTAACTCATGAACTTTATTTGATCCAAGCACATGCATAACACTCTCCAATCTCATTCCCATATCTTTGGTCTAAATCCCACACAAACACCAAGACATAAATATCTGTGTATGTAGTATTGTAGTGCCATAGTTTCTGTGGACAAAAAGTGAAAAAGGCCACTAGTCTTTTTTGCGGTGGAGATGATGACATGGACGGGTACTGGCACGCTGGCACGTACACGTGGAAAGTGATGGACAATGTTTGACGGGAATTGGTTTTGTGTGTTCTTTTGTTTTTGTCAGAAAAGTTTGCGGATAACTGAAGAGAAGGGGAATCCCTGAATTTGCTTTCGAAAACGTACCATGACCAGTAGTTGGTTTGATTGATAAGCTCGATTGACTTTCCTCCTAACACTTTAGTCTAATGTCCCATCAGCTGTTCTATCTTGTTTGGTTAGCTGCCACACATTCTATCTAGATAAGCTTTGCTATAGCTTCTGGCAACTATTCCCGGTTTATTGGTTATCACCACGCGCACTTCACCTAATCAAATATGGATGCGCTGATCTGGAATGAAGCAAGAGCAACGCCATATATGTCAGAGAATTATTTGGCCTACTTGTTTTAACCACCTTCCTTCCATGCAAGTACCATATTTATATGAATGATTTGTGCTTAGTATGGCCCTTTTTCTAGCCGAAGTCATTACTTTTTATCATTTTGTATCGTGTTTGGTTTGACAGGGATGGAATGCATACACAAGGGAGCATTACTGACGTGTAAAATTTTTGTTTTTTAGCCTAAAATTTGAAAGTTTTTTTTATATATGGACCTCAGGAGAAAAGATTTGCAAAAATAGATCCTTATCACGGCGCTAAAGGATATGACGCCCAGGGTACATGACACGGCGCCATATGCTTTGGCGCCGTGTGTGGACACGTAGGAGCCACGGTGGCGAAGCACGGCGCCAAAGCCCATGGCGCCGTGCTATGTACCTACGGCGCTAACGGATGTGGCGCCGTGCTCTGGGACTTAAGCCCGAGCACGGCCCCCCACCCCCTCAAAATCTACTCCAATCCATTGGTTTTTCTCGCGATTTTGCTTCCAAACCGAGCAAGCAAGGTGAACTCCCTCCCCTCCCTTGATTTTTTCCAATAAATATGGATTATTTGAGGTACATTTCGTGGGGCAAGATTTGAAACCCTAGATGAAATTAGTTGGATTTGGCTCGGTTTTAGGTTGGATTTACAGTAGATATGCGTAATGTAAGAGTAGTCATGGGTGTAGATTCGTTTTTAGGGCTTGTTTGTTGTGCTTGTTGTGCGTAATGACTGAGATATGTTTGCTTGTTGTGCTATAGATGGATAAGTTTGTGACTTTGCACCATGGTGAAACTGTGAAGAGAAATGACAATGGGGGTGTTGATTTGGAGGGCATGGAAGAGACCACATTGCTATTTAGTTCACGTTCGTTGTATGGTGAGGTAATTTGTCGCTTGAAAGAGAGGTTGGGGTGGACAGATGAGCATGGTGATGTCGTTATGCAAGGATTGATTGATGTTGGGTCGTCAAAGGGGCCGCGTATAAAGAGATTGGTTTCGATTGGCAGCGACGGTGAATGGGATAACTATGTGGCCATCGTTTTGGACTCAGAGGTCAGAGCACCTGACTTGTTCGTGCAGATGGTGGTGAGAGATCCATCACCTCCTAGGGCTGCATTGGATCTCAATGACTCACCGTTGGTTAGGTCATCGGCTCATGAAGAGGTCGAGGTGCAAGTTATATCCTCGGCTCAAGTATGTGAGGTTCCATTGACTCAGGTAGAAGCTGACTCTAAGGGTGTCGATGACCGGTCTATTGGTGGATTCGATGAGGAGACAGTGTTTGAGGGACCCATGGTTTGTGTAGCATCAACAGGGTGGATGTACAGCTTGCGGGAGACGAGGCTGCTTATGAGGATGCGAGGGCTGTGAACTCAGATGATGACAGACCGGTCGCAGGTTTGACGTCTAGCGAAATTGAGCTGTTGAGAAGAATGTTTCCTGGCCGTGATCCACTAGTGTCTGATTACAATGACCTAAGCAACGCACATAGGGCTGTCGTGGATGGAGGGCAAACGCAGAGGGACGTACCTAGGCCTGGGGCTAGTATCATAATCCAGAAGGGTCATGTCTTTGAGGATATATCGGCATTGAAGATGTGGTTGAAAGAGTACTCGATCGTGCACAACCGTCCATACCGGGTTAAGAACTCATACGCCAAACATCGGTACACCATCAAATGTGAGAGCACAGGGTGTGCATGGAAAGTCTGTGCCAGGAAGGTGAAGGGTACGGAGAAGTTTAAGATTACAACTGTGGATGGATCGCACAGCTGTGGGTCTTCTGAGCCCAACCAGAAACATCATCAGTTGACTTCTCGGTTCATTGCAACCTGCCTGTACCCCATGATAAAGCACATGCCGACAATGCGCGTGGCAGCAGTGATAGAGGTCGTTAAGCTAAAGTGGCACTATACAATCAAGTATGGGAAAGCATGGAGGGCGCAACAACGTGCTTTGAAGTTGATTTATGGTGATTGGGAGGAGGCGTATGAGCATTTGCCGACCATGTTCAACGCAATGAAAGCGGTGAATGCAGGAATGCAGTATGAGTACGTGCCTAAGCCCGATGTATGGGTTAATGGAAGACAGATTTTCTTTCGAACATTCTGGTGCTTTGGTCAGTGTGTCGAGACTTTCAAACATTGTAGGCCTGTTTTGTCAATTGATGGATCGTTCCTGTTGGGCAAGTATGAGGGGACGTTGTTGATTTCTATTGGCTGTGATGCGGACAACTCACTTGTGCCGTTGGCTTTTGCTTTGGTGGAGAAGGAGGACAAATCTAACTGGGCTTGGTTTCTACGGCTTGTACGGATCCATGTGGTTGGCCCGGGGAGGGAGGTATGTGTGTTATCTGACAGACACGCTGGGATCTTGAGCGTCGTTAAGGAAGTGATAGCAGGACATTTACCTGTGCATCATCGTTGGTGCACAAGGCACCTTGCAGAGAACTTGTTCAAAAAAGATGGGGTGAAGGCCAACATTGTACTTTTCGAGGAGGTATGTCGCCAGAGGTAGGTAAAACTGTTTGATGAGAAGTTAGAGGAGTTGAAAACAAAAACTAATGCTGAGGGCCATGATTGGATAAGGGGTTTAATGAGAGATGTGCACAAATGGTCAAGGGCTCATGACCCATTGGGAAGGAGGTATGGGTTCATGACTAGCAACATGGCAGAATGCTTTAACGGGCTACTTAAGGGGTCACGTGGATTGCCAGTTACCGCAATTGCGGCGTTCACTTTCTACAAGTGCGTTGCATGGTTTGTTAACTGGCACCGGGAAGCCTCAGACATGTTAAAGTCACATGCACGTTGGCCACCTCGTCCTCACAGCTTCCTTACCAAAGCGAATATGCAAGCCAATGAACAGGAGTACCACTGTTTTGACCATATGACGGGCACGTATGAGGTTGTTGAGGGTGGAGGGACAACCGAGAATGGAGAGCTCCGAGAGGCCCGAAAGCATAAGGTCATGATTATATCCTTCACATGCACTTGCGGTGTTCCCGACAAGTTCCATTTTCCATGCTCCCACATGGTGACCGCATGTAGGGCCCGGAATGTCGATGTTGAGACCCAAATCCCGAGACTATTCAACGTGGTTGCGTTGGTGAGGACCTGGGCCCCACGGTTCGAGCCATATCATGATGAAAGCGAGTGGCCACTTTACTCGGGTCCCAGGTACATAGCGGACGAGGGGTTACGTTGGCACAAGAGGGGCAGCAGGAAGCGGTCAAGGCACAAGATGGACATGGATCGGATACCTAGTCGCACCAAGAGGGGTAGGGCAAATCCCTTCGTTGAGGACCCACAGGAGACACACTGCGGTACTTGTGGTCTAATGGGTCACAATTCACAGATGTGTCAACGTCATTCCAGTCAGGTTAGCAGCGTTAGGTCTAGAGAGTATAATTTTTAGATATTTTGTTATTCTTATCACTAACGTATTTTTGAATACACAGGATGGCGAGGTACCGGCTGTTGGACGAGTTCTACGACAGGGAGCATCGCGGCAAGCTCACGGAGGACGGTCAGGTACGTGTGTTATTGAAATGTATTTTTCTCGTGTTACATGTGTTTCAGTATGCAGCTAACTTTTAAAGCATTTTGCAGGAGATTCCCATACTTCGTCCTCGAACCCATGATGATGGGATGTCGCAGATGCCCGACACACCATTGAGACTTATTGAGAGTTGTGTGTATGTATGTATTTTATATGTGAATGTATCTGTATGTGTGTATGTATGTATGTTTTGAGACTTATTGAGACTTATTCAGACTTATTGAGACTTATTGAGAGTTATGTGTATGTGTTTTATATGTGAATGTATGTGTATGTGTGTATGTGCATGTGTTTTGTATATGCAGAAAAAACAGACAGCACTTTGCTGTTTTTTCTGTAGGTTTACGTAGAACAGCGCCAAAGGTCCTGGCACCGAGATATTCAAATACGGCGCCAGCCCCTTTGGCGCCATGCTTGTAGCGCCAAAAATCCTGGCGCCGTAGGTGAACATCTCGGCGCTAGGCCCTTTGGCGCCGTGCTACTTACATATGGCGCCAGGGTGTTTGGCGCCGTGATAACTACACTTGCATTAAAACTTCAAGTTCGGCCAGTTCTTTCGTTCCATTCGCGCAAATAATACTAATTGACATTCACCAAATGAGTAAGCACAACCCAATACAAACATACATACATAGTCCACATTCAAAGTTCATAAATTATCAGAAAATACATATGTCCGCATACATCAAACATTAACACATATATAGCAATAACCTACTGAGTGCATCGAGGCCACTTCCCCTTCCTCTGAGCATAAGGGTACTCTTCAAGGGCTGCCTTGGCACGTCACGCTCTCTCTAGTTTCTTCTGCCTTTCACCCTTGCGCCTTGCCGCGGCCCTCCTATGCTCCTCCTCGCAGTGTTCCCTCGCGGCCTCCTCCTGCTTCTTCTCCCTTTCCCACCTCTCCTTTCTTTCTTCATCCCACTTCTTAGTGGCGTTAAGGTATTCCTTGTCATCCGCAGCGATCTCAGTGTCGATCCACTACTTAAAATCACAAAGCGGTGGAGGCTCCTGCAAATGTACACATTCGTTAAACCAATAGAATTAATACCAAGTCGATGAATCGATAAACAACATGCCGAGGACGACGGCGGCACGTGGCGGATTGAACGACCAGTTGGCACACATCCAGTACCTCTGCCTATATGTGTCCGGGTCGTCCAACCTCTCGACCTTGCAAGGATCGCCGCAAAAACACATCGGTACGGCAACACCGGGTGGAGGTGGCAAACGTGTGAAGCCCATGACAACCTAAAATGCAAAATGAATAAGAACTACAATTCTTCAACGGCTCTAACCCTAGGTTAGCCATATCCATCATAGTTACCCAAATTAAACCCTAAAAACGAATCTATACCCATGAGTACTCTTACATTACACATATCTACTGCAAATCCAACCTAAAATCGAGCCAAATCCAACTAATTTCATCTAGGGTTTCAAATCTTGCCCCACGAAATGTACCTCAAATAATCCATATCTATTGAAAAAAATCAAGGGAGGGGAGGGACCTTACCTTGCTTGCTCGGTTTGGAAGTAAAATCGTGAGAAAAAGCAACGGATTGGAGTGGATTTGGAGGGGGGAGAGAGGGGCGGTGGCGGGCTGCTGTCTCTGTTCACTCGGGCTGAAGAGAGGAGTGAGGGGTGGGGGGCCGTGCTCGGGCTTAAGTCCCAGAGCACGACGCCACGACCGGTTACATAGCACGGCGCCATGGGATTTGGCGCCGTGCTATGCCACCGTGGCTCCTACGTGTCCACCTGCGGCGCTAAAGCATATGGCACCGTGCTATGAACCCTGAGCGCCATATTCTTTGGCGCTGTGCTAAGGGTCCATTTTTGCAAATCTTCTCTCTAGGGGTCCATATGTAAAAAACTTTCAAATTTTGGGCTAAAAAGCAAACATTTTACTACTGACGTTAGGTCCACTGGGAGATTCTCTTGCAGATGCATGGTGATTGGCAGATACTTGAAGTGACGGGGCAGCATGGGTGAGGCCGACCTGACCTGGCACCTCAGTCCTTAAAAAAAATTTACCTATTTTTTACTAGGACTCATGATTTATATTTATGATTTATAGTCTAATAAATAGTAATTATTAAATAAAATTAGAACAAAAAAATTAACCCAAAAATAAAAAAGAATAGACTTGTAGCATATAGTTGTATTTAGGTCCATTTATCACCCATCCCTATAGTTAGCCACCCCTGTGTTTTTCTGAAGCCCACGAGTTCAGCCCACTCAGCATCAGTACTTGCCTTCTTCCCCACTACGCCACGAGTTTGTCACTGTGACCCGATTATCCCCTTCTCGTCCCCACCGATCTAGGTTTAGCTCATTACTTAGCAAGTAGTTGCTGAACTACTGCAGCACCCCATTTTGCTCTGTGGTCGACTAGTCATTGCTTTCGGCTCATTGGGTAGATGACAGCAGAGAGCAAACGACAAGCCACAAGGCCAACGACTCACAACCAAGGATTAAAATTTTGAGCCGAAATTTGTGGATTTCGCCGAAATTCGGTTTTTATCGGTCCATGCCGAGAAAAGCCCATGTTGGCCAAGTTGTTCGGCCTTCTTTGAGAAGCTATAAGTTAGCCACGATAGCACCTCCTCAATTTTAAAATTGTCTAGGTTTGTGTGAAACAGTGTGGTCCGCGGGGAACTGCTTAAATCAAACACATACGGCCCCTCTCGAACTTCACCATGCCCGTAATATATACTGAAAGCATGTTGAGCTCACATTCCTACCACACGACCCAAAATATTTAGAACATAGCAAAATTATGAAAATTACCCTTTCTATGTCAAGCCTCGTAAAAACCAAATTAAACCACACCCCCCTTGAATAAACTGTGTGATACATATCAAAATGTTGTCTGTTCCATCTACATCCACAACACAACTAGAAGTATTAGAATATAATTTTGACTACAACTTACAAATAGCCTAAAATATGATGCCTAACTCATGTGTGTCTAAATCTAACCACCTTAGGTTTTGCACTAGTCTATCCATAGATGGGGCTAACCAATCGTTTGTATGCTATAATACCAAAAAAGCATGAATTATAATACACTACATGGGACATTATCGTTAAAACGTATGGATTTACAACTAGCAACCCTATTTCTATCACTAATCTATGTTTGCCATTGCTAACCTACCATGTTTTCATTAATATGACCAACAAATTACAAGAGCTACAAGAACTAACCGCAAAAGAAGCGTGTAATTAAAGTGAGGATTTTGTGGGGACCCCGGGCACGGAACACCTGAAATCTCCTTATGTGTTCTATACTAGTTCCATGATCAGTGGCTAGTACACATATTCACAACATCGAAATCACATCCATACACATCGCATATATTTAATTTACGACACAAGGGTGAATATATAAGCGACGTGAGATAAAGTTTACAATGTATGGCTGATCGGCCAAATAAATATCAGAGTCAAGAGTAAAGTGTAGCGGAAGATAATTAAATAAGCAAGAGCATCTAGTGGTATACCACCATAGCCCACAGGCAACTGACTGGTGATTAGGCCCTAGTAAAACCCATCATCAAATTCCCTAGAGCTAGGGCAAAGTACACATTGTCTGACACGTGTTTTTCTTTATTCTCTGATCAACAATAATTTAAGCAAGGTTGAATACATTATGTACTCAGCAAGACTTGTAGTATATTGCAAAATTATACACATATGCAAGGCTGTCAAGGGATGAGGCTTAATGCTAAATTATTTTCAACATGAAGCAAATTTCATTTGCAATATCAATAAGTAGTAATTTGTAATGGAATTGTTAAGAGCATTTGACATGAAAGGAAATAACATTTATAAAATTTTAATAACAATAAATGACATCCATTCGTATCCCTCCTTGGCTGTGAACAATGCACAATTCTCACCAACGGGCATGGCACACGGAAGGCGTACATGTCACCCCATCATATTTAGTGAAACAGTTTTGAAAAATGAAAATTATACCCATTTTAGCTACATCCAACATGCTCATGACCGCGAGCACGGCTATTTAAATAGTTTTTAATACTCTCGAGATGTTGTACAACTTTACCCACATGAGATAATCAATTATATTGTTGGTAACTTCACGCTTCCTTTGGCGTGTGATGAAACTAATTATTATATTGCCTTTAGATCATCTAATCCTAACCTTTCACTAGCCCAATGAATATTGAACCTCTCTTAGGTCCATCCTCTAAGAGTGCATTTGAATCTTCACTTAGGTCCATCCTCTAAGCAAAGACTCTCAGTTAGATCTGTCCCCCAAGTGGACATTCACCGTTGTATTAGTAAGCTTTGGTCCGAATATCTTGGAGAAGGGAGCCCATATGAGCAAACCTTCACTCGAAGTGCCCTTACGACTCCTGCGTCTACCATAATGTAAGGCTAGACCTAGACAACTTTAATCAACTAAAGCTTAAGGCCATATAGTACATGTGGTTTTACGGCATAACTTAGATGTGCGACAAAAACGTTCGGTCCATAATTGATCCGGGCGAGAGTCTCCCCATATCTATATGTGAGATACCACTTCACATTTGACAGTTTATCATATAACTCGCCCACGTCTAAAAACTAGGTTTTTCATTTTATTTTATACCTAACTAACGAAGATTTCTCCTTTGGTCCAACATTTTGAAACCACCATGTCCACACGTAAATTGGTTCGAAAGTTCAAACTTAGCAGAAACTAGTGCATGGCTAAGCATCTATAACATGTACTCAATGTAATATACCCAAAATTTGATATTAGTTACTGTATAACCATGTTCTAAGGGTTACAATGTGAGGATACAAATTTCTAAGGTAGTTCAAAGTATATAAGCGGACATAACTACCGATACTCACAATATAGCAATTTTAGCAAAACATACATGTATACATAATAGATTTTGCAAAAAAATATACAATATTAAAATATTGGGATCAACATGGTTAAAGGGGGTGCTTGCTTTGTGTAGTTGTTCAGAGAGTTGCATGGAATCGATTTCGCACATTTCTGGTATGTTGGTATCTAATCGGTAAAAGTCAAACGAGTACAAATAAGAGCAAAATAAATTCAAACAGAGACCAAATTCAAATTTTTTTGCATATTTAGAAAGAGCATGATTTTTTAAAAAAATTACAGACATAAAACACTCAAATCAAAGTTCGTATGCAAAAGTTATTATGAAAACAATTTGGTTTGGTAGGAAAATCTAAAAAAAAGAAAAACAACATTTTGTGCTAGCTAGATTTCGATTTTCTGAAATTAAACTCCTATTTTTGCTCCTAACTCATGAACTTTATTTGATCCAAGCACATGCATAACACTCTCCAATCTCATTCCCATATCTTTGGTCTAAATCCCACACAAACATACACCAAGACATAAATGTCTGTGTATGTAGTATTGTAGTGCCATAGTTTCTGTGGACAAAAAGTGAAAAAGGCCACTACTCTTTTTTGCGGTGGGGATGATGACATGGACGGGTACTGGCACGCTGGCACGTACACGTGGAAAGTGATGGACAATGTTTGATGGGAATTGGTTTTGTGTGTTCTTTTGTTTTTGTCACAAAGGTTAGTGGATAACTGAAGAGAAGGGGAATCCCTGAATTTGCTTTCGAAAACGTACCATGACCAGTACTTGGTTTGATTGATAAGCTCGATTGAAAGATAGGAAGTTGGAACTACTGCACTGCCGTATTAACTTTTCTCTTAACACTTTTGTCTTATGTGCCATCAGCTGTTCTATCTTGTTTGATTAGCTGCCACACATTTTATCTAGATAAGCTTAGCTATAGCTTCTGGCAACTATTCGCGGTTTATTAGTTATCACCACGCGCACTTCACCTAATCAAATATGGATGCACTGATCTGGAATGAAGCAAGAGCAACGCCAGATGCAACGCCATATATGTCAGAGAATTATTTGGCTTACTTGTTTTAACCAGCTTCCTTCCATGCAAGTACCATATTTATATGAATGATTTGTTCATATTATGGCCCTTTTTCTAGCCGAAGTCATTACTTTTTATCATTTTGTACCGTGTTTGGTTTGACAGGGATGGAATGCATACACAAGAGAGCATTATATATTGACGTTAGGTCCACTGGGAGATTCTCTTGCAGGTGCATGGCGATTGGCGGATAGACGGGGGAGCATGGGCGAGGCCGACCTGACCTGGCACCTCAGTCCTTAAAAAAAATTACCTACTTTTTACTAGGACTTATGATTTGTATTTATGATTTATTAGTCTAATAAATAATAATTATTAAATAAAATCAGAAATAATTAACTGAAAAATAAAAAAGAACAGACTTGTAGCATATAGTTGTATTTAGGTCTATTTATCACCCATCCCTATAGTTAGCCACCCTTGCGTTTTTCTGAAGCCCATGAGTTCGGCCCACTCAGCATCAGTTATTGGCTTCTTCCCCACTAAGCCACGAGTTTATCACTATGACCTGATTATCCCCTTCTCATCCCCACCGAGCTAGGTTTAGCTCATTAGTTAGCAAGTAGTTGCTGAACTACTGCAGCACTCCCCAGCGACAGCAGAGAGCAAACGACAAGCCACAAGGCCAACGACTCACAACCAAGGATTAAAATTTTGAGCCGATGCCGAGAATAGCCCATATCAGCCAAGTAGTTCGGCCTGCTTTGTAGTTTTTCGGCTGTCGGCCCATGTCCAAGTCAATCTCTATCTCGTTCCCATCCAAGCACACACGGAACTCACACTCATTCCCCATCCCACGCCAACTCAACCCCTCTCATTCCCCCCGTCTCTTCCCCGAGCAGCGGCGCCGGCAAGGGAGCGGTGGTGTGGCGTCAGCAAGGGAGCGGCCATGGGAGGTGGTGCCAGAAGGGAGAGGGAGGCGGCCATAGGAGGTTGCGCTGGCAAAGGTGGGTGGCGGCCAGCTGCTGCGCATGGAAGGCGGGGCTAGCAAGGGAGCAGTGGCGCGGCACTGGAAAGGAGGGGGAGGCGGCCATAGGAGGCTGCGCTGGCAAAGGAGGGTGACGACTAGCTGCTACACATGGAAGGCAGCGTCGGCAAAGGAGCGAGAGGCGGCGCGGATGAGGGCAGCGCTGGCAGGGGACGGGAAGGTGTTGCCATGTGGCCTCGGACGATGGCAAAGTGCCGATTTTTTGAATTCACTTGAATTTCTTGGTTTCAAACTGAATTTGTGATTTTTTTCAACTGAATTTTTTGAGAGAAAAAATCAAAATTTTTGAAATTTGGATTTCTTGTTGGGATCTGATTTTTTTCCTAACAAAAAATGTAATCCCTGCACACAGCTAGATGAGATGTTGTGGCCATCGCCCCGTGCCGCCGCGCGGCTGGAGATTAGCGTCCCTTCGTGGCTTCCTCATTGTAATTCTTGCCTTTCCTCCTGTGTTCTATGTCTTCCTCATGCCTCACATAGGTCTTCCTTAATCTCCGTTCAATGTGTCTTCAATCTTAATTGGGGCATTTTTTAATTAGGTTATAAATTTTTTAATTTTGTCTGGTTTGCACAACAAATTTTGATGCTTAGTTATATGGGAGATCTATTGTCAAGTGCTGATTGTAGTAGGGGTGGCCCCCACTTGAGCCCATCCGGCCTATTAGAGAATTGTAAAGCCCAATACAATATATGTAATGACACATATACCTTTATGGAAGGCATATGACTGTAAGGGCAAGAATGTAATTGTGCTTCATGTGGAAATATATACATGCCTTGGATATGGAGAAGGGGTAAGCATTGTTCATCCATCATAACCACTCCACTATTCTCTCACTTTACTATTTGGTCAGTAGCTACAACAGTTGGCGCCGTCCGTGGGGACGACAGAGAGCAAGCCGTAGATTTCAAGAAGTAATAGCACCCAAGAAAACTTCATCGATGGCGAAAAGGAAGCAGAGCACGACGGCAGCAGTCGCCAACGCCAGGGCCTCGGTAGGTGGGCCGCCTGCGTCGACATCAGGGATCGGCGCTGGAGGCGACGTCGGTAGGGCGAACGCCAACATGGGCACTCGCGGTGGCACGGCTGGTCATCATGAGGATCGTCGTGGCGTAGGGGTCAGCCTCGCTGAAGGTACAATGGTTGGCCTCATTAGTGGCACCTGGGTCAGTGTGACCATCGGCACTGACGATCGTGCCGGTATGCCTAGTGACCCGGGATCTAGCACGAGAGTGACAGGTGGTCCTGTCGACTACATCGGTCTCATCGTCGACCATGGGACCCATCGTGCTGGCACGCTGAACAGCTCCAGTGAGCAGGCCGTAGTCGCCAGCAACCCTGCATCGCACACCGCCGCTTAGGCAGGTGCACCACCTCAACGGTGGAGAATGCCTTGCTCTGCAGCACGAGCTGGCAGACCTTCGAGGGGCTGTGCGAAAAATGCAGGAGCCTTGAAGCCAACAAATGCCGCCAGTAGCGGTAGAATGTCGGGACCCGGAGCAACAACTCTAGAACCCTCTGTGTTAATCGCACTATCCCAGGAAAAGCTAGTGCACACAGTGATTACAAAGACAAATATCATGCGTAATGACAAACTTTATTTAACTAATATGAGCCCGATGGCCAAAGTTTACAGCAAAAGAAAACAGCGGAAGATAACATAAGCAGTAGCCCATCCAGCCTTCCCACGAGGTGAATGACTATAAGACGTGGCCTACTCGCAATCCTCACCGAAGTCGTCATAGAGTAACTCGTATCTTCATCACCCAAATCATGTAGTTTGTGCAGGTGAGCTGCGAATATGACTATGTCACCGTGCTCTCCCTCTTCACGGGCACCTATGAGCTAGAGGTGGATGAATCACCTCGTAGTAGGCCTCGTACTATTGATAGAAACACACTCCTTCCTTCTCTCAGCATCTTCTTTAACTCACGGGAATAACCACGACTCTTCTTCTCTGACTCACGGAGAACACCAAAGCTTTGATATCAATTGTTGGCCCAGTGACGGATCAACACACACACACTCAGTGGTCGTAACACACATAAACATTTTTAATCAACTCAAGACACACAAGAGTTTTGGTGCTGTGTAATGTCGTATAGCTTTTCTATTTTTCTATTGTATTTATAGTCTCAGTTTACATACAACACAGACTAACAAAAAAACTCCCGAGTCTTCTAGTCATGATCCCTATGACTCGCACATTGTACACTACTCGAAAGACTCGCTCCACTAGCCAACTCACTTAGTTTAGTGGACACGACTGGTTTGTGCAGACAAGCTGCTACCAGACCAAGTCTACGATTGCACATAGACTGAACCTTCTTTGAGTCCTTCTTTGGGTTGTGCTTCGAGTCCTTCGACCATAGTGATTCGACCACGGTTGCTTGACCACGGCTGCTCGACCATGGCTTTTTGACCATGCCTTATCGACCATGGAAATTCGACCACTTCACCGACCATGGCTTGTTGGCCGTGGTACTTCGACCGTATCTCTAACCACGGCTTCCCTTTGACTGCTTCACCGACCATGGCTCTTTGAACGCTTCTCTGGTAGTACCGCTCACACTGAGCTGGTGCTACTGGTGTTCCGACCACACAGGTCTTCTAAGCACTGACTGGTCCACTGTAGCTTCGACTATTGTAGCTACAGCTACTGTAGCTATGACTACTGTAGCACTCAGACACACCAACTGCTGTAGACGCGGACACATCGACTGCTACAATACTCGGATACACTGAGTACTCTACACATGACTATAGAGTACTCAAACACACCAAGTACTCGATACGACTACACAATAATCGAACACACCGAGTACTCGACACAACTACATGGTACTCGAACACACCAAGAACTCAACATGATTGCATGGTACTCAAACACACCGAGTACTCAACACGACCACACAGTACTAGAATACACTGAGTACATGACACCGACCACTATCAACAACACAATAGGATTAATTCCAACAATTGGCAGGCTCACTCCTAGCTCGCATCCATCACCAACTATAGCTACCGGCCACTTGCTTTCAACACCGGTTAACACTGCCGGCCACCACTGTGCCGCGCACCTGCTACCTCCTTCGGTTGCGCCTGCTCCTCCATGCTGCTCGGCTTCTTCCCAATGCCACTGCCTCCAAGCCGGTGCCTAGGGCTTGCACGCTGCTCTTCCAACCATAGGTAGCTCTGACACCATTGGCTCTGCCTTGCCAGCCTCCTCCAGCTACGCCGCAACCACGCACATGCATGCATGGCTCCTTGCCGAGCCGCCTCGCTGCCCTTGACGCAAGCTCCGGCTGGCTACCATAGCTCACGGCGCAGTGCGGTACAGTGCTACTTCCACTCATCTCCCCTCTAGTGAACTTGCTCAAACAGCCTTGTATGCATGCACTAATGGTAGAAATGGAATGCTCGCATGATGAGGAACACATGACATTCATTGGGGGTTTTGCGATTTTTGGTGGTGATCGGAATGCGAGAAGGAGGCATGTAACTTTGCTATTGTTCTTAGCTTGGAAAGAAATTACAGTGGGGTGAATAGGGGAGAGGACAGTGGGTGTTTGGTTGGGAGTAAAGAAATGGCAGTTGGGAGAGGACAGTAGGGGAGAAGGGTTGTGTAGTGGGGTTGATGATGGAAGGATTTAGTTTTGTAGGCTATTGTTGGAGAAGGTAGAAAAAGAATGACCCGCAAACATTTTTGTCTGCTGTCGGTTGAATTGGTAGAGTGGGATAGCGAATGAATATATGATGACGTGATTTTGATTTTTTTAAAAAATGCATGCGATGACATGATTTTTAAATGCATGCGAAAATATAAAACCAAATGAATTAAATTTTTAATGCAACCTTTCAAACAATTCAATTTAATTATATAAATTTTAATTTAGTGTGATGCTTTTAATAAAATGTTCAACTTACTTTCTTATTTATTATATTTTATTTTTTAGAGCCAAAATTTTACGAATGGTCAATTTAAATAAAAATAATCAAAATTTCAAAACTGGGATGTTACAGATTTCGGTTGATTTTTTCCTTATATAGCCACCATCAGTCACATAAGTGGCCGACGTGGCTTCAAGTCATCCACCCATTGCACGACTGGGGTGTTGGTGCCTCTAGTTGTGTGCCAAACATGCCACTGAGGGCCTTAGTCATGCACCCATAGTGCGATTAGGCCCAGTCATGGACTGGCTGTGTGACTGAGGGTTATTCTTGTAAAAAAGTGGTTTATTTGCATAACTTGAATTAATAAATATTTATTTAAAAATTCTTGAATGGATTGAATTCTAGCCTAATCAATGTTGAGGAGAAATAATATCAGTGTAGATTTATGTCATTCATCATTCCACACCATCTAAACAAAGCCTATGCGTATACCTGTAGACATAGGTAGTTAAGCCATAAGCCCATAATCTATATAATTGGCACCTCAATTGAAAAGTCTGTAATACCCTAAATTTAACCCTCGTGAGGATCTATGTGTAAATAGAGAAAGAGGGATACGTAAAAATGTGATGTTTGGGAAAAGAGAGGAAGAGTCATTTCCTGGACCGATTCGTACAAGAGGAGTTCGCAACCGACTCGGATAATGCCATGATAAAAGGATAACAATAGGGGGAATAGACCAATACCCTAGCCAAGCTGCCCCTGCCTTCCTCTCTAGGCCATCGCCTCCATCGGCAGCGTCGCCCTCCCTAGTGCCATCACTCCTCCCGGGCGCTACCACCCTCCTCCCTGGCATCGCCACTTTCTGACGCTGCTCTCCTCTTGGAGCTGCCACTCTACACTTGCCATCGGTAAGTCGCTATCGTTCTTCATTGTTTCTTGTGTTCCTCACTGTTGCCTATGTGGTTTTTGAGGTTTAACCATGTCACAACATGCAGGGGTTGCCAAGGAACATGGGGGATGAGATGTGGAGGGTTTGGATGCCGTTTTGGGGGACAATTTTAGAAGAGATCATGGAGCATTATCAATTCCGAAGGCTTCGCAAAGCTTTCGAGTTGAAGGTAAAACCTCAAATCATGTTCTCTACTATTTTGGAGCCTAGTAGATGCATTTTGGAGTCCTATTGGTGCTAGATTAGAGTAGAGGTTTAGCATTGAGGTTAAATTATTGATGTTGTGGTTTGTTGAGGTTGTTGTCCAGAGATTAGGGCTTAGTTTTGGGGTCTTTATGTTTTGTTTCATAACCTGTGCATGACATGAAAATTGTATATTATTGAATAAAGGTTCCATAGGGTCCAAGAATATGAATTTTAGTTGAGCAGATTAGAAATTATGACACTGGAAAGACTGCCGTCTGAAAATCAGTCGTTGCTAGATGCAGTCATGGAAAACTATGAATTTCACTTGGTAAATGATTGAATTAAATTTTGTGCATAAATAAATAAATATAGATAATTTTTTGCAGATTCCAAAAGTGTTGTGGTTTATTGTATTTGGATGTGTAATTTAGTAGATATGAAATTGTTAAGTCTGCTATCTAGTAAGTTAACAGTACTATCTTCGGGGTTAAAAACAAGTGGTTAAATGGTTTAATCAAGATTTGTGGCCAACAAAAAAATTATAGAAAATTTTGTGCAGATTCTAGAACAGTGTGGTTTGCCATGTTAGGGCTTGAGAGTCAAAAATTACACTATTTTTAGTACCAGGACAGGAAGGAAGACTGTCTGGTAAAAGGGGAGTATTGCGGAACTGAAAAGCATATATGAGCGATGTGGTTTAATTGTTGTTCTTGTACTACTATGGCTTGTTGCTGATATTGAGTGTTTATTGTAGGAGGAGTAGCGTTGGTGTCATCTTCGAATCAAGCCGTTCCTTACAACTAGAAAAGGCAAGTGCATGGTAGAATGGTGCATGAGTGGTTGCACTTATTGTTTTTGTTAAATAAATACTTTCCATGATGATCGACATATTTATACTTGCTTATTATAATACTCATATGATTATGGTTAAATGATAATGATGTCAAATGGTTAATGTTGATAAGTGATTAATGAATAAAAGAATCATTACATTGCATGTTGAATATTCATGTTGTAAAGAGGTGATCTGTGTAGCCCTCTGGAGCTTATTTTGTGTGAACGACTTACAGGAGTGGGTAAAGAAATACCTATTTTGGTAGGCACTCCATGGGAATAGAGTTGAGGTCCCCGTCTGAAAAAGGCGGGCTTGAGTGAACATTGACAGATGTAATACTCTACTATACCAGTATAAGCAAAGAGAAGTAGAAACATGTGCATTGTTCATAAAATGATAAATGAGATATTGAGACATGTGCATGGTACAAATGGAAAGATATGTGAAATTGAGTTATCATGTACTTGCTATGAATATTTGGAACCATATTTTATATTATCTATTATTCTATTTTGTACTTGTTGAGTCGTTGACTCAACCCTACTTTTGTTGTTGTTTTCAGATGCACGTTGAGGACGATGTGTATGGGTAGAAAGTAGCACAAGATTGATCTTGCACCATTATAGTTTTCTTATTCATTTAGTGTCCAATTATTCCTTGTTAGATATAAATTATACTATTCATGCAACTCTTAGATAAATATTGATTCCCTTTAGAATTTATTGATATTATGTTGCTGATACTTGTCAAAGTTTCCTTGTTTAAACTAATAATTGGTTCATCTCGATTAATATCGTTTATTGATTCCTTTATAGTTGTCAGGATATATGGTAGGCTATCCTGATAACATAAACAATATATCATAAATCGATCAGTACAATAATAGCCTGTCGTTCCTATCATGAGGGTGCGCGGAGCATTGCTAGCTGTCACACAGGAAGCCTTAGCTATCACACTGGCTGGCTAAAGGGCGGAAATGGCAAGAAAGCAGTACTGGAAAAACAAGCAACAATAATGAAGCAAAATTATTTGATATGTGAAAAGGGCTGCTGTCCGTTTCCATCTAAGCCGAAAATGTAATGGGAGGGGACAGCTGAAAGCTGTTCTTGCTCCTGCCTATTCAGAAATATAATAGAGACAATTACTGATAGGCTTGTGCAATTGCATTAGTATAATACTGCACATGAATCAGCTGTATGAGTTGATCTGACCAGTTAGAAATCTTTGAAAAAACAACCAGCGTATCACGAGTCCAAGACTAAATGATTTGTAATATTTTTTTAGAAGCAGCTAATGCTATGATTTCCCATTGCTTGATCACCAACATGGAGGATCACCATTCGTTGGGCCATATGGGACCACATCCATATACCGGTGACGCGTTTTCTCCACGGCTTGGGCACGCGGCGGAGATAGCAGGGCCGCCGGAATGATGTTGGTGTTGCTCTTCTGCCCGAGCAGCCTTGCCATCACCATCTTCCAATCGACTGCCTTGTCCGGATGGCTCGCGGCGTTGCTCTTCTTGACGAGCCACCTGGCCAACACCATCCTCCCTCCAATGACAGGCGGCGTAGCTTGGGAGCCGGCAATCGACTGTCGTTTCTGTAGCTGGAGGCGTTGCGCAATAAACAGAGGAGCCAACAAAGAGGCTTCCTTTTTATCCGATCGGATCAGATCTGAAGGTTGGATTTGGCGAGGAATCACCAAATATTGATGCTTCATCTCCAACGCCACTTGATTTAGAGTAACAGCCCTTGGTATGGTGGGATTGGAGTGCTTCTTTGGATAGGAAAAAAGGCCTTTGTGCTTGGGTGCGCAACCACAATGGCCCCACGTCGAGGAGGAAGGCCATCGTCATGGTGACGACGACGGCCGGAGACGAAGTAATCATTATTAACTGTGGGCAAATAGAAATGCCAAGCCTGTTTGCAACAAAATAAACATGGGTTCATATATTGAACAAGCGCAAAATGTCATACCATATGACGCCTAGTTTTTGCATCAGCATGAAAAGGGATCGACAAAATACATTGCATTTGGCATCAGATATACCCGTCTGCTTAATAATTACAATATTTTATTACATATAAAATAATTTACTCACATAAATATGCTGATATACAGTTTAAATATACATGGCGCTCATGCTCCAACACAGGCTTGTATGCTTTACACACTGGAGATTTTATTTTGTTTTTCTACACGTACACAACCAATATTGTATACTCTACATTGTTTGGGAATATTCAGGGGGTACAATTTTTTTTAACATGTACACCACCAATCTCTGCTGTAAACTACATTGCTCTGGAAAGCTCAAGCTGTAGAAAGGGTTCTAAGGACTTCTGCTCCAGCATGAACAGTTTTGCCTCTGCAGACATGGATAGAATTGCAGAAATCCCTCTTCTTGAGGAACTTCTTGATATGTTCTAGTATGACTGGTGCATTTTGGATGATCAACCTCTTGCACTGAAATGGAACAAAACACCGTTCAGAATAATCATACTGAAGAAGAAAATTCACTACACTTTGCAAAAGAGGATAATTCACTACAAACTAGAAAGAAAAAAGAAATTTGGGAATCAGATGTTCACCTTTTGTACAAAATTCTCTGCATTGTTGCATCCTTTCAGAAGTATCTCAATTATCTTAAGCTGTCAATAGTAAATCAAGGTATGAGTTTTTGTTTTTTGGGCAGAAGTCACATTTATCACTATAAGTATAAGCTAGAAGTATTTGTTTATTTGTATGGGGCTCCCAGTCCAAAAATAAAAGAAAAATACGAATGTTTATTTGTTGCACAAAAGGCAATAATGTTCCTAATCTAGCAAGCAAAATGCCAGCAAAAATGTTCCCGACCAATAGGGCTAGTAAACTAATTAAACTAACACCAACATCAATTAGGTCAGAAACCGTATGGCAAAAGGACCAGGCCAGTTAGCAATTTTTTTTTACCTTTTTGTTAAAATAATCATGTGGACCAAATAGTAAAAATATATCTTTAAGGCTACAGATCACCATAACTTGGCAAAATCTAGCCAGTTTCACACTCATTATTCATTAATCTTTTGTCACTAGACAATATAGATGAAAGGAGTTGCTGCTTGGAGATATGTGGGCTGACCATTTTATTCAACCCGAGGATGAATTAGTGTTCAACAATGACAACTCAAACTTGGCATGGTGTAAAGTTGCCAAAGCTACCGGTGTTGGGGTGCCCCTACAAGTACTTAAGATCTCATGTAGTCATGCTAGAGCTAAATCATCGAAAAGGGGCTCATCAACCTCCAAGGCATATACTTTTGAAGGATAGGAATATAGTGGTGAAGAAATAGAAGAAAGCAACATTGAGGGGTACTGACTATTGACCGCAGCAACAGTGTTTTAGCTCTGCCACTCTAGTTTTAGTTCCTCTATTCCTTGTTTCCTCTGTTTGTCCGGTCACCAGAGCATGACTGCATTGACCGGAGCAACATTGACAGGAGAAACAGGGGAAAGCTCTGCCACTCTAGTTTTAGTTCCTCTATTCCATGCTTCCTTGAGTAACCAATTTGTAACAACCGGAGATCCAGGTTATGTTGGGTGTAGCGGAGTAGTGTGCTGTGTCCGTGTTGGTTTTCGAACCCGAGGTTGTGTATTCAAGTTCTGGCATCAGAATGGTGCAGTCAATGGTTCCTGTGCTCTGAGAAGAGAATTATGATATTTGGAAGATCAAAATGCGGATACTGCTACTATAGCAAGGGTTGTGGAATATTATCGAGAACGGCTATAAAGAGTATGTTGATAAAGATGTTTTTATGTCCAATCAGAAAAAATCTGCAAAGGAGGACCAGATGACAGATACCAAGGACTTGTTTCTTATTCAATAAGGTGTTGTGAAAAATTTTGTTTCCATGGATTATCACCTTATCAATGCCAAGAAGTCGAAAGAAGCATGGTAAAGCTAAAAGAGGAGTTTGAAGGTTCTGTAAAGGTTCTAGTGGTGATGCTACGAATTTTGCGAAGACAGTTTTAGGATGTGCATATGAAGGAGTCTGCGACGATAAAGGGTTACTTCTCGTGGTCATTAAAGTTGTGAATCAGATGTGCACATATGGTGAAGATATCACTGATCAATCCCTAAAAAAAAATCAGGTTTGAAAGAATATACCTTGTGTGTACAATTCTAATTGACATAATAGGAAAATATTCATTGGCGACTAGTGTTTCTCAAGCATGCACTTATTTTGCGCCTAAAGCAATTTAAAGACCTAGTGCCTCAAAGTGCACCTTTTGCTTTTGACTGCCTTAGTTTCACCATCCCAACCCTTTTAATTTTTACTGGAACAGGCAATGACAACCAGTTACCACCTATTTTCCTACCATGGTTTGTGTGTAAGCTTGTACAAACAAGTCCTACATGGATTGACTGGTAGTTTGGTACTTTGGTACACATGGAGCTCCTCACCTAGTTACACAGAGCACAGTATCCGCAAGGTACATAGCACACAAAATGAAGAGTGGAATGACAGCTGTATTAGATTCTAGGTAGCTAAGTTCTTTGTTTCTATCTCCTCTCCTAACAAGAGAGCTAGAAAAAAAAGGTTGATAAGCTCTCGAGAACTAGATTTCAACGCGTGTTTACACCCCAAACTTAACTCCTTGGGAGTTTCAGAACACATAGAATAGAATGATTTAAAAAGAAGAAACTGTATAAAAAAAATACCTCCATGTCAGGATCTTCAAGATCAGTAAGAACCTCATCAACAACCTCATGGCAAAGGGTGCAAGCATCTTCATGTCTTGGGAGGCGAATGAATGTGACTTCCTCACAAAGACTTACTGATACGCAAAATTCTTCAGGGCTTAAAGAAGCAATTTTTGTGAAGAATAGAGGAGCATAATAATCCACCAATTTTGTACACTGCCATGTCAAAATACAAGCACACATGGCAATAAGAAATGCTGGTTTTTAGAACGCAGTCACAGCCATTAAAGTAAGAGAAAACATTTTACTTTACTTTAGGAAAACAACAATACCTCCAACTTAAAAGAATAAAATTTTAAACAAGCTTGGTGAAGAGTATCAATTATTTCGATCTGGGTCTCATTCTCATTAAGATAGAAGAGGGCTTCTGTAGCAAACTGCTCACAAAGTTTGCACAGTTGTTGATTTTCCTTCATTGTAAGAGATGTTGCGACCTCATTTGGAGTCTTTTCACCAACTAGAATAACAGAAAAAAGTCAGAATGTAAGTTATTTTAGAACAGGGATGAATATCCAGAGGCACTAAAATGTAGCACAGCAAGCAATTAAACCACATTATAAAAACATAGTAAAAGAATGACAAGGTCATGTCTATTTCTCAGATATTGTACTACACTGAAAATTTTGTTGCAAGAAGAAATCACTTATTTGGGTTTCTATATTTCTACAAAGTATACAAATTGCGAAGTAGCCTTTTCCTGATTATTTAATGGAAATTGTTTCATTGTCACGCTGATTGCTGTATAAGCTTTTCTGAATGCTTGATAATATAAATAATTCTCCAATGAGCAACAGCATAATCCCGCATTGAATGGATGAAGAAACTAATTATCTTTGGCAAAGAATGGTTAGCAGATTATCAGTAACATATAAAAAGCCTTACTTTATCCTGAAATTGTTAAAAAGATTGAAACATATGAAGCAAGTAATGATAGTAGTAAGCAGTGGCAACTGGTGAGTGAACTTATGGAAACAAGAGAGACCAGGGACACAAAACTAAGGCTCTGTTTGGCTTCCTTATGTATTTTTCCAACCTATAGGCTATATAACAATCCCCCAGCAACATATGTGACACAAGATAAACCAGGGGATCCCTCATTTAACTCCCTATTGACGTGTGGATAAGAGGGATGTTCCGCCACAATCTATCAGGGACTTATATGGTCATAGATGATGTGCGCACGTGCCATTATTTTCTTAAATATTGATCCTCAACTTGTACTCCCATTAACTACATTACCTTTAGCATACTGAACTCATATTTCCAGAATATAACCGAAATTCTATTCAGAAAAAAGGATTGAAGAAAATAAAAAAATCAGTGAAACAAATATCAACCATGTAATGATTATGCTGGACACACAGTTGAATGAAAACATAATACCAGCATTGTCCAAGGCCAGGTTTCTACTGCCCAAAAGTGTAAGGCCGATGATGAACATCACTAGAACTCTTGAGCCCATTTTGCCTGTTAAAACATATGAATTGATAAAGAGATGGAATAGCAATTCAAGACAACAGTAACTCTAAAAAAATTAACAAAACTGTGTATACATAATATCATCAATATTTTGCTAATTATTAAAACAATTAATTTCTAGAAGGATTTATAGATATAAAGCTACTTAGCTACGGATAAATAATTTTCTTTCAGACATATCTCAAGTAGGCTTGATTTCCATCTTATTTCTTGTAAGTATGACATGCATACATTCCTCATGTGTAAAATTTTCAACCAAAACATTGTGATCAGTTTAAAAGGAAAGAATTATAAAACATAGCATGCCGAATATGGTTAGATGCTAAAAAAATCCAGATAAGCTTTATCTGCTCATTCAGTAGCGCTAGTCTTCATCCACCTCTTTAAAAAAAATCCATAGAAGCATTTCCCCTAAAATTAAGCCAGTTTTTCAGATTGAGGAATGACAATTCAACTTTTATGGTTGCTTTCTCCCAAAATCTGTGAGCTGAGAACTATCCACAAAGCACTAGCCTTTTCTCCAAGAATTTCACCTGCATCGATTGGAAACATGAGCAAGCAAGCACTAACTAAATAGGTGGAGTCAGACTAGCGCCTGAGATGATATCTAGAACCCCTGATCCATTCATAGTATTACAGGAGAAGCATCCCAACCAACCAAAAAACAATTATCCCAAGAACATTATGAGCAACTACCTCCTGCGTTCAGATGAGGATCGTGTGGGCGGCTGGCCGATGGGAGCGGACGGCGGCGCGTCGGGTGCCGACAGCCAAGCTCCTGCCGCGGCGGAGAGCCGGAGACAAGTGGCAGCGAGAAGAGCAGGGCAGCGACAGGAGACGAGCACGGCGTTGACTAGTTAGATTTGTTGCAGCTGCCATCCGACTCCGCGAGTCCCAGAGGACGATTAGTTTGGGCCTTAGCCTACTATAACCCGGCTGAGAAGTGACAACGGACAACTGCCTATTTGAGCCTGCGAACCTCGGAGGAAATGGAGGCCTACTAGGTATGTATGCCGTGAACACGGGTGAAAATGGATTAAATATTAAAGAATAGTATTTTTTATTATATTTATATTTCATAAATAAATATAAATACAATTCAAATATTCTTGAATACGAACTGAACATTGTAATAAATATGAATTCGAATTGAATATCTACTCAATTTGATCGGATCCGGATATCCTCACAACTTATGTAGTATGAAGATATTAATTATATTTTATTCTCATACATTTACGCTTAATCATTCTAATTCATTTACTTCACCTAAAGAAATATGAATTCACATTGAGTTAAAAAACTTATCCACCTAATTAGTCATATTGTAATATATATATATATATATATATATATATATATATATATATATATATATATATATATATATATATATATATAATGGGGCACAATGGTATCTGGGCATCAGGCCTCCCTGCTTTTGGATTGCTTTTAGATGTGTGCAAATGCAATGATATATAATATATCAGGATGGAAAGTCTTAATCATGGATGGAAGATTTCAATTATGGAATCTGGGCACCATGGTGTACCTGTTATATATATATATATATATATATATATATATATATATATGTGTGTGTGTGTGTGTGTGTGTGTGTGTGTGTGTGTGTGTGTGTGTGTGTGTGTGTGTGTGTGTGTGTGTGCGTGTGTGTGTGTGTGTGTGTGTGTGTGTGTGTTTCGCTGAATACAAATATGGATATGAATAGTCCGGATAAAATAATATTTTAGATGGTAAAAGTCTATACCATATTTGTATCCATATTTTGTTATACGAATTCAAATACGTATACAAATAGAAGAGAAATTGTTAATTAGATGAAAAATCTATACCATATTCGTATCCTGTCGAATACGATAACTATAAGAATAATTCATATTCATTTCCCACCTAGCTATGAACAATGAACGTCTTCGCCATCACGATGTTGGAAATAATCTTGTTTCCTTTGTTTCTTAGATGAGTCGAGTCCGTATACGTGTACGAGTCCGTGTGGTTGTATGAGACGAGTTGGTCTCTATGTCTTAGATGTCTTCGTGCCTTAGTCAATGTATTGAGTATATAAGTGGAGGAAGGTAGGTTTGTAAAGTAGCAAGTCGAGAAGAAAAGAAAAAGCCAACAAGAGAGCGATCGGTTGTGATCATAAGTTGAGGGGGAAGAGAAAATATAGAAAAGCGGGGTGCTCTTGTGACCCGGAATATTGACTTGTGTTCTTGGCTTATTTTTGTGTTATCACCACCATACTCGAAGACAAGAGGAGCAGAGGAGCCACGCATTGGAAGTACTCGTACTCAAAATATCAAGTACCGAGTACTCAGGAAGTGTAAGAGTTCGTGGTTGAAGTTGACAAGGTTGTAATGAGCTTGAAGGCGTGGTCATTATGAGTATGACCTGGAAGGTGTGGTTGTTACAAGGGCGTGTTGATCGTAACAAGGCTATGAATACAAGAAGATCAAGAAGACGCAGTCGTAAACCGGAGTGGTTGTAACTCGATTACAAGTACGTGCGCAACAGAGAAAGAGTGATTGAAACCACAGACAATATGGTCGTAATCCCACACAACATGGTCGTAAACATCAACTAGGCCAACAATTGGTATCAGAGCCTAAGGGGACGAAGCGATGGCCGGCAACCTTGTTGATCCGAAGAAGTCAGGAGTGCTCATCAAGGTCATGGGCAACAAGATCGATCTATCGAGGATAAGCACAATCGTCAAGTCGACAACAAGAAACGTCTCAATCCCGATCCAATACCTGATGTTGAGCAAAACAAATTACGGCATATGGGCCGTCAAGATGAAGATAATCTTGCATTCACCTAGGGCATGTCAGCAATCAAAGGTGGAGATGAAGACGATGACAAGGATCAAGGTGCAATGGTGGCCATCTCGCAAGTGGTGCCAAACGATGTGATGATGTCGATCGTTGAGAAGGAAATGGCGAAAGAGGCCTGCAACACACTCAGGGAGATGTGAGTAGGTGAGGATCATGTCAAGAAGGCATGTGCTCAAGTGCTCAAACAACAACTAAGCAAGTTGTAGGTGGGAGACCCGAAGGCGATCACCGAGTACTCCATAAAACTCACCACGCTAGTGGGTGAGATTCGTTTGCTCAGGTGCAAAACTAGAAGAAAGCGACGTTGTCGAAAAACTATTCAGTTCAGTTCCTGATAGATTCCTCCAAATTATCGGAACAATCGAGCAGTTCAGTGATGTCAAAACAATGTCGGTCTTGGAAGCGATTGGTTGTCTCAGAACCTTCGAGGAAGGACTCAAGGGTCGACGGCACTCGAAGTGCAAAGAAGAGAAGCTACCCTTTACCCAATCCAAGTGGGAAGCAAGGAACTCAAAAACAAAGAACGAGGGCTCTAGCATCACCGAGAAAGGAGGACGTCATGGGAATGGTCGGGGACACGACCATGGACAAGGTGTTGATGAAAGATCCTGTGACAAGTCACATATCAAGTGCTTTGAATGTGATGAATATGGGCACTATGCGTCGGAGTACTGCAACCACATAAAATGTTTCAATTGCGATAAGTATGGTCACTATGCTTCGAACTGCTGAAGCAAGAAGGACGAGGAGGTAAACCTCACCAAAGTGGAGAAGGACGATGAGCCAACACTACTTCTTTCCTTATGTGTCGAAGAGACACTGGGCATGGTGATTTTGAACGAGAAGAATATAGTTCCTAAGCTACACATGGAGGAAGGCAACAATGATCACACTAATTGGTGGTACCTGAACAATGGAGCCTGCAATCACATGATGGGTGATTGCTCTATGTTCCATGAGCTCGATGAGAAGATTTCAGGCAAATTTATGTTTGACGATGGCTCCATGGTTGAGATAAAAGGGCAAAGAATCGATTTGTTGCAATGTAAGAACGACAATCAGAAGTTGGTGTTTGAAATTTATTTTATACCAAGACTGTGCAACAATATACTCAGTCTTGGGCAAATGACAGAAGAAGGATGCAAGATGGTGCTGTAGGATGAGTTCTTGCGTGTCTATGCAAAGAACAATGATCTGTTGATAAAAGTGAAAAGATCTCTGAACTCGGCTTATCTGAAGAGCAGCCTGGAGGAGCCAGATGGCATCAAAGAGCAAGCTCGAGAGGGTAGTCAGTATGACGAGTCCCAAGGGATAACTCACCAAGCACGGAACCCAGCAGCTCGGGTCAACACTGTGGATTCCATGCATAGTGGGTGCACATGGAGAGCAGGTCAGACACACAGGGGGTGCGCAGACGCTCGGAAGGTTTCGATTGTGCAGGGCGTAGGAGGCATTCCAAGCTGTCCCAGGTGTCCAGAGAAGATATGAGTACCAGAGGAGTTTCGAGTAACCGAAAGCTTTCGAGTGCAAAGTCAGAAGGGTATGGTCGAACTTTGAGTTCGAGTGTGAAATCGGAAGTGTTCGAGTGCTATCGGTCAAAATCTCCAAGCGGTGCAGTCGAAGGATCAAAGTACGCAGTGGTTGGAGGTTCTAAAGCACGGAGTGGTTGGAGGTTGCGTAACCAAAACCAACAGTGGTGTCGGTACACATCATTGGGACCAGTGGGTCCCACTGAAGGAAAAGGTCAGTGCATCCCTGAGGGAGACAAAGCAAATGAAAATTTTTGAGCAAGGAAATTTTTTGCTACAGATGGCAGAGGAAGATCCCCCGAGCATGCTGCAGTCTCACGCTCGAAATGAAGATGTGACCCATGGTGCTTGTGGAGGAAGAGTGGGCAAGCGTGGATACCAGCATGGCATTAGTGGAAGATGAAGGGCATAGAGTGGCAGCTACAGCATCAGGAGCAAGAAGTCGACGAGAGTACCAGGTGTGGAAGAGCAGTAGAAAGTGGTCGAGCAGGTGCTCCAACCCAGGCAGGCATGCAAGTGAGGACGAGTTCAGTCCAGGTGCGAGACGCGACAAGCATCGGATGTGCAAGGCTCAGGATAGAGTAAGCGCATACGGTAGGGCGGTGACAGCAAGAACAGAACAACGCACGGGAGTGTAGGTAAAAAGGAAGAAGTAGAAGATAAAAGAAAAGATCGGAGTGGTTAAAATGGAGAAACACGATTAAGGGGTGATTGTTGGAAATAATCTTGTTTCCTTTGTTTCTTAGACGAGTCGAGTCCGTATAGTGTACAAGTCCATGTGGTTGTATGAGACGAGTTGGTCTCTGTGTCTTAGATGTCTCCATGTTTTAGTCAATGTACTGAGTATATAAGTAGAGGGAGGTAGGCTTGTAAAGTAGAAAGTCAAGAAGAAAAGAAAAGGCCAATGAGAGAGCAATCGATTGTGATTGGAAGTTGAGGGGGTAGAGAGAATATAGAAAAGCAGAGTGCTTTTGTGTCCCGGAATATTGACTTGTATTCTTGGCTTGTTTTCGTGTTATCACCGTCATACTTGAAGGTAAGAGGAGCAAAGGAGCTGCACATCGAAAGTACTCGTACTCAAATTATCGAGTACCGAGTACCCGGGAAGCGTTCGAAGTTTACGAGCGGAGGAGTTCGTGGTTGAATTTGACGTGGTCATAACGAGCTTGAAAGTGTGGTCGTTATGAGTATGATCTGGAAGACGTGGTTGTTACGAGGACGTGTTGATCGTAACAAAGCTACGAGTACGAGCAGATCGGAAAGATGCAGTCGTAAACCAGAGTGGTCATTATTCGGTTACGAGTACGTGCACAACAGAGAAGGAGTGGTTGAAACCACAAATAACGTAGTCGTAACCACAGGCAACATAGCCGTAAACATCAACTGGGTATACGAGACCCCGCTAGACGTTTGCATCTCGGCACCACCGACAACCTCAATGCGGCCACCAGTAGTGGTCGTGTCCTCGACGCTACGCCGCGGCTATTGTCTTACCGAAGATGAGCTACGCTCGGAAGTCGCCACCCTCCATCGCATCTTGTATCTCTGCCGTTCACCTCATCACCGCTGCTGCCACCTCATTTGTAGCTCACCGATGTTGACCTTCTCACCGTCGCATACCCACTGCGCCATTGCCATCGAGCTGCCAATTTGTTGCCTTTTGTGTGTTCTTCTATCATTCTTTGCATGTGTACATGTGGGCGATTTGTATTACTCAGTCTGTAACCCGTAATGTTTGTATTAGCTATTTTTCAGTCTTTTAGTTCAATGAATACATCCCAGTTTTTTTATTCAATTCATCATTTCGGGAAAAAAAAAACAATCTGCTCTCCGTGCTCCAATGCAGGGGCGGACCTAGCACTAAAATTGAGCGGGGGCATGTAGCACATTATCTAGCAAACTGCCGGCTGCCGCACTGAGCCACTGGGGGCCTGCTGAGTTGCGGACTGGGGGCCTATGTGGATTACATCCAAGGGGTATATGTAATTAACGAAATTGACTGGGGGCCAAGGCCCCCACTAATCATGCTTTGGGTCCGCCCCTGCTCCAATGGTCAAAATTTGTGAAGTTACTAGTCTTTCTGCCAGTAGCAATACTAGCCAAGCAACTTTTGGCATAGTTATGAAGCTGCTTCTCCAATCAACTAATTGTGCTTAAGCTTCTTCTAAGCCAAGCTCACCAAAGTGAGGCATAATCGTTTCGAAAAGGATACAGATAGGGCTATATTTGATGCGCGAGGAATTGAGTTAGGATTGGACCAATCGAAATGTAGTACTTTTTGGGGTTGCGATCAGATGGCCAGGATCGATCGGCACGTTCAAATAGGCCCTAATTAAGTTAAAGCAATAAAATTCTACGTTACCCGGAAAATAAGCATCCAATTATCAGGATTGATCATTAGTGGAATGCCTCACAGGCTTAGAATCGACAACTCACGCCCTAGTTATGTTCACAGCATAACGGTGCAAGTTGTTCATCCACTTATTAGTAATTGTTAAACACCAGTTACAAACTAACTGCCCAATGTACAGTTACATCAAAATGTACAGATACCTTTCCATAAAGGCACCTTTTATGCCACCCATTCATCATCTATAAATTGTTGTTGTACAAATTCAGAAAGTAATGATAAAAAGCAATAGTTTTTCTCTCAACACTTGTGAATCTCTCTTGCAATACGTTATCAGCACACAGACATTCACATACAGTGAAACAGAGAAGACAAAACAAAGGTAATGGCACTTTGTGCGAACCATCAACAAGCATTTCTGGAGATTCTTGCTTTGGTCGATTCTCTGCACGAAACGCTGCACATCCTTCTTGCCCCTCTCCATGCGCAACCTCCACCACCACGCCCGGCGACCACCACCATCATCTCCACCGGCCATGGTTCTATGCCGGTTCGCCGTCGTCCATGGGAGGCGCACGACGTCTTCTCCCCAGCGTGGGCTCCGCGCTATGGTCCTTACCGACGACCGGCGTACGCTTCCGCAGCGGCTAACCGCCGTCCCGGCCTCCGGATCCGCACTCCTCCACCGGCCTCCTCCGCAGAGGACGCCTTCTCCTCTACTTGAATCGAAAAGTAGCGGGGATGGGGAGCGGCGTGGCCGGCAAGGCGCAGCGGCCTGACGCGGCCGGCGCAGCACCAATGGCCGGCGAGCCCGTGGCCGACGCAGCATCCACCCTTGGCCGGCTAGCCCTTGGCCTGGCCGGCGGAGCGGCGCCCGAGCCGGCTCACGGCCGACGGTGCCCAAGCCCCGTGGCGAAGGCGGCCCAAAGCCCGACGGCGGCACGGCAACGCCCGAGGCGGTGCGGCGTTTGTGGCGGCACAGCCCGGCCCGAGGAGGCGGTGGAAGGCGGCGCCCGGGGCGGTCCTTGCGGCCGGCAGCGGCTCCCCACGAGGCGGCAGCGCCCGCAGCTGGTGGCTTCCGAGGCGGCGCCCGAAGAACTGGTGGCGGTGACGCCTGCAAGCGGCGCCCGCGGTGGCGCGGAGGCGCGAAGACTGGAGGCGGCGCCAAGGGCGACGGCGGCCGGCGGCGGCTTGCGCCCGGCGACACCGACGGTGGCGGCTTGCCCGGAGGTGGCGGCGCCCAAAGAGGTGTCGCGGGAGGGGCGGCGGCGCCCAGGGCCGTTGGCTGGCGGCGGCTCCCATGGATGGCGGCGGCTGCTAGGGTTTGGGGGGAAACCCTAAATTCCCCCCTCCCCTCCTTTTTATAGTGCAGCCCCAAAATGGGCTTTTAGCCCAATTACCTCCACCTTCCCACATGGGCCAAAAAGCCAAATGGGCTGCAGCCCAGGTTTTCGAAAATTTGCATTTCCCCCCTCTAGTTCATGGAAAATGTAGATTTTTTTAAATAAATGTCTATCATAATATTTGCAGTATAGTCCTCGTACTTGTTTATAATTGTACCCGTCTGTTTGTACAGTTATAAATTAGCATTTCAGTCCCTACAGGACCTGAAAATTATGTAAATATTTAAATAAATGTGCAACCACATTTATATAATTTTTACATATGTAGGATTACTACTTTATTGCAATTTACTTACAATATTAATTGCGACCATATTTAAATTTGCTATCTTTAGCAAATTTAAAATGAAAATTCCCATTTAATGAGTACCATTGTACTTAATAAATTGGAATTTTTGCAAAATATTATACCTACAATCTATCCCATAATTACAATTTATGGCACTTTGCTACATTCATTTGTACACTATGCCATACAATAAATTGATGTTCACCACCAATATTGTGATTACACGGTATTATAAATATAACCACATGTTATATTTAATTTGGGTATATATATTCATTCGGATTACAATACTCATATTGTTTTCCACATATTTTGCATTTTATTACAACATTACCATACACATTAATTTACCTCATGTAAATTAATTATTTATGGTGTACTTTTCATGTAGGTTGTAAATGGCTACCAAAGATTTTGAGCCACTCGCTCTCGATGGTACCAACTACCCTACATGGGCTATGGACCTCAAAATCAACCTCACCACACGTGGGTTGCAAAGGGTGATATTTGATCCTCTAGATGATCAAATTCCTCCGGATATTGTGAAATATTCCGTTTTGAGCATAATACGGAATCACATACATCCGGATTTGAAGGCTGAATATCTGTATGAGAAGAATCCACTCACGTTATGGTTAGCCCTCAAAAATAGATATGAACAGCAGAAATTTGTTATATTACCTGAGGCTAATCATGAATGGGTACATCTTAGACTCCAAGATTTCAAATTTGTTGAAGACTATAACCATGCCCTTCATACTATTTGCTCCAAATTGCGATTTTGTGAAAAGGAACCAACGGATGCGGACAAAATAGAGAAGACACTCTCGACTATGCTCCCATCTGATAGGGTCCTACAGCAGCAATGACGTGCTGCAAATTACCAAACTTATTTTGATCTTATGCATACTATGCTTCAGGCAGAGAAGCATGCTGAACTTCTTTTAAAGAACAATCAGCAACGTCCCATTGGGGCTGCTCCACTTCCTGAAGTTCATGCTAATCAACAAGTTCAGTGGTTCAAAAGACCACTCAAAGAACTTTAAAGATAAACACAAACGCAACAAGAAACAAAAACCAAGTGGATTCAAGAAAGGTAAAGGCAATTCTGGTAAGAGAGTTGATAAAACTAAATTTGTCAAAAATGTGGTTGCTACAACCATCCTACCAAGAAATGCCACACCCCGAAGCATCTTGTAAACCTCTACCTCAAGTCTTTGGCGCAAGTCAACAATGCTAAAGAGAAGAGATTTGAAGCACATTTCAATCTCACATCCAACGATGATGAAGCCGGATGCTCTCAAAAGTTCCTTCAAGAACTCAAAGACACATGTGCTTCTACAAAGAAGGATGATCTCATGTGCACCGAGGACACCCTTGAAGAATTTCATTCTCAAGACATGTTTGGAGATCTCAGTTAGACTCCTAGTCCCATAGCTAATAAGTACAATAGTGTTGTAATATAAATAATGTTGTCATCTATATTATAAGCTTGTATGCTACAATCATATATCGAACATATTCGGTATTGTAAAATAAAGTTTGTATGTATTTGAGAGACCATGTGGTCGTGCTCCATGAGAGTGATGAGTAATTGACAAGGGTTTATGTCAGTTGAGTTTGGTTTGAGTGGTTCGGAGTCGAGTCGTTGCGTGGGCAATCGGGCTCGGTCGGACTTTGGTCAAACCTGGTCATTTGGGCTTAGGATGCATATTCTAATGTTTTGACAGGTTTGGACTTCATATGTGGTAAGTGTAATGGTATTTATGCTTTCATGTATCGAGCGGTGCTATTTGACGTAGTTCTTGTCTGTGTGACTGCAGGATGTCGAAGCGGAGTCGTGGTGAGACACGAGGTGACCGGACTAGACGCAGGTGGCGTTGAGGTCAGAACGGTCGGATGTGTCGAAGACGGCAGAGATTCGATATGGTTGCGAGGCGTGCGAGGCAAGGAGCGTCGGAAGCTTCCCGGAAGGTGCAGGAGGGGCGAATCGGGAAATTCGCAAGGCTGCACAAGCGGGAGCGGGCTCCGTTGGATATAGCGGGCGTAACGGGGCGGAGACCCGTTAGCCAAGCGCTATAAAAGGAGAGGAGGGGCTGCATGCCCTCTTTGAGCATTTTGGAGGGAATTAGGGTTAGCTCTAGTCAAAAGAGGCTTTAGGAGTTGGTTTTCCTTTAGTCTTTAGTGGTTGGAGAGGCAGAGTCTGGTGCTCCCTCTGTCCCCTACGATGTGTTCTAGGTGATAGAACAGAGGTGTGTTCTTCCTCCCTCATGTGTTCTTGAGTGGTGTTCTTGAGTAGAGAGGGAGAGGATGGATTGAGGAGTTTGTAATCTTTCCTTTTGTATCAAGTCGGGGTATCGGAACTCCTCTGTATTCCCTGTGATTCAAGAAATGAAATCTGAAGTTTGGTTTTCCCTGTTCGTAGCTTCTGTTCTTCAGTTTCCTCTTTGCAAGATTTCTTGATTTTCGTGGTTCTGAGTTCTTGCTTGCTGGAGAGTGCCAAAATGGGTTGCTATGACATGGGTGATGCTCAAAAGCCATTTGGCTATTTAATCCCAAGAGCAAACCGAGTTTGATTCTCATATTTCAGTTTTGGCCTCCTTTGTTCTTGTTCTTCGTTTCTTGGTTTTGGTCCAGATTTTGATTCCCTTGTTAAGATGGCTTGAAATTTGGTATGAAGAGTCCAGAGGCTATTAATTAGCTTCCCTCAACATTTCATAGCCAAAGGATCAACGGTTGGGAAGTTATTTGGTTTTTGGCTCGGTTCTTGCAAGATTTCAGATCTTTACCCAAATCTGAAATTCTTGATTCTTGGAGTGGATTTCTTGTTATTGGCTCTTAGCTTAGTCTTCTGGGAGTGTTCCCTAGCTTCCCTCAAAGTTTCCCAAGCCAAGAATCCAAGAATCTTGCGATTTTCTCAGTTTTTCTGAAATTTCAGTTTGCTGTTTTTTCTCGAGAGGTACTACCGCTCCCCGAGAGGTACTACCGCTCAGAGGTACTACCGCTCGTCCTAGCGGTACTACCGGTTTTGTTCGGACCAGTCCGATTGGCAGCGAAGAAACGTTCGGACAAGTCCGATCGTCGTGCGGTACTACCGCTCCGTGAGAGGTACTACCGCTCCTCGAGAGGTACTACCGCTCAGAGGTACTACCGCTCGTCTCAGCGGTTCTACCGCTTGCAGTCAGACTGGCCCTGAATTTATTTTTCTTGGCTGCTTCTTTTTGGATCTGGTTTTTCCTTGTCTCTGTGATTTCCAGTGAGGGCTTATTTTCCTTCTTCATAGCTCCCATAGCTATTGGAGAAGAAGCTTAAGTGAGGATACTTGTTGGGGGCGTTTTTTTTAAAGATCGACATTCACCCCCCCCCCTCTGTCGCCATTTCGGTCCTACAATTGGTATCAGAGCCGGTTAGCTCTAATTCATAGATCTTAACCGGTCTCAAGAGCCATGGCGACGGACAAGTACTCGACCAAGCCGCCCGTGTTCGATGGCATCGATTACCCCTTCTGGAAGAGCCGAATGGAGACATACATCCAGGCCCAGGGGTATGCCATCTGGCGGAAGGTCAAGGTACGATTCGTTGTTCCTACCGATGAGAACATCAATGCCGGGAACATGGCTGATGTTGAGGCGAATGCAAAGGCAAGGAACATCATCATCCAGGGGTTGAGTCGTAGCGAGTTTGACCGTATATCTCACCTGTCGTCCGCCTACGACATCTGGGTGACCCTCGACGCATACCATGAGGGCACCACCCAGATCAAGACGGTTCGACAGGACCAGTTCAAGCGCGAATACAACAAATTCGAGATGCTTGCTGGTGAGTCCCTGGACGAGTGCTTTTCGCGATTTCACAAAATCTTGAGCAACCTCCGAGCGGTCGGTCTCACATACCCCGACTCGGACAACGCTCGTCAGATGCTCGCGGCACTCGATCTGCGCGTGTGGGAGATGAAAGTGACCACCATCAAAGACACGACAGACCTCTCGACCCTGACTCTTGACGCGCTGTACTCACGCCTCAAGACTCACGAGATTGACGTTGTCTCTCGTCGGTCGAAGTCACAGTCGATGGCTTTGGTCACCGATCCCAGTTCTGCTTCTGGTCTCTCTTCTGATTCTTCTTGCGGTTTTTCCCTCGCTGCTCTCTGTGACATAACTGATGATCAGTTAGAGCAGCTTGCGGATGATCAGCTGGCCCTCCTAGCCCGAAGGTTTTCACATGCCTACAAGGGTAGGAGAGACAGAAAGAGAGGAGGACCCGTGATTTGCTTCGAGTGTGGTGGCCCCAACCACATTCGGGCAAACTGCCCCAAGCTGGAGAAGGGCAAGAACGACTACGGCGGTTCGAGCAAGATCGACTACACCGACAAGAACCGCAACAAGAAGCCTCCAGCTCAGACGCCGGGAAAGAAGAAGTTCTGCGACTTCGGGAAGGCCAAGAAGCTGTTTCACCGTGTCCTCACCGCCTTCGACGACCTCGACCTCAGCGAGGTGGAGGGATGGAGCGACGACGACGGGACGGGTGACCAAGATCCCAAGAGCAGCGACGACTTCTCCGGCATGTGCTTCATGGCCCTCGAGGGCGAACTCAGCGACAGCGAGCTGTACTCCGACTCGGACGAGGTATGTCCCTCCTATGACCAACTTAATGAAGCTTTCCTTAAGCTAGGAGGTTTTCATGCTAGAGCTAGGACTAGGTGTACCGAGTTAGAGAAGGAAGTAGATAGACTGTCACGGGAGCTTACTTCTCTTACATCTGCTCCCTCCCGTGACGACTGTGATACATGCTGTGCCTTGCTGGGTGATTTGGAGAAGTTAAGGACCTCGCATGATAGTGTGTCCTCCGAGCTTGATTCTATTAAGGTGGAGAATGTTAGTCTGCTTGCTGAGTTAGAGTTGAGTAGGATGGCTGTTACCCTACTTACTACTGATGAGACTACTTCTCCCACCTCATGTGAGGTTAAGGACATTGCTGCTAGAGGACCTTATGCCATGCTCCTTGATCTGCCCGAGTCTTGTGAAAATTGCAATAATTTAAAGATGAACCTAAAATGGGCAGATCACAAGATTGCTGAGTTGCGTGCTTCTTTACTTGAGCCTATTGATTCATGTTTGAACTGTCCAAAGTTAACTGCTGAACTTGAATCTGTCTCAAAACAGTTTCAAGAAATGATTGACAACAACAAGAAAATGGCTCAGTATGCGACTAAGGATTCTGTTAGCTCACCATGCATTAGTTGTGATAAACTAAAACTTGAACTCGTTGCTTTGAATAACAAATGTGTGAAGCTAACTAAGGACTTACTAGAGAAGCCACAATCTGGTTGTGATGTGATTGATGGTGTGGGGGAGAAGCCCCAGGGTAAGGGTGAGACGCCTAGAGACGCGAACCAACCTGCTAGTAGTAGGACTGTCCCCTCAGGGTCGGCTGTGCATGCACAAGCCATTCTCTCCTCTACTGTTGGTTCTTCTTCTGCTCCCTTACCTCCTGCTGTTCCCTCTTCTCCTTGCTCTTCTTGCACCTCTCTCTTTCGAGAGTGTCAGTATCTTATGAACACTCTCGAGAGATTTGTAGGAGGCAAGAAGAAGCTTAATCTTATTCTAGACCAATCCAAGATTTGTAAATTCAATCAAGGTCTAGGATACGATTTCTATGAGGACATGAGGAAGCATCCAACTGCTATTCTTAGACCCATAGTAGGAGGTGTGATCGAGGTTGAGCCCAGATCCGATGAGGTTAAGTTCAAGTCAGCGGGCTTTGTCCAAGGGATCTCTGACAAAAAGGTGACTTCACCCGCAGCTTCGGCCTCTCAGAAGACGAAGCCATATCATGCTACTTCTGCCTCTCAGAAGGCGAAGTATCATTGCACCTTCTGTCAGAAGGATGGGCACTCGATCGAGAGATGTTTCAGGCGCGCCAAGATCGCGCGTAGAGACCGTGTTGAGTCTCTTAGGGGTATTCAGGGTCAGCCCCAGATCCTGAGTGCACCTAAGACCAACACGAGGTCTAGGTTTGCTCCTGTTGCGGAGTTTGGGCAGCATAGAGGACTTGGTTTTTCCGAGTTTTCTGTTTTCCGTCCTCATGCTGCCCCTGGTCGTGTCTTCCGCCGTCCTGAGGGTAGATCTCGGTTTCCTCGTCGAGATAGCTACCCGCGGCGTGATCAGCATGTTGCCGGTGTTCCGACTCGCTCTCTCGTAGCAGTTGGACCCCGCAACAGCTTCAGGTCTGCTCACAGACCTTCTGCTTCTTTGCGTCACAGAGAGCGTAGGGTAGATAGAGGTCAGTCGTGTTTGACTACTTCATCTGCTCCACGTGTTACTCGGTATTGGGTGCCAAAATCACTTTTGATTTATCCCAGTACTGAGACTTTACTCTCTCGTTGACTCAGGTTCGCCGGGCAGGGAAGGGAAAGGTTTGGCTCGTCGACTCCGGGTGTTCACGACACATGACCGGAGATTCCCGTTGGTTTTCTTCCCTTGCCCGTGCTCCAGGTGATGAGACGATCACCTTCGGAGATGCTTCATCTGGGCGCGTCATCGCCAAAGGTACTGTGCGCATTAATGATTCTTTCATTTTGAAAGATGTAGCCTTGGTTAGTAAGCTGCAGTACAATTTGCTTTCCGTTTCTCAGCTTACCGATGACGGTTTCGAGGTGAGCTTCAAGAAAAATGCTTGTAAAATTCTTGATTCTTCGGGTAGTCTGGTTTGCGGGATTTCTCGTTATGGGAGGATCTTTCGTGCTGATTTTTCTGAGTCTTCTGGTGATCCTCTCAGGTGTTTAGTTGCTTCTGAGTCCCGCGACCTCTCTTTCTGGCATAGGAGACTTGGTCATATTGGATTTGACCATTTGACCCGAGTTAGCGGCCACGATCTCATTCGTGGTCTGCCTAAACTCAAGATGGTCAAAGATCTTGTTTGCTCTCCATGCCGGCACGGCAAGATGGTTGCCGCTTCTCACCCTCCGGTCACAGTTACTATGACCGATGCACCGGGACAGCTGCTCCACATGGACACAGTTGGACCAGCTCGAGTGCAGTCAGCAGGAGGGAAGTGGTATGTTCTTGTTGTGGTCGATGACTTCTCGAGGTATTCTTGGGTGTTTTTCTTAGCCTCGAAGGATGAGACGTTTTCGCATTTCCGAGGTCTTTTCAGTAGGCTTTCTGTAGAGCTCCCAGGTGCCTTACGAGCGATCCGCAGTGACAATGGCACGGAGTTCAAGAATTCCTACTTTGAGAGTTTCTGTGGTGAGACAGGTGTAGAGCACCAGTTCTCTTCTCCGCACGTCCCACAGCAGAATGGCGTCGTGGAGAGGAAGAACCGTACCTTGGTCGAGATGGCCAGGACGATGCTCGATGAGTACTCTACACCTAGGAAGTTTTGGGCTGAGGCTATTGCGACCGCGTGCCATGTTTCGAATCGAGTTTTTCTTCGGGCACACTTTCACCGCACTTCTTATGAGTTGAGATACGGGCGAAAGCCCAGCGTCTCTCATTTTCGTGTGTTTGGTTGCAAGTGCTTTATTCTGAAGTCCGGGAACCTAGATAAGTTCGAGTCACGTTCTTGTGATGGGATCTTTCTAGGTTACTCGTCTTCTTCGTGGGCTTATAGGGTCTAGAACTGCGAGTCTAGCAAAATGGTAGAGACCTGTGAGGTGACCTTTGACGAGGCCAGTCCGGGGACTAGGCCCGATATCTCAGGTTCTTTAGAGCAGTCCGAGACCATCTTTGTGGATGATGAGGATGATGGAGACGACGGTTGTCTACCTGATCCTGTCCTTCATCCACCCCTTGAGGTGCCGTCTTCCACCGCACCTCGAGGCGATCAGCCCATGCCTTCTGCTTCTTCTGGAGCTGGTGGCTCTGTTCCTACCTCGTCAGCTCACGAGGTAGAGGCCACTTCTTCATCTCATCCTGGACCTCCTAGACATATCCAGAAAGCTCATCCTTCAGAGCAGATCATTGGAGACCTTTTCGAGCGTGTTACCCGCTCAAAATCTGGCTTATCTCAATTCTATCTCCATTCTGCTTTCATTGCCTCCTTTGAGCCTAAAGATGTCTCTCATGCTTTATCTGATGAGTCTTGGGTCAATGCCATGCATGAGGAGCTAGAAAATTTTGAGAGGAACAAGGTCTGGTCGCTTGTCGAGCCCCCGCGAGGTCACAATATTATTGGGAGTAAGTGGGTGTTCAAGAACAAGCAGAGCGAGGATGGAGTGGTTATTCGAAACAAGGCTAGACTGGTTGCTCAGGGGTTCTCCCAGGTTGAAGGTCTAGATTTCGAGGAGACCTTTGCCCCTGTAGCTAGACTTGAAGCCATTAGAATCCTGCTTGCCTTTACAGCTTCTAAGGGTTTCAAGCTTTACCAGATGGACGTCAAGAGTGCCTTTCTCAATGGCCTTATTGAGGAAGAGGTCTACGTCCGACAGCCTCCTGGTTTCGAAAACCCCAAATACCCAAACCATGTCTTTAAGCTTTCCAAAGCGTTGTATGGACTTAAGCAGGCCCCCAGGGCTTGGTATGAGAGGCTTAAGTCCTACTTGTTAAGTCATGGGTTTGAAATGGGTAAAGTTGATAAGACCTTGTTCATCCGCCGGCTTGGCGCTGACCTTCTGCTCGTCCAGATCTATGTCGATGACATTATCTTTGGCGGCTCTTCCCATACTCTGGTTTCCCAGTTCTCGGATGTCATGAGCACCGAGTTTGAAATGAGTATGATGGGTGAGTTGACCTTCTTCCTTGGCTTCCAAATTAAGCAGACTCGGGAGGGTACATTTCTTCATCAAGGAAAGTACACTCGTGACCTCCTGAAGCACTTCGATATGAGTGATGGTAAGCCGGTGTCAACTCCCATGGCTTCGACAGCCTATCTTGACCCAGATGAGGATGGCGAGCCAGTTGATCAGAAAGAGTTCAGAAGTATGATCGGCTCCCTTCTTTACCTCACTGCCTCGAGACCAGACATACACTTCTCAGTGTGTCTGTGTGCTCGTTTTCAGGCTTCTCCTCGCGTATCTCACCGTCAGGCGGTGAAGCGCATCTTTCGGTACCTTCGAGCTACCATTGACTATGGTATCTGGTACTCTTCCTCATCCTGTCTTTCCTTGAGAGCCTTTTCGGATGCAGACTTTGCCGGCTGTAGGATAGATAGGAAGAGCACCTCTGGCACCTGCCAATTCATTGGCACTTCTCTCGTTTCCTGGTCTTCGAGGAAGCAGTCCGGTGTTGCACAGTCCACTGCAGAGGCTGAGTACGTTGCTGCTGCCAGTTGCTGCAGCCAGGTACTTTGGATGATTTCGACCCTGCGGGACTTTGGGTTAGCCTTAGACAGTGTTCCACTCTTTTGTGATAACACGTCTGCTATCAACATTGCTAAGAACCCAGTGCAGCACTCTCGGACCAAGCATATTGATATTCGCTTCCACTTCCTTAGAGACCATGTAGAGAAGGGTGACATAGTGCTCCAGTTTGTGGAGAGTGACCACCAGTTGGCTGATATCTTCACCAAGCCTTTGGACAGTTCGAGGTTTTCAGCTCTGCGGGGAGAGCTTGGGGTGGTTTGTCCTTACGGACTGTAGTGAGGGGGAGCTTGGGCTTTACTGCTTTACTTTATTGATTATGCTTCTGTCTCATTTCTGTTGCATTGCACTCGGGGTGCATTTGGGTTTAGTCCTTCCAGCATAGGTTAGAGTGTTTCTCTTGCCGAGATGCTTAGACTTCTAACTCTTATCTTGTGCTTTCAGGATTAGCTGCTTCTTATCTCACTAGGTCGAGCTCACTCACTTCTTGTAGGTTCTAGCGAGGGTTGGGCCACCCTCGGGTAGACAGGGTACGTGTTTGCTCTCTAGTGTGTGATTTACTGTCAGCTGATTGTCCTGGAGTCATATGGGGTAGATGAGAGTCAGTCTGAGCCATAGTTGCCTCTATATCTTTTCTATGCTTTAAGGACTGCCTGTTTGGTTTTCTTTACCAGCTTCTCGATTCTATTGCTTTGGTTCAGGGGGAGTTCAATTGGGAGCTTCTGGAGCTTAATTCTGACATAACTCAACTTGAACTAAAAGTTGCATCTAATGTTGAGGGGGAGCTGGTCTTTCATGCATTTTCAGCATTTCGCATTATAATCAAACTGCATTGAGCCTTGATCATTATCCTGTTATGACATGCTTCAATGCTTTACACCTTGCCATGACTTGTGCTTAGCTTGCTAAATTTATCATGACTTCATATGTGTAGACTATCGTTTGCCATGATAAGTTAAGTAAAATTGATCAACTTAAATTAAACTTGTCATGCTAGCATTTGAGTTTAGTCTTTCTTGAGCTATCCTTTTATGATTCATGCCATGTCAAATAGGCTGAGTAGAGCGTTGAATCTATATTGAGCCTTAGTTTGAGCTGTTTTAGTCTCCTGATGATACATGAGTTAGTACAATGTGTTAAAAAGCAAAAACATCTCTTTTGTGCGAAAAAACTGATCTCACCAATTCTTTCCTATGAGACAGCTTGCCATTGCACTAGGCATGAACTCAGGGGGAGTTTTGGATGACCTAGACTATCTTCTTAAGCTTATTGCTTGGAGTAGTCGCATAAGGCTTGAGATCTAGCACATAAACAAAAAATTGGGTTGAAAACAACCATATGCTTTCAAAAGATAATGTTTAATGTGCTCAATTTGCTTAATCTACAATCAGAACCAAGTACCTTAACCAATGTTTCAATCTTGAGCTTATAACACTCTATTTGGACTCAATGTTAGCTTCTTTGTTCCGCTTAGCTTATTGACATGGCCTGCATCATCCTTGGATGTCTCTAGCTAGACTTTACTCATTGATGACTTGACTTGCTCACAAAATGCATTACATTTCAGATTGTCATCTTTGTGCTCTAGCTGGTTTATATATATGTCGTCATGATCTAGATAGCATTTTTTTTAGTTATGGCTTGGTGTATTACACTATGGTCAATATGGATAATTCTCATGGCTCTAAATGCTTAAATAAACAAACTTCAGCCATATTCATCCCTTGACATGTCATATTCTCTCTATTGCATCTTGATGTGTTTATTGCCAAAAGGGGGAGAATAGAGAAGAAAAAGTCTGTTGGGAACAGTTTAGAGCTTTGGAGATCAATTTGCTCTTTCTTGTTGCTCTAGTGTTCCGTGTTCCTTCTGTCGACATGGTCATTAGCTTTATTCCCTTCTTTGGACCATGTTGGATTCTTCAAACTCAAACTCTTTTTAAAAGCTTTTTCTGAGTTTGTCAATATACTCATCAAGGGGGAGATTGAGAGACCATGTGGTCGTGCTCCATGAGAGTGATGAGTAATTGACAAGGGTTTATGTCAGTTGAGTTTGGTTTGAGTGGTTCGGAGTCGAGTCGTTGCGTGGGCAATCGGGCTCGGTCGGACTTTGGTCAAACCTGGTCATTTGGGCTTAGGATGCATATTCTAATGTTTTGACAGGTTTGGACTTCATATGTGGTAAGTGTAATGGTATTTATGCTTTCATGTATCGAGCGGTGCTATTTGACGTAGTTCTTGTCTGTGTGACTGCAGGATGTCGAAGCGGAGTCGTGGTGAGACACGAGGTGACCGGACTAGACGCAGGTGGCGTTGAGGTCAGAACGGTCGGATGTGTCGAAGACGGCGGAGATTCGATATTGTTGCGAGGCGTGCGAGGCAAGGAGCGTCGGAAGCTTCCCGGAAGGTGCAGGAGGGGCGAATCGGGAAATTCGCAAGGCTGCACAAGCGGGAGCGGGCTCCGTTGGATATAGCGGGCGTAACGGGGCGGAGACCCGTTAGCCAAGCGCTATAAAAGGAGAGGAGGGGCTGCATGCCCTCTTTGAGCATTTTGGAGGGAATTAGGGTTAGCTCTAGTCAAAAGAGGCTTTAGGAGTTGGTTTTCCTTTAGTCTTTAGTGGTTGGAGAGGCAGAGTCTGGTGCTCCCTCTGTCCCCTACGATGTGTTCTAGGTGATAGAACAGAGGTGTGTTCTTCCTCCCTCATGTGTTCTTGAGTGGTGTTCTTGAGTAGAGAGGGAGAGGATGGATTGAGGAGTTTGTAATCTTTCCTTTTGTATCAAGTCGGGGTATCGGAACTCCTCTGTATTCCCTGTGATTCAAGAAATGAAATCTGAAGTTTGGTTTTCCCTGTTCGTAGCTTCTGTTCTTCAGTTTCCTCTTTGCAAGATTTCTTGATTTTCGTGGTTCTGAGTTCTTGCTTGCTGGAGAGTGCCAAAATGGGTTGCTATGACATGGGTGATGCTCAAAAGCCATTTGGCTATTTAATCCCAAGAGCAAACCGAGTTTGATTCTCATATTTCAGTTTTGGCCTCCTTTGTTCTTGTTCTTCGTTTCTTGGTTTTGGTCCAGATTTTGATTCCCTTGTTAAGATGGCTTGAAATTTGGTATGAAGAGTCCAGAGGCTATTAATTAGCTTCCCTCAAAATTTCATAGCCAAAGGATCAACGGTTGGGAAGTTATTTGGTTTTTGGCTCGGTTCTTGCAAGATTTCAGATCTTTACCCAAATCTGAAATTCTTGATTCTTGGAGTGGATTTCTTGTTATTGGCTCTTGGCTTAGTCTTCTGGGAGTGTTCCCTAGCTTCCCTCAAAGTTTCCCAAGCCAAGAATCCAAGAATCTTGCGATTTTCTCAGTTTTTCTGAAATTTCAGTTTGCTGTTTTTTCTCGAGAGGTACTACCGCTCCCCGAGAGGTACTACCGCTCGTCCTAGCGGTACTACCGGTTTTGTTCGGACCAGTCCGATTGGCAGCGAAGAAACGTTCGGAAAAGTCCGATCGTCGTGCGGTACTACCGCTCCGTGAGAGGTACTACCGCTCAGAGGTACTACCGCTCCTCGAGAGGTACTACCGCTCAGAGGTACTACCGCTCGTCTCAGCGGTTCTACCGCTTGCAGTCAGACTGGCCCTGAATTTATTTTTCTTGGCTGCTTCTTTTTGGATCTGGTTTTTCCTTGTCTCTGTGATTTCCAGTGAGGGCTTATTTTCCTTCTTCATAGCTCCCATAGCTATTGGAGAAGAAGCTTAAGTGAGGATACTTGTTGGGGGCGTTTTTTTTTAAAGATCGACATTCACCCCCCCCCCCTCTGTCGCCATTTCGGTCCTACAGTATTTTATATATACTACTACAAGAATTTCATTAAATTCTTCTTTTGTGTATATAGATTTTTGGAGTCGATCCAATGGAGGAGGAATTATGCCTTGTGGATAGTGGTACCACAAACTCTATACTTAGGGACACAAAATATTTCCTAACTCTTACTAGGAGGAAAGGAAATGTTTTAACCATCGCTGGACGCGATGCAACGATAATAGGCTTTGGTCGCGCCTCTATCACTCTCGCTATGGGTACACAATTGGAAATTGAGGATGTACTCTTGTATCCCGATTCAACACGTACCCTACTTAGTTATAGAGATATCCGTCAGAATGGTTTCCATGTTGAAACCCGAAATGACAACAAAGAGGAATATCTCTTCTTAACCAAACACAACGGATATGGCAAACAAGTACTAGAAAAAATTCCATCTTTAAACTCCGGATTGTACTATACATACATCAAACCCATTCAACATATTGCGTACAAAGTAATTTTCCAAAACACTAACACATTCCAAACATGGCATGATCGCCTTGGCCACCCAGGCATTGAAATGATGAGGAAAATTATTAGCAATTCAATTGGTCATACATACCACAAAACAAAATTTTCGGAATCCTCAGATTTTGTGTGCACTTCCTGTGCCACCGGAAAATTGATTTTAGGACCCTCTTATCTTAAAATCAAAGCTGAACCACTTAAATTCCTTGAACGCATTCAAGGAGATATATGTGGTCCTATACAACCATTGTGTGGACCGTTCAGATACTTCATGGTTCTCATTGACGCATCTACTAGATGGTCACATGTGTGTCTTTTATCAACACGAAACCATGCATTTGCTAAGTTAATTGGTCAAATTATCCAATTATGAGCACATTATCCTGAATATCGAATTCAATCAACTCGAATGGACAATGCTGCTGAATTTTCATCCCATGCCTTCAATGACTATTGTATGGCTCTTGGGATACAAGTTCAACATTCTGTTCCATATGTCCATACACAAAATGGTTTAGCCGAATCTCTTATCAAGAGAATCAAGCTCATTGCAAGACCATTACTACAGAATTGCAACTTACCAACATCATGTTGGGTCATGCAGTCTTACACGCTGCTGACTTAATCCAATTGCGTCCAACTGCATATCATAGCACTTCCCCGCTACAATTAGTACGTGGAAATCCACCAGATATTTCCCATCTGCGAAAGTTCGGTTGCGCTACATACATACCTATCTCACCACCGCAGCGTACCTCAATGGGACCGCACAGGAAACTTGGGATCTATGTTGGGTATAAACCTCCGTCAATAATAAAATCACAGGGGACCTGTTTACGGCCCGGTACACTGATTGCATATTCAATGACGAACATTTCCCGGCATTAGGGGGGAGATAACAAGTACCAAACTAAATGCCAGGAAATTGATGGGAATGTACAAGGCATTCCTGCCTCAGACCCACGTACCAGAGAGACTGAACTTCAAGTTCAGAAAATCATTCATTTGCAAAACATTGCGAATAATCTGCCAGATGCATTTACTGATTATAAGGGTGTCACAAAATCCTATAATCCTGCTAAAAATGTACCTGAAAGAGTGGAGGTACCGCAAAATACCACTCAACTCCCAGTTCAAAATAAGAGGGGGAGAAGTACGGTACAAATGGCGGATACAGCTTCTAACAAGTGACAAAGGAAACAAAAGAATGTAAATGCAGATCAACCTCAAGTTGATAGACACCAAAGGATCCTTGAACCCAGATCAACAGTGCACTCAAATACTGATCCTAGGACATCGGAATACCCCGACTCAAATGTTTTGGGAAATAACATTGAGTCACCAGGGTCCAAGAAATTTCCACTAACTATACTGATTCTGGAGAATCATATGATCGTAAGACTACACTTGTCGACATTTATTTCTCCACAACAATTGCAAATAACCTTCAAAATGATCCAGATCCTAAGACCATGGCAGAGTGCAAACAGCGCTCGGACTGGAATCAATGGAAGGATGCAATTCAAGTGGCGTTAGCCTCGCTTAAGAAAAGAAATGTATTCACCAATGTGATACATACACCTCCCAAAATATTCCCTGTCGGTTTCAAATGGGTTTTCGTCCGCAAACGGAATGAAAACAATGAGGTGGTGAGATACAAAGCAAGGCTTGTAGCACAAGGGTTCACGCAGAGACCCGGCATTGATTACAATGAAACTTATTCTCCCGTAATGAGTGGAATAACATTCCGATACTTAATCTCATTGGCAGTTAAAAACAATCTATGTTTTCAGTTGATGGATGTAGTGACTGCCTATCTTTATGGGTCACTTGATTCAGAAATATATATGAAAGTTCCCGATGGAATTTCAATTCCGAATCCAAACGCAAATCGCAATATGTATTGTGTAAAATTGAACAAGTCTTTATACGGCTTGAAACGGTCGGGTAGAATGTGGTACAACCAACTAAGTGAGTTCCTAACCAAAAAGGGATACTCCAACAATGATGATTGCCCATGTGTATTCATCAAAAGATCCTCAACAGGATTTTGTATTATATCTGTGTATGTTGACGATCTTAATATCATTGGTAACACACAGGATATAGATGAAGCACGTAATCATCTAATGACGGAATTTGAAATGAAGGATTTGGGTAAAACCAAATTTTGCTTAGGTATACAACTTGAGCACCTTCATACAGGCATCCTAGTGCATCAATCAGCCTATGTCTAGAAAATATTGGAGAAATTCAATATGGAAAAAGCATATCCATCGAAAACCCCCATGGTTGTTCGATCTCTAGACAGGGACAAAGATCCATTTAGACCCCGAGATGACAATGAAGAGCTATTGGGACCCGAGGATCCATATCTCAGTGCCATCGGAGCACTTATGTACCTTGCAAATTGCACCCGGCCGGATATTGCATTTGCGGTAAATCTACTTGCTAGATATAGCGCTGCTCCAACCAAAAGACATTGGATAGGAGTGAAGAATATCCTTAGATATCTTCAAGGCACTAAGGATCTCGGTCTATTCTTCCAGAAGAATAACAATGTGGATTTAATAGGATATACAGATGCTGGCTATTTATCAGATCCCCATAATGCTAGATCTCAAACAGGCTTTGTATTTTTACACGGTGGAACGGCCATCTCTTGGAAGTCTTCGAAACAGACTCTAGTGGCTACATCCACTAATCATTCTGAAATAATTGCATTATATGAAGCATCACGTGAATGTGTATGGCTTCGCAGAATGATTAACCACATACAACAATCATGTGGTATAGGTGCTATTGCATCACCTACCATTATCTATGAAGATAATGCTGCTTGCGTTGTTCAAATGCAAACGGGTTACATAAAGAGCAATATCACAAAACATATTGCTCCTAAACTATTTTACCCACATGAATTGCAAGAGAGTGGGAAAATAAATATTCTGCAAACTAAGTCTTGTGATAATCTCGCAGACTTATTCACCAAGTCATTACCAACCTCCACATTCCAAAAATGTGTTCATGGAATTGGTATGCGAAGACTACGTGATTTGCAGATGTCAGGGGGAGAAATCTCCTAAACCCGTTCAATACAAATATTGTACTCTTTTTCCCTTTATGAGTTTTCCCTCTAAGGTTTCTCATCAAGGTTTTTAATGAGGCAATATGACAACGTAATCATAAATATATCTCTATTTTTCCATAGGGGTTTTTAAAGAGATATAATCAAATATATGCCATATCATTTTTCTCCTTAAATTTTTCCACTGGGTTTTAAAGGAGTTTTTCATGGCATATCTACTCTATCAATTCTCCTCATATTTTCCCTACAGGGTTTTGGAGGAGTTTTTCCAAGATGATGAATCAAGGTGATCATGTGAAGACACATTGGTCAAGGGGGAGTGTTGAACACCAGTTACAAACCAACTGCCCAATGTACAGTTACATCAAAATGTACAGATGCCTTTCCATAAAGGCACCTTTTATGCCACCCATTCATCATCTATAAATTGTTGTTGTACAGATTCAGAAAGTAATGATAAAAGCAATAGTTTTCTCTCAACACTTATGAATCTCTCTTGCAATAGTAATTACACGTACTCCTTACGGCACTCCCAATCGGTCCTAGTCAGCAATATCTATAGTATTAATTAACATACCAACTACAATTTATGATAAAGTAGAGGGAGAATTAATGAAGCGAGAAGGAGAAGCAATGTCTCATGTAAGACATTGTTTGGGCACAAAATCCAACAGCAAAATATTGAATCCCAGTTCTTAGGCAAAGAAACATCAAGAAAAGCATAGAGTTATTGGGCAGTCTCGCCACCAACGTGCTCACATGCATGCTCGCTGTGCCACCAACCCACTTGCTAGTGAGGGAGAGGGAGTTGCATTCGGTCGGTGTTGTTGAGGTAGAGAAGAGGGGCTCAGATCTAGATCTAGTGAGGTGAGGGACAGAGTGAGGAAGAGAGAGGGGAGAGTTTGGTGAATTTATTGATTGGTCCCAGGGATATACGCTATCATGAATGTGTTATATCTATAGCTATTTCCTGGTGATATAGAGAGGCATGGACATTGCTTTGCAATGTCTTGATTGGGAATGCCCTTAGTATAATGGAAAGGAAAAGACATGCATAAGTATGTATAATTAAGAGAAAAACAAAAGAATGGTATGCCATTCCATTCAAAAATGATGGTATAGCTCCCTACAGTTCGAGCTCTCTCTCGCTCTTGCTCTCCTGATCTCTCTTCTCTCCCTCGCTCAAGCTGATGGGGCCGCCATTGTTAGATCCATCATCACCTGCCATCGCGCCGCCGTATATCGCCATCCTCGACCGTGGCGCTGTCGGATCTAGTCATCCCTCGGTGGGGGAGAGGTCGACCAGCTACCTAAGCTCCAGCTTCGACCATCATCGAGGCGACCACAGCTGGATCCATCGTCTCTGGCCACAACGCCGCCGCATATTACCTTCCCCAACTACAACGCTACCAATCCAGTCATTCTTTAACGGGGGTGAGGTTTACTGATTACTCAAGTTGTAGCCTTGACCGTACACCCCTTTCTCTAGCTCTCTCCCTCTATCTTCTCGAGCTCTGGCAAGAGGAGTGGTGGTGCTGCTGCCACTAATGGGTTCACCACACCCTCCGGATGTAGAGGGAGGTAGTGGTCTAGGGGTGGATGACAGCAGAGGGTGTTGGGCGGTGGTAGAGGACCGCAATAGAGGGAGGCACAGTGAGGCGGTGGCACATTGAATATTAGGTTGGGGGCGGGAGCGGCGGTAGAGGGAGAGATGGCAGTGCGGTGAGGTCACCGTCGGTTGTCGATGGGAGAGGAGGGGGCCGAGTAGGCAGAGAAGGGGTGCGAAGCTGCAACCAGCGCTAGGGGAGAAGGCAGAGAGGGGAGCGGTGGAGGAGGGAGAGGGGGCAAAACTTAGTGATCAAACTCTATATCATTACGAACATTCCCAATAGTATACCATCTTTAAGCAGCTCTCATAATTAATCACCAAATCATCCCAGGTTCTATTGTAATTCCAGGGGCATTTCGGTAATTTCCCAATTGAAAAAGGAAAAAAGGGAATGTGGGGCCCACCTATCGGTAGGGCGAATGGAAAAGATAAGGGGAGGAGACTGCGTCTGCTCTCGAGTGTCTACTCTCACCAAATCCACTCTTGCAGGCGGTTCTCTCACCAGATCTGGTCTCCCAAGAGGGGCAGCGGTAGCAGCTTCGGTAGAAGGTGAGGGGTGCTCACGGTGCTTGTGGCCTGGGAGCCTCGGCTCCATTCGTTGGACGCCACCACACCAATCTCCCCTTCCCTTCTGCTCTCGGCTATATACCCAACCGTGATGAGGACTCACAATGTGACGATGGGTCCGTTCCCAAGCGTTCAAGTCCCATGACGTCACCCCGTGTAGTTTCAAAGAGCCCTAGGCTCTGCCGATCGGGGAGCACATCGCCAACTGCTAGTGGTGACTCTCCGGTTGACCTGGCGAAGGCAATGGGTGGGCATACTCCATGTTCGTCCACATTCTCGTAGGGAACAGACTAGGCTGGGGATAGTTATAACCCAGACTTTCCCTACCTAGCAGAGTTTACTCCAGGCCATGAGACAATCTTGCTCAATGATTCTTCAAACGAGGGGGCATCACTTAGAAGTAGAGATTCTAGATAGGAGGCCTTTGCCTTGCCCTCAGATTCTCATCACCGTCTCGAAGGAGGACCTGAGGATGCTCCCCGATGATCACACTCTCCTTCCTCTCATGGGAATGATGATGAGACCTCTAGTCATGAGCCCGATCAATACTCTAATGAGTGTGGGAGAAATCCTAGAAATACTCTCTCTCCTCTGAAGCAGCCCTAGTTTGCATCAGGGGTCAAGGATCCTGAGACTGCTTATCAAAGGCGACTTGCCGCCCAGAGTGCCTTGCCTGGGCAGGTCTAGTACTAGTCCGAAGAGGCACGGGAGCTTCAACAGGTCATTGACTTGCTTGAGAACCCGACTCAAGAGCTTGCTCGAGCATTGGGCTATGACCGCTTCACTGAAGACATTACACGAAGGCTCCACGACCTGATGGCCCGACTTGAGCAACCTCGCCAATGTCACTTCGAGAGTCGACAAGGTACGACCGCATCTAGTCATTCATGAAACTTGCCTCGCAGGAGTCGGTATGGTGATAGGGCACGTCGCACTCCTGATCGCAATACTAGCCAGAGGAGAATGCTCAAATTGCTTCAGATCGGACTATGAGTATCATCCTTGAGTGGACAAGACCTATTACAGGTCCAGTCTGCCCACCGTCGAGCATCACCGAGCCCGTTCGCCCAGTGATGCTAACTACCTGTTTCCACAAAGGAGATGTCAGGAGATTATTGCTAGATGCTGAGCATTCATGCCTGAGCTCCGAGCAGTGTGCTGGCTGCCATGGTTTCAACCGGTGAGCATGGAGAAATTTGACAGGTCTCAGAATCCCATTGAGTTCCTTCAGATTTACACAACTGCAATTTGGGCAGTATGAGGAGGCGAGCATGTCATGGCCAACTATCTTCCGATGATGCTTGAAGGATCTACTCAATCCTGGTTGCTCAACCAACCCTTCGAGTCGATCTACTCATGGCAGCACCTCTGCAACCTTCTGATGGCCAACTTCTATGGTACATACAATTGCCTTGGGAAGGAGGATGACCTGCATCGAATGCACCAAGGCAGCAATGAGACCTTACAACTATTCATCTGGCATTTTAGCCAGGTTCAAAACTCAATTCTGGAGGTCTTTGATACTTCTGTTATTAGGGCATTTAGGCAGGGGGTGCGCAATCGGAGATTAACAGAGGACATCGCCCTGAACCCTCCAACCACCATCGCCGAGCTCTTTGAGATGGCTGATCAGTATGCAACTATTGTCAAAATAATTGACTGGACTAGGACTGTCAACCAGGACGGTTGCCATTCCAAGGAGCAAGGTGATGGTAGCAAAAGGAAGGAGAAGGCTAAGAAACCTAGAAACAAGGCCAAGAGCCACAAGCCTCGCACCGCAGGGTCGAAGGAGGTCTTGGCTATGGGCGATAAGGAGCCACATAACTCCAAACAATACTCCAACTGTGTAGGACCGAAATGGCGACAGAGGGGGGGTGAATGTCGGTCTTTAAAAATCGCCCCCAACAAGTATCCTCACTTAAGCTTCTTCTCCAATAGCTATGGGAGCTATGAAGATAAGAAATAAGCCCTCACTGGAAATCACAGAGACAAGGATAAACCAGATCCAGAAAGAAGCAATCAAGAAAAAAAAATTTAGCGCAAGTCTGGCTGCAAGTGGTAGTACCTCTGTGACGAGCGGTAGTACCTCTGGGCGGTAGTACCGCAATGCCGAGCGGTAGTACCTTTTACCGTTCGGACCGTCCGAACGTTTCATTGCTGCCGATCGGACTGGTCCGAACACAACCGGTAGTACTGCTAGGATGAGCGGTAGTACCTCTGAGCAGTAGTACCTCTCCTGGGAGCGCTAGTACCTCTCGAAAAAAACAGCAAACAGGATTTTCAGGCAGCAGACCGAAACTTCGGATTTTTGGCTAAAAAAGAGGGTTTGCTCTCAATCTCTTTGATCCAAAGCCTTACTACAACGTACCATATAGTAAGGGGACCCTGAGAAACAAGAGAATCAAACCAAAAAGCAAGAGTTTCAGATTATGGGTAAAAATCTGAAATTTTGCAAGACCCGAGCCAAAAATCAAATTGCTTCCCAACCTTTGATCCTATGGCCAAGAGATTTTGCAGATATGTTAGCAATAGCCATAGAACTCCTCAGACAAAAACTCAGGGCATTTCCTTAAGAGAATCAAGAATTCAACCAAACCCTAGAAAAGCTCTGAAGAACAGGGAAGCCTCAAAAATGAAATCTTGAGATTAAATGCAGTTTGCTCTTGGGAAACTTGATCAAATGATCTTGGAGAATCATCCCAACCTAAAGCAACCCATTTTGGGCCTTCTCAACAAGAAAAACACAAGAACTCAAAAACTCAAGAAATCAAGAAATGAGGCTTCGAAGGGAAACAGAGAGCACGGGAGAAGAACTTCAAATTTCATTCCAACCATTCAAAGATTACAAGGGATACAAGGAACTACGTCCCCATACGCATGGACATTCGGAGGAATGATTACATGAATTCACTACTCAATCCCTCTCCTCACCCTCTCAATCCTCAAGAACATCAAGAGCTACACATGCATCTTGGGAGGAACACCAACACAGAGAGGTCTTAGAAACCCATCGAAGGGGACACAGAGGGAATACAACTCTGCCTCCACCAACAACTCTCAATCACTAAAGCCTAAAGCCAAAACAAACTCTAAAGCCTATTTTGACTAAAGGAAACCCTAAAATCCCTTGAAGTGTTCAAGTGGGCATGCAGCCCCTCCAACCTATTTATAGCCCATGGCTAACGGGTCTCCGCCCCGTTACGCCCGCTATTTCCAACGGAGCCCGCTCCCGCTTGTGCAGTCTTGCGAAATTCCCGATTCGCCCCTCTGCACCTTCCGGGAAGCTTCCGCGCTCCTTGTCTTGCACGCCTCGCAACCACCTCGAGTCCATGTCGTCTTCGACACCTCCTGACTATTCTGACCTCAGCGCCACCTGCGCCTAGTCCAGTCCTCCGTGTCTCACCACGACTCCGTCTCGACGTCCTGCAGTCACACAGACAAGTAACACGTCAAATAGCACCGCTCGATACATCAAAGCATAAATACCCTCATACTTACCATAACGAAGTCCAAACCTGTCGAATCATCAGAATATGCAACCTAATCCCATACGACCAAGTCTGACCAAGTCCGACCGAGCCCGTTGCACCATGCAATGTCAAGGTCCAAACCACCCAAACCAAACTCGACTCTCATAAACCGATGTCAATTACTCATCATACACACAGACCTCCACATGGTCTCTCAAACTGGGACAAAGGTAAGGCACCCACAAGGAAGAAAAACAAGCCTAGATGGTGCCCTCTTCATAAGAAAGAGGGCATGATCCAATAATTGAGGAGTTGGGGCAGTCAAGCAGTCAAAAGCACTCAAACGAGGATGAGGACATATCATTCTAGGATCTGAAGCACACTATCGAGCACATATATGAAGGTTCGTCCCTATACGAGTCCAAGTACAGTATAATGCTATTGAGTGCAAGGTAAACTCTATCGACCCTTCCCTTGTCAATAATTTGCCTAAGTGGTTGGAAGTCACCGTCTCTTTCAAGAAGGGTGATTATCCGATCCCCTCAACTCGACCTGGTCGATTCCCGATCATGGTCGAGCCCACCATCAACAATTGTCGAGTGAATCACGTGTTAATTGATGGTGGTAGTTCTTTAAATATTTTGTTTATTAGTGCCCTGGACGAGATGTAAATTCCTCGCATCAGAATAAAGCCTATGTGATATTTATTTCATGGAATCGTACTGGGTTCTTTGGCCAAGCCCATTGGCCAAGTTTCTCTACCTGTTACGTTCAGTTCTCCAAGCAACCTTAGGATAGAAAAACTTTCCTTTGATGTGGTCAACTTTGACTTGACATATAATGCCATACTCAAACGACCAACTCTCGCATGATTTCTGATAGTTGTTCATTATGCATATTAATGTCTCAAGTTGCCAGGTCCCAAGGGAGTCATCACAGTCCGTTGCGATAAGAAGATGGAACTGACGTGTGATCGCAAGTCCCTTGAGATGGTCAGACAATTACCAACTCAGGAATTCATTGAGGTGCGGCCATCGAGCAAGCACTCGAAGCCTAAAGCTGCACCAAACCCGAACGAAGTAGTCAAAGAAGTCCCTCTGGACCTAAAGGAACCTTCTAAGATAGTTCGCGTCAAGGTTACTTCCGACCTTACTTAGGAAGATGCCCTCGTCACTTTCCTCTAGGCAAACGCAAATGTGTTTGCGTGGCAGCCACCCGACATGCCAGGGTCCCCAGGGAAGTAATGGAGCATAGGCTAGCTCTACAGCTTGATAAGAAGCCCATAAAACAAAAATTATGGAGATTTTCACCAGATTGACGAGAAGCTATCAAGTCGGAATTAGACAAGCTACTAAAAGTAGGCTTCATAAGAGAAGTTGATCACTCAGAATGGTTGGCTAATCTTGTAATGGTAACAAAAGTCTAACGGTAAGTGGTGCATGTGTACAGACTATACCGATTTAACTAAAGCTTGTTCTAAAGATGACTTTCCGCTTCCTCGTATTGATCAATTGGTAGATTCTACTACTAAGTGTGAAATGTTAAGCTTTCTAGACGCACACTCTGGTTATCACCAGGTCAGTATGTCTTCAGAAGATGAAGAGAAAACCATGTTTATCATCCCGTTTGGAGTATTTTGCTATGTCAAAATGCCATTCGATTTGAAAAATGCTAGTCCAACTTTTCAGCACTTGATGCAATTAACCATCATACATTAAATGGGGTAAAACTTGGAAGCCTATGTCAATGATGTGGCTGTAAAAAGTATCAAATGGTTTAATCATATTTCAGACCTGCAGGAGATCTTTGAAAATATGAGAAAGCATTGCTTGAAACTCAATCCTAAAAAGTGTGTGTTCGGAGTTTCCTTAGGAAAACTACTCAAATTCCTTGTTTTGGCAAGAGGTATCGAAGCAAATCCTAAGAAGATCAAGGCCATCGAACAGATGCGCCCTCTAACCATGAAGAAAGAGGTCCAAAAACTCATAGGGTGTATGGCGGCTTTAAGTCATTTCATAGCATGACCAGGAGAAAAAAGGCATTCCTTTCTTTAAGCTTTTGAGGAAATATGAGGGTTTCGAGTGGTCGAAAGTGATGAGGACATTGTTTCCGTAGATACAACTGTGCCAACTCCACAACAAACTGAAACTATGATACAAGGACCAATGACTCGAGCACGAGCACGTCAACTTAACCATCAAGTGAATGTGTTCCTAAGTTTGCATATAAATGTTTCAAAGAATGGCATACTACTTAATTCTTGTGATGATTTAATTATCCTTAGGAACCATGGGGAAGAACCACGTGAGCTCAAATGTAGAAGTGGAACTGTCAAGCGCAATCCAAGTCCTGTTCACGAGTTCGAATCAGATTCGGCCTTTTTAACAGCGTCTACTTCAAACGGCCATAACTTTTGATTCAGAAGGCTTCTCAAGGCCCGTGAGTACTCATTGGAAAGCACATGGAGTCTACTTCATTCGAGCCGATCAGAAACTGCCAAACAAGTCACATCACTTTTCCAGTCCGAGTCAAAGTGGGCCTTGGGCCTTGTAATCGAGTCCTGTACCGCGGTCGTACTGTTCACATGAACAGTAACTGTGAATAGTACCACATCCCTTTTCATTAGATAAGTGCGGCTTCCCCTCCCCTATTTAAGGAGGTCGCACCCCTTTAGTTTTCCTTGGGTTTTTCTTAAGAGATTATTCTGCTTAGCAGTTTCACCGCACATTCGGTTGAGGAACCCCAACTTGTGAACTTAATATTTATTCATAATACAATTTCATATTGCATCTTGAACTCTCTTGCTTGTGTTCTCGATTCGCTTGTAGGAGATAGCCTTCTTGGCGAGGTCAACCGTGTTCGGCACGGTTGATAACCAACGGAGCAGTGGTGTAGTGATTGCGAGGGGTTTGATCTGTTTTGGTCGGAGCCTTTGGATCATCCATGTCGAGTTCTCCACAATCGACTTATCAGTACCTCTCGAAAGATCGGGCCATCGTCACATTAGAAAGAGGCCAATGACGATTTCAAAGATGTCAAGAGATACCTTATGAGTACTCCTATCCTAGTTTCTTCGAAAACAGGCAAGACACTCTTAATGTATCTATCTGCCATGCCACAGGCAGTAAGTGATATACTAGTTGCAGAGCAGGAGGACGTTCAAAGATCAACATACTATGTAAGTGAAGTTTTACCTGGTCCTAAAGAGCACTACTCTCAGGTCCAAAAACTTCTCTATGCTCTTCTCATGGCTATAAGGAAGTTGAGGCATTATTTTCAGGTGCACAAGATAATAATGCCGTCTGAGTTTCCTTTAGGAGAGATCCTCTAGAATAAGGAAACAATGGGGCACATGGCAAAATGGTCAATCAAACTTGGGGATTTCGACCTCTATTTCATTTCTTGAATGGCCACTAAATCCTAGACCTTGATAGACTTTGTCACCGAATGGACAAATCCTGAACCTATTCAAGATCCCCAACAGTACAATTCCCACGACTTATGGACGATGTACTTCAATGGGTCGCTTACATTAAGTGGCTCAGGGGCTAGGGTGGTCCTGAAATCTCCAGTGGGAGAGACCTTAAAGTATGTCGTCCAATTGCTCTTTCTAGCAATTAACAATGTCGCTGAGTATGAAGTTTTGTTGGCTGGCATACGAGCCACTAAAACGCTCGCGATTTGACGACTACTTGTGAGAGGAGACTCTCAACTAGTCGTGAATCAGGTCGGAAAAATAATATTAATGCTCAAGTACGATCATATGTCAGTACTTGTCAGAAGTACAGAAGCTTGAAAAGCATATTTTCAATTTCGAGTTACAGTATATCCCTTAGAAGGATAACTTCCTCATAGACTAGTTGGCTCGGATAGCTTCTTCTCGATCACAAGTACCGCTAGGGGTCTTCTTGGAATAGCTCCAGAAGTCGTCTTTGGTCGAAGCACCAAAAACAACCCCTAATGAGACAGTCTCCCCAAAATACACAGAGATGTGGATGGCTCCCATCTATGACTACCTTCAGAAGGGTTCAATACCCGATGACGATCCTGAAGTAGATCGTGTTGCCCGCAAGGCCAGGATGTATATCTTGGTTGACAAAGTACTCTATAAAAGGTGTACTCAGAGAGTTCTCATGTGATGTATATCGCAGAAAGAAGGATTAAAATTCCTTCATGACATACACATGGGCATCTGTGGAGCACATGCTTTCTACAGAACATTGGTCGGTAAGGCTTTTCGATAGGTTTCTATTAGCCAACGGCCCTCAGTGACGCCTAAGATCTGGTTAAGAAATGTGTACAATGCCAGCTTCTTAGCCAGCAAATACACCAACCAACTCAGGCCCTTCAAACGATTCCTTTATCTTGGCCTTTTGCAACCTAGGGTCTTAATATCCTGGGGCCGTTCCCAAGAGCGCCGACGGGCTTCCAGTTCCTCTTCATAGCTATTGATATATTTACGAAGTGGATTGAAGCTGAACCAGTAGTTGGGATAACAATTAAAGACGTAAAAAGGTTCTTGATGAAAAGTGTAATTACTCGATTTAGAGTCTCAAGTCGGATAATTACAGATAACAGTAAGCAATTTTTTAGTGCAAAATTCTAAGAATTTTACGACAAATTAGGCACCAAATTATGTTTCGCTTCAGTCGCTTATCCACAGAGTAACGGGGTAGTCGAGCATGCTAATGGCTAAATAATGCAAGGAATTAAAACTCGAGTCTTCAACTAGCTAGTAAAACACTTAGGGGCTTGGGTTCAGGAATTGCATTTAGTATTATGGGCAATGCGCACAACTCTAAGTCAGGTGATAGGTGAAACTCCTTTTTTCTAGTTTTTGGGGTTGAAGCCATGCTTCCTCCAGAACTAAAGATCCGGTCGGCAAGAGTCGAGAACTTTAGTGACTCTAACCAAGAACAACTACGAGCGGATGATATCAACCTGCTCGAAAAAAAGAGAAATCAAGCCTTAATCCATTCAGCAGTCTATTAGCAGGTCATGTGTAAATATTACGATAGTAAGGTCCAGCCTCATAGCCTTACTGTAGGCGACTTGATATTGAGGAAAATCCAATCTCAGTCTAATCGGAACAAGCATTCCCCCAAGCGGAGAGGTCCTTACACTGTAGTCGAAGTCACATGCCCTAGTTCTGTATGACTTGCTATGGAAGACAACTAGATTCTCTCGAACTCTTGGAATATCGACCAATTATGCAAATTCTATGTGTAAACATTTCTACCCTTTTTCAATAACAATTTCAGTTTATGCAAATTTTTATTGTCGTATGTCTTGTAGAGCTTCTCTTATTTTAGTTCAACCACTTCTAATGCATCCAATTTGTTTAACTGGTCGGATACAGGAATACCACTAGCCAAAGTCTCTCCTCTCTGCATGTGGTCCTGCCCACTAGAAGGAGCTTCGTAGTGTCAGTCTATTCCTAACTCTTGCTACCAGCATATAACAATTGTATTGCCTATGAACACGTTGAATGAATATAATAGAAGGCAATCTGAGTGTTTATCCTTTGATCGTTCATGTCTTTGATTTATTTAAACCTGGTTGAAAGGAGGTAACATCACCTAGTCGGAGTCACTCCTCCTTGAATGTGGTCCTGCCCACTAGAAGGAGCTCCCTAGCGTCGACTCGTTCCTCACTTTTGCTGGTAGTACGTGACAATCTTTTGCTGGTAGTACTATTTGCTTTGTTTCTTCGCATGAAAAAAGTAAATAGTCAGGGAGCTAGGATAGAGTTATCAATATAACTTTATTTCTTAATTGTAATTTCATTTGTCTTTCATTTTTTGTTTTTTATCTTACGAGTGCTAATTGCTCAACGAGACAAGATGCAGGGAAAGAAAGAAGTTCATTCATCATCCAAAGGTAAGTTTTTACAAAATTACTTCTATTTATAAACTACTCTACTCCGGAGGAGAAGAAGAACCAAGTTCCATTTTTAGACACTTTTTATCCAAATGGCTCTACTTCTTCGATCAGGCGACATGCCTCCTCCAAAGAATAAGTGAAGTCATGCTCGATGGGATGTAAGTTCAGGTTTCGGTTGCATGCCTTGAGTTTTGCCAATGCATAGCTCCCAGCGCCCTTGACTGCATCCCTGATCGACTTCATCTAGTTAGCCTTCAGAGTAGCAAAGTGATTTTCCAAAGTCTTGGCTTGTAGTGCAATCGTACTTGTGTGAGCGGATGTAGTCTCCTCATTGGGAATCATATTTTTCTCACCAAACTAACCGAGTAGATTGTTCAGAAGAATACCGCAGTCTTGAAGGTTTGCCTTCATCGACTTCGTTTCTTTCTAACAACGGGTCATTGCTTCAGAAAGATGCTTCTTTTGGACCCTAGACTCTACAAAAAAAGTTAAAGTTGGTCAAGGCAATACTCCTTAGTCATAAGCTTTTCTATGACCATATAGTCATAAGCTTTTCTATGACCATATAGTCGTAAGACTTACTGTGGCTATCCCTTGGTCGTAAGTCCTTCTACGACCACGTAGTTGTAAGTCCTACAAGACTTGTTTCAAAAACTGGTTGTAGGTAAAGTTTTTTCTTACCTGATAGCTGAGTATTAAGCAGATTTATCTTCTCACCTTTTTCTTTGCTAATACGAGTACGCTCTCCGATCACTTTGGTTTTATCGTCGACCTTAGTGAGTAGCTTACTCGATTAAATATCTCTTCCTATTAAAAAGATAAAGATAAAAGAAATGCCAGAAAGATGCATAGATAAACAGATTTAAGATTTAGGGCTTTCTGTTTATTTTCTCTTCCAAGGGTCTAGCAGCGAAGTTGGCATTTATGAGGCTTATCGATAAATTAGCATTTTCTTCCTTTAGCCTCCATGCATCATCCTTCTCATTCTCGAGTGCAGCAGCTAAGACTCTGCATCTAGCCAAGACCTGTAAAGGTTAAAGGTAGACCTAAAATTCTGTTTGTGTGGTCAAGACAGAATTTGACTACATAAGTTAAGATACTTACGATGCCGCTTATTTCTTAGAGAGTTCGACATTCTCTTGTCGTAGAAGCATTAGTTATTTGTGGTACTCAGCCATGATTGCCATGTCTTTTAATTCTCTCTGGATAAGGAAAGGTAGTGAGAAATAAGAAGAGACAAAGTAAGAACATTTGAGTTGTCAATACTCACACTCATACTCCTACGAGCAAAATTTCTGAGCACCCGCCCGGAATCTTTGAGTTGGTCAAGTTCAACCCTGCTCCACCACATCTTCTCAAGACATTTGTCGTCAAAGATTTACTCCTTATTTGGAAGATCTTTGGGGTGTGGAACTTGGATCTGAGCTTGACTAGAAGAAGATGCTATCACAAAGGGAGGATTAAAAACCGAGGAGTTAGGTTGTTCTTCCTCTTTTTCTTCTTCTCCAGCACTTTCGTTTGCTATGACCACTTCAGTGGTCATAGTCTTTGCAGTTTTGGCTGCAGCTTTTGTTGTTGCAGTGGTCATTTCTTTGACCATCTTCTCTACCGTACTTTCGATAGTGGGCAGAGCCACAGGAGGTTTCTCAGTAGAACCATCCTTAAGCATGGAGAGGTTGAACTACAATCGCAAGAAATGAATCAACAATTGAAAAGACAAAGGTAAAATACAGTATACATACTTGCATTTATATACCTTTGAGTCATTACTTTTAGCGTGAATTTGGAAGAAACTCTCCCAGAGAGTGGTTTCTTCGATTTCTTTTCCACAACCACGTCTAGTTGTGGGAGAATGAGGATCTCTTTGACGGCGTCTGGTCAAGAGTCTTGAGCCCCTTTGACCACGTCTGGTCGAAGGTCTATAGCAAGAGTTGTTGTTCTTTCCTTTTCTTGTCCCTCCTAGTAGTCGGAACCAGTTTCGATCATCGGGACAACCTCCTTCTTGATCATAAGTTCTGCTGACACAGCAGTTTCTTTCATAAAAGACACAAAACTCTTCTAGTTTACTTTTTCAAAATGCTTGATAAAGCCTTCAGAAAGGCCAATTGAGCTAGTTTTGATGTTATACTAGAAGGATACCTTGATCTTAGGAGTCGATTTCTTCAATATAGCTTCCCCTATTTCACTTGTCGCGCCTATGTCCGTAATAAATTGCTGAATAGCAGCGCTAGAGGCAGTCGGAGGAAGGATTTTATGGGGGGCAACAGCATCTGTGGTTTTTCTTATTGACTGACTTAACCAGCCAACGCCTTTTGGCCAGAGGAGTCTTCACTTTTTCTACTTCTCCAATGGCCACCATCAATTCGACCCCTTGGTCATCTCGATAGAAATTCATACCTATACTCCGCAGAAGAGGAAGATACCTCTTAGTCATGCTCTACGACTAAGAAGTCTTAAAGATGAAGTCGATTTTTTGATTATCTTTAAGCGTTTTTCCCTCTCTTCAGTAGAAACGTCTACCTGAATACAAGGGGCCTCCACCTCAAGCGTTGGAGCCTTCTCACAAATGGCCTTAACTCGAGAATTGATTTCCTCCAAATCAAGGTCTGAACAAGTAAACATGATAGTCAATAAAAAGTACTCGGAAAATATAACTTGGTTACAAATATGAGTGCTAGTATGACTTACCATTCTCATAGTCCTAGGTCGTATCCGAGACTCCCTAGTACATCCACATAGGATGTGCTCGACACTTCAAGGGACTAATACAGCGTGTGATGAAGTCCTTCACCACATGTTAGCTCATAAGCCCCTTGTCCCTCAGCTCCCTAATAGCAGAGATGTAGGGGGCTATTCTTGTGATGTCTTTGGGGGTTGAGTTCGAAAGACTATTTTTCCCCGCGGCCTTCTCGACGAAGGAGAGACTATCTTCACTAGTCGTCTCCTAGTAGAACCACATCTTCTTCCATCTCGACCATGAGGATCGGGTAAACATGGGGTGTAAAGCTCCATCTTGCCATCATGGAGCTTCAATCCACAACTCCCAGCAATCCCTATTTGTCGGCTCATCTCGTAGTAGAACCGGAAGAGCTCGAGATCTGTTAGGATACCCAAATACGCCTCACATAGGTATACAAAGATGCTGAGCATTGTGATTGAATTGGGAACCAAGTTCACCAATTCAACCCCGAAATACTCGAGAACGACCATCAAGAAGTGGTGAGCAAGGAGATGGAGCCACACTCACAGTACGCCTGGAACACTAGAATCTCTCCAATTTGTCCGGATAGCCAGTGTTGCCCGGTGGCTTTGATCCATCTGACAAATTGCTGTGGCATAATCTTCTCCATAGTCTCTAACGTCTTCATCTTGGCATGATCCATCTCTGATTTAGCCCAGGTTGATGAAGACTTCATCATTCTTTTGGGTGATTAAAAGGGATTTGTGCGAGATTGAGGAAGATTGTGGAGATTGACTGGAGGTGGAGAGCTCAAATGAATTGGTGCAAATGGAGAAAGTGAAAAACCAAATGTTGCCCTTGGTAAGTCTTTATAACCAATGCGTCAGTTACTTCTCTCGGGAACCGAACGTTCACATTGGGAACCAATTCGACGGACAGGTCGAGGGAAATCGATTGCATTCCCACTGTCTGATGTCGATCTGTCTCTACAACACAAGCGAAATTACCAAATCGATCAAGCCAATTTCCTAGTCGATAAGGGTCGAGAAAGGCTTTGCTCTTGCTCTACGTATCTCTTTCAAATCATTCTAAATGGAATGCTTGCTAATAGCCGGCCTAATATCTTCCATCATAGCCAAACACAAATTCCTCGAGTTACTCAAAGCATTGTGTGGGTTCTGGTTCACACGTAGATTGATCAAAATCGTTACCGATCGACACCGTGTGTTTGTTTTCATGATGGAAGGCACTGATATCTTGACATTCTTTCAACTGAATGCAGATGGCGTGAAGACGATTTGACAATGAATTTGCATTGCATCTTTGTACCAGAGGAAGATGGTTCTACGCCTGGGCGTTTTCTTTTGAAGCTAAACAAAGCCTCGAAAGATGCCGTTATACAAGTATGGTACATCCCATAGACTTGGATGTAAAATCTTACATGATTAAATTCCACACTTTTACTTTATAGTAATACATCGACAAGAAAATGCAAACTACGTTTGTTTCAAGAAAATGCTGCAAATCAAACTACGTTTATTTCAAGAAAATGCTGCAAATTAAGGTACCCTTGTTAAGCAGAAGACGTGGACCCGGATCCCTCGTCCCTGTCAGCGCCTCCGTCCTCACCCGCGGCCGACGAGAACAGGTCCTTGCACAGCTCGCCGTAGAACCTGCAGACCAACTCGACGAACACCGGCGACTTGAGTCGATCCCAGCACTGCAGGAGCTCCTCCACGTCCTGCAGGTCCCTCACCTTCCCCTCCTCCATCAGCATCTCCATCAGGCAGCTCTCAAAGCTCCGGCAAGCCTCCTCCTTCTCCTCCCCGCCACTCCTCCTCGACCTCAGCCGTGCCACCATCTTCACGTACGCCGGCTTCTCCGGCGACTGCAACGGCGCTTGCACCGACGCTTCCGGCACCGTCGCAACTACCATGCTCGCGGTCTCGCCCTCTGGCGAGGTAGCCAGCGTGGAGGACGGTGGGACGAGCGGCCAGAACACCGCTTGGACCGACCGGAACGTCCGGCGCGGACGGCGCCGGCGGCGGGGGCTCATCTTGGAGGCGGCCTTTCGGAGGTTACGGAACCGGAAGGTCCTTATGGAGAGGGCGGCGGAGACCGGGATGCGGAAGAGCCGCGTGAGGGCCCTCTTGCATGGCGTCAGGATGCTGCACGTCACGCAGGAGGGAGGCTGAGACGATCGAGAGGAGGTTGCCATCGTTGGGGAGTTAGAGAAAGATGAACAGCTTCTCTCTTGGTTTCTTGGGTGATTCTGTGTTGCAAGAAAGCTAGGAAATGTGGCGATGGATAGGATCGAGCGTTTAATACGGAGGAGTCTGGCCGTGGTTTGGTTGACTCCATCGTTGCATGGTTGTGGCATACACGATGAGGCTCTAGTGGGTTGCCACTATGTGTATGTACATGCATGCGTGGGGCCCCGGGGCCCAGCTAGCTGTCCACGTATTTGTCCATATCAGCTCTTGTGTGGACATACAAATCAGCATTAGTCTTACTTGAGACTTTTCAAAAGTTTGGGGACCAATTTAACAATTACAATTACGGAAGTTGAAGGACCAAATGTGTATTACACTTGATCTTCATCTTATTAAAGTTGTACGCAAAATATGAGCTGAGAGGAGCCATGGCATATCTGGCCTCATAGCAATTTTTTTTTTTGTAAATATGGCTCCTATGCGCAAGAAATCGTAAATCTAGTTTCGTCCAAGAGAAAGAAGACAGCTTAGCAATCTATTCTATGAAGCAAGGGATCCACGTGATCATAGTAGTAGCGATAGGCGACGTGTCACCTGCCGTGTTGCACTATCGCGGCAGGAAGTGCCCACTCAGTAGGAGAGGACGGAGTGTGGCAGACGGTGGGTGGCACTGGGCTACTGAGCTAGTGGAGCTCAGCAGGAACCTAACGCACAATACCAGCTCGGCAGGAGTTGGTGTCAAGCCCACCCATCATGGCAGGCCAGTGGGGCCCACCACTTACCGAGCTCATTCGTCGCCTACCGATTTGGGCCAGATACTGTGGTGCCACAACTTGCCGTAGTGAGGCAGCACAGCAGGTGACATGCGTCGCCTGCCGCTGCTGCTATGGTCACGGAGGGGCTAGATTTGTAATTTCGTGCGTACGGGTACCAGATTTGAAAAAAGAATTGCTACAAGGCCATTTGTACGATGGATTCAAGCTAAGAGAGTGCCACATTATCACATTTATTTACTCCTCAAAAAGATGGAGTTAGTAACGGCGATGGTCAATTTGTTCTCTCCCATCGACTGGTGGGGCCACTTAGTCTCACATATCTCTTGTCTTGCTCGCCTCCTCTCAGCCACACCTACTCCCTCGCATCCTACCAGGCAGCTATGCAATCACTAACTCTACACCAGCCAACAACTTGCCATCTGTGAGACACCACTACCACCATCCTTGTGGCTATTAAGGATGCAGGCAAATCCACCTTCTCGCACTTGACTCATGTCCGTTGAAACTTGAAGGACCATGTTAGAAGGTTTAAGGTTTTGTTGCGATGAACTATTTTCAAATTGGAGGAGCCAGGATTTGGATTTTGCAAATTTTCAGTTTTTCAGAATAGTTTGGAGACTTGGCAGTCTGACAAGCCAGAGGAAGCAGTCAGACCGGCTATCTCCAGTGGTCTAACTATCCGTCACCAGCGGTCAAACTAGCTGGAGGATCTATATGATCGATTGTGCAACTCAGTTCAGCTGAAAGTTGGAATTTTGGCCGTGGGTTGATTTGGCATGACCTAGGTCAGTGCATATGGGTTGCATGAAGCATATTTTGACTAACGTGAGTCAAGTTATGAATAACTTGTGTCCAAAAATAATTTTTTGGTCTTTAGATATGTAGAGAGGTTTGGAGTCAACCATAGTCAACGGTGAGGATTGGGGCTACACTCATGGAGGAGTCGATGCCCATAACGATCAAAAATGCTGAGTGAGATGGCTGAGCTCAAGCACGGCACGAGAAAGTATGAAAATGTTCAAGGGAAGGTTCGAGTGACGGGTTGCACCTTGTGACTTGGTCGATCCAAGTGAGCCGTGGTTCGTGGAACCGAAATGAGAGAAACTTGCTGACGCATGACAAGCCAGTAGTGTAACTATATGTGGCTAGTATGGCAATTATTTGTAAGGAAGATGAAGACCAGGTTAAGAAAGGGTATTTTTGGTAAGTTGGTCAAAATACCAGAAACTATATTGGATCAAAACCGTGGCACTTGAGCAGTGCTTAAGAAAGCGGTTTAGGTCAAGGAGAAACTAAGATCAAGTTGGATCAAAGGCTAAGGATTTAGTGGATTCGGGCTCATGTGTTTTGAAAAATGTGCATGAGTGTTGTATGTGAATAAACCTATGTTATATGGGGTGAACAAGTTTTTTCATATATGGTAGTGGATAATATCCACTAGGATTAGATAGGTGCTGGTTGCCCTATCTATTTAATGGGTTGAGATAGAGATTTACTAGGGCATCATCCAACCATCCTACCTTTCCTCATTGAAGCCAAGTGTTCTAAAGTTAGGGTTTGAGAAGTGTGAGTGATGTGATAAACTCTCTTGTCCTGTAAGTGTAGTGGCTATAAAAAAAGCCTTCATTATCAAATAATAATATATCAACTTTATTCATTTCTCATGGATTCTTTTGTTTTAGTTGATTTGCTCTTGGTCTTGTAGGTTTCGATCTTCTCTCTCCCTTTCTTAATCTTACTGAATACTAAGAACGAGTAAGTGATGGAGATGTCTCATGGAAATCAATCCTCATTCATCTAGGTATCATATTTGGCATGTTCTTGAAGTTGTCCAATTTTGATTAGATTTGACCAACTCGGGAAATTTTCTTGATCCAAGTTTTTTTGCCTCAAATATTTGGGAATTTTTGTTTGCTGTGACATATAGGAATACATCTAGAGCCTTATTAATCATCCTTTACCTATGAGCAAGTCATATTTTTCATTTTTGGTTTTTCTCAAGTTTGGTACAACCTTGTTTGTTCTTGAGAAAAGTCTGAACTTTTGTGAGGATTCAAGCAATCTTTAGATGAAATAGGTTTCTGAGACCTCAAGCATGGTGTGTGCAAATTCTCATCTTGTTTGGACTTGATTTTTTGGACCACCCTTAATAGTCGGTCCGACCGCCAGTGCCTTGAGTTTTTATCTCTCGGTTTCTTGAGTTGCTTGGTTTAATGTTGGCTTCTAATTCTAACTTTTATAGCTCTGTAGCTACTAGTTTGAAGGATCGACAAATTTTTTGAAGATATCATTTACTCCTTTGTTGCTATACGGTACTATAAAAAAAAACTCTAGCACGAGACTGTGGCAGCATTGTGGCCACAGGCAGTGAGGTAGCCGAGCGACGTCGCCCGCAACCGGTGGCGGAGGAAAGGCCATGAGAACACCCGGCTCGCTCAAGCGCTCTGCACCATTCCCTCCATACAACAACTGCATTCGGTTCTTCGTCTCCATGAAACCGAATCCCCATCCAACCATCTCTCCAAAATCCTCCAGCTGCCTGCTTCTCTATCCCTAGATACCCTTTTTGCTTCTCTTTTGGACCTTTGGACACTGGGAGATGTGGATGTGACAACCAAGACAGTAGTAAGACCATGGCACTAGGGAAGAAGACCAATCTGGCGAACCAGGATCAATCAGATTGGCTTGCTTTACGACAGGGCTACCTTGAAAGCCTTGCTACCAAATCCTACTTTCCCTCCAAACAGCTGTGACTCGACCAATACAAGGTATTGTAGTTCAATCTCTGTGACTAAATGCAATATTGGTGTCAAAATTGCTAAAAAAAAGGGAGAAGTTCATGATTAATCAATGCAATTTAATGTTTGAAACCGTCCAACTGCAGCCAATCAGCAGAAAAGGGCTCATTCTGCATATTTATTTATTTTCTAAAGTGTAACTCTAATCACTATTCTTCTTTAAAGAATACAATTGTTTCTTCCTGTTTGGGGGTACAACATCCTGAAATTAGCCTTTTATTTTAATTGTTTAAATGGAAAGTGAGTTGAAATAGTGAACCTGAGCAAATTTCTGCATTTTATTATATTTGTCATGGAAGAATAGCCTTGTGCTACTTCCTCATGTCTTGATATCTTCCTACACTGGGTCCTACGGCACTTTTCAGTTTATTTTTCTTCTTGTCATGCAGAAGATCGAGGGAGGTGTAGTCACGCAACGTTGTCAGCACGAGGATATGCATATCATCTGTTAACAGTTGTTTCAATTGCCGCACATGCTTTGGCCAGAAGAACTTTTTGGAGTAGCAGTTTTTGCACTTGACTTAATAAACCGGGATAAAGATGTTGTTTATGACCGAAAGGGATTGTTCAGTGCACCCTTGTGTTTGGTGGTAAGCAAAGTGTTTGAATTCACTTTACCAAAATCATGAATTAACTAAATGTTTCTAATGCACAATGAAGTTTGAGTTGCTGACATATAAGATGTTCAAATATCATGTTGATACATCATGAAATTGACTAAATGTTTCTATATTCTGTTACTGTATTGTATGCTACATTTTACTCTTTTGTAGCAACACTCATCAATGATGGTTAACAAAACTAACAACTTTTTTTTAACCCCGATGTTGATCCAATATATGTCTTACTTCAAGCACTAATTAATGGTTTAATCATACAATAGGATGGCATTTCCATGGAAAGAAAAAAGATGTGTTAGATGGTTTTCTAATGAGGAAAGGGTACTGTCGCACTGTGCATCAATTTTAAACACTGTAGCTTCATTTTTTTTTCTCTTCTATTTTGGGTGTTACAGAAAGCAAACCGAATCAGATCCACATATATCCTTGGTGTACATGCCAAAGTAGCCATTCTATATTTTACTTAAGTAGCATGCTTTACTTCTAAAATGCACAAGATTATGAGATTTATGCATGCTTAATAAACTAATGGAATCCGTCGTAACCAAAAATCAACTAATGGAATGTTCAGAGTTTTTGAACACAATAAAATTTAGCTTTTAAATGGAGGTACCTCAGTGGGTAACTACTAGATTCAACTCTAAAACAACTGTCCTACTGATGCAGTTCTGAAAGCAAAAGTTTATAATAATAGTATTGAAGCAGTTTATAATGGTGAATTAGCTACAAATTAAGATGGTCTACCTATGCTTACTGCTATCTATTTGCTTATTGAATAAGTATAGCTTCATGTTTTGCAGGAAAATGTTGTCAGATTTCATATTGAATTTCACCTTAGCTACTCTGGACACTAGAAAAGGGTGTCTTCACTCTGTGTATATACAGAGATATCAATGAATCTGATCATGAACATATATGTCTGTTTTGAGTTTTGACTTCCACATTTCTCCAACTTGAAAGTCAATTCAACCACATATATGTTCGCGGTTGTCACACGCGCGGTTGTGTACCTAGCCTTGTCGACGTTCTGCTAGAGGAGGCTCTTCCTTGACAGAATAAAATACCGTGCGTCATGAAACCGTGCGTGCATGGCAGTTTATACATAGGTTACTGTTCACATATACGTACGTACGCGTTCTTGCCGGAATGCTGCGTCGCTTCAGCGAAAGGCGAAGCATGGCGTCGTTTCCACGAATGGCTGGCAACGGCATGGTATAACTGCTGTAATGATCGTGTATAAATTGCACAAATGGAATCAATAAAAGTTGAGTTGTTTGTGCAGCAAAATCTCCAACTTCTTCTCGTGCGTGAGTTCCATTCAGAGCAAGCAGTCTACAACTTCTATCATCCTCTCTCGTGTGCGTGGTTTTGAGTTCTACACGAGAGCTCTTCTTCACAGTTCGTGGTGGTGAAGAAGCAGGCACTGACGCTCGCGTTGGCGTTGGCGGTGGCGGAAGGCCTCAAGACCCTCGGCCGTACGGGAAGCGACGCCAGCGGAGAGGACACGTGAATCTACCGCGCAGGTGTCCTGGGTGTCGTTTTCAAGCCAAAATCATTTTTTGGTTTATACAAGTGGTATCAGACACATCATGTCTGTACGATTGGTTCCCGTTGGCGGTGGTAATCGTTCACCATCACCCCCTCCCCGACGACGGATATTGCACTCACCTGCGCCGCGCCGAGGGCGCCACCGTGGCGGCGAAGTCGTTATCGAGCGCGTCGTCAAGGAGTCGGTGGCATCTGTCCAGTACCCGATGCTGACAAAGACATACTACCCGAAGTGGGTGGTGATGATGCGCATCAACTTGCAGGCGCAAGGCCTGTGGGGCGCAATTAAACCCAGCGACGTCGAGTACAGCAAGGATCGACTGGCACTAGCAGCGATCGCTCGCTCGGTCCCGACGGAGATGCTGAGTTTGATCGGCAGCAAGGAGACCGTACAGGAGGCGTGGGAGGCGGTCAAGGTCATGCGGATGGGCGTCAAGCGGGTGCGCATGGCGAACGCTCAAAAGCTTCGGTGCGATTTCAACAACATCGCTTTCAAGGAAGGCGAGAATGTTGATGACTTCTCGATGCGAATTGCGGGCCTCGCCAACAATCTACGTCTTCTCGGCGACTAGATCGACGAAGCCGAGATTGTTCGCAAGTTTCTCCAGGTGGTCCCTGATCGGTTCATGCAGGTCGCGATCTCAATCGAGACGTTGCTGAACATCGAGGAGTTGTCCATCGAGAAGGTCACGGGCCGTCTCCAGTCCGTGGAGCAGCGGCTCGACACGCGAGCAGTGGCCGCAGAGTTTGGTTCTCGGCTGCTTCTCTCGTCGAAGGAGGAGGATCTCATCAGTCGCCTACGCAAGCGCGACGAGGAGGGTGCGCGCGTCAGCAGCGCTGGCGCCAGCAAAGTGGTACGAGCGGCGGCTCGGTCCTGCCACAGCGCGGCACACAGCCGCCCAAGCGCAATACCGACGACGCACGCAAGGACGATGGCAGCAAGGTCATCGACAAGGATACGTGCAAATACTGCAGGAAAACTGGTCATTGGGCCTGGGAGTGCCGAAAGAAGAAGACAGATGAGGCGGTGGCCGCAGCGCTGCTAGCCAAGGTGGACGATGATCTCGAGCCGTCCCTCTTGATGGCCTAGGTAGTCTCTCTTTCACCGGAGCCCGCGCGCCTTCCAAAGCGTGCTGCACCTGTGCACGTCGGCGGACGGTTCTTCCTTAATGAAGAATGCGCGATGGTGCAATTGGGTGACACCGACAACCACACGGACGGCCAGGACGACGGGGTGTGGTACCTCGACACGGGCGCGTCGAACCATATGACGGGAAATGGTGCGGCTTTCTCCGAGCTGAACAGCGACATCGTGGGCAAGGTAAAGTTCGGCGATGGATCAATGGTGGACATCCTCGGGCGCGGCACGATCATGTTTGCTGCAGGGGGTGAACACCATCTTCTATTGTCGGACGTGTACTTCATCCCACGTCTGCGCAGTAACATCATTAGCTTGGGACAACTCGACGAGGCCGGGTGCCAAGTGTTGATCGAGGACGGTGTACTGCGGGTGCGCGATCCGAGGAGGAAGCTTCTCGCCAAGGTACGGCGATCAGTGAATCAACTGTACGAGATCTCCCTCACGCTCGCTCAACCGAGTTCGCTCCTGGCGCATGCAAACGACGATGTGTGACGCTGGCATGAGCAGTTCGGCTCCGAGCGGTCGGGGCCGGCGCCAGGGCCGAGCGACTGCAGGCTGGTTCAAGTGCAGCGGCGGCATGGCGTCTCGGGCATAGCTACCCCGGGCGGTGGCCGAGTGGGGATCGAGTGGAGGTGGCCGCATGCGGGTGACAAGCGGAGAGTTTGAAGCGGCACGCGCATGCGGACCCAGGTGCGACTGCAGACCTGCGTGCGACTGAGGGCGAAGCCGGCTGTGGGACGGCGAGGCAGCGCGCAACGGCATCGGGCCAGTGGCGCACGACGGCCGGGCGTCATGCGCATGCGGGCAGAAGCCGAGGCGGTCGGCACGTGCGACGGCACCATGCGGGGCGGCCGGTGAAGCGGCGGCTTCGGGGTGCCGGGCTTAATTTCGAGCAAGTTACGACAACAACTGGGTGTAGTAGAAGTGGCACGGGATTAGGGGGAAATGACAGAATAAAATCCCGTGCGTCATGAAACCGTTCGTGCATGGCAGTTTATACATAGGTTACTGTCAGGGCCGTCTTAGAGGGGAGGGCAGCAAGTGCGACGGCTGGGGGCCCATGCCACAGAGGGGCCCATGAGTATATGTATGTATATAGTACTTAGTATATGTATTTGGCATATTGAAATGAAAATTTAAAGGCCCATACACTTAGCACAAGTCCAGCAATCAATCAGGAATTAGCTTGCCGTCGCTTCCTATTCTGATATTCGGCTATTCTCGATCGCCGACCGATGATCGTTTCGCCTCCCTATCGCCAGACGCGGCGACGCCGCTCCGTGAGGCGCGACACCGTGAAGCCATGACACGCCGACGCCGCTCGTCCGCATGCGACGAGGGATGGGCCCCATGCACGCCCCCACGAGCGGACGGCGGACGGCTGGACAGGATCACCCATCACCGATCAGGTTTCTTAAAAAGCACTGAAGCATTATTTTTTTATTTGAGGTAATCATAATAGTTATTTTACCGTTCTTTTAATTTGTTTATTGTACTATCGTTATCTTTTATGAACTAAACATATGCTGTAAGTTAACTCTTATTAGTAGTACTATATACTTTATTAAAAAATTAGATTGTTGGGCCCTTGCCGTCTTGCTTGCTCAAGGGCCCTTGAAATTGTTGAGACGGCCCTGGTTACTGTTCACATATACGTACGTACGCGTTCCTGCCGGAATGCTGCGTCGCTTCAGCGAAAGGCGAAGCATGGCGTCGTTTCCACGAATGGCTGGCAACGGCATGGTATAACTGCTGCAATGATCGTGTATAAATAGCACAAATGGAATCAGTAAAAGTTGAGTTGTTTGTGCAGCAAAATCTCCAACTTCTTCTCGTGCGTGAGTTCCATTCAGAGCAAGCAGTCTACAACTTCTATCATCGTCTCTCGTGTGCGTGGTTTTTGAGTTCTACACGAGAGCTCTTCTTCACAGTTCGCGGTGGTGAAGAAGCAGGCACTGACGCTCGCGTTGGCGTTGGCGGTGGCAGAAGGCCTCAAGACCCTCGGCCGTACGGGAAGCGACGCCAGCGGAGAGGACACGTGAATCTGCCGCGCAGGTGTCCTGGGTGTCGTTTTCAAGCCAAAATCATTTTTTGGTTTCTACATTCCTGTCCAGCATCGGACCCAGGGAGGTCCTTCAAGCGTTGCAGGATGTCTGTGGCCTCTAGGTCGGTGCTTTACACAACCAGGCCAGGCGGGAACAGAACAAAGATTGGAAAGCTCATTCACCATCCTGAATAGCTCGGCGCGGCCGTGTGGTGTGGTGTCGTGGTTGATCCACTCAAGCTTAGTTTCCCACGAGTCATGCATGTCAGGCGAGAAAAATGTCATAGGTTGCAACGAATTATGATTAGCTAGCTATATACACGTTCATATGCATGTAACAGGTAACAACAAAAAGCAAATAACTAAAAAGGAGGCCAGGAAATTTCTTCGTCAACTGGACAACAATGTATTCCATTAATCATATTAAAAGAGCACAGTGCATAATTTTTGTGAAGTACACAACACACATGTATAACAGAGATGACACCAACTAAGTAAATTTAAAATATGTAAGACCATATGCAGGTTACTCTATGTTTATGATGAGTATTTGACACCATAGAGGGTGATAGAATTGGTTTTAAGTTGGTGAAAATGAGAGAACAATTTGGGAGAAGGTTCAGTCAAGGGTAGTTATGCGGTTTATGCCGACTAGTACTCGACCAGATTGATCGGCGGATGATGTCCGACTAGAGACTGATTGGTTGTAAGGTTTATACGTAGGTTGTAAGCTGTTTGAGATCTGACTAGAGAGTGACCGAGTGACCGGTAGAGAGTGTTCCGGCTAGAGAGTTACTGGTTGTCCCGACCAGAGAGGAACTGGTTGTTTTGACCAGATAGTGAACTAGTCGATAGGTAGTGAGCCGGTCAAGACGATAGTGAGCTGGTCGACATAATTCCAAACTGATCTAGATGTGCCTCAACCAGCTGTAAGGAGTAACAAGCTGGTCGTGTGTGACTAGTAAGGTCAAACAAACCAGCCTGAAGATTGTGGTCTAATGTAGGTCAAGTGGAATAATCTTATGCCGTGAAATGGTCTGCTTAGTCTATTTGGTTTCGGAGTCAACTTTTGTCAACAACAAGGTGAATCGGGACTTAGTTGGGGGGACTAAGGTCCAGAAGCGGTAATGTAGGTCAGGTAAGATGGTTAGACTCAACCAAGGCACAAGATGTACAAGAATTGTAGAAAGCATAAGTGGTCAAGACTAAGCAGGGCATATGGTGCGCCAACTGACTTAAGCTCGTTTGCAAGTGAGAATAGTTTGTGAGATTCAAACATGTAAGAGACTTGATGACAAGTTATTGGGATCACATGAAAAATAGTGAGGCATGACGATGGTTTGAAGCGATGGAATGAAGACAAGTCGGTTGAGGGGCATTTGGTCGTTTTCCCAAAACCAGAAAAATGAGCACGATGAATTCAGGCTATTGAAACCAAGCATGAAGACAACACTTTAAAAATGTGAAAACTATGTGGGTGGTGGGTTAATAGATTTCTATGTGTGTGTAGTGGATAAGATCCACTTCGTAACTAGAGTTTCAATTGTGAGTCTCCACTAGTGTTAAGAGGAGTGCTTGAAAATTGGCCCTTGGGGTTTTGTCCTCTAGTAGGAGTGGCTGGAACCCTTCATTTTAAAGTGGTAATAGAAGATCAAACTTACTCATCATGTCTTCTTTGTGTTCTTGTTTGGTTTTGTTACCTTTTTTAGTAGGATGTGGAGTTTCTGGGTTTCATCAAGCTTGAGCCTGATTCTTACCAAGGTGAAGATTGCTAGTATATCTTAGAACCAATCTAAGACCATCTTGGTCAACTAGAACCCATGAGCCTATCTAGATAGCTATTTTCCTTTCTTGCTTGTTTTTTGTGTATCCTTCCCTAAAATAGAGAAAGATTGGAGTTTTGACAACGATTCCTGAAATTGCTGGTTAGAATAGGATCATGGTTTCCTAGGGAAGGTGTGTTTCAAATTTCACTTGACTTAAGAGCCGTGAATCAAAAGTTAGATTGATTTGTGGATCTAAACTTTTGCTGAAAATTCAGGCGAGTGGTTGGGTGGTTAGACCAACAACCATCAACTAGGCAGACCGACCAGGTGACCAGACCATTGTTCACCAACTGGTCAAACAAACCAGTTTGGCTTTTCTATTTTGAAGTGTTTCCCGTTGTTGCAAGTTAGACCTTGATCTTCTTAGTTTGTTATAGCTACTAAAGTGAAAAGATTTTAATACCTAACAGGACAAATTTGTCAGAATCATTCACCCCTTTCCCTTCGACTGCCATAACCGATGCTACAAAATATACTGCTCGCATAGAGCTAGAAACGCACTAAGGCACCGTTTCAAGTAAACACCTACATTGAAATTTGTAGTGCACTCGAGTGGCTTCCTGTGGAAAGCTTACATCTACCCTGTGCACTTGCACATCATCGTGGAAACTTTTTACCGGGTGATAATCAACCGAAAATCGGGATTGTCAGAAATATCGGGGCCCCCTAGTAGAACTTTGTATCAGTTAAAAAATTTCGGTTCTGTACGTTTTTCGTCAAATACAAAGGAAATTCATAGCCATTTGTAATCATATGCGCGTGTAGCCGGATGGTAAGGCCTCTGTTTTGGAGTAGCAGGTCCACGCTTTGAACCTTGGACACTGCATTTTTTTATTTTATCATTTAAACTTCACAAAAAAAATTCAAGTTTTGATTTAAAAATTTTGACCAAAATTATCTGATTTTTTTGAAAATCGGAAACATTGCTAATTTCGGACCTCTCCCGTAAAATTTTAATTCCGGTTTTGAAAACCCTGCACGCCATCACACAGTGCTACAGCCTCCAAGCCAAGTTTCTGGATGTGTTCAGTAATGGGCTGGAGGCACTTCACCACCACTAACTCAGAGGCCGCTGTATAGCTTGGGGTCAAATCTTCCAGGTTGATCTGGCGGCAGCAGACGATGAAGCCGTGGATGATGAGGTTGATTTTTATCGTTCGTGATTGTTACACTTGAGGTTGTGCAGCTAGCCATTTTTTTATGGGGTTGTGCAACTGGCGCTGTCGATGTTCTGCTAGAGCGGGCTCTCAACGTCCAGCATCTTCCTGTACTTGTTGGCTCAGGGACGTCCTTGAAGTGCTAAGAGTGGAAAGCTTACTCACCTTCTTGGATAGCTCGGTGCAGCCAGGTTGCACCGTGGTTGATCCACTCAAGCTTAATTTTCCATTAGCACAGAATTATTGTAAACTACACAACACACATATATAACAGAGACGACACTAAGGAAATTTCAGATATCCTACTTAGGTAGAGAGCAAGGAATATACTAATCCCTGTGTTGAACAAGATGATTTTAGAAAATCTCCCTATAAAAATATCTGATATTCCAAAGAGGGTCTTATAGACTCTTACCTGACAACACCTGACAACTCAATAGGAGCATACGACGACCAGCGATGTCTATGTAAATAACAAAAATTATGATAAATTCACTACTACAGAAAACCATATTACAGACAGTTCAGAAACGTCATCACAGACGGTTTTGTGAGACGTCTGAATTTATGGGTCAGTAATGATACGAGGTCATCACAGACGGCTTTCGAACCGTCAGTGGTGCAAGTATCACAGACGGTTTTTAGTTAAAAACCGTATATGATTATGAACTAGCACATATGGTTTTTAGTTAAAAACCGTCTGTACTATTATCTTCTACCCCTAATCCTATTTTTGTTTATTGGCTAGCCTCAGGAAATGCTAGCCATGCCCTCTGAAACAAGCAGATCAACATGTACATATATACATCCAATTCACATCTTAATTCATTTCACAAACATAAAACATCCATTTTGCAAATCAATTAATTGAAATAAAATAAAATATCCATTAACAAATACACAATTACAATCAATGTCAATCTTATCCCAAACAAAAAATTATTATACGCTGTGGAACTCTCCATCTGATTTTATGACTTAGATATCAAAAAGTATGCGTACTCTCCTCGAATTTGTGCAAGGTTCGGCTGTTGCAATGCAGTTGTAGAGATGGACACAGCCTGTCGATAGGAATATCAATATGCGTACATATATAACCTGATAAATATGAAATAAATATGGGAAGATTGACAGACCTTAGGATTGGTGATTTTCAAGGAATTGAGGAGTAGTTTCATATGGTGGCAAACGTAAAATCCACACATGTTGCCCAACGGCAGCTGGTGGCACTGCAAAAAATAGAATATGTTAATTCAAAAGCCATTACTACCAAGTGTTGTATAGGATTAATTAATGTGTACTAGCGAATATCTGAAAATTTCAAACATGTTACAAGGGCTTAGCCTCTTCCGTCGAGCCACGTGTCTCTGCAACGTACGTGGCGAACGACCTTCGTGATTCGAAAAAGTTAGCTTAGTCATTCGGAAGGAAAGAAAAAGTACAATATAGTTATGTAGGGAGAAAATGTACTTACCTATCGAGTAATTGGCTGATAATTGTGTAGCCGGTTTTGTTCTTACTTAGGGAATCAACGTATATTGCCTTGTTCCATTTTGGTATAATTATAATTAAAATCCAATGGAACCGATCATTGTATGGCATAAGAACAAATTTCTTATCGCGGTGAGCCAGCAGTGTTATTGTAATATACCTCTCAACAAAGGATGCATCCTCGCTGATGGTATCCAGGGCGACCAAGCGTGGGTCCGGGAAACCAATTGGTGATTTAGATGATCTAGCTTCAATCACCATGTATATATATATACATAGAAAAGCAACAAATTATATATTACATATATCGGTATTACATGAACGGAGACTGTGATTGTATACACTTACAGCGTCCAGCATCGAACGAGTATATAACAATTCCACCCCCTTATTCAACATATCCTCCTCGACAGCTCTTGTAAAAGTAGACACGCCATTAATGTACTCTTCACTCGCACGATTCACGGCATACATCCAGTTTCGGTCCTATGTTATGCATATATATAACAACTTAGTATTAAAAATTAAATTAATTAAATATTACTACATATATACCACATGCATTGAGGCTTTGCTAGCTTAATTCATATTATAAACACAACAGCTATTTCCCAGCGATCGACGAACCACTTATAACCAACAATTTTGACAAATTTGGCCTCCCACATGACGGGAACTGATCATGTATGGTCAAGTAGATGCAAACCATCTTCAATAACACTCACCAAAACTTAGATCTAAATTGTAATGCAAAGAAAAATAAATTTCATTACTAACCATATCTAGGGCAATCAGGAACATATGAATCTTCAAAACTCTCCTACCTCCTCCACCAAATTAACTGGCCTGAAAGCCTTGCCTCCTCCAGGTGCAGCACGGGCTAGATCTGGATCGAAATGAAGACAGATGCGGTTCTGAGCGGCGCAATAAATATATAGCCGGATTATCACAGACGGTTTTTTAAAAAACCGTCTATGATAAGCTGATTATCACATACGGTTGTTAATAAAAAACCGTCTGTGATAATTCTCGATTATCACAAATGGTTGTTAATAAAAACCGTCTGTGATATTCTAGTATCACAGACAGTTCATCGGTAAGAACCGTCTGTGATACTCCTTTTTTCCGACGCCAACAACACAGACGGTCTCCAAATTAAAATCGTCTGTGATAGTGTACGTCACAGACGGTTTTGTCAAACTGTCTGTGATTTGGCATCTACTAATAGTATTTCTGTAGTAGTGATTGCCAGCATGCGTGTAGTTGGCAAGTAGGGGCATGCATGCGGCAGATCAAAGCCCTTTACGTGGGCTTGAAGGATGCACTCTAGCGGCCAAGCAAGTCCAAACTTTTTGTAAACATCCTCAAGCTCCTCGGTGGAAGGGATGTCACCGCCATCAATCGCCGTCGACATGGTAGGCGTCAAGCACCTACATGAGCTAGCTACCGCGACGGGGCTCACTATCCATGGACGCTGGCTCATTCACACCCATGTCAACAGTAGAAATTAGCACCAACATCAACACCTGCGCAAGAGGCTCCATCACCAGTGGAGCATCTTGCGGCGGCGGCGGCGGCTCACTGCTACTGACAGTGTTATCACAAACGATTCAGAACCATCATCACAGACGGTTCCTGAACCGTCTGTGTTTATGTGTTAGTGATAATATGTGGTTATCACAGACGGCTAACACACAATACATACATGTTTTCTAAAAAACCGTCTGTGATATGGTTCATATCATAGACAGTTTAGAACAGCGAACCGTCTGTGATATACACCATATCATAGATGGTTAATATCAAAAACTGTCTGTGATATCGTTCATATCACAGACAGTTCAGTGTTTGAAACTGTCTGGGATATTTGTCACAAACAGTTTGGAACACCGAACCGTCTGTAATAGCTATTTCAACAGCGATTTTATTTGCCCTTTTTAGGCTAGCCTCAGGATATGCTAGCCATGCCCTCTGAAAACAAGCAAGATCATGTATATAGCATAGGACAATCATAACATAAATCACACAAATGAATGAAACAACACCAGCAACATATATATATATATAGCATGACATCGTTACACAGATCTCACAAATGAATTAAATTGAATGATTTGTTTGATTAAGCATAATTGAGTGATTTGTACAATTGAATCCAATGTTTCAACATCTAATTATCATCATTGCCAGGGTGGAACTCTCCAGACTTGTTTATGACCTCTACTAGCAAGAATTAGAAGAGGCTTCCACGAATTTCAACGAGTTTATCAAGATCATATGCACTTTCGTCGAAGTCCACCCGCTGTTGCTAGGAGCAATGTTAAGTCATTAATTAGCATGTGTGTATATATATACATATATATAATCAGATAATAATAATTATTGGAATGTTGACAAACCTCTGGATCATTCATCTTAGTGTCCGTGATTTTCTTCATATGGTGGCAAACATAAAATCCACATACGTTGCCCTATAGCTGCTAGTGGCACTGAAAAATATATGTAATTACATACATAGGTATTGTCAATTCTAGAGGCATTATAACAAAGTGTGATATAAGATTGTTGTGTTGTAGCGGGTACCGGAAATCGCGCCTTTTGTTGCAGCGTATCACTAGACTCGTTATGTCTCCCTCCTAGGGCAACATAAGCGGTAAACGACCTACGTAATTCCAAAAAAGCCTTAGCCATTGCAAACGAAGGAAATATTACAATAGAGTTATGTATGGAGAAAATGAGTTTACCTATTAATTACTTCTTGCACACGACTGAAGTCGTGGTTACTCCCAAGTAGGGAATCAAGGTATGTTACCTTACTCCACTTTGGTACAATCACAATCAAAATCCAGTGAGATCTAGTCATGTGTGTCGTCATAGTGATTAATCTTAAGTTCATGTTGCATATAAAGTTTATAAAGTACAAATGAAAATTATGTGGCAACTAGTGAAGCACTTACCCTTGGTTGAAGGGTACTATGATATACTCCTTGTTGCTGTGAACAATCAATCCCCTCGTTATGTAATTTTGCACGAATGATGCATTTCCGTTGATAGATTGCTTTGAGACAAAGTGTGGGTCGAGGAAACCCACCGGTTGTCACCGTCGCCGGACTTGTTGGATCATGTATCTATATATAAGGAAAGGGTAATGACAATTATCGGTATGACGTGAATGTAGAACTTCATTATATAGTACACTTACAGTATCCAGCATCGTAGAAGTGAGGCGTCGAGTTCGTCGAGATTGAATAGTAAGAATAAGTCTTCGAATGTCACGATGAAGTAGCCCGAGTCATGGAGGAAATGCATCTCCTTATATGTCACAATGAATCCACTATGCCGGTTTGTTTTCATGTTGGACCTCTGCATGTACTAGGTATGCAATCTATTGCAAACCAGACCAAGCTGGGGCAATTGTGACTCGGGGACCAACGACACACCTAGAATGAACTTCCATGGCTCAGGACGCGCCTTAATTTTCTTCGCTTGAGTCTTAGAGCCTCGCTTAAGATACGTTTTCGGCGGCGTCTACATGGGAGGCGATTCAACAGGCTTCGGAACCGGAGCTGTAGGTGGAGCCACTGGAGCCGATGTGACAGGTCCAGGGTGATGTCCCTCTTGGGCCACTGGATGCGGAGATCGTGACACAGACGAGTCGAGGGCGATATCCCTCTTGGGCCACTGGATGAATGTGTAGACGGCATCCCCTAATGTCGTAATCTCTTTATTTGGGGGCTTCTCAAGAGGGATGTTCTTAAAAACATCATTAATCATGTCCATCTGAACCTTTATGAAATCAGTCTCTACTTGTACACCGTACACCAGCGTCCCTAACAACCATGGATACGCTATCCCTCGCCCAGCGTCAACGGGAATAGAGCCAACAAGCCTGACTCTGAGGATGCAAGGCGTAGGATCCTACATAACAATACAAGATAAGCTAAGGCGTCCACTAGAGAGATCTATGTAGCATTCTGAAGAGGTAGATTACCAGGATGTTATCGATAGGTAAGTGGGCATCGCTATGTTCAGTAATTGGTGTGGACGCGCAACTACTGTGATGTTAAGGGGGACTGGGTACCGCAGTAACAGGGGTGAGTTGCGATTGGTTGCAGACTTGTCTCAGTTCTTCTCTCAATGAACCTATCTCTCCTTGAAGTGAGGCAGTCTGCTCTTAAAGTGAGGCAGATAGTTGTTCCTCAAGTTGAGAATGAAGCTCCTGTTTTATTTGTTCGTTGCGGTAGGCCTTGGATCTCTTCCTACTCCTACATTTGGAAATCCGTGCCTCCAAGATACGTAAACCCTCAAGCCTCGTGTGCGACCTGGGTGCTCCTTGTTTTCCAAAGCCTGTGATAGTACATCTCTCTCCCTGTATTCTTGAAAGGAGCCTCGAGAAAATTCGGTAGTCAATGATTGCTGCAAGAGGCAATCATGTTATTTTTGAACCCATGAAGTTCAAGAGGTATTAACAACTATGTAGTTTAACATATCTTACCAGGCGTTGGGACACTTTCTCGTCTGTGGGATTTTTGAAAGAGACACCCGAAGACGTGGTTGATGACCTCGCTCATAACAAGTTTCGAGCGCGCTCGTTTGCGATCCCAGCAAATGGCGGAGAGGCCTCCGATCAGATTGCAACCTCGTCCTGCATCCTCCACTACGGGATTTTACCCACGTACCCAGCGGTGCCGAGTCTGTGAGGGTGAGTGTTTTGTGACTGGAGAGTCTTGTGCGCTGCACTTTATTGTTCAAATTCAGTCGTTGTCTTCATCTGCACAAAGGCATCCCATGTTTCTGGCAACACGAAAGGATACCTCGTGAAGGGCGTGAGATCCCTGGCCACGTACTGCGTGACAAGAGTGCTCTTGAAATTCTTCCATGCTTTTCCCATTGCGAGGAGCGCTTGCCATTGCACGAGTCCTTGTACTTCTACTGGGATATCAAACGAATTTATAATTTCTTCCCATAGCTGATCTTTCTGATCCTTTGCCAAATCTTTCCAGCTTGCTATGGTGATGGTGACCCGTTGCCTTCCGATTATCCCGCAAGTAGTTCGAAATGATGCCGCTGCTTTCTTTGGTTCAAGAGGGACCCCATCCGGAGAGATCACCGTGATGGTCATTTGGCCCTCTAGCCTTTTCCATACTCCTCAGCCACGCTTAGTTATCCCAATCTTGGGAGTGTGAGACTCAGATGAAGACGACGACAATGACTGTGTGAACGCCATCTCTCTTCTAACAAAAAACTAACTGCAGTGAGCTATAGGCCTAAACAAAGTTCTATGAAGCAAGTGACAGACACCAGTGTATCCAGTTCATTGAACCAGATACATTGACACTTGATTCATTTGGAACAATAACATGCCATTCCAAATAGATCTTGTAGCTAACAAGTGTAGCATATATCATGAAGTTCTAAAGGTCATAAAATAATTTAGCCAACTATTCAGACAGAGCACAGGATTGACAAATGACAGTAATAGTAAAAAGTTTTGGACGATGACTGTGTGGATGTCATCTCTCTTCTAAGAAAAAACTAACTGCAGTGAGCTATATATGGGCCTAAACAAAGTTCTATGAAGCAAATAACACAAACCAGTGTATCAAGTTCATTGAATCGGATACACTGGAGTGTGTCACTTGCTTCATGCCCTTTGAAGGTCTATGTGGCATATATTATTACTATAAGGTCCCTCTGGAACAGTAACATGTCATTCCAAATAGCTCTTGTAGCTAACAAGTGCAGCATATACCATGAAGTTCTAAAGGTCATAAAACAATTTAGACAACTATTCACACAGAGCACAAGATTGACAAATGACAGTAATAATAAAAATTTAAAGCTCAAGCTTCAATATTCAATTTTAGTATTAGATCTTATAGTTAACAAGTGAAGCATATATCATAAAGTACTAAAGGTCATGAAACAATTTAGCCATCTACTGAAGATAACAAAATAAATTAGCCAACAACTGAGACAGAGGCGAACGGTGTCGGGAGGGAGTGGCGGCCGGCGTTGGGAGGGGGCGGCGGGTGGCGTCGGGAGCGAGAGGCGGCCGACGTCGGGAGGGAGCGGCGGACGGCGACGGGAGGGAGAGGCGGCCGACGTGGGGGGAGCGGCGGCATCAGGAGGGAGTGGCGTCAGCACGAGTGAGCAGTCAGATCTAGCAAACCCTAGCAATGGCGGTGGAGACGAGAGTGAGTGAGGACTCTGCGAGCAGAACCTATTGCAAATATTTATAGGGAAACTATCACAGACGGTTCTTTTAAGAAACCGTCTATGATAGTTATATCACAGATGGTTCTATAAAAGAACCGTCTGTGATAGTTCGCTACATCTAGTAATCATACTTGCCATGCAATATTATGAAAATGCAAGCATAATCATAAATATAACTCTTCTGTTGTATAACCTTCGATGATGTTATCCTCCGGTCAAGATCGATTGTGTACATAGGATATGAGAATTCTTATGTACCTCTCGAATGGGTACATATGACGTAGAAACACGAGGCTGCATATCTTTATCTCTTTCACAAGGTGGACAAAGAGATGGACCATGATATCAAAAAATGATGGAGGAAAATACATCTCTAGATGACATAGAGTTATCACCACCTTGGTCTGGAGAGCATCTAGTCCATCAGGATCAATGACCTTCTAAGCAATTGCGTTAAAGAAATAACATAGCCTTATGATTATCACTCGAACCTTGTTCAGCAAAATACTTATAATTGCAACATGTAGCATTTGTGTCATTAGCACATGACAGTCATGAGACTTCATGCCAATTAATTTTAAATGTTCCATGGAAATAAGTTTCTTCATGCTAGTAGAGTGACCGGACGGAACTTTTACACCATGTAAGGATTTGCACAGTTGAGTTCTCTTGGACTTAGACAGAGTGTAGCAAGCTGGGGGAAGGTACGTCCGGCCTTTATCAGTCTCTATCTGTGCTAACTCGATCCTGATGTTCATAGCGACCAAGTCACGCCTTGCGTTGACACCATCCTTTGTTTTATCAGGAATATTCAGCAAGAGACTAATCAAACTGTCACATACATTCTTCCCTACATGCATGACATCGATGCAATTGTGAACTTCTAAGTGCTCTCAATATGGCAAGTTCCAAAATATTGACCTCTTCTTCCACACGTTCTTCTGACAGGTCCTCAATTTACGTCCCTTTCCAAGCACAACGTCGATATCCTTGACCATATCATACACCTCTTTCCCACTAAAAGGCCTTGGTACTGAGTTATTCTCTTTTTTCCGTCAAATTATTTCTTCATCTTGCGGTATGGGTGATACTTTAGAAGGAACCTATGGTGATGCATGTACACAATTTTGCGCGAATTGTTCAGCCACACACTCTCGGTATAATCTAAGCAGTGCGGACAAGCTTTGGCTCCTTTTGTACTCAACCCTGACAGGTTACCAAGGGCAAGAAAATCATTAATGGTGCAGAACAACATGGCGCGTAGAGTGAAATTCTCTCATTTGTCTGCATCCCATACATGTACCCCTTCGTTCCACAGTATTGCAAGATCTTCCACCAATGGTGCTAGGTACACATCAATATCGTTCCCAGATTGCTTCGGCCCTTGGATAAGTAGTGACATTAAAATATACTTTCGCTTCATATATAGCCAAGGAGGAAGGTTGTACATGCACAGAGTCACGGGCCAGGTGCCATGTCGGCTACTCATGTTATGAAAAGAATTCATTCCATCTGTACTCAACCCAAAACTTATATTCCTCAGTTCCACCCCAAAATCTACAAACATCCTATCGATGTTCCTCCACTGGGTAGAATCAGTAAAGTGTCTTATCATTCCGTATTTCTTACGCTGCTCTCAGTGCCAACACATCAACCTTTCATCCTTGCGGTTTGCAAATAAACGCTTCAAACGGGGAATTAAATGAAGATACCACAACACCTTAGCAGGAGGTCATTGCTTCACCTCGATGCCCTTCCCCATTATCGGAGTCATTTTTACGCTCGTATCGGGATGCTTTGCACACTGGACAAACATGTAAGCTAACATACTCTTTACAGTACAGGATACAATCATTCGGACATGCATGTATTCTTTCTACTTCCATTCCTAATGGACAAAGAATCTTTTTGGCTTGGTAGGTGGTTTTCGGCAACACATTTTCCTTTGGAAGCATGTCCGCTAGGAGACCTAACAATGCCGTGAAACTCTTATCAGACCAACCATTGCTTGCCTTCAATTTTCGCAGTTCTAGAATTGATGACAATCTCGTGTATTGCGGCTTGCAGCCCGAGAACAAAGGTTTCTCCGAGTCCTCTATCAAGCTCTCGAATTTACCAAACTCTCTCTCACTATAGTTCTCTTCTGCATCACGTAGCATCTGATCCAGATTATCATCCTGCGATCTATCCTCATAATTGAAAGTACAGTCCACAACTAGCATATCGTTGTCTCCCTCGATGATATTATAACTACCTTTTTGTGTACTCTTCTCTTCACCGTGACTGGTCCAACATTTGTACCCCTTTCTGAAACCCCTACGAATCAAGTGAGCTTCGATCTGCGCTGAGATGCTAAACACTTTTAGATTATCACAATCAATACATGGACAATACATATATTCCATCACCTTCTTCAACATATCCAGCTCGGCCACTCTTCTAAAAGCAGATACGCCATTTATCTAGCTTCGGTCCATCTACGCTACACATGTAACAAATGAGTGTTAAAAATGATTATTAGCGCTACTATATAGCAAATCAGACTAGCTAGTTATACTTATACATGGCATCTATATATATTACGTAGGTAGCTAGCTACCACGTATTCATGACATAATAATGTTAAGCAAAAATATATAGAAGTGAATTACGAGTACTTACCCATTCTGAAATTGAGCAAACTAACATTATCTTTCTAAACCTAGCTAGCTAGCTAGATCTAAACAAAAACCTATCTACCATCTCTTTCAATTACAAAAGCATGCATATAGGTTATTAAAAGCAATTGAAAGCAATTGAGTACTAACCTCTAATCACTAAGAAGACAGCGATATGTTTTCACCGAACTCCCTAAAGCCGGCCGCCTTGCTCCACCGCTGCATCGTAGCACAATGAAGACAGATATGTGTCGAGATCGACCACGTATGCCCAGTATTTAATAGCGTAGATTATCACAGACGGTTCCAACCACAAATAGTTTGTAATACCAATATATCACAGACGATTCGTATTAATTCTGTGATAATTCATAGACGGTTATTATTACGAACCGTCTGTGATGTCCGCAATATCACAGACGGTTTGTTATAAGAACCGTCTGTCATTTCCAGAATATCAGAGACGGTTTTTTATATGAACCATCTGTGATGTTTACAACTTTCACAAACGGTTCTTAACACGAACCGTCTGTGATGTCTCACTTATCATAGACGGTTCGTAATAAGAACCATTTGTAAAAGTTCACAGACGGTTATTAACACGAACCGTCTGTGATGTCTCAATTATCACAGACGGTTCGTGTTAATAACCATCTGTAAAAATATCACAGACAGTTGCTACTATAAACCGTCTGTAATAGTTTAAGCACAGACGGTTCCGTATGAATCGTCTGTGATGTAACTGTTTAGTATAGTCTCTTTTGTAGTAGTGGCGGCATGGCTTTCCCTTGGAGTGTATGTGGCTTGATAATCTACCTTGATCACACGTGGCACAAAAAAAAGTTCATGTGGCTGGATCATTTCACGAAGACATTTTGAACATGGACATGGCACGATTAGACAAACATTGTTCTATGCATGGACAAATATTGTTCTGGATGCGTCTCCCTCTTCCTAAAATATTGTAATACTAGCAGCATAGGCGCGGCGACACGCCGCGCCAGCCACCGTGTGCACCGAAGTAAAAGAGGCGGTAATTTGTGAGGAGTTTTTTAAAAAAAATCGAGGGTACATGCGTATTTTCGAAAAAGTTAAAGGGTTTTTTCGCAAAAATTGAGGACCCGTATGTAATGAACCCGTACGCAATTTAGAAAACCGCGGGGCGCCATCCTGCAAATTGGAGGGGGTTTTTCAGAAAAATCCGCCGCAAAAAACCCGCCAGGGGCCTTTTCGCGAGGAAAAAGGACCTCTTTGCGAGAAAAAAGGACCTGTACGTAATTTCCGGAAAACAGGAGGGAACTCCCTCCCCGGCCGTACCGAAATCCCCGCGCCACGCGCCGGCCGGGGCGCGCGCGGGGTGAGGTGGCCGAGCGGGGTGCGGGGCATTCCCCCGCTCGTAATAGGGTTCTTTATGCAAGCCCCACGGAACAACCGGATGAGCCCCCACCCCCGTGCCACACGCGCGCTCACACACATGAGTAACGTCAGCAACCCTTTAAAATCAACAATGGAGCATTCCAAATGTGCTATACATGTGACACGTTTTAACGTGGGACCAACATCGAATGATGTAAGTCTCTAAAAGCCTATTTTTTTATAATTTGAATTAATCATATTTATTTTGGCCTTTCATGAACTTTTGAGGAATTTCTAGAATTTTAAAACTTCTCTTATTTTCAGAAATCCAAAATAAATTACCTTGAATAAATAAAATTTGTCCAAAGTATGAAAAATATTATTTGAGTTAAAAATATTCCAAAGTACACGTGTGAGTTTTTCCTGAATTTTCAAATGATTTGATATTTCTTGAGCTCAAATGAATTTTACAGATTTTAAATAAATAAAAAACAAATTTAAAAGCCCCTAATCATTTCAGGCCCAACCCTTAGCTGTTGCCCTATCTCCCCTCTTTCTTTCTCAGCTCAACCTGGCCCGACACCATCTCCACCCAAGCCACTATCGTCTTCGAGCTCCCTCTCATGAAGACACCTTCTGCAAGCGTGCCTTCTCTCTCACTCTCCCATTACTGTCTTTGACAAGTGGGCCTAAGACCCACACACCAAAGGATTTCTTCCACCTCTCACCGCTCTGTGCCATTGTCGTGCATTTTGACCTCGCAACACTCGCAATAGCGAGATATTCTTCCCCAGCCTCTACCATATGCTTCCCAAATCACGAGGGTTTTGTGTTGTATCCTGTCGCCACCACCCTTGCGCAAGAACCTACAGCGTCATAGCCACCCCGCGACGCAGTGCACCCCGCCATGGCTCAAAGCAAAGCATATTCTCCTCCTCCATGGTTAGTGTTTGTGGTGAATTGGCTAGACTCAGGAGGAAAATGGGCAGAGCAAGGTGGGTTGCAGACCAAGGCCAGAAGCTGGAAGATGGGAAGTTTGGCAAGGTTGAGCCAGGAAGATAAGGTGGGCTGGTGGATAGAGAAGGGAGTGGGCCAAGTCAATTCAGCCCACATGTGTTTCAGATTTAAAGAAAGCAAAGAAAATCCTATAAGGCAAAATAAATAACAAACAAACTCAGAAAATTCCAAAATAATTCACAAGTGTGTAGTTAACTACACTTAACTCAAATAAAATGATTTTGGATTTAACTGAAGTTTGGTTTATTCATATTAAATGATTTTAATTTTGGAAATTTTAATTTAATCTTTATTTAATTCTAGAAAATCGTGAAATTTTTTGAAATTGCTAATTTAAGCAAAATATTTTAAAAATCTCGAAAATTGGATGTTACAGAACATTTGAAAGTATTTTTTATTGTATAATAAATCCTTTCTGCTTTCATCAGTTCTAAAGAAATCTTCATTACTTCAGTTAAATGTTAACATGAGCTGATGAGAAAAAGCTAACCGCACTCCTGCTGGCTGCAGTAAAGACCTGGGAGTTATGTTTTCTCAGTGGAAGCAACCTCGAGTAGCCGGTGCGAGATTCGGGTTTGGGTCTGCCGTTGTGTAGCACACAAGTGACCTTGTGTTATTAGTTATTCGGCCCCGGTCCATTCTTAGATCAGAGGTAGCAGGGAGCGCCCACAGCATTACCCTAGCATTACTGCAACCTTGGTAGAATGCCAAGAAGAATTTTTAGAAGTTCAGTCATTCCACGGTTTCCAAATACACCATAAAGCAGCTGCACAGACAATGTTAATTAATGATAGCATGTTTGCCATTAATAACCACCACCTGGCAATTGATTCCATGTTGATACCAAACAAATCAGAGAGAGTTTCACATATTTTTTGCAACAATACAACCAAAGAAAAGGTGATGTACAGTTCCATATTGTAAACAGAAAGAGAAATATATATCTCCAAGCTAGCCAATTTCTTTTACTCAAATTATCACGAGTGAGCAGTTACGTTACTGTTAGCTAGTAAACATGGAGAAACATGAATTTTAGGTGGGACTGGTAACTTCCAAGGGGCAGGAGTGAACACAGGTGTGACCCCTCTAAAATTCAGACTTCATGAAAAGAGCCAGAAGAGTGCTAACAAGAGGTTTCAAACAAACCAAGTAAAAAGTTCCGGGAACTTTCAGAACGAAACGAGCTGCTTCCCATTTGAACAACTTCAGACCACATGTACATAAGTCTATCGACTACACACCTTCTAAAGATTCACTTGTATGTGTTATTAGTTTTGTCGCTATGGTATAATAACTCCTGTATTCATGGGGTGAACGCTAACACATACGGATCCGGATCCTCTGACCTGCAACAGGCAAGTAGAGGTGTACATTGGTGAACAGTAGAAAACAGTAAGAGGTAGCTGCACCGTAGACGAGTACTATAGGAAAAACACGGTGCTTCAGGCACTGTTTTCCACTGTAGCAAATGTGCTGCAATAGATGATCTGGATTGGTGTTTTTTCGATTCGTACGTTATGCTTTCAGGGCAGAGGGCTCTCTCGTTGGATTGACAAGGCACTGGTCTATACCGGCAAAAATGGATTTTATGTAGAAGTGTGTTGAATGGTGATGACTACAAAACTTGAGCAAAACAGGCTGGAAGCCTGAAACCCAACCTGACCCCAACAGTGATAGGCTGAAGCTGATCCTTAGTTTATGATGGGGCATGCAGGAAATTCGGGCTCGATTGCCCAGCCAGGCGCAGACCTATCATAGGCCGACCTTACCTGACTTGGTCTGTGACAGCCCAAATAGCCTAGCATGAGACAAGTCTGAGTGGCCGAATCAATCTAGGCTGGATTTCGTGTCTATTTGGTTTGCAGTTAAAGGTTGCCATGTATGGTTTGTTGCCATAATTATGACTTGCCACACATTTTTAGTCTCATGACCTACACTTTCTAGACTTAATTTTTTTGCCTAAGTTTGACACACTTGTGGCGCTGAATTTTATTGTCATAAAAAGTATGGCAAGTCACATCTAACTAAGATTAGATTAGTGATGACAGAATTAGGCATCAACCAGTAAGGCCCTTTGCTAACGAATAAAAATTTATGGGCTTCCCGCTAAAAGAAATCAAGGCCCGTAGACATGTCAACACGCGCGCTGGAACCGAACTTGGATGACAGTAATATCTGGGGCTGCCGCCCGAGACCAATGAAACCCAGGATCTACACGGGTTCTCCGCCCAACGGCCCAAATGAAGAAAAGGCTCCGCGGCGGCCGGCGATTTCCACCAGACGAGACGGCTCCAGTGGACTGAGCGGCGACCGAGTTGATGCATAGAGTGGCGGCACATGCCCAACTGTCGTTCGTCGCGCGCACCGCACGAGCTAGCGCTCACTCCCAGTGCCTTTCGGGTCCTGTGTTTCCAACCAGTTCCACCGCGGTGATCTCTTGGATGGAGCCAACGCGACGCGAGGAGCAGGCGCATGTGGGGCGAGGTCTCCGCTCCACGACGCGGTGGACTTTTCTGCCCGCGCCGCCGCTCCTTGCCAACGAAACAACTTTCTGTCGAGCGTACGCGCGGGCACCGAGTCAAAAACGTGTCCTTGTCTACCTCGCCGTCCGCGCAACGCGCCGGAGCGGTCGTGCGCGGCGGCCGGCCAATTGGCATTTTGGCAACCTGGCACGCACTTCCTCCCCGCCGGCTGTCTCACCGACGCACGTAGTGCGTTTGATGAGATGCGCGGTGATCTAACCTCGCACCACCTGGCGACGCGGAGCGGAACCCCCGTCGATCGATCTCCGCGCTTTCCACCAACCGGCTTGGAGCATGGAAAACACGTACGAAGCCGTGTGCGCGACGCTCGGCCCGGGCCCGGCTCAGCTCGCTGCACGTACACGTCCGCGCGCCCGTAGCCTCTAACTCTGCTTAGATGACTCTGGTCACCGACTCCTCGGACTCGGATGATTGCACATATTCGTTTTTCCTATAGAAACAAGCTTTTAAATAAAATATCCTTTTAAAATAGAGTCTACTAACTAATTATAGTACATACTATACCGACTTCATTTATATCGACAAAAACTATATGTGAATTTCTGTTACTGTGTCATCTCTCACACGAACAGTCCAAAATCTATAAGCTGCAGTCAAAAACTATAAGCTTTAGTTAAAAAGAACATGCCCTTTGTCCCCACGAGATCCAGGCTCCTATTAAGTGTAAACTAGCTGGTTTTCTCACAAAAGAAATACGAATTAATTACCTACACGATGGACATAGGTGGAATTACTTAAGTAAGTTAATGGCCCTCACGAGTTCCTTTTGAACAAAAACAGCTCAAGAGTTGGGAATTGAACTTCGAATTAGAAGCTCAAGGTACCAATTAATCTGGTTGAAAGTTTCCGACAATCTACGGTCATGTGCTCCAAGGTCTCTGTTTCTGTGACTGCGTTCTTAGGATTATAATCGTTTTAAGTAGTTTTATATCATAATCAGACTAATTTGTTTCTTTGCGAGGCAGACTATAGTTTTATGGCATGTTCATATTGACTGTGACCGATGGTTTTTAGTTATGGTTAATGGGTTTTAACTGAAAATAAATAGTAATGATTGAAAGAAGTGACTTTTAGAAGTAGTAGACGAGGCCATGGATAAAGTAAAAGAGATGCGAGACAAGAACGAGAGAAGTGGGGTGTGTGGGCATATTTCTTTATTTTAAGCTGTGACTTATAATTATTAGCTACAGAATATTAGTCTAATGAATAATGATTGTTGAGATGAGCTAAAAGCTATAGAAAAACTAAAAAGAATAGGACCGTGATGTGTCTGTAACTCTTTACCTTATTCTGGAATAAGATAGAAGCGAGAAGAGTAAGAAATCACTTTGAAAAACTATATGTTCGCAGCAAAAGCCAATATAAAAAATCCATTAGTCCTTCTTGTGATTTTGAATGCCCAGAGTTGCAAATTCCTATTTTGATGAAGACTTCCAGACGCGAAGATGCAAGACGCCAACTCTCCTTTTCCACAGGTACTTAGCCATCCACCTGCTCTGGTTAACAAAGTCAATCCAACAGAACATTCCGAGCCCCTTCCACCTCAGCCTCCCATTTTGACCAGTTGCACTCAACATTCGACCTTGTGTTTGTCCCATCAATATAAATAGGCGATCGAGCCCCCGAACCCCAATCCCCACACAACGCAGATAAGACCATTTCGCTTTGCTCTCCAAGATCTCCCATTGCTTTCACTAGCCAGCTGCTTGCATCGATCCTCTCATCATCATCGCTTGCGAAACAATGGCTTCTCGGGGCAGCCCAAGGAGCTGTGTAGCCATGTGCCTCGTGCTGCTGCTCCTGGTCGTCAGCCTACAACCGTCGTCGGCCGCGCGGCCACTCCGGCCGCCCGGCGTAAGCGCGGTGGATGCGTCAAGCGAGGTGAAGGATCACGCGATCGTCGACAAGTACGGGCCTCTCCTGCTCACCATGCTGCCGAGGGGCCCGGTGCCGCCGTCCGGCCCGAGCGGCGGCACGAACGAGTCCGGGAACTGACTACGCGCCGCGCAGCCACATGTCGGGCTTCAGGGTTTCCCTGCAGGATAGATCTACTGATTGATGTTTCATACCCGATTGCTAGGCATACGTACCGACACGTACGCAAGTGCTGTCGTGTACAAAATACAAGATCGGTAGGCTAGTTCGTACGTACAGTGTAGGGTATACACTTATACCTTTATTCTTATGGATGCCTTTTATTTCCGAAAGCGTTATATATGTACAGAAGAGTTAGCAGATCTACATCACAGTGCCATGTAATCAATTGAATTTTGAATATGCAAAGTAAAAGAAAGATATTGTTACGCATGGGAGCTATTGCTAGTTTCTCATGTACGGTTTTTTACGAGAGCGAGGACAATTAGTTAGTTTATTCATAACCCAAAGCTAGCAAAGCCGCAAACTTTGGCGCCACCTAGCACCATTATTGTCTTCATTTGCGCCTGAGAACTCACCGAACTAATTGAAAGCACGATTTTTCTCAAATGAAAGGAGAAAAACGACTAAAAAAATGCCCATGCTGTCCCCATCCTCAATCCTCTCGCGTTGGCATGTTGTACTTGTGAGATAGTAGGGATGGTATGGTGGCAGCCTGGGGCAAGTAGGTTGTGAAGATTACGGCACAGTGGCCGGTGGGAGGGCGCTGCAAACCGACGTTGGCATGCATCACATGTCCGTTGTAAGGATTGTCCAACGGCCGTTGGCCGCTGTTGGCCCGATAGGACTACGGCGCTGGTGGCATTGACCTGGCATCACTGGAGCTTGCATTTTTCCTACTAACTAGTGCGTTACAACAGAAGCCAAATTGCATTTTGTATTGCAATGAAGACTCAAATAGCGTAAGCTAGTCAATCAGTTGAGTTTTAATAGTACCAAAGCATCTATGAGGTATTCAAGCACACTTAGGAAATTTCACTTTGTTTGACTTTCGTTGTACAATGTGTATAAATATAATTATGAACTGTTATACGGTTCCCAACACAATGTTTTCAAATTCAATCAACTACTACCTATACCTGTATAAATGTAACATCCCAAAAAGGGAACTATTGTAATTGTAAAAATTATAAAACCTTTTTAATTGTGTTTTCCAGGGTATCTCAAAGATTTGTGGCGTTGTTCGTTCTCTCTTAAGTTGGTCTCTTGCCAAAAAGCCCGATTAATAAAATCCAAACCTTGGAATCATGATCCAGAAATTAAAGTTTAAAATTTAGAAAATCCAAACCCCCTTGGAAGTATTAAATTCAAGCTTTAAAATTGAAATATGGATATACAAAACCAGGAATGGAAATTGAAAGTCAAAATAAAATCTTTCCCATCCAATTTGCATATTTGAAAAATATAAATTCAAAAAAATTAAGAATTATTTCTCCACACTCGTAAATATCAAAATTCAATTGTCGAATCCAAAATTTGAACCAAGCTTTCAAATTAAAAATCTAATTGCAAATCCAAGATCTGAAAGCCCAAAATTCAGAAATTCTTAAAATTTCTAAAAATCTCTTTTGGGCCCGGCCTGTTTTTCCTTCCGGCCCAGTCGTTCATTTCTTTTTCTCTCCCAGCCCACCCTCTTTTTCTTTTTCTGCCCGGCCGTCCGGCCTCTTCTTTCTCCTGGCCCAGCCGGCGTCCGTCTTCTTCCTCCCTCCCCTATTGTTTCGGCTCGTCGCCCGCACCGGCACCCCGGCCGCATCACTCCCGCCGAACCAGGCCACCCAGCCCGCGCCGCTCTGCCCCAGTTTCGCCCAGGCTGCGCCTCTCTGCCCCGGTTTCACCCAACCCTTGGTTTCCCCATCCCATCCGCGCGTGCCACCCATGCCGCCGTACTTCCTCCCCATGCCATCGCCCATGCCTCGTCTTTACTCCACCGAGAACACTAGCCTATAAGAAGGATTGAGCCTCCCAGAGCTTTCCCTTGCCCCCCTTCTTCCTCCTTCAAGCCGAGCTCGCTCGAGAAGTGCCCTGCGTCCGCGCCGGCCGCCGCCACTTCATGTCATTCCACCGCTCTGGCCATCTCCTCCATGATTTGATCGCGTCACGGTGAGCCCCCAGACGTCTACTGCCTCCCCACTCAACGAATTGGAAAATCGCCACTTGAATCCGCCGCGCCCTCTCTCTCTTCGTTTCTGGCCGGCCGTCGCCGTTTTCACTGCCGCCTCATCCTTGGTCATTCCCAGACCGATTCTTCGCGCCAGGAGCTTCTCCTAGATGTCTCGAAGCTACCCCGGTTGCCGGCCGAAGCCCTCCACCGCCCGAGCTCTCCAGCCACAGTGACCCGACCGCGCCGCCACCTGTGCTCGTTGCCGGCTCAACTCGGCCTCCCTCCGGTCACCTCGACCACTCAGGCAAGCTCCTGTACTCCTGCTCATACTCATGCGTGCACCATTCACTGCTACAGACAGCCCTATCACAGACGGTTCGGAACCGTCATCACAGACGGTTCTTTAACCGTCAGTGTCTAGGTGTCAGTGATAGTTGTGGTTATCACAGACGGTTCCCAAGCCGTCTGTGATAACAACATTACAGACGGTCTTTATTACTAACCGTCTGTGATATTCGAGTATCACAGACGGTTTTTTTATAAAAAACCGTCGGTGATAGTCTTGTATCACAGACGGTTTTAAAAAAACCGTCTGTGATAGTCTTGTATCACAGACGGTTTTTTATAAAAAACCGTCTGTGATACAAGACTATCACAGACGGTTTTTTATAAAAAAACCGTCTGTGATACAAGACTATCACAGACGGTTAGTAATAAAGACCGTCTGTGATATATACAATATCACAGACGGTTTTTATTACTAACCGTTTGTGATATTTTGTATATCACAGACGGTTTTAATTACTAACCGTCTGTGATATTTGTGTATCACAGACGGTCAGTAGTAAAGGCCGTCTGTGATATCATTCACACCACAGACGGCACTCTTTGAAACCGTTTGTGATATTGTATCACAGACGGATTTTAACAACGAACCGTCTGTGATACTAAGTGCATCATCCATTTTATTTGATATTTTTTTGCTAGCCTCAGGATATGCTAGCCATGCCCTCTGAACGCAAGCAAGCAAGCAGATTACAGATAAATGACAGATATAAGTTAATTGCAACTCATAGTAAATTACAACAAAATTCGTACACAGCAGATCACATACATATATATATAGAATGAAAATCGTTACACAAAATCTGACAAATGAATTCATTTGAAGGAATTGTTTGATTTGTACAGTTGAATCCAATGTTTCAACATCTAATTATCACCATTGCCGGCGTAGAACTCTCCCTTCCTACTTATGACCTCTCCTAGCAAGAATTGGGAGATGATTGCACGAATCTCCATGAGATTGTCAAGATCATATGCACTTTCGTCGAAGTGCACCCGCTGTCGCTAGGAGCAATGTTAAGTCATTAATTAGCATGTGTGTGTAATACAAATACATATATATAATCAGAAAGTAATAATTATTGGAAGGACCTGACAAACCTCTGGATCATTGATCTTAGTAGCAATGATTTCCTTCATATGGCGGCAAACGTAGAATCCACATACGTTGCCCTGTAGCTGCTGGTGGCACTGCAAAAATAGAATTACATACATCGGTATTGTCAATTCTAGAGGCATTATAACAAAGTATGATATAGGATTGTTGTGTTGTAGCGGGTACCGGAAATCGCGTGTTGTGTCGTAGCGTGTCACTGGATTTGTCGTGTCTTCCTCCTTGAGCAACATAATCGGCAAACGCCCTACGTGATTCAAAAAACTTATCCTCGGCCATGGCAAACAAAAGAAATATTACAATAGAGTTATGTATGGAGGAAATGAGTTTACCTGTTAAGTACTTCTTGCACAAGACTGAAGTCGTGGTTGCTCCTAAGGAGGGAATCAAGGTATATTACCTTGCTCCACTTTGGTACAATCACAAGCAAAATCCAGTGATGCCTAGTCATGTGTGTCGCCATAGTGATTAATCCTAAGTTCATGCCGCATGTAAAGTACAAATGAAACATATGTGTGGCAACTAGTGAAGCACTTACCCTTGGTTGAAGGGTACCATGATGTATTCCTTGTCGGTGTGAGCAATCAATCCCCTCGTTATGTAACCTTGCACGAAGGATGCATCTGCATTGATACATTGCTCGGAGACCAAGTGAGGGTCGAGGAAACCCACCGGTCGTCGCGATCGCCGGACTTCTTGGATCATGTATCTATACATAAAGAAAGAGTAATGACATTTATCTGTATAACGTGAATGTAGAACTTCATTGTGCAGTACACTTATAGTGTCCAGCATCGTAGAAGTGAGGCGTCGAGTTCGTCGAGATTGAATAGTAAGAATAAATCATCGAATGTCACGACGATGTAGCCCAAGTCGTTGAGGAAATGCGTGTCGTTATATTTCAGAGTCAATGCACTCTGCCGGTTTGGCTTCATGTTGGACTTCTCCATGTACCAGGCATGCAATCTATTGCAAATCATACCAACCTGGCGTAATTGTGAATCGGGCAATAACGACACTCCTAGAACAAACTTCCATGGCACGGGACGCGGCTTAACTTTCGTCGCATGAGCCTTAGAGGCCTTGGAGCCTCGCTTATGATATGTTCTCGGTGGCGTCTCGGCGGGAGCCGATGCAACAGACTTTACTGGATTTGGAGGTGGAGGTGAAGCCACCGGAGCCGATGTGCCAGGTCCAGGGCGACGTCCCTCTTGGGCCACTGGATGTGAAGATTGTGGCACAGACATGTCGAGGACGATGTCCCTCTTGGGCCACTGAATGAATGTGTGGACGGCATCCCCGTATGTCTGAATCTCTTCGTTGGGGGCTTCTCAAGAGGGACGGGCTTAAAAATATCATTAATCATGTCCACCTGGACCTTCATGAAACCGGTGTCTACTTGTACACCGTGCACGAGCGTCCCTGGCAGCAATGGATACACCATGCCGCGCCCAGCATCAACGGGAATAGAGCCAACAAGCCTGACTGTGAGGGTGCAAGGCATGGGCTCCTACATAACGATACAAGATGAGTTAAGGCGTCCACCAGAGAGATCTATGTACCATTCTAAAGAGGTACATTACCTGAATGTCATCAATACGTAAGTGGTCGTCGCTATGTTCAAAAATTGGTGTGGACGCGCAGCTACTGCGACGTTGAGGGGGACTGGGTACCGCAGTACTAGGAGTGGGTTGCGATTGGTTGCGGACTTGTCTCAGTTCTTCCCGCAACGAATCTATCTCTCCTCGAAGTGAGGCAGTCTGCTCTTGAAGTGAGGCAGATAGTTGTTCCTCAAGTTGAGCACGAAGCTCCTGTTTTATTTGTTCGCTGCGGTACGCCTTGGATCTCTTCCTACTCCTATATGTCTCGGAGTAATCTGGAAATCCGTGCCTCCAAGGTACATAAACCCCCATGCCTCGTGTGCGACCTGGGTGCTCCTTGTTTCCCAAGGCCTGTGATAGTAAATCTATCTCCCTATATTCTTCAAAGGAGCCACGAGAAGATTCGGTAGTCAATGATTGCTGCAAAAGGCAATTAATCATGTTATTTTTGAACCCATGAAGTTCAAGAGGTGTTAACAAGTATGTTGTTTAACATATTTTACCATGCGTTGGGACACTTCCTCATCTGCGGGGTTCTTGAAAGAGACACCCGAAGATGTGGTTGATGACCTCGCTCTTAACCAGTTTCGAGCGCGCTCGTTTGCGATCCCGGCAAATGGCGGAGAGGCCTCCGATCGGATTGCGACCTCATCCTGCATCCTCCATTGCGGGATTTTACCCGCGTACCCAGCAGTGCCGAGTCTGTGAGGGTGCGTGTTTTGTGACTGGAGATCCTTGTGCGCCGCACTTTGTTGTACAAATTCGGGCGTCGTCTTCATCTGCACAAAGGCCTCCCATGTTTCCGGCGACACGAAAGGATACTTCGTGAAGGGCGTGACATCCTCGGCCACGTACTTCGTCACAAGAGTGCTCTTAAAATTCTTCCATGCTTTTCCCATCGCGAGGAGCGCTTGCCGTTGCACGAGTCCCTGTGCTTCTGCTGGGAACTCGAACGAATTTGTAAGTTCCTCCCATAGCTGATTTTTGTGATCCTTTGTCAAATCTTTCCAGCTTGCTATGGTGATGGGGACCCGTTGCCTTCCAATTATCCCGCAGGTAGTCCGAAATGATGACGCTGCTTTCGACGGTTCCAGAGGGACCCCATCCGGAGAGACCACCGTGATGGTCCTTCGGCCCTCTGGCCTTTTCGATACTCCTCGGCCACGTTTAGATTTCGCAGTCTTGGGAGCGTGAGACCCAGATGATGACGACGAAGACTGTGTGGACGCCATCTCTCTTCTAAGAAAAAACTAACTGAAGTGAGCACTGGAGTGTGTCACTTGCTTTATGCCCTTTGACAAAGTTCTAACGATTAGCTAATTGCAGTGAGCTATGGGCCTTCCAAATAGACCTTGCGAAGCATATAACATGTGAAGCATATATATACATGTGAAGCATATACATGTGAAGCATATATATATCATGTGAAGCATATATATATATGTGAAGCATATACATGTGAAGCATATATATATCATGTGAAGCATATATATATCATGTGAAGCATATATATATCATGTGAAGCATATACATGTGAAGCATATATATATCATGTGAAGCATATACATGTGAAGCATATATATATATCATGTGAAGCATATACATGTGAAGCATATATATATATATATCATGTGAAGCATATACATGTGAAGCATATACATGTGAAGCATATATATATCATGTGAAGCATATACATGTGAAGCATATATATATATCATGTGAAGCATATACATGTGAAGCACAGGGAGGGAGGGACCGGCGTCGGGCGGGAGCGGCGGCGTCGGGAGCGGCGGCGTCGGGAGGGAGGGACTGGCGTCGGGCGGGACCGCCGGCTACGGGAGGGAGCGGCGTCGGGAGGGAGCGGCGGCGTCGGGAGCGGCGGCGTCGGGAGGGAGGGACCGGCGTCGGGCGGGACCGCCGGCTACGGGAGGGAGCGGCGTCGGGAGGGAGCGGCGGCGTCGGGAGGGAGGGACCGGCGTCGGGGGGACCGCCGGCTTCGGGAGGGAGCGGCGTAGGGAGGGAGCGGCGGCGTCGGGAGCGGCGGCGTCGGGAGGGAGGGACCGGCGTCGGGGGGGACCGCCGGCTTCGAGAGGGAGCGGCGTCAGGAGGGACCGGCGGCTTCGGGAGGGACCGGCGGCGTCGGGAGGGAGCGGCGGTGGGAGGGAGCAAAACCTAGCTAGCAGGGGCGCTGCAGAGTGGAGACAAGAGACTGCGGCAGAGCGGACTCCGCAGACCTAGCGCGGGTATTTAAAGATGATCTATCACAGACGGTTCTATAAATATAACCGTTTGTGATATGCATTATCACAGACGGTTCTATCTATAGAACCGTTTGTGATAGGAATTATCACAGACGGTTCTGATAGAACCGTCTGTGATAATTCCTATCACAAACGGTTCTATAGATAGAACCGTCTGTGATAATGCATATCACAAACGGTTATATTTATAGAACCGTCTGTGATAGATCATCTTTAAATACCCGCGCTAGGTCTGCGGAGTCCGCTCTGCCGCAGTCTCTTGTCTCCACTCTGCAGCGCCCCTGCTAGCTAGGTTTTGCTCCCTCCCACCCCTGCTACCCATATTATCACAGACGGTTATATCGATAGAACCGGCTGTGATGTGTTATCACAGACGGTTTCTTTTGATAAACCGCCTGTGATAGTTCACTATAAATACCCGCAGCTAGCTAGGTTCCTATGTCATTTATGAAAAACGCAAGCATAACCATAAATATAACTATTTCTTAGTTCCTTAGTCATTTTACAATTACAATGCATGGGTTCCTTAGTCATTTTACAATTACAATGCATGGGTTCCTTAGTCATTTTACAATTACAATGGAACATACATACATTTATGAAAAACACAAGCATAACCTATATCATTTATTACACTTTGGCTATATCATTTTAAATAAATCCCTTCACGATGATCGATACGCATATAGCTTGCTTCATCGCCTTGTTCTTCATCGAGCCTGATGCCGTCTCCGAATGGAGGCAAATCATCAAATTGATTGTACTCTTCCTCATCCACAACATTCTCAACCCCGACAATCCTTCTTTTTCCCTGAAGAACTACATGGCGCTTCTTATTTGCCGGGTCGGTTACATAAAATACTTGAACAACTTGCCTCGCGAGTACGAATGGTTCGTCTTTGTATCCTACACATTCGAGGTCCACGGTAGTGACGCCGTACTTGTCAACCTTTACACCCCGTGGGAGTTGGACCCAACGGCACCGAAATAGAGGAATTTTGAAAATTACGTAGTCAAGCTCCCAAATCTCCTCTACAAGCCCGTAGTACGAGCTTGGGCCAGCGGTTCTGCCGTGCGAATCATAGGCATCTATGCGGACACCTGAGTTCTGCACTGTGCTCTTTCTATCTTGATCTGTTGTATAAAATGTGTAGCCATTAATGTCGTATCCTTGCCATGTCACAATTGTAAATTTTGGCCCTTTTGCCAACCATTGTAGTGTTTCATTTGACGACCTCCTAGTCAATTGCGCCTTCAACCATTCGTTGAACTGACGGTTGTGTTGTCTCGTGATCCAAACTTCTGACTGGCCTGCATTCTCCTGACGTAGCATGTCCTTGTGCTCTTCAATATATGGGGTCACTTCAGTCATGTATTGTAAAACCATGAAATGGGCTTGAGCATACGTATTTTGATCCGGGGTTATTGCTTTCCTCCCGATAGTCCCTATACCCTCTAACCTCCCCTCGTGACGAGATAGAGGTACACCTATCGGCTCTACCTGAGAAATGTAGCCGATGCAGAATTCAATGACCTCTTCTGTTGTATAACCTTCGATGATGCTACCCTCCGGTCGAGATCGATTGCGTACATAGGACTTCAGAATTCCCATGTACCTCTCGAAAGGGTACATATGACGTAGAAATACGGGGCCACATATTTTTATCTCTTTCACAAGGTGGACAATGAGATGGACCATGATATCAAAAAATGATGGAGGGAAATACATCTCTAGATGACATAGAGTTGTCACCACCTCGGTTTGCAGAGCATCTAGTCCATCCGGATCAATGACCTTCTGAGCAATTGCGTTGAAGAAATAACATAGCCTTATGATTGTCACTCGAACCTTGTTCGGCAAAATACTTCTAATTGCAACAGGTAGCATTTGAGTCATTAGCACATGACAGTCGTGAGACTTCATGCCAATTAATTTCAAATGTTCCATGGAAACAAGTTTCTTCATGCTTGTCGAGTGACCGGATGGAACTTTCACACCATTTAAGGACTGGCACAATTCAGTTCTCTCGGACTTAGACAGAGTGTAACATGCTGGGGGAAGGTACGTCCGGCCTTTATCGGTCTCTATCGGTGCTAACTCGGTCCTGATGTTCATAGCGACCAAGTCACGCCTTGCGTTAACACCATCCTTTGTTTTGTCAGGAATGTTCAGTAAGAGACCAATCAAACTGTCACATACATTCTTCTCTACGTGCATGACATCGATGCAATTGCGAACTTCTAAGTGCTCCCAATAAGGCAAGTCCCAAAATATTGACCTCTTTTTCCACATGTTCTTCCTCAATTTACGTCCCTTTCCAAACACAACATTTATATCCTTAACCATATCATACACCTCTTTCCCGCTAAAAGGTCTTGGTACTGAGTCATCCTCTTTTTTTTCCGTCAAATTGTTTCTTCATCTTGCGGTATGGGTGATACTTTGGAAGGAACCTACGGTGACGCATGTACACAGTTTTTCGGGAGTTGTTCAACCACACACTCTCCGTATAATCTAAGCAGTGCGGACACGCTTTGGCTCCTTTTATACTAAACCCTGACAGGTTACCAAGGGCAGGAAAATCATTAATGGTGCAGAACAACATGGCCCGTAGAGTGAAGTTCTCTCGTTTGTCCGCATCCCATACATGTACCCCTTCATTCCACAGTGTTGCAAGATCTTCCACCAATGGGGCTAGGAACACATCAATATCGTTGCCAGGTTGCTTCGGCCCTTGGATAAGTAGTGACATCAAAATATATTTCCGCTTCATACACAGCCAAGGAGGAAGGTTGTACATGCACAGAGTCACGGGCCAGGTGCTATGTCGGCTGCTCATGTTACCAAAAGGATTCATTCCATCTGTACTCAACCCAAACCTTATATTTCTCGGTTCCACACCGAAATCTACAAACATCCTATCGATGTTCCTCCACTGGGCAGAATCAGCAACATGTCTTATCATTCCGTCTTTCTTACGCTGCTCGTAGTGCCAACGCATCAATCTTGCATCCTTGCGGTTTGCAAATAAACGCTTCAAACGGGGGATTACAGGAAGATACTACATCACCTTAGCAGGAGGTCCTTGCTTCACCTCGATGCCCTTCCCATCATCAGAGTCATTTTTACGCTTGTATCGGGATGCTTTGCACACCGGACAAACATGTAAGCTAGCATACTCTTTACGGTACAGGATACAATCATTCCGACATGCATGTATTCTTTCTACTTCCATTCCTAATGGACAAAGAATCTTCTTGGCTTGGTAGGTAGTTCTCGGCAACACATTTTCCGTTGGAAGCATGTCCACTAGGAGACCTAATAATGCCGTGAAACTCTTGTCGGACCAACCATTGCTTGCCTTCAATTTTAGCAGTTCTAGAACTGATGACAACCTCGTGTATTGCGGCTTGCAGCCCGGGAACAAAGGTTTCTCCGAGTCCTCCATCAAGCCCTCGAATTTACCAAACTCTCTCTCACTATAGTTCCCTTCTGCATCACGTAACATCTGATCCAGATTGTCATCCTGCGACCTATCCTCATGATCGAAAGAACAGTCCACATCTGGTATATCGTTGCCTCCCTCGACTATGTCATAACTACCTTCTTGTGTACTTTTTTCTTCACCGTGACTGGTCCAACATTTGTACCCTTTTCTGAAACCCCTTCGAATCAAGTGAGCTTCAATCTGCGCTGAGTTGCTAAACATCTTGAGATTATCACAATCAATACATGGGCAATACATATATTTCATCCCCTTCTTCAACATATCCAGCTCGGCCGCCCTTCTAAAAGCAGACACGCCAGTAATGTATTCTTCACACACACGGTTCTCAATATACATCCAGCTTCGGTCCATCTACGCTACACAAGTGACAAATGGGTGTCAAAAATGATTATTACCCCTACTACTAACCTCTGATCAGATCACTAAGAATGTTATGTAATTGAGTACTAATCTCTGATCAGATCACTAAGAATGTTAAGTATACTAACCTCTGATCAGATCACTAAGAAGACGGTGATATTTTTTCGCCCCCAACTCCCTAAAGCCGGCCGCCTTGCTCCACCGATGAAGCGCAATGAAGACAGATCGGTGTCGACATCCTTCAAGCAAGTACGCCAAGCAATTAATACTACGCAGAATATCACAGACGGTTCCAACCACAAACGGTCTGTGAAAATGATATATCACAGACGGTTCGTATTAATAACCGTCTGTGAATTATCACCGACGGTTACTAATATGAACCGTTTGTGATACAAGCAATATCACAGATGGTTCAACTTAATAACCGTCGGTGATTGTTGCCTATCATAGACGGTTCACATAAATAACCGTCTGTGATAGTCTACATTATCACAGACGGTTCTTAACACGAACCGTCTGTGATGCATACTATCACAGACGGTTCGTGTTAATAACCGTCTGTGATTGTTTTATCACAGACGGTTCGTTAATAGAACCGTCTGTGATACCCAACCTCGCTGAGCGACTATCCATCTGCTTCTTCCCACTTCTTTTCTTCATCCGAGGCCTGCTGCTGTGTCTTGAGGAATGCCACATCTGAAGACCAGTTCTTGACCAGCTCTTGGGTCTTCAGATGTGGCATTCCTCAAGACACAGCTGCAGGCCTCGGATGAAGAAAAGAAGTGGGAAAAAGTAGATGGATAGTCGCTCAGAGAAGAAGTCGGCAACGTCGGCTGCTGAAAAATCTGGAAATGTCTTTTTTTGAACTTTTGTAATAAAATTGCCTTGAATTTTGCAGGAAAAAGAAGGATTGTCGGAGTGGACATCACATCTCGACAATAGTCGGCATCGTCGAGGAACATGCAAATACAGAGGCAAGCACAAAAACTCAACAACACATTTAGATCGATCTATTACAGGATAACAAGCTAACAAACCCTTCGCGGCACGACGGTCCACACTAAACAAGACACACTTACGACACTTACGGCAAGAGTGTGTTGTTTAGTATGAACCGAACGTGCCGCGATATGGAGGTGCTAGCTCACAGCGGAGGGGAGATGCATGCAGGAAGCTAGCTAGTGGATGAACTCACGCGTGACTAGTACCGGTGGAAAGGTTGATGGGGAGTTATTAATAAGGGCCTGGCCGTGGGAGGAACTGGTGCCAGCCATTCGATGTGGAGAGAATGGACGGGTGAGATCGAAATCCTGGGTATACGCGAATTATTGGTGACACGTGATATCACACGCCAATTATTGGTGGTATGTAATTATCACAGACGGTTATTAACGCGAACCGTGTGTGATAATAAATATCACAGACGGTTCTTAATACGAGCCGTCTGTGATGTTTAGTTATCACAGACGGTTCTTAATACGAGCCGTCTGTGATGTTTAGTTATCACCGACGGTTGCCAGTTTAAACCGTCTGTGACAGTTTAATCACAGACGGTTCCGTATGAACCGTCTGTGATGTAGCCGTCCAGTATATTATCACAGACGGTTTTTTATAAAAAACCGTCTGTCATAAGCTTCATACCAGAACTGCTTCGCGCGTGTTTCGATGCCAGAACGCTTCGTGTTTCGATCGTCTAATTAACGTCTCTCGATCGTTATACGAAGCGTCTATATCATTAATGTTTGGGTATACGAACCGTTTGTGCTAAAGGTTAAATATGCGCTCCTAATCCAGGTCTTCTACGTACGTACAATACAATATATATACAATACAACATGGCTTCTACTACTGTTCTTGTGATCATCTCCTTCCTCTCATCTGTTCATCACGAATTGTTCGGCCGGAACCTTACACAGGCGGCCAGCAATTTGCATCTGGAGCAGCTTCTCCGCACCCGCCCTGCTCTCCTTCCCCGACTTTCTTGCATCCGTCAGCTTGACCTGATCCTCCGCCGTCGACGGAGGCGTCTCGCTGCCGCTCAAGAAAGGGAAACAGCTCTCACCCTGGTTCTTCTCCACAATGTGCGCAATGCGGAAGAAGCTCTACTCGCATTGCACAGACTGATGGATAGCCTTGCCGCTCATGCAGAAACGGCAGATTGTGAGGAATGTTTTAATGCTATCCTGTACGACATGATGGATGCTGCTGATCATTTGCCCAGGCTGCACGAGGAAGTGCAGAGGACAAGGGCAATCTTAACAGCGTTCGAGAATTCAGCGGCTGATCCTCCAAGTCCCAAAGTCGAAGAAGAAGCGTACGAAGCCCAAAAGATTACAATCTGGGAAACTCTTTACCTGTGCGACTTATGTAATGAATTTCCCTCTAATTGAAATTAATAAATTTGCCTTTAATTTGTGACCTCTTGTCTCAGTAGTTCTGTAGTTAAGTTATTAGAAGCAATGTGTACTTATATATTAACCTTTGATCTAGAATATGACAGACAAAGGGACATCACAGCCGGTTCTTGTAAAAAACCGTCTGTGAACATTCCCAGACGGTTCTTAACAACAACCGGCTGTGATAGTCTACACAACACAGACGGTTTTTAATAAAAAACCGTCTGTGATAATTTCAGATTATCACAGACGGTTATTTATTTTAAACCGCCTGTGATACTAAAGTATCACAGACGGTTCATTGGTAAGGACCGTCTGTGATACTCGACCACTAACACAGACGGTGTCCAAATTAAAACCGTTTGTGTTAGTGTCAATCACAGACGGTTTTGTCAAACCGTCTGTGATGTAGCCGTCTAGTATAGCCTCTTTTGTAGTAGTGATTTTCTCCCCTCTCTTTCCCGGTCGTCGGCACCTCGTGTCCCCCTCACCGTCGGCCACCTAGGTCCACCGCTCGCCCGCCTTGGCGCCACCCCGACCGGGGCTGCTACCTCCCAGAGCCTCCTTGTCGCTTGGGGGTTCCATTTTGTTGGCCACCGCCTCCTCCTCGGCCGCTCCTCACCAGCGTCGCCGTCGCCCAGCCCTGGCGCCTCTCTCCTCTATTTCGGTCTGCCTCACCCAGAAGTACCCCTGGCTCTGTTCTCTGCCGAACCGACTCCTTCCTCTCTGTCTCGCTTTGTATGACCTGTGGGCCCATCCAAATGACTGAGTTGAATCATGTGTAAGAAATGTTCATGCATGTGTTCTAATAAAATAAGTTATGGCTAATAATGAGAATAAGAAATTACTCATGAGTGCATAAAGAAAGATTTACAAAATTAAATTAAAAACTTAACATTGGTTAATATTGTGCCAATTGAGATTAATACATTACTCTTCATGTACAACTAAAACAAGATTATACATGGTCTATTTTCAGATGACAAGAAATCGATGTGAATCCAATGGATATTGATGTTAAAGAAATCAAATGTGTGAAACTAATTAAAAAGATTCTCTTTTACAAATCAATTGTACTAGAAATTGATCCTAAATGAGTAAAGACGTATGTTTGAAACTTTATAAAGAATATTTCGATGCTTTCAAACTTTACTCTAAAAACTCGAATAATAACTTTAATACTATCTCGAGTGGTTTAGATACTATCTTTCATCCATCGATCTAAATCTATTTATGCAAAATAAGTAAATCGATTTAACAAGGTTTTTCCACATAAAATATTGACCATAAATTGCTCATCTCTAAAATCATGTCATCTCTCTTACTAGTGCTTAAAATAATCATTGGCCAGCCACATAAAATATCAAGTGTGGTTTACTGATCTCTAAAATCATGGAAGCTATCTTTTCAAAAGTGCTTAAAAATATTTGTAGTAAAAACTTAAACATCCATCTTAAAATGCTAAAATTTAAAAATAACCGATATTTAAAATTAAGGGTTCTTGAACAAGAAAGAGCAATCATTAATCCTTGTCTCACGCCTAAATCTCCAATCATTATCTCGGGATTTAAAATTCGATGGTCGAATATAATTAATAATAAAAGAAATAGTCTTATCAAGAAGATCCTTATTAAAATCATAAACTCCTCTTTCCAAGGAATCATAACCGTTGGCCATTCCTAATAATTTTGTTAATCAAGCCGACTAATTAACTTTGCTCATAATAACGACTGGACTGAAATGGCCAACCCCATCATTTAATTAAATCGTTAACATAATGATTCGTTAAGTTGGCTATTGCAATCTCAGATAAGTATTGCTGCATGAAATATCAAAGTTACCTCGAGTATTTAAAAGTTTTACTCATCTCATGTAAAACTCCCACATCCCAAAATCCCAAAGGTATGTTCCCCTTTACTATCCTCAATAACCCTTTTATCTGTCCATAAGTCCTGCCTGACTTATGGAACTTTCTTGATAAATGTAAATCAATTAAGAGAAAGTCATCAAACAAAAGATCGAGCCTCACCTTTCCCCAATCGGCTATGTTTGGCCACTTTCTTTTCCAAAACAGATAATTCCTGTAGATACTTCTTCACTTTTGGTCCCTCGTTATTCTAAAATTTTCCCTCACGGTAAAGCTATTCAGACAACTCGTTCTCTTGCTCAAATCTAGCTATCGTTGTATCCGAATCATCTTTCTATTCTCAAATCGTAATAAGTGTTTAATTTAAATTAAATTGGGCATTTAAAGTGTGTGGATTTACTTGGTCTTTCTTTTCTTTACCGTGTATTAGAATCTGAAGACTCAACGAGGCGACGGATTCGAATAGGATCAAGACTTGGGTAAAAGCGAAGACTAGGAAGATTAAGATCGCTGACTGAGCAGGCTTTGAATTAGAACAATCAAGGCCATGGTAAGTCAAGCAAAGCAAGTCATCACCTTGATCATATTGATCCTACATTTTATGCAAAATTATGTTCCTTTAAATTATCAGCTATAAGGTAGTTACAACCCACTTGAAAATCTAGAAATTTATATACCAATACCTCCCTTGGAATATGATAATCCATGTACCATGTCACCATAAGTACTACTGCTATTACCCTGAGTAGCTATAAGTCTTAGTGTAATGCTACGCTAGTCCAGTCAAGTCCAGGGCACTAGTTGCCCTGATCATCAATCTTTAAAACATAAGAACTTGATTAGGACAACCATGGATGTACGTGACTGAGTATTTTGCTACAACTGTTTTGTGCTTCCCAAAACCCTAAAAACCTACTATAACTGTCTGGGCGGATGGTAAGAGTGGATGGTGCCGATGTCGCATGAGAACCTATAGTTTGTGGTAAGAATCACCTGGACAAATTAAGGACTAAATCTTGTGATGACCTCCTTGTGTAAAACAGTACAACCACAAGTCTATATGGGTATGACCTAGCTGACTAACTTGCAAATGTTTAGTTTAGATATCACCAGTGGTAAGTGGGTGCCAGGGTATACTGGTTTACTCACAGTGAGGCACAGGGATTTACTGTACTCATACGGCGCAAGAGGGGGCTTCTGACTGTGGTGGATTTAACCCTTCAGTGGTGAAACCTCAACGGGTGGTGTCTAGCTAGATCGGCGTAAGGTAAAGGCTTTGTGATAAATTATCTGGGTCTCATGCCTAAGGAAACATGTTGGCTATTAAGATGACTTATCTCTTGTGGTGAAAGTCTGCAACCTCTGCAGAGTGTAAACTATTCGAATAGCCGTGCCCACAGTTAAGGGCGGACATGAGAACTCCCTCGAGTTAGTTCTATTTCCAAAAACATTTGTGGATGGGATAAAACCTGTCAAAGGGATGTACTCTGAATTTTGAATTTTTCCCGAAGGAAAGTACTCCGGTGGTGAAAACTAGTATTGGTGGGGGTAGCCATGCACTGTAAAAGGTGTATGTAACCTACACTACTATCGTTATCGCATTCTCATAATCAATTTCATAAAATTTGTTTCAGTTAAAATTGCTAAGTCTCAGGAGTTTTTCTTACTTATTGCACTTCCAAAACAAGGCTTTTAGCAACTAAAAGAACATCAAGCCTCCCTTGACAGCTTTGCATCTATTATTATTGCACCCTATGTGGTGGCTTGCTGAGTACCATCGTACACACTCTTGCTTAATTACTATTAAGGGGTCAACAAGCCCTGCGGCACTAAAAATGGGTCGACCTAGCAGGAAGTCGAGAAGGCCATGGACTAGGTCGCGAACCCCAGTTGGCTGCCTGTGGGCAAGTCCTGTGGGTCCCATCTGTGTGAAGTTTCCGTTGCTGCATTTTATCGTTTTCGGCCTAACCGGCCCATGAGTAAGTATTACTGTATAATTTATGCTTCCGCAAGATATGTTTTTGATATACAGTAATGTATCTGTGAGCACTATCTACTGATTCAGGGAATAGTGCGGTGGAATCACAGAGGATCTGGGTTTGTTAACCCGACGTCCGACAATAAATTTTGCCAAAATCTAAACTATTTGGGGTTCCATTACATTAAATTATCAAACAATTGCCATAGGGACCTTAGTATCAACTCCTTTATTGTAGAACCAAATCCATGGTAGGAAAAACAAGTTCTAATATCTGGAATCCATTCTATAGTCATTCTACAACACACCTATAAAACAATATATGTCAAGTTGTCATCATGAATGATACAAACATAGCAAGAAAACATTATTATTAGTATCACACCAAGTTTTCATTATACGAGTCCAGCCTCTTTTCATGAACCGTCAGCACTTGCTAGGGGTATATATTGATCTCTATGATCGGTGTAGATGATAGTTCCTAGTCTTTACTTTACCATGGATTGATGATCATTATTTTCTTGCATTGTCACATCTTTCCACACCGAGCAAGTCACAACACCTGCAAAAGAAGGATCGCATCATTTGATCCATGGCTTCCCCTAACAAAAGCATAAGTTCTTTACATATGCAGAAAAGCTCTCCAAAGCAAATTTGAACTTCAAATAGCGCAACGATGCCAATAATGAAAAAAAGTAGCCAATGACAACAACATCATCTAAGTTTTTGAACAAAAAGTTGAATAGAAGAAATAATAACAGCATTGAAGGCCTACAAGTTGCTATCCATAGATCAGTTTTGCATGTATCATCAAAAGGCTAAACTTTGTCATACAACTAATCTCTATATGTTGAACTGAAGTACAGATTCCCTTAAAAAACCAAATAGTAGACAATTTAAAGACATATACATTCACAAATTGTAAGGATCGGACTTTTCTAAGGCATGTTTTAATATAGCATGCATTAGTTCCATGGTTAGGGTGTTGTAGTTCATACATGTGCTTCTCATAAGCTACATATATTAATATTACATATAAGTTATAAGCTAGGAGGATAGCTTCATGCTTTTCTAGGTGTAATTTGTTGCATGATTGGATGCTATCTAGATATCTATTAATTAATGATTTAATACACCGGCCAAGCGATTTTTTTTCTTGATAGTTCATGCCCTTAGTGTCAGCATCTTTATGATGAGCATACATTATATAAGACCAATTATCTCATCGGAATAAAAATATATTGAAGCAAACCCTTTAAATTGTTTGTAGGTACATAGGTACAGTACAACTTTAGTGTTTAGTATCAGATAGGCAAGTGATTAAAGCAATTACACAATAGCATATATATGCTCAAATAGGATAAACACCATGAATATTTTTTGCCTCTACCTTGAGCGCACATTGTCAATAATTTGGAACAAAGGTAACAATATAACCTCAAAGTAAATCTACTTGAAATGTGACCTCAATGTATTCCACAACTAACGATGTCTTTCCAAATCACAAAGTTGACGGTCCTTTCCCACCCGGACATTATTTTGCTTTCACCTTACACTTATATGTCCATACACAAAGAGATATACAGTTTTAGGATTTAGCTTAATATATATAAGCATACATCTAAATAAATATGACAGTATGGTGGTTTTTCCCAAGCAACAAAATGATCCCTCGTAATGATGTTTGCTCAAATTTCAGAAAGTGCACACTACACAGTGAACCCTTTTGGTATACAGTCTGTACTAAGATTAGATGAGTTGTTTAGAAAGGAGCATAGATGAATTGTTTAGAAAGAAGTAGAACTTCACTCAATCATCATCCTATTGCAGATGTCAGTAAAAAAGTAATCCTAGTGGGATGCACAAGAGGAATCTTTGTAAGCACACAATGGATGGAAAGCATAATTGGTTGGAAATTGAGAAAAAACACAGCTGAGCAAAACACAGCAGCACTTAGCTTTGCTTCCTTGTTGGATATCTTCTCCATATTAATTGTAATAGGGCCCAATTGCTTTCATTCTGCCCATTCATACCACACCTAAAGGAATATGATGAATATGATTTGTTGAACATGAGAAACTACAGTGCATATCTTTGATGTGCACACAAAATTGGACACCTCATATCAAAATTCACAAGTATAATTTTATATTTCACACAAAAATTGCGGAACTATCATCAATATGCATAAATGATCAATTAGAAAATGGTATCCAATAGCCATGATAGCAACTCCAATATCAAGTACTTGCATGGGTGAGTTAATTTTGGTCTTGAGATCTTAGCTCTATCATGGCAAAAACACCTTGGATGAAAAAAGATGCAAATGTAGTATATGGGAATCATATAAGTAATTGAGGTGACTTGGCAGCGTATTCGGTGAAAATTCTATGAAAATAAAACTTAGAAGTTTTCAATTTTTTTTAAAAAAAATAGCACGTGGATGTCAGGGTATGTTTTGTATCTCTATATTTTTTAAAAAAATGTAAGATTCTCGTTATCCTGTATATGAAGATGGTAGCAAATTATACAATCGAACACTAATACCAAAATACACAAAGAGGACATCGCATATATCACAACCACAATGGAAGAACTTGGTACCTGTGAATTCTACAACACTTGTATAGCAAAAGAAGGCACAAAATAAGTAGTTATCCTAGTCTAGGTAAATCCCTAAGAGACTAAACATTTGAAGGTGCCATCAAGGCAAACACACAACTATTTGTGCTTAGAGAGGAACAAAATACAGCTAGATTTATAAAAATCTATATGGAAAAAGTACATTGAGGAACGTTCAAAGGCAGAGAAATTACATGCATCAGAGATCTGTACTTGGTTATGGATTCCCATCCGCTTGCATAAACACAACAGAAAGAAGAAAAAGAGAGGTAAAATCGAATAAAATTACTTGGTAAGAAGCAACACCAAGGTTAATTAAAAAACAAACAAAACATGTGAGAGAGGGAGTGGATTTGGAATTAGTGGAGAACAGAAATGAGATTAGGAAGGAGATGTGGAAGGAAAGAGAGGAAAGAGAGGGGGAGGAGAAGATTTGGAGGGGAGGAAAGGATGGGGATTGAGACAGAAAGGGTGGGGCAGACACCTGCAAGATTGCCAAGGATGCTAGTGCGAAGAAGTTGGAGGTGGCACCAGAAATTTCTTTGATGGTGAGGAGGTCAGGGAGTGAACCACAGAGGATGGCAATGGAGGCAACCGAGGAGGAGGAGACAGCGAGGGTGGTGGGGTGGGGGATAGGAATGGCAACGGGTTGGATATCTCCGGGTTCTGCTCTTTCCCCCCCGAATCCGAAACCCGAAAGTACTATCCAAACCCGAACCCAAAATAACTTTCGGGGCGAATAGGAGCCCCGAACCCGAAACCCGCGGATACCCGATATCCAATGGATATCCAAAAAACTGGACAAAATTCAATACCGGTGGCGCGGGGGGACGGCGCGGGCGGCGGCGGCGCGGGGGGATCTGCCCGGGCGGCGGTGGCGCGGGGGGACGGCGCGGGGGGCGGGGTGCAGGGGGATGGGCGTCGACGCGTCGTGGGTTAGGTGGCGGCTGGGGAGTGGGGGACTGGGGTGGGTGGGATTGGGTGGGTAGGGTTAGGGTTTCACTCATTTTTACTTATATACTAGGTGAAAGGGCCCACATGTCATACACACTTCGGGTATCCATGGATATCCATGGGTAGAGTTTGCCGTCCAAATCCAACCCGAACTCTTATCGGGTACCCGCCCCGAACTATCCATGGATAGAAAATGCCATCCAAACCCACTATTTTCGGGTTGGATACCCGCGGATACCCGGCTCCACGGATAATTTTGCCATCCCTAGTGGGGGATGGAGGCAATCGTGTGAGGCTAGCGGTGGTGGTGGCGATGGACTGTAGGGTTAGGGATTGGGCGAGCTGTGAGCAAGGAGAGGGAGAGGAAGGCGATGTAGAGTGTTTGCATGTGCGTTCAGGCGAGGACTCGATGATGCGTTCGGGTGAGGACTCGACGACGGAGTGGGCAGTGCGAGAGGAGAATAGGGCGGTAACAGTTGAGAGGGTGGGGGAGGCAGTGGGAGTCAACCAGGTGGGGTTGAAGAGGAGTCAAGGAGAGGAGGATGGGACGGTGGGAATCGGGGGTGGGGATGGCCCACATGTTGGCAAGAGGGAGTGGAAAGAACCTACGCGAATCCTTTTAGGGGGAGATAGAATGTACCACTCACCAACTTCTTTTAAGTAGTAGAGATTTTCAAAATTTTCCCAATATATATGCTTACCAAATGGGCAAATATCCTGTGCATGACTATATTTGGACTACTGCTTCAATAGGTGAACCAGTAATTGGAAGTTTGAGCGCATTGGTGATCAGTCTAGTTTCAAACTCTAGTTCAAATAGTAGCCTGTCAGTCAAATTCACCATTTCATCTATTTTTATGTTGGAAATTGGTCCATGAGTTAAGACCCATTTTCCCAGAAATTCTAAAGTTTGCATGGTTTAGTACTATATTGCCTAGCCAAGTGGTAGAAAGATAATTTATAAAGTGGATTTCTTGCCACTATATGAAATATGTGACATATGGAATGGGTATGACATGAGGAGGACTTTGGCTAGACACTCGCACTCATGTATTCACGTATTTTCGTGTGGAAAATCACGTGCATGTGACTTAGCATGCCTCCTGGCACATTAATTCCACCATTTTATTTTGCTAAATCATGCAATTATCTCTCTCTTAATTTTGTTTGAATGTGATTTGAAATGGTTAGACTAATTCGGTTTAATTCATGTTAATGGCATCAGTTACCGGACAGTAATTGCCATGTGTTCTTAAAAAGGACTTGGAGACATCTAGGTTCAACACCTGAATTTATTCATTCCTCTCCCACATCTTCTTCCTCCTCTGGTTAGCTATGTTGGAGTGTTGAGCCACCGAACTTCACCAGCTTTCTTCTTGGCATGCATAGGAAGGAAGGAGAGCAGGATCTCTAGACCATTGACACATAGAATACCTGCATGGGACGGATGGCAAAAAGGTTTTTGGGCAATGTACATCTACATGACTGCACACTTCACTACTTCATCTATGTTCTGCATTGCATCGAGCATGTGATGCTTCCTATTCTTCATCAAGCCCAACTGTAAATCGTTCGTGTGACCGATTGACTCCATTATATAATTTTTGAGGATAGTTTGAAGTGCAATGTGTTGCCTGTTATTAATATTAATTTATACATCACTAGTTATTTCTGATATTTACCTTCTAGTAAAATCTGGAGTTAAAATATTGCACATATTTCCAACAGTTTAAATAACTTTTAACTACAAGAGTTTCTCAACTATTTTCTCCTACAACTTTTTTCACCGTTCCCACTCTGGTTTATTGGATGAGTAGTTGATGGTAAAAAAATAACTTCAAAATGTATAAAATGTAATAACATATATTGTAGCCACTACTTTATATTTTTTAAGCTTAAATCTTTACCACATCTATCTATCACAAGTTCCTATTGCGTCCTTTCGCCATTGCTAGAGATGGTGTTGCCAGCATGCACTCCAAGGTCCGTGGACCTCCTCGCCTTGATGGATGTATGGAACCAGAGAGGTAGTTGTGTCAGGTTGGACATGGGTTGCTAGCCTACAAGGCCAAGTATGGATTTAGGATCTTAATATTGTTTCCAATGAAAAAAATGATGCTTTGGACATTAATATGGTTTTCAATGCAAAATTTTGAGCACCTACTTGTAAAGAGCAATAAAACTACAATGTTATAGAAGTATTTTGTGATAAACTTGTATTATTTTCAAATGACTAATTTAAATAATTATAAAGATATCATTAGTTAATTGTTTTGAGAACATGTGAAAGGCTCATGCTCATTGCATTAAGTAGAGTAAGACAGATAGAAGAAAGTCACTACAACAAATATGAGGTTTAATGACGAGCAGAAGTCATCACAGATAGTCGATTTTTTTGTCATAAATACTTTGTTGTGTCGAAAAAGGTGGCATCACAACCATCGTCATAGAATGTGTGTCATAGATTGGATCTAGTGGAACGGGCCCATTTTTCATCATAAACTTAACGATGAAAGCCATAATTATCATGGATATTCAACAATTGGTGATGTTTGTAATCATCATGCAAGAGTTGATAAACATCATGCAAATGTGTCATTTCATCACAGATAGGTAGGCCTGCCCGATTGGGTAGCCGTTGGGCCGGGTGTTTTGCATGACACTTTTATTTGTCACAGGTGGGCAAAAAATTTTGTCATGTATTGTAGGTCTGTGCGTTCAGGTAGCCGTCAATCAGGTGTTTTGCATGATGTTTTTATTTGTCACAGGTGGGTAAAAATTTTGTCATGTATTGTAAGGCTGCCCGGCCGATAGGCTTGAGCAGTGCATTTTATGACTTTTGTTTCATCGTAGATGACACACGATGTTCGTCATGCATTGGAAGGGCTATCTGCTGGGGCTGGCAGTTTTTTTGTGACGTGTTTTTCATCATGGATTGACCATAGTATTTGGTCACGAAATGTAGGCTACCCACTCGGTATGTTGTTGGATGACGTTTATTTCGTCATAGATCATTCGTTGGTCTTTGTCAAAGATGGTTGCTCGCTTTGTTAGGCCGATGGATGACCTTTATTGTCATAATTAAATTTGTACAGTTATCACAAAATGGCATAGGTAGACTGGTGCTGAACTGCATGATGTTGTTTTCATCACCAATTGCACTTCCTTTTTTCCACAAAATATGTAGTCTATAACAGAAATGTTGTCACATATAAAACATATTATTTCATTACAAATTCATGCAACATGAATAGTACAAATGTAACACCCCAGGACCCGCATTACCCTAGGATGCCACTAAACCACGCTACAAGCTAGCCAATTTACTTTACAAGGTAACATAAACTGGCAACAATTTCTAAATCATGTTAAGCTAAGCGGAAGCATACTAAAACAAAGGTAAAGGAATACTACTAATTAAAGAACAATCGCTAATAACTTTAACCAATTAAAGCGAACCACAACCTAACTTTAATAGTTAAAAGTGATCAGCAATAAGAGATAAAAATGAATAACTAGAGACTGCACTTATTTATTACAGTATGAAACAAGATATGGTGTGTATTAGTGATGTGCCGCTCTACCCGTCCCATGCATGCTTGAGAATCACTTGGAAGGGGGGAAACAAGAGTGAGATAAAAATCTCAACAAGCAAACTATTTAACAGGCTAGTTAAACTACAACAGTTTAATCATCAACATTTATTTTCCACAATGACCACGTTTATATCCTCAACCTCAAATCACCACCAACGACGGTAAAACAATAGCAAATAAATCTTGTTTGACTACTTTAAAACCTCAACCATTACCACTACCAAAGCCAATAAAGCATTATCATGTTTTACCTCACTACTTTATTATTTCTCACATCCACAACTGCTATCAACAGTTACTACAAGAGAAAAGAATCTCATGCCACAATCACAACCCCTACCATACCACAAGGGACGAACTCCATTCCACGACCACAGCCACATACCTCATACCACAAGTAACTCACATGAGCCAATTCCACATTACAACTATGAAGTTGTATTTGACTGCAAAATAACTTCACCACAATACATTGCATAGGTATGCAAATGATCTTTTGACAATGCAATGAATATGAATGCGTATGATCCACTGCACCCTTACCCAACAAGGTAAGAGTGTGCATCGTACTACGGCAATGTACAATGCTGTACCGGTACGGTCGCGGCTATAAGCAGCGACAACATGTTATGAATGATATGATAATCATAAACCACAAGAATTTAACCACGAAGGTCAACAATCTAATCATCATGAATACTTCCTCATAACCCATTTGTGTCTCATTAAGCACAATACCAATGTTTCATAACATCATTACCACATAACCCACATTCGATTCACCAAGATTATAATCCATTGATCTATAGGGAATTCTACCATATAGACCACAACATAATTATCAAGAATGCTACCACCACAACCACAAATATTCACTAAGAATGCTACCACTTAGACCACAATATGCTCGTAAAGTATTCAACCCCACAACTATATTGGTTCATCAAGAACAATTCCACATATCCACACTTAAACCATCAAGATCATAAACAATTGAATCCTTAAAATACTACCACATGGACCACAATGACATAGCACCTCAAATTAAGAGAATTACTTAATGTGAATGTAGAATAATTAACGAGTTAAACAGTAGCACAACCGCTACGTTTACTTGCCTCTACCGTTGAAGTGAAACAATCACGTGCGTTCAAGAGCAAAACGACCTATCCAAAGTACCTCTCAGCACAATACAACAGCAATGAAAATGCGTCTTAACAAGCAAAGATATCGCTAAACCCCAAATCCCCATAACATCCCTCTTCGCTTAACGGTTCTACACTCTGCAGCAGCGCTGCTTAATTTTTTGGTATCTTTAAGATTATTAAACCATTTACAAAGACAGATATATTTCTTGATTCCTCATTTAAATACCTTCACTTTTCATGTAGATCACTTATTTTTATTTCGTTACTATCAAGGTGTAACTTAACACGCAAAACAGAGGACGTTCTCAGTTCTGGCAATCTGGGCAGCCAGAATCTAACGCATCCCAACCACAGTGTAAGGCTCTAAAAATTATGATTTTTATACAGTAGTTATATTACTTAATCATCTACATTTTTCTCAATTGTGACCAAAAACATAAAAACCATCTACTACTCCTAAATCACACCTGAACAGCTATCTGCCCCAGTCTGCACCCCTGACAGACAGCGAGGTTCCCGACCCTGCTACACCGCAATCCCGCGGCCAAAAATTCTGAAAAAATACAGTAGGTAGGTATTGTTGTCCTCTACAATTTTCCTTTGGGACACCCTCAGGAAAAATAGTTTCGTGGGTCTAAACTGCGCAAACAATCATGCTGCGCGGATTGATCTACAGACGGACAGCAGGAATTCCCTATTCGGAGAATCTAATTGCTAATCCCCACCAATTCTTAGGCTAAGAACCCTAATTACAGAAAAATCAGAGGGATTTGGGATGAGGGAGAGTTACCTAGGGGATCCCCTTGGGATCACCCGTCTTCTTCCCCTTCTTCTTCCTCCTTCCTTTCTTCTCCTTCCCTCCCTTCTTCTTCCTTCCTTCTCCTTTCTCCTAGCACCAAGGGACAGCAATGGGGGAAAGGTGGAGGCGCAGGGAGGAGATGGGGGTGGCGGCCAGGTGGGGGAAAAAAGAGAGAGGGACCAAGGGAGGGGGTTTACAAAGGGGGTGCTAGGATTTGGGAGGGGGTACGGCCCCCTTTGGGCTGGCTGGCCCAAAGTCACTGGCTCACCCCTCCGAACAACCCAAAATATCTAAATTAATTATTTTAATTTATTTTTTTTATTTTGGACAATTCTGCAATTTAATTTTCACCTCCCGTGATTTACCGGAAAAAATTAGGAAACTCCGCGATTATTTTAGAAATCTACGCCGAATCAACGTTTAGGATATTACAACTAAGAAGTTTATACCAAAACTAAGAATTTGATATCGTTGAAGATATACACAGATTTCAGAAACAACGGCTTGTCATTGTACTTTTCAACCAAAAGAAGCATTACTTGAAGTTTGTAGTTATGTGATAGATGCAGAACACTACAAGAGGCTTGTCATATGGCAGGTACCATCCAAACATGAAAGTTCACAGCAAAATGCATCCATAAGACAGAAAGTTTAACAATGGACATGTCCTAGAATAACCTCCAAAATGCTTACCAGTTTGCTGAACCTATGACATTAAACTACTCCAAAATGACATTGAACTACCCATAAATGTGAAATTCTCTTACCATTAGTTTAAGGGTTGTGCTGAACCTGTGTGATGGTCAATGGACAATGAAGAATCACTTCATTTTCTTGTTGCTTCGTTTTCGACTCTTCCACCTCTTCTAGTTGCTTGTTCCTTGCTACCTCCCCCTCTTGTACGTGCTGCTTCAGCATTTGTAATTCTTGCTGTTGAGACTCTATTGTTTGTCAAAGTGTAGCTACTCTCTATTGCTCGAAGTGAAGTGTTTCTTCGAGTTATTGTACACGTGCAGCAGACGTACTTGTGGAAGTTCCCTCCAAGCATGATTGAATGCCCACATTGTGAAGGAACCTACTGGTTGCACTCAATTGAGAGAGAACTTCTGAGACAACAGCTTCAGAAGATTTCTGTTGTTGACCTTCTGGTAGAGGTTGCTCCATAATAGCTTCCATATTGGCCTAGAATAGAAAGGATTAAATTTATGCTAAAAATGTTTGTAATCAAGGATGAGAAATGTGAATTGAAATGTATATCAAAAGAGAAATGACATTAATGATTGGTAAATCCTAGATATTCTAGTAGAATTGAACAGAAATCACAAAGTTAAACTTTCAGCTTGTTTTACACAAGAGTTGTAGTAATTGTCTGTCACAAATTTTCCTCGCAAGGTGGTGTAAGCAGCACCCAATGAAGTTATTCAAAATGGCACTTGAACAAGGGTTTACACATTAGATTTAGTTGGTGGTCACAATAGTAACAGGTACCAAAAGGTTCATGAAGGAAATAAGAGTAGAGTTGAAATAATGGCACTGTACTGAGGCACAGGCACAAGATCACAGCAGGAAAAACAAGGGTGCAATCGAATGTACAATACAAAAATGGATTGCAAATGTGAACTTTAAGGAGATGAAATAATAATGCAACTCAGTTTACAATTAATCATAATCCCAAGATTATGTGCATTAATTATTATATGATTCCATGGCATAAAACTGATAGGAGAATAAATAACACTTTAACATGAATCAATAGTAATGTCATGTCAATTAATGAGCAAGAAATTATATGTGCAAGTATGACAGCATATAGGTTATCAAGTATTATAATGCACAAATAGATATATGAGCACATTGCTCTCATGTACTAGCTGCCCAAATTGGCCATCATCTAAGCATAGTTTGTAGACCTTTCAATGGAACAATGTGGCAATCTATAAATATATTATAGTAGATTCAATCTTGTAATTACTCACCATGTTGAAAAACAAAATCAAGGGTTGAAGTTCGGATTAACAAAGTAATAGTGCCAGCAAAAGTGAGCATTGTCAGTTGAAAAAGCGATAGCACAACTGGCCTAAAACAAGTAGGTAATTAATGTAGAACAAGCCAAGGTGATAAGTACATAGCTAGAATGTCATATTTTTGTCAAACTGAAGCTACTCAGAATGCGAACATATATATGTATGTGAATATAGATTGTAACCAACAAAGGTATAAGTTGTGGTTACAAACCAAACAGAGAGATGGTAGTATGGTAGTGGAGAGTTAGGTGAGCAATGCTTAGAGTCCTTCCCCATGGCCTGGATAGCCTTATATATATATTCACACGGGGAGTATCTTACAACTATGTCCTTACACCCAATTGTCCCACCCAAGGGCATTTATGTCATTACACATGTCCCATTTTGGGATTTGCAACCTTCTAACAGGCCGGCTGGGCTTAGGTGGGGGCCACCCTTACAATAGTATATGACTTACCATTGCCTGCTTTACGGGCTCACTAAAACTTTTTCTTCTTGCTAATATATGTCTCCTTGAAAAGGTCAGTCGCATTAGGTTGTTCATCTTTGTATTTGTCCATCTACATTTGTGTTGCGAAAATTTGAAATTGTTATTGAACTAGTACAAATCGGGTGACAGTGAAAACATAAGTTATTGGTAGTAAATGTTCACAGTTATGGCAACTGATGCTATGCATGCTATTGTTTCAGACTTGATTGTCATGTTTGAGCAAATATAATTGATCATAATTGAGTAGACACTTATCTGATAATTACCTAGCTCTCTGAGTTTGTATATATTATGCGTGCTATAGTTGGGTTCTAGTCTTTTGTAACTACATAATTAATTCCTGACTAGTTGTATTATTTGCTTATTGAAATATGGTACCAGTTATCCTGCTCTTCCTTAAAAAAGATATGTACTTACTAGAAAATAGTGATGTGCAATGTAGCTCCGAGAACCTGTTGTCTAATAAGTTTAATTTGCTCCCTGTTCAGTTTGTTTTTTAGAAGTTTCCTGAAAAAGACAAGGTGACGTAAGAGATATTCAAATTCAGAAAATTAGAATGGTAGTTGTACTTTGGACCCTATTTTTGGGTCAGACCCCTTGTCCAACAGCTGTTTCCATCTATCATCACTTATGCTGTCTAGTGGTGATGTTTGTGAGACTTGGTCTGGTGGAACACCATCGAAGTAATGCTTCTTGAGCCTATATCACATCTGTCACGCCCCTTTCTTGAGAATATCAGTGCATACATCTTTCGTTATGTTATTGTTTATGTTAATGTCAAACTTTAGCTACAATTTTAGTGAGGATTATTATTGCAGTAGTTCATACAGCAAGTAAAGTAGAAATCAACATGGTAACAAACTGAAATGTGAAATTTTGTGGATGTTACTTACACCCACTTTTCCCATGAAGTCTGCATTAACATTTCTATTTTCATCTTTCTTGTACTCTTTTCAATGAGGGGATAGGGGTACTCTGTCTAATAGTGATGCCACACTTTGATGATAATTTGGCAGCTTGCACTGGTTCCTAAGGCCGTCTCTTCCATTCAACAAAAGTGACCTGTATTTTAGTTCCCAACCCTCTACTCAACTTCTCAAGCCCTTTACCCATAGTCCGCCCCTACAACACACTTGCTTTGTAGTTGGTGGTGTGAGTGTTATATCTGGAAAAAAATTATGCATAATGTTAGATTGCATCATGTGTTGCCCCCCACGGTAGCCCTACCACGTGTCGTGGCATGTTGCCTCACCAACCGCCAGTTGTTGCCCCCGCACTGGCCAAGAGGAGGAGAAGGGAAGGACGAAGGAAAAGGGGTCAGCCAATGGAGAAGTGGAAAGAAGGGAGGAGAAGAAGGGAACCAGCTCGAGAAGATGAATGAAGGAAAAGAGGAGAGCTAGCCAAGGAGAAAAAGAAGAGGACAGAGAGGGGAAAGAAGGGAAAGAGAAGGGAGGTGGAGGGAAGAGAAGAGGTGTAGGTAATTCCACTATAATCCTTGTCTTCCTATTCTTAGGCCCTAGTAGATTGATTTTGGGGACATGATGGTTCTAGGCATAATAGATAGGAATTGTAGAAGATGTATTTTTGGGACTATTGTTCATCTAGATCACTATTATGTTTTGTGATTAACTTCTGGGGTAGCTAAGTCAAGTTTTAGTTCTTTCCCAAATTAAAAAAATGCAGAGAATTAGTAGAAGTTTCCATAGAGTGCAAGAACAAGTAACTTGATTGGGCAGTTTAGGAGTTATGGTCTTGGGAAGTCTGCTGCCCAGATTTGGTCGTTGTTGGATGTAGACATGGTATTCTGTAGATTAGCCATAGAAGATAGCCAAAGTAGTTATTGGGCATAACTAGATAAAGGTAGAGAATTTCCTGTAGTTTTCAAAAATAGTATGGTTCACTGTGATTGCTGTTGTAGAATAAAATATATTAAATTACTAATTCTACTATCTAGAAATTTATAGAACCATCTTTGTGGTGGAAAACGGGGGCTTAGATGAAATAATCATAGTTTCTAGCCAACTAGGAGGTTGTATGAAATTTCATGTAGTTTCTATAAAACATATGATTTACTGTAGTTGAATCCTCGAGTTAATAGTTATAACATTTCAAACATCGGGACAACAGAGGGAAATGCCAGGTAGAGGGGGGAATAGTTGGATCGGGGAGCGGATTATATCATTATTGTTTTATTTGTTGTTTGTACTATTATGGCATATGTTGAAATGAGTTGTTTGTTGTAGGTGAAATTGTTACAGGTTTGGTGTCTTCTACCCATTGTTCCACTTCATGAGTTTGAAAGCCAAGTGCATGATAGAATGGTACACGAGTGGCTTGCTCTTGTTGTTTATGTTAATGAAATACTTGCCTTGATGATCCACATATTTATACTTGCTTCTTGCAATACTCATAAGATTATAGTTACATGATAATGATGAGTATGGTTAAATGATAATGATGATTATGGTTAAATGATGATGTCAAATGGTTAATGTTGATACATGATTAATGAATAAAAGAATCATTGCATTGCATATTGAGCATTCATGTTGTAAAAAGGTGACCTGTGTGGCCCTCTAGAGCCTACTTTATGTGGATGACCCACGGGAGTGAAGAAAGACCTATTTTGGTAGGCACTCCACAGGAGTGGGGTCGAGACCCTGCATGAAAAAGGACAGGGCAAGAGTGATTCATTGATGGGTGAACACTACATTATACCGGTATAAGCAAAGATAAGTGGAGACATGTGTATTGCATTCATGAAAAGATAAATGAGATATGTGTATGGTATAAATGAGAAGATATGTGAAATTAAGGAAATTATGAAGTTGGCATGAATATTTGGTATCATATTTATATCATTTATTATTATTCTATTATATACCTGCTGAGTCGTAGACTCACCCTTGCCCTTATTATTGTTTTTAGGTGATTATTGATCGCGGCGGCATGCATAGGTGGGGAGTGGCACATGATTGATTTTACACCATTATAACTTCTTTTATTACTTAGTGTCCAATCATTCATTATTAGAGATAAACAATACTATTCATGAAACTCTTAGTTGAATAATGACTTTCCTTAGAACTCATAGACATTATATTGTTGCTGTCTGCCGAGGTTTCTTTGATTAGGTTTAAAGTCAATTCACCTTTATTTAATATTATTCAATGTTCATATCTTGTGATTATATTTATGTTATGTAATCATCTTATGGAATTTATGGTTGAAGTCTAATTGATGGTAATTCTCGTTGGACGGTTAAAATTGATACCAATTATAGATGTGGATGACATTAAGACCTCCTATTGGATCAAGGTGTTACAATTAAGGCGCTTAAAGAATTGCAACCTACAACCAGACTGAAGGGGAGCTCCAACATCTAAATTCTATCTGCTTGAGCTTGCCTTGATCAACCTCTTTAACTAAGAGCCTGAAATAGACTTTTTTCAGCTTATAGCTTCCTTTAAATAAATAAACGGGATGGCTTCTACGCCTCCGTTTTGAAACGACTTATCAGGATAGCCTTTTTGAAGCAGTTTATCGGCATATTGGCATTTGGTTTATTCACAAAAGTACTCACGGTAGAGCCAAAAATCATAAACCACAGTCATAAATTGAAAAGAACTCACCCATTATTGTCAAATTAAAGTAGTTTCTCTGCATGCATTTTAGGACGTCATTGTTTATTGCCTTGAGAGAGAGGTTCATGGAACAAAACACTCATCTCGGCTTCTCATTTGCTTTAGAGTTTATGCAACCTTTTAGTGCATGGAAGGGCATAAAAGCACTAATCTTTACCAAATTCTGGCTTTAATATGTCTGCAATCCAAACACACTTATCTTGCCGGTTTCCAATTTTCTGTGAACATTACCGTATTTTTGAAGGGCTAACTAGTAACTCTAGAGGACAAGAACCTTTGTTTGCCATGTTTGACCAAAAGTTTAACAACAGATGGCAATCTGGCCAATAGCTGCCCTGAAATCCTGTGTCTTTGGCTGTTTGTATGACATGGTCCGATATAACTTCCCAAAATTTTACCACACACCAGGTTGGCATCCGTCTAGTCATGACCAGGTGTGGTGGTGCTCGAAAAGCCCTGATCCAGACATGAAATTTTGGCCAGTTCTAAACAGTTTTGGTCAATGATTTCTAACTTTCAAAAGTTAAAAACTATTTGAAATATGTTAATTTCTTAATGCAACTTTTTTCTTTTTCCTTTTTGCTTTATATTGTCCGTAGAGATATAACGATGTTTTTTTCCTCATTTTTCTTTATTTTTTTAATTGAATGTCTTAGAAAAAGCTAATAGCAACTATAATGTCAGTTGAACCAAAAGCCATCACAAAACACCGAATTGAATGGGCCTTTCTTGTATAGATTTCCAACAATAGAGCTTTTCAGTTGTCAGCATATGCATGCAGCTTCCTGTACTTGCCTATATAAAGCTCCAAGCTAGCTGTGGCTGAGGAGCAACTAGGGTTAGCAATTTCCCCTGCGGGGGCGAGGCCCCATGGGGAATTTACCCATCGGGGGCAGGGAGGGGTGGGCTATCTCCCCCACGGGGAACAGGTACCCGATAGGCTAGCGGGGCAGGGACGGGGACTCGGCAAAAATTCAAAAAGTATTTTTAAATAATAGATTATAGTTTTTAATATAAGATATTGTATCTTTTCTTGTATATTTAAACCAAAATTTGAATCTACATGTTAGAATATATATATTTTGAAGCTATATTGTAAAAATATACTTAAATATTATAAATTAATAAACAAAGTCATATTATTATTTTTATAAATAATTTACCTTATTTTTTAATCCTCCGGTATCTCCGTGAGGATCGGGTCCTACCGGGAATGAGGGTGGAGGGTGGATCCCCCGGTATGGCTGACAGGGCCAAAACAGGGTTAGACTAGCGTGGCTCGGGGCGGTGCCACGGGGCCTCCCAGACCCGCCCCGTTGCCACCCGTAAGCGACACAAAGTGTCGGACATATGCCTTACAGTTCGTTACGCTGGGCAAAAGCAGATGGGACTACTGAGAGAACATCTCAACAAGCAGCAGGCCGTCCCGTTTACGGTCACCGAAACAAAGGAAATGCAATTTTTGAAAAAACAAAAAGAAAACTAGTACAAGATTTAGATGTCAGTTTAGCTTCGTACTAGAGAGAAACTTGAGTTAATTCCTTCATTGTTAATATTTTTTGGTTTTATTAATTGTGTATCTATCCCTCTAATACTACTATCAATCAGTATTCAGTAAGGACATTTGGAGAGAAAGAAGGGTTCGAAACTTGGATGTCATCCAGTACACATTGAAGTAAAGATGATATAATGATACACTGATGTATTGCGACAGCCTAATAGACAACGATTTATGTATAGTACTCTTGTTACAATATTGCTTCTCACAATCGACGGTGATGTGATGTTACATTTATAAATGATGAAGAAAAAGCAAGGATGTGCCCGACAAATAAACAAAATTTTAGCAATACGTAGTAGTTAAAAAGAAAGGGAATATTCCCAACTTTGCTGTAAAGTCGTAGGCCTGAAAGGAAAAGGCTCATGAAAATATGGGAGTGCTCTAAAAAGGCAGGGTAATGAGTGGACAGAGTAGTAGAGATAGGCTTTGCTACTACAAACATCAAAAAAAGTGCAAGCTTCGCCCTATTCTATACCATTCTATAAGTCTCCGAGCCAAAACGTACCCATAACAACCATCTCACCTTCTTTTATCTGAATAACAATCAAGGCAATACCATTGGGGCCACATTTGATTTCTCGTATAGCACTCTTCAATCTAATAAAAAAAACTTGTGTTATTTTCCATTGTGTACTCTATGAATTTCATAATTGCTGAAGAAATTTGCCCATCATTGCAACCACAATGTCATAATGATGGAATCGGTACAGCACTGAAACCGTTCGCAAAGCAGCTGATAACATCAAATTAATTTTGATGAGACCTGTTGCTCGAATGGTACAATGGTACGCATATGTAGCTCTTTGCTCATTTCTTAATTTTCCAATTTGTATCGCAGGCGCAACATGTATAATCTCATCATATCAGATTCATCTACTCAGTCCACTTGCCATCGCCACCCTTACAAGATATATAGGCCTCAGATGCAATGTTCCATGCTGCACACCATACTAGAGAGAGGGAGAGAGAGAGAGAGAGAGAGAGAGAGATGAGCAATCATCATAGGTTCAGACTGTCCCATCTCATGCCAAACTCATGGTTCTACAAGCTGAGGGACATGAAGAAACCGAGACCAGCAAACCCAAGAAACACTACAGTTACAAGAGCCACCAAGAGATCATCAAGCCACTACTACCATGGAACAACCACTCCCAAGCCTCTTCCATTGTCGCCACATCAATCCTACTCCTACCTACAAACAAAGCAAATCGCACTAGAGAAGCTACACCTCTCCCCTCTCCATTTCAACCCAAAGGCAACAGGCATCCAAATCCCTAAAGATCATCATCATCACCATCATCACGCACCAACTTCGAGAAGAAGCGCCGTCGTCGCGGACGAGAACGAGTTTCAAGACTTGCAGCTACGCCCAATTCGCACTAGGCCGACGTCAATGGATTCAAGAAGCGTGCATAGCACGATCGCAAGCGGTACGTGCCCCAGCTCACCGAGGCTAAGGAGCAGAAGGTTAGATGTTCTCAGTGGTTGTAGGATCACTACTACGACTGCTAGTCGACGGAGAAGCGCCGCGAGGAGAAGCTTCGCCGTCGTGAAGGCGTCGACGGACCCATCCAGGGACTTCAGGGAGAGCATGGTGGAGATGATCGTCGAGAACGACATGCGCGCGCCGGAGGATTTGGAGGATCTCCTTGAGTGCTACTTGTCGTTGAACTCGAGGGAGTACCACGGGGTTATCACGGAGGTGTTTAGGGGAGTCTGGCTTGAGATTACTGATACTTGGATTGATCGAGCCGTAAATTAAGTGCCATTGGGTGTACATGCTTGTGAATTTACAAAGAATTGTCAGTGTCGTTTGAGTGTGTATGTCTGCAGTATACTAGTAATGTACATGTTATATGTGACAGCTGAATTAGAACAACATATAGTTTGCTTCTGCGTTGATCGATGTGTGTATGCACGGATTGATTAACTAATGGGAGATGCAACGCTAGATCTTTTCGAAATATATATCTAACGGTTTTGCTAATTCTTAGTTACATAAAATGTTTTTTATGTCTCAGTCACCTAACATTGCACATTACTAAACCTAAAATTGCAGAGTAATGTGCAATTTTACCATAACTTTACTGTAATTTTTTAATTCTATTTGTTTTTGTATTTATAGGGTTCATTTAGGTTTACTTTTTTGTCTAGGTAAGAAATTTTTTGTCTTTGTATTTTGTAGAGGTTTCCTAAACTTAAAATTATCTTTTGTCTAGGTTAGTATAATAACTTGTTCCTTTCTTTCTATTTCTCCTAGAGGTGAGGGGGTGAGTTATATCTAACTAGACGTGAGAGGAGTGATGAGAGTGGTTAGGTCTTCATCCATGATTGAGAAAAGTGACTGAAGTTTAACAAATTTTCAGTCACTTGAGGAATAGACAGCCGTTATATCTAACTATTGTTTTCACATAGTTTTCTGTTGTAATATATGTATCTATAAACAATTGGTGAGATTAAAGAGACCACTTTTGTTTTGAGAGACACTACTATAGAAAGAGTCATCACAGACGGTTCAAAACCGTCATCATAAATGGTTTTCAAACCGTCTGTGATAAGTTACAACACAGATAATTTTTCAATAAAACCGTCTATGATATATTAGATATCACAGACGGTTCTTAAACATAGCCGTATGTGATATCTGACATATCACAGACGAATAATACTTAAAACCGTTTGTGATATATCAGATATCACAAATGATTCTTAAACATAGCCGTCTGTGATATCTGATATATCATAGATGGCTAATACTTAAAACTGTATGTGATATAACAGATATCACAGATGACTAATACCACAAACTGTTTGTGATATCTTATATATATCAAATACGGTTAATATAAAAAAACTATCTATGATATATCATATATTATAGACAGTTTGTTGTTACAAACCGTCCGTGATAGCTATTTTAATAGCTAAATTATTTCCTTTTTTGGCTAGCCTCAAGAAATACTAGCCATACTCTCTAAAAACAAGCAAACAGATCACATATATACCACATGATAATCATTACACAAATCTCACAAATGAATTAAATAAGTGAATGAAGTACAATTGAATGAATTATTTGATTAAGCACAATTGAGTTATTACAGTTGTATCAAATATTTGAACATCTAATCATCATCACTGGGATGAAACTCTCCATTCTTGTTTATGACCTCCATCATCAAGAATTCGGAGAGCTGTCCTCGAACTTTGACGAGTTTGTCAAGATCGAATGTATTTTTTGTCAAATTCCACACACACACACACACACACACACACACACACACACACACACACACATATATATATATATATATATATATATATATATATATATGGGAACATATCTAGTGCTAACAGGCTTTTCAGTGCTAACATGCTAAAACTTCTCCAGAGCCATCCGATCTGCTCCGTACGGCTCGGATGCCCCAACTCACTTATGCAATCTTTCACAAAACCCCCTACCGTTCCCAATATTCTCCACCTCTCCTCTCGTGTTCCCTATCTGCATCATAGATTCCTTCACCTCCATCCTCTTTCTCTCTCCCAATCTCAGTTAGCCGCCGCCATCGCTTGATTCATCGCCACCGAAGACCGGTCTACTATGCAGCAGTTTCAAGATCGGTGGTGTGGCCTCTTAAGGTGCAATTTCAACTTTCAGTTTACACACTAAATTAATATGAGAAGATCTAAAAAAATTATAACATTTGCTATTCATTGTCTACTTAACTTCATGCCATGATTTATTCTTACGATAGAACACTTGGGGCAGAGCACAGAGAGTTAGTCCCCGATGCTACAAATCAAGAGTCTTACGATTGAACCTTCCTAGATTGAACACTTGCTGTTGAATACAAGTTTTGGGAACGGTAGGGGGTTTTGTGAAAGATTGCATAAGTGAGTTGGGGCATCTCACCTTCCTAGATCCGAGCCGTATGGAGCAGATCGGATGGCTCTGGAGAAGTTTTAGCATGTTAGCATTGAAAAGCCTGTTAGCACTAGATATGTTCCCTATATATATATATATATATATATATATATATATATATATATATATATATATATGTGTGTGTGTGTGTGTGTGTGTGTGTGTGTGTGTGTGTGTGTGTGTGTGTGTGTGTGTGTGTGTGTGTGTGTGTGTGTGTGTGTAGAGATGGCAATGGGTACCCGATACCCGAATACCCGACGGGTTTTACCCGATAAAGAGACGGGTATGGAAAATGTTATGTACCCATGGGTACGTTATTGGGCGAAATCCTCTACCCGCCGGGTAGGCGGGTGCGGGTGTGGGTATATACTACCCATACCCGCCTACCCGCGGGTAATAAATACCCGCATTAGACAACTAGACATCACACTCAAATGTTAATTTTATTATCTACTTGTTGTTGATTGTTTATTTGTTTGTCATATGTTGATATGGTCATGTCAAGTATGTTTATGTGATGTACTAATTTTGATCATTAGACGCTTTTGTGCTTGGCATGTATGATTAATGAATGTCTAAATTGATGATATTCTTATGTGTTGAACCGGGTATGCTTGCGGGTACGGGTTACCCGTCGGGTAGTAATACCCGCGCGGGTACGGGTACGGGTAAATTTTCCTACCCGCGTGCGGATACGGGTAACCCGACGATTAAATTTACACCTAGTGGGTACGGGTATGGAATGGCAATACCCGATGGGTATTTACCCGTTGCCATCTCTGTGTGTGTGTGTGTGTTTGTGTGTATGTATGTATGAAGCTCGTTCCATACTCCTAGGAGTATGTACTACCATACCTCCCAACCGTTAGATCAGCTTATAGATGTGTACTTGCTAAATAGAGATCTTTAAAATGGATACATCCATTAGTAGGCTTGATACGCCTGTAAACCAAATGATTTAATTAAGCTATTATTTTTTGGCTGCATGCACAACAAATATATATTTTTTGGGAATCCGTGCCTTCAAGATAGGTAAACCCCTTGGCCTCGTGTGTGACCTGGGTGCTTCTTGTTTCCTAGGGCCGTGGATAATATATCCCTCTCCCTGACTGCTTGGATGAAGCCTTTGAAAAATTCGGTAGTCAATGTTTGCTGCAAGAGACAATCATGTTATTTTAGACCCCATGAAGTTATGGACCTATTAACAACTAGATAGTTTAACATATATGTGTTGCAACACTTCCTCGTTTGTGGGGTTTTTGAAAGAGGTGATGTCCAAAGATGTGGTTAATGACCTCGCTCTTAACTAGTTCCGGGCGCGCTCGTTTGTAATCCCGGAAATGGTGGGGAGGTATTCGATCGGATTGCAACCTCGTCCTCCATCTTCCATTGCGAAATTTTACTCACATACCCGGTGGTGCCGAGTCCGTGGGGGTGAGTATTTTGTGCCTGGAAAGCCTTGTGCGCCGCACTTTCCTGTTGAAATTCGGTCATCATCTTCATTCTGTACTCAACCCAACCTTATATTCTTCGGTTCTGCACCGAAGTCTACAAATATCATATCCATGTTTCTCCACTAGGCAGAATCAGCAACATTTCTTATCATTCCATCTTTCTTATGCTCCTCCGAGTGCCAACGCGGCAATCTTGCATCCTTTCAGTTTGTAAATAAATGCTTCAAATGGGAAACTATAGGCAGATACCACAACACCTTAGCAGGAGATCCTTGCTTCACCTCGATGCCCTCGTAGTCATTCTTACGCTTATATCGGAATGCTTTGCACACCAAACAAACATGTAATTTTGCATACTCTTTACAATAAAGGATACAATCATTCGGACATACATATATTTTTTCTACTTATATTCCCAATGGACAAAGAACTCTCTTGGCTTGGAAGGTGATTCTCAGCACATTTCCCTCTAAAATGATGTTCACTAGGAAACCTAATAACGCCGTGAAACTCTTTTCGAACTAACCATTGCTTGCCTTTAATTTCAGCAATTCAAGAACAGATGACAACCTTGTCTATTGCGACTTGTAGTCTGGAACAAAGGTTTCTCCAAGTCCTCTATCAACCCTCGAATTTACCAAACTCTCTCACAATAGTTCCTTCTGCATCGCGTAACATCTAATTCAGATTGTCATCATGAGATCTATCCTCATCGAAAGTACAATCCACAACCGGCATATCGTTATCTCCATTGATGATATTATAACTACCTTGTTGTATAATCTTTTCTTCACCGTGACTGGTCCAACATGTATACCCCTTTTTGAAACCCTTTCGAATCAAGTGAGCTTTGATCTGCGTTAAGTGGTAAACATCTTCATATTATTGTAATCAATGCATGGACAGTATATATATTCTATCCCCTTCTTCAACATATCTTGCTCGACCACTCTTCTAAAAGCAAATATACCATTAATATACTCTTCACTTACACGGTTCTCAACGTGCATTCAGTTTCGATCCATCTACGCTACGCATATAACAAATTAGTGTCAAATTGAAGTAATATATATATAGCAAGAATATATTGAAGTAAATTATTCACATGTAAATTATAAGTAGCTAGCCACGTACTATTCTTGAAGCAATACATATATTAAGTAATAATATAATGAAGTAAACTATGAGTAGTGACCCATTCTTAAATTAGAGAAAACTACCAAAAAAAGCCAGCTAGATCTAAACCTAGCTATCATCTCTCTCTATTACGAGGCATATAGTTATAAGCAAATGCTAAACTCTAATCTCCAAGAACGAATTGATCTACAAGCGATATGCTTTGATCAAAGTCCCCAAGTCGGTTGCCTCCTTCAATGCAACACAATGAAGATAGATCTGTCAGGATCCCGATGGCTACGTATTTAATAACGCGGTATATCCCAGACACATCCAACCACAAACCGTCTGTAAAAGATAACTATCAGAAATGGTTCGTATTACTAACCGTCTGTGAACTATCACATACGGTTATTCGTAAGAACCGTATGTGATGACTGCTATTATCACAGACGGTTCATATAAATAACTATATGTGATAGTTTACATATGGTTATTAATATGAACCATCTATGATAGTTGTGTATCACAGACAGTACACGGTCACGCTTGTAAACCGTCTGTGATAATTACAGCACAAACGGTTCCCCATGAACCGTCTATGATGATACATCCAGTATAACTTGTTTTGTAGTAGTAGGCTAAAAATTCCCACAATGATCTTTAAATCACAAAAAGATAAATTCTCTTATTAATCAAGGGAAAAAGAAAAGAATCTCATACGTCTATTAGATAGCCCACTGTAAATTATAACGGTGAGGGTCCTTCCACAATAAAAGTCTACAAAGATATGGAACAACAAAAGAGAGGAGATAAAACTGCACTTCATTATACCCTTTCACACTACATTTTTTTTTTTTGACGTGTCATACACCTGGCTGAACGAGAACCAAAATTATACCTTTCACGGAACAATTTCATTTTGGCACATCATACCCCTGGCTGGAAGCAAATTGAATCGGAAAAGGCATGGAGGCACTTGCTTCCACAACATGCACAACAAAGTTTGTATGAACAGAACAAACCATTTTTTTTTCATCGAGGCTGGGATTAAGGTCGAACTAAGAGAGAGAAGTACCATCCATGTAATTGTTAATTCATTTTGAGAAGGGATACACATTTGAGGTTTGTACACCATACTTGCTAAAAATTTTAGATATATAATCCTAGATGATCCGATTTTTAAAAAACACGTGACAATTCTCCGTATCAAGACTCAAGAGTAAGGCCAATTGATTTTATTTATTTATTTATTAGAATCGCAGGACCAATTGCTTTGACTTGAGAGTGTTCCCAAATATACAATCTGTGCACAGAGGATGGTATGGACAAAATAAATGTCAATACCATGCATTAGTTTGATGCAAGATCAACAAAATACAACACGGAGCCGACCACAGTAGGTGAACGCACTGTCATACATTGCACGTCGTTATACAAGGATGTACTATGATTATGCACAGGCATGGCGATCGGATATCTATGTTGGCGGTATCAATACAGAGAATACTAGAAGTGATATGAAACAATCACATGGCTTCGGGTATCTGCCAGATCCCAAGCAATCGATAGAGTGGATGCATTGACCGCCAAAACCGCACACAATCTAGTACTGTGAATTTTGTCATCTTAGTTATGTTCTTGCAGTTGATCAACTTGAGAATAGCATCCATTTCTACGATCCATCCAGTGGAAAAGTGTTTACAGTGCTGTCATTCTGGGACGAATGAAATTGTTCGTCTTATCACACAGGATTACAGGAACCCCGTAGCACATGCTTCTTTCTGACTAAATTAGGGAAAGTGCAACTGAAAGCTACTACCTTCTTTGCACAATATTTGCCTAACTGCCTTTTACGCACAGAAAAGTTGAGACACAAATCTATTAATGAAATTGGACCATCATTACCCCAATGAAATTACATATTCCACTCAATACCTTTTGCAGCATGAATAGCATAGGTACAGGATGGAAAAGGTGCAACAAAAACAATTTGTTTACCAATATTGTACAACAAATACAATTTAATTCTCTAAATAGACAAATATTATGAAACAACCGTTTCGAATAAACTAGACACATATTGTTTAATGGAGGGATTACAGTACTTCGATATTCAATGATTTGCTAATCAATGACCCGGTTTCATGTCACAGTATCATCACACAGTAGCAGATGAATCCTTCTACATCACTAGCATCTAGAAGCCGCAGGGCACAGTAAAACGTCAGATTTCGCACTAGCTCACATTTTGCATTACCAAACCAATTACGTAATTGAGTGTTTTTTTTTGTTTCATTTACTACCGGTATTAATACAAACAACCACATTAAGTTCATTCCACGTCAGCAAAGAAAAAAACATCTTCTTGAGCTTGTGTGTACATATCACTTGTTTCTTAAAAACAATAGGGTAAAAGCAACTTCATATGTGTATATATGTACTATTCTAACCATAAAAAATGCTCTGATGGTTGTGAAAAACATAACAATGATTGGAAGATTTGACGGTGGTTTGAATATTGAAACTTTGCATCAATCTTGAGGAGCATTCGATGGTTAGGGTAATGCATGGACATTTATATACATATGGAAAGACCATTCTCAAAGAATAGTTATACTTTGCATTGAGTTTTCTTTGATTTTTCAAATGAACTTTTTAAAAGTTCATTTAGTTTCCCTATTAATTGAGAGAGTGAGAAAAGAGTCCTAACCGTTTATAAAATGGCTAACGGACCTACAATTGTACCTGTGTGGATCTTTTAGTAATTTGAACATAGATTATGTACCAATATATCATAGGATAGAGTGAATGACTTGTACTGTTCTACAGACTATAATTGTTAATTAAAAAGTTATAAACATATTAAGGGTATGTGAAGAACCATGTTAAGAATATTCCTGGTTCATGTGTGTTGAACAATTGGCAATCGTATCGAGTTGAAATTTGTATTTGTGAAAGTTTATGTTTTACCTCTCAGGCTTTTTGTCAGGAGCGGTCTGATCGGCTTAGGGTGGCGGTCAGATTAGTGCTGAAGTGGTGGTCAAACCGACTAGGTGGCCGTGGTCTGATCAACCGAGTGCGGTAGTACCAGACTTGGTTGGTGATCAGACCGGAGTTATGGTATGACCAGAGTCTAGTTAGCGTTAGCTATTTTCCAGAGAGGTGCTCGCTTGTGTGAGCGAAAAAATTAGGAGCGATCTGACCAGACATTGTGTGGCAGTTTGACCAAAGCTAGCCGAGTGGTTAGACCGGCATTGTGCCGCAGTATGACCGGCTCCTCTATTACCAGGGTTTGATTGGCGTGGTCCGACTAGCCTGGCAATGATGGTCAAACTGACTGTGTCTAAAATATCCAAGGGGTTTTGGATATTTGTGGGGTTTGTTCATTGGTTGAGTTGTGGAGTCTAAATCATTGTGTTCATGATACATGAAGCATGTTGGACTAACGTAGGTCAAGTTATGAAGAACTTATGCCCAAAAATAGTTTCTTAATCTTTGATGTGCAGGGTGCTTGGAGGTAGCCATAGTCGACGGCGCGGGAGACTAGGCTCAGGGCTGAGCTAAGGTGTGATCAAGAAAGTCGGGCGGGATAGTTAGGCTCAAGTGGGGCATAGGAGAAGACAAGGGGTGTTGATGGAAAAGTTCAAGCAACAGATCATCCAATGGTGCGGTCCATGCAAGTAAGCCATGGTCGGGGAGAACCGACATAGCAAGACTTACCAATGCGTGAGCCATTGGTGAACCTATACATTGCAAGTATGGGGATTGCTTGCAGTGGAGAAGATGAATATGGACTAGGCTCAAGGAAAAGGTGAGGTCCATGGTCAAGCCAAAGGTGTTTTGGCGGGGAAGGCAAAATACTGGAAGCAGCAATGATCAAAACCATGGTGCTTGGAGGGCGTTTGGAGAGCGGTTTAGGTCAAGGGGGTGCTGAGGAGACCAAGTGGATGGAAGCTTGCTACTTAGCGGATTTAGGCTTATATGCTTTGAGAAGCATGCATAAGTCATGTGTTAAGTGTAAAACCTAATGTGTGTAGGGTTAACGAGTTTCCTCGGTTGTGTTAATAGATAGTATCCATTAAGGTTAGGTGTGAACTAGTTTCCCTGTCTATTTGAGTGGGAGATGGTTGGAGGCATGTGGCTAACAAACCAACTCATCTATTTTCTAGGGTTTGTGAGAGACTTTCAAGGGAGAGAAGCTTTTGGGTGTGTGCTCTTGGTTAAAAGAGCTCAGTCCTTCCATGGTGGAGTGGATGTAAATCAAACACCTTACAATAGATCAACCTTATTCATCATCTATGGGTGTTCTTGATGTTATTGGTTTTGCTCTTATTTTGGTTGAAGTTTTTGCTCTCTCTCCTCTTTCCACTTGATTTTGCTAGTTCCAAGGATGTGTAAGAGATGGAAATGCCTCATGAGGATCATATGTCATCTATCTAGGGACTAGTTGTAGCAAGATCTTCTTGTGAAATCGTGATCTTAGGACTTTGGTTTTTGAATCTTTGTGTGTTCTAGCTAGCTCTGATATGTGGGAACCTATGTAGAGCCATCTTAGTCATCCTTAGCCCATGAGCAAGTCGTATGTCAAGTTTGTGAGTTTTGCCCAATTTGGTGCAACCTTACTTGTTTCAAGGAAAGGTTAAAACTTTAGCCAAGATCCATGCAATCCTTAGATTGATTAGATTCCTAATATCCTTGGCAATGTGTGTGAAAATTTTCAAGTTATTTGGACTTGTATTTTGGAGATTGCACCTTTTTGGGTTAGACTCGAGCTGTTTTTTAGTTCTGGAACAAGGGACAGTCAGATCGCATCCTGCTAGCAATTAGACCAGTGCTCACAGGCAGTCAAACCACCAATCGGTCATACCACTGAGTCCATAGTGGTCAGACCGGTTGCTAGGAGTTGAATTATGTTTTGCTTCTGTGTTTGCGTGAGCTCTTTCTTAGTGAGCTCATATGATCTTCCTAGCTTCCAGTGGCTAGTGGAGTGAAGGTTTTAAGAATACGATCTGGGGAGGTCAAATTTGAAAGCATCATTCACCCCCCACCCCCTACTCTGATTGCCATCTCGGGTTTTACATTATGTTTGGATCAAAGGAAAAAACATAAGAATTTTGGAGGAATTCATATTTCTCTGAGAAAATCCTATGTTGGGCATTTAGTTCAAAGAAAATGTCATGAGTTTCTTTGAAATTCCTATGAAATGATGTACTTTTATAGGAATTTTAGAGGAAAATAAGCATCCACTCATACCTTTTGGAAATGTTTATTCAAGTCTATGATAATCATGCCAATCAACAAAAATCGTGTGTTTTTCCTGTTGTCCAACCAAACAGCATTTCCTATATATTTCAATGTATCTAATTCCTATAAGATTTAACAAGATATGATATCTAATTTCTACATTTTCCTATTTATTTGTTTCTCAATTTTTGCATTCCAAAGAGACCCTAAATAGAAATATAAAATATTATTAGAATGAATACATTTCTAATCGTGCAATTACGCGGGCTGGTATGGTATGCTCATTAACACATGAGAACTCATGTTCCAAACAGACTCTTGAAAGTATCTAGGCCCCAAAAAATGATTTTGGTAAATAATGACAACAATGATTAAAGGAACTAACATGTTTATCGATATCATTAAAAGGTTTATTCCTAGAGTTTGATGACATCATGGAAAAGGTACGCAAAAGTGATCAAAGAGTGATGCAGATCAAGATAAAGCTCAAGGCAAAGATAAATTGTAATCTAAGGACCTCTTTATAGCATTTTACTAGTCTGGTATTTGGATGAAAAGACTGGGTTTGTAGAATAGTGTTGTACTATAAAGAGGGGTCATAACTAGTAGCTTGAAACTTAACTTATGCCACTTTTATCAATACAATGTTCATACATGCATTTGAAATTCAATTTGAAAAACCAGTATGACCGCACATCTTAAACGGTAATACCACTACTCGGCACTACCAGCCTTTACATACTGCTAGCTAATTTCTAGAGAGGTACTCTTTTGGCTTTCCTTCAAACGGTACTACCGTATTTGTTGCATGGTAGTACCATAGAACGATATGATTGCATGATTGGCGGTACTATCAAACTTCAATAGTACCGAAATTTACATGGTGGTAGCTAATTTATTTCCAGAGAGGTTTGTTTTAGAGCATTTTCTCTCCTCTAAAAATTGGAACTATCGCAGCTTGGGTGTGATACTACCACACGACTGGCACTACCGGGCCTTGTGAGGGTGGTACTACCAATATTTGAAGTAATAGCTAGTTTGTGCATTTAATGAACCACAAATATCCGTACCACCACGGGTACTACTATGCCTCAAGCGTGGTACTACCGCTCCTAACCGGTGGTCCCAATAACAATTGTGACTGACTCCTTATCCCTTGTTCTCCCAATTCACTATGATCCAATTAGCCATTCACTTCAAAACCACCAAGTCTCATGTTTGTCTCTCTTCTCTCTTCTTCCCAAAACCTCCAACCTCAAATCTTCAAGGGAACCATGGGATTGTTCAAAGTCCTACCATTCTCAAGTGCTTGGCAGCTTTTCACTTCCATTGCCTTAGGTAATCCTTACTAGAATCCTCTCTTTCCTCTTGGTTGCTACCTCTTTTAATTCTAAGGCTAAAAGTAAAATATACTTGATTCAATCAACTTTTTTTAGGCAAGATGATTGGAATTGGTATTTGGTGACATGTTATGTCTATTCCATGAATTTTCTCATGCCAAGTACCTACTAGATGCAAGTTTGATCAATGCACTAAGAATTCCCTGTGGGTGCGGTACTACCGCCCAAGGCAGTGTGGTATTACCGCCCACCGGTAGTACCAGTGTGCCAATTGCAATACTACCGCTCCTACAGAGAAAAGTTGAAATTATCATGCTTCTTACTCTAGTCCAATCCTACCATGTCCTGGTCCACTTTTCCTTGATTCAGCAATCATAGTAAGGACCAAATGCTTGGGGCACAAGAATGCCACATCCGAGGGAGAACCAAAAGATTGCTATGATCCTCAAGTGACTCCAATGGCTCCACTTTCCTCTCACCACATGGCAGCATCATGGAAATCAGCTTCAAGGGCAGCCAATGTTGCAAGATAGGACAGCAATTTAGAAATAGATTCCTTCTTGCAAGCCATGAGGGCAAGAGATAAAGGTCAATCTTCAAAGCAAGCTCAAGAACATGAATAAAAAGAAGAAAGTCACGATGAGGACGAGGATGAGGATTATTCTCAAGGGCACGATGAGGATAATGACGAGGAGGACATGGAGGAGGCCAAATATCCAAGGATCAACCTTATGCAAATCACAAGTGACAACTATGCTCTTCTTTACCACCCGATCAATTTGAGAAACCAGCAAATTCTACGGATCCGAGATTTCATACCCGGTTTCAACAAGTGCATGCCCAACTCTATAATCATCATCGGCAGTTCATGGACCACAAGTATGTGGATTGGCAAGACTTAAACTATCTTCACCGCTTTGCCGGCTTCTATGCCGCCAGTTTACAAGGCATTATGGTGCTCAAGTGCAACTACCAAGAGGACATAATAAGACAGATCTTTGCCACAATTTGTCTCTCCCCATATTTTGATTATTTGGTGTAGATGATGGGGACCTAAAGGGTGGAAGCAACTAAAGATGACTTTGAGCAAGCTGTGATGACCTACTCAAGCTCGTATGAAAAATTCTATTCTCATGGAGTGCTTCGAACCCTAGCATGGTGTACATTCTATGATGAGAATGGGAGGTGTACACCCGGGAAGCTTGCAGGTTTCTTCCTTTGCCGAGCTTGATCAACCGTGTCATCAACAACACCTTTCGAAAGAGTGGGAACTTTGCTACTATTTGTGGGCATGCATGAAGTATCACCGATTACATCATGCAAGGACACAAATTGATGAATAATTGACAATGTTGTTTATTGATGTTATTCAAGGCGTGTGGCATGTGCGTATTCATGTTGGTCAAGTTGGAAAGAAGTTGTGCCAAAAAAGATGTTACTTTAGTCTTTGCATATGCAAGGTAACTCAAAGACGATCGTGGTCTATGGCGAGGACCGGGAGATAGCTTGGTGCAAAGTCATGCTCCAGAGGGTCAATGATGCTAGAGGAGACGATCATGCTTGAGTTGGGGCATGTGGAGATCAAAGATAGATGATGCGTGTTAGAGCTACAAAGGTGTGGTTCAGAGGTTACGATACATGATAATTTAGTTTTGGAGTGTCCAAATTGGGTAGTGTGACAAAAGTTAAAAAAAAACACGTGTTATGTAAAGGTTTCGAGTTCCATATTTGTTGGAATTGAATAAAAACTCATTTGGGCCCAAGATTATTATAAATAGAGATGGGGTTTGGGGCTAACTCCAAGGGTTGAGAGACAAATTTTTATGTTAAAGTTTGAGAAGTGTCAGGAGGGCACTTTGTAGCCACAAACATGTGACCATGAAATTAATCTAGGGTTTGAGAGCAAGGTTCTCCGTGTCTATTTCAATCTCTACACAGAGATTTTTCTTTAGGCAGCATGCCTCGCTTTCATTGTCTCGAGCGTAGCTTCACATTCTCGATTCACACGCACAGGAAACACAGCGAGGCACATCTCAAGCAGTCTCGCTCGCCTCCAGCAACACAGGCATCATTTTGTCCTCGGTCCGCATGAGACGAGCCTTCTTTGGTCGGCTTGTTTTTCATGACGCACGGCCACAACAGCAACGCCAACCGTAAAGAAGAAATCAGCCAACTGCAGCGCCAACCGATCAAAAGTAACACCTCTGGTTTTTTTATTTGGTACAGTACCGAATAGTAGTTTGCTATAGTAACCATGAAAATTTTTTGCTGTCTCTTTTTGTTTTTCTATTTTGTTTTGGCAGGATGGACAATCAGGAGATAGTAGATTTGAAGAAAAAAAAAAGCTTTCACTACGAGTTACAATCATTCACCCCCTCTGATTGCTATCGACGATCCTGCACTTTAATTTCCAACTGTCCTACAGCCGATTAGTAGATATGAATGATGTCCTTTTTATTTTGGCAGTAATTGTGGTTTCATTTGTCATTACAAGAGTTGTGGTCTATATAGGCTTTTGGCTTTAGTTTATAAATAGTAATAGCTTATAGAGAGACACTTGTGAGTGATTTTAGTCGATATAAATGATGTCGTTGTAATGTGCACTATAATTGACTAGTAGACCCCGCCTCAAAAAATACTCCGTTTGAAAGCTAGATAATGTAAAAAAACCCATTTACTATAGAAAAGCGGCTTTTAAAAGTAAATATGAACAGAAAGACCGATTTGATGAGTTTGGGCAGAATTCTTGTGGGTGTGCAGCAGAACAGTAGGTCTGAACCAATGTGGTGGTATTAAATAATGATAAAATTATCATAATCACATTATGTAGCTACTATTTGTGTCTTTTTTTACTGGATTGATGTTAGGATTTAGGAGTATTTTTCTTTTCTTTTTTCTTTGACGGAGAAAATATATGATTTGAAGCTAATCCATGTCTTGTTTTTACTAATGAATAAGTCTTCATTTGCACCTTAGTTGAGACTGTATGCCATGCAAGAAACCTCATCAAGACGTGTTGAGCGTTAAATACTTGGCTAAGGAATTATGCTAATATTTTTTTTTATTTTGCAGGATGTCATTTCTATCACAGTTTTAGGCCCGCTTTGGACAGGTCCTCTCCATGATTCCTCTTTCATTACTGAAATGCTATGTTTGGCTACAGAATGGGGTGGGCATACACAAGCGAGTATGGTGTCACTAAGGAAAAACTTCTTGACACCATGATTCAGGAGAGCGACCCAAGGTTGCCTCCTGGATATATCTGACTTCAGGTATTTCTTGCAGTTCTGTATTAACTTATTCAGCAATCTGCGATGTACCATTGTCGACTTCACGGCAGAAATCTTCCAGCAGAGCTAATTTTTTATATTTGATTTCAGATTGCTAGCCGAGCAATAATTAACTCTCCACCACTCGGTACCCTCATCAATTCACTGCGGAAGGTATTTCACTTTTGTTTCCGTTGTATCAATGTTTGATTAACTGGTGATATCCTAGTGACTAGTGAGTACTGACCAGGGTACAATTGCATATGTAAAACTGACTTCTTTTCAGTTCTTATATAACATTATTGGTATTTTCCGAATAACCAGTGACCAAGTTCAATAATGTTTACTTAATCTTTTCATTTTTTAAAAATAATAAATGGGTTTGACTTTGCAAATCTGATCATACTCTGAATATGTGAGCATGAAGGGTATGCTGCTTGCAGATCTCATATAGGTGCCAATGTGCAATCAAGACCAACCGCCCCATCACTTCTCGCATTGAGGATGCACGGGAGCTGCACTTCGTTGACGTTGACGCGTTTGACACCGGTCGTGGTAAGGTATTCGTGCAAGAGGTCACGCTGGGATCCACAATATACGTTGGCAACATTGCACGACATAGGCCATGCCCTACACGATGGCGCATAGCTCATCCATGGCCGCAGGACATACCAGCTCGAAATCCTCATCAAGTGCGATCTATAAATTTCTGCAAAAGAGAGTGATGCATCATCAAATAGTAGAGGGATGGCAGCATCGAATTGAGAAGCCCCATAGACTCCTGAAGGAAGGGGATAACTACATGCCGAAGCCTGTGGTAATAGAGCTCCTAAATGCGTACCTTCGATGAGCTGGACAACTGTAACATGACGACGGGCAAGGTCACTGATGGTGGCATTGAGGTATAAAGTGAACCCAGACCTGGCCAAATAGGCCTAGATAACCTGCCAACCTGAGCCACAATACTGTTGATCTGGTCCAGACATGATATGGCACAAACAGTAAATGAACTATACTGGTCCGACCCAACCGGATATGACATGCTTAGACCGACACCTCGACACAATAAGCACAGTACCGTATCGAGCCATGACCCACCCCAGCATGACACACCATTTAACCCCCCCCCCCCCCAACCCTCCTAGGAAGCCAAGTTTGTTCAGAAGAAGAGTATATTAACTCTCATGTGGTAGTGTAATAAAATTGTTTGTAAATGGTAATAAAATTACTTGTGTTAGAGTTATTATACTCTTCTGAGCACGGACTGATAACTTAATAGTAAAATTACTTACAGTTTACAGTAAAATTACTTGTGTTGGCTGTAATATTACCTGCAACTGGTAGTAAAATCACCTATGGTTAACAGTAAAATTACTTATAACTGACAATAAAATTACTTGTAGCTTATAGTAAATTTAATTGTAGCATGTTAAGCTAAACGTGTCCAACCTGACTGAGCATGGCTCAACCTCTCTTCGTGTTGTGCTTCTTAGGTTAAAGAACAGACACGTGAATCGATACAACACCGTAATTCATTTAAGCCAGCCATATGGAGCCTAATGGGACCATATCCTATACAAACCCGTACCATGCCAGGCAACCATTTGGCCAGATCTGAGCGAACCTATCGTTGGGGGATGGAAAGTATGTGGGACCTGCTGCCAAGAAATCTCAGCCTTTGATGCAGTTGGGAACACGGATGGGAAAACCCCCGGAATAGGGAAGCCGCGCCGCAGAAGGGCAGTCACTAGAGAGTAGAGAATGCAAGGGCAGTACACCCCGAACAAAGCTGAGAACGCAAGCGGGGCAATAGCAAAATCGACAGGCATTGTGCATTAAACATCAGTCCACTTATGTGCAATGCACAGAAGGTCCAAGAGTGGAATAGGCCCATATTTATTGCATACAAAGATCCAGCACAGTGGAAAACCAAAGAGCAGATGAGTGTTGCCTATTCAGACATATCATGCAGCCGCATTTTCGTACACCTCTCCAGCGTATTTCCAGTTCATCACCTTCCAGATGTTGTTCAAGTAGTCTGGCCTGACATTCTTGTACTGCAACCAAAAACAATGAAGATTACTTAGCACTGGGAAAGGTCTTTCAATTTCCATTTACAGCACAAATAAGTTGGGTCCCACAAGAAAATTCACACTGAAACTGGAAGATATTATCACTTCAATGTTGTAGACCACCAAAATAATAGTTTAGTTTTACCTCATTGTTAAGGCGGAACTCACGAATTTTCAGCATTTTTGGCACATATGTTCACCAAAATGGTTGACATGCTGACAAGCGGCAATTGTTCTTTTGATTCTTTCCCATTTTGGGGCTACATGCATCGAAACCGACAAGACAGAACAGTGTAATCTTAAATAACACCCTTTGCAAAGTTCACCTTTTATATCTATGCATGTGACCCCCAATCTCCTAGAATCTAATTGATTTTTCTCAAACCTTATGGCCCGCACATAACCCATGAAACATAGTTCACTCCTATTCTGTTCGTCTTATTGACACCAAGAGCTCCACGGGAATTTCCTGTGAATTTTATAGGAATACTGCGATTCCTATAGGAATATTGAGAAATTACCATGTTCCAAATGGTTGGCAAGTTTTTAAGCACTAGCTTGATCATATAAACACTAACATAGACAGGAAGAACAATCTACCAAGTGATCTAAGTGCGATGTTATCGAATGTGAGAGACAGATTAAAGCATATCATTACCAATAGAGAGTAGTAATATCAGCATAAGGACAGCAAAATAAGGCAAGGACAGTAGCCTTCAGTTCCAATAACATGAGATTACCTGCAGGTAGTAAGCGTGCTCCCAGACATCAATCCCCAACAACGCAACCAAGTTTGCCCCTTTAGTCACCAGAGGGTCCTGCAAGGTCCAAGAAGTCAGTAATATGCACATAAAAACAATCCTCAAAGGTCAAATAGGAAAAGAAAAAGGGAAAAAAAATTGAACACAGAGAGAGAGAGACAGAGAGAGAGAGAGAATTTGCAGTGCAATAATCACATAAAGTTTTCAGATGCCAATAAAAATGTATTTATTAAAGTAGGATGCAGAAGAAACTGTAATTTGCCTCACATAGTTGAGCTAAAAATGAACTATCAGAATAGCACACCATTTGTATGTTCACAGCAGCTATGTCCAGAATTCTAGGGGAAAAAACAAACAACATTCACAGATGGCATATGAATTGCAGAGCAGTAACAAGATGTTTAGCAGCCAGTGCAGCTTATTTGCCTCATAAGAAGTCTTAATTATTCATCAAACTAAAGCTTGGTACCCTCGATTTTAACTCAGCAAAACCATTGCAGGTGACTGCTGAACTAGGCACTATTTTTGTAGTATTGTTAACTACAGAAGCATCACATGATGGAATCTATAAGCATTTGGTTGACATCCCTGTTTGTCACAGCAACATCAGAAATGAACCCAAAATTCAGTTTCCATGGCTTGTGTACTGATTTCATTGAATATGTTCCTAGTAAGTTTTTCTCTAGTGACCAAGTAATCTATCAATTTGACAATATCCCCATCTCTTAATCCATGCTTAGTTGCTTATGAATGGACGGTTCAATCACTCTTTAAGCAAACATTGGCAGCATAACAAAAAAAATAGCAGCAATCAATTGAAATGAAAATTAGTGAAGATTGATTGCATAGGTGTCATGTAGGAACCCTATGATCTGATAAGGACGAGAACTTTCACCTGATTAGCTGTGGTTTCAACTGAAAGCTTTTTTGCCTCTTTATCCAAAGCAAGCCACTGCATAACATAAAAGTAAAAATTAACAAAACACACCTTCACTGGATAAAACAATGTATAATGTACGTACCACCCATCCAGATCCTTGTAAAGCAGCACCCTCTGCATTCATCTTCTTTACAAGTGCTTCAAAAGAACCAAAATCCTCATCAATGGCCCAGCCAAGTTTCCCATGAGGTGGCTCACCACCACCCTCCTGTAATATTACCAAACATGCTCATTGTTTGCAATGATGGAAGCCCCAAGGCAAAAAGGAACGAAACAGTGCTGGATGGTATTAAGATACTTACGCTAATAGGCTTGAGATTCTTCCAGAAGATTGAATGGTTGACATGACCTGCAACATGGTAACTCAACTACATTACCAAATATAACATGTAAGCCTAGAGGAACATTAAAATAACAATCTCAAACCAATGAATTTATTCTAGAAGATTATTTTACAAATCAATAGGTTCAACATGTCATGTTCTCACAAACTGCGCTTTTCTTCACACAGCGTTCTTGATGTTCCTAAAAGCTTGTGATTCGGACAGCTTAAAACTAAGTCATAAACCAGGATGAAATCATTCTAATACTGAGGGTGTTATTATTTCTACGTATAAAATCACTCCTCATCAATCAGAAGCATGTGAGATGTGACTTATCTGGACCATCCTAATAACATACCTCCTAATTCAGTTTCACGAAAATCCTAATATCATAGTATTAACCCAAAATCATAAATTAATAATTAAATAAGCAGAGCAGAGTCCAATAACACTTACACTTCCTATCTCAGTAGCTAAGGATGCATGCATAACTATAATTTAGCATTGTACAAAGGAAGGTGCTTCTATACTTGTCTCAACAGTGATTAGCACTATTTTTAAAGTACTATAAATGGTAGATAAAAGTTACCTCTTCATGTACTTTAAGATTAGTGCTATTATTGTTAGAGAGGAAAACATAGAATTATAGAAACACTTCTCACCATGAGTATAAAAAAATCAAGCTCAAAAGTATTAATCGAGTCCATGAAGTACCACAAGGACCTAATCCCAAATCCAGATCAAATCCCAAACTTATTGATACATACACATCAGATTAAAGAATATTTGGCTTAATGATACATACACATCAGATTAAAGAATATTTGGAAACTGGCACCTTTCACATGAATTCAACCATAAGACACCAGCTGACTTATTATCACCCTAGTTTTTAACAAAGCAACAGTAAACCTATGGGTACGATGCTTGAGGTTAAAAAGGATTTCAAAGAGACACAGAGATAGACAGAGAGAGAGAACCAGTTATATATCCCAAAAGTATTTTTTTATAAAGAACAGCAACTCACAATACCAACTCATAATCCTAAATTTGTAGCTTCCTAATGGCAGGTAAAACGACCACAATAATTCATAGAAACACTGGGCCCAAGCCCTGGTCCCATCTTTCATTAAGAAAAAGAAAAGAAAGTGAAGTACAATAAGTCAATAATACATTCAAGCAACCCTTACAATTTAGAGAACGAGCCCCCTTGTTTTCAGCGCCTAACACCACCCTGTTTTACACTCGACATTCAAAACAGAGAAAAATATAGCAAGGGCCAAGAGAACCATTTCGAGCAAAACGCACTATATCAGCAGCTCATAGATTTATCTTGATATTGTACAATTTACCACTAAAACATCATGTCATATCAACATAAAGCTTACAACAATAGCTCAACTTCTGTAGGTACACCATGCAAGATGTAAACTTGAGCGAAGACAATGGACTTAATATTCCACTTGTCACATATAGTTACACCACAAAAGAGTAGAAGCTGCAATCATATCTAACTCAAAGCTACCTTTACAACTCTAGCCCAGCAAGATGCCCACAAGCCCGAGGCCAGTAATCAAGGTTAAATATGCTGCAATATAACAAGCAGAATGGACCCTTGGCCTCTTGCTCTACAAGCATCCCAGTGTATCACTGTATCGCCAATTCACATACGCACCATGAAGTACAAAACCTTTAAAGCCTAGCCAATCCTAAAATCCAGCACAGTTCACAATGTTGCACTGCTAGGGACATCCCATCTAACTAGTATATGTATGAACATTCACAAAAATAAGCCTTCCAAGTTGCAAATTGCAACCAAGTCAGAAGAATTCCCGCACATCCTCAAGAACCCAACCAAATTACAAGATTTTTATGTTGATCACTACACAGCGAATGGTACTAACATACCATCATAACTAGTTAAGTACTTGCGGTTAAGCACCTCATAGGCAAGAAGTCCTTAGAAGCACAGCGAAGTAAACACCAATTAAACCAATAACAATCCAGAAAACTGATTACGGATGAAAGGAACAAAAACTTCTGGAAATTTTGCAATAAAAAACACCCCACTTCAACAGAACCACTTGAGATAACACGAAATAGCACCATATATAGCCCAATCAAAGAAATTTCTCCACAATGCATCCAAATCGCGGCATATCGGACCACTAGAGCGCAATTGAACCTAAAATCACGGCCCACAACAAAACCCCAACCCCCTAAATCCCTAGAAATGGTAGGATCCTAAAACCCCCAACCGAATCCGATACTCCACTTGGGAGCACAACACACACCTCTCCCACATAGATTACTCCAGATCAGTAGCAACAACGCACTAATCCCTAAAATTGTCCCCACCCGCATCGCCCCATACTATCGATCGGCGCATCCGAAACCAAACGAAAAGCCCTACACAAGCAGGGTAGGCCTATGAGATAGGGCCCTCACCGCCGCCGTTGAACTTGATGGCGCTCTGGAGCTGGACGACGGCGGTCGCGTCGCCCTTGGAGACGGCGGCATCGAGCTGCTCGAGCGCCTTGTTGTAGTTGGCGACGTAGGTGGCGTGGTGCTTCTGGTGGTGCAGGCGCATGATCTCGCCGGAGATGGCCGGCTCCAGCGCGCCGTAGTCGTACGGGAGGTCGGGGAGCGTGGACGTCGCCACCCCCCTCGCCGCCGCCAGCGGCCGGGCGCCGCCAAGCGCCAGGTTTAGGGTTTTCCTCGAGGCCAAAGTGCGGAGCGCCATGGCTGCGCGTGAGGAATCCGTGTGTGCGTGGGCGCGCGCGTGTAGACGATGGGAGGGGCAGGTTGTGTATATTATAGAGCGGTGGGTGCTTGGAAGCTTTCGTGCCATCTGCGTTAAGATTCGTGCAGATGGACGCATGCGTGCCATTGCTAATGCGCGGGGGGAACATCCAGACAGGCTTATCATCATCTCTACATGCTATGCCCGTCGTTTTGACTTCAACTTCTGATTTATTTTTCGCTATTTATAAATTTCATTTTTTTTTAAATTTTTAGTTTTTTTAGCTTTTTTGCTGGTTCTTTTTTCCGGTATTTGTTTACATTATACGTGATGGGCTAATATGTTTTTTCTATTTTTAAATTTTTTTAAATTTAATTATGCTAAATAAGCATCTGTCAGCTACAATGCTTTTTAGTTATCTACAGTACTTTTCAACCATAAGCCAAAAAACCATATTGATCACAGCCTAATCACGCAAACTAGTAATGCCCCTCACACGTCACCGGAAATTAACCCTCAAAATTGACCGGATTTTCTTTCTGGCCTCAACAGAAGGGCACAGGACGCCAAAAAAATGTGCTCTGCTGCGTGTTGCCCTTGGATTTGCTTATCTCATCTCTTAGCTAACTGCCTACAAATCATGTTGCCACGCAAGAACATGCATCGTCGAAGGCTGATGCATTAGGGATTTAGGATTATGTCAGTAGCTCGGTAGAAATTTCCAAGTTCAGATGCCGTTTGGTTGGGCTAAAATAAACTGGTTTATAGTTGAAATTACATTATAGCTGACTAAAATTATACTGTAACTAATTGTTACTTATTTGACGTAACTAAATAAATACGGAAAAAAAGAATCAACAAAAAGCTCAAAAAAACTAAAAATAAAAAAAGATAAAATTTAGAAATAGTGAAGATTAAGTTAGAAATCAGAAACTTAAACCGGAATAAATGGAGACTCAAACTGGCTGGCTTGGTACATTCCTCCCCAAAACGGCTCTGTGATCGCTGGTCTTATCCTAGCTAGCAAAACCGCGGGCGCTGCTCCAGCTCAGCAGCTTGCGTTCCAAATCAGTCTGCGCTTGTAGAGCAAGAGCGCAGTGGACTCGGAAGGGAAGAAACTGCGGATACAATGTATGGAGTCAATGCTGAATCGAGCTAGGAAGCGCGACGAACTAGGTTTCAGAAAACAATGGGCAGCCAACGCCTCCGCGCAAGCTAGCCAATTGCGCACAGAGCGACCAAACTCCAAAGACAAACCGAGCAACCCCCACACAAATCAGGGGCGGAGGGAGAGGGTGCTGGACTACTACGTTCCTTCGATTTCTATATACTTATATTTGTATTAGTACTATTTATTTATTCTATTAAATATAATTATATTATATAGCTTATTTGGCCCTCTGTAATCTGAACTTCTGGATAACGCCCTGCACACAATGTTGCTTTTCACCCGTGTTCTTCGGCTCTTCGTGTCCCCATCCTTTTGCGGCTTTTTATTTCGTGATGCGCCACATCTTTGTCCGTTGCTGACGATGGCTGCAACTGGCAAGAGAATCAATCAGATTAAAGATCATCGGGTCTTATATCCTAGCTTATTAATTATTATAATTTGAAGAGGTGAGCTACAAGGACACCTAGATGATTCCTTACTGAATTAAGATTCCTACTTTTTATTTAGAGTAAAGCTAGAAGAGATTATATAAAAACATAAGACGTGGCTATAGGATCTCAAGCCACAAATCAACTCATCCAAAGTAAGAAATACACAAGAGATTAGAGGTTAGATTATTTTTTTAGCACTAAATTCTTGTATAGTATAAAAATGCGAGGGACCTAAAAGATTCGAAAGGAGTACAAAGAAGCGACAATACCTTATACTCTTTTGATGTTATGTTTAACGAGTTTGCAGTTGTTTCAGCGCTGTTATTTCAGCTCTTTCTACAATATTCATCTACTTTGTTCTTAATACCGTGTATGCTCATGTCATATCTCATAAACTCTGATCCAATCTAGAGACCGTTGCACATAATGAGGAATATTAGAGTATAACAAAAATCATAGGAGAGCATGAACTATTCTCATGAATGGGTAAACACTAGAATAGTTCACTATTCTGAAGTGTGAAAATGAGACTGGAATGTGCTGTCGGGTACAAGCTATTTTGCTAAGGCCTCCTTTGGAACACCGGAACTCTCTTGCAGGAATTGAATCTGTTTTCTGCTCCAAACAGGACTTTCTTATCTTTTTCTGTCAACGCAGCTAGCTCAACTGGAGCAGGTAGATATCTATGCTTCTGAAACTTGTACACAAAACAAGTTGGGCCTCCTGAATGAACAGCTGCAGTGTAACATACAATATTTGTCTACCAAGGGCACTGCGCTTGCAGGTAGATGCTATGCAAGAGCAAGTACACACACACTGCTCCTCTAAGCCATAATACTATAAATTTCTGCCATCTGAAAATTGTAAGCATCAAGTCTACTGTTGGACTTCTGGTGGATGCACTACATCTGATGGAGTTTTTTCAAGACTCAAGACTCAGACGCATGTACAAACATCTAGGGGATTTTTATCCGCCATGAACGAAGAAGATACCTTTATACTTGATTTATGAATTACATTTCCTTTTTCTTTCCTGCCGAAAGTATTGTGTGAATTTACATATTTTAGTGAGAACCTACTGAGAGGATCCAGGAAGAGGTGGGGTCCTCAGAAGCTGTTGCAATAGGCGAGCCGCAAGACGCTGTGTAACACCTCCTGCAACCCGTGAACCCAGAACACGGGCTTCTGGTTCTTGTAGCACCTGAATACCAAAAGTAATCTATAGTATCAGTTACAGCTCAGAAGCTGTTTTAAGTACATAATAAGAAATGAAGATGCAGTCTACCTGTAAAATTGGTTGCAAAAGGCTTGGATCAAAGCTATCAGAGGCTCTCAAAAGACCCCATATTCTGAAAACCCTGTCTCGGAGCTCAATCATTTGTACGCGTTCAACCTCACTAATCTTAAAGGGTCCGGCTGGACTGCCATTGGAAATTAATGGCTTCAAAAATTCTGGAGCTGCATTGTACGAATCAATAAGTGTTCCAAAAGTGATGGCTTCTGTAACACGAACTGCTTCTTTCACAACTAGAACTCGCAATTCCTCCCCATCAGGACCAAGTAGAAGCTTTAGAACAGGTTGTAAAGCATCTTTGGCTACAAACTCTCTATCTTGGCGCCCTTGAACGAGAAGATTTTCAAGCCTATTCCATCTGTAGCAAAGCAAAAGGTCAAGCAATACTATCATGAAACAATAAGAGCAGTTGCCAGTCAAAAGCTGCATAATCTATTTTGAGCAGGACAAGTACTTGCCTGAATTTGCCATCCTTGAATAGAAGCTCAATCAGAGCATCTCTGAGATATGGATTGGGATCAGTGAGTAGCCTTTTAGCAAAGTAAGGATATGAGGCAGCAAGCACCTTAAAATTGGGGTCAGCATAGAGTGCCAGACCTTCCAGTACAGTGAGGGATCGCAGTATCAACGCATAGTAGGCCGGTACTAGATTTGAACAGAGAAGAAGAGTTGTCTCACTATCTCAGCAAAAGTAAGATGTAATAATTAATACCTAAACAAAACAAAACTTACCATTGAATGGGTACTGATAAAGAACAGCGCCTAAGCCATCAACAATGGTTTTGAAGTTTAGCTCACTTACTGTTGAGTTCAACGCATCATCAAAGAAATTCTTGAGAGCAGGCACAATTGGGGAAACATCCACATCAGGTTCCAAAAAATCGAGTGCATAATAATCACGAGCCATCGCTTCATAGTCCCTATTGACCATGTGGACAACATGACCTATGATGGCTACTCTTGCCTCCTCTGGGGTTTCACTCATCATGCCAAAATCAAGAAAAGCAAGCTTCCCCTCAGGTGTTGCCAAAATATTACCAGGATGAGGGTCAGCGTGAAAGTAACCGTACTCTAGGAGCTGCCTTAAGCTACACTGGATACCAATGTTCACCAAATTCAGAACCTTCAAACCTTGCTTTTCAATGGCTGCTTGCTGATTTAGTTTTACGCCCTCAATCCATTCCATTGTCAGAACCTTTGCACTTGTGTAATCCCAAAATATATCAGGCACCAATACGTCTTGCTTGTCAGCATACAACTTTTTAAACCTTCGTGCATTTTGGCCTTCCTGCATTCATTATTGTTACTACCATTCAATTATCAATAAAAGCATACAGACAAACTAAGGAGAAATAACAGCTCTTAATTCTAATGATTAAGCAACCAAGGATGTCTTTTTGCCTCTGAATTTCATGTTACTTATTCTGTTAAGGATTCACACAAGTGCAGTGTGTATGTAGACTACACATATGGAAAACACAATCTATGCAAAGACAAAGTACCTGGACATAATTAAGCTCTTGGTAAACTCTTCGAGCAAATTCATCCATCAGTGCAACAACATCACTGGATATAAAGTCGACATACTTATTTATTAGAAAGCCAAGGCCCCTCAGTAGATAAAAATCAAGCCCTATAGCATCCTCAATACCAGGTCTTTGCACCTTGACAGCAACCAGCTTCCCAGAGTATTTCAACCGTGCCTTATAAACTTGACCTAAACTGGCGGCTGCAATTGGGGAAGGTGATATTGCTGAGTAGATTGAATCAAGAGGAAAGCCAAGCTCCCTCTCGATACATGCAAATGCCTCTTCATCTGGAAACGTGGGAAGCGAATCCTGCAAGACAGCTACGTGTCAACCATTTGAGAGACCTTAAATCAGTAATAGAAGTAATTCCCCAAGTTTATATCAGGAAACATCCTCAATTGGTAAACTCTAGCTGATGCCATTGGCTCCTTCCGATGCAACAACCATTTTTGTAAGCCGTCCACCCTTTTCAAAGCAATACGGATTGCATAACGGGAGGAACATCTAGCATGGTTTTTGAATGAATCACCATTGAATAAACATGCAATTAAGTCTAGTGAGTAGTGACGCTCCATTCTTGAACAAGAACATGTCTCATTGGCCTAATCTTGATATAGCATCCTACTGTCTTCAAAATAACTTGTCCAGTACGTTCGAAACACTAACAAGCATTTTATATCGTGAGCACATGAGGCAAGAAAGAACGTCCACCTGCAGCTCGGAGAGCTCCTCGAGGTACTCGGGAGGGCAGAGGTCGGGCCGCGTGGACAGTCCCTGCCCGATCTTGACGAACGTCGGGCCGAGTCTTGTCAGTATGGTCCGCAGCTCCACCGCCCTAGCGCGCCTCATCGCCGAGGACTCCCCCCTCCGCTCGTCCAGCAGCAGCTTCAGCCCAAACGCCCCCAGCTTGGACACCACCTCCGCCGCTCTCAGCACCACCTAATCAACCAAACACCAGCAATCCACACCGCACAAGTCAAAATTCGAGCACCTCAGTTGCTGAGAGCAGCTAGCTTAAGACTAGGTTTTAGTTTGGGGGCGCGCCTTGAAGGGGCGGGAGCCGTAGCGGGAGGCGAGTAGGTCGGGGCTGAAGACGGTGGCGTTGGCGGCGCGGGCCATGGCACGGGCCTCGGCCTGCAGCTCCTCCGCACGGTCCCGGGCGAAGGAGGCCGCGGGGGGAGGGGAGGCGGCAGTAGCAGCGGGCGGGGAGGGACGGGGGGAGAGCTGGATGGAGAGGTCGGGGGACGGGGGCGCGGCAGTGGAGGCGGCGCGGAGTTGGGAGGGGCGGCGGCGGCGGCGCGGCACGGAGGGGAGGGAGAAGGAGACAGCGGCCGCCGCCGCCGCCGCCGACGCTGAGGTGGTGGCCGCCATGTGTGCGAGGTAGGGAGGACGAGCCTGCGCGTGGAGGGCTCCGAGCCCTTATTACATTTTGGTGGGTGGCTGAGCGGTGGGTTGGTTTTCCGGAGATTTGATCTGCGCCACAGAGAGGCCGAGGAGACGGCAGCGTCCACGGCACTAACAGCGGCAGCAGCCCTGGACTCTGGGAACCGCCGAAGTGGACGGTTACCTAAGGCACTGTAGCAATGGAGTTTCCACCGTCTTCTCCATGTGTTTCCTAAGTTTATGCAATCGAAATGGTTTGATACAAGTAATTCGAGTATCCAATTTGGATATGGCTGATTTTGAATTCTGGAAAAGAAAATCGTACCTGTGCTATTGTAGATGTCCTATTGAACTTACTCTACTTATATGTAGAGTTTTGTTCCATATCGAAAGTAACAAAGATGAGAAAATTACGACAAATGATTAATAAAAGGAAAAGAAAAGGGATAAATGTTACCGTTGTGTAGCAATTTTTTTCTTTAGTATACTTTGAGCTTGAAGTTCAAAATTTAAAGGAAGATACGACACATTGTAGGCTACATCGAGAATTTTAGAAATTTTTTGTGTTAATCTGATGCCTAAATCAAAACATTTTACACTTCTACGGTAAATTATGTTTGTGCACTAGATATCTCTCTTATTAAAACTAAGTCCAACATTGTTCTTTTTCCAAATCTGTTTAAAACATAATCATTCTATAACAACTCAAAAAAAGCATTTTCCCTTTTCGTACTTCTTTCCTCTCCTCTTATTTTGAAATCTCAAGTCCTAAACCCCGTTGAAGGTTAGAAGGTATGTGTAGGATAGCAACACTTGGACACGTGGTGGCCGCAACATTTGATTCGTTGACTTCTCCCTGGGATCTTTTGTGGGAAAGAAAACTACTATGAATTTGTCCCCGCTCGTTCCGCTGCAGTTCGTGTGCTTGGTGCGATCGTAGCCGTCCAATCCTTCTCGTGATGTGAGCTGTTCCTTCATAAAGATCGATGAGATCACAAAGGAATGGAAATATGGAATAACGTGTTGTCTATTCATACATGGTACATGGCACTCCACTGTTGACAGAAGATTTGCTCAAATTGCTAACCTGGCAACTTGGCTCCTTCAGGGAGCTCAGTTTCAGTTTCACACGCTTCCGTTGTCCAGAGCTCCCTCGCTATAACACTTGTCTGCCCACTTGCATTGTACTCTCTTATGTAGCCTAACCAACAAACAATCTAGTCCTTTTGATAAGGCTAGCTATGCCGACCTTTGAAAGGAAAAAAGCTAGTTGTGCTGTGGCACGAAAATAACATAATATGAACATGATTTTGTACTAAATATTGGGTAATTTTTCCATTAATCAGCTGCCGGGGGGACCTGTGCGCCTTCCCTCGCTACGGCTCTTTGAGGTACCGCCCCTCGAGGTGACGACAAACCAACAGTGTGTGCAGCGAGGCAGTGGCGGTGTCGTTGATCATGAGATTGGTGTCAGACGAGGGGGGATGATAGCAAATGTTGTTGGAAGAGGCGGGGTACCGACCTAGGGATAGTTCGCAGCAGGGAAAAATCTATGAGTCAAAACATATCAAAGGTCAGCGATGCGGTTGGTAACGTTTCGATCGAAAATTTTGAAATGAATTTTTTTATTTTTTTGAATTTTTTAAATAAATTTTGATAATCAGAAATTTTTTACTCGGTATAAAATTTTACCCGTGCCTATCGATAAAGCCAGTAACCGGCGGTTGTTGACGAAATTTCACTGATAACATTTTCCCTGGTTTGTAGCAGTAGCAAGAGGGTGATGGTGGAAGAGGTGGGTGGTGATGCTATGGGGCCTGGGACTCCACCAGTTTCAACTCTCAAGACAATTAAATAATCTCAAATGTGTTATCTTTGTGGAACAATAGAGATATGTGATACCTATATCTCTAAAGATAATTTTGCATTCTCGCCTTTTTTATAATTTGCATATTCTATTTCAACTCTCAATAAAATTAAATAATCTCAAATATGTTTTACCTTTGTGGAACAATAGAGATATGTGATACCTATATCTCTAACGATAATTTTGCATTTTTCGCCTTTTTATGATTTGCATATTCTGTTTCAACCGAACACCCTAAATCCATTTCTTGCTGGTTAACTCTAACGTAAAACTAGTAGGGTCAACCTACAGCCACAGTAAATAAGTAACACTACTTCTGAAATTTGGGTGGCCCTGGAATCCATAAAATTTGTAAATCACACGTAGGACCGGCAATGGCAATATAGGAGGGATGAATAATGCCTTCTTCAAATCTTCCCTTAAGTATCGAGAAATCTTTTACTCTAGAGCTAGAGTGCTAAAAAAAATTAGATTTGATAGCCTAAATCCAAACCACAACTAAAATAGCAAAAGTTCACAAGATTCGTCACCTAACTGGTATAATAGCCATTGGAGGTGCAGTTTGACCGATGGGCAGTCTGACTGGCTAAAAACCGCCGGTTGACCAATGGTTAGTCTGACCAGACCTAGGAACGGTCTGACCGCTCCCCTGTTCTCAGAACAAAAAATCAACCCGGGCCAAAACCACTTTTGGTGCAAACTTCAAAATCCAAGATTAAATGAAGTGAAACTTGGCACACACCTTGCTAAGGGTATCAGAAACATGTTCCATTCAACGATTGCATGTATCTTAGCCAAAGTTCCAACATATTTTCTCAAAACATGTAAGGTTGCACCAAAACTGGCAAATCTCAAACACTTTAGAAACAAATTGCACATGAGTTAAGGACAACCAGATAGCTCTAGACGAGTTTCCATATGTCACAACAGGCAAAAACATCCAAAACATCGAAGCCAAAACCCTTGGATCAAGATTCCTCAAGAAAGACTCCAAATCAAGCAATCCACAAAATACGGGTTTTATACTCACATTTAACTCATGCATGCTTTTCAAAGCACATGAGCACAAACCCGCTAAGTCTTTAGCCTTTAATTCACTTGATCTTCTAAGCATTTTCTTGACCTAAACCGTTTTCCCAAGCGCTGTAGTTTTAATCCAACGAAGTGTGCGACATGTGGTGGTGACTTCATGATTGTGATGACTAATTAATTTTTTGTTTAGAGAGAGTTGCGAAGTTTGAGTTTGGTTTCTTAGAGTTTGTAATTTTTCCAGCTACATTCTGCTGCTGGCAGTATGACTAACATTGGGTCGGCGGTCATACCGGCCCAATGCCCGTTAGACCAGTGGTAGAGCGGAGGTCAGACCTGCTGCAATAGCATCGAACTTGAATGGCGGTCGGACCAGGGTTGCGGTACTAGTTAGCGTAGCTATTTTTTAGAGAACGTGGTTTTGGATGACGTGCTTGGGGAAGTGATAGTATGACCGCCCTTGGGTTGGTGGTCATGCTGGCTAAATCCTAGCGGTCTGACAGCATGGGTGTTGGAATCAGGCTGCTCCCCTATTACCGAGGAGGTAACTGGGCCAGTCAGACCGGCTAATGACAGATGATATGACCATCTTGGGTTGTGCGGTCAGACTGGTTGCTGGTGGCCAGAGCACAGGGAGGTGTTCTTCACTGTTTTAAGTGGTGTCTTTGTGCCGAGTGTGCACACATGTATTTAAGGTCTGGTCTTAGGGGTTAGGATCAGTGGTATAGGTGCATACATATTGCATGATGCACTTATAAATTAACGCGGGTCAAATTGCAAAGAACCTGTGCCCGAAAATGGTCGCTTGGTCTATTGTTGTGTAGGTGGCTTAGAGACAACTATGGTCAATGGCGGGGAGACAGAGACTAGGTTGGGGGATAACTAAGGTCCAGAACGATCGTGGATACTGTGTGGGATATTTGAGCTCAAGTAAGGCACACAATAGATAAAGACCATGAAAGGTGAAGTTTGAGCAAAGACCGTGTTGCATTGAAGATGCACGTCATGCTTTGTGGTGGTGCTTCTGAGATTGAAGTTTTGGAGGTAAGTATTCTTTTATTAATTGGATATATTGATGGTTTTGTCTCGTGCAGTACTATGTGACGGTTTGCTTGTTGTTGTTGGTTGTAGGACTCCAGAGCAAAGTTATGGTTAGGCGAACTGTACCGGACTATGCGAGGGCACTGAGGTCTGGGATATGGACTTGGCTCAGGGAGGAGCTGAGGTCCAGCCTAGGCTTAGGAAGGGGCTGAGGTCCCAAGGGATCAAAGTGCTGCCAGAAGATGACTGATGCTTGCGGGCGGTAATAAGTCGAGAAAACAAGGTACCGAAGCGGGAGCTACTGGTAGTGGACATGACAGGCAACGACACGGTGGACCAAGACTAAGCTCAGGGAGGAGCTCAGATCCTGTGCAATTTGGGAAGTTATATGCCATCATGGTGAAGATAAAGCATGTGGTGCGCTAAGTGACTTGAGCTGTTTACAAGCGGGAATGGTTCAGGGGGATCCGGACGCGTGAGAAACTTGGCAGTAAGTCATTAAGACCATATAGATGATGGCGAAGCATGGGTGATACTTTGTGGCAAACAAGTAGGAACATTCGTGGAAGGCAGTAGAAGGGTATTTTGATAAATTGCCCAATACCAGGAAAAGTGTCAATGTATGAAACAACGGTGGTGATTTAAATGGTTTAGGTTAAGGATGTGCCAAAAATATTGAGTGGATCAAATATTGATTCACTAACTGGTTAATAGTCGTGTGCGTTTTGAGAAACGTGCTTGTGTGAGTGTAAAACTCAGTATTGTGTTAACTTGTTAGCCCATGTAAGTAGATGAAACCCAACAAAAACTGCTATTTAGAGTTTCTCTTATGAGCTTCCATAAGGAGGGAGAGAAGTAACTTAAGGGCTAAGCTTTACATAAGCTAGTGCTAAGACTTTGAGAGGAGTATTGTAGGAGAGAATCTTTTGTGAGATGATTTGTGACTCTTGGTCTTGAGTTTGTTGTTATCCTTGGACTTGTAAAGTGGATCGGAAGTGACTATAATCATTCATCTCTAAGTATCAATATATATGCAAAATTGGTCCAAGTATTTCTTCTCTTTGCTTAAGTGTAGAAATCTTGATTTGGTTTTATTTTTAGTGTTTCATTCTCTCCTCTTGATCTTATTTTGTGCTAAGGATGTGCAAGTGATAAAGATATCTTTTGAAGATCAGATCCCATTCATCTAGGCACCTTCCATGGTGAGTCTTGTGATTGCTCGGTTTCGATTCAACAAAAGGTGATTTGGGGGGTTTTGATCTTGAGGGTTTTACTTGAGTTTTTTTTGGAGTAGATCCAAAGTCATATTAATTATCTTTTACTTACGAGCAAGTTTTTGTCAAGTTCTTGTATTTTGCCTGATTTTAGTGCAACCTTTCTTCAAATGAAAAATATTAGAACTTTGGCAATGATCTTCTTGACATTTCATTGGAATAAGTTACTAACATCGTAGAGAAGGTGTATGCAAAGTTTTAAGTGATTTAGATCATAGATCAAAGGTTACATAGATTTTCATGTTTAAAATCGTGTTGATTTTTAGCTCTGACCTGAGGAATGGTTCAACCGCCCCTGGGAGTGGCCATACCATCTAAGGATGGTCATACGACCCTTTGCACTCCGGTCAAACTGCTTGAAAATGTCCTAATCTACTTTGCTCGATTTTTTTTGTAGATGTCTTTGTGAGTGGTTAGATTTTATTTTTCATAGTTTTTTATAGTTATTGGAGTACGAAAATCGTCATCTTCTCTTTTAAGAAAAGATCATATTTTGGACACTGCTAGAGACTAAGACGAAAACAAATTTGCACTCCAGTGCCATATCACGCTTGCTAGTTACGTACCACTTCCACTTTTCCTTGTCTCTGTCCGTGTCAGATCTGGGAAAAACGTTTCACCAGATGATGCATCGTGCCCTCTTATTTAAAGATTTGGTGATGCTTAAGACAAACAAAAAACATCTAGCATATACTAAAATAAAAAAAGAGGTGGGAAAGGAGCAAAGACTAAGAAGGAATCATAAAGAGAAACAGGAGTGCAAGCATCTTATTAAGGCATCTCTTGTCTCTTAAATGGAGCCTTGGAAAAGCTTCCCAATACATCCATCCATCTACTGCCTAACATATATACAAACCTCTTGTTGCAACTGACGGAAAAGCAAGCATCTGTTTTGTCCGGCCTCTTGTCAATTTGAGGGCTCCAAGCAGGGCTCAAGCTAATTAAAGGTTTGCATCAAAGATTCTAGCTTATCTCCCTTGTTCATACCTTAGTTCATATTCTTTCATACATCTTGGTTTATGGAAACTAATTCTCTGGATTATCATAGTAGCATCATAATAACATAATTGAATAATTTGTTTGTGCGTATCCATATATGTAAGACACCTTCTAATTCAAGTAGGTGCTTCTTGTTTTTCTCTTTTCCTTTAAGTTTGGAGGAAATCGAAACAAGAGAGAATAGAACAGAAATGGGTCATAGGAAGAGCAATCACCACAGAACAAGAGGTGAGGGGACTCGTGACGAGGACTACCCTTTCTTGGCTTATGCTTGCTGCCCCTGCTATGTGCTCAGCTCTGTCATTAGAGGGATTGGGAGGTGCCTCTTCGTGGCTTGCTACCCTGTGATACAATGCTGTGGCCTTGATGAGTGCCGGCACCACCACACCAGCCACCTCAGCCACTTCAGATGATACATACATCCATGAATGAAGTATATAACACCTCAATCATCGATTCTTTCTAATTTTCTCCACCAGTGAGGTTAGTAATCATGCCATGTTCTCAAGGAGAATTGTTCATATCATATATGACGAGCCTTTGCTGGTTTGCATCTTTTCACTGTAGTTTTCAGTAGAGAAGAAAGGCTTCTTTGCCTTACCTCAGCAGTTGTTAGAAGGGTAAAGGGAAAGAAATATACATCCTAAATAGCTGTTGGTCTCTTGCAAGCTATTCAGAAAGTGGTTGGTGCTATTGTTTGCCCATTTGATTGCTTATGTGTTGCTCAGCAGAATTAACCTCTGCCAAGCTTTTGGGAGCCCTTTTTTCCATCTCTCTGAAATTTTTTTACAAGTTTCTCTCTTGGCACATTTGATGCATATACATAGATCATATTACTAGATTCTAGCTCATGAACATGCCTGGTCAACAAAAGAAGCATTCATGTCTTCATAATGTGCGGTTGGCTGGTTCAGAGTTAAGTAGGTGAGGGCGTCACCAAACAGAAGAGATGAATTCTAATCAAAATCAAGTATGCAGTCGTGTTAAGCTATAATTTAACTGAAAATTGGTTGTAACTGGTGTCCTGTATAGACTAATCAAAATCAAAGAGAATTTCAATGCGTTCATTAAGGATTTGGACAACAAGAACATGGTCATTAGTGTAGCAATATGGAAATAGGTTTAAGTCCATTTCCATCTTGAATTCTTCAGAGCATTCCGGAAGCAGAGGGATTGTGTCTGGTTGGTCGACTTCCTATCTTGATACTCCCCTATGTAAGTTTATAACACGAATAAATTGCTTAACTCTTCGCAACAAGGTACAAACAAATTGAAATATAGGAGAGCAGCCATGTTTTCTTTGATCAACCACAGCAGCAATTCGTGGGTAGTCATTAGCTTGTAGATCTGATGCGTACCTTGATGTGTATATCCACGGCTATTATTTGGGGGAACTTTGCATGCCATTTTTGCATGGTAGTGTGCTCTTTGCATGTTTGTGATCAGTTTCACATCAGTAGTATTTGTCCCATGTGTTGTTCACAGTTTTGTCAGTTGTGCGATGTCACTGTTGAATCCTAATTAATTGACATTAATTCTCAGAAGAAAAAGAATCATACTTCCTATAAAAATCATATGGAAAATTCATTCATAAAACTTGAAGTAGAACCTTGATTAGATATGCTAGTAGTTAAGATAATCCATGAGCAAGTGAGATAGATAAGACTTATTATCTGTCCATTGAAGCAGATATGGAACAAACAACAACCTGGAGTTACGTATTTCCATTTCCCTTTCTCTCAGTCGCTATACTGATTGAACAAGTAAATTCAGAATTAAGTATCAGCATCAAATGGTGCAGAATATGCTGTATTTGATCAATCAAGTCATTTCATCATCGACAACTAATAAAAGGAAAAAATCCCAACCAAATGTTCCGATGTTGGTAGGCCAACGGTCATGGCACCTCCTCAGCAACAATGTAATCTAATGCGTGTAAAGCAGTAAGGGCACCAATGCAAGAGCTTCAACCTGCTCATGGAGTCATCGTTGTGGATCTATGATCATGATAGCCATCATAATGATCTAGAAATGCCATCTTGCATAATTTCAGTTATTCCAAACAATTGCAGAACACAAAATTTGCAATTAGTGCGATCGTTGAAGCAAGCTACCTATAAGCGCGAGAGATCGAGCAGCACCTATACACTGTACCATTTTGACGCTAACAGTTTAGGCCACAAGTTAGCTAGCCAAGTACTCCACTTGGGCATGACTACGGGACACATGAATATTACATCACAGGCAGACACTGAAAGCCACAGATGCAAACGTTTATTTGGTTTTTTCTCAGGTCACATGATAACTTTACAACGTGAAATGAGAAGCATAACCTGGATAGGTAGAGCTAGAGTACTAGGCACCATGCATTCTTTGATTATTCTAGTCACTTGGGTTTCTTTTTTCAGTCTCTTGCAGCCTCTGCACGGTTACATCATACAGGGAAATAAACTTACATCATTCTAGTTCTGAAGCTTAATCTTTCTAGCTTTTTTCTTAGTCCTTAAGCTCTCTTCTTTGTTGTTTTAAGCTCCTCAGTTTTGAGGTTGAGCCTAAATGCTCGTGTAACCTTTGGCTGCATATATCCCACGTGGATATAGAGGCCGGATTTTATATCCTTTATCTAAAAAAAACTGCATACGTATGCAAGTAGAAGTAGTACATGTTGTGCGCAGGATTCAGGTTTCACTCCTTGCCTCCTCGGGTTCTTGCTTCTCGAAGAACGTCTTCTTGATCCAATCAAACGGCTGCGAACATCAAAACAGACCACAGGTCAAAACCATCCACCGTTAAGCACAACACCAGCGATATGCACGCGAAAAAATCCAAAACGATAGTATCATGATACGAAGCAGAACGTCAGGTCACTGTGTCATATGGCAAGATGCAATTTCAGCATTGCAAGAGACAGGCAAGGACTCGCCTGGACGAGCCAGACGGCTGTGGCGACGCCGGCGACGCTCCAGCAGGCGACGGCAGCGACGTCGGTGCCCTGCGGACGGCGGTGCGGCGGCAGGAACCTGAACAGACGACTGGTAGGCGGCATCCCTGCAGACGACGCGATGGGTGGATGGCAGTGCTAAAAGCTCACACCGAACGCGCGCGCGGAGATATGTACAACACTTCACTTCAGCTACGAGCTTTGGGCTTTAGAGAACGTCTTGTCCTTTCCAGAGTCCTCAGCTTCCTGAGCATGTAGGAATCTCTGGAATAAGCTCGGCGTCTCTGGAGGACCTGCCGCTGAGACACGTTACCCGTTTAGGATGCTGAAACTTTTCCCGTTTCCTGCGGAAGTGAAACTGTTTTACGTGCGTTCCAAACAGTCCTAAGCCCATTTGCTTTCTTTGCAATCGCCAATTACACCATACTAACCTTTTTCTTGGAAGAAAAAGGTTACGAGAGAGCTGCTGATTTCTATTTGGCGCCTCATCCAAATACACCTCATCCAAACAGGCCAAAAGGGAACCTCTATTTTGCGCATAAGAGTAATCAAAATTACAATTTACAACCAGATGGTACAAGTATCAGTGCCTCCAAACAAAACTTTAAGCTCGAATAAATCATTATATAATGTTGATGTACCTAGCGTCTAGATCGGCAACCAAGAAATAAGTCGAAAAACCAGAACAAAGTAGCAAAAGAAAGTGCACTACTAATCCAAAGGATCCCCTCAATTTGTGGACAACACTTCAATCAACAAGAATAGTAACGGAACAAATTTCAGTCGCCCGGATTGTTAGATTGAGCTGGGTAACTGCTTGGCCTCCTCAACTGCGTAACTAGCTTCCAGCCTTTTTGGACTCCTTCCTTTATCAGGTCCGCCAAGAACTCCCCATGTCTCAAACTGCCGTTGCCGAGCCCTTGCCCTTTCCTTCTCCTCCTCGGGCTTTGTCGCAAAGCAGTATGGGCATGAGACACCGTACTCCCATTCAGGAGATTCCATGTCTTCATCGCTAACTGGTTGCTTACATCCATAACAAAGTTTGTGGGTTCCTTGGGCTAATCCATGCTCCACTGAGACACGTTTGTCAAACACGAAGCATTCGCCCTCCCACAAGCTTTCAGCCTTTGGGATTTCCTCTAGGTACTTTAATATCCCACCCTCCAAATGATAAACCTGACATGTACAGGTTATCAAACCCACAATTAGGGTTGTAAGGTATGTTACCATCTCAAGGAGACAACTTCAGAAATCATGAGTGTCAACTAACAAAAGCTAATGCAGTAAACATCTATCATATGAAAAGGTAGGGTTCTTTTACAGAACTTCCCCTATATTTTAACTATATAACCTAATGCTATAAAGGGTAGATCATAGATAGCAAGTTAAACTGTACACAAAATGCAAGATCGATTCAAGTCAACCTGAGGGCAAATCCAATCTATTATGAAGTCTATTTGTCCAAGGAATTTAGTAATTTACAAGTGAAGAGGAGATTGAGTGGTAGCATCTTGGTATTGAAATTCAGCAGATCAATACAAAGCGGCGAACAGCCTTTATGGTTTACCTCTTTAAAGCCCTTGCTGAGGAGAAAGCTTGATGCCTTCTCACATCTAATACCACCAGTGCAGTACATAGCAACTCGTGGTAGCTCTTTGGGTTCGCTGGAATTCAGGTCTTCTGCTTGTCCATCAGTTCCACTGCCATTGTTTAGTGATGACTGCTCACTGTCAGATTCAGTCAATTGGAATTGATCATCAACCCAAGACGGAAACTCTCTAAATGAGTTAGTACATGGATCAACAGCTCTCCTAAATTTTCCTATGCGTATTTCATACATGTTGCGGACATCAATGACAACCTGCCACATGAATAGTGTAAATCATTGTGCAGATGTGGAACAAAAGTCATTACACAATTCAAAGATATACATACAAAAGGACAAAATATCTGAGATGAATGAAACACTCACAGTGTCTGGATCGCTTATCAATGCATTCCAGTCTTTTGGCTTAACATATTTTCCAACCATTTTAGTAGGCATCACACCTGGGTCTCCAAAAGTCACTATCTGAGAAATTGTCGACAAAGCAGAGTAAGCTGCATGCTGCATCATTGAATACTTGGGCCATTCTACTAAACAACCAGTAACTATTATGCAGGAAAACCAACCAACCTCCTTTTTCAATTTCACACGGACATGATCCCATCGGAATGGTGCATCTTCCCCAGCTCCAACAGGAGAATGGCTGGTATGTCCGTGATGGATTGCCTCATCCTCTGGAGTAACAGGTGACTGGATCATTCTCAATCCTTTTAAGCGATTGTCTGCTTGAATAAAGTTCAATACTTTCTCCACAGCTTCCGGTGTTCCACATATACTACCATTGATTCCCTCTGGTGCAAGAATAATGCCACCTGAAACACGCTGAACAGAATCAGGCAATCAGCCAACCAACCATGTGAGAACCCAGTTTCACACAAAAGATAATAGGTAAGCAACATAGATAGGTAGTTTCATCATGATATGAACACCACAGGTCACAGCGCTCTCATTAACCAATGAATATTTCGAAGTTGCAATAAGTTAACAACATTAAATACAACCATTCATCCACACATAGAGTTGTAACTTTGCATAAGAAAGGACCAAATTCGCTTAGTAGTTAATGCATTAGGATTTAGGAAAGAATTAATAACATCGTATCAGTTCTAATAAGCTAAACTTGATGTTACAAAAACAAGTAACAAAATTGAACATTAGTGCAATAAACAGCAAAAACTAAAAAGAGTTACATGAAGACAGATCTACAAAAAAGTGTTTAATGCATTAGGATTTAGGAAAGAATTAACAATATCATATAAGTTCTAATAAGCTAAGCTTGATGCTACAAAATCAAGTAACAAAATTGAACATTAGTGCAATAAACAGTAAAAACTAAAAAGAGTTAAGTGAAGACAAATCTACACAAAAAAAAAGATAAACAAAAGATTTTAGGAATTGATGCCGATTTCCACTAAGTGGGTGTTCGGATGAGGTGGATTTCTTTGGGAATTTTTGGGATTTAGTTCAATTCGAGATTAAAAAGGAAAAACTCTCCAAACATCTGTCAATCTTATTTTGTGCTTTCTTAGCTACAAGTTTAGCCAACTTTTTGCATTGGTATTCCTCACATTTGGGCTGCCAGACTGCCACATTCATGTGTATTTTGCAATAGATTTGCTATATTGATAAATAAATTTCTTACATATACAAATTATAAAAAAATTAATACTGTGAAGTATCCAGTTTAAATTCTTCGGTCATATGCACTATTACAATCATTTTTCATATCTGAAGAACTTACTACGTTCCATGCTCTTAATATAAAAAGTTCATTATATGAATGCATCAAACATCTAGTCAAAAATATTTTATCCCACAGCAAAAAAATACTACTATAACATAACACAGAAATCTGCCAAATGTACATCATTTACCAGATGATCTCCCATCGCTCTAATGAGTTCAAACCACTGAAGAACTTCATGCAGTATAAGCTTATCTACAGAATGTTGCTACAACACTGTCCATAAAATGCTTATTTAGCATTCATCCGAGTTATTATTCATGTCTTCCTTAGCAGCTTATCTATAAGTTTTGCAACATTGCCCAACACTATAATCCGCACATCCCATTAGGACACAGGCAATGGCAATCCATGCAAAGCGAAAGGAAAAGAAAAGAAAATATTATGTCGATCTTTGTGCGCTCACCAGCTCCTCGCAGAGCCCCTTGAGAGGCCGCCGCAAGGCGGCGTGGTCGGGGAAGTCGGCGAACCTGTAGAACGACACCACCACCAGCGCCGGGACCTCACCTTCCACGCCTCCGGTTCCCGCAGCCACCGCGAAACTCCTGCCGTGCGGCGGCATGGCAGCGCGCGGGGCCCTGTCCTGCGGTATGAGGTGGATGCGACGGCGAGGGATAGCAGAGCTAGGGACGGAGGGGTAGAGGATGAGAGAGCTGATAGACGGGAGCAGGTGGTGGGCTGCGGCCGTGGCGGCGCGGCGGGCGGCGGCGGCTTTGGAGAGCGCGGCGAGTGGTGGGGAGGGCAGCATCTGGGCTGCGGGTTGGGGGAAGTAGGGCATAATGCCTTAGCGGATTCTCATGTTTATCCTTCCTTCGTGCTGGGCTTGGAAGATCTGGGCTTCGTGGCCCAGGTTGGGACGCGCTGACGCCTAAGGAAAGTGGAGGGCAGCTCTCTTGCGTTCGGCTTATACTTTTATTACAGCTTATTAGTCTAATAAATAGTAAATATTAAGAAAAGTTAAAAACTGCTGAAAACACGAAAAAAAATAGGGCCAAAATGCCGGATGCTAAACCATAAACAAGAGAATGCATGGAAAGTTATGTATCTGAAATTCTGAAGTCAGTTTTTTTTATAACTATTGTTCAGAATCTGGTTATTTGAACTATACTCATTCCACAAACAGCAACTTGTGTACAGTTCCCTCTTTAAAAAGTACAGGTTCTGTATTTGAATTCGGTTTTTCATTTAGAGGCAGCTTTTTTTTCTCTCCAGCAGAAGCCATGCATCGGTGTGCACTTTTTGCATGGACTGTGTCCTCAATTTTCTTGCTACGATTGTTTCTGTTGGTGCTAGGTACAGAACCTTCTTACGAGGAGTACAGACAACATCCATTGACGCATACAATTTTCTCCGAATTTTTTACTTGTAGGAAAATAATAAATACGATTTAAATCAATAGGAATATACATACATACATACATACATACATACATACATACATACATACATACATACATACATACATACATACATACATACATACATACATACATGTGTGTGTGTGTTCTACATTAATTTTTGACGAATGCGTGATTGGTGTGCCATCGATCCAATTAAGCAAAAGTATGGAAGTCTCTTATCTCGTTGGCTAGCTTTTAGGGTGAAAAGTCCCTTACGATCCTACAAGTGGTACCAAAGCCCTATTCTAACATATATAACCCAATAGACACTAGTGTGTGAACGTCTGATGAGCTGTGACCCTGAGGAACCGTCGGTGTATGGTGAAGAGACCCTGAGGGATCGTCGGTGTACGGTGAAGCGGCAGTGAACGACTGAGGGAAACCAATATATGAAGTGGGATATTATTAAAATAGTCCCACGTTGGTTGTAAAAGGAAACGGGATCTAATTTAAAAGTGGGGAGTCCCTTACCTCATTGCTAGCTTTTGGGGTGAGAAGACTCTTACAATCCTGCACCACAGGAGTGCAAGACTCAAGAGAGGATAAGCTCGAGCATACCCAGATGTACACGGCCAAGCCACACACAGAGAGAGAGGCCAAAGCTCTCCATACTTATGCTAGCAAACCAGCTATCGCCCATATTGCCCACTGTATTGCCAAAACCACCAAAGCCACAAACCAACCGAGAACCCACAAAGCCAGTAGAGAGCGCACAAGCCTCTCTCACCAGCAAGAACATCCAAGAGCAATTAAGAACACCCAAGAACACTGAGGAGTGTTAGAGAAGGGGAGGCAGAAGGTAGAGGAAGACGAAGGAGAGCGTGAACCAAGGGACTAGGAGGCCAACCGAGTGGACCACCACAAGGCGCGACCACCACAAGGCGACGACCACCACAAGACGATGTTCCTGATAGGGACAAGAACCCTGGCCACCCCTTCATCCACGTCCACAACCGCGTGAGGACCACACCTCAACTGCAACCAACCAGCAAGCTTTCCATTCCTAGCCTGACACAAGTAGGCCCACCTTTTCCTTCCCACCTTCCTTTTTCTTTTTCGGGTTCACCGTGAGTAATCACACAAAACTCTTGGCACTACTTTGCGTCGGCTCAACTGGTTGAGCTAGGTAGCCAAGAAGGAGGAAGAGGCCACCCACCCCAACTGATGACTACCACAGCAACCGGCGGCTCATCCTAGCACCATGAGCGTCCTTGAACTTGGGGAACCACCCAGGCCATGAAAACCCCAGGAACCGAGTCTCGTCAGCATGAGCACTAGGATCCGCCAAAGAACCGGGTGTGGTAAAAGTTGTGCAAGTATAACAAAAACATTAGCAAGAATCGAAGTGCCTAAGCACGGATAGGAGTAAAGGAAGAGGTAGAACCAGAAAGTAGACTGAGTAGTCGTAGCCGAGTAGTTGTAGACAGAGTAGTCATCATCAAGTAGTCATCGCCAAGTAGTCATAGCCGAGTAGTCATAGCCAGGTAGTCGTAGCCGAGTAGTCATAGTCGGGTAGTCGTAGACCGAGTAGTCACAGTCGAGTAGACGTAGCTGAGAAGTCATAGACCAGGTAGACGTAGCCAAGTAGTCGTAGACTGAGTAGTCATAGCCGAGTAGTCGTAGACTTAGTAGTCGTAGGTCGAGTAGTTGAGGTAGTCGGAATAGTCGTGGGTCAAGCAGCCACCAGATTTGGCAAGTAGTCACTAGATCAGGCGAGCAGCCACCAGATCTGATGGGTAACCACTAGATCTGATGGAAGGAAGTGGTGATAGCCATAGATCTAGCGAGGAGCGACCCAGGGAGAGGTAGATCTACCCAGATCTAAGTCGGAGGAGGTATGAGAACCGAGTAGTCAAACGAGAGAGAGAGAGCATCAAGCCTCAGAAGTGGGAAGCCAGCCTCGGCACTGAGAAGAAAGTGGGAAGCCAGCCTTGGCACTGAGAAGAAGAAGGAAGGAGAGAAGAGCAGTGGTGAGAGGCAAGAACGACAGCCGAGTGTGAAGAGCGGAGAAGGCAAGGCATTTGGTCGGCCGAGCAAAGTTGAGCGCTTTTAGACCGAGGAGAGAAGACATTGAGCAGCGTCGTCGGTAGAGCATGAAGAGCAGAGGAGGCAAGGCATTTTGTCAGCTGAGCTGGGCCGAGTGCCGATGGGCTGAGCTAGGCCGAGTTGGGCTACGAGCTAAATAAACTGGGCCGAAGACCTAGACCTATTTGGCCATTTAAGCAGTAGAGATAGTGGGGAACTTCGATAGATTTTAACACCGTGGATAGGTTAGAAATCCACCAAAATGAGTAGGGGAATTTTTATAATCTACTGGTATCCTAAATGAAAATTTTCTTATAATAACACATCTGCATGTAATGCAGAAGTTGAGCCAAGTCAGGCCGAGGTAGCAGATTAGGTTGTAGTTAATTCCAACACTTGCTACTACTCAAGTAAGCTAATTCTTGATCATTAATATAGTTATGTTAAATGTACAAATTACTTTCTGTATCATTACAGTATACTTGCATCAGTTTGAAAAATTAAATTAATAAAGAAGATGAAGGAGAAAGGAATAAGAAAAGAAGAGAAGAGAAAAAGAAAAAAGGGATGAGATAGACTTAGTAGTCTGGTTGAGAGGAGCGGTCGGAATACAAGAGCATGTAAATAGGTGGGTAAAGGGGGCCTTGAAAAGTGAGAAACCATGTGAAGGTGATCACATGTTTATGATGGGTAATTGACAAGTTTGTTGCAAAGATTGAGTTTGGTTTGAGTGATTTGTGCCAGGTCGGCATTTAGCGCAGTCGGGTATGGTTGGACGGTCCTATTGCATATTCGTCTTCCCGATTAGTCATTTAGGCGAGTTTATGCTTCATTGATGCTATTTATGCTTTCATGTATCGAGCGGTGCTATTTGATATGTTTCTTGTTTGTGATGGCTGCAGGACGTCGAGGCGGAGTCGTGGCGAGACACGAGGTGACCAGACTAGACACAGGCGGTGTCGAGGTCAGAACGGTCAGGATGTGTCGAAGACGGCGGAGACTCGAGGTGGTTGTGAAGCTTGGACGACAAGAGACGCGGAAGCTTCCCAGAAGATGCAGGAGGGGCGAATTGGTAATTTCGCAAGGCTGCACAAGCGGGAGCAGGTTCCATTGGATTTAGCAGGCGTAACGGGTTGGAGACCCGTTAGCCAAGGGCTATAAATAGGAGTGAGTGGCTGCATATATTCCCATGGCTTTGGGAGAGAGTTAGGGTTTACTTGAGTCAAAAGAAGCTTTGGGAGGTGGTTTTGCTTTCTCTTTAGTAGTTGGAGAGTGGTTGAGGGCAGCAGTGGGTTGTCTCCCTGTGTAGTGTTCGTGTGTTCTCCTTCCCAAGCATGTAGTGTGTGGGTGTTCTTGGCTTTGGGAGAGGGAGAGGATGGATTGATGAGTATGTAACCATCCTTGTTCTAATGTCCATGCGTATGGGGACTCCTCTGTATTCCTTGTTTTTCATGAATGAAATCACTGAAATTTATTTCTCTGCTCCCTGTGTTCTTCGTTACTCTCTGTGAGTTTATTGAGATTTTGCGTTTTGAGTTGTTTCTTGCTGAGGAGTAGCAAAATGGATTGCTCTGTGATGGGAATAGGTCTCAAGATCATTTGATCAGTTTTTCCCAAGAGCAAATCAATTTTAATCTCAGTTTCCTTCTCTCAGCCTTCTTTGTTCATTCTTCTCATTTCTAGGGTTTTGGTGCAAATCGTGTTTCCCTTCATGAGATGGCATGAAACCTGGTACCTAGAGTCCAGAGGCTATCTATTAGCTATCATCAAAGTTTCATGGCCAAAGGATCAAAGGTTGGGGAGTAATTTAAGTTTTGGTCTTGGTCTTGCAAAGTTTCAGATTTTTGTCAAAATCTGAAATTCTTGCTCTTAAGTTTGATTTCCTTGTTTCCCAAAGCCTTCTTGGTATTTAGGTGGTTGTTTGTGCTGCCTTGGACCAAAAAGAATGGAAGGACTCCATCATTCTCTTGGTTTTTCGAAGATCTGAATTTTTGCCCGAGTTTCAGGTTGCTCTCGGGCTGCTGGGATCAGGGGAGCGGTCTGACCGGTATTAAACTGGCGGTCAGACCGGGTCTTGGCCCGCGGTCTGACCACCTCTGGCCGTGCGGTCTGACTGGCTCCTCCCGAGCGGTCTGACCGGCCTTGCTCCACCGGTCTGACCAGCGTTGTGAGAGCGGTCTGACCGCTCAGACCATTGCGGTCAGACCGCCCTAAGGCATTTTGGTCCAGTCTGTTCCTTCTTTGTTTCTTTTGGCTTTTGTTCTTGTTCCTCCCTTTTTCATTGTGTTGAAGTTCTACAGAGTCCCAGAATTTATGAGTGTTCAGTAGGCATGATCATTCTCTTCATAGCTTCTTGTAGCTGTCGGAGGGAATAGTCTTTTAGCGGATCCTTTGGGGGCAAGTTTTTAAAGTCGACATTCACCCCCCCTCTGTCGCCATTTCGGTCCAACAAAAAGATAGAGAGAGGGCAGGCAGGACCCATTTACATATGGTTAGAATATAAGATTTCACCAAACTCTCACTCGGATTGGGGGCCGTAACTAAAGTGCCAACTATTTTTCCATCTTGGACGGGCAGAAAATACTACCTTATTACGTTATTCATATCCCCACATTGGGTAAGTAATTATATGTGAGTAGAGATGGATTAAGCTCAGGACTAGTAACGCCAGTCTGAAAGTGAGAAAGTTGCAAGGCACTATATGCGTAGGTGGAGTGTTGGGCCAGGAGGTGGTACCAACCAAACGCTATTAGAAGTCGGCGGAGCCCGAGTGAGCGACCCAATATACCGGTGAAACATAGATGGGTTAGAGTTTGAGCAACATAATTTGGGAAAGTTCTGTACTTTGAGCTTGACCCCAGACCAAAGGAAGTATGGAAAGTCTAGTTATGATGGTTCAAAGTAGCTATGGATAAAGTGCCACAAGCCTGCATAGTGCTTAATAAAATCATGAATTCATGCTAGTCTCTTGGATTAAGGAGTATGGTGATCACTAGGGATCTATCTTCACCCAAGTGAAAAGTAGAATTTTCATAAATTAAAAGATGTCACTTAATTTAAGGAGGCTAATTCAAAAAACAAATGATTAGAAATGGAAGTAAGGACAAAGAGAGGCATACAGTGCATCTTGCTAATATTATACTTGTTGAGTACATTACTACTCACCCTTGCTATTATCTTCCTTTGTTAGATTATGTTCCGACCAAAGAATACTCTGAGCCAGATGAAGGGACTGCGAGCACCATCGATTTTTAACTGGAGATGAGAATGTTAGCTATGAGGAGCCGGGGGAGGTAGACCCTCTATACTATGGTTGGGACGAGTAGGCATCCCGTTGAGCCAAGCTAGAGAGCGATATGGTATTTGGGCTATATCTTTTATTGCTTATGTATTTGTACTAAGACAATAGCCCTCGTGGCAAGTGCTATAATAAGAGTACATTTTCTACATTATTATTCTACTATGTGACTCTAGTAAAGGCGTATTATTTGCTGGAACAGTGTTCTACTTATTAGGCAAATAATAATATGTTGCTTAAGTGTGATTATTCTTGGGATAATTACACGGGGTGCAACAAGTGGTTTTAGAGCAATAAGTAGGGCCACACTAATAATGTAGATACTGTAGTAAGACTTAAGTGGACCTTTCTCACTTGCTATATTGCACTAAGTACTTTTATTTAATTCTTGCCCTCACATTGGTTTCTATTCTACTCTATTTCAAAATTATTATATTAAAAGTTCGTCTCTCTTAAAGGTAGCGCATGTACTAACATAGAACCCCTACTTTTGCAGGATGCTCATTTTAGTGTTCCATCCGATAGGATCCATGGGGAGCGTGTATTGATGTAGGGGAGGCTACTGCATTCCTTAGGAGCTCCTTTTCCAAAGTATTTTTAGGAGTTTCCAGCGAATGGCGATGCATCGCGTTTAGGAGTCTTTGTAGTAGGGATTCCCCTGAACCTAGCATATAGTTTGAAGTGCGTTGAGAAATGGCGCTCAGCAGATGATTACCTACCCATTTAGGAGGCTGCCTGCAAGGCCACACATGCACTTTGAGCACATTTTAGTGATTGGCTAAGGGATCCACCATTTGGAGAGATTCCACCTATTGCCCCGGGTAGCTAGGGTGTGCGGTTTGGTCCTATTTCTTCTAGCCGATCCACATGGATTCCCTCACTTACCATGGCCGCACTGCAGAGGGAGATAGCTGGCACGATGTTGTTAGCTAACACCCTACTCCATGACACCACCTATGGAGCTTTAGCACGCGCAGAGGAGGCCTCAGAGTTTTGGAGGAGGCGCTACAGTGACTTAGAGTTAGACTCTTTAAGAGGATCCCACCAGTTCACCACCTTAGAGCATCTCCAACAATGTCCTCTAAATCTTATCCCTTAAATCACTTTTTAGAGGACACAATCTAGAATATAGAAGACTTAAAATATGTAACCTCCAACAAGTCCTCTAAATATTGTCCTCTAAATTAAAATCTAGGTCCACAAAAACTATCAACCAAAGAATTTTAGGGGATCGGACGGCGCAGGAGCGTTGGGACCGATTTAGGGGATGGTGTGCGTCCTCCATATATAGGGGACGAAAAATCAGGGATGGAGTCCTCTATATTTTTGGGTACCACTTAGGGGATCTGTTGGAGCTCTTTTTTTAACTTTTCTTTCAAAATATAAGGGATATGAACACTTTAGAAGATTTGTTGGAGATGCTCTTAGGTGCCACCTCCCAGCCATCGATGGAGATTCCAGGTACCAACTATACCAGTGCCCTACCTCTAGCCCCAGCACCCCATTGGTTTTACCATCCACCACCACCTCCACCACCGCCATGCCACCCCCGCCTTATATGGCCGGGACTTTTGAGTGAACTTACCATATCCCAATACCTTCCCCGAAGTATATCCGAGATCCTTTCTTTGACTATTACTCCAGTATTCCTACACCACTCTACAACCCCTACCCTCACCTTCCCACTTCTTCACCACAGGGAGACTTAGGAAGAGCCTCAGCGCCTAGACTCTTTCGCCCCCACCCCCGCCGTCTTGGACTAGGGACTAGTGGAGCCTACATCGCCGTGCACCCAGATCCCATCTGAGACTCAGCCACCCTTAAGGAGCTTTACCGATCTTGTCTTGGGGACCCGAGTCGCAGCTGTACAGCTGGTTAAGGAGAGGGTACTAGCCAGGGACCTAGGGGAGATGAGGAGCGAGAGGGGAGGAGAGTGGCCCAGAGGAGCGAGAGCCAGTGAGCCCTTAGCCTATGAGGTCCTATGGGAGTGTATCCTATCTGCTGAGTGGTACTGTTCTAGCATGTGTACTATTTTATTTTGCATGGCTTTAGCAGTGACATCATGATTTGTACTAGTATGCTTTACATTCTTGTCACTTATTTTTATTTTTAGTTAGAGCATGTTCTACTTCCTTGTACCTGCTATTGTTTTGTTCAACCTGATAGGTTTGCAACTCAACATAGGTTAGGTTGTTTGAGAGTTAGAAGTGGCAGACTCACTTTAAGGCATAGGTAGTAATGCCTGGGCTAGAGGCATGAAACTAGAACTTAAGCATGGACTTTCTCTCATCATCGGACAAGTATGGACCATGCTCATAGGTTTTCTTTCCTTTTCATCTACTACACTAGAAATGATCCTCAACCTTCAAAAAGAACAATAATCAAAATTAAAACAACAATAAATTTAACGAAGGCTAACGATACAAATTGACTTATCCCCTTGCTAAATATTAGATTTCCCAAATGAGTGGTTCGTGGCACTTCCAAGCGTGTAGCTCGAACATACCCAGGAATGAACTCCTGGTGTACTCAGGGATGAGCCCTAAGCATTTTCCAAACACATAGTTTGGACAGTCTCGAGAGCGAGTTCTCGAGCGCGCCTAGGCGCATAGATCTAGGATAGTGTAGGCTCACACTCAGAGGCAAGCTCTGAACATTTTCCAAATACGTAGTTTGGACGGTCTCGAGAACGGGTCTCGAGCATAGCTGGGCACGATAGTCCCAAGTAGTTTAGGACTTGGATCTTTTCGCCATATTTTTATTTCTTTTTTGGTGTTATTTTCCCTGTGTGTGCGCTTTAAAAGACCAGAGTACAGCCCAAGAGTGAGGTTAATACACCATTCTGCAAACTCAAATTGGTTATTCTTATCCTTATTCGGATGCTTCAACATATTAAGTAGAAGTGACCCCTACAACAAATAGTAAAAACCCCTTTTCCTCGAAAACATTGCTAAGCAGGAATAAATTAGAGAGACCAGCCCAGTTGCTCCTCCAAATAAAATTAGACAAGATCAAAAATTGCTAATAAAGAACCCCATTGCCTTCCCTTTGTAGGATGGAAGGCTGTCAACAAGATGAGTGGGAGTTAGGATTGAGGCTTGGCCCTTTTCCGCAGAACCAACTAGAAGGAACTCCAGCAGCAAATCCTTAGAGGATGACACCTGAACAGACCCCACTAGTTGCCGTGCCAGGCACAGCCACCAACACCAACCACAGCCGTAGACCCATTAAGAGTCATGGGAGAAGTCCTCAAATATTTAGAAAATTCTAGAAAAGAATCCCAAGGCAACCAAAATCACTTTATGGAAGCGCTATTGACTAGAGTGGCAGCACCTCACCACTCACCCACCTATGGAGTTAGCTGGGGACTTTCTGAAGACTCATCTCCCTACCTTTCCTAAAGCAATAATCCTTTAGATGCGAGTGACTGGCTAATAGAGATAGGAAAGAAGTTAGACATAGCAGGTTGCTCCAACGAAGAGAAACTCCGCTATGCTGCCCACTAGCTGACCAGACCTGTAGCCATGTGGTGGCTTAATTATACTTGTAACCATGTGAGCAAGCAATCCATTTCCTGGGAAGAGTTCTAGCAAAGGTTTAGAGAAACCCATGTGCCCATAGGAAGGATGGAATTAAAGAAAAGAGAGTTCAGAGCCTTGACCTAGGGGAGTAAGAAAATGATAGATTACCTCAGTCAGTTCAATGACCTCTCCTGTTATGCAACCACTGATGTAGACACTAAGGAGAATAAGATAGATAGATTTATGGTGGGTATGCACCCCTACCTTAAGATGCTTCTATCCATCTACAAGATTACTGAGTTCCAAGACCTAGTTAACCAGGCCATCATATTACAAAGTGAGCATTCTAATCTCATTCAAGAAAGGAGGAAGAGAGCCAAAGTAGACCACTGTCCCACTTCTAATTTTAAGCCCCGTCCACCCATGCAACCATCCAATCCACCACGGTATGGGCCTCCAAAACCCAAGCTGTAGAACTCCACTTTCCAAAGGCCAACTACCCCACAGCAGCCAGTAGCATTAGCCATTAGGCGTGCAAAGTGTGGACTGGACCACTTAACCAAATATTGCTTGAGAGGCATGGATGCTTGCTTCAACTACAGGAAGTCAGGCCACCGTAAGATTGATTGCTCTTGTCCTCAGTGGCCCATGGGACAAACAGTACAACCCACCAATGTGTCATGTTTGCCAACCCCAGCTCCATACCAGAATATTCGTCCTAACCCTCCTAGAAATAATCAAATTGTCTTAGTAGGAGCGGGAAAAAGAGGACCAGCAAGACTCACTCATATGGCTACTGAACAAATCGGAGAAGCCACTGATGTCATCACTAGTAAATTGCTATTACCACCATCTATGGGTATCGTACTATTTGATCCAGGGCGACAAATTCGTTCATCTCCCGTAGATTTCTGACAAAAAAACAACTTAATATCTGAACCCCTCGATAGATCCATGATGGTTAGTATGCCCGCGGGAATAATAGAAGTGTCATTCATAAAAAGAGGGCAAGCTATTATCATCCACCATACAAAATTTTTGGCCGACCTCTATGTAATAAATCTAAGTGGCCTAGAGGTAATTCTGGGTATGGATTGGTTATCTGCCCACGAGGTAAACATAGACTGTGAGTCGAAGAGTGCTTCTGTTAGAAAACCAGATGGAACCAAACTAACCTATCTAGGAGCCAGAACTCAACCAAGGTTATCTATCTCTAGCTTAGCCAGTATCCAAGGAAAGGAAGTGAAGGACATATCGGTCGTAAAAGAGTTTTCGGACGTTTTTCTTGAGGAGTTACCAGGAATGCCCCCTGATAGAGAAGTAGAACTTGCCATCAATCTCCTTCCTAGCATTGCACCTATTTCAAAAAGACCATATAGGATGGATGTACATGAGTTAGTGGATTGAAGAAGCAGTTAGATGACCTGGAAGCCCAGGGCTTTATTAGAGAAAGTACATCACCATGGGGAGCCCTGGTACTATTTGCAGAAAAGAAGGATGGAGGATTGAGGTTATGCACGGACTACCGAGAGCTTAACTATGTCACCATCAAAAATAAATACCTACTACCCAAAATAGATGATATATTTGATCAACTTAAGGGAGCAAGGGTATTTTCATAAATTGACTTGAGATTAGGCTACCATCAGATCAAGGTCAACCATGCTGATATTGAAAAGACAGCCTTTGTCTCTAGATGCAGGCATCATGAGTATACCGTAGTTTCATTTGGATTAACCAATGCTCCTGCTATCTTCATGAACCTTATGAACAAACTCTTCATGAAGGATCTTGACAAATTTATTGTTGTCTTCATCGACGGCATCCTAGTCTACTCGAAAAGTGAGGAAGAACATCTTCAACACCTCATTATCGCCTTGGAAATCCTTAGAGAAAACCAATTGTTCGCCAAGTTCAATAAATGTAAATTTTGGCTTGATCAAGTAGCATTCTTAGGCCACATCATTTCTGGGAGAGGAATTGAAGTAGACCCCACAAAATTGAAGCAGTCACCACATGGGAACGCCCTACCAATGTCACTGGAGTACGTAGTTTCCTTGGATTTGCAGGATATTACTGTATATTCATAGGGCTTCTCGCAAATTGCCACTCCACTCACTACATGTGGACCGACATGTGTGAGCAAAGTTTCCAAGCCCTGAAACAGAGATTAACCACTACCCCTAGTCTAGTCCTGCCCGAAGATGGGGTGGAATGTGTAGTGTACTATGACACTTCCAAGTATGGGTTGGGAGGCGTACTGATGCAGAAGGAGAAGGTTATAGACTATGCATCTTGGCAGCTAAGACCGCATGAGGTAAACTATCCCACTCATGACTTGGAACTAGGAGTAGTAGTATTTGCCCTAAAGATTTGGAGGCACTACCTATATGGATCCAAATGTACCCTATCCAGTGACCACAAGAGCCTCAAATATATCTTCACCTAGAAGGAACAGAATATGAGGTAGAGGAGATGGCTAGAATTAATCAAGGACAACGATATGACCATTAACTATCATCCTGGAAAAGCCAACGTAGTAGCTGATGTTCATAGTCGGAAGTCCAAATGTCACCATCTTGCCATTGAAGACCACACCTCCGAGTTGATATAGGAGCTGGCCAAAATGAGGATAGAAGTTAAAACCACCGTTCCGAAGCCACCATAGCCGCCATGACATTCCACCCTACCCTATTGTACTGAATACGAGAGAAACAACTCATAGACCCTTTTATCAGAGAGGAAGTCTAGAGAATCAAGGAACGTCAACCATCAAAATTCAGAATAGATGACCAAGAAATTTTGTGGCGACAAATCGAATTTGTGTTCCAAATGAAAACCAAATCAAGGAAACCATCCTGCGTGAGGCTCATGACACCCCCTATACGATCCATCCTGGTGGTACAAAATGTATAGGGACTTAAAGGAGAACTTCTGGTGGACCAGTATCAAGAAGGAAATTGCGCAGTACGTAGGACAATGTGATACTTGCCAAAAGGTTAAGGCAAAGCATCAACGTCTAGCTGGATTACTAGCGCCCCTAGAAATCTTAGAGTGGAAATGGGAGGATATTTGTATGGATTTTATTACCAGCCTACCCCTAACTCTCAAAAATAAGGATTCTTTATTACTAGCGCCCCTAGAAGAGCCTACATAATGCTTTAGGCACCAAATTCAATTTTAGCATAGCCTATCACCCCCCAAATAGATGGCCAGACAGAGAGAGTCAAACAAATCCCAGAAGACATGCTAAGAGCCTATGTATTAAATTTCGGAGACACATGGGACAAATACCTATCCCTCGTCGAATTCACCTACAATAATAGCTACCAATCTAGCATTAAGATGGCCCCATAGGAAGCCCTCTATGGAAGGATGCGTTGATCCCCTATATGTTGGTATGAAGCTGGAGAAAGACCCCTAATAGGCCTGGAGCTTATGAGGGAGAATGACGAGAAAATACAAATCATTAGGGAGCATCTCAAAATAGCTCAAAGTAGACAGAAAAGCTATGCGATCAATGCAAGCGTGAGTTAAAATTTGAAGTGGGAGACTATGTGTATCTGAAAGTATTGCCACTATGCGGGGTTTGCCGATTTGGATTGAAAGGAAAACCGAGTCCCCAGTACGTGGGACCTTTTCGGATTTTGGAGCATAAAGGCACCCTAGCGTACCAACTAGAGCTACCTAGCCAACTGTTTAGGATCCACAACGTCTTCCATGTTTCCCAACTTCGGAAATGCCTACGGGAACCTTCATAGCTTCTAACCAACTTAGACATACCTCTTCAAGATGACCTCACTTATGAAGAACATCTAGTGAAGATTCTAGAAACGGAAGATCTACAGCTATGGAAGTGAACCATACGCTTTTGCAAGGTACTGTGGAAGAATCGCTTGGTCCGTGATGCTACATGGGAGAAAGAGGAAGAGCTATGTGAAGCCTACCCCAACTTGTTCAAGCGAGCACCCGATTTCAGGGCGAAATCGCCCTAAGGGGGGAAGGCTAAAAGAACCCTAACACTAATTAACTAAAAGCAGTATAATTAGCAATAATTAAAAAGGAATTAAGAATTATTACAACGCATTAATTACAAGAATGAGTTACAACCTTTAATTGTAGACCTCAAAGAAATGAATAAAAACTATTTATTACAACCCTTTTGTTTACAAGAATTCTGTTTGCATGAAAAACTAATTTCTAATTACACATACAATAAGCTAAAGGCTAAACTAATTTCTACATTGCATTCCCTTGCCCTATCTCTGTGTTTTGCCGACATTAGTATCCCAAGCCGGCCACCCCTTCTTTTATTTTGTAGTCAGAGAGCAAATCAAATAACAATCCAAGAAAGAATGAAAAGAAAGAGGGGAAAGAGCTGTCATCAGTACCCTCAGACTCCTAGAGCCAATTAGAGTGGCATTCATTGAGATTCCAAAACTGTCCTAGGCTGATCGACACCTCTCACTGTAAGTGGGCGTCATCATTCGGCATTCAAAAATCCAAAGCCCACATTTTTTCAACTTACCTCAATCCCAGAGAATCCCAAAAACAGTGAGAAGCCCACACCTAAGAGCATCGGTCCAAAGCCACATAAGTGCAAGATTCAAGAGAGGATAAACTCGAACATGCTCAGTTGTGCACAGCCAAGCCACAGAAAGAGGGAGGCCAAAGCCCCCCATCCTTAAGCTAGCAAACCAGCCATCACCCACATTGCACACTACATTGCCAAAACCACTGAAGCCACAAACCAACCGAAAACCCACAGAGCCAGAACAGAGCACCCAAGCCTCTCTCACCAGCAAGAACATCCAAGAGCAACTAAGAACACCAAGCCAAACATTTCCCATCGTTGCTCTCGATCGAATGCCAGAGAGCCATCCCGTCCAAAGCCAGCAACCCACCAATGAGAAGAGAGGAGTGTTAGAGAAGGGGAGGCAGAAGGTATAGGAAGATGAAGGAGAGCGTGGATCAAGGGACTAGGAGGTCGACCGGGTGGACCACAACAAGGCGACGAGCACCACAAGGTGACGACCACCAACAACGACGTCCCTGAAGCAACAAGAACCCCGGCCACCCCTTCGTCCACATCCACAAGGTATCCTAAATGAATATTTTCTTATAATAAACGCATTTGTGTGTAATGTAGAAGTCAGGCCGAGAACGGGCATTCTCTAGAAAGCTCATGAGCAGATAAGGGAGTATGACCATATAATACTCCGTTTAGGCATGGTTCACTGGCAGCCTAGTACTAGTTGAGATTTCAAGTGAAATCTGATCACGAAAAGCTATGAATTCAAGGCATAGTCCATTCATCAACTGTGAGAAGATGAATCTTGTCATTCTATGTGCAAGTTCAACCCGTACGGGACTTACACTAAAAGACTGGTATATTAACAGTACTTCAGCACAATATCTTTGTCATATGTTTACTTGTTGCTTTGGAATTGGTGGAGGATTGTTAGAAATTGACCCATTTAATTATGGCATATTTCCTTAATTCCAAAGCATGCATGGTTTAGTACCATATTGCTAAGGCATGATAAGAAAGACCGATTTATAAGGTGGAGTCCTCACCACTCCTTGAATATGGATAGAGATGGTATGAGGATAGTTCTGTTTAGTCACACAAGCGCACGCACGCGCGCGCGTATTCGCGTATTTTCGCATGAAAATCGCGTGACTTGTGTCTTGCGACGCGCGACCGTGACGTGGTGCGGCACTTGACAGACCAAGTCCACCTTTATTTTTGCTGAACCATGCACCTCACTCTCTCTGTTTGAATGAGATTTAAACATTTGAATGAGGCAGTTACAAGTGAATTTACACTACTTAATTTGTGATTTGGTGAGGCAGTTACCAGTGCATAATTCTGTTTAAAATGCAGCAGTTACTAGTAAATAACTGCATCGCCCTTAAAAGGGCCTGGAGACGTCCAGGAATAAAGAGAGAATTTTGCACCTCCATTCTTCCTCTACTTTTCTGCTCTGCTGTTGTGCTGTGTTGTCTGAACCTCATCGACCTTTCTTCCCGGCGTGCACCTGGAAGGAGGGAGAGCGGCTATCTCAGAACCGTTGCCGTAGAGAGTACCTGCACGGGGTGGCAATAAGGTTTCTGGACAACGCATCTGCGCGACCGCTCACTGCACTGTAACATCTACGTTTTGCACTGCATCAAGTCTGCGCGGCTTCCTGTTCTTCATCAGGCTAACAAGTAAGTCATTCGCGCGCACGTATGACTTAGTTACTACATTTTTCTTGAGTATATTCTGAAGTATGATGAGTAGCCTGCTGTTAGTAGTAAGTTTTGCATCACTAGTTTATTGTATTTGTCTCCTTATAAAATTTGAAATTAAAATATTGCCCACATTTGCAACAATAATTAGTTGCTTAAGTGTGATTATTTTTGAGATAATTACACGGGGTGCGCTGAAAATATCTCAATTTTCTTTCTACAATATGTGTTTCTAGCTTGATTTATCTTGGAGTTCTAAGACATGCTTGCGCTTTTTTATCGTGCACATGCATAGAAGTATATCCAATCCTGTCCTGCCGTTCAAACACAGTACTGACATCGCGTACAACAAGCATTGGTATGTTGTCTGACGGGATAAAAATCAACATGAGAAAGCAGAGATCTTAGGATAAGACAGTGAGACCTATGGAGCTCCTAATTTATGAGCTCGTGCTTCAGCTTGACTAGTTGTGTGCACGAGGTCAAATTTGCAACGGAAATCCGCGAGAGGACTAATTGTGTGCTACTGTAAGCAGGATAGAGGAGCGAGCGTAGAAGCTCTGTCGGGCGAGCTGTTCACTCACAGTTCGATTCTTGGATCGATCTTAGATATCTTATCTTGCACACGTATATATGTTCAATGAGAAATCATGTGTCCTCGCTCTATGACATACATACGTACTCTATGAGATACTAGATAAATTTATGATTTATTTACACGATCTCCGCTTAAGTTTTACGAAAATTTTTGTTCCTGCCACTTACCCTCGCTCTATGAGATACGCTGTGGATAAATTCAGAATTTATTCACACGATCTTTGCTTAAGTTTTACGGATCTATGTTTTGCTCTATCAGTTGTTTTATGTGTTAGATGTTAGTGTCAGTTTCTATGGATCTCCTTGTGTTTGTGTTGTGCGATTTAGCGAGTCGGCGACCGTCTTCCTTCCCCGTCCTATCTCGACTCTCTCTTTGCTTCTAGTCCTCCCTTGTGCTTCTCGACCTCTCTCTTTGCTTCTCTCAGCGGTCGTTCGATAGTTAAGTCGTGCATGTGTTCATCATAGTTATTTGTTTGTCCTGCTGTCGTCGTCTAGTTAGCCGTCGACCGTCTTCTCCCTCGTTCTCTCTAGACTCCCCAGTGCTTCTTGACTCCCTTCTTCTTTCTCACGGTCGGTAGTTATTTAGGTCGTCGGTCGGTAGTTGTTTTCGTTCGTTTAGTCTCGTCGTGTTGTTCGTTCGGTCGTACAACATCCATTCGTACAGTCGTTCATTCCGTCATCTTTCGTTTGTTTAGTTCGTTCGTAGTTTCGTTTGTGCGAGTTAGAGTTCGTTTAGTAGTTTAGTTTTCTCCCCCGTTTTGATTGACCTAGCTTTAGCTGAGCACCGGTAGCCTCAGTCTAGTCCCTGTGGAGAACACGACACTCGCCGCGATTTTAGTGGCAACCCATGCACTTGCGGGTGTGCTATTTTTGCACGATCGATGACACACGTATTCTATCAGGTACTAGGTAAATTTATGATTTATTTACACGATCTCTACTTAAGTTTTAGGGAAAATGTTGTTCCTGCCACTTGCCCTTGCTCTATGAGACACGATGTGGATAAATTCAGAATTTATTCACTTTGCCCTCGCTCTATGAGACACGATGTCGATAAATTCAGAATTTATTCACACGAGTCTTTGCTTAAGTTTTACGGAAATTTTTGTTCTTGCCACTTGCCCTCGCTCTATGAGATATTGGATAAATTTAGAATTTATTCACACGATCTCCGCTCAAGTTTCAAGGAAATTTTTTGTTTCTGCCACTCAAAATATGTGCAATTTTATTTCTGTCATAAAAAATCTGCTAATTTTGTTTTCGCCATCCTTCTGTTTGTGTGTATTTCGTTTTGTCACTCCATCCAATTTTTTATCTAGTCAACAGACTTTGGTCATGCGCGATAGTTGATACTTGTCAGTTGATTTGATAAAAAATTGGACGAAGTGGTAAAAACAAAATTAGCAGATTTTCAATGGTAAAAACAAAATTCATATATTTTGAGTGATAAAAACAAAATTTTCCGTTTTAACGTGTGTTTTTGGAGAATTGCGGATGGTGTGCGGTGTGCCTGGCTTTACATCTGGCCGTAATCTCAAAAAATTCGTAAGCAGGATAAGGGCAGGCTATGGCCTACCAATCATCGATGCGTGCATGGATTAAGGTTCACTCATCAGACGCTCACCAACCGCCGAGCATATCCTTAAGTTAGTCGTCGTCCTCGATCGCGTACCGCGTGGTACTGGTACCACTCGCCATCGCCACTCGCCAAACCAGTGGAAAAAAGCCGTGGGAATCGGATCCCTCGCGAGTCGCGTCTCGTGCCAAGAGGTGGAACTGTGGAACATATGTTACTCTTGCTTACTACTCGTACGTACGATCGATGTTTTGCGCGCGCGCAAAGCGTCATGCAGAGTTTGTTTGCTAACAAGGCGCGCTCGCCGTGCATAAAGGTGTGCACGGGATTTGAACGGCTGCTCGATGAAGTCGTACTTCCACGCCTTTAGATGTTTTTTTTCCGCTATGACTAATGATTTATAGCTATAATTGATGATTCTAACATAAGCATTTATACTAATTAATCGAATATCGATAAATCAATAAACTGTTTCGAAAAAAATGTTCGATAAGCCGTGAAATAGCGACGAAGAAACCATTCTATTTGTTTGTTCATGTAAGCCGTAAGTCATAAACTGAAAATAACGTGACTTTTATCATGTGGTTCCCGCAATTATAGGTGATCATGGTCCCCTTATAACACTGAACTACGACCTTGTATTTTTAGTTCAGATGTTGTAGTTCAGCTGAGAACTATCAAACCATTGTGATATCTGTCAGCGAAATTTCCTGGTCGAGAAAGGGGAAAAATCAGCTGAGAACTATCAAACCATTGTGATATCTGTCAGCGAAATTTCCTGGTCGAGTAAGGGGAAAAAGGGCACGGTTGGTATACCTCTCTATCTCTCTCTCGGCCTTTGTTTTACGCTCCCCATGGCACAGGAGCTCTCCAAATCTAATGCTCCCCAGCACTTGCGGAATGAACTTTTAGGTAAGTAGCTGATAGTGGCCTACTTGGTCCGAAACCATTGTGCGTGCTGATCAGTTATTTGGGAAACTGATCTGACAGGTACGTGCGAATGACAGCACTTCCGGCCTCATATACCTTGTAGTTATGTCCAGTGCACCTGATTCTACTGAAAGAACAATCGGCTTGCATGTTGCTAATGCGACAAATAGCTGAGGAAATTTTGCCAGAATAGAACACAATCTTCAGCAGAAGTTCAGAGACACATCAAGCTACATTTACACAGGTGGCGTAGCTGGACTGCTGCTGTCACGTGCCAAAATCACCGTTCATACTTACTGTTTAGACGTGTAGACAGTACCATCTATACTGTCATCCTTATAAATAAGATTAGTTTAGGATCGAGATAAGATTAGTTTTCTTAAATTAGATATCGCTTTCTTAAGTGTCAAATAAGTCATCCCTATAAAAAACCAACATGTATCTATTATCAAACAAGCAATAAAGATGAATTAATCTAGCCTCTTCCTTAAGTTCTATCATCTTAGAGCAACTCCAAGAGAAGAGCTAAATCATTTTCTAAAGGTAAATTTGGCTATTATTGGAGAAAAAACGTCTCCAATAGACTCTGTAAATGACTCTCCAAATTTAGTAGCTCTCCATCCCTCCTCCTTCGCTCTCTATTTTTGGATAGCCTACCTCGCTTACCATCCAGCCTCTTGGCGCGGTCAGCGTTTCCTTCCCGCACGCTGCGCCCCATTCCCGCGCGTACGCGACCCACCGTGCGCCCTCTAGTTTAGATAGCCTGTTGGAGTAGTCTTGTATTTTTTGGGTGAGATTCATTTTAGAGAATAGCTAAATCACTAAATTTAGATACTTCTTTTGGCTAATCTCTTGGAGTTGCTCTTAGTCTATAGTCAAATCTCTCATCCCACCAAACCAACACCGTCCGACCTTCCTCCTGGTGGTGTTTACCCATGATGAATCAAGGTTCATGATATTTGGTAAAAGAGTAGTTGATTTCTTCCCATGATTTTGGTACCATAGCTCTTATTGCCGAGTCGTTGGTAACAACAAAGGCTAACACTAACAAGATGGCCACTAGTCCCAATGACATCGACAAGAAGATGGCGACCATCTTCCTTAACAAGCATGCCGCCTTGGAGAAGATCGCAAATCAGAAGAAAGCACAACAAGAGATGGTGGTGGCATTGTTCCTAGGAGTCGCCACGACATGGCCGAAACATGCCGTGGTGTCACCAAAGCCTGCCGCGGTGCTACCAAAGCCTGTTGTGGTAACTACCATGCCCTACTGTAGCGCTGCCAGAGCCCACTGTGGCCCTACCAAAGTCTGCCTCAATAGCTGCCACTCTGTCTTGACAGGGCGAAAACCTGTTGTGGTGCTACCATGGCTGTCGTAGCCCATCGAGGTATGGCCAAAGCTTGCCAAGGCGCTGCCGTGGTAGCTGCCATGCCTGCTACTGTGACTGGTGAGTTTCCTGCAACGACGCGTGGAAGCAACAATCTCCAAGGAACCACGTCAGCATAGCAACCTCTGGTCGGCATGGGGTTTCCAAGGGTTGCAATCATGGCCACCACCACAGCTTGAGTATGAGCCGTCATGAAAGGAGAGAGAAGACGTCATGTACTGAAATTACTGTTCACGCATACTATTCATATGCATAAACAATACCATCCGTACTATAGCATCTGAGCGGATTATTTAGGATTGAGATAAGAGTAGTTTCCTTTAGATAAGATTAGTTTCTTTAAATTAAAGATCATTTTCTTAAGGGCTAAGTAAGTCATCCCTACGGAAAGGATAACTTATATCCATTAGCAATCAAGAAATAAAGATAAATTAATATAGTCTTTTTCCCAAGTTCTATCACCTTAGTTTATAGCCCAATCTCTCATCCCACCAACCCGACGCCGCCCTGCCTTCCTCCCGACAGTATTTACCTATGATGAACTAAGGTTAATGACATTTTTATGGAGGGTGCCCCAAGGGTGGGCTACGACGTTGTCGTGCTCGTTCCAATGATGTGGCACGACACAACTAACAACAATCTTTTACTGCCCTGTGCCGTTTTCATGTTCAACAGGCACAAGCCATGTAGGCTGCTAGTTGTCCTCGTCAATCATCGCCGAAGTAATCTTTTGCTGCCCTATGCCGTTTTCATGTTCAAAGAGAACAAGCCACGCAGGCTGCTCGTTGTCTTCGTCAATCATCGCCAAAGTTCCATTGCTTTCTCATGAGACACTGTGTTGATGTCATGTCCTCTCATTGATGTGGGGACTCCTAAGACTGCAGCCGTGGCCACAGTCATGCAACTCGATGATGAGTTGCTCATCGAGAATAGAAGTTGTTATATGCAGTGGCATTGTTCACGCGAATAGTGCTACTCAGTTACTATTCACATGGCAGCCACAGATTTAGTCGGATTAGTTTTCTTAGAGATATGATTAGATTGGTTATGATAACCTATTTTTATAATATTAGAAATAAGTTACTTAAGAGTCAAGCTATCCAATGTATATAAGGATGAAATTGTATCTTATTTTATTAAGTAAGGAACCAATGAAGATGAATTAATTTAGTTTCTGTTGTAAATAATGCGGTATAAGAATATATTTAGATCTAATTCCAGCATCATTAAAAAGTTGCAAGTATGATATAAAAAGCATATAAATGAATTAATCAACATATAATCATGTGAACTCTTCAAGTCATTGAAACATATGCCTAACAAATATATCATGTAAGAGACTATAATCAGCATATACACATGAAAACAATTTAAGTCATTGCACCTGAATGCTGATTTCAACAAAAGCATCAAATGTAGGACCGAATTTAGCATGTTAATAAGATTTTGAATGACATATATCGCTCTCAGAAGGCTAGTCGCACAAGATTTAGTCTTGGCCATCTCCGCCATGACAAAATAAAATCTTAATTATATATGACAGTTATAGATTAGATCTTGAGATCAAATTAAACCTTGCTATCAAAACAGGCTAACAGATCATGAACACAGCTTGCTGACCAATATGAACGACCCCAAATCAATCTAACATTCAACTATCATGAATTTTATTAATTAAACAGGGTTCAACAACTAGCTAAAGTGATCGAAAACAATAAGAGATCACAGAACTGATGTAACATAGTGAGCAACAAGTAGTGTATATCAATCTTCAATGATCAGAGCATATAAAAAGCAAGCTTGTAGTAAGCTCAAGATTCATCTGCCATCACATTCATATATAATTTCAGTAATATGTCATTTCATCATAGAGCAATCTAACCCATAGAACTTCTTTGCAAACTCTAATCAGAGATTAATCATAGATATCTGATATAGATCAAGCAAAGAAAGTAAATAGTCGGAAAAATTCACAACACCAGTGATACTCAAAATCACCGAGAAGCAGTTGAAGAAGGTAAGGCACGCAGGCTGCGCTATCTCAGAAAACCAAGCGCCTCGCTATGCCGTGCAAGGAGACGATGGCAATCGGAGATACAACGCCACACTCCAACCTCGGGTAACCGAAGTAGAAGTCAAAGGTCGGGGTGAATGCCGCACAAGACCGATGAGTGCTACGGCCACAGAGCACCCATGAACACCAAAGGTCAAGCTTCGGTTCTTCTTATCAACTAGCCGCAAAACCAACCCGAGTCGGCCTTCCAAAGGAAAATCCCCCAAAATCTCCTCACTGCCAGTTCTCGAATGAGAAGGCACAAGGAAACCACACAGGGAAATCACAGAGAAAGGCTATTCGACCTCCTTAGTCACCAGCACCGGTGAAAATCACAGCAGATCGGCGTCCCAAAACCAGATCAAGGACCAGCCTAGAGAAGAAGATCAAGGGACCAAGGAACTCACTGCTTCGGGTTCTCAAGAGAAGAGAGGAAGGCTGCCTTTTAGAGGGAACGAGGAGGAGGTTGGCGGGCTGTAGCCGATCGGTTGGCGTTGAAGCACCCAGCCGATGGCGCCTCCATCGCCGCCGTCACCCCTGCAAGACCCGATCGACCGTGAGACCCAGGCAGCCGAGCGCCGCCTCACCCATTTGAGCCCGTGAGGAGGAGAAGGCTTGAGGCCTTATCCCTTTATCCATCCCGCCGACAGGTAGGACCCCTCTCCCTCTTTTTTCCTTTTCTTTTCTAATTGATAAATTCCCAAAATGCCCTCAGGAGTCCAACAGTTTCTTTGTTAAATTCTATCATCTCAGTCTATAGTCTAATATCTTATCCCACCAAACAAACATTGTCCGACATTTCTTCTAATGGTGTTTATCTCTAGTTCATGAACTATGGTTCATGACAGTTGCTGCTGGAGCAGTACATAACATAGAATGTGCCGGAATGCTCTGTTCAAAGTCAATTGGAAGGGACAAAAACCTCTGCTCATGACTACCGGTGAGTGTATCTAGCAAATAGCAAGCTCCGAAATTACATCGAGAATGCATAAATACACGCGACGAATCGATCGATCCTTCGATCGCCTCCCAGTCCACAGCTCGGTCGATCAACGTTAAAGATCAAACATGTCCTCGAGAAACGTGTAATCATCAAAGAACCCTCCCATGTCGAGGCCATCACCGTCGGGGTGCAGGGTGGACGTCACGTCGCCCTGGTCCGGCCCGGCCGCGGCGCCGGGCACGGCCGAGCTCCTGGGGGTGGGGCTGCTCAGCGCCTCCTCCTGGTCGCCGCCCTCCTGCTTCAGAGACCGCAGGCCCAACCCCCGCGCGGCGTCCTTGTCGGCTTGGTTGGTGTTCGCGGTCGTCGTGGTCGTGCTGGTCGTGGTGGCAGGCGTAGCGGCGGTGGCGCTGGCGTTGGCCGCGAAGCTGACAAGGCGGGAGCCGGTGTGGAGGCTGTCGGCGGCGCTGGTCTGGTGGATGACGTGCGGCGCGGCGGCGGCGGGGTCCCGGCAGGTGTGCACGCCGATGTAGGTGACCCTGAACGTTCCAGGGTCATCGTCGCAGCGCTGCACCTGCCGCTGCGCCGCGCACTGCTGGTCGTACTTGTGCGTGCACCGGAAGTAGGACCTGCGCACAACACCAACACATGCGCATTCGCTTGTCAGTTAGAGCATTTGGATTTTGGAGCAGTTGAATTTATGGCGATAATTGAAGGGCAGAAGCGTACTTTGGGTACTTGGAGTTATGTATCTCCTTCTGCCCATACTTGCGCCACGCCCGCCCGTCGTCCAGGTCCTTCACGGTCCTCGTGACGCCGGACGATTGCTGGGTCCTGAAACGCCATCCGCAGCACGAATTTTACATGCAGTGGTTAGCACATTACCATCCAAAGATCCAATTGGTTAATTAAAGCAGTTGATTTGATTAAGTCAAGAACAAGTGAGCTCGGAGACTCCTCACCTTCTCCGGCACCAGGCACCCTTGCGGTCCGCTCCTCCGGCGGCGGCCTTCCTCTTCCCGCCGCCGCAGGTGACCTCGCTCGGCACCTCCAGCCCCTCGCCTGCGGCGCGCATGGCCCGGGAGAAGCTGCGCAGGATCTGGTCCGCGAGGAGGCCGGCCTTGGGCGAGTCCCGGAGGAGCCCCTGCAGCTGCGTCGCGAACTCCTGCCCCTTGAGCAGGTCCTCCATCACCTGCACGTACGGCGGCGCCATAGACATAGCACGCACAGGCACACTCACACTCCTTCTCTAGTTCACGCACAACGCTACTAGCGGCCAATGATGTCGCAGCAAGAATAGCCAAACTTGGAAGGAGAGGAAGCTTGCGAGGACGGGAGCACAAGGCGATGGAGGCAGATGGGGGCGGCAGTGCGGCACCTGGAACGGACCGACGGGCCGATGGCGGCCTTTTGTAGGGTGCGGGCCGAAGTGAAAGAGGACAGATGCGTTGGCGTCCACTTGTGCTGCCGCCCGTAGGCGCGGTCCAGTGGTGTTCGCACGGGGCTGTTCACATACAGAATTTTTTTACGATTAATCCATTTTCTTTGAAATTACAGAAATATACCCGTGAAATTTTTTTTACGAAAATAGGCTCCAGTCGCTCCCCCATTGGGCGACTGGACCTAATTGTCCAACCGGGAGGCGACACGTCGGCAGTTTGGTAACGGTTGGGCGAGTTATTGCTGTCACCCGGACGTTAGACAACTGGCATGCAGTCATCGCACGGTTAGGTGACAGCTTTCCAGTCGCCCAACGTTCGGGTGACAGGGGGGTTAAAAGCAGCGGCGCGCTCGGCCGCGGCCGCTGCTGCTATTTGCATCCGATCGTGTTCGGCGACGCAAGAAGGACGAGCAGAAAGAAGAGAAAGGAGAGAAGAGGAGGAAGGAGGGGAAGAAGAGAAGGAGGGGGAGAAGAGGAGAGCGCCAGATCTTCAGGTTCAGCTATTTTTTCGAATTTTTTCTTAGTATATTACATTTGTAGTATATTTGTATGAAATGTTAGTGGTAGTAAAAATTGTAGGTGTAAAAAATTTAGTATAGAAAATTTAGTATAGAAATTTTTAGTATAGGAATTTTTAGTATATGAATTTTTAGTATAGAAATTTTAGTACAATTTTTAGTATAGAAAATTTAGTACAGAAAATTTTAGTATAGAAATTTTAGTACAGACAATTTTAGTATAGAAATTTTTAGTATAGGAATTTTTAGTATAGAAATTTTCGTACAATTTTTAGTATACAAAATTTAGTATGGAAATTTTAGTATAGAAAATTTTAGTATATAAATTTTAGTATAGGAATTTTTAGTATAGAAATTAGAAAATTTGTAGTATACATTTTTTTAGTATGGAACATTTTTAGTACAGATATTTTAATACGATTTTTAGTATAGAATTTTTTGTATAGAAAATTTGTAGTATACAATTTTGTAATATAGAAAATTTAGTTAACGTAATTTTGTATGAAATCTGCATGCAGCTATGGCGCGTGACTGGCAGTATCCCCTGTTGGACGAGCATGTGGACCGCGTGCATCGCGCTTCCCATCGTGTGCCGCCACCGGGGAGCGCGGACAAGTCGGCTGAGTTGAGAGTGATCCAGACACGCACACCTCGCATGGCCTGAAGACTCGACCTCCGTTGGACAGCCAGGTTTGCACTACACCATCGTTTTAGTGTTGCTGTAAGAACATTCCGTGCTGACCTTCACTTTGTTTGCAGGTTGTTGGATGCCAGGCTACTCCCTCTTGCCCGGATGGTGCAGGCCACGGAGGAGGATGGAGCCGCCTTGGCCGCAGGCAGGGACGAGGCGGCCGTGGAGCGATCACGACGCTTCCTGTTCGACCGTTCCCTGTTGACGGCTTTGGTAGACCGTTGGCGGCCCGAGATGCATACTTTCCACCTCCCATTCGGGGAGATGACGCCGACCCTGCAGGATATGTCCCTGCTTCTTGGCCTTCCGATCACGGGAGGCACTGCTTTCCTATCAGAGGCCCCGGCCGAGTGGCGCACTGACCTGCTCAGCAGATTCGAGCGGGTCCTTCCATCGGGTGCCGCCGATGACCACCACATCTTTCTGGAGAGTCAGACCCATGGGCCGTCGCTGAGGTGGCTCGCACAGTACCGGGTATGTGGTCTTTACAATCGATCGTGTCTTCGAAGCTCTTATTTGCACTATTACATACTAATAACAACTTGTTTGCATTCAGGTGGAGTGCATGGATCCAAAGGCGAACGATTACCAGGTCTCGCGCTACTTGGAGGCGTACGTACTATGGCTATTTGGTTGGGTGCTCTTCACCACCAACCATGGCAACTCTGTGGAAGCGTGCCTTATCGCTCATGCGAGGGCGATTGCAGACGGCGAGGCCCCCCAGGTCAGCTGGGGATCGGCCGCACTTGCCGCAACGTACCGCAGCCTGTGCGATGCGTGCTCGAGGACCAAGGCAAACTCGGTCCTCGTGGGCTGTCCCCTACTGTTGCAGTTGTGGTCGTTCGAGCGTTTCAGCCTCGGACAACCTGTGCTAGACGACATGGGTCCGTACGGGCCCGAGATGTATCCTGGGGGAGATGTCGATCGGCTAACGATGGGTTCTCTTTGGTGTCGTCGATGGGTAAGTATTATCACAGTTAACTATTTCCTTCTTATTAACGATGGCCATACTTAACAACTTGTCTTTCTTGCAGGTACAGTTCGCGCACGTGCAGGTCACGCGGGCGTATCTGCCCTTTGTGGAGCAGTTCGACCGCCTCACAGCCGACGACGTGCACTGGGAGCCTTACGCAGATACGGCACTGTAGGCCCGTGCTTCTGACGGGCTGTCCACACTGTGCTGGCATGATTGGGCTTTCTGGCTCACGTGGCGGAAGCTCGTGGACGATATCTTTGTGGAGGACTACGCACCCCAGCGAGTCATGCGGCAGTTTGGTCTACGTCAGGTGCTTCCTGTACCAGTCAGACGACCGCTTCTGCGGAACATGCACGCGTGAGTGATCGCTTCTCATAAATATGTACGTACTTACTACTGTGTTCGCAAGTACTTACATTATGTAATGGTCCTATAAGCAGGCAATCCAGAAAGGAAGTTAAATGAGGCACGTACTGGATGACGAAGATGCAGCCCTGGATTGCGCAGTGGGAGGGTGTGCTTGACGACCACATGGAGGAGGACCGCCCATACGATAGCAGGGACTACGCGGAGTACCTGCGCTGGTACCAGGCGTGGACACGTACTAGGCTCGTACATGTCATAGACCCGCCCATCACACACGTCGTTGCTCCGACAGACACGTACCCCGCTAGGGATGGCAATCGGGCGCGGCGGGTACGGGTAGTGCTCGCCCATACCCGTACCCGCGACCTCAATTTTTGCCCACGGGCATACCCATACCCGCCCGCGGGTAAAAAACCCCGCCCATACCTGTCGCCCGCGGGTACCCGTCACCCACGGGCATACCCGTTTACCCGCGAACTGAGTACATCACATATTCACATTTAAACATCACCTATGCATCACAAATTCACATATTCAACAACTACAATGGAAGCACTGATAGCAGGTCCGAAACAACTGATAGTAGGTCCAAAGCTTACATACATTCCAAACATTCCAACAAATTCTCCAGACATATACATACTGACATACATTTATCAACGCAGTGAGAACTCAAACAAAATCAAGGATTGGCCCAGACATACACATACATTTATCAACGCAGAAATCAACCTGGCAATCTCCCTCGCCGCTTCTCTGGGCAAAATTGATGTCTGTATGCACCCAGGCCGGCGCACGTCGTCGGCACGGCCGTTGCACCCCCTGAAACACGTCAAGGATCGGCGATGAGAGCGATGAGGAAGAAAGGAGGGAGGACCGGAGGAGGCTCACCTGAGGGGCGGCGACGGAGCGAGGAGCGGCGGCGGCGGAGCGAGGGGCGGCGACGGAGGGCGGCCGGATCTGGAACGAGGGGGAGGGGAGGGGAGGGGCGGCGGCGGAGCGAGGGGGATCTGGAACGAGGGGCGGCGGCGGAGCGACGGGCGACCGGATCTGGAACAAGGGGCGGCGGCGGAGCGAGGGGGAGGGGCGGCGGTGGAGCGAGGGGCGGCCGGATCTGGAACAAGGAGCGGCGGCGGAGCGAGGGGGAGGGGCAGCGACGGAGCGAGGGGGACGGGGAGGGGAGACTTCGGGAGGAGGCGGAGCCTTTGGAGCGAGAGTGCGAGACGGCCAGACGGGTCACGGGATTTGGAGCAGCGGGTCAGGGAATAGGGACTTAGGGTTTACTGTTTTGGAGGCCCACATGTCAGTACATTTTTCACGGGTAAACGGGTGAAATGGGTACGGGTAGAGCTAACCCATACCCGTACCCGTTTACCCGATGGGTAAAGATTTTCCCCCGTTTTTCTACCCATGGGTAAAGAATGTATCCCATACCCGACCCTATTAGGGTATTTACCCACGGGTACACGGGTAAATGGGCACAATTGCCACACCTCGCGCGCGACGCTCACATCGCGGTGCGTTACATGTAATTTCAAAGATTCCCAAATGGCAATGTCGTTTCGATGATGGACCATTTTATGTCTTTTTGTCCAGGCTGACGTTGGTTCTGTGCTGTGGACCGAGTCCGTCACTATACTGGATAGGATTGCCACAGGTGCGGAGTTGACCCACGAGGAGAACATCAGCTTTGTGCGTTGGGTGGAGGCCGGGTGTAGACGTGTTGTTAGCCTGCTGTCCTGCACGAGACTACCGGCGGTCTCCACACCCACGCCCAGCGCACAGACGGGTCGTCCACCAGTGCCACCCCGACCAGCGTGGCACTACTCCGGAGGTAGTACGTGGACACGTCCTACACCACCTCACCCAGACCAGCAAGGGGGCTCTGCCTGGGGACGGCCTCCTACACCATCTCAGCAACTCTTCATGTCTCCTCCGTACATCCTCGGCTTCCACATGTAAGGGGTGTACTCTGAGCCGTACGCCCCTCATCCTAGTGCGATGGCGCCAACTGCGGGTACGCATCGTCGGATCTCGTTTTTATCCCAAGGCGATATGTAATGAACTAATAATATTACTATTGCAGGTCTTAACTTCCTCCAGCACGCACATGGCGTCTCCCCGGCCTAGGACGATGTAGACCAGTTTTTTTCGGACTAGCCCGGGCCGTCCTCCGACGTAGCTTTTTGGGGCACACCACCAGAGGTTCTTTCCGGCAGTGCCCTCTCCCAGTGCACCGGAGGGCACACAGCCAGAGGTGCAGCTGACTCCACGAGCTCAGAGGCGGGTGCGACACGCTCTTGATCGTTTTACGTTCTCGGAGCGTCGTCACCCGTTGCACTGGAGGACGGCCAAGCGGGGCCGTATGGGAGGACGTGGGCGCGGTGACGGGGCAGTCCAGGGTGGCAATTGAGGGGTGGTGCTGATGTTATATGTTATGCATGTAATGAAAAAGTACGCGGCATGTTACTCCCAACTGTATTATGAAGTTTATTTAAATTCAAACAAGCCTATTATCTCATCTTTTCGCATTCAATCATTCACATATCAAGTTATCTAACAAATATTAACATACCGGTTTTCTCCGCACATGAATTCTTAGTGTATGTCACTTACCAGCGTATGTACCGATCGTTCTATGGTCAATCATTCGTAAAAAAAATTTCTAAAATTTTACAATGAACATAAACTTTTATTACAACTCCAGCATATTTTTTACCAGTTTAAAACTACAAAATTCATAAAATTTAAAACATTCACGGGGAGTTAGTGCAGTCGCCTAATGGGGGGGGGGGGCGACTGCATGAAAGTCGCCTAATGGGGAGGCGACTGCATGTAAGTCGCCGAATGGGCGGGTGACTGACTGTAGTTGCCCTACGGTAAGGCGACAGGCGTGCTGTCGGCTGCTAGTTGGGCGAAAGGCTCCAGTCGCCCCCCATTGAGGCGACTGGAGCCTATTTTTGTAAAAAAAAAATTCCTGCAGGTATTTTTTCTGTAATTTTGATTAAAAAATAGGTTATTCGTACAGAAAATTCTTCACATAAATGCCACTATAATTATTTTTTAAAATTTGATCTATGTACGTCCGTTTTTCAAATCTAGTCTTTTCTTGGAACTATTGAGCTCAGTAGGTGCTTCGCAAGCTCTCTTAGCTTGGCAGGTCGCCGCCCACGTACTTTATTGCTTAATTTGTGCTAATCATATTTAAATAGCGCTAATTATTAGTTTTAATTAGCGCTAATGATGGGCATTAATTACTTGCCATAGAGGAGTGGCTCGACAGGTCATGTTGCTAGCTAGTGTTGCTCGGTAGGTGTCTACCGAGCAACTGTGGCTCGATAAGTGTCTGCCGAGCTCGATAAATCCAAAGAGGGGGCTAGATTTGCGAAAATGGACATTCGGGGTCAAATTTGAAAAAAGTGGGTATAGTGACATTTATGTGCCTAGTTCTCACATATGCTTCTAGCTTGACCGGTGGGTGTCTTGTCGTGGAACTGTTCACGAATTTGGCACCGTGATCATTTTTTAATTTGGCCATGGACATTGTTTTCGCAAAATTAGCCCTAGCACCGAGCTCATAAGGTATGATAGGCGACACTTGTCACCTGCCACACCCCTAACTCGGTGGGGCGCTTGGTGTGCAATAGGGTAGGCGACAATGGCACCACGCGGCAGCCATCTGGGCGTTGGCACTACCGATCGAGCTCCCTTGGCTCGACAAGAGCTACTGGGCAGCACCAGCTAGGTAGCGGCCAATCTCCCAAGCACGACCTATTTTTTTTTGTAATTAAGTGAATGCCTGTGCTTTCATATGCATAAAAAAAATCATATTATCTAGACACGTCCTCTACCTGTGCTCTCTTCTTCCACTCCTCTTTCCCTATTTTGGCGGAGACCGAATGCAGTACAGGGTGAAGGGTTGCATGCGGCCTACTTCCTCTGACAGAGAAGCTGGTCCTTAGGGAAAGTCAACCTACCTATGGATCATCATACATCGTGTAAGTTATATTGCGGTGGTGGCCGAGTGGGAACCAGTGCACCGACAACTAACTAAGCCCAGTCTCTTGAGCGTTGAACATCTATTGCATTGACGTCCTATGGAGAGAAACACGTTTCATTAGGGTGGTGAAAGATAAAAATCCAATTTCGAATAGATGAAGCAATGTCATGTGCTCGATGGAGAATGAACCAGCAGCCCACTTTCGGAACTTTGGCCTCAAGACCTGTATGTTCATAAAGTTTGGTTAGCTAAAGGAAGATGAATCATGGACTGGCAATTAAACTCATAATTGTAAACCCAGTGTCATGTGTTGCGTGAATAATGAACCTCTAGGGTACTTTGGTCCACGGTAGCTCACTACAGCAAAGCCCGGTCCCACATAGTCCGTGCTATACTAGTGGACTGTGTAGTTGTCGTATGTCTGATCATACCAATCATCACGCTGCCCGGAGGCGCAGTTGGTATTGCACCTCGCAGTCTCAGACGGGCGAGTCAATGTTAGCACCTAGGGTATCATGTATGTCGGGTTGTCTCCGTGACAAAGGTGGATGTGTTGTGCTTGGTTGTCCCCCCACCTTGTGAGCGAGGTCCAGGATTGGCCTGCCTCCATGACAAAGATAGAAGTAGAGTAGTGTCGGTGTGAACAGCCTGTATGAATATGACATGTATGAAGAACAATGAAAATAAGGGTATCGTGCTGATTGCGATAAATTTATGAAATTGTCACATCTGAGCTATGTGTTACGCGGATTGCAAATAGCCGAGGCTAGGACAGTACGCCGACCAGCTAGGACGTGTAGACGAAGCTACGAACAGATGATAGTGCGGCTCATTGCCCCTCTTCGTATCATTTTCTACACAAACGTAATAATTATATACGTGCAGACTTATATATATATATATATATATATATATATATATATATATATATCCTAAATTATGAACACATCAGGAACACTAAAAATAACAACACATATTTCTTCAGCTATTTACAAAAAAAAATAGTTGTTATGCCTAAATGCATGCATATAGGTACATACATATATGCATATATATGTACACATATATACTGAAACTAACAGTGCGTACCTAATCATCATTTTCAACAACTTTTTGTAATTACACAAAAGCAATATATATATATATATTATTTTTCAGCTATTTACAAAAAAATAATAATTTACACCACCAATATATCCTAAACATCGCTAATTACAAAGACACATCCATCGACTAAACATGGTTAACAAGCGCATTTTACAGTATCAAACTACCGTTACGCTGATAAATCGCTAACGACACATAAGCGCATTGCTTACATATGAATGAAGCATACATTTTCTTGAAGGTCTTCACCCGCTCTACAATTCTTCTAAGCATACATTTTTTTTAAAGGTCTTCACCCGCTCTACAATCCTTCTAAGTTCTAACTATGAAAGTTCATGAATTATTGCTAAACAACCTTGAAAAACTGAGCTTAAGACTAGATTTAGAAAAAAGAAGCCACGGTGCTAAGAGCGTGAACATTCCACGTGGGGTTAGGTTCACGGAAAGCTGTGGACGACGGGAAAGGCCGATTGGGCATATATACCAGCGACGCAGTGTCAACTTCTTTAAACCCGGTCCAACGTGGGGTGGTGCGGATCGTCTGTATGACAGGTGGGGCCAACGCGGGGATCCCAAGTTCAGGGCTCACCGAAGCCGGTGGGCTACGTCCTTGAGGCTCTTGCGAGGGTGGACGAAAGGGGTGACGTCGGCGCGCTGACGTCGCCCAGGTGCGAGGAGACGAGGGTGCGCGGCCGCGTCATCGTTGGAAAAGCTTTTTTTTATATGATCGTCGGAAAGTGCGCGTCCCAGGTGCAGCTCACCTCGGCCGCCAATCGGGTGTAGATTACTTGCTGCCTACGGAGGAGGAAGCACTGGGTCGGATTCCTTTCGAACGTGAAATGCCGTCGTGTTGGTCGAGCGTCGAAAATGAACTCTCTTGGTTGGCACCAAGGGCTACAGATACGATGCACTCCTGCTACGAGGATTTGCTGGATTGGGCTCGGATTGAAATTGAAACAAACCAGATTTTCAAAAAGAGTTGGAATTTCATTTTAATTTGATCTCCTCTTGATCCTCAATCAAATCCGCACGAATCTCAATCCAACCCCGCCCTTAATCCCTGTCGGCAAAGCCTGAACGAAGGAGAGAGCCGCCTGCACTATTCCTTGTCCGATATTTTCCACCGCCACCCGATCTTTGTCGCCGCCGTCTCTGGTTTTCTTCTGCCCGAACCCTCTCGCGCCCCCTCTCACGTTCCTCTTCCCCTGCCAGCTCTCATAGCAGTGTCCGCAGTCGTACACCCCTACCCTGACACCCTAGTTTTCCTCCTTGCCGCACGTTAGGCAGATTGCCGCGCGTCCGCCACCGCCCCTGCCCTTCTCGCAAATTCCTCTCTCAGCCGAGCAACGCCAGAAACTTTTGACCACCGCAACTCATCACCCGAGGCACCAGCTCACCCTGCCGACCTCCTGCCGCCATGGACATGCCCTCCCGGAGCATCCCGAGCCAGCCCTAAATATCTCTCCATCCCCAAACCGCCTTAGACACTCTATAAAAAGTTCCTAAACCCTCTTCTCTGAGGCACACTCATCCCCAGCAAGCTTCCCACGCCCCCAATTGAACTCTCATCACTTCCACCTCCGGCAATCACCAAGATTCTCCACGGTGAGCCCTAAACCGAATTCTTCAATATACCCAATAGAATTCCAATTGCCTTCCTTCATAGACTCCCTAAGCCCCCAGGAACTTGTCCAAGCCATCGCCTTTAGCTCCCGAACCTTCTCCTTCCTCGCCTCCGAGCTCCTCCGCCCGGCCATGGAGCTCCAACGTGGCCAGCTTGTTAGAAGCATCCCCTGCAAACCGCCACTACCAAGAGCCCCTGGATCACCCCTAGATGGTTAAACACCCGCCAATTCTAGAAATAATAGCCCCTGTAGCTCCCAAGCCATTAAAAACCGAACCGAGTTCCCAAGCTTGCCGCCGGCGAACGCCGCCGACCCCAAAAATGGGTTCCCGGCATCTCCCTGAGTTCATCCATGTCCTCGGTTGGCGTCGCAAGTCGCTATCGTGCCGTCGGTGGCCGCCGCTTATTTCCCTTGCTCCCTGCGCGCGCGCGTGACTGGCTGAGGAAGAAGAACAATGCCGGGTCAAGGCACTGTTCATTCGGCCTGATAAGCCAGGCGCCCGAACTCGCTAAGGTAAATGGCCGACCCGGTTGCACAGTAGTCACCTGTTAGCACCGAAACCCGCCCCATGTGAATAGTCACTCGCCCAGTTTGAACAGTACTCTACCCGAAGTGAATAGTGCCAAACCCGTTAAGCCTTTTAAAACCCAAAAATGCATATTTATACTTATTTGAACCGTTTTGAGCCCACGAACTCATTTTCCAGGTCCATTTCACCATTTGAACCTCCCAAAAATCCTAAACCCATTTTATTTGGTTTTTCTCAGATTTTATTTCTTTATTCCTAGCTCATTTCCTTCGAGCGTGGAATTAAATATTATTTCTTTGCTTTACACTAGCACACGATGTTGAAGACCAACTAATTCAAGGAAGAGGAATCGAGGATCAAGCTCAAGATCGAGAAATTGAAGAATACGAGATTGTCGAAATTATAAATCCACAAGGCAAGTCACATGTTTTTGATCATGTTGAACCTACTTTACGTTAATTACTATTTATTAGTATTTTGATTATGCTATTTGTGTACTGTTATTTTATGTACAAAGATTGTTTAGAATGACATGCTATTAGCTAATGTCCTACCACCCGAAAAAACCCTGCTTAATCTGATGGTCATATTCACCTTGACAAAACTTAGTAAATATTAAAAGTATTATTAATGTAATCATGGTAGTTCAGGAACTCAACAAACTTTTACTATTAAAAGTCTTGATATTTTGCTAATAGAATTTTGAAAGGTTCATTGATAAGATGTTACAGAAAGCCATGAGTTGGCTAAGCCCATCCTACAATAGGAGTTGTGTTGTGAATTGATAACAATGCTGTGGACACTGGATGTAGATTTGTAGATGAAAGTGTTTCAGTGAAAAGTAGAGTTAAAAACCTTATGCCAAGTGAAGAAAATAGTGATCGCTCAACCACAAGCGTTGACTTATCAAACCTGATTTAGTAGCTGCTCAAATCGACTGAATCTCTAACGGAGTACAACCAGTTGGTATGGAAACGGTAAACCATACTGAACAACGTTAGATCCTTCCAGGACGGGTAGTCTGGCCTTAGTGGCGGATACCCGGGTTTGAGTTGAGATCTAACGGGTACCGGAAAGTTGCTATGGAAGCGGTAAAACCATACTGAACAACGGTAGATTCCTCTCAGGACGGGCAAAATATCTGGCCGTGTCGGCGGATAAAATGTCTGGCTGTGACAGCGGACTCCCGGGTCTGTTTGGAGGTCTATCGGGTAGAGCCTTCATAAAGAAATGAGCAGTGAAACGACCTTGTTTTCTCAACTCAGTCATGAGGGTTGAGGAACCTTGTGGGTAAAGATGGGCAACTCTCCAGAGTCAATCATAAATAGTATTTGAATACACCGTACTGTGTTTAATGGGTGATTCCAATAAGCGTGGCATAAGTAGATTTGGAATGGTTTTGGGAATGTGAAAGTGTGAGTTAAATCAAGTTTGGAAACCCCCTAATTACCTTAAGAAGTTTATGATTTAATATTTCATATTTGAAAGCAAAGTGTTTACAAACAAAATTGCATCCACATAAATTAATAAACTGCTTTACCTGTTCCTTGGCAACCTCTTACATATAATTAAATAGCAATTTCCATGTGACTTGTTGAGTACGGTTGGTTGTACTCACGCTTGCTAAAATCATAAACAGAGAATGCATGTCAAGAAAATGAAGGAGTTTCCGAAGACGATGCTGAGCTCTACGATATAGATGACGCCGAGTGTTAGGGTTTATTCTACACTCAGGCCTGCCTGTGGAGTTTCTTTTGGTAATGTATCTTTGGGTTGTACGCCCTTTTATGTAAAACTTGGCTGCTAAGGCTTAATTTTGTAATAAAGTTAGATTTTATGTTTAAGCATGCTTTGGCAATGGTGCGCATTCTTCTACAGTACTCGCAGCTGAACAGTCCTGGGCAGCTGCGAGGGTAACCTAACGCTCCCAAAAATGGGGGTTGTTACAGAAATTTCTGACTGTAGGGGATTGCTCCATTAATGGTACATATGTATGCGGTACCTTTCTCCTGTTTCTCAAGTTACTACTCTTATCGCAACTAAAAGCTATAAACCGCAGCTAAAAATAACAGACCATGTATATGCGGTACCTTTCTCAAGTTACTACTCTTGCACGCCATTGCTACCTGGAGTAAAAACTTATGCTATTTGGCATTTGCTAATGACAGTGAAGATTGAGGAGGCCTCTAGTGGAAGGATGCGAGCTTTTGCCAAAAACTAGACCATCGTATCTTGATTTGGGTTCTGTCTGTGTGAATGCAAAGCGTTACTGTGTGAACGAACGAGATTCCATTTACCCGTTGCACCTGGGGAGAAGATCACACCAACAAAACTAGACAAAAGAATTCGGGATTGTTTTTTTTTTGCTGTGCTTTATAGTTTATAATTTAAAATTTTAAATTCTAATTATTTGCGAGAGAGAGAGAGAGTACGGAGAGAGAGAAACTCGCGTGCGATTTTGGACGATATAACTGAAGTCGGTACAGCGTCTACTACAATTGACTTGTAAACCATGTCTTAAAAAGATACTTTATGTGATTAATATAATATAAACCATAAATCAGAAGCCGAAAAGAACAGTGCCTTCTTCACTCAACGCATGAAACCTACCTGCAGGAAGGAAAGGAAAAGAAAACAAGTAAACCCAATGCCGGTGGGATCCATGGACGAAGCTGCCACAAATCCGGAAGAAGAATTAAACAGCCAGTTTGTAGGGTCGTGTTTGTGGCCTAGTTTTTTCAGCTGGCTTATAACTTAGGGTACGATTTTTTTCAAACAAACAAATATGATGGTTTCTCTGTCGCTATTTTGATGTAGTTTATTGGGACAACCTTTTCGAAACGGCTTATCGGTATTCGGTTCGTTTGCATAAGTACTAACGCTAGGGCTGAAAGACATCAACCATAGCTAAAAAAGAACTCACCCTGCATCTACTCCTAAATCCTTTTTTTTCTTTTTTAAAAGTACATGTGCAAATTCGATTAACCCAATGATACATAGTCATTTTTTTTACTTTTGTGTTATTTGGCTTCGTTTTTTCCGAAAGCCAAAACAAACTGGATTTTCTTAGCCTTAAAGCTAAAGAAAACTTTCAGTCTCACTAGTTTTGTTTTCAACACTTAGATCTTTTAAATTTTCGTATGGCTTACTGAAGTGGTCTGACCAATCCTCATGAGAAATCACAGAAACTTGTGGAGAAAAACCAAAATAACTAGAAGTTTGTTGCAAAAACAAAATAATTGGAAGCTAGAGGGGAAAAATAAAAAGGCAAAGATGTAGTATGCATGTCCGTTACGCTGTACACAGGGAGAAGGCTGCCATCATCTTTTCTGTAGCACGTTACGGTTGATGGTTTCTATCTCGGAAAGTGCGAAGATACGCGGGACATCTATGGTGCCACTCGCTTGGGCCGAAATAAACTGATTTATGGTTGAAATTATACTATAGCTGACTGAAATTACATTATATCTGATTATAGCTTATTGGCGTAACTAAAATTAAAAAATTTAACAATGAGAAAAACATGTTAGACCATCACGGATAATGCAAATGAATACGGGAAAAAACTGGCAAAAAAAGCTCAAAAAAGCCAAAAATAAGAAAAAGACGAAATTTAGGATAATAAAAAATAAGTCAGAAGCTAGAAACTCAAGTCGAAATGAGCGGGACCCTAATATCTTTAAAAATTACCTTCTGCCCGTTCAAAAAAAAAAAGAATTATCTTCTCTTTTATCAAGCTTTAAATTACAAAGTTATATATTTATAAGTAATAATATCCCGTGGCTGCTGTTGTTTGGCTTTAATTAGGTCTACAAGATTAAGGGACAAATATTTTACTTTGTTTAAAGAATTTATAATATATTTCTATTTTTTAAAATAACATCCAACGACCGCTATGGTTCAACTTTAAATAATGGTTGGATGTATTTTTAGAATTTCTAAAGTATTTTTTTCTCTTAGCATTTTGTGAAAACATCTGCCATGAGCTTTTATTACATGATAGACACATGATTTAATGAACGACAAAGAAAATACTCTATTCCCTTCGCCCCACAATATAAGTTCAACACATATATCTAGGAGGTACATTATTTAAGTAATATTTAATGAAATTGGATTATATTTTTCTCTAATAGAAAAAGTAGTACTACATCCATCTAATAGGAGCAACTATGATACAATTCCATTAAATATTACTTAACTAATATACTTCCTAGGTATGTGTACCAGATTTATATTGCAAGACGAGGAGAGTATATCTTTACTAATATAAAAATATGAGTTGGTGGTTGTCGTCTATTCTCCCATAGAGAAGTCTCTTAAAGTTAGAGATAATTACTTGTAATATCATCCACCTACCAAACTCATCCTTTCCACACACTTTCCACCACCTCCCATGGGTTTTACGGGATGGAGTTTCTTCATTGTTATTGGAGTTAGAAGAAATTACACGGCGTGTACTCGGTATAAAAAGTGGAACTCCACCCTCTCAGCCCCATTTGTCCCCTCCACAGCCACCCGTAGCCACACTCAACCCGAAGAGGCGATTAGGGTTTCGTGAGGCTACGTGACCTTGACCCCCTCCCGCCGGTGTGCCCTCGACCTCCTCCTACCGATGAGGAGTCCCACCTCCTCCCGTCCGTCTTCACCTTGGGTCTTCGTCCTTCGCGTTGCCAGCGACTAACTTTGCCTTCCCTGGATCCTCCGCGAATAAGGTTTTGACCCACCATCACCCTCCGCCTCCTTCAGCCGGCATCTCATCCACAAGTGCCACCCCACTGACTCCTATTAACGCCTCCCTCCGGCCGCCACCTTGTCCACTGTAAGTTCAAGCTCTATTAAGTTGGTTTTGGTGATAATGACAAATTTAATTGTGAGACTAATTTGTTTATTGATTATGATATTTTTTAGTCTCATTTGGATGAAAAGGTAAAAATCATAAAAGGTATGCATTTGACATCTCATTCTTATATCTTATTGCATTTTTCGAATGCAAAATATATATTAAACTTCACCAAATAGTCTAATTTGAATATGTGCATATGCTTTCACTATACATTCTTGTATGCACATATTTAGACGAGTTTACTCTATGTTTTAAAGTTTCATTAATATTGATCCATATTCATTTTTTCACATATCAAGGATATTTATTTTGAAACATATCCCTTGAGTATATATAGCTTGTGTAGTTCATATATACTCATAATCGGATTGTCATCTAGTTCCTCCATTATATGTTTATGGTTGTATGATTAAATGACAACCGGATGAGTTAGCTTTGCTTAAGAAGCTTATTTTAGAGTATACAACTGTTATGTACATATTGTATACTCAATTCAATTTCTATCTCATTATTAGTTGAAATTGATATGGATTACTAAAAAGAGATGATTATAGAATGTAGTCTCTCCATTATGAGTTAATGGCGAAGTTTAGTAATTAAAGACAATTGGTTTGTGGACTAATATTTTTCATTAATTGGATGAATATGTTAGGTTCCACAAATAAAAATGACTTGGGATGACTTCATATGTTGAAAATCATTAAGTCAAGTGAATGATACATTATGAGTTGATGCATGTCCAAGAGGAGATGATCATGAGTTGGTCATCAAGTCAAGAGAAGGATGCATCATGGGTTGATGCATATCAAGACGATGACCTGAACTTGAAGTGAAGATGTGCGTCATCATGCTTCAAGAAGATGCTAAGGTAAAGGTATAACTAGATAGGGTTAAGGATGTGTTACTAGTCTTTTACTGGTCTTGGTGCTTGGTTGGAAGATCAGATTGCTAGTATAGGTTGTCGTACTATTAAGAGGGGTTATGTCTAGTAGCATGAGTCTCCTCATATGTTGATAGCTCAACCTCACCTCCTCTAGCTCTCCATAGCATGATGCTTATATTTGCGAATGTGTTTGGCAAATAGTTGAACCTCATGTGTTGAATCCTTGTAACATGGGAATATACATTGTGTTAGACCATGTGGATGGTCATGATTACAAATGATGATGAATAATTGACATTTGGATTGCTTTGGAATGTGTACTTATGAAAGTATCGGGTGTTCATAGTCAAAGATCTTGCATTTCGTGGTTTTGGTTCTTTCTGAGTGGTTTTTGCTTCTCAAGTGTTTCGGCCAGCTTCAACAGGCTTTAACGTTTTCCGACCACGACCGGCTTCAACAATGTCCAGGTTGTGACCATGGCAAACTTTGTCCACGAGGTGTTTACGACCACGGTGTCATTTATGACCACACACGGCTTTACGACCACAGCTAACGGTTATGACCCCGTATGCCTTTACGAGTACGGCAACATGACTATGACCATGGCAACAAACTAGACCACGAGGTAATCATAGTTACAGTACTTTTACATGGTTGTAGCTTCAGTGATTTTGTTAGTCGTAGGTTCTACAGGTTGTACTCAATAGTCTAGGATTTTCTGGTTGATAGTCGGTGGCTTGTAGTTGATAGTCGTAAATTTTGCTAACTGCTCTTATAGTCATATCTTTAAGCAGTCAGTTGTCATTGTCTTTAGTAGTCAAAGGCTCTACGATCACGGTCGGTACTCATAGACTTTGTTGTCGAAATGAGTGCTTCACTCTTCATGATATCATTACTCGGTAGTCGGAGCGACTACGTACTCGATGGTTAGTGAGCGATAATCGTAAGTGTTGCGGTCGGTTTCTGGTTTTGAGTACTTGTTGTGCTCGGTGGACGTGCTGAGTGGTCAAAAGAATGAGTTGGCTAGCGATGGTTTTTGGGAATTGTAATCGGTTGTCTGAGACTATTTTCTGGTTTGCATTAAGGTGATTAGTCATGTACGACCAGGTTGATTGATCGTGGATGGTTTTGCTTGTGTTCTGGATGGACATGGGGTGTTAATTGTGCTAATGACAGTCAAGCTGGGAAGAGCTTGTGCTAGGAAAAATGTTTCTTTGATCTTTGCATGTGCAGGAGAGCATTGAGATGATTGACGGTCGATGACGTGGAGGACCGAGACTAGGATAGAGAGATCTGTGGTCCAGACGGTTGAGGATTTCACGTGAGGTGGTCCGACTAACACTAGATCATGTGGAGATCAAGGATGGGAAGCGAGGCGGAGCTATGGGAGGGGATATCCTAGAGAATGTGTTAGTTACTACCGTCAATCATTCTATTAATATGGAAACTCTCACCTTGAACGACCTGTATTCCAAGATGAAGACACATGAGATCGATGTTTTGGCTACGATTAACAAGTCAAATTCTCTGGGTTTAGTGACTAACCAAGCTGACGACTCTTCTAGTTCCTCTTTGCTTCTTTTTCTATATTAAGCTCATTTTCAGATGAACAATTAGAGGAGATTCCTGAAGAGCAGCTTGTACTTCTCTCCAATCAGGTAACTAAGGCAATTCATAATATCAGATCAAGATGGAAAGTTGGTCCAATCAGATGCTATGAATGTGGTGAGAAAAATCACATTAAGATAAATTGCCCTAAACTGAGGAAGGAGGTCAAGGATGACAAAGCATCAACTTGTCGATCTCAGGTCAAGATTGACCCAAACAAGAAACACAATTATCACAGGGCAGCCAACAAAATAATTTCAGCACTTGAGGAAATCAATTTGTGCGACAATGAATCTGCAAGTGATGAGGGTAGTGGCAAAAAGGTCAAGGAGGCAGGTTTAACAGGAATGTGTTTTATGGCAAAGAGTGAGGATCTCGATGATGATCATCTCTACAATAATCCTGATGAGGTTAAATCTTCTTACACAGATTTATCTCGTATTGCTTAGGTTGATAGAGGAGCTTAAGAAATATAAAAAAAAGAAATCATGATCTTGTTGTTGAGAATTTAAATTGTGAAATCAATAGATTTATAGCTTCAATTCCTAATGATGAATCTTGTGAGTTCTATCAAGTTTTACATTCTGAGTTGGCGTCTACAAGAAAAATTAATGTATCAACTTTGGGTCAATTTAGTGATGTAACTGCTAAATTTGATGAGTTAAAACTGGCACACGACTCTTGTGATGAAAAGATAAAACATGCATATGATGAAATTAAAAAGCTCAAGTCTAACTCTTCCAAAGCTTGTTATAAATGTGATTTGCTTCAAGCTAGGCCTAATGCTTCTCAGGAGTCTATTCAACAGATGCTTTATCATGAGACTCTCTTTTGCTCGAACTGTTCCGAGCTTAATACAGAAATAGAAGCTTTAACTAGACAACTTAAGGAGTTTGCTGAAAAGGAAAATTTGGCTTAGTATAGTGCTTCTAAGAGTCTTAGTTATGAATATGTTAAATGCACAACCTACCCCACTTTAACTAAAGAAAATGAGTATCTTAAAGACACCTTAGAGAGATATTCTTTTGGCAAAAACAATTTGAATATCATATTAGACCAATCAAAAACAAGCATGAAGAAACATGGTCTAGGATTTGATTTTGTTGAGTATGCCAAGAATAATCTTCCTAAGATTGTTAAACTTTTGGAACCTGGAAAATCTGTAGTAGAATATGAACCAAAACAGATTACTTTCAAATCTGCTTGTATTGCAAAGAATTTCTCTACAAAAGAGAGTGCTGTAAAATCAATAGATACCACTTCTCAGCAAGTCAAGTTCAAGTGTACTAACTATGATAGAGATGGTCATCTAGTTCAATTTTGTTTTCGAAAAAACAAGAAGGAGAAGAAAGATAGGTTAAGAAAGTGTTCTCGGCTAGAATCCATGCAAACTCCAAACCGTGGCTTTGCTCCCTCTATTCAGTTCTCTGCTCGCTCAAACCAGTCAGTAGCCAGACCAATGCAATGTAGTCAGACAGGCTATTTTCGACTAGCCCCTTCAACATGGTCGGATCGGCTTCGTGGATCACACGTGGTCGCGCGGCAGTCAGACCACACCGGCGACAAATGTCTTGTGGTCAGACGCTTCGTGGTCAAATGTCCCCGTGTCAAACTAGTGCTACGATCAGCCTTTTCTACTCGACTAGACCAGTTGATAGCCAGATCAATTTCGCCGAGGAGGTCATACCGCCAAGTGGTCGAGCCCGTGTCTCATTATCTGTCTGGTCAAAATTTTACAGAGGCAAAATCTTCTCTTAAATATTTATCATTTCCTGGTACTGTCCTGTTTGTCGAGTTTTACAGTATTGGATTCCTAAAACGTATTTGACTTACCCCAGTACTGTGATACCGATACCTTCTGTGATTTAAAACCAAATAATGCGGGATGGAGAACATGCACTTGATTAGGTTCCAGTCTTTTGCTTGGTTCGAACAGTTGATGGCTCTTCATCTTCTTTGATGCCTCTCGAGAGATTTCACCTTCTAGTTAGACCATGTGGAAAAGGTAATACTACACTCTAAGTAGTCTTTTAAAAGTGGTCTGAGTTCTTTCTCATATTGATTTTTTTTCTCTCAATTGATGGTTTCATCTCTTTGGTCTTTTTGCTGAGGGAGATGGGATTATGTTGAGGGGGAGATTGTTGTTTGAAGAGGTGTTAGGAGCTTTGTTGATTATACCTATCATATAATTTATTAAAATCAAGCCATTGAAATCACATGAGTAGTGGAGCTCTCTGTATCATATTCACTTATATGCTGTGTAGCTTTGGTCATAGCTAGTTATAATTAAAAGTGCTACATTTGAACTAAAGCATGACATGGCAAAAGACTACGAATAGACCGATTATAAATAGAAATTTGCAATGCTCATCTGAAAGGATTAGCTTAATTGTGAATCCTATTTTAAATCTTGGCTATGAGGCTCGCATGGTTCATATTGCAATCTTTTATGTTCACTCAGGTTGGCATGTTATAAAAAAATTTGAGATTCTCCAAGTCATCATACAAATGGTGTCAAATGAAAATTGAAAAGGAGAAGATTGAAAAGATGTATGCTTTAAGTATGCCATGATCAAATGAAAAAAAGGCACAAGAGTGCACGAATGAAAAGAAGTATGCTTCAAGCATACCACCATTTAAAAGAAGTTGGCTTTAAGCATGTATCATGAAAAAGAAGTATGTTACAAGTATGCCACATGCCTAAGAATCATGTGTGGAGAAATAGGGTGTTATATGAGACTGCTAGCCCATCCAGATTTAATGTTTGCTTTAATTTTAGGCTTTGAATTTTCGTTGTAGTATCTCTTTGTGCTCTTTATAATTGGTTTAGTCATTAATAAGATGTCTGTCATTGATCTAAATTGCTTAATTGAGCTAAAAGATTAGTTTTAATCTTGCTATATGATATATGATTTTATGTGATCTAGATAGCTCTGCTCATACTGTTGGCTTGGTCAAAAATTTTAATCAATGCAAAGTGACATGTATAGTCTACAAAGCTTCTTGATCTCTATTCACTTGGCCTCTTTTAGAATTATTCTCACTTTTGAGCCCTTGATGATTTCATTACCAAAGGGGGAGAAAAGTAGAAGAAAGGGGGAGATTTGCTCTGGAAGAGATTTTCTCTGGAAGTTGCTCTCTAGGTTTGCTCTGGAAGTTGGTTGTGTGGTTGGTCGGTTGGCTCGGATACTCATTGTTTCGGATCGCAAATTCTTTCATTTGAGTGTTTTTCAAGGAGTTGTCAATGTATTCATCAAGGGAGAGATTGTTAGACCATGTGGATGGTCGTGATTAAAAAGGATGATGAATAATTGACATTTGGATTGCTTTGGAATTTTTACTTATGAAAGTATCAGGTGTTCATAGTCAAAGATCTTGCGTTTCGTGGTTTTGGTTCTTTTCGAGTGGTTTTTGCTTCTCAAGTGTTTTGGTCAGCTTCAACAGGCTTCAATGTTTGTTGACCATGACTGGCTTCAACAACATCCAGGTACGACCACGGCAAGCTTTGTACACGAGGTGTTTACGACCACGGTGTCGTTTACGACCACACATTGCTTTACAACCATGGCTGACGGTTACGACCCCATATGCCTTTATGACCACGGCAACATGACTACGACCACGGCAACACAACTATGACCACGAGGCAATCATAGCTACAATACTTTTACATGGTCATAGCTTCAGTGCTTTTATTAGTCCTAGGTTTTACAGGTCGTACTCAATAGTCGTAGGATTTTCTGGTCTATAGTCGTTGGCTTTGTAGTCGATGATTGCAGATTTTGCTGACTGCTCTTATAGTCATATCTTCAAGCAGTCTATTGTCGTTGTCTTCGGTAGTCGAAGGCTCTACGATCACGGTCGGTACTCGTAGACTTTGTTGTCGAAACGACTGCTTCACTCTTCATGATATTGTTACTCGGTAGATGGAGTGGCTATGTACTCGATGGTCAGTGAATGATAGTCATAAGTGTTGATGTCAGTTCCCGGTTTCGAGTACTTGTTGTGCTTGGTGGACGTGCTAAATGGTCGAAAGAATGAGTTCAAATAGCGATGGTTGTCTGAGACTGTTTTCTAGTTTGCGTTGAGGTGATTGTTCGTGTACGACCAGGTTGATTGATCATGGATGGTTTTGCTTGTGTTCCGGATGGACATGGGGTGTTAATGGTGCTGATGACGGTCAAGCTGGGAAGAATTTTTGCTAGGAAAAATATTTCTTTGGTCTTTGCATGTGCAGAAGAGCGTTGAGACGATCATGGTTGGTACCGTGGAGGATCGGGACTAGGATAGGGAGTTCTGAGGTCCAAACGGTTGAGGATATCATGCGACGTGGTCGGGCTAATGCTGGAGAATGTGGAGATCAAGGATGGGAAGCAAGACAGAGTTACGAGAGGGGATATCTTGGAGGCTTCGTCACGTGTTGGTTTTGGATTGTTACGGATAGAGTCTGTGTGTTGGAAAGGTAGAGTTTGAATAAGACCGATGTTAGGAAAGGGCTTCAGGCCCCTTGATTTGAGGAAGAGATTAGGTGTTATATTCGTGTTTGAATCAAACACGATTGGGGACGTTGGCCTATAAAAGTAAGGAGAGGCTTAGGCTAACGCAACTGATCTTTAGGGATTTCATCGAGGAAGTTTTTAGGGATGCTGTGTGGGCACTTTGTAGCCAAAAACTTATTGCAAAAATAATAGACCAGATCTATTCCACAAGAAGTTGATCGGTGGCATATTTTTCTGAGCATCGTTCTTCTTACGTCGTCGATGGCGTGCTAACAGACCTCGTCCGAGATGTTACAAGCACGATGTGGTTTTCGGCTGGTACTCATTTGAGCAAAACCATTCGAGTTGTCAATTTCCACGTGGTACGAGCGAGTTCGACCATGTACGCAGCTGAAGTTTGCAAGCAATTTTGACCACGTACAATGGCAATTGTAGCGAAGCAGTGCGATGAGGAATTGTTCAAGCGGTGGTTGTTTTCATTGTTGGTCATGATCAGAGAACCAAACGAAAGAAGTAGAGGTGATCATTCACCCCCTCTGATAGCGCCATACAGTCCTATACATCGTGAATGTGTTTTGTAAGTGTTTAAAGTCTATGTTTCCCATTCCTTGTGGTATGAGGTTTATATTTACAAATGTGTTTTGCAAATGGTTGAAGCTCATATGATCCTTGTGTCATGATTCTAAAAAGGGCAAATGTATTTTGCAACTTGTTTGGAATCATGCTTTATCCTTGTGTGCTTGATACTATAGTTTGTAAATATGTTTTGTAAAATCTGTTGAAGTATCTGCAAATCTCAGAAAAATTGGAACTACCTCAGTGTATTCCACGATACTATCGCCGAACGGAATTACTAGCGTGGAGATCATGGTACTACCACATTCATTAGTGGTCGAAGACATGCGTGGTCTAGAGCCAACGTGATCGAACTAATGTGGTCAAAGACCCATGTGGTTGATGATCAATGTGATCGAGAACAAACGTGGTCGATCAGCGTGGTCGAAGATCGATGCGGTCAAAGATTGACTTGGGTGATCGGAGATCTGTGTGATTGAAGATTGACATGGTCAAACCGACATGGTCGAACCAGCTGGTTAGAACCAACATGGTTGAGATTGGTGAGATCAAAACTAGCGTAGTCAAAATCAGCATTGTTGGAACCGACGTGGTCAAGATCTATGTGATTAAACCATCGTGATCAAACCGACGTGGTCGAACCAGCATGATCAAAACTAACATGGACGAGATCAATGTGATCAAAACCAGCGTGGTCAAAAGCAACATGGTTGAACTAGCGTGGTCAGAACCAACATGGTTGAGATTTGTGTGATCGAAACTAGCGTGGTCGATGTAACATCCCAAAAATTTAAATTTCAAAATGTGAAACTTTTGAATTATTTTTGCAATATATTTGAATTTTTCTGAAATTTGGTTGAGGTTCCAAAAAGTTAAAAAGCTCAAGAAAGAAACAAACACTAGTGATGTCATAAAAAGGAAATGTGCAAATAATAGAGAATTAAAATTTAAAATTCGAATATGAAAAGATGATCTAGAAAAGGAAGGGAGAAACTCGATTTAAAACATAAAATGTCATTTTTGAAAATAATGGCATGAATATATATTGTCGGGACCCTGGATTTCCGAATCCGGACCCTCTGTGTATTACAGCACTAGTCCCAGATCAGAGCTAGTGCACACAGTCAAACAGTGATGATTACATAACCAACAACGCTTTATTACAATAGTAGAGAGTACAGACCAAAAGACCTTTTTATTACAACTAAGGTTTCAAGACCTCACAAACTCACAAACACAGCGGAAGCAAAAGTAAATCCGGTGAAGACCCATCAATACGTCTCAGGTAATTGACTGGGGAAGAGCAGCCTAGTACTCCGGAAAGCCTTCGTCGAATCCACACGCGAAGTAGTCGTAATCTCCCTCTTGAGCTTCATAATCCTCTAAGTTGATTTTTAGTGCAGCATGTGAGTACATAAAATACTCCGCAAGTCTTGGGAAAAATACAGTAGATGCAAGGCTTAACAAAGGAGGGGTTATATGGTTCTTTTGCACAAAGCAATATTTTGATTCGAATACCATTAAATATTTTTGAAGGCATTAATTTAATAAAATAATTATTTTAACTGAAACTTATTAAGCATTTTATAGTGAAGGTTCTATCCACCAGCACGAGTTAACCAGCTCTAACCGCCAAGGTTCAAGAATACGATTCCATCATGATACCCTTCCGAGAGTTCCCTCCACTCTCGAGATTCCAAAATTTTGTTATTAAAACCAAAACCAAAGATCTACCATATGAATGCATTCCTTGCCTGCCCTTGACCATGGGCACGGCTATTCGAATAGTTTAACACTCTGCAGAGGATGTACAACTTTATCTCTAAGAGATAAATTATCCTAATAGTCAACATGCTTCCTTTGGCATGAGACCCAGATAAAACATCACAAAGCTTTTACCTCACTCTAGTCTAGCTAGACACCACTCGCTGAGGTTTCACCGCTGAAGGGTTAAATCCACCCAGTCAGAAGCCCCCTCTTACGCCATATGAGTACAGTAAAACCCTGTCCCTCACTGTGAATAAACCAGTAAATCCCTGGCACCCACTTTCCACTGATGGTACCTAAATTTGACTATCGTAAGTTAGTCAGCAAGGTCATACCCATATAGACTTGGGGTTGTACGGTAATGCTCAGTCCGGACAAATACAAGAGTCGGTCCTTAATTGACTAGGGTGGAACATACACTTTGCAAAATCTCGTGCTAAAACCACACCAATCCAATCTAACCATCCGCCCTGGTCTAAAATAATTTTCACATTTTGTTTTATTTTTAAAAGAACAGTGGCAACACCAATCGCCACTAATTTCTGAATAAAAGACTAGATCAATGAAATATAATTTTCCATTCCAAGGTTACAAAGCTTGAATAGCTTGACTAAGCATTTTACTACCGTTCTAATATTGGCAAAGTATTATATATTCTCATTATTGAGACAAAGGAAGTCCTAAGGTTACAAAGGTACATGGCATTCAACTTCAATGAGGGCATAACAATAATTGGATTAACTAATACCTTAAAACAGAAACTAGTGTTCTATGTAAATAGCAATACAAATAAATTTAAAACAATAAAAAGCATTTCTCAAACATAGGTACAAAATGTTCAAAGGAGACTTGCCTTCTTGCACGCTGTCTGGACCTTCTTGTTGCGGATCGAGAAAGTCTTCGGCAACGATGGGTTCTACGCGCGAAAAGACAGAACAAACAAAATAAATAAATTCAAATAAAATTTAAAAATTCAAAAAGAGTGTATATTTAAAAGAATTTAGAAATTTGAATGGGTCAAAACGGAGTTAAAATGAGGAAGTTAGGGCTTCCAGAAGTTTACATAGAAGAAAAAGAAAAAGACTAGTTTTCTGATTTATTTTTGTACTGAAAAAGAGTATTTATGATGTCAGCAAGATTTGAATTTCAGCTGAAATAATTTTATAAAGGAAAAGGACTTTTATGACGCAAGGCTGATGTCAGCAAGAGTTTGAAATTCGAATTTTCAGACACGTGGGCCCGGTCTACCGTGGACCGAGTCCACGCACCACGGCGGAGACAGAGGTGGCACTCACGGCCGACGCAGGCTGGCGTGGTGCCACGCACTGCCACTCGGCTACCACGTCAGCATGACCGGCTGACGTGGCCAGGCATGGGTGGCGCACGGGGGCGGCGCGCTCACCGGCGCACGGGCACTCGGCGGTGCCGGCGAGAGGCGGCGGAGGGAGCGGAGACGGCGGGGGACTTGGGGCTTACCAGCGCCGGGCTTGGGGTGGTCGGAGAGGAGCGGCGGCGGAGGAGAGAGAGGGCGGCGGTGGTGGCGCTCGGTGCTGCGGCGAGGGAGAGGGCGAGAGGCTCGGCCGAGGAGCGGCGGGTGGTCGCCGGCGCACGGGGAAGGCGGAGATGGTGGCGGCGAGGCGAGGGGCACTCCGGGCTGGCGGCGATTTCTTGCCGGAGCTTGGCGCGGCGGCAAGGCTGGGAATGCACGATGCGGTGGGGCACGGGCGCAGGGAAGAAGGGGGAAAGGGCTTCGGCGCACAGGAGAGGCGAAAGGAGGGGAGCCGGGCTCGGGAAAGGAGATATATAGGCGGGGAAGTGGTAACGGCCGGCGGTTAGCTCATCGGAGTTGAAGGCAAGGTAATGGCGGGGTGCGGCGGTTTAGAGGGGATTAAATGAGGGGGAAAACGGAAGGGGTGAATGCGGAAGTAAAGAGGGGCACTCGGGTGACAATAAATGTGAGAAGAAACGGAAGGGAGGCGAAGAAACGGAGCTCGGGTGCGACGGCAATGGCGGCGGCGGGAGGTTGAAGATGAAGGGAGGAAGAAGAAGCTCATGGCAGGAGATGAAGGGTTGAGTGCACGGATAAGCGACAGGTGGCAAAAGAGAGAATCTCAGCCGTTGAGGGTTAAGTGAGGCTGAAGGGCTCAGATTAGATCAAGGGAAAGGATAGATTAAATCCAGGCTAGACACGTGTCAGCCCAGGATTAATCCAGATTAAATTTTCGAATTAAATTTTCAGAAAATACCAGATAATTTTATAAATATTTAGAACATAGTAAATAATGTCTAAAAATTCCAGAAAATTCATAGAATATTCCTGGAGCTATTTTAGACTTAGGAAAAATATTTTTAAATTCAAATTTTCCTTCACTAATTTTATAAAATATGTTTTTAACTTTTAAAATTGGTTTTTAATTCCAACAAAATCTCAAAAATTATATAAAATTCAGGGAAGGTTGGGAAAAATAAAATGAACTCTTTTTGGCTTTAATAAAATATTTAAAATACATTTTCTTGCTTTAGATTTTGAAATAAAATTAAGATAAATCTAAATAATATTTAAATACTTTAAAATAGTTAATTTGAAATTAAATTTTAAATGAAAGAGAATTTTGGGATGTTACATATATATATGTGGATATACATACCAAAATTGTGCATATGCAAATTTAGCGGCAAGGATATATAAACATAAAAATTAGGTGAGCAAGAAGGAAATAAATAAAACCTAAATTCTATATACACAAATACATACCAAAACAAAAAGAAACAAAATAAAAAAGGGAAAGATGGAGCCCGGCCAGCCATCAACCCGGCCCATCCCCACCTTTCCCGCTCCTCTCTCACCTCGGCCGGCCCAGCCCGCTCCACCCCGTCCGCCACTGCCACGCAGGCCCCGCCCCTCCCCGCTTCCTCTCCCTGGCCAGCAAGCCCCACCTGCGCCAGCTCTTTCTTTCATTTCCCCGCTTCCTCTCCCTGGCCAGCAAGCCCCGCCCTCGCCCGCGCTACTCCTTCTTCCTCCTTTCCCCTTTTTCCTCTGCGCCGAGCTCAGAGCTCGCTCTCCCCGTGGCACTCATGCGTCGGCGTAGCCCTGCTCGAGCCGTCCCGTCACCCGGCTGGAGCGTCTGTGAAACCACCGCCGCCCCGGTACAGCGCCACCACCCGCAGCCTCCCTCCGCCCGGTCGCGTCTGCTCGGCCACGTGGCGCAAGCCTCCTGCTACTCAGTGCGCACGTGCGGAGCAAAGTTGTAGAGCGAGTAGAGATCACACGCCAAGATTTGCAAGATCGTGTCGCAGCTGCCCTGTCGCCTATCCCCGCTGCCTGCCCCGCTGCCCCTACATGACCGCACGGGCAATCGCCCGTTGCCAGTGCCAATCGGTCGCCTATAAGAACCCCCAAGGACCTCCGCGGATTTCCCACACCACATTCTCCCTCCCACCGCAAGCAATCGTGCTCTGAGCCCCTAAATCTTCAACGAGCTCCTTCGTCCCCAACTCTGGCTGCCGAGGCTTCCCCGTCGATCCACGCCGCTAGAACCCAATTCCCAATGCCCGAACCATCTCCAGCACACCGTGAAGCTCCTCCCGACCTTGCCCACACCTCCCGTCGCCTGTACTTCGCCGTCACCGAGAGCCTCTCCGAGTTCGCCGCTGCCGCTCGCCGCCGGCCCGCTCCGAAGGCCCCTGGTCCCTGCCAACACTCCCACCGGCCTCACCTCGTCGCGTGCGATGCATTTTCGCCGTCACCCATCCTTCTCCGACCACCCCTCGCCGGCGACGACTCCGGTCGTACCGCCCCCCGAGTTTCCTCTGCATTAGCCCCGCGCACCCAGCTCAACTGCATTCGTTCACCTCCTTCTGTCAGGTAAGACCCGAGCCCGAGTGGCTAGCCGAGTGCGCGTTCGGTTCGTAGACCCGAGTTTGATTCCCATTACCGCCGGAATAGTGCAGGGTTTTAGGGGATTTTTTGCTAAGCTACAGTTGAGAAGGGGGTGGTTAGGAAATATTAAAAATGATTAATAGGATGCTAAAAATTTATTAGACTATAATTAAGCTTATTAAATGTCTAGACAGAGGTTAATTAAGGTAAGTGATGCCTAATTAAGAGTAATGACTATCACAAGTGCGGATATTGAGTTATTAATTAAAAACCTCTCACTGACATGTGGGCCCCACCATTAAGTGAGCACAGTAGCTGGTCCCACATGTCACTGGCACAGAGAATGAGAATAAAAATAAAACAGAAACTTTAAAATGGAAAGTGGGACTCACCTGTCACAGATTTAATGTTTTCTGGATTTAATTAAACTGAGAACTTTAAATGGGCATAACTTATTCAATTTAACTCCAAACTGAGAACAGGTGGGGTCGGGCGGTCGGAGAGAGAGGGAGGGAGCGGGACGCAGACGGGCCAGATTGGGCCGGCGGGGCGACGCGGCGCAATCCGGGCCGGCCAGGTGGCGGGCGGGGGAGAGGGGAAGGCGGGATCGGCCGGGCGACGTGGGTTCATCTCGGCCGTCCACTTGGCGGCCGGAGGGGAGGGGAGAGGGACTTTAATTTTTAAATTTGATTTCAGATTTTCAGAAAAAGGCTAGGAAATTTTTTAAGCCTCAGAAAAATATGAAATAACTTCCAAAATTTCCAGAAAAATTCAGAGAATCTTTTGGAGACGTTTGGACTTAATAAAAATACTTCCAACTAAGGTTGGTATTTAATTTTCATACTAAAAATACATTTTAATTTCAAAAATACATTTTTAAACTCCAGAAAAACCAGAAAACCAAATAAGAGCCAAATAAATCCAAATACTTAATTTAAAGTAGGATTTTTATAGAAAGTCAAAATATCATTTTATTTCATAATAGTTTTACGTTTTTCTTAAAATACTTTTCAAATCCAGCTTTTTTCAAATACAGAAATTCTGGGCAAATCCAAATTTAAAATCTTTGGCAACAAAATAATTATTTAAATTTTATTCTAATTATTATTATTATTATTATTATTATTATTATTATTATTATTATTATTATTATTATTATTATTAAAAACCTGGGTTGTTACAATGACTTTCCAAATTAAGTCACTATTATACAATACGTTTAGGAATGCTTAGAAGTTCAGGGGTATCACAAATACCCCTAAGTCATTACCTTTGAATAACTGAGAAACTGTTTTGGGTGAATATGGTGGGAATGATGGTGTATTTGCCGGAAATAATTATATGTTACCAAAAACCCCAACATGCTTATTTATCTGGGCGGATGGAATGGGGGTGTGTGAGGTGCAGTGGAAGCACATAATGGTTAGTGGTAGAACCGCCCAGATAATCCTAAGGACCGAATCGTGTGATGACCTCCCAGTGTAAAACATGTGCAACCACAAGCTGGCATAATGTAGGCAGGGCCAACTAATTTGCATCTACTAAGTAAGAGTTGTGCTGGTGTGACCACGGGCGGGCAGAGGATGGCCACATCCTCCGACGTGACGGCGCAAGAGGGGGCTTCTCAAAGGGTGGTCGTACCCCAAAGGAAGCGAAACCTTAGCGGACGTAACTCTACTAGGAACAATGCATTGTAACAGCCCTGTGATGATCTATTCAACCACATGGCCAAGGAATCATGTGGGACAACGAATAGATTATCTCTTGTGGGTAAAGTATACAAACTCTGCAGAGTAGAAAAACTATTCGAATAGCCGTGCCCACGGTCAAGGGCGGACATGGGGATCTTTACTAGATATAGTTCTGTTTCAAAATGTTTTATGGGTGGGCTAGAAAAGTGGAGGGCCGTGGATAGCCCTAGTTTGATTTTCCCTGGGTGTCGTCCCAGTGATAAGATAAGCGGTTATAACGCTGAATGATAGCATATGGTGCTGATGCCATATGATTGGAACTTGCAACGTTAAAGTTATGGTTTTACTTCACAAGCTTTATGTCAAGTTTTCAAAATGCTAGGTGATAGGATTCTTTTAAGTAATTGTATTCAAAAGCACTCTATGCAAAACAAAATGAGCCCGAGCCCTCCTTTGATAAGCTTTGCATGTTAAATATTGCATTCTGTGTGCTGGCTCGCTGAGCATGGTGGATTGTGTTCATGATCGCATTACCAAAATAGAAACAGGAACTCAAGATCACTACACACATGAGGAAGCCCCTGCCAATGTTGGAGGAAGCAACGATGATAATTAGGGCGCTACTTGCATATTTTGGGTCATAGACAAGAAGGCTTGATGGAGATTGTGTGCACTTATATTATCTAAGCTTAGATAATATACGTAGTACATATCTACCCCCGGTCGCTTGCCTGTGGCATTGGTCTCACTTTTGCTTATAATTCCGCTGCTACTTTGTGATGTAAACATTTGGCCGATGTGGCCCTATTGTAAAACTACCACCCGACATGGTGTAAGTTAACTAAGGTTCGTTATATTATGATCTTTTGCGATGTATGTGTTGATTCAGCAATGTACCTATGTGCACTATCTACTGATCCAGGGAATAGTGCAATGAAACACAGTGGATTTGGATTGAAAAATCTGGGTCCGACAGTCGAATTGATGTGGTCGAGACCTGTGTGGTCAAAACCGATGTGGTCGAATCTACGAGATCGAAACAACATGATCGGATACCAGCGTTTTCGGCGACCTGTGTAATTGAACTGGATAACATGGTCGGAGACCTATGTGGTTGAATCGGACAGTGTGGTCGGAGACCTGTGTGTTGAATCACACAACGTGGTCGAAGATCAGTGTGGTCGATGATTGGCTCTATGTGAGCGATCCGATCAGTGAGCAGTACTTTCGACTTTGTGTGAGCGGTACATTTTTTCAAAGATACACCTTTTGAGAGTCTTCTCGTCACTAAGAAAATCGGTAGTTCTGCATGTGTGGAGCGGTACTTTCGATGATCAGTAGTACCAAACTTAGCTGTCGGAACTACCAGATGCACTGATAACGGCTAGTTTTCTGACCGTTGCTGAGGGAGCGAAACTACCAGTCAAGTACGACGGTACTTCCGATAATCCTATTTTCTGTCCCTAACGGCTAGTTTCATGGTGTGGGGTATATATACTCCCTTGTGACAGGTTGGGGTAAGACCTTTGGCACTCCATTTCATTCTCTTAAGCTAGTGTGAGGTCCTCCTCTCAATTGTGTATGTGTTGCACCTTGTGAGTAAGGAGAAAGGATGTAGATTACATGTGTTGCATCTAGAGGTGGATTGCGTATCCATTCGAGCTTGTGTATTCGTTGCACATGGTGAAAGTCGAGCAAAGGGCTTCACTTGTTACTCTTGGAGTTTGCCGAATTCTCGACGATGTTGGAGGCGCCGTGCATAGTGATCTTCTCAAAGAAGGTTCTGACAAGACCCGGCAAATTGTGAAGGTTGGAGTTCATCTACCTAGAGCGGGAAAAAGCTACCACTAGTGGATTTGACGTGATTGGCTTAATTCGTGAAGTTGGACTAGGGGAGACTAGCAAGTCTTCGAATACCATGGTAAAAAGGAACCGTATTAATTGTGATTTATTTTCTTGTGCTCAATTTACATTCAAGCAAATTACATTCATAGAATTAAATTAATTGCTTGTCTTTCTTGAATTGCATACATTGACATAGGCTTAGATTTGTTGGCGCACTTAGGTGAACCTAGTTGATTTATGGCTTATTTATGCAAAACCGAATTGTCTTAAGCTTCCACATTATAAACTCAATTTTAGCCAAAGAGATTTTTAAAGTGCCTATTCACCCCCTCTAGTCGATCTCCTCGATCTTACATCCACAAGAGCTAGCACGCCTTTCTTAGGATCTGGAGGCCACCCCAACCTACCTCCTTTTGGATCTGGACGGTGTGCCATTGTCCTCTGGATCTCCAAGCGTTGATGTTACCTGCCGACTCCAAGCCACTCTCCTCAACGCAGCTCTACCCCGACGGCGAGGTAATCCTCCATCTCCTCCCATCACTGATATTCATATATGTACAACATATCTTACTTTTCTTGTCCTTGTCGTATATGCTACCAATGTGTTGTTTTGAATTAGACATCTCGAAATCATATGATTTGGTACCAATTTGCTCCGAATTTGATGCTATGGGATGCGTACATAGTTAATAAACAACTGATTAGTAAAGAAAAATATAAATAAAAAATGTTTGTGCCAAGGTTGTTTCCTTTGCTCATAGATCAATGCGTCATGAATCTTTTCAATAAACAACTACCATTTTTAAAGTTTTGCCTTGAGTTTTTTTTTTAAAAAAAAGGGATTGTATTGATGAAAATGGGAGTCATGGTCTAAGCGATTTCACTCAATTGCTTGGTTGATATGATGTAGTCTTCTTGAGTTTTCTTGTGATAGTTGGGTTTGGTTGGGTTTACTTAATGATTTGTGATAAAACTGCAGAAAGAGCGGAGAAGGCGGCGAACATAGCACGAATGCTTGCCGCTCACTGGTCTTTGGTAAAGCAGCGAAGCGACAGATGTAGCACAGACCAAGTATGATAGAAGAGGAGCGACGCGAGTGGGGCAGAGCTCGGTTGGAAAGTCCTGACGGAGTCGACGTCGTGATGCAGACGGAGCTTGAGGCTGTTGGTTTAACATGCTAAAGTAATATAATTTTTTTTCTGGTTCGTGGCAACACACGAGCGTTTACTGTATATGATAATAACATCTAAACGTCTTGAGCTACGTGGCCCAATTGCAGAGGGAGGAAGGGGGCAGTTGAGGCCAGGCCCCGCAACGAGTGGTAGATCGTGTTACCACCTGTCCTGGGCTGTCTGGCAAGAATACTGATGTTGGAGCACATTAGATCCAATGGAAAAATGATTTCCTCACCAAATGGGGGGCCCAAAGAATTCTTTTCTCGATCAGACGGCTAAAGGACGCTTGTATAGACTGAAATTCATGGGACAAATTTTATTGTGGCCTCATTAAGTTAACTAATTTTGTAAATGTTTAACCACTTGATCAAACATCTGTCATCGTGATATAGAAGTATGTTATGGGTGGGTTCTTTTGGGCTACAACTTATGGCTACAGTTTATAGTTTTTTGCCCTAACGCGAGTACTTGTGTGAACAAACTGAATACCAATAAGCCGTTTCAAAAAGCTGTCTTGATAAGCTGATTCAAAACGGTGGGAGAGAAATTATTCCGTTTATTTATTAAAAAGAAGTTATAATTTATAAGTTAAAAAGAACTGGAGCTATATCCAGTGTATTATTTGGCCCTTTGAGGTCTTAGCTTTTTTTTTTTTGACGCTTCCCTTGATGCTCCTTTAGGGTCTGTTTGGAACAGAGGAATTTCACAGGAATTTTGCAGGAATTTTGCAGGAAACAGTTCAATTCCCGCAGGAATCGGGAAAAATTCTCGCATTCCAAACAGGGCCTTACTCTTGGCAGATCTACCGGGTAGTAAGTATAACCGTCTAATCAGCAGCATGCTTCAGTGTGCGCACATATATCACATGTTAGTGCAACAACAGCATCCTTCCAGACAAAAAGAGGTGATTCTGTTCTGGTAGCTATGGGCCGCAGGTTTGGCCATTCTGGAAAATCTGGAAGATGTATAATGGCCCAATTATAATCAAATTAGAATGTTGGGGTCTAACTTGCTAAAAGTAAGAACTTATGGTGTGTTGCGATGCATGCACTCGGCTAGCACCAAACATGCAAGCCAGGTCCTTGCAAACATATAATAACAAACACCATGTGTGTGTACACCAATAAGTAATTAAGAATTGCTTAACAACTACACATCGCAATCATCTAATGTTTCTAATAAAATGCACTTCAAATAATTAACTCAACACGATCATTACTAAACCCCAAGGCACCAACATGTCCAGTGCTACCTCTCTTTGTAAAATCATGCAAACAAAAATTCATAAAAAATCAATATTTTTGGGTCATATAGGGTATGATATCATCTAGCATCCTGCAAAATAATCAATTAAAAACACGACGTACATCTGGAGAAAGAAACGAAAAAAATGAAATTTTCAGTGAACTGCTTTCTCTATCTATTTTCTTTTCAGCAAAAGTTGCCTTTTTTTTGTCTCTCAATTTGTAGATCTAATTTAGATTTAAAATTTTGTGGTATGATAGATTATTGTGTCAATGTTGTCAAATTTTGTCAGAATTTTTCATGACATTTGCATTATTTTTCCAAAAGAGATAGCACAAGTAGCACCATAAGGGTGGTAGCACTGGATATGTTCTCGTCGAAGAACACCATGCATGCCCTTAACAAGTCATCTCAACAGATACCATGCATATTCAAATATAGCACTGACAGCAAGTAAAGTGACCAAATTAAGGGCTAGAATGGCAAGATAGCACCTACTAAAGGTTAACACCATGATTTACGTAGAAAATCGTTACAAGAAAACAGGAGCGATCAATTCACTATGAAAAATTAAGAAGATATATACAATTAAGTTTTATTACCTATAAATTGCCATGTATTAGGCAAATAGAGATCATCAGTGTGTTATGAATGGGAGAAAGAAACATCAATCCCCATAGTTAATTTCTAGCTGGTCAAAGGAAAACTTTAAATAAAAATTTCTAAATGCACAGTGATTATTAAAATATGAAGATTACACTAATACAAATGTTGTTTCATGATATACAAGGAGGTAACTGACATCTCCTAGACTCACCATTACTATGCGTGTGAGCCCCTTTATTAGCATGGCGTAGCCATGAACTAACTGATCTAAGTGGCTACATGAACATCTATACCATACCTGCACCTATACTACGACATGCACCAAGTTAATCAGCAATGACTGATCATGTGACTTCGCTACATCAAAATTCGTATCAAGAGTACAACAATATAATCCATCTAGCTATCACGTCGATCATGAACAGGGAAGATGCCGTCCATGCTGCTGCCCCCGCTGCTGCCGGAGTTGAACATGACGTCGGCGAGGTCCACCACCGGGTAATCCGTGTCCCTCCCGGCGGTGGACACGTTCACCTGCGAGCTGCTTCCCTCGCCGGCACCGGCGCCAATGCCCTGGAGGCTGGCCGGCATCCAGTTGATGCCGAGGTGGATGGACGTGGACAGCGCCGCCGGGGACGCCTGCTCGGTGGGCGCCATAACGAGGTCCGGGGCGAGGACGGAGGCTGTCGCGGCTGTCGGAGAGGTGGTCAGTGCGGTAGCGGCGGCCGTAGCGGTGGCGGCGGGGAGGGTGAGTAGCGGCGTGGTGGAGGTGAGGCAGGTGTGGCTGCCGCAGTAGGTGACCTCGTACGTGAAGGGGTCGTCGTCCAGCCGCTGCACCTTCTTCTTGGCATCGCACCCGTAGTAGTTCTTGTGGGTGCACCGGTAGTAGCTCCTGTGGATATATATAATACAATTTAGAATCCTTGTTTATTTGATCATCAAATCAGATTTTTAATCTCATGCGTGATGCATGCAGGTATTCTTTTCTCGAAAATGAACACGTCAAATTATTGGTTGATCTCACAAACACATGGTTTGCATGCATGTTGGCTACCCAGAATTTGTACCACTGAAAACACCGTCAAATGAAGTACTGACTTGTGAATGCTATATGAATTACTGCCCGTGTTTACATATCAACTTATAGTTGAATCCAACATATACTTGTCTGATATGTTTATAAGTTTAGTTTATGTGTTGCCGAGTCGCACAATAATGTTCTCACAGTTTGCTCATGTCTAGCGCCGATGTACTACCAGAATTCTCCGGTCTTCCTTTCCAACTATCAGCCTCGATCTCCCCTAGCCCCTAGCTATCTACTATGAGTCCTATCTTCCTTTGCAACTATGTATGCTATCCTCCACTACGACGTACAGAAGCACATGGTGGAAACCCTAATCCTAGCGTCTCCTTCCGTCTCGCTAACTCCTCACCTCACCCTATAGATTCGGCGGTAGCAGTGGCGATGTGGAGAGAGCTGAGCAACAGCTTGAGCTTCTCGGCTCATGCGCACCCCTCTCCTATCTAGTATGCAATTAGCCAATTAGTTTGTTCTACTATCCTTAACATAATTAAGGTCAAGCAGGTTCATGTATCGACAATTTTCTAGAGGAAGATTGTATAACGAATTAACTATAATTCGATCCCTCCACGGATCTCACTTGATAGATCAGCATATATATAATGTGCATTAGTTTCTTGGCATATACGACCTTTTTTGTAAGCGAGTTTTTCACCCTAGGCTGGCTAGCTGTTCATACTTTGTACATTATTAGATATTGTATGCATGATTTGTGCTTTGATCGATGGAGGTCTTGCGTACGATTGATAATGGTACACGAAGTAGACTTGACATGCATGGTTTGCTCCAAACTAGGTTCTCGCTTACACACATCACAACGAGGCGCACGCGAGAAAGTGATAGGTAAAAAAGAAATGGGAATCACCGATCAGGCTATGTATACTGTAATATTAAAGCCCTCTCAAGTGTACTTACTGGAGTGGGAAAAGCAGAAAAGGAGTGAAGAAAATTGATGTGAAATGTGAATTAGCCAGGCACTAGCTACCAGACCGAAATGTGTGTGAAAGCATGATCAGTTACTCGAATCTCCAGGTATACATAGCACAGATTGGTACGAGTAGACAACAGCTACTACGTGCACAAATGCTATATATTCACATGGGGCTCATATGAAAAATTTAGGAATAAGGTCATATAACACCTTAAATTTTACTTGAAAATACGTTCAGCACTTCAAAATATAAAATCAGGCAGTTGACTCCTTGATATTTGCAATCTGGGAAAATTGATTATATAGGACTGAGTTGAGAGGGTTTTAGCAAAATAGGACCAAGTTATTTGTACTCATAAATATAGGACTGAGTTGAGCTCCTTCTTGCAAATATAGGACTTTTCCAATTTTAATTTCATTTTCATTTTCTAGCCCTTTTTCTCTACGCGAAATGACTCTTTTGCCCCTTCCTCCCTCGCCTCCGGCCGCTCCAGCGCCGCGCCGCCGCCGCCCAGCGCCGCCCCCGCCCAGGCTCCGGCGCGGGGCGGGGGAGCGGCGGCGCGGCGCGGGGGAGCAGCGGCGCGGCGCGGGGCGGCGCTGGGCGGCGGCGGCGCGGCGCTGGAGCGGCCGGAGGCGAGGGAGGAAGGGGCAAAAGAGTCATTTCGCGTAGAGAAAAAGGGCTAGAAAATGAAAATGAAATTAAAATTGGAAAAGTCCTATATTTGCAAGAAGGAGCTCAACTCAGTCCTATATTTACGAGTACAAATAACTTGGTCCTATTTTGCTAAAACCCTCTCAACTCAGTCCTATATAATCAATTTTCCCTTGCAATCTGGTTCAAATAACGCCCTGACCTAGTTTCGCATGGTGGTATTGACCGTATGGTGCAATGAGTGGACAATTTTATCATGTAGGATAATATAATACGTTAGCTAAGTTAGGTTAATGACATATGAGCCCATAGGGGCTTCTTCCCCACGGAGCTCTTAGGTGTGCTTCTATGGCCACTGACCCTGTAGTTTCATCCCTCTCTATTTTGATTTTAAAGAGAAGGCCCTGTAGGCCCGTTTGTCATTCGTCGAAATTTGACCAACGTGTCATCCTACGTAATAAAATCATCCACTCATCGTGTCACACGAACAATACCACCATCCAAGTATTATTTGAACTAGATTGCAAAGTTGGAGGGTCAAATATCTGGTTTCATAGTTCGAGGTGCTGGACGGACTTTTAAGCAAAATTTAAGGTGCTATATGAGCTTTTTCCAAAAAATTAAAATCCAGCCAGTTAATTAATCTAGGTACCGTCATCTATACCAATTAATTTTACTCAAGAGCAATTAACTATCGTATACTATCTATCTTCCTTTCGTAACTTGTAGTAAATGAAAATTACCAAACATTTGATTACCTGGGGTACCTAGAGCCGAGGATGTCCTTCTGGCCATACTTGCGCCATGTGTACCCGTCGTCGGGTGGCAGCTCGGTGTTGCCCGTCCGCTGCGCGGGAACCATCACCGTAAGCCTCTCCCCACTCTCCCTCCTACCATGCATCACCAAAAACATCGTTGATTAGCTCAACCCAACGGTGTCTTTCACAAACTACTTTGGAATGTTAGTATTAATTTCTACTTTAAAAAATTAGAAGGTAATATAAACAATTGATTTCTCGAAACAGTTTCTTTACTCCTCTCATTTTTGTTTCACTACGAGAATAAGACAGGAGATCACGAGAACATCATGCATCATATTCCTCTCGCTCTCGTTTCATATATGTATCTCCCATTTACTTTTCCCATCATTTGTCTCTACCTTCTAAATCCAATTCTTTTAACCACTATTATGTACTATCAATCAGAAGTCACCAGCCGCATCTTCCTAAATCTTCACTGATTAATTAATTGATCTGCATCAAATACTGCAATAATAATACCCTAATTTAAGTGCTAATTCCAGATGCCATGCACGTAAACTCTTGTGTAACCTCCCAGTAACGCCTCCCTGTAACGCCTCATGACCCTGGCAAGCAAATTCAAAGCGAGCACCGTGCGTCGCTGTCGCAGAGAACAAAGACCAGCGCTGCGTGGTAGATGCGTGCGAGGAAGATTCCCTGGCCTTTCCAAGCGGTGACGTGGTAAAGGGTCTCCGGGTTTGAACTCTTGACCGCCAAAATTTAACGAACGAACAGGCCGGCAGCTAGCCCGGTCCGGAACCCTAACGTACGCTACGTTTGAACTGTACTACTGTACGTACCTCCTCCTGCCCTGTCTCGGCTGGACCGGCGGCGACGATCGCGACGACGCCAGCTGCCGCCGCATCGGGCCGCCCGGCGATGTGCCAGCGCCTTCAGCCCCGGCGAGCATCTCCGGAGGTGCGCGCCCGCCGAACACGTCCGCGGGCGTGTGGAACGACTCCTGCAGTCGCCCCAGGTGCGGCGACGGCGCCGCCCCGAGGAACGGGCTGGCAACGGCGTGATCCTCCGGGGAACCCAAGCGGAGGAGGTCCAGCGGCGGGCGGTAGCCCCCGGCCTCGCCGGCGAATTGAGGCCCGTGGAGGTGCAGCATGTGGATGGCCCTGTTGTAGGCGCGGACAATGCCGTGGCAGCGCTCGGCGAGGTAGGCCGGGTCGTTCTGGGTCGCCGGGAGCTCGTTCATGAGCTCGCCAGCGAGCCGGAACGCCGCGGTGATCTGCGACAGCACCTCATCCATCGCTCCTGGCTCGTCGCCGATCGTCGTCGTCGTCTCCTTGCTTCCTCGATGATCAAGGGTGGTGAGTAGTAGCGCTGGCTAGTGGAGGAGCGAGCTAAGGTGCAAGTGCGTGCATGAACAATGGAATATGGACTAGGTGATGGTTAGTCCATGTACGAGGTTAAGTAACTATAAGGGTTTGTTTTTTTTTTTTTTTGAAAGCCACTATAAGGGTTTGTGTGTTGCAAGCTAAGGGAAGCAGTACATAGGAAACAACGTGGCACGGACTCGGCGAGGAGGCTGGATAGCTATATGCGGTAAAAAAGAAAGAACGGGTCATTGGTCATTAGGGATTAATTGTTTATAGTTTATGCCGTCAAAAAAAAGTTGTTCGTAGCTTGCTTGTTGGTTGCTGCTGATCGAGTCACTTTCTCACTACTCCTGGTTGGGTCATGGGGAAGACCATGAAAGTTGAAAAGGAAATTGAACACGAAGGATCTTCATTCGGGCCTCTATTTTCTTCCCTTTCTTTGGCCGGAGACTCTGTGCAACTTTTCATTTGAAGAGTCTCCGGCAAAATTAAAAAGAGTGGCACGTCACGACCACTTCCTTCGAGCTAATGGTTCAGTTTGGGGGCAAATCAAAGGTACGCATTCTGGAATAAGGATATATGCTAATTAGTGGCGTCAATCTAGTTAATTATTGCACCAAATTGGAACACAGTTTGGCTTAGATCCACACCATATAGTTTAGGCCATGTTTACCCCCCAAAATGATATTCCTCCGTTGATTTTTATAAGGCGTGTGGTTTGACTTGGTGATCATCAAAATTTAATTTTAACCGGTAACTTGTTTTACGATATATTGTTAATAACTGATCATATGAATTTAGTGCTTTCAAAGACGGATCTAATTAATGGGATCATTTTTATCACTAAACCTATATATGTGGGAGTAATTGTTGGTCAAATTTTACAAAGTTTGAATTTTGAAATACGTGCGCACCTTATAAAATGTGTATAGCTATCATCCGGATATTTTTTTCCTAACTATCATCCAGATTTGAGACCGTTGGATTAGAGATCCAACGACCTCTTTTTTTTGGAGGGCGGAGATTTTTTTTAAGGAGAGAGAGATTTTTTTTGGAAAGGGTGGGGGAGAATTTATGGCCATTGGATCTCTAATCCAATGGTCACAAATTTGGATGATAGTTAGGAAGAAAACATCCGGATGATGTTTACCACTACCCATAAAATAAACAGAGTAGTTGATAAGCAACACAACCTAAACAAAAATCTCCAAATGTTCGCCAATCGGTGGTGTGTATATATCAATGTTGCGAGAAACAACTGTACCGGTCAATTTATCGTTTGCGGTGGATCAAACCATTAAAGTTAGTGCAATGATATAGGCAGTAGTAGTCTATAATATACCTCCATATCATCTATAGACAGAGCTAATATATAGTTATCTGTAATAGTTTCATATAATTAATGTGTTATCTATATAATTATCTATACAATAGTATAGACAGTAAAAAATTGTCTATAAGACCGTCTGTTAAATAGGAGATAATATCTTTCTTTTCCCTTCTTCTCTCTCCTCCACATCATTCAAAATCCCATGTAGTATACATTTACATACAGCTAACATGTACTATTGTGCATGCCCCTAATCGGCCATTTTGACTTATCAGTTGGCCGTTTTGCGATTAATCAACCATTTATCCCATTTAATCGTTAAAATAGTTTATTTATACTTGATTACAATTCATTAGTTTATAATAGTGAGCAATGTCATACGTAATATGTATCATATAGATAAGTGTCAACTATATAATTTAAGTTATGACCAATGATCTTGTATACAGTGATAACTTATTACAATACTGATAAATAAATTATTTTAAAATAATTTTTAATAGAAATGAATATATTATTATGAACGTAAATCGTCTGTTAAATTTCGACTAATTGATCGCATAACGATTAATCGTTTGGCGATACCCTTCCGTCTGGTGAACGCATATCGTTTTTTATAGCACTATTTGATAATAAGGGCAGTATTACTCAGTATTTGTATAGGCTTTTTTTTCCTTTTTGCTGAATGGCTGGGAAGTGGATCCTCACATGAGGTAGGTTTTGCACTTTTCAAGGTTACTCACAAAATTCTAGAATATTAGAGTATTAGATGGTGTAATTCTTTGTTTGTTCCATCGATCGTCGTCGACGGTGAAGTTGACGCAAACAGCTTCCGCGCGTGCAAATTGCTCCCCATCAGTTGATGTTGTCAAAGAACGCAACCTGTTCATTACTTAATTAAGCACCGAGTCCCTGCCAATCGGGGATCAAATCTCGCGACTTGCGTAGCTAGGCAACCTACTTACGAAGATTTAATCAAATTTACTCAACACGGGAGAAGAAGTTGTACTCGTATAGTAGTATCGCTTTAGGTCGAATCCAAAGCTGTACGAGTAAAGCATAAAACAACAAGGATGGCGTTACTGATGGCGTCAGATTACGGATGAACCGTGCAGTCTGCATACGTATGGAGTTCCATCGATACGTTCAGTTCTTGCCGGTCAACACACTGCCTAGCTATTGCAATGGCAACGAGATTGAAGTCAAAAAACAAATACACTACTGCCTCTAGCTAGCTTGCCAGCTAGTACATAAAAGAGAGAAAATGAGCAGATTAAGGATACACTGTCTTTTTATTGCCGTGAAGCCGGGGCACATACAAGTTGCAAAGACTGGAAACTATCAAACGAAGCATCGCGGTTGTCTCCCCGAAGGTGGCTGTCGAGCTCCCTCTGGTCCAGTGCGGCATGTCAAAAACCAAATTTTCCTATCGAAAGTGCCATCGGATAAGATGGATGCATGGTCCGCACCATGGAATTAAAACTGGTAAATGATTCAGTATTTTTCTAAAGGCAGCATGCAAATTGTAAATTACCCTTGTCTGAAAATCTGTACAAGTAATGATGGTTTGGCACGTATAGTCTTAATATGCAATATGTAAGAAAGAAATTTGCGTCTCAGAAAAGGTAATAAGCTTTAGAAATGAGATTTGCCTTTTCACAATGACCAGTTGTTTTTTTTCCCTTAAATTTGGGTCGTATTCTTAATGGCGGTTCTCTCTCGCAAAGAACGACAGGATCAGATGTCTTAATCTTAGAATTACGGACGCCCAAGTAAGTTGAACTCTTCCTGCGAGACCCGCTCTTGCATAGTTTTCAGTTACTGTACGTCGATTGTCACCACAAGCTAGCTATCAGACAAAACTGAAGTAAGGAATCAACCAACATACTTGTGCGGTTAAAAGTGGTCGTTCTTTTTTTTTATTAAGAAGGTGACATTTCCGATTTCTAGTGAGCTAGACTCGTTGGGTTTCTCGGTAACTGCAGACTAGTTTTCTAGAGAAGACCTTGTAGATAGGGGCGGAAACAGAACGAGTAGGTAACGCTAACAGATGGTCTCTGTAGGTTGGTGATATCTAAAATAGAAAAGATAATTTCATACAGTATACACCAATATATTTTACATAGTTAGAAATGAATTAAATATACTTGTAAGATATTGATTTATTCCTTATTCTGTAAGATATACTTGATGTGTGCTATGTAAAATTATTTTTTCCACTTCAGATATCACCAACTCGTAGACGGTTGTTATACGGATTGTGAAGCTAAAGTGGTAGAAAGTATTAATAACTGGTAAAAAGAGTGACTATCCCTTCTAAATTCTACTAGTTTATCGATCCAAATTACCTCAGCATAATGACAAAAACAATTATATTTCTAACCAGAAGCAGGTAACTGAGAAATGCTACTGCAGTATCAATAGAATTTCGGCAATATTCAGAACAGGACAGCATGAGCAATACTGAATAAATGTATATAACTAGCAATTGACAAAACAATAAACTAGCAGAATACTTCTAGATAGTCACAATGATCTCAAGTTTGACAGTTTGTCCTCATCGAGCAATCTCAATACCCACAATCTATCATTCAAAGTCCTCCCAGTGCTAGTATTATTCACAAATTTTAGAGATAATAAACTGATTTCAAACTACCACAACAAACTTAGGCACAATAGTAATACAAGAATGCAAAGTAAAATTCACTAGACGATGGCAATCCAAGCTACCAAGAAAGTAGTAAGGGCAATGTTCGTGTGGTGAGCTCTTGAGTTCCGCCTGGATCCCCAACTCTCCCATCTGGATTTAAAGGCCCCTTTGAGCCTTCCGCCCGAAGACCAGGAAGAAGAGGGGATGAAGAGCATGCCCAAGATCTGAACGGCTCGCTGGCCTTATCCAAGCCTTCTGCCAGTAACCAAGGAGGCGGTGTGCTCAGGGAAGGAGGTGACATGCTCATAGAGGAGGCGGCCGGCTCGTGGCAGGAGGTGGTGTGCTTCAAGAGAAGGCAACCGGCTCAGGGGAGGAGACGACATGCTCGGGGAGGAGGTGGCCGACTTGGGGTAGGAGGCAGCGTGCTCGGGAAGGGGGCGACTGACTTGGGAGAGAAGGCACACCGAGGAGGAGGCGGCGTGCTCGGGGAGGAGGCGGCCGGCTCCGAAGAGGAGGTGTGCCAGGGAGGAGGTGGTGTGCTCAGGGAGGAGGCAGCCGGCTTAGAGGAGGATGCGCGCTGGCGAGGAGGTGACGTGCTCTGGGAGGAGGCGGCGGCTCGTGCTCGAGGGAGATTTAGAGATATATTAAGCCAGAGTAGGGGGCATGGGCAAACCCTAGATTCCGAATATAAATAGGTTGGACACATAACAGACGGTTCTAAATTAGAATTGTCTATGATAATATGCATCACAGATGATTCACAATTACTGTGATAATAAACGTCACAGATGGTTCTAAATTCATTCGCATATGCATAAATTCAAATTCAGTAATGCCTCAGGAGTAAATATGTATTACTTAATTGTTTACATATATAGAAGATAGCAAATACAAATTCAACTGCTTGCATTTACATATGGTTAAACAGCGTGGTCAGTCACATCTTACAAAAGATTAAAAAAACTAGAAACCTAACTGTTTAGAAGTATTTCTAGTGGCGGAGGTAGCATGCTATTTCCGTCTTCAAAACTTCGTAGGGGACGTGGTCAGCATCGGACGGCTTGGGATTATCAACGAGCAAAGCTCGAAATGCGTCCACCTGTTGACACCCTCATTCAAGTATCTCCCAAACACCCTTTGACTAACAATCAAGTCGAATTGAGGCCATAAGATTTTTTCCCTTTCTTGAGGGGTCTCGACAAGGTTGACTCGGTCGTCCGTCACCTCGATTAAGCACTGCAAACGACGGCAAGCCTCTTGGAGATTTGCAACTTCGTTGTGGAGGACCACGTCAATGGCGAGGTTAGCTCACCGGAAGACACGGCTGAGGAGGATATCTAGACGGCGAAAGGTGGCATTCAATTGCTTAGGCAAATCCTTAGACCTACGAGGGACGACACTGTGGCACAATGTCCTTTCGCAGCATCTGTTAGTGTACGGCCAGCGAGGTGCTCGTACAGGATGGCCATATTGGCCATCAATGTCGATGACAAGGAAGAGGCCGCTGAAGCTATTTGTTTGTGCTTGAGAGTAGATATTTGTATCAACGATGTGGGATTCATCTTCGGATGGTGGATGATCATTTTTATAAATTCGGCGCGTGAGATGAAAAGACGCATCGGGGAGCCGAAACGATCAGAGACACATCGGGGAGACGAAGCGTGATACATCATAGACGGTTTGTATTAATAAACGTCTGTGATATTATTACAGATGGTTTTAACTAAAAATTGTCTATGAAATCTCAATTATTACAGACGGTTCTTTATAATAATTTTATATGAGCTATCATAAACGGTTATTAACAAGAACTATTTGTGATAATTCCATATCACAGATGGTTCTAGCCATCGCTAGTAACTTAGACACTTAACTTTGTAAAAGCTGTCTGTGGTAATTACAATAAAGACGGTTCCCCATGAACCGTTTGTGATGAGCCGTCTAATATAGCTTGTTTTGTAGTAGTGGAGACTCATGAATGAACATCTAAAGGTCGAGGAGGGCGTCGGGGCTTGGCCCTCAGGGATCTTAGTTACCACATCATCGTGGCAAGATAAGAGGTGGAAGGGAAGAGATGTTCCAATAGGCGGTGGTGAGGTGAAATAGAGAGAAAATCGTAGGTTTAGTTTATAGAGGTGTTTGTTGGGGCTGCATTATATAAGGGGTAATGAAATGAGAGGCCATTTTGTTCGGGTGATCTATGCTTCTCTTAAGAGTTAGTGAACCGGATTAGTACTATTTGTTAGACAGTGTCTCACATTTAATGGGCAATATGCGAAGAGATCTCTAATATATAATTGATTTATGAATAATACTCATAGAACCACACACATTTTGATGAAACTGTCGCAAAGCTACACATTTTGATGAAACTATCGCAAAGCTAAACCTTTTCTAAAAAGAGTTTTCACATAACTACCTATTCTTTGCCGAGGTTATTACTAAACTATATATTTAAATTCTAGTACAAGAAAGTACAGTTTAAATGCATTCCTGTTCAAGGCAACAACTTTTGATCATCTGGGCCCACGTGTAAGAGATGCATGGCATTGATTGGATATTGCTGTCACATTGAAGGAGGCGCCACGTGGGACAAGTCATGCCCCATTATCCAAATGACGTGGCACTATTGGATCCACTTGAGCAATGCCACATCAGCCATTGACCTAAACAACTGTCCTTCCGATGTATGCGATACATGTGGACCTGTGGCAATCAGACTAGCATTATGTCTCTTACAGCTGGGCCCATATTGTCATAACTCGTTGGCACGGACTGTTTGTGGTTTTTATACGTTTGCCAATTTTTATGTAGTTCCTTGAGATGTTCTCTTGAAAGTGTACTTATGCGATAGTTTTGTTTGTCGATGTGTTGAAATTTACTTTTAACTAGCTGAATGTTTATAGTTTGCTATAGATAAAAAATATCATATTACTCTAGTACGTCGAATTGACGTTATTAGGATTAATCTGCTCCACACGCTTGGCTCCACCTCTGCGCTCAGTTGAGCTCCGACTAAGTTAGCGTAACGTCTCCACTATTATGCTCGGCTTACATTATGTCCTCAGCTCCGCCGCAGTGGCTAGTCAAGCTTCGTTGTGAACTACATCACAATCTGTATTAAAGTTAATTTATTTTTAAGATATGTTTTTTTGTTAGAGCTTTTTTAAGTAGGTGGAATTTGATTGAATGTAAATGGTTTTTTTTTGTTTTTGTTAGAGTAGTTTAGGAGGCGAAAGGAGGAGGTTAGAGCATCTCCAACAATCCCCCTAAAAACCCATCTCAAAAGACACCTTTTAGGGGCAGCCTAAAAAATTTGTTAACCTATTTTAGTCCCCTCCTCCAACAGCTCCCCTAAATATATCCTAATAGTATTTTGAATCTGGCCCAACATTAACGACCGGTCCATTTACTTTGCTCGATACCTATTTTTATTAGTGATCAAGTCGGTTCATCCAACCGAATAGAATAGGGAGATTGAACCAATCCCGTGCGTGTGCGTACGCGGACGACGGCCGCCGTATAAATATCAAACGGTGATTAGAAATCAGGACCGACTAGAAAATGAAGAAAACACATGCAGTACGTGACGTGAGACTAGATAATTGAGATGGGAATTCTTACTTTGTACATGTCTTTGAGTTTTTGATTTCCAGCGCGCGTGACGGCGGGAGCGAGGATAGGGGACCCCTGAAAATTCCCGGTTTCTACCTAGGTTTTGGGAGAGTTTTGGGGGGGAATAGAAATAGGGGGGGTGTTTAGGGGAGTTGTTGGAGAAGACTTTTTACACAATTTCCTAATAATTTGATTTAGGGGGAAATTTAGGGGGATTGTTGGAGATGCTCTTAGCACACGACACACCGTCACTATCACCACCTAGAAGTATCCTAGAACAAATGCATATATAAACTATAGTGTAGCCTCCGTTTAATCGGCGGGTTCTCATGGTTATGTTTGTAGACGCCCCAAGAAGTTCTGGATGGACTTTCCAACTATCGGTGTCCTACGATGGCAACCTGGGTTTCTAGCTAAGGTAGCGATTTCGATGCCTACCAACGAAATATTAGGTAAGATTATTTATGTAGTTTGCAGGATTTGTCATGTACTATGTAAGTCTTAAAGGAATAGCTAATAATCATACGTCTAATACGGAATGAAGGCATCGTACGCTTTAAAGCGGTATACTTAGAGCAGTCCCAATGCATAGTTTTTAGAGGTAGTTTCCAAGAGCAATAAATTCTAATATAGACCTAACCCTCCCAATGTGTAGTTTCCTATAGCGGTTTCCATGGAGAATAACATTTAATGAGACAATGCATGTATTAAAAACTGAGAACAATCAGTTGTGGCAAGCATCCATGTAAGCCAAAACTAAGAATCAGAATGAAGTACTTACCCTTCAGTGGACAACGAACCAATTCAGATTTGGTCAAGTGCTTTGCATACTGGGAAGCTATTTCAACACGGGTTTGCTGACCGGTAAGCCAAAACAAGCCACGCCGCTTGGAGACCGATTGGGGCAGCGGCGCGGGTAAAGACCGCGCGCGGGAGAGCAAGGCGAGCGCGCGCGGGAAAATGACGAGGCGGCGGCGGAAAAGCGCGCGGGAAAGCGGACGCGGGAGCGAGTGGCGAGCGCGCGGAGGCGGGAGGGCGCGCGAGCGAGCGCCCGGCGGCGGCGGCGCACAGGATCCGCCATCAAGCCGCTCGACTCTACTCGGGTCTCCCCAACGGGGTTTGCCTCGTTTCCATGTGCATCGGTGCTAGCGTCGACCCCGTTTCTTGCTGTAGAAATCGTTTCTCCGGTGCTAGCGTCGACCCCGTTTCTTGCTGTAGAAATCGTTTCTCCGTTTTGTGTTCTCTTTCCTCATTAATTCCTTTGCCACATCAGCAAAAAAATGAGCTGTCAAGATAATTAATACACATAGAAACCATCATAAATACCCTATTGGGACTGCTCTTAGCCCACCCACAACAATCCTTATCCAAACACAAGATAGTCTTCATTGTTCATTCGGTCATTCCCCACCACACGTTTATTTCCTCCCCCCTCCTCCAGTTACTCTCACCACAATTTTCCTTGCTTCTCTCTCTCCCCCTCCTCTTTTCTCTCCATTGGCATTTTATCGTCACTAAATTGGACGCCATACATGAGAAGGTGAGGAGCTCATCTGTGGCACCCGTCAACCCGCCGCCACGGTCGGCCTTGCCACCCCCACCCTGGTTGCTAGGTACCCACCATTCCCCCACTTTGTGCCTATGCTTCTCGTCGCTTGGTGCCACGTCTGTAGTTCCCTATGATGTGACCTTGCTCTATTGCTGTCTGGTCTCCAAATTGGGTCGTGCACGGCTTGGATTGGGCGTGGGGTGTTCCGTGCGATGAAAATTGTATAAGCATGTTGCATCGGACATTTTTTGTTGCAATATTTTGATTTTACATGTGTAACAATCAGCAACAACCAGTGCAACATCGAGATTTTTATCAAATATTTTTGTTGCATAAGGTGTTTAAATTTGTTACATACATGGTTTAAATATTACATCCAAGTATCCGATGAGAATACTTCCATTAGACATACGTGCACTAGCAACACACAAGTCTTAAATAGCTACACTAACGAAAATTGGTGTCCACACTAGTTAGGTCACACTAGACGATAGGTCATCAACTACCTCCTTGTGTTGTGGAAAATTTATTTATTTGCCACCCTTACGACTCGGGTGGCAACAGATTTGCCATCCGGGCCCATTGTTAGTGACTCAGGCGACCCCACATGTAAGTAACAGAGTTTCGGTGTCAATCTTAAGGGTGGCAAAAAATTGAATCTCCCTACGTGAGATTACAGAGTAACAGAAACTCACGTGCGGTTTTGCTGATATAAATAAAGTTGGTACAGTATGTACTATAATTAATTAGTAGACCCTATCTTGAAAAGATACTCCGTTTAAAATTTAGTTACTGTAGAAAAGCTAAAATTCAGCTTTTAGAAGCTGAAAAGAACAGAGCGGTAGTGACATTGTACACTTTCCTTTTCGCTTTTAGTTTATCTAGGTAGTTTTTTTTATCTGTTGTTAATGGTTTATTATTATGGTTAATGATTTTTTACTCTAATATAAATATTCATGTGAATATATCTAATATCGATAATCTGATAAGCTATTTCGAAAAGACTATCTCGATAAACTATTTCGAAAAAACGACGAAAAAATCATCTCAAGGACCAAAGTATACCTAAGCTACATGTCCCTTTTTTTGGAGCATAAAAAAAGCACTAAATGGATCCCGATTTTGGTCCTATGACGAAGAAAAGATACGCTAGAGCCCTACACATGCTACATAACAGCAAACTCTATTTTTCTTGCTCCCAGACCTTCTAGAATAAGAAAGTTGTTTCCCTTTTCAGGAGCTTCGGTAGTACCTTGACTCTGTTTTTCTTCCATCCAAGAGCAAGAACTTGAATTCGCCCATGAACTCACGAGTCTAATAAGTTACTTCCTTGACCATTGTTCTCCAATTAATATTTCTAGAAGCTAAAGATGGATGGTTCTGGAGCCCGATGGTCGGAAGGGAGATCGAAATTTCTCTTCCCATTGCCTTTCTCTCCTTTTACACACATCCATAAACATTTCTTGTACCATGACAGCATGACTAGTCCTGTGTCTCGATGGCGTTTTTTTTTTGTGTCGAAAGTGATGGCGATCAGGTGTGGTGCTTTGGTATTTTTTTTTCTCTCGGTGTGTGCTCCGGTGACGGGCATCTATGTTTGTAGTTCTCCTTTTTTCTCTCTCTAAAATAAATCGACAGAGCTTTTGCTGTTGTTAAGAAAAAACCTATGACAATATGACGTGGCATCTTGATCCCTTGCTCTCTACTAGGGTACAATGGATTCCAACGGATATTGTTTAAACCGTATCTTTACACATATTTTATTCAGAGTCAGATACGGTAAAATCGGATATAAATACGAATTTAGAGTTTCGAATACAATATCATTGGAACGGATATATAACATTTTCGGATCGGAAACATATAATATAGACAGATAACACGGACATACAAATAAGAACATTTTTTTGAGAAACTAAAAATACATGGCAGTGGCACCAAGCTCTTTCTCGAAATTATGGTACTAGACTAGTAAGCAGTTATTATTAAAAAAAAATATGAAACTGTGATAACTGGTTTATCATGTATCAAAGACAAGATTTGATGATCATATATCACAGACAAGATTAGATGAAAAACTAACATTGTGATTTGTGATAGTTAATTTTTCTGACGTGATAGTTAATTTTTCTGACGTGTTGTATTTGTCAAAAACTAGAATGCCTTAAATATTTTGCTGTAAGTTCTAGCAACAGATAAGTTTAACACCTAACAGCCTGAAGATGAGCCGATGAGAAACAAGGCAATACACAAACGATGCTACAGAGCACAGACAACACACTGGAAAGTAACGTATCACACAATTCCACATATAAAGGGCTCGAGGCCCAATTTCACGTATTGCCTGGAATCCAGGACATGATGTGGTGTGGTAGTCTAGACGTCTGGTGGAGCCGTGGTGGGCTCCTTGGGGCTCTGTGTGCGAAGGGCTGGGCTAGGGGTCGGCTCATGCTTTGCATTGTTGACTGCTACGTTGCTAGTGGATATATGCTCGGATAGAATCCGGATTACTGAATCCAGAGCTATTCGGTTGGATAACAGCCATACCGATTTCGCTACTGAATCCGATTCAAAATATCTGGATACTGAATCGAATCTAACCGGATACCTAACCCGCATCCCGAATTCAGTATTGGATCGGTTAGGAAATATCCAACCCATTTGCACCCCTACTCTTTACTCGCCACTGTCACTTCTCAAAGCACGTGTCCTTTGTTTTTTTTGAAAAAATTGCATGTACGTTTGCAGCTGCCCGCGTTTTGGCAAAACCATCTACCGAGCCAAGGGGCGAACGGTACCCGTAGCTAAGCCATTGCTTTAAATTGCTGTCTTTTGATTGAAATAATGTTGTAGTGATTATTAATTTTTTAAGTATTAAATTAAAAAAAATAAAAATACCATTATATCTACACGGACAATATAAAGAGAAAAGGAAAAACATAGAAAAAATATAATAGAAAAAACAACATTAAAAACCTAATATATTTTAAATAGTTTTTGGTCTATGAAAACAACCTAATACACTTCTATTTGGAACCGGACGTAAAGTAAGCCTATGCCGTCATATCTGACGTAAAGTAGGCCCATGCCATCATATCTGTCTCGCATGCATTCCAGGCCTTTCGTGGAAGCTGATGGAAAAGGGCATCAACTTCCCGAAGAAGCCAATCAAACCGTATCTTGGAAAAGGGACATCAAGTGTGGGTGCATGGAAACAGACTGACTGACTCCGATTCTTTAGTTATTGCTCCACAAGTTTTTAATCAAAGTTGATTTAGATTTACTCTACATATCATAGCAAATAAATTTATTAAATAAGAATTAATTTAGATTTTAGGGTTTTAGGTATTCTTTAAACCTAGATTTGATTGGCTTCTAATTAGTGAATTTGAGCTCAAGAATCTCGTGACTTTTGATTGATTTAGTTTTCTAACAGCTTGGACAAGTTTTATACAAAATTTAGGGATGTTTAAATGAGATTTGAGCAAATAATTAAGAATTAAGTTTTAATCCGAGAGATTTTTATGTCTGAGAGCGATCAAACTAATTTTAAAGCTACGGTCGGACCGATAGAGTGGTCATACCAGCTTTGTCCTAGCGATTTGATCACCCAGGCCTGATTAGACTACTTTTAAGTCTACAGTCAGATTAGGTTAGTGTATCTAATCATTTTAGCTCTTTGTAGTTATTGAAGTGAAAATACCTTTATATTTTAAGGGAAGGATTTTGTCGAAGTTAAAAATAGGCAAATATCATTTACCTCCTAGGGAGCTCCGTCGGCACTACAGTAGATAACACGAAGCTAGCTGCTATAGAGAGGCAGCACAAGTTATTTCCTCGCACCAGCCAAATCTTGATTTCTTGACGACGTGCATGCTAGTGGCCATGCCAGTGATTTTGACAGCACACAGAATCTGCATGGATGGCCCCATCCATCCCAAAAGAAAAGAGGACGGGGGAGAGAGAGTCGCAAAGAAGCTAGATGAGGCTCATCTAGCCCACCTGAAGTGACAAGAGAGATTGACGGATGTAGCCGGGCCAGCTGCTTGCAACCTTCCTAGAGTTGCCGGCAACCGGGGGCCGTAGATCGGCCTTGTCTGGCGGCCAAGAGAAACCAAAAGACCGACCGCTTCAAAGGAGAGACTTCGGACTCTGGAGATCAGTGAGCACGACCAGTGCGTATGTATCCGGCGTTCAATTAGGCAGGTCAATGGCACCACCGCGGCACCGCCAGCACGTCACCGTCGTCATACGTCGCCGTCGACCATGTTACATTCAAGGGCGCGTACACATTCACCGTCGTCCTGCTCCTCGCCGTCGCCGTCGTCCTGCATGCACGCGACCGTTTCAACCAGCCGGCTACTGTGCGGCGGTGAACGTACCGTACGTGTATGTACATGCTTGCCCGGGAATTAAATCCACCTTTAGCACTATTTTACATTGTATTTTCAAAAATAGTAGTATGTGCACTGTATTGACAAAAATATCACTTTTGCCGTCTGGTGGGCGGACGGTAGCACCAGCGAGGCAACATGCGTTGCAGCCGCCAGTGGCAGGCGTCTGCTGCCCCCTCATTAGACGGCAAGCAGCCTGCCGCCCGATGGGCAGACAGCAGGCATGTCTGGCATCTGGTGAGGGGCCAGCAGTGATTAAGCTATTTTCGAGTTTTTACATATAGTAATCGAGATAAAAAAATTACGAAATTTTATGTAAAGCCTCCCGACACAGTCATAATTATTGTGTATTTTTTGAAAAATTTATGTAGTCCGAATTTACAACGTTTATTCGGGTTAACTTAATCATGAATTTACGAATATTTCACTTTTTTACAGTTTTATATAATAGGAATTTGTACAATTAAAAGTAATTATAGTAGTACAAAAAATACATCACACTGGATGCGATATGACTCACTCATCTAAGCCACTGCTATCTTCTCGATGTGTCTGCCTCCCCATACGTGGCTTTGTCTTTCCGTTGCGCATGAGCATGTGCCGTTGGGTACGTCAGTTGGTCCGGAGGTTGCGTCTCGAGTCGGAGGGTATATGGAGACTGTTCTGTCTGCTCAGTGGCCGGTGGTGGTCCAGTAGGCTGGGTTCGGTAGGGGTCGAAGTCGTCCAACTGAGACATGCCGAACTGCGAGCCGCCTGCAATAATGTCATATACGAAGGACTCTAGAAATCCCCCTCGTGATGCGAAGGAGCTCTTGCTCTAACTGTATGACGTGGCAGTGAAGCCGAAGGAGCTCTGCCCACCGAAGTGTCCAAACCCTAGGTATGCTGAGAACGCTGAACTCTGCCTTGCGTACACTGCAAACCCTGGCACCGTGTACTACTCTCTGGAAGCATCTGGGAGGCCCATGTTGTCATCGATAGACTCGTCATCACCCCATGTTGAATTGGAGGTTACAAGATGAAATGATATTAGTCACAATAAATATTCCTGATGTACAATGTGAATCTCATACCTCCCGAATGTGCAACGAAGATGAACAATGCGGAGCGGTAGTCTATGCAGGTGGTGCGGACGGCAAAAGGGATGCATCTTGATGATGGACATACGGCCGGAGAACACCATGATATTAGTGGAACGTAGGGCGTAATAGGAAAACAAAATATATGTTTGTATGTAAGTTATCTCCTTGTCGGTACGGTGAATGGATGATCGGCAGCTAGTACTACAATGCCATATAGACTCAGTAGATTGCGATGGCTGGTTGGACTCGCTAGGTTGCGATGACCTGGCGGGTGAGCATGGTGCCCCCACTAGGTGGCTCATGTGTGCACTGTGATCCGTGGAACGACCACAGCTTAGGTTGTACACTATTTTTTAGTCTATTTTAGGATGAACTTCATAGTCTTTTGCAGGGCTGGTAGTGTCTCCGGGCTACTGATGGCGGCCTCCAACGCGCTTGCGATGCGCTGCGGCTGCTCCAACTGAAGTGATATATGAAATAGGTTCAGTAACGAGCAGTATGAATTTCTTGAATAAAACGATAAGATATTTGAACTGTCTTACACTGTCATATCACTGCAACGCACTGCGGGGTTTGATAGAGTGTTGCAGATGTTCCTCGTGTGTGATCTGCTCGGGGCGATCTAGTGGAGGAATGGTGAGTCTGTTGCATAACTAGGGTATGTACCACTCCAGGTACTCATCGTACATCTAGACGTCGTACTGACGCTGCTCCATGATGACATTGAGGTGTGCCCTTTTCGTCCATGCCATCGTCCACTGTTGCTGCATTGGCCACTGGTTCGTACCATGTCGACCAGCTCTTGATTGCCTGCATTTCCACAATCATTGACGTTACACAACAAGACATACAAAGTGTACACAATAGTCGGAGGGAGTTTGACTCACTAGTGTACGACTTGCGGTATGAACTTGCCGTCTAGAGAGGGCACAGTCTGGTGCAAACCCAACTGTGGCATCACGCATTGTGGCGCGTAAACCTCCATCATATATGAGAACACCAAATGGTGTATCATCCTCCATAGCTCCTCGTCCTCCAGGCAATGCCGGGACAGCACGTACGGCGATACACGATGCACAAAATCTACCGTCCATGGACTTCGTACGATGTCACTATCGTGCAACGACTAGAACTCGTTGTGCCACAGCAAGTAGCACCTGGACGGTTTACCCTTCGCCCACCACAGACGAGCAGCAGTCCACCGGATGCTGTAGTGGGCCCGTCTATTAGGTCGACGAACTCGCCGAACGGGTGCACTGGCATCACCGATGGTCAGACGTCCGATAGGGAAGTGCTCCCAACTCCACAGCTAAGCACGTAGCAGATAGCTAGATTGGGGGTATCAACATTGGCGAACGTCACACAACCCCCAATACGTGGCGCATAGAATCGCTGATCCCCAGCTGTACTGAGGCATCACCCCAAACTCTACGTCCACCAAAGACTTAAATTGTTTATCCATGTGCGGGGGTTGCCACGAGCACCCTCCAGGATAGGCCGTCTGAACTGGTCCACCAGTCTCTCCTTCCAGTCGGCTGGTGCAGGGGCTGGAACAAGTGCGTCCCCCGAGAGGAAGACCGGTCAAGAATGTAACGTCCTTCAGAGTGATTGTCATCTCACCCCACCGAAAATGGAATGTGTGTTTCTCAGGCTTCCACCTGTCCACCAGTGCCTCAAGCAAGCTGCCGTCGATGGTGAACTCATGCCTGGTGGAGACCAGCCTCACAAAGGGCAATAAGCCCATAGCCCGTAGGGTTGGGACGTAGCGCTTGTCCAGCACCCACGGATCCCTCCCCCCCCCCCCCCACGCAGCTTGAACAGAGAAGGGCTAGCCGAGTCACCCATCATCCATACGTGGCAATGGTGTTTGTCATCATGTGAGTGTTCCAGAAGCTTCGGTAAAACCATACCTACCAATACATAGGACAGACCAAATATTGGTGCGAAGATTAATAATGACAATAAAACTTACTTTATAATACAAACTATATTACCTATGACTAGGTAAATAACAGTAATTACGACTACGACTACGTGAATAACGTCGAAAGCAAGCTATAAAAAATTACCCGCCTTTCGGGAGAAGTAATTAGCACAGTCGTGTCCTCAATGACTTATACACTACATTCTCCAAATAATTAACTACGCACTATTAATTTTGAGATTACCTTGTAACAAATGGGACAGACGACATATTAATGCAAAGATTGATAATGACAGTAACATACTACAAGTCAGTGATTACATGCGTGCATGTAACTACATACGAATACTTCACTACTTACCGATAATTTGATTACTCATCCAAAAAATAACGAACCATTCATTACCGTCATCTTTAGCACTAACTCATTAGTTACCCCGAACTAACAAATTATGGGTACTGTACGTACACAAAAATAGTATAAACTATGTCTAAATTACTATGACATACTTACTTCGTAATACAAACTACATTAATCATGACTAACTAAATAACACTAATTGACTATGATTATGGGAATAACGTCCAAAGCATAAAATAAAAAATTACCTGTCTTTCCGGAGAAGAAATCAGCACTGCCAATTTTGAGATACGCACTGGCTTCTCGAACTAATGAGCTATACGCTCCCAATTTTCAGCGATGACCATGACAATCACCTTCTTTGATGAGCGACTGGGATGAGCAACGACGAACTGATAGAGGTTCGTATTTATGGCTGAAGGTGAACCCAGTGCACTCACCCTATACATTGAGGACCCATTATCACGAGCAGCGCTTCGGGTGAGGGGGACGGCATCGTAACACTCACAAATGTGCAAATGAGGGAGCGGGCGAGGGGGAACGACATGGAAATAATGACATTAGTGCGAATGAGAAAGCGTGTGAGGGGGCACATACACAGAGAGTGACAATTGTGGAAACCAGATAGTAGCAAATAATATATAGCACGATTGGCCGATACATGCCACTTCGAAAAATGCATGACGATCGTTAAATTCATGATTAAGTTAACCTGAATAAACATTGCAAATTTGGACCACATAAAATTCTCAAAAAATTATAAAATAACTATGACTATATCAAGAGGCTTCACATAAAATCTCGTAATTTTTGGAGCTCGTTTGCTATATATAAAAACTCATAAAAATATCAAAATTGTACAATTTTTTGAGCAACATTTGCAATGGATAAAATTACCCACAAATTACACTGCGAGGTACGTTATGTCAGCAGGCTGTACGTAAATTTTCGTAATTTTTAGAGCTCATTTGTATATTTAAAAATTCAAAAAACACTAAATAAAAAAATTAGGGCAGGTAATTAAGTCGGCTTAATCACATGCCGCCCCCACCAGACGGCAGGCAGCCTGCCATCTGCCCACCAGGCGGTAGGCTACCTGCCGTCTGGTGAGGGGGCTGCAAGCACCTACCGCCGGCAGCCTCACCACTTATCTCCTCGTCAGCGCTGCCGTCCGCCCACCGAACGGTAAAAGTGATATTTTTTCAAATACAATCAAGATACTACTATTTTTATAAATACGATGTGTAACAGTGTCAAATCTATTTTTAACTCCTTTCCCAGAGCCCCACTTATATGGTGCCTTGTCGTATCCGCACGACCAGATGGCCGGGGTACATTGATTGCCTGATGGACTTTTTGAATGGATACATGTTGTTGTCCTCGAGTATCCCAGTATCTAGGGCCGTTGCCAAAAACTTTTAGCTTCTAGTTTGTATATTTTAAAAACAAAAAATGATGTAAAACACGTTAGTTTTTAATGTATTTTTTGTATTATTCGTAGAGATATAACTATGTTTTTTAATTATTTTTTAATTAAATGTATAAAATACTGACAGTCGCTATAGTACTATTTTAATTAAAACTAAAAGGTTAAAAACCATAAGGAAGGCTGCTGCTACTACTGGGCTACTTGTGGGAAATTAAGTTGGCTTTTTGGTTTTTCTTAAACAACCTAAAACCAAACCACAACAAAAACAATAAACCAAAGAAAGAAAGGCACTAGAAATCCAGACTGGTGATTGACTGGTCCTTGTGTTTTGCGTATCTGAACCTTCATTTCTTGCTGTGCAGGTTGGTCATAAAAAAAAGAGTCAACCACTACTTCAGTGCCTCTTCCATTAAGCTCTCAAAAGCTGATTTTAATTTTTTTATAGTAACTAATTTTTAAATAAAGTATTTTTTTTAATATGATGCCTACAAGTTTATTTTAATATACATTGTATGACTTTATTTATATATGTTAAAACTATATATGAGTTTCTATTACTCCATACTCTCTTACGAATAGCCGAAAATTCATAACCCACAATAATAAGCCATAAGCCGAACCCAAAAAAATAGGCCCGATATCGTCCCATACAACCGCACCGGCTTCATGTTTTCAACTTGTATGGCATATCAAATTAATAATTTATTGTAAATTTAATTTTAAATGTATGTAGTTTTGTATATCAGAAATTCAGTTTGGAATTTTAAATGTTTAACTTTTGGATTCTTGAGTCGCAGGAAAAAAAACTTGCTTCACACTGGAAAATAATGTATGTATCTACGTAGACGCAAAAAGCAAATTTACCATGGATGGAATTTCTCACTCAAAAAATTACAATATTTAGAGCTTCTGTCAGTATTGAATAATGTAAATAATGAGTGATATATCTGGAATTTGTATTTATTTCGATATATAACTAATCTTTTTGGAAATTTCTAGCTCTAAATTTTGATATATCATGTTGTTTTGGAAAATACATATCAAAAACTTACTGTATTTTACATCTAATATGGTGCAGCTAGAGAGAGCTCGTAATTAGTAGATAGAAAAAAACAGATTTGGAAAAGTACGATGAGCTTAAGTGGTGTCAATTTACTCGTAATGACATCAACAATTTATAGGTTTAAACAGATAGTGAATTAGACTTACTAATTGGAAGTTATTAACTTAGTAGTGATTTGTAATGAGCTAGTACAATAGTTGCCAAGGTGTTGGCGCTGCAGCCTTTTGTCCAATCTGAAACCAATTGGAAGCCGGCAGAGTACAGTTGGCCTGTTCTTTTTGGCTGTGGTTTGTGGCTTTTGGTTGAAATTTTTGAATTTTAGCTGTTTACGGTACAGATTACGGAGAGACAGATACTCACTTGTGATTTTGATTGGTACAGATGTTGGGTTTTCAACATGTAGATCGTTTAACTTGTAGACCCCGTCTTGAGAAAATACTCCGTTTGAAAGTTAGATACTGTAGCAAAAGCCAAAAGCCGGGCAGCTTTTGACTTGCCTAACAGGCCTAGTACTTCCGTTTCTGTCATTTTTCCGACTTGCCTGAGATTACGGCTGTTATTTTCAGCTTATGTCTTATAATTTTCTTCGAATAAATAAACGTGACAAGTTTATTGTCACCGTTTCAAAGCGATTTATTGGAATAATTTTTTAAAGTGATTTATTAGAATAGTTTTTTCAAAACGACATATCAACTTTCGATTCATTTATATAAGCTCTTACGGTAGAACAAAAAAAAATCTATTAGCTATAACTATAAGATATCAGTCACTGTCGAAAAAGAACACTCCCTGCATGTCCGTTTCCATTAACGCATCGTCTCCAACCTCATTGCTTAGGACTGGGATCGAGTGCAGTTGGCAATATGGCTGCAACTTTAGTGCGGTAGGACAGATCTTACCCACTCAAAATGCATCCAACGTCCAGAAGTCAGTCCGCTCCCTTCGTAGTCTTCTTTTCCCCCTCCCAAGGTCGTCTTCCCTGTTTCCTTCATATTTGTTAGACCATATAAAATGGTCATGAATTTAGTGATGATGAGTAATTAACATATGGGTTACATTGAAACTTACGTTTGTGAAAGTTTTGGTTAATGCGTTTTTGTAAATTGGAATTCAGGTTTAACGATTTGACTGCTTTGTATTGGACGGTTTGACCAACTGGCTTCGACCACGCTCGGTAGTTGGTGGTCTAAACGACTTTGTGTTGGAAGTCCAATCAGCAGGCGTCAACCACGACAAAACGACCATAGCAAAACGACCACGGTATTTCAACCATGACATTTCGACCATGGAATTTCGATGACGGCATTTCAACCACGAAATTTTGATCATGGTAGGTCGACCACAACACATCGATCGTGACATTTTGACAACCGCAGAACGACCTTACCTGGTTGATGATGGTGAGCTACAGCGAACAGGTCATAAGTATCAGTGAGCCGGTCTTAGCTACAATGAACTGGTCGGTGGTCATAAGCTCATCTGCTATAGTAACTGGTGGTCGTAGTTATAGTGCTTTCTAATGGTCATAGCTGTAATGCTTTTGTTGATGGTTGTAGCTATAGTGCTTTGTTCATTGTCGTAGCTACAATACCTGATCGGTGATAAGTAGTCGTAGACTATGGTCATTAGTCGTAGATTTTGTGATCAGTAGTTGGTACTTGTAGGCTTCGAGTACTTCAATTCTTGTGATCTTTGAGTACCTCGAGTACTCATGTCTGTTAGGCCAGCGGTCTGACCGGCCTGTGCATGGTGGTCAAACCGGCTTGTCTGAGTGGTCTAAAGTTGGTTTCTGGAAAATGTAGAAGTCAAGATCGTGGATGATTAGGTTTGTGTTTATTGTTGGTTAAGGGTGCGGTTTGCGTGTGTGGTCTGATATCAGTCAAGTTGGGGAGAACTTATGCTGGGAGAAAGTTCTTTGATCTTTGCATGTGCAGGTTGGTGTGGATACAGTCATGGTCGGTGACGAGGAGGACTGGTACTAGGAGGGGGCAATCTGAGGTCCAGGCGGTCGAGAATGTCATGAGGTGGTCGGGCTCACGTTGGAGCACTTGGAGATCGAAGGTAGATGATGTGTGGAGAAGCTATAGGAGGTGTGGTTCTGGAGACTTTGGCACGTGAGGATGATGTGTGGAGAAACTACGGGTGGTGCAGTCCCGGAGGCTTTGATGCGTGATGAGTTGGAAAAGGTTATGGAAGATGTCCATAACTGGAAGGTTTAAAGATAATGGAAAAATCCGTGTTTGGAAGGATTTTAGGTCCCTTGATTTTCGGTGCTAGTTAGGATTCGTGTCCAGCTTGATAAAGACTAGTTTAGGACTCTAGCATATTAAAATAGGGAGAGACTAAGTGTTTTAGCTAGGGCTTTGCATGGCTTTTGAGAGAGCTTTTTGTGCTAGAGTTTGAGAGGTGCCGTGAGGGCACTTTGTAGCCACAGAATATGTTTCAGAAACAAAATATTAGATCTATTATGAAGAAGTTAGTCGGCATCAGCGGCGTGTTTTCTGAGCATCATCTTTTGACTCATTGTTGTTATGAGTATTGCGTGGTGAGATTGCTTTTCCCCATTGACTTGATCGCTCGCCAAGTTGTCTACTCGGCATCAAAGGCCTAGGTGATCGAGAGGATTTGCTCCCGGTGTCAAAGGCTACGACTACATACAAAGGGATAAGCGAGTGGTGGAACACTGAGCGGTTGCGCAAGCGGTTGAAACCTTCATTGAGTGCATGCAAAGGGGTCGAGCGAGTGGTCGAGCGTCTTGCAGTCAAAATCTACATCTTGAGTTTAGATTGTTTTTCTTCTACTTTGAGTTTTGGTTTCAGGTTCCCAAAAATAGCGACAATCATTCATCCCCTATGATTGCTGTACTTGATCCTACGTGTGGTATTAGAGCCGGTTTCTATGGCATCAGAGAGGCAGCTGCGTCAAGTTCTTGGTCGTAGTAAAAAGAAAAATGACGACTTCACGGGCTTATACTTCACGGCAAGCAACAACAACGATGACGACTACAATGATTCCGATGAGGTAAGACTATCGTATGATGAGCTTGAAGATGGTGTGATTACGCTTGCTATTGAATTACAAAAGATGAAAAGGAAACTAAAAGAAAACAATTATCTTGTTGAAAGCTTAACTTTTGAAATTAATAGATTTCGAGCTTCTATTCCTAATGATAAATCATGAGAGTCTTGTTAAGTTTTACATTTTGAGTTGAAAACTGTTAGATCAATTAATGCATCAAATATGATTTAACTTAGTGATGTAACTAATAAATTTAATGAATTGAGATTGATACATGATTCTTGTGATAAAAAAATTAAAACTGGCTAATGATGAAATTGAAAAGCTCAACTTTTCTAAAGCTTGTTCATATTGTGATTTGCTACAAATTAGGTTTAATTCATCTTAGGAGTCTATTCAGTAAATGCACTACCATAAAAAGTTATCTTGCTCAAATTGTCTTAAGTTAAATATTGAAATTGATACTTTAACTAGACAATTATATGACTTTGCTGAAAAGGATAGATTGGCATAGTCTAGTACTTCCAAGAATCTAGTTTATGCACCTGTTAAGTGTACAACCTGTCCTGCTTTGCCTAAAGAAGTTGAGTATCTTAAGAACACCTTAGAGAGATTTTCTTTTAGCAAGAAAAATTTAAACATGATTCTAAATCAATCAAAAACAAGTGCAAAATAACATGGTCTAGAGTATAATTTTGTTGAGCGTGCCAAGAATAATCCTCCTAAGATTGTTAAGCTTCTTCAACTAGGAAAGATTGAAGTAAAATTTGAGCCAAAATAAATTGTGTTTAAATCTACTGGTATTGCCAAGGATCCTTGTACTAAAGTGGATATTGTGAAGTCAACATATACGACTTCTTATCAAGTCAAGTATCAATGCACCCATTGTGGTAAAGTTGGTCATTTGATTCAATTTTGATTTCGAAAAGCAAAGAAAGAGAAGAAGGATAGGTTAAGGAAACTTTCACATTCTGGAGTGGAGTTTGTGCACGCTTCTTATCATCGCTTTGGTCCCTCTAAATAATTTGCTGCAGGTTTGGGATCTTTTATGACAGGACCAGTCAGACTAGCGTTTTCTATGCAATCAGACCAGCCTCTGGCGGTCAAACCACCGTTGATGGTGCGATCTAACCTGCTGGCGGTCAGATCGGCTTTGCCAAGGGGGTCAGACTGCCTTGCGGTCAGACTGGCCTTGTTAAGGTGGTCAGACTGCCCCGTGGTCAGACTAGCTTTTCAATGGCGGTCTGATCAAAATTTTACGGTGGCTAATTTTTCACTCAAATCTTTATCATTGCCAGCTGTTGCCTCTGCTCATCGTGTATCTTAGTACTAGATTTCTAAATTTTATTTCATTAACCCCAGTATTGTAAGATCAATGTTTTCTGTGATGTAAGAATAGCTAACACGGGATGGAGAACATACGCTTTGTTGGGTTCTAGTTTTTTATGTCATTGTTTGGTTGGAACACTTGATGGTTCTTCACTCTTTCTGATGGCTTCCAAGAGATTTTACTTTCTGAGAGACCATGTGGAAAAGGTGATATTGTCCTACACCTAGTTGAGTTAGTTTTTCAGATTGCTCATATTATCTCAAAACCGCTTGGTTCTTCTCATGTGCTCTTTTGTGAAGTGATTTGGATGTTTTGCATCCTTTGGGATTGTTCTGAGGGGGAACTTGTTGTTTGAAGTTATTTCAGAATCTTTGTTTATTATACTTGTCAAATAATTCATCAAGTCCAAGTCATTGAAATCAAATGAGTAGTAGAACTCTCTTATCATATTTACTCATATGCTATGTAGTTTTTGATCATGGCTGATGGTAATCAATTTGCTACATTAAACTAAAATATGACATGGCGGATTTATTTGACAAGATTGATTATAGATAGTACTTTGTGGTGTTCATCTAAAAGGAATAGCTTGATTGTGAGTCTTATGTTAAATCTTGGCTATGAGCTCGTATGTTTCATTTGCAATCTTTTTTATGTTCACTTAATTTGGCATGTTATAAAAAAATGAGAGAGAAAATTGAAAAGATATATGCTTCATGCATACCATGTGTAAACAAAAGAAAAAGCACAAAAAGTACACAAATGAAAAAGTATGCTTCAAGCATGCCACTATATAAAAGAAGTATGCTGCAAGTATGCCATCATGAAAAGAAGTATGCTACCAGCATGCCACTTGTTTAAGAATTATCTTTGGAGCAATAGGTTATATATGATATTGCTAGCTCATCCAGATTTAAAGTTTGCTTCGCTTTTAGGCTTTGACTTTTTGTTGCAATGTCTTATTGTTCTCTTTATAATTAGTTTAGCTATTCTTGAGATGTCTGTCATTGATATAAATTGCTTAATCATGTTGAAAAACTTATTTTGACATTGCTATATGATATATGACTTTATATGATCTAGATAGCTCTGCTCTAAAAGATGGCTTGGTCAAATTATTAAATCAATGCAAAATGACTTGTACAATCTACAAAGCTTATTGATTTTTTACTCTCATTGCTCCTTCTTAGAATTATTCTTTTTCCGAAATTTCTTGATGATTACATTGCCAAACGACGAGAAATGGGAGAATTTGGGGAGAAACAGGAGAAATTTGCTAAAATTTCTTCTCTTGTGTCGAGGCAGAGCTTTTCGGAGTTTGTGCTATTGCTGCTGTGGTTTGTCAAATTTTGAAACTTTCTTTTTTGCAAATTTTGCTATTATTTCAAAAACTCAACTCACTCGAGAGATTTTGAGGTGTTGTCAATGTATTCATCAAGAGAGAGATTATTGGACCATGTGGAGTGGTCGTGAATTTAGTGATGATGAATAATTGATATTTGGGTTGCATTGAAATTTGCTTCTGTGAAAGTTTCAGCCGATGCACTTTTGTAAAACTGGAATTCAGGTTTAGCAGTTTGACCACTTTGTATTGGGTGGTCTGATCGGCTGGCTTCGACCACACTTGGTAGTCGATGGTTCGAACGACTTTGTGTTGGGAGGTTCGATCAGCAGGCATCGACCACGGCAGAATGACCACGACAAATCGACCACGGTAAAATGACCATTGCATTCGACTACTGCATTTCGACCACGGTATTTCAACCACGGAATTTTGACTATGGCATTTCGACCACGACAAGTTGACCACAGCACATTGACTATGGCATTTTGACCACGGCAGAATGACCTTACCTAGTCGATGATGGTGAGCTACAACGAACCGGTCATAAGCAATAGTTAACCGATTGTAAGCATTAGTGAACCAGTCTTAGCTACAATGAATTGGTCAGTGGTCATAGTTACAGTGCTTTTTGATAGTCGTAGTTGCAATGTTTTGTCAATGGTTGTAGCTACATTGCGTTATCCATGGTCTTAGGTACAGTACCTGGTCAGTGATAGGTAGTCACAGACTTTGCGGTTGTTAGTCGTAGATTTAGTGATCGGTAGTCATAGACTTTGCGGTCAGTGGTCGTAGACCTTGAGATCGATAGTCGTAGACTTTGCGGTAGGTGGTCATAGACTTTGTGATCGGTAGTCATAGGCTTTGTGACCGGTTGCCATAGGCTTAACGGTTGGTACTCGTAGGCTTCGAATGCTTCAATCTTGTGATCTTCGAGTACCTCGAGTACTCGTGTCTGTTGGGCCATCAGTCTAGCTGGCATAGTGCATGGTGATCAAACGAGCTTGTCTGAGTAGTCTGAAGTTGGTTTCTGGAAAGTGTAGAAGTCGAGATCATGGATGATCTGGTTTGTGTTTATTTGTTAGTTAAGGGTGCAGTTTGCGTGTGTGGTTTGATATCGGTCAAATTAGGGAGAACTTGTGCTCGGAGAAAGTTATTTGATCTTTGCATGTGCAGGCTGTAGGCATCAAGGTGTTGGCTGGTTTGCAGTGACTATGGGGTTGACAGCGACCTTGGCAACATGACGTCACACGCGATGATTAGTGGTGGCAAACTTCATTGTCATGAGGGTATACCATCCTCATTTCGGTGTGGGTATGTGGGTTGTAGGAGCTGACATTACTGCTGTAAAAGCGCACATAAGTGGACTCTGGCATTACGAGGTATATGACACAACTCGAAAAGGAGTAAGGTCAGTGCAGATGAATGCTAGTGTTTTGACAAAGTCAGCAACGACGGGAGGGATGAATCCAGTGCAGTGGAGGCACACGCGAATGAACTCTAGTGTCATAAGGGCAAACCATCCTCATTTAGTTTTGGCCAGAGTGTGGGATGTTATGTCATTGTCATGTAGAGTTGATGGCCAAAAGCCAAGTCATGCATGTATGTTCCATGCATGTGTGCATGCGTACTGTGGCATGTTTATAGATTAGGCTAGATGGAGATCAAACGTGATAATTTTAGATTGACACAGGCCCCGAGGTGGCCTTAGCGGTGGGCATGAGGGCCTCAACGGCATAAATGTTGCACTCATAAGGTGTAATGGCATTGTTTGGCGGATTTGGTAGCCTCAGCGGCATAGAGGTTACACTCATGAGATGCATAGGCATAGCTCGGCTGCCTGTATACACAGGCATCACTTGGCAGTGAAGTAGCCTCTTCGAAGTAATCGTGGTCGCAGTAACCTTAGCCACTGGGCCATGCATACACTATGTGCAGTTCATTACACCTGAGTGCTAATCCTACTATGGTTCCTCCTTTTCTTCAATGCATGTCAGGGGAACAAGATGGTCATGGCAACCTGCATTTGACGGGATAAATAGTCGGTGTCGGTAGCACGCAAGCACAAAGGCTTCAATATTGCATACTAGTATTATATGTGCTTGCATGGCACGCATGTATATTCTTATTGAGTAGTCTTCACATTGAGCTAGCGAATGGTTGATGGTGGTCACGGTTGCCTTGGCAACATCCTCACCTAGTACCTCAATGACAACTCCGGCTCCAGCGACTCAGCGGGATCTCCGATGGTGCACGAGCACGAAGGCTTCGACATCGAGGACATCGGTATTGAGGGTGTGGTTTAGGCACTCGTGATGATCATGGTGGCGGCCTCCACAATGTGGCCATATGTTGGAGCTGAACTCATAAACTCGTTGGAGCTAAACTGACCAACTCCGATCGCTACTCTCTAGGTGAAAACACACACACTCTTTCTCCCTTGAGGGAGGATGAATAAACATAGGAGAGACTTCTTTTTGTGATGACACACACCTTTTATTCTCTTTTTTATTCACTTGCAAAAACCTCAAATTGCTTAATAGGAAGTACATGGCTTAAATAAGCCTCACGTACCCATACTTGTACTCCACACACCCACTAAGTCTACTAGCTAACAACTAGGACCTATTCTCAAGCCACTATTTGGAATCTTGTCCATGATCCACACGACTCGGCCAACTCATTGACTTACAACCGTCACTCGGACGCCCAGTCATGACTTACGATTATAGCGCCTCGACCACGGCGTCTCGACCATGGCTCTTCGACAACGGCTCGTCGACCATGGTTGATCAACCATAGCTCTTTGACCACAGCTGCCACTCGACTTATGAGTACTTTGACCATGGTGCCTCACCGAAGCTCTGATCATACCGCTCACACAGAGCCGGTACTACTGGTCTTCGACTATGCAGGTCTTTCAAGTACCGACTACCGACCAATTACTGTAGCTCTGACTACCCATCAGTTACTGTAGCTCCGACTATTGACTAATTTATTGTAGTTTACGACTACCGACCAGTTCACTATAATTTATGAGTACCAACCGGTTCATTGTAGCTATGACCGATTCATTGTAGCTTACAACTCTGGGCTTTTGACAGATCTACACATACTCGGACACATGAGTACTCGACACACAACTACACAGTACTCAACACACGAGTACTTAATACATGACTACATAGTATTCGAACACACGAATACTCTATACATAGTACTCGAATACACGAGTACTATCAACAACAAGATTAGTTCCAACAATCAACCCCTAATCTTGTTGTCATTATTTGACATGTCGACTCGTGATGCTGATCACACACATTGTCTTGCCGCACACAACAGCCTCCTCTTGCCACACTCAGTAACATCTTGCATGACTCACGCGCCATTGTCGGTCTTTCACCAATACACCTGACACCGGCATTACCTTGCCACACATAGCAATATCTTGCCTTGTCGGTTGTCGATGTCATGCGTTGACTCTCCTAGACGATGGCTAGGCATCACCATCATTGGCCTCATACTGACTCTCCTCATGGCATGCCTGCACTAGCACCGTTCGTTGCCCTTCGCCACTAACATCGCCACTACGCACATCATGTGTGACGCTGGTACACAACCGGTCTTGCTGTGGCCACTAGAACCTCGTTGTCATGTTCCTGGGTGCTTGGTGCTACAACCAGCTCATCACCAGTGCTCTGTGCACCTTCGCCCGACGCACGCCGCTACGTGCGCCATCATGTCGACCCAAAGCACGTCACCATCTGACTAACACACGGTTAGCTGCGGTAGCCTCTCGCCTCAGTCCCTCAGATCTTGAGGGTCTGATACCAAATGTTGGAGCTAAACTCATCAACTCATTGGAGCTGAACTCATCAACTTCGATTGCCACTCTCCGGGGGAAAACACACACACGCGCTTGCTCCCTTGGAACGACACACGTACATGAGTAGGAAGGATGAATAAACATAGAAGAGACTTCTTTTTGTGATAACGAATGCCTTTTCTTCTCTCTGTTATTCACTGGCAATAACCTCAAATTACTTAACAAGAAGTACATAGCTTAAGTAAGCCTCATGCACCCACGCCTGTACTCCACGCACCCACTAAGTCCACTATCTAACAACTAGAACCAATTCTTATGCCATTGTCCGAGATCTTCTCCACGATTTGCATGACTCGGCCAACTCATTGACTTACAATCGTCACTCAGACACCCAGCTACGACTTACGATCACGGTGCCTTGACCATGGCTGCTTGACCACGGTGTCGTGATCACAGCTCTTCAACCACGGCGTCTTGACCATGGCTGCTACTCAACTTACGAGTACTTCAACTACAACGTCTCACTGCAACTCCGGTTGTACCACTCAAACAGAGCTGGTACTATCATTCTTTGACCACTCAGGTCTTCTGAGCACCGACTGGGTATTGTAGCTTTGACTACCGACCAGTTACTACAGTTCATACTACCGACTAGCTCACTGTACCTTACGACTACCGACCGGTTCACTGTAGCTATGACCGGTTTACTGTAGCTTAGAACTTTGGGCTTTCGACTACTCTATGTACTCGGATACATAAGTACTCGATACACGACTACACAGTACTCAACACATAAGTACGACATACGACTGCACCGTATTTGAACATACGAATACTCTACACACAGTACTCGGACATATGAGTACTATCAATAACAAGATTAGTTCTAACACCATAGACAGCGCAACGACGAACTCCTGAACGGCAAGCTGACGGTGTCCTCGGACGACGAGCGTAGGTGTCGACGGTGTTGCCGGCATGCATGTAGATGGCGCACTGTATCCATCCTCTATAGTTCAAGGGAGAACTGGTGCTGGAGTCCAGCTGCCAGTTCGTGTACACCGGCGACCTCCTCATGTTCCGGCCAACGGCGCACTCCGAGCATGGTTGTCGATGAAGCTTCTGGTTCACCGGCTGCGCCCTCGACTTGACGGATGGGCAGCCAGGCACCATCCCTGCAGTGGTTCTGTGCCAAAAAATGAGACACAGAGAGAAAGAGAGATGGGTTAGCAACCTGCAGTGTCGGCAATGGAGGAGGCATGACAACCTCGCTACGTCTGTATTCCCTCTGCGTGTGTTTCTCCTTCTCCAGCGTTCTAGTTGATGATCTGTGTGTCCTCCATCTATATGTGTTTCGGGGGTGTGTGTATCCGTATTGTCTCCTCTCTCTGTTTTCTAGTTGGTGGTCTGTGTGTTTGTATCTGTTTGTACCTCCCCTCTCAGTGTATTCCTCTCTTGAAGATGGCATGGCCTTGTATAGGCAGAGGTGGCAGGCAGCAGGGAGCGTACACAGCCGCTTGGCTCCCATGCGGTGCGAGTCCATCGCTATACTTTTTGGATCGAATTGCATGATTTGGTTGCAGATATTTCCCTCTTGAGTTTTGTTTTCCATTCACAAGGGATTTGATTAGAATTATTTCTATGGAATAGAGATATGTTGCAGCAAACTTTCCATTGCAAAGAAGATACAACAGAAGCATATCCCTTCCATCTTGGCGTACACATATTTAGCTGATCGGCAGCGCGCTGAGCATGCACCACTGACTTGCCAACTTGATCATTTGTTGAAGCAAATAAATTAGCTCATGCTTGTTATTGTTTTAACAAAGATGAACGTGTACTATGCAAGCTTTCAGACCATCTAGCAATAGAACACCATTCAATTAGAAAGACTCGCTAGCCTTTACGTGAGCATGGTTGCATGCATCATGCATGTTACCAATGGGCTATAGCACATATAAACATTGGATTTTGCTTCTTAGGTATACACCTCTTTATTTGATCTGATTTAGGTTAGCTACACAAAAACTCATCATCAAACACTTATCCAGTACAAGGCAATGATTGCGCCTAGACCCACGGTTGCACAAGGACGGCGCGGCGTGGGCAGGCTGGCAGGTGGCGGGTTCAGGTGCAAGGCCGTGGAATTTTTTGTACGGATAATCTATTTTTTATTCGAAATTATATAAATATACCCGCGGGAAATTTTTTTGCAAAAATAGGCTCCAGTCGCCTAATGATTGGGCGACTGGAGACTTTCGCCCAATCAGACCGCGACAGCTGGAGAGTCTACGAACGGTTGGGCGATTAATTGCAGTCGCCCAACCGTTGGGCGCCTTCAATGTAGTCGCCGAACGGTTCGGCGACTGCGATTCAGTCGCCCAACGGTTCGGCGACTGAAGGTGGATATAAGGCCGCGCTCGGCGACGACGAAGCGCCGCACTGTTCTTCCGTTCGGCCAGCGCAGAGAAGAGAGGGGAAAGAGGGAGAGGGAGAGGAGAAGAGAAGGGGGAGGAGGAGAAGGAGTGCGCGTTTTTCAGGTAAGTTTTTGTGTTATATTTTTTTGTTAGTGTAGAAGATTAGTTTAGAAAATGTAGTGTAGAAAATTAGTTTAGAAATATAGTTTAGAAAATGTAGTCTAGAAAATTAGTTTAGAAAATTAGTTTTGAAAATGTAGTGTAGAAAATTAGTTTAGAAATATAGTTTAGAAATATAGTTTAGAAAATTAGTATAGAAAATTAGTTTAGAAAATATAGTCTAGAAAATTAGTTTACAAAATGTAGTATAGAAAATTAGTTTAGAAATATAGTTTAGAAAATTAGTTTAGAAAATGTAGTCTAGAAAATTAGTTTAGAAATATAGTTTAGAAAATGTAGTTTAGAAATTTAGTTTACAAATTTAATTTTCAAATTTTGTTTAGTAAATATAGTTTAGAAATTTAGTTTACAAAATGTATAAACTAAATTTTGTATACCATTTATAATGCATTATTGTACAAAAAATAGTATTTAAATGTACATGTACAAAATTTAATTTTGCAATTATTGTACAAATTTAGATGTAGAAAATTTAGTGTTGAAATTTACATGTAGAAAATGTAATGTTGAAATTATTGTACAAATTTAGATATAGAAAATGTAGTGTTGAAATTTAGATGTAGAAAATTTAGATGTAGAACATTGAATGTTGAAATTATTGTACAAATTTTCCAGGTATGGCTCGTGCTGGACGTGACTCGGAGTGGCGGTTCGCGCTGTTGGACGAGCACGTGGACCGCTCTCATCGCGCTTCCCGTCTAGTCCCGCCACCGGGGAGCACGGACGACCCGCCTCAGCTGGGAGTGGTCCGGACACGCACACCTCGCGTGGCCTGGGGACTCGACCCTCGTTGGACCGCCAGGTTTGCACTACTCCAGCGTTTAGTGCGACCGTAAGTTCGTTCCGTGCTGACCTTCACTTTGTTTGCAGGCTGCGGGATGCTGGGCTACTCCCTCTTGCCCGGATGGTGCAGGCCACGGACGAGGATGGAGGCGCTGGCGCCGCTGGCGGGGACGAGGCGGGCGGGGAGCGATCACGGCGCTTTCCGTTCGACCGTTCCCTGCTGACGGCTTTGGTGGACCGTTGGCGGCCCGAGACGCACACTTTCCACCTCCCATTCGGGGAGATGACGCCGACCTTGCAGGATGTGTCCCTGCCCCTTGGGCTTCCGATCGCGGGAGACGCTGCCTTCCTACCGGAGGCCCCGGCCCACTGGCGCGCTGACCTGCTCGCCAGATTCCAGGGTGTCGTTCCACCGGCCGATGACCACAACGTGTTCGGAGAGGAGCAGGCCCATGGGCCGACACTGAGGTGGCTCAGACAGTACCGGGTACGTGGTATATAAAATCGATCGTGTCTTCGAAGCTCTTATTTGTGGTATTACGTACTAATAACAACTTTTTTGCATTCAGGTGGAGCGCATGGTTCCGCAGGCAGACAATCAGCAGGTCTCGCGGCACCTGGAGGCGTACGTGCTGTGGTTGTTTGGTTGGGTGCTTTTCACCACCAGCCACGGCAACTCGGTGGATGCGCGCCTCATCGCTTATGCGAGGGCGATCGCTGACGGCGAGCCCCACCAGGTCAGCTGGGGATCGGCCGTACTTGCCGCGACGTACCGCGTGCTGTGTGATGCGTGCACGAGGGTCAAGGCAAACTCGATCCTCACGGGCTGTCCCCTTCTACTGCAGTTGTGGTCGTTCGAGCGCTTAAGCGTCGGACGACCTGTGCTGGACGACATGGGTCCGTACGGGCCCGAGATGTATCTAGGGGGAGGGGGAGACGTCGACCGGCCGACGATGGGTTCTATCTGGTGCCGTCGTCGAGTAAGTGTTATCACAGTCTACTATTTCTTTCTTACTGACGATCGTCAATCTAAACAACTTGTCTTTCTTGCAGGTACAGTTCGCGCACGTGCAAGTCACGCGGGCGTACCGGGTCTTTGTGGAGCAGCTCGACCGCATCACATCCGACGACGTGCGCTGGGAGCCGTACGCTGATACGGCAGTGCAGGCCCGTGCTCCTGCCGGTCTGTCCTCACTTTGCTGGCGTGACAGAGCTTTCTGGCTCAACAGCCGGAAGCTCGTGTACCTCATCTACGTGGAGGACTACGCACCCCAGCGGGTGATGCGGTAGTCCGGGCTACGGCAGCTGGTTCCTGTACCAGTCGGACCATCGCTTCCGCGGCACGTGCACGGGTGAGTGATCGTTTGTGGTAAATATGTACATACTTACTACTGCGTTCGCAAGTATCTCACATTACGTAATGGTTCTATACGCAGGCACAACGCGAAGGGAGTGAAAAGAGGCACGGACTGGTCGCTGAAGATGCATCCCTGGGTCGAGCAGTGGGAGGGTGCGCTCGACGACCGCGTGGAGGAGGACCGCCCGTACGACAGCACGGAGTACGCGGAGTACCTTCGCTGGTACCAGCCACAGACCCGTACCAGGCTCGTATATGTGGTAGACCCGTCTGCCACACACGTCGCCGCTCCGACGGACACGTACCCCGCACACTTTGCGCGCGACGCTCACCTCGCGGTACGTTACATGTCATTTCAAAGATTCCCGAATGGTAATGTCGTTTCGATAATCGACCATTTCATGTCTTTGTGCCTAGGCTGACGTCGGTTCTGCCCTATGTGCCGACTCCGGCACAGTACTTGAGAGGCTCACCCGTGGTGGGCAGCTGACCCATGAGGAGGGCGTCAGCTTTGCGCGTCGGATGCACGAGGGGTGTAGACGTATTGTTAGCCTACTGTCCTGCACGAGGCTACCGGCGGTCTCCACGCCCACCGCTCCGCCTGCTCGTCCACCAGTGCCACCCCGACCAGCGTGGCACTACTCTGGTGCACCAACGTGGACACGTCCTCCACCGCCTCACCCGGAGCAGCCAGGGGGTTCAGCCTGGGCAGGGCCTCCTACACCGGTTCACTTCACGCCTCCTACGCACACCCCTGTCTTTCCCACCTCGATGGCGCCAGCTACGGGTACGCAGAGGGTCTTATATCGTGTTTATCCGAAGACGACATGCAACGAACTAACGATATTAATATTGCAGGTAGTTACCAGCAGCACGACGTCTCCCCAGGCCCGGACGATGTGGACCAGTTTTTCGTGGAGTGGCCCGGGCAGTTCTCCGACGCAGCACCGGAGGTTCTCTCTGTCAGTGCCCTCCCCGGTGCACCGGAGGGCACACAGCCAGAGGTGCAGCTGACTCCACCAGCGCAGGGGCAGGATAGACACCCTCCTGCTCGTTTTACTTTTTCGGATCGTCCTAACCCGTTGCACCGGAGGAGGGCCAAGCGAGGCCGTATGGGAGGACGCGGGCGCGGTGACGGGGCACACCAGGGTGACCAGTGAGGCGTGTTGCAGATGCTATATATGTTATGCATGTAATGAAAAAACATGCGGCATGTTACTCTCAGTTATATTATGAAGTTTATTTAAATTTACATAGTCTATCATCTCTCTCCGCACATAAACTATCTCACTTAACAGTGTATGTATCGATCGTTTTCTACTCAATCTTTCATATAAAAAAATTTAAAAACTTTTTACATACCTACAATATACAATGAACATAAACTTTTATTACAACTTCACCGTATTTTTTACCGGTTCAACGTTACAAAATTCACAAAATTTAAAACAATCACGGGGGCTACATGAAGTCGCCGAACGGGATGGCGACTGCATGCTAGTCGCCTAACGGGATGGCGACTACCGTTAAGTCGCCGAACGGAAGAGCGACTTAATGCAGTCGCTCTACTGTGCAGCGAGATATATTGTGTCGTGGTCTGGTTGGGCGAAAGTCTCCAGTCGCCCAACCATTAGGCGACTGGAGCCTATTTTTGCAAAAAATTTTCCCGCGGGTATATTTATGTAATTTCGAATAAAAAATGGATTATCCGTACAAAAAATTCCAAGGCCGTGTGAGGACGCGGCCGCACAAGACCTGTGCGCTTGGCGCGTCAGATCAGGCTTCAGCCCCCGCCGCAGAGGTTCACACATTCTTAGAGTTCGGATGAATTTACTTTATGTCAAATTATGTTTTCGGCTTGCTTTACCTGATTTTGGTGATTTCAAATCACACAGGTTCATCCATGTGATGTTGCATGTTTTACTAGTGTTCTTATTTTTTGGCATTTGTTTCTTATGGGATATTACTGTAATCACATATACAATATACTTAATAATTGCACTTGTTACATAGTGAACACGATTGCTTTCAATTTTGCTGAACATGTGTTGCTTAGTTTGCTTGAAGATGATCAGAACAATTGCTTAGTATAGTATACTGATTTTCTCTGTAGAACAAGTATAATTGCTTCACTAAATAATTTACCTAAATGTGTGTTATGCAACTCTAGATAAAATTTATTAACTTGCTGCATATACCAAGTAACTTGCTCCCTAACAAGTAGTATGTATTAACTTGTGTGCATGTGCTATATACAGTGGTAGAACGACCTGAATCAGATATACTGAGTAAAACATGTTTGTCAATGCATTAGATATACTAAGTAGGCATCATGGACACCAATTGTTTTTCTAGCCCAACCTTCTGCTCTATCTGATAATGATACATGAACCATAACGTCATTTCTGTTTTCACTAGGGCTAGTTCATTACAATGCGATGTCAACTACATGTCAATATTCACCACTGCTATATCTTTTGCTCACTAATATAATATATGATTTTCTATATACTATGTGACATGCTGCTTTGTCAAGTGAAACATAGTTACTTCTTTTTCTTTTTTGAAAATGAATAGAATAGTTATCCATTAGTTGGAAGGATCTTTTTATGGTTTTTTCTTAGTATTCCTTTGGTTGTTTTCTGATTTTGTCCATGTTCCATTTGTATTATGGAGGAAGCAAGGGCATGGGGAAGAGGGGGGAGGGGCGAAGAGGCATTTGATTAGAGCATATCAAAAGGAAGAACATGCTCGAGGTATACCATTTTTTCTGATTAGAGTAGTTTTATTGGTGATTTTTTTGTTTATACATTGTTGTTTTGTTTGTGATGGGGATTGTATAGGTTATCTTTTTATGGCGTGTTTTTCTGTAAAAAGAAGAGATGTATGCATTTAGTTAATTCAGTTGAAAATTAGAAAATTATAGTATACTTTGCATCATCTGATTTGTGCTCATGATAATGTTAGTTTCTTCCTAGCTAGTACTTACTGTATTTTTATGCATAATTGCTCAATAGTATATATTGATTAGCTCCATAGTATGTTATATGTGTGGTGTTTCTCATTCCCTCCTTTAATGAGAACCCCCTCAAGGAATGCTAGAATAATTTTAGGAAGCAAGTTAGGTTTGCACTGCAGACAACTTAAATTGGTAACCAAGAGCAAATTTGGTTAGGTTACACCATCCCAATTTGATGAGCAACTTTGATAAAATTTAGTAAACAATCTATACTAGCAAAGTGGGAAACATATAGATGTGTAGGATAAAGACCAAAACCTTGATAGATCCACAAGCATCTTATTTTTGGCCGCATGCAGATATTGTTTACAATACTAATTCATTGCACTTTTTTCTCTGGTTTGTGTTCATAATGTTATCATTTTTTTATTTGTTGGTTGGAGGAAGAAAAGGGAGGCACAAACATGCTTCTTCTGTGTAAAATAAAGGGAAGGCGGAAAAGGCAGAGGTAAAAGCTTCTTCTGCTAGGGGTTAGATGCAATTGTAGTCCATCAAGTTCTCATATATCATTATGTATACTTTACGCAATGCAATAGCATGGCTATTTTTTTTATTTCAAACTGGAGTGCCAGTGCTATAGCTCATCGATACCTAAATGTGTTGTTTCTTGTTAGGGAGGGATGGTGAGAAAGATAGCATGGGTAAATTTTCTTTTGGCAGTATTAGTGTGATGTTTACACAAATATGCGGTTTGTTCCTAATTCTTACCTCATCAAGCATGATTCGTCAAATACCTTGGATAATTCTTAGATATAATTTGCAATAGGGGGGATTTTTGCTTTTAATAATCATGATTCGACATTCATCAAGCATCTTAGTTAATTTGAGTAAGCGATTTGGTTTTAAACAAAGAGCAAAATGCCTCATATCGTAAAGTACATTGCAAAAGATAGATTCATTTTGATATATAATAGAGAGCATTTTACACATTTGTAGAAAGCAAGATCATTTACTAATGAAAGGCCTAGAAAGCAAGACTTAGAGCACGACAATGTCATGCCAGGCGCTCGACCCATGTATGTGCTGATGAATTGCATCTTGCGCTTGCCAGGGACTATGGTTTCTTTGGTATCACCTGCTGGTTGGTTCGCATGGTGTAGCTAGAGTGACACACTTCGTTCTGTTTTACACCAGTTAATGTCTAGAAAGTCTGCTTAAACAAAAAAGTTGTTCTTAGTTAGTATGCCCTGTTTATTTTCTGAAGTTCATGTTACTGTCACTAGTTTTGTGTTGCACCGGTTAGTACTAGAAAGTTCACATGTTATGAGAGTTGTGACTATTACAGTCAGAAGTCTGCGGAATTTATATAAAGAATGATATGAAATTATGAAGTTCCAAGTTTTGCTTATGCTTTGAGATATTTTTCGCCAAAACAGAAGAAACAAAGAGCAACAGAGTAGTTAGCAGCCGGAAATCATTGCTTGTTTTCCCTATTTTCTCATTACTTTTTGTAGATGGATAGAATTGTTTATGTTATCCCTGAGAAGAGATCATTAGTGGCTGAAAAAATATTGCACTGTTTCTTATGGGTGCGATGTTCTTTATCTATTTAATGTTATCAATCTATACCTTGTTTTGCTCTAAAAAATCAATCTATACCTTGTACGGTTCTCTGTGTTGTAAGCCCATTCCTGTAAGATCTAACGAGGTTCTTAAAATGTTCCTTAAATTTTGGAAATGTTGATGGATTTGGAGCTGATTGGAGAATTCATCTATGTTGAGGTCACTTCGATTTTGCTTAATAAGACTACCTTGGTTAAACACATCTGAGAGAATGAAATAATTCATGCCAAGTTAGCTTAAGGCTCATATTGCAGTGCTCAATTTTGTACTCACAATTTTTATACTAGAAATTAAGTGTCATCTATTTTACGTCATCTTGAGAGAGAAAAAAATCTGTAGTTGCAAATTGATGATACATAATACTACTGGTTTCTGCAATGTGCAAGTATAATAGGCTTAGATTTTTACAACTTTCATTTGAACAAGGCTAGATTATGTTGATTAATACTGTGCCACAGTCAAAACTCCATTTTTTTTCTTTCGAGGTTGTCAGCTACCTTGAAATTTTATTCACTTATGCTGATGTCAACTTTGCCAGAATACAACATCAAGAATGAACTCTTATTTCAAATTTTCTCTCTCTCCTTTTTGGGGAATCTGTTGTGATTTGCTAAGTACTTTTTGCTAGCAGCTATTACAACCAAAACATTAAGTTATTACAAGCCCAAACCCAGCTCTTTGAGCAATTTTCATCAACTCATTGGCTTAGTTCTTATCAGCTTATAGCTTTCCCTGAACAAACAAATAGAGCTGCTTATTTATCGTCTTTTCGAAGCGGCTTATCAGTATTTGGTTCGTTCATATAAGTATTCGTGCTAGGACAAAAAGACATCGGCCGTAGTGTCACATCCCAAAATTTTGCTTTTTGAAAAAAAATTAAATTCAAGTTAATTATTTTAAGGTAATTGGAAATTTATTTGGCTTTTCTGAATTTCTGGAATTTAAAACCTATTTTTAATATTTAAAATTAATTTAAAGTATAAAAATTAAATACCATCAATAGCTGGAAATAATTTTACTTAGTCCAAAATGTGTCCAGGAGCTTCTGTGAATTTTTCTGGAATTTTTGGAGGTATTTTTATATTTTTCTGAGGCCTAAATAATTACTTAGCATTTTCTGGAAATATAAAATCAAAATCGAAAATAAAAACTCATCCCCCTCCCTCCAGCCGACGCGTGGACGGCCCAGGACCGCCCACGTCGCCGCTCGGCCAAATCCAGGCCACCCCTCCCCTTCCCTCGCTGCCTAGCGGGCCCGGCCCGTCAGCCTCGGCCCCGCCTTCCCCTCCTCCTCGCCCGACGCGTGGACGGCTCGGATGAGCCGCGTCTTCGCGCCCGGCCTCAATCCACCGCTCCCTCCCACTTAAGCGCGCCCGCCGCCCGATCTGCATCGGAGTTACGTGGCCGCCATCCGCACCACGCGCCCCGCTCTCGCTGACTGCGGGCCCCGCTGGTCAGTTCCGTCGTCTCCGCGCGGACGCCGGACTCCTCTTCCCTTTCTCTCTCTCCCGAAGAATCCGGCGACCGAATCCCGCTCGAACTCGGCCTCTTTCTTCGAATTGAACGCGGATTCAAACTACCGGGGGGATAAGCGTCTTATCCCCTAAAAGCCCGGAGCTCCGCGTTGCCTCCGACGGCTTATCCCCAAATTTGAATCAGCCTCGGCCGTCGACTTCGGCGAGGAATTCCCGCTGCCTCACCCCTCCCCGAGCCCTATAAATAGCCCCTCGGCCTTCGCCTCTCCCCGCACCACCTCGCAGCACCCTCCACCTCTTCTCCGGAGCCCTGAGACGCCCCGCAGCCGAGCTTCTCTCTCCGCGAGCCCCGCCCAACTCCGACGAGCTCTCCCCGCCGCCTCAGACCTCCCCGGAGCCCGTAGTCGCCACCTGCAGATTCTCCGAGCATCGGCGGATCTCCTGGGCACCTCGGCCACCTCTTCCCGTCGCCGGAGCGTCGTCGCACCGGAGCACCCGAGCTGCCTCCGCTGCTCCCTCGCCGCCGGCCGTCTCCGTTCATCCCCGGACCTCACCAACTCCTCCAACCAAACCCCCTTCGCACGCAGATTACAATCCATGCACCGCCTGAACCTCTCCGGCCCATCCTCGCCGCCGGCGCCGTCGCCTCCGACCATCGCTGCCCGGGCCACCCGAAGGTATCCCTCAAAGGGATTTGCTGCCCTTTATGGGTAGGCAAAGCCTCCCCCTCCCCTCTGGTTAGCAGCGCGCGATTTCAACTCCCCGGTGCGCGTTCGAGCCTTCGGCTCCGCGCGCTGGGTTGAGTTTTTCGTTTATTTTCCGCGCTGACAAGTGGGTCCCACCGTCAGCGGCAGCCGTCTGTGCGGGCCACTGCCGCCTGGGTCCCATCTGTCTGCGCCAGCCTCTGACAAGTGGGTCCAGATCCCAGTGGGTCCCACCTGTCAGTGACCAAGGCAGATGAGGTCACTGGCAGAGGGGTCCCACATGTCAGTGACCGCAGAGGGTCTACTGGTCAGTGGGTCCCACCTGTCAGATTCTCGGAATAAAATAAAAGATTAAAAATTAAATATCCCAGTGGGTCCCACCTGTCAGAAATTTTCGAATTTCTGGATTTATTCAAACTGAGAATTTCAAATGATCATAACTTTCTCGTTTTAACTCCAATTTCAGCCATTCAAATTTCTAAATTCATCTAAAATCATGATCTACCCAAATATGGCCTCTTTTGAATTTTTGGAGTTTATTTGAATTTTGTTTGTAATTATTTGTTTGGTTTGCTTCGTTTCTATCGCGTAGATTCCAACGTTGTCGACGATCACTCCACCCAACAGCAAGAAGACCCAGAGAATCTGCAAGAAGGCAAGTCTCCTTTGATCATCTTGAACCCATGATTTGAAATGTTTTCAAACTATTTTAAATTATGTGCATTGCTATTTACATAAAAAATATTAGTTCAAATCTCTAGGAACTAGTTATTCCAACTTGCTATGCCCTCCATTGAAGTTGAATGCCATGTACTCTTGTCACCATAGAATTTCCTTTGTCTCATTAATGAGAGTATTATAATTACTTGTTGATATTAGAGTGGTAGTACGATGCTTAGCCATGCTAATGAATATTTCTTAAATCTTGAAAATGGGAAACTAATATTTATTATTGAACCCTTGTGTTTGTAAATGTAGTGGTAATTGGAGTTGCCACTGATCTTTTAAAATAAAATAAAATGTCAAAGTTGATTTAGATTAGGGTGGATGGTTGGTTTGGCTTGGTGCAGTTAGCACGAGATCTTGTTAAGTGTATGTTCCACCCTAGTCAATTAAGGACCGACGCTTGTGTTTGTCCAGACTGAGCATTAACCGTACAACCACAAGTCTATATGGGTACGACCTAGCTGACTAACTTATGATAGTCTAGTTTAGGTGCCACCAGTGGAAAGTGGGTGCCAGAGATGGACTGGTTATCCACAGTGAGGGACAGGGATTTACTGTACTCATATGGCGCAAGAGGGGGCTTCGGTTCGGGCAGTTAGCCTACCTGCGGTGAAACCTCAGCGGGTGGTATCTAGCTAGATTAGAGTAAGGTAAAGGCTTTGTGATATTTTATCTGGGTCTCATGCCAAAGGAAGCGTGTTGACTTTTAGGATAATTTATCTCTTGTGGGTAAAGTTGTACAACCTCTGCAGAGTGTAAGACTATTCGAATAGCCGTGCCCACGGTCAAGGGCGGGCAAGGAATGCATTCACATGGTAGATTTCTGGTTTTGGTTTTAAAAATCAAGAATTTGTGTTCCGAGAGTGGAGGGAACTCTTGGAAGGGTATTCTGGCGGTTGGAGCCAGAGAGGGTGAATGGAACCCGAAACTTTAAAATTTGTTATCTAGTGTTGGTGGATGGAACCTTCACTATTAAGTTAATGTAGTTCTGTTAAAACATTTATTTGATTAACTTGATGCCTTTGAATTTGATTAATGGTAATTTAAAATGTTGCTTTGTGCTAAAAGAGCCATATAGCCTTCCTTTGTCAAGCCTTGCATCTATGCATTTTTCCCAAGACTTGCGGAGTACTTTATGTACTCACATGCTACACTCAAAAACAAATCTCAGAGGAAGTTGAAGCTCAAGAAGGTGACTACGACTACTGCTTCGCGTGTGGCTGCGATGGATTCTTCCCGGAGAACTAGGTCGCGCTTCCCCAGTCAATTGCCTGTGGCGTATTGATGGGTCGTCATCGAGTTATCTTTTGCTTCCGCTGTGTTTCGTGTGTGCGAGGTCTTAAACCTCTATTGTAATAAGGAGACCTTTCGGTCGGTACTCTCAATTATTGTAATAAATCGCTGTTGGTGATGTTTTCCATTCTGTTTAACTGTGTGCACTAGCTTTGATCTGGGACTAGTGCAGTAATACACAGAGGGTCCGGGTTCGAAAATCCGGGGTCCCGACAGAGATGGTATCAGAGCCAATTTGACTGTAGGACGTGACCTAGATTAAGAATGGCAAAACCCTAAGGATTTGTATTTATAAAAAGTATGTTAAAAATACATAAGTTTCTTTGCTTCTACTCTCCTCTTTCTAGTATTCCGTTCTTGTCTTTACACTCCCTTTTGAAAACTTTTTACTAATCTTTTCTGTTACTCAACTTTGTAGATGGCCGCTGCCCTGTGGGACTACTACTCACATGGGGAGGATGCTGGAGATTTCGCTAGCCTTCTCCGACAGTTGATGCAGTGCTTGGAGTACCGTCAGCCGCCCATTTTCAGGGGACGGAAGACACGGATCCTGGATCGAGACTTGTGGTCGATGGAGGTATTCCTGTATGCACGGGATGGGGAATTCAACTCCCAAAAATACCCAATCAAACACCCTCGGTCCCGCTGTTTCGACGCTGTCCAGGATGCAGCACGTCTCGCCATTGACGAGTTGTGCCATTTGCACAAGGATGCTGTACATCAGTCCCCTTTTTGCTTCTTCATCAACCCTCGAGCAGGACAGAGGTATCCAGATCCTTTTGACATTCCAGTTGACGACCCTCGACTGTCACATCAGGTGCAGCTCACCCAGGCGATGGCAGTCACTTATGCTAGAGCTCAAGAGGAAATAGGACAACTCCGGATGCTTCTCACTTCCAGTTATCAGCACTCCGACACTCTCCGCGCACAGCTTCTTCGGGACCAGACAGACGAGTTTGGACTAAGACGTCTCAAAGCTGTACCAGACTACACGCCGTCTTCGCCAGTGCCAGCTGCCGTCCCCAACAACCGCGCACCATTACGACCTGCAGGACTCCGTACCAGGCTCACAGCACGCAAGAAGGTGCATCGCCCCAGTCAGCCACCCGTCATCATCCTCACGAAGCGCAAGCCTTCCCCTTCCCGCTCGCGCTCGACTGCCTTTAGTCGCAACCGTCCCCGTGTTTCGACCGCTTGTGATTGCTCACGACATCACGTAAATGAGCAAGAAGAACCAGAAGAAGAGCCAGAAGAAGAACCAGAAGAAGAACTAGAGGAAGAACCGGAAGAAGAACCCGAGGAGGGCCCTGAGGAGTGCATCTTTGGAGAGGATTAGTAGTCTTTTGAGTCAGTAGTACCCAAATAAAATGTCCGCGTTATTAGAACGTTTTATTATGTTTTGGTGTGCTAGATGGACTGTACCAAGCCTAAGTGCACTGTGGTACAGCCATTCTTAAAACTAGGTTGGTTTCAATAAAAGTTCTTTTGCTAAAAATTGAAATGCCTATTTCTTTCTTGTGTGTTGGTTTGGGATGTGGCTTAGTCTCCCTGAATCTCTTACCTTTGCTAATTCCCTCTTACCTTCTACTGAAACCGCTTCAGATGGTGAACACAAGGAGCAACCCTGACAGCAGCCGTGATGCCAACAATCAGCCAGAGAACAACATTCCACCACCTCCTGCTCAAGCCCCTAATTTGGAGCAGATGATGGCCATGCAACTGCAACTACTTCAAGCTTTGACGCAGAACCAAGTGCAGCAAGCTCCGCAGGCACCCAACCAAGCTCCCCAGTCTAAGATGGGAGAATTTATGAGGACAAGGCCTCCTACTTTTGCTGGATCCGTAGATCCCATGGAGGCAGATGATTGGATTAAGGATGTGGAAAGGAAGTTGGTCCTAGCCCAGTGCAATGACAATGAAAAGGTGTTGTATGCTGCCCACCAACTCAAGGGGATTGCTGCTAATTGGTGGGAAAATTACCGCGCCGCTCATCGAAATGCACAAGCTATCACGTGGGATGAGTTCGTGGAAGCTTTTCGCACTGCGCATATTCCTACGGGAATAATGGACATGAAGAAGAGAGAATTTTACCAACTGCAGCAGGGAAACCTCAGCGTTTCCGAATACCTGAACAAGTTCACCCAGCTGTACAGGTATGTATCTGAAGAGATCACATCTGAGGCGACCAAGATCTGGAGGTTCATGCAGGGACTCGACCCTAACCTCAAGGTGCAGCTAGTGTCCAATGATTATTCAACTTTCCAGCATATGGTGAACAAAGCTTTGGTACAAGAAGATGCTCAACGTCAGCTGTATGAGAGCAGGAAGAGAAAGTTTCAAGCGCAGCAGGGCGCGAGTAGTTCTCGGTTTCGCCCTAATCCACCTCAGTTCCACAGAACCCCAGAAACAAGTGCACCAAGGACTCCATTCACTGGACCTCGCCCAAACCAACAAGTTCCCCGGACAGGCAATAGTGTTCAAACCCAGCAAAACCGGACTTCAGCAACAGGAGTGCAGTGTTTTAACTGCAAGAACATGGGGCATTATGCCAGTAACTGTCCCCAGAAGCGCCCAGCGGTGACCCCAGTTTGTTTCAATTTGGGGACCACACCAACACGAGCTCCAACTACAGGACAAGGCCGTGGGACACCTCAAACTCCAAAGACTCCGCAGGCAATGAGCAGGGGACATCTCAACCATGTGACCGCGGAAGCAGCCCAGGATGCACCCGACATAGTTCTGGGTAAGTTTCTTGTCAACTCAGTACCTGCATCAGCATTATTTGATTCTGGAGCTTCGCATTCTTTTGTGTCAAAAGATGTTGTTGAAAGATATAATTGGGATGTGCGTAGATTACAGAACCCCATGCTAGTCCAATCCCCTGGAAAGGAAATGAGGACTAACACGGTTTGCCCTAACGCAACTGTGGATATTAATGGAGTTAAGTTCCTAGCAAATCTTATTATAATAGACTCCAAGGGTTTAGATGTAATACTTGGTATGGATTGGTTAGCCAAGTATAAAGGAAAGATAGATTGTGCCGACCGTGCTGTTACTCTTACCAACACGGAAGGGACACAAGTAAGGTTTCAGTCAAAGGCACATTCCCAGAAGGTGGGTAAGTTAAACAGTTTGAAGGGAATAACCTTGGAGAAGGTGCCGATAGCATGTGAATACCCAGATGTATTCCCTGAAGATTTGCCAGGAATGCCACCAGATAGGGAAATTGAGTTTGTTATCAACCTGGTACCTGGTACAGCTCCGATTTCAAAGAGACCCTACCGTATGTCTGCAAATGATTTGGCTGAAGTTAAGAAGCAGATTGAAGAGTTGCTAGATAAAGGATTTGTAAGACCCAGCTCGTCACCCTGGGGAGCGCCTGTACTGCTAGTAAAGAAGAAGGATGGTAGCCTTCGCATGTGTGTGGACTATCGATCATTGAATGATGTGACGATCAAGAACAAATATCCTTTGCCTCGGATAGATGATCTGTTTGACCAATTGAAGGGTTCATGTGTCTTCTCCAAGATTGACCTTCGGTCAGGTTATCACCAATTAAAGATAAGACCAGAGGATATACCGAAGACAGCCTTTGCTACTCGATACGGATTGTATGAGTATACAGTGATGTCGTTTGGCTTAACAAATGCACCCGCATATTTTATGAACCTGACGAATAAGGTGTTCATGGAATATTTAGATAAGTTTGTCGTGGTATTCATCGATGATATTTTGATATACTCCAAGACTGAGGAAGAGCATGTAGAGCATCTAAGGATAGTTTTGGAAAGGCTCAGGAAACACCATTTATATGCCAAGTTTAGTAAGTGCGAGTTCTGGTTGAAGAAAGTAGCTTTCTTGGGTCATGTAATTTCCGCAGGAGGAGTATCCGTAGACCCTGAGAAAGTAAATGATGTGCTGAATTGGACGCAACCCAAGTCAGTAACCGAGATCAGAAGTTTTCTTGGATTGGCCGGTTACTATCGTCGCTTCATTGAAGGCTTCTCCAAACTTGCAAGACCTCTTATCCAGTTGCTAAAGAAGGAAAAGAAGTTTGAATGGAGTAAATCGTGTGAAGACAGTTTTCAAGAACTGAAGAAGAGGTTGACATCTGCGCCCGTGTTAACACTCCCGGATATTAGGAAGGATTTTGAAGTCTTCTGTGATGCGTCCAGACAAGGGTTAGGCTGTGTTCTGATGCAAGAAAAAAAGGTAGTAGCCTATGCTTCAAGGCAATTGCGGCCCCATGAGGAGAATTACCCAACCCATGATTTAGAACTTGCAGCCGTTGTGCACGCTCTAAAAATATGGAGGCATTATCTGATTGGTAATCGCTGTGAGATTTATACAGACCACAAAAGTTTGAAGTGTATATTTACTCAACCCGATCTCAACATGAGGCAAAGGAGATGGCTTGAGTTGATAAAGGATTATGATATTGGGATACATTATCATCCGGGAAAGGCTAATGTGGTAGCTGACGCTTTGAGTCGAAAGAGTTACTGTACCAAGCTATGGATTAAAGATAGTATGCCAGCACTTCAAGAGGAATTTCAGCGGCTCAACTTACAAGTAGTAGAAGAGGGGTTCTTAGCCACTTTGGAAGTTCAACCAACCTTAGAGGATCAAATCAGAACAGCTCAAAAGGAGGACAAGTGTGTCCAAGAGATCAAGGATAATATGAAGAAAGGGAAAGCATCAGAATTTTCAGAGGATGAACAAGGTACCGTTTGGTTTGGAAAAAGAATTATGGTGCCTGAGAGGAAGGAGATAAAAGAGTTAATCATGAAAGAAGCCCACGAAGCTAAATACTCAATTCACCCTGGGAGTACCAAGATGTACCAAGATCTCAAAGAAAGATATTGGTGGGCAGGTATGAAAAGAGAGATTGCAGAGTATGTAGCTTTGTGTGATGTGTTCCAGCGGATTAAAGCTGAACACCAGAGACCTGCTGGACTTTTGCAACCATTGCAGATCCCTGAGTGGAAATGGGAAGAAATTGGTATGGATTTTATAACTGGGTTACCGAGAACCAAATCTGGGCATGATTCGATTTGGGTTATTGTGGACCGTCTGACGAAAGTCGCTCATTTCATTCCAGTAAAAACCACCTATTCGGGCGATAGACTCGCAGAGTTGTACATGTCAAGGATTGTGAGTTTGCATGGAGTTCCCAAGAGGATTGTGTCAGATCGAGGAACTCAATTCACTTCAAGATTTTGGCAAAAGCTGCATGAACTTTTGGGCACGAACCTAAACTTCAGTACGGCTTATCATCCACAGACAGATGGGCAGACAGAAAGAGTAAATCAAATCTTGGAAGATATGTTGAGATCTTGTGTCCTAGCAAACAAGACTAACTGGGATCAAAGTTTGCCCTATGCAGAGTTCTCCTACAATAATAGTTATCAATCCAGCTTGCAAATGTCTCCGTTTGAAGCCTTGTATGGCAGAAAATGTAGGACGCCGTTATACTGGAAGGAAGCAGGAGAAGGACAAGTGTTTGGGCCAGATGTGTTGAAACAGGCAGAGGAACAAGTTCGCTTAATTCAGGATAGGTTAAAAACAGCACAGACGAGGCAAAAGAGCTATGCGGACAATCGTCGAAGGGCATTAGAGTTTGTACCTGGGGATCACGTTTATTTGAAAGTGTCACCTCTCAAAGGAATGAGGCGTTTCGGAGTCAGTGGAAAGCTTGCTTCTAGATTCATTGGACCTTTTCCTGTTATAGCAAAAAGAGGGGAAGTGGCTTATCAATTGGAGCTTCCGCCTCAGCTGTCAAAAGTGCATGATGTTTTCCATGTGTCCCAGCTAAGAAAGTGTCTCAGAGTGCCAGAAGAGCAGATGCCTCTAGATGAAATAAACGTAAAGGAGGACCTCACCTATTCAGAGTATCCAGTCAAGATATTGGAGGAAGCAGAGCGTCGTACGCGCAGCAAGGTCATTAAGTTCTGTAAAGTGCAGTGGAGCAACCATTCGGAATCGGAAGCAACTTGGGAGCGTGAAGAGGACCTAAGAGAAGAATTCCCCGACCTTTTTCCCAGTCCATCTGAATCTCGGGGTCGAGATTCTTTCTAAGGGGGGTAGGTTTGTCACATCCCAAAATTTTGCTTTTTGAAAAAAATTAAATTCAAGTTAATTATTTTAAGGTAATTGGAAATTTATTTGGCTTTTCTGAATTTCTGGAATTTAAAACCTATTTTTAATATTTAAAATTAATTTAAAGTATAAAAATTAAATACCATCAATAGCTGGAAATAATTTTACTTAGTCCAAAATGTGTCCAGGAGCTTCTGTGAATTTTTCTGGAATTTTTGGAGGTATTTTTATATTTTTCTGAGGCCTAAATAATTACTTAGCATTTTCTGGAAATATAAAATCAAAATCGAAAATAAAAACTCATCCCCCTCCCTCCAGCCGACGCGTGGACGGCCCAGGACCGCCCACGTCGCCGCTCGGCCAAATCCAGGCCACCCCTCCCCTTCCCTCGCTGCCTAGTGGGCCCGGCCCGTCAGCCTCGGCCCCGCCTTCCCCTCCTCCTCGCCCGACGCGTGGACGGCTCGGATGAGCCGCGTCTTCGCGCCCGGCCTCAATCCACCGCTCCCTCCCACTTAAGCGCGCCCGCCGCCCGATCTGCATCGGAGTTACGTGGCCGCCATCCGCACCACGCGCCCCGCTCTCGCTGACTGTGGGCCCCGCTGGTCAGTTCCGTCGTCTCCGCGCGGACGCCGGACTCCTCTTCCCTTTCTCTCTCTCCCGAAGAATCCGGCGACCGAATCCCGCTCGAACTCGGCCTCTTTCTTCGAATTGAACGCGGATTCAAACTACCGGGGGGATAAGCGTCTTATCCCCTAAAAGCCCGGAGCTCCGCGTTGCCTCCGACGGCTTATCCCCAAATTTGAATCAGCCTCGGCCGTCGACTTCGGCGAGGAATTCCCGCTGCCTCACCCCTCCCCGAGCCCTATAAATAGCCCCTCGGCCTTCGCCTCTCCCCGCACCACCTCGCAGCACCCTCCACCTCTTCTCCGGAGCCCTGAGACGCCCCGCAGCCGAGCTTCTCTCTCCGCGAGCCCCGCCCAACTCCGACGAGCTCTCCCCGCCGCCTCAGACCTCCCCGGAGCCCGTAGTCGCCACCTGCAGATTCTCCGAGCATCGGCGGATCTCCTGGGCACCTCGGCCACCTCTTCCCGTCGCCGGAGCGTCGTCGCACCGGAGCACCCGAGCTGCCTCCGCTGCTCCCTCGCCGCCGGCCGTCTCCGTTCATCCCCGGACCTCACCAACTCCTCCAACCAAACCCCCTTCGCACGCAGATTACAATCCATGCACCGCCTGAACCTCTCCGGCCCATCCTCGCCGCCGGCGCCGTCGCCTCCGACCATCGCTGCCCGGGCCACCCGAAGGTATCCCTCAAAGGGATTTGCTGCCCTTTATGGGTAGGCAAAGCCTCCCCCTCCCCTCTGGTTAGCAGCGCGCGATTTCAACTCCCCGGTGCGCGTTCGAGCCTTCGGCTCCGCGCGCTGGGTTGAGTTTTTCGTTTATTTTCCGCGCTGACAAGTGGGTCCCACCGTCAGCGGCAGCTGTCTGTGCGGGCCACTGCCGCCTGGGTCCCATCTGTCTGCGCCAGCCTCTGACAAGTGGGTCCAGATCCCAGTGGGTCCCACCTGTCAGTGACCAAGGCAGATGAGGTCACTGGCAGAGGGGTCCCACATGTCAGTGACCGCAGAGGGTCTACTGGTCAGTGGGTCCCACCTGTCAGATTCTCGGAATAAAATAAAAGATTAAAAATTAAATATCCCAGTGGGTCCCACCTGTCAGAAATTTTCGAATTTCTGGATTTATTCAAACTGAGAATTTCAAATGATCATAACTTTCTCGTTTTAACTCCAATTTCAGCCATTCAAATTTCTAAATTCATCTAAAATCATGATCTACCCAAATATGGCCTCTTTTGAATTTTTGGAGTTTATTTGAATTTTGTTTGTAATTATTTGTTTGGTTTGCTTCGTTTCTATCGCGTAGATTCCAACGTTGTCGACGATCACTCCACCCAACAGCAAGAAGACCCAGAGAATCTGCAAGAAGGCAAGTCTCCTTTGATCATCTTGAACCCATGATTTGAAATGTTTTCAAACTATTTTAAATTATGTGCATTGCTATTTACATAAAATATTAGTTCAAATCACTAGGAACTAGTTATTCCAACTTGCTATGCCCTCCATTGAAGTTGAATGCCATGTACTCTTGTCACCATAGAATTTCCTTTGTCTCATTAATGAGAGTATTATAATTACTTGTTGATATTAGAGTGGTAGTACGATGCTTAGCCATGCTAATGAATATTTCTTAAATCTTGAAAATGGGAAACTAATATTTATTATTGAACCCTTGTGTTTGTAAATGTAGTGGTAATTGGAGTTGCCACTGATCTTTTAAAATAAAATAAAATGTCAAAGTTGATTTAGATTAGGGTGGATGGTTGGTTTGGCTTGGTGCAGTTAGCACGAGATCTTGTTAAGTGTATGTTCCACCCTAGTCAATTAAGGACCGACGCTTGTGTTTGTCCAGACTGAGCATTAACCGTACAACCACAAGTCTATATGGGTACGACCTAGCTGACTAACTTATGATAGTCTAGTTTAGGTGCCACCAGTGGAAAGTGGGTGCCAGAGATGGACTGGTTATCCACAGTGAGGGACAGGGATTTACTGTACTCATATGGCGCAAGAGGGGGCTTCGGTTCGGGCAGTTAGCCTACCTGCGGTGAAACCTCAGCGGGTGGTATCTAGCTAGATTAGAGTAAGGTAAAGGCTTTGTGATATTTTATCTGGGTCTCATGCCAAAGGAAGCGTGTTGACTTTTAGGATAATTTATCTCTTGTGGGTAAAGTTGTACAACCTCTGCAGAGTGTAAGACTATTCGAATAGCCGTGCCCACGGTCAAGGGCGGGCAAGGAATGCATTCACATGGTAGATTTCTGGTTTTGGTTTTAAAAATCAAGAATTTGTGTTCCGAGAGTGGAGGGAACTCTTGGAAGGGTATTCTGGCGGTTGGAGCCAGAGAGGGTGAATGGAACCCGAAACTTTAAAATTTGTTATCTAGTGTTGGTGGATGGAACCTTCACTATTAAGTTAATGTAGTTCTGTTAAAACATTTATTTGATTAACTTGATGCCTTTGAATTTGATTAATGGTAATTTAAAATGTTGCTTTGTGCTAAAAGAGCCATATAGCCTTCCTTTGTCAAGCCTTGCATCTATGCATTTTTCCCAAGACTTGCGGAGTACTTTATGTACTCACATGCTACACTCAAAAACAAATCTCAGAGGAAGTTGAAGCTCAAGAAGGTGACTACGACTACTGCTTCGCGTGTGGCTGCGATGGATTCTTCCCGGAGAACTAGGTCGCGCTTCCCCAGTCAATTGCCTGTGGCGTATTGATGGGTCGTCATCGAGTTATCTTTTGCTTCCGCTGTGTTTCGTGTGTGCGAGGTCTTAAACCTCTATTGTAATAAGGAGACCTTTCGGTCGGTACTCTCAATTATTGTAATAAATCGCTGTTGGTGATGTTTTCCATTCTGTTTAACTGTGTGCACTAGCTTTGATCTGGGACTAGTGCAGTAATACACAGAGGGTCCGGGTTCGGAAATCCGGGGTCCCGACACGTAGCCATCAATTGTAGCTGAAAAGAACCTTTCCATTGCAGTTGTCATATAGGCTGTACTTGTGATCATCTCTTCGTGTGGCAACATATGCGACAATCTCTTCGAGGGAAACAAAATCCCAAATTACTGGATTTGTTAAATGAAACATGTGACCAAATCTAGAAAATTGAGAACGATCACTGATGCTATTTTCAAGATTTAAAAAAAACGTATCTTGGGTGTGCTCCCATGATTGATATGAATAATTATTAGCAGAAATAGCCCTACAACTAGAGCTCTATGAAAGTATCCCTGTAATTGTTAATTGAGAAAATTACACTGAAGATCCCTAAACTTGTGATGGTGTACCACTTTACTCCGAGAACTTACATTTTACTTTTTTGGCTCTCTAAACTTGTCTCCGTTTGCACAATAGGTCGTTTCCTCCGTTTGCTAACAGAATTTGCTGATGTGGCTGCTTAGGTGGCACTTGGAATGTCACGAGCTGCTCCTTCATGTTAATAAATCGTTAAGGAATAGATGAACGGCAACATAATCCACGCAAACAATCACTAAAACACAACAAATCCATCATAGGAGACACCAATTGAGAGAGAACACCAGAACGTAGTCTTTATTGATTTCAGATCAATTTATATGGTACAATGACCTCTCTATTTATAATCTAAACCCCCTAGGGGTAGTTCTGATATTTGCCCATACCGTAACTTTCTAGGTTTCGTAACACTTCCCCTTGGGCGAATACCACGACATGCACATGACTCATTAAAAAATCCTCCCAAAAACCCAGTGGGAAAAAGGATGGAGAAAAGAGTACATCACATCCATTCCATGCGTCGCACTTATTGCCTCATTAAAAACCTTCATGTGAGAAAACTTCAGGAAAAACTCACAAAGAAAAAAGTGTGTAACATTTAAATCTTCAAGATTATATAAGTCTTCTGGTCTTACATAAGGGCTATGGTTTAGGAATTTACTCCCCTAAACCCTATAACTCTCTAAGTCGCCTCATCTCTATGCCTCGAACACACTTATGGAAGCTAGAGGCGGGGAGATGCACTTTGCCATTAACACCAATGTATATGATACCTTCATGGTACTAAAGGATATTGCCACTCCATTAGCTTTTGGTAGGAGATGCACTTCATATGTGCTTATGTGATGTACTTCTGGTTTTTGGTTTCCTCATTCCATTCCCTCGGGTCTTGGATGGATCATTATCCACTTCTAGGGATCGCATAATCGTTGGTGTATTTTTGATCAACTGGTGATTTAAATTCTCTTCAGTGATGTTTTCTCTTCTAGGAGATATTTTCTCTTCTAGAAGACACTCTTTCTTTGAGTAAGAGTTTATCATGTATGAGTTTTGTACACATATATACACGTTGCAATTTTCTTTCTTATTGAAATACCGAATCCTTCAAGGATTGAGCCTTGGGACCCTTTAGAGATCCCATCAAGGATTTTCAGAATCCGATAATTGCATATCTTGTTCATATCATCTACCAAAGTTATTGTATAATAGAACATTATTTCATTCATAACAGGAGAATATCGATCTTTGCAGGGATCTTTGAACCATTGCTTTCACCACCTCATTATTTCATAATGACTCACCAAGTCTGAACTAACAGGTTCCAAGACTTTTATATGTGATTATGGTTTGGCCTCAATTGCTTCTTTTCATTTTTACCCGATATGAACACTTCAAGTGCTTGGCCATAGACTTTGGTTCTAGATTTATGTTCTCATATGAGAAACTTTAGCAATTTTAGAGGCAAACAGGTTGCTGATAACTTTTCTCCAAATATCCCCATAATTGAGTGTCTTTTAGTGATAACTAAATCTTCGTCATTTACCAAACAAAAGATTATTGGTCGTTTCGTGTTCCCCAGTACTAATATGAGCACGTCTTATTACTGGGTTTTTCGTCTTCATGATGAGCCTTTTCATGAGGTATTTCACCTTCAAGGTGAGTTCTCTTCTAGAGTATTTGAGGAGTGTTTAACGATTATTTTGACTAGTGTCACAAGACCTTGGATCCACAGGTGTCCTCGTAGACTTTAGATCACTAACCAATAAGTCAACTTTGCAAAGTGGATATACTATTCAACCCAGGCTATTCTAAACTTAACAACACATTTACTTCAAGTAAATACTATATAACTCCTCCATGCAAAGGAATCTAGCAGTCTCCCCACTTCTAGCATACAAGAGTATCAGCTAAACTTAAATTTAGCTTGGTTAGTGCATGAATCTTGTACTAAAGCTCTTTCTTCAAGAAAATATCATGGCATTCAAAGATTTTGGGCATTTCTCTTCCCATAATGCCAAGATTTGATCTTGCTTGATAGCATACTTCAAAATTCCTTTAGTATGGACATGATAGACGGAATTTTAGATCCAATGTGATCCCAGCTTCTGGTGGTGACCTAAATGGTGTATGCTATGGTGGTGATATTGCATGGGAAATGATTGGTTCTTCTAATATGCACTAATCCTTGATTGAGGGCTTTTTTCTTAATGCAATGAGCTAGACATTTACTAATGTAGTGGCATGAAAACTACATATCTCTACTACTAGTAGATTATCCCAAACATCTGGCGGGTTATTAATCTGTGATAGCAGAAATATTCTATCTTCTTATATATTACCCAATATTATGTTCCAATTACTCATACTTCTCATTTAAAATTTGGATTACTCAAAACATCAACTTTTGTGTTAATGCAACATGTTTTGACCTGGTCAAGAGTATTATGTTTTGACAGCATAATATACATCTACAGGATGGTTTCAAGAGCATAAATATTACACTGCCACATAAAACATGATCATCGATTAATATGCATGGAATATAATATATTTTGGTGGAATATAATTCTAGTTTAACCTCCCAGATGGAACACTTATTCACTAGGAATATATATGATTAATTGGAAGGTAATTTATATGCCTGTTATAATTTATGATGCCTAATAAGTATGACAGATTTAGATCATTCAGGATCATTAAAATTCAATAGGTCATCTAGTATTTTGAGTGTTATATTTTCTTTAAGCAAATGGCTATAGCTTCCAGTGGCATATGCACGGCAGCTTTATGCTACTGTGTAATTCCCATGTACGTGATCACATGCTGGCGACTAACATATTACTGCGGACAAATCAATTACCCTTTGAGGGTTGCAATGATTTTCATTTGCCAACAATGTGGATAGCAGTTTCAATTATCACTCAAATAAACTATATTGTTTATAGCTTCAAGCTTATTTGCTTCTGGTTTTGACATAAGATACGCCACTATGCTTGTCATTATTCTTATGCCTCATAGGTTTCAATATTCCTCACATGCCCAAATTCGCTACTACAGATGGTGTTATCACACACAGTTTAAAACCGTCATCACAGACAGTTTCTGAATCGTTTGCATTTATATACCAGTGATAATAGATGGTTATCATAAACGGCTCCCAAACCGTGTGTGAGAAATTTAAACATAGATAGTTTTTTTGAAAAACCGTCTGTGATATTCTGCTTAACCGGATAGTTTTTTTTTTGAAAAAATTGTCTATGATATTCCGCTTAATTGTCTATGATATCATATATATCACAGATAGTTGTTTTTTAAAAAAACAATTGTCTGTGATAGCAGAATACCATAGACGGTTTTTGTTATTAACCATCAGTGATATTGTACATATCACAGATGGTTGTTTTAAAAAACCATCTGTGATATCTATATATCACAGACAGTTCCAGATAATACGGATCCGGATATCCAAGATTTCAGCCCAACATTGCCTAGCCCAAACCAGCCTCTCCCATATCCCCTGCAACCAGCCCACTAGCAAATATTTATGTTTATTAAAAAATAAATTTAATATTATCGGGGATTAAAATTTGTACCGATTAAATTGATGTACTCCCATTTAAATCATTTTGATGCAAATTTAAATACTTAATTAATTTATTAGTCACATGTAAATGGTAGAAAATCCATTAAGAATTATTTAGGACTTTAGAAAAAATTAACTGTCACTTCAAGATTTACAATCTGTACAACGGTATGACTATTGTGGATAAAAATACTTATGCTTGTTTAGATTTCATGAATATTTTGACAAGATAAACTATTTATGTGTTTTCATTGATTTTGGATGTATAGTTTAAGGGATTTTTCTTGTTCCGATAAATATTTATGATCGTATTCGTTTCGATTCGTATTCTCTCCGTATCTGTATTCGATATTATTCATATTTGTATTCGTATCCGAGGTATCTGTATTTGTATCCGCGTCCGAGAAAAAAAATATGAAAACAAATATGGTAGAGACATTATCCGTCCGTATTCGATCCGTTTACATCCCTACCGGTAGGAGAGGCAATTATGGGATATATCATATATCTTAAAAAAAGGGTATATCATATATGTAATGGTCGATGCCAAACTGAAAGGTCAAGAAAAGAAGAACTTAATCCCAAACAGAAACAAGCGTTGTTCGGTTCATAGAGGGCATCGTCCAACGCCTTATCCACTTGGGCTCAAACCCAAGTGACTATCTTCTTTCTTAAGTGAATGCCAGAACTCTTGGCTAAATTTTTTAAAAAAACTTTGACCCATAGACCTGTCTGCATCTTGTGTTCTTCTTCTTGGCTTCTCCCCCTCCCTAAACTCTGGATTCTATCTGTCTTCTTTAGCAACCCGGTGTAATTCGCTAGGATTTGTCATGGATCGTGAGAAATAGATCTTCAAATAATCCAATATTTAGGTACATGATGCCTAGACAATTCCAAATCAAACATTTTAGTGTCAAAATGATTTAAGCTAGATTTGACAGATGATCTCCACAGTATAAAATTGGCATACCTAGCTTTTAGAAAGAAGTAAAATGTTGTTAGATCGGACCCTAGTCGTATGCTTAGGTCCAACCGAGTTTCCTTCCCCAGGCCACAGGTCCAATGGACTGAGATCTTGAGCCCACAGGCCACCATATATAAGCCCTAAAGCAACAATCTTATAAGCGTTATTGGGTCTTCTCCTCCAAAAGACTAGTCTAATGGTTGAGGTCTCCCTCACACTTATAAGTTGTATTTTTTTCTTTCCCACAACCAATATGGGACTATTCCCATCATTCTTCCACTCACACGTTGATTGTGTACTTCTACAACCAGGGAGAGATGTTAGGCGGCTGAGCTCTGATACCAAATGTCAGATCAAACCCTGGCCACTAGGTCCAACCGGATTTCTTCTCTGGGCCACAAGTCCAAGTGGGCTGAGCTTCTAAGCCTATGGGTTGCCGTATGCAAGCCCTAAAACAACAACTTTATAAGTGGTATATGACCTTCTTCCCAAAAGACTAGTCCAATGGGTGATGTTTCCCTCACACTTATAAGTTGTGCATGTTTTTTCCCACAACCAATATGGGACTATTTCCAACAAAAATCAGCTCACACACTTTAGAAAAGGCCAGTCTGACTACCAACTAACGGACGATCAGACTACCCTAGTCAACCTTGGTCAAACCTCAGTAAGAGGGGAGCTGATCTAACCACAGCAACCATGCCGATCAGACTGCTCAACACCCCTTCAGTAGGACTGCCATCATACAGCCGATCGCATAACTCTCAAAATCTTTAAGCAGCAAAATGAAGACCTCTCTAGAAGAAATGTACTACCAACTATGGGCCGGTACAACTGCTACCCGGTTAGACTACCGCTCACGGGCAGTCAGACAGCTGATCACCTAACAACAAAACCAGAGAATGAAAATGACATAAAATTAAACTCAAACTTTAATAATGAAGCACAAGTATATTTAAACACTCATCACATAACATGGGGTGGCCCCATATAATCTCACAGAACAAGATACCAATGGTTTCTCTAAGCCGTAGTAGTTGAACTAAACACTTCCATGGAAAGAACAATATTAATCTCCATCTAAATGTGATCAATCAGAAAAAAATTCTTGAAGAAAGAAAAAAGTATTTAATGCATGCTCAACATTGTAACCTTTCTTTTCCCTTGCTGAGGATGCAAGTGAGATTAACATTGCTAGCTAGGGGTGCGAATGGAGCGGATATTTCCCGATCGTCCGTCTGTTTTAATTCAGATACAATTCGAAGCAAATTTTTGGATATCCAAAGGTTTTATCGGATACGGAAACGGAGTCGGATATTTTTTTGTCGGATACAGAAATAGATTCGGAAAAAGCATTATCCGACATATACGAAACTATCTGGATATTTTTCTGGATAGTTACCGGATACGGAAACAGATAGTTACCGGATAGTTTCTCCTTTACACTCTACGCTTGTTAGTAAGAAACATAATGCTTTCTGATTGAAAATCTATGTTAAGCAATAAGCATACGGTTATTACTGGGACTGTGACTTTCACCGGAGAAGTTGAGCCTGCTGAGAAGAAGTAGAAGAAGTGTACCTCGAAGGTTTTGGACCACTATATTAAATACACAGTGACTGTTGACACAAAAAAATGGTGGAAAGAGAAACAACTTTGGGTGCAATGCGATAAATGTCCTCACAAAGCTCGATGTGAGACCTTAAGAGGCACAAAGGCCTTGTGAAATCATTTGCTAAATGTAATAAAGTTATGAACTAGTGATGTATTTGACTACTTAGTTATGGGCAATTCGTACTTTTGAACCATGTGACATGTAGCTAGTTAGATACTACTTTTTTAACTAGTCTCTATCATTTACTTGCTACTTTACTAACTAGAATTTACTAGTTGCTTAACTTGTCCTTGTCACCATGTGAAATTTGCTTTCACGTATTATCCGATCAAATATTCGTGACCGAAATAACCGTATTTGGAGCGGCATGTATGCGCTCTGTAATTGTGACCGAGAATATCCACATTCGTATTCGTATCCAGCACTATCCGTATCCGACTCCGACAAAAAAAATATGGAAAAGGATACGGGATGAGCAGTATCCGTCCATATCCGTTTGCACCCCTATTGCCAGTAGTTCCAAGAATTTGGCGTAGTTTGCTGGACAAACTTCCGTAGATGCAAAGGCAGGGTGAAAGAACAAGAGTTTGACATCTTGTTTTTAGAACAATTGTATGGGATATAAGCACATTACAAATCTTCCCTATAATTTGAGGATTTATTTTGAAAAATCCTATTTCTGTGCCTGTGTCCGATAGTGCATTTCTCTACACGGTTGTTGTGACCGTACATCTTCACATGTGCACATGTGGTATTGCCATCCATATGATACACATCGCCCCAGGTCCCACACTACTTAGTCTGTACTGGTTTGCTCTCGAATTTATACTAATATTTCTCTTAAATTTGTATGATTTGCCCATATGTAAAATTTTGTTGATTTTCTATCAGATTTATACTGATCTGAAATCTACACTAACTTGCTCCCAAATTTACACCGAGTTGCTAATGAATTTTCACTAACCTTTTGTCAGAATTGTACTATAAATTTTGCATTATCTTGCTCCTCGAATTTGCTTCGTTTTGCTAATGAACTTTCACTAATTTTATTGGATTTGTACCGCTTCAAAATTTGCACTAACTTGCTCCCCAAATCTACATTGATTTGCTAATAAACTATCACTAACTTTCCATCAAGTTTGTATTACTTCAAAATTTGCATTGAATTTTCTCCCTAAATTTGCACCGATTTGCTATCAGAATTATCTTGATTTGGTTATCAAACTATCTCATTTATGAATAGCTAGTTATACTCATGTCATGATTCATGGTGTCAAACTCGGGCATGTGAGGACAGAAGTAGATGACAAATTAGAAAGAGGCAATGGATTATTGTGTGGCAACAATAGTATGTGTGCGCTTGCGGACAGATCAGCAATCACATCATTTTTTAAAAAACACTAGTGGCACCAATGTGTCAAACTATCAAAGCCATTAGGGATGGAAAATGGTAAAGAATAATCATTTTATTCGATATTCATATCTAAGAAAACACGGATGTGGTAAGCAAAATCCGTATTTAAGAATGTTCATATTTATATTCGAGAATGTTCGTATCTATATTTGAGAATATTTGTATTCGTATTCAAGACTATTCAATCCGTTTCCATCCCTAACAACATTTCTAGGGATGATTATAGGAAGCAATTTTCTGATAAACCAGGATTTACAAGAAGTGAACATTACTTTGCATAATTTTCAACTCTATGCGCTACATGCTATACTACTAGCTCATATAAACGTGTAATTATGTTATATAAATTTGTTCTACCGAGATTTGTTACAAAAGTTTTAGGATATTCACATTCAACCGAATTAAGTACATATTCGATTCGAATTTGTATTCATTATGACATTCGGTTCATGTTTGTATTCAAGAATATTTGAATTTGTATTCATTTTAAAAATATAAATTCATATTCATATTTATATTTAAGAAATCCGTTTCCATCCCTAGAAGCCATTTCTCAGCTTCTTTTAAACTGCCCTTCTTGCAACATTCCACCAGTCCGGCACCCTCAAAGTACCATCCATTCTAAGCAAGCAGAGAGGGTCTCAAAACAAAATTTGCTTGGCTACCGCGCAATCAACAAGGAGATGTTGTGTCATCTCTTGTTCGTGTGCACACAAGTGCACAGGCTTCAGGACGCGGCAATCGTCGACGCCGCAATTTATCCGCTGTGCAACATCGATTCTGAATGACCAACCGTGCAAAAATAATTGAATCTCAAGGGCGCCATCGACTCCCAAATCTGCTTACTGCATGGCAGCCTCATTACTCCATGGAAGAAAGCTCCGTACGCGGGATTGGCAGTATAGGAAAGCTAATAGACGGCGCATGCGCACGGGGTTCAGATGATTTCTTGGCTCGAGATCTGGTCGCCATGGGACAGAGAGAGGCGAGAGGGAGGGGGAGGCCTGATCTGGTCACCGCGTCACTGCCGCTCGCCGGGTGGTTCAGGTGGAGAAGGGATCCTACTTGAGGTGTTGATGAATTTGCTCGAGGTGCCGGTGTTGGAGCTTGGTGTTGGCTGGAGTTCAGGAAGGGAGAGATGAAGGACAGAGAGAGGGGGCAAAATGGTCTTTTCTCAGTGCTTAACGTAGGGGCAGAGACAAGGATACGACAGTGATGGTATCTTGTGAACAAAATTTGAAACCCATGGCATGGAAGGAATACGTAGTTATTCAGTAGGAAATCGTTGAATTCGAAGTTATCCAGTCTCATGTAATGGATTTTATCATAATCTAAAGACGACGAAGGCATGATTGGAGCCTTCAACACCGATCAAACTCAATTTACTCATCATGAACCCTTTAACGGTACGACAATATATAAAAACAATAATGTTTTTTGAAAGCCATATAAAAACAATAATTTAGCAACCTAGTATATTCAACAAGCACATAAACCCGGCAAAATTCTAAGAAAACATCTTTGGCCTTCATTATAACTTTTCCTTGAGCTATCTCGCTTCTTAGGGCTTATGGCTTCAAGCATCGATGCTGACACTTTGGAGATCTCTATCCGATTGAGATCAACTAAAACATGCTCAAAAAGTGCATTTGAGTGACAGCCCAAAACTTTGCAATTTTTAAAAACCAAAACATTCAAAATCACTCCTTAAAATTTTTGGAACTTGTTTTGATATTCATCCGATTTTCCCTAATTCTCTAAAATTTTCTAGAGTTTATTGTTTCTTTTGCTGGAAAATGCATTCATGGAGATCCTCAAAATCGAAAATCCTAAAACAATAATACCTGAAAACCAAGAATGGGCCGTGCTGTCCCAGTTCTAGGCCTAACATTGCCCGTAGGCCTAGCGAGCCCACACGGCCGTCTCAGCCCAGGCGCTCGACCACAGCCTGGGGCATTTGTAGAAAGCAACGTTTTTTTTTTTTTTTGCCTAAATGAAATCCAGGTATACCTAGCAAATGGGGTAGGATAGTTAGCACCAAACAATGTCGACATGTGACTGGCTTTCTTGCATTGTCTACTCTAGCTCGGCTTTTGACTCAATGGTATGCACAACAACCATTGGCTGCACTTTAGAAAGAAGCAATGTTATTTTAAGAATTCCACCAACTAATTGGATGGGCGCTCTGATTTGGATTACTTGCGTAGGTACTTTTTTGGCCTGATAGTTTATAGCTTAAATATTTAAATTCTAGTTGTTTACTCAAGACAGTACGTAAAGAAAATAATCATATGTGATTTTGGCCGGCATAGCTAAATTTAGTATATTTTTTACTACAACTTTTCTATTGACATTGTCTTAAAAAATACACCGTTTAAAAACTAACTACTGTAAATAATATAAATATAAATTAATTTTAAGTCCAAAAGAACTCGACCATAATGTCTTCTTGTTGATCTAGTGAACCCTGCATCAAATTTCGTCTAAAAGTTTAGCATGTCGCCATAATGTATTTTGTGAAATCATATTATAACATCTCTCGTGAGTGGGCTTCTCAGAATTTCAGTACCGTAGCTTGTGTGCATACCAATATATTACCATCGTTAAAGCTAAGCAGAAAGACTACAGAAAGAAATTCTATAAAAATACACAAATTATCCACCTAACGTAGTAACGTGCTATGCCAGTTGGATCTAGTCATCGGTTGGTGGACCCACATGTGACATGTGAGGCTTCTTGTGCTCCGCATTTCTTGTGAGTATTTTTTGGATGTTCAGCAAATTGTTTATTTTTCCTCAAATTTTTATGTGATCCCTCCTTAATGGTTACAACCTACAACTGAGTTCCTTCTTATCGATTTTGGCATTTGCATGCATCATTTGTAAATTTATAGGTAGAACGACACAACAGAACAAGAAATGGCACAATATTGCCATGCTCTAAATCTTTCTGAGTTTTCTAATTTCGTGAGTAAATTCCCAGGTGGACACGGATGTCAGTGACACATCGCACTTGTTGCCAGGTCAGCAAAGAGCCCTGTCACACCACGCACGCTAGCAAAATTTCATAAAACTACATATTAGTTGGTAAAACTATCAAAAACTACACATGTTTTCAATACCGTAAAAATATAAAAACTTCGCGAAACGAGAACTTAAATGTTTAGTTTGTTGATAGTTTTGCCCATAAATATATAGTGCTGCGAGATTTACTCTAATTTCTTTGTTCAATATTTGTTTTATATCTTCCCTTCTTTTCTTGCACTTCATCGACATGTAAGGTGTCATATATCTTGACACAACGTCCTTCAGTGGTTAGACTTTGCTTTATTCTCTCTGTAGGTGTAAGAATCAAAATACCATTTTTAAAAAAAGAAAGAAAAGAAAAGAAAAGAAAAGGAGAAATATTTGCTACATGCTCTAGCTAAAAGCGCTACCTTGTTATTTCTTGGCATGGCAACTATGCTGCAACTTTTTAGCATCTATACCCTGTTAAAATTTGCAATCTAAAGTACTATTTGCAAGCGGAGGATTATGGGGAAAAACAATTGAGTAGTCGCAACTTCGTCAAGAGCACTAACTGGATCAACGAGCTGACCTTTCGCTGGTGCGTGAGCTAGCTGTCTTGCAGTCCGACGGCCGAGGCAAGCCTGGATTGGCCGCTCGGTTGAGCTGAAAAATAGTAGTTTATGACTGAAATTATATTGTAACTGGTTAAAATTATATTATAACTGAAGATAGCTTATTTGGCGTAATTAAATTTTTAAAAAATAAAAATAGAAAAATATGTTAACTCATCATGGACAACACAAACGAATACGAAAAAAAGAGAACCGGCAAAAAAGCTCAAAAAAATCAAAAGTTCAGAAAAGACAAAATTTATAAATAGTGAAAAATAAGCCAGAAACTCAAACCGAAATGAGCGGGCAGTTAAGTATAAACCATAAGAACTCTATACAACTTGGTCTAAAATGTTCTCTGTATCCTTTTCAACATTGATGGACCCGTCTTTCCCCTATTTTTTTCATTGTGTTCACTTGATATAGACTTGATATAGACTAGCTGAATGCCCATGCGTTATATTACATGTTTATGAAGATTATTTACTTGATTGAATTGAACTAAATAGAGATAACGATCACATTAGTATTGCTAAAAAATGTCATTTGAATTCAGACTTTTTTGATAGACAAATGACTTTTTTACGGTGTTTTAAGGAGAGGAGGAAGTGATAGATGAATCATTGGTAGTGAACTATCATTATCAACTTTTTCTTTTGAGTAGTACAGCTATATTTTTTGGCTGAGCTTTTGACCATACAAAGGAAATTAAGGGCTCGCCACACATGGCCACTACTACGTCGTAACGATGTTTAGTAACATGGAAACGCAACGGATCCCCAGCTGTGCGAGCTCAATTTGCTGGAGTATATGTAAACAATCAGTATATATGTTGCAAGTTAGCTTAAGTCCAATTAATGGTCGACGTTAGCCTGCATTAGACCACCACAACTTCAGATGACTTCACCTGTCGCTATGTCTGAGATCATGATCTGCAAAGTCGCGAACAAAATTGTAGGCGTTCCACCTAATGGATCGAGCTGCCTGCATGCCAAGTCAGTGGATCCGTGCTCGATCTCAACACCTACCGGCGACGTTCCCAGCTTGGAGGAAAAAGTCTTCCATCTCTTTCCATATCTCAACACCTACCGGCGACGTTCCTAGCTTGGAGCTAGAAAGTCTTCCATCTCTTTGTACGTGCACCAGGAATAATCCCCATATTAGAGCATCTCCAACAAATCTTCTAAAGTGTTTATATTTCCTATATTTTAGAAGAAAAGGTAAAAAAAGGCTCCAACAGATCCCCTAAGTGGTACCTAAAAATATAGAGGACTCCATCCCTGATTTTTTATCCCCTATATATGGAGGACGCACACCATCCCCTAAATCGGCCTCAACGCTCCTGCGCCGTCCGATCCCCTAAATTCTTTGGTTGGTAGTTTTTGTGGACCCAGATTTTAATTTAGGGGACCATATTTAGAGGACTTGTTGGAGGTTACATATTTTTAGTCTTCTATATTCTAGATTGTGTCCTCTAAAAAGTGATTTAGGGGATGAGATTTAGAGGATATTGTTGGAGATGCTCTTACTCCCCGGGGGATTGCCGCGCGGAGAGCCCCGCCACGTCGCCCCTGCGCGCGCTCCGGCCGGCGCGTGGCGGGGGAATCTCGGTACGGTCGGGGGACCCTTTTTGCAAAAAAGTCTCTGTATTTTTTCAAAATTACGTAAAGGTCCTTGGTTCTCGCGAAAAGGTCCCTGCCAGTTTTTTTTGCGGGATAGCGCCCCGCGGTTTTCTAAAATACATACGGGTCCTCGATTAGTTACGTACAGGTTCTCGATTTTTTACGAAAAAACTCTTTGACTTTTCCGAAAATACGCATTTGCCCTCGATTTTTTTTAAAAAACTTCTCACGAATTATCGTCTCTTTTACTTCGGTAAACACAGTGACTGGCGCGGCGTGACGCCGCGCCTATGAGGCTAGTATATCAACACAACACTTGCTCTGAAACGAAAAGTTCGCATCCAGACGCATGTATATAGTTAATCCTTAGAATACATTAACCGCATGTGTCCATGCAGCCCAAGCGAATCTGCGGACGGGGATACATGGGTGGAGCTAGCCCAGCCGCCACTTCGCGATATTGCACATAACAACTTTGCAGAATTGCAGCTGTTTACTACTGCAAATATAAGTCATTAATTTAGCCCTATGGACTCTCACGTAAACTAGTCAACTGGCTCGCACGGTTGCGCGGCTACTTTTTTCTTTTACCAATTAAGATTTTGAGTCTCTTTACTACAAAATTTACTTTGCTTTCCTAAAAATGTTTAGAGTTTGTTTCTTCTACTGTTTCCTTTCCAACTTAAAATAAACCAAGAAATCACATTTGAACGGTGTGTCTTTTCAATGCGAGGTTTATAAGTAGATTGTAGTAGGTACTGTAGCGAGTTCAGCTATACCTGCCAAAATTATATGTGACAGTTTTCCTTTAGGTACTGCCTCTCATGAACAACTAGAATTCAAAAACTATAAACCAAAAATCAAAGCCACGACTAAAAAAACCCACCCAATATGTACGAGGTCGCTTAATGCATTACTTTTCCCGTCACCTCTTATTGCCAGCACAATTGCTTGGCTACTAAAAGAATATTTGTCAGAAACTTGTAACTACAAACAACTCAAAAAAAAAAAAATTGGCCCATGAGCAAACAAAATGTTTTGAACTTCTAACTGGCCATAATATGGATGCCGGTAAGATGATAATAGTTGTAATTAATTTTGTCACTTTATATGGTTTCATCGTAAAGGTGACTGCAACAATTGTATTCTAGTAAAAAAAATCAAACGCAAACAATTTGGGGATATATTTCATAGTCACTTCTAAACACATGTATCACAAATCATTTCTAAACATTTCATACAATAGGACAAAAAAATAAATATCCAAATAACTTTTAAAAATACTTAGGGTTTTGACTTTTGTAATTTTACGAGTGGACCATGTTCACATGATCACTGGATGATGGGCACAGTAGAGAAACCCAAGCATGTAACACCCTTGGATCGACAAGATTCATGACGACCAACACTGCTAAATTGCATGTATGCGCTGCAAGGCGCACCTGTGCAAGATGGAGAAAGTCAACTAGAAGAGAATGAATAGATGGTTTTGAAAAAAATTTTGGTTAAAACTGAGTTTTAGCCTAATTGTAAATTAAATCGGTTTTGCACAAATAAAGTTTAAATCAACTAGTCTCAACTAAATGTACCAACATCCTATGTCTAAATCCAGATTTGCAATCCTATGGTGATAAGCTAGTAAACCTAGGAATGTAAATAAGCATAAGAGATCAAAATGACACACGATTTTTTTACCTTGGTGTTCAAAAATTTACCAATCTCCCCTAATCCACGTTAAGTTAAGTCCAAACAAATCAAACCAGCTTCACAAATTAAGCTAACATCCCAAATCTACTAGGGTTGTTTTTCCTCCACTCTAAAAATGGTGAGTACTAAACCACTCACAACCAACCGGGTCTTCTCGTAAACTCCTTTGCGAAGATCACCATCACAACTCCTTCAAGTTGTCTAGATGTCAGCAAACACCAAGAGTAATAAGTAGGAAATGCTCACTTGAACAATTTAAGTGTTGAAGCTCGATGGATACTTAATCCACCAACAAGTGTAATATATGCACAAGGATTTGTCTCTCTAAACTTACTAAGTGTAACACATGCACACAAGCGAGAAGAAAGGACTGGCACTAACTCAAGAAGATGAAATGGGGTGCCAGTGGAGTCCCCTTACTGGATGGTGAGGGGTACATATACCCACTCCCTCAAAGACAACCATTAGACAAGTTGTTCCCAAAACAGGACATGCAGATTGTCTGCCGTTATAAACCTCAGACTATCTACGCTAAAGTTCTAATGGCTAGTTCCAACGGCTAGTTAAAGAACATGAACTAGCCATTACAGCCAATCCTAGACAGTCTGACGTTCAAAGATGGAGACTGTCTGTCCTATAATGGAAAATGAGGAAGGTTTTGCAACCTCACCTGAAATCACTATCCAACGTGAAAAAACATAGACAGTCTGTGACTTCAAATAGTATACCATAGAAAAGTGCAGACCATCTACACTTACAATTCATTTCTGGACAAATGATTCCAAGGACAACTCAAATGAGCAAATGGAATTTTCAATCAATGGGCAAATCACAGAGATCGCTAGCATAGACTACAACAATTTGCAAACTTAAGAACCATGCTACAAGAGCAGCAAATGCATGCACTTCAACAATTTAGAAAACATAGTTGCAAATTTTAGTATCATACCATAAGAGTAGGTGTATGGGCTTTAACCATTTGCAAATTATAATCTCATGCTACAAAGAATAAATGCATAAGCTCTAACTATTTTAAAACACATCCGCAACAATGGTAGCATGCCTAGGAGAGCTAGAGCAAGTAAAATAAGCTATCAAAACATAACACATGATCACACTCAAGTTACTAGTTAAGACCCATCTTAATAGTATTAGTACGGCAACCTATACTAACAATCTTGTTTTGTGACCAAATATCAAGATCCGTAAAAGACAACAAAACACACCCTTAGCCTTCAGTAGTTACCTTTGCCTTGTGCATACACCATGATGCCATCAGCAATCCATGATCTTGACTATGACTATCAACACATGATGTAATCTAACATCCTAGGATCTTGATTTGATGACTATTAATACATGATGCCATCTAAAGACTTTCATCAACTAGGATCAAACATATTTCACCAACTCACGGAAATGTTAATCTGACAAATCTAGTTATCATTAATCACTAAAACTCAAACACAATGAAAATAGAGGCCTAGATCGTCCAATCGATTACTAGAAAGGGAGAGATGGACGCCAAAATCATGTCAAAACATCCAAGGTCAAGTTTTGGAAATTATTTAGGGATTTCTTAAATGACACCCTATGCAGGCCCCACAGCCTAGGGTCAGCGCTACCTGGGGTGCCACACCAAGCATGCAGATAACTCCTGCTTTGCACTGAGTGTGTTCCCTCACTTCCTACTGCCTTTCGTTGGTAGAAAATAAAGGAAAATGAGAAAAAGGAAAGAGGAGGAATCCGAAAGGGAAAATGGACACAAAACTACAATTGAGCACCAGAAATTGGAAAGAGGAGTCATCAAGGATCGAAACGGACTTGATCCCAGGTCAGCTCCCGGTCATGGCGCTGGCCCGCATGACCACAAGCGCCAACCCTGGATAAATACCGAAGTGTTCCCCTCGTTCAGGGCATTCAGAATCTGAAATTCAACTCAAGTTTCATTGAGATGTCACCGAGATTTCGAGTTCCAAAGCCTCCATGATTTAGTTGTTAGATTTGTTTAGCCTATTTCTAGTTTTGGCGAAATTAGAGCCTCTACTTAGGATTAGATCATCAAATTAGCAACTAGAAGGCCAACTGATTAGCCGAGGTCAATGGAGCCTTCGTCTTCAACTTTTAAGATGCAATCGAGTTTTTTGTCTAGTTGAATCTTCATGTTATGTTTGCATCTTCTATTTTTCTCTCTTGATCGTCTTTGCATGTTATGTTCTTGATTGTTGATCTTTCCCTCTGGAGTTAGATCGTTTTATCTAATCTTCTATAATTGTGGTGATTAGATTAGATTAGTCAACTCTTGCATGCAATTTATGGTTTAAATCTTGCTCATATTTATGCTTGGCTTATCTATTTGAGATCTTCCTATTTGCCTTGATGATCATAGCTAGATGTAAGTGTTTGTTTAGATCTAGTAAAGCCGATTGATATCAAATTGATGCATAGCTAGTTCGTGATTATAGGGTGAGTCATAAGGAGAATAGGCCAGAATAACATATAGGGTGAGAGCTAACTAACTGTTTATGTGTTTGATATAGATTCATAATTGACTTTAGGGTTTCTAGATTGATTCAAGGTCAATCGACTACTTGTGCGCCCATGAAATCTTATGATTCTTGCAATTAGACGAAGGTCTTTATTGCGAAAGCAGAGGTTGATCATGTTTACAGGATGAATGGGGTAGATAGAAATTTGCTAATTCCCTAGATCAGCTTTATTGAGAATTAGTTAGTTAGATTTAATCTTGTTTTCATAACTTGAACTCAACTTTGGCTAAAGACTTTATAGCTCAACTAGTAATCTTTTATCATGGATAGGGATGGAAATGGATCGGATATGATCGAATAGTCTCAAATACAAATACGAATCTATATTTTTAAAATGAATACAAATTCAAATATTCTTGAATATGAATACGAATACAAATCGAATGTCGTAATGGACACGAATTCGAATCAAATATGTACTTAATTCGGTCAAATATAAACATCCTTTGACAACTTCTGTAACAAATCTCGGTAGAACAAATTCCTAGCAGTTTCATTGGTTTTTGACTGGTTACCGGAACGGTTACCGGTTTCAAACCACCCAAATTCAAATTTTGAATCACAAAATTCGTCCAGTTTTTTCCTAGGATTTCTGATAACCGAATTTGTTACAGACAGGCATAGGAAATGGATTGAATACGAATCAAGTAGTCTCGAATGTGAATACAAAGATTCTCGAATATGAATGCAAATATGAATATTCTCAAATACAGATATGAATATTCTTGAATACGAATATGAACATTTTCAAATACGAATTTTGCTTACCACATTTGCATTTTCTTGGATATGAATATCGGATAAAATGGATTATCTGTTATTGTTTCCTACCCCTAATCATGGACTTGTGGATCGGATCATTTGCTTGATGCAATTGACTTATTCTTGGTAGGTGTTAGATGATTCATTAGTAAACCCTAGATAATTGTTTCATATATTCCCTATTGATTTGATAAAACCTAGAATACTCTTGGTGAAACACTATAATTGACCCATGCACTTGTGATAATTTTATAGAGTATATATAGTGTCAACACGCTGCCACTGCCTGAGACAACCATGGCCATCACCAACCATCGACATGACCATCTCTACACCAAGCCACCGCTCTCCCTCCTCTGCCCCTTCTTGCTGCTTTGGGTCTAAATGAGTTCAAAGGTGAATCGCTGACTTAAAAGTCAAATTGTGATTGTGTTGAAACTTGAATTTTGGATTTTGTTTTGGAATTAAAAGTTGAATTGACGATCTAAAAGCTGAATTTTACTCAAGATGAAAGTTGAATTTGGGAGGCTTTCTTGAGTTAAAAGATGAAAACCGTGGCTAGCTGTTCACTTTCGATTTTCAGAGTTAAAAGGTGTGATTTTTAAAGTTGAAAGGATCTAAATTTACTGAGTTGAATTTTTGAATTCTTCAAATTAAAAGGTGTATTTTTTGATTTGAAAGCCCTTCTTTTTCAAGTATAAAGTTTTTAACTTGAAACTTTTGAATGCTCTAGCGGTGGTGGCTGGTGACGAGCAACGGTGGCTAACAATGAGGTGCTAGTGTGTCGTGGTGGGTGGCAGGGGGAGGGGCAAGGTATGCTGGAATGGGAAGATGAACAGACGGGTAGGTGGTTGTCAGACCCAGATTTTTGTTAATCTAGAATCCTCTATGAAATCACTGTACTATTTCTTAGATTAGTAGATAGAGCTCACAGATACATTGCTGAATCATTTCATACATAACATAAACAGTACCATACATTAATTATCTGTTTGGTTGGAGTGATGAAAGTGGAATGGGATGGGATGGAATAGGATGCGATGGTTCCACAAAAAAGGTGGAACCACATGGTACAGCATCTAAGAAGAATATTCTCTAAATTTGCATAGGCTCATCCCACTTGGACCATTCCATCCCACCCCATCCCTCAAACCAAACACATAGATAGGCTTGGTCAAATGAAACATCCCATTCCATCCTACCTCATCCCTCAAACCAAACACTTCCTAATATTACAAGTCATCAGAGTTTAAATAGATCGTATCGGGTCAAGTTTATAATAGAGCCGTCAGGCCAAATGGTTACATTACACAAAAAGTGAAAGTGATAGCTGAAGCAAAAAGGAGGAAAGCATATCTTGCCATAGGCAGCGATTGGGAAGACCCGTGTGCGATGATATTACCCAACAACATGGATAATATTGATGTACGCAAGCATTAATCTAGTCAACCTGACTAAGGTAAGACCTAGACTAATCTCCACAATCTTCATTATCATTAGCTCCTTGGTCCTCGTAGTAGACGTAATGTCCTTGATCCACTGGTTCTGAAATGTTTTGGGAGCGAGGGTGAGCACAAAAAATAGTGCTCCATGAGCCAACACATAGAATGCAAGTATGTATATATGCAAGGTTTGACAAGGATGACTCTGGTTCTTTTATTTGCTAAAAGTAACAATTTGAATTACCATAATTAATAAATCCTATGACTTAGCATTTTAACCAATCATGTTTATTAAAAAGATTGAACTTGTGCAATACTTATATTGGTGCAGGTTCCATACACTTGTTACATGGTTCCATCCACCGTATGCTTAATTTTGATCATTTGGTTACATCCACCTTATTAACAGCACTGAGTTACCTCCACTTAGGAAAAAGCCAAATTCATGGTTACTTCCACCCACAAAGGTTTCTGAAATAGAAACTAACTCAAGCAAGTTCCCATGCCAGCCCTTGATTGTGGGTACAGCTATTCGAACAGTTTATACTCTACAGAGATTGTACACTTTTCCCACAAGAGATAATCAACTTGCTATGCTTCACACATTTTCTTAGATATGTGAATCAAGGAGATCATCATAAGGCCTTTACAATGCAACCCTCAGTGTATGCTATACCCACTAAGGTTTCATTTAAGGGTAGCTTACGTGCACCATGCCCAGACCCCCTGTTGCGCCACACAGTGGCTTACGCAAGTGACATGGCTCGTGTACACAATGGCTTAAAACTAGCGACATGACTCGTGTGTCACTCTAATGGTGTAACTTGCACTAGTGGATACAAATTATTGAGCCAGGTCAACACCTTTATTGACTTGTGGTTGCACTATTTTAAATAGGAGATTATCACATAATTAATTCCTTAAATTATCTGGACGGTGTTATCTGGACGATGCTACCACAAACCATAATTTCTCGTGCTCCTTCCGCACCAACACCTTTTACCATCCGCCCAGATCTGGTAATAGCAAGTTTTAGAGTTTTGAGAAGCATAAACTAAGTTATCCCAAAATACCAGTCATTTACCTCCAACAACTACCCAAAACAAGTTTCATTATTTGAAAGATGATGATCATATCAAATTAATGCCCTGGTACTTAAGCAAGATTAGCATGGCACTTATGTATGACTTATAGCTAGTGAAGTTACCACATAATTATTTAGGGTGACAAGAGTCAGATAATTCAAGTGTCAAGGATGGCATAATAATACCAAGTGGACATGTAACTACCTTAAGCTTAACATACATTTGCATAAAAAATAAAGTATGCAATTTGATAATTTAAATGAATATAAATTTGTATAAAATGTTCGGGACAGCCCGACAAGCCTGCAATAAAACGGCTATAACTTTCACAAACGGAGTCCAATTTAGGTGTTCTTAGACTTGTTTGAAAGTTTATTCCAAGACCCATCAAATGGGTAAGGCCCCAGCTTCAGATCCCTTCTGGTCGCGCCACAATATCCAAAACAATATGACAGTGGAAAAAAAATCAAGGTTTCCTTTTTGTATGAGTTTGAGTCTAATACAATGTTGGGTTGAGTTGTACTCAGTTTGGGGACCTTGTGGACATCCCAAGGGGTTATATAAGTCTTATTTTCACAGCATTTAGGGTTAGATTTTGTTTAGATCAGTTTAGCCTCATGTGCAAACTCCACGTTGTCTCTTGTGTCGACTAGACCAATAGATTCGTGTTACAGAACCTCAACTATCCTTGTGCGACTTTTATATCTAGCAATTTTCAGATTGCTCATTATCCTTGTTCTTGCTTGTTCTCGATTGCTTGCAGGAATTGATCTTCGTGATCAGGTCAACCGCGTTCTTGACACGGTTGATAACGATAAGGGTATGGTGTAGCGATTGTAGAACGGACTTGATCATTTCAGTCAAGTAGCCTCGTTATCAACGTCATATCAAACAATCATAATTATCATTCTCATCGGAAGATCGGGCCAAATCCCCTCATCAAGGGGTATGTGGAAAGTTTACCTAAGTCAATTGATGACCTATCTATGAGCTACTACTAGAAAGCCCTATCGTACTATCACAAGGCTGGTATGGACAGTTCTGACTGACTAATTTACAGGTCCCAATCTGAGTCTCATTATAGGTTGAATGTGAGCGTGGCGTAGATCATGAGAAGCCTTACAACAAGAGGGTGCCCCGATTTAGTGGATTCTTTATTAGTGTGAAACCTTAGCGGAGGTGTGGACTGGTTTATGGTTTTGCATTGTAAAGACGTTGTCATAATCTCTCCACCGCGCACTAAGGAAGTGTGCTAATCGTGTAATAATATAAGTTGATAATATCTTGTGGGTAAGTTGTACTATCTCTATAGAGTGTACAAATTATCCTAAATAGCCGTGTCTACGGTCATGGATATGCCAAGTAAAGTTTTTCACAAAGTAAACTTTATTTTTCAAAATGGTTTATAAAAAGTTTATAGATGGATGGAATCCATGTAAGATCTTTTACAAAAGATAGTCTGTGTGTGATGCTTGTGGTTAGATTAATCTACCCTACTCTATAATACACCAAAATTTTCTTTACTAAATCCACCCCCTCAACCACCCCCACAGTCATGCCTAATCTAAGTCCACCCAGATTTGTGTGCCAAAGTAATCCAACTTCATACAAATGAATGGCCTGGATCTCTGCTCAAGCCTTCTTCTCTTACTCATTGAAGATCCTAAGGCCAAAATCATTTGGATCATGCACATCATTGAACCAGACCATACCCGTGCGCTGCCTCCCCCTGGCGAACCCGTGCGCCTCCCCTCTAATTTCTCCGCCGCCTCCTCCCCTCCCTCCTTCTCCGCCGCCGCCTGCCTCCCCCACCGAACCCGTGCGCCTCCTCCCCTCTGATTTCTCCTCCGCCTCCTCCCCTCCCTCCTCATCCGCCGCCGCCTGCCCCGGTGGCCCAGAGGGAGTTGGGTCGGTCTGCTCCCACCCGATGGCCCACTCAGATCCGGATCCCCCACCCCTCCGATCCATGCGGGCGCCGGCGATGCTCCGCTGGGCCGCGGCCGCGCTCGCTTTGCTCCTCGCCGCCGCGCCCGCCGCGGGCTTCTATCTCCCCGGCGTCGTGCCCAACGACTTCCAGAAGGTTGGTTGGCTCCCTCCTAATGGTTCTGTGTTCGTTCCGTGTTGGATCTCGACAACCGGGGCCCGGGGGGTCCAGATCTAGCTCTAGGTAAACTCGGGCTGTTCGTAATCATAGCTACCTGCGTCCAATTGCTTGGTTTGTTCGTCCAGTTAGAGCTGTTGTGTTGGTCGCTGATGAAAGGCGGTGGGGTCCCGATCTTCCGATAGGATGATAACTATCGATTTGGGCAGAGGTGACCCTTGCGATCTGACTACAACCGAACGACGTCGCTTGCGCCTTAGCAATCGCGGAACCACACTCCAAGTTGTTATCAACCGTGCCAAGAACGCGGTTGACCTAACCACGAAGGTCTATTCCTGCATGCAATCGAAGAACACGCAAGAACAAGATAACAAGCAATCTGAAATTGCAAATATTGATATTGAATTCAAAAGGTGGGATTCTGACGGCTGTCTTGACAGGTGGTCGTCCGACACAACTGAAGAACAGAAGTTTGCATAATAGCTAAACCTAAACTCAACGAAATCCAAGTTCTAACAAGAGAGGCGGCGGCTCCTTTATAGGGAGAACAACCAGGAGGGGCGTCCAAAGTGCATGCTCTAGGGTTACAAGGCCCATGGGCCCAATTGGTGGTGGCGCAGCACCCTTTTGACTCGGACTCAAAAACCAACGTGAATTGTTTTGATGATTGCAGCCGGCTCGAATGAAATTTGAAGCTGAGGTTGGATCCGTTGGAAAGTAGACTTCATAAGCTTTCCATGAAGTACAAGAACGTCCCAAACGGAGTCCGTATGAGAAAGTTACGTTCGTTTCAACTTGCACCATTGCAGCAGTCCGAATCTGATTCCAGTACGTGACCAACACGGACTCTTTTGATGATTGCGGCTGTCTCGGATATAATTTGAAGATGGGGTTGAATCCTTTAGCAAGTAGACTTGATAAGCTTTCCATCAAGTCCAAGAACGTCCCAAACGGAGTCCGTATGAGAAAGTTACGTCCGTTTAAACTTGCACCATTGCAGCAGTCCGAGTCTGATTCCAAAACGTGTCCAACTCGAATTCGTGCTTGACTTGGTCCCAAAGTGACGTGGTGACCTCCATTATTCCTTCCATGCATGTCCAGGACTCCATGTCCCTTTCCTTCATCCTTTCCCAAATTCCTAAGCACAATTAAATCACTTGCATTAGGTAGCGGTCTATTCTCAGTAACATATGAAGGCTGAAGAAACGAATTCACCTTCAGTTCAATCTTGATATTGGGCGCGATTGTCGTATGTGTTTGTGGCGTGGTCACATCAGTCGGGGATCTGAACATTCTGTGTCTCAGTCCTCATTGCTACGAATAGATGCTGTTGTTTACTCACCTAATGTATTGGTGCTGTTTCTGTGTATGCTAACTGGTCAGTGTTGGAAATACCACGTAGTAGCAAATCAGTGCTAATGGAGCACCAACATTTGACGTCCTAGCATTTGATCAGGGGATGGTTCTAGGCCCATCCGTCTGGAATTCTGGAATCTGGATAGAACATTAACATTTGATTAGGCCCCTTATTTGAAATTTTAATGTTGAGGCAAAACAGTTTACCAAAGCGAGGAATAATTCAGTTAAATTCTGCAATGAGCCCACCGTACGGTACATTCTGCACATTGCCTTTTGAGATTTTTTTCACCGGTATTCAAATTGCATTTTTTTTCAAATTTGGTGCATCGAGTAGTGCCACTTGGTTCCAAGATCTCAGATGATACATTATACATGATGCTTATATTTTGAGGAAACAGCACGAGGTATTTTCTTCCAGTCTAGACCTTTGTGTTCCGAACCCCAAGGTTCTTTTCTCTTGTTGGTTGTTGCCAGGTGTAACATGTGAGATCCACATAAGTTTTTGACAGTCGCATGTGTGTCCATGAAGCACTATGGCTAACTGCACTTCTACCCTTGATGTGTTACCCATTATGTTCTAATCCTTAGGTGTTAAGCATGTCTGTGCTACGAGGTATTCTTGGTTATTACATGTTTATTTTATTAGAAAGCAAATATCAAGAAGTTGCATGAAAATCTTTTGAGGTTGTGAAGAAAAGAAATTATATTCCTCCTATGAACGGAACTTTACATTTACCTCTTGCTTCATAGCCTTTTAATGAACTTATGTGTTGCACGTGCTCTAATGGGTGTACACATAATTGTCTGTAGAAAGATCCACTTTTAGTGAAGGTGAATAAGCTGACATCCACAAAGACACAGCTTCCCTACTCCTATTACTCCCTGCCCTTCTGTAAGCCTGGTACAATAGTTGACAGTGCAAAAAACCTTGGAGAAGTTTTACGTGGTGATCGCATTGAGAACTCCCCTTATGTGGTTAGTACTGCTTTACAGATTGCCTGTCTGTGTGTAGTCACATATGTCATGTGTGTAATTATGGAGTTGTCATCTACTTTGTTGTTTGGACTATAGTTTGAGATGAGGGAGCCGAAGATGTGTCAGATCGTCTGCAAAACAGCCATTAGCGAGAAACAAGCAAAGGAGCTTAAGGAAAAGATAGAGGATGAATATCGGGTGAACATGTAAGGATTGTATATGCCACATTGGAGTTTATCCTGTATGATGAATTCTGGAGTAATGTGGTCAAATTGCTTTACAGGATTCTTGACAACCTCCCACTGGTTGTCCCTATAGCAAGGCAGGATAAGGATGTTGTTGTTTATCAGGGTGGATATCATGTTGGTGTCAAGGGCCAATATTCTGGAGTAAGTCTGTGTGCTCAACTGACCTTTTGGTTTGGAACATGACTACATGAGTAATGATCTCATTACAAAATATATTTTGCAGAGCAAGGATGAGAAGTACTTTATCCATAACCACTTGACATTTTTAGTGAAGTTTCACAAGAACAAAAATTCAGATTTCTCGAGAATTGTTGGGTTGAGGTCAAACCATTCAGGTTTGTTTACCTAGCTTTTCATCTTGGATTTATATAATGCCTTTTACATATCGAGACTATTTTTGTTTACTCCCTTACGTTTCTTTGGTAAATTTCTTGTGTCAGTGTTAATCATCAGTTTGAAGAGAAATGGAATGATGCAAACACGCGTTTGAGCACGTGTGATCCCCATGCCAACAAGCTTGTGACAAACTCAGATACACCTCAGGAGGTTAAAGCTGGAAAAGAAATCATATTCACCTATGATGTTGGCTTTGAGGTAATATTTGTCTTCTTCATTTCTTTTGTACTTTTAACTCTTTTCCCTAAGAGCAACATTTTAAATATTAGTGTTTTCCTTGCCATGGCTTTGCAGGAGAGTGATATTAAGTTGGCTTCTCGCTGGGACACCTATCTGTTAATGACAGATGATCAAATTCACTGGTTTTCTATTGTGAACTCTCTCATGTTCGTATTTTTCTTGTCTGGTATGGTGGCCATGATTATGCTTCGCACTCTGTATAGAGATATCTCCAGGTACAATCAACTTGAAACTGAAGAAGAAGCCCAAGAGGAAACAGGATGAAAGCTTGTTCATGGAGATGTGTTCCGCCCTCCAACCAACTCTGACTTACTCTGTGTCTATGTTCGTGCCTCTATAAGATGTTCAAAGGATCAGAATGGAAGAGTATCACCCTGGGGAACGGCAGACTGCCGTCATAAGATCAAAATATGTTCAGGTCTTGCTAAATCAAGACATGAGCTTCTTTGACACATATGGAAACAATGGTGATATAGTTAGTCAAGTGCTGAGCGATGTATTGCTCATTTAGTCAGCTATTAGTGAGAAAGTGAGTTCAGAGTAAATTATGTTTTTATTGCTCAGGAGTTATGTTTAGTAGCATGAACTTCCTCAATTTTGGTGTGTTCTAACAACGGAGTGCCTTTATAGGTTGGGAACTACATACACAATATGGCTACATTCGTTGGTGGTCTCATTGTTGGTTTGATCAATTGTTGGCAATAGCACTTCTAACTCTTGCCACTGGGCCCTTGATTGTTGCTGCAGGAGGGATATCTATGTGACTGCGGTGGCCTCTATCTGGAACATTGCGATTTGTGAAAGATCCCCATCAATTCTATATTAAACTTTGTTAATGATGTGGATAATGGCCAATGGCCATAATATATCTATGATTGTCTTGGTTATTGTAACCCTTTGATTTACTGGATATTCCAATATTTTCAGTTGTTTCTTTCTGCTGGTATATTCAAATTTTGGATTTTTAATAACATTTTCCTCAAACTACTGGATACTGATACTCCCTTTTCCTCCAAACGAGTGCAAGTTTTATCCGTGTCATTGTGAAGTTGTAAGATTGATGACAGGAATGTTGTATTGCTGTTATGGCCAGATACTGAACGTGAAGACAAGGGTGTTGCCTCACAAGGGAAGAGGTGGTTTAGCAGGAAGCACTGAGATGACCCTATCTTCCATGAGGAAGCACCATGACGATGCACACTCTCTGAAGGTAGATGCCAAAATCTTCTTCTGACTCTAATGATAGATTTCATTTTATGTTTCGTGGGGAGAGATGAAAATGCAAGTGCAATGTGATTTTTTTGAACTTGGTGCTTATAGCAATTTGTGCCATTTTTCAGGAAGTGACTCCATATATTTCGGCGCAGCAATGGTTAAGAAGTTTGAGTCAGGGACTAGAGAGTTGGGCATCCCCCACAACAGATCACTTTCTCATGTTAGTATTCCTTTCTTCATTTCTGTTGTTAGATGTATTGCTTTCACATTCTTATGTGGGCAGTTGGTTCCGTAAAAATGCTAATTATCAACAAAACATTGCCCATACTTTTATAATTTAACATTGGGATAATTAAAAAAAAGATGTATATGGACTGCAACTTCATTATTTTGCGAGTGTGTTATGAGTAGTTTGTAACGATCACGTTACGACCAAGTTGTGCGTCGTCGGTTTCGACCACGTTGAGAGTGGTCGGTAACGACCACGTTGGAGTTGGTTGTGCGTCGTCGGTTTCGACCACGTTGAGAGTGGTCGGCAACGACCACGTTGGTCGACCACGTAGAGAATGGTCTGTTTTGACCATGCTGTGAGTGGCTTTTGAGCATTGTGTGTTGGGTGGTTCCGACCGGTCACGTATTTATGTGACATTCATTATGTGACAAAAATATTTGGTTATACAATATATGAGACGTGAATCTTAATGAATCTGATTGTTCGTTTTATTTTTTATTACAAATTTTATCTTATTTTGTATTTTACCGTAGCGTTAGCACGGACACACTACTAGTATAGAGAATGAACCTACACTAACAATACTATTTGTTTAAAATGTTGCGCATGTGGTGTACGGAGCAAACAATTCATCCATCGTCCACTCTTCCGGGATGTCACGTTGCGCTACGCCGGGCCGTCACCTAGCTAGGGAGATTAGCCTTTCTCCAACTACTACCACTATTGAGTCATGATCGCATTGCTACATCGCCACCACGCAATGGTATCATTAACTACTACGCCACTTTGCAATTTTGCATGCATATGGAATGTTAATTGTGAAGAGTACCGGTTGCTCACGTGTCATGAGTAAGGGTGCAATCGAAGTCGATAAGGACGGCTATCAGCTTATATTCCATTCTATATTTTTTAAAATCGAAGTCGGTTATATACAGTAACAGATATACGAATACAGATAGTCACGATCACAAATATTGCAGTCTGATAGGGGGATCGAGAGAGGTGGTGAGTCTAGGCCAGGTTGTTACCACCGCATTTGCCCGCTGCCACAGCTGAGCTCCCGCATCGCGTTGCGGCAAACATCTCCTCCCAAAGCAGGGAGTCACACCGCCTCGTTGCCATCCAGAACGGGAGTCCACATCTCTGCCTCATTCGCTTGCATGCCACCAGGCGTCGTCGTTCGAGGTCACCCTTATCGACGGGGAAAAGGCAGCTGGCGGAGCTCATGCCTCGAAGTCTTGTGTAGACCGGTGAGGAGCTCGATGGTGGCGATAGCCCATCTCGACGGTGGTGTCCCTACTCCACTGGCCAAGGTGCTAGCATCAGATATCTGGGATGGAGCTGATCTAGATAGTTCTGACAAAATTTCCGGATAGCTTCGACTCCGATGGATATCTCCCTCCTAAATTCGGTACCATATCCGAGACACACTATCCAGCTTCAACTTTGAGTTTCGACAAAATTTCCAGATATCCATTTCATCGTTCCGAACTCCTAAAGACTTCTATCAGACCGAGGGTCAAGAACTATCTGCTGTGTTTGCACCCTAGCCATGAGGTCACATGTTTACTTCATACAGTAGTGACGAACGATGGTCAAAAATAGATCCATGTAGCACGTAAATACCAATCTAGCCCCCGAATCACCGTAATTCCGTTTCTAGCCTCCTCCCGGCCGCACGTTTAATTTGACGACGACACGTGGCAGTCGTGCGGTCGCCGGCCGCACGACTGCATTGTTCATGCGAGTCGTGCGGTCGGCGACCGCACGACTCAATTAGCATCGCTGCTTTTGCTAATTATTTGCCTCAACTGTTCATTTGCCTGTTGCTCCATTTGAGAAAAGCCAATACGATACTAGATATTAGAAAATGCCAAAGATAATCGAGGTGAGCCCGTGTGAAAAAATGATTCAACTGTTCTCACCGCTAATGCCAAAGATTATTTGCCATTGTTTTTTTTTTGGTCTCGATCCATCTCTCTTTCTGGCAAAAGCGACGGATTTTCTCACCGCGCCTCCCGGCCAGCTGAGTCGTGCGGTCGACCACCGCACGACTGCCACGTGTCATCGCCGAATTAAACATGCGGTCGGGAGGGGGTTAGAAACGGAATTACGGTGCTCAGGAAGCTAGATTTGGTATTTACGTGCTATAGGGATCTATTTTTTTTTACCAAACTTCAGTAGTGACTGAACAAAGCAGTAGTGAGCATTGTAAACGGTTTAGTCTTTAGGCTACTCATTGTTCATGAACATGTTGGACACCTATTGTGGTGAGTTTTAGATTTATGGCATGTTTGAAGTACAAGATTTTCACAGTTATTTCAAAGGGAAACAATTTAATTTCTGCACTAATCTGGGAAGATTCGTTCTTTCCAAACAAACCCTTTAGGTAGAGTAAGTTTAAAGATTTTGTAGAAATAAAAATTAAACTCTAATTATCCAACTCATATGTGATTCTTAAAAATAAGTGCCCTCATTAGTACATTGATTTCCTAGCCAGAGATGGACAGGATGTATAAATTGCATAGTGAATGCTATCTTGGTGCCTCCAACTCTCCATATTTTGCTGGGGATGGTTTCTACTTCCAGATGCTAACTCCCCACGAACTAGGAGATATGATTCTTTCTCAGATATAAATAGAAATCGGATTTGCAAACTGTTTAATTGACATACTGATTATATGATATGAAATAAATTGTTTACCAATGTGACCTAACTCAAAGGACCATAGAAACCAGAAAGAAATGGGCCAACCGAAGTGCTGAACGTTTGGTTGATGTCTCACCGTCCCACGCAACGATTAGAATTTTTTTTTTTGAAACAATCATTGATGTCTCACATGTGAAACAAATAATTTGGAGGACTACTAATTTATCCATTGTTTTTTAAAAGAAGCATCGTTATGCAATGTTTGTTCATTGAGAAAATCAAGAAGCATCGTTATGCAATGTTTGTTCATTGAGAAAATCAAGAACATAGTTATTGCGATGTTTTTTTTTTGGTATTTGCTAGTCGTGGAAGATCAACTGTTTAGAAACAACACCCCGAACCAAACGAGGTTGACCGCCAGATCCTAACCTGACGGCTACGTGTTTCATCCAATTTCTGCGCTAATCCTTCCCACGCATGCCTAGTGTACTTGGCACCACTCCTTTCACCAACCCCAACACCCCGGTAGAAGCGTTGGAGTTGGACACTTCCACGTTCCACCCCATGTCCAGCCATCACGGCACCTTTATGGCTGTCATATCTTCACCTGAATATCGGTGGTTTTTTTTGCTGTGCTTAATATGGCTTTTTTTCAGTGACTTATGACTGAAAAGCACTATAGCTAGCTGAAAAAACACTATAGCTGATAAATGCTTATTTAGCATAATTAAATTTAAAAATATAAAAAATATTAGCCCATCACATATAATGCAAACAAATACGGGAAAAAGAAGAACTGGCAAAAAAGCTAAAAAAGTCAAAAGTTCAGAAAAAACGAAATTTATGAACAGTGAAAATAAGCCAGAAACTGAAACCGAAACGAGCGGGACCAAATTATCTAATAATGATTTATGGGTTAAATATTTAAATTTTAATTGTTTGTGAGAGGTAATACGCATAGAAAAATAATTACATATAATTTTAGCCGATATAGCTAAACTCAATACACTTTTTATTACAATATTACTATTGACCCGTTTTAAAAATTACACTATTTAAAAACCAATTACGATAAATAGTATGAATATAAGGCACAAATAAGCCAAAACGAGCCCGTCCTATATCCCGTTTTCCAGCTTTTCCCAACGTTTTTGCGTTTCATTCGTGGGACCTTGGGTTGACACCCCCCACCCCGACGACAAATTCCCACCTATCAAGAATCAGCAGCTCCCTGTCCTTTTATGCTGCGTTTATTTTGGCTTAGACTTCTAGTTTATTTTTTACTATTTTTAAATTTTGTTTTTTTAATTTTTTAGCTTTCTTAGCTTTTTTGCTCATTCTTTTTTTTATCGTTTGTATTATCTATGATAGGCTAACTTATTTTTCCTATTTTTAAAATTTTTAAATTTAATTACGTCAAATAAACTATTATTAACTACAATATAATTTCAATCGTAAATCAGCTTATTTTAGTTCAACCAAACCGCGCCTAGGGATGCCAATCCTGATAAAAAATGGTTCCCTGGGGAATGGGCCAGTGGCCCGGTGGGAGCGAGGGTGTAGTTCCCATCTATTGGAGTTTGATTGTAAGACTGACATCGTCTGCCGTATTTATTCAAAGTATACAGACACATATGTGTTAGTAAAAAAGTATGTGTTTACCCTCCGTGAGGCTATAAAAAATTTGTAGTGTATATAGTGGATACATACGTGGTGTATATACGTGTGTAGTATAAATTGGGTGTACGTGTAATTTGCTAATTCTTGTACTCTCTAAAAATGGTTTCCTGATGCTTCTTTGCAGTCTTTGCCCCCCCCCCCCCTCCCCGGTCGCTATAAATTCCGCACCATCCCTCTCGTCGCCGTCCATCGTCGCCTCCTCCTCTGCAGCAGGCACAACCACAGCAGAAAGTACCTACCCCCCAATGGACCTCGTCCTCGTGGAGAAGGTCCTCATGGGCCTCTTCGCGGCGGCCGTGCTGGCCATCGCCGTCGCGAAGCTGACCGGCAAGCGGTTCCGGCTTCCCCCCGGCCCCTCCGGCGCCCCCATCGTGGGCAACTGGCTCCAGGTCGGCGACGACCTGAACCACCGCAACCTGATGGCCATGGCGAAGCGGTTCGGCGACATCTTCCTCCTCCGCATGGGCGTCCGCAACCTGGTCGTCGTCTCCAACCCCGAGCTCGCCAAGGAGGTCCTCCACACCCAGGGCATCGAGTTCGGCTCCCGCACCCGCAACGTCGTCTTCGACATCTTCACCGGCAAAGGCCAGGTAAAAATCATCGGCGATCAAAATCGTCTTCCTTCTCGCACGCTCCATACGTGCTCGAACCTGTCTCTAATGGCGGGGTACGCAATGCGACGCAACAGGACATGGTATTCACGGTGTACGGCGACCACTGGCGCAAGATGCGTCGGATCATGACGGTGCCCTTCTTCACGCCCAAGGTGGTGGCGCAGAACCGCGCCGGGTGGGAGGAGGAGGCCCGTCTGGTCGTTGAGGACGTGCGGCGCAACCCGGCGGCGGCGACGGAGGGCGTGGTGATCCGGCGCCGGCTGCAGCTGATGATGTACAACGACATGTTCCGGATCATGTTCGACCGGCGGTTCGAGAGCGAGGACGACCCGCTCTTCAACAAGCTCAAGGCGCTCAACGCCGAGCGCAGCCGCCTCTCGCAGAGCTTCGAGTACAACTACGGCGACTTCATCCCCGTCCTCCGCCCCTTCCTCCGCCGCTACCTCAACCGCTGCCGCGAGCTCAAGACCCGGAGGATGAAGGTCTTCGAGGACCACTTCGTCCAGGAGCGCAGGTAAGCACAATTACTACTCGTTTAGCTCGTTAATCCTTATGTCACCAATTTGCTGAGTTCGTGGACTTCATTAGCAAAATCGAGGGGATTTGGAGGATCCATTGCTTCTCGATTCAGCTTCGATTTCTTTACTCATGTTGCATTAGTTGCGCATGGGTGGTAGTTGACTAGTTGCATACTTGCATGGCATCGGTGAGCTGGAAGCCTCGAGAAAGTTTGGTACGTGCACATGGTATCCGCATACGTAGTTGTGTCCGGATTCGGGATAGAATACGGAGCAATAATATCCGGCAGATCCGGGACGGTATCTTCGCCGGATACCCGGCAACTTTTATTCCTCGGCCCTCACCACCGCCGCCGCCGGCGTCTCTCCGCCGGCACCGCCCTAGAACCCTTGAAGAACCTGCTCCAGGTTTTGAGGACATTTTTTTAGATCAAGAGAGAATTTCATTAAGTGAATGAATTAAGTGAATGAAAAAGATCTCAGCCTCTACAATCCGAAGTTGGAAGATCGTACGCAGCTTGGTAGGCTAGTTCGATAAGGGTGTGTTTGGTTTGGAGACTTGGTGGGATGGGATAGCTCCAACCCAGATATGTGGGATGGGATAATCCTACTTTTTGTTTGGTTGTAAGGATGGGTTAGTCCCTGTTTTTTGTTTGGATGGAGGGATAGAATGGGTTGGTGCAGAGGATACCGGCAGTGGAGACGACGGCGACGACCGGAGCACGGCGACCGGAGCACCATGCGCGGGCGGCGGGGGAGATGGGGAAGGGGGCGCGGGTGGCGGGGGAGATGGGGAAGGGGCGCGGGCGGCGGGGAAGACGGGCGCCGGGGGGAGAGGCGCGGGCGGCGGGGAAGACGGGCGCCGGGGGGAGGGGCGCGGGCGGCGGGGGAGATGAGGAAGGGGCGCGGGCGGCGGGGAAGACGGGCGCCGGGGGGAGAGGCGCCGGCGGCGGGGAAGACGGGCGTAGGCGCGCGCAGGAGAAGTGGGTTGCGCGGTTCGCTCGTTTTGGGCGGATCGTTCCAACCCACTTTTCAGGAGAATCTTTTCTTTTGGGTCCAACCCACCCCACCAAGTCTCCAAACCAAACACTACAAAAAAGGGTCCAACCCAACCCATCTCGGGATATCCCCTGAACCAAACACAACCTAAGTTTCCTTTGAAGAGGTGGCATATGTGATTCAGATCTGTTTGCTTCAGAAATCAATGCCAGAGACGCTGATGGCATCGACGAATGGCAGTCAAATTTCTTGAAAGATGCTGAGCACCTAGACTTGACTTTTTCCTGGTTACCAGCCGTACTGCAGGACAAAGTAAGCAGCCAACCATCACGTCACACTTTCGTTTAAACCAGTATGCATCCGAATTGGATAGTCATCCAGCTAAAAAGAGATCGCACGAGTGGGTTAAGAATTAATGGGTCCTTGTCATAAAGTACAATAATAGAAAGAATACACTATAATTCTCCTGTTGATTTCAGCTTAAATTTCTGACTTATTTTTTACTATTTATAAATTTCATCTTTTTCTAGTTTTTAGTTTTTTTATCTTTTTTTGTCAGTTCTTTCTTTTTCGTATTCGTTTGTATTGTCCGCGACAGGCTAAGCTATTTTTTCTATTTTAAATTTTTTAATTTAGTTACACCAAATAAGTAGACATCGGTTACAATGTAATATTAACTAGTTACAATGTAATTTTAACTAGTTACAATATAATTTCAGTCAAATCAGTTTATTTTAGCTCAAGCGGCACTTTAAAAATCCATCATATGTACTAACCAAAATAACATTAATTTTAAGAAAAAGTTAATAGTAATGAACTGTGCATACTTTTATTAAATGGAGTACTAGAACTACTTATTGTTTTAGTATTAAATTTGGAGTATACAGGGAAAATATTATAATAACTATATCTTTGATCTCTGCCCTTAAAGAGCTTATACTGTGTGGATAGAGGGGATACTAGTTTGTAGGTTGGATGAAAGGAACAAAAGGTTTGTCCATTTGTCCGTTGCGTAATTCCTTTGTCCATACCGTCTCTCCGGAAATTTTGAACGGTATGATAGATTAAGCTTTTCCAAAGATGAGCCTTTAATCCGCTTTCCACGTCGCCCGAAAGCTTTGGGCAAAGTCCTACTCTGTCACGGAAACACTGACAGCGACAGCAATTTCAATAATAATCCAACCTTTCCAAGACAGATCTAGCAGGCAGCTCTACCAGATCCCCATCTTTTTAGTAAGTGATGAAACAAAGCACAAAACATTTCAGGCTTAGAGGAGCTGGTAACCTGAAAAAAAAGATTGTTTAGCTATTGCACAGCCGATTGAAATTTTTTTATCTTTCAGTCACCTGAAATTGCACTCTCAATCAACTGAAATTGCAGCCCCCTAAAAAAACAGCTGCAACTTTAGGTGATTTAGAGTGCAAGTTGCACTCTCAATCAACTGAAATTGCAGCCCCCCTAAAAAAACAGCTGCAACTTTATGTGATTCAGAGTGCAACTTCAGGTGACTGAAAGATAAAAAAATTTCAGTCGCCTGTGCAATAGTCACTCCGATTGTTTATTTGCGAGGCTGAAAAACGAATTAGAAAAGTTAATAAAAGCCGCTAATCGAAGCATTTCATTTGTCTTGCACACGGCCCCCATGATGGGTCGTCGGGGTAGAGGAAGGCGATAATGGACTCGTTAATCTAATCCCCTACTGATGGAATTGGATCGATCGACCATGCGAACCACCAACATGGCTGGATTTTGGGTGCATCAATCGAACAGTTGCGATGGTAGACTGAGCTTGTTGGCCTGGTAACTGCATGGGAAGCTTATGATCAGCTCAGGTCATTCCATTGAGAAATTTAATATGAATGTGAATGTGTGTGCAGGACGGTGATGGAGCAGACTGGTGAGATCAGGTGCGCCATGGACCACATCCTCAAGGCGGAGAGGAACGGCGAGATCAACCACGACAACGTCCTCTACATCGTGGAGAACATCAACGTCGCAGGTAAAATTCGTCAAGTAAATCAACCGAACTGCCTCTCTTTTCTTCGTAATTCTAAATGTTGTACCACTCGTACTTAATTCAATCTGGTGTCAAGAAACCAAGTTTTACTTCATAAAGGAAACAGGGTACGCTGTTTGCACTTGTTGAAACAGTAGGTTTCAGAAACCAGAAGATTCAGAACAAACTATGTATTGTACCCGTGCTATTTATTGGATTTGGAAGAAACAGAACCTTTTCGAGTTTACATGTAGAAGCAAATAATCAAGCAGTAGAAAAGCCATGAAAGAAGCTAGCACAAATGCTGAAGAGAATTTGTGTTAATTCTCTGCAGCCATCGAGACGACGCTGTGGTCGATCGAGTGGGGCATCGCGGAGCTGGTGAACCACCCGGTCATCCAGTCGAAGCTCCGCGACGAGCTCACCGCGGTTCTGGGCCCCGGGGCGGCGGTGACGGAGCCGGACCTGGAGCGCCTCCCCTACCTGCAGGCGGTGGTTAAGGAGACGCTCCGCCTCCGCATGGCGATCCCGCTCCTCGTCCCGCACATGAACCTCGAAGAGGCCAAGCTCGCCGGCTACGACATCCCCGCCGAGTCCAAGATCCTCGTCAACGCCTGGTTCCTCGCCAACGACCCAAAGCGGTGGGTGCGGCCCGACGAGTTCCGGCCGGAGCGGTTCCTGGAGGAGGAGAAGGACGTCGGGGCCCACGGCAACGACTTCCGGTTCGTGCCGTTCGGCGTCGGCCGGCGGAGCTGCCCCGGGATCATCCTGGCGCTGCCCATCATCGGTATCACTCTCGGCAGCCTGGTGCAGAGCTTGCAGCTGCTGCCGCCGCCGGGGCAGGACAGGATCGACACCACCGAGAAGCCCGGACAGTTCAGCAACCAGATCCTCAAGCACGCCACCGTCGTCTGCAGGCCGCTCGAGGCGTAGAATTGTACCTAACGAGAGGCTGCCTGCATGCGGGCATGCGTGCGTGCATTCGTGTTTGCAATCACCGAGATCGATCTATGTACCTTGTATTTTGCATTTTTGTTGGTGTCGAGTGTTGTGTATTTTGCATTTTTGCTTTGGTTATGTTGGTGAAAACTTGTTGGTAATTTCTAATATGGTTGCATTACATATCGACATTGTTGTTGCTGTTTTGTTGAGATCGAGTTCCGATTCTAGACTATTGGCGCGCAGGATACTTGTCCTGTCTACGTCTTACGGGAGGCGATGGCGCGGGGAAGATGCGAAGCTGATGGTGTTGGAGAACATGGTGGAAGCCGTGTTGGGTAGCAGATCAAAGTTTACCTTGCTGAAACAATCGTAAAACATTAGCTAGCTTACCTACAAGCTGCAGATAATTAACGAGTGATGGGTTCAGGCATTCCCTTATGTACGGTGAGATTTTTTTCGTTTCAGAACTAAGCAGGATCTCCGCAACTCACGTTCACCAAATAGGGGGGGGGGGGGGGGGTGAGACTCAACATTAGTGGGTAAGTTCTTATCACTTTACACACATCGCTACACATTGTGCGAGTTCTTAGTACGAAAAAATCTTTTGGATTGAAAAAATTTTCATCATGCAGCAAAATGGACGAAATGAACGAAATTTTGAAAGTTTGTTCAAAATTTCGAACAAAATTCTCAAACATTATTTGAATTTTGATAAAATTTAACCAAATTTAGATAATTTTCAAATGAGGACAAAAGCCAACACGCTCAACGCACCTTGAGGCGCAAGGCATCTGTGCAGTTTCACACGCTCAGCACCGCCACACGACGCCGGTGGCGCCGCCAGGAACACCTCAACCCCGTCCCCGTTGGCACGGTCAGGAACGTCCCGAGCGACAGGGCGTTGGATAGCACGGCGTCAATGTTGACGGGGAAGAACTCGACGACGGCGAAATGCCAGCGGTAGAGCAGCTCGGCGTCCCGCGGCTTGAGGCGCACAATGGCTGCGTTGGTGCAGGAGAACGAATGGCGTGCGGAACTTGGAGTAGCCGTAGCAGCCGGTGAAGTGCCGCACCGACGCCTCATTATCTAGCTCCGTCGCCATGTACGAGTACTCTGCCCCCATCTGTTGGAACCACTCCATCCTCTCAACGAGCTTCTGCCCCTGTGCAGCTGAAGGCTGAATCGACTGGGGAATTAGGGATTTAGCTAGTTAGAGATCGCTGGTAGCTGGGCTGCGGCGCTGCGCTCGCTTGGGCTATATTTAGCCAGGCAGCTAGGTGGCTCATCAATTCAAATGGCGACGAATAAATTTGAACAAACGGTATTTCTTTCATCATGCAGTGAAAAGAACGAAAAATCAGAAATTTTGGTGAAATTTCGCCAAAATTGTTAGCCCTGGTTCTTAGGAATTTTGGACGTTTTTGGCACTGTTGATGTCGGCAATTCCCGAAATAGCACCCCGCGAAACAAAATTCCCGATCTGGCCCCTTGCGTGGCAATCGTGCGGCCGGGGAGCGCACGACACCGAGATCGTGCGGTCCCTGACCGCACCATCTAAATCACTGGAGTGGTGCGGTCGCCGAGCGCACCACTCGGCGAGTCGTGCGCTCCCCGACCGCACCACTCGGTTGCTACAGTGCTAGGGTCCAAAATTCTGCACCGATCAGCGATTTTGCGCAAAATAGTTTATAAGTTTTATTTTTTGTTTTGATTAGATAGTTAGATAAATTTTTTGTAATTATAAATATTATGCATATACATGTAATATATTTTTTAGAGTGTGCAACAAATTTATAATATAGAATAGGAGATGCAAAAAAATATGAAATATATTTTGAAAATTCGTTATGTATTGCAGATGATACATGTAGGAATTGTTTTTGTAGATTGTTTTTTTGAAATATTTTGGTACGTTGTTAATGGTGTTTGAAAAATATGAATTTGATGTGGAGTGCAGTTTGCTGCTAGTGTATTTTTTTTTGCAATTATGAAAATTAAGAATTTTGGTTGGTAGAGTACGAACGAAATTTGTGTGAAGTAACGATTAGTGTATATGTGATTTTCGTACATTGCTGACCATGAAAAATATGTTGAACTAGCAATAACATTTTTCGATCATGTTATGTTGTTTTATTGGAAAAAATTGAATGAAATTTTTTTTGAGCACAACTGTGATAGGAACAATTGTGCTAAAAAAATTCATAATTTCAACATATTGTTCCTATCACAGTTGTGCTCAAACACCATTAACAACGTACCAAAATATTTCAAAAAAAAAAACAATCTACAAAAACAATTCCTACATGTATCATCTGCAATACATAACAAATTTTCAAAATATATTTCATTTTTTTGCATCTCCTATTCTATATTATAAATTTGCTGCATACTCTAAAAAATATATTACATGTATATGCATAATATTTATAATTACAAAAAATTTATTTAACTATCTAATCAAAACAAAAAATAAAACTTATAAATTATTTTGCGCAAAATCGCTGATCGGTGCAGAATTTTGGACCCTAGCACTGTAGCGACCGAGTGGTGCGGTCGGGGAGAGCACGACTCGCCGAGTGGTGCGCTCGGCGACCGCACCACTCCAGTGATTTAGATGGTGCGGTCGGGGACCGCACGATCTCGGTGTCGTGCGCTCCCCGGCCGCACGATTGCCACGCAGGGGCCAGATCGGGAAATTTGTTTTGCGGGGGGCTATTTTGGGAATTACCGGCACCAACAGTGCCAAAAGCGTGCAAAATTCGGTTCTTAGTGATTGTCGTGGCTACAGACCAAACAGAGAGAGAGATGGTAGTGGAGAGTGATGAAGATAAGTGTCATGGCCTGGGTCCTCCCCATGGCTTACTCGTATATATACATACACATTGAGGAGTGCTTTTACAATTATACCCTTACATCTGGTTATCCCCTCTAGGGGCAGTTATGCCATTACATATGGCCTATTCTGGGCCTTATAATCTCCTACCAGGCCTGCTGGGCTTAGGTGGGGGCCATCCCTACGACAGGAGCCTCTCATGGTAAAGGGCTTCACAAGGCCGAAGCCATGTTGCCGAGTCTTTTGGCCCCCTCCGTCCCCGCGGCCTGTGAACGTTTCCAAACTTCCGGAGCTGCGCTGTAGCCGAAGCAGACGTGCGCGCTGCTGCGACGCTCGGACTTCCGGGCGTCCACGTGGTGCAGCGTGCTTGGCGTGGTGCGGGCGTTGAGGCGTCGTGACCATTAATATGGCGGTGGACTTCCGGCGGTTGGACTTCCGCCGGTTTGTTCCCCTGCTGATGGGGGTATATATATGGCGCTGGTGGGGCGTTGCTCCTGCGTATATTGTGATAGAAGCTGTTCCCCTAAAATGGGCCCCTGCCGTGCATCAACATTCCTGGGTAACGCCGAGCGGCCTGGGGAATGTTGATGCACAGAAGGAGGTCTATTTTTCCTGGGAGCTTGATCAGCGCCGGTTATCGACAGTCAGCCGCGCTTCCTGACCCCGCACCGCGCTTCCGTAGGCGACATCGAGGTCTGCCCTGTTTTTCTTAACAGGCCTACCTACAGTCGGTGTTCCTGAGGGAGCCCGCCGGCACCACCTTATATGTTGATGCACTGTAGGTGGCCTGTTAAGGAAAACGAGGTAGATTTCGCAGGACAAGACTCCCGTCTTTGCTGCGCCCCGGCGAAGTGGACTCGCGCGCTCCGTCCCCTACCGTTTGGACGGGTGGCAGCGAAGCTGGCGCCTAGTCGAAGTGGACACGCGCCCTTCGAACAGGTGGCAGCGAAGCTGGCGCCTAGTCGAAGTAGGCGCGCGCGCTCCGTCCCCTACCCTTCGAACGGGTGACAGCGAAGCTGGCGCCTAGTCGAAGTAGACGCGCGCGCTTCGTCCCCCGCCCTTCGAACAGGTGGCAGCGAAGCTGGCGCCTAGTCGAAGTGGGCGCGCGCGCTCCGCCCTCCGCCCTTCGAACGGGTGGCAGCGAAGCTGGTGCCTAGTCGAAGCAGACGCGCGAGCTCCGCCCCCTGCCCTTCGAACGGGTGGCAGCGAAGCTGGCGCCTAGTTGAAGTAGACGCGCGCGCTCCGTCCCCTACCCCTTCGAACGGGTGGCAGCGAAGCTGGCGCCTAAGTCGAAGTAGGCGCGCGTGCTCCGCCCCCCGCCCTTCGAACGGGTTGCAGCGAAGCTGGCGCCTAGTCGAAGTAGACGCGCGCGCTCCGTCCCCGGCCCTTCGAACTGGCGGCAGCGAAGCTGGTGCCTAAGTCGAAGTAGACGCGCGCGCTCCGTCCCCCACCCTTCGAACGGGTGGCAGCGAAGCTGGCGCCTAGTCGAAGTAGACGCGCCCGCTCCGACCCCTACCCTTCGAACGGGCGGCAGCGAAGCTGACGCCTAGTCAATGTAGACGCGCGCGCTCCGCCCCCGGCCCTTCGAACGGGTGGCAGCGAAGCTGGCGACTAGTCGAAGTAGGTGCGCGCGCTCCGCCCCCCGCCCTTCGAACGGGTGGCAGCGAAGCTGGCGCCTAGTCGAAGTAGACGCGCGCGCTCCGTCCCCCGCCCTTCGAACGGGTGGCAGCGAAGCTGGCGCCTAGTCGAAGTAGACGCGCGCGCTCCGTCCTCCGCCCTTCGAACGGGTGGCAGCGAAGCTGGCGCCTAGTCGAAGTAGGCGCGCGCGCTCCGTCCCCTACCCTTCGAACGGGTGGCAGCGAAATTGGCGCCTAAGTCGAAGTGGGCGCGCGCGCTCCGCCCCCCGCCCTTCGAACGGGTGGCAGCGAAGCTGGCGCCTAGTCGAAGTAGGCGTGTGCGCTCCGTCGGGTGGCAGCGAAGCTGGCGCCTAGTCGAAGTAGACGCGCGCGCTCCGTCCCCTGCCCTTCGAACGGGTGGCAGCGAAGCTGGCGCCTAAGTCGAAGTAGACGCGCGCGCTCCGTCCCCTGCCCTTCGAACGGGTGGCAGCGAAGCTGGCGCCTAAGTCGAACTAGACGCGCGCGCTCCGCCCCCCGCCCTTCGAACGGGTGGCAGCGAAGCCGGCGCCTAGTCGAAGTAGGCGCGCGCGCTCCGTCCCCTACCCTTCGAACGGGTGGCAGCGAAGCTGGCGCCTAGTCGAAGTAGACGCGCGCGCTCCGTCCCCTGCCCTTCGAACGAGTGGCAGCGAAGCTGGCGCCTAGTCGAAGTAGGCGCGCGCGCTTCGCCCCCTGCCCTTCGAACGGGTGGCAGCGAAGCTGGCGCCTAGTCGCAGTAGACGCGCGCGCTCCGTCCCCTGCCCTTCGAACGGGTGGCAGCGAAGCTGGCGCGTATGTCGAAGTAGACGCGCGCGCTCCGTCCCCGGCCCTTCGAACGGGTGGCAGCGAAGCTGGCGCGTAAGTCGAAGTAGACGCGCGCGCTCCGTCCCCGGCCCTTCGAACTGGTGGCAGCGAAGCTGGCGCCTAAGTCGAAGTAGACGCGCGCGCTCCGTCCCCTGCCCTTCGAACGGGTGGCAGCGAAGCTGGCGCCTAGTCGAAGTAGACGCGCGCGCTCCGTCCCCTCCCTTCGAACGGGTGGCAGGGAAGCTGGCGCTTAGTCGAAGTAGACGCGCGCGCTCCGTCCCCTGCCCTTCGAACGGGTGGCAGCGAAGCTGGCGCCTAAGTCGAAGTAGACGCGCGCGCTCCGCCCCCTGCCCTTCGAACGGGTGGCAGCGAAGCTGGCGTGTACGTCGAAGTAGACCCGCGCGCTCCGTCCCCGGCCCTTCGAACTGGTGGCAGCGAAGCTGGCGCCTAAGTCGAAGTAGACGCGCGCGCTCCGTCCCCTGCCCTTCGAACGGGTGGCAGCGAAGCTGGCGCCTAGTCGAAGTAGGCGCGCGCGCTCCGCCCCCCGCCCTTCGAACGGGTGGAAGCGAAGCTGGCGCCTAGTCGAAGTAGGCGCGCGCGCTCCGCCCCCCGCCCTTCGAACGGGTGGCAGCGAATCTGGCGCCTAGTCGAAGTAGACGCGCGCGCTCTGTCCCCCGCCCTTCGAACGGGTGGCAGCGAAGCTGGCGCCTAGTCGAAGTAGGCGCGCGCGCTCCGCCCCCCGCCCTTCGAACGGGTGGCAGCGAATCTGGCGCCTAGTCGAAGTAGACGCGCGCGCTTTGTCCCCCGGCCCTTCGAACGGGTGGCAGCGAAGCTGGCGCCTAGTCGAAGTAGGCGCGCGCGCCCCGCCCCCCGCCCTTCGAACGGTGGAAGCGAAGCTGGCGCCTAGTCGAAGTAGGCGCGCGCGCTCCGCCCCCCGCCCTTCGAACGGGTGGCAGCGAATCTGGCGCCTAGTCGAAGTAGACGCGCGCGCTCTGTCCCCCGGCCCTTCGAACGGGTGGCAGCGAAGCTGGCGCCTAGTCGAAGTAGGCGCGCGCGCTCGGCCCCCCGCCCTTCGAACGGGTGGAAGCGAAGCTGGCGCCTAGTCGAAGTAGGCGCGCGCGCTCCGCCCCCCGCCCTTCGAACGGGTGGCAGCGAATCTGGCGCCTAGTCGAAGTAGACGCGCGCGCTCTGTCCCCCGCCCTTCGAACGGGTGGCAGCGAAGCTGGCGCCTAGTCGAAGTAGGCGCGCGCGCTCCGTCCCCTGCCCTTCGAACGGGTGGCAGCAAATCTGGCGCCTAAGTCGAAGTAGGCGCGCGCGCTCCGCCCCCCGCCCTTCGAACGGGTGGCAGCGAAGCTGGAGCCTAGTCGGAGTAGGCGCGCACGCTACGTCCCTTCCTTTGAACGGGTGGCAGCGAAGCTGGCGCCTAGTCGCAGTATACGCGCGCGCTCCGCCCCCTGCCCTTCGAACGGGTGGCAGCGAAGCTGGCGCCTAGTCCAAGTAGGCGCGCGCGCTCCGTCCCCTGCCCTTCGAACGGGTGGCAGCGAAGCTGGCGCCTGGTCGAAGTAGACGCGCGCGCTCCGTCCCCTGCCCTTCGAACGGGTGGCAGCGAAGCTGGCGCCTAGATCGAAGTAGACGCGCGCGCTCCGCCCCTTGCCCTTCGAACGGGTGGCAGCGAAATTGGCGCCTACGTCGAACTAGACGCGCGCGCTCCGCCCCCCGCACTTCGAACGGGTGGTAGCGAAGCTGGCGCCTAGTCGAAGTAGGCGCGCGCGCTCCGTCCCCTACCCTTCGAACGGGTGGCAGCGAAGGTGGCGCCTAGACGAAGTAAACGCGCGCGCTCCGTCCCCTGCCCTTCGAACGGGTGGCAGCGAAGCTGGCACCTAGTAGAAGTAGGCGCGCGCGCTCCGCCCCCTGCCCTTCGAACGGGTGGCAGCGAAGCTGGCGCCTAGTCGAAGTAGACGCGCGCGCTCCGTCCCCTGCCCTTCGAACGGGTGGCAGCGAAGCTGGCGCCTAAGTCGAAGTAGACGCGCACGCTCCCCCCTGCCCTTCGAACGGGTGGCAGCGAAGCTGGCGCATAAGTCGAAGTAGACGCGCGCGCTCCGTCCCCGGCCCTTCGAACTGGTGGCAGCGAAGCTGGCGCCTAAGTCGAAGTAAAGGCGCGCGCTCCGTCCCCTGCCCTTCGAAAGGGTGGCAGGGAAGCTGGCGCCTAGTCGAAGTAGACGCGCGCGCTCTGTCCCCTACCCTTCGAACGGGTGGCAGCGAAGCTGGCGCCTAGTCGGAGTAGACGCGCACGCTCCGTCCCCTGCCCTTCGAACGGGTGGCAGCGAAGCTGGCGCCTAAGTCGAAGTAGACGCGCGCGCTCCGTCCCCCTACCCTTCGAACGGGTGGCAGCGAAGCTGGCGCCTAGTCGCAGTAGACGCGCGCGCTCCGTCCCCTGCCCTTCGAACGGGTGGCAGCGAAGCTGGCGCCTAAGTCGAAGTACACGCGCGCGCTCCGCCCCCTGCCCTTCGAACGGGTGGCAGCGAAGCTGGCGCGTAAGTCGAAGTAGACCCGCGCGCTCCGTCCCCGGCCCTTCAACTGGTGGCAGCGAAGCTGGCACCTAAGTCGAAGTAGACGCGCGCGCTCCGTCCCCTGCCCTTCGAACGGGTGGCAGCGAAGCTGGCGCCTAGTCGAAGTAGACGCGCGCGCTCCGTCCCCTCCCCTTTGAACGGGTGGCAGCGAAGCTGGCGCCTAGTCGAAGTAGACGCGCGCGCTCCGCCCCCGGCCCTTCGAACGGGTGGCAGGGAAGCTGGCGCCTAGTCGAAGTAGGCGCGCGTGCTCCGCCCCCCGCCCTTCGAACGGGTGGCAGCGAAGCTGGCGCCTAGTCGAAGTAGGCGCGCGCGCTACGTCCCTTCCTTCGAACGGGTGGCAGCGAAGCTGGCGCCTAGTCGAAGTAGACGCGCGCGCTCCGCCCCCTGCCTTTCGAACGGGTGGCAGCGAAGCTGGCGCCTAGTCGAAGTAGGCGCGCGCGCTCCGCCCCGTGCCCTTCGAACGGGTGGCAGCGAAGCTGGCGCCTGGTCGAAGGAGACGCGCGCGCTCCGTCCCCTGCCCTTCGAACGGGTGGCAGCGAAGCTGGCGCCTAGGTCGAAGTAGACGCGCGCGCTCCGCCCCCTGCCCTTCGAACGGGTGGCAGCGAAGCTGGCGCCTACGTCGATGTAGACGCGCGCGCTCCGTCCCCGGCCCTTCGAACTGGTGGCAGCGAAGCTGGCGCCTAAGTCGAAGTAGACGCGCGCGCTCCGTCCCCCGCCCTTCGAACGGGTGGCAGCGAAGCTGGCGCCTAGTCGAAGTAGACGCGCGCGTTCCGCCCCCTGCCCTTCGAACGGGTGGCAGCGAAGCTGGCGCCTAGTCGAAGTAGACGCGCGCGCTCCGTCCCCTGCCCTTCGAACGGGTGGCAGCGAAGCTGGCGCCTAAGTCGAAGTAGACGCGCGCGCACCGCCCCCTGCCCTTCGAACGGGTGGCAGCGAAGCTGGCGCCTAAGTCGAAGTAGACGCGCGCGCTCCGTCCCCGGCCCTTCGAACTGGTGGCAGCGAAGCCGGCGCCTAAGTCGAAGTAGACGCGCGCGCTCCGTCCCCTGCCCTTCGAACGGGTGGCAGCGAAGCTGGCGCCTAAGTCGAAGTAGACGCGCGCGCACCGCCCCCTGCCCTTTGAACGGGTGGCAGCGAAGCTGGCGCCTAACTCGAAGTAGACGCGCGCGCTCCGTCCCCTCCCCTTGGAACGGGTGGCAGCGAAGCTGGCGCCTAAGTCGAAGTAGACGCGCGCGCACCGCCCCCTGCCCTTCGAACGGGTGGCAGCGAAGCTGGCGCCTAAGTCGAAGTAGACGCGCGCGCTCCGCCCCCGGCCCTTCGAACGGGTGGCAGCGAAGCTGGCGCCTAGTCGAAGTAGGCGCGCGCGCTCCGCCCCCCGCCCTTCGAACGGGTGGCAGCGAAGCTGGCGCCTAGTCGAAGTAGCCGCGCGCGCTCCGTCCCCCGCCCTTCGAACGGGTGGCAGCGAAGCTGGCGCCTAGTCGAAGTAGACGCGCGCGCTCCGTCCCCCGTCCTTCGAACGGGTGGCAGCGAAGCTGGCGCCTAGTCGAAGTAGGCGCGCGCGCTCTGTCCCCTGCCCTTCGAACGGGTGGCAGCGAAACTGGCGCCTAAGTCGAAGTAGGCGCGCGCGCTCCGCCCCCCGCCCTTCGAACGGGTGGCAGCGAAGCTGGCGCATAGTCGAAGTAGGCGCGCGCGCTCCGTCCCCTACCCTTCGAACGGGTGGCAGCGAAGCTGGCGCCTAGTCGAAGTAGACGCGCGCGCTCCGGCCCCTGCCCTTCGAACGGGTGGCAGCGAAGCTGGCGCCTAGTCGAAGTAGGCGCGCGCGCTCCGCCCCCTGCCCTTCGAACGGGTGGCAGCGAAGCTGGCGCCTAGTCGAAGTAGACGCGCGCGCTCCGTCCCCTGCCCTTCGAACGGGTAGCAGCGAAGCTGGCGCCTAAGTCGAAGTAGACGCGCGCGCTCCGCCCCCTGCCCTTTGAACGGGTGGCAGCGAAGCTGGCGCCTAGTCGAAGTAGACGCGCGCGCTCCGTCCCCTACCCTTCGAACGGGTGGCGGCGAAGCTGGCGCCTAGTCGAAGTAGACGCGCGCGGTCCGTCCCTGGCCCTTCGAACTGGTGCCAGCGATGCTGGCGCCTAAGTCGAAGTAGACGCGCGCGCTCCGTCCCCTGCCCTTCGAACGGGTGGCAGCGAAGCTGGCGCCTAGTCGAAGTAGACGCGCGCGCTCCGTCCCCTACCCTTCGAACGGGTGGCGGCGAAGCTGGCGCCTAGTCGAAGTAGACGCGCGCGCTCCGCCCCCGGCCCTTCGAACGGGTGGCAGCGAAGCTGGCGCCTTTGCCCTGCGAACACTGCCGCGTGGGCGGTGACTTGGGGTCTTTGATGCGGCCTTGCGCTGTACGGGTTCCTGGAATCACGCCGGCCCCTGGTCTGCCAGGGTTAGGTTCCCGTACCGTGCGACCCAACGCGCCCGGGGCACGCGGCGGCCTATGACTGGTGGGCGGCGGGATGTGGACGGTTGCGTGTTTGCAGCCGCTCGCCTCTTCCCTAGGGAAGGGGGACACGGGGCAGGTAGTAAATGGCGCCTGTGTTCGTGACCTTCCAGCGCTGGGTGGGGCGTTGCGCTGGATGGGCGCTTGTACGACCGTGGTCGCGCCTCGTGCCCGGACCGCCGCGACCCTTCGCTTTCAATTATGGGGAATCGTGTGGGGCGGGCCTTTACACCGCTGCGGTTGCATCCGGCACGCGTATCGTTGCGACGCTTCGGTAGCGGCGGTACGTGCGAGGTGGCTTGAAATAGCCCCCCCATAACAGCGTCCCCGCACTTTTACGCCCTCTTTCCTGTCTGCTCCGCCTTCCACACCTTCGCGCTATCTTCGCCACTTCAGTCTCGTCGTGGGAGGCGATGGCCTCCAGTAGCGAGCGCGGCCAGGCGGTCGGTGACCCTGCCATTCGCCGGCGATCCTCGCCGTTGGAGGTGAAATACGCGCTCCAAGAGCGCGACCCATCGGCAGCTGACCAGGAGCGGCTGATGGCGGAGGAGGGAGGCACGTTCTCCGGCGATCTAGGCCCCTCGCTCATGACCGAGAAGACGATCCAAGGGCTCTTGCACGCGGGGAAGTTGTCCAGGCGGCAGGACGTACGATTGCCCGCCTGCGACGAGACGGAACCGCATCCCGAGAGGTCGGAGGCGGTCGTATTCGTTGCCTTTTTCGACGCAGGGCTCCAGATCCCAGCGGCGACCGTGGTGGGCGACGTGCTGCGGACCTTCGGGCTGGAGCTGGCGCAACTGACTCCAAACGCCGTGGCCCGGCTCGCGGTGTCCAGCTGGGCCTTGCGCTCGGGGGCGTGCTAGCCCAGCGTGTCGCTGTTCGCCTATCTCCACGAGGCGCGATGCCAGCCGAAGGGCCGGAAGGACGGGACGCTGTCGAGCTTCGGTAGCGTCTCTTTTATTCTTCGCTCGTCGTGCAAGAAGCTCTTCCCTGCGAACTCAACTCGCAGGAAGTGGGAGTCTTACTGGATGAAGCGGTGGTTCTACCACCGTGTGGAGAGCGGGAGCGGCCTTGAGTGCACAGGCCGACCAATCGCGTTCAAGCCCTTGCCCGGCCGAACGCTCGATGATGAGGACAAGCGGAGGGTCAAGCGGCTCGTGGGCGTGGCCGCCCGCCTCAACATGCGCGACCTTGCCGAAGAGTACGTGATGTACGGCATGGCACCACTTGCCTACGACTGGCGTCTTGCTGCCGAGAGGCATCGAGATGACAATGTTTCGCCGTGGGTTTGCTCGCTACCGGCGCCGCCCGGCCCCCGTAAGCCTCGATTGCGTCCCTCCTTTGTTGACGCGAAATGCGTTGTATGCTGATGCTATTCTCCTTTGCTTTAGGGATTTCCTTGGAGGAGGCGGAGCAAGCCGCGCGCGTATTCCTGGGCCATACACCACCAGGGAGCACGAGCAGCGCGCGTCTGCTATCGCCAAGGCGGGGCTGGGGCGAATAAACCGCGTGTGCGAGGTCCTGGGCCTTGCCGTGCCGGACCGTGTCGCTCCAGACGATGGTGGAGCGAAGAAGAAGAAGACCTCATCTCGGAAGAGGGGCCGCAGCGGGGCGCCGGCCGCGCCTGCTGCTAGTGTTTCCGAGGGCGTGGCGGACGCGGGGTCAGACTCGGCGAGGTACGCCGATTCGGGCTTGGGTGGCGCGGGCGCCGAAGGTGAGGTGTCTTCGGCAAGCGTCCCGGACGGCGGGTTTGCCGCGGGCAGCCGGAGGGGGGAAGCCTCACCGCCCGTCGAAGTCGTCGAGGTGGACCCCGTGCGGACCGGCGATGCCGAGGTGCAGCCCTCGACCGCGGCTGCTGTGGTGCCGGAGGTGCCCTCTGCGGGGGCGCACGTAGCCGTGCTGTCTTTACCAACAGCTGCGGGGACCGAGGTGCCCCCTTCGACGACTGCCACCGTGGAACCTTCGCCCCCGGGCGCAGCAGCCGCGGGGTCTTCCCCAACCACGGCTGTGAGGGCGGTGGCGCTGCTGGCTGCCCCGGCCAAACGGCCATGTGTGCGGCCGGAGCTCCACCGGATACCGCGGGGGTTCGTCGTGGCTACGGGCATCAGAAGCTTGTGGGACTCCAGCGCAAGCACCGGGGGCCCCGTGGCCTATGCGCCTTCGGCCCCTCTGCCACACCGCCCGCCGCGCAGGGACAGCCGTCGTCCTCCCCGAACGCGGAGGCCTCCGCTCGCGGCGGGACCATTCCTTCTGCTACCGAAGGTAGGGTGACTTAGCTTACTCTGGTGTATGCTTTTATGCCTTGGGGTGGTCACCCGTATCCTTATTTACAGCGTTGCTCATTCCGGAGGGGGAGCATCCTACGGAACACGGGGCCTCCGAGCACATGAGCCCTGCGGACTTCGCGCCGCCTCCGGAGACGCTGAGGGCGTGGCGCGGGATTGTGAATGACGCGGCCACGAGCGTCGACCCGCAAGTGCTACAAGCCTACGGTGCGGGGCGCCTCGAGGACGCTTTCGAGGTGTCTGGGGTGAGGGTAAGTACTCCTGCGACCACGCCTGAGTTTAGCTGGGTTTGCTAAGTCTTTTCCCTTCTACAAACACTTGTGCTGGGGCAGGCCCTGCAAACGGCCTATGCTCGTAGCCAAAAAGCGCTCGAGGATAGGCTGCGGGCCGCCGAGGAGGAGCTGCGCGAAGCCTCTGGCGCCCGCTCTGCCCAAGACGCCCACATCCGCCAGCTGGAAGAGGAATGCACCGAAGCGAGGGCGCACGCCGAGGGGCTTGTTGCGTCGGCGCAGGAGTCAGCCGCGGGAGCTGCTGAACAAAAGTTCACGGCGGAGCGGGACGGGTTCCTGGAGCAGGTCGCCGCGCTAGAGAAGGAAAAAGGCGAGCTTGCCTTGACTCTAGCGGAGCGCAACCGGACGCTGGGCGACGCCTCGGTGGTTGCCTGGGACGCCATGCAAGCGCTGGAGAGCCATCTTCAAGGGCTGGTAGCGGAGGTGCCGGGACGCGCCTTCGGTCCGGAGGAGCTGTCTCGAACGCTCCGCTGGGTCGGGGATGCCGCCAACGTCGCACGCGACACGGCGACGTCCTTCGGCACCCACTGCGCGTATACGTCGGCATGCTTGGTGTGCGCGCTGGATGATCCCCAGCTGGAGATGCCTGGCGGGGCCGGAGTGATGTCTGGCGCCGTCCGCTCCGCTCGCCTCGCCCTCGGGCCCTTCTTCGACCGGATCTGGGGTCACGTCGGGCCGGATGCTGCGCGGATCGAGCTGTAGAAGTCGCTCTACGGGACGGGGAGCCTCGGCCAGTTTCTGGACGGGGTCCCGCGACGCGACGATGGTGGCGCTGGGCCCTCTGAAGGCGCCGGGAACCCGCAGGTCTGACGCCATGGTGCTTAGGTGTAGGCGTGTGTTGTACTGTTCCTTGTCTTTGCGAATAAAGTACACACTTGCTACTTGTATTCTGACCTTCACCTACCTCCCGGGCAGCTTCCTTGCTGGGACCGGCTTCACGCGGCCGACCTTTTAACCCGGCGACGCCTGCGACGCTGGCGAAGGGCCGAAGAGTCGCTGGACTTTTGGGCGAGCCGGCCTTCTTCGAGCGAGGCCCCAACTTTAGCGCGTGTTAAGGACGAACCCGCGGGGTAGCGGCTTAGAGCGGCCGGGATGTTGCCGGACCTTTGTACATGTGATTCTTCCGGTATGCAGACGTCCTGGCATTTTAAGATATGCGCTGTGTGTTGATGCCGCCGCGGTTTGCCTTGCTTTATAGTCCGGAGACTCGCGCGTGCGGAGGCAGGCCTCGACGCTACGTCTTATTTAGAGTCCGTAGACTAGTGCGTGCGGAGGCAGGCTCGACGCTACGTCTTGTTTAAAGTCTGTGGACTGGTGCGTGCGGAGCTAGGCTCGACGCTACGTCTTATTTAAAGTCCGTAGACTAGTGCGTGCGGAGGCAGGCCTCGACGCTACGCCTTATTTAAAGTCCGTGGACTGGTGCGTGCGGAGCTAGGCTCGACGCTACGTCTTATTTAAAGTCCGCAGACTGGTGCGTGCGGAGCTAGGCTCGACGCTACGTCTTATTTAAAGTCCGTGGACTGGTGCGTGCGGAGCTAGGCTCGACGCTACGTCTTATTTAAAGTCCGTGGACTGGTGCGTGCGGAGCTAGGCTCGACGCTACGTCTTCTTTATATAGTCCGAAGACTCGCGCGTGCGGAGGCGGACCTCGACGCTACGTCTTATTTATAGTCCGGAGACTCGCGCGTGCGGAGGCGGACCTCGACGCTACGTCTTATTTATAGTCCGGAGACTCGCGAGTGCGGAGGCGGACCTCGACGCTACGTCTTATTTAGAGTCCGTGGACTGGTGCGTGCGGAGCTAGGCTCGACGCTACGTCTTATTTAAAGTCCGTGGACTAGTGTGTGCGGAGCTAGGCTCGACGCTACGTCTTATTTAAAGTCCGCAGACTGGTGCGTGCGGAGCTAGGCTCGACGCTACGTCTTATTTAAAATCCGTGGACTGGTGCGTGCGGAGCTAGGCTCGACGCTACGTCTTCTTTATAGTCCGGAGACTTGTGCGCGCGAGGGCGTCCCCCCGGTGCGTCTTTGGTTTATACTCAGTCCCGCCCCCCTGGCGACGGCGAGTGCACACGCGAACGTGCGTCTTTGGTGTACGCTGCGGGGACGGGCGCGTTGGCCAAGCCTGCGCGCGCCCTCACCGCGTGCTTGCGTGTGACGAAGAAAGATTAGCGGCAAACGGCGATCTGCATTACATCCCCGTTTGCGCGGGTGGGCAACTACAAAGTGTGGATATACTGACCGTTTGCCCTTGGTGCGGCCGCAGCCTCTAGTCGCTAGACATCTGCAGGGCCCCGCGCAGGCGCCTATGGGTGACCCCGCGGACCTCCGCGCTGTGACGCCGGCTCTAAGAGCGTCATTGGGCTTCGCGACGCGGGCACCTGGTGCCTGGCTCGATGCGCCGGGCCATATCCTGGTCGCCTCGGACGGTGATGATGGTCCGGGGACCCGGGATCTTCATGCACAGATAGCCGTGATGTGGTACCGCGCCGAAGGAGTTGAGGATTGGGCGCCCTAGAATGGCATTGTAGGGGTACGGAAGGTCGACCACGTCAAATGTGGCATCTTCGGTCCGCACATTGTCATCTCGGCCGAAGGAGACTTGAAGGCCGATTTGGCCCAGCGCCCGCAGGGGCTGTCCCCCGAAGCCCTGCAGTGGGATTCCCGAGGGCCCCAGGCGGCTTCGAGGGATCCCCATCTGGTCGAAGGCCGCCGCAAACAATACGTTCGCGGAGCTACCACCGTCCACCAAGGCGCGCCCCACGTCGCATCCCGCGATGGTGACCCGGATGACCAGGGGGTCCTGATGAGGGAAGTCCACACCTTGGGCATCATCGGGTGTGAATGTAACTTCGTGCTGCGCCCACTCCGGCGGTGCTTGTGCTGGGTATGCCGCCACGTGATGTAGTCTTCGCGCGTAGGCCTTCTGTTGCCGTGCCGAGGCGAATTCCAGTGCAGAGCCTCCGGATATGACGTTAATGACCCTGCGGTAGGTTGCGTCCGGGGCCTGCAACGACAGGAGGCCCTCCCGAGGCTGCTGTACGTGAGCTTGGATCCGTAAGGCGCCTTCCTGGGGTTGCATCCCTTGCGCCTGTACCTGCATCCCTTGCGCCTATACCTGCATGGGGGCCTCGTATGGGAATTGGACGTGGGCCACCGCAGGCGGGCGCGCCTCCGGGTTCCTGTCCCTAGCGACGCTGTCGCGGAGCGCCGCGATGGAGGTGCAGGCGCGGGTATCATGGTTGCCGCGGCCGTGGATTATGCACCACAGTCCCTGATGCTGGTCGTCGTAATCCCCACGACCCCTATCGTTGCGGCCCCTGCCACGGCCGCGCCCCCGGCCACGGCGCCCCCGACCGCCTCGGCCCGCTGGAGCACCCTCGTCGGACCCGCCTTCGTTGTCGAGGATGTACCGGTTTCGCCTCGACCTCTGCTGGCCGCGCTTGGGCTGATCGGACGACTCCTTATGCGGGTTGTCTCTACGGTCGGGCGCGTTCCGGGACGACTCCTGCTTACGTTTTCCCTTCGAAGAACCGCCCTTCGGCGGATCTTCGGCTTTTGCCGAGGCTTCGGCCTGGTTGGTGTCGGAGTCGTCACCTTGCCTGCGCCGCGCGTCTTCCTCCACCCTGGCATATTCTTCCATCTTGTCGAAGAGCTTTGCCACCGTCTTGATTGGCTTTCGCGCGTTGTACTCGGCCATCGGGCCCGGACGAAGGCCCTGTATGGCTGCATTGACGATGGTGGTCTCGTTGACGTCTTTCACTTGACATCGAATTTTGGCGAAGCGTTTGAAGTAGTCCCGGAGCTTCTCCGAAGGTTTTTGCTTCACGGCGAAGAGCTGGTCCGCGTCGACTCGGTCAACGTAGTTTCCTTGGAAGTTGTTGTGAAGGCGGACACGAAGCTGTTCCCACGCGTAGATGGAGCCCGGCTCTATGGTGAAGAACCAAGAGAGCGCCACTCCTTGTAGCGCGAGGGGGAGTCCCTTCGCCTTCGTGGTGTCGTCGCCGCCCGCGGCTTCGATCGCGGTTTCGTACATGCGCACGAACTCATGGGGGTCCGTGTCGCCTTTGTACGAGTGGATGGCGCTCGGAAACTTGAAGTCTTCGGGCCATGCCGCCTGCTGCAGCCCCGCCGAAAGTGGGGACTCCGGATCCACGCGCCGCAGCGGCACGCGGCTGGATGCGGGGGCTTCGCGACTGTCCGCCCTTTCCGGCGTGGGCTCGGACGCGACCACTGGCGCGGCCTGCTGACTCCGAGCCTCTTGCATATCTCTGACGGCTCCGCGAAGGTCCCCTAGCTCCCGCTGGAATGCATTGAGAGCCGCCAGCAGGGCACTTTCCATCGCCGGTGCAGGCGGGGTCGCCGGTACCCCCGACGGGCGGGTCGGCGCCGGGACGACCGCGTCGCGAGGTCCCGAACTGCCGGTCGCTCCGTCGTGGCTACCCCGAACCGCCTGGTCCGCGCCGCCGGCGAGGGTTGCAGTGGGGGCGGCGAGGTCGGCTGTCGTTGCGTCGGCAGGGTCGGTTGTCGCCGCACCCGTGCCGACGTCTTCGACCGCGGGGCCCGTCCCCGCAACGCCGATGGCGGGGTGGGTCGTCGCGGTGCCGATGACGGGGTTGGTCGTCGCGGCGCGAACGTCGACGTCTCCGGCTACCGCGCCTGCATCGGCGCCCGCGTCCGCCGCTGCTGATGCCGAATCCCTGGTACTCATACGACGCTCCGGCCCAGCCGCCTTCTTTCCCTTCGCCGCCGCTGAAGAAGCTTTTTTCGGTGCCATCCTTCTTCTTCGGTCTTCAGGCTTGTCCTCGTCATCCCCACGGACGGCGCCAACTGTCGTGGCTACAGACCAAACAGAGAGAGAGATGGTAGTGGAGAGTGATGAAGATAAGTGTCATGGCCTGGGTCCTCCCCATGGCTTACTCGTATATATACATACACATTGAGGAGTGCTTTTACAGTTATACCCTTACATCTGGTTATCCCCTCTAGGGGCAGTTATGCCATTACATATGGCCTATTCTGGGCCTTATAATCTCCTACCAGGCCTGCTGGGCTTAGGTGGGAGCCATCCCTACGACAGTGATAATTTTTCTTTCCATTGGTTTATCCTGATAAAAAAAAATTTCTCTTAGCTTCCATCTCCATCTTACCGATGCCACGCTCAACTCATATGATCATCTCCCATAAAGATTTGGTAGTACAGCTAGCTATTGAGTCATCCAATTTCCTACGGTGAAAACGAATGTTTGCATTCCATCACCCACAAATTAAGGCTTAAGGTTGATTAAGGGTTTATATGGATTTGATACCATTACCTCTGGTGTTTGCATCCTTCTAGTATGTGCTTCCTAATTAGCTCATGTTAGCACTCTCAAAATAAGAGAGAGATTCGCATTACTCATTTATAAGTTGTTGTAGCTCGCTGCTTGGTTGACTTCACATTAAAATATTTGTAAAAAACTTGAAGAATACCCTTACGCAGGGACCAAATACGTGGATATATATGTGACAAAAGGAGGTAGGGTCATAATTATGATCGCAAAACACCATCGAATTATGAGTGTGGTCGCACTATACATCAGCTGCAACATGAGTAGCATATACATTTTATTTTATTTTTTCAATATTTTCTTAAGCCTCTATGGCCATTCATGGCAGGCCAATTTCTCGGCCGGAGCTGAGCCAAATGGTCTAGCTCCAGCAAAAAGTGGATCCGGAGTTACCCGAATCCGGAACGAGCCACAGTGCATTTTGGCAGAGCGGGTGGAGGGTGGCTCCCGTGCAGAGCCGCGACCGCGTGTAAACATGCCCACCGTCGCCCTCATCCTCATCCAGGGCCGTTCCTGTAATTTAGAGGGCCCTAGGGTGTAATAAAAATGAAGCCCAATCGTTATAATATAAATATGCAATAATACCTTTTATTTCAATTGCAAAAGCTAAAACTCAATACAATATCCATTAGACTTAGTATATCATAAAATACAAAGTATTTATTGATGATATTAGACTTAATACATCACAAAATACAAAGTCATATAAAGCAATTTCTTCTAACATTTCTAGTGCAAAGTCATTGACAATAGTATCAACATCGATATGATCCAACATATCCTTCTCAATGCATAAAGTGGCCAGACCATTCAACCTTCATGTGACATTGATGACCTCAAATAGTTTTTCCAATAATTTCAACTTTGAAAAGCTTCTTTCAACTGATGCTACAGTCATAGGAACAGTAAACAAGATTCGATAAGCAATTGAAACATTTGGATAGCAGTCTATATCTCTAACAAACTCAAAAATCTCAATAGCAGACATTGGCACATCTGGCAAAGTCATTTGCAGCATTCTTAATTCAGAAAAAAAGATCATCTAACTCAACATCAAATGAATCATTTCGAGAAAAAGTATTTGCAAATTTAATGCAACACTTTCTTAGTTCAACATCATCCAATGACTTCATATTTTTTGAGTTAAGTAAAAATCCAAATAACTTTTAAACACTTTAAGTTCTTCAAATCTATTTTTCAATGAAGCATTTGCCACATCCACCATAACAAAAAAGTAATTAACTTCAAAAGCTTTCTCAGCCGATAGAATTTCTTCATTGTGATCACTTTCATCGAATTGCTTTTTCCTAATAGCATGACGTTTTATCAAAAAGGATGGATCTACATTCATATCAGATGCAAGGCCTTTAGCAATAGCCAAACTAGATGCAAATCCTTCATTTCTATACTTATCAAAATATTGCATTATACCTTCAATCTGCTACAAGGTAGAGTCAATGCACATGGATGGAGATTGCATCTTCTTACTCACCATATTTACAGCAAATAAAATATCATGCCAAATAACCATACCAAGTAAAAACTCAAAACTACCAAGCACATCAAATAAATTTTGTGCATCACTCTTTGATTTGGGATCATCACATGTTTTACATAATTCAGATGAAGCTAACCTTAGCTGAGGAGCTTGATATCTAATAGCTTTAACACTTTTGATTCGACTCTCCCAACGAGTATTAGACAAAGGTTTCACAGTTAATTTTGGAATATGGTCAAGCAACACCTTCCATCTTTTTGGAGAACTTGAAAATAACACATATATTCATTGCACAATTCCAAAAAATGAAATAGCTTTACTACAAGAATTTGCCATATTACATAGAGTAAGATTAAGACTATGACAAGCACATGGCATATACAAAGTTCTTGGATTCATATCAAGCAACCGCTTTTGTACCCCCTGGTGTTTACCTTTCATATTAGAACCATTGTCATAACCTTGACCCCTTATATCATCAATATTAAGACCAAAAGACTCCATCGCATTAAGCAATTCATTAAAAAGCCCCATACCAGATGTGTCATCCACCTTCAGGAATCCTAGAAATAACTCTTGTATTTTTATTTTGTTGTTTGACATATTAACACATCGAACAATTAGAGTCATTTGTTCTTGATGGCTTATATCTGGAGTGCAATCAAGGATTATGGAGAGATATTTGGCCTTTCTAACAATCTATATGATAGAACTTGTAACACTACTTGCCAACATAGAAATTAACTCATTTTGAATCTTATGACTAAGATAATGATGATGAATTTCATTATTTTGAATGCGTCTAATATGACCTTGCATTACCACGTCAAATTCTGCAATCATTTCAACACATCCTAAGAAATTGCCATTACTATCTTCGTAAAGTTTCTCACTTGATCCTCGAAAAGCTAAATTATGTTTACCAAGATATTTCACAATGGCAACTATTCTAACTAAAACTTGTCTTAAGCGTTCTTTCTCTTTAGTGATTTGTTGTTGCAAATCATTGTCAATTGTTTGATTTTTTGCGAAGTCTAATTCTTAGTTCATTCCAAGTGTTCATGTTTGTAATATGCTTGACACTACTTTCATGTTTTTTGAGCCGCCCACTAAGATGTTTCTAGTCTCTCAATCCATCAGCAGCTAAGAAACTCTTGTTGTTATTAGATCTAAAAAGCTTACAACAAAAGCAATACACTTTGTCAACATGTTTAGAATAAACTAGCCATTTTCTATCATGTACCTCTCCATTGCTCATTTTTCTATAATAATTAGCACATGAAAAATGCCTATTGAGATTATCTAAAGGGAATGTCCCTTGCTTTATTATCAAGGTTGTCCCAGTTTCTTGGATCATAAATATTTATAGTAAAATTTAGTTCTTCATCAACACGTGCAGTTTCTACATTAGTGGAATCAGCTAAGTTTTCATGCCCATTCAAATTATTATCATCCTCTTCGATATCGTCATTATGACCTAAATTTTCATTAGGTTGTTCTTCAACAGTAACTAAGGCTAAATTATTATCACCCTCTTCGATATCATCATTCCAACCTAAATTCCTAGAAGAACCTGTATTAATCCTAAAGAATTTGTCAATGGATCCTTTTTGGGATTCTATCAACTCATCTACCTATTTTCTTTTTTTTTCCTTTTTCACTCCCAGATAAATACTTTCTAGATGACATCTACCTGTTTTCTGGCTGAGCTGCACCTTTGCCGGTTTGCGGTTTGCCCAATTGCCCTTTGGCCTTTGGCCTTCTCGGCTTCTCCCTTCTGTGGTTCTGCCCTTCTCCAAGACGGCAAGACTCCAAGTCTGATTTCTACCACTACCATTAGAATGCAGATTGCAGATTCCAGCAAAACATTAGAATGCAGATTGCAGAATGAGTGAGTGAATGAATGAACATGTGTGGTGGGAAATTGAAAAGTGTGTCACCTTGAGCTCGTTGATGATTGATGAACCGGTCGTCCGGTCGGGTCGGCCACTTGGCCTGTGGAGGCGCCGAGGCGGACGCCGGCACGCCGCGCCACCGCGGAGCGACTCCTCTGCTCTTGCCTCTTGCCTCCTCCGTCGCGTATGCAATGGCCGAATAGGGGATGCGAATGAGTAAATGACCACACCGGCGTATGCAAATGCAATGGCTATATGAGGGGATTTCGAGAGCCGTTGCAAAGCGAAGAAATCAAAGACGGATTGGTTGGGAATCGAAGAAATCGGGCTCTTCCTCTTCTCCTCCATTAATGGCAAGATAGGATTAGGGAATGGGAATCTGACCATCTGGGTTACGAGCAGGCTGCAGGCGGAGAGGAAATGAGGAATAGGATACGACTTACGAGCACGTTGAGCAGTGGAGCAGGCGGAGGCGGCGTGCGATTGGGGAATGGGGATCTCTGGATCTGGCGAATCGATGCGGCGATGCGAATCTCCGGAAGAGTCGATGCAATGATGCGTCTCTCCAGATCTAGCGGAGCAGGCGGAGGCAGCGAGCGATTGGGGAATGGGGATTCTGGCGAATCGATTTAGCGAAGCATCTCGCCTGGTCTCTCAGCGCTAGCCGTTCGATTATCTCTCGGGTCTCTGGTCTCTCAGCGGCTCAGCGCTAGTCGCTACTCGCTAGATAACGCCGGATTGGGTCAATCACCAATGGGCCGTTATTGTCTTCAGTTGTTGGCCCAATCGTTATGACGTTATCAAATATACGCGCCGGCTGAACGAGTGAACGGCAGAACCGGAGAACCTCAAATCCAATACATAGACATGTATAGTAGTATATATACATGGGCTTAAGCTAGGGGCCCCTAGTTCTCATGGGCCCTAGGCGGTTGCCCCTGCTGCAGGCCCAGGGCTGGCCCTGTCCTCATCCCCTCCAGAACGGCTCGAGGAATGCAGCGGCAGCACTAGCTTCCCCCGGTGGCGGCGGCATCCTCTCTCCCAGTGGCAGTGGTGGCGTCCTTTGCCCGGCACACGTGTCCTCCTTCCCTTGGTGACATCCTCCCACAGTGACTTTCTCCCCTCGACGTCGTCCTCCCACGGCGACCCTCCTCTCCTAAGACTGGGGTTTGAATGTCAATTCCCATGACGATTTGCCTCTGCCCCCCCGTCTTTTATTAGCAGATTTGTCCATGTGATGATGGATGTGTCCTTGAGATTTGTTTATCTGTGTTGTTGGAGTACAAAGTGGTGGTAGAAATTGGTGCTAGAAATTTCTTGAAATGTTCGTAAAAGTTAAAATTGGATCTATGTTTGTAGGTCTGTGTGATGTCAATTCTTCCCCAAGTAGTACTAGAAGTAGATGCAATAGAAGAAGTGAAAACTGGATGTTGATTCACATATGAACCATGTGTTTGCAGTGCATTCTTTATCTATTGGATCTATATGATATTGTGTGTAATTTTGCAATCTTTTTTACTCGTGGACAAGAATGCTAGCTGCTGTGCAACAGCTCTGGATTTCTAGTGCTAGGCATCCTGATTTTTGTTTTTACACTTGCTTGCTATCTGTCCTTGGTTAAAATTTTTGGTTGAGAAGTTTTGATTGATAGACACAAGTTCTCACCAGTGAGCGTATATTTTCATTTGTCTGAACTATGTGAAGAATAGATATGGTTTTTATCACATATGCTGTGAAGAGAGGTGAACAGTTGAACATCAGCACACAAGTAGGGCAGAACTGACTGTGTCGTTGTGCATATGTACTTCAGTGATATATCTCAATCTGTTGATCTCTTATCAGTTTTTCTTTGCTGAGTAATAAAAGGAACATAAATGATGTTTTTTTAACCTGTTAACCTCTTATCATGCACATGTCACGTTGTTTGTGAGTAATATGGGTATAATATACGGATGGCTACCGAGTGGGATGATGAGCACATTTAGGATAGTGTGTGAGTTGTTTGTCGAGCAAGTTAGGAACAGAAATCGGCCAAGCACCCACCTGAACAATTTAGGCTATGCTAAGGTAGCAAATGGATTTAAAGATAGGGCCGGTCTTGAGTACAAAAGATACAATATAAGAATAAATAGGATAAACTGAAGAACGAATATTCCGTTTGGAATAAATTGCTTGTGAGGGAGACTGGTGCTGGATGGGACCATGCTAAGGGTTCCATCCAGGGTTCGGTTTACCGGCGGTTACCGGCCGGTTACCGGAAATCCCGGCTGTGACCGGGATGAAAATTACCGGCCGGAATTCAATTTCAAAAAATTGAATTTGTAGATGTTTGAATGGGTTCCAGGGGGCATTGGATGCTTAAGCATCCAGTTAGGAACATGTGGAGCCCATGGGGCATGATGAAGTAGTCCTTTTGTCTGTTGCATGTGAAGTTGCATGTGAAGGCTTTTGTTCTCTGCATGTGGGGGGAGAAAAGGTAGCTGGCTGCAGCAGTGCATTGCATTATTGGGTCTCTGAGAGCAACAGGAAAGCAGAAGGGAGAGGAGAGAGCAGTAGCAGCAACGAGCAGCAGCCAATTGCAAGCAGCAGCAGGAGCAGCGAAGTAGCAGCCAGCAGCAGCCAATTGCTAGCAGCTTTCTGGTCATTCTTGTTTAAGATAGTTTATTGTATGGATCTGAGCAATATTAGCAACATTCTTTGCTCCGCTTGAGATATTACCTTTATCCAGATTTTATCATGTTTCATTGTGACTAATTGTGTATGTAATACTCCCTTTGTGTCTAGTAGATGTTGTTTTTACCTCTAGCATAGGGCATAAGGCTTGGAAAAAATTGACCGTGGCCATCTTACCTAATGCTCCTATATTTTGTACTCCAAGATCTTGTTTAACCCTCCATGCCTAGTGTTACTTCACCCTTGAAAAGGTAAACTACAATTATTGAGGGAGGGATGTCATATATAGGGAAAATGTTAGAAATTATCTTGGAATTGCAGAATAACAAACTTGCAATAGTAGATAGAACATGAGTTGATGTGCAAGAGCATGTTGTTTTAGCCTCTAGCATAGAGCATAAGGCTTGAAGGGGAATGACCGTGGCAATTTTATTTAATGCTCCTATATTTTATTCTACAAATTTTGTTCAATCCTCCTCCTTGCCTTGTTAGTTGTTAGCCTCTAGCATGAAAATAAGTCAGCATGCAGTAATTGTACCTTATGAACTTTATTTTGTGCCTTATGCATGGAAAATTTAGATTTGTGCCTTATTGATACATGTTTTTGTTGCTGCATGATATTGTAGTTGATGGCTGGTAAAAATATCAATGTTTGGGACCATGGAGAGAGACTAGGAGGTGCTGGATGGAAGTGCAAATATTGTAAGCTTACGAAGTCAGGTGGAGGTGTGACACGCTTGAAAGAACATCTTGCTGGAAAGCACGGGGATGTTATTCCTTGCAGTGGGGTTCTGGTGGAAGTGAGAAGGTTCATGCTAGCAAGTATAGAAGAAACGAAGGCGAAGAGGAAATCTATTAGAGATGAGTACCTGAGAATGGAGCAAGTTGCTTCAGAGCCTGTAGTGCATGGTCCATCACGTGAAGATGTCTTTGATGATGATGAGGAAAAGCAGATGGAATGGGTTCGTTGAGAGTCGTTGGAGTTGCACCAGCTCGAGCAGAGGGCAAGAGCCCGGGGTGTGACATTTGAACATGGTGGAGGTAGTGGAAGTAATGTTCTTTCGAGAATGTTTGGTAGGTCGAAGTCTATGAGAGTTGATTCTGATATGTTGCGTAGTCGGGCACCCATCCAACCCCGCATTGACACAACTCTTAAGAAAGAAGCAAAGTGAAAACTTGAAAAAGTTTGGGCTAAGTGGTTCCATAGTAATGACATTTCTGGAAATAAGGCAGAGTGTCCTTATTTCCGTGCTGACATCGTTCCAGGCAAGTACATACTTTCGTAAACCATAACACATCCTATTGCATATTTGTTATATTTTGTCTAATAGACTATGTGTGTTTGAACAGCATCATTGCTTAACCCGCAAAGCCATAGACTATATGATTTGGGGAAGAATGCAGCCCTCATCAGTGCACTGATGAAAGCAATTCAAAGAATAGCCGACACACCTGAGGATGCAGTGCAAGCTCTAGTCGAGATGGAATATTATCGTAACCGACGAGGCCTATTTGCTTCAAACGAGGCTTACCTTGCTACTAGTCGTATGAGTGCAGGTATGTTCAACATATATTCGAAATACATCAAAATCAACCATTAGTGTTCAACATATTTTTCATGTGACTTGCAGCTGCATGGTGGATGACGTTTGGAGCGGAGACAGAAACACTACAAAAATATGCCTTGCGGATTGTCTCACAATATGTTTCCTCAAGTGGATGTGAACGTAATTGGAGCACATTTGCTTTAGTGCATACCCAATTGAGGAACCATCTTGGATACAAGAAATTGATAAGCTTGTATATGTCCACTACAATCTAAGGCTACGATTGCAAGAGCATGAGATTAGGAATGAAGATAGAGATGTAGATCATTTTGGAGATCTCATTAATGCCACCATGTATGACAGCGCAAACCCAATCCATGAGTGGCTTGACATCTCCATGAACCACTCAGAGCCTCTGCTAGATGAGGAAGGTGAGCCCCTTATGCCATCTACAATTGTAGTTAATGCCATATCTGAGAATGAACTTGACAAGGCACTTGATGACCAACCGTTGAAGCAATGGACTAAGAAAACTATTGGCAAGTCTCATGTTACAAAAAGAAAAGCTTGTAGCCAACCAACTGAAAAATTGGCTCTAGACTTTGCCTCATTTACACAAACAAAGAAACAAGTGGTTGGTAAGAGCAAGAAAAAAGACATTGATGAGGATATTGTGGGAAGTGATGAAGAGACAGAAACTCCAACATCCGATGCAGTGGAGTACCAAGAGTCTGACGATAGTTCCTCTTCATCATCTGATGATGGTGCTGATGGTGGGACATCTCACGATGGGGTACAAGGCCAACAAGACACATGCCAACCATTGGAATTCACCTGTGAGAAAACTTTCACACATGCTACCCAGGATGAAGACCATGGTTGTTACGAATCAAGAATAATCAAGAAGATCTACACAAGGGCTAAGGACCGCCAACGAGATCATCCTCAACCACAAGACTCTTCTTCCTACGCATCATATGGTCGCTCATACTCTTTGCCGACTTATGAGCGTCGAGATGCCAACTTACTATCTTCTACTGATGATTCTCATTCGTCCTTGGACATCTCTTATCCTCCCAATGGAAGAATTGTTTACCAGTGGGCGGAACTTGCATACTACCAACAAATTTATAATCATTGTGTACAACATGCCCATCCCACATACACTTGGGATCAATATAAAGCCCACCTGGCTCATTTTGAAGGACTAGTTCTCATTGATAACAATTAGTACATTGCACAACCTTCACGTTTCTCAACAATGTATTGGCACGAATTGATCCTCCATTAGTGTTTTCACTTTTTAGTATACTACTCAAGTTAGCATTCATTACTATTAACTTGTGTTTTTATTATTTTAGATGTAACACGACACTACGACGAGAGGGCTTCACCACATGGTCAACACCAAGTTGAATTTATTCAGATGAAGACCCTTTTTGACTGAGGTTCAGTTCTTTTTTACCATGGATACGGCTATTTAGAAGGTTTTGTTATATGCCGCAGCATCTCAATTACTTTTGGCCTCATAGTTACAAGAAAATGCTTCAAGAAGGGATTAGTTTGATGTAGTCTTCTGCTTTTGGGGTTTTACTTGTTAAAAAAATCTTAAGCTTGTGGGGCAAAATGTCCACCCATAACTTTCAATTTAGGGCAACAAAAGTGGAGCTCCAACTTCCATACTGAGTTTGCTATGATAGTTCAACTTTAATTGGTCTTCTTTGGGTTGAGAAATTGGATCCAAATATGTAGCTGAAACCCTCTTGATATTCCAGAATTTCATTCATTTTCATAGCTATGATAGAGAAGAGAGCTAAATAGCTTTGACTTACATCTTTGGGTCTTCATTCCACCAGTTTTTCCGGTAACCGACCGGTTACCGGTCTCCTCCTGCCCCGCCCAAAAAAATTGTTTGGCAAATTTTATCCGGTTCATATCCGGGATTTTCGGTAACCGGGCGGCAACCGGCAGGTTACTGGTACCGCCCGGCGGCCGGGATTTGCCCCGGTTCCGGTATTTCGATCCTTGGTACCATCAAGATGGACGATGATTGGTGGAGGAAGGCAAAGAAGGTGAGTGTTGTCTTTTATTTTGTTTAGCTAATATACTATGATATTCCAATTGGTATTGATGGACTTTCTTTTCTTTTTAAAAAGATATTCCAGGTTGTGGCAATTATCGAAAAGGTGGTCTTTAGAACATTGACCTCTTTAGGCAGATGTTTGAGGACATCACCACTGATGGTACTGATCATTGGTCTCCTGTAGGGGGCAACTTGCCTCAATTGTCCTTTGCACATCCTTCTCTAATCAATGTTGATGCAGACAATGACAATGAGGAGGTTGATGAAATCGAGCTTGAGGTGTCTTTTGCCAATGCAAAAGGCAAGAGAGCAGTTTGAGATGTTGCTAACAAGGGCAAAAAGCCTAAGTTAGGGTCAACACAAGTCATACAAAGCCAAATCAAAAGGATAACTGATTTGGTTGAGAGGACTCAGTCAACTCTTGAGTCTTTTGTTGCCAAGAAAGATGGGGGTTGCTCCATCTAACAAGTCATGGACTCGGTTGTTAAGTGTGGAGCAACATGGGTTAGCAATGATTATTTCATTGCCACCGAATTGTTTGTGAAAAGGGATTAAAGGGAGATGTTTATTACCATGCGTAACTCAGAAGTTCATTGTGAGTGGCTTAAGACAAAGTACAATGGTAAGTATGGGCATTAAATATGTTTGGGTGTAATAATAACGTTGTCATGAACCTATGTGTTGTCATGTTAGATTATTAAGTTCTGAACCTTATTTGGGCTTGCATCATATGTTGGTTTATAAGACTTGGAACCTATGTGTTGTCATGTATACTATTGAGTTATGGACTGTTATCTGTATTATTGCTTGTTGTGTTAAATTTGTGTTATATGATTATTGCTTGTTGTTTCACATTTGTCTTGTATACACAGATGTCATCGGAAAGTGATAGTGATGAAAGCAATAGTTTTAATGATAGTGAAGAACTGCAAGAGGAGATGATTCATGGAGCACAAGCTATAAATGCTATCAGTCTATTTGGGGCATCCATTGTTGTATAATATTGTTCAACCTACTTGAACAAGGTGGAGCCTAGGACAACACTCCTAACTAGAATGAGTTGGTTTAGGGAGACGTTGACTACTCCAAGAGAGTCATAGGATGCTTTGTATGATCCAGATTATCTTTCTTGACATTCATGACTTGTTGGTGAGAAGGTACGACTTGAGACCATACATATACATGAGTACTCACGAGTCACTTGTGATATTTTTATGGGTGTGTGGTAGAAATGAGTCAAATAGGAGATCACAAAATTAGTTCAAATACTCAGGTGAAACTATTAGCAAGAAGTTTGATAAGGTTCTCTCAATTATGTGGTGGCAATGGCAAAAGATTATATAAAACCCAAGGACCCTAACTTCTCCACTATCCGTAGTAGGATTAGAGATGATTGCAAGGCTTAACCACACTTCAAGGATTGCATTGGTGCTCTTGATGGGACTAACATTCGTACATCTATTTCACTTGACCAACAAGTGAGGTACATTGGAAGGTCAGGACATCCATCTCAAAATGTATTCGTGGTTTGTGACTTTGATATGCATTTCTGTAGGACCGATGCCAACAATCAGAGGGGGTGAATGATTGTTTAAACTTTTTTCCTCTAATGGTATTCAAAATTTTCACTAAGTGACAATAAGAGTCACCTAGTTTAGATTGCCCCAACTATTCTTTACAAAACATGGCTAGAGATCTAAGGCAACAAAATTAGCCACTAATAGCACAAAGCTAGTTAGACACAATGGATTGGTCAGTCTGACCACACACCCAGTCTGACTACAAGTACAACAACGGTCTTACCGGTTCCCTGTTCCCAGACTTGAAAGCTTCTCAGGACAAAAACTCAAATCTCAAGAACTTGCTCAAGTCTCATCCAAACACATCCAAGTTTGCATGAGACTTGTTCAAGGCAATTGGTACTTTAACCAATCAAGAATCACAATGTTCTTTTGCTCGGGTTCACTAAATTTGAGATAATCAAATCTAGCGCACATGAACACCAAAAACCCCAAAACCCAAATTACATCTTGCTCGTGAGGATCTAAGGTATAAGGTTTTCCAAATCTATTCTCACATGTCCTAGTAAGGTAATTAAAGCAAGAATTTGCGTTAGAACAACCACGAACACAAAATCACCAATCTAGCTAAAGAACAAGCAAAACCATGTAAGAGCGCAAATAAGAATATGATTAAGATAAAACTTTAATATATTTCCAGTGGAGGATGAAGTTTACAAACTCATGGATGATTGCAAGGTGCAGCCAAAGCACCAATCTTTCATCTCTCACAACTATAGAAGGAGATAAGGAGGTAGAACAAAACCTAAAGCCTATAATCCTTGGATGTACCACCTTCTCTCCTCCCCTCTTAATAACCAGCAACATCCCTAATGGGTTCAACCCATTAAGCCTACCAGAGAAACCAGTCAATCCCACTAACATAGGTTTTACATACTAGCACGCTTCTCAAAGCGTTTACAAGACTTAATCTACTAACTGTTTAGCGATTGATCCACTTATCAATTCGAATTCTCCTTAACATAAACTATTTCTCCTTTGCACCTATCCACAACGTGGTTTTGATCAAGACACCAACCCGGTATTTGGCCAACTAGCAAAATACCCTCAACGAACCTTTTGGGTACCTTCCCTTGACTCTATCTTCATCTTCATCTCAGAGTATCTCTGCATGCTTTAACACAAAGCCCATAGTACTTAATAACTAGCCATCATGTCTTCTCGCATTCAGTCTTCCCCGAGCCATCTCTACGTGCATCGGCCTCATCATTTGGCACACCATATACACAAACTTGCCTCTTCACGATCTTGTCTTCTCTATACTTCCCACTTGAGCTACGTAGCCTCACTCGGACTTACATGACCATTGGACCTTAGCTCCCTAACCTAGTCCTGGTCTATTGCCATCGACTGCTAATGTTCTCCAAGCCACCTATGTATCCAAAGACTAAGTAACCATCTCGAGTATAAGTTCTATGTATTTGACTCACGTTAGTGAAAACTATACATCATGCAATTCAACACAACCAACCAACGATATCCATACCATGCACATACTCATCCAACTCAAAACCCATTTTCATTGTTCTCTGGCCACACCCACTGTTAGACTGCACCGATCAGACCACCGGCCACTGGTCGATCTAACCGCTTACAACACTAGAAAACACCCCGTCTTAAATTTTGGTTAAATTCTATCTAGTTTTAGTTCTAGTTTCCAATTCTAGTGGCACAAAGTGCAAGCTAATCCCCAAATAAGCCTACACAAGTGTTTGATGTTCAATTTTCTAGAAGTCCATTGTTAGTCAGACTGCTCGCCCCATGCTTTGGAGAAGGCAATGACATTGCTAGTACTTGGAACACAACAACAAGGCCAGTGCATGGCAATCTGTATTTGGAGCCAAGCACATGCACGAGCGCATGGACACATGGAAACCGGGCACATGGAATGTGTGTAGGTTAGCCGCACGAGTAAGGCTCGTGGAAAGCTACTGTGTGGAGGGTTTTTGAATCAAGGCAACCAATGTGACCAACAAGAAAGAGGGGATTTAGTTTTGGAGAGTTCTTCCAAAAATCGTTTCAGTTTTGCATTCAAAAACCGTTTTAGTTTTCCAAAGAACCTCAACAAAAACAAGCTCAATGCTAGATGGAAGTTTGAGAAGCCTGCATGCCATGATCTAGACTAAAACCAATCTGGTTCGGTCATGTAATTTAGTTTTCTAGTTTGCTGAGTCCGAAGTACATTGCATGTGGAACTAGCATCAGATTGCTTAGAGATAAGATTAGGAGTTGGATTCGGTCACCTCATGATCGAAGCAAAGTAGAGTCGGCCTTAGGCCTTTTTTTCGTGCATGTGTTATATACCCACAGCACCCCCTTGTAAACAAATTGACCATGAATAATATATTACAAAAAAATTGCTTCAACACTTGATTCTCTACTAGGGTTTGCATAGCAGCCAAACTAGAGAGGGGAATGGGGTGTTCTCTCTCTCTCTCTCTCTCTCTCTCTCTCTCTCTCTCTCTGTTTTTGCTCTTCCTTCAAAAATTGCAAGGACAACGCTTCCAGTTTCTTGTGGTCGAGTGGAAGAACCTTCAAGTGTGTGGTTTGGTGAGTTTGCCTATCACAGGTCATTGCACGGGTAGCATATTGGCCACAGCAAGCTCATCCAGTTGCATAAGTTATTATCATGATCCTATGTCGAGAAGTTGGGCACCTCGCATTAATAGAGGTCTAGGTTTGAATGCCTTAGAGTATGTTAAGAAGAATCCTTCTAAGGTAGTGAGCACTCTGGGTCTAGATGAGAATGGCAAGCCTATTGATCAGAAGGAGTATCGCAGTATGATCGGCTCCTTCCTCTATCTCACGGCTTCAAGGCCGGACATACACTTAGCCGTATGTCTATGCACTTAATTTTAGGCCTCTACTCGTGCATCTCACTACCAAGCGGTGAAGCTCATCTTCAGATACATCCAATCCACTCTCGAGTTCGGACTTTGGTATTCTTCTTCTTGCACCTCTTTTTGAGCTTTCTCAGATGCTGATTTTAGGGGCTATAGGATAGATAGAAAGAGTACCTTTGGGATTTGTCACTTTCTAGATACTTCTATTGTCTCTTGGTCTTCTATGAAGTAGTCTTTAGTTATATAATCCACTACTAAAGATGAGTATATAGTTGCTACCAGTAGTTGCTCTCAGATTCTTTAGATCTTGTCTACACTCAAGGACTTTGGGTTAGATTTGGGTAGCATTATATTGTTCTGTGATAACACTAGTGCCATCAACATTGCTAACAACCCTATGCAACACTCTAGGACTAAAAACATAGACATTAGGTACCATTTTCTAAGAGACCATTTGGAGAAAGGTGATGTTGTCTTGCATTTGTTGAGTTTGAACTCCAGCTTGCTTACATTTTCACAAAACCTTTAGATTCTTCTCGGTTTTCTTATTTGTGGGGAGAATTGGGGGTTAACCATACTATGGGTCCAATGTGAGGGAGAGTTTGCTTTACTTGCATGCATTGTAAAATATTGCTCATCTACCTTCATGTCTTACATTGTAACATAATCTGGAGCTTGTTTATTATCCATACTAATATTCTGTACTTAGTCGTGCCTATTTTAATGAGTTTTCTGTATCATATTCTTACATGCGTAACTTAGCATGTGCCATGATTAGCATTATAAACTTGCTCAACTTGAACTAAAACAAGTCAAGGCTAAATCATTTGAATAATATAGTTTTAAGTGATCATTTTTTGATTCCTGCCATAGCAAAATGCTTAGGTAAGCTTTGAGTCTAAGTCCATCTTGGGTAGGCTCTTTAGTTCCATTGTGAAGCATTTATTAACTTTTGCCTTTTCATTGCTTTAAATAATCTCAATTGTGCTTGAAATTGTATATCAGCATTTCTTTCTCATGAGACTATTTGCAATTGTACTTGGCAGTACTTGGCATGAACTCAGGAGGATTTATGTATGACCAAGACCATTTTCTTAAAGTTCTTGCTTGATATGGTCGACAACACCTTGAGTTTAATCAAATTGACAAAATGGATTTAATTCAAATTGGTTGAAACTCAGGAGGCAGTAGTGGATGGCTCCTAGTCTAGGGCTTGCTTTACAGAGATGGACCATATAAATGTCAGTTGTAGATGGCTTCTAGTCTAAGACTTGCTTTACAGACATAGACCATATAAATATACATTTTAATCTGGTTGAAGCTTAGGAGGCAGTTGTAGATGGCTCCTAGTCTAGGACTTGCTTACTGAGATAGACCACTCAAATGTGAATAACAATCTAGACTGAAGCTTGGGAGTAGTTATAGGTGACTCCTAGTCTAGCACTTGCTCTACCAAGATAAGTCATTGATATAGTCAATTGTAATGTCCAATATGTTTTTAGCTTAAATGAGCCATTTTGGAGCTATTTAGCATATTGTTGCCTGATTTAGACTCTTAGCTCATTTTTCCCTTTGCCATGTCATGACTCAAATTGGGATCTCCCTAGCTATACTTGTGATTTTGAGACAGCCTGGCATGTTTATAATTCATGTAATTACTTTTAGCTAGTTGTGGTATGCTCTACTCTATATGTTCTTACATGATACTACAAGCTAATTTGATAAGCATGGCTTGGTGAAATACATGTTTAATGACTAGGATAATTTTCAAAGCTCCCAATCCAACTAAAAATTGAAAATTACCAAAACAATAGTCATTCGTGCCTTTTAGTCTTTCCTAATTTCTTCCATGCCTTTATTTGTGAATTCATTGTGAAAGGGGGAGAAATGGTGGAAAAAAATGTGAAGGACCATGTGAGAAGGTCTAAATTTTTGTTATGATGAACCATTATCATATTGGCGGTTTTGGCATTTGAATTTTGCAAAAAAAAAAGTTTACAGTTTTGTTGCAGCCCTAGCAGTCTGACTGGCAGAAGCATTTTCATTTCGGCTGAATTATGGTTTTTGGGAGTTTGAGTCATGGAATGATTTGATTTGACCTAGGTCAGTGCATATGTATTGTATTATGCATCTTAAAGCTAACATGAATCAAGTTGTGAAGAACGTATGCTTAAAAATGATTTATTGGCCTTTGAATATGCAAGGTTACTTGGAGTCCACCATGGTCAACAACGAGGATTGGGGCTATGCTAATGGAGGAGCTGAGACCCAGAATGATCAAGGATGTCAGGTGAGATGGATGAGCTCAAGCATGGCACAAAGAAGGTGGGAAATGTTAAAGGGAAGTTCGAGTGATGGGTTGCATCATGTAGATTGGTTAGTCCAAGTAAGGTGTGGTTCGATGGATCCGAAACAGGATAGACTTAATGATACGTGGCAAGCTAGTGCTGCATCTATACGTGGCAAGAATTTTTGCCCTCACCCAGCTAGTGCTGCCACCGTGTTTGCACGCCACTGCACCACTATGGCCATGCCGCTGCTAACAAAGCCAGTCTCCCCTCACCCAACTACCGCGATGACCACATGTAAGAGCGCAGTGGAGTCACACTATAGTATATGATGAGTATTTGACTTTGTTGTGAAAGAGGTGTTGAAGGCTGAGTTTGATTTTTGGAAAGTTGGCAAAATTTAGTTTTTGTTGTCTGTCAAGGGCGGTCTGATCGTCAGCTTAGTGTAACTGAACTCTGGTTGGTGGTTTGACCGTCGGCGATGTGTGATCGGATTCTAATTGGTTGTTGTTTTTTCTAGAGAGCGTGTTTTGGAGTTGGGCATGTGCAGTCAAACCGGTCATTGGTTGACGGATGAACTAGAATTGAGTTGAGCAGAGTGACCAGCATTGAAGATGAGATCACACCAGTGGGCCAGTCAAACCGTTTGTTGGTTGGCGGTCTGATCGGTGCAGTCCGACTGCCATAGGTAGAGTGTCAGAGAAAGGTGTGAGGTGTTTTTGAGTTATTCGAGTATGTGCATGGTATGGGTGCCATTGTTTGGTTGTGTTGAGCTGCATGATGTGTTGTTTTGACTAAATTAATCAAGTACATGCAACTTATGCTCAAGACAATTGCTTGGTCTTTAGATGTGCAAGTGTCTTGAAGAACGTTAGTGATCGACGGGAAGGGATTAAGACAAGGTAGAGAGCTGAGGATCATGAAGAGGCAAATTGGTGCATGTGGGTCACCGAGTGATGAGGTCGATGCATGTAGTGATGGTTCGGGGGAGTTTGAATGCGTTAAGACATGATGGCTAGTCATTGAGTACTACAGGCTACGTGTCAAAATATGCAGAGATGCTTTAATGCGAAGGTAAGTGTTCTTGGCTTATCAATTATGTCAATTAGTGATTTTGTGTCATACGGCACTATGTGACGGTCTTATTGTTGGTTGTAGGACTCTGTTGCTAGGTTATAGTGAGGTAGACGGGGCCAGTAGAAAGCTATAAGAGCTTAGGTCTAGAGCTGTTAAGGGATCCATACTAAGCTAGGAGAGCTGAGGTCCAGAATAATCAAGGTGTCGTCGAAAGATGACTGGGGCTAGCGAAATAGTTACAAGTTGGGAAGATAAGAAAGCAGAGCGGGAGCTACCAGTGTTTAACATAATGGGCAATGACAAGGTAGATCAGGACCAAGCTTAGGGAGGAGCTGAGGTCTAGAGCATTTAGGGGAGCTGAGTGTCGTTATGGTACATGGAGAGGCATGTGGCACATCAATTGAATTGGGCTCATTTGTACACGAGGATGGTTTAGTGGGATCCGGATGCGTGAGAGATATGGTGGCAAGTCATTGGGGTCATATGGAATTGAAGATGAAGCATGGGGTTGTTTCAAAGAGAAGGAAGCACGGAGCTTCATGAAAGGATGATAGAGGGGTATTTTAGTAAATTGCTCAATACTAGAAAAGTGGTGGTGTGCAAAACTACAGTTATAGCCTTAGTGGATTAGGTCAAGGAGTCTTCACAGATGACACAAATTGGCGTTTTGGGATATCGGAGCCCTATGGATGAGTCACTTTGAAAAGCATGCTTGTGTGTATAAAACCTGGTATGGTATCCAATAGTGTGTGTGCTGGTTAGGGGTTGCTAGAGAGAGAGATGACTCCCCTATTTAAGCCAAGTAGAGGAGACTTAGAGTTCTTGGAGAGAACTCTTGAGAGATGAGTTGTGGTTCTTGTGCTTGAGCTTTTTATCATCCTTAGGCTTTGTGAGTGGTTAGAGTGTGGCTGTAAATATTTATCTCCAAGTATTAATAGATATTCAAATTTGTCTATGTTTTCTCCTCTTTGCTCAAGTATTGGAATCTTGATTTAGCTTTGTTTTTGGTGTTTCTTTATCTTCTCTTGATCTTGTTGTGATCCATGATGAGTAAGAGGTAGAGGGTGAGTCTAGTTGATCAATCTTCACCCATCTAGATCACTCATATAGTAAGATTCGAGATCAAGCCCAGTTTTGCTTATTCTTGGCTCAAATTTGGGTTTTTGTGGTCTAGATAGTTTTAGCACGAATTCAACCTATATTAGCTTACTATGATATATAGGAGTAGATCTAGATCATCCTCTTGATTAGAAACTCCTTGAGTAAGAACAAATTTGGATTTTATGGTTTTTAGTGTTCTTGAGACCTAGTTTTGATTTTTTTTTAATTTAGTGAACCTGAGCCTAAAAACCTTATAATTATTGATTGGTTTAGGTACCTAATGCCTTGAACAAGTTTCATGCAAAATTTGGGGGTGTTTTGATGAGATTGTGCAAGTTCTTATGATTGGAGTTTTGACCTGAGAGGTGTTTAAGTCTAGGAATAGGGGGACTGGTCAAACCGGCTCTAGACCTGTGGTCAGATTGGAGGACCAATTGGAATGCCCCATCCATGACAATATGATTGGCCTTGTGATGAATGTTCTTGATTTTATTTGTTTAGACCTCTAGCTTTATTTTGTGAAGTATAGTTGGTATAATATGAAAGTGTGGATTCTCATTGTCACTTGAGTGAAGATTTTGAATACCGTAGGGAGGAAAAGTTTTGAGAATCATTCACCCCCTCTGATTGTCGCCTTGTCAGTCCTACAAGTTGCATTAGAGCAAGGTTTGCTCTTTGATTGATCTTAACTGATCATGACATGGTAGCCATGTGAGACTTGTGAGTCCTTACACGTGGATAGAGATAATTGAGAACTTCTCTTGCATGTCTAAAATCTAAAAATGAATTATTGAGATCCAATGCTTTTATGCCATGTGTTTCTTGTGTTGTCTTACATGATGAAGATGACAAGCTTAAGGTTGTTTATGATTCCCTAGTGTTTGATCTTGGTAATGCTAGGTTGGAGATAAGCAATCTTAGGCTTATAGCTAGAAATAATTGTCATTCTTGTGTAGGCATGCTTGTTAAAATTGAGAAGTTAAAATGGACCAATTCTACTCATCTAGAGTACCTTCGTCATGGTAGGGCTGAAATTAGTGAGCTAAGATCTAATCCTTATGATACTTGTATAGCCACTAAAAAATTGCTTGATGATAGTCTAGCTTTTCGCAATAGTTGTGCCAAGTTGTCAATTAAGCTAGATGATATGAATAGGACTTGGCTAGACAAATGTGAGAAAGAAAACCTTGCTGTCCTAAATGCATCTACAATGGTTGAATCACCTTGTGCTCATTGTGCTAGTCTTGAAAATAAAATTGTTGCATTGCATGGCATGCTCAAGAAGAATGCATCTTCAATCTCATGCACTTCTTGCCTTGCATTGAGAAATAGAGTTGAGTCTTTGGTGAAAGTGCACGATGGTATAAGTGTTATGTAATTCTTGCATTTGCCTCCACTCCAAAATTGATGTTTTGAAGATTTCTCTAGCTTCTTTGCAATTAGAGTTGGATTCTTCTCATGTTGAGGATGAGTCTTTTGAGGTTGGCACTTGTGCCATGACCTTGCATGATTCTCCCTTGGCTAGTGCAACTCCGTTGATTATTTCAGTATTGTCCATGAGATTTCTAGAGACAAGGGTGCTTCTCCCTTAAATGGTACTATATCTTCTAAATGGAAGTACCATTGCAACTTTTGCAAGAAAGATAGACACATTATTGAATTTTGCTTTTGTCGTGTCAAACATGAGCATAGAGTGTGTGGTCGGCCATTTAGAAACACACATCACCACAGTATTGAATTTTGCTTTTGTTGTGTCAAACATGAGCATAGAGCATGTGGTCGGGCATTTAGAAACACACATCACCTTTCTCATGGCATGTGTGAGCCTAGTGCCAACACAAGGACGAGTAGAGATGGTGGTTCTTTTAGTGTGTCCCAAGGGACTTTTCCTATGAGCGTCAATGGTGCTTTGTCCTCTCGGACCATGTCTCCTAGCAGACCTTTACACCATTGCTTGTTTTGTGAGAATGATGGGCATATTGTAGATTTCTGTTACCAGCGTGCCAAACACATACGTCGAGCCAGTACTTCTAAGTCTTCGAGTGATAATTGTCTTGTTTATGGCATGAACGCTTGTGAGTTTAGCATGAAGGATTGCTTTGTTGATGATTTCTTTGACACATTTTTTAGTGCTGTTTAACAATGTCATGGACTTAGTTTTCATATTTTTGGTTTTAGTCCAAGAGCTATCTTAAGGTAGGATTTCTATCATTTCTCAAATGGTGGACCCTGTTTTCCCCATTAAGGAGGTGCTCATCCACGGTGAGAATGTGTGAGATCCTTTGATGCTTTTGTTGGTTCTCATCTTAGTCCCTTCAAGCAAGGCATTCGCCATTTTTCTCAAGATGGCTCTTATTTTTCTCATTGAGTGGTCCACTCACGACGTGCCTCTAAGGTTTTATTGGATCTTATTGCATAAACCATCATTTACATCATGCGAACTCACATCATGATTCAATTACTTCTAGTGGTTGTGTGTCTAAGGTCTAGGCTCCCAAGTATTTGCTAACTAACCCTTTGGAATCCAAAACTGGGGTATCTTGTTCTTCTTATGTGTATGTACCAAAGATGCGGGATGGAGAACAAGAACTTGCTGGGTTCTGATCTTTTATTTCATCACATGATCAGGACATTTGATGGTTCTCTATACCCTTTGATGGCCTCTAAGAGGCTGTTGGACCGAAATGGCGACAGAGGGGGGGGGGTGAATGTCGACTCTTTTAAAATCGTCCCCCACAAGTACCCAAAGAAGTATGTTCTTCTCCGATAGCAACAGGTGCTATGAAGAGAAAGGGCTCACTGGACCTAAAAAGAAAAACAATCACCAAAGGACTTAACAAGAAAGGAGATGGCAAAAAGGCAAGCAATAGAACCCGCAAGAGAGGGGGGGCGGTCAGACCTCTCTGCTATGGCCGGTCAGACCGCCATGGGAGGGCCGGTCTGACCGCCAAGCATGGGCTGGTCTGACCGCCCGGTGAACTCCGGTCAGACCGCCGGTGAAATACCGGTCTGACCGCCCATCGAATTTTTAGACAGCCAGCAGAGAGCAGTTTTAGTAGGCAAAACCAAAACTCTTCATAGCAATGAAATTGAGAGAATCCCTCTGATGTCCTCAACCCAGAATTTCATAACTATGACCTAAATAGCCAGCGGAGCCTAGAGACTCAAGAAAATCCAACTCAAACACAAGAAATCAAGATTTGGGCAAAACCAGAAAACTTACAGAGACCTTCACAAAAACCCAAATTACTTCCTAATCTTTGATCCTTTGGCCATGAAACTTTGAGGATAGATTTGCAATAGCCCTAGGACTAGAAAGTCCAAATTTCATGCCATCTCATGGAGGAAATTAGGAAATGCATCAAAACCCTAGAAATGAGCATGAACTGAACAGGGACAACACAAAATCCAAAATACTCAATGGTCTTAAGTCCCTTGCTTATGAGATTTTGCAGTCAAGAAAGCAATAGCCTAAGGACTTCCAAGACCAAAACTGAGGCCAATCTTGAGAAGGAAATCAAGATTCTCTGTAAACCCTAGAAACCAAGAACAGGGAAAGAGAAGAACAGAGGAGTCCAAACTGCAAAAATTGAAATAAACAAGGTTTGCTCGTAGGATTAACTAGCCAAATGGCAGCAACCCATTTTGGGCCTTCTCAGCGAGAAACAACAAGAAAATGCAATTACTCAAAAATCACCAAAAGAGGGCATCGAAGAACAAAAACAATAGAGAGCTCAAGAACTGAAATAAGCACCATCTCATATTGATAACGAGGAAAGGAGATACATGATTGATACAAGAGGAATGATTACAAGCTCATCAATCCATCCTCTCCCTCTCACAATCCCAAGAACACACTCCCTACATGTTTCTTGGAGAGACACAACACAGAGAGGAGACACGAAGGAGACACAGCCTGTGCTCCATACCCACTCTCACCAACTCAAGCCTAAAGCCAAAACAATCCTCTAAAGCTCATTTTGACTAAAGCAAACCCTAGAAACCCTTGGAGTGCATGAGGGGGCATGCAGCCACTCCCTCCTATTTATAGCCCTTGGCCAACGGGTCTCCAACCCGTTACGCCTGCTAAACCCGAACGGAACCGTCTCCCGCTTGTGCAGCCTTGCGTTTTTCCCGAAACGCCCCCCTGCACCTTCCGAGAAGCTTCCGCGTTCCTTGTCGTCCACGACTCGCAACCACCTCGAGTTCACACCGTCTTCGACACATCCAGCCGTTCTGACCTCAGCGCCACCTGCGCCTTAGTCCGGTCACACCGTGTCTCGCCACGACTCCGCCTCGATGTCCTGCAGCCAACACAGACAAGAAACACATCAAATAGCACCGCTCGATACATGAAAGCATAAATGCATTAATGACACCACATTAAGCATAAAAATAGCCCAAACCTGTCGTAACACGAGACTAAGCATCCTAAGCCCATACGACCAAGTTTGACCAAGTCCGACTGAAGCTGATTGCACCGCGCAATGACATGGTCTGACCACACAAACCAAACTCGACTTTCCTAAACCGATGTCAATTACTCATCACACATACGGGATGACCTCCACATGGTCTCTTAGAGGCATATGCTTTTATGTATGACGTCTTTACCTATATTGTGAGCTATCGTATAACCTCACATCTTTATATTCATGTTTTGTGGATATATAATTTTTCCTTGTGCTCTCATGAGCATGTATTATGCTTGATGTGTCTATTATCATGCTCTTGTTGATGTCTTGCTCTAGGTATTTATATGCTTACTTGATATCTATGTTAGCATACGTTATCTATGAATTGTCTAATGTCATGTTTATGCTTACATGGTTTTGTGCCTTATTGTGAATTATGGATACCTTGAGCTTTGTCATATCTTGGACAGCTTGTGTTGTTCAAGTTGTGTCTACTGTTTTGCTCATGTTAGTCTTTTGCTTTATGTATCCATAATTATGTGATACTCTTGTTAGCATGCATTAGCCATGATTTATCTTATGTCATGCTATATGCTTACATGTTCCTAGGTTTTACTATGTACTATAGATACATGAGCCTTGTCATTTGTCCCAAGCATGTAGTATTCATGATACATATTCATTTCCATGTATTATCTTTTCATGCTCATGCTCTAGATCGTGTTTTATGCTTATATGACCTATGACATCTATTGCCTAACTCATGACCCATACATTGGATCATTTACTGTTGCTATTTTCCTAGATCATGCCTCCCTAACCTAGTACCAAGGCATAGACTTCTTTTGTCTCTCTGGTGTAGTCTTTTCAGTTGAGAAGGAGAATATGTGGTTCATAACTCTGGCTATTGGTTCTCCTTCCTCATGGTCCAATTTCCACTCCTTTGACCACATTTCACAACCAAGTGGTACAACACAAGTTCGATCCCCTATGCCTTACATTTGTGTATGGTATTCTTATTTTGCCTTGCAAATCATCTAGATCTTTTTAGTTGTTGGGCTTGTCGAGTTTAGGGTATATAGGAGGCACTATTCCAACATGTGTCCTTGCCTAGGCACTTTTCTTATCTCGTGGTCTGCTAGGATGTATTCTTTTCATAGCCTAGGTCGAGATTGTTAATCTAGTCACTAGTTTTTAGCAAGCTTTGGGTAGCTTGTCCTAGAGAGTTGTTTGTGATAGTTGGTGTTGGTGTTTCACTCCCTATTTATGAGAGATCTTTTCCCTAAAGACCATGTGGAGTAAGAGGTTCCTTGTGCGAGAGTGTGTGAAGTCCATAGCTTTGGTTGCCATTTTCTTCTCTTCTAGTTGTTTTTGGCCTTACCTTAGTAGAGAGAGAGTTTGGTTTATGCCTCTTTGCTAATGATTTCGGTTGTTTTCCTTTTTCATATGGTGTCTTCCCCTTTCAAGTGGTATCTTCTTGTTTTTAGGGGGAGTTTGCTTTCTTTGTTTCTCTCTTGCATTATTTTATATCACCTTGCATTATAAGACATGATCATGTAGATGTGACCTTTGATTATTACTCGTATGTGAGGTACAATCAATTTGATATTGCTCATTGTCTTGGTGTACCTACTTAGCTAGCTTTATCATGCCATTGTATGTATAGTTGAAACTTTGCTGTGCTAGCTAAATCAAAATGACAACTTGAACTAAAATTAGCTTTGATGGATCTTTTGACTAGTTGTATCTCTAGTTATCCTTTTATGATTCATGCCATCTCTAAAATACATTATCAAGTCTTGAGTCTAAATTGAGATTTATTTAGTGCTATGCTAGTTTTTTTATTGAATCATGTCATTGCTCAATAAACTAGTGGCTAACTTGATTGAATAATCTCTTTTGTACTTAATCATAAATCTTAACAATTCTTCTTTGTGAGATGGCTTGCCATTGCACTTGGCATAAACTCAAATAGAGTTTTGCATGACCAAGACCACTCTTTTAAGCACAATGCTTGAGATGGTTGACAATAGCTTGAGATAATATAAATAATTAAATGCTTAATCAAATTACAAAATATGGTTGAAGCTTAGGAGGCAGTTGTGGATGGCTCCTAGTCTAGAATTTGCTTTGCTAAGATAAGACTTCAAAATATTTTCAAAAATTCAAATTTGGCTTTAATCAAGTGCTTGAGCATAATTGGTTAAAATTGTACTTCTAGCACTTTGATTGACTCAATTGTAGCTTCTTAACTTTATTTAATTTTTTTGGCATAGCTCGATTTATAATTTGATACCTTGGATAAACTTGTTAATTTTGAAAGTCTTGCAAAATTGTAATGCACTTGACTTGTTATCTTGTTTAGTCACATTATTCATGCTTAGTCATGATCTATATAGCTTTGTGTGCTTCTTTTCATTTTCGGTGATATGTTTTGATCTTCACCTCGCTATGGATAATCTTCAAAGTTGTTGTACGCATTGCATTTGTATTTATGTATACATGCTCTTTTTACACGTTCTTTACTCCATTTGTTTGATGCATCATTTGAGGGAGAGCGTATTTGTTCATTTGATCCTTGATGACTATTTTTCTAAAATGGGGAGAATTAGGATAGCAAAAAATTGGAACTATTCAAAAAGGGGGAGGGTTCTTCTAATAGGGAGAATTAGGAAGGCAAAATGTGCTTTGAGCCAAAAATGAGAGTATTAAGTGAGGGGAGCTCATGTGTATTGTATTTGCACTCTTGATTGTTTCTCTTTCTATGAAATGGTTATAGTGAGCAATTGCTTTTTTTTATCATGAGCAAAATTTTGCCATTATGAGGCTTTTGGAGTAGATTGAAGCTTTTGGTGAAAGGTCGTTCTTTCTTGTTGCTAGCTTTACTCATTTTCTTGCCAACATGGTTATGCTCTTTTCTTTCTCTTTCAAATGGACCATGTGTGGCTTTACAACCAAATTGTTTTCCTTTCTCAAAATCAAACTCAAATTGTAGCCTTTTTCAGTGTTGTCAATATACTCATTAATGGGGAGATTGAAAGACCATTTGGAGTCACCCCATGATGTATAATAATTATTTGACTTTGTTGTCCAAGAGGAGTCGAAGTCTGAGTTTGATTCTTTGAAAGTTAGCAAAATTCAGTTTTTGTTGTCGATCAAGGGCGGTCTAATTGGCTGGTGGTTGGTGGTCTGACCACCAGTCCAATGTGACCAGACTCTGCATGTCGGTCTTACCGTCAACATGGTGTGACCGGATTCTAGTTAGAGTTACTTTTTGCAAAGAGCATGTTTTGGGGTTAGGCATATGAGGTCAGACTGGTTGTTATTTGGTGGTTGGACCAAAATCAAGTTGGGCGATGTGACTGGCATTGAAGATATGGTCACACCAGTGGCCCAGTCAGACCAGTCGTTGGTTGGCGGTCTGACCAGTACGTTCTGATCGTCATGGGAAGAGCAGTCAAATTGTTGGCTACAGCTAGAGAAAAGTGAGAGGTGTTTTTGAGTTGTTTGTGTGTGTGCACAGCATGGGTGTCGTTGTTTGGTTGTGTTGAGTTGCATGATGCATTGTTTCAACTAACATGAGTCAAGCGAATGGAAGTTGTGCACAAGATTGTTGCTTGTCTTTGGATGTGCAGGTGACTTGAAGAACGTTAGCAATCGATAGCAAGGGACTAGGACTAGGTAGAGATCTGAGGTCCGTGTGGTCGTATAAGCCCAATTTTTCTTTTTCTTGGCTCAAATTTGGGTTTTCATGGTCTAGATAGTTTTAGCCTGAATCCATACATAGGTTAGCTTGCTATGACATGTAGGAGTAGATTTAGATCATCCTCTTGATTAGAAACTACTCGAGCAAAAATTAATTTGGATTTTATGGTTTTGCGTGTTCTTAAGATCTAGATTTGATGTTTTTCAATTTAATGAACCTAAGCCTAAGAACCTTGTGATTCTTGCTTAGTTTACATTCCTAATACCTTGAATAAGTCTCATGCAAAATTTGGGGATGTTTTGATGAGATTTGAGGAAGTTCTTGAGGTTTGAGTTTTGACATGAGATGTTTTTAAGTCTAAGAAAAGGGACCCATCAGATTGGCCCATCCATGGCAATCTGACCGGCTTTATACTGAATGTTCTAGATTTTGTTGGTTTAGGCATCTAGCTTTGTTTTTGAAGCATAGTTAGTGTAATCTAAACTTGATAACTCTCATAGTCACTTGAGTGCAGATTTTGAATACTGTTGGAGGAAATGTTTTGAGAATCATTCAACCCCATTTCATTGTTGCCTTCTCTGTCCTACACCACACCCTCTCCCACATTGCATCACCTTTGCTTTTCCACACCGCATACTGCACCATGCTTCCTTTTTAATCTCTAGTCACTATCGCCAATGACACCGCCATAAACAAATCTCCTTGTACCGGCCTACCATTGATGACTCTCATGCCACTTTGTGTTTCAACTCCTAACGAACTCCGATAGGATAGCCAATCAATGCCATAGACCACCATCGCCCCACCGTCGCAAACATGCATCATCATCGGTGATGGCCACCATGGACAGAGCTTTCACAGAGCACAATGTGGCCCACAGTTTGCTCCTCTAGAATCCCTTAGGCTCGATGTTGCTCATGACATGCTCTATTCCGAGGATTGGCCATTGTAGGAGTACCACCCCATTGCCGTCGCATGCCATCGCTTGTCATCGTAGCTTGTATCCACCCACGTCATTGCTGCCTCAGGTTGTCGTAGCTGTTGCATCCCATTTTGCTAGTTGCCAACCACCGCCATTGCTCTTGCTGGTGCCATTGAGCTTGGCCGTGGCACCTATGGCAGCTATATTTAAACGAAGAAGAAGGTATATTGGAACATGTGGGATAGGAGCAAAACTATCCTTTCACATAGGTCAAAAGTTGCAAAATGATTTAAAACGAGGAAAAGAGTGGAAATGGTATTGTGTGGAGCCAAATGTCTTTGGAGTGGTATTCTCTAAAAAATATCTTTGGAGTTGTATTCTAGTGGTTGCCAACATTTGGAGTGATATAGTATGAAGTCTCCTATTTTTTACATTCATGCAAAAAGGTATGGAATCCTAATCTCGATAAATTCTAGTGTGTTAAATTTGCACAAATTATTTTCTAGCAGCAAGAAAATAAAAACAAACAAACTATGTCTAAAACAACTCAAATTGGAATGAATAAGATGGGGGAAGTGTTTTACCAGTGAATTCGATTGGTCAATCGCCACTTTTCTCTTCCTCTCCTCCTTCGATCTCAGAGATTCCACCAGAGTATAATCCTGCCATCAAAATTTGCATCCCATGAATGACTAAAATCCAACATAACCATAGCTACCAAACCAAATCGAACGAAACCAAAGCTGCGAAGGTAGGTTCTCATGAGCCAAGAGAAGGATGGCAGACTGTCTATGAACTCTGGCATCCCAATCAGCCACATGAGCTCCACGATGATGCATCATTGATCATCGACACAATGCTCCCACTCCCTTACCTCCCGCCACAGCATCGTCATGTGGTCCTGAAGGACCTTCTCTAGCACCTTCTCCAGCTCTTCCACTAGCAACACCTCCTTCGCTTCCACCTTGCTCATGGCCTTCATGTATGACTTCAACGATGGCAGCGACGCACTCGACACTGGTAGCCTCGCCCTCACCTTCATCTCGGCCTTGGGCACCTTCTAGGCAAGAGTAGTGGCGGCAACCACTGAGGAAGCCACATTTGTGTCCCACGGTTGTAGTGGCTACCAGACAGCTACCATGAGGCCTCCATATCTTGCTTCCATTTGGAGGAGTGTTGGATCGAAATGGCGATAGAGGGGGGTGAATGTCGACTTTTAAAAATAAAAGTACCACTTAGAAGTTCTTCTTTGAAAGCTATGTGAAGCTATGAAGAAGTCAAGCTTTCTGTAACCTCAAACCAACAGAGAAGGAAAACAAGCCAGAAGGATTGGAACAAGGCATGCAACAGTAAAACCCTCAAAGATAACAACTAGGGTTTCCTCTCCAATAGCTATACTAGCTATGAAAAAGAATGGGAGGAAGAGGAAAGTCACACTGGACACTGTGACAAAAGGATCAAGAAGCACTGGCAGCAAGGGAGGCACTCAGGCCAGGCCGGTCAGACCGCTCTTAAGCTGTCGGTCTGACCGCCTCTGTGTGGCCGGTCTGACCGCTTCGGCAACTCCGGTCTGACCGCCATACAGGGGGCGGTCTGACCGCCAAGGAGGGGCCGGGTCTGACCGGTTGCCCTGATAGAACCCAGAAAACCAGAGCTCGAAAACTGAAAAACCTGAATTTCTGAAACTTCAAGATTTTAACACGATTTATAAATTGAGGCTGAAACCCTCTGGACCAAAGAGCAAGAACCTATTCTAAATAACATACAGGCTTCAAACAACAAGGGAAACCAATAGGAGACACAAGAATTCAAGATTTTGATAGAACCTGTAATTTCAACAGAGAAAGAGTCAAAATCCAAAATACTCCATGATCTCCCAATCTTTGCTCATGATCTTTTGCAAATAAATTAGCAATGATCTCATGGCTTTCCAAACTAAGCCTCATGCCAACTTGAGAAGGAAACAAAGAGATTCTAGAAACCCCTGATCCAAAACCCTAGAAAAAGGTATGAACAGAGGAACCTAAAAATGGGAAACTTTGATTCATTCGATTTGCTCTCGGTAAGAACTGATCAAATGATCTTGGGGCCTATTTCCATCACAGAGCAACCCATTTTGGACCTTCTCAGCAAGTAATCACTCAAATCACAAAAAGTGAGAAATCAAACAAAAAGATGAACGAAGCACAGAACCAATAGAGGAGCTCAAGAACTCAATCAAACTCAAACAAAGTCATCTCAAATTGATATTGAGGAAGAGAGATGAATGATTACATAGAGTATCAACTCAATCCATCCCTACAACCCCATACATGATTGGATTGAGAGCACAAGCTACATGTCTCTTCTCAAGAACACATGAGCGCACACACTCAAAGAAGCATCGAAGGAGACAAAGCACACAGACTTCCGCCTCTCCTCAACCACTCTCAACCACTAAAGCCTGAAAGCAATACAAAGCAAAACCAACCCCCTAAAGACTTGAAGACCATGCAGGAGACACCCCTCCTTTTATAGCCTCCCACTAATGGGTTTGATTTTCTCTTTATCCACTAAGCCTCTACCAACCCTAGTGCTTTATCCATAATCTGCCTCCTTTAGTGCAGCTTTGCGTATTCACCAAAACGCCCCTCCTGCACCTTCCAGGAAGCTTCCTCATTCCTTGCCTCGCAAGCCTCACAGCTACCTCGAGCCATCGCTGTCTTCGGCACACCTCGACCGTTCTGACCTCGGCACCACCTGCGCCTAGTCCGGTCCTCCGTGCCTCACCACGACTCCACCTCGACATCCTGCAGCCATCACAGATAAGAAACACATCAAATAGCACCGCTCGACACATGTAAACCTTATTAGCATCAATAAATCGATTTCAATCATAAAATGACCCAATCGACCAATCGGGAAGAAAAATATGCAATAAGTACGTCTAACCATCCCGACTGAGCCAAATGCCGGCATGGCACGAAACGAACCAATCAAACTCAATCTTTCCAAAAACCTCATCAATTACTCATCACAAACATGGGGTCATAACCACATGGTCTCTCAAGGAGTCAAAGGTCTCTCAAGGCATAAACCTTCTCTCCATTGCCTTCTACTTTTCCCTCCATGCCTTTGTGTCACTGATATTGTACTTGTACCTCTGTTCAATGGCTAGCATGATGTGTTGGGCTTCCATATCCTTCTTCTCCACAATCTCCCCATACATAATGTTTAGAATGAAAGAAATAAGATTGTGGTGCATTCGCAGTACGTTGCTCAAAATACACAAGTGGGCCTCCACATAGACATGACCTTGTGCATTTCATACTTTGGCTGGTAGGTGTGAACACACCATGAACAACCAGCTTTCTCACACTTCATGGTGTGCTACTCATGGTTTGATTTCACAATTCTAAGCGGCCTCTGCATTGACATCGCCCACAATTTGACAACATCTTGCAAAGCTAACTGCATACAAGGTGCTAACACACCATATTCTGCCCATACTCCCACAGGGAATCATGACCATCATTGACATCTTGGCCCCTTGAGTCATGCCTGTTCCAAGCATTAGGCACAGGCACCTCGAGAACAAAATCATCATCTGAACCGCCATCATCATCATTGTTTTTTTCCAATGCTTGTTCTTCGACCATAGCCCTACAGTCTTCATGCTCTAGGTCATCCACTATAAATTCAATGTCCTCTTCGTCTGTCTGTCCGTTAGGATCAACATGGTTGCCCTCTGCCTCAATTGAATTTGCACAACCGTATGCCTCAACTGCATCTCCACCACCATCCTCGGCCCCACCATCTGCAACCCTCACCTACACACCTGTACTACTTTGCCTCACTTCACGGCTACTTCGAAGTAAACTCAGATAGGGCTACACCAACAACACCTGTTGATAGCCACAATGCCTGCAACCTTGCAAGCAGCTTTGCCACGACTTCATCCACTTTAGGGGCATCAACTCCCAACAGATCACTTCTGGCGAACGACTCCATAAGCATTTAACAGTCAGTCCATATAGTGTTAAGTCTAGCGAGAAGCTCATTGTTAGCCACATCAACACGTCCCTAATTTGAATATAATCCGGGTTGGGTGATATAGAGTGGACTGCAGAAAACTGCTCAAATGAACCCTACACGGCCTATCACAAACTTCTCCCTACCGTAAAACACTCTAGAAATTTTTTGGCCTAACATACCTATCACACATTCAAAATATTCAAAGCGCATGGTAATTACACAAGCTACACTAAGCCTAGCAATAATTGAATTAGACTATGCATATAAAAATGCTCTCTATTTTACATACATCTCCTAACACACGACTACAATATACAAGTAAATTAAAAAACTACACATAAAGAATCTAAAACCAGTATCCCTAGGTCTTGCGGATCTAAACCTAAGCATCCTAGGTTTTCTACTGATCAATTTACTAATGAGGGTACCCTAACATTCTTGCGCTATAAAAATACATAAATATCCTACATTGTAACACCATATGCAACATTAACCCTAAAATTGCTGATCTATAACTACAAATTGTTAACCTAAAATAGTTAATCTAAAACCACAAACCCTAGTTCTACCACTAAGATATGTTTATTGTTGCTAACCTAACATGTTTTATTGAAGTGACCAATAAAATTCATCAGCACAACAAACTCACTACAAAAGGATGAGTTCATGGAGAAACTGAGTTGAGGGCAGAGCCTCCTCCTGCTCTTCTCTCCCTTCTTCTGCTCTTCACTTCTCCCCTCTCTTCTTCTCTATCGCCAAGAGCGCCTCCCCGTCTCCCATCTTTTGTTCTTATGCGGCAACGCAGCCTGAACTGAATTGTCCTATATGGGCATCAGTCAGTCGCACCATGGTAGGGTGACTAGGCGACATGGCTCAACGTTGTCACTCGTTGCATGACTGAGTGTCAGCAGTCCTCAATCGCACGATGAGACCACGATTGTGGGCCAGGTGGGCTCAAATCGCTGGTCCACGTCGCGATTGAGCCGAGTCGCAGGTGGACTAGAGATTGTGGGTTATTTTGTAAAAACATGTATAACATGGTTTATTTCTGTAAAAGGATTAAAAATTTATTTTTAAAAATTAGTTGGTGCTATCGATTCGTCAGATTACATGGATGCACCAAGCTATCAACAATCCCATGCTATGAAGATTGGGTATCCTACATCAGGTCTACACTATCAATTTTGGTGGATCCAAAATATAATAGTGTAGATTAATCAGATATAAATATGAGATCGAGCTGTTACATGTGTATAAGGAATACAACTATATTTAAGTATTAGAGTCGTATAATAAGTATAAGTCCATATTTTACAATAAATATATGCATTATAGCATCTAGCCATGCAATTGCATGGGTAATTCGGCTAGCACTTATAGAAAAACCCAATTGCTGCAAATTGATTTGGAGTTGAGTTCTTCTTACGAAATCCAAATGCCAGTAAAAAAAATTGATATTGGAGTTGAACAACTACCGATTCAAACTATAGTAAAAATGGAATTGGAATGCAATTTCTTTATGCCAATTACAATTCTAGGGATCCAAACAGGGTTTTTCTTGTATCTATTGTTCCGGGCATGGAGCTTGCATTGACAGGCTAGACTAACCAATTCAAATCTAGACTAAATCTTTGATACTATGCTCATCAGTAGTAATCATGAACCAGTCATATACTGTGTTCCTGGTGATACTATTAAGTCATAGACCAGATATGCAATTCTTTCTCCATACTTTTTCCCAATTAGATGAGTGATATCGATAATAAGTTCTATATTAAAAATTTGCAACCATCTCATAATATTTACGAACACAAATCTCAAACGAGCCATTTGATTTCATTCACAAGCCATATGCAAAGCAATTGAACGGGACCAAATGGAGCAAAATCAAGAGCTGCTTTCAGTCGCTGTTTCCGTCCGTCGATGCTGTTGTTGGTGTTGCGTCGGATTCCTGATCACAGGAATTTGCTCCAACACCATCCTGTAAAGTTGAAGCAGTACCCTAAAACATGTGCATAGAAACATGAACGACAAATCAGAATGCAGAATATTTCATTCACGCAAAAAAGGTATGAAATCCTAATTTCTCAATAAACTGGAGCGTGTTAAATTCACACAAAAAAATTTCTAGCAGCAAGAAGTCAATGTAAAAAAATTATGTCTAATTGGAATCAATAAGATGAGGGAAGTGTTTACCAGTGAATCCGATTGCCCAATCGCCTCCTTTCTCTTCCTCTCCTCCTTCGATCTCAGCGATTCCACCGGAGTATAAACCTGCCATCAAAATTTGCATCCCGTGAACCACCAAAATCCAACACAACCACAGCTACCGAACGGAATCGAACGAAACCGAAGCCGCGGAGGTAGGTTCTTGCGAGCCAAGAGCAGGACGGCGGACTGTGACTGACCTCCGGCATCCCGATCAGCCGCATGATCTCCGCGACGAGGCGCCGCTGATCGAGGGCGCGCCACTCCCACTCCCTCGCCTCCCGCTGCAGCGTCGCCGCGCGGTCCTCAAGGACCCTCTCCGTCACCTCCCTCGCAGCCCGCAGCCGGCCCCGCCTCTCCCGCGCCTTCTCCAGCTCCTCCGCCAGCGACACCTCCTTCATCTCCACCCTGCTGTCGGCCTTCACGTTCGACTTCACCGACGGCGGCAACGCACTCGACGCCGGCAGCCTCGCCCTCACCTTCATCTCGGCCTTGGGCGCCTTCCCGGCGAGAGCGGCGGCGGCAGGCACCGGGGATGCCACATTGGTGTCCCGCGGCTGCAGCGGCCGACGGACAGCGACCGCGAGGCCCCCGCCTGTCGCTTCCATTTGGAGGAGTCAAAGGTCTCCCAGGGCGTGACGTGAATGCTTGATTAGCTAGTGGGAAGGATGCGTGGGTTATGGGTTTTTAGAGTGGTTTTGGGGGTTCGGGGATTCGAATTTGAACTCGGCATGGAGGGGGTAAAGTAACGGCTAGTAAATGTGAGCGCTCTGCGAGTGGACGGTTTTGCCCATGGGGAACGTGGGTGCGAGGCCAACATGTCAAGGGGTATTTTCGAGATACGGGGCTTGGTTTGGGGGCTTTCGGCGCTGCGGGTGGATGGGTAGTGATGCTCTTTCGCTGGGATTTCGGGGGAGCTGACGATCTGGCTTGGGTCTTTTTTGGGTGTCACCTGGCGGGTTCGGTGGCTTTGGAGGGGACCGAATTGAAAACTCAGACCAGGAAAGTGACGCTAAGTAGCCGACCTAGTTGCCTGGGAGATTCGTTCGTTCGAACCTGTTGCTGTGTGTGGTCCTAGGGGATTTTTGTACAGAGTAAATTCTTTTTTTAAAAAAACATCGTGTACTTTTACAAAAATAACATGAAACTGCATATCTGAAATAATCACGTAGTTACGTGCAAATTAACAAAAAGTTCCAAAATAAAACCCTTATCCTTTCCTCTATTCATCTCCCCTGTCCTCCTACCAACGTGGGTTGCGGGTGCATCACCCTGTCAAACACTTTTACCTCTATATGCCCCCTGGGCAATGGCCACCCTTGTCGGTAGTAGCGAATCCAGGATGAAAATAGAGGAGCTCTACCATTGAGGCTATAGCACAATATAATCATACCGAAGCTACATCTACTGGTCTTTTGCCAGTAGATGTAGTACCTTGCTATGTTCTCCGTCCATAAATATATGAGTACCCATCTATAGATAAGAAATATCAAATTTAATGATATAATATTAAATTATGAATATTAATAAACATTAAAAATAAAATGAAAACAATATTAAATTGCATAAGTACAACAATCATAAAATCACAGGTGACAGATCACAGATTCTCACTGCCTCATCTCGTCACACGCACGGCCTCACCTTTCACATTTCACTGCCTCACTAGCTCACCTCGTCCTCTTCGATGCGATGTGTCGAACATCCAATGCCGCCGCGCGCTGCCTGCCAGGCGCCAACCCCTGCTTGGCCTCGCCTGCACCAGGCCGCCACCGAGTGGCCGACTACCTCTAGCCTCCCCCTCCGCTCCGCGTTAGGCCGCCCTTCGTGCCAGGTTGCTGATCGCCTCCAGCCTCCCCATCCGTACTGAGTCACCGACCGCCTCCCCCTTCACCGTGCCAGACCGCCACCGAGTGGCCGACTACCTCTGGCCTCCCCCTTCGCGCCGAGTCACTGACCACCTCCCCCTCCCCCTCCCCCTCCGCCGCACCGGGTTGCCAACTCGACAGTGACGGTGAGTCTCTCTCTGAGTCAACCTCTCTGTGTCCCGTGACTCTATCTTTCCCACTCCCAGAGACCTTATCTACTATTCATCTTCCTCGTGTTCTCTAATATATGAAACTAGTTTGGATCTCTTATTGCATTAGGGATTTTGGGCCAGGATTTGCCCCTAATTCACTCGATGAGGCCAAAATCAAGCAAAACCAGGTTTTTTATGAACTTGCTATCAAAGTGGCTAGATGGGTGGAGATTGATTTTCATAGGTTATCCCCATCTCTAAAACACCCTTGGCATAACAACATTAAGAAGAGGGAAGAGAAGAGATCAAAACCAACTAAATCAAGAGCAAATCAATTAAAATATGAAAGATCCATGGAGATGAATAAAGATTGATGTATTGCTACTTGAGGAGGAAGGTTTTACAATCACTCCACCCTGGAGGACAAAGAGCACAATAAGCACTCAACTCTCAAACCCTGACTCTAAACAAGATAGCACAAGAGAGATAGGTTGGATGGTTAACCACAAGTCTCCATTCCATCCCCTTAAATAGATGAACTAGCCAACCATATCTAACCCTTAGTGGATATTATCCACTTAGCATAATAGAAAAAACCCAATAACCCCACACACACGGGTTTTACTCTCACATGCTCACTTATCCACGTTTTTCAAAGAACATAAACCCGAATCCACTAAGTCGTTAGCCTTGATCCATCTTAAGCAAACCAGCTTCTCCTTGACCTAAACTGCCCTCTCAAGCGTCACTCAAGCACCGCGGTTTTGATCCAAGTTAGTTTATGGTATTTTGGCTAAACTAAAAAAATATCCTTTCTTGACCCGAGCTTCATCTTCCATTGCAAGCCGACCACCAAGTCATAAGAGCTCCAGCTGACCACCAAGTCATAAAAGTATATGCCAACCACCAAGTCGTAAAAGTCTCTACCGACCACCAAGTCGTAAGAGCTCCTGCCAACCACCAAGTCATAAGAACTCATGCTGACCACCAAGTCATAAAAGCATCTACCAACCACCAAGTCGTAAAAGTCTTTGCCGACCACCAAGTCATAAGAGCTCCTGCCAACCACCAAGTCATAAGAACTCCTGCCGACCACCAAGTCGTAAAAGCATCTACCGACCACCAAGTCGTAAAAGTCTCTGCCGACCACCAAGTCGTAAGAGCTTTAGACCTCATAGATAGAGAGCCAACTTCTGCACAAACCTTAAAAACCAATCTCAACCTCTACACAAACTCTAATCCAAAGGTCAATTACTCATCACAGCCATAGGGTGATCTCCACATGGCCTCATAGAAGAGCATTATAAACATCCTTGAGGGTGAGAGTGTCTTGACTATAAAGAATTGTGTCTTTGAACATAGAGAATGAATCGAGTAGTGAGCAGAGTATAATAAGACCTAAATCTTCATCATTGTATTTGACCTCTATTGCTTCAAGATTAGCGATAATATCTTTAAAGATGGTCTATGATCAAATTTAAGCTCAAAAGAAATCTTGCCTATGGCCAATCTCAAGAAAACTCTATTAGACACATAGCAAGCGGTAGAGATCGCCTCAGCCAAAAACCTCCTTAGGGTGTTGTGCTCATCTAGTATGATCCTAGCCATCTCCATAATGGTTCTATTCTTCCCCTCAACAACCCCATTTTGCTTGGGAACTCTAGGTGATAGAACTAATGCTCTAATCCTCTCTTAGTGCAAAAAGTGACAAATGATGAGTTCTTGAATTCTGTACCATTGTCACTTTTAATAGCTCTCATGGATCCTAAGAGGTCAATTGTTAGTCCAAGGACCAACTTTCTAAAGCAGCCAAAAGGCTCATCCTTAGAAACCAGAAAATACATCCAAGAATACCTAGAGTAGTCATCTACAATGACATGCACATACCACTTTTCTCCTGCAGGCTGGACTCTAGAAGGACCAATTGTATCAAAGTGAAGCTATCCAGATCCATCTGTCATAACTAAAGTAAGAGATGGATGAGAAATAGAAACCATCTTACCATGTCTACAGGGTGTGCACACTAGGTCTCTAGCACTCTTAAACCTAGGCAGCCCTTTAATCAAGTACATGCTACTAACTCTAGTCAAGTAGTCAAAGCTTATGTGTCCAAGCCTACGATACCACAATACTAAGTCATGAGAGTTAGAAGCCACATGACATCTAGATCTAGAGGTAGAAGAGATACTGAAATCAGCACTAAAAATCCTCTCAAACCTAAAGATCCCAAAGACATACTCACCCGAACAGTCTAGAACTCTACACTCACCACTCTTGAACTCACTTCTAGACCCTCATCAAGTAGCTGGGAGACAGATAGCAGATTATACCTTAGCTTACTTACCAAAGCGAAGTCCTTAAGCATGAAGTTGTTGTTGACGCGCACTATACCTTTGGCTATTATGGTCCCAGTAGAAGCATCCCCAATGTGATCAACTCATTGCTGGATGCATGTGTGGGAAGGATAACCATCTAGCATCTTCAGTCATGTTTTGAGAACACCCAGAGTCAACAACCTACATGACATAAGCAGAAAATATTTGTGGCTCAGTACTGGGGTCAGTGATAAAAGACTTTGGAATCCAGTATTAAGCCACATGACGTCTAGGAACAGCAGAAGAAGCAGAAATAAAATGGTTAGAAAACTAATCAAGAACATGCACACAAGAACCACATAGCCTTCTCTTAATCAACATACCAAAAGGCTGGTACTCCCCCTGACTAATCGGTACCTGTGGTCTACCCTCACAATATCCTAACTCAAAACACTGCCTAGAGCCATGTAACAGCCCAGCTGTTTATTTCCAAATTTCAGTAAAAGAAATTAATTAAAATTAAAATTAATTTAATTTAATTTAAAATAAAAATAAGTGTTCTTTGGTTCCTTAAATTTTAGAGATTTTATTCGCCTATTTTTAGCTTTGCAAAAGGGCTTTTATGAAAATTAACTTAACTAAAAACATAAAAGTATGATTAAACAAAAATATATTTGAAATTTTTTGTAAAAACACTATTTCAAATTAAGTATTTAAAGCATTTTGCTTTTATTTGGATTTTCTGTGATTTTCTGGGAATTATTTGGAGTTATCTGGATTTTTATTTCAAGGCCAAGAGCCAGAAAATATATTTTATTAAAGGCAAAAAGAATTTATTTAGCCTTTCCCAAGCTTTCCTAAATCTATAGTAATTTCTGAGCATTTTCTAAAATTTTAAAATCAATTTCAAAGATAAAAGGGTATTTTGTAAAAAAAATAAAGGTCTAAATTTAAGTTGGAAATATTTTTAGTAAATCTAAAATATTTTATAGAATTTTTGAGAATTTTCTAAAATTAAAATCAATTTAAAAGTCAAAAAGGTATTTTATAAAATTTTAAGAGGCCAAATTTGAATTTAAAATATTTTTCCTAAGTCTAAAATAGCTCCAGGAATTTTCTATGAATTTTCTGGAATTTTAGATATTATTTACTATTTTCTAAGTATTTATAAAATTATGTGGTATTTTCTGAAAATTTAATCCGAATTTAAATCCAGATTTAATCTCAGGCCGACACGTGTCCGGTCCAGATTGAATCCATCTCTCTCCTTGATTTAATCCGAACCATCCCTAGCCACTTAAGCTTCGGCGGCCAAGATCTTGCCACGTGTCCTCCATCCGGCCACATACCTCTTCACCTCCCTCTTTCTCTCACCGACACATGGGGCCCACACGTCATCTTTATCTTCCACCTCACCTTCTTCTTCCTCTCTCCCTCTCTCTCCTCCTCCCAACCGCACGCCATTAAAGCCGCATGAACTCATTCTTCCGGCCGTTCCCGCCTCCTGAAACAGCCTCCTCGGGCCTATCTCCTCACTGCCGCCCTGACGCGGATACGCACATGCTTAGCACTTTTCAGTTAAATACATTATTTCACTAGAAAGAAGTATTGAGCCGCACTAAATATTGTCAGGTGAATTTGTTTCTTAATGAATTTCCTTCTATTCGTGGGAACGATATACTACCTTATGTCAAATTCTTGTTTATTATTAGGTTTAAATATTATGATGATTCCGGGGCCAAAGTAATAGAGAAGCACAAAGAGGGTAATCATATTTGGTACCAAGAACATAAAGCTCAAAGTCCATGGGGATGGAACATGCAGCTAATCAAGGAGGAAAGAAGCGCATGCAGTGGGAGAGCAAAAAAGGGAGGAGCCCAAGAACATAAACTACAAGTTTTGGATAAGATTTTCAAGCCAAATTCGGACTTCCCACGTGCTCAACCCAATTCAAACTCGGATTCAACTCAAAATTCAATTCGGATTCGGTTCGGGACAGCCTGACAGGCAGTTACTAAAAAGGCCATAACTTTCACAAACGGAGTCTGATTCAGGTGTTCTTATACTCGTTGGAAAGATAATTTCAAGGGCTATGCAATGGATCTAGTCCCACCATCAAATTCATCACGGATAAATATTTATGACCAAAACAATATGAGGGATGGAAAATATAGTTTCCTTTTTGTGAGAGTTCGTATCTAAAACCATATAGGGTTGAGTTGTACTTGGTTTGGGGACCATATGGATGTCGCAAGGGGCTATATAAGCCTTGTATTGGTAGCCTTTAGGGTTTTGACCACGTTTGAGAAAAATCAATCTACTAAAGTTTTCGAGTTTAGCATTGCTGCCAAAATTCCTTATGGAATTAGGAGTATCTTCTTCAATCAAGATCGTTCAACCTTTCCGCTGGGAATTGGGTGCACGATAGATTTTCGCTTGGTGGTCGGCGAAATCAACACGAGTGTGTTTTGGCGGATTAAAGAGTGTTCGTCCCTTGCACTGGCATTGGAGGATTATTACGATTCATCAAGGCTCCCGTGAGTATCCATCCTACGTCGAGAAGATCGGGCGACCCCGTATCATCTTGGTATCAGAGCGCGGTCTACTCGGTAGGATCTTATCCCTTTAAATTTCAGTTTATTACTTTCTGTCCTATAGTCCATAAACCGAAAACACAAAAAAAATCCAAACCCTAGTTTCGCATCTGTTATTTTTGTGAGTTTTATTAAGTTTTGATCCATTAGAAATTTTGTTTACGTGCTGATCTTTGTGTTCCTTTGCGTAACTTGATCTTGTGTCCCCATAAAACAAAAAAAAGTAGATTCAATTTACTCTTGAAGTTGAGTCCGTGTCCATAACTCCTTCCAGATCAATCTGAGTACAACCCTAGAATCCAAGTCGGTTTTGGCTAGCTGTCCACTTCCGAATCCGTGTGGAAGTTGCCATCGAAATCAACTCTAGGGAGGTGTTAGTGTTCACGTTGGCTTTTTTGAACACCATACGGCTGAACACCATACGTACGAGCTTCACTTATATCCTTTGAATACTTGAGACTAGTCATTGATATTGCATTGAGGGTTGCTACTGAATAGTCCTAGCTGAACATTGGGCTTGTGCATCACTCATCCCGGCCAATCAAATTTTTTTTTCAAAGTTTGTGACCCATATACCTCAATAGACTCAGAACAGCGAGTTGAACATATTTGAGTGATTGGCAAGGTAGCAACAAAAAGAGGTGAGCAAGACAAAAAGAGAAAAAAAGAAGAGAGAGAGAAGGCTGATTGGGTGAGTAGTTCTAGTTCATATTTTCAGTTTGAGTAACTAAAATTCTTGAGCAATCCTGTGCCCTCTTTTCTTGTTATTGCAATTGGCTAGCGTCTCTCCTAGTACTTGATGCAAACAAGCCAATTTTCCTGATTGTTTCCATCTAGCTCATTCCTTTGTTGCATTGAGTCACATTGATCTTTGTGTGTGCGTTCATACACTTCACTTATATCTATTGGATCAGCACATAGGCAATATTTTCTAGCTTGAATTATTACTTAATTTTACAACATCGTGAAATTCAGATCGTGTAGGATAAAAACTTCCTAACCAAGCTCCACAAAATATCCTTTGCCGTGCAATTGTGAGTCACTTTTAAATCCGCTTGATCATCACTTATTATTGAAACCACCTCCAAGTGTAAGTTTCTTTTGACCTCAATTCACTTCGGAAAGGTAAGAACTTTACTTGGGAGAGAAAAAGTGAGATTGAGTGACTCCACATATTACCCATATATTGTGGCTTTTGTGTCTTCTTTGTGCTACTAACCATGTCAGGTGGAGACGACAACATGGGAGATAAGCATGGTTTGAATGACTCGCTTTCAACATCAGGCATCAAAAAGTACATTGCAACAAGAGATCCAATCAGGCACCACTGTTAAGCATGTACAACTTAAGGCGGATATGCAGGATTTCCGTATTGAGCTCAATCAACAAATGAAGGTGTTACAAAAAAACATCGTGAATGATATTGTGCAAGCACTTCGTCCCCAACAAGAAGAAGATAGCTTTGTTCCTTTCTATGACAGTGATGATCCAGAGGAGTATCTTGAGTGGGAATGGCGAATGGAGAAAGTGTTTAGATTTCAAAAACTTTCCAAAGACCAAGAGGTGATGCGTGCCACGAGAGAGTTTGAAGACTATGCTTATAGTTGGTGGCAACAACTAATTGGAAAAAACTTCATTAAATCTTGGTCAGATTTGAAGGCGCTCATGAGAAGCGAGTTTGTGCCATCCTATTATGTGCAGGAATTGCTTCACCATCTTGAGAATATCACACAAGGGAGTAATACTGTCCAAGATTACTATTTTGAACTACAAGATGCGATGCGTCGTGCTGGTGTCACTAGTCCATCAAGGGAGAAGGCATACTTCAGGGGTGGCTTAAATTCTAAGATCGCCTGTCGGGACCCGGAGCAACAACTCTAGACCCCTCTGTGTAAATCGCACTATCCCAGGAAAAGCTAGTGCACACAGTAATAACAAAGACAAATATCATGCGTAATGACAACTTTATTTAATTAGTATGAGCTTGATGGCGAAAGTTTACAATAATAGCAAAAGAAGACAGCGGAAGAAATACATAAAGCAGCAGCCCATCCAGCCTTCCCACAAGGCGAATGACTGTAAGACATGGCCTAGTCGCAATCCTCACCGAAGTCGTCGAAAGCTTCCTCTGGAAAGAGTTAGATTGAGCAACATGAGTACAAAAAGTACTTCACAAGTTACACCAGGAGATATAACAGATTTGATGCATGCATATGGAATATCAAAGGAAGGCATAATATGGTTAATTTGCATAAAAGACGACATTGGAGTAAATATCATAAGTAAGTGCAAAAGCTGAATTTGATACATTAAGTAAAACAATGTTGTAAACAAAATAGATACCGTTAGTGCAGGTCCATCCCCCACACTAACCTAACCACGGGCATCCCACCCGAACCATCTTTCCAAAAGATATCATACGGATTCCATCCATCCATACACTTTTAAAATCCCTCATGGATTCCATCCATCCATAAGGTTTTCGCAAACCATTTTGAAAACCAAAGTCTAATCCGTGCAAAACTTCACTCAGCTTGCCCATGACCGTGGGCACGGCTATCCAGGATAGATTATACGCTCTGCAGAGGTTGTACAGCTTTACCCACAAGACATGATCATCCCGGTTTGCCACGCGAGTTACACACTTCCTTAGGTGTGCGGCGAGGAGATCATGACAAGGCCTTTACAATGATCTGTTGTCAACATAATCACGCCGCCACTAAGGTTTCACCACAACATGAATCCACATGTTGGAGCCCCCTCTTGTGCTGTGTGAGACTTCTCACGGCCTACGCCGCGCTCACATTCAGCCTATAGCGAGATCATGTTGGAACATCACAAATTATTCGGCCAGGTCTGTCCCATACCAGACTTGTGGTAGTACGAAATGGCTTTGCAATAGTAGTTCACAGACCGGTCCTTAACTGACTTTGGTCTAACCACAAACCCCTTGTGCCTGGCAATCAACATCAAGTCACCAAACTACGATGCATGCCAGCAAGCACCCACCACCATACCATTGCCTAAGTCTAAACCAGTTTCATATTTTATTTTGAAATAATTTCATAAACATTCTTGACTCACCAAAGTCGAGAATCCAGTTTTAAAGTCTATCATTTTATGTGAAAGATCATCCCAAACCATAATCAGTATAAGCATGGCTAAGCATTTCTACAAAATTCCTAGTTAGTGCTAATGTACTAACTAGATTTTATCTAGGGTTGATAAGGTATAATGGTAAGCAATATCAAATTTGGCTGTCCAAAGAATTTGGGTGTAACTAGAGTTCAAAACTGAATTTAAACTAACTTGAATAAAATTACGCATGCAATAATAATTTAAAAACAATATAATTAATTTAAAATATTAAGTTCAACATGATCAAAGGTGTAACTTGCCTTGCTCGAAGACTTGGTGTGAATCGTCGGCGTCGTTCTCTCCGAATTCGTCGAAATCTACGCGCGAAGAACCAAACAAATAAATTCAAATAAAATCAAAATAAAATCCAAAAATTATAAAATATATACTGGGAGATAGATTATGATTTTAGAAGAATTTAGAAATCTGAATCACTAGATTCGGAGTTCGGACGACAGAGAACGAGCAATTGGAAGTTTGAATGGATTGGAAATTCCAGAAAATGCAAAACGAGGGAATATTCTCTGGAATCTTATTTTTGGCTGATTTTTGGGGTATATTGGAGTGTATGACGAGTGGGGCCCGGTTGTCATTGGGTGCAGAATTTTATTTTAATGTTTTATGACGAGTGGGTCCCACTTGTCATGGACTAGAGGAGAACAAAAATTTTGGCAAAGCCCAAACCGAAATTGCCTTGCCCAGGACTTGAACTCACAAACTCATGCATGCATGCACTAACATGCCTCCACTAGCCAAGTGGCAACTTGTTGTTTCTTGACAAAAGAACAACAACAATATCAAATAAACAGAGAGGAGCAATATTAGAGAAGGGAACAAAGGGAGGCACACGGGGGCGCGCACGGGAGGCGGCTCACCGGCGGCGGGGCGGCGAGTGGCGGCGGGGTAGCCGGGGCGGCGGCGCTACTCACTGGCGGCGGCGGGGATGCCCGGGGCGGCCGGCGGCGGCGGGAGGCGGTGGCGGCGGCGGTTGAGATGGGGGCAGCCAGAGGGAGGTGGCCGGGCGGCGGCGGAGGTGGCCGGTGGGAGGTGGCGCACGGCGGCGGGAGAGGTGGGAGGCGGGAGCCGGCCGAAAGGAGAGGGGGAGGGGAGAATGGTGGTGGGGAGGCCCTTTTATAGAAAGAGAAGGGAGAGGAAGGGATTTCGGTTTTGAGAGGATTAAAGGATGGGAAACGGCCGGGAGATTGATGAGGGTGATTAGAGCGTCCGTTTCCATGCTTTAATCGGGAGTTAAGAGGGCGAAACGGCGGAGTTTCGAAGCTTTTAATTGTCATCCATGGTGGAGGAGAGAGAGGGTTAGGGGAGGAAGAAGGAGAGGTGAAAGAAACATATGACATGTGGGGTCTATATGTCATAGGGAGAGAGAGGAAGTGAAGGGGTACAGGCCGTTGGATTTGCGACACGTGGCAAGTGGATGTTTCATGGCTCTTGGATGGTTATGAAGGGGTAAGTGACTTTGTATGGCTAAGATTAAATCGTGGAGAGAGAGTAATTCAATCTGAGAGCGACACGTGGCGGGCTTGGATTAATTTGATTTTTATTTTCGGAATACAATTTCAGAAAATACTAGAAGCTTTATAAATACTTAGAAAATAATATTTAATGTCTAAAAATTCCAGAAATATTATAGAATATTCTTGGAGCTCTTTTAGACTTAGGAAGAAATCTTTTTAATTTCAGATTTGCATTTGATAATTTTATAAAATACCTTTTAACCTTTAAAATTGATTTGTAATTCCAGAAAATTCTCAAAAATTAATTACAATTTTAGGGAAGACTAGGAAAAATAAAATAAACTCTTTTTGGATTTAATAAAATATTTTAAACTCATTTTCTTGCTTTAGGCTTTGAAATAAAATCCAGATAAATCCAAATAAACTCCAGAAAATCAACAAAATGCAAATAAAATTTTTGGGATGTTACAAACTACCCCCCTTAAACAGAATCTCGTCCCCAAGATTCGCACGGGTTAGCAAAGAAATAGGTTTGGATCTTACTCTGTGTGGCTTGAGCGGAGATCTGGTTCAAGCGTCCCTTTGCAAACTTCTGTGACCTTCTGTTCGCGGTCTGAAGGTTGTTGGCTTAGTACAATTTCAGGCTACCAAAAGCCGAGGACGGCTTTTCTTAAAGAAGGGGAGGATGATGCGGATACGCACATACTTAGCACTTTTCAGTTAAATACATTATTTCACTGGAAAGAAGTATTGAGCCGCACTAAATTTCGTCAGGTGAATTTGTTTCTTAATGAATTTCCTTCTATTCGTGGGAACGATATACTACCTTATGCCAAATTCTTGTTTATTATTAGGTTTAAATATTATGATGATTCCGGAGCCAAAGCAATGGAGAAGCACAAGGAGGGTAATCATATTTGGTACGAAGAACATAAAGCTCAAAGTCCATGGGGATGGAAACGAGAAAGCCAAGTAGCTCATGCAGCTAATCAAGGAGGAAAGAAGCCCATGCAGTGGGAGAGCAAAAAGGAAGGAGCCCAAGAATATAAAGTACAAGTTTTGGATAAGATTTTCAAGCCAAATTCGGACTTCCCATATGCTCAACCCAATTCAAACTCGGATTCAACTCAGAATTCAATTCGGATTCGGTTCGGGACAGCCTGACAGGCAGTTACTAAAAAGGCCGTAACTTTCACAAATGGAGTCCGATTCAGGTGTTCTTGTACTCGTTGGAAAGATAATTTCAAGGGATATGCAATGGATCTGATCCCACATTCAAATTCATCACGGATAAAGAGTTATGACCAAAACAATATGACAGATGGAAAATATAGTTTCCTTTTTGTGAGAGTTCGTATCTAAAAGCATATAGGGTTGAGTTGTACTTGGTTTGGGGACCATATGGACGTCCCAAGGGGCTATATAAGCCTTGTATTGGCAGCCTTTAGGGCTCAGACCACGTTTGAGAAAAATCAATATACTAAAGTTTTCGAGTTTAGCATTGCTGCCAAAATTCCTTATAGAATTAGGAGTATCTTCTTCAATCAAGATCGTTCAGCCTTTCCGCTGGGAATTGGATGCACGATAGATCTTCACTTGGTGGTCGGCGAAATCAACACGAGTGTGTTTTGGCGGATTAAAGGGTGTTCGACCCTTGCACTGGCATTGGAGAATCATTACTATTCATCAAGACTCCCGTCAGTATCCATCCTACGTCAAGAAGATCGGGCGACCCCGTATCACGCCCCCATCGCCCACCCGTTTCCCTCCCCTAGGCGCCGTTTCGGGCTTCTCCCGTGCCGCGCCGGCATTAAAGCCGCCTGTGCCGGTCGCCTCGTCCCCCCTATAAAACCCCCGCCCGAGAGCTCCTTCGGCATCCCCTCTCCTCGCCGCCCCTTCTCCACCCTTCGGCCAGCGCCCCACCCACCGGAGCCACCGCCCCTCAAGTCGCCACCGCCCCACTCTCTTTCCTCTGCTGCCGCCACACTCTGGCTACCCCGAGCCCAACACCGGTATGACCCGACTCGCCGCCGCCTCCCCTCCTTCCGCCGCCGCCGGGCGCTCGCACTTCGGCGAGCGTGCTATCCTGTGCGCCGCCGCCGTGCCCTCGGCCACGTCAGCCGGCCTCGCCCATGTGGTGGCCGAGTGGCAACCACGTGGCCGGCCACGTCATCCCTCCGCCATGTCAGCATTTCGGTTTAAAATTAAATCCTGCCAAAATCAAAATACCTGTTGATGTCATAAATGTTCTTTTTCAGTGCAAAAATAATTTTTGAAAACCGGCATTTTCCATTTTCCCTCCTTTTAATCTTCCGGAAGCCCTAACTTTCTCATTTTAACTCCAATTTGAGCCGTTCAAATTTCTAAATTCTTATAAAATCCTAAACTACTTTTTCAATTTTTGAATTTTATTTGAATTTTGTTTGTTTGGCTCTTCACGCGTAGAGTACGAGGTTTCCGGAGCGAACGACGTCACCGATTTGCGCCAGGTCTTCGAGCGAGGCAAGTTACACCCTTGACCATGTTGAACCTACTACTTTAAATTATTTTATGTTGATTTTAAATTATTATTGCATGCATAAGTTTATCAAGTGTAGTTTAACTTCAGTTTACATTGTAGTTATACCTGAAATCCTTTGTATAGCCAAGATTGTCATTGAATGCCTTTATACCTTGTCAACCCTAGATAAAACCTAGTTAGTACAATAGCACTAACTAGAAATTTGGTAGAATTGCTTAGCCATGCTTATAATGATATGGATTGGGTTAATCTTTCACATAAAATGATAACTTTTTATCGTGTATCCTTGACTTTGGTGAGTCAAGATTGTTTATGAAAATATTTCCAAACAAAGTATAAAAACTTAGTTTAGACTTAGGCATTGGTATGGTGGTGGGTGCTTGCTGGCATGCATTGTAGTTTGTTGACTCGATGTTGATTGCCAGGCACAAAGGGGTTCGTGGTTAAGCCTAAGTCAAGTTAAGGACCGGTCTGTGAGCTACTGTTGCAAAGCCCTTTCGTACTACCACAAGTCTGGTATGGAACAGACCTGGCCGAATAATTTGTGAAGTTCCAAATTAATCTTGCTATAGGCTGAATGTGGGCGTGGCATAGGCCGTGAGAAGTCTCACATGGCTCAAGAGGGGGCTCCAACATGTGGATTCATGTTGTGGTGAAACCTTAGTGGCGGCGTGATTATGTTGACAACGGATCATTGTAAAGGCCTTGTCCGCACACCTAAGGAAGTGTGTAATCCGGTGGCAAAATGGGATGATCATGTCATATGGGTAAAGCTGTACAACCTCCGCAGAGTGTATAACCTATCCTGGATAGCCGTGCCCACGGTCATGGGCAAGCTGAGTGAAGTTTTTCATGGATTAGACTTTACTTTTGAAAATGGTTTATGAAAACCTTATGGATGGATGGAATTCATGAGAGATTTTGAAAATCGTATGGATGGATGGAATCCATACGAGTTCGTTTTGGAAAAGATGGTCTGGGTGGGATGCCCGTGGTTAGGTTAGTGTAGGGGATGGACCTGCACTAACGTTATTTATTTTGATTACAATGTTGATTTTACCTGCTGTATCAAATTCAGCTTTTGCACTTACTTTATGTTATTTATTCCAATGTTGCCTTTTATGCAAATTAACCATATTATGCCTTCCTTTGATATTCCATATGGATGCATCAATTCTGTTAATTCCTGGTGTAACTTGTGGAGTACTTTTTGTACTCACGTTGCTCTATCTAACTCTTTCAGAGGAAGCCTTTGACGACTTCGATGAGGATTACGACTAGGCCACGTCTTACAATCATTCGCCTTGTGGGAAGGCTGGATGGGCTGCTGCTTTATGTTATGTTCCGCTGTCTTCTGTTTGCTATTATTGTAAACTTTGGCCATGAGACTCATATTAGTTAAATTTGTCATTACGCATGATATTTGTCTTTGTGATATTGTGTGCACTAGCTTTTCCTGGGATAGTGCGATTAACACAGAGGGTTCTGGAGTTGCTGCTCCGGGTCCCGACAAGCCACCAAAGGAGTCAAAGAAGTCATCTATAAACCTAGACCTATGTTTAGAGGAAAAGACAGATTGTATGGCTCTAGAGATACTCATGGGTGAAAGGACTCATCTAATGCACCTCAAAGCATGCACTCTCTTCTTCCTCTCAACCTTGGCTCTACGAAAGCAGAACTCAACTAGGTGACCATCCTTCATGCAGAAGGTGCAATGGTATTTGACCTTTTGAGGGGTCTGACCTGACAAGGAAGAAGCACTTGTCTTGCTAGAGGGTGTTTAAGCAAAACCTGTAGATCTAAAGATTGTCTTAGATGGCTCAGGGGATTCTACCTCAAACTTGCCACTCTCGACAACCATCACAAGTTTAGGTGGGTGGTTCTTGAAATACTTTAGGGAATTAAAACCTAGGCCTCTCTTCTTTACACTCACTTTAGATTGGTCAAAGATCATGTAGATAGTCATTTTTTTTGGTTAGGTTCTCACATGTGACACACTCATTCGACTTTACTGCCCTAGCATACCTCTCTTTATGAACAGCTACCTCAAGCTTTAGAGCCTCTCAAGACACAGGGGGATTCTTAATCCTACCCAACTGCTCTTTATACTTGACCCTAAAGGCTAATGCATTTCATCCAAATCACTCCCAATCTCAGTACAAAATACACAAGAAATAAAATCAATGACTTTCTTAGATGCAGTCATGGCTATGGATTTTTTTAATTTTAGCTTTCTTCTCAAAAATTTTGTTAAGAGCATCTATCTCAATTGTGAGTAGGACAATTTTCACATGCTACAGTCCTAGAATAAATAACTATTTTAGTCATTTCTTTTATTTTGATTTTATTATCCTCACAATGAGAGCAAGTATCATCAGGATTAAACTTATGCAATTCCTTAAGAGCACTATCCAATTTTATCTTAAGCAAAGCACAATTTGAATAAGAAGATAGAATAGCATCTACAAGAATCATATCTAAGGCAATAACATCCAAGCAAATATGATCATGACTTGATTTGAGAGAATCTAGTTTATCTAGAACATTCATGAGTTGATCAAAAACAATGGAATGAACAGATTTCAGAGTTGATAATTTATCATACAAGCACAAGCAAGATTCACAATCATCAGAATTAATTGATTTGAGCCTAACAACCTCTAGGTTTAAGTTGTCAATTATAATGTCCTAATTTTTAATCATTTTAGCTTGCTTCTTCAGTTGTTATTCCGTTGCAAAAAGAGCACATTTTATTGCTTTGGAGGAGGGGCGTACCTCATCAAGGTCGCTGTAAGGCTTGTCAGAGTCGGAGGAGTCGATGTCGTGGCTACCCTTTTCCATAAAGCACATGCTAGTGAAGTCCTAGGCCTTGTTCTTACAGTGGGTGTTATCCACGTTGTCCTTTGTCCCTGAGTCCACATAACTCATGTCAACATTCTTAAGAGCGGCAAGGACCCAGTTGACAAACTTCCAGCAGTTGGGCTTCTTGACCTTCATGTCTTGAGCTTGAGAACACATTCGAATGTCCTTCTTCTCCTTGCCGTTTAGCTTGGGGCAGGCCCGAATGCGGTTTGGCTCACCACACTCAAAGCATGTCACTGGACCATCTGTCCTCTTGTTCCTCACCTTATTGTAGACTCTTGTGAATTTTGTGGGTATGATGGCTAAATCTTCCTTAGGTAGTCTCTCTAATTGCTCATCGCTCAAGGAATACAAGGTAGACAAAGAAAATCTAGAAGAGCCAAAATCCATGAAACCTAAAGAACTACTTTGAGAAGGGTCTATCACAAATGCCATCGACTCTGTCTTGGGAAGACGTAAGATGAAATCAATCTCAAGCATTTTCAAGCTCGAGTAAAGTTTATCCATGGTAAGCTTATTCATAACAGTGCTATCATTGATGGATGTGATTTTTATCCCCCAAACTCTCAGAATCAGAGCACCCAAAATTTGACGTGCATTCTCAAAATCAGAGAAGGTCAGGTGAATAGCATGAAGATCTTCAAGGATCTTATTGAACCTTCCCCACAACTCATCTAAAGATTTATCGGGCTTTTGCTCGATCTTGGAATATTATTTCTTGAGTTGGTTCTATCTCACATCCTTGATCATTGTAGAGCCCTCATGATAGCCAGAGAGGGTCTTGCAAATCTCATAAGCAGACCTCAATGAGCGACTCACTCAAACTTAGATCGACTAAGCTCTTGAATCAAGAAGTCGTGTGTCTTACTGTTTACCTCCACATCAGTAGAGATCACATCATCATTGGCTGGCACCGCATAAAGATTTTTGACATTGAGCCAAATTGCTTGCCCTTGAGCCTTAATGTAGGCATGCATGTGAGACTTCTAATAAGAAAAACCAACTCCATTGAAAACAGGTGGCATGATTGAATCCTTATCTGTTGCTATGGCTCCTAAAACTGGTTAAGATCAATGAGAAGAGCTAATCGGACTCTGATATCACTTGTAGGACCGAGGATGGTAATAGACAGGGGTGAATAGTGCCACAAAATTTTCTCCCAAGTATTCTCCAATCCTTCACTTCAATAGCCACAAAGTGATGAAGATTAGGATGGAAAGCCAAAACAAAAACCAACGAACCAAGAAACTAAACTTTGGAGAAAAGATCAGCAAAATTGATAGCACCGCTATAGTAAATGTGGTATTACTGTTTGCTATAGTAAAAATGGTACTACCACTACAGTACCATGATATTATAGCTGATATAGTAAAATTAGGATGAATAGTGGTTTTAGCACTATTTCACAAACGAAAAATCCATGTAACTTTTGACCCGTAGATCCAATGACTTGAAACTTTGCAGGGATATTCTCTAAGATATCATGAAACTTGGAGGACAAAGAGCACACCAAGCACTCAACTCTGAAACCCTAACCCTTAAATAGGTGGACTAGCCAGCCACATCTATCTCTTAGTGGATATTATCAACTTAGCACATTTGGGGAACCTGATAACCCCACACACGGGTTTTACTCTCACATGTTCAATTATGCATGCTTTTCAAAATGCATAAGCCCAAATCTATTAAGTCATTATTCTTGATCCATCTTGATCAAACTAGCTTCTCTTTGACCTAAACCGCTCTGCCAAGCACCGCTGTTTTGATCCAAGGTAGTTTCTGGTATTTTTGCTAAACTACCAAAATACCTTTTCTTGACCTGGTCTTCATCTTTCATTCCAAGCAATAACCATGATTGCCACGTGTAGGTGCACTACAAGCTTACCACGTGTCGGCAAGTCTCACAATTCGGTTCCACCGGACCATGCCTCACTTGGACCGACCAAGCCACATGGTACAACCCCGCCATTCAAACTCTCCTTCAGCATTTCCTGTCTTTCTCGTGCTATGCTTGATCTCACCTCCTCACCCGACATCCTCGATCGTTTCGGGCCTTGGCTCCTCCATGAGCGTACCCCAATCCTCACCGTTGACCATGGTTGACCCCAAGCAACCTTGCAGATCTAAAGACAAAGAAATCATTTTTGGCCATAAGTTCTTCACAACTTGACCCACGTTAGCCAAAACATACTTCATGCAACATTAATATACTGATCTTGGCCAACCCAATTCAATCCATGACTTAATTTGTCAAAATCCCCAAATTTCTTCCTCGGCCGGCACTACTACCTTCATAGGCCGGTACCACCGCACCTTACACTCCACAATTTGACCTCTCTGGAAAAAAGCTACCGCCAAGTAAAAATCGAAACCGCCACTCAGCGGTATGACAACCACCATGCTACGGTAATACCGCATAGCAGTATTACCGGTAACAAGGTGTGGTACTACCACACAGCGGTACGACCGGCACCAAGCTATGGTCATACCATTTTCTTGAAAATTTAGAAAGCAATCTAGAAAAAATCCAATCTTTGCAAAATCAAATAACCACTCCACAAACTTGCAATGGTTCATCACAATATTATCCTAAACCTTCTCACATAGTTCTTCATAACTGAACCATTGTTGGTCTTCAAATAAACACAGTTATCATAGTCTAATCTCTTGAAGCCTTAAGAGATCATAAAGGAGTCAACTTTCTAGGTGATTTCTTCAACCCATAAAGTATCTTCTTTAATTTGCAAGCAAAAAACAACTTTACTGGAATGACAAAACCTTCCAGTTACTCTATATAGATATTGTATTCCAATTCCCTATGTAAGAATATGGTATTAACATCTAGTTGCTCAGGCTCAAAATCATACTGTTGGATCGAAAACGGCAACAGAGGGGGGGTGAATGTTGCTTCCAAAAAATCACCTTAATATCCACTTGAAAACTTACTTGAAACTTAAGCACACAAAAGACAATCAAGGGTAAAAATTACTACTGACAAGATCATAAACCAATTGACCGAGGACAGGCCTGCAAAGGCTTGAATAAAAACAACTGAAACTCTTGCTAAAAGAAACTTTGATTAGTTTCCTGCTCAAGAAAGCCTACTGAAAAAGATGACCAGTGACTGCAATAGAGGCAGCGAAAAGCATTCGGCTTGACTGAAAAAGAAAAACAGTGGTCACTGCTAGCAACTAAAAAAAACTAAAGAAGCAGCCTAGTACAAAGGACTGAACCAGTCCGAAAACTTGAGAAGCCAAATCGGTTTTTACTGTAGACCAAGAAGAGGATTCGGTAGAGAAAATTGCAGAGAATGTATCACAACTGAAGAAGAGATTATTGATACTATCAGAAACTAAAAACTGACTTGAAACCAAAAAGCAAGAGCTGCAGTAGGGTCTTCCAGACCAAACGGATGATGCTCACAGCGGCAGGGAATAGCAAACAAAGACTGAATTGGCAGCAGTGTAAAACCGAACCAAATACAGTGAATAAAATGAGCTGTCGGCCACCATTGTCAGACTAAACAAAAAAAATCAAGGAGCTGCTGTTCGGCAGAGGTAAAGTAGCGCCGGTTTTAAAGTAAAATCACAAAATACTTGCAGCAGAAGGTATCTGTCGGACTGGTTCAACTTTAGCTGCCCAAAAGATGTAACCGAAAGACACTGAAAACTAAAAGAAAACTATCAAAACAACAGCCTCAAGATGCTCTACTACTCTGGCCGAAACTAACCCAAAGATATAGCCAAACTTAGGACTGCATGGGAGACAAAACTGCAATCAAACTTGAGATCAAAGAATGACTAAAAACAGCATTAGAAACCGATTGAAACTCTTTCCAAAACAAGCTAAAGACCTTGAACAAAATCTCAGTTTTAGATGAACAAGGTTCTGCAGCTAGGAAAGGAAACCACTCAAAAAGGCAAAGAACTGAAAATAACAGTGAGCAGAAAAGAAAGTAGTAGGGACAAACTTGAGTCCATAGCACCTCAAACAAGGATTTCACAACTTGATACCAAGAGATGAATGATTACTCAGGGTTTTTACAAACAATACATCCCCATACGCATGGAGAGCATAGAAAGAACCTCACACATTCTTTCTCTCTCTTTCTCAAGCAAGGACTAAAAACAAACCCTAAACCATCTCACAAGCTACCTCTGTAAAAATCACTCTCATTTTTCATCTCATTTTCATGGAGACTACTAGAGAACACCCTCTCTATTTATAGCCTCCACTAATGGGTTTGCAACATGCTTTGCCCATTAAGCCACCAACTACCCTAGTGCTTTACCCACAATCCACTTCCTTTAGTGCAGCTTTGCGTATTCACCAAAACGCCCCTCGTGCACCTTCCGGGAAGCTTCCTCATTTCTTGTCGCCCAAGCCTCACAGCTACCTCGAGCCTCCGCCGTCTTCGGCACACGTCGACCGTTCTGACCTCGGCACCGCCTGCGCCTAGACCGGTCCTCCGTGCCTCGCCACGACTCCACCTCGACGTCCTGCAGCCATCACAGACAAGAAATACATCAAATAGCACCGCTCGACACATGTAAGCATAAATAGCATCAGTGAACCATACTTAGGCATGAATTTGCCCAAACGACCAATCGGGAAGAATAATATGCAATAAGTCCGTCTAACCAAACCCGACTGAGCCAAATGCTGTCCTGGCACGAAACGAACGAACCAAACTCAAACTTTCCAAAAAACTCGTCAATTACTCATCACAAACATGGGGTCATAACCACATGGTCTCTCACATACATAGCCACAATACTAAGTAGAGTATGAATAGAAATATGCTTTACTACAAGGAGAAAACATATGTGAAATCGATACTTAGGATTTGGCTATATACCTTTGCAACGAGCCTCACCTTATACCTGACTTAGTCGATCAGAGATGTGATGAGGACATCTCTACTACATATTCATCTTCTATATCAAGTGTGCATGATAAAGCTAGTAATGAGGCTCCAACGGGTTCTATGACAAGAGCAAGAGCTAAGCTGTTACAACAACAGGTGCTTTTGTTTCTTAAAGAATTCCCTATTGCTTTAGATGAGAATGGTATACTACCTAATGTGAATACATTGTGTGTTCTCAGATTTGAAGCAATGGAAGAACAAGGACAGAAGGACCAATGGGCCAGACCCAAAGCAAAAGAGAGCCATGCGACCACAAGGGAGGAGGCCCATGCGGTCACATATCAAAAGGAGGGAAGCTCCACGCAGCCAAGACTTGAAGAAGAGGCCCATGCACCAATTGAGGATTTTGTGGGCCTGCGTGCCAATAGTGGGCTGAGATTGCGTAATTCAGCCATGTAATTAGTTAGTATTCAATTTCGAATTGTTTTAGGATTTGTAAACCAGATTGAACTCAGCCTTAGACCCAATGCGTGCGTGCGGAGGTTAGGGTTGGCTTTATGTAGCAACCGCCCCCCTATTGTTGCTCAGACCACTTTTGATAATAGAATACTCTTATTCTTTCTGTTGGCTGAACCAACTTGAGGGAGAATTGGGAGTTCATCAAAATTAAGATCGTCCAACCTTTCCGCTGGGAATTAAGAGCACGATAGAACTTCATCTTGTGGTCATGAAGTTCAGCACGTGTGATTGGGCGAATTATAGAGTGCTAACTCTTGCATTGGCAACGGGAGATCACTACAGTTTGTCGAATCCTCGTGAGTACCTTGATCCTACGTCGAGAAGATCGGGCGACCCTGTATCATCTTGGTATCAAAGCACGGTTTACTCGGTAGGATTACTTACCCTTATTTTAGATTGATTTATTTCTGTCCTATAGTCCATTAAAACAAAAAATTGCCAAAAAAATCCAAACCTTTAGATTAATCTGTTATTTCGCGTGAGTTTTATTAGGTTTTAGTCCCTTAGAATTTTTGTTTAGGTGCTGATATTTGTGTTCCTTCGCGTAACTTGATCTTGTGTCCACGTGAAACCTAAAAAAAAGTCCGCTGGTTGAATTCCTCAATTAGCGTCCACAAAAAGTAGATTCAATTTACTCTTAGAGTCGAATCCGAGTCTACAACCTTTTCCAAGAGCAATCCAAGTACCACCCTAGAATCTAAGTTGGTTTTGACTAGCTGTCCACTTCCGAAACCGTTTGGAATTCTGTCATCCGAAACCAACTCTAGAGAAGTGCTTCGTTGGATGCCTTGCCGTGTGCAATAACCGAACACCATACATACGAGCTTCACTTATATCCTTTGAATACTTGAGACTAGTCATTGATATTGCATTGAGGGCTGCTTCTGGATACTTATAACTGAACATTGGGCTTGTGCATCAACCACCCCAGCCGATTAAAAAAATTTCAAAGTTTAGAGAGAGAGAGAGTTTGTGACCCATATACCTCAATAGACTCAGAACAATGAGTTGAACATATTTGGGTCAATGACACGGTAGCAAAAAAAAAGGCGACAAAAAAAACCGAAAAAAGTGTGAGAAGGCTGATTTGGGTGAGTGGTTCTAGTTCATAGTTTCAGTTTGAGTCACTAAAATTCTTGAGCAATCTTGTGCCCTCTATTCTTGTTATTGCAATTGGCTAGTGTCTCTCCTAGTACTTGATGCAAAACGAGCTATTTCATTATTACTTTCAGATTGCTTCCAGCCAGCTCATTCCTTTGTTTGCATTAAGTCACATTTATCTTTGCGTGTACATTCATATACTTCACTTAAACCTATTGGATTAGCACTTGGGCAAAGTTTCTAGCTTGGATTATTACTTAATCTTACAACATCGTGAAATTCAGACTGTGTAGGATAAACACTTTCATACCAAGCTCCACCATATAACCGTTGTTGTGCAAGTAGTGAACACTCTTAAATTCGCTTGATCATCACTGTGCTGTTGTCACTTCTACCAGGTGTAAGCTTTTTATTGGCCTTAATTCACTTCGGAAGTGTAAGAACTTTACTTGGGAGAGAAAACAGTGAGATTGAGTGATTTCCATAAAGCATTATTCTACATAGCTATTTGTTTCTTGCATAGCTAACCATGTCAGGTGGAGGAGAACACTTTGATGAGAGTGGAGAGACAAATGAAACTCCAGCATTCGTCAAGCAATATCAATTTGGGGCACTCCGTGAACACTTTCAACGTGAGCTACGCCAAGGGCTCGATCAACTCCATGAGAAGCATTATGCTTTTGCTGATCAAATTGCAAGGGAGATGCAAAATATGGAGATAAAAACTGATGAAAATGTGCGCCAATTGCGGGAAGACATTAGAGCCCTCAGTAGGCTCATACAAGCTCGTAATGGTGGCGATGAAGAAAGTGTTCAAGGAGGAGAAGCTGCTGCACATGTACCTCCTGCACCGCAACACCGAGTGGCGGCCAACGTGGTGCGTCCACCACAGCTCGGAGGACGAGGAGGAGGCCATGAAGGGCGTGGCCAAGGCCTAGGTGGAGGCCGTGGTGGTGCTGCACATGCGATGGAGTGGGATGGTGATTTTGCTTTGCATTGCAATGACCATTATCGTCGTCCACGCAATGAAGATGATGGATTGGGCAAGCTCAAGTTTTCCATGCCCAAGTTTGCAGGTGGGACTGATCCCGAGGAGTATCTCACTTCGGAATTGAAGGTTGACAAAATATTCTGTATGCATCACTATACGATGAGAGAAAGATACAGTTGGCACCACTTGAGTTTGAAGGTTATGCATTGTGTTGTAGGGGTGGCCCCCACCTAAACCCAGCAGGCCTGGTAGGAGGTTGTAAGGTCCAGAATAGGCCATGTGTAATGACATAAGTGCCCCTGGAGGGGATACTCAGATATAAGGGCATAATTGTAAAAACACTCCCCATGTGTATATATGGAGTACAGGCCATGGGGGGGGAGGCCATCACTCATCTCTCTCACTCTCCACTACCATCTCTCTCTCTGTTTGGTCTGTAACCACAACAGTTGGCGCCGTCCGTGGGGAGGACAGGAGCAAGCCTGAAACCTGAAGAAGGATGGCACCGAAAAAAGCCTCGTCAACGGCGGCGAGGGGAAAGAAGGCGGCCGGGTCGGGGCGCGCATGGGCACTAGGGCTTCGGCATCGGTTGCTGCAGGTGTGGGCGACGATGCAGGCACGGTGGTCGAAGGCGTCGACGCTCGTGCTGCGACGACAACCAACCCCGCCACCGGCGCTGCGACGACGACCGACCCCGCCATCGGCACGGCGACGACCAACCCCGCAACCGGCGCTGCGACGACAACCAACCCCGCAACCGGCGCTGCGACGACAACCGACCCCGCCACCGGCGCTGCGACGACGACCGACCCCGCCATCGGCACGGCGACGACCGACCCCGCCACCGGCGCCCCGGCGACGACCGACCCCGCCGACGCGACAGCAGCCAACCTCGCCGCCCTCGCCGCAACCCTCGCCAGTAGCGCGGACCAGGCAGTTCGAGGTAGCCACAACGGAGCGACCGGCACCTCGGGAGCTCACGACGCGGTCGTGCCCGCGCCGACCCGTCTGTTGGGCGTGCCGGCGGCCTCGCCCGCACAGGCGGTGGAAAGCGCCCTGCTGGTGGCCCTCAAAGCATTCCAGCAGGAGCTAGGGGATCTTCACGGGGCTGTCCGAGACATACAAGAGGCTCGGAGCCAGCTGGCCGCGCCGGTGGTCGTGCCGGAGCCCACGCCGGAAAGGGCGGACAGCCGCGACGCCCCCACATTCAGCCGTGTCCCGCTGCGGCGCGTCGATCTAGAGTCCCCGCTTTCGGCAGGACTACAGCAGGCGGCGTGGCCCAAAGACTTCAAATTCCCCAGCGTCATCGAGCCCTACAAAGGCGACACAGACCCCCGTGAGTACCTGTGCGTGTACGAAACCGCAATTGAGGCCGCAGGCGGAGATGACACCACAAAGGCGAAGGGGCTCCCCCTCGCATTGCAGGGAGTGGCGCTCTCCTAGTTTTTTACCATAGAGCCGAACTCCATCTACGCGTGGGAGGAAATTATGTCGAGCGGGTCGATGCGGACCAACTCTTCGCCGTGAAGCAGAAACCTTCGGAGAAGCTTCGGGACTACTTCAAACGCTTCGCGAAGATACATTGTCAAGTCAAAGACGTTAACGAAACCACCGTGGTTAACGCAGCTATACAGGGCCTTCGCCCAGGCCCGATGGCCGAGTATAACGCACGGAAGCCAATCAAGACAGTGACGAAGCTCTTTGACAAGATGGAGGAATACGCCAGGGCGGAAGAGACGCACGGCGGCGACAAGGCGACGACTCCGACACCAACCAGGCCGGATCTTCGAAGGGAAAGCGTAAGCAGGAGTCGTCCAAGGACGCGCCAGACCGCAAGGACGCCCCGCACAAGGAGTCGTCCGATAGGCCCAAGCGTGGCCAACAGAAGTCACGGCGAGGCCGGTACGTCCTCGACATTGAAGGCGGTTCTGATGAAAGCACTCCCGCGGGACGGGGCGGTCGGGGGCGCCGAGGCCGGGGACGCGGCCGTGGCCGGGGCCGCGACGATAGAAGCCGGGGAGATTACGACGACCAACACCAGGGGCTGTGGTGCGCAGTCCATGGCCGCGGCAACCACGACACGCGCACGTGCACCTCTATCGCGGCGCTCTGCGAGAGCGTCATCAGGGATAGGAACCCGGAGGCACGCCCGCCCGTGGTGGCCCACGTCCAGCACCCATACGAGGTCCCCATGCAGATCCAGGCACAAGGGACGCAGCCCCACGAGGGCCCGTTGCAGATCCAGGCTCACGTACAGCAGCCTCAGGAGGGCTTTCTGCAGATACAGGCTCCGGAGGCCACCCACCGCAGGGTTATCAATGTCATCTCCGGAGGTTCCTCGTTGGAGTTCGCCTACGTACGGAGGCTACACCACGTGGCGGCATACCCTGCGCAGACACCGCCGGATTGGGCACAGCACGAGGTCACGTTCACCCCCGCCGATGCCCAAGGCGTGGAGCTTCCTCACCAGGACCCCCTAGTCGTCCGGGTTGTAATAGCGGGATGCGACGTGGGGCGTGCCCTAGTCGACGGCAGCCTTCGACCAGATGGGGATCCCCCGAAGCCGCCTCAGCCCGTCGGGAGTCCCGTTGCAGGGTTTCAGAGGACAACCTCTACGGGCGCTCGGCCAAATATGCCTTCAGGTCTCCTTCGGCCAGGATGACAATGCAAGGGTCGAAGATGCCATATTCGACATCGTCGACCTCCCATATCCTTACAATGCCATACTGGGGCGTCCGATCCTCAACTCCTTTGGGGCGGTGCCGCATCACGGCTATTTATGCATGAAGCTCTCGGGGCCGCGGGCAACTATCACCGTTCGGGGCGACCAGGACATGGCCCGGCGCATCGAGCACGGCACCAGATGCCCCTGTCGTGGCAAACAGCAGCACGCCTAGGATCGGCACCACCGCGCAGAGACCCGCGGCGTCATTCGGAGGCCACTCGGCAAGCCCTACCGATAGTACAACCGATAGAGGCTCCGGCCGTGCCGAGCACAAATGGTTAGTACCTCCGCCATATGTAATCGCTTACCCGCGCAAACGGGAATGCAATAAAGTTACGTTTGTTGCCAACATATTACCATTGTGCAAGCATACGCGGCGAGAACGCGCGCATGCTTTGTCTACTCGCGTGCTCCCACAGTATAAACCAAAGACACATGTTCGCGTGTGCACTCTCCGTAGCCAGGGGTACGGGTATGAGTATAAACCAAAGACGCACGTTCGCGTGTGCACTCTCCGTCAAAGACACGGGCATGAGTATAAACCAAAGACGCATGTTCGCGTGTGCACTCTCCGTCAAAGACACGGGCATGAGTATAAACGAAGATGCACGTTCGCGTGTGCACTCTCCTTCAAAGACACGGGTATGAGTATAAACGAAGACGCACGTTTGCGTGTGCACTCTCCGTCAAAGACACGGGCATGAGTATAAACAAAGACGTGTGGGGGGACGCCGCTGCACGCACTCTGCGGAGTATAAATAAGACGCGGATGTTCTCCCTGCGCACTCTACTGAGTATAAACAAGACGCGAACCCCGCGCACGCCAGGGACCTTGTCCCTGCGCATACTCTCCGGAGTATAAATGCGACGTGGAGGTTGACCCCACGCACTCTGCGGAGTATAAATAAGACGCGGATGTTCTCCCTGCGCACTCTACTGAGTATAAACAAGACGCGAACCCCGCGCACGCCAGGGACCTCGTCCCTGCGCGTACTCTCCGGAGTATAAATGCGACATGGATGTTGACCCCACGCACTCTACGGACTATAAACAAGACGCGAACCCCGCGCACGCCAGGGACCTCATCCCTGCGCGTACTCTCCGGAGTATAAATGCGACATGGATGTTGACCCCACGCACTCTACGGAGTATAAATAAGCTGCGAATGCTGTCGTGCGTTTAGCAAAACGCAAGCGCGGCGCGAATCTTCGTGGCTAGCGACCGCGCGCCTCTTCAGCGTGTCAAGGCTCGCCTTCGCACATCACAGGAGGTGCACGCAAGATGTATTAGGGAAACCAACTCCAAGAGCTCCAAAAAGTACCGACGTAGCGTGCTAGAGGCTGGCCCCAGCGTCGGTGCGCCCGCGGAGTACAGGGTACACCAGAGGCCTGCCTTCGCACACGCTAGCCCACGAGACTTTAAACAGGTCGTCGTGCTGAGGTGCGCCTCCGCACACGCCAGTCCACGAGACTTTAAACAGGTCGTCGTGCGGAGGTGCGCCTCCGCACGCGCCAGTCTACGGACTTTAAATAGGTCGTCGTGCGGAGGTGCGCCTCCGCACACGCCAGTCCACGAGACTTTAAACAGGTCGTCGTGCGGAGGTGCGCCTCCGCACACGCCAGTCCACGAGACTTTAAACAGGTCGTCGTGTGGAGGTGCGCCTCCGCACGCGCCACTCTACGTACTTTAAACAGGTCGTCGTGCGGAGGTGCGCCTCCGCACGCGCCAGTCTACCGACTTTAAACAGGTCGTCGTGCGGAGGTGCGCCTCCGCACGCGTCAGTCTACGGACTTTAAACAAGTCGTTGTGCGGAGGTGCGCCTCCGCACGCGCCAGTGTACGGACTTTAAATAGGTCGTCGTGCGGAGGCCCGCCTTCGCACACGCCAGTCCACGAGACTTTAAACACGTCGTCGTGCGGAGGTCCGCCTTCGCACACGCCAGTCTACAGACTCTAAACAGGTCGTAGTGCGGAGGTCCAACTCCGCACGCGCCAGTCTACGGACACTAAAACGTAGTGCGAAGGTTCGCCTTCGCACGCACCAGCCTACGCGCAACTACTGTCAACGGCATACTTCGAAGGTGGAGACCTTGCCCCAACGCAGCATGACCACCCGAAGCACAGCGCGCGGCGCATACCCTAATTATCAGGAGATCTATATATCGGGAAAATCTCTCAAGTACAGAGGCCCGCCAACATCCCTGCCACTCTAAGTAGCTATTCGACAGGCTCATCCTTAACACGCGATAAGGCCGGGGTTTTGCTGGAAGAAGGTCGGCCCGCCCAAAAATTCAGCGACTCTTCGGCCCTTCGCCAGCGTCGAAGGCGTCGCCGGGTCGCAAGGTCGGACGCAAGAAGTCGGCCCCAGCAAGGAAGCTGCCCGAGACATAGGCGAAAGTCAGAATTTATAAAGCAAGCGCGCACTTCATTCACAAAAAGAGGGGGCATTACAATGCACGCCTACACCTAGGCACCACGGCGTCACACCTGCAAGTCCCCGGCGCCTTCGGAGGCTTCAGCGCCGCCCTCATCGCATCGAGGGACCCCGTCCAGGAATTGGCCGAGGCTCCACTCCCCGTAAAGTGACTTCCGGAGTTCGACCCACGCAGCGTCTGCCCCGACGTAATCCCAGATCCGCTCGTAGAAGGGCTTGATGGCACGGCGAACGGAGCGGACGGCGCCGGACATTACTCCGGCCCCGCCGGGCATCTCCAGCAGGGGGTCCTCTAGCCCGGCGACGTGCGTGCAACCGCGGTGCTGCAGGAGCGCGCACACTAGGCAAGCCGATGTGTACGCGCAGTGGTTGCCGAAGGATGTCGCAGCGCTGCGCGCGACGTTGGCGGCATCTCCGACCCAGCGGAGGGTCCGAGACAGCTCCTCCAGCCCAAAGGTGCGGTCCGGCACCTCCGCACCTTTGGCACAAGCCCCTGGAGATGGCACTCCAACGCCTACATGGCGTCCCACACAATCACCGAGGCGTCGCCAAGCGTCTGGTTATGCTCCGCTAGAGTCAAGGCGAGCTCGCCTTTTTCCTTCTCTAGCAAGGCGACCTGTTGTAGAAGGCCATCCCGTTCAGCCGCAAACTCCTGCTGCGCAGCCTCCGTGGCCGACTCCCGCGGCGTGCGCCGTCACTTCGGCGCACTCCGCTTCCAGCTGGCGGATGCGGGCATCCTGGGCAGAACGGGCTCCCGAGGCTTCGCGTAGCTCCTCCTCGGCGGCCCGCAGCCTATCCTCAAGCGCCCTTTGGGCACGAGTATAGGCCGTTTGCATGGCCTGCCCCAGCACAAGTGTCTGCAGAACGGAAAGACTTAGCAAGCTTAGCAGGCCCAGGCGTTGTCGTATGAGAACTTACCCTCACCCCCGACACCTCGAAGGCATCCCCGAGGCGCCCCGCCCCGTAGGCCTGCAGCGCTTGCTGGTCGACGCCGGTAGCTGCGTCATCCACAATCCCGCGCCACGCCCTCAGCGTCTCCGGGGGAGGCACGAAGTCCGCGGGGCTCACAGGCGCGGCGGTCCCATGTTCCACCAAGGGCTCCTCCTCCGGAATTAGCGACACTGCAGGCAAGAACGCAGGTGAGCGCCGCAAGGTGCAACGAAGAACACACCACGGTAAGCTCAGTCGCCTTACCTTCGGTAGCGGAAGGAGGGCGTCGGGGGCCCGCCCTCTAGTCTCAGGTGGGGGAGCGGCGGCACAAGTCCCCGCGGAAGGCGTGGTCCCGCAAGGAACAGAAGCCCCCGCGTTCGGGGCTGGCGTCGACCGTTCCTGCGCGGCAGACGGCGTGGCTTGGAGAGTAGAGGGGGCAGGCACCGCGGGGACTTCGGCAGGCACATCCGAGTCCCACAAGCTCCCGATGCCCGTCGCCACGACGAATCCCCTCCTCGTCCGGTGAAGCTCCGGCCGCAGACACGGCCGCTTAGCTGGGGCAGGCAGCAACGACACCGCCCCGGCAGTCGCTGCCGGAGAGGCCCCCGCGGCTGCAGCACCCGGGGGCGAAGGTTCCGCTATGGCAGTTTCTGCGGGCGGCACCTCGACTTCTGCTGCCGCTGTCGGTGAAGGCAGCATGGCTCCGTGCGCCCCCACGGGGGGCGTCTCCGGCACCACAGCGGCCACGGTCAAAGGCTCCACCTCAGCATCGCCGGTCCGCACGGATTCTGTCTCGGCGACCGCGGCGGGTGACGCGCCATCCAAGCCTAAATCGGCATACCTCGCCGAATCCGACTCCGCGTCTGCCACGCCCTCGGGAGCGCTAGCGACAGCAATACCAGCTGCCGCACCAAGCACGGCAGACATCCCACCTCGGTCCCTCTTCCGAGACGATGCCTTCTTCTTCGTTGCGCCGTCATCCGGAGCAGCACGGTCCGGCACGGCAAGGCCCAGGGCCTCGCACACGTGGTTTATTTGCCCCAGCCCCGCCTCGGCGATAGCAGACGCGCGCTGCTCGTGCTCCCTGCCGGTATACGGCCCCAGGAATACGCGCGCGGCCTGCTCCGCATCCTCCAAGCGAATTTCTGAAGCAAAGGGGATAACATTAGCATATAACGCATTTCGCATGAGCGAAGGAGAGACACGGTCGAGGCTTACGAAGACCGGAGGGCGTCGGCAGCAAGCAGATCGACGGCGACACATTGTCGTCTCGACGCTTCTCGGCGGCAAGACGACAGTCGCGAGCAAGCGGTGCCACGCCGTACATTACGTACTCTTCGGCGAGGTCGCGCATGTTGAAGCGGGCGGCCACGCCTACGAGCCGCCGGGCCCTCCGCCTGTCCTCATCGTCGAGCGTCCGGCCGGGCGAGGGCTTGAATTCGATCGGTCGGCCCGTGCACTCAAGACCGCTCTCGCTCTCCACACGGTGGTAGAACCACCGCTTCATCCAGTGAGATTCCCACTTCCCGCGGGTGGAGTTCGCGGGGAAGAGATTGCCGCAAGTTGACCGGAGAATAAAGGAGACGCTACCGAAGCTCGACAGCGTCCCATCCTTCCGATCCTCGGGCTGGCACCGCGCCTCGTGCAGATAGGCAAATAACAACGCATTGGGCCAGCATGCTCCCGAGCGCAAGGCCCAGGTGTACACCGCGAGCCGGGCCACGGCATTCGGAGTCAGTTGCGCCAGGTCCAGCCCGAAGGTCCGCAGCACGTCGCCCACGATCGCCGCCGCTGGGATGCGGAGCCCTGCGTCGAAGAAGGCGACGAATACGACCGCCTCCGACTCCTCGGGGCGAGGTTCCGCCTCGTCGACGGCGGGTAGCCGCACCGCCTGACGCTCGGACAGCTTCCCCGCACGCAGCAGCACCTGGATCGTCTTCTCGGTCACAAGTGAGGGGCCCAGCTCTCCGAAGACCGCCGGCGGACACCGCAGGCACCAGCTGTCTGGCTGCGCTGGCCACCAGACGCCATCGCTTCTCGCGAACGGACTATAGCGGCGATTGCCCTACGGGAGTATAGAAGGCGCTGCAAGCGAGAAGTGGGCGTAGAGCTGCGGGGGCGCGGTTACGAGGGTTATTCCAAGCCTCCTCGTCCCCAATGCCGAAGCGTAGCGACGGTCCATGTACAGGACGCAACCGCACACTCCCCCATAACAGAAGACGAAGAGGCGCGACTGCGGCGGTGGGGACCGTCAGAGCACGACGCTCCAATGGCCTCCCGCCGCGTGGCCACCCCCATACAAGCAAGCTGGAGCACACGAGGCAAGGCATCGGAACGACCCCAGTCACCATTAAGAGCGCCATGGCGGACCGTGGGATCATAACAGCCTCGGAGCCGCGCCATTCCTCGCCCGCCCTGTGTCCCCCTTCCCTAGGGAAGAGGCGAACCGCTGCGCTCATGCAACCGCTCACATCCCGTCGCGCACCAGTTATAAACCGCCGCGTGCCCTACACGCACCGAGGCAAGGCGCACGGTCTGACAACCGAGCCCTGGCAAGCCGGGAGCCGGCGCGATTTCAGGAACCTTTACAGTACAGTACCGCATCATGAGATCGCAGTCACCACAGGCGTGGCGGTATTCACGGGGCGCAGTTCCGCCAGCTCCGCTGCGTCGACATCGGCAGCTTGATACCGGCTAAACTCCGCTTTAGCTGAGATACTTTGCCGCCCGCCTCGACCCTGCGCCGGGGCACAACGGCAAGCCGCCGCGGGCCAAGCAACCTCGGCGGCAGCCTCAACATGACCTAAACCATCAGGGGTTCAAGCCTCCGGGCTTTCCATGTTTTGGGAGCGCAGCGGCTGGTGTGCGGCAGGTTTTGACAGGTTCTCGTAAACAGATAAGCTTCGGCACATAAATACCCCTTGACAATAGCCCTAGTTGGCACAGTCAGCGGATGCAGATGAGCTCAAGCATATCTGTCTACGAGAGCAGGTCAAACCTTGCCATCTTCATACGAGAGCGTGGCGCGCGCGTAGGAGGCCATCTTCTCGATCGCCACACCAGCCTGGCCGCGGCTTCGGCCTGGACCTCGACTTCGACAAGCAGACCCGAGCGCACGAACACGCCTGTTGGTACCTCCCACACACGGCAAAGGCGAGGGTCATGTCCCGCAAAGTCTGCCTCGTTCTCCTTAACAGGCCACCTACAGTGCATCAGCATCTTTCAAAAAGTGATGCGGACGGGTTCCATCAGGAACACCGACTGAAGGTAGGTCTGTTAAGAAGAACAGGGCAAACCTTGCCGTCGTATGCGGAAACGCAGCGCGAGGGCAGGAAGCACCATGGTTCGCCCATAACAGACGCTAACCAAGCTCCCGAGAAAAATGGACCTCCGTTTGTACATCAACATCCCTCAAGCCGCTCAGCGTCGCTAGGGAATGTTGATGCACGAAAGGGGCCCATTTTAGGGGAGCAGCCTCTATCAAAACACATGCAGGAACAACGCCGCACCAGCGCCGTATATATACCCCATCAGCAGGGGAGCTAACCGGCGGAAGTCCAATCGGCAGGAGTCCAACCGGCGAAAGTCCAACCGCCGGAAGTTCGTCGTTATATTAATGGTCACGATGCCTCAAGGCCCACACCGTGCCAAGCACGCTTCGCCACGTGGACGGCCAGAAGAACGAGCGTCGCGGTGCGTCCCTTATCACTTAGGGCATATACGGCGGCTCAGGGGCCCGCTACGCTTACCTATGCCGGCGCAACACCCCCGCGCGTCTACTTCAAATAAGCGCCAGCTCCGCTGCCACCCGTTCGAAGGGTAAGGGACGGAGCGCGCGCGCCTACTCCGACTAACCACCAGCTCGAGGCGGAGCGCTCGCACATCCACCTCAGCTGCAACCCAGGCATCGGCTTCGACTACGGCCTCAGACAACGCGGCATGTCAAAGCTCTGTGAGTTCGGGGAAGTTCACAGGCCGCAGGGACGGAGGGGGCCAAAGGACTCGGCAACATGGCTTCGACCCTGTGAAGCCCTTTACCATGAGAGGTTCCTGTTGTAGGGGTGGCCCCCACCTAAACCCACCAGGCCTGGTAGGAGGTTGTAAGGTCCAGAATAGGCCATGTGTAATGACATAAGTGCCCCTGGAGGGGATACTCAGATGTAAGGGCATAATTGTAAAAACACTCCCCATGTGTATATATGGAGTACAGGCCATGGGGGGGGAGGCCATCACTCATCTCTCTCACTCTCCACTACCATCTCTCTCTGTTTGGTCTGTAACCACAACACATTGGATTGGTGGGAATGAGTCATTACTCAAAGAGATGAGAATGGAGAAGACCCTGTTGCATCATGGCAAGAGATGAAGCGAGAAATGAGAGCCCGTTTTGTTCCTCGTCATTCCATTGATTTTTTTTGGGTTTCGATCGTATCTAAGATCCTATTTTATCTGGGTTGCTAACTTAATGGTAGAGTACTCGGCTTTTAAGTGCGACTATGATCTTTTACACATTGGGATGAAGCAACAAATTCGTTCAGACTCTTGGTAGAGTCTAGAAGACCACGACTGATCCTCAAGGGTAATGAATGGAAAAAATAGCATGTCGTAATAAAATCAAATTCTTATTTTTGATTTTTGGAATGGAATAAAAAAAATTTTGATTTTCTGGGTCTAGTGAATAAATGAATAGAATCTGGCTCCAATTCTGGTAAAATAAAAAGCAACTCCGTGAATTAACCTAACCATCAACTAAAAAAATCCTAAGAAAGCATATCAGAAAAGTAGGAAAGACTCTTTGCTTTGGATCTAGTTATACTCTTCGAGTATATTGACAATTCTAAAAAACTGCTCATACTATCATTATAGTATAATGACGAACGGTTGTATATGGCTCTATCGTTTAGTGATGCCCCTATCGTCTAGTGGTTCAGGACATCTCTCTTTCAAGGAGGCAGAGGAGATTCGACTTCCCCTGGGGGTAGCGAGTATTATGAAAGGAGGTTAATCATAGATTATCAAAAACCCTAGAATAAATTCTTCCTAGGTCGATGCCCGAGCGGTTAATGGGGACGGATTGTAAATGCGTTGACGATATGTCTACACTGGTTCAAGGAAGCCATCAAATCCAGCAGGTAGTGGTTCCTCTTTTGTGGGTCCTACAGCGAAGAGTAGTGGCATACAATGCTTCAAATGCCTTGGTCGTCGTCATATGCAAAAGGATTGCCCAAATAACAAGGTGATGTTGATGTTAGAGAATGGAGAACATGATTCTGCAAGTGAAGAAGAGAATAATCATCTTGCTGATTTAGGGACATATGATGATGCACATGAGGAGGAGCAAGATATAGAGTATTGTGATCCCGGTGTTGGTCCTATACTTGTGTGTGCGCCGATGGTGTTGAGTGTGCAACCAAAGCCTTCCCACGAACAGCGCTGCAATTTATTCCATACAAGAGCTTAAGTTAGCAAGGATGGCAAATTTTGCAAGGTAAACATTGATGGAGGGAGTGTGGGATACACCGTGGATGTTGAATTTAAAATTGGCACTTATCGTGATACAGTGGAGTGTGAGTGATGCCTATGGATGTATGTCACTTACTGCTAGGAAGGCCATGGCAATATGATCGTGCTGTGCTTCATGATTGAAGAACTAATCAATACAAGTTTTGGTGGAACAACAAACAAGTGGTGCTGCGACCGTTGACTCCTTCTCAAATTGTAAATGATAATGTACAAAAAATTGAAGTGCAAGTTGAGAATGAGAAAGGGAGAGAACAAAAGAGTGTGATTCCACAAAAGGTGAGTGAGAGCCACAAACCAAAACTGAGAGAAGCAAGAGTGAGGGAGAGAAAAACTTAGTCATGATAGCCACCAAATCTGATCTGAGAGAGATGAAATATGATCCCTCCTTGATGCACCTTGTATTGTTCTACAAGGATGCATTGCTTTCTACTAATGATTTAACATCTCTTCCTAGTTCTGTTTCTCAAGTTTTACAGGCTTATGATGACGTGTTTCCGGAGGAGGTGCCCACTGGTCTACCACCTATTCAAGGTATTGAACATCAAATTGACTTAGTTCCGAGAGCCCCTCTTCCCAACCGACCGCCGTACCGCACAAATCCAGAAGAAACAAAGAAGATTCAGCGCCAAGTGCAAGCACTTTTGGACAAAGGGTACGTATGCGAGAGTCTTAGTCCTTGTGTCGTTCCTGTTATTCTTGTTCCTAAGAAAGATGATACTTGGAGAATGTGCGTAGACTGTAGAGCTATTAACAACATAACTGTTCGCTATCGTCATCCTATTCCTAGGTTAGATGATATGCTTGATGAGTTAAGTGGTTCTACTATCTTTTCTAAGATTGACTTGTGTAGTGGCTACCATCAAATAAGAATGAAACATGGTGATGAATGAAAAACTGCTTTTAAAACGAAATTTGGCTTGTATGAATGGTTAGTGATGCCTTTTGGTTTGTCCAATGCTCCTATTACATTCATGCGCTTAATGAACCATGCTTTGAGACACTTCATTAGAAAATTTGTGGTAGTTTACTTTGATGATATTCTGATATATAGCCGTTGATTGCATGATCATGTTGAACACATCAAACAAGTGCTAAAAGTGCTTAGGAAAGAATGCTTGTATGCTAATCTTGAGAAGTATATTTTTTGCACTAGTAAGGTTGTGTTTCTAGGTTATGTTGTTTTAGCTCATGGAATTGAAGTGAATGAATCTAAAATTGAAGCTATTAGAAATCGGCCAATTCCTGTGAATGTTAGTCAAATTCGTAGCTTCCATGGGTTTGCTAGTTTTTATCGGCAATTTGTGAAAGATTTCAGCACCATTGCTGCCCCATTAAATGAATTAACTAAAAAGGGAGTGATTTTTGAGTGGGGAGAAAAACAAGACAAACTTTTGCTGAATTGAAGATATGTTTGACTGAAGCACCATTACTGGCTTTACCTGATTTCACAAAAAACTTTTGAGATTGAATGTGATGCTAGTGGAATAGGTATTGGTAGTGTTTTGATGCAATAAAGAAAACATGTTGCATATTTCAGTGAGAAACTTCATGGTGCGCAATTGAATTATCCTGTTTATGATAAAGAACTATATGCTCTTGTGCGTGTGTTGGAAACTTGGCAACATTATCTTTGGTCTAAGAAATTCATAATACATTTTCATCATCAATCTTTGAAATACTTAAAGGGCCAAGTGAAATTAAATTGTAGACATGCTAAGTGGGTAGAATTCATTGCGACCTTTCCATACATTGTCAAATATAAGAAAGGTAAAGAGAATGTGGTAGCTGATGCATTGTCTAGAAAACATGTGCTTTTGACTCAGTTGGAGGTAAAGGTACCAGAGTTGGAAAGTTTGAAAGATTTGTATGCTTCCGATCATGAATTTGCAGGTCCATATTCTAATTGCAAAGATGGGAAAGGGTGGGATAAGTTTCATATTAATGATGGTTTTCTCTTTCGCATGAATAAGCTATGTGTTCCGAAGTCCTCAGTGCGTTTGTTATTGTTGCAGGAATCTCATGCAGGAGGATTGATGGAGCATTTTGGGAGAGAAAAGGCTTACATGATGTTGGCTGATCACTTCTATTGGTCAAAGATGAGGCGAGACATCGAGAGGTTCGTTCAAAGATGCGTCACATGTCATAAGGCGAAGTCAAAACTCAATCCACATGGTTTGTATACTTCACTTCCTGTTCCTAGTGCTCCTTAGGAAGATATTAGCATGGATTTTATCTTAGGACTGCCTAGGACCAACAGGGGGAGGGATTCAGTATTTGTTGTTTTGGATAGGTTTTCTGAAATGGCACATTTCATTCCCTGTCATAAGAGCGACGATGCATCGCATGTAGCTGACTTGTTTTTCAGGGAGATTGTGAGATTGCATGGAATGCCAAGAACCATTGTTTTTGATCGCGATGTCAAGTTTATGAGCTACTTTTGGAAGACTTTGTGGGCCAAGCTTGGGATAAAGTTGTTGTTTTCAATGACTTGTCACCCACAAACTGATGCACAAATGGAGGTGGTGAACCGCACACTTTCAATGTTGCTGCGTGCCATGATAAAGAAGAACTTGAAAGAGTGGGAAGATTGTCTACTGCATGTGGAGTTTGCATATAACAGGGCGGTACATTCTACAACTCAATTGTGTCCATTCGAGGTGGTGTATGGTTTCAAACCAATCACGCCACTTGATTTTCTTCCACTCCCACTACAAGAACGCGCTAATATGGAGGCTTCTAAACGTGCTGATTTTGTGAAAAAACTCCATGCCACAACCAAAGAGGTAATTGAACACCTTCGCAAAGATCGCTTTCCGAAGAAGCGTAGATCTAAATTGATGCCCCATGGTGATGGACCTTTTAAAGTTCTTGCCAAGATCAATGACAATGCATACAAGATTGAGCTTCCACGAGATGACTATGGGGTAAGTTCTACATTCAATATTGCTGATTTATCACCCTTCTTTGGACAAGATTGTACAGAGTCGAGGTCGACTCCTTTTCAAAAGGGAGAGGATGATGAGGACATCTCTACTACATATTCATCTTCTACATCAAGTGTGCATGATAAAGCTAGTAATGAGGCTCCAACGGGTTCTATGACAAGAGCAAGAGCTAAGCTGCTACAACAACATGTGATTTTGTTTCTTAAAAAATTCCCTATTGCTTTAGATGAGAATGGTATACTACCTAATGTGAATACGTTGTGTGTTCTCATATTTGAAGCAATGGAAAAACAAGGACAGAAGGACCAATGGGCCAGCCCCAAAGAGAAAGAGAGCCATGCGACCACAAGGGAGGAGGCCCATGCGGTCACATATCAAAAGGAGGGACACAGCTAAGACTTGAAGAAGAGGCCCATGCACCAATTGAGAAGTTTGTGGGCCTACGTGCCAATAGTGGACTGAGATTGCGTAATTCAACCATGTAATTAGTTAGTGTTCAATTTCGAATTGTTTTACGATTCGTAAACCAGATTGAACTCGGCCTTAGGCCCAATGTGTGCGTGCGGAGGTTAGGGTTGGCTTTATGTAGCAACCGCCCCCTATTGTTGCTCAGACCACTTTTGATAATAGAATACTCATGCTCTTTCTGTTGACCAAACCAACTTGAGGGAGAATTTGGAGTTCATCGAAATCAAGATCGTTCAACCTTTCTGCTGGGAATTGGGAACATGATAGAACTTCATTTTGTGGTCGTGAAGTTTAGCACGTGTGATTGGGCGAATTATGGAGTGCTAACTCTTGCATTGGTAACAGGAGATCACTACGGTTCATCGAATCCTCGTGAGTACCTTGATCCTACGTCGAGAAGATCGGGCGACCCCGTATCGTGATATGCCTTTCTTCTTCTTGTAAATCCATTAGCAGCGTATGGATTTCTTTTTAGTTGGAAGCTCGACCAACTCCCAAGTGGAGTTCTTCACAAGAGATTTCATCTCCTCGTGCATGGCAGCTATCCACCTCTTTGACTCATCAGAATAGATGGCTTCTAAATTGGTTGAAGGCTCAACACTCCCTTCAATGAGTTCTACCACATTTAAATAATAAGCCATAAAATTGGCTTCCTTAATTAACCTCCTCAGAGGCTAAATAGTCCTTACCTAATCAGTTGCAATGGATTATTAGTTTTGACTATTTCTTGTTGAATGACAACTGGTTGGAGCTTGAATAGGGACTTCCTATAAATTTTCTTTGTTGACATCTGGTGAGAATCCTGAATCAACAATGTACTCTACCATCGGATGAAACCATGGTTTGCTCATTGCTCATGGTTTACTAGAATAGAATAGCTAGTGCAAAGTGAAACAAGCAACAAGTTACCCAATGTAAAGTGCAATTTACTCTTTATATATATATATATATATATATATATATATATATATATATATATATATATATATATATATATATATATATATATATATATATATATATATATATATATATACCTACAAGTAACAATGCATGGATTTAGTCCATGGAGTGATCATAGAAAAGTAACTTCGCTAGGTTTAGCTAGTTCATGATCATGCTTATCTTTAAACTCTTTAGCAAACCAGGCACCACATTACTTGTCAAGCATGATCGTGAACTTAGCATTATACCCACATCGACTGATGACACATGGCTTATGGCTCTATCGGTCTTGTCCATGTATGTGTCCTTTTGACATCCTTTTCTAAACCAAAGGTATTGCCTATGGATTATCATTTTTGTAGAAGGATCACATTCACATAGTCTTTTCTGACACTAAGTCCTTTATCCTTGACATAACTATTGTAAAACTGAAAACCTTCCTCCTCACCCTTAAATCTCTTATTAATTATCATGGCATACTCTTCTTGATCCTCAACAGTGGTGCTCTTATTAGTCTAGGGATGGCAATACCCCCCCATGGGGGCAGCACCCTGCGGGGAATATCCCCATTGGGGGCGGGGCAGGGGATGATCTCCCCCTGCAGGGGCAATGGGGCGTGGCTCTGCTATACTAGCGGGGTGGGGACGGGGTTCATCCACCCCGCGAGGCCCCATAGGGCCCCGATAAAAATAAAAATAAAGATTTTGATAATAGATTATAGTTTTTAATATAAGTGGTTGTATTCTTTTCTTATATATTTAGACTAAAACTTGAATTTATATGTTAGAATATATAATTTGAAGCTATATTTTTTTTAAAAAATATATGCTTAAGTAGTTATAAATTAATAAATAAAGTCAAACTATTATTTTAAATATAAATTTAGCCTTTTTATCCCCCGCGGGAACCGGGAACGGGAGGCCATCTCCCTCCGGCAGGCTTAGCGCGGTGGGGCAGGTGGCCGGTTAGCGGGGGTGGGGCGGGGCCGTAAAGGCTTTCCCCGCGATCCACTGCCCCGTTTCCATCCCTATATCAACCATTATATAGAGTAAATTCACTTTACACCAGGTAATGCACCAGGGCTAATTCATACTTTCAATTTGCATCAAGGTGGACCAAATAAATTTTTACTTTGCACTAGCCCAACCTTATTTAGCTCAAACCGGCTCTACATAATGACAAATCGGTATACACAATTTTGATTGATCTATTCCTTCAATTTGATTGCCTTGTTTGTACTAGAATAGAATGGTTAGTGCAAAGTGAAATTTTATTTAGTCCACCCTAATGCAAGTGAAAGTATGGGTTAACCCTGGTGCAAAGTGAAACAAGTGACAAGTTACCCAGTGCAAAGTGCAATTTACTCTTATATATTAATACATATATCTGGAAGTAACAATGCATGGATTTAGTAATAGAGATTAAAAAAGGGATCACTAGGAAGATGCACACGCACATGCGAGTGTTCTCCTAAGCACATGTCTAAAATTATGTTGATTATTCCAAAAATTGACACTATGCATTAAATAGTGGCATACATCTTGGTAATCAGTAAAGAACTATGCTGAAATATATAACCATGTAATTCACTTTCTGAATAAAAAGGTTTGTATGTACATCACAATATTAGAATAGTTGATATCACAACGTATAAAGTATCAATAGAAACGAGCACTAAGTAAATAACTGAATAACTCTAGCCAATTTGACAAATCTACCCTCCAACATATTCTACAACCGTAGGTAAGAGCAAGTGGCGATAGGGTAGCGGGGACATATGGTAGTGCTTATTGTTGGGAAACCTGGGCCTGGGCTTGAGGCCTTATCCCATGGTGGGCATCTCACCACTAGTCTATATATAGGGGATCCCATTGGCCATCACTTGTATCTTTGTAAAGGAAAAAAAGCAATAAAGAAAGACAGGAGTTCTAACCTTATCTCTTTGTGTGTTCAATCTATTATTTACATTACCTGTATTTGATCCATCATGTTTGCATAAGAGGAATCGATCGGACTGGATTCACTAGCGACGGTTCCTCAACACATTATCAGCACGAATCGCTCTGGTAGATCGCAAGGTAATCATTTGTAGATTAATTTACCTATCTAGATCGCTTTAATTCTGCAAATTTCGCTTTCTAGATTATTTTCTATGTTGCAAATCCACTCTAATTTACCACGAGCAGACATGAAGTGGCCAGCACAATGTCGATCGGTAGACTACATGAAAGAGTACATGTTAATTGCACTGTAGATTGAAAAAAGAGAAAAGTTTGCATGCGACTGAACATGCCAACGGCCACCACACTGTGCGCATCACCTGAATGTGACCGCGCTGCCGGCCCCGCAGCCGCACCGCCTGAGCCGCCAACCCCGCACGGTCGCTGCAACCACTCACCCCACATGGTGAGCTGCCTAGCTCCAAGTGAAGCCAAATGCTGCTGCTTTGCCCAGGGCGGAGCCACCATGCACCACTGTCGGCCTGAGCACCACACGCCACTGATGGCCCAAGCCCCACTGTTGTGCGCTGCTCCCGGCCCAAAGCCGTGCCGCCACATGCCGCTGCTGGCCCGAGGCACCACTGTTGCCAACATGCGGTCGGCCGCACCACCGTGCACATCAGTGTCACCCTCACCCCACATGGCCACCACTGCCCGCATGCGGCATAAGCGCTGTCAGCCCAGATGGCCACCGCCACGTCGTCATCCTCGGATCGAGCTGTGCTGCCCCCACAAGAGCTCCCCACCGGCGCCGCCCCGCACGGACTTGCGCCATGCTCGTCGCCCTGGCCGCACTACATCGCTAGCCTTTCCCTGCACGTGCTGCAATGAGGTGAACAGAGGTAGGGTTTCCCTACCCCTCCCTCTGTGAGTCAGCCGAATGGGCCAGAGTGGGCCGAAGCAACGGGCCCAGCCTGGGAAGAAGGGGAAACGCGGGCCGGTGCCCGGATTTTTGCAAATGGGCCCTCAAGAAATTAGAAAATCACGTGAACATTTTCTCATAATTGAAAATTAGTAGATAAATCCTCAGAAATTGCAGAATTTACTAAAAATTCATATTCCAGCATAAAAGAACATCGGGAATTCAAAATTTAAATTGTTTTTAACATTTGAAGCATGTTTAGTACTGTTATTATTACTTTCTATGCTTTTTTGTATTTACTTACCGTTTTGATTAATCGTAATTATTTAAGTTGCCTTAAATCACATAAATTAACAGTAAAATTATAGAAAATGCATAAAAAATTTAAAACATTATGAGAACCTTTTGTGCCATTGTCCAATTTATTTCATGCATATTTACCTGTAGTAAATTTATATATTCCTTTCAAGCACATATAGATGACATGCATCATGAGCCAGGAGTTTGAGGAACTGGCCCAGCATGGCCAAACTACTTAACTTGGGCTTCTGATGTCGAGATCGTACTTGGAGCCAAGAATCTCCATGCTGCCATTGAGATTGGTGTACCACAAGATGCCAAACCCACACCTGAGAAAAATAATCAATCACTTCACTTCCACAGGCATCACCTCTATCTCACTCTCAAGAATGAGTACATGGTAGAGAAGAGTGTGATAGCATTATCGACTGCACTAAATAAGTGGTTCAAGAAGCTAAACTACATCATTCTTCCTCAAGCAAAACAAGAATGGATCCGACTGAGGTTCTTTGACTTCAAGACGGTTGGAGAGTACAACTCTTATCTGCACAAAATTTGTACCAATCTTCAACTTTGTGGCAGGCAAATCACAAATGAGCAAAAGATTGAGAAGGCCCTCTCCACCTTTCACCAATGCAGTGCAATCTACACGCAATTATCGTCAAGACGGCTACAAGGAGTATACTGAATTGATTGATATTATGTAGGTTGCAGAGGCTCACGATGAAGTTCTCCATAAGAACTTTATCGCGTAGCCACATGGGAGCTCCGTTGGTCGTGAGGCCAACACTAAGAGCTACAAGGTGCGAAAGCCCGTAATGAAGAAAAGGGAAAAGAAGGGTAAAGCTGTAGCCCTAGAAGGGCAAGTCAAATGCTCCACAGGAGAATAAGGCCAGCAAACTAAAGTGGGATGACAAGCCCTATTGTCAGCAAAACCAAACCTGCTACAAGTGTGGCACGTGCGAGCACTAGTCGTGGATCTGTAAAGAGCTGCAACACGTCGTCGATACATTCCAGGCTAAGAAGAAGGGTGGCAAAGGGCAGCATGAAACCCACTTTGCTTTCATTGGGGAGGAGAGTTCTGAGCAACTGCCTACGCCGATGGAGGTTGACTCCACTCCTACAGCAGCACCCCCTCTTAACATTGCAACTACTGCCGCCATGATTTTCTAGGAAGAGCATCTTACCCCTGAGAAGATAGCAGCATAAGTCTTTGGCTTTTTAGCAGATTCAGTCTAATACACAGAATGCATTTAGACTTTAATTGTCATTTATTTAATGTGTGGAGGGAATAAGCTAGATTTTGTGTTGTCGGCACTCAAACATTATTTTCTCGTGATGGTTAGATGATATTGAATAATTTATTCAGTTAATAATGGCATGATATGTTCTGATATTTGAAGTATTTTATTTATATGTTGATTGTTTTCTATTATATATTAATAAAATACTTTATATTAGAACGCGTGTGCCACCTTATGGAGGAAGTATGCTTAGCTAACAGTGGCACAACAAATACCATCTTGAGAGAGACAAAATTCTTTTAGTCGATTAGCAAGAAAGCTAGTAGCCTTACAATAATCGCCGGTAGAGATCCTTGTATAATAGGCTCCAGAAGAGCCACAATTATACTCCCATAGACACAACTTTGATCATTTAAGAAGTCTTATTATTCTCATAATCAACTAGAACTCTCATAAGTTTCAAGGAAATTCACGCTAATGGTTTCCATGTTGAGATTAAAGGAGAGTACAGTAAGGAATACCTGCTCATTATGAAGCATGAAGCAAATGCAAAAGGGTATTAGAAAGACTTTCTTCATTTGAGACTGTGCTATACTACACTGATATTAAGGCACATGTAGCCTATACTGCCCTGAAAATAATATTTAGAAGCTCTGAACTCTTCTATCTCTAGTATGATAGACTAGACCACCCAGGTCTTAGGATGATGAGAAAAATAATTAACAATTCATAGGGACATAATATCGATGTAAAGAATTTTCCTAATCAAGAAGATTTTGTGTACCCCGTATGTGACATCCTGGAACTCGCACGTATCTTTATTATCTACGAGAAACCATACTTTCGCAAAGTTGATATCGCAGATAATTCAAATTAAAAATAATTTCCTTGATAATCATATAAGGTCCATCAGAATGGACAATGCCAGAGAATTTACTTCAAAGGCATTTGATGGTTATTATATGGCAATGGGAATTAAAGTTAAGCATTTTGTACCGCATGTCCACATCCAGAATTGACTAGCAGAAGTATTAACAAAAGAGTTAAATTTGCTGCCCAACCAGTTTTGCAGAATTGTAATTTACCAACTACATGTTGGGGACACGTAATCCTGCACATAGCAACTCTCATCAACTTTAAACTATCGGCATTTAACATCCATTCACCAATGCAACTAGCACAAGGGTCAACATCGAAAATTTCTCATCTCTAGAGGTTTGGGTGCAAGATTTATATACCTATATCCCCTCTACAGTGTACAACATTGGGCGCTCTCTGAAAGTCTGGCATTTGAACCCCATGACAGGAGATTTGCATACTGCCTGTTTTGCTGATAGTATATTTGATGAGGATAGTTTCCCGACATTAGGGGAGGAAAATCAACCCATTGATGAAAAATGTTGGAAAATTACGCGGCAAGCCACGGGAATCCATGCACTTGACCCGCACACTAGTAAAGAAAATAGAGAAGTCCAGATGATCATTGACATGCAAGCATTAGCAAACCAACTGCTAGACTACTTTAGTGATTTAAAGAGTGTGACCAAGTCGTATGTGCCTGCACGCAATGCACCGAAGAGGGTTAAAATATCAAAGTAAGTTAAAGATATCCCTAATCTCGTCTAGAGGCCTAAGAATAAAAGGACGAGAACTCCGACCCCTCGAATCCCATGTAATTGGGGACGCTTGGTGAAAAAGGATAGGAAAGACTTGACACAGCTAATCACTGAAGTTCCCCAGAACCAGAAGGGGGCCAGTTGAGACCTGGCACCCATAGAAAAGGGCATACCAGATCTGAACATTCCTATGGTGGGAGAAATCAGTATGGATGTGTGCGCACACATCAGAGCTGAAAAACTAAAGTGACTTGCCTCCACAACTAGAAGAAGTGGTGAGCAAGTAAAAACACTAGAAGAATCAACCCATGATAAAATAGCTATAAACTATGTGCACACAAGAGAATCTATGAATAGGACAGCAGCCAATGTTGATATTTATTTTGCAAAGAAAATAGCCACAATCATCAATCTTGATTCTGAGCCTGCATCGCTTGCTGAGTGTAAGAAAAGATCAGATTAGAAGGATTGAAAAAAAGACAATAGAAACTAAATTATTATCTCTGAACAAAAGAAAGATGTTTGGGCCTATAAGCCGCACGCCTCCCCATGTGCACCCCATAGGGCATAAGTGGGTATTTGTTCAAATGAGATATAAGAAAAATGAAGTTGTAAGATATAAAGCAAGGCTTGTTGCACAAGATTTCACTCAACGTCCAGAAGTTGATTATGAATAAACCTATTCCCCGGTCATGGGTGGTATTATCTTTAGATATTTAGTCTCAATGGTAGTAAAGCTGAACTTAGAAATAAAATTAATAAATGTGGTAATAGTATACCTTTATGGAAACTTGGATTCGGACATTTATATGAAGGTACTTGAAGGCATCCCTATCCCAAACCAAGACAGAGCAAATAGAAGCCTGTACAGTGTGAAACTTAGAAAATCACTGTATGGACTTAAGCAATCAGGCAGGGCGTGATATAATCACTTAAGTGACTTTCTATGCAATAAGAGCTACACAAACAATGAGGATTGTCCCTGTGTATTTATACGACGATCCTAGAATGGATTTTATATATCTCAGTGTACGTAGATGATCTGAATATCATCGAAACCTAGAAGATATAAAGGAAGCAATCTCTTACCTGGATTCAGAGCTCGAAATAAAAGATTTAGGTAAAACCAAATATTACTTAGACTTGCAGCTTGATCATATCTTGGAAGGAATATTAGTACATTAATTCGCGTACACTCGGAAGGTATTAGAAAGGTTTGTCTTTGAAAAGGCATACCCTTAGAAAGTACCAATGGTCGGACGATCTTTACAGCAAGATAATGATCCATACCGACCTAGAGAAGAGAGGGAGGAAGTCCTGGGATCGGAATTCCCATACTTAAGTGCAGTATGAGCACTTATGTATTTAGTAAACTGCACTAGACTGGACATCGCATTTGTCGTAAACCTATTAGTAAGGTATAGTGCAGAACCTACCAAAAGGTATTAATGTGACGATGGCCCGATCTTCCAAAAGGTACTGATAAGTCAATTGTGGAGAACTCAACGTTGATGATCCAAAGGCTCCGACCAAAACAGATCGAACCCCTCGCAATCACTACACCACTGCTTCGTTGGTTATCAATCGTGCCGAACACGGTTGACCTCACCAAGAAGGCTATCTCCTGCAAGCGAATCGAGAACACAAGCAAGAGAGTTCAAAATGCAATCTGAAATTGTATTGCGAATAAAGTGTAAGTTCATAAGTTGAGGTTCCTCAACCGAACATACGGTGAAACTGCTAAGCAGAATAATCTCTTAAGAAAAACCCGAAGAAAAATAAAGGGATTGGGCTAAAAGTGTGTGGGTTAGCCTGGGCTAAAAGTTTTGAGGCCTAATTGACAGATGAATTGGGCCCTGATTAGAATTTGAAGCCTGAAAGCCGAATTGCCTTGCTCTTTCAGATGCATGGGCCTTATTTTGCTTGCGGCTTGGTCTTAGGGTGCATTTTGCCTAAAACAACTAAGACGAGATTGCTGCAAACCTACCTGCTTTTCCCCTTTCGAGAATTGCATATGATTTTAAATTCGGACAATTTATTTACCACTAGAATTTTGAAGTTGTTACAAATGTTATACAGCTGTATTTTCTTGGCAAACTACTTTATAAATGGGTATAGTCAAACACCTGTCGTCTGAACAAAATTGCTTCAGGTGCCAAGTTTTGTGCTCCAGTTCTATTGGCGAAGGGGCGAAACGAACCCCAATTCACCCTTGATGATTTGGACAATGACCATGGAACTTTGTCCCCATTTAAACCTTTTTATATCTTAGGGACGTGTCAGTTCAATTTAATCTATTAATCTCTAATCAAGTGTTAAATAAGTACTTACATTACTACTAGTTATACTAGTCTTTGGAGGAAAAACTACTAGGAGTGGTGGTAGTCATCAGATTATTTATATCAGCTCATGTTCCCCCATATCTATAATTTCCACCTATATCTGGTAATTAAGCTCCCGGTCGTAAATAATACTATACTATACAATTATAATCTCCTAGTGTTACAGTTCATCGTTGAACGGCACATCACCATCCTCTGCCTCTTCTCTTTCTTTCTGCACCCCTAGCGGCAGCTCCATGCGCGCCTGGAGTTGAACGTCTGGAGCTTCCTGGACTGCGCCGACACGACCCCCGCGGTGGCCGCCGCCCTGGGCAGCACGATGGCGTAGCCGGCGTCCATGTAGTCGTCGCCCTCCGGGAACACCTGCCACAGCAGGCCCCCGCCCCGCCGCCGCCGCTCCGGGTGGACGCCAGCAGCGCCCCGTACACCGTCTGGATGAACCCGCCCCTCGACGTCGCGTTGAAGGCTCCCCCGGCCTTGGTCAACACCCCGAGCTCCGCGAACGCCACAGCCATGCCGAGCGCGCCGTCCGCGTCGGCGATGTGCGCCTGGCGCCTGCATCCATTACTGCGCGAACCTCAGCTGCGCCTGCGCCTCCTGCGTCGCGCCAGAAAGCCTACAAGCAAAAGTATACACAAAGAGGTTGGAACGCGAACCAGTGCTAGAATCCAACTATCAGGACGACAGGAGTACAGGACATTGCCGATAGTTTAGTACATAGGTACCAGGTGTCCGGGTAGCTGTCGACGGAGGCGAAGTCGAGTGAGTCCGTGACATTAAATTTGTTGAGCTGAAATTTAAATTTTGTAAAATTTATATTTTATTAGATTTGTTGTCAGGTAAATCGGTCTGATCGCTTGCTAACTAACGTCTAATCACTGGCTTGTTACCAATCAGATCATCGGTGTGTTGCTGATCAGACCGCATCGGGCGATATAGCCGCGGCGATCAAACCGCCGGCCGATATGACCGGTGTTTTATTGCCAGTTCCAATTTTTTAAAATAGATTGTTTACATTGTGTTCAACTGTTTGACCGGCCTTTAGTCCGCGGTCAAACCGACCCTAAAATTTGATTTTGAAATTTTGAAAAATTAGTTTTTGGATGATTTGAATTTTGTTTCATTAGTGTATACTTGTTGCATAAAGCATGTTTTAGCTAACGTGAGTCAAGTTGTGAAAAATTTTTGCCCGAAAATGATTTATTTGTCCTTAGATGTGCAGGAAGCTTTAGAGTCAACTATGATCAACAGCGATGATCGGGGGCTATACTCATGGAGGAGCTAAGGTTTAGAATGGTTAAGGATACGGCATGGGATGGTTGAGCTCAAGCATGACATAAAAAAGGTAAAAAATATTGAAGGGATAGTTCGAACAACGGGTTACACCAAGTGGTTTGGTCAGTTCAAGTGAGGCGTGATCTGGTGGAACCGGAATGGGAGAAACTTGCCGATGCGTGGCAAGCCATTGATGTACCTACACGTGCGAGCATGCTGATTACTTGCAATAGAAGATGAAGACTGAGTCAATGTGAGAGTATTTTGGTAATTTGCCAAATATCAAAAACTACGTTGGATCAAAACCATGGCATTTAAGTGACGCCTAAAAAGCAATTTAGGTCAAGAAGATGTTGAGAAGATCAAACGGATCAAAGGCTAAAATCATAGCGGATTGGGCTTATGTACTTTGAAAAGCGTGCATGAATCAAGTGTGCGAGTAAAACCCGTGTTGTGTGCGGTTAACGGGTTTTTCCTAAATATATTAGTAGATAGTATCCATTAGGGTTAAATATGGACTAGTTGCCTTATCTATTTAACTGGTTGGATAGAGGTTTGCAAGCTAACCACCAAAGCATCTATCATTCCAAGTTGTGTTCTATGTTATTGTTAAAGAAGAGTGAGTAATGTGGCGTGCTCTTTTGTCCTTCAGGTGGAGTGGCTATAAAACATTTCTTACTAAGTAAGAATATATCAACTTTGTTCTTCACTCATGTTTTCTCCTTGTTTTGGTTGATTTGCCCTTATTTTTGTTGGTTTTGATTTATCCTCTCCCCTTCTTGATCTTACTGTGCGCTAATGACGTGTAAGTGATGGAGATAACTAATGGAGATCAAATTACATCCATCTAGACACCAGGCCCTGAAGGATTTTGAAATTGCCCGATTTTGCTTGGTTTTGGCCTAATCTTGAAGTTTCTTGATCTCAAGATTTTTATTTTGAATTTTGGGAGATTTTGCTTGCTGTGGCATGTGGGAATATATTTTAAGTCATCTTGGCCATCCTCTACCCACAAGCAAGTCATATCTCGATTTTATGGTTTTTGCCCGGTCTTTGGTGCAACTTTGCTTATTCTTGATAAATGTCTCAATGTCTGAACTTTAACAACAATTCAAGCGATCCTTGATTGGAATAGGTTTCTAAGATCCTAAGCAAGGAGTTGCATCAAAAGTGGGATTGGACTCAAACTGATATTCTGTTCTAAGAACAGGGGAGCGGTCAAACTGCTCTTTGGCCTGGTCATACTAGTAACCGATCAGACCACCATCTTGTCGCCAGTTAGACACAAGTGTGCCTCCGGTCAGACCTGTAACATCCCAAATAGGGAATTACTGTAATTGCGAAAAGTGTAAAATCTTTTAATCGTTTTCTTGGGTATTTCAAAATTCTTTGGCGTTACTCGAATCTCTCAAATTGGTTTTTCTTGCCAAAAGCCCAAGTAATAAAATTCAAAATCTTGGGATAAAGAACCAAGTTTAAAAATCAGAATGATAAAAATCCAAACCTTGGGATCTAGAACCAAAGTTTAAAGTTTAAAAATTGAGAAGATCCAAAACCCTTTAGAAATTTTAATTTCAAATTTAAAAATTGAAATCTGGGCATTCAAAGCCAGGAATAGAAGTTTAAATTAATATAAAATCTTTTCCATCTAATATGCGTATCCGGAAATTCAAATTTGAAAAATTAAGAGTTATTTCTCCAAACTCGACAATCTTGAAATTAAATTGTTGGATCCAAAAATTTGAACCAAGTGTTTAATTTTAAAATATACTCACAAAACCAAATCTAAATTCTCAAAATTCAGAAACTATTGAAATTCCTGATAAATCTCTTTGAGGGGCCCGGCCTATTTTTCTTTCCGGCCCAGCCGATCATTTCCCTTTTCTTCCTCCCCGGCCTACTTCTTCTCTCCGGTCCGCCCGGCCCGCCCGGCTTCCTCCTTTCTCCTGGCATCTTCCTCCCCTGTTCTTCCGACTCACCGCCCGCACCGCCTCCCTGGCCGCGCCGCTCTCTCCGAACCAAGCCGCCCCGCCTGCGCTCGCACCACCCCCAGCTGCAGCCGTGCTCTGCCCCTGGTTTCACCCAGCTCAGCCCCCGGTATTCCCCGTCGCCCATGCCGCGGTACACTCATCGCCATGCCGAAGTACGCATAGCCCATGCCACCACCCATGCCGGCAGTACCTCCCCGAGCGTGCACTGGCCTTTAAGAACCGAGCTCGCCTCCCTCTCCTCCTTCCTCCTTCGGGCCAAACTCAGCTTGAGCTGCCCCAAGCTTGTGCCGGCCGCCGCCACCAATTCATGTCGTTCGGTCACTCCGGCCATCCTCTCCGCAAACCGTTCACGTCACCGTGTGTCCCCGGCTACCTTCAACCTCCCCCTCCATTTAATTGAAGCTTCGTCCCAAAATTTGCTACGGCGACCGTTCTCCTCCACCACCGGTCGACACCGCCTCCATCACCACCGCCGCCTGCATCACCACCGGCCGCCCTCCAGGGCTTCTTTCCCCAATCCCTCGCGGTCGGAGCTGCTCCTCGGTGCCCCGCAGCTACCCCAGCCGTCGGCCGAAGCTCTCCCCCGCCGGAGCAACCCCGCCACGGCGACCTCCCTGTGCCGCCGCCCGCGCACGACGCCAGACCACTCCATCCTCCCTCCGGCCACTTCAATCGCTCCGGTGAGTTACCTGTGCCCCACTCAAGCTCACGCGCACATCGCCTTTTTCCCCCTCGCACTCAGCCGCCGGCGCCTCTTTTCTCCCTCATCGTCGGCCGCCTGGGGCCGCCGCCCACCCGCCTTGGCGCCGCCCCGGCCGAAGCCCTGCCACTGGGAGCCTCCTTGTCGCCGGGGCGTTTCGTTTTGCCGGTTGCCGCCCCCCCTCCGGCCGCTTCTCGCCGGCGTCGGCGTCGCCCAGCTCCGGTGCCTCCCTCCTCTGCTTCGGTTCTGCTCTGGCCTCAGCCGACAGCCCCTTTTTCTGTCTCCTTCTATTATGACATGTGGAGCCACTAAAGATTAGCACCTGGTAAATATGTATCACTCGCATCCTCCCATCTCAGTGGTAGCAAACATCTCAAAATATAAATTTCAAATAAAAATGAGAATGTTATTTAATTGTGAGATTACACTAAAAGGGATATGAAATGAAATTAAAATTTTAAGTTTAATTAGTTTCATGTAAAGACACATTGTGCATAAGAATAAGAATAAGGAATTGCTTATAAATTTATAATGGAAAAGATTATTGCAATTGAGCTAAAACTTAACATGGGTTAGCTATATGCCAATTAAGATCAATATATTAATCCTCATGTAAAACTAAGACAAGATTACCCATGGTCTACTTTCGGATGACGAGTAATCGACATGAATTCACGGGATATTGATGATAGGAATCAAATATGTAAAGCTAAGTGGAAGATCATCTTTTATGAATTTAAGGTAATAAAAGTTGATCCTAAATAATTAAAGTAGCATGGTTGAACCTTTGTAAAGACAATTTCGATGATTTCAACCTTTATTCTAAAAACTCAAATAATAACCTTAGTCCTAGCAAGCACTCGAGTGGTCTGAATAATACCCTTCATTCCTCGATCCAAATCTATTTGTGCAAACTAAATAGATCAGTTTAGTAATACCTTGTCACATAAAATATTAACCATAAAGTGCTCATCGCTAAAATCTGAGAGACCATGTGGACATGCCCCATGTTTGTGATGAGTGATTGACGGTTGCTTTTGAAAGTTTGAGTTTGATTTGAGTGTTTTCTACAAAGTCGTAGCTCTTTTGTTGTGGTTGTAGGTCTTCAAGAGGGCGTACGACCGGTTTTGACCGTTGTCGTAGCTCTCTGACCGTGGTTGGAAGGCAGCAGCAGTCTCTATTACCACACTAACCGTGGTCGGAAAGCACTAGGAGCTGTTACGACTGGTTTTGCTGTGGTCGGAAGTCAGTCGGAGTGTTTATGACCACTTTGGCCGTGGTCGGAAGGCTGTACGACCACGTTGTGGCGTTTACGACCACTCTGGCCATGGTCGTAGGTCACCAGGGAAGTTTACGACTGGTTTGGCCGTGGTTGGAAGGCTATTCGACCACGTTGGCTGTGGTCGAAGCCTGCTACGACCACGTTGCTCGCGGTCTGAGGTCGTAAGTCAAAGGTACGACTGCTACGGTCAGAAGTCGGTGCTCGAGTGAACGACCACATTGAGGAGTCGGCGCCTTACGACCACGTTAGCGCAAGAGGAAGTCAGAGGTCGAGGCTTCGATCGCTGCGGTCGATAGTCGACGGACCTCGACTGCGACCACATGGGAAGTCGGCGGACTTCAACCATGTTGTGAGGTGGTCGTACGCGGTCAGACTTGGTCAGAAGCGCTCGGAGTGCAGTCGGTTGTGGTCGGCTGAGGTCGTAAGCGGTCGGAAGTGCTCGAAAATCGTGAACATGGTCGTAGACACCTTGAAACTGGTTGTTTGACCTATAGGATCGATCACTTGAGCTGGGAATTGGTCGTATGGATTTGTGTTGAAGTCATAGACCTTGTGCATTGGATGGTTCATCATTTCGACTGGTCGGAATGCAGTTTCGACTTTGTGGTTTATGATTTGAGCTCTGTTTCTCTGGTACAGATGTTTGTACACATTGTGTTGTGCGGTGCTATGAATGTTTGCTTGTCTGTGATGGTTTGCAGGACTTTGAGACTAGTCGTAGTGAGGCATGGATGGTCGAGACTAGGCACGGGGGTGCTAAGGTCGTGAGCGGCCGGGAGATGCTAAAGACAATGAGGTCTGTGAGGTGGTTGCAAGCGTGATCGGCAAGGCAGGAAGAAGCTTCCGGGAAGGCAGCAGAGTGGCATTTTGGAGAAATACAGAAAGCTGCAAAGGGAAGCTGTGTCTCTGCAAATGCACAGGAGTTGTTGGCGCTAATGGGTAAAGCATTGGAAGCTTGTTTTCGCCAGTGGGTAAAGCGAGTGGTAAAACCCGGTGTTAGGTGGGGGTTTATGGGTTTTCCCCCGGTAGCAGAAGGCTATAAATAGAGAAGGTAGAGCTCGGGTGCTCGGTGAGGTTGTTCCCGAGTCACTCTGAATTTTTGTTTCTATTTGTATGAGTTGTCTCTGGGTAGAGCACGGTTGCTCTTGTACCTCCGATGGAGTGGCTGTAGAAACCTCCATGATCAATCATTCATCTCTTTTCCTCAAGATTGATTTCTGTCGTTATGAGATGTTGTGATTGCTTTGTTTACGATCTGTTTTGAGAGCTTGTTCTTCATGCTATCCTTTTCTCTCTTCTCTTCTTCGTGAGTCTGCATTCGTTTTGGTGTGCTTCGATTTTCTCAGAACTGGGAATCTGTCTCAAGGCCACTTGGCCAGTTCATTCCCGAGAGCAGGAGTCAAATCAGAGAAGGTCTCTTTGCCAAATGGTCGTGCGCCTCAAGTCCTCTATTTGAGTTCGACCATGTTGCTCTAGCCGACCGTAGCAAAGATTTTGGATTTTCTTGGTAATTTCTCTTCCAGAGGTTGGATTATTTCAGTGCCTCAAGTTTGAGGACCAAAAGACCAGAGAGTCTTAGTTACTCGGAAATTTGGCTATGCGAGTCCTTCCGCTGTCAACCCCACAATATTCACTATTTGCTTTCTTTTGTCGGTTCGGGTAAGCTTTCGACTGGGGTCGGCCTTCCAGTAAGCTTTTCAACCCGAGACTTCATAGCTCAGTGGCTATTGGAGAAGTGGGTTGTGTGGATACTTGGGGAATTTTTTAAAGGGCTCCATTCACCCCCCCCCCCCCTCTGTCGCCATTTCCGATCCAACAAAATCATAAGAGTTATCTTTTCAAAAGTGCTCAAAAATATTTGTAGTAAAGACTTTAACATATACCTTAAAATGTAAGATTTAAAATAGCGAGTGTCTACGATAAGAATTTCCTGAACAAGGGAGAGAGAGAGCAATCCTTAATCATCGTATTCCGCCCAAATTCCCAATCATCACATCAGGGTTTAAAATTTGATGGTCAAATATAACTAATACTAAAAGAAATAGCTTTACCAAGAGAATCCCTGTTAAATTCATAACACACCCACCCAATAAAAGGCAGACCGTTAATAATAGATTTGTGAACCAATAAAATAATCAACCTTGTCCTTAACAATAATCGGTAAATGATTAACGCCACACTTTAATTAAATTATTAAAAATAACGATTCAATAAATGGGCAGTTGACATCTCAGATAGATATTGCCACATAAAATATCAAAGTTACACTGAGTATTTAAGATCCTACTCATCTCGTGTAAAATCCCTGCCTACTAAAAATCACAAAGTTCTATTCCTCTTTACTATCTCCAATTTGATACTTCTTCACTTTTGATCCCTCATTATCCTAAAATTTTCCCTCACGGTAAAGCTACTTAACCACCTAAATCCTTCACCCAATTCATCTACCGCTGTGTTTACAGCACACTAGCCCGAATCATCTTTTTATTATCAAATCATAATAAATTTATAATTTACATTTAATTGGGCATTTAAGTGTTTGGATTTATTTGGTCTTTCTTTTCTTTGCCGCGTATTAGAATCTGAAGACTCAACGAGGCGACGGATTCGAATAGAATCAAGGCTCGGGTAAAAGCGAAGACTAGAAAATTAAGATCGCTGACTGAGCCAGCTTTGACCTAGAACAATCAAGGCCGTGGTAAACCAAGCAAGGCAAGTCATCACTTTGATCATATTGATCCTACATTTTATGCAAAATTATGTTCTTTTAAACTATCAACTTGCATGGCTAATTTATTATGCAAATATATGTCAAAGCTTAAGGTAGCTACATGCCCACTTGCTGTTGAATTAAATCTAATATGCCATTTCTTGGCACTTGAATCACTTGATCCTTGTCACCATAGAAATTAATGATAATCTTTACTAGCTATAAGTCATATCAAATGTCATGCTAGTCTTGTCAAATCCAGGGCGCTAGTTGCCCTGATCATCAATCTTTAAAACGTAAGAACTTGTTTTGGGGACAGTCATGGGATGTATGTGGCTGAGTATTTTGTTACAACCGTTTTATGCTTCCCAAAACTCTAAAAACCTGCTACACCTGTCTGGGCGGTTGGTGAGAGTGGCTGGTGCTGATGTCGCACGAGAACCCGTGGTTTGTGGAATGAACCGCCTGGACAAACTAAGGACTGAATCTTGTGCTGACCTCCTTGTGTAAAACAGTACAACAACAAGTCTATATGGGTACGACCTAGCTGATTAACTTGCAAAGGTTTAGTTTAGATATCACCACGGAAAGTGGGTGCCAGGACATACTGGTTTACTCACAGTGGGATATAGGGACCGACTGTACCAATACGGCGCAAAAGGGGGCCTCTGACTGTGGTGGATAGAGCCCTTCAGCGGTGAAACCTCAGCGGGGTGGTGTCTAGCTAGATCGGAGTAAGGTAAAGGTTTTGTGATAAATCATCTGGGTCTCATGCCAAAGGAAGCATGTGGGCTATTAAGATGACTTATCTCTTGTGGTGAAAGTGTACAACCTCTGCAGAGTGTAAAACTGTTCGAGCAGCCGTGCCTACGGTCAAGGGCGGACATGGGAACCCACTCGAGTTAGTTCTATTTCCAAAAGCCTTTGTGGGTGGGATAAAACCTATCAGAGAGATGTACTCTGACTTTGAACTTTTCCTGGAGAGATGTACTCCAGCGGCGAAAACTAGCCTTGGTGGAGGTAACCATGCACTGTAAAAAGGTGGATGTAACCTACACTACAATTATTATCGCATTCTCACAATCAATTTCATAAAACATGTTTCAGTTAAAATTGCTACGTCTCAGGAGATTTTTCTTACTTATTGTAATTTCAAAACAAAGCTTTTAGCAAATAAAAGAAACTCAAGCCTCCCTTGACAGCTTTGCATCTATTATTATTGCATCCTGTGTGGTGGCTTGCTGAGTATCATCGTACTCATTCTTGCTTAACTACCATCGCTCAGTCAGAGAGAACAGGAATGCCAAACCCTGCGACACTAAAAAGGGGTCGACAGAGCTGGAAGACGAAGAGGCCATGGACCAGGTTGCGAATCCCAGTTGGCTGCCTGTGGGCAAGTCCTGCGGGTCCCACCCATGTGAAGTTTCGCTGCTGCATTTTATCGTTTCGGCCTAATCGGCCCATGAGATTACTGTATTATTTACGCTTCCGCATGATATGTTTTTGATATACAGTAATGTATCTGTGAGCACTATCTACTGATCCAGGGAATAGTGCGGTGGAATCACAAAGGATCTGGGTTTGCTAACCTGAGGTCCGACAAGACCGCCGTGTTGTCACCAGTCAGACCACACCTCAGTAGCTGGTCAGACCGCTCAGTGGTTTTGTTCATGGCTTTTAATTTTGTTCTTCATAGCTCTGTCAGAATAACCCTCTGTTGGCATTTGAATTGGCGACAGATGCTCTATCCCCATTTCAAATGCGATAGAGCTTTTGTTTCCACTTCAAATAGCGACAAAGCTTTGTCATTGAATGAGTGGCCAACAAACAGCCACGTCAGTGCCACAATCTCTGTCACCATTTCAATTGGTGACAAATTAACTAATCGCTAATTGAAATGGCAATAGAAGCCTGCCCAGATTCAATCGCCATTTCAAATGGCGACAAAGGCCCCCACACACACTATCACGATTTGAAATGGTGACAGAAGCCATGCTATAAAAAGTAAAAAATACGGTCAAAATTAATTGTAATTTGGTAAAAAAAATCCAAAGTGGTTATTAGAACAAGAGAAGAGAGGAGAAGGGAGCGGGAGAAGGAGAAGGGGTTGATATCTGCATCCCAGATGTGGGTTCTTTGTTTGTTTGTTGATTTTATTTTGAAGCCATGGTAAGTTAGCAAATAAAATCATTAGATGTGTAATTGTATCTAGTAGTCGCCAGATGTGTCAATACATTGGGTAGTTTTAAGTAGTGTAGTTGTTGGCCCTCTTGATCTGGAGCTCTACCCACAACTCTTCCAAGCGAATTTGAAGAGTGTGGATGTAAACCTGGATATGTATTGCATACGGTTTATCCACCCGCTCGATGAACTTACAATCCATGGTCTACGGGCAACAAGAGGTGATTACAAGCAGTGCATGCGTTGAGATGTAGTAGTAAATGAACCACTTACCAAGAATAGAGGGCAGCAAAAGAATTGATGTCCTGGGTGTATGTCGTCGTCATAAACCTAGACCACCGCGTCAAAGTGTGTGCTTGCATTGCGACCAGGGCTTGCAGATGTGTGCGTAGTCGCGGAGTGGATTTCTAGGGTGTAGAACTCCATGGTATTGAGTGGTAGAATGGGGCTTGGGGTGTGGGGTCTAGGAGACCATAGATGCTCGTGTCTTCGAGGTAGGGTCATGACCTCGAAACCCAGCTTGTGCCCATTGTCCCCTTCCATGCCTACATATTCCAGCCCTGTCTGCCATGTTTTGTTCTCCTCTACTATTCTTCTTCTATCTATTTGTACTAAATTAAAATTAACCTCGGCTTGTTCTTCAGGCTTCTAGAGGTGATAAAGGGTACAGGGAGTTTTGTTGCCTTTTTTTATTAATGATTGATCTCCATGTTGTCATTTCAAATGGTGACAGAAGTTGGCATCTTCTGTTCGGCCCACCGCCCCAGATTCCAATGGCAATGAAAGATTATTTTTGTAATTTTTTAGCATTGGTACATTCACCAAAAATAAATATAAAAATGATTTAAAAATTCCTGTTTATGTCACCAATCAAAATGGCGACAGAGGACGGTCGTCCATCCAATTGGTAATAGTTTCTTTATCACCAGTCCAATTAGTGATAGAAACACTATCACCAAATGAATTGGCAATAGAGTTGCCCACCCTACCATGCAAGATTCCATGTAGAGTATGTTGCCATTTGTATTGGCAACAGAGGATTATTTCTGTGATTTTGGTAATCGATGGTATATTTATGTAATATTAATAAAAATAATTATTAAAAAAATTCATTGACGAGGTAATCGTAGGCACCGTGGGCGAGGTAATCCCAGTTATCTAAGAAGGGTACGGAAAGAGATAGTATGCTATATTTTTTAAAATCGTTTTTATAAGTTTTAGAAATATTGTGGTTCTAACCCATCTAAGGCTTTTACCCTACGGTCGTATGCTCTGATACCAGTGCTGTCAGACCCAGATTTTTCAATCCGGAATCTACTGTGTTTCACTGCACTAATCCCTGGATCAGTAGTTAGTGCACACAGGTACATTGCTGAATCATGTCATACATCGCATAATAATATTACAGAATTTGAAATACACCACATCGGGTGAATGTTTACAAAAGGGCCACTTTGGCCAAATGTCTTCATTACATACATGCAGCGGAAATAGTAGCAAAAGTAAAACCAAATTCCACAGGCAAGCGACCAGTAGGGTAATGTGTACAGTATATGTCACCGGAGAACGGGTAACATATGTGCACACAAAGCCAAGAGTCCACTTGTCTATGTCTAACCATCGTGGCCTACGCCTTAGTTATCGCCTTTGCTTCCGCCAACGTTGGTAGGGGCCTCCTCATAGGCGTAATGTCCTTGAGTTCCTGTTTTTGTTTTGATATTGCGAATATGAGCACAAACCACCGTGCTCGCGAGCCAACACACAGAATGCAATATTTAACATGTATGGCTTGTCAAAGGATGGCTCGGGCTTATTTTATTTTGCGAAGAGTGCTTTTGAATACAATTACTTAAAAATTCCTTAAGACCTAGCAATTTTAAACTCAAGACTTATATTGGTAAAGTAAGTTGATCTTATAATTGACACAGATTCCATCCACCATTACATGGCATCTGTATCATATAACATATTTCAGTGTTATAGCCGCTTAACTTACCACTGGGACGACACCCAGGACAATTCCAAACCAGGACCATCAGCAGTCCTTTCACATTCCCATTATCACCCACCAAGATTTTTGAAATAGAGCTATATCTAGTTAAGTTCCCATGTCCGCCCTTGACCGTGGGCACGGCTATTCGAATAGTTTTGACTCTGCAGAGTTTGTACACTTTCACCACAAGAGACAATCATCTCATTGTCCCACACGATTCCTTAGAAGTGTGGTTGAGTAGACCATCACAGTGACTTTTCAAACTATCTAGTCCCTTTTGTCATCTCACCCTATGGGCCGTTCCCACTTACGGTGGGTCCCATACGTTGCACGGGATGTTTCCCACGGTTACTAGCGTTATTCGGGCTTCCCTCCCTCAGCGCTAGTACGATTGGAAAACTTCACCCTTTCCTTGGTGTCCCTTTTGGCCTACTAATGCCCTTGCATTTCCACTCCTAACCTCTCCTGGTGAGATGAGTCCGGGGAGTCGATAAATCTACTTAGCCAAGATGCACTTTGCAAAACTTGTGGTTGTACTGTTTTACACGGGTTGACATGACAAGATTCAGTCCTTAAGGTTACCCGGATGGTTCTACCACATTTCACATTTTGTGCATCCACTGCACCACATACCAGCCCCCAAACCATCCATCTAGGTATTTAAGCCATTTTAGGATTTTTCAGAGATAGAAATATTGTGTCCACTTACCACAATCATTCCATCCATGATTGTCCCCAAACCATATCATACTTTGCAAGTGTTGATTTTGGGGCAGCTATGTACCCCCGTTTTATCTAGCAATACTACGCATCGCAATATTTATTTGGACTTACTGGTAAAAGCTATGATAATATAAATTTTGCTAAGGCGACAAGGTTCACATGTCCAACATTTCGACGGATCATTATTAGCAAGCATTATATTAGGTGTATAACTACCATTTCTGGAAATGGACATATTTTACCACATAAAATAACAGCATGCATGTTGATAATTTAAAAGAAATTAACTTTGCAAAATCATAGGTTCAAAATGGTCAAAGTGTTAACTCGCCTGGCTCACGGGGATCTTGATCTTGGTCTTCTGAAGCTTCTAAGCTAGCTGCCTCAACCTCCTCTTCTTGAGCCTCGTATGCTATTTAATCGTGCGATAAACCCAAATAAAAGAAAAGCAATCAATCACTCAAAATATCACCAGAAATTCAAATGGACTCCAAAAATCATGGTTCTGGTTTCATTGGATAGTTCTTGAATTTAGACAAATTTAGAAATTTGTTTCACTTAATTTGGAGTTAAAATGAATAAGTTATGCCCATTTGAAAATCTCAGTTCTGTGAAATTCCATAAAATGGAAAATTCTGACATGTGGGTCCCACTGGAGTTTTTAATTCATTTTCTTTTTATTTTATTTCCTTGTGTATTGTGTCTCTGACATGTGGGGCTGGCTACTGTTCTGTGGGGTCCGCATGCCAGTGTGCCGCTGTCTAGCGGGGCCAATGGTCAGCGGGCCACTCGGCCTGGCCCCCACTGACAGGTGGGGCCCACCTGTCAGACGGCAATAAAAGAAAAGTTTGACCTCGGCGCGCTGTGGAGCCAGGGGCTCGAACGCCCGCGGCCGAGGGAACAGGGGGGAATAGAGTTAGCGCTGCTAGCCAGGGGAGCGCTCGGGTTTATCTCACCCATATAGGGGCGGTTTTACCTCTTAAGGTGGGTCTGGGGAGAGGCCGAGCAGAGGTAGAAGAAAGTGGTGGCGCCGGCGGCGAGGGATGGCCGGAGGGTCGGAGGTGACGTCTAAAATGAGTTGCTGGGGTGGTGAGGATTCTGACGGTGAGGTTGTCGAGGAACGGGGAGTGCCGGAGAGGGGTCGTCGGCGTGCGGTGGTGGCGGTCGGGGAGGTCCTCGGTGCCGGCGGTGTACGGTCGATGGGAAGCTCGGGCGAGGTCGGGGTCATCTTTGTGATGAGCCGGACATGGTGTGGTGGCGGGGAATCGGCTTCTAGTGGCTCGGGTTGGCGGATTGGTGGTCGCCGGAGTTGGGGAAGGAACTGGCTCGCCGGCGATTGAGGGGCTCTCGGTTCAATTGTTTTTTGCAGGAGGTGGAGGGAGGCGTGGCGAAGCGGTTGGGAGTGGCTCCGGGTTTTATAAGCGACGGGGGTGAGGCTGGCAACGGGCGAGACGTTTTGTCACATCGGGACGACGGTGGCAGCGGGAATCCGGGCTGGCGCGCGTGGCTCGGACAACCTTTTGCGCCGCGCACGCGAGAGGACGCGCCAGGGCAGCGGGGCAGCAGCGAAGCTGTTTTGCACCGGCCAGTAGAGACTTTTTGCCGCGTGGCCGACCAGTGCGACGGAGCGGGGTTGATGGCGCGAAGCGGTGGGCGCCGAGGGTGAGACCGGGGCGGTGTGCTGGCGCGCCGCCCGTGTGATGCGACTGCTCGGGGAAGAGTCGGGGCGGCCTCAGGCGTCGGCAGCGCATGCGCGCCACGGGGGAGGTCAGCGCTGAACGGAGCAAGCGGCATGATGGTGCGGCGCACGCGGACAGGAGAGGAAGAAGGAAAAGAGAGCGCGGCGCGGGAGGGCCACCGGCCAGAGGGAGAAGGACTGGCGCGTGGGGCTCGCGCGGCAGTGAGAGAAGGCGCGGGTAGAGACGGGGCCCGCGTGGCAGAGGCACGCGCGGAGTGGAGGCGGGGTCCACATGGCAGTGGCAGGGCGACGGAGCAGGTCGCTGGCGACGCGCGTGCGGCTGGGCCGCGCGGGGCGCGTGGGCGCTGGATCGTGCGAGCGTGGAGAGCGGCCGGGCCGCGTTGACCGCAGTGGGAGAGGAGCGAGAAGAGGTGAGACTGGGCCAGGGTAATGGCCGGCCTGGTTTCATCTCTCCCCATTTTTTTTTCTTTTATTTTGTTTTCCTTTTGTCTTAAGGTATGCTTTTTAGTGTGTACATAAATGTATTTATAATTCCAAAAATTTTAATTTGTGGATCATCTTTTCAGATTCTTATTTTAAATTTTTGATTCTCTCATATTTAAACATGATTATTTATCTTTTGCTTTTTTTAACTTTTTGGAAACTCAACCAAATTTTCAGAAGAGTACCATAAACTCCAAATTCAAATAAAATATATTGCAAGAATAATTCGAGAGCTCCACATTTTTCAAATTTAAATTTTTGGGATGTTACAGTTATCCACATCTCTTCATATTCTAGAGAAATTGTCTCGTTAGGAGTTGTCTTTGGTGCTTCGACTAGAGACAGCTTCTGGAGCTATTCCAAGAAGACCCCAGATGGTACTTTTGATCAGAAAGAAGCTATCCGAGCCAACTGGTCTGCGAGGAAGTTATCCTTCTGAGGGACATACTGTATCTCAAAATCGAAAAAATGATTTTCATGCTTTCGTTCTTTCGACAATTACTAAGACATGGTCGTACTCAAGTATTAATACTCTTTTTCGACCTGATTCATGACTAGTTGAGAGTCTCCTCTCATGAGTAGTCATTGAATCCCGAGCGCTTTAGCGACTCGTATGCTAGCCAACAAACCATCATACTCGGCAACATTGTTAGTTGCTAGGAAGAGCAATTGGAAAACATACTTTAAGGTCTCTCCCACAGGAGATTCTAGGACCACCCTAGCCCCCGAGCCACTTAACATAAGCAACCCATCAAAATACATCATCCACAAGTCATGGGAATCGTACTGTTGAGGATCCTGAATAGGTTTAGGGTTTGTCCATTCGGTGACAATGTCTACCTTAATGGCCATTCGGGACACGAAATGGAGGTCGAAATTCCCAAGTTCGACCGACCATTTTGCCATGCACCTCGCTGTTTCCATATTTTAGAGGATCTCTCCTAAAGGAAACTCAGATGGCATAATTATCTTGTGCGGCTGAAAATAGTACCTCAACTTCCTCAAAGCCATGAGGAGGGCAAAGAGAAGTTTTTGGACTTGAGGGTAGCGCTCCTTAGGACTGTATAAAACTTCACTTATATAGTATACTGGTCTTTGAATGCTCTTGCGCTCAGCAACCAGTACATCATTTATTGCCTATGGTGTGGTGGATAGATACACTAAGAGTGTCTCACTAGTTTTTGGAGAAACCAAGACAGGAGCACTCATAAGGTATCTCTTGACATCCTCGAAAGCGTCATTGGCCTCTTTCGACCACTCGAAACCCTCATGTTTCCTCAAAAGCTTGAAGAAAGAAAGATCTTTTTCACCTAGTCATGCAATAAAATGACTTACAACCACCATGCAGCCAGTGAGTTTCTGGACCTCTTTCTTCATGGTCGGAGGGTGCATCTGTTCGATAGCCTTGATCTTCTCAGGATTTACTTCGATACCTATTGCCAAAACAAGGAATCCGAGTAGTTTTCTTGAGGAAACTCCGAACACACACATTTTAGGATTGAGTTTCATACGATGCTTTCGCAGATTGTTGAAGGTTTCCTGCAGGTCTGAACTATGATTAAGTCGTTTGATACTTTTTAGGACCATATCATCGACATAGTCTTTTAAGTTACGGCCCATTTGATGTATGAAGGTTAATTGGATCAAATGCTGAAAAGTTGGACTAGCATTTTTTAAACCGAATGGTATTTTAACATAGCAAAATACTCCAAATGGGGTGATAAGCGCGGTCTTCTCTTTATCTTCTAAAGACATACTGATCTGGTGATAACCAGAGTATGTGTCTAGAAAGCTTAATATTTCACAACCAGCAGTCAAATCTACCAATTGACTAATACGAGGAAGCAGAAAGTCATCTTTAGGACAAGCTTTATTTGAATCGGTATAGTCTATACACATACGCCACTTACCATTAGACTTTTTTACCATTACAGGTTTAGCCAACCACTCTGAGTGATCGACTTCTCTTATGAAGCCTGCTTTAAGTAGCTTGTCTAATTCTGACTTGATAGCTTCTCGTCAATCTAGTGTAAATCTTTATAACTTTTGTTTTACGGGCTTCTTATCAAGCCATAGAGCTACCTGTGCTTGATTACTTCCCTGGGACCCCGGGCATGTCAGATGGCTACCACATGAATACATCTATGTTTGCCTAGAGGAAAGCGACGAGGGTGTCTTCCTATGTAGGGTCGGAAGTAATCCTGATGCGAACTATCTTTGAAGGTTTCTCTGGGTCCAGAGGGACTTCTTTGACTTCACCATTCAGCTTTGGTGTAGCTTTAGGCTTCGAGTGCTTGCTCGAAGGCCGCATCTTGGTGACTTCTTGAGTTGGAAACTATCCGACCATCTCGAGGGACTTGCGATTGCACGTTAGTGCCATCTTCTTATCACAACAGACTATGATGACTCTTTTGGGACCTGGCAACTTGAGACATTGATATGCATAATGAACAACGATCAAAAATTGTGCCAGAGTTGGTCATCTGAGTATGTCATTATATGCCGAGTCGAAATCGACCACATCAAAGCAGAGTTTCTCTGTCCTGATGCTTCTCGGAGAACCGAACGTAACAGGCAGAGAAACCTAGTGAATAAGCTTGGCCGAAGAGCCCGGTATGATTCCATGAAATGAATATCGTACAAGCTTTATTCTGGTACGAGGAATTTGTATCTTGTCTAGAACACTAACAAATAAAATATTTAAAAAACTACCACCATCAATCAACACGCGATTTACTCGATAGTTGTTGATGGTGGGCTCGACCACGATCAAAAACCAACCAGGTCGAGTTAAAGGGATCAGACAATCACCCTTCTCGAAAGAGATGGTGACTTCCGACAACTTAGGAAAATTATTGACAATGAAAGGATCGATAGAGTTTACCTCATGCTCGACAGCCTTATACTGTCGCTTGAACTCGTATGTGGATGAACCTCCATATAGATGCTTAACAGTGTGCTTTGGGTCCTAGAATGGTATGTCCTCATCCTTCTCCAAGTGCTTTCGACCGCTTGCTTGCCCCAACTCATCAATTGTTGGAAGTAGGCCCTTGCCTAAGTAATAATCCTCGAGTTTCCGTTGGAAAACTCAGCAATTGTGAAAATCATACCCCTCTTTCTTATGAGGAGGGCACCATCTTGGCTTATTTTCCTTCCTCCCAGGTGCCTTGCCTTTGCCCTGTTGAAGTATTGTTTAGAGTCACGTGGCCCTTATTGCCCATAGCCAAGACCTCCTTCGATCCTATGGTGGGAGGCCTGTGGCTCTTGGCCTTGTTTCCGTGTTTCTTGGCTTTCTTCTTACTCTTGCCGCCATCACTTTGCTCCTTAGAACAGTGACCAGCTTAATAGAGGGTCCTCGTCCATTCGACTACTTTGGTAGTAGTTGCATACCGATCGTCCATCTCGAAGAGCTCGACGATGGTGGTTGGAGGGTTCAGGACGATGTCCTCTGTGAATCTTCGATTGTGGACCCCCTACCTAAATGCCCTAATAACAAAAGCATCATAGGCCTCCAGAATTGAATTTCAAGCCTGACTCAAATGCTAGATGAATTGCCATAGGGTCTCGTCGCTGCCTTGGTGCATTCAATGCAGGTTGTCCTCCTTCCCAAGGCGATTGTATGTACCCTAGAAGTTGGTGATGAGAAGGTCGCAGAGGTGCTGCCACGAGTAGATCAACTCAAAGGGATGGTTGAGAAGCCAGGATTGAGTAGATCCTTCAAGAATCATCAGAAGATAGTTGGCCATAACGTGCTCACCTCCTCCTGTTGCCCGAACCGCGGTTGTGTAAATTTGAAGGAACTCGATGGGATTCTGAGACCCGTCGAATTTCTCCATGCTCACCGGTCAAAACCGCAGCAGCCAGCACACTGCTGGGAGCTCAGGCACAAATGCTTGACATCCAGCAATGATCTCCTGATGACTCCTTTGTGGAAATGGGTTGTTGGCATCGCCAGGTGAATGCACTCGGTGATGCCCAATGGTAGGCAGACCGAACCTGTAATAGGTCTCGTCCACTCAAGGAAGACACTTGTAGTTCATCTGTTGTTGCAGGTTCCTTACCCGAAGTGGTGACCGAGCATCGACTTGCCATCTGAGGTAACTCAGGGCATTCTCCTCCGACTGGCATTGCGATCGAGAGTACGACATACCTCGTCACCATACTGACTTCTGCGAGTCAAGTTTGGTAAACGATTAGATGCGGTCATACCTTGTCAACTCTCGGAGCGACATCAACAAGGTTGCTCAAGTCGGGTCATCACGTCATGGAGCCGTTGTACAATGTCTTCAGCGAAGCGGTCACAGCCTGGTGCTCGAGTAAGCTCTTAAGTCAGGTTCTTGAGCAAGTCATTGATCTGTTGAAGCTCTCATGCCTCTTTAGATTGGTACTGGGCCCACCCAAGCAAAAAAACTTTGAGCGACAAGTCACCTTTGCCGTGCAGTCTCTGGATCCTCGGCCCCTGATGCAAACTGGGGCTGCCTCAGAGGAGAGTGAGTATTTCTAGGATTTCTCCCATGCTTATCAGAGTACTGATTGGGCTCATCACTAGAGGCCTCGTCCCCACTAGAGGAGGAAGAGTGTGATCGCCCCCTCGTCAATTCCTTTGAGAGGGTGATGAGAATTTGAGGGCAAGGCAAAAACCTCCTGTCGAGAATTTCCACTTCCGAGAGACGCCCCCTCATCCAAGGAATCATCGAGCGAGACTGTCTAGCGGCTTGGAGTAAACCCTACTAGGTAGGGGAAGTTTGGGTTATAACCGTCTTCGGCCTGATCTATTCCCCGCAAGAATGCAGATGAACACGGAGTGTGCCCGCCCATGGCCTTCATCGGGTCGTTTAGAGAGTCACCACTAGGAATTGGTGATGTCCTTCCTGATCGGCAGAGTCTGGGGCTCTCTGAAACTATGCAGGGTGATGCCGTAGGACTCGAACGCTTGGGGGCTGACCCATCGTCGCGTTGTGAGCCCTCATCATGGTCAGATTAACCCTTACCACTTGGGGGAGATGAGTCCTCCGTGGGGCGTACTGCTATGGGGGACTTTGATCCCTCCTCAGCCTTTCTGGTGGCGTCATCTTCAGGATCACTGGATGAACCTCTAGGGAGAAATTCACTGTCGAAGGCAAGCATGGTCTGCTCGTAGTCGTAGCAGGCCTCCATGTCGATACTCACGTAGTCGGCCAAGTCAAACTACTTCTTCTCATTCCATTCATCTGCCATGAGAACATCAACAAGAAAGAAGGGAGAATACAACGACAAAGCGATTACCGGAGTCTTCAACGAAGGTCTTGGAAAGGAATCCCCACAGACGGCACCAACTATCGATGTTTTAATATCGATCTTACGTATGATTTGTTTGGATTCAGGGAATCTCTCAGTAGACCTTGCGTATGTGCACGTAGAGTAAATACATGGGGAATTTTATCCAAGTTCAGGCCTTCTCCTGAGAGAATAACATCCCTACGTCCTGTATACTCACTGATTACTTGAAAGAAGATTACAGTAGAGAATTACACAAATGGCTAGTGCTCTCTTTTGCTTGGATCAGAATCTGTCCCTCTCCCTTTGATGTTAACCCTTATATAGCTAGTGAAGCGACGGTAGTTGTCTCACACCAGAAGACGCCTCAACGCTTCGGATGATAACCGTCTGATGAAAGTTACTGTCAGAGAGATATAAGTGGGCCGTTCACCATGTAGCGGTTGTTGTCAGAGAGAGATCGTGTACAGTTAGTGGACTAACGCATGTTCTAACCACCTTGTTAGACAAACCGACAGTATAGTTCATTGTCATAGACAAGTCTGTTGGAGATAGACTCATCGTAGGAATCCCTATGACCACAGAGTGGTCGTAGAAAGACTTACGATTATGTGGTCGTAGAAGGACTTACGACCATGGAATAGTCGCGGTAAGACTTATGACTATGTGATCGTAAAAGGACTTATGACCATGGGATAGTCTCAGTAAGACATATGACTATATGGTCATAGAAGGATTTACGACCATGGGATAGTCGCAGTAAGACTTACGGCTATGTGGTCGTAGAAGGAGTTACAACCATGGGATAGTCGCAGTAAGACTTACGACTATGTGGTCGTAGGAGAGCTTACGACCATCCTGTCATATTTACTCCTTATCAATAAGAGGTATATTCAAGGCACATAATGACATAATAATTTGATAATTATTCTATCCTACTGTAGTACCATTTCTTGAGTGCGGTACTACTGTTTTCTCGAAAGCAAAAAATGCTCCACAAAGGTGCCTCTCTAGAAATTAGGACTGTGCATTCGGTTAATTCGGTAAAATCGGTTTGGTATATACGGTAAATACGGTATTGTTAGCTCGGTAGTATACGGTATTTTTGAAAATACGGTTCGGTATCGGTAAATCCCAATTTATTTCGGTGCGGTATCGGTAAATACCATATTTACCAAAGTTGACGCAAATTGCAAACGATATAGTGACTAGCGAGACGAATAGGCGATAATATATATACTACGAGCCGTCACAATGCGCCTGCCAGGAGCCCAGGATAAACTATTCACCGTACTGCTGAGAAAGTGAGAATTGAGATCAAAAGTCAAAACGGTATTCAGGCTCTGCAAATAGAACAGAACACAAAGATCCGGTAACTTCAAATGGAAAATAAGGATTTTCTCTGAAAAATGGTGTTGCAGCGTACAAGGCACCAACTTAATAATTAAGGTCTAAATTGAAAGTGTGCAGGGGCGGCCCAATACCTCATCTGCCTGCATCATTCCTCCCCCTCAATCAGTCCAGCCGGCCCGCAAAAAATTTTCGGTAACAGGCGACCGGATACAAGATTCGGTTTCTTTGGTATTTTCGGTTTTCAGTCGGTTTTTCCCGAAAAAACCGAACACCAAAAAAACCAAAATATGAAAACCGAACCGAATACCGAAAACCGGTCAGACCGAGTTGACCGGTTTGGTTTGGTTTTTTCGGTCCGGTTGAGATGTACACAGTCCTACTAGAAATAACATATCGCTAACTATTTTTTATTGGACTAGGGTGCGGTAGTACCATTTATTATTTGTGGTCATACCGCATTGCGGTAGTACCGCTAATTGCATGTCGGTACTACCGATGTTCCCAGGGAGCAAAAGTGCTCCAAAATATACCTCTATGGAAATAACATACCACCTAGTATCTTTCGGTCATTCAAGGATGTGGTACTACGACAAAGATATTTCGGTCATACCGCACAATGGTAGTACCACCACTAAACTGCAGTCATACCATTTTTCCGGAAAATGCATGGTTGGCTTTAGAACTTATATTCAAATGTATGCATAACCTGTATTTGATCTAAATGGCATAAGAAAACAACTTTGAAGCAACTAGCCATGATCCCTCGGCGTCTAGCGTAAAATCCGGTCTTCCACCCATCTCCAAAGACCAGTAATGTTAAAAGAGATCCTAGGCTATTTATACATTTGTTTCAAGCCATTGTGATCTTCATGTCAATTCCTAGTATGTATCTCCAAGTTGGCAAGCAAATTCCGGGACTAAACTTTTTAAATGCTTGATAAATATGTTAGTCCCATATGAACATATTATCATTAATTACCAAAACATTTTTAGAGGGTTAAATGCTTTCAATGGATTAAGTTTAGAAGTACATGTAGAATTTTTTTTAGAATTTTTACGATTTTTTTAGCTAGAGTGTGCTGTAAGTGTATCTCAAACTTAAATATATAGGATATGTTGCCGCACATGAGCTAGCTCAGTTTGGTAGATGTAAGGAAAACTGAAGTTTGGCTAGCTAATATTCATGCTTGTGTCAAGCATGTAACGCCCCCGTTTCCAGGGGCGCGTACGGACACGGCATTCCGCAACTATTCACGCATGAACAGTTATGGAGTGTCGCGCAAGAGTATACCATTGCATGCTTACAACAAAAGTCCAGCATATATTTCACATATGGAATAACATCCAATTTTGACAGCGGGGCGTGCAAGTCCAAAGTATAATTACATTACAAAAGCTCCAAGATCCGCTTGATCGCGGTGAAGACCTAAAGCCACGGGTCCTCGTCGAAGAAGAGATCCTATGGGACTTCCTCAACGGGGAGACCTTCACCTTCGTCTTGATCCTCTAAAGAGGGGATTAAACAAGCCGTGATCCAAACAACCGGCTCGGCAAATCCCAAAGGAATTCTATCTTACTACATGCACGGATTTACAATGGAAGGGAGTATACTTGGTTTATTAACTTGAGTGGATGCAGTTTTATTTGTAAACATTTTGATAAAACGGACCCAAAACTATTTCTTAAGATCTCAGGGGTTTTTCAACAAAAGTTAATTAACCAACTAATCAAGTTAAAGTATGTACAAAAATACTTAAGCTTCGCTGCTGGAATCACCCAAGTGACACAGCTCCAATAACCAGAAGCACGGCGTATTCGAATACCATTTATTTGACTCTGCAAAGTTTGCTCAGCTTTACCCACACGATCCCTTAACTCCCGCTAAAGAGTTAAGAAAGCCAGGTCGTTTAACTGCTCAATTCTTTATATACGCTCTACCCGGTAGAATTCACTTGGGTCTGGCACAATAAAACTCCCGTCCGCTTCGAGTGAACTCTATCGTTGTTAGGCACCCGCAGCACGGCCTACCTAACCTTGCTTTCTCAACACCAAGCCTTCTCAACACCTGTAGAGTTTCAATCGAGTTGAGCAGCTACTAAACCAGTGTTGACAAGTCAACTCCTGTGGTTGAGCGATCACTATGTCATTTGCTCAGCGTAAGGGTCTAGTCCTTACATTTTTTCCCGGGGTCCGCAACCTCGCCAGGCCCGCGACCTCCAACCTAGGGTAAGCGGTGGGCGCTGACCGTCTCGCGGTTCCCCACAACACCCTTACCCTAAATTCAATCCTAGGGTAAGAGATGGGCAAAGTCTGTCTCCCTGCTCCTTCCCCAACCCTTACCCTACCTTATGCATGCCGGCACTCTCCGCTCTAGGGCACAGTGTCCCATTCCACCCTACCCTAGAGTTGGGTTTGCAAATCCTAATGGCCCGCAGCCACAACCTTATTAGTGTAAGACTTTGAGTGATATTAATAACTTACAGTTATCTAGATTACCAAGCAATTATTTCTAGGGTTAACAAAGGCATGGCTACAAGTTTAACATGGCATTTGTCGGTGGTAGGTTTAACTACATAACATGTCATTCTAAACATTTTATTTTACTTTGAACTAGCTTTTCAGAACTAGCTTAATGCAAATAACATAGTAACATAATTAATCATCATGGGATACAACATGATCAAAGGATTTGGGACTTGCCGTTGATTTGGACGATCTCGGCTAGCTCGAACGAAGAAGCACCTGGATCCTGAGCCTGCACTTGAACTTCCAGAATCTCCGACACTAGCGCAAACACGTAAAATAACATAAGTCCAGCTTGAGACTAATCAAGCGAGGAAAAATAATATATTAAAAAGGAGTAAAATGCATAAATCTCCAAATGGGAAATTTTTGGAATTTATCTGGGATGAATCTGGAAAAATGGAGGCCAAAAATAGGTCCAGGATATTATTTGGAGCAAAGTGGTGAAATTTCGGAATTTTTAGGATTTTCTGTGATTTTCTAGGATTTATGTGGATTTTCTGGGATTTTAGAAATTGGAAAATTACTAGAAAATCGGTGTAAACAGTAACGGGCCGGCCCGGTGCAACAGTGCAGCCCGGCCGGGAAACGGCCCGCGTGGCCGACGGCCAGCGCGGCCCACGGGTGCTTGCGCGCGCGGCGACGTAGGCCGGGAGGCCGCGGGCCATTTGCACGTCGCGCCGGCACGGGGTGGATGGCGGCCGCGTGGTGCAGCAGGCGGCGCCGATGCGAGGGAGGTGGTGAAGCGGTACGGGAGATCCAACGGATGCGAGGCGAGGAGTTTACAAAGATCGGACGGCTGCGACTTGTTGTCATCGGACGGTTCGGGCGAGAGGGTAACGGTCGGGACGGAGGGCCAGGATGTGGCCACGTCGCTCCTTCGTCTACCTCTCGCCGTGCGCTCGCGACAGAGAGGCAGAGCGGCGGGGCGGCTACACTCCGGCGACAGCAATGGCCCCTGGTGGCCGGGGAGGGTTCCATCGGGTGCGCCTCAACACGGGGAGTTCATTTGTGGAGTTTGGGAGGCAAGTAGATCAGTGGTGGAGGCTGGAGGCAGAAGGAGGTGGTTTCGGGTTCGCGGTGGTGTGGGAGCTCTCCGGTGGCGAAGGGGTCAAATTGGCGGCAGCTACACGTTCAGGGAAGTCTAGGGCTCACCTTGGCGGTGTCGGTTTCGGCTGGGAAGCTCCCGAGTAGGCCGGCCACGAAGATGGTGCTTCGGCCGGCGGTGGACTTCGACGCCGGGGCTCCTCTTGGCCAGGTAAGTGTACCACGATGTTTAGGAGGTAGCGGAGAAGCTCTGGGCGAATGCAATCGAGAAATGAGCAAGGAGGGAGAGAGAGCAGCTTACGGGGGTCGCCGGCGCAAGGGAGAGCGGCGGCGGCGACTAGGGCGATGCGGCCTCGATTGGCTGCTCAGGGAGGCTCTTCGGAGCGGTGGGAAGTGATTGGAGGCGGTGGGAGGGCTTGGAGAGCAAGGGAGCGTGAGGGAGGGCAAGGGCGGCTTTTATACCCGGCGGAGGGAGGGGATTTCGTGGGGGAGGAGGCACGGTGCGGTCATGGCCATCAACGGGGAGGACCGGGCGACGACCAGGCTTGCGGGGGAGAGGGAAGGGAAGGGAGGCTGGCCGGTGGGGCTGAGCGGAGGAGCGGCGACGCCTGGCGCGGGAGGAAGGCGGGGTGAAACCACGGTGTGAGAGGGTAACGAAGAAGAAGGCGGGGAGGGAGGAAGGCGCCAGCGGAGGGGAGGGAGCGAGTAAGACGCCTGGGAAGGAGGGAAGCGGGGAGGGGAGCGGCGCCAGTGGAGCGAGGAAGGAGGGAGGCGCCGGGTAACGGGAGGAGGCGGGAAATGGCGGGGCACCGGAGGAGAGGCGCCTAGCCGAAAAGGGAAAGCGACAGCGAGGGGACTTTCCCAAAAGGGAAAGTTTCTAGAAAAACACTCAAAAATTCAGCAAGAATAAAGAAAAAATTTGGGGTTGAAATTTTGGGGCTTTTCAAAGCACTTTGTGCTCGAAGAAAGTGTTGTAACACTAAAATCTCTCTTTTCCCTCGAAAAAAGGAACCAGCAGTGGACCTGGCTGGGCGGCCGCCCAACTTCACTACTGAGGGACAGTGCAGTAGAGAAAAAGTTTGCGCCGGTTTCCGTAGGCATTGTCACTATTTCGCCTGTTCATTCTGGCTTATGAACGTATTAGCTTTTTAATTTTGGTTTTTTGTTTTTTTATTTTTTTGTCTTTTTATATTATCTATGATGTTTTATTTTTTTTATTCTTTTAATTAAATAATTCAAAAAAAATTAAGAGCCACTAACTCCGCCGGTTGGTCCTACCTTGGCCGGTGGATATCCTTGATCAGCCCTCTTGGATGAGGCTAATGCAACTCTATGTAAGCTTAATAAAGGATGCATGTTTATATTTCAGAAAAGAAAGAAAGAGAAGTGAACAAACATTAGTTCGAAAAGCTCTAGATCGCCCAGATAAGCATTAAGCAACCTACCTCGGTTGCGCTTAATTGGAGACTGCTTCGCTACCTCACTGACCAAAACGTCTAAGGTGCCGGGCCCACCCGCACCCTCGGCTGCAGGGCAAGCGGACTATAGATTCTGCTCTTTTTAAGTTAATAATTTTAACTGCGATGAATAGATCTCATAAATAATCGATATAAATAACACAAAAGACGACAAAAAAAACGAAAAGAACAGGATAAGAGTAGGCAGAACGCACTCCTCGTCAGTGAAAATGCCGTGTCCCATTTGGGTATGCGTACCACTGCCACCCCCAAAGTGGAAATTTGCCTGGGTCCCCAAATTTTTTTAAAATGATTTTGGGTTCTCATGAATTTCCTCTATAATTAAGGGCATACCTGCAAAGATATCTAATAATTGAGGGCTTACCTGCATGGCTTTTTGGGATTGTGGTTCCACTGCGGATTGGTCGGTCCGGGCGGGTTAGTCTTGGTCTTGCTTATTCGCGGTTTGTGTTCATACTATCTAATAACTAGTTTATAAATAATATATTTTTTAAAATAGAGTTAATAAGAAAATTATAGTAAACATATATTGAGTTTAGCTATATTAATCAAAATCACATACAACTACTTTTCTATACGTACTATCTCTGCAAACAGTCAGAATTTAAATATTTAAACTATAAGTCTTCAGCATTAAAAAAACCCATTGGCTGAAGACTCGGCCGTTGCAATGAGTGGATTCCATGGAAAATAGGCAAAACAAATAGAAAGGGTCACCCTGCTATAGGCCCTTCTTTAATAAGGAAGCCAGGAGCTTTTAATAAGTTGAAATAGAGAGTCAATACAATCACTTCGAAGACCAGGCACACGGAGACTAGGGCTCTTAGTCATTCATGCAAACCCATTTGAGTGCTAGCGAACTTACGCTGCATGGCCAATGGGCCATGTTGTCTGCCTTCCTCCGAATAAACTAAAAAACCAAAAATAAGGGAAACAGAAACTCAGCTCAACCGTAAAATTTTATTGAACAGTACATCTAAAACCCGAATCTTATATAGTCTAAAAATATCCAAGCACCTTGGAAAAAATCCATGCCAGAGTATTTCCAACAGCTTCATATACTAGTTGTTTCTTAACTCGTCCCTGATGGTACATCATCTTTGAACAAATCTACTCTCTATGCATTTGATCGGGTGCAAAAAAAAACTCGGCCCCATTAAAATCCAAGAAAACCTGACCCAGCAATTCCAACATAATAATGAAACCAAAGTCTTTCTTGATCGATCCAAACTGGCCACAAAATTTTTTCCAACAGCTAACCAGCCAGCCGCCCCCACAAGTACTAGAAGTCAAGGTCACCCACTTGCACAAATATAAAGAAACAAAAACATCAAACTCCTCAATTTGGTTCCTCTGAAAAAGGTTGAGAGCGACCAGCACTTAATATTGAGGATGCTGGACTTCTGAGATGTAAATATGTAATTAGCAGATATTGACTCGCTGCATTTTGGTCTGCGGATTCATTTCTTATGTATGTTCATATACCATCTACGCATCAACAATATAGACTTCTGTGTCTCTGGTACGGTGTAGCCATTTAGGCAATTTGCACTATGCCACACCAGATGATCATTGGATTGTTCCCTCGATTTTATCCTACCGATCATGTTAGATTTCATGGGTTGGAAGTGATACTAGACAGGGATGAGAGTGGTCCGGGCCGGTCCGCCTGCCCCGTGCGACTCTCTGCTATTTTCTGAAGTCCAAGGGTCAGCCTGTTGTGACAAAGGTGCCGGGCCCATGACCCACTGAGACTCGCAGGTCAACCCGCTGTCTGAAACACACACATTTGCTTCCTATGCTAAGTTGTATGCCTGTAACGCGGCAGTGCCGTGGCGGACCTAGTGGTGGGTGGCCTCGGCATTGTACTACCATGTGATCCAAGCGATGCTGAAGGAGACGGCCGGCCCACGCGCGGTGGTGTGTGAGCGTTGCAACAGCCCCGTATCAGCCATGCTTCTCACGATCGCCGATGCTGTCCCAGGAACAGGTTGCCTATCGGAATCTCATCACCAATCTCTTTCTATCTTCCTTTTCTTTCTTTCTTTCTTCCTTACTGCTTCTTCCACCAAGAGCTATTCTTCCTCATCTTTTCCAACATTCCACCAAATCTCACGGCCACACCTCCCCAGTGCCGCCTTGTAGGGTGTCACGCCTCCTCGCTCAACGCCTCGCCTCTCATTGATGCCATAGATAGGGGAAGGGATAGGGTGAGAATCAGAGGTGGAAGCTTAGTATGCCACCATCGCCGTTGTTGGCTAGAGCCCCAACCTAGGCGGTGTCATAGTGGAGTCAAAGGGGAGGAGAGGTGGTGTCGAGGACTTCTGTCCGCAAAGGTGGAGTGGCGCAGGTGTAAGGGCGTGGTCATGCGGAGACGGAGGCAGAGTGGGGCAAGTGGCCCGGATAGAGGGGTGTAGGTTAAGGTTAACCCTAGGGTCGATGAGGTCATGGCCCCTATTGGACATCCCAAATTCAGGGCTGGTCCACTACCTTTTAGTATCAAGATTTAGGCACATGCCATATGGGTAAATGGGCTGAACTAGACCCCTTGCATCCCCGACACTAGATAACATGATCCATGACAATATGGTGTACATTTTTTCGTTTTGAAAGGTAATTGGCGAACTAAATATATTCTGCATGCATTGTTTTAGTAGTTTTGCAAATTTTATTTGACAAGTGATGGTGCTAAATAATTATCCATGAAAACTAGGCTATCCTAGCTACTTCGGCAATTTGAGTATGGTCCTCTATTTGTTTTCAAATTTTGAATTTGATTTCCACTATCACAATTTGAAGCCCTATTGGAACATATGAAACGTTTAGTAATTCAGAGGGGTGATTTCCATTCTATGAAACTCATGTGAAACTCGATCGTGCCTTCCAACACATGAATGTTATCGTAGTTCTATGGCAATGCATTTCGAACCTATGATTCAAATATTGTGAAAACAAATCATAATTTTACATTCACATGCTTAAAATACTTTTAATATCACATATCGCTAATTATTGGTTAGTCCAATAGTGTGGCAACTAGGTGTCCTCGGCTCCTGGCAATCATTGATAGCTGTAATAAATGTGGTAGCCAATTGTATGCAGTCGGTTTTCCTCTCAAAGGAAAAGAGAAAATACCACATCTCTCACAATCTTTAAGCATGTTCAACGGTCAAACTTTGACTGATTTTGGACCTATTCTTTTTTTTGTTACGGCTTATGATTTATGACTGCGGATTGTAGTTTTTGGCCTGTTTGTGAAAGAAAGTACGGAGTAACAGAAACTCGTATGCGGTTTTGGTCAATATAAATAAAGTCGTTATAGTGTATACTACAATCAACTTATAGACCTCGTTTTAAAAAGACACTCTATTTAAACTTAGTTACTATAAAAAATTAAAAAGCAATTTTTAAAAGCTAAAAGGAACATTCTCTTTTTCCTCTTCCCAGTAGAAAAGTCTATTCAGACCTGCATGCCCTTGAGGCCAAAGCACGCGCCAACGCCGAAAGCAGCCGCACCTGGGGTCCAGTCATCGACCGAGTCTAAAAGATGATGCTCGCATTCCACGCTAAGCCGTCCCAAGTCTCCCCTACAAAAACGGGTCCACACGGGAACTCGACTGCGATTTACAATTTAATCACATTTCTGGTACTACCGTGTGGTAATCTCAAACCTGAAATTAACGTCGCGCTAATGCATGGTTGCAGAAAACTATGTGCTTATCGTGGCCACGAATCGTTCCACTTGCATGCTCATACGGCAAGATTTAATCCTTTGCTGTGTTGAATTTATACTGCTCTCTCCCGCCACATAAGCAAGTCGATTTGGGTTATACGCAGCTAAATACTACAAATTTTGGCTATAAATATCTTTTTAATACTTTAAATGGACATATAAAAATGACGCGTATAAATTTATCTTGAAACATACTTTTTATAATATTATAATTTTAGTATGTTTTATATATAGATAAAATTACATAAAACACCCACACTACAAACCGTCTTGTAAACGTGTGTAATCCATGCATATTTTGGAGTTCGTGTATGGAATATTTTATACCCTCGATATGACCAGTATGTTTTATGGCAAATAAGTTTTGGACTCATTTCAAACCAAAGATGAACTTATTTTTTTGGGAGCTTGACTTTTCAAATACACCTTTTTATTGTATGTGAAAATATCCACATCAAACGTGTGAATCCAAAGCACATAAACAGGTATTGATTATGGTGCCTAGACACTAAGGTGCATGAAATAAATGATAAAAATTATATTTTGCAGTTCTTATCGATTCCAAAAACGACTTTCTTTAAGACGGGAGAGATTACTGTCATATTTTATCGAATACCCTGAGATTTTAATATTTGACACTTGGACATCATCAATTGCCTCGACATATGGTTATCTCTAGGTGGTTATCCGGTATTCCGGTGCAATGCAGCTCATCCGGCACCCTTACATTGCTCTCAAGCATTTATGAGTATAATTTTCAAAGAAAATATTGAGTATGTAAAAATATCCACAAAAGTGTTTGCTTTTGTCCGGCATCTCCATCTCAAATGTTCATTTTAGATATCGTGCTTGAAACAACTTTGGTCCGATTCATTTTAGTTTTAGCTTCTTAATTTCAGCTTTTTTTTTGGCTTTTTTGCTTTTGCTTTTTCTCTTTTTCCTTTGTATTGTCTATAGAGATATAATGGTATTGTTTATTTTTTTTCTTCATTCTTTTTTAACTGAATAATTTAGAAAAACTAACAACTGTTACAATATAATTTTTAATCAAAATCCATAACTGAAAGTTAGAAGCTACTAAAAAAACTAAATTAAATGGAAGGCATGCCAGGGAAGCTTGTTATCCTATACAATGCTTATCATGTTTGGAACAGAAAATTTTGGTACAAAACAGTGGTGAATTACCTAAGCACTCGTTTGAAACATAAAAATTTTTATACAAAACAGTTTAAATTTCTATAAAAATAAAAAATTTATACGTTCCGAACTAGACCTAAAATTCCTAAAAAAATCCTTCAGTCCAGGTGAGCCCTGGACTTCCACAGCAAAGGTTGGCAATCAGGCATGACCATCACTATAAACCCGCCGTGTATCACTGGCTTGCGCCAGAAATCCATAATTGATCATTGCGTCTGGGGCGAAAGTGCAAATTATCGAATAGAATTTTGGAGCGTACAGGTACTTTTCTGTGAAACTCCACTACTATCCTAGCACCCCCACGGCCGCACATCAGATTCCCATCCCCACACGGCCAAACTCCACCACCACGACACCACCATCCCAGCAAACGCATGCTCAATTTCTCGTCGCTTTACCCACCAAACGCACTAACGGCCGCTCGTGAGGCCTCTCTCTCCCCGCGGTTTTGATCTCTCTTCCCGGACAACCTCGCGCGGCTCGCCGTTCCTGGTCAGGTGATCATGCCTCCTCCTCCTCTTCATGTCCAGGTCTTGCTTTCCTGCTTGGGTTAGTTGTGCTCTGTAGACTGTAGTGCCATTCTTGGGTTTTAAGGGTTCCAAGAATTTCTTCCTCGTGCCAAATTTGGCCTTGGAATTCCCCAAATTTCAGTTCTTTAATCCACGAACCGTCTTGTGTGTGATTGGGTGGCAGGTATCGGGGGCTTTGCTGTTCAGTTAGTTTGGTTTTTACATTTTTGTTCGGACGATCTCCGCTTAGCAAGAGGACTACACTGCTTTTTAAATGGAAAAATCAAAATAAAGGTAATATTTGCGCCTAGTTTTAGAGTATTAGTCCATGTTCTTTTCTCTCCTTGTTGTGTTTTTTTCCTTCGTAATTTTGTATTTTTTTACCTGTTGTTTTCTGTGCAAACTTGGCCGTGTTCGGTATTATAGTAGGCCTAGTAACATGCTGATTTTTTCCCCCTTCTGAGAAATGTTGGTACTTTTCATTCAGCTAAAATTCTTGCAAAGATTTTTTCTTCTGTGCTTTTTTTTAAGGAATACAGGAGACCTGCATTAGTAGTGTTTTCCTACTACTTTTTTGGTACAGTTTGTAACTTTTGGTGATATAAGAACCTTAAAAGTTCTTGCAAAAATTAATAGTGTTTTCTTACTCAGACTTGGATGCTCTACGTTGCATCAATTTATGTAGTTCATCTTGCCATGATTCAGTTTACTGAATTTTCGTAATTCTTATGTTGTTGTAATTACAGGTCAAGTCTTTAACTCTCTGGATGTGCCTCCTTCACTAAAGAAGAGTGCGATACCAGAACCCTATAACTTTCCTGATATTTTCTTGCCCCAAACACCACCGACAAAAGTCCAATGTTCTGGCATTGTGCAACTGTTACTAGAGCTCTATTATAGCAAATTGATGCAAAGGAATCCTCAAAATTTTGATCCTGATACACCAACCACCGCAATGGCACACCCAACCCTACTAGTTACCCTCACATGCTTCACACTATTAGCTCTCTTGTCCCTCACTGTGGTGGCCGATAACAACTCCACGGCCTCTGGTCTGATCCTCCTAAATTGCGGAGCCTCCAGCCCGAAAGGTGATAACTACGGTCGGACTTGGGACGGGGACACCAGCTCCAAGTTCGCGCCATCAGTGAAAGGCATTGCAGCCCGTGCTTCATACCAAGACCCTTCACTCCCCTCCGAAGTTCCTTACATGACTGCTCGCATCTTCACCTCAAATTACACATATTCCTTCCCAGTTAGCCCGGGCTGCATGTTCCTACGCCTCTACTTGTATCCAACTGCTTATGGAAACTATGCTGCTGCCAATGCCTACTTTGGTGTCACAGCCAACAATCTGATCCTTTTAGACAACTTCAACGCTTCACAAACTGCTCTGGCTGCAAATTTTGCCTACCTCGTCCGTGAATTCTCGGTGAATGTTACTTCAGACAGCCTAGACCTGACCTTCGCCCCATCCACACACCAGAACAGCTCTTATGCATTCGTGAACGGGATTGAGATTGTGCCCACGCCTGACATATTCACAGCACCGACACCTACACTCGCCAATGGTGGGAACCCAGATCCATTCCCTATCAATCCTTTGATGGGCTTGCAAACAATGTACCGGCTAAATGTTGGGGGCCAGGCCATCTCTCCACAAGGTGATTCTGGCTTTTACCGTTCATGGGATAATGATTCTCCTTACATATATGGTGCTGCCTTTGGGGTGACCTTTGGGAAAGACAGCAATGTCACAATCACCTATAATGGACCAAATTACACTGCGCCAGTTGATGTCTATGCAACAGCTCGGTCGATGGGGCCAAATGCACAGATCAACCTGAACTACAACCTTACATGGATTTTACCGGTTGATGCGGGGTTCTACTACCTCCTAAGGTTCCATTTCTGTGAGATCCAATATCCTATAACCAAGGTAAATCAGAGGTCCTTCTTCATCTACATCAACAACCAGACAGCACAAGAGCAAATGGATGTCATTGTGTGGAGCAAGGGCATAGGCAGAACAACATACACAGACTATGTTATCATCACTGCTGGTTCCGGTCAGATGGACTTGTGGGTTGCACTTCACCCTGATCTTTCGACTAAGCCAGAGTATTATGATGCAATACTGAATGGCCTTGAAGTTTTCAAGCTGCCGGATAGCTCTAGGAATAATCTTGCTGGGCTCAATCCTCCACTTCCACCAAAGCCTGATGTGAATCCTAACGGACCGTCTAGTGTAGGGAAATCAAAGGGTGCTGCCCCAGCAGCCATAGGTGGAGCTGTTGGTGGTTTTGCTGTGCTATTGATTGCATGTTTTGGCATGTGCATCATCTGCAGAAGAAAGAAGAAGGTAGCAAAGGATTCTGGCAAATCTGATGACGGCCGCTGGACTCCTCTCCCTGATTTCAGCAAGTCACAATCAGCCACCTCAGGAAAGACGACCACCACTGGAAGCCACTCGACGCTTCCATCCAATCTTTGCCACCACTTCTCATTTGCTGAAATCCAGGCAGCCACCAACAATTTTGACGAAGCCTGCCTCCTTGGAAAAGGTGGGTTTGGGAATGTGTACCTCGGAGAGATAGATAGTGGCATGAAGGTGGCAATCAAGCGTGGCAACCCAATGTCCGAGCAAGGCGTTCATGAGTTCCAGACTGAGATTGAGATGTTGTCCAAGCTCCGACACCGCCACCTTGTGTCTCTGATTGGCTATTGTGAGGATAAGAATGAGATGATTCTGGTGTATGACTACATGGCCCGTGGGACTCTTCGGGAGCACTTGTACAACACCAAGAACCCACCACTCTCATGGAAGCAGCGCCTTGAGGTCTGCATTGGTGCTGCCCGGGGGCTGCATTACCTGCACACAGGTGCAAAGCAAACCATCATCCACCGTGACGTCAAGACCACTAACATTTTGGTGGATGACAAGTGGATAGCTAAGGTTTCCGACTTTGGGCTGTCAAAGACTGGTCCGAATGTGGACAACACCCATGTGAGCACGGTTGTGAAGGGCAGCTTTGGATACCTCGATCCCGAGTACTTCCGGCGTCAGCAGCTCACTGAGAAATCAGATGTCTACTCCTTCGGTGTTGTGCTCTTCGAGGTCCTGTGTGCGCGCCCCGCCCTGAACCCCTTGCTTCCAAAGGAGCAAGTGAACCTTGCCGATTGGGCATTGCATAGCCAGAAGAAAGGCGTGCTTGGCCAGATCATCGACCCACGTCTCCAAGGGAAAATTGATCCCCAATGCTTTATGAAATTTGCAGAGACTGCAGAGAAATGTGTAGCTGATCACAGCATTGACAGGCCGTCTATGGGTGATGTCCTCTGGAACCTTGAGTTTGCACTCCAGCTTCAGGAGAGCGCAGAGGACAATAGCAGCCTTACAGAGGGGACGTCATCAAATACATCGCCTCTCGTCATGACCAGACTGCAGTCTGATGAACCATCGACAGACACGACCACTACCACAGCGACCACAGTGAGCATCACAGGCCGGAGCATCACGAGTGTGGCGTCGGATGGGCTGACCCCTAGCACCATTTTCTCACAGCTTATGAATCCAGATGGCAGATGAAATTTAGTATTGCTGTTCCTTTCCAGATTTATGGTGTACCTCCATAGTAGTCCGTAGCAGCAATAGCTTATCCTATATACATATGCTGCTAATCCTGCTACAGGTCGTTTTTATCGAAATCACTGTAATTTTATAGATATCGCCAATCTACTGGAGTTGTGATTCTCACGTCCAGATCGATTTGTAATCTTCTACGAATGTAAGCAAGATATCACCCGTTAATAATAATGTGTCTTTCTGAGTTGTGGCCACGTACTCCTTTACTAAATGAAGAATTTCAGAGGTTCAATGCTTTCTGTTCGATTGCTTTATGTATTGCTGTGTTAGTTGTGGTCATATTTCAGCATAGTGAAACTTGGTGTCATCACCTTCCCCTGTGTCGTATATATTATAATTTCTCTTGTCCACTTTTGACTTGTGAGGCATTGTCACTTAGTAACTAAACATATGGGCGGTGTCGACTAGCCTTTTGTTCCAAATGTTATAAAAGACAATGCTGTTCACGGTGGATTCTTTTACACTGTGGTTTTTGGTTTAAATTTGAAAGACCATATGAGAAGATCCGATTTAATATTGTGATGAAATATTGCAATGTTTCTGGAGAGGTTATTCGCTTTTGCAAAAGATCGCATTTTGTCCAACGATTTCGTGGTTTACGAGTTAGTCTAGATTATGAGTTTTGGAGTATTCGAAGTTTACAACTTCATGGTTCGGCAGTCTGATCGGCCCTGGGAAGTCGGTGGTTCTATCGGCCTTGTAATAGGCAGTTCGAACGACCGTGTGTTGGGCAGTTCGATCGGCCCTGGGAAGTCGGTAGTTCGATCGGTCATGTGATAGGCAATCCGAATGGCCGTGTGTTGGGCGGTCCGATCGGTAGATCGACCACAGATGGTCGATAGTCAGAAGCTACAGTGCCTGAACGACCACGGATGGTCAATGGTCGGAAGCTATAGTGCTTGAACGACCACGGATAGTCGATGGTCGAAAGCTACAGTGCCTGAACGACTACGGATGATCGATGGTTGGTAGTCATAGACTTTGCAATCGATAGTCGTAGACTTTGCGATCGGTAGTCGTAGACTTTGCGATCGGTAGTCGTAGACTTTGCGATGGGTTGCCAAAGGCCTTATAGTCAGTACTCATAGGTTTCGTGTGTTTCAATTCTTGTATCATTCGAAGTACCTCGAGTACTCATGTCTATCTGGTTGGAGTCTGTGGTCAGATTACCTGTGGGCTAGTGGTCCGTCCAGCTGTGGATCAACTAGATAATATGTTTTCATCTAGGGTCTGATCTCTAATGTGTTTGAGTCATGTTGTGCGGTACTACGTGATAGTTTGCTTGTTTGTGTTGGTTGCAGGACTTTGGAGCTTAGTTGTGGCGAGGCGTTGGAGGACCAGGACTAGGCACAGGGTGGTGTGGAGGACCAGATGGTCAAGGAGACACGGAAGAAGACCAAGGCTTTGCGAGGTGGTTGTAAACCAGGACTACAAGGAATCGGAGCAGGAGCTACCAGTAGTGGACACGACGAGTAACGACAAGGTTGACCAAGACTAGGCTCAGGGAGGAGCCAAGATCCTGTGCGGTCAAGAAAGTCGGGTGCTCGTCATACGCAAAGGGAAGCTCGTGGAAACCAGTAGAGGGGTATTTTGGTAAATTGCCCAATACCAAAAAAGTGACGGTGTGTGAATTCACAACATTGGCCTAAGTAGTTTAGATCTTACATGTGAGAAATAAAAACTCGGTGTTGTGAGGGGTTAACAAGTTTTCCCTATTGTGATAGTGGACTAGATCCACTAAGGGTTAGGTGACTGGTTGCCCACCCTTAAAAGGGGTTGGTAGGGAGGCAAACCTATCAAATCCTATCCAAGCCATATCTCTTGCGTCTTCTTGTTAGGATTAGGATTCTGAGAGTTGAGCATTTTGTGTGCTTTTTGTTCTCCCAGGTGGAGTGGCTGTAAAACTAACCATCTCAAGTATGCAATACATCAATCTTTAAATATCTTCTTAGATCTATCTTGTCTTGATTGATTTGCTCTTATTTCGGTTGGTTTTGATCTCGCCTCTTGTATCTGTGTGATCTTGCTATGCCAAGAACGTGAATGAGATAGAGATGATTTTGTGAAATCAATCTCAAACCATTCGGGCACTTCAATAGCAACTTTATCAAGAAACGCTGTTTTGCCTGATTCGTGACCTCTTCAAGCAATTTCTATTTCAAGGGTTTTTGGGGTGTGTTCTTCGATGTTATGTCTGCTGTGACATGTGGAAATTCATCAAGTGCCATCTTGGCTATCATCTACTCACGAGCGTGTTGTATTCACCCATTAGGGTTTTCGCTCTATTTTCGTGTGTTTTCCTTCAATTGCAAAAAGGTCAGAACTTTGACATCTATTCTCTTAATTGTTGAATGGAATAGGTTCTTGTGACCTCAATAATTCTTGCATGAAATTTCACGGCTTTTGAATAAGTCAATCAATAGTTATGTGCATTGTGATCTAGCGGTCATGGTGAAAACCCTGTTCATTCAGACTGTAGTACCACAGTCACTTACTTTCGACCACATTGATTTTCAACTACTCACTAGTCATTGACTACACTAGTCATCCTTTTGTTGTATCGACAACGTTGGTTTTGGACCACTCACTGGTTTTCGATCGCGTTGGTTTTTGATCATTCTGGTTGTGTTTCATCTTGCTTCGACTATATTGTTGCCTGTCCTATCCTACAAGTGGTATCAGAGCCACGTTAGCTCTTCATATAGATCTTAACCGGTCTTTAGAGCCATGGCAGCAGACAAGTATTCCACCAAGCCTCCTATCTTCGATGGATTTGACTATCCCTTTTGGAAGAGTAGGATGGAGTCTTACATTCAGCCTTAAGGCTATGCGATTTGAAAGAAGGTTAAGACTCGGTTTGTCGCTCCTGTCGAGGATGACATCACGGTTTTAACTACACCTGATGTTGAGACAAATGCTAAGGCAAGAAACATCATCATTCAGGGTCTTAACCAAAGCGAGTTTGATCGCATCTCTCATCTCATGTCGGCATATGACATCTGTGTGACCCTCGATACATACCATGAGGGTACTACTCAGATTAAGACTGTCCGACAGGACCAGTACAAGTGTGAATACAACAAATTTGAGATGCTTACTGGCGAGTCCTTAGATGAGTGCTTTGGTAGATTCCATAAGATTCTAGGCAACCTCCGAGCTGTTAGTCTTACATACTCAGACTCAAACAATGCTTGTTAGATGCTTTCTACCTTGGACCTCAGAGTTTGGGAAATGAAATTGACCACCATCAAGGACACGACTGATTTGTTGACCTTGAATCTTGACATGCTGTACTCACACCTCAAGATTCATGAGATCGACATCGCCTCTCACAAAACAAAGTTATAGTCGATGGCCTTAGTCACCGATCCTACTTTTACCACTAGAGCATCTTCTGATGGTACCTCGGGTTTTTCGTTGGCTACTTTTGTGCGAATGAGTGATGACCAATTCGAGCAGTTTCCCAAAAATGATCTAGCCCTCTCATAGCACCACCCATATAGTTGCTAAACTCATAAAATCAGCGATTGAGCTTAGGGTCAGATGGTACAGAGTGCAGCAATATCCTCACCCACGGGAGTAGGGATGGAAACAGATTGAATACTAATCAAATAGTCTTAAATACGAATATGAATCCATATTTTTCAAAAGAATATGGATACGAATATGAATTCATACTTTTAAAATGAATACAAATTCGAACATTCTCGAATACGAATATGAATTGAATGTCGTAACAAATACAAATTCAAATTGAATATGTACTAATTCAGTCTAAAGAACTATGTGAGAAAGTCCAAGTTATTGCTGTGATGAACCATTGCAAGTTTCGTAGAGTGATCAAGTGATTTTGCAAATATCACGCTTTGTCTAGATTGGTTTGGGTACAATTGAGGATTTTAGGATTTGAGTCATATATTGGGTTGGGATGACCTGGGTCATTGCATTAAGGCTGTATGATGCATGTTTGACTAACGTGGGTCAAGTTGTGAAGAATTTGTGCCCGAAAATTATTTCTTCGTCTTTGGATGTGTAAAGTCGCTTGAAGTTAACCGTGGTCAATAGCGAGGATCGAGGCTAGGTTTATGCAGGAGTTGAGGCCCAGAACCATCGAGAATGCCGGGTGAGATGGTGAGCTCAAGCATTGCATGAGAAAGACAGAAAATGTTGAAGGCGAGTTCAAACGGCAAGATGGCACCATATGGCTTGGATGGGCCAAGTGAGCTGTGGTTCAGTGAAACCAAGATGGGGGGAGACTTGACAAGACTTGACAGCACGTGGCAAACTAGTGGTATATCTACACGTGGTAAGCATAGTGATTGCTTATAATGGATGGTGATGACCAGGTCAACAAGGAGTATTTTGGTAGTTTGGCCAAAATACCGAAAACCACCTTAGATCAAAATTGTGGCGCATGAGTGACACTTAGGAGAGCGATTTAGATCAAGGTAGAACTGGATTGATCAAGATGGATCAAGGTTAAGGTTTTAACGTATTCGGGCTTATATGCTTTGAAAAACGTGCATAAGTGAACATATGTGAGTTAAAACCCGTGTGTGTGGGGTTACTGAATTTTTCCCAATGTACTAATGGATAGTATTTATTAAGGCATAGATATGGCCCGCTAGCCCATCTATAAAAAGGGGTTGGGATGGAAACATGTAGTTAATCATCCAACCCACCTCTCATGTGCTTTCTTATTTTAGGGTTAGGGTTTTGAGTGTATAGTGTGCTCTCTATCCTCTAAGGTGGAGTAACTGTAAAACTTTCCTTCTCAAGCAGTGTCAGACCCAGATTTTATAATCCGGAATCTACTGTGTTTAGCTGCACTATTCCCTGGATCAGTAGATAGTGCACACAGTTACAGTAATGGATATCAAATTACATATCATGCGGAAGCATAATTAAAATAATAGACTTACTCATGGGCCGATTAGGCCGAAATCATTAAATTGCAGCAGCGGAAGAACGAATCACACAGGTGGGACCTTCAGGACATGCCCACAGGTAGCCAACTGGAAGTTCGCGACCTAACCCTTGACATCGTCATCTTCTCTGCCATCAGGTCCAAAAGTATTGCCGAAGTGTGGTGATCTGATTCCTGCTTCTGGATTTGTTATGAGAGCGAGTGTGAGCACACTAACCACCGTGCTCCGCGAGCCAATACACAGGATGCAAATAAATAGTATGCATGGCTTATCAAAGGAGAGGCTCAGGTTATTTTTTTGCCAAAAGTTGCTTTTAGTAGCATTATTATTGTTAAATCACAGTGTTATTAATTCTACCTATACTCCGCACGGCGATTGTCATAATTGACTTAATCCACCAAAGACACACTTTCCTTACTGATTGCTGTCTAAGACTCCAAACAGCGAGTGACATCATTTACTTAATCCACTGAATATACTCTTCCCAAATTGATTGCTGTCTAAGACTCCAAACAGCGAGTGACATCATTTAATTAATCCACCAATCATATTCTTTCTATATTGATTGCTGTCTAACTCCAAACAGCGACTGACATCATTTAGTTAATCCACCGATCATATACCTGCTATATTGTTTGCTGTCTAAAACTCCAAACAGCTAATGTAATCATTTATTCAATCCACCAATATCTTTTGTATTCCAAATTTCTAACAACCCATTCCTTTTGCTATTGATCCACAACCACAATTTGCTCTTACAAAAATCAACCTTATTTTCCATTATCTACCACTAACTAATCCACTGGTATACCTCCACCAAGAATATTATTGATCAAGGTTACGATTCACTAATATACATCCACCAAGAATATCATTGATCCAATCTATACTCCAATTATCATATCTCCAAATTCCCAAAAATTCAATTGACTCATCTAGTAATCGATCAAAACCTATTAATCCCATTATCGCCACTATCTCCCAAAAATTAGTCCAGCAATTACCTTTGCACTCCTTAATTCTCCAAAAAAATCATTTAAATCATCTATCTAGCCATCTACTCATTTAGATTCTGCTCACTTATTTCTCCCAAAATCCACACTATCGTTTCCTTTTTATGATCAACATGAATCCACCGACAACTTTATGTATTTACCACAAACATCCATCTTCTTTTACTCACGGCTCTATTTATTCTTCCTGACATTTTAATTTGTACGAAGGGAAAACATTTTACTTTTGAAATATGATACATAAAAATTTCCTGAGACCTAGCAGTTTTGGAACAAAAGCATAATATGTAGAGAATGCAATAATAATAGCGATCCAGATTCCATCCACCGTTACATGGCATCTGCACCATATAGCATCTTTCAGCGTTATAGCCGCTTAACTTACCACTGGGACGACACCCAGGACAATTCAAATAAGGGCTTTCCACTGCCCTCCACTTTCCCATTTCCACCCATAAAGTTTTTGAAATAGAACTATATCTGGTTAAGTTCCCATGTCCGCCCTTGACCGTGGGCACGGCTATTCGAATAGTTTTGAGTCTGCAGAGTTTGTACACTTTCACCACAAGAGACAATCAACTCATTGCCCCACACGATTCCTTATAAGTGTGGTTGAGCAGACCGTCACAGTGACTTTTTAAAGCATCTAGTCCCTTTTGTCATCTCACTTTATGGGCTTCTCCTACTTGCGATGGGTCCTATCTATGCACGGGATGTTTCCCCACAGTTACTAACGCAGCTGGGCTTCTCAACTCCCCACAATGCTTAGAACAGCTGGGAAAACTTCACCCTCTATTGGTGTGCCTTAGGGCCCCCTTGCCGGTGCGTATCCACTCCCCATCCACTACCGGTGAGATGAGTCCGGGGATTTCGATAAATTTACTTAGCCAAGTTGTACTTTACAGATTTGTGGATGTACTGTTGTACACAGGAGGTCATGACAAGATTCGGTCCTTAGTGGTATCTGGGCAGTCTACCACTAACCCACTTTGTGCATCCACTGCACCACACTCACACCCTCGAACCATCCGCCCAGATATATAAGCAAGTTGGGGTTTTTGGGAACATAAAGTAATCATACCAACATATACCAGTCATTACCACCATGACTTCCCAAACAGTTTCTCATGATTGAAATTGATAATGATGCTAGGGCATTTTAGCGCCCCGTGTATCTATGCAGGGCTAAGCACAGCGTATAATTACAGACTTACTTTTGAAAAGTTACTATTATAATTTTGCTAGGGCGACAAGGTTCACATATTCATGTATTCCAAAGGAGGTGTAATATTATTCAAGGCAAACAATGGACATAACTAGAATCTTAAATTAAACATGTATTTGCATATAAACTAACAACATGCAATTTGATAATTTAAACCAAAGTAATTTGCAGAAAATGTAGGTTCAATATGATCAAAGTATTGACTCGCCTGGCACGGTTTACCGCGGTCTTGAGCTCACACAATGGCTTCTCTTGAGCTTCTGATCTTTATCTTCACTTCGAGCTTAACCTTGCTGTATCCACTGAATCTTCACGGCTTCCAATTTCTAATTACGCGACAATCGACTGAATCCAAATGAAAGCAAATAACTCAAAAGATCCAAATAAATCCGAATAAACTCAATTTCTGTATTATTATGAGTTAATGGGTGATTTGGGTGATTTGAGGTAAGGCTGGTGGTAGAATACGATAACTTGATCCTTTTTATTAAAAATCTCTTTTATTATTTTTGTATTTATCAAGGAAGTTCCATGAGTTAGGTTTGACCTATGAACGGAACATTCTTTTATCGAGTGCTAATATTCAGGGCATATATGTTTATATTATAAGTAAAGGTAATCTTTATTGCATGTGGATATTTAACCAGAGTCACTATATTTTAATATCTAATTTTGACCTTTTAATTGAAGGTATTCTGAGGATCAACTATCATTTTTATTTTATTGTTTAACTTAGCATCTGTCATAAGTTAATATTACCTAAATCCTTGTTTTCCTAAAGCCAAGCCTGCTATATGGGGTCCTATTTCAATTAAGTCTACCTCTGAGACTCTAGCAATGGCGGCATGATAGGTTAGGACATATATATATTATTTATAATTAGGAGGAATCTTTAAATTTTCGCTTTTATAAGTAAACGTATTATTCATTTTCCTTAATCTTAATCTTGAATGTATTTTTAATTAGGATTTTCATTAACCTTGAACTTTAAGCTAAACCATACTTTGTCAATGCCTTTAATTGATAATTAGACCTCAATTGAATATTTAAGTTATATTAGTTGCTCATATAGTAAATAATCAGTTATTAAATGTTAAGTAACCTTATTTTACATCCTAATTAAATTTATTACTTTCTCTAGATTATCCCCAAATTTTTTCCATAATTTTTACTAATTAAAAAGGGGTACAAAAAGTGAAATGTACAAAATGAAAGAAAAGGTGCGGTCAGTGGGTTCGAACCCAAGACCTGAGGGCAAGAGGCTTAGGCATTTGCTCATCTAACCAAGTGGGTGGGAGCGCTCGGCTGACACCGGAGGCACGGCATATGCTAAGGAGTAATGGGTGGCAGGGAACCCGAAACAGGGGAGGCAGCTCGGGCGGTCATGGTTGACGGTGGCGCCGGCGAGGAGCGGCCGGGGAGGCGAGCGTGGCTGGCAAAACGGGTTCGCCCGGGGATGGGGATGCCAGTGGAGGAGGCGGCACGACCCGAGACAGCAGCGAGTGTCGGGACCCCGGATTTCCAAATCCGGACCCTCTGTGTATTACAACACTAGTCCCAGATCAAAGCTAGTGCACACAGTTAAACAGAAATGATTCATAACCAACAACGTCTTATTACAATATTAAAGAGTACTGACCGAAGGGTCTCATTATTACAAATGAGGTTTCAAGACCTCGCACACACGGAACACAGTGGAAGCAAATAAATTCAGCGGAGACCCATCAATACGCCATAGGCAATTGACTGGGGAAACGCGACCTAGAACTCCTGGAATCCTTCGTCGAATCCACCCGCGAAGTAGTCGTAGTCTCCTTCTTGGGCTTCGTATTCCTCTGAATATTATTTTTGAGTGCAGCATGTGAATACATAAAGTACTCCGCAAGTCTTGGAAAAATGCAATAGATGCAAGGCTTGACAAAGGAGGGCTATATGGTTCTTTTGCATAAAGCAATGTTTTAATTTCAATTACTACTAATTATTTTCAAAGGCATCAATTTAATAAAGTAAATATTTTAACAGAACTATCATTAACTTTATAGTGAAGGTTCCATCTACCAATACTAGCTAACCAATTACAATTGATCAAGTTTAAAACTGCGGGTTCCATCCACCCTCTCTGGCTCCAACTGCCAGGATACCCTTCCAAGAGTTCCCTCCACTCTCGGAATACAAAAACTTTGATTTTAAAAACAAAACCAAAAATCTACCATGTGAATACATTCCTTGCCCGCCCTTGATCGTGGGCACGTCTATTCGAATAGTTTGACACTCTGCAGAGATTGTACAACTTTACCCCTAAGAGAGAAATTATCTTAACAGTCACCACGCTTCCTTTGGCATGAGACACAGATAAATTATCACAAAGCCTTTACCTCCCTCTAGACTAGCTAGACACCACCCGCTGAGGTTTCACCGCAGAAGGGTTAAATCTGCCCAATCCGAAGCCCCCTCTTGCGCCATATGAGTACAGTAAATCCCTGTCCCTCACTGTGAATAACCAGTAAATCTCTGGCATCACTTTCCACTGGTGGCACCTAAACTAGACTATCATGAGTTACTCAGCTAGGTCGTACCCATATAGACTTAGGGTTGTACGGTAGTGCTCATTCTGGACAAACACAAGCGTCGGTCCTTAATTGACTAGGGTGGAACATACACTTTACAAGATCTCGTGCTTGCCGCACCAACCCAAACCAACCATCCACCCTAATCTAAACCAATTTCCACATTTTATTTTATTTTAAAAGATCAGTGGTAACTCCAATCACCACTAGACTTATAAACACAAGGTTATTACAACAAATCATAATTTCCCATTTTCAAGATTTCAAATGTATTAAATAGCATGACTAAGCATTATACTACCATTCTATTATTCACAAATGATTATAATACTCTCATTATTGAGACAAAGGAATTCTAGGGTTACAAAGGTACATGACATTCAACTTCAATTGAGGGCATAACAAAGTTGGATTAACTAATACCTTAAGATTTGAACTAATGTTTTATGTAAATAGCAATGCACATAATTTAAAATAATTAAAACATTTCAAAATCATAGGTTCAAGATGATCCAAGGAGACTTGCCTTCCTGCACGCTCTCTGGGTCTTCCTGCTGCGGAGTGGAGAGATCTTCGACAACGTTGGATTCTATGCGCGAAAAGAAAGAGCAGCAAAACAAATAAATACAAACAAAATTCAAATAAAATCAAAAATTCAAATAGAGGCCATATTTGGATAGATTATGATTTTAGACGAATTTAGAAATTTGAATGGCTGAATTTGGATTTAAAATGAGAAAGTTATGCTCATTTGAAATTCTCAGTTCGAATAATTCCAGAAATTATGAAATTTCTGACAGGTGAGGCCCACTAGCAGGATTTATTTTTTAATCTTTTATTTTATTACTTTATTCTGAGTCTATGACAGGTGGGAGCCACTTGACAGTGAGCCCACTGGCCCTGCCTCTGACATGTGGGACCCCTCTAGGCTCTGGGCCCAGATGTCAGTGGGGAGCGCAGACGGGTGGGGCCCAGACGCCAGTGGCCAGCGCAGACGGGCGGCCGCTGACGGGTGGGGCCCAGCTGTCAGAGCGGAATTAAAAGAAATGGCTCAACCTCAGCGTGCAGAGCCGGGGGCTCGAACGCGCGCCGAGGGAGCCAAGGGGCGAGAAGAGAGCGCTGCTAGCCAGTCGGTCGGGGAGGCGTTGCCTACCCATAAGGGGTAGGTAAACCCTTTGAAGGGTACCTGCTGGCGGAGCTGGGCGGAGGTGGCCGGAGGCGACGGTGCCGGCGGCGAGGGAAGGTCGGAGGGGTTCGGGTGAGGTCCAAAATGCGGTCCTGGCGCGGAGGCGGATCTGACGGCGGGGTCGGCGAGGTCCGGTGACGAGCGGGGATGGCCGGCGACGAGGAAGGGCGGCGGCGCAGCACGGGTCCTCCAGTGCGACGGTGCTCCGGCGGCGGGGAGGGGCGGCCAAGGTATCGGGGAGGTTCGCACGGCCACGGGGATGCTCGGAGTGGCGGCGTCGGGCTCTGGGGAGGATCGAGGCGGCGGGGATTGCTCGTCGGAGTGCGGCGGAGCTCGGGGAGAGAGGGAGCACGATGGCGGAGTGCTGTGGGGCTCGGGAGAGAGAGCGGAGGGCAGTGGGCGGTGGTGCGGAGGTAGGCGGAGCCTAGGGGGGTATTTATAAGGGCGGAGGGGGAGCAGGGGTGCGGCAATTGCTCGCCGGTGAAGGTGGCTGGAAAAGGAAGGGAGAGGGGAGGAAGGAAAGAGGGCGCGGCAGTTTGGGGATTTGGTCGCGCAGGGCTCGGGGTTTCCAAAACCGGGTAGAGCCGGGGAAGGAAAGGAGGGGATCCGCGGGGAATCGGTCGCCGGCGCAAGAAAGGAAAGAAAGGGAAGAAGAAGGAAAGCGGTGGCGTGAGGAAGGGGAAGACCCTGACAGGCGGGGCCCGCGCGCATTGAGAGAGAGGGAAGTGAGCGGGCGGCGTGGATGAAGCCACGTGGCTTGGAGGGAGGATCGGGCGGCGGGTGCAGGCGCGAGCGGCTGACAGCCGGGGCCCAGGGGCAGAGAGAGGAGGAGAGAGGGAGGCGCGGGGTGACCGACGGGCTGGGCCCGCTTGGTGGAGGGAGAGGGAAGGGAGCGGCCGGATTGGGCCGAGCGGCGACGTGGGCGGATCTAGACCGTCCACGCGTCGGCCGGAGGGAGGGGATGGATTATTGTTTTTTTTAGAATTTGATTTTTATTTTCAGAAAAGGCTAGGAAATTATTTAGGCCTTAGAAAAATATGGAAATACCTCCAAAAATTCTAGAAAAATTTACAGAAACTCCTGGAGATATTTTAGACTTAATAAAATTATTTCTAACTACTGTTGGTATTTAATTTTCATACTTTAAAATACTTTTTAAATTATAAAAATAGGTTTTAAACTCCAGAAAATCAAATAAAAGCCAAATAAAGTCCAAATACTTTAAAATAATTAATTTGAATTTAAATTTTTCAGAAAGCAAATTTTTGGGATGTTACAGCGAGGTGGGCGGCGGCCTCGGAGCGGCCGGCGGCGAGGTGGCTACAGAGCGCCGGCGCCGGAGTGGAGGAAGGGGTGGAATGGGGGTAGCGCGAGCAGTAGAGGGCCACGGGAAACTCACTCTGGTGGTCGACGGGGCCGGAGGAGGGCCGAGGCGTGCCGGCGGCGGAGGCCATGGGCGGCGCAAGCTTGCGCACGCCGCCGGCGAGCTGGGGTGGCGGGGGCCGTGGTCGGCAGTCGGGAAAGCTCCAGGGCGTTGAGGAGATGCTCCCGGTGGCTGGAATTGAAGGGCTAAGTATCAGGGGGGCGACGATGGCGGCGGGTTTGGCCGATGTTGGGGAAGATGGCCGGCGCGCGTGCTCTAGTGCACGAAGTTTCAATCGGCTTGAAGAGGGGGTAGAGGGGATGCGCAGACACGCTGTGACACGGGTGGTTCATGGGAAGATGGCCGGAGCGGCCGGCACGGCGTGGAGGCGACCGGGCGGCTCACGGGCGCTAGGCGAGAGGAAGAACAGAGGAGAAGATGGGGAGGACCGTGGGGCTGCGGTGGCCTTTATAGACGACAGGGCGAGGCCGGCAACGGCGGGCGACTATGCTACGAGGAGGACGGGCGCGGGGCTCGGCGCGCGGAGGCGCGACGTGCGGGGCGTGGGCGTGGCGACGTGCGACATGAAGGCGCGCAGAGGACGGGTCGGCACGAAGGGTGGCAGAGGCGGCGGCAGGCACGCGCGCGGGCCGCCCGGAACCGTGTCGGCCGGCTTTTGCCGAGGCTGAGAGGAGGAGGGGAGGCGTGGAGCAACCTCAGCCATGCAAGGATGAAAAGGGGGAAAAGTAGAAGAGTGTGGCGCAGGGAAGGAGGAGGGAGTTCGGTAGGGAGTGGGGCCCGCTGGCAGAAAAGGGAAGAAAGGGGAGAGGGGAGAGAGAAAAAGGGCTTGGGCCCCACCTGTAAATGAGAGTATGAAAAAGAAATGGTAGAGGGAATAAGAGAAGGAGAAATGTTTGGGCTTGGTTTTGAAATTTCAAATTTTCAATTTAACTCTTGGTTTCATGTTTATGATCACTAATTTCTGCAGGACATTTAAAATTTAAGGTTTAGATTTTTAGCGATTGAATGAGAGTGTCTATTATTATTAATTAGGTTTTATGTATATATATAATTTCACATACTGTTATTTTGCTGGTCTTACTTAATTTTGCATATATATATATATATATATAGCATCTATATTTATATTAAATAATATTCATTTGAATTTATATTTCCCTACATCACTAATTATGTTATTATTTCCAAAGTAAGACTCTGTATTTTAATTCAGATTTCTCCTTCCTTATACTGGATCATCTTTTCAGATTCGTATTTAAAATTTTAGCTTTCTTATTATTTACATATTTCTCTTTTTTTATTACTAACATTTGTCTTTGTCTTTTATGAATTCTTAGAGATTTGAAACCTCATCCAAATTCAGGAAAACACCATAAAATCCGAATTTCTAATAATTATTTTGTAAAATAATGCAAGCACTTCATATTTTTCAAATTTAAATTTTTTAGGATGTTACAAGCAGCAATAGAATCAATCTTTGATATTCTCTATGTCTATCTTTTGTATTTGATTGATTTGCTTTTGTTTTGGTTGGTTTTTGCCTCTTCCCTCACCCTTTTCTTGATCTTGCTGTACCAAGAACATGCAAAAGATGGAGAGAACATCTGAGAATTATCCTTCACCCATCTAGGCATGTTGGTAGCAAGTTTATCAAGAAACACCAGATTTGCTTGATTTGGCCTTAAAATGTGATTTCTTGATCTAAGGATTTTTAACATGATTTTATTCATGCTCTTGCTTACTAGGACATGTGGGAACATATCTAAAGCCATCTTGACCATCATCCACCCACGAGCAAGTTGTTTTCACCGATTTTGTTTTTGGCTCGGTTTTAGTGTACTCTTCCTTCAAACTAAAAAAAGGTCTCAATTTGGACCATGATTGTCATGATCGTTTGTTGAAATAAGTTCATAATATCATAGAGAAGATCCCTACAAAATTTCATGTCATTGCATATACGGATCAAAAGTTCAACCAATTTTAATTTTTGAAAATATGCTGAAGATTCGTTGTTCATTTATTGATTTTCTGGTCAGACCGGGGTGACCATGGCAGTCAAACCACCCCTATGAGAGAGGTTAGACCACCCGGTGTTGAGGATTTTGTCGAGTTTTGATTTCTTGAGTCTTTTTGATCTGTGACTTTTGGAGAAGATGACATTTTCTTTAACTTCTTAGTTATATGAGAATAAAATTTAGAATACTTGGAAAAAAATTTAATCGGCACTATTCACCCCTTCTGTTGCCTTTCCAGTCCTACATGGCCGAATATGAATATCGTAAAACTTTTGTAACAAATCTCAGTCGAACAAAATTTTGTAACATGACTACACATCTACATGAGTTAGCATTGTTGCACATAGAGTTGAAAATTATACAAAGTAATTTTCACTTCTTGCTTGTGAATCTTGGTTCATCAGAAAATTGCTTCCTACAATCATCCCTAGGGAGGCCACTAGGGATGGAAACGGATCAAATACGAACATTCTCGAATACAAATATGAACATTTTCAAATACAGATATGAACATTCTTGAATACAGATTTTGAAAATCATATTCGTGTTTTCTCGGATACGAATATCCTTTACCGTTTTCCGTCCCTACATGGGGTAGGAGGCCTAAGACTGGCTCAGGTACCCATCTCTTTTTTCCTTCTTTAATACCATAGCTTTGGCCATTTTTCTAAAGCACATAAATATAGGGAAATCATTAAAGCATGGATAAATGCTTCTATGTCTATAAGTCGAAAAGAAAAAAAATCCTAGGTCTAGCCATTTTTGTACTTCAATCGGTGAAATAAGTTATGCGAGGCATTTTGTAAGTTTAGGCACCTAGCATGAAGGTTACGAAAATTTATGTACTTGAGTGAGGCAAAGCTACAAGTTTTTAGATACCTTCCGTGCAATTTATAAAAGAAAATAAATTATGAAATCAAACTCGATGTAATGCTTCCTCGTCCATTTTCATTTTATTTGCTAGTTTTCATTGCCATTTCCTATATTGCTCTTCTTTTACATGTTGTATAGCATATTAGCATCTCTTTGTGTTTGATGTAAGTACATGTACTGTAAAATCTAGCCGTGCAGTTGCATAGGAAATGGCTGTGAATAGACAATCTTTACTCCCATGCACACCATCTGATAGGAGCATTTGTGGAAGATCGGACGGCTAAGGAAGGGAAAGTAGGCGGCTCCGAACCGTCTTTCTTCAGCAGTCAACATCCACTTTTTCTCGGGAAAAATTGTAGATTTGCCCCACAGTTGAGTGGCTTTGTAGATTTGCCCCACTGATGTCTCAATGACATGTAGGTCCAGGACCCACATGTCATCGAGACAACTGGGTCAAATCTACAAAGTGCACATTTTTAAGTGGGGCGCACACTGCACACGGACACGGTGAGCTGGTGATCAAACAAAAGAAAAAAAGAGGCACAAGGCGGTGTTAGGACCGATCGGTCATGGCGGCACGGACGTGCGAGCGGCCGCTCGGAATGCAACGATGGGAGCGGCGATGGCGGCATTGGCAAAGCGGGGGGACAACGGCAGCCACAGAGAGTGCGACGGCGGTGGCTAAGATGGCGAACTCGAGGAGCAAGGTGAGCTTAAATGGAATTTTTTAAATGATTATTTTTATCGGAATTACAAAAATATACGTGTGTTTTTTAAAATGATTATTTGGAAAAAAAAATGCCCTGCAGTCTCCACTACAGTTGTTGGAAGTTTCTGTTCCGTTTCAGTCGATGCATATGGCATGATCTCTGATGTTTATTTACCTATGGATGCCGTGAGAATCAGGAAATGTGTGCGTACCATGGCATGCCCTCGTGTGCACGCTAGTTGTTCGATGAATTGTCTTCGAGAGAGACCGTAGTGTAAGACAGTGTGGTGGTTGATGGCTGTAGAATTCACTACAGTTCTTGGAACTTTCTGTTCCATTTCAATCGATGCATATGGCATGATCTCTGATGTTTATTTACCTTTGGATGCCGTGAGAATCCGGAAATGTGTGCGTACCATGGCATGCCCTCGTGTGCACGCTAGTTGTTCGATGAATTGTCTTCGAGAGAGACCGTAGTATAAGAGTGGTGGTTGATGGCTGTGGAATTCTATGTTCACGGGTTTTCCTGAGCGCATATGAGGTGCCCGATAGAATGCCCTGGAAACATGCGAATTGTGTACTGTATTCAGTCATTTCAGTGCTCGTAGACAATTTTACTATTTAGATACGAACGTTGTTTAAGAAGCCCCAGATTTTCAGCTAACGTAGCATGTCATGTTGCACACTTGATAAGCCGTGCAACTTGCAACTATATGGATAAATAAATCAGCACATTGCTGAACCAAGTTGTTATTGCTAAAGGAGAAATTCAAAAGGGTATTTGGGGCTGTCCTGTTTTCCATATTGATGCATTCCATGTGCAAAGTGCATTTCATACACATTTTGTCGAATTGAGCTACAGTTTTATCCAATAAATTCAATGTTGAATCTGAGTTACGCAGTTAATGTTTTGGTTTTTCATTTTGGCCTTTTGGGTAAACTATATTTAAACTTTAGATAAAAATATCCTATCTGGATTCTGATTTTGCTAGCTAAGGGAAAAAAATCTGGCTGGTAAATGACATATGTGCCGAAATAACTTTGATTGAGATGTAGGAGTCAAAGTCATTCATTTTATTCCTTTCTTTTCTATTGAGCAACGAAATTTTAAATCCAAAAGGAAGACAAGCAATCAAAAGGGTACAGATGCATTGCTTTCTGTGGAGTTGTCAATACTGAGATGCCATTCAGGACAATTCATAAGCCAATTGTGAAGGCTACTGCCCTACCATTGACTAGACTGGCAATAAGTGATCTGTTTCTGTTGGTTGTCAGAACCCTAATCCATTTGTGAGCAGCTAAATTACATGGAAGACCAGGAGTGCCATTTTAACATTGCTGTCATGATTGTGTGCAATATATTTCTGTTTAATTTGATATTTGGAACCAAGTTTAACTCAAAATGGTAAAATCCAATATATATAGTGGTGGGGTGATACAACAAGAGATTCTCAAATAGGAAAAAAGTAAACCTATTTTATATGGATAATATATGAAACCCAAAAGTCCAAGGACACAAGTTTTATGTATTGAGATAAGCATTAGGAAGCTAAAAACAGAAATAATTCAAATAAAAAGGTTACTTCTCCAATTTTGTGGAAAGTATGGGTACTTGTTTGTCAAAATCCTCTGCCATATATCCTCCCTAGTCCCCCAAGGGTCATCACCTAGTCACCTAATTACTTCACCAACCAAACGAGCAGCAGCTGCCACTTTATCATCTGCCCTGTAGGTTCGACCTCTATATCAATGGCAATTTGCAATTTCAGCTATCAATGGCAATTTGCAATTTCAGCTATCTTATCAGGTAATTTTAACTTCATCTTTTTTCTATTCCCTTCTTTGAGTTTCTTGTCCTTGAGGTTTTCTTGTTGATATGTGCACTTATCTTTCTTTTAGAGCTGTAAGCTAATTAACGGAATATAAACCTTTCTAGGAAGCTCTTTAACCTAGCATCAAGTCATCAAATCTACTCTACGAAGGACTCGAATCTATAAACCCTTAAACAATAAGAATTGACTTAATTGCAGACCTATCATATGATGTAGGTGCTTACATAAAGCATAGGTGCATGACTGGTGAGATAAATTGGTGGGTTAAGTAACATCAATCATCAGATTATTGTTGTGGACTCCTATTGGGGGAAAGTATATATGCGGAGGGAAAGGAGACAACAGCAGGACAGATCGGCAATTCCAGCAGCGACCGGCACAACGTGATCTGCTACAGGAACTTCGGTAATCCAGGAAGGCTTCCAAGCAGAGACCGATCCGGATAAGCTAGCAGATCTTAAGGAGGTATTCGAGTTATAGTAGGATTAGGATATATATAATATACATTAGGATTGACAAGCTTATATATGAAGCATACCTTTGTAATCAGAAGGCAAGAAAGAAATAAAATCTCCTTCCTCCCATATCGTCTACTTCCAAGTCCTCTGCTTGCTCTGTTTTCTGCCTCTCTGTTTCTCCTGGGGAAATTCATCCCAGCATCACGGCATCTCCCCGCCATGGGCGCCTTCGTCCACCAGTCGACCACCCGTATAACCTGAGCAGACCGGGTGACATCAATTATGAAGATAGTTTTCATAAAAATCATTCATCAGATAATATGAAGAACCTCTTTTGGAGCAACAAAATGGTTTATGTTTGATTTTGAGAAAGTTCTCTTGTTTAACAAAAGTTGTAGCGACTTTGTGAAATCGATCCACTTGTCTGAAGTTTTTTAGTTACCTTTGGGAAGATGGCAGAGGCTTTCTGAAATATAATAGTATAGAAATTACTTTAAAGTTTAATGTAGCCTTGTCACAGGAATTTTGGTATAGAATTATCTAAATTCGTGTCCTTTGCCTACTTTTGGGAGGCAAAAAGATTTTGAACTGTTTCTAAGATGTTTTTGGAGAACAGTTCCCGTAATGTATTCACTTAGCAAGAGTAATACTGTAGTAGTAGTTGTTGTTCTTTTTATCTATAATAAAGGAAGCTTTATACCTTGATTCCTAGGTATAATGTTATGTGACTGCTTGTACAAATGCATATTACTATATGTAATGACTTTAGGAAGTATAGACCATTAACTGTAGCAATAGCAACAAACTTGTTGCTGTGCCCGCTGTAACTAATTACTGCAGAGCATATGCTCTTACTTAAAAATTTAGACTAGGCGTGTCCTAATATTTTCATCTATATCAATGTAGAAGCAAGAGTTGAATTTTCTATAAACTCTTGCCTGATTTGGATGTCATTTTATCTCCATGCGCATAGAGTAATGAAGGAATTGGTGTCTTATTTTTCAACATGTGTAAATTTCACAAAACTACACTGCTATTGCCACCCATACTTTTAAGCAGTTGTATCACATAACCACCTTATATTGACAAAACGTTTCGCAAAACCATCAACGTTCAGCTAACGAACAAGCTACCGGTCAGAAACCTTCCCGTTGCGCTGGAGTGCGTCAAGGAGCTCGTTGGTCACCACTGACCAGCCGACAGCGTTGATGAAGGAGCCGGCCACTTTCTCCGATGCTTTCCACTACTTGTGGCAAGATCGAACCTCGCGTCCTCACCACCATGGCTTGACACTGCCGCCGACATACCGCCGTGCACGGCACGCTCGCTTCCTCGACTCATCGTGCATGACAAGCCGACTCGTGCTTGGTAGTGAGCATCATGAGTAGCAAAGGCGACGGGCAAGATGAAACAGAAAGAATGAAATGGCTTCAACCCTTGCGCCACAGGCTTTAAATGCCAATGGGACATGAGCCTTAATTACGACGGGGCGGGCGCGCCTTGTTAGGGCATATCGCACGTCCCACGGGTGGATCGCAACCATGTGTGCAACGACAAACGCTCCTGATCAGGGGCGGGATACGAGGCGAGCACCGAAGTTGAAGAGGCAAAATAGGAGCGGCGAGCCGAAGAGCAAGACCAAGGGCACAAGGCTTCAGCAGGAGGCCGGAGCCTAGCCATGCTGCATGTGCGCACCCTCATCGCAATGATTGTTTGCGACAATCAAAATAAATCGGGCAAATTTACCAAGCAACGAACCGGTGGGTCGAAAGGACTGAGGGGGGTCAAGAAGTAAGCAAGATGGTTTTTACCTGCTGATCACGAAGTCTTTGATCATGAGAGGCTATTGTTGGGGGAGTGACCCCCACCTTAGTCTACTAGGACAAATGCCTATTATGTATGAGATTATATGGCTATGCCAAGGAAAAACATGTTTGCCCTTACTATTACAGATCTTAAGGGGTATTTGTGTAAACAACCTCCCTATAGCTATAAATATGACCTTTAGGGCACTATGGAGGAGTGACAACATTTTTGTAAGAAAAGATCTAAGTAATAACCAAGTGTGGTTTATACACTATACACTTCTTCATTCTTTCTGCTGTGAGTTTAGGCTCCGGGTAGCCCATTGCGGTCTTCTCGTAGCCTTATTATCTACTGTTTGACGCGTAATCAGAACAATTAACATTGCTCAATTCAGTTTTCTTACCAAAATAATAATTTTTTTCTTTTTTGTAATTTCAGGTCAAGTGTCTAGCTCTGGTTGTGCCTACTTCACTAAACACGAATACTATACAAAAATCAATTCCTTTCTAATTCTTGCCCAAAGCTCCATGAGAAGACTTAGTCCAAGCTTCTAGCATGATACAACTATTCTTCTTAGATATAATTATATCTTGTAGGTTTGCAATAATCTGTTCCGCAGAAACCCTCAGGCATTTTATCTTCACAAACACGTACCAGCAGCTAAAATGGCATACAAAACACTACTAGTTACCCTCCTGCTCATCCCACTGTTAGCTCTCTCGTTGCTTGCCGTGGTGGCTGACAACTTCACAGGTTCTCACCAGATCCGCATTAGATGTGGTGCCACAAGCCCTGCCAGTGATTCTGATGGTTGAACTTGGGATGGGGATGCTAACTTCAGGTTAGCAATTCCCGGCCTTTCAGCTGACGCGTCATACCTAGACCCCTCACTTCCCTCCCCAGTGCCTTACATGAAAGCACGGATCTTCACTTCCAACAACACAATTGTATTTGGTATTGACCCTGGTCGAGTATTCCTTCGCCTCTACTTCTACCCAACTGCTTATGGTGACCATTCTGCTGCAGATGCCTTCTTTGGTGTCACTGCTGGGATCCTTATTCTTCTAAATGACTTCAATCCTTCCCAGACCGCTCAGGTGATGGGTCGAACCTACCTCATCCTTGAATTCTCAGTGAATGTTACTTCAGTTGAACTTCTCGTCACATTTTTCCCATCCACACACCATGTTGGCTCTTATGCATTTGTGAATGGCATTGAGATTGTGCCCACGCCTGATATCTTCACTACACCGGTGCCAACATTCGCAAATGGTGGGCGCCCAGATCCATTCCCAATCTCTGCTAACATAGGCTTCCAAACGATGTACCGTCTTAATGTTGGGGGTGAGACCATCTCCTCGAAAGACGATTCTGGCTTTTACCGTTCATGGGAAGAGGACACCCGTTATATTTATGGAGCTGCATCTGGGGTCAATTTTTTCAAAGACAACAATGTCACCATCAGTTACCCGCCTAGCCTGCCAAATTACATAGCGCCGGTGATTGTCTATGAGACAGCAAGGGGCATGGGCCCAGATGCACGTATGAACTTACGGTACAATCTTACATGGATTTTACCGGTTGATGCAGGGTTCTACTACCTTTTGAGGTTCCATTTCTGTGAGATCCAGTACCCAATAACCAAGGTGAACCAGAGGTCGTTCTTCATCTACATCAATAACCAGACAGCGCAGGAGCAAATGGATGTCATTAATTGGAGCGGAGGATCCGGCATACCTGTATACAAGGACTACATTATTGTCACAGTCGGTAATGGTCAGACAGACCTGTGGATTGCACTTCACCCTGATCTTTCGAGCAAGCCAGAGTATTATGATGCAATACTGAATGGCCTTGAGGTCTTCAAGCTCCAGGATAACAGCAACAATAACCTTGCTGGGCTCAACCCTCCGCTTCCGCAAAGTCATGATGGGTATCCTAATATGGCATCTCAAGACCGAGGGAAATCAAATGTCACTACCCTAGCAACCATTGGTGGAGCTGCTTTTGGTTTTGTGGTGCTGTTGGTTACCTGTTTCGGCATGTGCATTACCTGCAGACGGAAGAAAACCTATGATCATGGCAGGAGGATCAACAGGAGGCACTCGAATCGTCCCCGCGATCACGGAGAATTGCTATTAACAACCTTGCACTCGAAGAAATCCAACCTTCGCCACCACTTCTCGTTCATGCAAATCCAGGGAGCCACCAATAACTTTGATGAAGCCTTTCTCCTTGGCGAAGGTGGGTTTGGGAATGTATACTACGGTGAGATATATGGTGGGATGAAGGTGGCAATCAAGCGTGGGAAGCCGCTGTCCAAGCAGGGCATTCAGGAGTTTCAGACCGAGATCAAGATGTTGTCCAAGCTCCGCCATCGCCACCTCGTGTCACTGATTGGCTATTGTGACGACGAGAATGAGATGATCCTGGTGTATGATTACATGGCCAATGGGACCCTTCAGGAGCACTTGTACAACACCCAAAAGCCACCACTGCCATGGAAGCAGCGTCTTGTGATCTGCATTGGTGCTGCCCTGGGGCTGCATTACCTGCACACCGGTGCGAAGGAGACCATCATCCACCGTGACGTGAAGACTACCAACATTCTGTTGGATGACAAGTGGGTGGCAAAGGTTTCCGATTTTGGGTTGTCTAAGGCTAGTACGGACATGGACAAAACCCATGTGAGCACTGCTGTGAAAGGCAGCTTTGGATATCTCGATCCTGAGTACTTCCGGCGGAAGCAACTCACCAAGAAATCAGATGTGTACTCCTTCGGGGTTGTTTTGTTTGAGGTTCTGTGCGCACGTCCAGTTATAAACACCGGGCTTCCAGAGGAGCAAGTGAGCTTGCGTGACTGGGCACTGTCTTGCCAGAAGAAAGGCATGCTCAGTGACATCATCGATCCCTACCTCCAGGGGAAAAGAGTAAAGTCCATTACCGGTCCTTAAACTTTTTATGCTGTGTCATCCCGGTCCATAAACTTTTAAAGTATGTCATCCCGGTCCTTAAACTTTCAAAGTGTGGCAATATCCTATTTAGTTGTAGCAGTGAACTTTTTATGCTGTGTCGTCCCGGTCCATAGACTTTCAAAAGAAATTGCCACACTTTGAAAGTTTAAGGACCGGGATGACATACTTTAAAAGTTTATGGACCGGGATGACACAACATAAAAAGTTTAAGGACCGGTAATGGACTTTACTCAGGGGAAAATTACCCCGGAGTGCTTCAGGAAATTTGCCGAGATCGCGGAGCGATGTGTTGCTGATCGTAGCATGGATAGGCCATCTATGGGTGATGTGCTGTGGAACCTCGAGGTCGCACTACAGCTGCAGGAGAGTGCAACGGACAATTGCAACCTCTCTGAGGAGATATCATTATTGAACATGTCATCTATGATGACCAGGGTGCAACCATCTTCCCACTCAACAATGAACATCTCAGGACAGAAAGGTGTATTCTCACAGCTCATGCATCCAGATGCCCGATAAGACCAAACTGCCGTTCGGCTTTTCTAGTTATCCTTTTTAAGAACCTGGTATGAGTTCTACCAGTGAATTTGATACTTGATATACCAGCATGAGTGCTATTGTACCAGTAATTGGACCTGTTCTTTTAGGCTACGGCTAATGGCTTATATCTGCACTATTCGGGATGGCAGCGAACGGTGGAGAAGCCGACGCGGAAGGCTCACATAGTTTTAGGCTCGGGAAGCCGATTGATGAATCTGCTTCAAGAAGTCGCCCTGTATATTTCAATTTTCGAAGAAGCCAAAAGCCCAAAAAACAGAGCACTAATCTGCTTGCTTCATGTACAATCTGATTATATTCCTTAGAATCAAGAACGCATAGCAGAGAGTGCTGCATTTTTGTAAGTGATAAGCCTAACAAACCTTTCATAGAATGTCTAATGAAGATAATGTTGGTTGAGACTCGAGGCTCTTTTTCCTATTTGGTTTAAGATGACTTGAGTGAGTGGAATGGTGCCACTGCTACCCAACTTCGGGACTTTTCTATTTGGTTTGAGATGACTTGAGTGAGTGGAATGGTGCCACTGCTACCCAACTTCAGGACTGCGGAGTTATCATACACGCTGAGTGAAGGACCATGAGAAAAAATCCATAATTTTATTGTAATAAATCATTGTTATTTTGGAGGGGTGAAAATTTAGAATTTATAGATTTGCATATTTTTCTCGACAACTTATAGAAATAGATGATTGAGAGAATTTTGAGTTATAGGATGATTTGGTGATCTATGTTAGTGGTTATAGGTTGTATGAGACATGTCATTGCTAATATGGGTCAAGTTGTGAAGATCTTGTGCCCTAAAACATCATCATGGTCGACGGTGAGAATCGGGGCTACGCTCAGGGAGGAGTCGAGGCCTAGAACAATCAAGAATGCTAGGTGACATGGTGAGCTCAAGCATGGTACGAGAAAAGCAAGAAATATTGAAGGCGAGTTCAAACGGCGGGTTTGCACCATGTGGTTTGATCGGTCTAACTGAGGCATGGTCCAGTAGAACCGGAGCGGGAGAGACTTGCCAATGCATGGCAAGCTAATAAGGAAACTATACATGGTAAGTATGACGATTGCTTGCATTGGAAGGAGATAACTCAGTCAAGAAGGATATTTTGGTAGTTTAACCAAAATACTATAAACAACTTTGGAAGAAAACCGTGTCGCGTAAGTGGGCTTGGGAAGGCGTTTAGGTCACAGAGAAGCTGGTATGATCAAGATGGATTAAATCTTAGGACTTAGCGGATTCGGACTCATCGCTTTGAAAAGCGTTCATAAGTGAAGATGCGTGAGTTAAACCCGTGCTTGTGGGGTTAACGAGTTTTTTCCTATTGTGCTAAGTGGATAATATCTATTAAAATTAGATGTGGCTAGCTAGCCCATCTATTTAAAGGGGTTGGGATGGAGGCTTGTGGGCTAACCATCCAACTTACCTCTCTTGTGTGCTCTGTTGTGTTAGGGGTTAGGATTTGAGGGTTGAGTGCTTGTGATGTGCTCTATGTCCTTCATGTCAGATCCCGGAGCAACGACTCTGAAACCTTTTGTGTAAATCGTACTAGTCCAGGAACAGTTAGTGCACACAGTGAATCAAAGATATATATCGAGCACAAATGACCAATAATATTAAACAAAGGAGTACGGCCTTATGGTCAAATCTTACATTAGGGTTAATGATAACACAAATAAAGAAGGTAACAGCGGAAGCAAATCGATAAACAGCGAAGCCCAACAGCTTGCCCACAGGCAGATGACTGTAAGACGCGTCCTACTCGTCCCGGTCTTCACCGTAGTCGAAGTCATCTTCCTCTGTGATGAGACAGCAAGGTGAGTACAAACTTGTACTCCGCAAATCACACGAAGAAATGCAACATAATGTTAAAGGCATGAATTGAAGGCTTATAGGGTTAGTTTGCTTAAAATAGCTTTTATTGAAATACAGTAGATAGATTGAAATTGCCAAATATAATACATTAAGTAAAAACAGAACTTGTAATTGAAGATAATACCGTTAGTGCAGGCTCTGACCAAACACCAACATATCCACGGGCATCCCACCCGGACCATCTTTTTCAAAACACCTCGTATGGGTTCCATCCACCCATACGCTTTACCATCTCTCATGGATTCCATCCATCCATAAGGTTTTTTTTTAAAAAATTATTTTGAAAAACAAAGTCTAATCCATGAAAAACTTTATTCAGCATGCCCATGACCGTGGGCACGGCTATCCAGGATATATTATACACTCTACAGAGGTTGTACAGCTTTACCCACAAGACATGATCATCCCGTATTGCCACGCAAGTTACACACATCCTTATGTATGCGGCAAGGAGATCATGACAAGGCCTTTACAATGCAAAGCCTTTAACCTGGCCAAGCCAACTCTAAGGTTTCACCCCAATAAGGAATCCACCAAACTGGGACTCCCTCTTTAGCCGAGTGAGACTTCTCATGGCCTACGCCACGCTCACTTCCAGCCTACAACATTACTCAGGTTGGGACTCGCAAATTATTCAGCCAGGACTGTCCCATACCAGTTTGTGGTAGTAGATAGGGTTTTGCAATAGTAGCTCACAGACCGGTCCTTAACTGACTTAGGCTCAATCACATACCCCTGTGCACGACAATCAACACTGTGTCTCCGAACAACAGTGCATGTCTGCACCCACCTCCTATCCCATAGCCTAGGCCTAAACCAGATTTTATATTTTACTTTAAAATAATTTTATAATCCTTCTTGACTCTTCGAAGTCAAGAATACACCTCAAAAGTTTATCATTTCATGTGAAAAAGGCGTCCCAAGCCTAAGTTATATCTATGTAGGGCTAAGTATTTGCTACAAAAATTCTCCAGCCATACTAGGATGAGTACTAACTAGAGTTTTGTTCTAGGGTTACAAGGTATCGAGGATTTCAACCTCAAGGAGGAATTAACAAGTAGGCAATAACTAACTTTAAAACTGGATTGAATTACGCTGAATAAAAATACTCATGCAGAATAATTTAAAACAACATAAATTTCATTTTGAAATTTGGGACCAACATGATCAAGAAGTGTGACTTGCCTTGCTCTGTAGTGGGGTGAGAGTCGTCGTCGAAGAAATCTCCTGAATCGTCGTAGTCTACACGTGAAAATAACCCACCAAATTCAAATAAATTCAAAACAAATTCAAAACAACTTAAAATATTTAAATTAAGGTCAGAAATGGATAGAGCGGAATTTTTGATGAATTTAGAAATTCGAATAGGCTCAATCGGAGTTAGGATGAAGAAGAATAGACTCTCGGAAGTTTAAAATCAGAGAAAATGAATAAACTGGATTTTTAGAATTATTTTTCTAAAGGAAAACAGGAATTATGACGTCAGAAAGGATTTTATTTTTCAGCTGAATTATTTTTTACTGAAAAATCTAATTTATGATGTTAGCATGATGTCAGCCTGAGAATATTCGAACAGTAGGTTGATAGGTGGGCCCTGGTCCATGTGGAGCGAGTCCATGGACCCGAGGAGGTGCTGAGGTGGCAAGGGGGTGTGGTGGTGCTAACGGGGCAGAGGGGAGCCGAGGTGGCCAAGACATGGCGCCACATCAGTTGCCACGTCAGCTCGACAGTCGACGTGGCCGAGCTGGCCGGAGTGGCGCTCGGGTCCGGGAGCTCGCCGGCGGCGAGGGGCGGAGGAGGAAGAGGAGAGCACGAGGAATCCGAGGGTGGGCGTGGGCTTTACCGAGGATGGCCAGGGATGGGCCGGCGGCGAGAAGAGGCGGCGGCGTCGCTCGGGCTTTGGCGGGGACGGTGTTCCGGCGGCGAAGGAGCTCAGCCGAGGGGTTGCTGAGGTCGAGGGTGGTGCGGCAAAGCCGAAGGCGGCGTCGGCGAGGCTCAAGGGCGACCGGAGCGGCGAGGGGAGCTCGCCGGAGTTGGCGGCGGGGCTCAGCACGGTGCGGGGACGTTGGGAGTTCGGGAAGGGAGGAGGAGAGCAGAGGGAGGTGGAGCGGAAGGAGGTGGAGCCGAGGGAGGGTTTTATAGGGGGCAGAGGGGGGTGTAGGCGCGGGGATTTCTTACCGGAGAGGACGTGGGTGGTGGCGGTTGCGGGGAGGATGAGGGAACGGGCGCGAGAGTGGTGAAGTTGGCGCAGAGATGGGAGAGAAGGTGGGCGCACGGAGTGGGGAGATGGCGGGGTTGGCGCGAGTCTCTCGGGAGGAAGGGAGAAAGAGGGGAGGTGGCGGGAATGGCGGAACGGCGGTGCAACATGAGGAGGAAGAAGGGGCTCGGGGAAGGAGACGCGCTTGACAGGCGGGCCCGGGGTGGCAGAGAGAGAAGGGAGCAGGAGCGACCGAATGGTGACGCGTGGTGAAGAAGGAGAATCGGGCGGCCGAGAAAGGAGAGCAAGGCGGACGGGGGAGATGGGCCGGGGCGGTGTGCGCAGCCAATCTGCGCCGGCCAGGTGTTGGCCCGAGGGGAGAGGGAGGCGGAATCCCGGGCGGCGATGTGGACGGATCTGAATCGGGCGGCCGAGAAAGGAAAGCAGGGCGGACAGGGGAGATGGGCCGGGGCGGTGTGCGCGGCCGATCTGCGGCGGCCAGGTGTCGGCCCGAGGGGAGAGGGAGGCGGAATCCCAGGTGGCGACGTGGACGGATCTGAGCCGTGCACGCGTCGGCCTGAGGGAGGGGTTTGGGGTTTTAATTTTTATTTTTGATTTTGAATTTTCAGATAACCCGACGAAATTCAAAAAGACTTAGAAAAATATGAAATAAATTCCAGAACAATTCACAGAAGTTCCTGGAGATATTTTGGACTTATTAAAAAAAATATTTCCAACTAAAGTTGGTATTATATTTTATCTTTAAAATACCTTTTTAATTTCAAATAGTTTTTAAAACTCTAGAAAAACTCAGAAAACCAAATAAGAGCCAAATAAATCCAAATAATTAATTTGAATTAGTATTTTTTATAGAAAATCAAAATATCACTTTATTTAATAATATTTTAGGTTTTTACTTGAAGTACTTTTCAAATCTAGCCTTTTCAAAAACAGAGATTCAGGGTAAAAGAAAATTAAAATTTAGGCACCAAAGCACATGTTTTTATTTTAAACCAAATTAATTTAATTTAATAATTTTTTTCTCCAAAAATTGAAATAAACAGCTACGCTGTTACATTCAAGATGGAGTGGCTATAAAACTTACCTCCTTAAGTGATAATACATCAATTTTTCATCATCTCTATAGCTATCTCTTGTTTTGACTGATTTTCTCTTGATTTGGTTTGTTTTGATATCTTCTCTTCCCTCTTCTTTATTTTGTTGTGCCAAAAATGTGTAAGAGATGGAGATAATCTTAGGAAATCAATCTTCACCCATCTAGACACTTTAGTAGCAAGTTTATCAAGAAACTTGGTTTTTGCACGTTTTTGATCTTTCAAGTGATTTTTTGATCTGAGCATTTTTTGCTGGATTTCTTCGGAGTTCTAACTTGCTGTGATATGTGGGAATACATTTAGAGTCATCTTGGCCATCATCCATCCATGAGTAAGTCGTATTCATCGTTTTAGGTTTTTAACTTGTTTTTAGTGCAATCGACCTTCAAACAGAAAAAGGTCAGAATTTTGGCCACAATTTTCTTAATTGTTGATTGGAATAGGTTACCAACATCCTATAGAAAATGTGTACCAAATTTCAAGTGATTTAGAGATTTGGTTTGAAAGTTAGCTTAATTCTAGGTTTTGGGCCTGATTTGGTACAACAGAGCTGCACAAACCAAAATATCCTAAATCTCTTAAGTTGTTTCAAGTTTTTTTATTGGAATAGGTTTCTAAGGTGTTGAACTAGCTATGGTTCAAGTTTCAAATCTTTTGGATTGACGGATCAAAAGTTACATAATTGTTTTGAATTTTAAATAGTGCTGAAATCAGTATTCACAGGCTGAAAATTTCAATAGCTCTGAGAATTTCGGATTTTTTTGGCTTTTTGATCTTCATAGGTTCTCATAGCTATTGGAGTATAGATTAGAGGAATACTTGGAGAAAAATTTAAAGCTATTATTCACCCCCTTCTATTGCCATATCGGTCCTATACTGAGAGAGTTCTCTCTGTGTGTCCGTTCAAAAGTAATCTTATGCTGGTTTGTTAGTTTTTTGGCGTATATGGACCGTGAGGTGTGGAGGCAAGTTTGCTCTGCAACATCCTATGTTACCTAGCTTAATAAGATGTTCATTGCTTTCTTCATACTATAGTCTTCTGAATATCTTCTAGAAAATAGACTTATTGGTACGGCTTCAAACAAAGGTTTAAATAAAATCTACCATGAATTGAACTTGTCAATATTTTAATATCAATCTTACGTATGATTTGTTTGGATTCGGGGGAACTTTTAGAAGACTTGGTGTATGAGCCTACGAAGTAGAGATACAGGAAACTTTATCCTAGTTCGGGCCTTCTTCTAAGAGAATAACAACTCTATCTACAGTATGATTGTTATTTGCTAGAAAGTAGATTACAATAGAGAATTACATGAATAACTAGTGCTATCTTGAATGAATGATTCACCTAATGTCCTCTCTCCCTTTGACGTTAACCTTTAAATAGCCGGTGAAGCGGCAGAAGTTGTCCCACGCCAAAAGACACCTTGACGCTTCAGATGATAACTGCCTCATAGAAGTTATTGTCAGAGAGACACAAGAGGTCGTTCACCGTGTAGTGGTTGTTGTCAAAAAGAGATCGTGTGCGGTTAGTGGACTAACGCACATTCTAACCACCTTGTCAGACGAACCGATAGTGTAGTTCATTGTCGTCGATAAGTCGGTTGGAGATAGACTTGTCGTAGAAATCCCCATAACCACAGAGTGGTCATAGTAAAACTAATAACTACATGGTCGTAAAAAGATTTACGACCATGGGATAGTCACAATAAGACTTACAACTATATGGTTGTAGAAGGACTTACGACCATATGGGTAGTCGCAGTAGGACTTAGTCATGCGATCATAGAACAACTTACGACTATATAATCGTAGAAGTGCTTATGACCATCCTACCATATTTATATCTTATCGATAAGGGGTATATTCAAGGAATATAATGATGTAATAATTTGAGGATTATTCTATCCTCATCATCTAGTCCCCCCAATTTCAAGTGAAAATAACTTATTCTACTAAGGATGGTTGTAGATAAAGAGGGGTCAAAAGCAAAGACCTTCTTGACTCTTATTGACTAGTAATTGGCTTGGTTGACTTGGTAATTTTACTTGAGTTGTGAAGACAAAGACATCGGACAGAGAAAATACAATCGATTTCCCTCAAGCTATTTGTCGAATCAGTTCCCAAAGCAAAAGTTCAGTTTCTGAAGCAAACATTCAGTTCCCGAGAGAAGTAACCGACACATTGTTTATAAAGACTTACCGGGTGTGACGTTTGGTTTTCACTTTCCCCATTTGCTCCAACTTCTTCGAGCTCTCCACCTCCAATCGATCTCCTATGTCGCACGAATCCCTTCCAATCTCTTAAAAGAATGATGAAGTCTTCTTCAACCTAGGCTGAATTAGAGATGGATCATGCCAAGATGAAGGTGTTGGACGCTGCGGAGAAGATTCTGCCATGGCAGTTCATCAGATGGATACAAACCATTGGGCAACGCTGGCCATCCAGACAGATCGGAGAGATTCCAGTGTTCCAAGTGTATTGTGAGTATGGCCTCCATCTTCTTGCTCATCCCTTCTTGACGGTCGTTCCAAATATTTTGGGGTCGAGTTGGTGAACTTGGTTCCCAATTCGATCATGATGCTTAGCGTCTTCGTATATGTATGTGAGGTGTATCTGGGTATCCTAGCAGATCTCGAGCTCTTTCGATTTTACTATGAGATGAGCCAACAAGTGGGGATTGCTGGGAGTTGTGGATTGAAGCTCCATGACAAGAAGACGGAGCTTTATATCCCCATGTTTACTCAATCTTTGTGACCAGGGTGGAAAAAGAGGTGGTTCTACTAGGAGACGACTAATGAACACAACCTTTCCTTCATTGGGAAGGCCGCGGAGAAGAATAGTCTTTGGAACTCAGCTCCAAAGACGTCACAAGAATATCCCCTTACATCTTAGCCATCAAGGAGCTGAGGGACAAGTGGTTTACGAGCTGACATGTGGTGAAGGACTTCATCACATGACGCATTAGTCCCTTGAAGCGTCAAGCACATCCCATATGGATGTCCTTGGGAGTCTCGGATTCGACCCGGTACTACGTGAACGGTAAGTGATACTAGTACTCGTATTCATAACTAGGTTATATTTTCTGAGTACTTCTTATTGACTACCATGTTTATCTACACATACCTTGATTTCAAGGAAATCAATTCTCAGGTCAAGGCTATTTGCAAGAAGGCTCCATCGCTCAAGGTGGAGGCTCCTCGTATCTTGGTGGACGTTTTATTGAGGAGAGGGGAAGACGCTTAAAGGTAATCAAAAAATCGACTTCATCTTTAAGACTTCTTAGTCATAGAGCATGACCAAGTGGTATCTTCCTCTTCTGTAGAGCGTTGGTATGGACTCCCGTCAAGTTGACCAAGGGGTCGAATTGATGGTGGTCGGAGAGGTTGAAAGAATCAAAACTCCTCCGGCCAAAAGGCGTCGATTGGTTAAAACAGTCGATAAGAAAAAGGGGAGTGCAGATGATGATGTCCCCCTTAAAATTCTTCCTCCGGCTGCCTCAAACGATCCTATTCAGCAACTTATCGCAGACATAAGCACGACAAGTGAAATAGGGGCAATCGAAAATTGAAGCAAGTGTCTCCTAAGATCAAGGTACCCTTCTATTATACTGTCAAAACTAACTCAGTTAGTCTTTCCAAAGGCTTTATCAAGCGTCTTGAAAAGGTAAACTGGAAGAGTTTTATGTTTTTTTATGAAGGAAATTGCCGCATCGGCAGAACCTGCGATCAGGAAGGAGATCGTCCTGATGATCAAAGCTAGTTAGCCATCAGAAGGGACAAGAAAAGGAAAGGACAGCAACTCTTGCTATAAAGCTTCGACCAGACTGGTCGAAGAGGCTGAAGACTCTCGACCAGATATGGTCGAAGAGATCCTTACTCCCCCGCAACCAGGCGTGGTTGTGGAAAAGAAGATGAAGAAATAACTCTCTAGGAAGGTTTCTTCCAAATTCACGTTAAAAGCAATGACTCAAAGGTATAAAAATACAAGTATGTATATTGTATTTTACCTTTGCTTTCCAACTACTGATTCACTTCTTGCGATTGTAGCTTGGCCTCTCCATCGCCTAAATCTCCCGCGGCTCTGCCCGCCATCAAAAAGATGGTGAAGAAGATGGTCAAAGAAACGACCACTGTAGTGACAAAAGCTGCAGCCAAAACTGAGAAGACTACGGCCACTAGAATGGTCACAGCAAAAGAAGGCGCTAAAGGAGAAGAAGAACATCCTTGCTTCTTCTCTTCATTTTTTAATCCTCCCTTTGTGGTAGGATCTTCCTTTGGTCACGCTCGGAACCTAGTCCCACACCCCAACGATCTTCCCAACAAGGAGTACATATTTGACGATGAACGTCTCAAGAAGTGTGGCGAACTAGGGTCGAAGAGCTCGACTAACTGAGAGATTTAGGGCGGATGCTCGAAAATTTTGCTCGTAGGAGTATAAATGTGAGTATTGATAACTCAAATATTCGTACTTTATGAATGTGAGTATTGATAACTCAAATATTCATACTTTATCTCTTCTTATTTCTCACTGCCTTTCCTTATCCAGAAGCCTTAGAAGACATGGAGACTATGGCTAAGTACCACAGGCAACTAATGCTCCTACAACAAGGAAAGCGAACTCTCCAAGAGGGCAACGGCATCGTAAGCCTCTTAAGTTGTGTAATCGAATTCTATCTTGAGCACACAATTAGAAATTCAGGTTTACTTTTATCCTTTATAGGTCTTGGCTAGATGTAGAGGTCTTGGCTTCTGCACTCGAAAATGAAAAGGCTGATGCATAGAGGCTGAAGGAAGAAAATGCTAATATATCAATAAGCTCATAAAAGCCAACTCTACTGTTAGAACCTTGGAGGAGAAAATAAATGGTAAGCCCTAAAGCTTAAGTTTGTTTATCTATGTATCTTTTCGGCCTTTCATTTATCTTTCTCTTTTTAACAGAAATAAAGATTGGATTGAGTGAGCTGGTCACTGAAGTCGAAGAGAAGACTAAAGTGATCAGAGAGCTTACTCGCATCAGCAAAGAGAAAGCCGAGAGAATAAAGCTGCTTGAAACTCAGTTATCAGGTAAGAAAACTTCACCTTCGACTAGTTGACTAAAACTAGTATTGTAGGATTTACGACTACGTGGTCGCAAAAAGACTTATGACCAAAGGGTAGTCGCTGTAAGACTTACGAATTCATGGTCGTAGAAGAGCTTACAACCATATGGTCGTAGAAAAGCTTACGACTGCAACGAATATTGCCTTGACCAACTTTAACCCTTTCACAGAGTCCATGGTAAAAAAGAAACGCCTTTCTGAAGGGATGACTCATAGTGAGGAAGAAGTGAAGTTAATGAAGACAAGCCTTTAAGACTGCGGGCTTCTTCTGAATAATCTACTCGATGAGTTCAGTGCTGAAAAGATGATTCCCACTGAGGAGACCACATCTGCTCATATGAGTACGATCTTACTACAAGCCAAGACTTTGGAAAAGCATCTGGCTACTCTGAAGGAAGAAGGCTGATAAGGCATGCGACTAGAACCTGAACCTGCATCCCATTGAGCACGACTTCACCTGTTCTTTGGAGGAGGCATCTCGCCTAATCGTAGAAGTAATTTGTAAATAACAATTTTGTAAAGACTTACCCTTTAGAGATGAATGAACTTTCTTTTTCCTGCAATTTATCTTGTTGAGCAATTAGTACTCGTAAGATAAAAACAAAATGAAAAGAGAAATGAAATTACGATTAAGAAATAAAATTATATGCATAACTCTATCCTAGCCTCCGACTATTTACTTAGTTTATATGAATAATCTAAGCAAATAGTACAGAGTGTAGTATGCTAAGAGCAGAGTAATGTATCCGACCATCGTTGTTGAATTTGATTTGTCATGCACTAGCAACAAAAATGAGGAAGAAGTCGACACTAGGGAGCTCCTTCTAGTGGGCAGGACTACATGCAGAGAGGAGTGACTCTGACTAGGTGATGTTACCTCCTTTCAACTAGGTTTAAACAAATCGAAGACTTGAACAATCAAAGGATAAACACTCATATTGCCTTCTATTATATTCATTCAATGTATTCCATGTGCGTGAGTATATTGCGTGCGTGCCGTAGGAGTGCTTCGCGTGCAACGCCCAACGGTCGGAGGCTGATCCCAAGCGGCGCAGAGACTGCAGAGCAGACGCTTGGCGCTGGCTTGACGTCGTGCGGAGGCTCGGCGCGGAGGCTGCGGAGCGAAGGCTCGACGTTGGGCGAAGGCGGTGCGAAGTACGGAGCTAGTCTTCGGCAGCGCGGAGGCGAGCGAAGTCTGAAGCTGGGCTTCGGGGCGACGCGGGGGCGGGCGAAGTCCGTCGAGCGGGGTAACTGCTCCGCGTTTCTTGCTGTAGCGTCTCGCAAATTCCTTGGTGAGATGCGGACACTGCGGTGAGGACTTCGGACGCCGAGGCGAAGGCTGCGGACATCTGGATGACAGGCTCGAGCTGAACCGGATGCTGGCTACGCCATCGCGGGCCTGAACGGAGACGAGCGCGCGGGGGCGAGCGGAGCACCGGGCGACCTCATCGGAGCCGCCTCCATCAGGGGCCGAAGCTGCCGAGCCGGAGTCCCGCGGAGACTTGGCGTGGACGTTGAGCGCACAACGGCGAGCGGAGCGCCGGGCGACCTCGCCGGAGCCGTCTCCATCTCCGTCGGAGGTGATGGCTCGGCTTGGATGCCCGCTGCGAGGCACTCTGGGCGACGCGCCAGGGTCGAAGACGCGGAGCCATGACAAGCGCTGGGGCGAAGGCCATCGCGTGGGGACGAGTCTGACTCCACCCCTAGAAGTCCATCGTGCGGAGTCAAGCCTTTTAGAGGCGCTCGACGACGCGAAGACTTCGGAGGCGAGGCGCTCGGCGACGCGGAGGGTAAACTTGACGATGCCGAAGCACCGGAGGGGATTTCACGCAGGGCGGAGGCAGGCGGCCGCCACCCTAACGCGTGCTCCTTCGTGGACTTGGTGGGTCACCTTCGTCGGCGCGGAGCATGCGGATGGCGGAGCGGGCTTCGCCGCGCGGAGACTCGCCTTCATGGCCGAGGCGGAGGTTTCGCCAAGCGGAGGCAGAACGGAGCGCCCGGCGCGGAGACGAGCGGCGAAGACTCCGAAGATATTGGCGGAGACCCAGGTGCTTGGCGGAGATTCCAGAGACCTTGCCGGGATGTCGCCGACCTCGCCGGGACGTCGCCGAGGTGGAGCTCGGAGGAGGCCTGCGCTGCGCAGAGGCGTGGCCTGCTCGGAGAAGACCTCGCCGTGATGTTACCGAGGCGTGGCCGACCTCGGAGACGTCGCACACCCAGCGGAGGCGGGCGTGGAAGCTGAGGAGCTCGTCCCGCGTGTGTGTGGCGTACACCTCGGGCCCTGTGCCGCCATTGCCTTCCACGGCAGCAGCGGTGCCATTGCTGACGACGTGCCCGCCATGGCTAGGAGGCTCGGCTCGCCCCTCATCTTCCTGCCAAAAGTCGACCCGCCGCTCGCTGCCGGCGACCTGGTCCATCGTCGCCTGCACGATGGTCTACAGGCGGGGGCAGCTGGAGGCTGAAGGACGTCATCGAGAGCTGCCCGCGGGCTGCGTAGCGGAGGAGAGAGGCAGCAAGCCAACGCTGGCTTCGCACGCGCCCCTACTTGCAGAGCTCTCCCGGGCTGAGCCGCGTGCACGCGCGGGCGAACACACGACTGAATATGCGGATGGATATTTGCATGCGTGGATGAATACATGTATAAATGCATACGTGAGATTGCATGCACGAAGCTTGCGGATGGATCCCTGCATACGTGACTTAAATGTATGCATGAGTGGGTGGAGACTTCGCAGACGGGTATTTCGTGCGCGGACCACATATTGCTGGCTTTCGAGTGGTACTCATGCATGCATACACGTGCTGAGAGCCCATGCAGAGTGCGTGCATGCGGAGCCCAGCGCGTCGCCGCGGAGTCTACTGCGTGCGCGAAGCTGAGCCTAAAGGCTGCGGCCGGAGGCGAAGACCCCGCTCAGGCGCCGAAGACTCCGCGCAGGCTCCAAGCGGAGATCGATGTTTCGCCTGCGGAGTCTTACGTCACGTACGGAGCGGCCGCGGCGGGGTAGACGTGGCCAGCCCAGACCTCGGTGAGGCGAAGGTCGAGGCTCCTACTGGCCATCTCCGCGGTCCGAGATATCACTTCCCTGCATCTAGGCAAACGGAGATAGAAGCAACATAAAAAATAGACGATTCGATTAGATCTATTGAGTAGCGTATCTGGGCGACTCAGTTGGATTACTCAATAATGCGTCTACGAAACAGAACGAAGTACACAGACAAAGCCTATACGACTCCATAGCTCAGGATAGTTAAATTTTTATCAAGCAAACTACTTATCTGTCTCTACAGACGCCACGAACTGAAGCAGCGTGCTGCCAGGAGCAGAAAAAATCCACACAGCCGTCGCTTTTGCTGGATGTTGGAGGAATGTCTTCCGCACGTAACTTCGTCGTCCTCACGGACGGCGCCATCTGTCGTAGCTACGGGCTAAACAGAGAAGGAGGGGACTAGTAGGAGAGGAAGAGGAGAGCCAGATCTGTGGAGAGGTGGTGAGAATGAGGGAGATGTGTCCCCCTTTGCCCCTCCTGGGGGCTTATATATATGTGAGTGGGGTAGAATGGGAAATCCCCATTCTACCCCTTAGTATTTACAAAGGATGGGGGGTACACTGGTATATTTACACTGTTATATTCCTCTACACTATTGGGCCTATTACATGTTGGACTAGTTGCACGGCCCAGTCACGGGGGGTTGGGCCACCCCTACAACACTTCCCATTGATGTACATCGTCCACAAGTCATGGGAATCATACTATTGGGGATCCTAAACAGGTTCAGGATTTGTCTATTCAGCAACAAAGTCTACCAAGATCTGAGATTTAATGGTCGTTCGGGACACAAAATAGAGGTCGAACGCCCTAAGTTCGACCGACCATTTGGCCATGCGTCCCGCTGTTTCCTTATTTTGGAGGATCTCTCCTAAAGGAAACTCAGATAGCACAATTATCTTGTGCGCTTAAAAATAATGCCTCAACTTTCTCGAAGCCATAAGAAGGGCACAGAGAAGTTTTTGGACCTGAGGGTAGCGCTCCTTAGGATCATGTAAAACTTCACTTACGTAGTATACTAGTCTTTGAATGCCCTCGCGCTCAGCAACCAGTATAGCACGTACTGCCTGTGGCGTGGCAGATAGATACACTAAGAGTGTCTCACCTGTTTTCAGATAAACCAGGATAGGAGCACTCATAAGGTACATCTTAACATCTTCGAAAGCGTCATTGTCCTCTTTCGACCACTCGAAACCCTCATGTTTCTTCAAAAGCTTAAAAAAGGAAGGTCTTTTTCTCCTAGTCATGCGATGAAAATGACTTAAAGCCACCATGCAACCAGTGAGTTTCTAGACCTCTTTCTTCATGGTCGGAGGGTGCATCTGGTCGATGGCCTTGATATTCTCAGGATTTGCTTCGATACCTCTTGTCGAAATAAGGAATCCAAGCAATTTTCGTGAGGAAACTTCGAACATGCACTTTTCAAGATTGAGTTTCAAGTGATGCTTTCTCAGATTGTTGAAGGTCTTCTGCAGGTCTGAAATATGATTAAGCCATTTGATACTTTTATGACCACATTATTGACATAGGCTTCAAAGTTTCAGCCCATTTGATGTATGAAGGATAATTGCATCAAACGCTGAAAAGTTGGACCAACATTTTTTCAAACCGAATGGCATTTTGACATAGCAAAATACTCCAAACGGAGTGATAAATGCGGTCTTTTCTTCATCTTCTGAAGACATACTAATCTGGTGATAACCAGAGTATGCATCTAGAAAACTTAACATTTCACAACCAATAGTAGAATCTACCAATTGATCAATACGAGGAAGCGAAAAGTCATCTTTTGGATAAGCTTTATTTAAATCAGTATAGTCTATACACATACGCTACTTACCGTTAGACTTTTTTACCTTTACAGGGTTAGCCAACCAGTCTGAGTGATCGTCTTCTCTTATAAAGCCTACTTTTAGTAGCTTGTCTAATTCCGACTAGATAGCTTCTCGTCGATTTGGTGCAAATCTTAGTAATTTCTATTTTATGGGATTCTTATCAAGCTGTAGAGCTAGCCTATGCTCGATCACTTCCCTGGGACCCCAGGCATGTCAGATGGCTACCACACAAACACATTGCGTTTGCCTGGAGGAAAGCGATGAGGGCGTCTTCCTATTCAGGGTCGGATGTGACCCCGATGCAAACTGTCTTTGAAGGTTCCTCTGGATCTAGAGGGACTTCTTTGATTTCTTTGTTCGGTTTCAGCATAGCTTTAGGCTTCGAGTGCTTGCTCAAAGGCTGCACCTTGGTGGTTTCTTGAGTTGGTAGTTGTCCAACCATCTCGAGGGACTTGCGATTGCATGTCAATGCCATCTTCTTATCACAGCGGACCGTGATGACTCCCTTAGGACCTGGCAACTTAAGACATTGATAGCCATAATGAACAGCTATTGCCAGAGTTGGTCGTCCGAGTATATCATTATATGTCGAGTCAAAATCGACCACATCAAAGGAGAGTTTCTCTATCTGATGTTGCTCAGAGAATCGAGGCAGAGAAACTTGGCCAATAGGCTTGGCCGAAGAACTCAATATGATTCTATGAAATGAATATCGTACAAGCTTTATTTTGGTACGAGGAATTTGCATCTCATCCAGGGCACTAACAAATAAAATATATAAAGAACTGCCACTATCAATCAACACGTGATTTACTTGACAGTTGTTGATGGTAGGCTCGACCACGATAAAAAACCAACCAGGTTGAGTCAAAGGGATCGAACAATCACCCTTCTCAAAAGAGATGGTGACTTCTGACCATTTAGGCAAATTATTGATAAGGGAAGGGTCGATAGAGTTTACCTAACGCTCGATAGCCTTATCTATCGCTTGGACTCGTACTTGGACGAACCTCCGTATATATGCTCGATAGTGTGCTTTGGATCCTGGAATGGCATGTCCTCATCCTCGTCTGAGTGCTTTTGACCGCTTGATTGTCCCAACTCCTCAATTGTTGAAAGCGGGCCCTTGCTGGAGTAGTAATCCTTAAATTTTCCGCTGGAAAACTCGGTAATTGTGAAGACCATGATCCTCTTTTTTATGAAGATGGCACCATCTTGGCTTATTTTCCTTCATCACGGGTGCTTTGCTTTTGCCCCGGTTGGAGTATTCTTTGGAGTCACGTGGCTCCTTATTGCCCATAGCTAGGACCTCCTTCGATCCTATGGCGGGAGGCTTGTGGCTCTTAGCCTTGTCTCCGGATTTCTTAGCCTTCCGCATCCTGTTGCCACTATCACCTTTGCTCCTTGGAACGACAGCCGGCCTGGTCAATTGTCCTGGTCCATTCGACCGCTTCAGCGGTAGTTGCATACCATTGGCCATCTCGAAGAACTCGGCGACAGTGGTTGGAGGGTTCAGGGTGATGTCCTCTATGAACCTCCGATTGCGCACTCCCTGTCTGAATGCTCTAATAACAGAAGTGTTAGAGACCTCCAGAATAGAGTTTTGAACCTAACTGAAACGCCAAATGAATTGCCATAGGGTCTCATCGCTGCTTGGCACATTCGATGCAGGTCATCCTCCTTCCCAAGGCGATTGTATGTACCCTGGTAATTTGCTATCAGAAGGTGGCAAAGGTGCTGCCATGAGTAGATTGACTCGAAAGACTGGTTGAGCAATCAGGATCGAGCAGATCCTTCAAGCATTGTCAGAAGATAGTTGGCCATGACGTGCTCGCCTCCTCCTACTGCTTGGACCGCAGTCGTGTAAATCTAAAGGAACTCGATGGGATTTTGAGAACCATCGAATTTCTCCATGCTCAATGGTCGAAACCGCGGTGGCCAGTGACTGCTCAGAGCTCGGGCACAAATGCTCAGCATCTGGCAATGATCTCCTATTGTCTCCTCTAGGGAAACAGGTAGTTAGCATTGCTAGGCGAATGCACTCGGGGATGCCCAACGGTAGGCTGACCGGACCTGTAGTAGGTCTCGTCCACTCGGGGTTGACACTCGTAGTCCATCTGCTGCTGCAGTTTCCTTGCTCGAAGCGGTGATCGATTGTCGACTTGCCAATCCTAAGTAGTCCAGGGCATCCTCCTTCGGCTGGTATTGTGAATGGGAGTGCGACGTACCCCGTCACCATACCGACTCCTACGAGGCAAGTTTCGTGAACGACTAGATACGGTCGTACCTTGTCGACTCTCGGAGGGATGTCAGCGAGGTTGCTCAAGTCGGGCCATCACATCGTGAAGCCTTCGTGCAATGTCTTCAGCGAAGCGGTCATAGCCCAACGCTCGAGCAAAATCTTGAGTTGGATTCTTGAGCAAGTCATTGATTCATTAAAGCTCTTGTGCCTCTTCGGACTAGTACTGGGCCCGCCTAGGCAAAGCATTCTAGGCGGCAAGTCGCTTTTGCCGAACAGTCTCAGGATCTTTGACCCTTGAAGCAAACTAGGGCTGCCTTAGAGGAGAGCGAGTACTTCTAGGATTTCTCCCATGATCACATAGTACTGATCAGGCTCATCACTAGAGGTCTCGTCATCATCCCCACGAGAGGAGGGAGAGTGTGATCGTCGGGGAGCATCCTCAGGCCTTCCTCCGAGAGGGTGATGAGAATATGAGGGCAGGGCAAAAACCTAATGTCTAGAATATCCACTTCTGAGGGATGCCCCTCATCCGAAGAATCGTCAAGTGAGACTATCTGGCAGCTTGGAGAAAACCCCGCCAGGTAGGGGAAGTCTGAGTTATAATCGTCCCCAGCCTGATCTTCTCCCTGCGAGAATGCTGACGAACACGAAGTGTGCCCGCCCGAGGCCTTCGCTAGGTCATCCGGAGAGTTGCCACTAGGAACTGGCGATGCACTCCCCGATCAGTAGAGTTTAGGGCTCTGCGAAACTGTGTGGGGCAACGCCGCAGGACTCGAACTCTTGGGAACAGAACCATCATCATGTTGTGAGCCCTCATCATGGTCGGATTGACTCTTGCCTCTTAGAGGAGATGAGTCCTCCATTGGGCATACTGCTATGGGGGACTAATCCCTCATCAGCCTTTCCAGCGGTGTCGTCTTTGGGATTACCGGAGGAATCTCTAGGGAGACATTCACTATCGGAAGCAAGCAAGGTCTGCTCGTAGTCATAGCAGGCCTCCATGTCGATGCTCGCGTAGTCGGCCAAGTTGAACCAGTTCTTCTCATTTCATTCATCTGCCATGAGGACATTAGGAGGAAAAAGAGAAACTTGCCGACAAGAAAATTACCGGAGTCTTGGAAGAAGAAATCCCCACAGATGGTGCCAACTGTCAATGTTTTAATATCGATCTTACATATGATTTATTTGGATTCGGGGGAACTCTTAGAAGACTTGGCGTATAAGCTTGCGGAGTAGAGACACAGAAAATTTTATCCTAGTTCAGGCCTTCTCCTAAGAGAATAACAACCCTACCTCCAGTATGATTGCTATTTGCTAGAAAGTGGATTACAACAGAGAATTACACGAATGGCTAGTGCTATCTTGCATGAAAGATTCACCCATTGTCCTCTCTCCCTTTGACGTTAACCTTTAAATAGCCGGTGAAGCGACAACAGTTGTCCCGCGCCGGAAGACGCCTTGACGCTTCAGATGATAATCGCCTGACGGAAGTTACTATCAGAGAGACACAAGAGGCCATTCATTGTGTAGCGGTTGTTGTCAGAGAGAGATTATGTGTGGTTAGTGGACTAACACATATTCTAACCACCTTGTCAGACGAACCAATAGTGTAGTTCATTGTCGTAGATAAGTCGGTTGGAGATAGACTTGACGTAGGAATCCCTATGACCATAGAGTGGTCGCAGTAAAACTTACGACTACATGGTCGTAGAAAGATTTACGACCATGGGATAGTCGCAGTAAGACTTAAGACTATGTAGTTGTAGAAGGACTTATGACCATATGGGTAGTCATAGTAGGACTTACGACTATGCGGTCGTAGAAAAACTTACGACTATATGGTAGTAGAGGTATTTATGACCACCCTGCCATATTTTCCTCTTATCGATAAGTGGTATATTTAAGAAATATAATGACATAATAATTTAAGGATTATTCTATCCCCGTTAGAATTAATTTGACGGAAGGATTTGGTCATGCGATGCTGTCTTATTCGAGCACTGACGAATTTAGCTAAATGTGAAGGGCTTAGTGATAGTCTTCTGATGAACCATTTCATGAAATCAGCTAAACTAGCAATTAGATCACTTAAATTCTGGAACCAACCATGTAAAGTCTTGAATAGAAAACTAAGTGGCCAACAAAGTCACCGGCATGGTTCCAGAAACCAGTTACTGTCAGTAACCGCACTTCAAAAACCGGTTACCGCCAGTAACCGCATTTCAAAAACCGGCTGAATCTAGAGAATTTTAGTGCTATTGTGATAGAATTTTGAAACCCATTCAACTAGAGAGTTGAGGAAACAACACAAATTGAAAGGGAATAAAGAAAAAATGACACGAAAACACAAGTATTCATAGTGAAGCCAGCTGGTAACTGGCATCCCCGTGAGAACCGGGATTCATCCGGAATCTGGACCATGCACCCTCGGTCACATGGAAAAAACTACTGTAAGGCTTCGTTTTTGGATTAATTCGAAATGATGAGTTTAGATCCAAATCTATTTCCACCGTGTTGCCACGTTGATTAGGCCATTTTCACTTTCCGAGTATGTGGGGGCCATTTTTTAGAAAAAACTATGCCACTCGGCCCACTATTGCATGCTACCTGTTGCAAGATTCAACACCGTCTTCTTAACACTTGGCCTGCCTTACCCTTTTTTTTCCCTTGTCCTTAGGGCTTATTTGGATAGACACGAATCAGGTCGAATGGACATGGACTGAGCTGCACATGTGGTGAGCTGTAGCCGCCAACGCGTCTCTGGGAAGGGGGGAACGCGAAGTATCAGACTTCGATGCAGGGGTTGCGGCCTCATCTCGCTTTTGCGGTGGTGCTGACTGCTGAGTGTGGTGTCCGACGCTCCTAAACCCAGAAAAATCGCGAAGCAGGCTGATCACAAAGGTCCATTTGAACATAGACATGTAAGTAGATTATAATTTTTTAAATAAAAAAATCCCACGTTCTAAAATGGAGCAGTGGGATACGTCGCATTTGTTAAAAATTGGCCCATTTAATTATGGTCTATTTCCTTAATTCCAAATCATACATGGTTTAGTACCATATTACTAAGACAAGATGAGGAAGACCGATTTATAAGGTGGAGTCCTCACCACTCCTTCAATATTGATAGAGGTGGTATGAGGAGGGTTCTGTCTAGTCACACACACGCGCACGCACGCTCGCGCGTACTCGTGTATTTTCGTGTGACTTGTGACTTCCGTGATGTGACATGGCACACCACTTGGCAGACCAAATCCATCTTTATTTTTGCTGAACCATGCACCTCACTCTCTCTCCCTCTCTGTTTGAATGAGATTCAAACGTTTGAATTTGAGGCTTAATTGAGTTTTGATGACAGCCAGTTATCAGTGGGTAAATCACTAGTTAAATGTTATCAGTTACCAGTGAATAATTGAGAAGTTACCAGTGAATTATTTCAGTTCAATGGGGCAGTTACTGGAGAGTAATTTGCATGTCTATATATATCTAGAGACATCCAAGATATAGAAGATAGAATTTCTCACTGCCTGCATCTCTGTAACATCTTGAAATTTCAAATGCCCAAAAATATGGAGTTTTTAAAATTTTTCTTGCATTTTGCTAGCATTCAAATTTTTCTGAGTGTTATTTGAAATCTTTGGAGTTTGGTCACCTACAAATAAATGTAATAAGAAATAATATCCTAAGTGAAAATAACAATGGGGCTAATAAAGGATGTGGGAGCCATATAAAACAATGAATTATGAATTTTTAAAACCAACTTTAGAATTTGAGCTCAAAGCCGAGAATCAAACAACCGCATCCAAATAGTTGAATTAAAAGTACAACTCAAAAATGCATATGCCTATATATAGATATACATATACCTAAATCATATGCCAAAGAATCCAGGACTATTCTAGAGTGGGGATTTTAGAAAAAGGGTGTTAAAAATACAATACTCAAGCTTTTTAGAAACTCAATTTCCCCAAATTTTGTCATTTATTTCCCTATTTCTACTTCCCCCTTACACCTCTTTCTCTTACGCCTGGGCCCTACCTTTCTCTCTCCCCTCTCTCTTTTTCCTGCCGCTGGGCCCCCGGCCGGCCTCTCTCTTCTTTTCCCCTTTTTTCTTTCTTCCACTGCGCCCGGCCCTCTTCTTCTGTCCTTTGCTTTCTTTTCTTTCCTGTCACTTAGCTGAGCTCACTCCGCATCGGCCTCCTGTGCGCGCGTCACTACCGAACCCCCTCCTCTCCCGTCCCTTCACGAGCATCAGCAATAGCACCGCCCCCATGCCCTGCGCTGTGCGTTAGCCACAATGCCGTCGCCCGGTCACTGTGCCCACGCGCCGCACACCGCCTTGCCCATGCCGCGCCGACCCGCTCCCACCGCCTACAAAAACCTCGGCCGAGACCCCCAATCGCACCGACCTCCTTCACCCATTCTCCCCTCTAGCGGAATTGGCCTCTTGGCGCCCCTAGCTCGTTGGCGAGTGGCATCTCCTCCAACACCAGCCGGTGGGAATTCCGCCAAATGGTGCCACTGTGATCCAATTCGGCCGCACAGAAGCTTCACCGCGGCTTCACAAATGCATCCCCACCGTCGGCCGGCCCTTCCATCGCCTATACCCCGCCGGCGACATGGGCTCCTCCGCGCCACCACAGGCTCACGCCGCCAGCCATCCTCCGTCTCCCTCCAGCCCTACCAAATCATCGGTGAGCACCCCCGTGAGCTCCTCCTCCTCTCGCGCACCTTAGATCCCCCTCCTCCACGCCGGCGCCGCCGTCCCCCTTTCCCACCCTCACCGCCGGCCGCTCAATAGCCGTCGAGCCGCCCCGCTTCTCCCCAGCTGACACCACCGCCCCCCTTAGCTTGCACACCCCCCAGCAACCCATTTTGCCGGCCCCGCCCTTCCCCCAGCCACCACTCGCCGGCACCGCCGCTGGTTGCCCTCTGCTCCGGTCCCTCCTCTGTTCGGCTGGCTTCTGTTTGAGCTCCACCTCTGCACTCCTCTCTTCTTGTTTGATTTCCCCCTACAGACCGCAAGTGGGTGGCCGCCCAGATGGTCACCAACGCTCGTTGCGTATTGCACTCCCCTGTGGTCTCGGGTTCGAATTCGGGCTCTGTTTGTAGAACCCGCTGCCTTGGCTTAACCAACTTTCCTCCTCTGCCCAGTTAGGTAACACCATGGGCTCAGATGGCTAGAAGCGCGCGCGCCCAACCCGGCTAGCTGCGTTCGATCCCGCTCTGCCACATTTTAGGCATAGGTTTTTGGCTTGAGTTTTGCTAAGGAAAGTTAAGAAATAGTCCATGGAAACTAATAAAAATTTGAATGGGACATAAAATAAGAGTATTGAAGCCTTAATATTGGAGTAAATATCACACATGAGTAACTAATGTAGTTTAGGAACATCCAAAAATGTTTAAAGACCAAAATCAGACTAGCTAGTTGTAAGAAAGGATTTGTAATTATAATAATAAACTCAAGCCTGGCTAATTATTCGCAAGCAATATTAGCATGTTTTATTGACTAGAAATAGTTAGGGGGCGATATAACATGAGACCCCTAACCTTTTACCATGAGTGTACTCACATGAGTTAAAGATTTCATGGCATAAAATTAAATAAATCTTAGCAGTTCATTTAGTTAAATATTATAAATTGAACCAACAAGCCCGACCTAACTTAAATGGATTTATCCCTAGAATTAAATCGCTCTGAATAATAACTAAAAATGCATAGGATACTGATGAAGGTTAAGTCAAAGGGGATCTTTAACTGAAAATTTCGTTGGCATATCTATTAGAACCTTTTGGATCATCAGTCATTAGAGTAACCTTGCCAAAATGGCATTTTAGTGAACACGGTAATACTAGGACCACATAAAATGATACATCTCAAATTACTAGTAGCATAAATTAATTCGATAATCTAAAAGTCATATATGTCGCCTATGAGATCCCTACTCATGAATGGCAACACTTGACCAATAAATTAAACCTTGGTTAGATTCATACATCTGTGCATAGGTATAAACTGACTTGTGGGACTTCCTTGATAAATACCAAAAATAATAAAGGAAACTATTAATACAAAGATCGAGTCATCGCAATCTACCATTAGGTATACCTAGTTACCTCCGAGCACTAAACAAAAATAAACGCATAAATATACCTTTGTCATGATCCATCCTTTGACCTCCATTTTGGCAAATTTCTCTGATGTTCCCCACTTCACTCCAACCACTTTGACTTCGTCAACGCTCCACACCCCCATCAACCCTATCTCGGGTCACCCCAAATCACCTACTAACTCATAATAAAGCTAAATTAAGTTTACTTGGATTTAATTGGGTCTTTTGAGTTATTTGCTTTTGCTTGTATTCAGTCGTTAGCGCGTAATTAGAAACTGGAGTTCTGAAGATTCTAAGGGCTAATCGGGAGCAAGATCAAAGTAAGGACGAAGACCAGGGACTAAAGGACAGTCGCAAGGGACAGCTTCGAGTGAGCTCAAGACCGCGGTAAACCTCGCAAGGCGAGTCAATACTTTGATCATGTTGAACCTATATTTTTCTACAAAATACTTTGGTTTAAATTAACAAATTGCATGCTGTTATTTTATATGCAAATACATGTTTAATTTAGGATTCTAGTTATATGCCCATTGTTTACCTTGAATAATATTACACCTCCCTTGAAAATTTGAATATGTGAACATTATCGCCCTAGCAAAATTATAATGGTAACTTTTCAAAAATAAGTCCGTAATTATACGTCATACTTAGTACTGTTTAGATACTCCTGCTGCTGCCTAGCACGGCAGGACGGTGGAGCCCACCGCCTGCCGCGGTCCTCGTCTCCTGCTAAGCCGGGTTCTCCTGCTGAGTCAAGGTACATGTGATATGTGTTATCTGTTGCCGCTATCGTAGCCACAGAGAGTGCCAGGTTAGCAAGTTCTAGTGTTCTCTGCTAGATTTGAAAGAAAAAAAGTGCGCTAACGGGCCAGCAATGAAGAGTGTTCCGACCTGTGGGCTGGCATACGCGTCGTCCGCGTCCTCAGGGAGAAATGAAGAGTATTGCGACCTGTGGGCTGGCATACGCGTCGTCCGCGTCCTCAGAGAGAAATGAAGTGTGTTCCGACCCAAGGGCTGGCATACGCGTCTTGAACTATCCCCCGCGTCCTCAGGGACACGCTCCGGAGGCGCAAACATCAGCATAGAATCGCTTGTCTCCAATGGGGTGTCGTGGACTCGCGGTGCGCGCGCTAGCTGTTCGACGAAATGTCTAGAGGAGAGTACCCGCAGTGCAAGAACATGAGGCGGGTGCTTGTGGAACTGTATGTTCATGGGCATTCCTGAGCACGGGTAGAATGCCGTGGGATGCGTGAATCATGTACGGCATCGCATTCTCATCAGGTGCTTGTGGAAATTCATCTTTAAATATTCGCACGCCACTTTATATAAAATCTGACTCGGAAGGGAGGCTAGACTAATTGGCTGAGCGAGACTCCATCCAAATATTCTGCATCCACTAGCAAAGCCGCGTGAGTGAAGCACCCTCCACTTTGTGGTTAAGGCGAAGCCTACATAAAGGACTAAGCTATGCAACTACCCAAGGTATAGTTAGTGCCCGAAATAAATTTTGTCTTGTGACTGAAAAAGCACTATAATAGTTAGATTTTTCTAAGTTATTAAATTAAAAAATAAAAAAACTGTATCATCACGAACAATGCAAAAGGAATAAGAGAACAAAATATAAAAAGCCAAAAAGCTAAAAAGACGAAATTAAGAAGCTGACGTGTTCCAGAAGCCAGAAACAGAAGTCGTTTGGAGCGGGGCCATAAATTGCCCTATTCTATGCCTACTTCTATAACATTGTAGTAATGTGCAAGGTTGTCACGATCGCGATAGCAAGTAGGATCGTTTCTTATTTAACGGGTTGAACTGTAAAATCATGATTCTATCAAAATTTTAAAATCATATATATTTTATATAAAAATTGAATTATATTTGCAAATATGTAAGTCTATAGTAGATTTTTTGAATTTAATTTTGTTTGAGTACATTTATTCATGTTATATTGAACTAATGTTGATTTTTAAAACTTTGGTAATTATTTTTAATAAACTAATAATCTAAAAATGCAATATATCAAAGATAATACTTTTTTTTACCTTAGAACAACATGTAAACAATAAAACAAAGCAAATTAAACTAGTGCAAGTTGAACTAAATATAGGTAATATAAATTTTATATGTTAATATAGTTTGTTGTTAAGATCACGATCCCACTGCGATACTACTTGATTCTAACGTAGAATTCCGATCCATATCATCTACCTCCGGTAAGATCGTAGGATTGTACGATACTATGATACGTATCGCGATACTGACAACCTTGGTAATATGTCACCAAATGTTACAATTCAGATGCTAAATACTAAAATGGTAATGTGTTATTCGTATGTTATAATTCAACTGATTACCCACCTGTTACCGCCTTATATAATTAAGGATCAAAACTGAGTGTTCTAAAATAAATTAACCAGCCAATTACACATGAACCATGAGGGCATCTATTCCTTGTGTACGGCTGATTTAAAGTGACATATATATTCATTGGATTCATCAATGTGCTTTTCTTAAAATATAGGTAGCATAAAAAATTCCAAATATTGGGTTGTTATGTATTTTTACAGGTATTACATTATAACTAGATGCATGCCTAACCCTGATTTTTGTGGGTTTTGTCAAATGAAAAGAAATCATGCACACTTTAAAATTGAGAAATCCTACTTAAATTTTGAATTTGAATTATTCAGTGTGTAAATATTTTCTGGCTTCAGAAAAATGCGAAAGTAAAATGTGAGATGTTGACAATTTTACTGATTAAAAATTTGAAATGATGCATTTGAAAGCTAAAGAAAAGACATTATACAAATAAAAAGTTAAGAAGCTAGTTCTCTCTTTTTTTTAGCTCTTTAAACTTTACATTTAAAAATGTTGTTCCTGTCCTCCTAGCTGAGAATCAAAATCATTGTACGGCGGCACCAAATTGTCAGAAGTATGGGGGGCACTTTGTGAAACTCTACATCCATATCTCCTTGGAGTCACCTCATCACCTTCCCCGGAATGAGCAGCAACAACAGCTTAATCACTTTTCTGGCACTTTCGAGCCTTTCCAGAAAGTTTAGATAACCTCGCCTTCCTTATCACGTAAATTTAACCTTCACAGAAATTTTATTTGTCAGCAACTGAGAAAGGTGAACCTCCCAAATATTATTTATCAGGTGCCATTTTGATAGTCTAGTAAGTTAAATCAATATTTTGCATAAACATGTTCAACCACTTTCCTATCTTATTAAAATAATAAATGGCACAATACTTATGTAAACCTATCAAATAATCAAAATTTTGATAAGTGCAACAATTGGACGGGCATCAAGTTTTACTTATTTCACTACAACACAACCAACTTGCTAGGGCACCTATAAATGCCCTAGAATGTGTGTAAATGCCGCGGAAGGAATTTTTTCCGGCGTTTACCAAACGACCACATAAGTGCCGTCGGCAAAGGTTTTTTCCGGCGTTTATAGCAACCTCGGCATTTAGGAAATGCCGCCATACACAATACTAACCCGACGTTTATAAACGCCCCCAGAATATTCTACCCCGGCGTTTACAAACGCCCTTCCAGAGTAATCTACCCCGGCATTTACAAACGCCCTTTCAGAGTATTCTACCCCGGCGTTTACAAATGCCCTTCCAGAGTAATATACCCCGGCGTTTACAAACGCCCTTCCAGAGTAATATACCCCGGCGTTTACAAACGCCCTTCCAGAGTAATCAAACCGGCATTTACAAACGCCCCAATTGATTTATCTGTGGCGTTTACAGATGCCCCAAAAGGAGGATGCTGGCACCTGCAATTGCCCTCATTTCGGTTTTTTGTACAGCATGTATGTGTGCGCTCTAGCTACGGCAGCGGTTACAAATTACCAAACTAAATTAATAAAAAATGTTTTTAACAGTCTGCCATCTATAAATACCTTCTTTCACAGTTTGTACATATATGCTTATTCACTAGTAGTAGACAACACACCAACATCATAGATTTTAATTCCATAATTATCACTATAACTGATAGAATCACATTGTTCAACAAAAAGTCAATGGCAGCTAAAATTTACAAGCAGTACTTCCATATCAGCCGACAGATTACATTGTTCAGCAAAAGACGGCATCACATATATAGAATTGTAGAACAGGAGTGCGATAACTTATGTTCAACAAAATATTCATAGTTTGAACATCACAGGATCCTATTTGCTTAAGTTAAACGCTGCACAAAAGGTCTTGATAAATAACTAGTTAACACCATCATATCTTCTCCAGCCTGCAATCAAGTGAACACAATATATGAGAGTTAGTGCTGAAATAGGAAAAACTAGAGTCTAAGTACACTGCACACATGTTTGTGGGGAAAAGAACAATCCTGTTACCTAATACATTCCAGAATATATTTTTTTGTTGCAATCAAATAAGTTGACAGTCCACAATGCATACCTAGCCCACAATGCATTGCAAGATATTAGCTAGCCCACAGTTGTTCCAACATTGTTAAATGGATGGAGTATGTATTGAGAAAGAATTATGTACCTCTCCAAAAAAAAAGCACTGAGGAAGAAATGTATTAGAGTTTCAAACGAGTTTTGTCCTATATATAGGTTGGCTCTTTGTTTTTGCATGATTCACTGGCATTTATATGTTGAATATGCTCTGATACGAGTACATCAAATATTTACTTCTCAAGATTATTTGAAAGTTTAATCAGAACATGCGGTTTTGATGCAATTTTGGCTTCCATCTACTTCACTTGTGTTAAATACATCTTGATATCGTTGTGCAAAGTAAAAATTTGTAATATTGAACTAGATATAGATTACTCTAAAAAGAGAACTAGATATAGATCTTTCTGGAAGCTTAGACATTTTCTTTGTAACTTACCCATATTTATGCCACCATGTATTAGAAACCTTTCTTTATGGTATTGTGTCAAAATATGTGCTCAAGTATCTTATTCTGCCTAACTTGCTCATACACCACCTATTGCCCTATGATGATCAAGTATAATGAGGCCCCCATGGAAGGATACCTTAAGATTTTTATACATCCTTGTATAATACATTTCTGTCAAGTAGTCATAATATTTTCTTGGCTTACCATTTTTGCAAGCTACATCGTCAATTTGAACAATAAGATGCTAATGCTAACTGATTAGTGACATGTATAACATATGACTAGTGACAATTTATCAACAACATTGGAAGCAAATCCACATGAAAGAACACAGCACACACCCAGAAGGATTTCAAATGACAGCCATTGAAGCTAACAAGCCCATAATTCGTCCCACAGGAGTTCTACTCCCAAACCAAATTAGATAACCAGCCCATAATTAGCAGAAATCAACAGTTAATAGTAGCTGAAATAAAGCACCTTACATTTTTGCACAACTAGTCTTAGCAATAACTCTATGTCTTGGTGCAGAAATCTGAAAGTGTGAGAAGCAAAGAACAAAACAGCAATTAGGGTAGTTACAACATTTTTAATAAACAGGAAATAATCTTTCTATCTCATACCCAAAGAACGCTTGATGAGATTTAGAGGTGATCCATCACGTTCTAGAACCTATGATTTCAACAAGAGAAATATCAAGTCAGTTATCACAACTTGGAGATAAAATGATAGGGTGGATCTCAAGTACATACACTATGATGTGGCCAAGCGATGCAAAGACCAATAGCAGCGCCTAGCTTGCTGGCCTTGCGTAGTGGTCGAGGGAGTAAGACATTCTTGTCAATGACAACTGTTGGAAATATGCCCTAGAGGCAATCATAGAGATGATGATATTTCGTTGTATCCATGATTTAATAAATGTTCCTTGAATATTGCCTTTGTGTTGATTAACAAGTATGTGACTTGTTTGTGAAACTCTTTACTTATATGGTTATTCTAAAGTTGTCCCTAGTCGGAGTTCATGTGAGGACACACGTGAATAATGGATTAGCACATGTATCGGTTGATGACCATGTTTCACAGGTCATAGACATGGAGATGTCAAACCAATAATGTGGACACATGTTTAGAACATGGGGTTGGACCGACCCAACATGAGACATAACAATTATACTTATGGTTCTCTCTCTACACAATGTGTACGCCTTGTCCTTAGACCTGAGATTGTCGCATGTACTTGAGATGTGAATCGACCTACTTAGGGGCTATCAAACGCTACTCCGTAACTGGGTAGTTATAAAGGTAGTTTTCGGGTTTGTCATGAAGCATGCTACGAGGCATGGTCAATCGAGATGGGATTTTCCCCTCTCTACCTGAGAGAGATATCTCTGGGCCCCTCGAGTGATCGGATCCAGAAATGCATGGTCATGCTACTTAAGGTTAAGAGTTAACCTAGTAAGGGATTCCGGATCACAGGATCGAGAAAGAGTGGTCAGCTTGGAGCTCGACCAAATATCGTGAGGCAAAGGGATTGGCATGTACATAAAGTTGTGATGGTTCGTCCGATATGATCTTTGTGTATGTTTAGGAGTTGTCACGTCTTGCTAGAGGCCGCTACCAACTATTGACCGAGTAGGTAAACTCGTGTCATGTCTAAACATACGTGAACCCATAGGGTCACACACTTAAGGGCTGAAGCCTAATTCGGATTGGATCCGGGTTAGACTGGGTATTGAGTCCTAATGGGCCTCCATTCGCTGAAGCCCATTATAAGGACGTCTATAAAAGGAGGGCAAGGGCGCACAGGGTTGAGAGAGAAGTTTTTCGTGACCTCCTCAAACCCTGGCCGCCACCCCTCCCACGCCCTGGGCGCTCGCGCGGATCTAGTAATCCGGCGTGCGTCGCTTCCTCCCGTACGTGTGGATACCTTTTGGCGGCGCTGCATCTGTAGCGTTTGGACGAACCGCAATAGAGGAGTTGTACGTGGGACGCCGCGACGTGGACGAGGAAGTAGTACGACTACTCTGCCCCGACGTGCTGCATCGACGTAGTACGACTACTCTACCCCGACGTGCTGCATCAATTCCGCACCTGCGCGTCTAGTGGTAATTCCGTGATCTATAACTGCAGTGATCTTGGTTTACGGGTAGAATTTGTATTAATTTGCGCTAGCGTAGCCTACCCGTATCCCTACAACAACATCAATAAGAACCTCGTAAAAGGCCCCTAAGGCTAATCCATCGACACCTAATGCTGTCTTTTCGGTGCATTGGAGTCTTCCGTGTGCTACTATATTGGAGCCACCAAGGTTACGCAATGCAACTTCTCTACCAGCCTAGAAATATCAAGAATCAAGGGGCTACATGATTTGGACCCATAAACTAGTTGTAAGTAAACTCTAAGTTATTCTCATGTGGAAGTTGGTCATACCACTTTTTGGTGCTTTCTTGCTAAAACCTTGTTGGTTCTTGATGGGAGTACACCATCTATCCGATTTCCTGAAGAAGATGATTCTAGTAGCCTTCCTCTTCCACCACTTGTATCCTTTTCTAGATTAGATTCAAGCTGATATCAAATTGCATACACAAAATTAAAAGTCAGAAATGTAATATGAATACACAATATTTAGAATTGAACAACTATATACGTGCTCACCTGCACGTTAGGTTGGGTTATTTCCCTAGCTTGTTCTCTGTTTGCACTATTACTAGCTCCATGTAAGCTTAATAACATGCTTTTAAGGTCTTCATACTGCTTGTCTTGCCTCTCTTTGTATGCTTCAAATCGTTTCTCGGAAAATTCCTTGTATGCTGCAAATTGCCTGTCAGTATTTGCCACCATGGATCTAAGTTGTGCATTTTCTTCTTCAACCTGCTTTAGTGCAGCTACAGCCTTTGAAAGAGTTATTGCCTTGGAACCCCCAGGTAACAATCCCATGCCACGCACTCTTCCTTTCCTATCTTGTGGGAGCACATCGTCATACAAATCACCATCATCTACTGATTTGAAGCGAAGGGTTTCATCTTCTTCAAACCTTTTTTCAATCTCATCCTGGAATTTAAATGAAATATATGCAAAGATTACAAGCTTTGAAGTGAACTACGGTAAAGTTAAATATAAAATCTAGAAAAGGAACATAAACATACTATCTTCTCTTTGCAAGCAGCACTAATAGCTTCTCCATTTTTCTTCTTATGTGTAGCAAGATAGCTTTCCGCTCTACAAGGTTCACGACCAAGTAATCTCTCCTAGAACAATATGACAGAAATAAGGAAATGTCATTTCCACATTGACTTAATAACCAATATATATAGCACAAGTTAGTACGCACCAGTCCATTATTCACTACAGCAAAGCTTTGTGATCCACAAGTATGAAGGGCATTTTCTTGTGTTGCACGAATGCCAGCATTCCTTTTTGCTTTAGTCTACAATATAATTCATCCTTAGAATTGTATGCATCTATATACCAAATTTAGAATAGGCTTTTTAGAATATTGAGACCTTTGTTTCTTCCTTTGACCAATGTTCAACCAGCCACTTCCAATCTGGTGGAGGGATCCTATCGCCACATCCATTGGCAATATTCTCCTCTGCTGATCCTTTTCACACGCTCCATGCCATACGAACATTCACCTCCTTGGTCATTTCCTTCCCTTGCTGCCATTTTTTCCTCTGCAATACAGTAGAAAGAAATTCCTTTAGTATATACTGATAATAAGTAGCAGATTATTCAAGTAAATTAAAGTTCAGCAGTAACATATCCATTTATAAGGCTATACCCTTTAGCCTTAGTAGCTTCATTACTTAATGGCCCATCAATAGTCACACCATTTATATCAGACCTAGCACAAATATCATCTCCCAAATCAGCAAGCAAGTCATTGCTTAAAGGTTCAATAGGCTCCTGGTAGCAATTTATATTTTCATGGTCATCCTCGTTGCTTGCTCCCATATCAAACATATCTCTTGGTTTTGAAAAGACAACTGCATGCCATTCTTCTTCGATAGAGTCTTGCACATAATAAACTTGTGTAGCTTGAGTTGCAAGAATGAATGGCTCATTACTTAAGTTGTCACTGGTATTGAGTAAATGATTGAAATTTACAAGTGTTATTCCATACTTATCCTTTTGAATGCCTCTACCTTGGATAGTATCAACCCAATCACACTTGAACAGCACAACAGATCCTTTGTTAGAGTAGTTTAACTCAATAATTTCCTTGATTATGCCATAATATGTAACTTCACCTATAACTGGGTTCTTGTCTTTTGCACTAGAAAAGCTTGATGTACTTGCAACAACGGCTACTCCAAAATTTTGGGTAGTTTTTCCCCTGTTGTAGCTCTGAGTTTGGAATTTGTACCCATTTATAGCATAAGTGTTGTATTTGGACACCATCCTGTATGGCTTGTTAGCCAAGACCTTTAGTTCCTCAGGAACTTCAATCCTATTCGAAACCATATTTTGAACCTAACAATGTGATAAATATTAATAAAATCATTTCAAAAATACAGAACACATGTGTAGCTATCATATTGTAAACCACTTCACAACTTACATGTTCTTCGAACCATATGTGAAAAGTTTCATGTTGAATGCGTTCAACATCTCGCTTCTTTTGCCGTTTCCCCAAACATAGAAATTGGTGGTGCTTTCTACATATTTTTTTAAACAGCATGAGCTGCTTGCCACAAAAACAAATAAAAAACGAGGTCATAGAACATACTTCATATACGGAGAAACTCCTTCACAATTGATCAATACATATCGATGAGCTTGCATCCAAGATATATGATCCAATTCGATCATGCAACTTCCCGACAATGGACGCCCTACTCTTCTTAGATATGAAAATTTAGTAGAATTTGTAGTAGTGTCATTCCCATCTTCATGTTCTCTACGAGTGAACCTTGTTTGACAACCGTGCAAATATCGCGAACAAAAAGTAAGACTTTCATCTAGCACATATCCTTCAGCTATTGAACCTTCCGGATGACTTCGAGTGCGAACCATTGATTTTAATTTTGACCAGTACCTATTGTATGTGTACAGTAAATATTCAACCCATTAGAAAGACATTTGTTACTTTAGAAATTTGTAGAGATGATTTAATAATTTACCTCTCAATAGGGTACATATTTCGGTACTGCACAGGCCCAGCTAGCCTAGCTTCTGTTGGGAGATGGACACACAAATGAACCATCACATCAAAGAAGGCTGGTGGGAAAATCTTCTCAAGGAGGCAAAGTACTTCAGCTATCTCATCTTCTAATTGTTGCATGTCACTCACAGAAATAACAGGGGAGTATATTTTCTTAAAAAAATTGCTCAAACGAATCAGTGCTGTGCAGACCTTCTCTGGCAAAATTATTCTAATTGCAAGAGGAAGCAAGTTTTGCATAATAATATGGCAGTCATGGCTCTTAAGTCCAACTAGCTTTCTTTGATCAACAAGGACCTTGTTTTGCAGGTTAGAAGCATATCCATCGGGAAATTTAACTTGTTTCAATGTTTGACAGAACAATTTCTTCTCTTTTGTGCTCAGTGTGAAAATTGCTGGAGGTAGATAAGTCTTATTTCCTCGTTCTACCGGGTGAAGCTCTGGCCTTATGCCCATATTTTGAAGGTCAACACGGGCATTTAGGTTGTCTTTGGACTTTTTGTCAACACCTAACAATGTATTCACTATATTATCAAAAACATTCTTATCAATATGCATTGCATCTAAGTTATGGCGTACTAAAAGAGTTTCCCAATACGGTAAGTGGAAAAAAAAATACTTCTTTTCTTCCACTTGGGCTCGACCACATTCTCCTTACCCTTTTTCGAGCATTTTTGTATCTCAAGTTTTCCAAAAATAGTTTTCAAGTCTTTTGTTTGTTCTGACACATCAAATCCAGTTATAGGGACAGGTGCATCTCTTAGTTCTTGAGTACCATCAAATGCATGTGCATCAAACCTAAACCTGTGATTGTTGGGTAGGTATCTTCGATGGCCCATGTAGCACGTTTTGTGCTTTAATCTGAATGAGCAGGTTCCAAGGTAACAACTAGCACAGCCTACCTCCCCATTTGTCTTTCTTCCGGACAAATATGCATTACCAGGGTAGTCACTAATTGTCGCAGTAAGTGCAGCACGTAGCTGAAACCACTCTGAACAGGATACATCAAATGTTCTAACGCCTACATGCCATAGCTCTAGAAGTTCATCAATTAGTGGTTGCAAGTAAACATCAATATTATTTCCAGGAGAGGATGGACCAGCAATGAGTAGAGATAGAATGAAATTTGACTGCTTCATGCACTCCCATGGAGGGACATTGTATGGAATCAAAACAACAGGCCATGTGCTGTGAGCAACACTTAATGTACGAAATGGGCTGAAACCATCAGTTGCCAAAGCAAATCTAATGTTACGACATTCTGAACTAAACTCTGGGAACCGAAAGTCGAAATCCTTCCATGTAGTAGAATCTGCTGGATGTCGTAATAAACCATCCTTGGTACGCCCTTCGCTATGCCATCTATGGCTGGCTGCTGTTTTGGATGACATGAACCTCCTTTGAAGCCTTCTTTTCAAAGGAAAATGGCGAAGAACATTCATAGGAACTCTATGGACACGCTTCCCATCAATTCCTACCTTCTCTGATTTCCACCTTGGAGCCTTACATGTTGGGCAAGAAGTACAATTGGCATATTCTTTCCTAAAGAGTACGCAATGATTTATGCAAGCATCAATGTTATCATAGCCAAGGCCAACATCCCTAACAAACTTTCTAGCCTCATGGTAGTTTTTTGGTAAATTTTCACCGGCTGGTAGTGCTTCCTTTAAGAGTAAAATAAGTTCATCAAAGCAAGCATTACTCATATTCCACAAGTTTTTTATGTTAAGGAGTCAAACAATAAACTGTAGTTTGGAGTACTTTTCACAACCTAGATACAGTTGTTGACTAGCTTCATTAGCTAACTTATAGTATATCGCAGCATCTACATCATTCTCTTGCTCGTCATCACTAGCAGTCACATCTATGTTGACATCATCAAAAAATCCAAGACCTTCTCTTAGCATATCATTTATTTCATCATCTTTGTCATTTTGAACCGATGGAGTTGAACTAACAGCTGCTGAATTGTTCCAGCTCTCACCATGATAAATCCATGTATTATACCCAGGCATAAATCCATCACAGATTAAGTGGTCATACACAACATTTTCCTGTAACCAATACTGATTCACACATTTTCTACAAGGACAAAGGATTGTGTTGCCTCTCGCTGATTTGGAAATGGCAAATTCAATGAAATTCTTAAGACCGCTTTCATACTCGTCTGTGTACCTATAATATCAAGTTACTACTAACAATTATAACCAGGGGAGCTAGAGTAAATAATCTTTTAACTTTTCAGCTTTGTGTTGAAATCTAATTACCTAGGTGAAAGCATCCAATGTTTGTCCATGTTTCCTAATCATTGGCACCAATTTATTAGTTCTCCCAAGATGCACATGGATGCATGGAATTCACAAACATATAAAAAAGTTTCAGCTTGCAGCTAACCTGAAAAGAGAGTAAGGAGACAATAGCAACCAGGCACAGGAAGCACCAGTATGTAGCAGATGAATCACCTCGTCAACCTTTTGTCGAAGCACCTTGTCTACCTTCTGTCAAAGCAGCAAAGATGATAAAGCATAAATACTTCTCTCAGTCACAACTCATAACCAAGCTTACGCGAGAAGGCATAGGCACAAATACTTCTCTCAGTCACAACTCATAGACACACATCACAGATCATAAAGCATCACTTTAACAGTGCACAATTAACAAGAATTAGTACCAATTTAGTTGAACAATACTCGAGAATAGCAATTACAAAATGGAGAGGAATTAGACATAACCAAAGAAGAAGATGTAGCAGAGGAGACCGAGGTGAAGTGGAGGCAGAGGAAGAAGTCGGAGCTTGCCGGCGTCGGTGGAGAGGTCGTCGCCGTCAGTGTCGGTGAAGAGGAAGCTGGGGTCGGGGTCGTCGATGAAGGGGATGATGCAGTGGTGGCGGAGACAGGGGCGGCCGACCGGGGTTGAAGAAGATCCGGTGGAGATCGGCGATGGCGTTGGCGGTGACTTGTGGACCTGGAGGGGCGCCGCTTGCTGGTGGTAGCCGAAGAGCTGCGCCGTCGAGGTGGGTCAAGAGAAGCGGCGGTGCGGTGGATGGCGGTGAGAGGCGACGTTGGCTGGTGGAGGACGAGATGGGGAAGGAGAGCAAGAAGGCGGCGGCACGGGAGTAGGTGGCGTAGAGGAGAGAGCTAATGCGGACGCCGGCGCCGAGGTAGTGGGGGCACAGGGGCGGCCGAAAGTGAGGTGAGTGCCGGTGCCGGTGCTGGAGAAGAAAGAGAGAGGCGGCGGAAAGAGATGGCGAAGAGACGAAGAGGAGTGGCGGCGGGGGCGCAGGGATGAAGTGGCCGCCGGCGAGTTTGGCCCGGCCTCGCCGGCGCCGAGAGTGGAGGAGGAGGAGGAGGAAACCAGAAGGGGGTGAACCGGCGAAGGGAGATCGAAATCGGCGGCGGCGGCTAGGGCTTTGAGGCGAATCGATAATGGGCCGGATTGGGAATTTTGCTTTTTACTCCCGCGCCACTTTTTCCACTATACCAATCCCGCGCCAAAATGACTAATTCCCGGGTTGCTGGGGCTAAGCGCCAGGGATCATTACAAATGCCGCAAAACTTCTTTGTCGGCGTTTACAAATGCCCCTAATTATCAGATCAAACCCGGCACTTAGAAACGCCAGCAAAGATGTCTATGCTGGCATTTACGTCTGCCATGCTATACAAACGCCCCTAAATCTCAATAAACGCCGGGTTTGCTAAACACCCTCAAATCTCGGTTGTGTTGTAGTGTTTTTTTAGAGTGATACTATTCTATTGTGTTAATAGCACCCAAATAATAACATGAATAGTAGTATAACAAGAACATAAAAACATTCACAAATAATCAAATTAAACTGTGAGATAGTATGGTCTTTAGCATGAAAATCTTCATCACTACGCTTTCTATTCACCAAGCCATCAATGCTTGAGGTCACCACATTCATCTACTTCACTATTACTCCTAACAGCTATAATGAATTATATATGAGAATATCAAGCATCAGAAGTCGATATGCAGACCATTACACAATAATATGTAACCCATGCCTATAAATCAACATGACGTGCAGACTAGGAAAACTCATACATGCATCACATGCACAATGGGCCATACTATTCACACCAATTCCAGCAAAAGTAAGTTACACAAAGAATTTAATTCTATCGCACAATATGAATGCATAATACATATAACATACCAACAATTACCTAGCACAGTGGTCCTGCTAGCCAGTTAACAGGCGGGGCTTCAAGAGGTGGCAGCTATGGTTTCAATGGATGTCTCTTGGGATCTCCTTTAATCCTCATTTTTTAGTGAACTCTCAGCCCCACACTTCTCTCAATAGATAGCTTCCTATCAAATCTTTATCCAACCACAGCGAGGAGCCGAGTGATATCTCTCCTATTACGTAAAAGGGGCAAATTTCATATCCGACCAATCACTTTCTTCTGCATGTTTTATGGTATACCTAAAAATTACCTTTATAACTACCTAGTTACATAGTAACATTTGACAACCCCTAAATGCTCTATTACACATGTAGAAAACTATGCCGATCTCAGGTACAAGGATGATACATCATTATTACTCGAGACTAACTGATAACACATAAAACACAACAATCTCAATAGTGTCTCAAGGTAAGTCAATACAATAGTGTCTACATTATTGATTTGATATCCCTATATCTATGACCGGTGTAACATGATGATCAATCAATACATATACTAATCTATAAGTCACTAGTGTTCTGACCAGTGATATCCTATCAGAGATTATTTTAGAATGATATCATATAATAAATAAATAGTTTCACTAACAAATCATATATTTGTTAACTTTTGTAAATGATAATTCATTTAAGCAACATAATAATATTTATTCGAAAGATCTTACGCACAAAACTGATAAAATCATCTCTATAATTCTCTAGAACATATCACTAATATATGATACTGTTCATATTGACAGCGTTGAATTGCCACACGTTATTTGTGCACCGCAGCACATCTCTTTCCCTTTTCCGGATGCCTCGATCGATCATATAACGAATAAAGTCGTCAAGAATATTTGCGTTTTTCAGACTTCTCTTTCGGTTCTTCAATGTTCAGGCACCGATCGTTTGTGCAGTAGCTAGCCGGACTTGAAGTGCTAGTAGTCTGTACTCTTGTTTGCTGGCACGTTTTTGCAGTAGCATCGCAAGTATCGTTGTCAGTGACCACGTGGGCGATGTTTGCCTCTCCCCGCAAAACTTGCTAGCTAATGGCCACTTGTTCTTGAAACTCGATTTTGCGGGTGACGTGTGGCTAACACACATAGAAGATTTAGGGACATAAATGATAAGTAGCTACCTCCGAAAATTAGGGGTGCTTCATTGCGCTTTCTAAAAGCATGTACAATACAGGTATTAGAGAGATGCTTAGCAATAAAAAACTGTTTTTTCTTGCCACATAGAATAGATAAGATGTTTATTTTGAAGCATCGATGTTTAAATAAGCATCAGTGCTTAGTAGGTGCTTATGTGTATACATATGTCTATTAATAGATAATATAGCATCTAAGCACCCACGGAAGAGATGCTTGCATTGCAGGAAATAACTTTTGCATGGGGTGCTTGATGATGTGGCTATATTCTCTCTCTTTAAGCATTCATATATAAGCATCTTACATTGTACATACTCTAACATTTCATTTTAGAAAGTTTTTGTGCTAGTACAAAGATTTTAAAATCTACTTTCAATTTCAAAGAATTTAAATCTAATTGTCTGAGTGCCAATCAAAATTTGTTTGGAATTCAAAATTTTGCAAAATCTAGCACCTTCTCCAACCATCCTGTCTTCACAGCCATTTTCTCCACCCATCTCCTTTCTCCCTCTTCTCCCTTTCTTCCCCTCAGCCAGCGTGAGGACGGCGATCGCCTCATCTCCAGCAGCGACTGCCTCATCTTCAATGCTCTGCCGTGAAGCACCTCGGTTCTGCCTCCCTCATGCGTGCACAGCGTCACCATGGTCCGATGCCCTGCGCACACATCAGCCTCGATGAACCGCGCCCTCTCTCCCTGCTTAGCCGGAAGACAGCGTTTCTGCCCCGTCGCGCCTTGCGTCGTCTCCCGCGCTACCCCTTGTTCACGTTGCAGCCCCGCCCAGATCGGGCTCCGTCTCGGCTCCCCCCCGCTACGCCGCCATGGTCCAGCCCTGCCGCGTCTGTGCCGTCATGGCCCCCGCCAGCCCCGACAGCAGCCGTCCCCTCTGCTTTGTCTTCCGCTCCACCCTCCTACGCCCGCCGAGCCAAGGAGTGCACTGTCGGGACAACCTCTTCCACGCCGCGACAATCCATGGTCCTCGCCGTCCTTCCGAGCTACTGTGGAGAGCTTCGGCTGCCGCGCCCCAAACTGTAGCCACTCAGAGCTGACACCATCCGCATGGCTGACGCACCACTGCCTGAGGCTCCTCGGCGCCAACCTCTTCCCCCGATAGCCTATAAGAGGATGCCCGAGCCTCGTCTCCCACTCCACCATCTCCCACTCAAATCCTACTGCCGCCTTTCTCACCTTCTTGAGCTCACGCCTCCTCTGCCGCAAGCTCTTCCACCAGCAGTCTCTGTCGCCAGCTCCCCTCGGTGGACATTGGGACCTCCTAAGCTTCCCCTGAGTTCACCATTACTCTCTCCCCTCCCCTTCGTCTAATTGCTCTCTCTCACCCTATAGGTAGTCGTGATCATCCCCAACTCCAGTGTCCATCCACCCCGACAAACCATCACACCCCGCCCTAATTCCCGGAGGTCGGAGCTTCTCCTGGACCCCCTGAGGCTGACCCAACCCCCACTCGGCTTCTCCTACCTCCCCAGCGAGCTCGCGCCGAAACCACCTTGTCGCCGCGTAGGTTCTCCGTCGCCAGCTCCTTTGGCTCCACCACGACCACCGCCAAAGCATCGGGTGAGTTCAAAATCACCAGTAGATGCTCCCATGATGCATAATTGGTTTCTAATGTCTTTCTCTGCCTGTTAGCACCTTCCCCTATTCTGGCCACCACCGTGCTCACCGCCAGTCGCCGTCGGGCCAAATCGGGCCGCTCAGCTTCTCCCAGGGGTGCATGCAAGGCCATGGAGCTCGTTTTGCTAATGCTATCGCACCGCCGTGGCCTCCCTCGCCGCCGGCTAGCTCTGCCTTCTTCGTGTCAGGGAACTGTACCTACGTGATTTAATTAGCACATGTGATTAGCCCAGCTAATGAATGTCTTAGTTGGCTATTAGTAGAAAATGACAGTGGGCCCACACATCAGTCATTACAGACCAAAAACATAAAATAATCTAAAAACTATTTAAAATTTTTGGGCCCCATATGTTAGAGGGACATTCCTCTATCCTCTTTTGTTTTTGGGGATTTTTTCTAAGAATAAATCTTTGAGGAACTCGTTCTCTCTCGTCTAGCTCCAAAATTAATGAAACTTGTTTTTAAATTTTTCTAAAATTGAGATTTATCTTTTGATACTAGTTTTGTTCAATTTTGAGTTCAGTTTAATTTTATTTGGCATTTATTTGTTTTTGCTTGTCTACGTTTATTTTTCCAGTACATTTTCTTGAGCAGAGCTCGAAGGTATGAACGAGCCCCTGATTGAAGCAGCATAAGACCCCCATGCTTTTGATACAGACGAGTCAATACTTTGATCATTTTCAGCCTATATTTTATGTGAGATTATGTTCATTTAAATTATCAAAACTGCATGCTTTACTTTATATGCAAACATATGTTACTCATAAGGTAGCTAAACACCTGCTTGTCGATCTAGTAATATAATACCCCATCCTTGACACTTGAATATCCATAAACGTTATCACTCTAGGTAATACTATTAATCTCGATAGCTATAAGTCAAAATTAAATACCGTACAAAGGTCTTGTCTAGAGTCCGTGGAACTAGTTGCCCTAATCATCAATCTTTAAACATATAAACTTGCTTTGGAATAGTCACGGAATGTAAGTGGCTGAATATTTGTGATAACTTAATTTATACTTCTCAAAACCCTAAAAACGTACTATACCTGTCTGGGCGGGTGGTAAGAGTTGTGGGTGTGGATGTAACACGAGAATCTGTGGTTTGCGGAATAAACCGACCGGACAAATTAAGGACTTAATTCTGTGATGACCTCTCCGTGTACAACAGTGCAACCACAAGCTAGCAAAATGTAGGCTGGGCTGAATAATTTACTAGACCCTCTAGTCATCTCACGTAGGCCTGGTGTAGGCGGAAAATAAGAATCCTGCGTTGAATGGGACACCGGATAGAGGTGACGTTGCCAAGGCTAGCGTTTGTGGAGAGTGGAGTCCGACTGCGCTAATCTGTGATGGACATCCCGCACAACCTGTGGAAACAACCCCATGGGGTGAGATGCCAGAGGGGGAGGTATTGTAAAGGGCTCGTGATGATCTCTTGATCTACGCAACCAAGGAATCACGTAGGCTAGTCGGGTTGATTGTCTCTTGTGGGTAAAGATGTGCAGTCTCTGCAGAGTATACTGTTCGAACAGCCATGCCTACGGTTAAGGGCGGACATGGGAACATCCTCGAGTTAGCTCTATTTCAACAACATTTATGGGTGAGAAGAAAACTGTCAGGCGGATGTAAACCTGACTTTGAAATTTTCCTAGAGAGACGTACTCCAGCGTTGTTAATAAGGTAGAGGTAACCTAATGATCAAAATCTAGCATAGGTAAATGGAACCATATAATTGGTGGATAGAACCTATACCGCTATAAATACTGTACAATTTCAAACTCTTTAAAACATTTTTGTAAAATGCTAAGTCATAGGGATTTTAATTATGGTTACTACAAATGTCGCTTTAAGCAAATAAAAGAATCTAAGCCATCCTTGTTTAGCCTTGCATCTATAATTATATGCATTCTGTGTATTGGCTCGTGGAGCACGGTGGTTTATGCTCACCCTCGCTCTCAATCCCCACTTCAGAGTCTGTGAACTAAGGTCACTATATTTACTATGAGGACCAGGACGATGAAGGTGGTGAAGATGATGGAAACTAGAGTAGCCGTCAATAGTCTTGTCTCTCACCTCAGTCTAGCTGACCAGGCTAACTTGTGGGTGGTTCCAATATTATCCAGGTCTCTAGCTAATATCGGTGGCACCTAAGTTGTCTCAGTCGCTTACCTGTGGCGGGTTATGCCTTACCACATTTGCCTCCACTTTCGTTTCCGCACGCTATGTAATGTAAACATTTGGCCTGATGGCTCAATTGTAAACTCGATCCGACACGGTCTATTTGAACTCTGGTATTATAAAGTATGGTATTTATTGTGTATTGTCGAGACCCGAATGTACAAATCCGGACTCTACTGTGTATTCTGCACTAGTCCAGGATCACGCTAGTGCACACAGCGCAAACAAAGACAAATATCATCCACATCACGATATTCTAAAGGAAATCCAAATTATATTAATAACCAACAGAGTACGACCTTATGGCCAAGCTTACAATTATTAGCCTGAAGGGCTTGAAAGAAACTAGCAGCGGAAATCCAAAATTAAGCGTAGTAGCCACTCGACATGCCACAGGCAATCGACTGGGGAGCGAAGTCCTAATCCGTGAAATCCTCGTAATAGCCTCCTTCTAGCAGCTCCTGCTGATCTGGTCCCTCCTCCTCAACTGAGCAACATGGGCATAAAGCCGTGAGTACTTTGGTACTCAGCAAGTCGTTTATAACAAAAGAATGCAATATAGTATGCAAGGCTTAACAATGGATGGCTGAAAGGTTAGTTTTGCACAAAGCGACAATTTAGAGTAAATATGATAAATAGATTGAAAAGCAAATTTAACAACAGACACTAAGTAATTAAATCAATGGAATTGAGTATAACCACAAGTGAACTAACCATTCACTTCCCATCTCCAACCAACCCAAAATTTCATAAAGACTCTACCCCTCGTGTGAAATCACCGAGCATTGTCCATGACCGAGGACACGGCTATTCGAATAGTTTTACACTCTGCAGAGGTTGCACAACTGTACCCACACGATGTGATTAGCCTCAGCTTAAGGAAATCACAACAAGGCTTTTACAATGGTCCATCTCCACCTGATCCCACTCGCTAAGGATTCGCCGTCGAGTAGGGTAACCCCCTAGTCGATAATTGCCCCCTCTTGCGCCACACAACATCAGTAGTAAAACCAAAGTGGAGACTTCACAAATTATTATGCCAGGTCTATCCCATACTAGACATGTGGTTTGCACGATTAAGCTCAGATCAATGGCGCACAAAGTTAAGTCCTTAAGAGTTACCCAGGCGAAGCATCCACATCCCAATGTGCAACCTGCACCCCCTTTACTGCACGATCATTCGCCCAAGTGAAAGCAAGTTTGTATAACCAATGCCCATGACACTACCCATGTCATGACATACAAATTTTATAACTGTGGTTAACCACCACGTTCAAGTTTACCATTAAGTCAAATTAATTAACCACATGTGATGATAGATCCCAGCGATCTAATAATAAGCATGGCTAAGCAAAATAAGCGTACCACCCATGTGACAACTAGTATTGCATCACTAAATAATTACCCATCCTATGGTGACAATAGAATCATGGTATTCAAATTATCAAGGAGGAAATAATAAATTAGGTTATTAACTACCAATACAAGGGTTTTATAATAAAGTAGCGATGCATGATAATTTAAAACAAAATAATTAAATAATAGATTGAAAACTGGGTTCAACATGATCAAAGAATACGACTTGCCTTGGCCTTGCTCAGATGAGGGCTCTTGGTCTTCAAATCCAACTTCCGCTCCCTCGAACACGCGATCTAACGAGAGAGAAAACGAGACGAAAAGAGAAAAAAAATAAATTCAAATAAAATTCAACCGCGCCGCCAAAAACTTTCAAACCTGAACCAAAAGGTAGAGCTCAATTTTAGATGAATTTAGAAAAAAGAACGGGGTCAATCGGAGCTAGGACGAGGGAGAACGGGCTCTTGGAAAATTGGATTTTCTGAAAATCGGGGAAATTGGAAAAGTGCACTGTGCTGTGGACCGGGCGCACGGGAGGCTGAGTCTACGGTGAACCCGGCGCACGAAACAGTGCGGGGCGGCGGCTGCTGACGCGGGCGGCGGGCGCTGACACGGCGCTGACGGGGCAGACACGCAAGCGTTAGGGCTGACGTGGCCCGGCTTGCGTGGCAGCTCGGGAGCACGGCGGCGGGGCGATCGGACGGCTGTGGTGCGGCCGCGTGGACGCATCCGGGCCGTCGGCCCAGATCGGCTCACGGGTCTACGGCTCGGGCTGACGGGCGGGACCCACATGGCAGCGGCACGGCTCACATGGACCGGGCGCACGGGAAGGCGAAGGGACGCGGGGCGCGGGCGTCAGCGCTGACGTGCGCGTGCACGGGGCGCGAGGCGGCGCGGCGCGGGCGGCGGGGTCTGCGGCGGCGGCTGGCCGGCGACGGGGTGACGGCGGCGACTGGCCGGCGGCGACCGAGGTGGCGGGGACGACGACGGCGGCGGGGCTCACCGGCGGTGGCGAACGGCAGACGGGCGGCGGCGAAGCTCCTGGCGACGACGGCCGGCGCAAAAGACGACGAGGGCGACGGCGCTGGCGGCGGGCTCCGGCGAAGGGCGGCGGCGAGAGCGGCGGCTCGGGATGCGGAAGCCGAGGGGGCGGCCGGCTTTTATACACGGACCCCGAGGTGTCCGCGACGGGGACGGCGGCGGCGGCGAGAGTCCGGCTCGGAGACGGGGAAGACGAGTCCGGGTCGGGGACGACCTGACAGGTGGGCCCCACCTGTCGGTGGCGCGGGTGAGCAGGCGGCCGGGATCGCGCGCGGGCGCGGGCAGAGGGGCGCGGGTGCGGCCTGCTGGGCTGGGCCGGCTGGTGGGTTTCGGCCCACTGGCCGGTTGGGGATTTTTGGGGATTTTCTTTTTTTATAAATTCATTTAAATCATTTTGAGCTCTAGAAAATAGCAAATAAATCCAGAAAAATCCAGAAAAATTCCAATAAATTCCTTGAGACACAAGGAACTCAAATAAAATAACTTTGGCAAATGTTCATGTTCAGATTATTCATATTAAATCCTTTTAATTCATAAAATTCCATTTAAGCTTTAATTAATTTCAGAAAAAATTCAAATGGTGAATTTTATTTTAAAAGCTTCAAAAATGCTCTGAAAATCAGGATGTTACAAACCTCCCCCCTTAAACGGAATCTCGACCCCGAGATTCAGGCTGACTAAAAGAATAGGTTACCGGTGCGACTTCGGAGACGACGTGGTTGAGGCTCCCCCTTGCAACGCTTCGAGGTATTTGGCTTCCTTGACTTGACGATGTTCCACGGCTTGCTCCTGGAGTCTTGGCAGGGGTTCTTCCAAGGTTGAACGGAATTGGCGTGATTGCTTGATGCTTCTGCGGACACTTGCAAGCGAAATGACCTGGCTCTTGGCACTTGTAACAACTAAATGGAGTTGCATAGCTTCTTTCTCCCTGAGGCTGATTGCTGGCGTTGATAGGGCGTGGTCCTGAGTTATCATGAGGAAGCATTGGAGCTGGAGTACTGAAATCTGACGGTTGCGGAACACGGGCTAACTGGTATGTGTTGAATCTGACTCTTTGTGACTGTTGCAACTGAACTCCTTGGTGAATCATCTTCCACTTCCGAGACTCTTTCCATCTCATGATGAATCTTCTTCAAGGCTCAATAGGTAAGAGGGAACAGCAAAGGGTAAGCGGTAAACTCGTCTAAGGGGATATTCTAATGGCAACCTAAACTAAGCAGACACTTAGCCGAAAAGGCTAACAAAAGAAGCAATAAACTCCACAAAAAGATTTTGACATGACTGCATCATAATGCTAGAAGCAAAACTACAGCTCACATCACACCCAACGGCAAATAAGAAGCAAGACGATCTACACGATGCTAAAAACTATAACAAGGTTCAAATCTAATGGCTCCTAATCTTCACGGAAACCTCCAATCTTTTCTTGACATATTGGGTGCTTCCTTGATCCAAACTTCACATCACAGCTTGAAGAATTCCCTACCAACTTTCACTTTGATCGAGGGACACTCGAGACATCTATAGACTTTATAGGGATAAGAAGTCAAATTGAAATTCGAAAACAATATTTCAGAGGAGGCAAGGAGAAAGAATCTTAAGAATGAGGTAAGAATAAAGAATTACTATACAATCATTTGGTTGATTTGATTTAGAAAATAAATTTTGAAAACTTGACTAATTCGACCATTCTAACTAGGGCTCCGTCCTACAGTCGATATGGCTCTGATACCATCTCTGTCGAGACCCGAATGTACAAATCCGGACTCTACTGTGTATTCTGCACTAGTCCAGGATCACGCTAGTGCACACAGCGCAAACAAAGACAAATATCATCCACATCACGATATTCTAAAGGAAATCCAAATTATATTAATAACCAACAGAGTACGACCTTATGGCCAAGCTTACAATTATTAGCCTGAAGGGCTTGAAAGAAACTAGCAGCGGAAATCCAAAATTAAGCGTAGTAGCCACTCGACATGCCACAGGCAATCGACTGGGGAGCGAAGTCCTAATCCGTGAAATCCTCGTAATAGCCTCCTTCTAGCAGCTCCTGCTGATCTGGTCCCTCCTCCTCAACTGAGCAACATGGGCATAAAGCCGTGAGTACTTTGGTACTCAGCAAGTCGTTTATAACAAAAGAATGCAATATAGTATGCAAGGCTTAACAATGGATGGCTGAAAGGTTAGTTTTGCACAAAGCGACAATTTAGAGTAAATATGATAAATAGATTGAAAAGCAAATTTAACAACAGACACTAAGTAATTAAATCAATGGAATTGAGTATAACCACAAGTGAACTAACCATTCACTTCCCATCTCCAACCAACCCAAAATTTCATAAAGACTCTACCCCTCGTGTGAAATCACCGAGCATTGTCCATGACCGAGGACACGGCTATTCGAATAGTTTTACACTCTGCAGAGGTTGCACAACTGTACCCACACGATGTGATTAGCCTCAGCTTAAGGAAATCACAACAAGGCTTTTACAATGGTCCATCTCCACCTGATCCCACTCGCTAAGGATTCGCCGTCGAGTAGGGTAACCCCCTAGTCGATAATTGCCCCCTCTTGCGCCACACAACATCAGTAGTAAAACCAAAGTGGAGACTTCACAAATTATTATGCCAGGTCTATCCCATACTAGACATGTGGTTTGCACGATTAAGCTCAGATCAATGGCGCACAAAGTTAAGTCCTTAAGAGTTACCCAGGCGAAGCATCCACATCCCAATGTGCAACCTGCACCCCCTTTACTGCACGATCATTCGCCCAAGTGAAAGCAAGTTTGTATAACCAATGCCCATGACACTACCCATGTCATGACATACAAATTTTATAACTGTGGTTAACCACCACGTTCAAGTTTACCATTAAGTCAAATTAATTAACCACATGTGATGATAGATCCCAGCGATCTAATAATAAGCATGGCTAAGCAAAATAAGCGTACCACCCATGTGACAACTAGTATTGCATCACTAAATAATTACCCATCCTATGGTGACAATAGAATCATGGTATTCAAATTATCAAGGAGGAAATAATAAATTAGGTTATTAACTACCAATACAAGGGTTTTATAATAAAGTAGCGATGCATGATAATTTAAAACAAAATAATTAAATAATAGATTGAAAACTGGGTTCAACATGATCAAAGAATACGACTTGCCTTGGCCTTGCTCAGATGAGGGCTCTTGGTCTTCAAATCCAACTTCCGCTCCCTCGAACACGCGATCTAACGAGAAAGAAAACGAGACGAAAAGAGAAAAAAAATAAATTCAAATAAAATTCAACCGCGCCGCCAAAAACTTTCAAACCTGAACCAAAAGGTAGAGCTCAATTTTAGATGAATTTAGAAAAAAGAACGGGGTCAATCGGAGCTAGGACGAGGGAGAACGGGCTCTTGGAAAATTGGATTTTCTGAAAATCGGGGAAATTGGAAAAGTGCACTGTGCTGTGGACCGGGCGCACGGGAGGCTGAGTCTACGGTGAACCCGGCGCACGAAACAGTGCGGGGCGGCGGCTGCTGACGCGGGCGGCGGGCGCTGACACGGCGCTGACGGGGCAGACACGCAAGCGTTAGGGCTGACGTGGCCCGGCTTGCGTGGCAGCTCGGGAGCACGGCGGCGGGGCGATCGGACGGCTGTGGTGCGGCCGCGTGGACGCATCCGGGCCGTCGGCCCAGATCGGCTCACGGGTCTACGGCTCGGGCTGACGGGCGGGACCCACATGGCAGCGGCACGGCTCACATGGACCGGGCGCACGGGAAGGCGAAGGGACGCGGGGCGCGGGCGTCAGCGCTGACGTGCGCGTGCACGGGGCGCGAGGCGGCGCGGCGCGGGCGGCGGGGTCTGCGGCGGCGGCTGGCCGGCGACGGGGTGACGGCGGCGACTGGCCGGCGGCGACCGAGGTGGCGGGGACGACGACGGCGGCGGGGCTCACCGGCGGTGGCGAACGGCAGACGGGCGGCGGCGAAGCTCCTGGCGACGACGGCCGGCGCAAAAGACGACGAGGGCGACGGCGCTGGCGGCGGGCTCCGGCGAAGGGCGGCGGCGAGAGCGGCGGCTCGGGATGCGGAAGCCGAGGGGGCGGCCGGCTTTTATACACGGACCCCGAGGTGTCCGCGACGGGGACGGCGGCGGCGGCGAGAGTCCGGCTCGGAGACGGGGAAGACGAGTCCGGGTCGGGGACGACCTGACAGGTGGGCCCCACCTGTCGGTGGCGCGGGTGAGCAGGCGGCCGGGATCGCGCGCGGGCGCGGGCAGAGGGGCGCGGGTGCGGCCTGCTGGGCTGGGCCGGCTGGTGGGTTTCGGCCCACTGGCCGGTTGGGGATTTTTGGGGATTTTCTTTTTTTATAAATTCATTTAAATCATTTTGAGCTCTAGAAAATAGCAAATAAATCCAGAAAAATCCAGAAAAATTCCAATAAATTCCTTGAGACACAAGGAACTCAAATAAAATAACTTTGGCAAATGTTCATGTTCAGATTATTCATATTAAATCCTTTTAATTCATAAAATTCCATTTAAGCTTTAATTAATTTCAGAAAAAATTCAAATGGTGAATTTTATTTTAAAAGCTTCAAAAATGCTCTGAAAATCAGGATGTTACATGTATGAAATTTATCCCTTATAAAGGATTTCGAGTTGATAAAACCCAGGATCCAATAGGCTTAAAGCTTAAAGTTTTTTTAGTACTGTTTAAGATTTTTTTACGCTGTAGCTGTTATAAGTTTTTTCTGTACAATTAAATTTAAAAAATAAAACGGTTACGTCATTATGTACAATACAATGTAATAAAAAAACTAAGAAGCTAAAACATTGTACGACTGAACCAAATTGTTAGAAGTATGGGGGCCACTTTGTGAAACTATACATCTCTATCTCTTTGGAGTCACCTCATCACCTTCCCCGGAATGAGCAGCAACAACAGCTTGATCATTTTTCTTGCACTTCAAGCCTTTCCAGAAAGTTTAGACAACCTCACCTTCCTTATCAGGTAAATTTAACCTTCCCAGAAATTTTATTTGTCAGCAACTGAGAAAGGTGAACCTCACCTGCATGTCTAAAAAATTTGGTGCAATTTCGATAACATGGTAGGGACTTTTCCAAAGTGTTTTTCTTTTTTTGTTAAAACAACCTCCATATCAGATTTTCCCTGACAATTTTGGTACAGAAGTTCATAGTCCATCAGTCATCTAAGGTACTTTTAGGAGGCAAATGCTTGAACCTTTTTCTAATTACTAAGCTAATATTTAATATTGCTGTTAGCGTTATTTGTTTCTTTCCCTTAAATTTGTACTTTTACTTGGTGATTTTAAGTAAACTTCGACAAATTCTGTATAAACAGAAGAGACAGTTTGTCTCGAAGTTGTAATTTTCTCTTTCGGAAAACAAATCTGCCACTTTGAGAAACAACAAAAAAATAAATCTTAATTCAATTTTGTGTACAGTTTATGCGCAAAAGTTTTTTCTGTGCTAAATCCTGCTAATTTTTTTTTGTAAAGTTTGCAATTTTGGTGGTTTGAATACCTTCATTCTGCTCCTTATTTCCTGCACAGGCTCCTTAACCTCCAATCTTGGATCATTTTGTCTCTATTTCATCTTTCCTTACTCAATTTTTCCCTACGATTTTTGGCCAAACCCCAGCACCACAACACCACCATCCCAGCAAACGCATGCTCAATTTCTCATCGCTTTACCCGCCAAACGCACTAACGGCCGCTCGTGAGGTCACTCTCTCCCCGCGGTTTTGATCTCTCTTCCCGGACAACCTCGCGTGGCTCGCCGTTCCTGGTCAGGTGATCATGCCTCCTCCTCCTCCTCTTCATGTCCACGTCTTGCTTTCCTGCTTGGGTTAGTTGTGCTCTGTAGACTGTAGTGCCATTCTTGGGTATTAAGGGTTCCAAGAATTTCTTCCTCGCGCCAAATTTGGCCTTGGAATTCCCCAAATTGCAGTTCTTTGATCCACGAACCGTTTTGTGTGTGATTGGGTGGCAGGTATTGGGGGCTTTGCTGTTCAGTGAGTTTGGTTTTACATTTTTGTTCGGACGATCTCCGCTTAGCAAGAGGAGTACACCGCCTTTTAAATGGAAAAATCAAAATAAAGGTAATATTTGCACCTAGTTTTTTCCCAGACGTAGAATGATCATTTAAGAGTATTAGTCCATGTTCTTTTCTCTCCTTGTTGTGTTTTTTTCCTTCGTAATTTTGTATTTTTTACCTGTTGTTTTCTGTGCAAACTTGGCCGTGTTCGGTATTATAGTAGGCCTAGTAACATGCTCATTAATGTTGGTACTTTTCATTCAACTAAAGTTCTTGCAAAGATTTATTCTTCTGTGCTTTTTTTTTGAAAGAATACAGGAGACTTGCATTAGTAATGTTTTCCTACTACTTTTTTGGTACAGTTTGTAACTTTTGGTGATACAAGAACCTTAAAATTGCTAAAGTTCTTGCAAAGATTAATAGTGTTTTCTTACTCAGACACTTGGATGCTCTACGTTGCATCAATTTACTGTAGTTCATCTTGCCATGATTCAGTTTACTGAATTTTCGTAATTCTTTTGTTGTAATTACAGGTCAAGTCTGTAACTCTCTGGATGTGCCTCCTACACTAAAGAAGAGTGCGATACCAGAACCCTATAACTTTCCTGATATTTTCTTGCCCCAAACACCACCGGCAAAAGTCCAATGTTCTGGCATTGTGCAACTGTTCCTAGAGCTCTATTATAGCAAATTGATGCAAAGGAATCCTAAAAATTTTGATCCTGATACACCAACCAACGCAATGGCACACCCAACCCTACTAGTTACCCTCACATGCTTCACACTAGAAATTTTGATCCTAAAAATTGATGCTCTCTTGTCGCTCACAGTGGTGGCCGATAACAACTCCACGGCCTCTGGTCTGATCCTCCTAAATTGCGGAGCCTCCAGCCCGAAGAGTGATAAAAATGGTCGTACCTGGGACGGGGACACCAGCTCCAAGTTCGCGCCATCAGTGAAAGGCCTTGCAGCCAGTGCTTCATACCTAGACCCTTCACTCCCCTCCGAAGTTCCTTACAAGATGGCTCGCATCTTCACCTCAAATTACACATATTCCTTCCCAGTTAGCCCGGGCCGCATGTTCCTGCGCCTCTACTTATATCCAACTGCTTATGAAAACTATGCTGCTGTCAATGCCTACTTTGGTGTCACAGCCAACAATCTGATCCTTTTAGACAACTTCAACGCTTCCCAAACTGCTCTGGCTGCAAATTTTGCATACCTCGTCCGTGAATTCTCAGTGAATGTTACTTCAGGCAGCCTAGACCTGACCTTCGCCCCATCCACGCACCAGAACAGCTCTTATGCATTCGTGAACGGGATTGAGATTGTGCCCACGCCTGACATATTTACAACACCGACACCTACACTCGCCAATGGTGGGAACCCAGATCCATTCCCTATCGATCCTGGGACAGGCTTGCAAACAATGTACCGGCTCAATGTTGGGGGCCAGGCCATCTCTCCACAAGATGATTCTAGCTTTTACCGCTCATGGGATAATGATTCTCCTTACATATATGGTGCTGCCTTTGGAGTGACCTTTGGGAAAGACAGCAATGTCACAATCACCTATAATGGACCAAATTACACTGCGCCAGTTGATGTTTATGCAACAGCTCGGTCGATGGGGCCAAATGCACAGATCAACCTGAACTACAACCTTACATGGATTTTACCAGTTGATGCGGGGTTCTACTACCTCCTAAGGTTCCATTTCTGTGAGATCCAATATCCTATAACCAAGGTAAATCAGAGGTCCTTCTTCATCTACATCAACAACCAGACAGCGCAAGAGCAAATGGATGTCATCGTGTGGAGCAAGGGCATAGGCAGAACAACATACACAGACTATGTTATCATCATTGCTGGTTCCGGTCAGATGGACTTGTGGGTTGCACTTCACCCTGATCTTTCGACTAAGCCAGAGTATTATGATGCAATACTGAATGGCCTTGAGGTTTTCAAGATGCAGGATACCTTTAGGAATAATCTTGCGGGGCTCAATCCTCCACTTCCACCAAAGCCTGATGTGAATCCTAACGGACCGTCTAGCGTAGGGAAATCAAAGGGTGCTGCCCCAGCAGCCATAGGTGGAGCTGTTGGTGGTTTTGCTGTGCTGTTGATTGCCTGTTTTGGCGCGTGCATCATCTGCAGAAGAAAGAAGGTAGCAAAGGATTCTGGCAAATCTGATGACGGCCGCCGGACTCCTCTGCCTGATTTCAGCAAGTCACAATCAGCTACCTCAGGAAAGACGACCACTGGGAGCCACTCGACACTTCCATCCAATCTTTGCCGCCACTTCTCGTTTGCTGAAATCCAGGCTGCCACCGAAAATTTTAACCAAGCCTTCCTCCTTGGCAATGGTGGGTTTGGGAATGTGTACCTCGGAGAGATAGATAGTGGCACAAAGGTGGCAATCAAGCGTTGCAACCCAATGTCCGAGCAGGGTGTTCACGAGTTCCAGACTGAGATTGAGATGTTGTCCAAGCTCCGCCACCGCCACCTTGTGTCTCTAATTGGCTACTGTGAGGATAAGAATGAGATGATTCTGGTGTATGACTACATGGCCCATGGGACTCTTCGGGAGCACTTGTACGACACCGACAACCCACCACTCTCGTGGAAGCAGCGCCTTGAGATCTGCATTGGTGCTGCCCGGGGGCTGCATTACCTGCACACAGGTGCAACGCAAACCATCATCCACCGTGACGTCAAGACCACCAACATTTTGTTGGATGACAAGTGGATAGCTAAGGTTTCCGACTTTGGGCTGTCAAAGACTGGTCCGAATGTGGACAACACCCATGTGAGCACGGTTGTGAAGGGCAGCTTCGGATATCTCGATCCCGAGTACTTCCGGCGTCAGCAGCTTACTGAGAAATCAGATGTCTACTCCTTCGGTGTTGTGCTCTTCGAGGTCCTGTGTGCGCGCCCCGCCCTGAACACCTTGCTTCCAAAGGAGCAAGTGAGCCTTGCCGATTGGGCATTGCATAGCCAGAAGAAAGGCGTTCTTGGCCAGATCATCGACCCACGTCTCCAAGGGAAAATTGCTCCCCAATGCTTTATGAAATTTGCAGAGACTGCAGAGAAATGTGTAGCTGACCACAGCATTGACAGGCCGTCTATGGGTGATGTCCTCTGGAACCTAGAGTTTGCACTCCAGCTTCAGGAGAGCGCAGAGGACAATAGCAGCCTTACAGAGGGGACGTCATCAAATACATCGCCTCTCGTCATGACCAGGCTGCAGTCTGATGAACCATCGACAGACACGACCACTACCACAGCGACCACAGTGAGCATCACAGGCCGGAGCATCACGAGTGTGGCGTCGGATGGGCTGACCCCTGGCACCATTTTCTCACAGCTTATGAATCCAGATGGCAGATGAAATTTAGTATTGCAGTTCCTTTCCAGATTTATGGTGTACCTCAATAGTAGTCCGTAGCAGCAATAGCTTATCCTATATATAAAATATGCTGCTAATCTTGCTACAGGTCGTTTAGGACTATACTTACTTCTAGTTCTATACTACATATCAGTTTTTATCGAAATCTCTGTAATTGTATAGATATCGCCAAGCAACAGGAGTTATGATTCTCACGTCCAGATCGATTTGTAATCTTCTACGAATGTAAGCAAAATATCACCCGTTAATAATGTGTCTTTCTGAGTTGTGACCACAGCTCCTTTACTAAATGAAGAATTTCAGAGTTTCAATGCTTTCTGTTCGATTGCTTTATGTATTGCTGTGTTAGTTGTGGTCATATTTCAGCATAGTGAAACTTGGTGTCATCACCTTCCCCTCTGTGTCGTATATACTATAATTCCTCGTCCACTTTTGACTTGTGAGGCATTGTCACTTAGTAACTAAACATATGGGCGGTGTCGACTACCCGATCGGCCCTGGGAAGTCGGTAGTTCGATCAGCCTTGTAATAGGCAGTCCGAATGGCTATGTGTTGGGCGGTCCGATCGGCTCTGGGAAGTCGGTAGTTCGATCAACCTTTTGATAGGCAATCTGAAGGGCCATGTGTTGGGCGGTCCGGTCGATAGATCGATCACGGATGGTCGATGGTCGGAAGCTACAGTGCCTGAATGACCACGGATGGTCGATGGTCGGAAGCTACAGTGCCCGAACAACTACAAATGATCGATGGTCAATAATCGTAGACAACAACTACGAATGATCGATGGTTAATAGTCGTAGACTTCGCATGTTGTCGTAGTCGTAGACTTCGCAATCGATAGTCATAGACTTTGCAGTCACTAGTTGTAGGCTTTGCGGCCGATAGTCATAGGCTTTGCGGCTGATAGTCGTAGGCTTTGCGGCCGATAGTCGTAGACTTTACGATCGGTAGTCATAGACTTTGCGATCGGTAGTCGTAGACTTTGCGATCGGTAGTCAAAGGCTTTGTGGTGGGTTGGCAAAGGCCTCACGGTCGGTACTCGTAGGTTTCGTGTGTTTCAATTCTTGTATCCTTCGAAATAGCTCGAGTACTCATGTCTGTCTGGTTGGAGTCTGTGGTCGGATCGCCCGTGGGCTAGTGGTTCGTCCAGCTGTGGATCAACTAGATAATGGGTTTTCATCCAGGGTCTGATCTCTGATGTGTTTGAGTCACGTTGTGCGGTACTACGTGATAATTTGCTTGTTTGTGTCGGTTGAGGACTTCGAAACTTGGTCCTGGCGAGGCGTCGGAGGACCAAGACTAGATACAGGGTGGTGCTGAGGACTAGAACGGTCAAGGAGACAAGGAAGAAGACCAAGGCTTTGCCGGTTGGTTGTAAGCTGGGACTACGAGGAATCGGAGCAGGAGCTGCCGGTAGTGGACACGTCGAGCAACGGCAAGGTTGACCAGTACTAGGCTCAGGGAGGAGCCAAGGTCCTGTGGGTCAAGAAAGTCGGGTGCTTGTCATACGCAAAGGGAAGCTTCGTGGAAACCAATAGAGGGGCATTTTAATAAATTACCCAATACCAAAAAAGTGGCGGTGTGTGAAATTGCAACATCGGCCTAAGTTGTTTAGGCCTTGCATGTGAGAAAGTAAAACCCGCTGTTGTGAGGGGCTAACGAGTTTTCCCTATTGCGATGGTGAATTAGATTCACTGAGGGTTAGGTGGCTAGTTGCCCACCTTTAAAAGGGGGTTGGTAGGGAGGCAAACCTATCAACAAATCCTATCCAAGCCATCTCTCTTGTACCTTCTTGTTAGGATTAGGATTCTGAGAGTTGAGCACTTTGTGTGCTTTTTGTCCTCCCAAGTGGAGTGGCTGTAAAACTAACCATCTCAAGTATGCAATACATTAATCGTTGTGAGAGACCATGTGGAGGTGTCCCCATATTTTTGATGAGTAATTGACACGTGTGTTAGAAAGTTTGAGTTTGATTTGGTCGGTTTGCGCCAAGTCGGTGCATGGCGTGGTCTAGTACGGTTGGACCTGGTCGAACGCGGTCGGACATGTTTAGGACGCTTGTTCTCTTACTCGATCGGTTGTTCGGGCTATTTTGTGTTTGAGTATGTTTTGTTGATGCTAATGATGGTTATACTGTTTTGAGCGGTGCTATGTGATAGTTTTCTTATCTGTGTGACTGCAGGACTTCGGAGCTAGGTCATGGTGAGGCATGGGAGGACCGGGACTAGGCACAGGAGGAGTCGAGGTCTAGACGGTCAGGATACCGGGTTCGGTTGAAACTGATGGGTTGGAGACCCATTAGTAGAAGGAGGTGTTTAGGGTTTGGAGTGGAATGGTTGTTTCCCTCCATTTTCCTGATAAGTGGTTTGACTCTTGCCTCAAGTGGGTGTGAAATCATGGAGTGAGTATTGGACTGCACTTCTTGATTTTCCTCTTGTAGATCACTCAGGATGTGAGTGGGTTTTGCCCCATATGTGTGAGAGTGGGTAGTGTGAGATGGCTGCCTCTTCTTGATTTGCTATTTGAGAGGGTGAGCTCCCTCTATTTAGTCAATGGTTGAAGGCAATAGAGAGGTTATGCAGTGTGTGTGTGTTATCTCCAGCGTGTGAGATGACTGACATTTCTTTTCAATTGCGTATGGGGCTATAGTGTGTTGGCTGTAGAAACTCTCTCTGTAATCATTCATCTCTCCTAAGGAATATGAGAAACTTTGTGTCTGAGATGATTTGACTTTCAGCTTTGCCTTTCAGTGCTTGTGCTTCAGTTCCATTCTTTGTATTTCAGCTTTTCATTTTGGTTGAAGGAAATGTTTTGAGTTGAGAAGCTGCAAAGTGGGTTGCTCTGAACTAGGAGATACTCCAAAGCTATTTGGCTAGCCATTCCTAAGAGCAAAAGCCCAAAGTGGGTTTCTCTTATTGTAGTTTTCTGAAAAGCTCACAATTCCTCTGTTTTGTCCCCTCTAGGGTTTGATGGCAGGGGACTCCAGCTCCTTTGATTTTCTAGATGCAAATCTGAGTTTGGGGTGTGGTTTCTTCCTCTGAGATCATCACCCTGCTATTTTCATAGGTGCTTGTGCAAAAGATTCAAGAATGATGAGCAATTTGGAAATCAGTCTCTTTCTCAATTCAATTTTCAGATTTCTGCTCAAATCTTGGTTCCTTGCTCTCTTGATGAATTCTTTTGATTCCTGAGGTCTTGGTGTTGTTTAGAATAGGATCTTGCTCATTTGGCCTGAGAAGAATGTCAGCATTTCACAAATTTCCCTAGGCTCTGCAGTTTCAGGTTTTTTCTGTGCAGTATTTTTCAGTCAGACAATCGCTGCTTGCTCTGCCTTCAGGGGACCGATCAGACCGGTTTCTACATGACGGTCAGACCGGACTGCTCTTGGCAGTCAGACCGCTAACCCTAGTGGTTAGACCGGCCGATCAACTGTGGTCTGACCGGCCGAGGTCGAGCGGTCTGACCGGCCGTAACCAGGCGGTCTGACCGGCCCTGTCATGGCGGTCAGACCGGCCTCTGCTGCTGATTTTTAGTTCTCTGCTTTCAATTCTATCCTTTTGTCTTGCCTTTTCATTTCTGGGTGTTTTCTCCTTTGGATGCCAGTGAGCATGAACTCTCCTTCTGCATAGCTTTTGTAGCTATCAGAGAAGAGAGGTCGTGTGGATACTTTGGGGGTAATTTTTGAAGGCACCATTCACCCCCCTCTGTTGTCGTTTTCGATCCTTGGTATCAGAGCCAGTTAGCTCTTCCTCATAGATCTTAACCTGTCGGAACCCGGAGCAACGACTCCTGGATCCTCTGTGTAAATCGCACTAGTCCAGGATCAGCTAGTGCACACAGCGTACAACAAAGATAAATATCAACCATAATGACATTTATTAACCGAATATGGGCTTGAGTGCCAAAGTTTACATCAACGGCACATAAGCCAAAATTAAGTAATAAGAAGCGGAAGAAGCCCACTGAGCCTGCCCACAGGCAAACGACAGTAAGACGCGGCCTATTCGTCCAGATCTTCACTGTAGTTGACGTCTTCCTTCTCTGTGTGGAAAAAGCAACGTGAGTACAAACTTGTACTCCGCAAGTCACCTGGGAAAATGCACCATAATGATAAAGGCTTGAAAGGAGGGCTTATAGGGTTAGTTTGCGTAAAACAGCATTTAAGAAATACAATAGATAGATTGAAATCGCAGAATTTAATACAGTAAGTAAAACAATACTTGTAATAGAAAATAATACCGTCAGTGTAGGCTCCGATCATACACCAACCTATCCACGGGCATCCCACCTGGACCATCTTTTCCAAAAGCTCACGTATGAATTCCATCCATCCACACGCTTTCACTGCACAACTCTGATGAATTCCATCCATTCACCAGATTTCAATCTCTCACGGATTCCATCCATCCGCAAGGTTTTCATCTCTCATGGATTCCATCCATCCACAAGTTTTCATTTCTCGTGGATTCCATCCATCCACAAGGTTTTCAAAAATATTTTGAAAAACAAAGTCTAATCCATGAAAAACTTTTACTCAGCATGCCCATGACCGTGGGCACGGCTATCCAGGATAGATTATACACTCTGCAGAGGTTGTACAGCTTTACCCACAAGACACGATCATCCCATATTGCCACCGGGTTACACACTTCCTTAGGTGTGCGGCGAGGAGTCGTGACAAGGCCTTTACAATGCAAAGCCTTCAACCTGGTCGAGCCAACTCTAAGGTTTCACCCCAGTAAGGAATCCACCAGACCGGGACCCCCTCTTGAGCCTAGACGAGACTTCTCATGGCTTAACCACGCTCGCCCAAGTGAGACTTCACATGGCACCAACCACGCTCACTTTCAACCTACAACTCGGCTCAGGTTGGGACTTCACAAATTATTCAACCAGGGCTGTCCCATACCAGCCATGTGGTAGTACGGTTAGGGCTTTGCAACAGTAGCTCACAGACCGGTCCTTAATTGACTCAGGCCCAACCACATACCACCGTGCACGACAATCAACCACTGCGGCTCCAACCAACAGGGCATGCCTGCACCCACCACTCTAACCAATTGCCTAACTCTAAACCAGGTTTATATTTGTTTTCAAAATAATTCATAAACCTCCTTGACTCACCAAAGTCAAGAGTACATATCATTTTATGTAAAAAGGGTCATCATTTTATGTGAAAGATATCCCAAAAACAAATAATATAACTTCGCAGGGCTAAGCATTTGAATAAACTCTCTAGCCAACACTAATGTATTAACTAGAGTTTGAATCTAGGGTGACAAGGTATTGAGGAATTCAAATTCAATGGAGGGATTAACAAGTAGGCAATAACTAAATTTAAAACAGAATTGAAATACGCTGAATAAAAATATGCATGCAACATAATTTAAATCAACATAATTTTATTTTGAAAACTGGAATCAACATGATCAAGGAGGGTGACTTGCCTTGCTCTTCAACTTGGCTTGAATCTTCGTCGAAGAAATTTCCCGAATCGTCGAAGTCTACACGTGAAAATAACCCACCAAATACAAATAAATTCAAAATAAATTCCAATTGAACTCAAAAATTCAAATTGAGGCTAGGAATGGATAAAGGGGAATTTTTGATGAATTTAGAAATTTGAATGGGCTAAATCGGAGTTAGGACGGAGAAGAACGGGCTCCGGGAAATTTGAAAAGAGGGAAGAAGGAAAAAAGACTGATTTTTGGATTTATTTTTCTACTGAAAAAGGAATTTATGACATCAGCCTTGCGTCAGCTCGGGATTTTTGATTTTCGGCTGATTTATTTTTGTACGGAAAAATGCGGGGAGGGGCTGACAGTGGGCCCGGTACATATAGACCGGATCCATGGACTCGGTGGAATGCTGAGGTGGCAAGAGGGGGAGGTGGCGCTTGCGTGGCAAAAAGGAGCCGAGGTGGTGGTGACGCGGCACCAGGTGGCAGCCACGTGGGCGCCCGGGGCAACGCCGGCCGGGGCGACGCTCGGACACGGCGGCGATGGAGCTCCGGCGACCGGCGGCCGGTGGCGAGGGGTGGAGGAGCGAGAGGGCACGGAGGGGAATGCGGGGAAGGGTGCGGGCTCACCAGAGATGGCCAGAATCAGCTGGCGACGGGGGCAAGCGGCGGCGCGGCTCGAGCTATCGGCGGCGAGGGCCTTTCGGTGGTGCTTGAGCCGGGCGGAGGGGCGGCCGAGGTCGAGGGCAGCGCGGCAAAGGCGGCGGTGGAGACGGCGAGGCGCGAGGCGGCCTGAGGCGATGCTGATTGCTCGCCGGAGGGGCTTGGTGGCGGCGGCGGCGAGAGAGCACGGCGCGAGGGAGCTCGCGCAGCGGAGGAGGGAATTGGATGGCGGAGGGAGGTGGATGGAGGAGTGGGGGTGCTCGGGAGCTCCTTTTATAGGGTCGAGGGGAGGCAGGGGCGTGGGAATTCGTCGCCGAAGAGGAGGTAGTGGCGGAGGCCGTTGCGGGGAGGGAGACGTGGGGAGGTGGGTGACGGGCGCGGAGAAGGGGGAAGTCGTGCGCGGAGTGGGGATGGGGGCGGCGCACGCGCACGGAAAGGGGGGCGCCGGGTAGGGCGGAGGAGCAGTTGCGGGCGGCGGCGGCGCAAGGAGGACGAAGGCGGCGCGGGGAAGACGGAGGCGGGGTGGCTGACGGGTGGGCCCCGGTGGCAGAGAGAGGCGAAGGGAGGTGCGGGAGCGGTTGACCGACGGGTGGGGCCATGCGGCCAGAGAGAGGGAGAGACACGGGCGGCGGAGATTGAACCGCGGAGGCGACGAATGGATCGGGCGGCCGAGGGAAGAGCGGGGCGGGTGAAGCGGTGAACGGGCCAGATGGGCCGACACGAGGGAGAAGGGGGAAATCTGGGCCGGACACTTGGCGCCCAAGGAGGAGGGGAAGGCGGGGTGGGGTGACGACCGGATGGGCGGCGACGTGGGCGGTAATCTGGCCGTCCACGTGGCGGCCGGAGGGGAGGAGGGAGGAAATTAATTTTTATTTTCTGATTTTTGGGTTTTTCAGAAAAGCACAGAAATTCTATTAAGCCTCAGAAAAATATCAAATGACCTCCAAAAATTCCAGAAAACTTCCTAGAACCTCCTGGAGACATTTGGAACTTAATAAAACTATTTCCAACTAATTTTGGTATATAATTTTTATACTTTAAATACTTTTTAATTTCAAAAATACATTTTCAAACTCCAGAAAATCTAGGAAACCAAATAAAAGCCAAATAACTCCAAATAATTAATTTGAAATAAGATTTTTATAGAAAATGAAAATATCATTTTATTTAATAATAGTTTTAGGTTTTTCTGAAAATGCTTTTCAAATCCAGTTTTTTTCAAAAGCAGAAATTCAGGGCAAAACCAAATTTAAACTTTAGGCACAAAAATACTTATTTTAATTTAATTTTTATTTTAATTAATTTTTATTTACTTACTTATTATTTTTTTAGCAAACATTCGGGATGTTACATAACCGGTCTGTTGAGCCATGGCAACGGACAAGTATTCCACCAAGTCCTCGATCTTCGATGGGATCGACTATCCCTTCTGGAAGAGTCGGATGGAGACCTACATTCAGGCTCAGGCTATGCTATCTGGAGGAAAGTTAAAACGTGTTTTGTTGTTCCTGCCGATGAGAACATCAATGTGGCAAACATGCCTGATGTTGAGGCAAATGCTAAGGCAAGGAACATCATCATTCAAGGTTTGAGCCAAAACGAATTCGATCGCATTTCTCATCTTTCGTCAGCCTTCGATATTTGGGTGACCCTCGATGCTTACCATGAGGGCAACATCCAAATTAAGACGGTACAGCAGGACCAATACAAGAAAGATTACAACAAGTTTGAAATGCTCACTGGAGAGTCCCTGGATGAGTGCTTTGCAAGGTTTCACAAGATTTTAAGCAACTTCCGAGCGGTCGGTCTCACATACCCCGACTCGGATAATGCTCGTCAAATGCTTTCGGCTTTGGATTTGCGTGTTTGGTAGATGAAAGTGACCACCATTAAAGACACGACAGATCTTTCGACTTTAACTCTTGATGCGTTGTATTCACGCCTCAAGACTTACGAGATTGACATTGTGTCTCGCAAGTCGAAGTCTCAGTCGATGGCATTGGTCACTGATCCTAGTCCTACCTCTGGATCTTCTGCTGACACTGTTTCGGGTCTTTCTCTAGCTGCTCTGTGTGAAATTGATGATGATCATCTAGAACAGCTTTCAGAAAACCAACTAGCCCTCTTAGCCAGAAAGTTCTTCCATGCATACAAGAGGGTTAGGGAGAGAAAGAGAGGAGGAGGACCCGTGATTTGCTTTGAGTGTGGTGGCCCCAACCACATTCGAGCAAACTGCCCCAGCTGGAGAAGGGCAAGAATGACTATGGCGGTTCGAACAAGAACGACTACATCAACAAGAATCGCAACAAGAAGCCTCCAGGCAAAGAGAAGGGTTCTGCAACCTTGGCAAAGCCAAGAAGCTCTTCCACCTTGTCCTCACCGCCTTCGATGACATCGACCTCAGTGAGGTGGAGGGGTGGAGTGACGACGATGGGAAGGATGACCAAGATCCCAAGGACGGCGACGACTTCATCGGCATGTGCTTCATGGCCCTTGAGGGCGACATCAGCTACAGCGACCTCTACTATGACTCTGATGAGGTATATCCTTCTTATGACCAGCTCAATGATGCTTTTCTTAAGCTAGGAAAATTTCATATTAGATCTAGAGCTAGGTGTAGTGAGTTGGAGAAGGAAGTAGAGAGATTGTCACAGGAGCTTACTTCACTTATATCTGCTCCCTCCCGTGACGAATATGATGTATGCTCCTCTTTGCTTGGTGATATGGAGAAGCTAAGGACCTCTCATGATAGTATGATTTCTGAGCTTAACATGATTAAGGTGGAGAATGTTAGTTTGCTTGCTGAACTAGAGATGAGTAGGGTAGCTGCTCTTTCATCTACTATTGTTGAGACTACTTCTTGCACCTCATGTGAGGATAAGGGCAATGCTTTTAGAGGTCTTTATGCTATGCTTCTCGATCTGCCTGAGACTTGTGAAAGTGTTGGACCGAAATGGCGACAGAGGGGGGGTGAATGTCGACTCTTAAAACTTTACCCCTCAAAGAGTATTCACGAAAGAGCTGAATCTCCAGTAGCTACAGAGCTAAGAAGAGTGCATAAAACTCGAGAAAATCTGAACCATGCAAAGAAGAGCACTCACAATTAAATTCCTTCCAATAGCTATTGTGAGCTATGAAGAGAAGATCATATGTGAGGGCAATCCTTTACTGGAAGAACATGAGGAGCAGAGGACCAAGGCATAGAGAGAAAAACCTGGAAGACAGACCCTAAAAACCACAAATAGCAAGGTCTGCAAAAAGGGGGCGGTTAGACCTCTCTGTTGTGGCCGGTTAGACCGCCATGAAAGGGCCGGTCTGACCGCCAAGCATATGCCGGTCTGACCGGGCTTCAGCCTCCGGTCTGACCGCCAGCATTGCCCCGGTCTGACCGCTCCCCTGAACCCTGGGCAGCCCGAGAGGTAAACTGAAAACTGAAACCTGAGAGATACTTTCAGACTTTCAAAAACTGAAAAATTGAAGGATTGCTTCCAATCTTTTCACCCTAGATCAACGCAACAATAAGCAAAATAAGATAAGGGCTTTGGGAAACAAAAACATCACACCAAGAAACAAGAATTTCGTAAAAATCTGAAATCTTGCAAGAACTGGATCAAAACCCAAATTACTCCCCAACCCTTGATCCTTTGACTATGAAACTTTGAGGACAGCAAGTTAATAGTATCCAGACTTTACATGCCAAGTTTCAAGCCATCTCAAGAAGGGAAACACGATTCTCACCAAAACCGTAGAAAAACATGAAGAACAGAAAACCTGAAAAGTGCAAATCTTTGATTCATTCACTTTGCTCTTGGGAGAGTTCGATCAAATGACATTGGGGCATCATCCCAACTTAGAGCAACCCATTTTGCCACTCCTCAGCAAGAATCGAGCCAAAAATAAGAAACTCAAAAATCAAGCCAGAGAAACATCGAAGAACACAGGGCACGGGAGAAACTTCAGAGATTTCATTCATGGAAGCAAAAGGATTACAGAGGAGTCCCGATACGCATGGACATTAGAACAAGAGGAATGATTACAAGACTCTCAATCCATCTCCAACCTCTCCCAACTCAAGAACACAAGCTCTCTCTACATGCTTCTTGGAAGAACACACACAGGGAGGAGATGCCACGATGGAGACAAAACCTCTGCCCACACCAACTCTCCAACCACTAAAGCCTAAAGCCAAAACAAACTCACAAAGCCTCTTTTGACTCTAGCAAACCCTAATTCTCTCCCAAAGCCATGAGGGGGCATGCAGTCACTCCCTCCTATTTATAGCCCTTGGCTAACAGGTCTCTAACCCGTTACGCCCGCTAAACCCGAACGGAGCCCGCTCCCGCTTGTGCAACCTTGCGAAATTACTATTTTGCCCCTCCTGCACCTTCCGGGAAGCTTCCGCGCTCCTTGTCGTCCAAGCCTCGCAACCACCTCGAGTCTCCGCCGTCTTCGACACATCTCGACCGTTCTAACCTCGACACCACCCGTGTCTAGTCCGATCCCCTCGTGTCTCACCACGACTCCGCCTCGACGTCCTGCAGCCATCACAGACAAGAAACACATCAAATAGCACCGCTCGACACATGAAAGCATAAAAACATCATACTTACCCATGATGAAGTCCAAACCTGTCGAATCAAAGAATAGGCATCCTAATCCCATACGACCATGTTTGACCAAGTCCGACCGAGCCCGATTGCACCACGCAACGTAAAGGTCCGAACCAACCAAATCAAACTCAACTTTCCTAAACTGATGTCAATTACTCATCACACCCATGGGGACATAACCACATGGTCTCTCAGAAAGCTGCAATAATTTAAAAATGAACCTAAAGAAGGCAGATCATAAAATTGCTGAGTTACAAGTTTTTCTGCTAGAGCCCATTGCTTCATGTATGAACTGTCCCAAGTTGACTGCTGAGCTTGAATCTGTCTCAAAACAGTTTCAAGAAATGATTGATCACAGTAACAAATTGGCTCAATATGCTTCTAAGGACCCTGTTAGCTCACCATGCAATAACTGTGAAAAACTAAAATCTGATTTGATTGCATTGGATAAAAATATTTGAAGCTAACTAAGGACCTTCTAGTGAAGCCACATTCTGCTTGTGATGTGTGTGCTGGTGTGGGATAGAAGCCTAAAGAAGTGGTAGAGACGCTTAGGCATGATGACCAAACAGCTAGAGGTAGGACTGTCCCTCCTAGTCCTTGCGAAGACCTCAAAGTTGAGGCGGCTGTGCATGCACATTCCATTCCTTCTTCTGCTGTTAGTTCTTCTTCCTCTCCTTCTGTTGTCTCTTCTTCCCCCTGCTCTTCTTGCACCTCTCTCTTTTAGGAGTGTCAGTATCTTATGAACACTCTTGAGAGATTTGTAGGAGGCAAGAAGAAGCTGAATCTTATTCTAGACCAGTCCAAGATTTGCAAATTCAATCAAGGTCTAGGATATGATTTTCTTGAGGATGTTAGGAAGCATCCTCCTGCTGTTCTCAGACCCATAGCAGCAGGTGTGATCGAGATCAAGCCCAGAACCAAAAAGGTTGAGTTCAAATCTGCGGGCTTTGTCCAAGGGATTTCTGACAATAAGGTGGTTCCACCTGTTGCTTCGACCCCTCAGAAGGCGAAGCCCCATCATGCTACTTCTACCTCTCAGAAGGTGAAGTATCATTGTACCTACTGTCAGAAGGATGGACACTTAATCGAGAGATGCTTCAAGCGCGCAAGATCGTGCGGAGAGACCGTGTTCAGGCTCTTAGGCGTATTCAGGGTCAGCCCCAGACCTTGAGTGCACTTAAGATCAACACGAGGTCTAAAGTTGCTCATGTTGATGGGTTTGGGCAGCATCGAGGACTTGGCTTTTCTGAGTTTTCTGGTTTTCATCCTCGATTTGCCTCTAGTCGTGATATCCACCGTCCTGAGGGTAGATCTCATTTCCCCCGTAGAGATAGCTACCCGCAGTGAGATCAGCATGTTGTTGGTGTCTTGACTCGCTCCTCCATAGAAGTCAAGCCCAACAACAGCTTCAGGTCTACTCATAGACCTTCTGGCTTTCTGAGCGACGGAGAGCGTAGGGTAGTTAGAGGTTAGTCGTGTGTGACTACTTCTTCTGCTCATCGTGTGACTCAGTATTGGGTGCTAAAATCTCTTTTGATTTATCCTAGTACTAAGACATCCCTCTCTTGTTGACTCAGGTTCACCGGGCTGGGAAGGGAAAGGTATGGCTCGTAGACTCCGGTTGTTCTCGACACATGATCGGAGACTCCCGTTGGTTCTCTTCCCCAGTCCGTGCTCCAGGTGATAAGAGTATCACCTTTGAAGACGCTTCATCTCGGCGTGTCATTGCTAAAGGTACTATGCGCATTAATGATTCATTTATTTTAAAAGATGATGTCTTAGTAAGTAAGCTGCAGTACAATTTGCTTTCTGTTTTCCAGCTTACCGATGACGGTTTCGAGGTGAGCTTTAAGAAAACGCTTGCAAAATTCTTGATTCTTCTGGGAGTCTAGTTTGCGGGATTTCTAGATATGGGAGGATCTTTCGTGCTGATTTTGTTGAGTCTTCTGGTGATCCTCTCAGGTGTTTAGTTGTTTCTGAGTCCTGTGACCTTACTTTCTGGCATATGAGACTTTGTCATATTGGATTTGACCATTTGACTCGAGTTAGCGGCTACAATCTCATTCGTGGTCTGCCTAAACTCAAGATGGTCAAAGATTTAGTTTGTGCTCCTTGCCGGTACAGCAAGATGGTTGCCGCTTCTCATCCTCTGGTCACAGTGACTATGACCGATGCACCAGGACAGCTACTCTATATGGACACAGTTGGACTAGCTAGAGTGCAATCAACAGGAGGGAAGTGGCATGTTCTTGTCGTGGTCGATGACTTCTCGAGGTACTCTTGGGTGTTTTTCTTAGCCTCGAAGGATGAGATATTTACCCATTTTCGGGGTCTTTTTAGTAGGCTTTCTGTTGAGCTCCCGGGTGCCTTACGAGCGATCCGCAGTGACAGTGGTACGGAGTTCAAGAATTCCTACTTTGAGAAGTTCTGTGATGAGACAGGTGTAGAGGAAGAATTCCTCCATACGTTCCACAGCAAAATGGCGTTGTGGAGAGGAAGAACCGTACCCTGGTCAAGATGGCCAGGACTATGCTTGATGAGTATTCTACACCTAGAAAGTTTGGGTTGAGGCGATAGCCACCGTGTGCCATGCTTCAAACAGAGTTTTTCTAAGGGCACACTTGCATCGCACTTCCTATGAGTTGAGATATGGGCGAAAGCCTACTGTCTCTCATTTTTCATGTGTTTGGTTACAAGTGTTTTATCTTGAAGTCTGGGAGCTTAGATAAGTTCGAGTCACAATCTTGTGATGGGATTTTTTTTGGGTTACTCGACTTCTTCGCAGGCATATAGGGTTTGGATCTGCGAGTCCAGCAAAATGGTAGAAATCTGTGAGGTGACCTTCGATGAGGCCAGTCCGGGGACTAGGCCCGATATCTCAGGTTCTGTAAAGCAGTCCGAGACCATCTTTGTGGACAATGAGGAGGATGGGATGAGAGTTGTCTACCCGATCCAGTTCCTCCTCCCCTTGAGGTGCCTGCTTCTTCCACTGCAGCTCAAGGAGATCAGCCCATGTCTTCCACATCTTCTGGAGTTAGTGGCTCTGTTCCTACCTCGTCAGCTCATGAGGTAGAAGCCACTTCTTCATCTCATCCAAGACCTCCCCAATATATTTAAAAAGACCATCCTTCAAAGCAGATGATTGGAGATCTCTTTGAGCGCGTCACATGCTCAAAGTCTGGCATGTCTCACTTCTGTCTCCATTCTGCTTTCGTCGCCTCTTTCGAGCCCAAGGATGTTAGTCATGCTCTTTCTGATGAATCTTGGGTCAATGTCATGCATGAAGAGTTGGAAAACTTTAAGAGAAACAAGGTCTGGTCGCTTATTGAGCCTCCTAGAGGTCATAATGTCATAGGTACCAAGTGGGTGTTCAAAAACAAGCAGAGTGAGGATGGGGGTAGTCATTCGAAACAAGGCTAGATTGGTAACTCAGGGTTTCTCCCTGGTTGAGGGTCTAGATTTTGAGGAGACCTTTGCCCCTGTAGCTAGGCTAGAGGCCATTAAGATCTTGCTTGCATTCGCAGTGTCTAAGGGCTCCAAGCTTTACCAGATGGATGTCAAGAGTGCCTTTCTCAATCGATTTATTGAGAAAGAGGTCTATGTTAGGCAGCCTCCAGGTTTCGAGAACCCCAAATACCCAACCATGTCTACAAGCTTTCCAAAGCCTTGTATGGACTTAAGTAAGCCCCTAGAGCTTGGTATGAGAGGCTTAAGTCCTATCTGTTGAGTCATGAGTTTGAGATGGGTAAGGTAGACAAGATCTTGTTCATTCGCAGGCATGGCAATGACCTTCTACTCGTCCAGATTTATGCGGATGATATCATCTTTGGTGACTCTTCTCATTCTCGTGTTTCCCAGTTCTCTGATGTCATGAGCACAGAGTTTAAGATGAGCATGATGGGCGAGTTGACAACTTCCTTGGATTCCAGATCAAGCAGACTCGGGAGGGTACTTTCTTGCATCAGGGTAAGTACACACGAGACCTCCTGAGAGGCTTTGACATGAGTGATGGCAAGCCGATGTCAACTCCAATGGCATCATCAGTTTCACATGATCCAAATGAGGCTGGCGAGCCAGTTGATCAAAAAAGTACAGAAGTATGATTGGCTCTCTCTTGTACCTCACTGCCTCGAGACCGGACATACACTTCTCTGTGTGTCTATGTGCTCGATTTCAGGATTCTCCTCACGTATCTCACCACCAGGCGGTGAAACACATCCTTTGGTACCTTCGAGCTACCATGGACTATGGTATCTGGTACTCTTCCTCTTCATGTCTTTCCCTTAGAGCCTACTTCGACGCAAACTTTGCTGGCTATAGGATAGATAGGAAGAGCACTTCTGGCACCTGCCAATTCATTGGCACTTCTCTTGTTTCTTGGTCTTCTAGGAAGCAGTCCGGTGTTGCACAGTCCACCGCAGAGGCCGAGTACGTTGCTGCCGCCAGTTGATGCAGCCAGGTACTTTGGATGGCTTCGACCCTGCGGGACTTTGCGTTAGTTATTGATAATGTTCCACTCTTTTGTGATAACACTTCTGCTATTAACATTGCTAAGAACCCAGTGCAGCATTCTCGGACCAAACACATTGATATCAGATATCACTTCCTTAGAGACCATGTGGAGAAGGGTGACATAGTGCTCCAGTTTATGGAGAGTGACCACCAGTTGGCCGATATCTTTAACAAGCCTCTGGATAGCTCCAGGTTTTCAGCCTTGCGGGGACAGCTTGGGGTGGTTGTCCTTATGGACTGTCGTGAGGGGGAGCTTTGTGCTTTATGTTTTATTCTGCTTGTTTGCTTCTATCTCCCTCTTTGTTGCATTGCATATGGGTGCATTCGGGTTAGTTCTTCTAGCATGGATTAGAGTGGTTCTCTTGTCTAGTTGCTTAGATTTCTTCCTCTCATCTTGTGGTTCTAGGATGCTACTTATTAGTTGTCTTTCTTCTCACTAGGTTGAGCTCACTCACTTCTTACAGGTTCTAGTAAGGGTTGGGCCACCCTTGGGTAGACAGGAAACGTGTTTGCTCCTTAGTATGTTAGAAGAGCAACTGATACTCCTAGTGTCATATGGGGTAGATAAGAGTCAGTCTGAGCCATAGTATTCTCTATATCTTGTCTATGCTTTAAGGACTGCCTTTTCTGATTTCTTTGCCAGTTTCTCATTTTTATTGCTTTGGTTCAGAGGGAGTTCATTTGGGAGCTTCTGGATCTTAATATTGACATAACTCAACTTGAACTAACAGTGCATCTATTGTTGAGGGGGAGCTGGACCTTCTTGCATTTCATGTCATTCTCCATTGTAATATAACTTCATGGAGCCTTGATTATTATCCTCTTATGACATGTTTACAATACATTACATCTTGCCATGATATGTGCTTACTTGCTAGATTTATCATGACTTTATATGTGTAGTCTCCATGATAAGTTGATTAAAATGCACAACTTTAATTAAGACATATCATGTTAGCTCTTGAGACTAATCTATTTTTAGTTATCCTCTTATGATCCATGCCATGTCAAATACGCTGAATTGAGTCTTGAATCCTTATTGAGCTTTAGATTGAGCTATACTAGTTCTTTTGTGAAGCATGAGTTATTATTAACTTCTTGTTTTTGAACTAAATTCAGCAAAAGCAAAAAGATCTCTTTTGTGCAAAAGAACTGATCTCACCAATTCTTTCTCATAAGACTGCTTGCCATTGCACTAGGCATGAACTCAGGGGGAGTTTTGGTTGACCAAGATCATCTTCTTAAGCTTGTTGCTTGGAGTGGTCGCATAAGGCTTGAGATCTAGCACATGACTAAAATTTTGGTTGGAACAACCATGAGTTTCAAAAGAAAATATGTCAATTATGCTATATTTGCTTAACTACAAAAAGAACCAAATACTTGAACAAATGATTCATCCTTGAACTTGTAGCACTCTAAATTGACTCAATTCTAGCTTCTTGGTTCCACTTAGATTATTGACATGGCTTGTATCATCTTTGGATGCCTTTAGTTAGACTATAATCTTGAGTACCTTGACATGCTAAGAAATTCGGCTAATTTTCAAATTGTGACTTATCTGATTTGGCTTGATTATACATGTCTTGTCATGATCTTGATAGCATTCATATGCGATATGGCTTGGTGTAATACTCAAAAGGTCATTTTAGATAATCTTCATCGCTCTAATTGCTTAGATTGAATAAAATTCAGCCATTTCATCCATATCATGCTTTATTCTCTCTTTTGCTCCTTGATGATTTTATTGCCAAAAGGCGGAGAATATTGGAGAAAAAGCCATTTCAAAGGAAAAACTGGGAGCTTTTGAGGAAAACTTGTTCTTTCTGTTTTTGCTCCTTTGTCTACATGGTCTTGCATCTCTTTGCTTTTCTTTTAGACCATGTATGACTTTCAAAACAAACTCGACTTTACGCTTTTTCTGTGTTTGTTAATATACTCATCAAGGGGGAGATTGAGAGACCATGTGGAGGTGTCCCCATATTTGTGATGAGTAATTGACTCGTGTGTTGGAAAGTTTGAGTTTGATTTGGTCAGTTCGCGCTAAGTCGGTGCATGGCGCAGTCTAGTATGGTTGGACCTGGTCGAACGTGGTCGGACATGTTTAGGATGCTTGTTCTCTTACTCGATCGGTTGTTCGGGCTATTTTGTGTTTGAGTATGTTTTGTTGATGCTAATGATGGTTATACTGTTTTGAGCGGTGTTATGTGACAGTTTGCTTGTCTGTGTGACTACAGGACTTCGGAGCTAGGTCATGGTGAGGCGTGGGAGGACCAGGACTAGGCACAGGAGGTGTTGAGGTCCAGACGGTCAGAGACGTCGAAGATGATCGAGGCTGCTGAAGTGGTTGCGAGTCGGGAAACGACGAACCGGAGCTGGAGCTACCGGAGGTGGACACGACGGGCAACGGCGAAGAGTACCTGGACTAGGCTCAGGGAGGAGCTGCTGTCCAGACGGTTAGGATGCCGGATGCAGTCGTGTGCAGCGGAGCGGACTGGGACTAGACTCAGGGAGGAGTCGAGGTCCAGACGGTCAGGATACCGGTTTCAGTTGAAACTGATGGGTTGGAGACCCATTAGTAGAAGGAGGTGTTTAGGGTTTGGAATGGAATGGTTGTTTCCCTCCATTTTCCTGATAAGTGGTTTGACTCTTGCCTCAAGTGGGTGTGAAATCATGGAGTGAGTGTTGGACTACACTTCTTGATTTTCCTTTTGTGGATCACTCAGGATGTGAGTGGGTTTTGCCCATATGTGTGAGAGTGGGTAGTGTGAGATGACTGCCTCTTCTTGATTTGCTATTTGAGAGGGTGAGCTCCCTCTATTTAGTCAATGGTTGAAGGCAGTAGAGAGGTTATGCAGTGTGTGTGTCATCTCCAGCATGTGTGCTGCTCAGGAGAGAAACATGTAGTGAGATGAGTGACACTTCTTTTCAATTGCGTATGGGGCTGTAGTGTGTTGGATGTAGAAACTCTCTCTCTAATCATTCATCTCTCCTAAGCAATATGAGGAACTTCATGTCTGAGATGATTTGATTTTCAGCTTTGCCTCTCAGTGCTTGTGCTTCAGTTCCATTCTCTGTATTTCAGCTTTTCATTTTGGTTGAAGGAAATGTTTTGAGTTGAGAAGCTGCAAAATGGGTTGCTCTGAACTGGGAGATACTCCAAAGCTATTTGGCTAGCCATTCTTGAGAGCAAACCATCTCTTATTGCAGTTTTCTGAAAAGCTCAAAATTTCTCTGTTTTGTCCCCTCTAGGGTTTGATGGCAGGGGACTCTTGCTCCTTTGATTTTCTAGATGCAAATCTGAGTTTGGGGGTGTGGTTTCTTCCTCTGAGATCATCTCCCTACTATTTTCATAGGTGCTTGAGCAAAAGATTCAAGAATGATGAGCAATTTGGAAATCAGTCGCTTTCTCAATTCAATTTTCAGATTTCTGCTCAAATCTTGGTTCCTTGTTCTCTTGATGAATTCTTTTGATTCCTGAGGTCTTGGTGTTGTTTAGAATAAGATCTTACTCATTTGGCCTGAGAAGAATAGCAACATTTCACAAATTTCCCTAGGCTCTGTAGTTTTGGGTTTTTTCTGTGCAGTATTTTTCAGTCAGACAATCGCTGCTTGCTCTGCCTTCAGGGGACCGGTCGGACCGGGTTCTACATGAAGGTCAAACCGGACTGCTCTTAGCATTCAGACCGCTAACCCTAGCGGTCAGACCGGCCGATCAACTGCGGTCTGACCGGCCGAGGTCGTGCGGTCTGACCGGCCGTAGCCAGGTGGTCTGACCGGCCCTGTCATGGCGGTCAGACTGGCCTCTGCTGCTGATTTTTAGTTCTCTGCTTTCAGTTCTGTCCTTTTGTCTTGCCTCTTCATTTCTGGGTGTTTTCTCCTTTGGATGCCAGTGAGCATGAACTCTCCTTCTTCATAGCTTTTGTAGCTATCAGAGAAAAGAGGTTGTGCAGATACTCTGGGGCGATTTTTGAAGGCACCATTCACACCCCCTCCTCTGTTGCCATTTCCGATCCTTCACTTTGAACATTTTCTTGGATCTATCTTGTTTTGATTGATTTGCATTTATTTCAGTTGGTTTTGATCCCTCCTCTTGCATCTTTGTGATCTTGCTATGCCAAGGATGTGAATAAGAAAGAGATGATTTTGTGAAATCAATCTCAAACCATTCGGGCATTTCAATAGCAACTTCATCAAGAAACTCTGTTTTGCCTGATTCGTGATCTCTTTGAGCGATTTCTATTTCAAGGGTTTTTGGGGCATGTTCTTCAGTGTTCTGGCCTACTGTGTCGTGTGGGAATTCATCAAGTGCCATCTTGGCCATCATCTACTCACGAGCATGTTGTATTCACCTATTGGGGTTTTGGCTCTGTTTTCGTGTGTTTTTCCTTCAATTGCAAAATGGTCGGAACTTTGACAGCTATTCTCTTAATTGTTGAATGGAATAGGTTCCTATGACCTCAACAATTCTCGCACAAAATTTCACAGCTTTTGAATAAGTCAATCAATAGTCATGCGCTTTGTTATCTAGTACTCACGCTGAAAACCCTGTTCATTCAAACCGTAGTACCATAGTCACTTACTTTTGACCACATTAGTTTTCGACTACTCACTGGTCATTGACCACACTGGTCATCCTTTTGCTTGTATCGACGATGTTGGTTTTGGACCACTCACTAGTTTTCGATCATTCTGGTCGTGTTTTATCTTGCTTCAACTATACTGGTTTTCGACCATTTACTGGCCGTTGACTATTCATGTCGTGTTACAACCGCTTAGGTTTTGGACTCTCACTGGTCGTCGACCACCCGAGTCTTATAGATACTTAGGGGGAATTTTTTTTAAGGCACCATTGACGCCCCTCTGTTGCCTATCTGATCCTGTAAGTGGTATCAGAGCCAAATTAGCTCTTCATATAGATCTTAGCTGGTCTTTAGAGTCATGGCAGCAGACAATTATTCCACCAAGCCTTCTATCTTTGATGGGTTCGACTATCCCTTTTAGAAGAGTAGGATGGAATCTTTCATTCAGGCTTAAGGCTATCGATTTGGAAGAAAGTTAAGACTCGATTTATCGTTCCTATCGAGGATGACATCACGGTTTTAACTACGCCTGATGTTGAGGCAAATACTAAGGTAAGAAACATCATCATTCATGGTCTTAGCCGAAGCGAGTTTGATCGCATCTCTCATCTCATGTCAGCATATGACATCGTTCCTATCGAGGATGACATCACGGTTTTAACTACGCCTGATGTTGAGGCAAATACTAAGGTAAGAAACATCATCATTCATGGTCTTAATTGAAGCGAGTTTGATCGTATCTCTCATCTCATGTCAGCATATGACATTTGGATGACCCTCGATGCATACAATGAGGGTACTACTCAGATTAAGACTGTCCAACAGGACCAGTACAAGTGTGAATACAACAAATTTGAGATGTTTACTAGTGAGTTCTTAGATGAGTGCTTGGAACAACTTAGGTTCCGTTCATTTCAGTTTTGGCTCCTTAATTTTAGCTTTTTTTTTTGCTTTTTTGCTTTTGCTTTTTTTTCCTTTGTATTGTCCGTAGAGATATAACGGTATTTTTATTTTTTTCTTATTATTCTTCGTTCTTCTTTAATTGAATGATTTAGAAAAAATTAACAACCACTACAGTGTAATTTCAATCAAAATCTATAGCTAAAAGTTAGAAGCCGCTAAAAAAACCCAGATTGAATGGCTAGCATGCCAAGGAAGCTTGTTACGCTATACGATGCTTATCATGTTTGGAACAGAAAATTTTGGTACAAAACAATGGTGAATTATCTATGGACTCATTTGAAACGTAGAAATTTTATATAAAATAGTTTAAATTTCTATGAAAATATAAAATTCTACGCTCCGAACTAGACCTAAAATTCCGAAGAAAATCCTTCAGTCCGGATGAGTCCTGGACTTCCACAGCAAAGGAAAGCAATCAGGCATGACCATCACTATAAACCCGCAGTGTATCACTGGCTTGCGTCAGAAATCCATAATTGATCATTGCGTCTGGGGAAAAAGTGTAAATTATCGAATGGAATTTTGGAGAGTACAGGTACTTTTCTGTGAAACTCCACAAGTATCCTAGCAACCCCCGACCGCACATAAGAGCATCTCCAAGAGATACTCTATATGACTCTTAATATTTAAATTTTAGAGTTGAAGGATAAGAAGTAGCTCCAACAGATTCCCAAATAGACTTCCAAAAATAGAACACACCCAAAAAATGGGCTCTCGCTCTCTACTTATAGAGGATGATCTAGACTCCCAATACTGTTTTTCTGGTTTAGGGTATCTGTTGGAGGGAATGATTATTTTGGGACCTTATATCGTGGTAAGGATCTGTAAAAAGAGATTTAGGGTGTGAATTTATTAGGCATCTCTTGAAGATGCTCTAAGATTCCCATCCCGACACGGCCAAACTCCACCACCACGACACCAACATCCCAGCAAACGCATGCTCAATTTCTCATCGCTTTACCCACCAAACGCAGTAACGGCCGCTCGTGAGGCCACTCTCTCCCCGCGGTTTTGATCTCTCTTCCCGGACGGCTCATTTCAACTTCAGCTTCTGATTTTTAACTTATTTTTACTATTTATAAATTTTATTTTTTTTGAACTTTTAGCTTTTTTTTGAGCTTTTTTGGCAATTCTTTTTTTTCTCGTATTTGTTCGCGTTGTCCGTAATGAGCTAACATATTTTTTATATTTTTAAATTTTTTAAATTTAATTACACTAAATAAGTCACCTTCAGTTATAGTGAAATTTCAGCCATAAACCACAGCTTTTCAGCCCAACCGAGCGGGCCTTAAACATGTCCAACGGTCAAACTTGGACGGTTGTTTCCCCTTCCCAGTAGAGAAGTGCTCCAAAATGTACCTCTCTGGAAATAATGTACCGCAATGTATTTTTCAGTCATTCAGGGATGTCGTTGTACCGCAAAGATATTTCGGTCATACCGCACAACGAATAACACCCCTGAACTGCAGTCATACCATTTTTCCTGAGAATGCATAGTTGGCTTTAGAACTTAGTTTCAAATGCATGTATAACCTCTATTTGATCTAAATGGCACAAGAAAACAACTTTGAAGCTACTAACCATGATCCCTCAGCGTCTAGCGTAAAATTCGGTCTTCACCTATCTCCAAGACCGATAATGTTAAAAGAAATCCTAGGCTACTTATACATTTGTTTCAAGCCATTGTGATCTTTATGTCAATTCTTAGTATGTATCTCCAAGTTGGCAAGTAAATTCCGAGACTAAACCTTTTAAATGCTTGATAAATATGTTAGTCCCATATGCATACATTATCATTAATTATCAAAACATTCTTTAGAGACTTAAATGCTTTAGTGGAGTAAGTTTAGAAGTGCATGTAGAATTTTTTTAGAATTTTTTGTGATTTTTTTAGTTATAGTGCAGCATAAGAGTACCTCAAATTTAAATACATAGGATATGTTGCCGCACATGAGCTAGCTCAGTTTGGTAGATGTAAGGAAAACTGAAGTTTGGCTAGCTAATATTCATGCTAATATTTTAGATGTAACACTAAAATCTATCTTTTCCCTCGAAAAAAAGGACGTAGCTAGCAGCGGACCTGGCTGGGCGGCCGCCTAACTTCACTACTGACGGACAGTGCAGTAGAGAAGAAGTTTGCGCCGGTTTCCATAGGCATTACCACTATTTCGCCTGTTCATTCTGGCTTATGAACGTATTAGCTTTTTAATTTTGGTTTTTTTTCTTTTTTGTCTTTTTTACATTATCTATGATGTTTTGTCTTGGATGAGGCTAATGCAACTCTATGTAAGCTTAATAAAGGATGCATGTTTATATTTCAAAAAAGAAAGAAAGAGAAGTGAACAAACATTAGTTCGAAAAGCTCTAGATCGCCCAGATAAGCAACCTACCTCGGCTGCGCTTAGTCGGAGACTGCTTCGCTACCTCACTGACCAAAACGTCTAAGGTGCCGGGCCCACCCGCACCCTCGCCTGCAGGGCAAGCGGACTATAGATTCTGCCCTTTTAAGTCAATAATTTTAACTGCGATGAATAGATCTCATAAATAATCGATATAAATAACATAAAAGACGACAAAAAACGAAAAGAACAGGATAAGAGTAGGCAGAACGCACTCCTCGTCAGTGAAAATGCCGTGTCCCATTTGGGTATGCGTACCACTGCCACCCCCAAGGTGGAAATTTGCCTGGGTCCCCAAATTTTTATAAAATGATTTTGGGTTCTCGTGAATTTCCTCTATAATTGAGGGCATACCTGCAAACATATCTAATAATTGAGGGCTTACCTGCATGGCTTTTTGGGATTGTGGTTCCACTGCAGATTGGACGGTCCGGGCGGGTTAGTCTTTGTCTTGCTTATTCGCGGTTTGTGTTTATACTATCTAATAACTAGCTTATAAATAATATATTTTTTCAAAATAGGATTAATAAAAAAATTATAGTAAAAATATATTGAGTTTAGCTGGATTAATTAAAATCACATATGACTACTTTTCTATGCGTACTATCTCTTACGAATAATCAAAATTTAAATATTTAAACTATAAGCCTTCAGCATCAAAAAACCCATTGGCTCAAGACTCGGCCGAAGCACTGAGTGGATTCCATGAAAAATAGGCACAAAAAAAAAATAGAAATGGTCACCCTGCTATGGGCCCTTCCTTAATAAGGGAAGCTAGGAGCTTTTAATAAGTTGAAATAGAGTCGATGCAATCACTTCGAAGAGCAGGCACATGCAGACTAGGGTTAGCTGTGATCATTTTGGTTTCAGCTTTTAGCTTTCGGTTTATTTTTCACTATTCATAAATTTCGTCTTTTCCTGAACTTTTGGCTTTTTGTTGAGCTTTTTTGCCGGTTCTTTTTTCCCATATTTGTTTGTATTATACGTAATGGGCTAACATATTTTTTTAATTTTTTTAAAATTTAATTGTGCTAAATAAGCCTCTGTCAGCTACAGTGTTTTTTCAGCCAGTTACAATGCTTTTTTAGCCATAAGCCACCAAAAATAAGCCCAAATGATCACCAGTTGTTCATGCAAACCCATCTGAGTGCTAGCAAACTTACGCTGCATGGCCAATGGGCCATGTTGTCTGCCTTGGAATAAACCGATAAGAGCAAGTATAATAAGAGGCTGTTAGTAGGCTGTATGCTGAGGTGGAGGAGAGAGAGGAGGAGAGAGAAGAGAGGTGGGCTGTAAGTTTACAGCCAGCTGAAGCACAAGAACCAAGGAACTTTATGAGAGAAAGGGGTGGGTCATACAGCCTTCAGCTGGCTGTAAACTAATATATGAATGGGCTGATAAGTGGGCTGTAAGTGTCCATACAGCCAGCTGAAGGCTGTATTATTAGCCTTGCTCTAAACGAAAAATAAGGGAAACAGAAACTCAGCTCAAACGTAAAATTTTATTGAACAGTACATCTACAACCCGAATCTTATATAGTCTAAAAATATCCAAGCACCTTGGAAAAATCCATGCCACAGTATTTCGAACAGCTTCATATCCTAGATGTTTCTTAACTCGTCCCTGATAGTACATCATCTTTGAACAAATCTACTCTCTATGCATTTGATAGGGTGAAAAACATTGACTCGGCCCCATTAAAATCCAAGAAAACCTGACCCAGCAATTCCAACATAATAATGAAACCAAAGTCTTTCTTGATCGATCCAAACTGGCCACAAATTTTTTTCCAACAGCTAACCAGCCAGCCGCCCCCACAAGTACTAGAAGTCAAGGGCCGCGATCAACATGGCTGCGGCTGCTAGCTGCGGATTTTTCGAAGCCACTACAGTAAATGAAGCAGTAGCCGAGTCGTGGGGCCGAAGCCGTCCGGAGCCGCAGACGCCTTATCCTCAGCCGAACAACCCGTGGTGCGGCAGTGTTCCCCCCTCTCGAATGGTCAAGTCCGCAGGCGAGATCGCGCGATTGCTGGCTCTCCGTCCCCCGCCACCGGCCGTGGCGTCCGGATCTGCGTCGGCCAGCTCCGCCATCCCCCGGTGTCGGCGTAGCTGCCTCCTCGCGCCCATCCACTGCGGCCTCGCCTTCCGTGAAGCGCAGATCTGGCCGAGGGGAATCCCAGCATGGATCCGCCTTCGCCGCCTGCTCCGACGAGGGGAGGTCGCAAGCTCGCAGGCCGCCGTGTGTAGAGTCGCGTACAAGCAGGCTCGCCATCCGTCGGCGTTCAATCTCTGGCCGAGCTCCCCCCCAAGCTGCGCAGCAACCAACGACGGCTTCCGCCCCTTGACCGGCGCGGCCAAATCAAGGTATGGGTGCCAGATCTAGGCCATTTGATGGCTAGTTTGTTTCAAACTGGTTTTTTTGTACGAACAGAGCAGTATGCATATATGGGGCATAATACGTATTGAAATGCTTTGATAGATTCATTTGTTGTGGTACTTTGTAGTGCTGAATGTTCAGTCTAGTAGAACTATCAATACGTAGTGTGATGATCGATGTTTGTACTGACCTATGGGATGTGTTGGGTAATGCGAAATCTGATGTTTCTAGCAAAATATGGGACTATCATATTTTGAAATGTACTCTTGCAAATTGTTTGAGTTACACATTGCTGCATTTGTGGCTAGAAGTCTTGCACATACCAATATATTACTCTGTGTTTGTGAATTGAATACTTTGCTCTGCACATTGCATTATTTTGGGCTATATCTTTGTTAATTGTTCGTTGTTTCAGTCATACATGGGCTATGTGCTTAAGCTGTTTATACCTTTGTGTACTGCAAATAATTGTGTTGACATTGTGCAAGTTGTGCAACATACAAATCAGCTCCGTACTTTTTGGCTGCCTAGTTTTCGTGCACATGTGTTCATTTCATGTCAGTACAACCAAAACAGGGCAGTATGTACGATGTGATTAGTTTTGGGGGACTTTTCGTTGTTTACACTATTTTTCTGTGAATTTTCGGTATTGTTTCACTGTATGTTTGTATGCACCAATATTTAAGTAAGTTTCAATACCCTTCACCGCGATGCCTGCAGATGGCGCCAACGATGTGGGACGATGAGAGTACGGAGGTGTTCCTGCAAGTGTGCGCCGAGGAGGTGGAGGCACACAACCGGCCGTTCTCACGCTTGAACATGCAGGGCAAGCAGAACCTTCTCCGCAAATTTGAGGAACGAACTGGGTACCAGTACACAAGTAAACAGATGAAGAACAAATGGGAGCAACTTTCTCGTGATTACAACAAATGGAAAAGTTTGAAACTTCGTGCCACGGGCCTTGGGGTCGATCCATTGACAGGCAATATTGATGCGAGTGACGACTGGTGGGCAGCTGCGGGTCAAGTAAGTATCGATTTTGAAGTGCAGTGCAGCTCGCTTTACACCGGTGATATGACATCGTGCATTGCAGGGAAAGTCCGAGATGAAGAAGTTCAGGGCCAGTGTTGACAGAAACAAGCACCTCCTAGAAGTCGTGTTCGGAAACACCACCATCACGAGCGAGTATGCATTCGTCCCGGGGGTGGATGACCGCGGCGCCAACATCGACGACTGTAACATCCCAAAATTTTGAAATTTGAAAATGTGAAGCTTTTGAATTACTTTTGCAATATATTCTATTTGGATTTGGATTTTATTATGTTTTCCTGAATTTGGTTGAGGTTCTAAAAATTGTAGAATTAATAAAAGAGAAAGACAGGTATTAATAATGCCCTAAAAAGGAATGTGCAAATAATGGAAAATAAAAATTTGTAAATACGAATATGAAAAGATGATCCAGTATAAGAAAAGAGAAACCTAAGTTGATAAAATATAAAATTTCATTTTGAGAATGATAGTACAAGGGCAACAAAAATAAATAAATAAAATATATGCAATTATATACAAAAGGACTAGTATGGTAAACAAAAGCATAAAAAAATGTGTATATATATATATGTGCATACCAAAAATAATGGTATAAAGATGTGTGTGTGTATATATATATACTTGTACACATGTATAAAAAAAGAAAAAGAAAAGTGCAGCCGGCCGGCCGATGCAGCCCGGCCCACTCCTCATCCCCGCTCTCTCTCTTTTCCTCCCTGCCCGCGGGCCCAGGCGCTCCCGCACCCCCGCTCCCCTTTTTCCCCTGGCCGCTGGGCCCTCTCCCCCGCGCCTCTCCCTCCCCGTTTCCCTCTCTGCCGTGCGGGCCCTGCCCCTTCTTCTTTCCTTCGCCCGCGTGCGCCTGCGCCCTCCTCTCCCCTCTGCTCCGCTCAGCGCTCGCCCTCCTCGTGGCAGCCATGCCCCACGCCGCCTACTTTCCCCCTGCGCCGCGCTGCCAGAGCCCCGCCACCGTCACGTCCCCTCGGCCAGGCCTTGTCGCAGTCAGACCGTGCGCCCGCGCCATTTCTTCTGCTGCTCGCAGCTCCCCTCCGCCCCGTGGCCCCCATGCGCAGCTTCGCCCACGGTTTGTCCCCGCCGTCGCCCCTGGTTTCTCTTGCGCGCCCACTGTCTCCGCCATCGACCTGTGGCCATAAGTACCCCCGTGCGACTCCCCTTGCTCCTCTGTGTTCCTCCCGCCCAGCGCCATGAGCTCGCAGCCGTAGCTACCTCACCGACCCCGCCGCTCCAACCACTCCCTCCACGAATCAAGCGCGTCCCGGCGTGCCTCCAGAAGTCCTCTACTTCCCCTCCGTCGTAATTGGAAAACTTTCCACCGGAGCTCGCCGCATGGCCCTCTTCCCCGAAACCGGCCGCCGCCGCCAATCCCGTCGCCGCCGCCACCTCGGTCAACCTCCCGCCGATTCCGCGCTCTGGGAGCAACCTCAGGACGTCGCGAAGCCGCTGCCATCTTCGGACGAGCCTATCTCCAACCCTTCCTCGCCGGCGCCGAGCACCTCCCCAAGCTCACCGCCACTGCACGCTGCCGGCCCATTCCGAAGCCCCTCGGACCCCGCCTGTGCCTCCACCAGCTTCCCCTTGGCGCAAGCAACGCGTTTTGAAGGTCTCCCGCTCCTCCCCGGCCGCCCCTCGCCGCCGACGCCGTCGGCCGCCCCCGCCCCGAGCTTCCTCTGTGTCCAGGCGCTGCCCCTTCGGCTTAATTGATTTACTTCGCCTCTTCTCGTCAGGTAATACCCCGATCTGAGCGGTTAGCAGTGCGTGCGTTCACCCAGGCAGCCCTAGTTCGATCCCCTCTGCCGCCGAAATAAAGCAGGGTTTTTCTTTGAGTTTTTGCCGAGCTACAGCAAGGAGGAAAATCAGGAAAATCCGAAATAATTCATAAAAGATGCTAAAGTTTATTAGGATATAAATGATCTTATTTAATGTTCAGTCATGGATTAGTCAATAAATGTTAATGACTAATATGTCTTCAATCGTTATTTTGAAAGCTTATCTAATGCTCAAAGGCATAGTGAGGAATTTAGCCATAATCTTGTTTAGGTTATGCTCACATGAAATGACGACTTAACAAATGAGGATGGTCTAAAGAAATGAATCCTAAACCTTGGCATACTAAGTAAATTAACCATGGCATGGTTTAAAACATAACCATCATCTCTATGCCCCCAAACAGTTAGGAGAACCCTTTTTGACTACTAAATGATTTGGGTATAAAGTCACTAGTATCCGGACTAGTTTTCATATATAAATAAGTGGTTAGAGAAATGTGGATAGCATGTATGCAACCCATTAGCAATTATGCTAGTACAATTTTTATACACCTTAGACCCTATTGAAAATATAAACCCTATCATTAGCATACTGCCAACCATGAAATCTTAAATAGTAGCTAAAGTAGGAGCAAGCTAATAATGGTGCAATTAATTAAATCTTAACACTAGCTTTAGTACTTAATAAGATTAAGCACAATTGTTTATAGAGCAAGCTGGGACCCATATGAATGGATCCTAATTCAACTTAAATTTAGCCTAGCTATGAATGAAGATGCATAAAATATGATAATGAGATTAATAAAGATTTAAATCTTACTTAATTACCATATATGTATACATAATGAGCCTTTGCTATTTATCTTAATCTAATTAATAAGAAAAGGAGATATATAAGAAATTATTCTAAGACTTAATAAAGATATCCAAGTGTTGTAATACCTTTGACTAAAAGATTTATAGAATAAGTACAGATCTCATCCATTAGTCCCGGTTGCCCTTACCATAACCTAAGTTGCAAGGAGTACATACCCAGCCAGACTCATACTTCGATACATAGGTCTAACCTAACTCATAGAACTTCCTTGATAAATACAAAAATAATAAAAGAGGTGATCAATAGAAAGATCGAACCATTATATCCTTCCACCGACCCTGTCTCAAATCACCCGAATCACCCATTAGCTCATAATGAAACTAAATCGAGTTTACTCGGATTTATTTGGATCTTTTGAGTTATTTGCCTTTATTTGAATTCAGTTGCTTAGCACGTAATTAGAAATTGAAGTCCGGAAGATTCTATGGATCAAGCGAGACTGAGATTGCTGAAGACCAGGAATTAAAGATCATCGTATGAGACAACTTCGTGTGAACTCAAGATCGCGGTAAACCGCGCCAGGCGAGTCAACACTTTGATCATATTGAACCCAGCATTTCAAAGCTATTTCCTTTTAAATTATCAACTTGCATGCTACTATTTCATGAATTATGATATGTTTGATTTCAGCAAGTTAGATATACCCTGTTATTGCTATTGTGAATTATTCTCCTTGCCATACTTGGAAATGTGAACCTTGTCGCCATAGTAATGCTTAACTTATGATTTCACAAATTAAGTCCCTATTTATATGATATGCTTAGGAATGCTAGCTACTTGGGGTGAAACTAATGCCCCAAGGAAAACCTTTCAAACTATTATGAACTTGATTAAAAACTTATGGTGTGATGCCATAAGTCACATATGGTGCGATGCCGTATGTAGTGTTGGTGCGATGCCGACACTTAGCGTATGGTGCGATGTCATACGCAACCCTTGGTGCGATGCCGAGGGTTAACTTATGGCGCGATGCCATAAGGATGGTTGGTGCGATGCCAACCATGAGCATATGGTGCGATGTCATATGCCGCCCTTGGTGCGATGCCAAGAGGTAACTTATGGTGCGATGCCATAAGGTTAATTGGTGTGATGCCAACATGTTTACATGGATTATTTCAACTAATGGTTTAAAAATGTGATTGCAAACCTGCTAGGTCATAGGAAATTGTAAGTAATTGTATTCAAAAGCACTCATTGGCAAACAAAATAGCCCTATGCCTTTCCATTGACAAGCCATGCATGTTATATATTTGCATTCTGTGTGTTGGCTTGCGGAGCACGGGGTTGGAGTGCTCACACTCGCTTTTGCGACAGAATTCAGAATCAGGAATCAAATCACCTCGCCTCAGTAACAAGATTGGACAAGCTGGTCGAGAAGATGAAGATGTCAAGGGTTAGGTCGCGAACCTCCAGTTGGCTGCCTGTGGGCATGTCCTGAAGGTCCCACCTGTGTGCTTCGTTCTTCCGCTGCTGCAATTTAATGATTTCGGCCCAATCGGCCCATGAGTAGTCTAATATTATATTTACACTTCCGCATGATATGTACTTTGATATTCAGAATTGTAACTGTGAGCACTATCTACTGATCCAGGGAATAGTGCAGTAAAATCACAGTGGATTTGGATTGAAAAATCCGGGTCCGACAGCGCTGGTATCAGAGCATATCGACTGCCGGTCGTGACCTAGTTAGCATGGTCGTTAGTTTCATAACTAGAATTATTTCTTCAAAATCTATTTCGAAAAATATAAGTTGTATCACTCATTCTCATCTCTCTTAGATGATTCTCCCTTATCTATATGCTGCCCTAGCCATTTTACTTCTGAAGCTCTCTTACCCAAATTCAAAGTGATGAAAATCCAGTACTTCTCCTGTAAAGTTTCTATGAAAACGCACTTAAGGCCAAGAGTCATGGTGCTTAACCTTGAAGCTTAATATCAAAGATTGTTTTATTTTTGGAGAAAAACAATTGGGTGAAAATTTGAAGAACAAAAAAAACTTTGGTGGAGCCTAACGGAAAGGATTAGATTGACTAGATAGATGAATTAAGTTATTCTTGGAGAAAATAGGATATATGAAAATAATCGCGGGAGTACAACATTGATAAATAACATAATTCTTGGGAGATATTTACAATAGTGGAATAATGGAATATGATCGATTGCTAGATAAATTAATAGAGTCTTGAGAAATTGGAGAGATGATAACAACTATCAGAGTACATGCTTGATTAATAACATTATTCCTGGAAGATGTTCATAATAATGAATTAATTCGGAGGTTGTCACTGAAGATTTAGGTGGTTACCCGAGGAGTAATTATGATTTTGAATACAATATTGGATTATTAGGAAGTCCTGATACACATGACACTGGTGGATTTAAAAGTAATAATGATGGATAATCATTAGAATTCAGAATTGAGGAGTAGATAGACAATAAAGATTCAGGTTAATCATTGGAGAAGCAAACTATGGATTTGGATCAATGACACAAGACTGGATTATTAGGAGGTCACGATACGAAAGACATCAGTGGATCTAAATAAAGAAAGTTAGATCTTCATAGGATTGGAAAGCTGATAAAACTGGCAATTGACGAACCTGAGATTGATTTATAAAGATGTGGTGGAAATTCAGGCACATATCAAAATTTGGTAACTTCGATTCGATTAATAAAATTTTAAATGGAAGAATTATATTGGTGGATCTAAAGTGAAGGCGTTGGATTTTCATTGGATTGTAGAGTTAATAAGTTGACCAATAGTGGATCCGAGATTTTGATTATACAGTCATAGTGAAAATATGATATTTAATCCACAAATATATGATTGAAGGTCAAAGATTTATGCGGAACTTAGATAATCATGACTAGATTAATGAAATGATGGATGATACAATAGGACGAGTATGATCGGTGGATCAAATAAAATAAATACTCTCCTTCGCTGTTTGGAGTCTTAGATGGCAGTAATGCCATGAACAATTAATGAAGAAAGATAGCCTAAGTGCAGTTTCCAAAAGTGGAAGTTAAATTATAAATGCCATTGGATTCTAAGCCTTATGTACAAAAAAAATCATATGGGAGTGAATTGATTCAGTGATGGATAGTTGAACGTTGGAAGAGATTAGGATACCAAAAAAATCTATTTAGCCACAAGGATCATTTATAAAAAAATGAGTGCCAAAACCAGTGAAACTACCCCAAATACTTTCCACTTCTTTCTATTAATTACGAAAGGAAAATTTTGTTCCTCTTCTCGTACCCTCACTCCAAAATTTTAAGGTTAGGAACGTCGAAGATGATCATGAAGATAAGATGGTCTCGTTTTAGACAGACTGTGCATATGAACCCTGCACCCTCCTATGTGTGCTCCCCGAGTAGACGTTGTATTGTTGCAAGATTCTATCGGACCAACTAGCGGACAACCGCCGATGCCTCGACATGTTCAGGATGCGGCCCAATGTTTTCCACGCGTTGCATGATAGGCGTGTTCGAAATTACGGTCTTCGCTCAGGACGGGAAATGTGCTCGACGGAAGCACTAGGCTTATTTTTGTGGACCTGCGGATCACAGCAACCGCAGCGGCAAGCTACGAACCGATTCGAGCACTCTCCGGGAACTATCTCGAAGAGGTTCCACGATGTGCTTGAAAGTGTGGTGTCATTAGCGGCAGACATAATCGCACCTTTAGATCCAACTTACCAGACGGTGCACCCTAGGCTACAACACCCCAGATTTTCACACTTCCACAATTGCATAGGAGCTATTGATGGCACTCACATCGAAGTCATTGTTCCAAATGAGGAGAGGGGACGGTATTATAACAGGAAAGGCTTCACTAGTCAAAATATTCTCGCCATTTGCGACTTCTACTGTCGCTTCACATTTGTGTGTGCCGGGTGGCCGGTGTCGGCGCACGACGCTCGGATCCTACATGACACAATGGACAAGTACGGTGACCGCTTCCCACATCCCCCCAAGGTTGTATGCCAGTTTTATATCCGATTATTACATGCTTTCCGAGTCACATACTAACCAATATTTTTTGTTGCAGACAAATACTACCTGGTCGACTCCGGTTATCCCAACCGGTTGGGTTACCTAGCGCCATACCGCAACACGCGGTACCATTTACCTGCCTTCATCAATGGTACAGTTCCGCGGGGGATGCATGAGGTTTTCAACCACCGGCACTCGCAGTTGCGCAACACCGTCGAGCGTGCGTTTGGTATGTGCAAGGGCAAATGGCGCATTCTACAAAAGATTCTGATGTACAAGGATCGCGGGCAATGCAAAATCATCACAGCTTGCATGCGTTGCACAACTTTATCATTGACGCCGAGTCTGGCGCGGGGCCTCCCACCAACATGGCAGCGCCCGCATACCACCCGTCCGGGCTGCCTGATGCCGCGAGCGCTGACCTCATGACCATTACACGTCACTTCATAGCATCATCCCTCGTGGTTTAGAGCTCATAGAAGTCCCTTGTATGTTCCATGCAGTTGTTTGTTCTTGTGCCATGTCATACGAAATTGTTACGTAAGGCGTTTCGCTCAAACGAATGTCGTCATTTTTGTGGTCAACGTCACTAGTACATGCAAAAAATGTTGCATCCTCAAATCTCAGCTTATTTCAGCATTACTTACATCATTTCAGGTGCTACAATACTATCCTTCAGCCACTACAGTACGTTCATTAGCCGCTACAGTGATTTTTTCAGCCGCTACAGTGTTTTCAGCCATAAACCTTCAGCTTTCAGCCAAACTGATCACCACCTAAGAAATATTGTCTCAATCTATTACTCCTTTCTTCTTTATTTGTAACTTTTGCAACATTCCTTTTAAAGTGCCGGGAGCACACTTACTTTCAAAACATTTCTTTTTTAGAAGATACTTAAAAAGATTTCTCCATTCCTTTTCTATAAAATATTTTGCTGTGTTTTGCAACCTCATTGATTGCATAGGACCTGCAGATCTATTAACTTAGTTGATTGCATAGTATCCTTTTATTTTTCTTATGCAACCAGAGGGTCATTGTTACGTCCGGGACAACATGTATATTGTACTATTTCTTTTTTTCCCTTTGTTTTCGATAGTATATGCTTCTAAAAGTTCCCTCCCACTTTACTAGGTTGGAGAATCCCAGCATCAAGCTTCTAGGAATCATAGTTGTCATTTCTATTGGGGGTTCTGTTGACAGGTATGCAGCTTCAGTGGGCTTAAAATGCATGGAGGGAAACTACTGTGGTTTGCTGTTGAGTAAACAGGGTTCGGAAAACCGGCGGTTACCGGCCGGTAACTGAATTTCCCGGTGGATACCGGGAAATAAAAAACCGGCCGAGTTTTTCCAAAGTGCATTTATATTTGTGAGTCTTTTGTGACTACATAAGGCACCTTCTAACTTAGTTTGACATATTAATTGATGATTTGTAGGAAGAAGAAATAGCTAGTGATGACAAGCCATAGAGCATGAAGGCACTTTGAGCGTTCAGTTGTTATCTGTTTGAGGCTATGAGCCTATACTATTGTTATTTTGTATTTCTATTATGGCAAGATAAACTTATGTTATGTATGGTACTCCGTACTCGTAATCTCGTATGAACCTTTGTGTTCCTATTGTGGCTTGTATGAATTTACCACTTATGTATAATTTTTGTTCCTATTGTTCTCACTGCTTTCTTCTATTTTTTGTTTTGCTGAACCTTTGTGTTCCTATTGTTCCTATAATTAGCTTACAAAGTTTCTTGATGAGTATTGGTTTCACATTTTATATAAAACCAAGAGGCCGTTGTAACTTTGTAAGCTTTTGGAATTAAAGTATAAGCTTTTGGAACTGTAATCATCCCGTATTATTCGCCTATATTATCCGTTTTCGAGCCGAATCTGTTACATATCCGTCCCGACGGTACCGTATTCGAAACTCTGAATATTCTGAATTCGTATTCGTATCTGGTCTTACCGTATTCGACTCCGAATCCAGAGAAAAATGTGGGTTAGTATACGGTTTAAGCAATATCCGTCCGAATCCGATCCGTTTTCACCCCTATGAATGTGTAGTGCTCTGGCGTCCACCCCCTGGCATGGGAGGTCCTATGTCAGGCTGCCTCTATGATGAAGACAGAAGTAGAGTGGTTTAGTGCAAACGGCCAGCATGAAAATGCCTCCATGATGAAGATGGAAGTATCATGCTGATTGTAGAAAATTATGAAATTAGCATACCAGAGTAGTGCGTTGCACAGACAAAAAACGACCGAGGCTAGGGCGATACGTCGAGAAGCTAGAACGTGCGAATGAAGCTGTAGATGGATGCTGGTGCGCCCCGTCGCCCTATGGAAGAAGGGCATTGTTAGGACAGTCAAAGCTGATGGTCCTTAGTGCATGTGTGGTATCATCGTACATGTTGTGGATGGATGCTAGAAGGTGTTTGAAGGTGCTCAAATGTTCTTGGTGCAGCGTGGCACCACCCTCGGACACGATACAGCGAAGCTGGTCATACTACAACAACAGACAAAATAGGTTAATCATGTATGCATGATCAATGCAATACAAATATGGACATGAAATGTTTTACCATGTAGGATTGTCGATGGCAATCAGAGGGAGGGTGAATGATTGTAGTCTGCAGTAGAACCTTTTTCCTCAAATTTACTATCTCTTGATTGTCCAACCTATTACACAACAAAAACAAGAAAACAAAACGACAGCAAAAAATATTTTTCTCAATTACTATAGCAATTATTGTAGCTATAGTTCTAGTACTATAGCAGCCGATTGAAAATTGAATCTGTCGCTTGCAGTGAATACTGTGTGTTACTATAGTAGAATAAAGAATTAGATGACGTCGCTTTCGCTGCCTTGGTCCAGAGAAGAAAGCGATTAAAAAACAAATTGAAGACATCTGCAATATTGTAGGATTTCTTTCACACGTTGACATTGGCCCAGGGGAAAAGCATGCCATGATGCGCGGATACATGTGAGATGGAGCAAATTTTGTCGTGCCGGATGCGCCGAATAAAATCTCTGTGTCTGAGCAACGCCAAGGTAGATTCAATTTCATTGCCTCGCGATGCGAAGCAGCACGTGCCGCTGATGTTTTTTTTAAAAAATAGATCTGATTTTTATTGCTGGATTATGTTTGTGGTTACAAAGTACCCTCTTGGCACCCCTCTAGCCCTAGCACGAATATTGCACCTCTCAGCCCTGGGGTTAGCCCTTAACCCCATCTCTATTAGTTTAGGGACCAAATGAGTTTTTATCCAATTTCAACAAATAATGGATCCAAAACCCTTATGTAACATGGGTTTTTTCAACTTTTGGCACACTACCCAATTTTGGACACTCCAAAATTGTCACGTGTCGTAGCCTTCGGATCGCACCTCCATAACTCCAACACGTATCATCCATCTTTGATCTCCACATGTCCCAACTCGAGCACAACCATCTCCTTCAGCATCCTTAACCCTCTAGACCGGATTTTGCACCAAGCCAACTCCCAGTGCTTGCCGTTGACCATGATCGTCTCTAAGTTACCCTGCACATGCAAAGACCAATGCAACATCTTTTCCTAGATCAATTCTTTCCAACATGGCCGACATAAATCTACACATGCCACACACCTTAAATAATATCAATAAGCAATATTGTCAATTATTTATCATCATAAATGTTCTAGACCTAGCCACATGATTTAACAATCTCCTCCTTAATAAATACATTGACAACACCTCAAGATATCATGACTTCAAATAGGTCTAAGTGAAGAACTGAATCCAAAAAGACATTCAAAGCCACAAGCCGCAAATCTCTTCCAAATCTCTTACAAAGCATACTGAAAAGCAAATCTCTCACAAAGCATACTGAAAAGCATTTAGTATTTTGTGCCACAACTCTCACAAATCTCTCCCAAATCTCTCCGCCTTTGGCAATGTAATAATCAAGGCAGAAACAAAGAACCAGCAAAGAGAGAACTCACATCCAAGTATCATTGATCCAAAAAAAATTTAAAGAAAAAACACCATAAAAACTTAAAAGATTATTAAAACCAATTAAATTGATGTGTATAAAGTCATGCTCTTATAAAGTTTGCTCAATCATAAGAATGCATATATAACAAAGCAGGCCAAAAAAAGCTTATAATGTGATTAAGCAAATTAATGTACATGATAGTCCTTCACAAAAATGACCAATTAAGCTAAAGGCATCACTAAAGAAGATAACCATCTAAAAATACAGATTTAAATCGAGATGCTAGAATCAAGAACTTAGTGAGCCACAAGTGCCAAACTGAACCACAAAGCTTGACATAGATTTATATAACTCAACATATAGCACTTTATTATTGGCACTTGATTATGGCTTATCTCAGTAAAGCACGTCCTAGACTGGGAGCCATCTACAATGGCCTCCTAAGCTTTAGCCTAAATTAATTTCAGCACATTTATAATGACCTTTTTGAGCTAACTTGACTCACATTTCATTAATTGTAGCATCTCAACCTATTTTTCAATCATGCCAAGCCAAAAAGCTTAAGGTTTTATGATCTCGGTCATATAAAACTCTCTCCAAGTTCACGTCTAGTGCAATGACAAGCCGTCTTGTGGGAAAGAATCGTTGAGATGCATACTGACAAGGATATGACCAATCCTCAAATTATTATTTATCTGTAAATGATATGGTTACGTTATTATACTCCTTGAGTATACCCCTTATCTATAAGGGAGAGATTTCACAGGGTAGTCGTAAGCTTTTCTATAATTACCGTTTAGTTGTAAGCTCTTCTATGACAACTCCTTAGTCATAAGCTCTTCTACGACAACTCCTTAGTTGTAAGCTGTTCTGCGACAACCACTCCTTGGTTGTAAGCCTCTCCTATGAGCACCTCATAGTCGTAAGTTCTCCTACAACCCTAACATATTCGTAAGTTATCCTGCAACCACCTTGTGGTCGTAGATCCTCTTACGACTAAGCCAAATTCGGACTAACCTATCTACGACAACCCATTGCATCATAGGTCTATCTGACAAGGCAGTTAGCATCAATATTTATTCTCTAAAATAAGTGCACATAACTTCTCCCTGGCAGAAATCGTCACACGATGAGTGAGATAACATGTCTCTAATAACTCTTGTCGGACGGTTATCATTGAATCATTACGATGTCTCTTGGCAAGGAGAAATTGTCGCCACCATGCAAGCTATATAAAGGTAGACATCAGGGAGAGGAGGAGGGGGACTGGGACAGACCTAAGGGAGAATAGAAGTAGAGTAACGATTTCCACATTACTTTCTCTATTGTAATCAGTTCATTGAGCAATATCCACATAGGAGTAGGGTTGTTATTCTCTCAGTAGAAGGCCCAACCTGTATAAAAATCCATGTGTCTTTTCTCTGCATGGTCATAGCCAGGTCTTCAAGAGTTCTCCTGAACCCAAATAAATCATACGTAAGATCGATACTAAAACATCGACACATATATAATTAGCAATTTCACCACAATTTTCAACATGTATTTCTAGAAAGCTAAGAGTGATTCAAGACGGAACTCAAATGGCTAAATTTATACTTGACCTATAATCAAGATTTAACTAGGTATTTAAACATGACACATCTCAAGAAGTAATCCCTCTAATCAAAACTTAGCCAAAAAATTCAGCATTGTCATGTTATTTGTTCATGATAGCTAAATAGCTAATTATGGCCTTGCTTAGGTACACATTGCCTCGCGATGCGAAGCAGCACATGCCGTAGGGAAAAAGCATGCCATGATGCATGAATGCACGCGAGATTGAGCAAATTTTGTCACGCAGGATGCGCCGAATAAAATCTCTGTGACCGAGTAATGTCGAGGTTGATTCAATTTCATCGCCTCATGATACAAAGCAGCACACGTGTTGGACCGAAATGGCGACAGAGGGGGGGGTGAATGACGCTTTCTAAAATTAAATTCGCCCCTCAAGTATCCACACTTATGCTTCTTCTCCAATAGCTATGGAAGCTATGAAGATAGAAGATATGCACTACTGGAAGTCACAGCAACAAGGATAAATCAGATCCAGAAAGAAATAGTCAAGAAAAATAATTTCAGAGCAGGTCAGACTGCAAGCGGTAGTACCGCTTAGACGAGCGGTAGTACCGCTAAGCCGAGCGGTAGTACCTCTGAGCGGTAGTACCTTTCGAGGAGCGGTAGTACCACACGAAGAAATCAGCAAATAGGATTTTCAGACAGCAAAGACAGAGCACAGACACTCTCACCAACTAAAGACTCAAAGGTAAAACCACCTCATCTATCCTCTACATGCTTGGAGGAAGAGAGCCACTCAAGAACACATCGAAGGGGGACAGAGCACAGACACTCTCACCAACTAAAGACTCAAAGGTAAAACCACCTCCAAAGCCTCTTTTGACTCACAAAACCCTGACTCTCTCCCAAAGCCATTGAATCCATGCAGCCCTCAAGGAGACACCCCTCCTTATATAGGCCTTGGCTAACGGGTCTCAAACCCGTTACGCCCACCAACTCGAACGGAACCCGCTTCCACGTATGCAGCTTTGCATTTTTACCGAAACGCCCCTTCTGCACCTTCCTGGAAGCTTCCGCGTTCCTTGTCGTCGAAGCCTCGCAACCACCTCGAGTCTCCGCCGTCTTCGACACCTCCGACCGTTCTGACCTCAACGCCACCTGCGTCTAGTCCGGTCACCTCGTGTCTCACCACGACTCCGCCTCGATGTCCTGCAGCCAACACAGACAAGAAACACATAAAATAGCACCGCTCGATACATGAAAGCATAAATGCATTAATGAAATAGCCCAAACCTGACAAGTCGACATAATATGCATACCCTTTGACCAGGTTTGACCAAGTCCGACCGAGTCCATTGCACCTTGCAACGACATGGTCCGAACCAAATCAAACTCGACTTCCCTAAACCGATGTCAATTACTCATCACACACATGGGATGACCTCCACATGGTCTCTCAATCTCCCCTTTGATGAGTATATTGACAAACTCAGAAAAAACGCAAAGTAGAGTTTGAGCAAGAAGTCAAACATGGTCCAAAGGAAGAAAATGAAGCTAATGACCATGTCGACACAAGGAGCAAAAGAAAGAACAAGTTTTCCTCAAAGCTCCCAAAATGGCTTTTTCTACCACTATTCTCCCCCTTTTGGCAATAAACACATCAAGGATGCAAGGAAGAGAATCAGTCATGGAAATGGATGAAATGGCTGAAGATTCATTATTCTAAGCAGTTAGAGCCATGAGAATTATCCAAGATGACCAACAAGTATTACATCAAGCCATAACTCAATAGAATGCTATCTAGATCATGACAAGATATATATAAGACAGCTAAACCAAATAGATGACAATCTGAAATTTAGTGCAATTTGAGAGCCTGTCAAGTCATCCATGATCAAAGTCTAGCTAGAGGTATCCAAGGATGATGCAAACCATGTCAATAAGCTAAGCGGAACCAAGAAGCTAGTATTGAGTCTAATTAGAGTGCTACAAGCTCAAGAGTGAAACATTTGTTTAAGTACTTGGTTCTTTTTGTAGATTAAGCAAAAGAAGCATGAGTGACATATTTTCTTTTGAAATTCAAGGTTGTTGCCAACCAGATTTTGGTTTAGTCATGTGCTAGATCTCAAGCCTTATGCGATCATGCCAAGCAAAAAGCTTAAGACAATGATCTTGGTCATCCAAAACTCCCCCTGAGTTCATGCCTTGTGCAATGGCAAGCCGTCTCATGAGAAAGAATTGGTGAGATCAGTTTTTTTTCGCATAAAAGAGATCTGTTTGCATTCTTAATGATTGTACTAACTCATGCTACATCAAGAACTAGCATAGCTCAATCTAAAGCTCAATAAAGATTCAACGCTCAGCTTAGCCTATTTGACATGGCATGAATCATAAAAGGATAACGCAAGAAAGACTAATCTCGAGAGCTAGCATGACAAGTTTTAATTCAAGTTGAGCAATTTTAATGAACTTATCATGGCAAAAGCTAGTCTATACATATGAAGTCATGATCAATCTAGCAAATAAGCACAAATCATGGCAGAATGTAAAGCAATGTAACCATGTCATGAAAGGATAATAATCAAGGCTCAATGCAGTTATTTACAATGCAGGATGACATGCAAGAAATCTAGCTCCCCCTCAACATGTGATGCAACTTTTAGTTCAAGTTGAGTTAAGTCATCATTAAGATCTAGAAGCTCCCGAATGAACTCCCCCTGAACCAAAGCAATAAGCAAGAGAAGCTGGCAAAGAAAATCCGAAAGGGCAGTCCTTAAAGCATAGATAAGATATAGAGGAAACTATGGCTCAGACTGACTCTCATCTACTCCATATGACTCGAGGATTATCAGCTGGTCTACTAACAACCTAGGGAGCAAACACGTACCCTGTCTACTCGAGGGTGGCCCAACCCTCGCTAGAACCTACAAGAAGTGAGTAAGCTCAACCTAGAGAGAAGAGAGACAGCTAACAAGCAGCATCCTAGTGTCACAAGATAAGAGCAAGAAGTCTAAACATCTAGTCAAGAGAACCACTCTAACCTATGCTAGAAGGACTATCCCGAATGCACCCAAAATGCAATGCAACAGAAAGGTGCAAGAGCATAATTAATATAATAAAGCAGTAAAGCACAAAGCTCCCCATCACAACAGTCCATACGGACAAATCACCCCAAGCTCTCCTCGCAGAGCTGAAAACCTAGAGCTATCCAATGGCTTGGTCCGAGAGTGTTGCACTGGGTTCTTAGCAATGTTAATCGCAGAAGTGTTATCACAAAAGAGTGGAACACTGTCGATGACTAACCCAAAGTCCCGCAGGGTCGAGACCATCCAAAGCACTTGGCTACAGCAACTGGCTGCAGCAACGTACTCGGCCTCTGCGGTGGACTGTGCAACACTAGACTGCTTCCTCGAAGACCAGGAAACGAGAGAAGTGCCAATGAACTGGCAAGTGCCCGAAGTGCTCTTCCTATCTATCCTACAGCCGGCAAAGTCTGCATCCGAACAGGCTCTCAAGGAAAGACAGGACGAGGAAGAGTACCAGATACCATAGTCAATGGTAGCTCGAAGGTACCGAAGAATGCGCTTCACTGCCTGGTGGTGAGATATGCGAGGAGAATCCTGAAACCGGGCACAAAGACACACAGCGAAGTGTATGTCCGGTCTCAAGGCAGTGAGGTACAAGAAGGAGCCGATCATACTACGATACTCCTTCTGGTCAACTGGCTCGCCATCCTCATCTGGGTCAAGAGAAGCTGTAGCAGCCATGGGAGTTGACACTGGCTTACCATCACTCATGTCAAAGCGTCTCAGGAGGTCACGAGTGTACTTGCCCTGATGCAGAAAAGTACCCTCCTGAGTCTGCTTAATCTGGAAGCCAAGGAAGAAGGTCAACTCACCCATCATGCTCATCTCAAACTCGGTGCTCATGACATCCGAGAACTGTGAAACGAGAGCATGGGAAGAGCCGCCAAAGATGATGTCGTCCACATAGATCTGGACGAGCAAGAGGTCAGTGCCATGTCGGCGGATAAACAAGGTCTTGTCTACTATACCCATCTCAAAACCAGGACTCAAAAGGTAGGACTTAAGCCTCTCATACCAAGCTCTAGGGGCCTGCTTAAGTCCATACAAAGCTTTGGAAAGCTTGAAGACATGGTTAGGGTATTTGGGGTTCTCGAAACCAGGAGGATGTCTCACATAGACTTGTTTCTCAATAAATCCATTAAGGAAGGCACTCTTGACGTCCATCTGGTAAAGCTTGAAACCCTTAGAAGCGGCAAAGGCAAGCAGGATTCTAATGGCCTCAAGTCTAGCTACAGGGGCAAAGGTCTACTTGAAATCGAGACCCTCAACCTGAGAGAAGCCCTGAGCTACCAGTCTAGCCTTGTTTCGAACAACCACCCCATCCTCACTCTGCTTGTTCTTGAACACCCACTTAGTCCCAATGACATTGTGACCTCGAGGAGGCTCAACAAGCGACCAGACCTTGTTTCTTTCGAAATTTTCAAGCTCCTTATGCATGGCATTGACCCAAGGAGGCGACAAAGGCAGAATGGAGACAGAATTGAGACACGCCAGATTTTGAACGAGTGACTCGCTCAAACAGGTCTCCAATAATCTGCTCAGAAGGATGAGCTTTTTGGATATGCCGAGGAGGTCCAGGATGAGATGAAGAAGTGGCCTCTACCTCATGTGCAGATGAGATAGGAACAGAGCCACTAGCTCCAGAAGAAGCAGAAGGCAAGGGCTGATCGCCTCGAGGTGCAGTGGAAGAAGGCACCTCAAGGGGTGGATGAGGGACTGGATCGGGTAGACAACCCTCATCTCCATCGTCCTCGTCATCCACAAAGATGGGCTCAGACTGCTCTAAAGAACCTTAGATATCGGGCCTAGTCCCCGGACTGGCCTCATCGAAGGTCACCTCACAGGTCTCTACCATCATACTAGACTCGCAGTTCCAAACCCGATAAGCCCGCGAAGAAGTCGAGTAACCTAGAAAGATCCCATCACAAGAACGTGACTCGAACTCGTCTAGGTTCCCGGACTTCAGAATAAAGCACTTGCAACCAAACACACGAAAATGAGATACACTGGGCTTTCACCCATATCTCAACTCATAAGAAATGCGGTGCAAGTGTGCCCGAAGAAAAACTCGATTTGAGACATGGCACGCGGTAGCTATAGCCTCAGCCCAAAACTTCCACGGTGTAGAGTACTCTGGCCATCTCAACCAAGGTTCGGTTCTTCCTCTCCACGACGCCATTTTGCTGTGGGACGTGCGGAGAAGAGAACTGGTGCTCTACACTTGTCTCATCGCAGAACCTCTCAAAGTAGGAGTTCTTGAACTCCGTGCCATTGTCATTGCGGATCGCTCGTAAGGCACCCAGGAGCTCAACAGAAAGCCTACTAAAAAGACCTCGGAAATGTATAAACGTCTCATCCTTCGAGGCTAAGAAAAACACCCAAGAGTACCTCGAGAAGTCATCGACCACGACAAGAACATACCACTTCCCTCCTGCTGACTGCACTCGAGCTGGTCCAACTGTGTCCATGTGGAGCAGCTGTCCCGGTGCATCGGTCATAGTCACTGTGACCGGAGGGTGAGAAGTGGCAGCCATCTTGCCGTGCCGGCATGGAGCGCAAACAAGATCTTTGACCATCTTGAGTTTCGGCAAACCACGAATGAGGTCGTGGCCGCTAACTCGGGTCAAATGGTCAAATCCAATATGACCAGGTCTCCTATGCCAGAAGGAAAGGTCGCGGAACTTAGAAGCAACCAAACAACGGAGAGGATCACCAGAAGACTCAGAAAAATCAGCACGAAAGATCCTCCCAAAACGAGAAATCCCGCAAACCAGACTACCCGAAGAATCAAGAATTTTGCAAGCGTTTTTCTTGAAGCTCACCTCGAAACTGTCATCGGTAAGCTAAGAAACGGAAAGCAAATTATACTGCAGCTTACTAACCAAAGCAACATCTTTCAAAATGAAAGAATCATTAACGCGCACTGTACCTTTGGCGATGACGCGCCCAGATGAAGCGTCTCTGAAGGTGATCGTCTCATCACCTGGGGCACAGGCAAGGGAAGAAAACCAACGGGAGTCTCCGGTCATGTGTCGTGAACACCCGGAGTCTACGAGCCAAACCTTTCCCTTCCCTGCCCTGCAAACCTGAGTCAAACAGAGAGTAAAGTCTCAGTACTAGGGTAAATTAAAAGTGATTTTGGCACCAATACTGAGTAACACGTCGAGCAGATGAAGCAATCAAGCACGACTGACCTCTATCTACCCTACACTCTCTGTCACTCAACAAGCCAGAAGGTCTGTGTGCAGACCCGAAGCTGTTGTTGGGCTTGACTGCTACAGAGGAGCAAGTCAAGACACCAGCAACATGCTGATCGCGCCGCGGGTAGCTATCTCGACGGGGGAATCGAGATCTACCCTCAGGACGGCGGAAGTCATGACCAAAGGGAGCATGAGGATGAAAACTAGAAAACTCGGAAAAACCAAGTCCTCGATGCTGCCCAAACCCATCAATAGAAGCAAGCCTAGACCTCATGTTGGTCTTAGGTGCACTCAAGGTCTGGGGCTGACCCTGAATACGCTTAAGATCACGAACACAGTCTCTACGCGCGATCTTAGCGCGCCTGAAGCATCGATCGATCAAATGCCCATCCTTCTGACAGAAGGTGCAGTGGTACTTCACCTTCTGAGAGGTAGAAGTAACACGGTGAGGCTTCGCCTTCTGAGAGGCCGAAGCTGCAGGGGGAATTACCTTGCTGTCAGAAATTCCTTGGACAAAGCCTGCTGACTTAAATTGGACTTTCTCGGTCCTGGGCTCAGTCTCGCTCACACCTGGTGCTATGGGTCTGAGCACGGCAGGTGGATGCTTCCTCTTGTCCTCATAGAAATCATATCCTAGACCCTGATTAAATCTGCAAATCTTGGATTGGTCTAGAATAAGATTAAGCTTCTTCTTGCCGCCTACAATTCTCTCGAGAGTGTTCATAAGATACTGACACTCCCGAAAGAGAGAGGTACAAGAGGAGCAAGGGGAAGAAGGAGTAGCAGAAGGTAAGGGAGCAGATGAATAACCAACAGTAGAGGAAAGAATGGCTTGTGCACGCACAGCTGACTCTGAGGGGACAATCCTACTACTAGCCGGTTGGTTCACGTCGCTAAGCGTCTCAACCTTACCCTTGAGATTCTCCTTCCCCACCTCAGCAATCACATCACAATGAGTTGATGGCTTCTCTAGTAAATCCTTAGTTAGCTTCACACATTGTTCATTCAAGGCAACGAGTTCAAGTTTTAGTTTATCACAACTAATGCATGGTGAGCTAACAGGATCCTTAGTCGCAAACTGAGCTAGTTTGTTGTCACGATCAACCATCTCTTGAAATTGCTTAGAAACGGACTTAAGCTTAAGAGTCAATTTTGGATAGTTGGTGCAAGAAACAACAGGCTCAAGTAAAGAAGCATGCAACTCAGCAATTTTATGATCTGCCCGTTTTAGGTTCATCTTTAAATTATTGCAGTTTTCACAAGTCTCGGGCAGATCGAGCAACATGGTATAAAGACCTCTAAATACGTTGTCCTTATCCTCACATGAGGTGCAAGCACTAGTCTCAACAGTAGTAGATTAAACAGGAACTACCCTACTCATCTCAAGCTCAGCAAGAAGACTAATGTTCTCCACCTTAAGCGTATCAAGCTCAGAAGACAAACTATCATGCGAGGTCCTTAGTTTCTCTATGTCACCTAAAAGAGCACAGCATGTATCACAATCATCACGGGAGGGAGCAGATCTAAGTGAAGTAAGCTCCCGTGACAAGCTCTCTACTTCCTTCTCTAACTTGGTACACCTAGCCCTAGCTCTAGCATGAAATCCACCTAGCTTAAGAAAAACATGATTAAGCTGGTCGTAGGTGGGGCATACCTCGTCCGAGTCGAAGTACAGCTCGCTGTCGCTCAGTTCACCCTCAAGGGCCATGAAGCACATGCCGGAGAAGTCGTCGCCGCTCTTGGGGTCTTGGTCACCCGTCCCGTCGTCGTCGCTCCATCCCTCCACCTCGCTGAGGTCGAGGTCGTCGAAGGCGGTGAGGACGCGGTGGAAGAGCTTCTTGGCCTTCCCAAAGTCGCGGAACTTCTTCTTGCCTTGAGGGTGCGCTGGAGGCTTCTTGTTGCGGTTCTTGTCGGTGTAGTCGTTCTTGCCCGAACCGCCGTAGTCGTTCTTGGCCTTCTCCAGCTTGGGGCAGTTTGCCCGAATGTGGTTGGGGCCACCACACTCGAAGCAAATCACAGGTCCTCCTCTCTTTAAATCCCTCCTCCTCTTGTAAGCATGAGAAAACTTCCGAGCTGGGAGGGCCAGCTGCTCATCCTCAAGCTGCTTTAACTAATCATCAGTTACGTCACAAGAGCAGCGAGAGAGAAACCGCAAAGCGAATCAGAAGAAGAAAGACCTGAAGACGAACTGGGATCGGTGACTAGAGCCATCGACTGTGACTTCGACTTGCGAGAGACAATGTCAATCTCGTGAGTCTTGAGGTGCGAGTACAGCGCATCAAGAGTCAAAGTCAAGAGGTCCGTGGTGTCTTTGATGGTAGTCACCTTCATCTCCCAAACCTGCAAATCAAGTGCAGTGAGCATCTGTCGAGCGTTATCCGAGTCGGGGTATGTGAGACCGACCGCTCGGAGATTGCTCAGGATCTTGTGAAAATGCGTAAAACACTCATCAAGGGACTCGCCAGCGAGCATTTCAAACTTATTGTAATCTCGCTTGAACTGGTCCTGTCGCACCGTCTTTATTTGGGTGGTGCCCTCATGGTAAGCATCGAGGGTCTCCCAAATATCGAAGGCGGACGAAAGATGAGATATGCGGTCAAACTCGCTACGACTCAGGCCCTGGATAATGATGTTCCTTGCCTTAGCGTTTGCCTCAACATCAGCCATATTCCCGGCGTTGATGTTCTCATCGGCAAGAACAACAAACCGGACCTTGACCTTTCGCCAGATGGCATACCCCTGAGCCTGGATGTATGTTTCCATTCGGCTCTTCCAAAAGGGGTAATCGATGCCATCGAAAACGGGCGGCTTGGTCGAGTACTTGTCCGTCGCCATGGCTCTAGAGACCAGTTAAGATCTATTGAAAAGAGCTAACCACCTCTGATACCAATTGTTGGACCGAAATGGCGACAGAGGGGGGGGGGTGAATGACGCTTTCTAAAATTAAATTCGCTCCTCAAGTATCCACACTTATGCTTCTTCCCCAATAGCTATGGAAGCTATGAAGATAGAAGATATGCACTACTGGAAGTCACAGCAACAAGGATAAATCAGATCCAGAAAAAAACAGTCAAGAAAAATAATTTCAGAGCAGGTCAGACTGCAAGCGGTAGTGCCGCTTAGACGAGCGGTAGTACCGCTAAGCCGAGAGGTAGTACCCCTGAGCGGTAGTACCTTTCGAGGAGCGGTAGTACCACACGAAGAAATCAGCAAACAGGATTTTCAGACAGTAAAGACAGAACTCCAAACATCAACAAAAATAGAGAATTTCTTCTAGATTTCTCTGCCCAGATCAGTGTGTCTACCTCTCAAATAACCTATAGGGCCAAGGAAACAGAGAGATGACAACTCAAGAGCACAAATTTCAGATTGTAGCAAAAATCTGAAACTTTTGCAAAACTGAGCCAAAACTCAAATTACTCCCTAATCTATGATCCTTTGGTTATGAAACTTTGAGGATAGCTACTCAATAGCCTCTGGACTCTCCATGCCAAATTTCAAGCCATCTCGCGAAGGGGATCAAGATTTGCATAAAACCCTAGAAGGAGGAAATGAAGAACAGAGAGGCTCAAATACCCAAATCTGAAATTAAACGAAGTTTGCTCTTGAGAAACTCGATCAAATGATCTTGAGGCATCATCCCAACATAGAGCAACCCATTTTGGGCCTTCCCAGCAAGAAAGAACAAGAAACCAAGAAAGTCAAGAAATCATGCAAAAGGGAGTGTTGTAGGGGTGGCCCCCACCTAAGCCCAGCAGGCCTGTTAGGAGGTTATAAGAACCAGAGTAACATGTGTAATGACATAAGTGCCCCTAATGGGGATGTACGGATGTAAGGGCATAACTGTAAAAGCATACTCCATGTGAATATATATATCAGGATGAGGGGGAGGGTGAGGCAGAACACTCCCACCTCTCCACTACCATCTCTCTCTCTCTGTTTGGTCAGTAACCACAACAGTTGGCGCCGTCCGTGGGGAGGACAAGGACAAGCCTGAAGACCGAAGAAGGATGGCACCGAAAAAAGCTTCATCAGCGGCGGCGAAGGGAAAGAAGACGGCTGGGTCGGAGCGGCGCGTGAATACCAGGGCTTCGGCATCGGCCGCCGAAGGAGCTGGCGGCGGTGTAGGCGAGGTGGTCGCGGGCGTCGACGCTCGCGCTACAACGACCGACCCCGCCAGCGCCGCTACAACGACATCCAACCCCGTCGCTGGCACTACACCGACCGACCCCGCCAGCGCCGCTACAACGACATCCAACCCTGTTGCTGGCACTACAACGACCGACCCCGCCAGCGCCGCTACAACGACATCCAACCCCGTCGCTGGCACTGCAACGACAGCCCCCGCCACCCTCGCCAGCAGCACGGATCAGACGGCCGGGGGTAGCCGCAACGAAGCATCCGGCGGATCCGGAGATCGTGAGGCGATGGTCCCTGCACCGACCCGTCTGCTGGGTGTTCCGGCGGCCCCGACAGCACCTGCGGTGGAAAGCGGCCTACTAGCAGCCCTCAACGCGTTCCAGCGGGAACTAGGGGACCTTCGCGGAGCCGTCCGAGATATACAAGAGGCTCGAAGCCAGCAGGCCGCGCCAGTAATCGCGCCTGAGCCCACGCCGGAGAGGGCGGACAGCCGCGAAGCCCCCACGTCTAGCCGCGTGCCGCTGCGACGCGTAGATCCGGAGTCCCCGCTTTCGGCGGGGCTGCAGCAGGCGGCGTGGCCCGAAGACTTCAAGTTCCCTAGCGTCATCGACCCGTACAAAGGCGACACGGATCCCCGCGAGTTCGTGCGCGTGTACGAAACCGCGATCGAGGCCGCGGGCGGAGACGACACCACGAAGGCGAAGGGACTCCCCCTCGCGCTGCAAGAAGTGGCGCTCTCTTGGTTTTTTACCATAGAGCCGGGCTCCATCTACGCATGGGAGCAGCTCCGCGACCTCCTTCACAACAACTTCCAGGGAAACTATGTCAAGCGAGTCGACGCGGACCAACTCTTCGCTGTGAAGCAAAAGCACTCGGAGAAGCTCCGGGACTACTTCAAGCGCTTCGCCAAGATTCGATGCCAAGTGAAAGACGTTAATGAAACCACCGTCGTTAATGCATCCATACAGGGCCTTCGTCCGGGCCCGATGGCCGAGTACAATGCGCGAAAGCCGATCAAGACGGTGGCGAAGCTCTTCGACAAAATGGAGGAGTACGCCAGGGCGGAAGAAGACGCTCGCCGAAGGCGAGGAGATGACTCCGACGCCAACCAGGTCGGTGGCTCGACAAAAACCGAAGATCCATCACAAGACGGCCCCTCGAGGGGCAAACGCAAGCCGGAGTCGTCTAAAGACGCGCCCGAACGCGGGGAAGCCCCGCACAAGGAGCCATCCAATGGGCCTAAGCGCGGCCAGCAGAAGTCGTGCCGAGGTCGGTTCGTCCTCGACATCGAAGGCGCTTCCGAAGAAAGCGCTTTCGCTGGTCGTGGCAGTCGGGGGCACCGAGGTCGAGGACGCGGCCGTGGCCGCGGCCGCGATGATAAAAGCCGTGGAGATTACGACGACCAGCACCAGGGACTGTGGTGCGAAGTCCACGGCTAAGGCACCCACGACACACGCTCGTGTGTCTCCATCGCGGCGCTCCGCCAAAGCACCGCTAGGGACAGGAACCCGGAGACGCGTCCGCCTGCGGTGGCCCACGTCCAGTTCCCGTACGAGGCCCCCACGCAGGTACAGGCGCAAGGGATGCAGCCTCAGGAAGGCCCCCTACGGATCCAAGCTCACGTACAACAGCCTCGGGAGGGCCTCCTGTCACTGCAGGCCCCAGAGGCAACCCACCGCAGGGTCATTAACGTCATATCCGGAGGATCTGCGCTGGAATTCGCCTCAGCACGGCAGCAGAAGGCCTATGCGCGAAGACTACATCACGTGGCGGCATACCTAGCGCAAGCACTGCCGGACTGGGCGCAACACGAAGTTACATTCACACCCGACGACGCCCAAGGCGTGGACTTCCCTCATCAGGACCCCCTGGTCATCCGGGTCACTATCGCGGGATGCGACGTGGGGCGTGCCTTGGTGGACGGCGATAGCTTCGCGAATGTATTGTTTGCGGCAGCCTTCGACCAGATGGGGATCCCTCGAAGCCGCCTAGGGCCCTCGGGAATCCCACTGCAGGGCTTCGGGGGACAGCCCCTGCGGGTGCTGGGCCAAATAGGTCTTCAAGTCTCGTTCGGCCAAGATGACAATGTGCGGTTCGAAGATGCCACCTTCGACGTGGTCGACCTTCCGTACCCCTACAATGCCATAGTAGGGCACCCAATCCTCAACTCCTTCGGCGCGGTACCACACCACGGCTATCTATGCATGAAGATCCCGGGTCCTCGGACCATCATCACCATCCGAGGCGACCAGCATATGGCCCGGCGCATCGAGCCAGGTACCAGGTATCCGCGTCGCGAAGCCCAACGGCGCTCTTAGAGCTGGCGTCACAGCGCGGGGGTCCGCGGGGCCGTTCAGAGGCGCCTTGGCGGGCCCTGCAGATGCCTAGCGACTAGAGGCTTCGGCTGCACCAAGGACAAACGGTTAGTATATCCACCCCTTGTAATTGCTTACCCGCACAAACGGGGATGTAACGAAGATCGCCGTTTGTCGCCAATCTTTCTTCTTCACGCGCAAGTACGCGGCGGAGGTGCGCGCAGGCTTGGCCAGCGCGCGCGTTCCCGCAGTATAAACAAAGACGCACGTTCGCGTGTGCACTCGCCGTAGCCAGGGGTACGGGACTGAGTATAAATTGAAGTTGCACGTTCGCGTGTGCACTCGCCGTAGCCAAAGGTGACGGGCCTGAGTATAAACAAAGACGCACGTTCGCGTGTGCACTCGCCGTAGCCAGGGGTACGGGACTGAGTATAAATCGAAGTTGCACGTTCGCGTGTGCACTCGCCGTAGCCAAAGGTGACGGGCCTGAGTATAAACAAAGACACATGTTCGCGTGTGCACTCGCCGTAGCCAGGGTTACGGGACTGAGTATAAATCGAAGTCGCACGTTCGCGTGTGCACTCGCCGTAGCCAAAGGTGACGGGCCTGAGTATAAACCAAGACGCACGTTCGCGTGTGCACTCGCCGTAGCCAGGGGTACGGGACTGAGTATAAATCGAAGTCGCACATTCGCGTGTGCACTCGCCGTAGCCAAAGGTGACGGGCCTGAGTATAAACAAAGACGCACGTTCGCGTGTGCACTCGCCGTAGCCAGGGGTACGGGACTGAGTATAAATCGAAGTCGCACGTCCGCGTGTGCACTCGCCGTAGCCAAGGGTGACGGGCCTGAGTATAAACAAAAGACGTGTGAGGGGACGCCCTCGCACGCACTCTACGGAGTATAAATAAGACGCGGATGTTCTCCCTGCACACTCTATGGAGTATAAACAAGACGCGAACTCCGCGCATGCCAGGGACCTCGTCCCTGTGCATGCTCTGCGGAGTATAAATAGGACGTCCCCCAACCCTTGTAAGTGCCGACCGCCTCGCTCCTTTTGTCCGCGCGTAGCGTGTTACGTATTCACCCCCTTTTTCTTCTGCTTTAATTTAGAGATTAGCTTGGATGACGCGGAGCAACGCGTGCGCGTGTTCCTCGGGCCGTATACCGGCAGGGAACACGAGCAGCGCTCGTCCGCAACTGCGTCGGCGGGGCTGGGGCGGATAAATCGTGTGTGCGAGGCCTTGGGCCTTGCCGTGCCGGACCGCCCTTGTCCGTCTTCGCAACCTCAAGACGCCGGTGCTGCGAAGACGAAGGCGCCGTCTCGCAAAAGGGGTCGAGGCGAAGCGTCTGTCATTCTTGGCATCGCAGCCGCGCCTGCTGCTGCCCCCGGCGCGGTCGACGCGGAGTCGGATTCGGCGAGATATGCCGACTCAGGCTTGGAGGCTGGGGACGCCGGGGGCGAAGTGTCCTCCGGGGGCGTCCCGGACGACGGGCTCACGACAGCCCGCCAGAGGGAGGAAGTCTCGCATCCCCTTGCGGCACCTCCGGCTCCAGCAAGCGCGCGCATCTACTTCGAACTAGGCGCCAGCCTCCGCTGCCACCTGTTCGAAGGATAGGGGACGGAGCGCGCGCGCCTACTTCGAATCAGGCGCCAGCCTCCGCTGCCACCCGGTCAAGGGGTAGGGAACGGAGCGCGCGCGCCTCGGCTTTGACTTAGGCGCCAGCCTCCGCTGCCACCTGTTCGAAGGGTAGGGGACGGAGCGCGCACGCGTCTACTTCGAACCAGGCGCCAGCCTCCGCTGCCACCCATTTGAAGTGTTGGGAACGGAGCGCGCGCGCCTCGGCTTCGAGCTAGGCGCCAGCCTCCGCTGCCACCCGTTCGAAGGGTAGGGGACGGAGCGCGCGCGCGTCTACTTCGACCTAGGCGCCAGCCTCCGCTGCCACCCGGTCGAAGGGTAGGGGACGGAGCGCACGCGCCTCGGCTTCGACTTAGGCGCCAGCCTCCGCTGCCACCCGGTCGAAGGGTAGGGAACGGAGCGCGCACGCCTCGGCTTCGAGCTAGGCGCCAGCCTCCGCTGCCACCCGTTCGAAGGGTAGGGGACGGAGCGTGCGCGCGTCTACTTCGAACCAGGCGCCAGCCTCCGCTGCCACCCGTTCGAAGGATAGGGGACGGAGCGCGCGCGCCTACTTCGATCCAGGCGCCAGCCTCCGCTGCCACCCGGTCCAAGGGTAGGGAACGGAGCGCACGCGCCTCAGCTTCGACTTAGGCGCCAGCCTCCGCTACCACCCGTTCGAAGGATAGGGGACGGAGCGCGCGCGCCTCGGCTTCGAACCAGGCGCCAGCCTCCGCTGCCACCCATTCGAAGGGTAGGGGACGGAGCGCGCGCGTCTACTTCGACCTAGGCGCCAGCCTCCGCTGCCACCCAGTCGAAGGGTAGGGGGCGGAGTGCACGCGCCTCGGCTTCGACTTAGGCGCCAGCCTCCGCTGCCACCCGGTCGAAGGGAAGGCGACGGAGCGCACGCGCCTCGGCTTCGACTTAGGCGCCAACCTCCGCTGCCACCCGTTCGAAGGGTAGGGGACGGAGCACGCACGCGTCTACTTCAAACCAGGCGCCAGCCTCCGCTGCCACCCGGTCGAAGGGTAGGGGACAGAGCGCACGCGCCTCGGCTTCGACTTAGGTGCCAGCCTCCGCTGCCACCCGTTCGAAGGGTAGGGAACGAAGCGCGCGCGCGTCTACTTCGAACCAGGCGCCAGCCTCCGCTGCCACCCGTTCGAAGGGTAGGGGACGGAGCGCGCGCGCGTCTACTTCGACCTAGGCGCCAGCCTCCGCTGCCACCCGGTCGAAGGGTAGGGGACGGAGCGCGCGCGCCTCGGCTTCGACTTAGGCGCCAGCCTCCGCTGCCACCCGGTCGAAGGGAAGGGGACGGAGCGCACGCGCCTCGGCTTCGACTTAGGCGCCAACCTCCGCTGCCACCCGTTCGAAGGGTAGGGGACGGAGCGCGCACGCGTCTACTTCAAACCAGGCGCCAGCCTCCGCTGCCACCCGTTCGAAGGGTAGGGGACGGAGCGCGCGCGTCTACTTCAACTAGGCACCTTCCATCCCAGACCTCGGGCTCCCCAACCACAAGCTTGGAGAAATTCACAGGCCGCAGGGGACGGAGGGGGCCAAAGGGCTCGGCGACATGGCTTCGGCCCTGTGAAGCCCTTCACCATGAGAGGCTCCTGTTGTAGGGGTGGCCCCCACCTAAGCCCAGCATGCCTGTTAGGAGGTTATAAGAACCAGAGTAACATGTGTAATGACATAAGTGCCCCTAATGGGGATGTACGGATGTAAGGGCATAACTGTAAAAGCATACTCCATGTGAATATATATATCAGGATGAGGGGGAGGGTGAGGCAAAACACTCCCACCTCTCCACTACCATCTCTCTCTGTTTGGTCAGTAACCACAACAGGGAGAAACAAAGAACAGAGAGCACGAATAGAGAGTATCAAACTTCATATTTTCATTCATTGAAGCAAAAGGAATACAGAGGAGTCCCGATACGCATGGACATTAGAACAAGGAAGATTACATGCACATCACTCCAATCTCTCCCTCTCCCCAAGCCAAGAACTCATCTACCCTCTACATGCTTGGAGGAAGAGAGCCACTCAAGAACACATCGAAGGGGGACAGAGCACAGACACTCTCTACTGCCTTCCACCCACTCTCACCAACTAAAGACTCAAAGGTAAAAACACCTCCAAAGCCTCTTTTGACTCACAAAACCCTAACTCTCTCCCAAAGCCATTGAATCCATGCAGCCCTCAAGGAGACACCCTCTCCTTATATAGGCCTTGGCTAACGGATCTCCAACCCGTTACACCCACCAACTCGAACGGACCCCGCTTCCACGTATGCAGCTTTGCGTTTTTACCGAAACGCCCCTTCTACACCTTCCTAGAAGCTTCCGCGTTCCTTGTCGTCCAAGACTCGCAACCACCTCGAGTCTCCGCCGTCTTCGACACCTCCGACCGTTCTGACCTCAACGCCACCTGCGTCTAGTCCGGTCACCTCGTGTCTCACCACGACTCTGCCTCGACATCCTGCAGCCAACACAGACAAGAAACACATCAAATAGCACCGCTCGATACATGAAAGCATAAATGCATTAATGAAATAGCCCAAACCTGACAAGTCGACATAATATGCAATCTAAATCCTTTGACCAGGTTTGACCAAGTCCGACCGAGTCCATTGCACCTCGCAACGACATGGTCCGAAACAAATCAAACTCGACTTCCCTAAACCGATGTCAATTACTCATCACACACATGGGATGACCTCCACATGGTATCTCAACACGCCACCGATGTATTTTTTTCTCAAAATAGATCTAATTTTTATTGCTGGATTATGTTTGTGGCTACAAAGTGCACTCCTAGCACTCCTCATACCTAGCACAAAAATTGCATCTCTCAACCCTGGGGTTAGCCCCTAACCCTGTCTCTATTTATAGTCTAGGGCCCAAACGAGTTCGTATCCAATTCCAATAAATAAAGGACTCAACATGAGTTTCAACTTTTGTCGCACTAGCCAATTTTGGACACTCCAAATTGTCACGTGGCATAGCATCTGGATCACACCTCTATAGCTCAAACATGCATCATCTATCTTTGATCTCCACGCACCCCAACTCGAGCACGACTATCTCTGACAACATTCTTGACCCTATGAACCATGACTTTGCATCAAGCCATCTCCTGGTCTTTACCATAGACCATGATCATCTTCGAGTTACCCTGCACATGCAAAGACCAAAGCAACATCTTTTTTTGGCACAAGTTCTTTTTAACTTGACCAACATAAATCTACACGCGCCACACACCTCAAATAGTATCAATAAGAAATATTATTAATTATTCATCATCATAAATATTCTAGACATAGCCACATGGTCTAACATACTGTCTCATCATGTCATACCACACAGTGTTGGTCCAGGCCAAGTGCTAACCTGTCAGCTTGCATGGCCTTCGTCGAGCGCTGTGGAGGGGACCCCGTCAGTCTGTAATGGGTGCGTGGCACATACCACTACAAGTACACTATGTATGTGTCTGGGTTGTACATTCATCGCTCCTATTTGACCTATTTCCTTTTAGATTGCTCCCACGTCATCATCCACGATAGATGTGTCTGACTCCAATCATTGCTCTTCTATCCCTTCTTCATTTGCCTAAAAAATGGTGTGGTACGTAACTAATATTTCAGTAGGAAAACAAAAAAGAAATGAATTGTATGCGATTTAGAAGTTAACGCAATGAATTGTATGAAAAGTGCTAACAAATTATTCACTTACAAGTGAATGTGTCTCAGGAGAGGTTGACCCAGTGTTGGTGGCACTTGCTGGTGAAGGCTGAACTATCTCATGACTTGCTAGGTGGGGTACTGCTCCACCATATGGGAGAATACGAAATGACAAGTCGTAAACCAATAGTCCTAGTCCTACTCGCACTACCATATGATGCAATCTTCGAGATGAATTGTGTAGTCCACACCATCCACACAACGACATCCTCATGCAAGGTCTCCAACACATTGTAGAACTCTGGGTACACTCATTGTGGCCTCTCCCTCGACCATCCTAATTGGCTAGCTGTCCAACGAGTACCCATGGTGGGTCCATCAACTAGGTCCTCACCATCGTTGTGACCGTAGAACTGTGCCTCCAACAAGTACGAGTGCACCTCCACCCAAAAGTATAACCAACCAATAGGGAAGTGTTTCCACGACCACAACTGCAACAAGGTGTAGCAGTTGGTGAGATTCAGCTTGCTTGTAGCATGCTGTGAGCTATCGCACAAACCCTTATATGTTATTCATAGTACAGCCGAGACCCAATTATAGAGTGGGACCTCACCAACTCAGCATCGAGCAAGGAATCAGTGAGGTGGATGTAGCTAGGGTACACCCAATCTCCCTAAGCTATAGGAAACAAGACCCGCAAGAACAGGAAGATGAGGTAAGCAACTAGGAGGGACTCACAACTAGGAGGTAAGCCCGGTAAGGTAAGCAATATCCTACAATGTGATGGTCATCTTTCCCTACCAAAAGTGAAACGTGTGGGTCTTTGGCCTCCATCAGTCAACAAGTGCTGACAAAAGCGATGAGTCCAACACAAACAAGTGCCCAATGTGCATCATCCTCACTATGGGCAGTAACCCAGCCTGTCGTAGAACTGGAACATCACAATCATCGAAAGGTTAGTGCTCCTGAGGACCCCAGAGAACAAAGGTGGTGGCCCATCACCGTTTAACCACGCTTGACAACAATGCTAACCATCCCAACATGGGTCCAGCAACGTACCCCACTTATCGCCACCACTAGCGGCCATTTCCTGTAGTACAAAAAAGAACGTGTCAGTGTCCATGTAAAAGTTATAGAAAAGAACATGTCAACACAACATAATGACTCAACTTAATTAAAAACATGAAAAGTTATATTGCAAGCCATTACTTGATTGAAATAGTGACATACATCATTGTGTACGACATGCTAGCCTTACAAATCTAGGTTCTCCAGCAACTACTAAGAGCAACTTGTCACACAACAGTACATTCCAGATTATATTAATCTAATGAGAACAAAACATAAACCAGTACATAATTAGGTTTGACATGTACAACACAAACATAGGTATCGCTCGTGGTACATAAGTGAAGGTAGTACACATCGTCACGTCTACGGTATGGCAGACAAAGTTGGCCTATTTGGGCAGTCCCTCATGGAGTGCCCTGTTGTCTTGCATAGCCTGCACTTTCGTGTTTTGGCCCATTGGCCACGTTGACTGTCATCTATGTCACTACAGATGTGGTAGGATTGCCATCTTCTCTAGCTAGGCTGCTTGGGTGTGTTGTTCAGCATCCACTTTAGTTCCCCTGGCCAAAGGTTCTTATAATGCATGCTCCAACTCCCACACTAATGATGGATGTTATAGTATTCTAATATGTACTGCACGGATGACTGCTACAACACAGCACACGCTGCGTACACATGCAAGCAAGGTTGTGGAGGAGCTTTAGCTTGTTGCACATGCAAGTCGCTAATTCGTCAATGGTACATACATGCTTGCGATCCCCCTGGCATGGCTCATGACATACTTCTCCCTTAAATGGATCTTGACCTTCTTTCACATCCTGTCCGTGGCCTAAGCAATATGCAAATATGCCTTCCTTATTTTCTACTCCATGTAGGCATGCACCACTTCACAGAATTGCTTTTCTTCATCCAACTACTTCTTCGCAATCATGGCTCTATTCACAAAGTAATCTGTGATGTGGTTCCAACTCTCATCATGCGGTTCCAACTCTCGTTCACAATTGCAGTGATCGAGAGGGAGCGCACACCATTGTACACCTTGGATATATTTGTCATCATAGTCCCTTACCTCACACCAACAATGTCATGAAGCAACAACCATTTCTCTAGCTCAGGGGCATGCAAGTTGATTCATTGGGTGAACTCGTTGACTGTTGGTGAAGCACCCTGAACTACGACCGATTCCACTTCCTGTGACTCTCTCGCATTCCTTGAGGTTTCCTCATCAAGCTCTCTCCATATTGCATTGATCTTGCACCTCTGATTCTGCATGCAAAGTTTTTTGAACTTCTTCATCAACTCTTTGTTACGTAAATAGGTGTGGAAGTTCACCGCAAGATGCCTCATACACCAATGGGTCCTCATGTCATTTAACTGAAAATGGTGGTTGTGTCCCTTGCTGTAGGGTGCTTAGTGCCGACAGCAACGCAGCATTACGGTTCATGATCAGGCAGACGTTGGGTCAATCTTGAACTATTGCTTGCTTCACATTAGCTAGAAACCACAACTAGCTATTAGTATTCTCATTTTTACAATTGCAAAGGCCACTGGGAGTAGCTGGTTGTTCATGTTGGCTGCCACCACCGTCAATAATGTGCCCTTACACTTGCCGAAGAGGAATATTTCACCCATCATGAGTACTGGGTGATAGTACTTGAACCCCTCGATCATGTGTCGAAACGTCCAGAACACTCAATCAAGAATAAAACAATTGGACCCCTTCAAAGTGTGCACCGTCTCCATCTTATTTATGTATGTGTTAGATTTGGCTTTGGCAATCTGATGCAGCTTTCTTGGCACAAAGTCATAGGCTTCCTTGTATGTGTTGTATATTCTATATATGACCTTCCTCCTCACCACTACACCTTACCGTAGCTCACTGGGAAACCAACCAGGTTCATGACATTGACCATTAATAGCTTCGGTGAAACTATAATGTCGGCATTCCTATGCTTGTGTAACAGCTTTGTAAGCTCACAAGTGTGATCCTTCACCACTGTTATCCGGAAGTCCATTACACTGCCTCTAAATCTCAGCGCACGAACCTTCTCGAGACAAGAATCGTCCACATACTTCACTACATATGTGTCGGGGTTCAACCTATGTACTTGATATGTGCGGCTTATGTTCACAACATATCTAGCAATGATTTGCTGCACAACACCCTTGTTGGGGAAGCATTGCCCTTCCACCAGAGTGTCTTCGTCAAATGACCATTCAAACCCATCTTCATGTGTCAGAACAAGGGAGGCCAACTTACAACATCTAATCTAGACGAGACATACTCAACATCCGCGCACACGATATCACCGGATGCACCACCCCAACCATCGTCTACATCAGCCTCGTCTCTACTGCTGATGTGTCGAAATCCTCCTCATCGTCAGATTACATTCCATTTGACAAGCCACCCACATATCCATAACAGTCAATATGCATTGCCCGCCATCTCCCTACACCTTCGGTTGGCTCAAAATCATAAGAACATCTCCTTAGCCCTCCATCATCCAGACCAGCACCACGTTCCGTCACACCACCACCATGCACACGAACAGTAGGTTCTACTTTGCCATCACCATCCCCATCAATAGTAGGTTTCACAATACCACCACCAACCAACAACAGCACTTCCACGCTACCACTCCCACCGGCCTCGCCCTTGCTCGACTATTGCCCCTTTTCACAAACTGCACATACACCAGCGGTCTGTCATATATCGTTGCGCTACAGTTGCTTACAATCTCCATGTACTATCCCAAGCGACGTTACCAACCACCTTCTTCAGCTCCCACAAACATTCCTCCGAAGCTCCAACCACTATGGCAGTCACCGCCTCAATGATAAGCTTCTTACTGCCTGTCTCCCTATCAAATACGCTTCGTATGCACCTCTTGAGCTCAGGTAGACTCTTCTTCAAACTCGAAACCTGGATCATGGTCAGTTCATAATTTTTTAGATCCTCCCTGCACAACACCCTCCCCATAGAACACAAATAAATGTTCCATATCTAACATCATGTGCCTAGCACCGATGTAGATAAAATCCACTTATTTTCAACGATCCTAAATACAATTAAACATTTCAAAAAAAATAATCATGCACATTTACATAACTAAGCTATCATATATGCCTATGGACATGTGCATATATGCAAGTATATAAGTACACACACATATATGCGCACACACACAAATACTAAAAATAACAATGCACATTTCTTCAACATGGCTAATTACAAAATGTCATCATTATCGCCACTAATACATCTTTAATGTGGCTAATTACAAAATATCATCTGTATGAACTAAATACATATGTTAATTAAACATGGTTACCAAATATATTCCATACTACCACACGACCATTACGCTAATAAAGTCTCTTCTCCCCTCTCTTTCTTTCTTCTCCCTCGGTTCTCTCTCGTGTGATCTCGGTCGCTCAGGAAGTAAGAAAATGAGCTCAATGGACGTGAGAGCGACACCAATGCTGGCTTTATGCGCGTGGGGACCAATCGGCCACACCTACCGAGCTGACACACTGTAGCAGGCTGCCTCCTGCCGAGCTCGCGCAGTGTTGTAGGCCTACCCCTCCTGTTGCGCTGCCTAGCGCGGCAGGACGGTGGAGCCCACCGCCTGCCACGGTCCTCGTCTCCTGCTAAGCTAGGTTCTCCTGTTGAGTCAAGGTACAGGTGATATGTGTTATCTGCTGCCGCTGTCGTAGCCACAGAGAGTGCCAGATTAGCAAGTTCTAGTGTTCTGTGCTAGATTTGAAAGGAAAAAAGTGCGCTAATGGGCCAGCAATGAAGAGTGTTCCGACCTGTGGGCTGGCATACGCGTCGTCCGCGTCCTCAGAGAGAAATGAAGTGTGTTCCGACCTGAGGGTTGGCATACGCGTCTTGAACTATCCCCCGCGTCCTCAGGGACACGCTCCGGAGGTGCAAACGTCAGCATAGACTCGTTTGTCTCCAATGGTGTGTCGTGGACTCGCGTTGCGCGCGCTAGCCGTTCGACGAAATGTCTAGAGGAGAGTACCCGCAGTGCAAGAACATGAGGCGGGTGCTTTTGGAACTGTATGTTCATGGGCATTCCTGAGCACGGGTAGAATGCCGTGGGATGCGTGAATCATGTACGGCATCGCATTCTCATCAGGTGCTTGTGGAAATTCATCTTTAAATTTTCGCACGCCACTTTATATAAAATCTGACTCGGAAGGGAGGCTAGACTAATTGGCTGAGTGAGACTCCATCCAACTATTCTGCATCAATCTAGCAAAGCCGCGTGAGTGAAGCACCCTCCACTTTGTGGTTAAGGCGAAGCTTACATAAAGGACTAAGCTATGCAACTACCCAAGGTATAGTTAGTGCCCGAAATAAATTCTGTCTTGTGACTGAAAAAGCACTGTAATGGTTAAAAACATACTGTCTTAGATTTTCTAAGTTATTAAATTTAAAAATAAAAAAATTATATCATCACGAACAATGCAAAGGAATAAGACAAAAAAATAAAAAAAACAAAAAAGCTAAAAAGACAAAATTAAGAAGCTGACGTGTTCCAGAAGCCAGAAGCAGAAGTCGTTTGGAGCGGGGCCATAAATTGCCCTATTCTATGCCTACTTCTATAACATTGTAGTAATGTGCAAGGTTGTCACGATTGCGATAGCAGGTAGGATCGTTTCTCATCTAACGGGATCGAATCGTAGAATCATGATTCTATCAAATTTTTATAAGCATATATATTTTATATAAAAATTAAATTATATTTGTAAATATGTAAGTCTATAGTAGATTTTTTGAATTTAATTTTGTTTGAGTACACTTATTCATGATATATTGAATTAATGTTGATTTTTAGAACTTTTTAATTATTTTTAGTAAACTAATAATCTAAAAATGCAATATATTAAAGATAATGCTTTTTTACCTTAGAACAACATGTAAACAATAAAACAAAGCAAATTAAACTAGTGCAAGTTAAACTAAATATAGGTAATATAAATTTTATATGTTAATATAGTTTGTTGTTAAGATAACGATCCCACTGCGATACTACTCGATCCTAATGATTCTACGAGTAGGATCGCGAACCCACTGCGATACTAACTAATTCCGATCCATATCATCTATCTCCAGTAGGATCGTAGGATTGTATGATACTATGATACGTATCGCGATACTGACAACCTTGGTAATATGTCACCAAATGTTACAATTCAAATGATTAATACTAAAATGGTAATGTGTTATTCGTATGTTACAATTCAACTGATTACCCACCTGTTACCGCCTTATATAATTAAGGATCAAAACTGAGTGTTAGAAAATAAATTAACCGGCCAATTACACATGAACCATGAGGGCATCTATTCCTTGTGTACGGCTGGTTTGAAGTGACATATATATTCATTGGATTCAACAATGTGCTTTTCTTAAAATATAGGTAGCATAAAAAATTCCAAATATTGGGTTGTTATGTATTTTTGCAGGTATTACATTATAACTAGATGCATGCCTAACCCTGATTTTTGTGGGTTTTATCAAATGAAAAGAAATCATACACACTTTAAAATTGAGAAATCCTACTTAAATTTTGAATTTGAATTATTCGGTGTGTAAATATTTTCTGGCTTCAGAAAAATGAGAAAGTAAAATGTGAGATGTTGACAATTTTACTGATTAAAAATTTGAAATGATGCATTTGAAAGCTAAAGAAAAGACAGTACACAAATAAAAAGTTAAGAAGCTAGTTCTCTCTTTTTTTAGCTCTTTAAACTTTACATTTGAAAATGATGCTCCCTGTCCTCCTAGCTGAGAATCAAAATCATTGTACGGCTGCACCAACTTGTCAGAAGTGTGGGTGTGGGTGTGGGGGGGGGGGGGGGGGGGCACTTTGTGAAACTCTACATCTATATCTCCTTGGAGTCACCTCATCACCTTCCCCGGAATGAGCAGCAACAACAGCTTGATCACTTTCTGGCACTTTCGAGCCTTTCCAGAAAGTTTAGACAACCTCGCCTTCCTTATCACGTAAATTTAACCTTCCCAGAAATTTTATTTGTCAGCAACTGAGAAAGGTGAACCTCCCAAATATTATTTATCAGGTGCCATGTTGATAGTCTAGTAAGTTAAATCAATATTTTGCATAAGCATGATCAACGACTTTCCTATCTTATTAAAATAATTAATGGCACAATACTTTTGTAAACCTATCAAATAATCAAAATTTTGATAAGTGCAACAATTCGACGGGCATCAAGTTTTACTTAATTTTTTAGAGTGATACTATTCTATTATGTTAATAACACCCAAATAATAACATGAATAGTAGTATAACAGGAATATAAAAACATTTACAAATAATCAAATTAAACTGTGAGATAGTATGGTCTTTAGCATGGCAATCTTCATCACTACGCTTTCTATTCACCAAGCCATCAATGCTTGAGGTCACCACATTCATCTACTTCGCTATTATTCCTAATAGCTATCATGAATTATATATGAGAATATCAAGCATCACAAGTCGATACGCAAACCGTTACACAATAATATGTAACCCATGCCTATAAATCAACATGACGTGCAGACCAGGAAAACTCATACATGCATCACATGCACAATGGGCCATACTATTCACACCAATCCCAGCAAAAGTAAGTTACACAAAGAATTTAATTCTATCGCGCAATATGAATGCATAATACTTATAACACACCAACGATTACCTAGCACGGTAGTCCTGCTAGCCAGTTAATAGGCGGGGTTTCAAGAGGTGGCGGCTTTGGTTTCGATGGATGTCTCTTGGGATCTCCTTTTATCCTTATTTTTCAGTGAACTTTCAGCCCCACGCTTCTCTCAATAGATAGCTTCCTATCGAATTTTTATCCAACCACAGCGAGGAGCCCAGTGATATCTCTCCTATTACGTAAAAGGGGCAAATTTCATATCCGACCAATCACTTTCTTCTGCATGTTTTATGGTATACCTAAAAATTACCTTTATAATTACCTAGTTACGGAGTAACATTTGATAACCCCTAAATGCTCTATTACATATGTAGAAAACTATGCTGATCTCAGGTACAAGGTTGATACATCATCAGTACTCGAGACTAACTGATGACACATAAAACACAACAATCTCAATAGTGTCTCAAGATAGGTCAATACAATACTATGTTCTGTAACACGTGTTTATATTATTGATTTGATATCCCTATATCTATGACCGGTGAAACATGATGATCAATCAATACATATACTGATCTATAAGTCACTAGTGTTCTGACCAGTGATATCCTATCAGAGATCTTTTTAGAATGATATCTTATAACAAATAAATAGTTTCACTAACAAATCATATATTTGTTAACTTTTGTAAATGATAATTCATTCAAGCAACATAATAATATTTATTCAAAAGATCATAGGTATAAAACTGATAAAATTATCTCTATAATTATCTCTAGAACATATCATTAATATATGATACTGTTCATATTGACAGCGTTGAATTGCCACACGTTATTTGTGCACCGCAGCACATCTTTTTCCCTTTTCTGGATGCCTCGATCGATCATACAACGAATAAAGTCGTCAAGAATATTTGCCTTTTTCAGACTTCTCTTTCGGTTCTTCAGACATCGATCGTTTGTGCAGTAGCTAACCGGACTTGAAGAGCTAGTAGTCTCTACTCTTGTTTGCTGGCAAGTTTTTGCAGTAGCATCGTAAGTATCGTTGTCAGTGACCACGTGGGCGATGTTTGCCTCTCCCCGCAAAACTTGATAGCTGTTAAACATCAGTTATTAAGCAACAGTTATAAAGCAACTGCCCAATGTACAGATACCTTTTGATAAAGGCACCTTTTCTTCCCCTCTTCTCATCATCTATAAAACACTGTACATATTCAGAATAAAGCATTCATTCTTTCTCATTCACTTGTCTCAAACCTCTCTTGCAATACGTTATCAGCACATATCCACACAAGTGACCAACAGAGAGAACAAAAGGTAAGAACTACCACCATGCATCCTCTCCCAGAAATCGTCAATCATGATGAACTCGGTGGAGAGCACGGCCGCCTCCACCGCGCCCAATGGTGCCGCCTCCACTTCTGTCCCCGCGGTGCCACGGCCTGAGCCCGAGGCTGGCGTGGCCTAGCGCACGACGCACGGCCAGCTCAGTCCAGCGCGGCCGACGCCCGAGGCGGCTCAGTCCGGCGAAGCCCAAGGCGGTCAGCGGCTCGGCACGGTCTCGGTGTGGCGAGGCGCGGCACGGCCCCCCGACGCGGCACGACCCCCACGGCCGGAGACGCTCGCGGCTGGCGGCCCCCGTGGTGAGGCGGCGAAGCCCACAGCATGGCCGACGCTCGGCGGTAGGCGGCGCCAAGGGGCCGGCGCTCCTGGCGGCCAACGGCGGCGTCCACGGCCGGTGAGGCTCGGAGCGAGGCCGGCACAGCGCGGCTCGGCGCGGCACGCGGCCCAGGGCAGTGCGCCGAAGTGGCCGGCGGCGAGGCGCAGCCCACGCGGCGCCCGAGGCGACTCACGGCCGGCGGTGCCCAAAGACGTAGCGGCCCGCAGCCGGAGGCACCCGTGGCCGACGGCGGCGGCAGCCTGCGACGGCGTGCCCGGCGGCCCCCGGCAGCGGGTGGAGGCAGCGCCCGAGGAGGCCTCGTGGGAGGAGGCGGCGATGCCCAGGGCCGGTGGCCGGAGGCCAGTAGTGGCGCCGGTGGCGGCTCCCTGAGGCGGCGCCCATGGCGAGGCGGCGGTGGAGGCCCTGGCGCGGCCGGCAACGCCCATGGAGGCGGCGGCGCCCAAATGGGCAGTGGCGACTAGGGTTTGGGGACCTCCTCCCCATTCCTTTTATATGCTGCCCAAATAAATGGGCTTTGGCCCAAAACATCCCACCTCCCCACTTGGGCCTAAAGGCTGAATGGGCTTCAGCCCAAGTTTTCGGTCATTTGCAATTTCCCCCCTCTAGTTCATGGAAAATACAGAATTTTTATTTTAAATAAATTGCTATTGTATTATTTACAGTATAGTCCTTGTGCTTATTTATAATTGTACCCGTCAGTTTGTACATTTATAAATTAGCATGTCAGTCCCTACAGGATCTGAAAATTATGTAATTGTTCAAATAAATATGCATGCACATTTCTATAACTTTTACATATTTAGGATTATTTTATTGCAATTTATTTACAATATGAATTGCGACCATATTTCAATTTGCTATCTTTCGCAAATTTAAAATTTAAAATTCCCATTTAGTGAGTACCATTGTATTTCCTAATTTGGAATTTTTTTTGCAAAATATTATACCTGCCATAAATACCATAATTACAATTTATGGAACTTTGCTACATTCATTGTACGCTATGCCATACAATAAATTGGTGTTCACCACCAATATTGTGATTATACGGTATGATAAATATAACCACATGTTATATTTAATTTGGGTATATATTCATTTGGATTACAATACTCATATTGTTTTCCACATATTTTTGCATTTTATTACAACATTACCATACACATTAATTTACCTCATGTAAATTAATCATATATGGTGTACTTTTCATGTAAGTTTTAAATGGCTACCAAAGATTGAGCCTCTCGCTCTCGATGGTTCCAATTATCCTACATGGGCTATGGACCTCAAAATCAACCTAACCACACGTGGGTTGCAACGGGTGATATTTGATCCTCCAACTGATCAAATTCCTCCGGATATTGTGAAATATTCCGTTTTGAATATCATACGGAATCACATACATCCGGATTTGAAGGCTGAATATTTGTATGAGGAGAATCCACTCACATTATGGTTAGCCCTCAAAAATAGATATGAACAGCAGAAAGCTGTTATATTACCTGAGGCTAATCATGAATGGGCACATCTTCGACTCCAAGATTTCAAATCTGTTGGAGAATATAACCATGCCCTTCATACAATTTGCTCCAAATTGCGGTTTTGTGACAAGGAACCAACAGATGCGGACAAAATAGAGAAGACTCTCTCAACTATGCTTCCATCTGACAGGGTCCTACAGCAGCAATGGCATGCTGCAAATTACCAAACTTATTTTGATCTTATGCATATCATGCTTCAGGCAGAAAAGCATGCTGAACTTCTTTTAAAGAATAATCAGCAACGTCCCATTGGGGTTGCTCCACTTCCTGAAGTTCATGCTAATCAAAATAACAATAAGTTCTATGGTTCAAAAGACCACTCAAAGAACTTTAAAGGTAAACACAAGCGCAACATGAAGTAAAAACCAAGTGGATTCAAGAAAGGTAAAGGCAATTTTGGTAAGAGAGTTGACAAAACTGAAATTTGTCAAAAATGTGGTTGCTACAACCATCCTACCAAGAAATGCCGCACCCCGAAGCATCTTGTGAACCTCTACCTCCAGTCTTTGGCTCATGGTAAGAATGCTCAAGAGAAGAGATTTGAAGCACACTTCAATCTCACATCCAACAATGATGAAGCCGGATGTTCTCAACAGTTCCTTCAAGAACTCAAAGACACATGTGCTTCTACAAAGAAGGATGATCTCATGTGCACCGAGGACACCTTTGAAGAATTTCATTCTCAATACATGTTTGGAGATCTCAATTAGACTCCTTGTTCCATAGATAATAAGTACTATAGTGTTGTAATATAAATAATGTTGTCATCTATATTGTAAGCTTGTATGCTACAATCATATATCGAACATATTCGGTATTGTAAAATAAAGTTTGTATGTATTCTATATATACTCCTACAAGAATTTCATTAAATTCTTCTTTTATGTATATAGATTTTTGGAGTCAATCCAATGGAGGAGGAATTATGCCTTGTGGATCGTGGTACCACAAACTCTATATTTAGGGACACAAAATATTTCCTAAACTCTTACTAGGAGGAAAGGAAATGTTTTAACCATCGCTGGACGTGATGCAACGATAGTAGGCTCTGGTCGCGCCTCTATCACTCTCCCTATGGGTACACAATTGGAAATTGAGGATGCACTCTTGTATCCCGATTCAACACGTACCCTACTTAGTTATAGAGATATCCGTCAGAATGGTTTCCATGTTGAAACCCGAAATGACAACAAAGAGGAATATCTCCTCTTAACCAAACACAACGGATATGGCAAACAAGTACTATAAAAAATTCCATCCTTAAACTCCGGATTGTTCTATACATACATCAAACCCGTTCAACATATTGCGTACAAAGTAATTTTCCAAAACACTAACACATTCCAAACATGGCATGATCGCCTTGGCCACCCAGGCATTGGAATGATGAGGAAAATTATTCGCAATTCAATTGGTCATACATACCTCAAGACAAAATTTCCGGAATCCTCAGATTTTGTGTGTACTTCATGTGCCACCGAAAAATTGATTTTAAGACCCTCTTATCTTAAAATCAGAGCTGAACCACTTAAATTTCTTGAACGCATTCAAGGAGATATATGTGGTCCTATACAACCATTGTGCGGACCGTTCAGATATTTCATGGTTCTTATTGATGCATCTACTAGATGGTCACATGTGTGTCTTTTATCCACACGAAACCATGCATTTGCTAAGTTAATTGGTCAAATTATCCAATTACGAGCACATTATCCTGAATATCGAATTCAATCAATTCGAACGGACAATGCTGCTGAATTTATATCACATGCCTTCAATGACTATTGTATGGCTCTTGGGATACAAGTTCAACATTCTGTTCCATATGTCCATACACAAAATGGTTTAGCAGAATCTCTTATCAAGAGAATCAAGCTCATTGCAAGACCATTACTACAGAATTGCAACTTACCAACATCATGTTGGGGTCATGCAGTTTTACACGCTGCTGACTTAATCCAATTGCGTCCAACTGCTTATCATAGCACTTCCCCGCTACAATTAGTACGTGGAAATCCACCAGATATTTCCCATCTGCGAAAGTTCGGTTGCGCTACATACGTACCGATCTCACCACCGCAGCGTACCTCAATGGGACCGCACATGAAACTTGGGATCTATGTTGGGTATAAATCTCCGTCAATTATAAAATACCTCGAGCCCCTAACAGGGGACCTGTTTACGGCCCGGTACGCTGATTGCATATTCAATGAGGAACATTTCCCGGCATTAGGGGGAGACAATAAGTACCAAACTGAATGCCAGGAAATTAATTGGAATGTACAAGGCATTCCTGCCTCGGACCCACGTACCAGAGAAACTGAACTTCAAGTTCAGAAACTCATTCATTTGCAAAACATTGCAAATAATCTGCCAGATGCATTTACTGATTATAAGGGTGTCACAAAATCCTATAATCCTGCCAAAAATGTACCTGAAAAAGTGGAGGTACCGCAAAATACCACTCAACTCCCAGTTCAAAATAAGAGGGGGAGAAGTACGGTACAAATGGCAGATACAGCTTCTAACAAGCGACAAACGAAACAAAAGAATGTAAGTGCAGATCAACCTCAGGTTGATAGACACCAAAGGATCCTTGAACCCAGATCAACAGTGCACTCAAATACTGATCCTGGGACATCGGAATACCCCGACTCAAATATTTTGGGAAATAACATTGAGTCATCAGGGGTCCAAGAAATTTCCACTAACTATACTGATTATGGAGAATCATACGATCGTAAGACTACAATTGTCGACATTTATTTCTCCACAACAATTGCAAATAACCTTCAAAATGATCCAGATCCCAAGACCATGGCAGAGTGCAAACAGCGCTCGGACTGGAATCAATGGAAGGATGCAATTCAAGCGGAGTTAGCCTCGCTCAAGAAAAGAAATGTATTCACCAATGTGATACATACACCTCCCAAAGTATTCCCTGTCGGTTTTAAATGGGTTTTCGTCCGCAAACGGAATGAAAACAATGAGGTGGTGAGATACAAAGCAAGGCTTGTAGCACAAGGGTTCACGCAGAGACCCGGCATTGATTTCAATGAAACTTATTCTCCAGTAATGAGTGGAATAACATTCCGATACTTAATCTCATTGGCAGTTAAAAATCATCTATCTTTTCAGTTGATGGATGTAGTGACTGCATATCTTTATGGGTCACTTGATTCGGATATATATATGAAAGTTCCCGATGGAATTTCAATTCTGAATCCAAACGCAAATCGCAATATGTATTGTGTAAAATTGAACAAGTCTTTATACGGCTTGAAACAGTCAAGTAGAATGTGGTACAACCGACTAAGTGAGTTTCTAACCAAAAAGGGATACTCCAACAATGATGATTGCCCATGCGTGTTCATCAAAAGATCCTCAACAGGATTTTGCATTATATCTGTGTGTGTTGATGATCTTAATATCATTGGTAACACACAAGATATAGATGAAGCACGTAATCATCTTATGACAGAATTTGAAATGAAGGATTTGGGTAAAACCAAATTTTGCTTAGGTATGCAACTTGAGCACCTTCATACAGGCATCCTAGTGCATCAATAAGCCTATGTTCAGAAAATATTGGAGAAATTCAATATGGACAAAGCATATCCATCGAAAACCCCCATGGTTGTTCGATCTCTAGACAGGGATAAAGATCCATTTAGACCCCGAGATGATAATGAAGAGCTATTGGGACTCGAGGTTCCATATCTCAGTGCCATCGGAGCGCTTATGTACCTTGCAAATTGCACCCGGCCGGATATTGCATTTGCGGTAAATCTACTTGCTAGATATAGCGCTACTCCAACCAAAAGACATTGGGTAGGAGTGAAGCATATCTTTAGATATCTTCAAGGCACTAAAGATCTCGGTCTATTCTTCCAGAAGAATAAAAATATGGATTTAATAGGATATACAGATACTGGCTATTTATCAGATCCCCATAATGTCAGATCTCAAACAGGCTTTGTATTTTTACACGGTGGAACTGCCATCTCTTGGAAGTCATCGAAACAGACTCTCGTAGCTACATCCACTAATCATTCTGAAATAATTGCATTATATGAAGCATCACGTGAATGTGTATGGCTTCGCAGAATGATCAACCACATACAACAATCATGTGGTATAGGTGCTATTACATCACCTACCATTATCTACGAAGATAATGCTGCTTGCGTTGTTCAAATGCAAACAGGTTACATAAAGGGCAATATCACAAAACATATTGCACCTAAACTATTTTACCCACATGAATTGCAAGAGAGTGGGGAAATAAATATTTTGCAAACTAAGTATTGTGATAATCTCGCAGACTTATTCACCAAGTCATTACCAACTTCCACATTCCAAAAATGTGTTCATGGAATTGGTATGCGAAGACTACGTGATTTGCAGATGTCAGGGGGAGAAATCTCCTAAGACTTAACCCGTTCAATACAATATTGTACTCTTTTTCCCTTTATGAGTTTTCCCTCTAAGGTTTCTCATCAAAGGTTTTTAATGAGGCAATATAACAACGTAATCATAAATATATCTCTTTAAAGAGATATAATCACATATATGCCATATCATTTTTCTCCTTAAATTTTCCCACTGGGTTTTAAAGGAGTTTTTCATGGCATATCTACTCTACCGGTTCTCCTCATATTTTTCCCTACAGGGTTTTGGAGGAGTTTATCAAGATGATGAATCAAGCTGATCATATGAAGATACATTGGTCAAGGGGGAGTGTTAAACATCAGTTATTAAGCAACAGTTATAAAGCAACTGCCCAATGTACAAATGCCTTTTGATAAATGCACCTTTTCTTCCCCTCTTCTCATCATCTATAAAACACTGTACATATTCAGAATAAAGCATTCATTCTTTCTCATTCACTTGTCTCAAACCTCTCTTGCAATAATAGCTAATGGCCACTTGTTCTCGAAACTCGATTTTGCGGGTGACGTGGCTAACACACATAGAAGATTTAGGGACATAAATAATAAGTTTCATTGCGCTTTCTAACATTTCATTTTAGAAAGTTTTTATGCTAGTACAAAGATTTTAAAATCTACTTTCAATTTCAAAGAATTTAAATCTTATTGGCTGAGTGCCAATCAAAATTTGTTTTGAATTCAAAATTTTGCAAAACCTACCACCTTCTCCAACCATCCTGTCTTCACAGCCGTTTTCTCCACCCATCTCCTTTATCCCTCTTCTCACATTCTTTCCCCTCAGCTAGCGTAAGGATGGCGATTGCCTCGTCTTCAATGCTCTGCCGTGAAGCACCTCGGTTCTGCCTCCCTCGTGCGTGCACAGCGTCACCATGGTCCGATGCCCTGCGCACACATCAGCCTCGATGAACCGCGCCCTCTCTCTGTGGGACCCGGAGTAGAAACTTCCGGACCCCCCTGTGCATTACAGTACTAGTCCCAGATCAATGCTAGTACACACAGATAACCAGAAAAAATGTTACATTGTCATCCACGATTTATTACAATAATAACTGAAGTTTTACATTGGTCATTGCCTTACAAAGGTTCACAGAACCTTAAAACGAAAATAAACACAGCGGAAGCAAAAAGTAAATTAATCGACCCATCAATCTGCCACAGGCAATTGACTGGGGAAACGAATCCTAAGCATCCGGGAAGAAACCACCGCATCCACACTCGGCACAGAAGTCGTATTCTCCAGCTTGAGCTTCTTCATTCTCTGCTAATGTATTTGTAGAGCAACATGTGAGTACAAAATTGTACTCCGCAAGTCTTGGGAAAGATGCATAGATGCAAGGCTTCACAAAGGAAGGCTATATGGTTCTTTTGCAAAAATCAGCATTTTATTTCAAAACTACATAATTACTTCAAAGGCCATTTGATAAACATCTTGTTTTTTTATAATTGAAATTAGATAAATAACTTAGTGAAGGTTAAACCACCAACACTAATATCTCAGGCTATCTGCCAACTTTCAAAAACCTCAGGTTAAACCACCTGATCTGGTTACACCACCAGATTTAAATCACGAGAGTTATACCACTCTCAAGTTTGACAAACCATTTTATTTTGAAATCAAAATCAAACTTCTACCATGTGAATGCATTCTTTGCCCGCCCTTGACCGTGGGCACGGCTATTCGAATAGTTTTTACTCTGCAGAGTTTGTACACTTTACCCACAAGAGATAAATTATCTTAATAGTCAACATGCTTCCTTTGGCATGAGACCCAGATAAAACATCACAAAGCCTTTCACCTACTCCAGTATAGCTAGATACCACCCGCTAAGGTTTCACCACAACTCGAATCCACGAGTCGGAGCCCCTTCTTGCGCCGTATGAGTACAGTAAACCCTGTCCCTCACTATGAGTAACCAGTACACCCTGGCACTCAATACACCACTGGTGATATCTAAACTACACCTTTATAGGTTAGTTAGCTAGGTCGTACCCATATAGACTTGTGGTTGCACTGTTTTGCTCAGTTTGGACAAACACAAGCGTCGGTCCTTAAACGACCAGGGTGGTTCATTCACAATTCCAAAAAAAAAATTCTCGTGCTAAACTGCACCAGCCAAACCTTCCATCCACCCTTGTCAACTTTTCCCTTTGAACTTCATTTTTATTTTCAAATTAACAGTGGTAACATCCATTACCACTTTTCAAACAAATCAATTAACAATGGTAACATCCATTACCAATGTTCAAACAAACCATTCATCAAAACATTTAGCAAACATGCTACTCATTTGAGCATTATTACATTGATTTGCTACGCTAAGCATTTACTAGTATTTAAAAATTCAACAGATGTAATACTAACTCATTATTGAGTCAAAGGAATATCCTAAGTTGACAATGGTACAAAGTAAACAATTTTCAATGGAAGGTATAACAAATTGGGTATTTAACTAAATTTTCTAAATCAAATTATCACTTGATATAACATAAGCATGCAATAATTTAAAATAACTACCTAATCATTTTATAAATCATTTGAGCAAGTTGATCAAAGAAAACTTGCAAAACATAGGATCAAAATGATCAAAGGAGACTTGCCTTCCTGTGCTGGGTTGAAATTTTCCGGGGCTTGCTCTTGAAGTTCCTCGGACAAATCGGTCTCTACACGTAAATCAAGAAATCCAAATAAAATAAAATAAAAATTCAAAAATTGAAACTAAATATACCAATTGAAAGATTATAATTTTAGATGAATTTAGAAATTTGAATGGATCAATTTGGAGCTAAAATGGGCAAGATATGGCTGTTGGAAGTTTGAAATCAGAGAAAATGGAAAAAGATAATTTCTGGAATTATCTTTTAACTGAAAATGAATTATGACGTCAGCACGGATTTTCTTGGAATTATTTCACAAAAGTAAATTCTAATTATGACGTCAGCAAGGGAATTAAAATAAAAATACAGAAGCCGACATGTGGGCCCGGTCTACGGTGGACCGAGTCCACGGACCATTACAAATGCTGACGTGGCACGCGGAAATGCGACACGTGGCATGACACGTGGCATCCGACGTGGCGCTGACGTGGCACCCGGATCGGGTTTTCGGCTGATGTGGCTCTGACGTGGCAGACACGTCAGATAGGGCTGACGTGGATGACTGAGGTGTCAGGGCTGACGCGGCGGGTGCGCGGCTGTCGGCGGAGGTGGATCGAACGGCTGTGGTTCGGACGCGTGGCTGCATCTGGTGCGCTGATCCAGATCCAAAGCGACGGCGGCGATGAAACGGCGAAGACGCGGGAAACCGCGCGATGGCCGACGCGTGGCTCGACCCGTCGCGCGAGGCGTAGCGCGGATGCGGGCGGCGGGGCCGAGGCAGGCGCGGATCTGACGGCCGTGCTGAGGAAGCGTGGACGCATCCGGGCCGTCGCGGAGTGTGTGGTGGAGATGCCGCGGTGCAGTGGCGGAGAGACGCACGATCGTCGACGCGTGGCCGGCGCGTCTCCCAAAGCGTCGCGGACGCGAGCGCGCGTAAGCGGGCGCGGACGCGGGCGTGGCGACCGAGGGAGCAAGCGCGGACGCGTCTCGCTGGCGCGCGGACGGAGGGGCGGCGCGCAGGCGTTCGGCGCGGTGGACGCTTACCGGCGGCGGTGACGAAGATCGCCGACGACGGTGAAACACGGCGGCGACTACGGCTATGAACGCATGCGAGAACGGGAGAGAGAGAGTGAGCGCGAAGGGGAAGAAAAGGATGACCGGGGTTCGCTTTTATACACGGCGGAGGAAGAAACCGACGCACGTCCTCGCCGGTGTAAATGCGACGGTTACCGACGCTTCGCGGCGGAAACGGGCGTCTCCTCGGGTGAAAACGGGCGCAGTTAACGGCGGCGACGAGCGGACGCTCCCGGTTCATTAAAGGCGAAGAAGTAACGGCCGAGGAGACGAAACGCGAGCTCGGCGGCGGCGCGATAATGGCGGCGATGCGCGAGAGAAGGAACGGTCGCGCGGGGACGAAGGCCTGACATGTGGGACCCACTGGCAGTGACCTACGCAGACCGGCGGTCTCTGACGGGTGGGGCCCGCTTGTCAGCGCAAAAACAAAAAGAAACTCAACCTCGCGCGCGGAGCGGGGCTCGAACGCGCGCCGAGGGAGCGGGGAGGGAAGAGAGCGGCGGTGTAAACCAGTCGGGCGGGGAGGCACTGCCTACCCAATAAGGGTAGGTAATCCCTTTGAGGATTAGCTGCGGGGAAGCCGGCGGATGTACGACACGTGGCGCACGGAGAGGGAGGGGAGGCGGGATGGCGCGGACGGCGGGGATCGGTCCGGGCGGAGATGGACGGATGGATGGCTGACAAGTGTCAGCCCGAGGAAGGGTTTTGATATTTAAATTTTTTATATATTTCAGAAATCAGTAGGAGGCTTTAAAATAGTCAGAAAAATACCAAATAAATTCCAAAAATTGCAGAAAAATTCACATAATTCACTGATTATGTTTTGAACATATGAAAAATATTTCCAACCTATTTTGATATTAAATTTTTATTTTTAAACAGAACTTTATATTCTGAAAAATCCAAATATATTGAGATAATTAATTTAAAATTATTTCTTCCAAATAAAGCAAAAATTGGGATGTTACAAACCTACCCCCCTTAGAAGGAATCTTGACCCCGAGATTCGGAAGGACTGAAAAATAGATCAGGAAACTCTGCTCGAAGATCTTCTTCACGTTCCCAGGTTGCTTCCGATTCTGGACGGTTGCTCCAATGCACTTTGCAAAATTTTATAGTCTTGTTTCTCGTGCGGCGCTCTGCCTCTTCTAAAATCTTGACAGGAAATTCTGGATATGTCAAGTCTTCTTTTAAATTAACATCCTCTAAAGGTATTAACTCCTCTGGTACTCTTAAGCACTTCTTCAACTGTGATACATGAAATACATCATGTACATCTGACAACTGAGGAGGAAGCTCTAACTGATAAGCGACTTCACCTCTTCTTGCTATAACTAGAAATGGTCCAATATACCTTGGAGCAAGCTTACCACTGACTTTGAATCGACGCATCCCTTTTATAGGTGACACTTTTAGATACACATGATCCCCTGGTGTAAATTCCAACATTCTGCGACGATTATCTGCATAACTCTTTTGTCTGGTCTGTGCTATTTTCAATCGGTCTCGTATTAATCGAACTTGCTCTTCGGCTAGCTTCAAGACATCGGGTCCGAATACTTGACTTTCTCCAGTCTCTGACCAATATAATGGTGTTCTGCATTTCCTGCCATACAAGGCTTCAAACGGAGACATCTTCAGACTAGACTGGTAACTGTTATTATAGGAAAATTCCGCGTAGGGTAAACTTTGATCCCAACTAGCTTTGTTGGCTAAAGCACACGCTCTTACCATATCTTCCAATATCTGATTCACTCGTTCAGTCTGGCCATTTGTTTGAGGATGATAAGCAGTACTGAAATTTAAATTGGTGCCCAAAACTTTATGAAGTTTCTGCCAAAATCTTGAGGTAAATTGCGTTCCTCTATCCGATACGATCTTCTTTGGAACTCCATGCAGACATACAATTCTTGACATATAGAGCTCTGCCAATCTATCTCCTGAATAGGTAGTCTTTACAGGTATGAAATGTGCAACCTTTGTTAAGCGATCCACTATAACCCAGATTGAATCATACCCTGACTTGGTTCTTGGTAGTCCTGTTATGAAATCCATTCCGATTTCCTCCCATTTCCATTCAGGTATCTGCAGAGGTTGCAAAAGACCGGCAGGTCGTTGGTGCTCTGCTTTAACCCTTTGACATATATCACATAAAGCTACATATTCTGCAATTTCTCGTTTCATACTGGTCCACCAGTAACTTTCCTTTAGATCTTGGTACATCTTTGTACTTCCGGGATGAATGGAATATCCTGATTCATGAGCTTCCTTTAGAATTAAATCTTTTATTTCCTTTCTCTCCGGTACTAAAATCCTTTTTCCAAACCAAAGAATTCCTTCTTCATCTTCTGAGAATCCAGGTGCTTTGCCTTTCTTCATGTTCTCTTTTATTTCCTTAACATACTCATCTTCTTTCTGAGCTGCCTTGATCCGATCTTCTAAAGTGGGTTGAACCTTTAACGTAGACAGAATTCCTTCATTTATCACTTCCAAATTGAGACGCTGAAATTCTTCGCGAAGAGTTGACTGACTATCTTGAATCAACATATTGTTAACATGGATCTTCCGACTCAAAGCATCGGCCACTACATTAGCCTTTCCGGGATGATAGTGTATTCCCACATCATAATCCTTTATTAGTTCGAGCCATCTTCTTTGTCTCAGATTAAGATCAGGTTGAGTGAATATATACTTTAAACTTTTATTATCCGTATATATCTCACACCGATTACTGATTAGATAATGCCTCCACAACTTTAGAGCATGCACTACAGCAGCTAGCTCTAAATCATGAGTGGGGTAATTTTCTTCATGAGGTCTTAACTGCCTTGACGCATAAGCAACAACCTTTCCCTCTTGCATTAGTACACATCCAAGACCTTGTTTGGATGCGTCACAATAAACTTCAAAATCTTTTCTAATATCCGGTAACCGCAGAACCGGTGCTGAAGTTAACCTCTTCTTTAACTCTTGAAAACTATCCTCACAAGATTTGTTCCATTCAAATTTTCTTTCTTTCTTTAACAACTGAGTTAAAGGTCTGGCAATCTTGGAAAAGCCTTCAATGAATCGACGATAGTAACCGGCTAATCCCAGAAAACTTCTGATCTCAGTTACTGTCTTGGGTGGAGTCCAATTTAATACATCCTTAACTTTTCCAGGATCTACAGATACTCCTTCTGCCGAAATAACGTGTCCCAAAAACTCAATTTCCTTTAACCAAAATGCACACTTACTAAACTTGGCATATAACTGGTGTTCACGGAGTCTTTGCAATACTATCCTTAGATGATCCTCATGTTCTTTATCGTTTTTCGAATAGATAAGAATGTCATCTATAAAGACAACAACAAACTTATCTAAATAATCCATAAATACTTTATTCATCAAATTCATGAAGTATGCCGGGGCATTTGTCAGACCGAAAGACATCACCGTATACTCATATAGTCCATATCTTGTGGCGAAGGCTGTCTTTGGTATATCTTCTGGTCTAATCTTCAACTGGTGATATCCTGACCGAAGATCAATCTTGGAGAAGACACTTGATCCTTTGAGTTGATCGAACAAATCGTCGATCCGGGGTAAGGGATACTTATTCTTTATAGTTACTTCATTTAAAGCTCTATAGTCCACGCACATACGCTGACTACCATCCTTCTTGTTTACCAAAAGCACTGGGGCTCCCCAAGGTGAAGAACTTGGTCTAATGAAACTTTTCTCTTGTAATTCTTGAATCTGCCTCTTGACTTCAGCTAAATCATCAGCTGACATCCGATAAGGTCTTTTTGATATTGGGGCTGTACCAGGTACCAGATTTATAACAAATTCAATCTCTCGATCTGGTGGCTGTCCTGGCAATTCCTCAGGGAAAACATCAGGGTATTCGCAAGCTACCGACACATCCTCCAACTTTTTCCCTTTTAAGTTGGTTAACATAATGTTCTTCTTTGAGCGCATAACTGCCTCATGTCTTATCTGAATTCCGTCAGAATTGGTAAGACTAATGGCACGATTGGCACAATCTATATGTCCTTTATACTTGATCAACCAATCCATACCAAGTATTATATCTATGCCATCGGAGTCTATTATAATAAGGTTCGCTAGGAACTTTACTCCATTTATAATTATGGTTGCACTAGGGCTAACCAATTTAGTCCTCAATTCTTTTCCAGGAGATTGGACTATCATAGGGTTCTTTAGCAAACAAATATTCCAATTATTTCTTTCAGCAAAAGCTTTTGTTACGAATGAATGTGTAGCTCCAGAATCAAATAATATAATTGCTGGTACTGAATTAACCAGGAACTTACCCAGAACTACGTCTGGTGCATCTTCCGCTGCTTCTACGGTGACATGATTGATACGCCCTCTGTTGAATGGCTGTGGAGTCTGAGGTGTCTGAGGGCTTCCACGTCCTTGACCGGTAGTTGGAGCTCTTGCTGGTGTAGGATCCAGGTTGAAGCGGACCGGGGTTACCGCTTGACGCTTCTGTGGGCAACTGCTGGCATAGTGTCCCATATTTTTGCAATTGTAGCATTGCACTCCTGCAGCTACATTTCTATTCTGCTGTTGTTGGGCTGCATTTCCAGTTCTAGGAGTTTGAGGCAAAGGGCGAGGTGCAGAAATGGGTGTACTTGGATGATTATGCACTGGAGGCCGGTTGTACTGTTGTTGAGTAGGGCGTTGACGGGAACTGCTAGCAAACTGTTGGGCTTGAAACTTCCTTTTCCTAGCATCAAAAAGCTGACGCTGGGCATCTTCTTGTACTAAAGCTTTGTTCACCAGATGTTGAAAAGTAGGGTAGTCATTGGAGACTAACTGAACTTTGAGGTTGGGGTCCATTCCTCCCATGAACCTCCAGATCCTTGCGGCATCAGTCGCCACATCTTCCGGTGCATATCTTGATAATTGGATAAATTTACTCAGATATGCGGAAACACTAAGGTTTCCTTGTTGTAGCTGATGAAACTCCTTCCTCTTCATTTCCATAATACTCATAGGAATATGAGCAGTACGGAAGGCTTCCAAAAATTCTACCCATGCAATATTTTGAGCATCTTGATGTGCGGCACAGTGGTTATCCCACCAATTAGCAGCAACTCCCTTGAGTTGGTGGGCGGCGTACAGAACCTTCTCATGTTCTGCACATTGAGCCAAATTGAGTTTCCTTTCTATTTCTTTAATCCAATCATCCACCTCCAAAGGGTCAGCAGATCCTGCAAAGGTCGGAGGTCGGGTTCTCATAAATTCCCCAAGTTTAGACTGTGGCTGTTGAACTGGTGCTTGCTGGACTTGTTGGACTTGATTTTGGGCCAAAGCTTGAAGTAGTTGCAACTGCATGGCCATCATCTGTTCCATGTTGGGAGCTTGAGCTGGCGGAGGTGGAATGTTGTCTTCTGGTTGAGCATTGGGGTTACGGCTACTGCCCGGGTTGCTCCTTGTGTTCACCATCTGAAGCGGTTTCCAGGGTTAGCAAAAGGTAAGAGGGAACTAGCATAGATAAGAGGTTAGGGGAAACTAAATAACATCCCAAGCCAACACACAAGAAGAAACCAGCAACCACTTAAGGAAAACTTTATTGAAATCAAGATAATTTTATGAATGGCTGCACCACAAGTGCACATAGGCTTGGTACAGTCCATCTAACACACCAAAATATGATAAAGCGTTCTAAGAACGTGGACAATTATTTGGGTACTACTGACTCAACTAACTACTCATCCTCCACGATGATGCGCTCCTCCGGATCCTCCTCGGGGTCCTCCTCTGAATCCGATGAGTGTCTCTGTCCACAACCACGGCAGTTGTTCGGCGAACGCGACCGTGATCGACTCTGACTGAAATCGGAAAAACCGGAGCGAGATAGCTGGCGTCCTCGGCTAGATCCTCCAATATCAACGTCGGGTGGCGGACTGGAGCGTCGCACACTCTTCCTCGCAGTAAGCCTAGTGCGAGGTCCCGTAAACTGGACTGGAGCAGCAACAGGGGCTGGTGGAGTCGGTGTAGTGGTAGCAGCTCGAAGACGCTCTACCTCTGCCTCGGCAGCAGTCCTCGCCTGAACGGCGTCGGCGTGGGCAGCCTCACTCTGCAGTAGCTGGGCTCGGAGAGTGTCGGAGTGGTCGTAGCTCGACGAAAGCAGCCTCCGAAGAAGTCCGATCTCCTGCTGAGCTCTGGCGTAAGTCGCTGAAGCTGCCAGAGTGTGCTGCACCTGGTGAGACAAGCGCGGGTCGTCCACCGCCAGCTGGAAAAGCTCTGGATGAGTCTGTCCTGCTCTCGTCGTCGGGAAGAAGCAAAAAGGTGACTGTCGTAGCTCCTCCTTGTGCCTCCTGCACAACTCCGAGATAGCCAACTGTGCTGCATCCTGGATCGCATCTGAGCAGAAGGTCCGTGGATACTCACTATGACGCTCAACTGGGTCAATCCTCCCGTCTGGAGCGTAAATGAACACCTCCATGCTCCAGGAGTCCATGCTCATCACTCGCGTGTTCCGCCCTCTGAAAATAGGCTGTTGGGTGTACTTCAGATGCTGCATTAGCTGCCGTAGAAGAGTCACAAAAGCTCCCTCGCTCTCGCCATGAGAATGGTGATCCCACGGGGCTGATGACGATGAACCTGCCATCTACAAGTTTGAAAAGAGGAGAGATCAGTAAAGATTTTTAAATAGTGAAAAGGGAGGACAGAAACAAGATACTAAGTAAGAGGAGAGTAGAAGCAAAGAAGCTTATATATTTTTAATATATTCTTTTTAAACATAAGTCCTTAAAACTTCCCAAAACCTAGGGTTCGTCCTACAGTCAAGATGGCTCTGATACCACTTCTGTGGGACCCGGAGTAGAAACTTCCGGACCCCCTGTGCATTACAGTACTAGTCCCAGATCAATGCTAGTACACACAGATAACCAGAAAAAACGGTACATTGTCATCCACGATTTATTACAATAATAACTGAAGTTTTACATTGGTCATTGCCTTACAAAGGTTCACAGAACCTTAAAACGAAAATAAACACAGCGGAAGCAAAAAGTAAATTAATCGACCCATCAATCTGCCACAGGCAATTGACTGGGGAAACGAATCCTAAGCATCCGGGAAGAAACCACCGCATCCACACTCGGCACAGAAGTCGTATTCTCCAGCTTGAGCTTCTTCATTCTCTGCTAATGTATTTGTAGAGCAACATGTGAGTGCAAAATTGTACTCCGCAAGCCTTGGGAAAGATGCATAGATGCAAGGCTTCACAAAGGAAGGCTATATGGTTCTTTTGCAAAAATCAGCATTTTATTTCAAAACTACATAATTACTTCAAAGGCCATTTGATAAACATCTTGTTTTTTTATAATTGAAATTAGATAAATAACTTAGTGAAGGTTAAACCACCAACACTAATATCTCAGGCTATCTGCCAACTTTCAAAAACCTCAGGTTAAACCACCTGATCTGGTTACACCACCAGATTTAAATCACGAGAGTTATACCACTCTCAAGTTTGACAAACCATTTTATTTTGAAATCAAAATCAAACTTCTACCATGTGAATGCATTCCTTGCCCGCCCTTGACCGTGGGCACGGCTATTCGAATAGTTTTTACTCTGCAGAGTTTGTACACTTTACCCACAAGAGATAAATTATCTTAATAGTCAACATGCTTCCTTTGGCATGAGACCCAGATAAAACATCACAAAGCCTTTCACCTACTCCAGTATAGCTAGATACCACCCGCTAAGGTTTCACCACAACTCGAATCCACGAGTCGGAGCCCCCTCTTGCGCCGTATGAGTACAGTAAACCCTGTCCCTCACTATGAGTAACCAGTACACCCTGGCACTCAATACACCACTGGTGATATCTAAACTACACCTTTATAGGTTAGTTAGCTAGGTCGTACCCATATAGACTTGTGGTTGCACTGTTTTGCTCAGTTTGGACAAACACAAGCGTCGGTCCTTAAACGACCAGGGTGGTTCATTCACAATTCCAAAAAAAAACACCAGCCAAACCTTCCATCCACCCTTGTCAACTTTTCCCTTTGAACTTCATTTTTATTTTCAAATTAACAGTGGTAACATCCATTACCACTTTTCAAACAAATCAATTAACAATGGTAACATCCATTACCAATGTTCAAACAAACCATTCATCAAAACATTTAGCAAACATGCTACTCATTTGAGCATTATTACATTGATTTGCTACGCTAAGCATTTGCTAGTATTTAAAAATTCAACAGATGTAATACTAACTCATTATTGAGTCAAAGGAATATCCTAAGTTGACAATGGTACAAAGTAAACAATTTTCAATGGAAGGTATAACAAATTGGGTATTTAACTAAATTTTCTAAATCAAATTATCACTTGATATAACATAAGCATGCAATAATTTAAAATAACTACCTAATCATTTTATAAATCATTTGAGCAAGTTGATCAAAGAAAACTTGCAAAACATAGGATCAAAATGATCAAAGGAGACTTGCCTTCCTGTGCTGGGTTGAAATTTTCCGGGGCTTGCTCTTGAAGTTCCTCGGACAAATCGGTCTCTACACGTAAATCAAGAAATCCAAATAAAATAAAATAAAAATTCAAAAATTGAAACTAAATATACCAATTGAAAGATTAGAATTTTAGATGAATTTAGAAATTTGAATGGATCAATTTGGAGCTAAAATGGGCAAGATATGGCTGTTGGAAGTTTGAAATCAGAGAAAATGGAAAAAGATAATTTCTGGAATTATCTTTTAACTGAAAATGAATTATGACGTCAGCACGGATTTTCTTGGAATTATTTCACAAAAGTAAATTCTAATTATGACGTCAGCAAGGGAATTAAAATAAAAATACAGAAGCCGACATGTGGGCCCGGTCTACGGTGGACCGAGTCCACGGACCATTACAAATGCTGACGTGGCACGCGGAAATGCGACACGTGGCATGACACGTGGCATCCGACGTGGCGCTGACGTGGCACCCGGATCGGGTTTTCGGCTGACGTGGCTCTGACGTGGCAGACACGTCAGCTAGGGCTGACGTGGATGACTGAGGTGTCAGGGTTGACGCGGCGGGTGCGCGGCTGTCGGCGGAGGTGGATCGAACGGCTGTGGTTCGGACGCGTGGCTGCATCTGGTGCGCTGATCCAGATCCAAAGCGACGGCGGCGATGAAACGGTGAAGACGCGGGAAACCGCGCGATGGCCGACGCGTGGCTCGACCCGTCGCGCGAGGCGTAGCGCGGATGCGGGTGGCGGGGCCGAGGCAGGCGCGGATCTGACGGCCGTGCTGAGGAAGCGTGGACGCATCCGGGCCGTCGCGGAGTGTGTGGTGGAGATGCCGCGGTGCAGTGGCGGAGAGACGCACGATCGTCGACGCGTGGCCGGCGCATATCCCGAAGCGTCGCGGACGCGAGCGCGCGTGGGCGGGCGCGGACGCGGGCGCGGCGACCGAGGGAGCAAGCGCGGACGCGTCTCACTGGCGCGCGGACGGAGGGGCGGCGCGCAGGCGTTCGGCGCGGTGGACGCTTACCGGCGGCGGTGACGAAGATCGCTGACGACGGTGAAACACGGCGGCGACTACGGCTATGAACGCATGCGAGAACGGGAGAGAGAGAGTGAGCGCGAAGGGGAAGAAAAGGATGACCGGGGTTCGCTTTTATACACGGCGGAGGAAGAAACCGACGCACGTCCTCGCCGGTGTAAATGCGACGGTTACCGACGCTTCGCGGCGGAAACGGGCGTCTCCTCGGGTGAAAACGGGCGCAGTTAACGGCGGCGACGAGCGGACGCTCCCGGTTCATTAAAGGCGAAGAAGTAACGGCCGAGGAGACGAAACGCGAGCTCGGCGGCGGCGCGATAATGGCGGCGATGCGCGAGAGAAGGAACGGTCGCGCGGGGACGAAGGCCTGACAGGTGGGACCCACTGGCAGTGACCTACGCAGACCGGCGGTCTCTGACGGGTGGGGCCCGCTTGTCAGCGCAAAAACAAAAAGAAACTCAACCTCGCGCGCGGAGCGGGGCTCGAACGCGCGCCGAGGGAGCGGGGAGGGAAGAGAGCGGCGGTGTAAACCAGTCGGGCGGGGAGGCACTGCCTACCCAATAAGGGTAGGTAATCCCTTTGAGGATTAGCTGCGGGGAAGCCGGCGGATGTACGACACGTGGCACACAGAGAGGGAGGGGAGGCGGGATGGCGCGGACGGCGGGGATCGGTCCGGGCGGAGATGGACGGATGGATGGCTGACAAGTGTCAGCCCGAGGAAGGGTTTTGATATTTAAATTTTTTATATATTTCAGAAATCAGTAGGAGGCTTTAAAATAGTCAGAAAAATACCAAATAAATTCCAAAAATTGCAGAAAAATTCACATAATTCACTGATTATGTTTTGAACATATGAAAAATATTTCCAACCTATTTTGATATTAAATTTTTATTTTTAAACAGAACTTTATATTCTGAAAAATCCAAATAAATTGAGATAATTAATTTAAAATTATTTCTTCCAAATAAAGCAAAAATTGGGATGTTACACTCTCCCTGCTCGGCCGGACGACAGCGTTGCCGCCCCGTCGCGTCTTGCGTCGTCTCCCACGCTACCCCTGTTCACGTTGACCCCTCGCGTGGCTATAGCCCCGCCCAGATCGGGCTTCGTCTCGGCTCCCCCCCGGCTGTGCCACCGTGGTCCAGCCCTGCCACGTCGTGCCGTCATGGTCCCCAGCAGCAGCCGTCCCCTCTGCCTTGTCTTCCGCTCCACCCTCCTACGCCCGCGGGGCCAAGGAGTGCACCATCGGGACAACCTCTTCCACGCCGCGACAATCCGTGGTCCTCGCCATCTTTTTGAGCTACTGTGGAGAGTTTCGGCTGCCGCGCCCCAAACTGTAGCCACTCAGAGCTGACGCCACCCGCACGACTGACACATCGCTGCCATTGGCTCCTCGGCGCCAACCTCTTCCCCCAATCGCCTATAAGAGATGTCCGAGCCTCGTCTCCCGCTCCACCAACTCCCACTCAAATCCTATTGCTGCCTCTATCACCTTCTTGATCTTACGCCTCCTCTTCTGCATGCACTTCCACCGGTAGTCTCTGTCGCCAGCTCCCCTCGGTGGACATTGGGACCTCCTGAGCTTCCCCCTGAGTTCACCATTACTCTCTCCCCTCCCCCTCGTCTAATTGCTCTCTCTCACCCTGTAGGCCGCTGGTAGCCATGATCTTCCCCAACTCCGGTGTCTGTCCACCCCGACAAACCATCGCGCCCCGCCCTAATTCCCGAAGGTCAGAGCTTCTACCGGACCCCCTGAGGCTGACCCAACCCCTGCCCGGCTTCTCCTACCTCCTCGGTGAGCTCGCGCTGAATCCACCTTGTCGTTGCGTAGGTTCTCCATCGCCAGCTCCTTTGGCTCCACCACGACCACTTCCAAAGCCTCGGGTGAGTTCAAAATCACCAATAGATACTCCCATGCTGCATAATTGGTTTCTAATGTCTTACTCTACCGGTTAGCACCTTCCCCTGTTCCAGCTGCCACCGTGCTCGCCGCCAGCCACCGTCGGGCCAAATCGGGCCGCTCTCCTTCTCCCAAGGGTGCATGCAAGGCCATGGAGCCCGTTTTGCTAATGCTATCGCACCGCCATGGCCTCCCTCGCTGCTGGCTAGCTCCGCCTTCCTCGTGTCAGGGAACTGTAGCAGCGTGATTTAATTAGCACATGTGATTAGCCCAGCTAATGAATGTCTTAGTTAGCTATTAGTAGAAAATGACAGTGGGCCCACACATCAGTCACTACAGGCCAAAAACGTAAAATAATCTGAAAACTATTTAAAAATTTTTGGGCCCCATATCTTAGAGGGACATTCCTCTCTCCTCTTTTGTTTTTGGGGATTTTCCTAAGAATAACTCTTTGAAGAGCTCGTTCTCTCTCGTCGTAGCTCCAATTTAACGAAACTTGTTTTTAAATTTTTCTAAAATCGAGATATATCTTTTGATACTAGTTTTGTTCAATTTTGAGTTCAGTTGAATTTTATTTGGCATTTATTTGTTTTCGCTCGTCTGCGTTTATTTTTCCAGTACATTCTCCTGAGTAGAGCTCGAAGGTATGAACGAGCCCCTGATTGAAGCATCACAAGACTACCATGCTTTTGATACAAGTGAGTCAATACTTTGATTATTTTGAGCCTATATTTCATGTGAGATTATGTTCGTTTAAATTATCAAAACTGCATGCTTTACTTTATATGCAAACATATGTTACTCATAAGGTAGCTAAACACCCGCTTGTCGATCTAGGAATATAATACCCCATCCTTGACACTTGAACATCCATGAACCTTATCACTCTAGGTAATACTATTAATCTCAATAGCTATAAGTCAAAATTAAATGTCGTACAAAGGTCTTATCTCGAGTCCATGGAACTAGTTGCCCTAATCATCAATTTTTAAACATATAAACTTGCTTTGGAACAGTCACACAATGTAAGTGGCTGAATATTCGCGACAACTTAATTTATGCTTCTCAAAACCCTAAAAACCTACTACACCTGTCTGGACGGGTGGTAAGAGTCGTGGGTGTGGATGTAACATGAGAATCTGTGGTTTGCGGAATGAACCGACCGGACAAATTAAGGACTTAATCCTGTGATGACCTCTCCATGTACAACAGTGCAACCACAAGCTAGCAAAATGTAGACTGGGCTGAATAATTTACTAGACCCTCTAGTCATCTCACGGAGGCCTGGTGTAGGCGGATAATAAGAATCCTGCATTGAATGGGACACCGGATAGAGATGATGTTGCCAAGGCTAGCGTTTGTAGAGAGTGGAGTTCGACTGCGCTAATCTGTGGTGGACATCCCGCACAACCTGTGGAAACAACCCCATAGGGGTGAGATGCTAGAGGGGGAGGTATTGTAAAGGGCTTGTGATAATCTCTTGATCTACACGACCAAGGAATCGCGTAGGCCCGTCGGATTGATTGTCTCTTGTGGGTAAAGATGTGCGGTCTATGCAGAGTATACTATTCGAACAGCCGTGCCTACGGTCAAGGGCGGACATGAGAACTTCCTCGAGTTAGTTCTATTTCAACAACCCTTGTGGGTGAGAAGAAAATTGTCAGGCGGATGTAAACCTGACTTTGAAATTTTCCTAGAGAGATGTACTCCAGTGTTGTTAATAGGGTAGAGGTAACCTCATGATCAAAATCTAGCATAGGTGGATGGAACCATATAATTGGTGGATAGATCGTATACCCCTATAAATACTGTACAATTTCAAACTCTTTAAAACATGTTTGTAAAATGCCAAGTCATAGGGATATTAATTATGGTTACTACAAATGTCACTTTAAGCAAATAAAAGAACCTGAGCCATCCTTGTTTAGCCTTGCATCTATAATTATATGCATTCTGTGTATTGGCTCGTGGAGCACGGTGATTTGTGCTCATCCTCACACTCAATCCCCCTTCAGAGTCCGTGAACCAAGGTCACTATATTTACTATGAGGACCAGGACGATGAAGGTGGTGAAGATGATGGAAACTAGAGTAGCCGTCAGTAGTCTTGTCTCTCACCTCAGTCTAGCCGACCAGGCTAACTTGTGGGTGGTTCCAATATTATCCAGGTCTCTAGCTAATATCGGTGGCACCTAAGTTGTCTCAGTTGCTTATCTGTGGTGGGTTATGCCTTACCACGTTTGCCTCCACTTCCGTTTCCGCACGTTATGTAATGTAAACATTTGGCCTGACAGCCCAACTGTAAACTCGATCCGACACGGTCTATTTAAACTCTGGTATTATAATAGTATGGTATTTATCGTGCATGAAATTTATCCCTTACAAAGGATTTCGAGTTGATAAAACCCGGGGTCCAATAGGCTTAAAGCTTAAAGTTTTTTTAGTACTGTTTAAGACTTTTTTTTTACACTTTAGTTGTTATAAGTTTTTTCAGTACAATTAAATTTAAAAAATAAAAAGGTTGCCTCATTATGTACAATAGAAAGTAATAGAAAAAACTAAGAAGCTAAAATCATTGTACGGCTGAACCAAATTATCAGAAGTATGTGGGCCACTTTATGAAACTCTACATCTATATCTCTTTGGGGTCACCTCATCACCTTCCCCGGAATGAGCAGCAACAACAGCTTGATCACTTTTCTTGCACTGCAAGCCTTTCCAGAAAGTTTAGACAACCTCGCCTTCCTTATCAGGTAAATTTAACCTTCCCAGAAATTTTATTTGTCAGAAACTGAGAAGGGTGAACCTCACCTGCATGTCTGAAAAATTTGGAGCAATTTCGATAATATGGTTGGGACTTTTCCAAAGTGTTTTTTTTTTGTTAAAACAACCTCCATATCAGATTTTCCCTGACAATTTTGGTACAGAAGTTCATCGTCCATCAGTCATCTAAGGTACTTTTAGGAGGCAAATGCTTGAGCGTTTTTCTAATTACTAAGCTAATATTTTATATTGCTGTTAGCATTATTTGTTTCTTTCCCTTAAACAATTTTTGTACAGAAGTTCATTAGTCCATCAGTCATCTTAGGTACTTTTAGGAGGCAAATGCTTGAACCTTTTTCTAATTACTAAGCTAATATTTAATATTGCTGTTAGCGTTATTTGTTTCTTTCCCTTAAATTTGTACTTTACTTGGTGATTTTAAGTGAACTTCGACAAATTCGGTATAAACAGAAGAGACAGTTTGTCTGGAAGTTGTAATTTTCTCTTTCGGAAAACAAATCTGCCACTTTGAGAAACAACAAAAAAATAAATCTTAATTCAATTTTGTGTACAGTTTATGCGCAAAAAGATTTTTCTGTGCTAAATCCTGCTATTTCATCTTTCCTTACTCAATTTTTCCCTACGATTTTCTCCTCATGTTCAGGTCAAGTATCGAGCTCTCTGGTCGTTCCTTCAGTGTACAAGAGCATTATCCAAAACACTCACTTCAATTTCTGATTTCTCATCGCCACACTGCCAAACCCCAGCACCACAACACCACCATCCCAGCAAACGCATGCTTAATTTCTCATCGCTTTACCCACCAAACGCACTAACGGCCGCTCATGAGGCCACACTCTCCCCGCGGTTTTGATCTCTCTTCCCGGACAACCTCGCGCGGCCCGTCGTTCCTGGTCAGGTAATCATGCCTCCTCCTCTTCATGTCCATGTCTTGCTTTCCTGCTTGGGTTAGTTGTGCTCTGTAAACTGTAGTGCCATTCTTGGGTTTTAAGGGTTCCAAGAATTTCTTCCTCGCGCCAAATTTGGCTTTGGAATTCCCCAAATTGCAGTTCTTTGATCCACGAACCGTCTTGTGTGTGATTGGGTGGCAGGTATTGGGAGCTTTGCTGTTCAGTTAGTTTGGTTTTTACATTTTGTTCGGACGATCTCCGCTTAGCAAGAGGAGTACACCGCTTTTTAAATGGAAAAATCAAAATAAAGGTAATATTTGCACCTAGTTTTTTCCCAGACGTAGAATGATCATTTAAGAGTATTAGTCCATGTTCTTTTTTCTCCTTCTTGTGTTTTTTTCCTTCGTAATTTTGTATTTTTTACCTGTTGTTTTCTGTGCAAACTTGGCCGTGTTCGGTATTATAGTAGGCCTAGTAACATGCTGATTATTTCCCCTTCTGAGAAATGTTGGTACTTTTCATTCAGCTAAAGTTCTTGCAAAGATTTATTCTTCTGTGCTTTTTTTTTGAAAGAATACAGGAGACCTGCATTAGTAGTGTTTTCCTAGTACTTTTTTGGTACAGTTTGTAACTTTTGGTGATACAAGAACCTTAAAATTGCTAAAGTTCTTGCAAAGATTAATAGTGTTTTCTTACTCAAACACTTGGATGCTCTACGTTGCATCAATTTACTGTAGTTCATCTTGCCATGATTCAGTTTACTGAATTTTCGTAATTCTTTTGTTGTAATTACAGGTCAAGTCTGTAACTCTCTGGATGTGCCTCCTTCACTAAAGAAGAGTGCGATACCCGAACCCTATAACTTTCCTGATATTTTCTTGCCCCAAACACCACCGACAAAAGTCCAATATTCTGGCATTGTGCAACTGTTCCTAGAGCTCTATTATAGCAAATTGATGTAAAGGAATCCTCAAAATTTGGATCCTGATACACCAACCACCGCAATGGCACACCCAACCCTACTAGTTACCCTCACATGCTTCACACTATTAGCTCTCTTGTCGCTCACAGTGGTGGCTGATAACAACTCCACGGCCTCTGGTCTGATCCTCCTAAATTGCGGAGCCTCCAGCCCGGGCAATGATACCGACGGTCGGACTTGGGACGGGGACACCAGCTCCATTGCAGCCAATGCTTCATACCCAGACCCTTCAGTCCCCAACGTTCCTTACATGACTGCTCTCATCTTCACCTCAAATTACACATATTCCTTCCCTGTTAGCCCGGGCCGCATGTTCCTGCGCCTCTACTTACATCCAACTGCTTATGAAAACTATGCTGCTGCCAATGCCTACTTTGGTGTCACAGCCAACAATCTGATCCTTTTAGACAACTTCAACGCTTCCCAAGCTGCTCTGGCTGCAAATTTGACATACCTCGTCCGTGAATTCTCAGTGAATGTTACTTCAGGCAGCCTAGACCTGACCTTCGCCCCATCCACGCACCAGAACAGCTCTTATGCATTCGTGAACGGGATTGAGATTGTGCCCACGCCTGACATATTCACAACACCGACACCTACATTCGCCAATGGTGGGAACCCAGATCCATTCCCTATCGATCCTGGGACAGGCTTGCAAACAATGTACCGTCTTAATGTTGGGGGCCAGGCCATCTCTCCGCAAGATGATTCTGGCTTTTACCGTTCATGGGATGATGATTTTCCTTACATATATGGTGCTGGCTTTGGGGTGGCCTTTGAGAAAGACAACAATGTCACAATCGCCTATAATGGACCAAATTACACTGCACCAGTTGATGTCTATGCAACAGCTCGGTCGATGGGGCCATATGCACGTGAAAACCTGAGATACAACCTTACATGGATTCTACCAGTCGATGCAGGGTTCCACTACCTTCTCAGGTTCCATTTCTGTGAGATCGAGTATGGCATAACCGAGGTGAACCAGAGGGTGTTCTTCATATACATTAACAACCAAACAGCAGAGCAGTGTCGGACTTCGGAGCCGCTTGGCGTGCCTATGTTTATTCAGCGGAGACGTTGGTCTTAGGACTACACGGGCTTTGTTATTTCCGCTGTTGGAGTCTTCTCTCAGTTTTCAACTTTTGGCTAGAACTGAACGATAGCACACACAGACGCAAGAGTATTTGGTGCTGCGCACAGTCTGCAGCTTTTCTGGTTTTATTCCTTCTCCTTTTATTTAGCAATTACAATAGAAACTGCCATGCGCTATTCAAAGAAAAAAACTGAAGAATAAATGCAAATATGAAGACATGAAGACATGCAGACTACAAACTGATCAAGAAGTAACGCCAAGAACTAACTCACATGCATGCATGAAATGGGCGGTAGCATGAAAAGAAAAACTGACATGCAAATTAACTAGATTATCTAACATTACTCCTCCTAATCTAGTTGATGTTGATGTCGACGACGCCGAGCTTCGAGCGCAGGTGTAGAAAACGCACCCGGCCAAGTGATTTGGTCAGTATGTCCGCCAGCTGATCGTCGGTGTGGATTTTGCGGATGGCGACTTGGCCACCCTCGACACACTCCCGGATGTAGTGGAAGCGTGTCTCGATATGTTTGCTCCGGCCATGGAAGACCGGATTTTTGCACAATTGAATCGCCGACTGATTGTCGATGTAGATTGTCGCGGCGCCGACGTCTCGCCCGTAGAAGTTGTCGATCAGCCGCCTGAGCCAGATTCCCTGGCATGCCGCCGCTGAGGCCGCGATGTACTCAGCCTCGCACGACGATAGCGCCACCACCGGCTGTTTTTGTGATTGCCATGACACAGGCGCGTTGCCGAGGCAGAACAAAATGCCGGAGGTGCTCTTGCGATCATCCACGTCGCCGGCCATGTCCGCGTCGCTGTACCCCTTGAGCTCGATGTCGTTGTGCCCCTTAGTGTAACAAATGCCAAAGTGGAGCGTACCAGCGACATAACGAAGTAGATGCTTGACGGCGCTCAGGTGTTCCGTCGTTGGGTTCGCCATGAACCTGCTCACATACCCGACCGCGAAGCTGATATCCGGCCGGGTGTGGACCAAGTACCGGAGGCTGCCAACCACACTACGGTAGAACGTAGGATCAACAGGTGGATTGGAGCTCTCCTTACTCAGTTTAAGACGTGCCTCCATGGGCACTTGCACGGCATTGCAGCCGGCCATGCCGGCCTTGTCCAGGAGCTTTGCCGCATACGCAGCTTGGCTCATGGTGATCTTCCCGGGCAGCTGCTTGACATCAATGCCGAGATAGTAGCTCAACTGCCCGAGGTCGCTCATCTTGAATGAGCGCTTCATTTCCTCCTTGAACGATTCGATCTCAGCTTGGTCGGCGCCAGTGAGGATCAAATCGTCAACATACACGCCCAGGAGCACACGTCCTCGCCCCTTGCCGCGTGTGTACACCCCGTGTTCTTCCTCGCAACGCGTGAACCCGAGCGCCACCAGCGTGCGGTCGAGCTTGGCGTTCCACGCCCGAGGAGCTTGTCGTAGGCCGTAGAGTGCTTTGCGCAGTCGCAGTACTTGCCGCTCACGCCCGGCGATCGCGAATCCCGGTGGTTGAGCGACGTAAACCTCCTCCATGAGGTCGCCGTTCAGAAACGCAGACTTGACGTCGAGATGGTGGAGTGCCCAGCCCTCGTGCGCTGCCACCGCTACCAGTGCACGTACAGAGTCGAGCCGCGCCACAGGTGCAAAAACCTCATCGAAGTCCACGCCAGCGCGTTGTACGTACCCCTTGGCCACCAGCCGCGCCTTGTGCCGAACCACCGCCCCCTGCGCATCCTTCTTGAGCTTGAACACCCATTTGAGGCCAATCGGGCGGTGTCCAGCCGGGAGGTCCACTGCCTCCCACGTGCCATTGTCCTCAATGGCCGCCATCTCCTCTTCCATTGCGGCGCGCCACGCCGGATCGGTGGCGGCCTCGTCGTAGGAGGTGGGCTCCTCGGTCGCAACGAGGAGCCACTCGTCGGGGTCCAGTACGCGTGGCTCAGCAGTGTTGATGCAATTGTCCACCGTGCGGAAACGCCGCGGCGCGCCGTTGTCACTATGGTCGAGCCCCGACGAGATGTGCGATGGTGGAGTGCAGTGCTCGACTTGAGCACCACCGGTGTCGTGGGTGGCGTTCATGGGCGTTCGGGGTGACGCCACAGCTTCTTCTTCTTCCTCCAAGGATGGGACCGCAGGGGATACAGGAGCATTCGGCTCGCCGCCGCCCAAGACGCCGCTGACCGTGTACTCCACGGTGAACGTCTCAGGGCTGGCGTCGCCGTTCGCCTCCCAATTCCACCCTTTGGTCTCGTCAAACACCACGTCGCGGGTCACATGGAGCCGGCCGCCCACCGGATCGTACACCCGGTAGCCTTTGGAGCCCGGCTCGTACCCGACAAAAACCATCTTCACGCTTCGGTCGTCAAGCTTCGAGGTGTGCGGGCGTGTAACCTTGACGTGAGCGAGGCAACCGAACGTGCGCATGAAATGCACAGACGGTTTCTTGCCATGCCAAGCTTCATAAGGCGTCATCCCGGTGACGCTCTTCGTCGGAGACCTGTTCAAAATGAACACAGCTGTGCTCACCGCCTCCCCCCAGAATGTACTGGGCACCTTCTTTGCCTTGAGTAGGCATCGCGCCATAGCCATCACAGTCTGGTTCCGGCGCTCCACGACGCCGTTCTGTTGCGGGGAGTACGGCGCCGTGAGTTGCCGGTGCACGCCCTTCTCCGCGCAGTACTCACCAAAGGTCACAGACGTGAACTCGCCACCACGATCGGTACGTAGTGCGCGCAGCTTCCGCCCGGTCTCGACCTCGACGCCGGCTTGGAACTTCTTGATCGCGCTGGCCGCCTCGTCCTTGCTTGACAACAGCACTAGCCACATATAGCGACTAGCATCGTCAACGAGGAGGAGGAAGTAGCGCTTGCCACCGTGCGTCGCTGGCGTGACAGGCCCGCATAGATCTCCATGTACGAGATCAAGCCGGCCCTTCGCGCGGTACTTGGCCTCCAGAGGGAATGGCGAGCGCCGTTGCTTGCCGACAAGGCACGCGTCACACAGCTGGTCAACATGATCCAGCAGTGGAAGCCCACGCACCATGTCGCCACGCCCAAGTTTCTTCAACCCCTCGAAGCTCAGGTGGCCGAACCGCTCATGCCAGCGCCACGCATCGTCGTTGGCGTGCGCCAGGAGCGAGATCGGTCGAGCGAGCGTGAGGGGAATCTTGTACAGTCGATTCGCCGATCGCCGTACCTTGGCGAGAAGCTCCCTCCTCGGATCGCGCACCCGCAGTATGCCGTCCTCGATCAACACTTGGCACCCGACCTCGTCGAGTTGTCCCAAGCTGATGATGTTGCAACGTAGGCGTGGGATGAAGTACACGTCCGACAGCATACGATGACGTCCACCCCGTGCCGCGAACATGATCGTGCCGCGCCCGAGGATGTCCACCATTGATCCATCGCCGAACTTTACCGTGCCCGTGATGTCGCGGTTCAGCTCGGAGAAGGCCGCGTCGTTTCCCGTCATATGGTTCGACGCGCCCGTGTCAAGGTACCACACGCCGTCGTCCTGACCGCCGGTGTGATTGTTGGTGTCACCCAACTGCACCGTCGCGCGTTCTTCGTTGAGGAAGACCTGACCGCTGACGTGCACAGGTGCGGCGCGCTCTGGGAGGCACGCGGGAACCGGTGAAAGAGAGGCCACCTGGGCCATCAACAAGGACGGCTTGTCGTCGCCGCCCTCTTCTGCCAGCAGCGCTGCGGCTGCCGCCTCGTCTCTCTTCTTCTTCCGGCACTCCCGGGCCCAATGCCCAATTTTCCCGCAGTACTTGCACGTATCCTTGTCGATGACCTTGCCGCCACCGCCCTTGCGTGCGTCGTCGGTACCGCGCTTGGGTGGCTGCGCGCCGTGCCGTGGCGGAACCGAGCCGCCGCTCGTACCACTTCCGCTGGCGCCAGCGCTACCGAAGCGCGCACCCTCCTTGTCGCGCTTGCGTAGGCGACGTATGAGGTCCTCCTCCTTTGACGAGAGAAGCAGCCGGGAGCCCAGTTCTGCAGCCGCTGCCCGCGCGTCGAGCCGCTGCTCCACGGACCGAAGACGGCCCGTGACCTCCTCGATGGACAGGTCGTTGATGTTGAGCAGCGTCTCGATGGAGATTGCGACCTGCATGAACTTATCAGGGATCACCTGCAGCATCTTGCGCACGACCTCGCCTTCGGTGATGTGGTCGCCGAGAAGCCGCAGATTATTGGCGAGGCCCGTGATGCGCATCGAGAAGTCGTCGATGGCCTCCCCTTCCTTGAATGCAATATTGTTGAAGTCGCGTCGGAGTTTCTGCGCGTTCGCCTCACGCACGCGCTCGACGCCCATCCGCATGATCTTGACAGCATCCCACGCCTCCTGCGCGGAGTCCTTATTGCCGATCGAGGCCAGCATCTCCGGCGGGACAGCTCGTGCAATCGCTGCTAACGCCAGCCGATCCACGCTGTACTCTGCGCCGCCGGGTTCGATGGCTCCCCACAAGCCTTGCGCCTGCAGGTTGATGCGCATGAGCATCGCCCACTCCGGGTAGTTGGTCTTGGTTAGCATCGGATACTGCACCGACGCCGACGCTTCCTTGACCACGCGCTCGATGACGACCTCGCGCTCCCGACCATGCTGTTGTCGCGGACGGCGAGGACCCCGTGATGGCGACCGAAGGCGATCCCTACGTGGAGGAGTGATCGACCCTCGTCCCACCGGAGCTGACATGGCCACCAGAATCCTGAACAGGGCTCTGATACCAATTGTCGCGGCTTCGGAGCCGCTTGGCGTGCCTATGTTTATTCAGCGGAGACGTTGGTCTTAGGACTACACGGGCTTTGTTATTTCCGCTGTTGGAGTCTTCTCTCAGTTTTCAACTTTTGGCTAGAACTGAACGATAGCACACACAGACGCAAGAGTATTTGGTGCTGCGCACAGTCTGCAGCTTTTCTGGTTTTATTCCTTCTCCTTTTATTTAGCAATTACAATAGAAACTGCCATGCGCTATTCAAAGAAAAAAACTGAAGAATAAATGCAAATATGAAGACATGAAGACATGCAGACTACAAACTGATCAAGAAGTAACGCCAAGAACTAACTCACATGCATGCATGAAATGGGCGGTAGCATGAAAAGAAAAACTGACATGCAAATTAACTAGATTATCTAACAAGCAGAACATGGATGTCATCCGTCGGAGCGGAGGAATCGGCACACCTGTCTACACCGACTACATTGTCATCACAAACGGTTCTGGTCAGACAGACATGTGGGTTGCACTTCACCCTCATCTCTCAAGCAGGCCGCAGTATTTTGATTCAATACTGAATGGCCTTGAGGTCTTCAAGTTCCAGGGAAACAGAAAGAATGATCTTTCCGGGCTTAACCCTCCACTTCCACCAAACCCTGATGTGAATCCTAATGGGGTATCTAACGGTGCAAGAAAATTGAAAAGTGCCACACTAGCAGCCATCAGTGGAGCTATTGGTGGTTTTGCTGTGTTGTTGATTGCTTTTATAAGCATGTGTGCTATCTGCAGACGAAAGAAGGTATCAAACAATTCTGGCAAGACAAACAACGGACATTTGACTCATCGCACTGAGCGCGGAAACTCGCGATGCAATCTCTGCCGTCACTTCTCATTTGCAGAAATCCAGGTTGCCACCAATTACTTTGATGAAGCCTTTCTCCTCGGCAGAGGCGGTTTCGGGAACGTCTACCGCGGAGAGATAGACGGAGGGACAAAGGTGGCGATCAAGCGTGCCAACCAGAAATCCCAGCAGGGATTTCATGAGTTCCAGACTGAAATCGAGATGCTGTGCAAGTTCCGGCATCGCCACCTTGTGTCTTTGATTGGCTACTGTGAGGACAAGAATGAGATGATTCTGGTGTATGACTACATGGCCCATGGGACTCTTCGGCAGCACTTGTACAACACCGACAACCCACCACTCTCATGGAAGCAGCGCCTTGAGATCTGCATCGGTACAGCTCGAGGGCTGCATTACCTGCACACAGGCGCAAAGCAAACCACCATCCACCGTGACGTGAAGACCACCAACATTCTATTAGATGACAAGTTAGTGGCAAAGGTTTCTGACTTCGGGCTCTCTAAGGCCAGTCCGGACATTGACAACACCCACGTGAGCACCGCTGTGAAAGGCACCTTCGGATATCTTGATCCGGAGTACTTCCGGCAGCTGCGTCTCACCAAGAAATCAGATGTGTACTCCTTCGGGGTCGTGCTGTTTGAGATCCTGTGTGCGCGCCCTGTGATAAACACTGGGCTTCCGGATGAGCAAGTGAGCTTGCGTGACTGGGCGCTTTCTTGCCAAAAGAAAGGTGTACTCAACGAGATCATCGACCCTCATCTCGTGGGGAAAATCACTCCTCAATGCTTCAGGAAATTTGCGAAGATAGCGGAGCAATGTGTTGCTGACCATAGCATGGATAGGCCATCGATGGGTGATGTGCTTTGGAACCTCGAGGCCGCACTCCAGCAGCAGGAGAGTGCAGAGGACAATAGCAGCTGTGCTGGGGGGACGTCATCCCTTGTGATGACCGGGGTACACCCAGACAAACCATCGACTCACTCTACAATGTCTGCCGCAGGACAGGAAGCCATCTTTTCTGATATTACACATGTAGAAGGCCGATGACAGTGTCAGTGATATAGACAATAAAATAAGGGATAGATTATTGCACAGGCGACTGAAATTTTTTTATCTTTCAGTCATCTAAAGTTGCACTTTGAATCACCTAAAGTTGCACATGTTTTTTTGGAGGGGGCTGCAATTTTAGTTGATTGAGAGTGCAACTTTTGGAGGGGGCTGCAATTTTAGTTGATTGAGAGTGCAACTTTAGTTGCACTCTGAATCACCTGAAGTTGCACATGTTTTTTTTTGAGGGGGGCTGCAATTTCAGTTGATTGAGAGTGCAATTTCAGGTGACTGAAATATAAAAAAAATTTCAGTCGTCTGTGCAATAGCAAAACTGATAAAATAACTGTATCACTTCTATGTCGATAAGTTTTTAAAATAATATATTATTATATTTTTTTTGAATAAATTATCATTTATAAAGATAGTCAAGTATATGACTTACTGATGAGGCTCTTTATTTAGTGAATGATATCATTCTAAAAGGTCGGATGTCACTGGTTGGGATAGTAGTGACTACAAGTTCACGTATTGATTGATAATTATGTTTCACCGGTCATAAATATAGAGACATCAAATTAATGATATGGATATATGTTGGAGAACATAGTGTTGGATTGACCTACCTTGAGACACTATCGTAGGCTGTCAGGCGGCCGCAAGACCGCACCTTCCCGAGGGGGTGAGACCCGTGGCGGGACGTGATTGGCGTGTCGTGGGCTGTTAGGCGGCCACACGACCGCGGCGGGGCGCGCGTGCGCGCGCACGCGACCGGGTGACCACGCGACTTCAGCTGCCACCGGTCGCGCTTCCCGATCGTGGGAAAGGATACGGTTCGACTTCCGCCAGTTGCGCTTCCTGATCATGGAAGGCGAGGGGGCTTTATATACCCCCCACATCGCTGCGCAGCTGTTCTTCCTCACTCGCTTTCTGCCTGCACTTTCCTGCTCTTTGCCCTTTGCTACTCTTTGCTCCCTTGCGCCCCGCTCTCGTCTCGCTTGTTGCCACCGTTGACCACCGCCGCCGTTCGCTTCACCATGCCCGCTGAGTGAATGGCTCGCTATGAAAAGCTCGCTCGCCGGCCCTGCGGTGGCGCTTCCTCCAGTCAGCGCAGCTCGTCGGCGACGGAGACGGACTACACGCTGGTGGGGCGCGATCCATCGTTGACCAACAAGCGGTGGACGGCCGAAAAGAAGATAGAAGGTCCCTGCTCCAACGTGCTGGGGCAAACCCTCGTGACGGAGGAGACGATCAGATATCTCCTTCGCGAGGGTAAGCTGGTAAACCGCAGCGCAGTTCGCCTTCCTGCTGATGACGAGACGGAGCCGCAACCGGAGGAGTCGGAGGCGATCGTCTTCGTCACCTATTTTGAAGCCGGCCTCCGAATCCCGTCGGCGAAGCCCCTCGGCGATGTCATGCGGACCTACGAACTGGAGTTGGTGCAGCTAACGCCGAATGCGATAGCTCGCCTGGCTGTTTACAGCTGGGCGACAAGGACGGAGGGGGTTTGGCCCAGCGCCTCCCTGTTCGCCTTCCCACACGACGCGCGGTGTAAGCCCAAGAAGCTTGACAGAGGGGAGTTCTCCAACTTCGGCAGCGTCAACTTCGGCAGCGTCAACTTCGTCTTGAGGTCGCTGTGCGCGAAGATCTTCCCCGCTAACTCGACTCGAGCGAAGTGGGAATCCAACTAGATGTGGCAGTGGTTCTACTATCGCGTGGTGAGCGGCAGCAGCCTTCGCTGCACAGGCGGCCGATGTCGTTCATCACTTCACTGAGTGTGGAACCCGACCGCGACAATGAGCAGAGGGTGCGGAGGCTCGTGGGGACCACCCTCCGCTTCAACATGCACGACCTCGTAGAGGAGTTTGTCATGTACGGAGTGGCCCCGCTTTCCTGTTGATGGCACCTTCAGCCCGGTCCCACCTAGCCCGACGGTGTCCGGCCGACCGTGTCTTTGGTGCCGAAGCCCTCTGATCCTTGTAAACTCTTCGGCTGTGTTTTTCTCCCTTTTTTGTTTTTTTAAAACCTCGCTTCGCTTTACCTGTAGGACTCCTCCTGGAAGATGCGGAATGCGCGGTGGTCGTGTTCCTTGGGCCGTACGTGGCCAAGGAGTACAACCTGCGTGAGTCCGCGACCACAACGGCTAATCTGGGGTGGATAAACAGAGTGTGCGAAGCTCTGGGCATTCCTATGCCAGAGCGTGCCACTCCGACCGCAGGCCAGGCTCACCACCGCAATGGCGACGACAAGGGGAAGGCTTCCCCCTTGATGGAGGGCTCGGTCCCCTGCCACCGTATTGAGTCTGCCGGCTGCCCCTTCGCACATCCTGTCGGAACCGAAGGTCCGACGATCACCAATTCCGACTTGGCGGAGTACACCAACTCAGATCTGGAGGCAGAGGCGGATCACATAGCTCCCGGCGAGGAGTCCATGGGCGGCACAACGGACAAGGGGCGCGGTGCGGACATCTAAGAGGGCGAGGCCTCCTCGTCCGCACCGGCCGTAGAGGCTGAGGAAGCATTGCCCAAATCCCCAAGAGTGAAGCGCCCTCGGACACGATAGCCTTCCCAGCTGGAGGAGGCGTTCGTAGTTGCGATCGGGGTTGGGGGCGTGTTGGAGTCGGACTCTGACACGGAGGCCATCTGGCCCGAAGAGGAACTCGTCGCCCCCGATGTAGGTGACACTCCCGCAGTCCGGACCGAGACGGAGCGAACACCCCCACGTGCTTCACCTGGCCACATCGAAGGTAGGCGCAACTCATTCTCCCCCGCGACTTCGAGAAGCTTTCTCCGATCTGCTCGCTCATTCCATCATCAACATCAGCCGAGACACGGTCACCCGGACATGGACAAGTCTTTGGTCTTCCTACCCCAGACATGATGTCGACACCTGCCGCCCTCGAAGTCGCCGGCGCGGAGGCTCAGCGGCCAACTGTCTCTAACTTTATTTCTCGACTGGAGATGATGAGGGCTCTTCAAGGGGCCACGGACTGCGTGGCCTTTGGCATGGACCGTCAGGCGCTACTATCGTGCAGCTCGGAGCTCCTAGAGGGCACGCTAGAAGCGTCGGAGATGAGGATACGTCTTGCCTTTCACGATTTATAGTGTCGTTTAGGACTTTGCTAATCACTGCATTGTGCAGACCCTAGCGATCGCTCGTGCTCTATAGGCGGCACGCACCCGTGAGCAAGGGGCATTGGAAGACCGTCTACGCGCTGCTAAAGAGGCGAACGCTGGCAAAGGCTATCGCGGAGGCCCGGGAGCTTGTGGAAGAGCGCAACGGTTTGCTCCAGCAGATTGCAGCACTGGAAGGAGAGAAGTCCCAACTGACTGCATCACTTACAGAGAAGGACCGGGCTCTAGGCGATGCCTCAGTGGCAGCATGGGATGTGATGGAGGCTCTAGAAGGTGCCCTCGAAGAGCTGTCCGTGATCGTGCCGCCCCGGACCTCAGCCCTGAGGACCTGTCGTGGACACTTCGGCAAATCGAAGATGCTTCTAGCCTTGCCCTCAATGCCGCTCGATCCTTCGGGAACCATTGCTCCGTGGTGATGTCCAGCATCACCTTCACCCTGCTCCACCACCGAGGATGCCCACACGTGGGCGAACTGGCTAACCCTCGGCTGGAAATGCCAGTAGGGGTCGGGGTTATGTCAGGCGCCGTGCACGCCGTTCGTCGCACTGTCTGAACCTTCCACCAAAGGATTTGGGATTACATTGGGGAGGCCACAGTGAAGGTGGTGCTGTTGAAGACTCTACAGGACGAAGGGGACTTGGGCGCATGGCTCGACGAAGTCCCACGGCACGACGAAGATGGCGCCGCTGGAGCGGGGGAAGGCGTCTACCCTCAGGTGTGACGTCGGAGTCTTAGGGGTGTAGGCTGTAAATGTGCGTTGCCCTGTATTCGCTAAGTCTTGTAAACTGGCCCCCCATGGCCCCCTTTCTTTTATCAATGAAATGAAATTTTTGCTGAAGTGTTTTGATGATGCGCATTGCGGGCAGGTGCTTGACAAAGGTCGCCTGCTAATTTCGGATCTCATGGTCCGGCGGTGCCTTCGGCATTGGGGGTGGGTGAAGGACTCGCTGCACTTCTGGGGAACCTGGACGTCGGAGGGGGAGACTTCAGCGTGAGAGCTCGTGAAGCTCAAAGAGCTAGGCGAGTAGTGACCCTGACTACCCGAAGGCATTTGAAAATGTCACTCTTCGCGAATGTAATAACCGAGTGTCTTTGTAACTATTATTTCATAAATGCAATAAAACCTTTGGTCGAAATAGATGCGTGTCCCTGCCTTTGTTTGTGACTGCACTTGTCTTCGACCAACATGTAGGGCTCTGGGCGCGCAGTAGGCTCCGCTGGCCTTGTCATCCGCGCGCGGCATACATACGCATGAGCTAGTGTAGGAATGAAGGGCTGACGGGCCTGCCCAAAATAGGCATAGACTTTGCCCACGTTGCTGAGCGATCCGTCCCCAACCTTTCGAAGTCCCGGCAGCGGAGCTGGTGACTAGGCGAAGTAGGCGCTCGAGCGCTCCGTCCCCAACGCTTCGAAGTGGCGGCAGCGGAGCTCGTGACTAGGCGAAGTAGACGCTCAAGTGCTCCACCCCCTAAGCTTCGAAGTGGCGGCAGCGAAGCTGGCGACTAGCCAAAGTAGACGCATGAGCGCTCCGTCTCCTATCCTTCGAAGTGGCGGCAATGGAGCTAGCGACTAGCCGAAGTAGTAGATGCTTGAGCGCTCCGTCCCCTACCCTTCGAAGTGGCGACAGCGGAGCTGGCGTCTAGGCGAAGTAGACGCTCGAGCTCTCCGTCTCCTACCCTTCGAAGTGGCGGTAGCGGAGCTGGCAACTAGGCGAAGTAGATGCTCGAGCGCTCCGTCTCCTACGCTTCGAAGTGGCGGCAGCGCAGCTGGCGACTAGTCGAAGTAGATGCTCGAGCGCTCTGTCCCCTACCCTTCGAAGTGGTGGCAATGGAGCTGGCGTCTAGGCGAAGTAGACGCTCGAGTGCTCCATCGCCAACGCTTCGAAGTGGTGGCAGCAGAGCTAGCGACTAGCCAAAGTAGACGCTCGAGCGCTCCGTCCCCTACCCTTCGAAGTGGCAGAAGCGGAGCTGGCGTCTAGGCGAAGTAGACACTCGAGTGCTCCATCCCCTACCAAGTGGCGGCAGCGGGACTGGCGACTAGTCGAAGTAGACGCTTTCGGGGCGACAAGTTCCTGATGCATTATACTCCGCAGACTATGCGAAGGCTCGAGGCCTTCACGCGTTTTTTTTATACTCTGTAGAGTGGCTCAGGACGACAAGTTCCCGACGCTTTATACTCCGCAAAGTACGCAGAGGCTCGAGGTCGTCACGCGAGTTTTTTTATACTCAGTAGAGTGGCTCGGGACGACAAGTTTTCGACGCTTTATACTCCGCAGAGTGCGCGCGAAGGCGTCCCTCCGCGTGTCTTATTTATACTCCGAAGAGTGTGCATGGAGGCTCGCCTCCGCGCGTCTTATTTATACTCTGAGGAGTGCGCGCAGAGGCTCACCTCCGTGCGTCTTATTTATACTCCGAGGAGTGGATGTGGAGGCTCGCCTCCGCGCATCTTATTTGTACTCCGAGGAGTGCACGCGGAGGCCCGCCTCCGCGCGTCTTATTTATACTCCGAGGAGTGCATGCGGAGGCTCGCCTCTGCGCGTCTTATTTATACTCCGAGGAGTGCACGTGGAGGCTCGCCTCCTCGCACCTTATTTATACTCCAAGGCACGCGGAGGCTGACCCCCGCGCGTCTTTACACAGAATGAGACTAGTTTTGCAAACGGTGGACTTTATTGATCTTCCGTTTGCGCAGGTGAGCGATTACAAGGGTTAGGGTGCCGACCATGCTGTGGGCATCCCATCGGTCTCATACGTAATATCGCCACAGCCTATCTGCATTCCATGTGTGGCGGAGAGTCTATCCTTCCAACATTGTGAGATGATATGCTCCGCGCTGCAAAGCCGCAGCGACGATGTAGGGGCCCTCCCACTTGGACTCCAACTTGCCAACCGTCGCCGCGTGAAGCGCCATTTTGAGGACAATGTCTCCCGGTTGGAATTTGCGTGAGTATATGGTGCGGTCGTGCGCACGTGCCACTTGGTGCGCGTACTTCGCGACATGTTGGGTGGCGCTCACCCGATCCCCATCGAGAAGATCAAGGGACAGTTCACGCTCCTCCACTGGGGCCTGGACTAGGACCCTTCTCGAGCTGGCCTTAATTTTCTCTAGTGTGATTGTTTCGTTGCCGAAGAGAAGCTTGAACGGCGTGAACCCCGTCGTGTCGAGGGACCAGAGTACGCTATGAAGCTCGTCTAGCCACTTGCCCTTCAGTAGGCCAACAAGGCGCTTTTTAACTCCGGCGGAAATGGCGTCGTTTGCTCGCTCAATGGCTCTGTTGGACTGCGGACGCCCAACCGAGGCATACCGAAGTGTGATGCCCATGCTGTCACAGAATGCCTTAAACGGTGTGGAGTCAAACTACAGGCCATTGTCAATGGTAAGCTCCCTGGGATCTCCGAAGTGGCATACGATGTTTTGCCAGAGGAACCGCTGCATGGCCGCGGAGGTCACCCTAGCCAACACGATAGCCTCAGGCCATTTGGAGAAGTACTCCAAGGCAACGACGATGAACCGAAGATCCCTGGGGCACGTGGGAGTGGCCCAACGACGTCGATGCCCTAGCGTGCCAACGGCCACACCGGTGGGATAGGCTGCAAGCTCGCCAGAGGTCTGCGGATGACTCACCCCATTGTAAGATCGAGGAGGCCGACTAGAGGGGCGGTGAATAGGCGGTCTAAAAATTCTCTTCAAATTAATACTACCAATTCAAGACCTTTTCTATTTGCCTAAACCAAGTATACAATGCGAAAGCTTAAATCAATTTGGTTTAGCTCAAATAGTGTCTAAGTCAAGCAAGTTCGCCTAAGTGCACCAACAATGCTAACCTAAGTCAAGGTTTGCAATCCTAGGTTTACAAGCAATCAAAATAATACTAAGTAAGTAAATTGCTTGAATGTAAAAAGAGCACATGAAATCAAACCACAAATAACACAATCTCTTTTTACCGTGGTATTCAGAGACTTGCCGGTCTCCCCTAGTCCACGTTGAGGTTAGCCCAAACGAATTGGACCAGCTCCACAAATTAAGCCTTCCACCTCAAATCCACTAGTGGTAGCTCTTCCCCGCTCCGGGTAGGTGAGCTCCAACCTTCACAAACGTCGGGTCTTCTCACAAGCTTCTTTGAGAAGATCACCAGGCACGACGCCTCCAACGCCGTCTAGGAGTCGGCAAACTCCAAGAGTAATAAGTCAAGCCCCTTGCTTGACTCTCACCACGTGCAACGAATGCACAAGCTCAAGTGGATACAAAATCCACCTCTAGATGCAACACATGCAACTAGAGACCTCTCTCCCTGCTCACAAGGTGCAACAGATGCACAAATGAGAGGCGAAGCTCACACTAGCTCAAAAGAGTGAAATGGAGTCCCAAAAACCTTATCCCAACCAGCCACAAGAGAGTATTTATAGCTCACACCTCAAAACTAGCCGTTGAAGTCAAAAACAGGATTCTACGGAACTACCGCCGTTATAGGAGCGGTACTACCGCTCCCCATCATAACGGCTAGAAAAATAGCCCATAGTCAGTCATTTGCGGAACTACCGCAGTTATAAAATGCAGTACTACCGCTCTCCGATAGTTCCGGGAAGTCGGCGAGGTACATCCGTTTCCGGTTTTTCAGCACAGACAGCACTCAGAAAAACGGTCATAACTTTTGACTCTGATGTCGGAATTGAGTGATCTTGGACTCTATGAAAATCGTATTCAGAGGGCTACACAACCTATCTATTTGCATGATCTCAAACACATTAGATCAATGCATAAATCAAAAGAGATCCAAAAGAGTCACTCCCATGGTCTATGTCCAAAGGAAATAGTAACAAACAATCTTAGATCATGCCAAGGGATAATACATGATCTCCAACTTTCGTAAACCACATTTGCAAACTTAGATCATGTCACAAGGAGTAGGTATATGGACTTCAACCTTTTGCAAAACACATTTGCAAAGTATAGTCACATGTTACAAGGATTCACCACATGAGCTTCAACCATTTTGCAAAACACATTCGCAATGCAAGCCTCATACTAAGATGAGCTAGAGCAAGTGAGGTTGAGCCATTAACACATGATGAGACTCAAACTACTAGACATGACCCCTCTTAATAGTACGGCAATCTATACTAGCAATCCGGTCTTTCAACCAAACAGCAAGACCGGTAAAAGACTAGAAACACATTCTTAGCCCTAACTAGTCATACCTTTACCTTGGGTCATCGTCTCGATATACATAAACTCATGATGCATCCTTTTCATCAACTCCATCAACACATGATGATCTTCCTTGACTTGATGATCAACACATGATCATCTCCTCATGCATCAACTCATGATGTGTCTTCTTCTTTGATGGCCTTCAACACATGAAGCCATCTTCTTCTCAATCTTGACTTGATGATCTTCAACCCATGAAGTTATCCAAGTCATCCTCATTTGTGGAACCTAACATATTCATCCAACTCATGGAAAATGCTAGTCCACAAAACAATTATCATCAATTACCAGACTTTGCCATTAATACATAATGGAGAGACTAGATTCGATAATCTTCCCCTGTTGGTAATTCATGACAATCTTCACAAATAATGAGATAATAAATTGAATATAAAATCATTTGAATTCAATGTTCGGTACTACCGCCGTTATAAAATCCGGTACTACTGCTCTGCGGTAGTTCCGCAAAGTCGGCGCGGTAGTTCTGCTTGAGCTGGAACCAAACTTGGCGCTCTCTGGAAAAAAAGGCTCCGCTCTACCTCTGGAGATTCCGGGCTCCGGAAGTACCACTCTATACTGCGGAACTACCGCCTCCAACGGTAGTTCCGGCATTGAAATCACTGGTACTTCCGATCCCACAAAATCTCAGGTGCATCTGGAGGGTGCTCTCTGCAAAAAAAAGGCTCCGCTCGGATTTCGGAGCTTCTGGTTGCTGGTAGTACCAATTTTACATGCGGAACTTCTGCTCTGCGGTAGTTCCGATATTGAAATCTGCAGTACTACCGCTTTTCCAAACAGAGCATAGTTTTGGGTTTTAAAACAGATTTTTAATGAATGCATGATCTAGGTTGATCCCAATGTATGTATAAAAGGAAACATGGATGAATACTAATGAAACTCCAAAACATAGAGAGAGAGCTCCCCCTAAATGTGTGCATACAAGTTTATATGAACAAAAACATATGCACATATTCATTTGAACGATTTTAGGAGTTCAATCTATATTTTGGATCTAAGGAATGCATTAGCATATGAGAAAGTGATTTTGAATGCATACCTCTTTGATTTCACCTTTTCATCCAAATGAGACTAAGCTATAATATACTTTGAACAAACATATTAGTCTCATATATACATTTGTCATTAACATCAAAATCTCATAATAGCATTTGTCATTAACACCAAAACCAACTTAAACGAAGCTTGATCTTTCACCCATCCACTGGCAGCCTTGGCACCAGTGCACGAGATCTTGCGCATCTACAATGGCGGTTAGCCAGTAGAAGCCTTGTCTGAATGCCTTGCTGACCAGAGACCTCGGTGCAATATGTGAGCCATAGAGCCGGCATGAATCTCCGTAAGGAGGTGTTTACCCTCGTCACGTGAGAGGCATCGAAAAGTGGGGCACAAACTCTCTTCTTGTAGAGGACATTGTCGAGCACTTGGAAATACCTGGCACGGTGCTACAAACGCCGAAGCTCGAGGGGGTCGTCCAGCTCCGCTATGCCTTGCAAAAAGGCGTAGATGGGCTCCCGCCAGTCGCCCTGCTAGGCAATTTGATGGATGAGGGCCACATCACGGTTGTCTTGCGCGATGGCTGGCGTAGGCAAGACCTCGTAGAATGCTCCCTCAGGAGGGGGGACCTGCTGGCTGGCGGCTTTTGCGAGGACTTCGGCTTGTTCATTATCCGCGCGAGGGATGGCCTTGACCGTGATGCCCAAGAAGTGGCGCTCCTTCGCCCTCACCGCCGCCAGATACTTGGCCAGCTTGGGTTTCTTGGCTTGGTAGGATTTGTCGACGTGGCTCGCGACCAGACGCGAGTCAGTGCGGACAAGGACTCTTCGTGCGCCAAGGGTTTTAAGCTTCGCGAGGCCGAAGAGCAGCGCCTCATATTCAGCCATGTTGTTCATCACCGGAAATCCAAGACGAGCCGAGTACAGCAGGCGGTGACCCTCTAGCATAGTAACCATGAGCCTACCCCGGCGCCTAGGGCACCGTAAGCCCTATCGGTGTTGAGTGTCCACACCGGGTCGTCTGGTTGTTGCACATGTTGGGCCAATGGAGTCCACTCAGCGAGGAAGTCCACGAGGACATGAGATTTTATTGCCATTCGTGAGGCGTACGTCAAGGAGAACGGTGCAAGCTCGGCGGCCCACTTGCCAATACGTCCCGTGGACTCTTTATTGTGCAGCATCTCTGCCAAAGGGAACAAGGACGGCACAGTGATGGGGTGGGCTAGGAAGTAGTGCCGGAGTTTCCTCGAGGCCATGACCAATGCGTAGGCCAGCTTCTCAAGTTCGGTGTACTGCGTCTTGGCACCCTGAAGGGCCTCGGAGATGAAGTACATGGGCTGCTAAAGGGCACCTTCCTCGAGGACGAGGACGGCATGACTGCAGTTGCTGTGGCGGCGAGGTAAAGTAGGAGGGGAGCCTCTGGTGCTGGGGCGACCAATGTAGGAAGGCTTGCGAGGTGCTTCTTAAGGTCGTCAAAAGCCTTCGCACAGTCATCATCCCAATGGAACCCATCGCAACCGCGAAGGGTCTTGAAAAATGGCAGGCCCTGCTCAGCCGCCCTGGATAGGAAGCGGTTCAGTGCGGCCATGCGTCTAGTAAGCCTCTGGACCTCCCTCATCGTCTTGGGCGGCTCCATGGCGAGAATCGCTTGGATGCCACGCCCGGACACCAGAAAACCCAGGAGCTTGCCCGCTTGCACACCAAAGACGCACTTGTCTGGGTTGAGCTTGATGCCCACTCGCCTGAGGTTGTTGAAGATCTCTTGGAGATCTTGACCATGGGAGGTGAGGTGCCTAGTCTTCACGACCACGTCGTCGACATAGGCCTCGACATTCCTTCCAAGTTGGGAGGCCAGCGCAAGCGCGATGAGGCGTGTGAAGGTGGCACCTGCGTTCTTCAGGCCGAAGGGCATCCTCAAAAAGCAGTACGTTCCCATCGACGTTATGAAGCTGGTCTTGTCTTCATCGTCCTTGGCCATGTGGATCTGGTGGTAGCCTGAGTATACGTCCAGGAAGCTCATAAGCTCACACCACGCCGTGGCATCCACCAACTGATCTATGTGCGGCAAGGGGTAGTTGTCCTTCGGACATGCCTTGTTAAGGGCGGTGAGGTCAATGCACATGCGCCAGGCACCGCTAGCCTTTTTCACCAGCACAGGGTTGGCAAGCCAGTTCGGGTGCTGGACTTCGCGGATGACTCCGGCCTAGAGAAGCTTCGCTACCTCTACCTTGGCCGCTTGCTGCCGCTCGATCGACATGCGCCAGAGCCTCTATCTGACTGGCTTGGCGTCGGGGCGGATTGCTAAGGTGTGCTCGATGAGGGCACGGTCGACATCCTTTATGTCATTTGGGGACCACGCGAAGACGTCCGCGTTGTCTCGGAGAACCCGGAGCAGATCCTGCTCAACTTCCGAGGGAAGGCCCTCGCCGGTGGACACACATTGACCTTTGGCTTGCAGTGATACGGGGTCGCCCGATCTTCTCGACGTAGGATCAAGATACTCACGTGGATTTGATGAACCATAGTAATCCCCCATTGCCAATGCAAGAGTTAGCACTCTATAATTCGCCCAACCACACGTGCTGAACTTCACGACCACCGATGAAGTTCTATCGCGCTCCCAATTCCTAGCAGAAAGGTTGAACGATCTTGATTTCGATGAACTCCCAATTCTCCCTCAAGTTGGTTCGGCCAACAGAAAGAACAAGAGTATTCTATTATCAAAGATGGTCTGAATTTTACAGGGGTGGCAGCTGTCTTTTAAAGAGATACAAGGGGTGGAGTGTCGGTCAAACACTTGGAGGCCGAATTGGACTCGATTACAAAACCCTAGGCCCACTTTGACTCAGACTGAAAAGTGATATGAATTATTTCGCTGTTTTTGATCAACTCTTAGGGAATTTGGAGGTGAGGCTAGATCCATTTGAAAGTAGACTTCAAGATCTTTCCATAGAGTACAACAACACCTCAATCGGACTCCGTTTGTAAAAGTTATGGCCATTTTAGTAGGTGCCTGTTGGGCTGTCCCGAACCGAATCCGAATTGAGTTCTGAGTTGAATCCGATTTTGAATTCGGTTGTACATGTGGAAGGTCCGAATTGGGCTTCAAAATCTTGTCCAAAACTTGGGCTTTAAGTTCTTGGGCTTCTCCCCTTTTGCTCTCCCACTGCATGGGCTTCTTTCCTCCTTGATCAGCTGCATGGGCTGCTTGGCTTTGTCCTTTCTATCCCCATGGGCTTTGAGCTTTTTGTTCTTGGTAGCAAATATGATTACCCTCCTTGTGCTTCTCCATTGTTTTGACCCTGGAATCATCATAATATTCAAACCTAATAATAAACAAGAATTTGACATAAGGTAGTATATCGTTCCCACGAATAGAAGGAAATTCATTAAGAAACAAATTCACCTAACAATATTTAATGCGGCTCAATACTTCTTTCCAGTGAAATAATGTGTTTGACTGAAAAGTGCTAAGTTGTGCGTATCCGCATCATGCAGGGGCACCCTCTTGACTTCGTCATCCGGTTGGGGCTTGGGCGTCTACCCCGGTGCGGAAGGCGTGTCCACCTTAGGAGTATCAGTGAGCACATGCACGTTTCGGTGCGGGCCCTAGGCACCAAGCTCTATGCGCCGAGCGAGGTCTTGATCACCGAAGGTGGTGATGATGCCCTATAGGCCTGGGAGCTTCATGCACAGGAAGCCATGGTGCGGGACCGCTCTGAAAGAGTTGAGGGTGGGGCGCCCCAATATGGCGTTGTAGGGGTATGGTGTCGGGACCCCGAATTTCCAAACCCGGACCCTCTGTGTATTACAGCACTAGTCCCAGATCAAAGCTAATGCACACAGTTAAACCGACATGATTACATAACCAACAACGCTTTATTACAATAATAAAGAGTACTGACCATCAGGTCTCATTATTACAATTGAGGTTACAAGACCTCGCACACACGAAACACAGCGGAAGCAAAGATAAATCCAGCGGAGACCCATCAATACGCCACAGGCAATTGACTGGGGAAGCGCGACCTAGAACTCCCGGAATCCTTCGTCAAAGTCACAGGCGAAGTAGTCGTAGTATCCCTCTTGAGCTTCGTATTCTTCTGAGTATTATTTTTGAGTGCAGCATATGAGTACATAAAGTACTCCGCAAGTCTTGGGAAAAATGCAATAGATGCAAGGCTTCACAAAGGAGGGTTATATGGTTCTTTTGCACAAAGCAAAATTTTATTTCAAATAACATTAAATATTTTCGAAGGCATTGTTTTAACCAAGTAATTGTTTTAACTGAAACTAATTCTATAGTGAAGGTTCCATCTACCAACACTAGTTTAATCCAGTCTATCTGACTAAGTTTAAAACTGCGGGTTCCATCCATCCTCTCTGGCTCCAACTGCCAGGATACCCTTTCGAGAGTTCCCTCCACTCTCGGAATACAAAAACTTTGATTTAAAAACCAAAACCAAAAATCTACCATGTGAATGCATTCCTTGTCCGCCCTTGACCGTGGGCACGGCTATTCGAATAGTTTTACACTCTGCAGAGGTTGTATAACTTTACCCCCAAGAGATAAATTATCTTAACAGTCAGCACGCTTCCTTTGGCATGAGACACAGATAAAATATCACAAAGCTTTTACCTCACTCAAGACTAGCTAGACACCACCCGCTGAGGTTTCACCGCAGAAGGGTTAAATCTGCCCAATCCGAAGCCCCCTCTTGCGCCATATGAGTACAGTAAATCCCTGTCCCTTACTGTGAATAACCAGTAACTCCCTGGCACCCACTTTCCACTGGTGGCACCTAAACTAGACTATCATGAGTTAATCAGCTAGGTCGTACCCATATAGACTTAGGGTTGTACGGTAGTGCTCAGTCTGGACAAACACAAGCGTCGATCCTTAGTTGACTAGGGTGGAACATACACTTTACAAGATCTCGTGCTTGCCGCACCAACCCAAACCAACCATCCACCCTAATCTAAACCAATTTCCATATTTTATTTTATTTTAAAGGATTAGTGGCAACTCCAATCACCACTAGACTTTAGAAACACAAGTTATTACAACGATTCATAATTTCCCATTTTCAAGATTTCAAGGGTATTACATAGCATGACTGAGCATTAAACTACCATTCTAAAATTCACAACTGAATATAATAATCTCATTAAAGAGCCAAAGGAAATTCTAAAGAGACAAGGGTACATGGCATTCAATTTCAACTGATGGCATAACAAAGTTGGGGTAACTAATACCTTAGGATTTGAACTAATCTTGTATGTAAATAGCAATGCACATAATTTAAAATAATTAAAACATTTCAAAATCATAAGTTCAAGATGATCAAAGGAGACTTGCCTTCCTGCACGCTTTCTGGGTCTTTTTGCTGCGGAGTGGAGAGATCTTTGACAACGGTGGAATCTACGCGCGAAAAGACGAAGCAAGCAAAACAAATAAATACAAATAAAATCACAAATATATAATATATATATACTGGAAGGAAGTTTATGATTTCATACGGATTTAGGAGAAAGATTCAGCGGATTTGGGGTTCACACGAGGGAGAACGAATATCTGGAAGATCGGTTGGGAAAAGAAATTACTGAGACAATATTTGGACCAAGGAAAATAGAATGGATTTTATGGAAATTTTGCAAGATTTGAATTTGAATTTTGAAAGTGCACAGAAAATTTGGAATGGAACTGAGGCTTTGAAATTAAACTAGGTATTGGAATTTGAAATTTGAATATTTGAAATATCAAATAAATTTCAAATATTTGAAAGGATGGAAGAAATGGATAGTTTGGAATTTTTGATGAATTTAGAAATTTGAATGGGCTCAAACGGAGTTACGATGAAGGATAACGGGCTTTGGGAAGTTTAAATTCAGAGAAAATGAAAAAGATTGATTTTCTGGAATTATTTTTCTAAAGGAAATTTGGATTATTGCGTCAGCAGGGAATTTAATTTCGGCTGGATTATTTTTCTATTGAAAATCCAGATTACTGCGTCAGCATGACCTCAGCACTGAGGTGGGCCGGCTGACGGGTGCGCCTCGGTCCATGGACCGAGTCCACGGGCTCATGGGGATGCTGAGGTGGCAGGGTGGTGCTGACCGGGCGAGGGGCGCCGAGGTGGGCGGGGACGTGGCGCCGCGTCACCTGCCACGTAGGCACGGGGGAGCCGACGTGGCCAGCCGGTGAGGGAAGAGCTCGGGGACGGCACGCCCGCCGGAGCTCCGGTGGTCGGCCGTGGACGGCGATGGCCAGGGAAGGAAGAGGACCGCGCGGGGATCGCAAGGGTGGGTGCGGGCCTTACCGAGCACGGCCAGAGGTGGGCCAGTGGCGAGAACGGTGGTGGGGCGCTCGGGTCTACAGGCGCGGCGGCGCTTCCGCGGTGGAGAGGTCCGGCAGAGGGGCGGGAGAGATCGGCGGAGTCGCGAGGAGGCTCGGGGTGGAGTCGGCCGGCGGCGAGAGAGCTTGGGTCGAGCGCAATTGCTCGCCGGAGTAGTTTCAGCGGCGACGGCGGCGGCAGCGCGATGCGGGCGGTGAAAGGCTCGGGAGGAAGAGCGGAGATGGGGGCAGGGTTGTGCGGAAGGAGGCGGAGCCAGGGGGCCCTTTTATAGGCGGCGGAGGGGTAGCAGGGTGCGGGGATCACTCGTCGGAAAGGGCGCGGAGGCGGCGGTGGTTACGGGCGAAATTAGGGGGAGACACGACACGGGGGCGGCGGGATTCGGGCGTGTGGATGGCGGGAGTCGGTCGGGGAAGAAGAGAGAGAGGGGGAAGGAAGGCAATCCGGGCGACCGAGGGGGCGGTGGTAATGGCGGCGGCGATTGCGCGGCCGAGCGGGAGGAGGAAGAAGAGCGCGGGGAAGAAGAGCGGGAGGGCTAACAGGCGGGCCCGGGCGGCAGCGGGAGAGGGAGGATGCGCTGACGGGCGGGGCCCGCGGGCAGAGAGACGGAGGCGGGGGAAGGCGCGCCGATAGGTGGGCCGGGGTGAGGAGAGAGAGGAGCTGGGGCGCGGGTGGCGGGGATTTGGCCGCGTGGCCAAGGGCGGGATCGGGCGGCTAGGGGGGTTAGGCTGGGCGGAGGGGCCGGATGGGCCGAGGGGGCGACGTGGCGGCCATCGGGAAGGGGTAGGCGGGGTGGAGGCGACGGCCGGATGGTGGCGGCGTGGAGCAGATCTAGCCGTCCACGTGGCGGCCGGAGGGGAGGGGATTTTATTTTTTTGGAATTAGATTTTGATTTTCAGAAAAGGCTAAGAAATTCAATAAAGCTCAGAAAAATATGAAAATACTTCCAAAAATTTCAGAAAAATTCACAGAAGCTCCTGGTGATATTTTGGACTTAATAAAAATATTTCCAACTAATGTTGGTATTAAATTTTCATACTTAAAATACTTTTTAATTTCAAACATACATTTTTAAACTCCAGAAAATCCAGGAAACCAGATAAAAGCCAAATAACTCCAAATAATTATTTTGAACTAGGATTTTCATATAAAATCAAAATATCTTTTTATTTAATAATAATTTTAGGTTTTACTTCAAATACTTTTCAAATCTAGCTTTTTCAAAAACAGAAATGCAGGGCAAATACAAATAAAACTCAAATACTTTAAAATAATTAATTTGAATTTAAATTTTTCAGAAAGCAAATTTTTGGGATATTACATATGGGATGTCTACAACGTCGAAGATGACGTCTTTGCTCCTTGTGTTGTTGCCCTGGTCGAAAGAGATTTACAGCCGTATCTAGCCCAAAGCCTTTAGCGGCTGTCCTCCAAAGCCCTGTAGTGGGATTTCTGAGGGGCCTAAGCAGCTTCGGGGGATCCCCATCTGGTCGAAGGCTGCCGCGAACAAGATGTCGGCGGAGCTACCTCCATCGACCAGGACCCTCTTAACATCGTAGTCTGCGATGGCGGCCTATATGACCAGGGGATCCTGGTGAGGGAAGTCCACACCCTCTGCATCAGCAGGTGTGAATGTGATGTCGTGCTGCGCCCAGGCCGGCGGTGCCTGCGCCGGGTACGCCACCACATGATGCAGCCTGCGCACGTAAGCCTTCTGCTGCCGCGCCAAGGAGAACTCCAACGAAGAGCCCCCAGAGATGACATTTATGATATGGCGCTGGGCTCCCTCCGGAGCCTGTATCCGCAGGGGCCCTCTTGGGGCTATGCACGTGGGCCACCACTGGTGGCCCTGCTTCCAGGGCTCTATCCCTGGCGACGCTCTGACGAAGCGCCGCGATGGCGGTGCATGTCCACGTGAGGTGATCACCATGGCCATGTACCTCACACCACATGCCGTAGTGCTGATGGTCTTCCTTCGCATGGGGTCTATCGTCCCGACCCCTGCTGCGCCCGCGACCCCAGCCTCTGGGACCTCGTCCTCGACATGCGGGGGCGCTGTCCTCGGAGCCGCCTTCAATGTCGAAGACGTAGTGAGCCCTCTGGTATCTACGCTGGTTACGCTTGGGCTTGTCACTCAATGGGTCTTGCTTACGTTTGGTGTCTTGGGAGGAGTCTTGCTTTTGCTCGGGGGCGTCCTTGTAGGGTCCTTGTTTGCGCTTGGGGGTGTCCTTGGAGGATCCCTCCTTTGGCGAGTCCTCCGCCTGGTTGGTGTCGGAGTCGTCACCTTTGCGCCGCCGCGCATCCTCCTCCGCCCTCGCATACTCCTCCATTTTGTCGAAGAGCTTGGCCACCGTCTCTTATTGGCTTGCACACATTGTATTCGGCCAGCGGCCCAGGGCGAAGACCTTGGATCACCGCGTTGATGATGGTGGCAACTTAATTTATGCTTCTTAAAACCCTAAAAACCAACTATACCTATCTAGGCGGGTGGTAAGAGTCGTGGGTATGGATGTAATACGAGAATCTGTGGTTTGCGGAATGAACCGACCGGACAAGTTAAGGGCTTAATCCTGTGATGACCTCTTCGTGTACAACAGTGCAACCACAAGCTAGCAAAATGTAGGCTGGGCTGAATAATTTACTAGACCCTCTAGTTATCTCACGAAGGCCTGATGTAGGAGGATAATAAGAATCCTGCATTGAATAGGACACCGGATAGAGGTGACGTTGCCAAGGCTAGCATTTGTGGAGAGTGGAGTCCGACTATGCTAATCTGTGGTGGACATCCTGCACAACCTATGGAAGCAACCCCATAGGGGTGACATGCTAGAGTGTGAGGTATTGTAAAGGGCTCGTGATAATCTCTCAATATGCGTGACCAAGGAATCGCGTAGACCCGTCGGGTTGATTGTCTCTTGTGGGTAAAGATGTGCGGTCTCTGCAGAGTATAAACTATTTGAACAGCCGTGCCTATGGTCAAGGACAAACATGGGAACTTCCTCGAGTTAGATCTATTTCAACAACCTTTGTGAGTGAGAAGAAAACTGTCAAGCGGACGTAAACCTGACTTTGAAATTTTCCTAGAGAGACGTACTACAGTGTTGTTAATAAGGTAGAGGTAACCTAATGATCAAAATCTAGCATAGGTGGGTGGAACCATATAATTGGTGGATGGAACATATACCGCTATAAATACTGCACAATTTCAACCTCTTTAAAGCATGTTTGTAAAATGCTAAGTCATAGGGATTTTAATTACGGTTACTACAAATGTCGCTTTAAGCAAATAAAAGAAACTGAGCTATCCTTGTTTAGCCTTGCATACATAATTATATGCATTCTGTGTGTTGGCTCGTGGAGCACGGTAGTTTGTGCTCACTCTCACTCTCAATCCCCCATTCAGAGTCCATGAACCAAGGTCACTATATTTACTATGACGACTAGGGCGATGAAGGTGGTGAAGATGATGGAAACTAGAGTAGCCGTCAGTAGTCTTGTCTCTCACCTCAGTCTAGCCGACTAGGCTAACTTGTGGGTGGTTCCAATATTATCCAGGTCTCTAGCTAATATCGGTGGCACCTAAGTTGTCTCAGTCGCTTACCTTTGGCGGGTTGTGCCTTACCACATTTGCCTCCGCTTCCGTTTCCGCACGTTATGTAATGTAAACATTTGGCCTGACAGCCCAACTGTAAACTCGATCTGACGCGGTCTATTTGAGCTCTGGTATTATAATAGTATGGTATTTATCGTGTATGAAATTTATCCCTTACAGAGGATTCCGAGTTGATAAAACCCGGGGTCCAACAGGCTTAAAGCTTAAATTTTTTTAGCACTGTTTAAGACTTTTTTACACTGTAGCTATTGTAAGTTTTTTCAGTGTAATTAATTTTAAAAAATAAAAAGGTTACGTTATTATGTACAATACAAAGTAATAAAAAAAACTAAGAAGCTAAAATCATTGTACGGCTGAACTAAATTGTCGGAAGTATGGGGGCCACTTTGTGAAACTCTACATCTATATCTCTTTGGAGTCACCTCATCACCTTTCGCCGGAATGAGCAGCAACAACAGCTTGATCACTTTTCTTGCACTTCGAGCCTTTCCAGAAAGTTTAAACAACCTCGCCTTCCTTATCAGGTAAATTTATCCTTCCCAGAAATTTTATTTGTGTCAGCAACTGAGAAAGGTGAACCTCACTTGCATGTCTGAAAATTTTGGTGCAATTTCGATACTATGGTAGGGACTTTTCCAAAGTGTTTTTTTTGGTTAAAACAACCTCCATATCAGATTTTCTCTGACTATTTTGGTACAGAAGTTCATAGTCCATCAGTCATCTAAGGTACTTTTAGGAGGCAAATGCTTGAGCGTTTTTCTAATTACTAAGCTAATATTTTATATTGCTGTTAGCATTATTTGTTTCTTTCCCTTAAACAATTTTTGTACAGAAGTTCATTAGTCCATCAGTCATCTTAGGTACTTTTAGGAGGCAAATGCTTGAACCTTTTTCTAATTACTAAGCTAATATTTAATATTGCTGTTAGCGTTATTTGTTTCTTTCCCTTAAATTTGTACTTTTACTTGGTGATTTTAAGTGAACTTCGACAAATTCGGTATAAACAGAAGAGACAGTTTGTCTGGAAGTTGTAATTTTCTCTTTCGGAAAACAAATCTGCCACTTTGAGAAACAACAAAAAAATAAATCTTAATTCAATTTTGTGTACAGTTTATGCGCAAAAAGATTTTTCTGTGCTAACTCCTGCTAATTTTTTTTTGTAAAGTTTGTAATTTTGGTGGTTTGAATACCTTCATTCTGCTCCTTATTTCCTGCACAGGCTCCTTAACCTCCAATCTTGGGTCATTTTGTCTCTATTTCATCTTTCCTTACTCAATTTTTCCCCACGATTTTCTCCCCATGTTCAGGTCAAGTATCGAGCTCTCTGGTCGTTCCTTCAGTGTACAAGAGCACTATCCAAAACACTCACTTCAATTGCTGATTTCTCATCGCCACACGGCCAAACCCCAGCACCACAACACCATCCCAGCAAACGCATGCTCAATTTCTCATCGCTTTACCCACCAAACGCAGTAACGGCCGCTCGTGAGGTCACTCTCTCCCCGTGGTTTTGATCTCTCTTCCCGGACGGCTTATTTCAACATTAGCTTCTGATTTCTGATTTTTCACTATTTATAAATTTCGTTTTTTTCCGAACTTTTAGCTTTATTTAGCTTTTTTACCGATTTTTTTCTCGTATTCGTTCGCGTTGTCTGTAATAAGCTAACATATTTTTTCTATTTTTAAATTTGTTTAAAATAAATTACGCTAAATAAGTCACATTCAATTACAGTGACATTTCAGCCATAAATTACAGCTTTTCAGCCCAACAGAGTAGGGCTTTAAGCATGTTCAACGGCCAAACATGGACTGTTTTTTCCCCTTCCCAGTAGAGAAGTCTATTCAGACATGCATGCCCTTGAGGCCAAAGCACGCGCCAACGCCGAAAGCGGCCGCACCTGGGGTTCAATCATCGACCGAGTCTAAAAGATGATGCTCGCATTCCACGTTAAGCCGTCCAAGTCTCCCCTACACAAACGGGTCCACACGGGAACTCGACTGCGATTTGCAATTTAATCACATTTCTGGTACAACCGTGTGGCAATCTCAAACCTGAAATTAACGTCGCGCTAATGCATGGTGTAACGCTTCTATTTCTAGAGACATTACTGAACCTCGTAACCATACAAAATGAACAGTTACGACGTTCTTTAATACGAGCGATCATCACAACAGCACAAGCTTACAAAAAGATTTGACTTTTATTACAACATAAGATTATCACCAGTTTAGACAGCGGGTGTGCAAGCCCACAAACCACTGTACATTACAAAAACTTCCCAGGCGGCCTGAGCGAGATTAAGACCTAAGACCAATTCTCCTCCGAGAAGACTGGTTTCAGGAGCTTCTTCTCAGCGGCCTCAGCTTGACTCCATTGACCTTCTGTTGTTGTTTTTAGCAAGTTATGAGTACAACCGTACCTAGCAAGTTACAAGGGTAAACCCTAATTTACTACTTGCAGGGATAATCAAGGACAGGATTATACTGGTTTTATTACATTGAGTGGATGCAGTTTTATTTGCAAACAAATAAAATCAAAACATTTGCTCCTTAAGATCAGGGGGTTTTGTTATCAGATAAAGTTTCACCATTAGACAGATTAACAACATCATAAACTCTAATTATGCCTCGTTATTGGAATCACCAAATTAACACGGCTTCATTAACCGGAAGCACGGCGTATTCGAATACCATTTGTTTCACTCTGCAGAGTTGCTCAACTTTACCCACATAATTTCTTAACTCCCGTGACAGAGTTAAGAAAGCCATGTCGTTTCACTGCTCAATTCTTTATATAGGCTCTACCCGGTAGCGTCACTCATTTAGGCACACATTTAATTTATACTCCCCTTGCCGTGTGAGTGACCTCTACCGTTGTTAGGTACCCGCAGCATACCTAACTCCTCGGCATCCTATTGTCTCATCCTATAGAGTTTCAATTGAACAGAGCAGCTACTAAACCAGTGTTGACAAGTCAACTCCTGTGGTTTGAGTGATCACTATGTCTTTTACTTGGCACAAGATTCTTGTCCTTATATTTTTCACCTGAGGCACCAACCACAATCTTCCACTGTGCTCAACAGAACTATCCACCACCATTCCAAACCAGCCTCCCTCCTAGGGTAAGGTCGTGGGCGTAGATCACGTCGTGATTTCCCACAGCATACCCTCACCCAGTTTTCACTAAGGTAAAGTCGTGGGCGCAGATTACGTTGTGATTTCCCACATGCAGACTCTTACCTTAGTACCGGTTTTCAAATTCTACCGGCCAACGGCCAAGTCACTTAGTAGTATAAAATATTGAATGAGATGATCTATAAATATTAATACACTATTTTAATTGTTACTAAGGCTTAGGGCTGGCAAAAAAGCTCGGGCTCGGCTCGGGCTCGTGAAGGCTTGGCTCGACTCGTGGATGAAATGAGCCGAGCCGAGCCAGCAAAAAAGCTCGGGATCTAAACAAGCCGAGCCCGAGAGCCAGCTTGGCTCGGCCCAACTGCCCGATGGCCCAATGGGCAATGGCCCGCCGGACGCCCCCTCCCGCTCCCGGCCTCCCCCTGTCCCCCACTCGGCTCTCTCCTCTCTCTCTGACTCTCTCTCCCTCTCGGTCTCTCCCTCCACTCACGCAGTCACGCGCGGCGGCGCGGACGCGCCCCCTCCCTCTGACCCTCTCCCTATTTCCTTGCCCCGGCAGCCCGGCCGACGCCTCTCTTCGGTTCCTCCGCGCCGGCCTCTACTCCGGTCTCCGGCCTCCGCGCTCCCCTCGCGCCTTCAGTCCTAGCAATGCCGCACTACCCCGCCCCTCCAACACGCCTCCCGCTCGCGCCGCCGGTGAGCTGCGGCCAGATCCGTGGCCTAGGGCCCGGATCTGGCGCCTCCTCCCTCGGATCCGACCTAGCCTCAGTTTGATTTGTTTGCCGATTTGTTTTTATTTTAATGGGCTTGCTCAAGACGTGCTAGGTATGGAGGTGCGTTGCCCCGGTGTGGTTACGGCCGGCTAGAAGCCGCCCGCACGCCGGGGGAGTGCGCGGTGGTTGCTAGCTGAGTGGTTGGCTGGTTGCGCCGGTGGTAGCACGCCGCCGCCTCCCTCTTCGGTGAGCCCCTGCCCCTTTACTCATCTTCTACGCCCTCTCTTCTACCTCCAGTGGCATTCTTTATGTTGGTTCATGGTTGCTAGAGCTATTACTGGTTACTACTAGTGATTTGTCATGTGTGGTAAGCTAGGTTTGGTATTGAGATGAATACTAAGTTCATGTGTGCGTGGGGTTACCTTTGCCAGTGGATTTTGGTTGCTTTGGCGAGGACGGCAACTCGTGCTCGGCGGTCGCCTTCCCCGTTGATGGTGAACCGGCTGGTCTGGGTGGTGGTCTCCTCCTCCTACGGCTTGCTGGCCTGTGGTTTTGCTCCTTGCCACCTTCTTGCTCCTGATTGACTCGTCCCGATGTTAGTCTGGTGGTCTCCTCCTCTTGCCATCGCTGTCGCCGTCGCCTTGATCCTGATCGGTTGGACTGAATGTTTTTGGCTCGCGAGCTGGCTTGAGCCGCATCACGAGCCGAGCCGAGCCACAAAAAAGCTTGATAGCCTAACCGAGCCGAGCCGAGATTCTACCAAGCTTTCACGAGCCGAGCCGAGCCAGGCTTGGCTCGGCTCGTTGCCACCCCTACTAAGGCTGTCAACGTGAATGTGGCCATCAATCAAGGCGGGGCATTTTTCAGTTGTAGAACTTATCTAAATAGCATGCCATTCTAAACATTTATTTTAAGCAATTATCATTTCGCAATTATCAATAATGAAAATACATTAATTAAAAACAATAAAAATGTGTAGGCATCAATATGATCAAAAACATGCAACTTGCCTTGCTACTCTGGGATCTCTACGACATCGTACAACTGGGCGACCGGCTCCGGTTCAAGAACTGCAACTTCGGCGATCTCGGAAGCTAGCGTAAACACATAAAATAACAATATAAGTCCAAACTTGATTCTAATCAAGCTAGGAAAATAATCTAATTAAAAAGGAATAAATTTCATAAAATCTCAAATAAAGAAATTGGGAATTGTTTGGATTTCGATTTGGCAAATTGGAGAGATTTGAATTTATAAAATTTGAATTTGGTGAAATGGAGGTCAAATTTGGGTTCAGGATGTTGAACTGGTCAAAATGGCATATTTTTGGGATTTTTGGAATTTTTTGGGATTTTTATGAATTTTTTCTGGATTTTTAAAATGAGTGAACAGTGCTGGGCCGACTCGGAATGAACAGTGCGGTCCAGCCCGCTTCTTCCCGCGCGGCCGAGCGGGCTGGCAGCCCAGCCATGCGCGCGGCCGAAGGCCAGCGCGTGCGCGCACACGTCCGCCCGATGGGCGACGCGCGGACGGTGCGGACGGACTCGATTGAGCGAGTGCGGCCGATGGATGAAAAGACGGTGGCAGATCGACGGCTGGGATTTAAATGGATGCGGACGGTTGGATGAGGATAGAACAGATGGCCGTGATGCGACCATGTCGCCCCCGGGAGGTCTCAATGTTGGGGGCCAGGCCATCTCTCCACAAGATGATTCTGGCTTTTACCGTTCATGGGATAATGATTCTCCTTACATATATGGTGCTGCCTTTGGGGTGACCTTCGGGAAAGACAGCAATGTCACAATCACCTATAATGGACCAAAATACACTGCGCCAGTTGATGTTTATGCAACAGCTCGGTCGATGGGGCCAAATGCACAGATCAACCTGAACTACAACCTTACATGGATTTTACCAGTTGATGCGGGGTTCTACTACCTCCTAAGGTTCCATTTCTGTGAGATCCAATATCCTATAACCAAGGAAAATGAGAGGTCCTTCTTCATCTACATCAACAACCAGACAGCAAAAGAGCAAATGGATGTCATCAAGTGGAGCAAGGGCATAGGCAGAACAACATCCACAGACTATGTTATCGTCACTGCTGGTTCCGGTCAGATGGACTTGTGGGTTGCACTTCACCCTGATCTTTCGACTAAGCCAGAGTATTATGATGCAATACTGAATGGCCTTGAAGTTTTCAAGCTGCAGGATATCTTTAAGAATAATCTTGCTGGGCTCAATCCTCCACTTCCACCAAAGCCTGATGTGAATCCTAACGGACCGTCTAGTGTAGGGAAATCAAAGGGTGCTGCCCCAGCAGCCATAGGTGGAGCTGTTGGTGGTTTTGCTGTGCTGTTGATTGCCTGTTTTGGCATGTGCATCATCTGCAGAAGAAAGAAGAAGGTAGCAACGGATTCTGGCATGTCACAATCAACCACCCCTGGGAGCCACTCGACACTTCCATCCAGTCTTTGCCGCCACTTCTCATTTGCTGAAATCCAGGCAGCCACCAACAATTTTGACGAAGCCTGCCTCCTTGGAAAAGGTGGGTTTGGGAATGTGTACCTCGGAGAGATAGATAGTGGCATGAAGGTGGCAATCAAGCGTGGCAACCCAATGTCCGAGCAAGGCGTTCATGAGTTCCAGACTGAGATTGAGATGTTGTCCAAGCTCCGACACCGCCACCTTGTGTCTCTGATTGGCTATTGTGAGGATAAGAATGAGATGATTCTGGTGTATGACTACATGGCCCATGGGACTCTTCGGGAGCACTTGTACGACACCAAGAACCCACCACTCTCATGGAAGCAGCGCCTTGAGATATGCATTGGTGCTGCCCAGGGGCTGCATTACCTGCATACAGGTGCAAAGCAAACCATCATCCACCGTGTGTTGATTTCTTTTGCGCCTAGGAGTCTAGATCCGAGAGGCCGAGGAGTGAGAGAGGACTGTGATTGTTCGTTACCATCGGAGCCGGTCGCCGGAGTCGAAGAAGAAGGGGTCGTGGAGGTCCCGGCCATCTCGCTCCTTTTGTTGGGGTGGTCTGCGCTAGGCAGCGACGTTCGGTGGAGAAGGAGCGGGGTCTCCCTGGCGGCGGCGATGTAGTCTGGTGACGGCGCCCTGTAGGGAGATAGCGGTGGCGGTGGTAGTTCCCGTCGCTTGAGCGCCCCCTTTCAGATCGGGTCTAGGGTTGTCGGTGGGGATTGTGGCGGTACGGCCAACTTCGGTTGTCATGCCGCCCCGGCCCCCACCTCTATTTATTGTGGCGCTGGCGACAGGGGCCCACCAGCCATTAGGGCTGGGCGCCCCCGATCAGAGCACGTACAAGGGGCCCATTTGGCGTTGGGCCAAATGGTTGAGATCACTCTAACATTCTCCCCCTTGATCTCAATCTATGCTTTATCTTTAATTACTTTTGACTTTACTCATTCCATCACAGATTAGTGCATAGAACATGTCTCATCGTCACGGTCAATCGCCGATAGATTCAACAGCTACAATACACCTCTCTGTTCTGAAATAGTTACTTTAATCTTTTGGGCCATCTTTTAGTCCAGGAATCATAGACTTTCCCTTAAACTCATGCCGGCTACATGTTCTCTGAACACGTTGGGTGGTAAGCCTTTAGTAAGCGGATCCGCTAACATCTTTACGGTACTTATATGCTCAAGACTTATAATTTGATCCCGAACTTTATCTTTCACAACATAGTACTTTATGTCAATGTGTTTGGCAGCACCACTTGACTTATTGTTGTGGGCATACGTTACTGCGGGTTTATTATCGCAGTACAACTTAAGTGGTCTATTGATGTCGTCAACCACTTTTAAACCGGGTATGAACTTCTTTAGCCAGTTCACCTGCCCCGTAGCCTCATAACATGCTACAAACTCGGCATACATTGTGGACGATGTAGTGACGGTTTGCTTTGAGCTTTTCCACGATATAGCTCCTCCAGCGAGAGTGAACACATATCCGGATGTCGACTTTCTATCATCTCCCGCATAATCAGAATCTGTATACCCCACTATATGGAGTGAATCTGATCTTCTGTATGTCATCATGAGGCCTTATGTTCCTTGCAAATAACGCAAGACTTTCTTTACCAATTTCCAATGTTCTATTCCAGGATTGCTCTGGAATCTGCCAAGTAACCCGGTAACAAACGCTAAGTCAGGGCGCGTACACACTTGAGCATACTGCAAGCTTCTGACAGCTGAAGCATATGGAACCGATTTCATTTGATCGAGCTCGTACTGGTTCCTGGGGCATTGAAAATCCCCATATCTGTCGCCCTTGACTATAGGTGCAGGTGAAGGACTACATTTATGCATACCAAATTTCTTTAAGACTTTCTCTATGTATGCCTTTTGTGATAGTCCCAATGTCCCTTTGTTTCTATCCCGGTGAATTTCGATCCCTAGAACGAACGAAGCTTCACCAAGATCTTTCATATCAAAGTTTGAGGACAAAAACTTCTTTGTCTCCAGTAGCAGACTGACATCACTACTAGCCAGTAGGATATCATCCACATACAGGATTAGGAAGATAAACTTCTCATCTTTAAACTTTGCATAAACACAGTTGTCCTCTACATTCTCTTTAAACCCAAATTTTCTTATTGTACTGTCAAACTTCAAGTACCACTGTCTTGAAGCTTGCTTTAACCCATAAATCGATTTCTTTAGGCGGCATCCCATTCTTTCATTTCCTTCCACGACAAAACCTTTCGGTTGTGCCATGTAAACATTTTCCTCCAAATCCCCATTAAGAAATGCCGTCTTTACATCCATCTGATGTAACTCTAAATCATAATTTGCTACTAATGCCATTATGATTCTGAAGGAATCTTTACATGAGACTGGAGAAAAGGTCTCATTGTAATCAATCCCTTCTCTTTGCGTAAAGCCTTTTGCCACAAGTCGCGTTTTGTATCTTTCTACATTCCCTTGGGAGTCAAGCTTTGTCTTGTAGACCCATTTACAACCTACTGTTTTGGCTCGTTTAGGAATAATTTCCAAGTCCCAGACTTTATTAGCCTTTATGGACCTCATTTTCTCTTCCATGGCCTCAAGCCATTTTGAAGAATTTTCGCTTCTCATGGCTTCTTCAAATGAGGTGGGATCATCCTCCATTTGAAATTCCTCTGTATGATAAATCTGATAATCATCAGAAATAGCTGATCTTCTTACTCTTTGAGACCTCCTCGGGGCCTCCTCATTTGGTACATCTTCTGTTTGAGGCTGTTGTTGCTCCCCCTCATCTGTGGCAATGGGTTCTATAGGATCCTGAAGAACAGGTTCCTCATTCTCATTCATTGTTGCCACATGAGGAACAATAATAGGTGCTGGTACCACAGTGTCTTGCACCGTCGGTGCAGCGACAGCAGGTAGTGTGAAGAATGACTCTTGAATCATCGGAGTGGGCGCATACGCTCGCTTCTCTTCAAGGTCAATCTCTCGAGCTACCATGCTTCCCCTCATCATTTCATCCTCTAAGAAGACAGCGTGTCTCGTTTCTACAAACTTTGTATATCTGTCTGGACAGTAGAAACGAAAACCTTTTGACTTTTCAGGGTAGCCAATGAAATGGCAACTTACTGTTTTGGGATCAAGCTTCCCAAGGTTTGGGTTAAATACTTTAGCCTCAGCAGGACTCCCCACACACGTAAGTGGTTTAGTGAGGGAACTCTTCCTGTCCACAACTCGTACGGTGTTTTGGGCACCGACTTACTAGGCACTCTGTTGAGAATATGAATGGCGGTTTTCAACGCCTCCATCCATAAACTCAATGGCAGTGTGGAATAGCTCATCATGCTTCGCACCATATCCATTAGGGTACGGTTTCTGCTTTCAGCTACTCCATTTTGCTGAGGTTCGCCCGGTGTAGAATACTGGGCCACTATGCTATTTTCCTGTAAAAACCTTACAAAAGGTCCAGGAACTTGTCCATATGGGGTATGTCGACCGTAGTACTCCCCCCCACGGTCAGAGCGGACTATCTTAATCTTTAAATCGTGTTGGTTTTCAACTTCAGCCTTAAATATCTTGAATTTATCCAAGGCTTCATTTCTTTCTTTGATTGGATAAATATATCCATAACGGGAGTAATCATCCGTGAATGTTATGAACGAGTCATAACCATCCACACTTTTCACAGGAAAAGGACCACAAATGTCTGTGTGAATAATTTGTAGAACTCCTATGCTTCTTTTGTCGTCTTTCTTAATTTTCTTTACATATTTTCCTTTAATGCATTCTCTGCATTGTTCTAAGTCTGAGAACTCTAATGGAGGAAGAATATCATTCTTAACTAGTCTTTCTATTCTCCCCCTTGAAATATGGCCTAAACGACAGTGCCATAATTTTGACGACGCATCTAGAGTTGTCTTTCGTTTCCTGTTTACATTCGTAGACGAGGATTCATTCACTTTCTCGCACGCGACGTTCCCATTATCGCATACGACATTCACATCATCACGTAATGATAACAAATAAAGCTCATTTTGTAAGATGTCAAGACCAACACATTCTTTATTAAACATTATTTCACACTTGCCATTTCCAAAATGACAATCATAACCATCATTGTCCAAACATGAAACACTAATCAAATTCCTCTGTAAAGAGGGAACATAAAGAACATCTCTAAGTAAAAGAGTGAAGCCATCAGCTAGCTCTAATGAAAGATCGCCAACGGCTTCAACTTCAGCTTGGACCCCATTTGCGACTTTAACGCAACTTTCTTTTCTTTACGTAGTCCTCGTCGAACGGAATCCCTGCAAATTATTGGCAACATGAACAGTTGCACCTGAATCAATCCACCAAGTATATTTTGAATATTGTACATACAGAGACTCATTTATGAACGTAATGATGTTCTCACCTTTCTTTGACATAATCATTTTCAAGAAATCGGGACAATCTTTCTTGTAATGTCCCTTTTTCTTGCAATGAAGGCACTGATCTTTCTCCACTGTGAAATTTTGTTGCTGAGGCTTATGCTGAGGCTTTCCTGTCTTTGAGGAGGAATGATTAAAGTTCTTTTTCTTGTTGTCCTTCACATAGTTGATAGAACCACCATGTGAGGATTTAATTCTTTCCTCCTCTTGCACACACATAGCTATGCACTTTTCTAAGTCCCCTTTCTCGGGCTGCATGTTGTAGTTGACAACAAAGGTGTCAAACTCTTTCGGCAAGGAAGCAAAAATCAAATGAATAAGGAACTCATCCTTGAGAGCCAAATCCATTGGTTTAAGCTTGGATGCCAAGTTGCTCATCCTTAGTATGTGCTCTCTTATGCCACTGCTACCACCAGAGTACCTTTCTGTCACAAGCTGCTTAATCAGCTGTGTAGCATAAGTCTTTGAAGAGCCAGTAAACTGACTCTTTATTTTCTCAAGGTACTCTGTGACAATGTCACACTCTGCGATTGAGCCCACAATTGCAGGCTCAATCATGTTCTTTATCACAGCCATACATTTCTTGTTGGTTGTGGTCCATTTCTTATGCTCAAGGTCATAAGACATCTGTAAGGGAGCATGGTCCCTCTGTCTTTTCTGCCAAGCAGTGTCATCCTCATTTTCTTTTCTCACTGGCGCCTTAGGCTCAGTGGGATGTGCTGTGGTGAGGACCCAGTCTACCTCAGCTAAGATAAACGCTAAGTCTATCTTTTTCTTCCACTCTCCATAGTTATCTCCTTTGAGAGTGGGGATCTCTTTGATACAACTCATCAAGTTGTATCCACCTGAAAAATAATTCAAATAAAGTGAGAACATAACAGCAAAATTATATGCCTTATTTCCAACGTTGGTCAAAATACGACATACAATTAAATCTACATCACCGTTGGGCAGAAATAGAAATAATGCATAAAATCATCAATTAAAATTATAATACTGTTATTATCAACGTTGGTCAGAAAATAACAATATCATAATTCACAACAATTCTCAAAAATTAAATTCTCCCGTTGGTTCGAATTTAATTGAAAGAGTAATCAACATTAACTTTTGCAGCGGAAACATGAAATTATTCTAAAGTTAATTCTTACTCAGAAGCATTATTACTGTACTCATCTAATCTCTGGAAAAGTAACACGTTGGTGCAACATTTACAGAGATTTGATTCAAATTTCATTCAAATTCATTCAAAATTGCTTCTGAAAATAAATAAAATTCATTTAACGGAATTACTGTGCAAATAGCCATTTTGGCCCATTCGTTCGCAGCCGCGGCCCATGGCGGCCTGCTCAGCCAGCCGAACGCGCGCGGCCTCGAGCTCCCCTCGCGCGCCCAGGCCGCAACCTGGGCCTGGGCCGGGAAAGCTGCTGCCCGCCTGGGCCGAAAGCAGCCCGATGTCCTCGGCGCGATCTCAGCCGTCCACTCGCATTCGACAGCTGAGCGGCGATTTCAGCGGATCAAAACCCCGCTCGCGGCGGTCTCCCGAAACCCTAGCTCATTCTCTCCTCTCCCCTCTCTCAGCGTCGCACCCGAGCGAAATGCAGCGGCGGCGGCGACCTCGTCCAGCCGCCGGAGAAGGAAAAACCGGCACCACCGCGGGCCCTCTCGCCGGTGCGCGCGCTCCCCAGAGGGAGAGTGCGCCGCCGTCGAGCGGCTCCGTGTCGGCGCCCCTTAGCACGCGCCCTGGCCCGGGGTCCGGGGCGCTTTGGGGCCTTGATCCGCGCTCTGATACCATTGTTGATTTCTTTTGCGCCTAGGAGTCTAGATTCGAGAGGCCGAGGAGTGAGAGAGGACTGTGATTGTTCGTTACCATCGGAGCCGGTCGCCGGAGTCGAAGAAGAAGGGGTCGTGGAGGTCCCGGCCATCCCGCTCCTTTTGTTGGGGTGGTCTGCGCTAGGCAGCGACGTTCGGTGGAGAAGGAGCGGGGTCTCCCTGGCGGCGGCGATGTAGTCTGGTGACGGCGCCCTGTAGGGAGATAGCGGTGGCGGTGGTAGTTCCCGTCACTGGAGCGCCCCCTTTCAGATCGGGTCTAGGGTTGTCGGTGGGGATTGTGGCGGTACGGCCAACTTCGGTTGTCATGCCGCCCCGGCCCCACCTCTATTTATTGTGGCGCTGGCGACAGGGGCCCACCAGCCATTAGGGCTGGGCGCCCCCGATCAGAGCGCGTACAAGGGGCCCATTTGGCCGTTGGGCCAAATGGTTGAGATCACTCTAACACCGTGACATCAAGACCACTAACATTTTGGTGGATGACAAGTGGATAGCTAAGGTTTCCGACTTTGGGCTGTCAAAGACTGGTCCGAATGTGGACAATACCCATGTGAGCACGGTTGTGAAGGGCACCTTTGGATACCTCGATCCTGAGTACTTCCGGCGTCAGCTGCTCACTGAGAAATCAGATGTCTACTCCTTCGGTGTTGTGCTCTTCGAGGTCCTGTGTGCGCGCCCCGCCCTGAACCCCTCGCTTCCAAACGAGCAAGTGAACCTTGCCGATTGGGCATTGCATAGCCAGAAGAAAGGCGTGCTTGGCCAGATCATCGACCCACGTCTCCAAGGGAAAATTGCTCCCCAATGCTTTACGAAATTTGCAGAGACTGCAGAGAAATGTGTAGCTGATCACAGCATTGACAGGCCGTCCATGGGTGATGTCCTCTGGAACCTTGTGTTTGCACTCCAGCTTCAGGAGAGCGCAGAGGACAATTGCAGCCTTAGAGAGGGGACGTCATCAAATACATCGCCTCTCGTCATGACCAGACTGTAGTCTGATGAACCATCGACAGACACGACCACTACCACAGCGACCACAGTGAGCATCACAGGCCGGAGCATCACGAGTGTGGCGTCGGATGGGCTGACCCCTGGCACCATTTTCTCACAGCTTATGAATCCAGATGGCAGATGAAGTTTTGTATTGCAGTTCCTTTCCAGATTTATAGTGTACCTCAATAGTAGTCCGTAGCAGCAATAGCTTATCCTATATACATATGCTGCTAATCTTGCTACAGGTCGTTTAGGACTATACTTACTTCTAGCTCTATGCCACATATCAGTTTTTATCGAAATCACTGTAATTTTATAGATATCGCCAATCTACTGGAGTTATGATTCTCATGTCCAGATCGATTTGTAATCTTCGACGAATGTAAGCAAGGTATCACCCGTTAATAATGTGTCTTTCTGAGTTGTGGCCACATAATCCTTTACTAAATGAAGAATTTCAGAGGTTCAATGCTTTCTGTTCGATTGCTTTATGTATTGCTGCGTTAGTTGTGGTCATATTTCAGCATAGTGAAACTTGGTGTCGTCACCTTCCCCTCTGTGTCGTATATACTATAATTCCTCTTGTCCACTTTTGACTTGTGAGGCATTGTCACTTAGTAACTGAACATATGGGCGGTGTCGACAAGCCTTTTGTTCCAAATGTTGCAAAGGATGGTGCTGTTCACGGTGGATTCTTTTACACTATGGTTTTCGGTTTTTGGTATAAATTTGAAGCACCATATGAGAAAATCCAGTTTAATGTTGTAATGAACCATTGTAATGTTTCTGGAGAGGTTATTCGCTTTTGTAAAAGATCGCATTTTATGTGACAACTTCGTGGTTTATGAGTTAGTCTGGACTACAAGTTCTGGAGTATTCGAAATTTACAACTTTATGGTTCGGCGGTCCGATCGGCCCTGGGAAGTCAGTAGTTCGATCGGCTCTATGATAGACAATCCAAATGGCCGTGTGTTGGGCAGTCCGATCGACCTTGGGAAGTCGGTGGTTCGATCGGCCTTGTGATAGGTAGTCCAAACGGCCATGTGTTGGGCTATCTAATTGGTAGATCAACGACGGATGGCCGATGGTCAGAAGCTACAGTGCCTGAACGGCCACAGATGGTCGATGGTTGAAAGCTACAGTGCCTAAACGACCACGGATGGTCGATGGTCGAAAGCTACAGTGCTTGAACGACCACGGATGATCGATGGTTGTTGGTCGGTAGTCATGGACTTCGCATGTTGTCGTAGTCATAAACTTTGCAGTCGCTAGTCGTAGGCTTTGCGGCCGATAGTCCTAGGCTTTGCGACCGATAGTCGCAGACTTTGCGATCAGTAGTTGTAGACTTTGCGATTGGTAGTCGAAGGTTTCGTGTGTTTCAATTCTTGTATCCTTCGAAGTACCTCGTGTACTCATGTCTATCTGGTTGGAGTCTGTGGTAGGATCACCCGTGGGCTAGTGGTTCGTCCAGCTATGGATCAACCAGATAATGGGTTTTCGTCCAAGGTCTGATCTCTGATGTGTTTGAGTCACATTGTGTGGTACTACGTGATAATTTGCTTGTTGTGTTGGTTGCAGGACTTCGAAGTGAAGCATCGTAGGACCAAGACTAGGCATAGGGTGGTGTTGAGGACCAGAACAGTCAAGGAAACGCGAAAGAAGACCAAGGCTTTGCGGGGTAGTTGTAAGCCAGGACTATGAGAAATCGAAGCGGGAGCTGCCGGTAGTGGACACGATGAGCAACGGCAAAGTTGACCAGGACTAGACTCAAGGAAGAGCCAAGGTTGTGGGCAGTCAAGAAAGTTAGGTGCTCGTCATATGCAAAGGGAAGTTTTGTGGAAACCAATGGAGGGGCATTTTGGTAAATCACCCAATACAAAAAAGTGGTGGTGTGTGAAACCGCAACATTGGCCTAAGTAGTTTAGGTCCTGCATATGAGAAAGAAAAAACCGGTGTTGTGAGAGGTTAACGAGTTTTTACTATTGTGATAGTGGATTATATCCACTAAGGGTTAGGTGGCTGGTTGCCCACCTTTAAAAAGGGGTTAGTAGGGAGGCAAACCTATCAAATTCTATCCAAGCCATCTCTCTTGTGCCTTCTTGTTAGGATTAGCATTCTAAGAGTTGAGCACTTTGTGTGCTTTTTATCCTCCTAGGTGGAGTGGCTGTAAAACTAATCATCTCAAGTATACAATACATCAATCTTTGAACATCTTCTTGAATCTATCTTGTCTTGATTAATTTGCTCTTATTTCGGTTGGTTTTGATCTCTCCTCTTGCATCTTTGTGATCTTTCTATGCCAAGGACATGAATGAGATAGAGGTGATTTTGTGAAATCAACTCAAACCATTCGGGCACTTCAATAGCAACTTCATCAAGAAACTCTGTTTTACCTGATTCGTGACCTCTTCGAGTGATCTCTATTTCAAGGGTTTTTGGGGCGTGTTCTTTGGTGTTCTGGACTACTGTGACGTGTGGGAATTCATCAAGTGCCATCTTGGCCATCATCTACTCACGAGCATGTTGTATTCACCTATTGGGGTTTTGGCTCTGTTTTCGTGTGTTTTTCCTTCAATTGCAAAAAGGTCGGAACTTTGACAACTATTCTCTTAATTGTTGAATGGAATAGGTTCGTGTGACCTCAACAATTCTTGCACAAATTTTCACAGCTTTTGAATAAGTCAATCAATAGTTATGTGCATTGTGATCTAGTAGTCATGCTGAAAACCCTGTTCATTCAAACCGTAGTACCATAGTCAGTTACTTTTGACCACATTGGTTTTTGACTACTCACTGGTCATTGATCACACTGGTCGTCCTTTTGTTGTATCGACGACGTTGGTTTTGGACCACTCACTAGTTTTCGATCATGTTGGTTTTCAATTGTTCTAGTCATGTTTCATCTTGCTTAGACTATATTGGTTTTCGACCATTCACTGGCCGTCGACCATTTAAGTTGTGTTATGACCACTCAGGTTTTGGACTCTCACTGGTCGTCGACCACCCGAGTCTTTTAGATACTTAGGGGGAATTCGTTTTAAAGTACCATTGACCCCCTCTATTGCCAGTCCGATTCTACAAGTGGTATCAGAGTCAGGTTAGCTCTTCATATAGATCTTATCCAGTCTTTAGAGCCATGATAACAGACAAGTATTCTACCAAGTCTTCTATCTTTGATGGGTTCGACTATCCCTTTTGGAACAGTAGGATGGAGTCTTACATTTGGGTTCAAGGCTATGCGATTTGGAAGAAGGTTAAGACTCAGTTTGTTGTTCCTGCCAAGGATGACATCACGGTTTTGACTATGCCTGATGTTGAGACAAATGGTAAGGCAAGGAACATCACCATTCAGGGTCTTAGCAAAAGCGAGTTTGATCGCATCTCTTATCTCATGTCGGCATATGACATCTGGGTGACCCTCGATGCATACCATGAGGGTACTACTTAGATTAAGACTGTCCGATAGGAGTAGTACAAATGTGAACACAACAAATTCGAGATGCTTACTGGTGAGTCCTTAGCTGAGTGCTTTGGCAGATTCCACAAGATTTTGAGCAACATACGAGCTGTTAGTCTTACATACTTAGACTTAGATAATGCTCATCAGATGCTTTCTGCCTTGGACCTCGAAGTTTGGAAAATGAAAGTGATGACCATCAAGGACACGACTGATTTGTCAACCTTCACTCTTGACGTGCTGTACTCACACCTTAAGACTCATGAGATCGACATCATCTCTCAAACGACAAAGTTACAGTCGATGCCCTTAGTCTCCGATCCCACTATTACCACTAGAGCATCTTCTGATGGTACCTTGGGTTTTTCGTTGGCTGCTGTGTGAGATGAGTAACGACCAATTTGAGCAGTTCCCAAAAGTGATCTAGCCCTTTAGCTAGAAAATTCTCTCATGCATACAAGAGGGTCAAAGGGAGGAAGAGAGGTGGTACGGTGATCTGTTTCGAGTGTGATGGCCCCAACCACATTCGAGCAAACTACCCCAAGTTGGAGAAAGGGAAGAACGTCTATGGCGGGGCGAACAAGAACAATCACATCAAGAAGAACCACAACAAGAAGCCGCCAGCTCCTAGTCCAGGCAAAGAGAAGAAGTACCGTAACTTCGGCAAGGCGACAAAGCTCTTCCACCACGTCCTCGCTACTTTCGATAGGAGTGACTTCAATGACAAGGAGGGCTGGAGCGACGACGATGGCGAGAATGCTCCGTAGGATACAAAGGACGGCGACGACTTCATCGAGATGTGCTTCATAGCTGACGAGAATGGAATCAGTGATGACGCTCTCTGTAGCAACTCAGATGAGGTATGTCCATCCTACGACCAGCTCAATGGCACTTTCCTGAAACTAGGGAAGTTCTATGCCAAGCTGAGAGCTAGGTGTGGTGAGTTGTCAGACCCTAGAGCAACAACTCCTAGATCCTCTGTATAAATCACACTAGTCCAGGATCAGCTAGTGCACACAGTGGACAGCAAAGATAAATATCAACCATAATAACACTTGTTAACTAAATATGGGCATGATTGCCAAAGTTTACATCCACAGCCAATAGGCAAAAATTTAAACATAAGCATCGAAAAAAACACCGAAGCGGAAGAAGCCGAACTAGCCTGCCCATAGGCAAACGACAGTAAGACACGGCCTACTCGTCTAGGTCTTCACCGTAGTCAAAGTAGTCTTCCTCTGTGTGGAGATAGCAAGGTGAGTACAAACTTGTACTCCGCAAGTCACATGGAGGAATGCAACATAATGATAAAGGCAACAAAAGAAGGCATATAGGGTTATTTGAGCATAAAACAGCATTTAAAGAAATATAGTAAATAGATTGAAATTATTGAATTTAATATAGTAAGTAAAAACAGTAATTGTAAATGACATTAATATCGTTAGTGCAGGTCCATCTTCCACACTAACCTAACCACGGGCATCCCACCTGGACCATCTTTTCCAAAAGATCTCATATGGATTCCATTCATCCACACATTTCTAATCACTCATGGATTCCATCCATCCACAAGGTTTTCAAAAACCATTTTTGAAAAATAAAGTCTAATCCGTGAAAAACTTTTACTCAGCATGCCCATGACCGTGGGCACGGCTATCCACGATAGATTATACACTCTGCAGAGGTTGTAAAGCTTTACCCACAAAATATGATTATCTCATACTATCGGCCATTACACGCTTCTGCAGGCGTGCGACTGAGTAATCATAACAAGGCCTTTACAATGCAAAGCCTTCAACCTGGCCAAGCCAACACTAATGTTTCACCCAGTAAGGAATCCACCAGACCGGGACCCCCTCTTGAGCTGAGTGAGACTTCCCATGGCCTACGCAATGCTCACTTTCAACCTACGACGAGACTTAGGTTGGGACACACAAATTAATCGGCCAGGGCTGTCTCATACCAGCCTTGTGGTAGTACGGTATGGCTTTGCAATAGTAGCTCATAGACCGGTTATTAACTTGACTTAGGCTCAACCACATAACCCTCGTGCCCAACAATCAACACTGTGTCACCGAACAACAGTGCATGCCTGCACTCATCACATAACCATTAGCCTAAGTCTAAACCAGATTTTATATTTTATTTCAAAATATTTCATAATACTTCTTGAGTCACCGAAGTCAAGAATTCATTTGAAAAACTTATCATTTTATGTGAAAAGATTATCCCAAAACAAAGATTATATCTAAGTAGGTCTAAGCATTTGATATAAAACTTTCTAGCTAATACAAGTGTACAAACTAGAGTTTTAATCTAGGGTGACAATGTATAAGGATTTGTAATGTCAATGGAGGTAATAACAAATAGGTATTAACTAAATTTAAAACTGGAATTGAAATACATGAATAAAAATATGCATACAGAATAATTTAAAACAACATAATTTTGTTTTGAAATCTAGGATCAATATGGTCAAGGAGTGTGACTTGCCTTGCTCTTTAGTCTGGTGCGAGTCGTCGAAGAATTCTTCCGAATCGTCATAGTCTACACGTGAAAATTACCTAAGCAAACACAAATAAAACCCAAATAAATTCCAAATAATTAAACAGAGAACATAAATGGATAGATTGGAATTTTTGATGAATTTAGGAATTTGAATGGGCTCAATCGGGGTTAGGATGGAGGAGAACGGGCTCTCAGAAATTTAAAATCAGAGAAAAAGAGTAAAAGGAATTTATGGAATTATTTTTCTATTGAAAAAGGGATTTATAATGTCAGCAGTGATTTATTTTTTGGCTGAATTATTTTTATAAAGAAAAATCAGATTTATGACGTCATGCTAACGTCAGCCCTTGGGTGGATTGACTAACAGGTGGGCCTGGTCTATCATGGACCAGGTCCACGGACCACGGGGAAGGCTGAGGTGGCACCCGTGCTGGTGTGGCGGGAGGGCGCCAAGGTGGCATGCCATTGGGAGCCATATGGCAGCCACGTTGCCCTGGCATGCTGACGTGGCCTTGCCGGCAACGGGTGGCGCACGGGGACAGAGGGAACCAGCAGACGGCAGTGCTGCCAGGGTCGGTGAGGGGTGCGCGAGAGAGAGGAGGACACGGGGAATGCAGTGGTGCATGAGGGCAATACCAGAAGTGGCTGGAGACTGGTCGGCGACGAGGCTGGTGGTGGAGGCGTCTCGGGTCTTCGGTGCAGCGGCGCTCCGACGGTGAACTCGGGCGGCAAAGGGGTCGACGAGCTTCACCGAGGCTCGGGGAAGCTGATGGAGGTGGTGGCGCTCCTCGGGGGTGGTCGGAATGGCGGGGATTGCTTGCCGGAGTTCCTCAGAAGCTCGACAAGGGGAAAACACGGAGCTGGGCCTTGGGCTACTCCTCGGGGTGAGTTGGAGGTCGTGGGGGCTGGTGTGAGAGGAGGGGAGGCTGAGGGGTCTATTTATAGGAGCGGTGGGGGAGCAGGGGCGTGGGAATTGCTCACCGTTAATGGCGGCCGGCGGAAGGAAGGTGAGGGAAGAGAAGGAAAGAAGGGGTGCGAAAGGAAAGGAGGGGCGCGGAATTGAGGGGATTTGTCCCGACGGTGTGCGGTTTCCAATACTGAGTAGAAGTGAAGAAGGAAAGCAAGGGCGGCAAGGATCCGGTCGGCCGGTGCAAAAAGGAAAGGGGAGGGAAGAAGAAAGGAAGGAGGCAGCGGGGAAGATGCATCCGACAGGTGGAGCCCACGCTAGTGAGCGTAGGGAAGGAGAGTGAGCGGGCAGGGGAGATTGCGACGTGTGGCCAATGGGAGAAAATCGGGTCGCCGGGAGAGTTAAGTGGGAGTGAACGGGGGAGATGGACTGGGAGGCGACATGGGCAGATCCGAACCGCACACGCGTCGAGCGGAGAGAAAGGGAAGGTGGGATGAGCGGGGACAGTCGGACGGGGTCAACGGTGACGTGGGCGCATCGTGGCCATCCACGCGTCGGCCCAGGAAGGGAATAGAGAATTTAAATTTTTTTGATTTTGATTTTCAGAAAAGCCTAGAAAATTCAAAAAGGCTTAAAAAATAAATAAATTTCAAAAATTACAGAAAAATTTACAGAAATTCCTGGAACAATTTTGGACCTAGTAAAATTATTTTCATCTAAAGTTGGTATTATAATTTTGTACTTAAAATACTTTTAATTTCAAAATAGATTTTAAAACTCCAGAAAACCAGAAAAAAAGCCAAATAAATCCAAATAATTAATTTGAAATTGGATTTTTATAGAAACTCAAAATATCCTTTTATTTAATAATATTCTTAGGTTTTTTTACTTAAATTACTTTTCAAAACCAACCTTTTTTAAAACAGAAATTCAGGGCAAATAAAATTCAAACCTCAGATAACCAAAATACCTATTTTTATTTTAAACCAAATTAATTTAATTTAATAATAATAATTTTTTTAGAAATTTAAATAAATAGCTGGGCTGTTACATGAGTTAGAGAATAAGGTAGAGAGCTTGTCATAGGAGGTTGCCTCACTTTGATCTGTTTTCTCCAGCGACGATTGTGATGTTTGTTCTTCCTTGGTTGGAGATATGGAGAAGCTAAGGATCTCACATGATAGTGTGATTTCCAAGCTTGATTTTCTTAAGATAGAGAATGTTAGTCTATTAGCTGAATTAGAGTTGGCTAGAGTTGCTTCTGTTCAGTCTATTTCTATTGAGACTGTAGTTTACACCTCATGTGAGGTAAGAACAACGTTTTTAGAGGATTATATACCATGCTCCTTAATTTGCCTGAAACATGTGATAACTGTACCAACCTGAAGATTAACTTAAAGAAGGCAGATCGTAAAATTGCTGAAATACAAGTTATTTTGATGGAGCCTATTGCTTCTTGCACCAACTGCCCTAAATTAGCTATAGAACTTGAATATGTTTTTAAGCAATTTCAGGAAATGTGTGACCACAATAAGAAAATGGTTCAGTATGCTTCTAAGGCACCTGTTAGCTCACCATACAATAATAGCACTAAAATCTGAATTGATTGCATTGGATAAAAAAATATGTTAAACTAACTAATGATCTGCTAGAAAAGCCACAATCTGATTGCTCATTTTGTATTGAAGTTGAGGAGAAGTTGGGGAATATGCAAGAGATTTTTAGGAAGAGTTACGAGGTCCAGATGGCTAGATTTAGGACTACCCCGTGTGTGTCTTGCGAAACCCTTAAAGTTGAGGCGGACATGCATAAGGAGAGATATGCACGTGCTATTCGATCTTCTCTTTCTGATTCTTCATCCTCTCCTTCTGGTTCCTCACCCTCTGCTTCTCCTTGTGTTTCCTGTGCTTCCCTTTTTTGAGAGTGTAAGTACCTCATGAACACTCTTGAAAAATTTGTCGGAGGCAAGAAAAGGCTTAATCTTATCCTAGACAAATCAAAGATTTGCAAGTTTAATCAAGGTCTAGGATATAATTTACTAGAGGATGTGAGGAAACATCCACCTACAATTATTAGAACTGTAGTTGGAGGTGTGATTGAGGTCGCACTCGAGACTAAGAAGAAGACAATGTTTAAGTCTGCAAGTCTGTCAGAAAAATGGACACTCGATTGAGATCTATTTTAGGCATGCCAAGGTCACATGTCGTGATCGTGGTTGTGCTCGTAGGGGTATTCGGAGTCAGCCTCAGACTTCGAGTGCTCCTAGGACTAACACGTGACCTAGAGTTGCAGGTAGCTCCTCGGACATTTTGAGTTCTAGGCAGCATCGAGGACTTGGTTTTCAACTTTCCTCTGATTTTGGTCTTCGGGTTGCCTCTAGTCAGAGCATCTGCTGTCCTAAGGATAGACCTCACTTTTCCCATTGAGGTAGCTATCCGCGGCGTGACTAGTATGCTCCAGGCAGAGGTATGAACTCTACTTCTAAAGCTTCTGCTTCTATGAGACGTGAGGCACGTAGTTCGGCTAGGAGTCAGTCTTCAGTTCCTTTGACTGCTTCTTCTGCTTGTCATGTGACTCGGTACTGGGTTCCTAAATTAGCTATTATTTATCCCAGTACTAAGCCACCGATGTTTACTTCTCACTAATTCAGGTTCATTGGGCTGGGAAGGGAGGTATTTGGCTTGTTGACTTTGGCTGTTCTCATCACATGACTGGAGACTCCTGTTGGTTCTATTCCCTAGTCCGAGCTCCAGGTAATGAGACGATCACCTTCGGAGACGCTTCTTCAAGTTGAGTCATCGCTAAAGGTACTGTGCGCATTAATGATTCTTTTATTCTTAAGAATGTTGCCTTAGTGAGTAAGCTGGGTTATAATTTGCTATGTTTCTCAGCTTATTGATGATGATTTTGAGGTAAGCTTCAAGAAAAAATGCTTAAAAAATTGTTGATTCTTTAGGAAGTCTAGATTGCAGGATTTCTAAGTTTGGGAGGATCTTTTGTGCTGATTTTGTAGAGTGTTTTGGTGATTCTCTCATGTGCTTAGTTGCTTCAGAATCTCATGATCTCTCTTTTTGGTATAGGAGACTTTGTCACATTAGCTTTGATCACTTTACCCGAGTTAGCGGCCATGGTCTCATTCGTGGTCTGCCTAAGCTCAAGATGGTCAAAGACTTAGTTTATGCTTTTTGCCGGCATGGCAAGATGGTTGCTGCTTTTCTCGTTCAGTCATTGTGACTATGACCGAAGCACCAGGATAGCTTCTTCATATGAACATTGTTGGTCCAGCTAGAGTACAGTCGACTAGTGGGAAGAGGTATATTCTTGTTGTGGTTGAAGACTTCTCGAGGTTCTCTTAAGTGTTTTTCTTAGCCTCGAAGGATGAGACCTTTAGTCATTTTCGTGCGTTGTTTGGTAGGTTGTCCGTTGAGCTCCCTAGTGCCTTTTGGGCAAAAAAAACTTCTTTCTCATGAGACAGTTTGCCATTTTACTAGGCATGAACTCAGGGAGAGTTTTCGATGACCAAGATCACTTCTTTAAGTTTCTTGCTTGGAGTGGTCTCATAAGGCTTGAGATCTGGCACATGGCCAAGAAAACAAAATTTTGTGAAAAATTGGTTGAAGCTCAGCTATAACCAAAACATGAACTTAAAAAGGTGCCACATGTGCTAAAATTGCTCAATTACAAGTAATATCAAGTGCTTGAACAAAATGTTTCAATTTTGAATTTGTAGCACTCTAAAATGACTCAACTATAGCTTCTTGACTTCATTTAGTCTATTGACATGGCTTAGCTCATTTCTGGATAATTTGACATGCTAAAAATCCATTTAAGTTTAGATTATTACTTATGTGGCTTTAGCTTGGCTATACATATTTTGCTATGATATAGATAGCACCTTCACTTTTTATGGCTTGGTGTAACACTTAAGAAGTCAATTTGGATAATCTTCATGGCTCCTACTGCTAAAAATGAATAGATAGTAGCCACTTCATTTCTTTTATGCTCTATCTTCTTCCATGCATCTTGATGACTCTATTGTGAAAGTGGGAGAAAGATCGGTAAAAATGCATATCTAGAGCATGTTTTGGAGTTTGTGCATAAATTTTTACTAATTTAGAGCTTTTGATTTATTCTCAACATGATTAATGTCAATAGAACAATTGTTCTTTCATGTGGACCTAGAGTGATATTTACCAACTCATTTAGTGGAGTTGAAGCTTTTTGTGGAAAACTTGTCCTTTTCAATAGCTTCTATCCATTTCTATCTCAAATGGTCATTTTCAGTTCATTGCATTCTTCTTTTGACCATTTGGAGCTCTCTTTGCAAAATTCTTCTTCTTTGTCTAAAATCACTTCCTATTTGCATTTTTAAGTATTGCCAATGGATTTATTAGGGGGAGATTGAAGGACCATGTGAGAAGGTCCGGATTAATGTTGCGACGAACCATTGCAATGTTTCTAGAGTGGTTATTCGCTTTTGTAAAAGATCGTATTTTGTCTGATGACTTCGTGGTTGGGTGGTTTGATCAGCCCTAGGAAGTTGGTAATTCAGCCCTATGATAGGTAGTCCGAACGGCTATGTGTTGGGCAGTCCGATTGGCAGATCGACCACGGTTGGTCGATGGTTGGAAGCTATAGTGCCTAAACGACCACGGATGGTCAATGGTTGATGGTCAGAAGATATAGTGCCTGAACGACCACGAATAGTCGATGGTCGAAAGCCACAACACCTGAACAACAATGGATGGTCGATGGCCGGTAGTCATGGACTTCGTATGTTGTCATAGTCGTAGACTTTGCGATTGATAGTCATAGGCTTTGCGGTCGAGAGTCGTAGGCTTTACGGTCAATAGTCATAGGCTTTACGGTCGATAGTCGTAGACTTTGTGGCCAATAGTCATAGACTTTGCAATGAATAGTCGAAGGCTTTGCGATAGGTTTCCAAAGGCCTCATGGTTGGTACTCATAGGCTTCGTGTGCTTCAATTCTTATATCCTTCGAAATACCTTGAGTACTCGTGTCTGTTTGGTTCGAGTCTATGGTCAGATCACCCATGGGCTAGTGGTCTGTCTAGCTATGGATCGACCAGATAATGGGTTTCATTTAGGGTTTGATCTTTGATGTTTTTGAGTCGTGTTGTGCGGTACTATGTGATGATTTACTTGTTTGTGTTGGTTGTAAGACTTCGGAGCTTGGTCAAGGAGACACGGAAGATGACCAAGGCAATGCGGAGTGGTTGCAAGCCAGGACTACGAGGAGCCGGAGCTGGAGATACCGGTGGTGGACACGACGAGTAACGGCAAGGCTGACCAACACTAGGCTCAGGGAGGAGCCAAGGTCCTGTACGGTCAAGAAAGTTGGGTGCTTGTCATATGCAAAGGGAAGCTTCATGGAAACCGCACTACTACAGAAAAAGTCATCACAAACGGTTCAAAAATATCATCACAGACGGTTTCATGAGCTGTCTAAGTTTATGGGTCAGTAATAACATTAGGTCATCATAGACAGTTTTCGAACCACCTGTGATAAGCCACAACACAGACGGTTTGTATTAAGAACCGTCTATGAAGGATACTATCACAAACGAGTCTAACGAAAAACCGTCTGTGATACTTGCACATCGTAGATGGTTCTAGCTACTAACCATCTGTGATGAGCGAGTATCACAGGCGATTGTAGCTAGAACCATTTGTGATACTCGCCCATCACAGACGGTTGGTAGCTAGAACCGTCTGTGATTATCGCCCATCACAGACGATTGGTAGCTATAACTATTTATGATGTGTGAGTATCATAGATGGTTTTTTATTCGAGCCATCTGTGATAGTCCTTCACAGATGGTTTATACCAAAAAATTGTCTACAATAGTTCATTCTATACCTAAATGTTTTCCTATTTTTCGGCTTGCCTCAGGAAACATTAGCTATGCCCTTTGAAAATAAGCAAATATAGCAGCAAACACAGCAGCACATTCCATTTCTATTAAGATTAGAATACACCATTACAGCATCATAAGATAACGAGCAGGTTACCCATCTAACACAGCATGAACACATCTCTTAATTTTACGAACCCAACTCTTAAACATGGCAAGAATATAGAAGAACCAGAGATCCTAGAAGCGTGCGAGTTGGATGTCCTTGACGCCCATCGTTGCAGGCGCTAACTTGAGCGCTGTCTTGGTTGCCAGCTGCTTTCACGGTGCCTTGCCGTCCGTACACCTATGTGTCGTCTACTTCTTGTTGGGGTCAAGGAGGAGGACGGTGAGGAGGCCAGAGAGATTTTGAGCACATGCAGTAGGTAGGGGATGAGTTCGGGTGTGTATTTATCGGGGAGGGAGAGGCAGGAGTCGGAAATTTTTTGGCACGGAGACAGAGAGGTGGAGCTATGATCTGTAGGGTGTGTGTTGGTGGGTTTCTATTGGCTAGGATTGGGTTGGAGAGGATCGACGAGCCCAACGGTCAGGGACATAAGTATCACAGACAGTTTGAACCGCAAACCGTCAGTGAAACATAATTGCCACAGACGGTTTGAACCACAAACCATTTGTGAAACATAACTACCACAGATGGTTTCCACCATAAATCGTCTGTGATACATAATTATCAAAGACTATATATATATATGTAAACAGGTAGCCTCAAAAGATGAAATAACAAAGTTCTATATAGCTTATATATGCTCATTTGAAAGTTTTCGATGAGATCTACATCTTCGCAGTTGAGGCAAACCACAAATTCTGAAGGGAAGATAAAAAGTTATGCATGTTTTACTGAAGGTGTCTCGGAACGGAATCCTACTCGGACTCAAATTCATCTCAGGTTCAAATTGAAAGTTTGAATAGAGGGGGTAACAAAATCGGGTGGCAACATATCAAAGACAGTTTTTAATACAAACCGTCTATGATGATTAATTATCACAGGCCATTTTTAATACATACTGTACGTGAAATATCACATATGATTCAAATAAGAAACCATCTGTGATATTTGGTAATATCATAGACGGTTTTTGTTAATAACCATTTATGCTACTTCATAGATGGTTTTCACCATAAACCATCTGTGATATTACCTCTTCACAAACAATTTTTAGCTCTGGCAGCAACACAGACAGTCTCTAAACTAAAACCATCTGTGATTGTATTTAATACTGACGGTTTTGGGTAACCGTCTGTGATGTGGCGTTTAGTATTAGACTTTTTGTAGTAGTGTCGGTGGTGGGGCATTTTAGTAAATTGCCTAATATCGAAAAAGTGGCGGTGTGTGAAACCGCAACGTTGACCTAAGTGGTTTAGGTCTTGCATGTGAGAAAGGAAAACCCAGTATTATGAGGGGTTAACAGGTTTTTCCTATTATGATAGTGGATTAGATCCACTAAGGGTTAGGTGGCTGGTTGCCCACCTTTAAAAGGGGTTGGTAGGGAGGCAAACCTATCAAATCCTATCCAACCCATTTCTCTTGTGCCTTCTTGTTAGGATTAGGATTCTAAGAGTTGATCACGTGTGCTTTTTGTCCTCTCAGGTGGAGTGGCTGTAAAACCAACCATCTCAAGTATGCAATATACCAATCTTTGAACATCTTCTTGGATCTATCTTGTCTTGATTGATTCACTCTTATTTCAATTAGTTTTGATCTCTCCTCTTGCATCTTTGTGATCTTACTGTGCCAAGGAAGTGAATGAAATAGAGATGATTTTGTGAAATTAATCTCAAACCATTCCGGTACTTCAATAGCAAGTTCATCAAGAAACTCTGTTTTGCCTGATTCGTGATCTCTTCGAGCGATTTCTGTTTCAAGGGTTTTTGGGGCATGTTCTTCGGTGTTCTGGCCTATTGTGACGTGTGGGAATTCATCAAGTGCCATCTTGGCCATCATCTACTCACGAGCGGATTGTATTCTCCCATTGGGGTTTTGGCTATGTTTTCGTGTGTTCTTTCCTTCAATTACAAAAAGGTCAAAACTTTAGCAACTATTCTCTTAATTGTTGAATGGAATTTGTTCCTGTGACCTCAAGCACTTCTTGCACGAAATTTGACAGCTTTTGAATAAGTCAATCAAAAGTTATGTGGATTCGTGATCTAGCGGTCATGCTGAAAACCTTGTTCATTCGGACTGTAGTACCGTAGTCACTTACTTTCAACTATATTGATTTTTGACCACTCACTGGTCATTGACCACATCGATCGTCCTTCTGCTTGTATTGACCACGTTGGTTTTGGTCTACTCACTGGTTTTTGACCACATTGGTTTTGAATCATTCTGGTCATGTTTCATCTTACTTCGACTATACTGGTTTTCGACCATTCACTGGCTGTCGACCATTCAAGTTGTGTTACGACCACTCGGATTTTGGATTCTCACTGGTCGTCAACAACCCAAGTCTTTTAGATATTTAGGAGAAATTTTTTAAGGCACCATTCACCACCGTCTGTTTCTTGTTCGTTCCTACAAAATTTTTGAATTCTAGTTGTTTGCGATAGAGAGAGAGAGAGGGTACAAAGAGAGATCCTTGCATGCGATTTTGGCCGATATAGAAGAAATCGAGACAGTGTCTACTACAATTAACTTGTAAACCCCGTCTTAAAAAACATTCCGTTTGAAAACTAATTTCTTATAAAAGTCAAGCCATAAGTCCAAAAGAACCTACTCAATAAATCATAGGTAATGCAGAACAGAAGCAGAGCTTTTTGTTTACACAGGAATGTCAGAAAAATAAAAATGAGCAGCCAATCCACTCTGCGAGTTTAAACATTTGCGCGGTCATCAGCTGCTCTGTATGTCTGAATTCCACCCAAGTCGTTGATCGAGCAATCAACGGTTTCGACTGCACACGCAGAACAGAGACGCGGGTGCAAAGATTAACTTACGTTGTCAGTGTGGTGTTTCTAACGCAAGACTCGAGCTGTTGATCCCGTGATTAATTTACTGAGATTGAAGTGTCTCATGATTCACGAGATTGAACAGAGAAGGAGGCTGGCGGACGGGTGGGGGCGGAGGAGGAGGCCGACGGCCGGGTGGGGGCGGAGGAGGAGGAAGAGGAGGCGGCGGATCTGGGGGCGGAGGAGGAGGAAGAGGAGGCGGCGGATCTGGGGGCGGAGGAGGAGGCCGGCGGTCTGGTGGGGGCGGAGGAGGAGGAAGAGGAGGCGGTGGCCGGCAGCCTGGTGGGGGACGGAGGGGCGGGGCGAAGAAGGCGGCGGCGTCCAGTGCAGGGTGGAGCGGCGGAGGGGCCGAGGGGGGCGGAGGGGCCGAGGGAGTGGAGACGGGAGAGGGAGTGGGGGCGGAGGCGAGAGGGAGTGGAGGGAGTGGGGGGCATTTTTGTCTTTCCGCATGGACATTTTTATTTTTATGACCATTTAATTCTTTAGTCTTAACGGTTTTAAAAAACAGGGGTAAACGGAGTCTTCATTTCAAAATCGCGAGGGCAAAATCACAAAGTTAAAAAAGTAGGGGTAAAATCACATTTGCAGTCGAGAATAGGGGCAGAAACACCAAATTCCCTAAATGATTTTGGCGCCTTTGGTCACCGGTGGGGTCTCCATAATGCCTGCCGGTTTTCGTCAGTGGGGCAGCAAATTGGTTGCTCAAACTTAAGGAGAATGGTGAGGAGAAAACTTTAGGTGAGCTCGAGCTCAAGTTTGGCTCGAGTAATCTCGGTAAAAGTTAATATATATTACTATTTAAGTTTGTGTCGGGACCCCGGATTTCCGAACCCGGACCCTCTGTGTATTACAGCACTAGTCCCAGATCAAAGCTAGTGCACACAGTCAAACAGAAATGATTACATAACCAACAACGCTTTATTACAATAATTGAGAGTACAGACCGAAAGGTCTTATTATTACAACTGAGGTTTCAAGACCTCACACACACACAAAAACAGCGGAAGCAGAAGAAAAATCCAGCGATGACCCATCAATACGCCACAGGCAATTGACTGGGGAAGCGCGACCTAGTACTCCGGAAATCCTTCGTCAAATCCACACGCGAAGTAGTCGTAGTCTCCTTCTTGAGCTTCGTATTCTTCTGAGATTTATTTTTGAGAGCAACGCGTGAGTACATAAAGTACTCCGCAAGTCTTGGGAAAAATGCAATAGATGCAAGGCTTGACAAAGGAAGGCTATATGGTTCTTTTGCACAAAGCAATATTTTAAATTCAATTACTACTAATTATTTTCGAAGGCATCAATTTAATAAAGTAAATGTTTTAGCAGAAACTATCATTAACTTTCTAGTGAAGGTTCCATCTACCAACACTAGCCAACCAATTACAATTGGTCAAGTTTAAAACTGCGGGTTCCATCCACCCTCTCTGGCTCCATCCGCCAGGATTCCCTTCCGAGAGTTCCCTCCACTCTCGGAATACAAATCTTTTGTTTTTAAAACCAAAACCAGAAATCTACCATGTGAATGCATTCCTTGCCCGCCCTTGACCGTGGGCACGGCTATTCGAATAGTTTTACACTCTGCAGAGGTTGTACAACTTTACCCACAAGAGATAATTTATCCTAAAAGTCAACACGCTTCCTTTGGCATGAGACTCAGATAAAATATCACAAAGCCTTTACCTTACTCTAATCTAGCTAGATACCACCCGCTGAGGTTTCACCGCAGGTAGGCTAGCTGCCCGAACCGAAGCCCCCTCTTGCGCCATATGAGTACAGTAAATCCCTGTCCCTCACTGTGAATAACCAGTCCATCCCTGGCATCCACTTTCCACTGGTGGCACCTAAACTAGACTATCGTAAGTTAGTCAGCTAGGTCGTACCCATATAGACTTGTGGTTGTACGGTTAATGCTCAGTCTGGACAAACACAAGCGTCGGTCCTTAATTGACTAGGGTGGAACATACACATTACAAGATCTCGTGCTTCCTGCACCAATCCAAACTAACCATCCACCCTAATCTAAACCAATTTTCACATTTTAGTTTATTTTAAAAGAACAGTGGCAACTCCAATTACCACTAATTTTCATAAACACAAGAGTATTACAATAATTCATAATTTCCCATTTGCAAGATTTCAAAGGTATTAAATAGCGAGACTAAGCATTATACTATCATTCCACTATTCACAAAGATTCAGTAATAATCTCATTATTGAGACAAATGAAACTCTAGGGTGACAAAGGTACATGGCATTCAATTTCAATGGAGGGTATAACAAGGTTGGTTTAACTAACCCTTAAGATTTGAACTAATATTTTATATAAATAGCAATGCACATAATTTAAATTAATTAAAACATTTCGAAATCATAGGTTCAAGATGATCAAAGGAGACTTGCCTTCTTGGACGCTGGTTGGGTCTTCTTGCTGCGACTCGACGAGTTCCTCGGCGACGGCGGAATCTACGCGCGTAAAGACGAACAAACAAAACAAATAAATTCAACCAAAATTTAAATAAAATTCAAAAATTCAAAAAGAGTGTATATTTGGATAGTTTATGATTTTAGAAAATTTTAGAAATTTGAACGGCTCAAATCGGAGTTAAAACGAGAAAGTTATGGCTTCCGAAAGATTAAATAGGAGGGAAAAAGGAAAAACCGGATTTCGGGAATTATTTTTGTATTGGAAAATGCCATTTATGACGTCAGCAAATTTCGAATTTCTTGAGCGGGAAAGTTATTTGAATGACGGGTGGGTCCAGTCTACCGTGGACCGAATCCACGGACCACGGGCCTTGCCGACGTGGCGCACCGGCCACATGGCGCCACGCGGGCGCGAGGTGGCGGCCACGCGGGCTGCCACGCGGGCGGCCACGCGGGCGAGGCCGGCCACGCGGGCGGCGCGCATGGGAGATGGCCGGCCGGCGGCCTTGCCGGTGGCCGGCGGCCGGCGGGAGGGCGGCGAACGGCGGCGGCGAGTGAGGGGAGGCGGCGGCGCTTACCGGCGGCGGCGGCGGAGGTGTGGGCGGCCGGCGGCGGCGCTAGGAGGCGGCGGCGGTGAGGGTGGCCGGCGGCTTTTGATGGGGGCGGCGGTGAGGTGCCGGGAGGCGGCCGAAAGGGGGAGGAGGAGGCGCGGTGTGAGGCGGGGTGAAGGAGGCCGAGGGGAGGGCTATATTTATAGGCAAGGGGAGGGGGCGGCCGGAAAAAGGAAGGGGCTCGCCGGAGTTAATGCACAACACGATTAGGGGGATTAAAAGAGGGGAAACGGTCGCCGGATTATAGGGGATTGATGGAGGATCCGTTCCCACAATTTAATCGGGAATTAACGCGAAGGAAACGGCCGAAATTGAAGCTTTGGTTTCGGCATCAATGGAGGAGAGAGAGAGGGGCTAGAGGAGGAAGAAAGGAAGGTAGAAGAAAGAGTTGACGGGTGGGGCCCACCCGTCGGTGAGAAAAAGAAAGGGAAGGGGTATGGGGCCGTTAGATTGATGACATGTGACAAGTGGATGGATCTCGGCCGTTCGGATTTAAGTGAAGGGGTAAGTTGTGGTGGAGGGCTGAGATTAGATCGGGAAGGAGATGGATTTAATCCGGGCGTGACACGTGGCGGCCTAGAATTAAATGGATTTTTATTTTCGGATTAAATTTCAGAAATTTCTAGTAACTTTATAAAAGCTTGGAAAATTAATATTTAATGCCTAAAAATTCCAGAAAAATCATAGAATATTCCTGGAAATATTTTAGACTTATTAAAAATATTTTTAGTTTCAGATTTATGTTTTTATAATTTTATAAAATACTTTTTAACTTTGAAAATTGATTTTAAATTCCAGAAAAATCTCTAAAATTACTTAAAAATTTAAGGAAGGCTAGGAAAAATAAAATAAACTCTTTTTGGCTTTAACAAAATATTTTAAATACATTTTGTTGCTTTAAAATTTTAAATAAACTCCAAATAAATCCGAATAAATCCCGATAAATCCAAATAAAATCCGAATACATTAAAATAATTAATTTAAAATTAAAATTTTCAGAAAGCGAATTTTTGGGATGTGACAGTTTGAATCGAGACTCGCGAACTATTTGAGCTCAGCTCGATGAAGTTCACTAGCTCGAGTACGACTCGTTTAAAATTTGAGTCGAGCTCAAATTAAATTTAAAACAAATTGAACCCAAGTAGTTTGTGAGTTTTAAGCTATTTTACCGACTTAATTACTAAGGCATCAATAATGAAGAAATGGATAGATTGTTTGAGCCTGTAGGCAGGCAGCAGCTTTTCTGCGACGTGTTTCGGAGTTTGTGTCACTTGCGCTAGCTAGCTTGTTGGTACGCTGCAAGTCAAGTCGTGTACCCTTAGCGTATGTGCAGTGTGATGCTAAGAAGAGCAGCTAAAAAGTTTCTAAGTTCTTGGGTTCGGACCTAGCGATTGGAGAGTGAGGGGCTAAGCAGAAAAACCTAGAGTCGGAGAATATCTAAGGCTATAAACGAGCTGACTTCTGAGTGAGCTTGTCTTTTTGGCTCGAGCTTGGTAGAAGTTCGAGTTGAGTTTGAGTTCGGCTTGGCTTAAGTTGGGTAGACTTAAGTTCAGCTCGTTAAAGCTCGATAACAATTAAAATAATTTGTTATGCACTATTTTTTAATAATAAGAAAATTTTAAATTCGAGCTCGGTTCTAATAAGCTCGATAATAATTAAAATAATTCAAACATACACTAATTTTCAACAATAAGAAAAACTCGAGCTTGAGTTCGGCTCGAGTAAACTCGGTAAAAGTTAATATGTATTACTATTTAAGCTCAAATCGAGACTCGCGAACTATTCGAGCTCAAGTCGGTAAAGCTCGCGCGCTCGAGATCAGCTTGTTTAAAGTTCGAGCCGAGCTCAGATCAAACCTAAAACAAGTCGAACTCGAATAGTTTGTGAGTTTCAAGTTTTTTTTATAACTTAAGTCCAAGTAAATGAGCAAAGCAAGTTGGAGGGAGAAACGAGAGGGAGATGGGTCTTATCAAGTGTGAGAAGTGGGGATGCTAAACCATTAGAAGGAAAGAGAAAATTTAGCCCCTCTACGGTGTGACAGTGAGTTGGTAATCTTAGCCTCTCTCACATTGTTCATGCCATTAGGCACCTAGCTTCTGCGGTCATAGTGAAATGACTGCGACGTGTTTCGGTGTTTGGGATGAAATTGCCACTTGAGCTAGCTAGCTTGTCGGTAGGCTGCAAGTCAAGTCGTGTACCCTTGGCACCTAGCTTCTGCTGTCATAGTGAAATGACTGCATTTGTGTCTATGTTCTCCAAAAGAATGCAGTCATGCATAGGCCAGCGGGAATTAGGCATGGACCACAGCCTTCTCATCCTACGAGACTTTGGAGCTTCACAAGTGAAGGATTTGGAACTTCAAACCGGGGGGTCGTCAAAGTGATGTCCCGGCCGGTTTATGTGATTTAGGATCTTAGTGTCTTGATTTCTGTCGATCTAGGTCAGTGCTATATTGCATAAGACATGTTATCATTAACGTTGTTTTTTGTTTTTAAATATGCAGGATCATTTAGAGTCAGCCATGGTCAACAGTGAGTATCGAAGCTACACATATGAAGGAGCCGAGGCCCAAAACGATCAAGGATGCCGGGTAAGATAGTGAGCTCAAACATGACATGAGAAAGATAGGAAATATTAAAAGAAAGTTCGAATGGCGAGTTGCACCATGTGGCTTAGTCGGTCCAAGTGAGGTGTGGTTTGGTGGAACCGGAACGGGAGAGATTTGCCGATGTATGGAAGCCAGTGGTGCACCTATATGTAGCAAATATGACGATTGTTTACAATAGAAGGAGAAGACCGAGTCAAGAGAGAGTATTTTAGTAGTTTGATCAAAATAGCGAAAACTAACTTGGATCAAATCCGTAGTGCTTGAGCGGCATTTAGGAGAGTGATATAGGTTAAGGAGAAACTGAAAAGATCAAGATGAATCAAGGCTAAGTACTAAGCGGATTTGGGCTTATGCATTTTAAAAAGCGTACAAAAGAGTAGTTTGTGAGTTAAACTCATGTGTGTGGGGTTATCGGGTTTTCCCCATGTGCTAAGTAGACAGTATCTGCTAATGGCTAGATGTGGCTGGCTAACCCATCTATTTCATAGGTTAAAATGGAGACTTGCAGTTAATCATCTTTGACGGATCCCGGAGCAATAACTCCAAAACCCTCTATGTTAATCGCACTAGTTTAGGATCAGCTAGTGCACACAGCAATAACAGGGATACATATCAAGCACAATGACAAACTTTACTTAATTGAATATGGGCCTGATGGCCAAAGTTTACATCAATGGTCTATAAACCAAAATTAAATATAAGCAGCGGAAGAAAAACCGAAGCGGAAAAAGCCCACTGAGCCTACCCACAGGCAAACGACAGTAAGACGCGCCCTATTTGTTCTGATCCTCACCAAAGTCGAAGCTGTCCTCTGAAAAATGATGAATTGAGCAACATGAGTATATAAAGTACTCCACAAGTTACACCAGGAGATTTAACAGAGTTAATGCATACATAAGGATTTACAAAGAAGGCATAGTAAGGTTAATTGCGCGAAAAGCAGAACTGAAGTAAATATTGTAAGTAGATTCAAAAGCTGAATTTGATACTATAAATAAAAGCAGGATTTTAACAAAATAATATCGTTAGTGCAGGCTCCGACCAAACACCAACATATCCATGGGAATCCCACCCGGACCATCTTTTCTAAAAAGATCTCATATGGATTCCATCCATCCATAAGCAATTTATAAAACCATTTTAAAAAACAAAGTCTAATCCATGAAAAACTTTACTCAGCTTGCCCATGACCCTGGGCACGGCTATCCAGGATAGATTATACACTCTGCAGAGGTGTACAGCTTTACCCACAAGACATGATCATCCCATGTTGCCACGCGATTAACACACTTCCTTTGGCATGCGGCGAGGAGATCATGACAAGGCCTTTACAATACAAAGCCTTCAACTTGACCACAACTTGAATTCACAAGTTGGAGCCCCCTCTTGAGCCAAGTGAGACTTCTCATGGACTACGTCACGCTCACTTTCAACCTACAGCGAGACTCAGGTTGAGACCTGCAAATTAATCAGTCAGGATTGTCCCATACCAGCCTTGTGGTAGTACGATAGGGCTTTGCAACAGTAGCTCACAGACCGGTCCTTAATTGACTTAGGCATCAACCATGTACCCCTTGTGCCTGGCAATCAACATTGAGTCACCAAACAACAATGCATGCCAGCAAACACCCACCACATAACCATTTGTCTAAGTCTAAACCAAGTTTTTATATTTTATTTTGAAATAACTCATAGTCTTTCTTGCTCACCGAAGTCAAGAATACATTTCAAAAACTTATCATTTTATGTAAAAAGGTTATCCCAAACAAAATTTATGTCTAAGCAGGTCTAAGCATTTGATGCAAAATTTCTCTAGTCCATACTAGTGTAGTAACTAGAGTTTTATCTATGGTGACAAGGCATGTTGATGTTCAATATCAAATTTGGCCATATACAAAGGAATTTGGGTATAACTAGAATTTAAATCAGATTTAAACTAGATTTGGATAAAAGTACGCATGCATAATAATTTTTAAAACAACATAATTAATTTAAATTACAGGGAGTAACACGATCAAAGGTGTAACTTGCCTTGCTCGAAGACTTGGTGCTGTGAATCGTCAACATCGTACTCTCCGGAATAGTTGTAATCTACACGCGAAGAACCAAAGTGAATAAATTCAAATAAAATCTAAAAATTATAAAATATATATTGAGGGATAGATTATGATTTTATATGAATTTAGGAGAAATAATCAATAGATTCAGAGTTCTGATGACGGAGAACGAGTCATCGGAAGATCGGTTGGAAAGGAAATTGCTGAAAAATATTAAGCGAAGGAGGAATAGTTCTTGAAATCTTCTTTTTGGCTGGATTTCTGGTTTGCTAGTGTGCAACACAAGTGGGGAATGAGGAGAGGAGGTGGTGATTCAATTTATAGGTGAAGAGGAGGAAGGGAATGGCCGGAATTGAATCACGAAGTAATAGCCGAAATAAGTGAAATATTCAAATTTTAATGGGTAGAAATTGAAAACTAATGATTTTAATGGCCGAGAAACTGGGAAGAAATTGATTGGAGATGTTTCTACTGCATGCCATTTAATTTTCTTAGCGGGAAGAATTAATTTCGCAAACAAGCAATATCTCAAAGTGGAGCTCTGTTATTGAAGGAGAGGAGGAGAGAGTAACAGGTTCTTCAGTTGGAGAATAAGCAAGGGAAAAAGAAGGAATAAAGAGAAAGCGAAGTGCTGTCTATACACAAGAAAGAAAGTGGCGAGATGGCACTTGAATTATTTGAATTTTGGAAGTTAAGAGAGGGAGAGCCTAGGGTGACTTGGTGGAAAGTCTCATTATTTCTTTTTATTTTAGAGGAAGTGGAATGCTAGGAAAATATTTGGACCAAGAAAAATAGAATGGGTTTTATGGAGATTTTGCATGTTTAAATTTGAATTTTGGAAGTGCCCTAAAAATTTGGAATGGAACTAAGGCTTTGAAAATAAACTAGGTTTTGGACTTTAAAATTTAAATTTTTGGAATACCAAATAAACTTAAAGTATTTAAAATGATGGAAGAAATACATAGTTTGGAATTTTTGATGAATTTATAAATTTGAATGGGTCCAATCGGACTTAAAACGAAAGAGAACGAACTCTCGGAAGTTTGAATTATTTTTGTACTGGAAAATTAGATTATGACGTCACCATAAGATTTCTGATTTTTGGCGGATTTATTTTTATATAGGAAAAGATTATATTTGGCTGACAGGTGGGGCCGTGTCTACGGTGAATTGGGTCCATGGACTAGGGAGGCAGCTAAGGTGGCAGGGAGGGTGGCGTGGCTGCTGACTGGGTGCAGGTCGCTGGCGTGGCATCCACATGGCGTCCACGTCGGCTGCCACATCGCCTCGGCCGCTCGGGCCCGAGGGCTCGCCGGAGCTCTAGTGGACGGCGGCGGCCGGCGAACGGCGTAAACGAGAGAGGGAAGTGAGGGGATTCCAATTACCCTGGGCGCGATGCTCGAGGAAGACCGGAGGGTGGTCATCGGCGAAGGAGAAGCAACAGCGGCGGTCGGCTCCAGTGGTCATGGTGCTCCGGCGGCGGATTCGCTTTACGAAGTGGCGGAGGACGTGCACACAGTGACGAGGAAGGCAGAGGTGACTTCAGCAAGGCGCGGAAGTAACCGACGCGACGGCGATTTCTCATCGGAGCTCGCTCAGGAGGCGAATGGGGAACACGGCACAAGAAGAACTCGGGCACAGGAGAGGGGGGAAAGGGGCTTTCGGTGCACGAGGGAGGCAAAAGGAGGGCAGTACGGGCGTAGGGAGGAGTAACGGTCGAGCACGACCTCCCCGAAGATAAGGCGATTAGAACCGGCGCAAAGGTGCTTAAAGAGGGAGGTATGCGGGGTTTAAAGAGGGGGAAATGGATGAGGGTGAAAGCGAGAGTGAAGAGGGGTTTTAATGGCAGCTAATGCCTGGAAGAGATGGAAGAAAACAGAAGCTTTAAAGAGCTTCGGGCGCCGGCAATGGTGGCCGGTCCGGAGGAGGAAGAATGGAGGGAGGAAGAGGAAGGCCTGACGGGTGGGCTCCACTCGTCGGCGAGAGAGGATAGGGAGGAGTGATTCGGTTATCGGGTGCGGTCGATGAATGACGCGTGGCAAGGGAAGAGGGTCCTGACCATCGGATGGAGGGGAAGGGGTTAGTGAGGGCGGAGGGCCGAGATTAAATGAAGCGGCGGTGGATTTAATCCAGACCGTCGGCTAAGAAACGAAGGGGTAAGTGGGAGCGGGCGGCTAAGATTAGACTGGGCGGGGTGGATTAAATCTGAGAACGACACGTGTCGGCCGAGGAGAGAGGGAGAGGATTAAATTCGATTTAGATTTTCAGGAACTTTCAAAAACACATAGAAAATAGTAAATAAAGTCTAAAATTTCTAAAAAAATTCACAGAAATTCTTGGAGATATTTTAGACTTAGTAAAAATATTTCTAACTTAAAGTTAGTCTTTTAATTTTTACAAAATTGCTTTTTAGTAAACTGATTTTTAAAACTAGAAAAGCACAGAAAATCCAGATAAAAGCCAAATGCTTTTAAAATAATTAATTTTAACTAGGATTTTATAGAAATTCAAAATACTCTTTATTTAATAATATTTTTTTTATGTTTTTAATTAAATTACTTATGAGAAAAGCCTTTTTAAAAGCTAAAAATAGACGAATAAAATCTCCAAAATTCAAGCAACCAAAGAACACTTGATTTTATTTTAAATTAAATTAATTTTTAATTTTTTTACTAGAAATTTTGAAATAAACAGCTGGGCTGTTACATCATCCAACCATCCTCTCTTGAGATGAAGTATTCATGTGTGCAAGGATTACGGTTTGAGAGAAATTGAGTTCTATAGTGTGCTCTCTTGTCTTTCAGGCGGAGTGGCTATAAAATCTTCACCCTTAACTAGCAATGTATCGATCTTTGTTCATCTCCATGATTCTCTCTTGTGTTGATTGCTTTGCTCTTGAATTTGTTGGTTTTTCCTCTTCTCTCTCTTCTTCTTGATCTTGCTGTGCGAAAGATATATAAGAGATAAAGATAACCTCTATAAGTCAATCTCCACCTATCTACGTATTTTGATAACTCATATGGTGGTGCTTCTACGTTTCTGCAGAAAAATGCCAATTATTTGCAGTTTCTTTGCTTGCAAAACTCTACAGCTTCCACTTGGATGGGTGTCAGTGTCAACTCAGTCAGCGCTCTCTTTTTCATTGCTAGACTCCTCCTGCAACGAAATGTTCTGTCGGTGGCCGTACAGTGTTCCTGGACTGCACCGGGTGACGCGGTGTATTTCTCGGCAGAAACGGTGCAATGAATCGCTGACTTTGCATGCCGGTTGACGGTGGAACGTCCAACGATGATCAACAAAGTTGGGTCTACCGAAACTGGGGGCCAAAATTCCACTATTGGCCGATATTTCCATCGGTTCTGAAACATCCTGGAAATATCAGATTCTGAGTTCGTGCTATCGTTTATAAAACTTTTCACCGCCTAGCTTGAACTGAATGTTACATGTAAGGTTGAAAGATGGTTCTTCTCTTTCGCTGCATTAGTGTACTTAGATGACCCTAAATAATGTTGATTCACAATTGGGAGTGGCAAATTATCAAGATAAAATTTAAAAGTGGCAATTACTAAATCAGTGGTCGTACAGTGACAAATCCTCAAATTTCTCTCTTGAAAGGAAAATAGGTCAGCACCGTCGCAAAGGTCAAAGACCATCAGAAACTGAGCTCGACTTCCCAATACCAACGCAGAATTGTGCAAAATGCCACTACCGTTAGTGTTCCCTCAGATCTTGTTTAAGAGCCCAAAATCCCTGGTGTGTCCGTCAAACAAGACCTTAGTGTTGTCCGTCAAAGGTGTGAAATGACCATGCTGCTCCCGCCCCTTTCAGAACATCAATCATCGTTCTTTTGCAATTGAACGGCCAGTGTTTTGAATCACAATTATTGCGGTGATGGGGCAAGAAAACAGAAAAGCTATCACAAATAGCAGGAGCTATCAAAGATGATCGCAGTATTTTTAAAAAATTCTTTGCTGGTGTCATATTCTAATGTAGTTTCTGGTTTTGAGATATGCCACTGTGAAATTTCCGCATCGAAAATACTATTACAGAGTGGCAATTCTTTGAGATATACCATTATGAATGAAAATACCCCTGTCTTCTTCCTTTGTTTTTCATGCCAAATACCCGTCTTCTTCCTTTGTTTTTCATGCCCCACCTCCTCAACCCCCTCCCTTGGCCGCTGTAACCGGCCAGTGCTAATGCGTTCACGATGCCTCCGATATTACAGTGGCAGGGTCGGAGGTAGGGAGGGTCAGAGGGGAGGTCACGCAGAGCGGCGAGGTCAAAGGTAGGAAGGTCGACGTGGGGAGGCATGGTCAGGGTCGGAAGAGGAGGGTGGTCTTCTTCCATATCTGCGCCGCCATCACCGTCCTTCAACTGGGCCGCGTTGTTCTTTGCCTTGTGTAGTAGCGGCGCATTGGCAACCGTCGTTCAATTTGTGATGCTCCCATCTCTTCGCACCCACAACTCTCTTCAACTCCGACGGTCATCTATGTCGGCTTGCCTTTTGTAACAGCCCAAATTTAGGGCAATTTAAAAATTTTGTATAAATTCGGCTTTTGGTTCTTTTTTGAATTGCTTTGGCTTTGGGAGTGGAAATGAAAACCAAAACTTAGAGTTAAAAAATCATAATAAATTAATAATACCTAAATAAAAAAATTAGAATAAGAAGCCAAATCTAAAAAGATAATATATAAAGTGGCGTAGGTGAATTTATAGTGAACCAAATTCAAATTTGGAAACTCATTATAAACTAAATGCGAGTCAAATCCCAATTCAAATGTAAATTTAAATCCAAAGGTTCAAATCCAAAAACTAAAATTTAAGTTTAAAATAAAAAATTTGGAGGAATAGTTTTGCACCAATTTTCCTCCCTTTTCCTGGCCTGCAGCCATCTGGCCTGATAGTTCTACCAGCCTGCTCCCCCTCTTCTTCTCTAGCCCATCCCAGCGCACTCGGCCTACCTCTCCTCTTCTCCTCCCTGGCTCTGTCGCTCGCTTGAGCTGGCCATGCCGCACCAGCGTTCATCGCACTTGCTGACCGCGTCACTGCCGCTTTCACATGCGCCACGCCTGCTCGCGTCAACGTTGTCCTCTCGCCACCTACCGCCATTAATGAACATGCCACTATAAGACGCAGTGCGCCGCACTGCCCCGGTTCTGCACCGTCGTTGTGTCACCTAGACCGCCGCTTCGACGACCGGCAAAGAGAGCATATCCGTCGCGCCTACTGCACTACCTTGACTCGTCGCCTTGTCAGACATGCCCCTTCTCATCGCAACCCCTATGCCCTCACCTCAGTGACGCCATCTGCCACTACTCCATCACATCACGTTCTACCTGTGCTAGCAGCACCCATGCCGCTCGGTCGCCTCTGCCAACTATAAAGTCACCTCGAGCTCCACATTGCCTCTCCATGCCCCCATCTCCATTCCCCTGTGCTCAATTGAGCTCTCGCCTATGGAAACTCGTCGGAGCGATCATCTTCTTCCCCGCTAGTCGGAATCACTCTTTTGGTCGCCATTTCCTCCTCAATGAGCCCCGATCCAATTCCTTCCGTCTAGAGCACCATTATGCCACCCTCTTACCATCCCTGAGATCAATTAGGGTCATCACCATCTCCAGCTCATTGGTGCCATGATCCTCCGCCGCATCGCCTTGGGTCATCATCGTTGGACCGCCTCAAGCTTCCTCGAGCATCGTTGACCTCTCTGGTGAGCTCTTTGTACCTCTTAGATCACTACAACAAAACATCCGTGGGGAGACATTATATTGGTAGGTTAGAGACGTTCTGTTTCGTCTCCCACAGACAACTGAGGCGCTTTTATAAAGCGTCATAGAAACGTCTCTACATGAACCGTCTCAAAAATATAGAGACGCTCTCTAAGGTGTGCCTATATTATTTGAGACGTTCATTAGAGACATCTGCACTGTATCCCTATAAAGTTAGAGACGCTTTTATAAAAACGGCTACACCACGTCTCAATTAATATAGACACGTGCGTTGAGACGTTATGTGCCGTCTCAAGATGTCCTATGTAGTGTGTATTTTTATTTTGATTGGTATATATTTTCTTCTATACACACAAATACGTATCCGTATGAGAATATAGTATCCATATATTTATTATATATACATGTATATATAATAATTTTATAGGCAGCACCATAATATTGAGTACATATTTTATAAAATATAAGGAATGGGTGTAGCACAACAGATATACTGTTATAAAAAAAGCAAACCAACTACAACTGGAACCAAGCCACACCCCGGGCAAACCATTGGCAATTGACAAATTCGCCACCATTGCACCCTCCAAACCCCAAAGAAGTTTACATAAGAGAGGTTTACAAATAATTATAGCATCCATTTAAATCAACAGAGTTCACAACTAAATAAAAATCTAATATGCGATAAACACATGTTGGTAAAACATCCTCCAATTTGATACACATCTTTTTTAAACTGCTATAATAAATCATCAGGTCTATTTCTTCAATCAGAAAATTGTGCATCAGGTCTTCCACTCTGCATTTCTTTTCATAGTCCTCCATATCCTGCAAACATAGCAATATTAACAATAAAATATCAGATATGAGCAATCATGAAAAATCTTACGGTACAAGGTCAGTTAATTAAACTAGAAGTGGCATACCTAGCGAGTAGAACGTTTAGGCTTTTTTACCTGAAGCAATAGATATTATATGAGTAACAAGACACAAATATTTCTGGTAGGAAAATTATTCTTGTAGTTCAAAGAATTGATCTTACGTAGAACCGTGGCCAAGCAACAACACAACCAATTGCATCCTTTACCGTACAGTATTTTTCAAATGGTCTAGGCAGCCTCTCATCACCAATATTTGTAACACCATGAATAGCCACCCCATAATATTCATCTCCAAGCATGTTTCCTCCAACCACATGTGTGCTATCTGAACTCACTAAATTTCCTTTGGCCACAACTTTACCTTTGTATATTGGATTCAATGAAAATAGGTACACTACCCTTTGATCCTATCATTTTAAGAAAAATGGCATTGTCATTCACAAAAAATGAGCATTGTCATTCATTAACATATAAAATACTTGTTTTATTATTAAAAAATGGTAACACATACTGCATTAGATGAACTGTCCTCTAGTACTCTCTTTGTTTGAGGCCCCTGTGTTAGATAGTTTAAACAATTAAAACAAGTGCATCTGCAGACATGATCAGCAATACCACTGCAAGTAACATGCAACCATCAAAATAATCATATGGATATATATTATGAATGCAACTGTCCTGCTGATTTGATTCCTTAACAAATGCATGGTTCAGAGATGAAAGTACAAACAGGAAACAAAATTAGCTATTCAGTCATGACATATTTCCTATACCAAAACGACAAGAATTTCACTGCCAATCAAAGCTCAGGTCATGTGCAATCAAATGTAAACAGAATCAAGATTAAACAGAATCTGATTCAATTACCATTTCAGGCTTTTGGGGGCACTGTCTTATCAGTTCCTCCCATAGTTCATCGTCGTATTGCTCCATAACAAATTGAACGGCCTGCATACAGTTCAAGATTTCTGTTATTTTACTCTAACCCCATAGACTCGAGTTGGTTAACATAGCAAAAGATATCTTCAGAAAATGAGGATAACCAGGTTAGGACCTCCTGTATGTCTTCCTGAGGATAACCGGGTAGGCGTGGAGGGGCGACCGGCGGTGGCTGGATCTGGAGGACGGACCCAGCCTGCCTATCCAGAAAATTCTTCCATCTCTCAGATCCAGCACCAACCCCCAAGGCATCAGAAACAGAAAGGAGATAATGCCACTAAAAATCAAGCAGGGAGGGAGATCGCGGAGAACCTGGAAGACGACGTGGGCGGAGGCGTCGAATGTGGAGGCGCCAGCGGTGGAGGCTGCCGCGACGAGGAAGAGGCTTACCTGAGCTGAGCTGACGGCGGAGAGGTGCGGCGGGGCGTCGGCTTGATCCGGCGTCTCGGCGGGTGGGGGCGGCGGCTGGATCCGGCGTCTCGGCGGGTGGGGGCGGCGGCGGGGCGGCGACTGGATCTGGAGGACGGCGGCGGCGGGTCGGGAGACGCTGGGGCTGGCGTTTAGGTTTAGCGGTGAGGCGGGGTTGGCCGTGGTGGCGGCGAGGGAGGGGGACGCCATGGCGGCGGGGATCTGGTTGGAGGCGGAGGGGCGACCGCGCGCGCAAGAGAGAGAGGCGGTTGAGTAGAGTCGCGTTTGGGGTGGGTAGGGGGGCGGGGGGAATCGGGGACTGGCTGGAATTGGGGGGAAATCGGTGGGGACGGGGAGTTAGGGTTAGGGTTTTTTTTCTGATGGCGGGTAAACGAGTGAGATGGGTACGGGTAGAACTTACTCATATCCGTGCCCGTTTACCCGATGGGCAAAACATTCTACCCATTTTCATACCCGTGGGTAGAAAATACATCCCATACCCGGCTCCATTAGGGTATTTACCCACGGGTATACGGGTAAACGGGCATAATTGCCATCCCTACCTGGGATTGATATTTTTTTTATGTTTTCAGCCACTGGACAAAAGCGAAAGAAAAGTCTCAGGTTGTGAGTTCGAACTTTGAGATTGATATTTTTTTATGTTTTATATATATACCGTTACTTACACCATTTTGTTTTTTAATATTCTTATATGGAGATAATAGATAAGACGTCTCAAATGATAAATAAGACATCTAAAATTTTGTCTCTATACATGAGACGTACTCCAAAACGTCTCAGCAGTCATTTTAATAGAATTTAATAGCGTGCAACCCTTTAGAGCGTCTCAAACTGCGTCTCTATTTCAATTGTGGTCCTAAAAAGAGAGACATGATTCAAAGTGTCTTAAACAAAACGTCTTAATATGTTCATTTTGTTGTAGTGGATGCTCATCATGCCATAAATTAGCTTACCACACCGTCAGATGCTCGATTGCCTTAGAGGATGAGCTTCGCCACCGCACTGAGTTGTCATGCCACCACCGTGGTTCACCGCCGACCGCACCATCACTACCCAGAGGGCTACCGTGGTCCTGGCAACCCATTTTTGGGGTTGGGGTTGTCGTCGCTCACCGTCACCTACCTTGCTAGCAACGAGCATGGCAATGAGCGCCTGCTCTATAATGGGAGAAGGAGCCATGTAGCTCGGCAATTAATTAGGACTATGATTAATTAGAGTTAATGACTATTACTAGTTTAAACTAATTAGTCATTGACATGTGGGTCTAGGTCATTAGAAACCTAATTAAAGACAGTTTAAAGCCATGAGTCAATAACATGCGGGTCCTTCATTGTGCCCGGGTCTACCTGTTAGTCACCCTTCCCTTTTCTTTGAAGAAAATCATTTGAATAGAAATTAAAAACCCGAAGGGTCCTACTTGTCAGTCATTGTTAGATTTTCTTTAAGAAAAATAAGTCAAAAACTAAATTAAAACTCGGCTGGCCCTACCTGTCGGCCTCTGATGTATTTTCAAATAGGAAAGTATATTAGAAAATAAATTAAAACCATGGGGCCAGCTGTCAGTGAGACAGCCACTCTCTCATCTGTTTATTTTTGGGATTTTTCTGAATTTAAACTTTGGAAGACCCATTCTCAATCATTTTAAATCCAAATAAAATGAAACTTATTTCTAAATTATCTAAAATCAAGATATTTCTATTGGGGAATTTTAGAGTTCATTTGGATCTATTGTATTTATCCGATTCTTGTCACAATCTCTTGAACACACTACGAAGCCCAGGAAGAGCAACAGTTAGAGCCTAAACAGGACCCTCAAGACTAACAAGCTTGTGAGCAAGGTGAGTTAATACTTTTATCATACTATACCTATATTTTCAATGCAAGTTATGTTAATTTAAAATTATTAAATTTGCATTTGTAATTTACTATGCAAAATATATACTTGTTAAGCTCGTAGTTAAGTCCCATTAATAACTGTTCTACTACACCCCAGTCCTTGACTTTTTGGACATGAAATCTTATCACCCTAGGCATAATGGTAAACATACTATTGATAAGTTCGTATCTAAGTGACATGCTTAGTTTTACTTAGATACCTAGGGCATTAAGTTGTCTTGACATCTTTTTAAACATGAAAAACTTGGTTTGGACAATCATTGGAGGGAAGTGGCTGGTATATTGAACTCAATTATTTTATGCTTTAAAAAACCCTAAAAATTGTTTAAATATCTGGGCGGATGATAAGAGGTGTTGGTCTGGATGGAGCATGAGAGTGTGGTTTGTGATAGAACCGCCCAGATAACCCAAAGAACTAAACCTTCTGATAACCTGTCAATGTAAAATAGTGCAACCACATGTCTATAATAGGTACAATATTGCTAATTAATCTGCATCGACCTAGCTCGGGTTGCGCCATGTGGTGGAACACGGGTTGAGTGCTAGATGGAAGCCTTCGTGTAGCACAAGAGGGGGCCCCTGGAGTAGGGTCGTTGGAACCCTACAGCGGTGGAAACCTTGGTGTGATCTCGTTGGGGAGATGCATTGTAAAGACCTTGTGGTGGTCTTCTTGATCTGTATGTCTAATAAAACAAGTAGAATATAACAAGTTGATTATCTCTTGTGATTACTGTGCGATTTCTGCAAAGTGAAAACTATTAAAATAACTGTGCCCACGGTCATGGGTGGGCATAGAAACTTACTCAAGTTAGTATCTATTTGTAAAAGAATCTTTATGGTTGGGATGAAAAACATGAAAGGGTGGATGAAACCCTGACTTTGATTTCCTCTTGGTGGATGGAACCTAGTGATTATAAAGGGTGGGTGGAATCATGCAACAGATGGATGGAACCTACATTACTATTATTACTGAATACTTTCACATTATTTAGAAAACATGGTTTAGTTAAAAATGCTAAGTCTTAGAAATTTCTACTTACTATAATTTTCAACTAAGGCATTTAGCAAATAAAAGAATCCAAGCCATCCTTTGTTCAGCCATGCACCTATATTATTGCATTCTATGTGTAGGCTCATGGAGCACGACTATTTGTGCTCACCCTCTCTTAATTAACTCAGAACCTGTGGATCAAAACTACTACGCCTACTATGCCACTTCGAGACCAGATGGAGAGGAAGATGGTAGAGATTAGGACGTTCTCTAGCATTCTAGTCCTTACCTCATATAAGGAGACTTGATGGTGCTTATATGCACATCTATTATCCAGACATTTGGAAAGTAGTATGGCATCATTTATCCCTAGTCGCTTGCCTGTGGCAAGGTGTGGCCTCATCTTTTACTGTTCGATTCTGCTTCCACTTTTGTAATGTAAACCTTTGGCCTGATCGGCCCATAATGGAAACTCTACCCAATACAGGATATTTAAGCTATGTTATGTAATATAAGTGTTTGGTATGGTTCATGTGATGTATGAGATGATTCAGCATTGTATTTGTGAACATTATCTACTGATATAAGGAATAGTACATTGTAATAATAAAGGATTCCGCATCGATAAAATCCAGGTCTGACACCTTTGTAGTGAACCATCATCAACCAAACAACAACGGTGGCGGGTAGCATCGATGGTAGCTTTGGGTGATGATAGTGGCAAGTGAGAGCCCATGGTAGTGACAGGATGATATGAGGATGTTGTGGTGAGGTGATGACCATGGCAGCTCGCTCCAGCTCGGTAGGAGGTGAGGACCATGGTAGCTTGCTCTAGCTCAGTAGTGAACGAACGGACGTGACAGGTGGTGGGCCCAACCATCTTGCCACACTGCATGATCTCAGCAAGACGGGCAGACCTATAGCACTATGTGAGCTCAGTAGGAGGCGTGACATGTTCGCTTGTTGTGCTTGACCAGCACGGGAGCAGGAGAGCTGCCGCTCACTGTGCGCTCGGCACCTCCTACCACAATTGACAAGTGCGGCAAGAAAGTTGCTGTGTATATCTGGTGTGGTAGGTTACCCCTTTTAGTTGAATTTTGAAAATAATACATTTTTTGAAAATATGACTTTTTAGTAATTAAAATGTGTGATTTACAAAATTTCTTGCATTTTTATTTTTTAGTAGTTTTGAAATAATATTTAACTATTAACATTTGAATTTAACTAGTTCGCCTCATGTTGCATTAAGTAATTTACCATTTCAAGCCCACCATAACATTTCATAATGAACGTGTAAATTACATGATGTGTAGGGTTTGGTTAGGTGCATATGTTTGCACTACTACTCCTATCATACAAATAGCAACATCACGAACCATCAACTTGAACTACAACTAAGATACATATACGCCTTTTGAAATTGAAAACACAAGGGATGGAAAAGAAGTTAAGCTTGTGGTCATATGTCCTATGCATTTGGGTCCATCGGTGCCTTTCCATTGTCTTCCCTGTGGGCTTTGGCTTTCACGATGGTAGCCCAACACTTGACTTCCAGGAGATGTACAAGCTTGTCCCAGTCCAAAATAACCTCCCATTCAGCAGGGGCATTGGGGGCCATTGGTGGCTTTTCCTTATCTCCCCCCTTTGGCCTTTCCCTTGTCCTTCAGGGTGTAAGGTTTCCAATAGGTGAAGTTCTCAAGCACAACTAGGTAGTTGAGTATGTATTTTTGCTCGACAAATGCCCTGTCGTACCTCTTTAGGCCATCGATCCATTGGAACAAGCAGCAACACTCCGCCACCTACCATCATGCATGGAGAAGGTTAGCGCTATGTGAAATGAAACATGCAATGTGATTTATCAATATGTGATACTCACTTACACGGTTATTGCCACACATGCAATGTGCCCAGGTAGCGGTGGCTGGATGTGTTGACCAAATGATCTATGCCGAATTACCGCAGTCACACTACGGGCGTGAAAACTCTGGTGACATAGATGCATCAATGTAAGAATTATCAAGATAGGATATCTTATTCTTGGCAACCCACTTCCACTTTTGAAGCATCTCTCTGTAGTTCGATATCCCTAACCCTAGCAAAGTGACATCCTCTACCTCTCCTCTCCTCTCCTCTCCCTCCCCTCTCCCTGTATTTTTGAGATCAGCTTTGGTGGAGTGTTGGCTTTGGTAATGGAGTCTGGCCCCTTTTTATAGACAGTCAGTGTGTAGTGTTTGAAAGTAAATTTTGCTAAATAGAAGTGTACTCACTGAGAAAAGCTGACGCATGTTATTAATTCATCGAGAAAAGCTGGCACCGAACACTACTTCACTGCAAAAAGCCAGTGCGTGTTATCAATTCACTAAGAATAGCTGGCACTTACTGTCCATTCACTAAGAAAAGCTGGTGTGTTTTATCAACTTAGTGAGAAAGGCAAATGTGTGTTGTCAACTCACTGAGAAAAGTTGGCGTGTGCTGTCAGTTCAATGAGAAAAGCTGGTGTGTGTTGTCAACTCACTGAGAAAGGATAACGCATGTTGTCAACTCACTGAGAAAAGCTGGAACGTGCTATCAATTTACTCAGAAAAACTGGTGTGTGTTGTCATTTCACTCAGAAAAAGTGTTACATGTTGTCAAATTCCAGTAAACTTTACGCACGAACATGGCGTTCCTTGTGGAATTTTAAATTGCACTACTCGTACGATACAAATGGTAACATGCACAGACCATCAAACTGAACTACATCTAAGATATGTGTGGGCCTTGCTGAATAGAAATGACATTGATGGCATAGTTCTAATTGTGCTTGAGACGGAATGCCCCAAAGGCCAAAAAAAAGGAATACCATAGGTCATCCACATGGAGTGGTGGTCATCATGGACATTTTAAACTATTATTTTATTAAAACAACGATATGCTGACCTTGCAAATCTAGATTCACCGGCAACTACTAAGAATGACTCGACACACATCAATATATTCTAGATCATAATGGTTCAACCAGAACAAAACATAAATGAGTACATAATTAGGTTCAGCACATATAACATAAAAACACGAGTAACACTTGCAGTACATAATTGATATGTACGTGATGCATGGTAACATGTTGAAAAACTCTATGCAAAGTGTTAAATTCCCGTATAGTACAGGGTCAAGGCCAATTAGCTAGTCGCTTCCTCATCCGATGAAGCTTGCCCTCTAGGAAAGTCAACCTATCGAGGGAGCATCGTATCTCATGCAAGTTGTACTGCATGGCCAAGTGAGAACCGAGGCACCAAATAACTGATTGGGCCCAATCTCTTGAGTGCTGAACATCTGTCGTAGCTAGTCCACTATGAAAGTACTAGCGTCCTGTGGAGGAAAATATATTTTGTTAGGTTGGTAGAAGGTACAGTTGCAATGCAAACTCCAGTTCAAAAAAGACATACCGGTGTCATGTGCTGGGTGGATGATGAACCCCTAGCCCACTCTCAAAACTCATTCCTTAAGACCTACACATTCATGATGTTTGATTAGTTGCAGGAAGATGATCCTCCAGGGTACTCTATTGCAAGGTATCACATGTTGCGCATACGATGATCCTTCAGGGTACTCTGTTGTGGGGTACTCCAGTCTAGGGTAGTCTACACCAGCGTCGCCTAACACAACATAGAATGCATCATACTGGTAGATAGTGTAGTTGTCGTACACCCGATCGTACCACTGGTCACGCTACCACAGGTGCAGGTGGTCGGCTGGTGCGTAATTGCTGTAATGAGCCTCATAGTCCTGGAAAGGCAAATCATCATCACTTCCTAGAGTGCCACATGCCTTGTGCTGCCTCCGTGATGAGGATGAATGTGTAGTGCTCTGGCGTCCACCCCTTGGCGTGGGAGGTCCTGCGTTGGGCTGCCTCCATGATGAAGACGGAAGTAGAGTGGTTTCAGTGCAAGTAGTCAACATGAAAACGCCTCCATGATGAAGACAGAAGTATCATGCTGATTGTAGAAAATTATGAAATTGGCATACTGGAGTAGTGCGTTTTGTAGACAACAAACGACCGAGGCTAGGGCGATATGTCGAGGAGCTAGAACATGCAAATGAAGTTGCAGATGGATGCTGGTGCACCTCATCGCCCTATGGAAGAAAAGCATCGTTAGGACGGCCAAAGCTGATGGTCCTTAGCGCATGTGTGGCATCATCACACATGTTATGGATGGACGCCTAAAGGTGTTTGAAGGTGCTCAAACATTCTTGGTGCAACGTGGCACCATCCTCGAACACCATACAGTGAAGCTGGTCATACTACAACAACAGACGAAATAGGCTAGTCATGTATGCATGATCAGTGCAGTACAAATATGAACATGAAATGTTTTACCATATAGGACCGTCGATGACAATCAGAGCAGGGTGAATGATTGTAATCTGTAGTAGAAGCTTTTTCCTCAAATTTATTTTCTCCTGATTGTCCAACCTGTTACACAACAAAAATAAGAAAACAAAACAACAACAAAAAAATATTTTTCTCGATTACTATAGCAAGCTACAGTTCTAGTATTGTAGCAGTTGATTGAAAATTGAATCTATCGCTTGCAATGAATACTACGTGTTACTGTAGCAGAATAAAGAATTAGATGACGTTGCTTTCACTACCTTGGTGCAGAGAAGAAAGTGATTAAAAAAATTGAAGATGTCCGCACTATTGTAGGATTTCTTTCACGCGCTGACATTGGCCTAGGGAAAAAGCATGCCACGATGCACGGATGCATGTGAGAAGGAGCAAATTTCGTTGTGCAGGATGCACCAAATAAAATCTCCATGACTGAGCAATGTCAAGGTAAATTCAATTTTATTGCCTCGCGATGCAAAGCAGCACGTGCCACTAATGTTTTTCTTAGAATAGATCTGATTTTTATTGCTAAATCATGTTTGTGGCTATAAAGTGCCCTCTTGGCACCCCTCTAACCCTAGCATGAAAATTGCACCTCTCAGCCCTAAAGTTAGGCCCTAACCCCATCTCTATTAGTCTAGGGCCCAAATGAGTTTTTATCCAATTCCAACAAATAAGGAATCCAAAACCCTTATGTAACACGAGTTTTTCAACTTTTGGCACACTACCAGTTTTTGGACACTCCAAATTATCACATGTCGTAGCCTTCGGATCGCGCCTCCATAACTCCAACACGCATCATCCACTTTGATCTCCACATGTCCCAGCTCGAGCACAACCGTCTCCTTCAGCATCCTTGACCCTCTAGACCGGATTTTGCACCAAGCCAACTCCTGGTCCTTGCCATTGACCATAATCATCTCTGAGTTACCCTGCACATGCACAGACCAATGCAACATCTTTTCCTAGCTCAATTCTTTCCAACGTGATCGACATAAATCTACACATGCCACATGCCTCAAAAACATCAATAAGCATTATTGTCAATTATTCATCATCATAAATATTCTAGACGTAGCCACATGGTCTAACAATCTCCTCCTTGATGAATACATTGACAACACCTCAAGATATCATGACTTCAAATAGGTCTAAGTAAAGAACTAAATCTGAAAAGACATTCAAAGCCACAAGCCACAAATCTCTTCCAAATCTCTCACAAAGCATACTGAAAAGCAAATCTCTCACAAAGCATTCCAAAAAGCATTTAATATTTTGCACCACAACTATTCTAAATCTCTCCGCCTTTGGCAATGTAATCATCAAGGCACAAAGAAAGAACTAACAAAGAGAGAACTCACGTCCAAGTATCATTGATCTAAAAAAATTTAAAGAAAAAACACCATGAAAACTTAAAAATTATTTAAACCAATTAAATTGATGTGTATAAAGTCATGCTCTTATAAAGTTTGCTCGGTCATAAGCATGCATATATAACAAAGGCAAATTAATGTACATGGCAGTCCTTCACAAAAACGACCAATTAAGCTAAAGACATCACTAAAGAAGATAGCCATCTAAAAATACATATTTAAATCTAGATGCTAGAATCAAGAACTTAGTGAGCCACAAGTGCCAAACTGAAGCACAAAACTTAACATAGATTCACATAACTCAACATATAGCACTTTATTATTGACACTTGATTATGGCTTATCTCAGTAAAGCACGTCCTAGACTGGGAGCCATCTACAACAGCATCCTAAGTTTCAGCCCAAATTAATTTCAGCACATTTATAATTACTTTGTTGAGCTAACTTGACTCACATTTCATTAGCTGCAGCATCTCAAGCCTTATTTTTCAATCATGCCAAGCCAAAAAGCTTAAGGTTTTACGATCTCGGTCATATAAAACTCTCTCCAAGTTCATGCCTAGTGCAATGACAAGCTGTCTTATGGGAAAGAATCGTTGAGATGCATACTGACGAGGATATGACCAATCCTCAAATTATTATTTATCTATAAATGATATGGTTACGTTATTATATTCCTTGAGTATACCCCTTATCTATAAGAGAGAGATTTCACAAGGTAGTCATAAGCTCTTCTACAATTAACCTTTAGTTGTAAGCTCTTCTACGACAACTCCTTAGTCATAAGCTCTTCTATGATATCTCCTTAGTCGTAAGTTCATCTACAACAACCACTCCTTGGTCGTAAGCCTCTCCTATGAGCACCTCATAGTTGTAAGTTCTCCTACAACCATGACATATTCGTAAGTTATCCTAGGACCACCTTGTGGTCGTAGATCCTCCTACGACTAAGCTAAATTCTGACTGACCTATCTACGATGACCCATTGCATCATAGGCCTCTCTGACAAGGCAGTTAGCATCAGTATTTATTCTCTAAAATAATTGCACATAACTTCTTCCTGGCAAAAACCGTCGCATGATGAGTGAGATACCATGTCTCTAATAACTCTCGTCGAATGGTTATCATTCGAATCATTACGATGTCTCTTAGCAAGGAGACACTATCGCCGCCATGCAAGCTATATAAAGATTGACATCAAGGAGAAGAGGAGGGGGACTGGGACAGACCCAAGGGAGAATAGAAGTAGAGCAATGATTTCCGCATTACTTTATCTATTGTAATCAGTTCATTGAGCAATATCCACATAGGTGTAGGGTTGTTATTCTCTCAATAGAAGGCCCAAACCTGTATAAAAATCCATGTGTCTTTTCTTTGCATGGGCATAGCTAGGTCTTCAAGAGTTCCCCTGAACCCAAACAAATCATACGTACGATCAATAATAAAACATCGACACATACATAATTAGCAATTTCACAACAATTTGCTACATGTATTTCTAGAAAGCTAAGATGATTCAAGAAGGAACTCAAATGGCTAAATTTATACTTGACCTAGAATCAGGATTTAACTAGGTATTTAAACATGACACATCTCAAGAAGTAATTGCTTGATCGTGCAAAAATAGCACACCCGCAAGTGCACGGGTTGCCACTGAAATAGCGGCGAGTGTCGTGTTCTCCACAGGGACTAGACTGAGGCTACTAATGCTCAGCTAAAGCTAGGTCAAACAAAACAGGAGAGAAAACTAAACTAAAACAACCAAAACGACCAAACGATCTATCAAACAATGACGAAACGAACGACCGTACGAATGGACGTCGTACGACCGAACGAACTACACGACGATAGACTAAACGAACGATGCAGAAACGACGACTAACGCACGAACAACACGACTACCGACCGACGATCTAACTAACTATCGACCGCAAGACAGCACAAGGAAGTCGAGAAGCACTGGGGGAGTCTAGAAGCAAAGAAGGAATTAAGAGAGAACGAGGGAGAAAACGATCGACAGCTAACTAGACAACGACGGCAAGCGACAACACAACACAGAACTACAACCGACTGCACGACCTCGCTAACGACCAACCGCGCAAAGAAGAAAAGGGGGAGGTCGAGAAGCACAAGATGGGTTGAGACAGCAAGGAGAAGAGAAACGGTCGCCAGCTAGCTAGATCGCGCTAGACAACACATAACAACGGACATCAATACTAACAACTGCATAAATAGGGCATACCCTACACAAGTACTAAACACAGACATACTGAACACATGCATACATCACAATTTACACAATCACTGAGCACATATCACATTAACAGAAAGGGCACAATATCATCTCAGTGCACAAGCATTCATCACAGAGCAAAAGTTTAACATTCACAGAATATGAAACATCAATTAACAGGGAAATAGAATCAGTAATAGTAACTGAGAACAGAAGATTCAGGAGACGGAATCAACCGAAGGGAGAAGTAGTAGCAGAGGGCGCTGCCGGCGGTGAAGAAGTCGAAGAAGTCGCCGGCGTCGAGGACGATGCAGCCGGAAAGCAGATGTCGCGGTCGGTGCTCGGTCTCGGTGAAGATGTGGTCGGCTGCCCGCGCTTGGTGTAGAAGGAGGAGCGGCGCCGAGGTGGGCAGGTGGTCGAAGCCGATGCAACCGACGCCGGGACTGAAGGGGAGCGGTGAGGAGCGCCGGTGGAGGGAGTAGGTGAAGAGGAACCGTGGGGAAGAGACCGGAGCCGGAGAATGAAGGGGGCGGCGCTAGGAGGGAGTAGAGGAGGAGGTGTACGGGTGGAGAATGAAGGATGTGGAGAGGGGAGGCGGCGCGGTGTAGAGAAGGTGGCCGGTGGGGTAGAAGAAGAAGAAGGGGGAGACTGGGGGAGCGGCGGGCACACCGGAGAAGAAGGGCGGTTGCCGTGGAGGAAGAGGAGCAGATGAAGGCGGCGGTGGAGAGCCGAGAAGGGGAAGAGAGGCGGCGGAAGGGAGGCAGTGGGGGCGCAGGATCTAGAGGGACAGCGGAGAAACGGTTCACCGCTGGCGAGGTATGCCCGGCCTCGCCGGCGCCGAGAGTGGAGGAGGAGGAGCAGAAGGGGGCCAAGGGAGAAGAAGATGAAAAATCGGGCTCTCCTTTCTCCAGGCGGCGGCTAGGCATTTTGGAGATGGGGATTTTTTGGCATTTTGCAAATTAGCCCTCCAACTTTCTAGGGTTTACAATTAGGTCCCTTCCCCAATTTAGTTTCTTCTGATTTGGCCCCTCCGGAGCTCCGATTTCAGCGCGGTTTGATCCCACGCGTTCGTGACGACACGTACAACTATACGGAGTAGTCCAGATTTGTCGTTTATGCGCCTAGATCGCGCCGGCCTGCGAAAAAGTGCAAAAAATTGTAAAATGGTCCATTTCGAGCAATTAAATATAGAAAATAGTGCAAATGATGATAAATGGTCCTAAAATGCGAAAAATAATGGGGCAAAATGATGGGTAAATGTATATAAAAATGACGCATGTCAGTAATCACTCTAATCAAAACTTAGCCAAAGAATTCAGCCTTGTCATGTTATTTGTTCATGATAGCTAAATAGCTAATTATGGCCTTGCTAAGGTACACATTGCCTTGCGATGCAAAGCAGCACGTGCCGCAGGGAAAAAGCATACAATGATGCATGAATGCATGCGAGATTGAGCAAATTTCGTCACGCAAGATGCACCGAATAAAATCTCTGTGACCGAGCAATGCTGAGGTTGATTCAATTTCATCGCCTCACGATACATAGCAGCACATGCTATCAATGTATTTTTTTCTCAAAATAGATCTAATTTTTATTGCTGGATTATGTTTGTGGCTACAAAGTGCCCTCCTAGTACTCCTCAAACCCTTGCACGAAAATTGCATCTCTCAACCTTGAGGTTAGCCCCTAACCTTGTCTCTATTTATAATCTGGGGCCTAAACAAGTTCTTATCCAATTCCAATAAATAAGAGACTCGAAACCCTTACGTAACACGAGTTTCAACTTTTGTCGCACTAGCCAATTTTGGACACTCCAAAATTGTCATGTGTCGTAGCCTCTAGATCGCACCTCTATAGCTCCAACATGCATCATCCATCTTTGATTTCCATACACCCCAACTTGAGCACGACTATCTCTGATAGGATCCTTGACTCTCTAAACCATGACTTTGCACCAAGCCATCTCCTGGTCTTTACCATAGACCATGATTGTCTTCAAGTTATCCTGCACACGCAAAGATCAAAGCAACATCTTTTTCTGGCACAAGTTCTTTTCAACTTGACCAACATAAATCTACACACGCCACACACCTCAAATAGTATCAATAAGCAATATTATTAATTATTCATCATCATAAATATTCTAGACCTAGCCACATGGTCTAACATACCGTCTTATCACATCATACCACACAGTGTTGGTCCAGGCCAAGTGCTAACCTGTCGGCTTGCATGGCCTCCGTCGAGCATTGTGGAGGGGACCCCGTCAGTCTACAATGGGTGCGTGGCACATACCACTGCAAGTACACTATGTATGTGTCTAGGTCATACATTCATCACTCCTATTCGACCTGTGTCCTTGTATATTGCTACCATGTCATCATCCACGATAGATGTGTCTAACTCCAATCATCGCTCTTCTATCCCTTCTTCATTTGCCTAAAAAATGGTGTAGTATGTAACTGATATTTCAGTAGGAAAACAAAAAAAGTAACGAATTGTATGCGATTTAGAAGTTAACACAATGAATTGTATGAAAAGAGCTAACAAACTATTTCACTTACAAGTGAATGTGTCTCAGGAGAGGTTGACCCTGTGCTGGTGGAACTTGCTAGTGAAGGCTGAACTATCTCATGAATTGCTGGGTGGGGTACTGATCCACCATATGGGAGAATACAAAATGACAAGTCGTAAACAGGCCAGTAGTCTCGGTCCTACTCACACTATACTAATAAGCCGAACGATGTAGTCTTCAAGATGAATTGTGTAGTCCACACCATCCACACAACGAATCCTCGTGCAAGGTCTCAAACACATTGTGGAACTCTGGGTACACTCATCGTGGTCTCTCCCTCGACCATCCTAACTGGCTAGCTATCCAACGAGTACCCATGGCGGGTTCGTCCACTGGGTCCTCGCCATCGTTGTGACTGTATAACTGCGCCTCCAACTGGTACGGGTGCACCTTCACCCAAAAGTATGGCCAACCAACAGGGAAGTGTTCCAACGAGCACAAATGCAACAAGGTGTAGTAGTTGGCGAGATTCGGCTTGCTTGTAGCTAAGAGACCATGTGGCATGACCCCATGTGTGTGATGAGTAATTGACACTTGCTTTAGAAAGTTTCAGTTTGATTTGTGTGTTTTGAGCCAAGTCGAAGTATAGCGCAGTCGGTTGCGGTCGGACGTGCTTGGGATGCTTGTTCTTCTTTTCGACCGGTTGTTGGGCTATTTCGTGCTTGAGTACTTTCTACGGATGCTTTTGTATGATTATATTGTTTCGAGCAGTGCTATGTGATGTTTTCTTGTCTGTGATGGATGCAAGACTTTGAAGCTAAGTCATGGCGAGGCATGGGATGCCCGGACTATGCACAGGCGGTGTTGAGGTTGAAGCAGTCGGGAGATGCCGAAGACGGCGAGGGTTCAAGGTGGTTGCAAGACATGGACAACAAGAAAAGAGAAAGCTTCCAGGAAGGTGTAGGAGTGGCATTTTGGTCAAATGCGCAAGACTGCAAAGAGGAAGCGGATTCGGTTTAAGTTAGCGGGTAAAGCGAGTTGAAAACCCGATAATCAAAAGCTATAAATAGGAGAGTGTGCACTGGTAGTGTGTGTCTCTTTTTCATTCTTTGTTGAGGAGTTGGTGGGCAGAGTAGAGGTTGTTTTGCTTTTGGCCCTGTTACCTACATGAGTGGTTGCTTGGCAGTCTTGGGTTTTAGTTTTTCTCATTTTCTGTGTGTGTTGTCCAGAATATGAAATCATGTAAGAAATGGCTGTGGTACTCCTGGTTAATGCAATCATTCATGTCTTTGCATCTAGTTTGTGTTCTGTTTTTACCTGCTGTTTCTATTGACTTGCTCTCAGCTTCTTTGATCTATTTCTTTCTTTGCCTCCTGTTTAATTTAGTTGGATTTGCTCTTGTCTGCGTTGGATTTTTGTTGCTCTGAACTGGGAATGTCCTCAGGGCACTTTGGCTAGCTTATACTTGAGAGCAAAAGATTTCATTAGCAGTTTGTCTTCCAAGAATTTGCTTGCTCTTACTTCCTCTGTTTCTTTGCTTCTAGGGTTTACTATGTCCAATGGAAGAGGAATGTTTGTTTCCTTGGTGTCTCGGCAAAAAGATTGAATTAGCTATGTATTTCTCCTCCTGAGGTTATTTCCTTGTTGTAATCAGGAGTCTCAGGAACTGAGGATTCGATATTCACAAGTTATTTGAATTTAGTCTCCCTTCTGTTTTTCTTCTCGGCCATGCAGTATTCACTGTTCCTCTTGTCTGCAATTGCTCAGTCTTTCTTCGTTCCAGTTGGTGTTCTTCCCTGTGATTTGATTATCTTTGGTTCTTTTAGGTTCAGGCTCACAATTTCTTGACTGATTCCCTGTTATGATTCATCTTTATCTGTTTTGGTTGTCAGCGCTGGATAGCTTCCCTTCAGGAGTATATTTCTCATGGTTTCTATTCGATTTTCAGAGTTAACCTGAAAAAAACTCTGTTCTCTGGTCAGACCGGGAATAACACAGCGGTCAGACCGCTCTTCCCATGGCGGTTAGACCGGACTCTCCACTGCGGTCAAACCGGGTGTTTACCGGCGGTCAGACCGCTGTGCCCTAGCAGTCAGACCGGTTGTGCCCAGGCGGTTAGACCGGCTATGCTCTGCGGTCAGACCAGTTTCATGATTTGCCTTCAGCTGCCTGTTTCATTTTTCTTGTCTCATTGTCCTTGCTATTTTCTACTCTCTCTCTCTCTGAATTTCCAGTAAGCATCTTCTTCCTTGCTTCATAGCTACTATAGCTATCAGAGAAGAAGTTTGTGAGAATACTTGGGGCGGTTTGAAGGCACCATTCACCCCCCCTCTGTTGCCATTTCGATCTTATAGTAGCATGCTATGAGCTATTGCACAAACCCTTGTATGTTATGCACAGTACAATCGAGACCCAATTGTAGAGTGGGACCTCACCAACTCAGTGTCAACCAAGGAATCAGTGAGGTGGATGTAGCTAGGGTACATCTAATCTCCCTAAGCTATAGGAAATAAGACCCACAAGAACAGGAAGAGGAGGTAAGCAACTAGGTGGGACCTCACAACCTCCCATGGCACATCTGCTTAGTAGTACATGTACTGTCACAACCACAAATGTGGCACACATGGGATCCTGTCTGGAACGGGATGACCAAACTTGTGCAACAAACATATCTTCCAATCGATTGATCTGGGGGTGGAACCACAGTGCGATCATGTAGTGGTAGCCCGGTAAGGTAAGCAATATCCTACAATGTGATGGTCATCTTTCCTTACCAAAAGTGAAACGTGTGGGTCTTTGGCCTCCATCAGTCAACAAGCGCTAACAGAAGTAGCGAGTCCAACACGAACAAGTGCCCAATGTGCATCATCCTCACCATGGGCAGTAACCCAGCCTATCGTAGAACTAGAACATCACGATCATCGAGAGGCTAGTGCTCCTAAGGACCCTAGAGAACAAAGGTGGTGGCCCATCACTGCTTAACCATGCTTGACAACAATGCTGACCCTCCCAACATGGGTCTAGCAATGTACCCGGCTCGTCGCCACCACTAGAGGCCATTTCCTACAATACAGAAAAGAACGTGTTAGTGTCCATGTAAAAGTTATAGAAAAAACATGTCAACACAGCATAATGACTCAACTTAATTAAAAACATGAAAAGTTATATTGCAAGCCATACTTTATTGAAATAGTGACATACATCGTTGCGTACGACATGCTGGCCTTACAAATCTAGTTGCACCAGCAACTACTAAGAGCGACTTGTCACACAACAGTACATTTCGGATCATAGTAGTCTAATGAGAACAAAACATAAACCAATACATAATTAGGCTTGACATGTACAACATAAACATAGGTACCACTCGTGGTACATAAGTGAAGGTAGTACACATCGTCACATCTATGGTACGGCTGACAAAGTTGGCCTATTTGGGCAGTTCCTCATAGAGTGCCATGCTGTCTTGCATAGCCTACACTTTCATGGTCTAGCCTATTGGCCATGCTAACTGTCATCTATGTCATTGTAGATGAGGTAGGATTGTCATCTTCTATGGTTAGGCTACTTGAGTGTGTTGTTCAGCATCCACTTCAATTCCCCTAGCCAAAGGTTCTTATAATGCATGCTCCAACTCCCACACTAATGATGGATGTTATAGTATTCTAGTATGTACTACGCGGATGATTGCTACCACACAACACATGCTACGTACACATGCGAGCAAGGTTGTGATGGAGCTTCAGCTTGTTGCACGTGCAAGTCGCTAATTCGCCGATGGTACATACATGCTTGCGATCCCCCTGGCATGGCTCATGACATACTTCTCCCTAAAATGAATCTTGAACTTCTTTCACATCCCATCCATGGCCTAAGCAATATGCAAATATGACTTCCTTATTTTCTGCTCCATGTAGGCATGCACCACTTTACAGAATTGCTTTTCTTTATCCAACTGCTTCTTTGCAATCATGGCTCTATTCACGAAGTAACCTATGATGTAGTTCTAACTCTCGTTGACAATTGTAGTGATCGAGAGGGAGCGCACACCATTGCACACCTTGGATATATTTGTCATTATAGTCCCTTACCTCACAACAGTAATGTCATGAAGTAGCAACCATTTCTCTAGTTCAGGGGCATGCAAGTTGATTCATTGGGTGAACTCATTGATTGTTGATGAAGCGCCCTGAACTACGACCAGTTCCACTTCCTACGACTATCTCGCATTCCTTGAGGTCTCCTCTCGAGCTCTCTCTATATTGCATTGAACTTGCACCTCTGATTCTGCATGCAAAGTTTTTTGAACTTCTTCATCAACTTTTTGTTACGAAAATAGGTGTGGAAGTTCACCACAAGATGCCTCATGCACCAATGGTTACTCACATCGTTCAACTGAAAATGGTGGTTGTGTCCCTTGCTGTAGGGTGCTTAGTGCCGACAACAACGCAGCGTTACGGTTCATGATTAGGTAGACGTTGGGTCGATCTTGAACTACTGTTTGCTTCACGTTAGCCAGAAACCACAACTAGCTATTAGTATTCTCATTTTTTACAAATGCAAAGGTCACTAGGAGTAGCTGGTTGTTCACGTCGGCCGCCACCGCCATCAATACCATGCCCTTGTACTTGCTAGAGAGGAATATGTCATCCATCATGAGCACTGGACGATAGTATTTGAACCCCTCGATTGTGTGCTGAAATGCTCAAAATACTCAATCAAGAATAAAACAATTAGAGCCCTTCGAAGTGTGCGCCATCTCCATCTTATTTATGTATGTGTTGAGATTGGCTTTGGTAATCTGATGCAGCTTTCTTGGCACAAAGTAATAGGCCTCCTTATATGTGTTGTATATTCTATGTATGACCTTCCTCCTCACCACCACACCTTACCGTAGCTCACTAGGGAACCAATCAGGTTCATGACATCGACCATTAACAGCTTCGGCAAAACTGTGATGTCGGTGACTATGAGGTGACTGATCAAACCGGCAACATATGACAACGTCACATTCCTATACTTGTGTAGTAGCTCTGTAAGCTCACAAGTATGATCCTTCACCACTGTTATTCGGAAGTTCGTTACACCACCTCTGAATCTTAGTGCACAGACCTTTCTGAGACAAGAATCCTCCACACACTTCACTACATATGTGTCAGGGTTCGATCTATGTACTCAATATATACGGCTTATATTAACGGCATATCTAGCAATGGTTTGTTGCACAACACCCTTGTTGGGGAAGCATTGCCCTTCCACCAGAGTGTCTTCGTCGAATGCCCATTCAAACCCATCTTCGTGTGGCAGAACAAGGGAGGCCAACTTAACAACATCCATTCTAGAGGAGACATACTCAACGTCTGCGCACATGATATCACCAGATGCACCACCCCAACCATTGTCTACATCAGCCTTGTCTCTACTACTGCTGTGTCGATATCCTCCTCATCGTCAAATTGCATTCCATTTGACGAGCCACCCAAATATCCATGACAGTTAATATGCACTGCCTACCATCTCCCTACACAATTGGTTGGGTCAAAATTATGAGCACGTCTCCTTAGCCCTCCATCATCCAAACCAGCACCACATTCCATCACACCACCACCATGCGCACGAATAGTAGGTTCTACTTTGCCATCACCATCCCCATCAATAGTAGGTTTCATAACGGCACTACCAACTAACAACGGCACTTCCTCGCTACCACTCCCACCGACCTCACCCTTGCTCAACTATTGCCCCTCTTCACAAACTACACATACACCAGTGGTTTGTCATATATCGTCGCACCAAGGTTGCTTGCAATCTTCATGAACTACCCAAGAGACGTTGCTAACCACCTTCTTTAGCTCCCACAAACACTCCTTCGAAGCTCCAACCACTGTGGCAGTCACCGCCTCGATGACGAGCTTCTTAGTGCCTGTCTTCGTATCAAATACGCTCCGTACGCACCTCTTGAGCTCAGGTAGACCCATCTTCTTCAAACTCGAAGCCTGGATCATGGTTAGTTCATAATTTTTAGGTCAACCCCGCACAACACCCTCCCCATAGAACACAAACAAATGTTCCATATCTGACATCACGTGCCTAGCACCGATGCAGACAAAATCCACTTATTTTCGACGATGCTAAATACAATTAAACATAACAAAAAATAATCATGCACATTTACATAACTGAGCTATCATATATGCTTATGGACATGTGCATATATGCAAGTATATAAGTACACACACACACACATACATACATACATACATACATACATACATACATACATACATACACACATACATACACACATACATACATACACACATACATACATACACACATACATACATACACACATACATACATACACACATACATACATACACACATACATACATACATACATACACACACACACATATATACATATACATATATATATACATATACATATATATATATACATATATATATGATTTTCCATCCTGATATTATATATCATTGCACTTGCACGCATCTAAAAGCAATCTAAACACAGGGAGGCTTAGTGCCTGGGCACCCTGGTGTCCTATTTCAGCGTCCTATATATATATACGTATATGTATGTATGTATATATATATGTATGTATGTGTATATATGTATGTATGTATATGTATATGTATATATATGTATGTGTGTGTGTGTATGTATGTATGTATGTATGTATGTATGTATGTATGTATGTATGTATGTATGTATGTATGTATGTATGTATGTATGTATGTATATGTGTGTGTGTGTATTATAGCGCACACACACACAAATACTAAAAATAACAATGCAAATTTCCTCAACATGGCTAATTACAAAATATCATCTATATGAACTAAATACATATGCCAATTAAATATGGTTGCCAAATGCATTCTATACTACCAAACGAGCATTACGCTAATAAAATGGTAATGATATAGTAAATGCATTGTTCAGTCGCAATATATATATATATATATATATATATATATATATATATATATATATGTGTGTGTGTGTGTGTGTGTGTGTGTGTGTGTGTGTGTGTGTGTGTGTGTGTGTGTATGTATGTATGTATGTATGTATGTATATATGTATATATATTAATTATAGCACACACACAAATACTAAAAATAACAATGCATATTTCCTCAACATGGTTAATTACAAAATATCATCTGTATGAACTAAATACATATGCCAATTAAATATGGTTGCCAAATGCATTCTATACTACCAAACGCCCATTACGCTAATAAAATGGTAATGATATAGTAAATGCATTGTTCACTTGCGACTGAAACATACATCTTTTTGAAGATCTCCATCGGATTTACACTTTTTTAACTAGCAAATCTCCTAAATCCTAGAAAATTACCACAAAAATCTAATTGAAAGTCTCTTCTCCCCTCTCTTTCTTTCTTCTCCCTCGGTTCTCTCTCGTGTGATCTCGGTCGCTCCGCAATTTAGAAAATGAGCTCAATGGGCATGAGAGTGACACCAACACTGGCTTCATGCGCCCGGGGACCAATCGGCCACACCTGCCGAGCTAACACACCGTAGCAGGTTGCCTCCTACCGAGGTCGCGAAGTGTTGCAGGCCTATCCCTCTTGCTACGCTGCCTAGCACAGCAGGACGGTGGAGCCCACCACCTGCCGCGGTTCTCATCTACTGCTGAGCCAGGGTAGCGAAATAGGTGACACGTGTTGTCAGCCGCCACTACCATAGTCACGGAGATTGTCAGATTAGCAAGTTCTATTGTCTATGCTAGATTTAAAAGAAAGAAAAAAAAGTGCGCTAATGTGCCAGCAATGAAGAGGGCTGGCATACGCGTCGCCCGCGTCCTCAGAGAGAAACGAAGTGTGTTCCGACTTGAGGGATGGCATACGCGTCTTGAACTATCCCCCGCGTCCTCAAGGACACGCTCTGGAGGCGCAAACATCAGCATAGACTCGTTTGTCTCCAATGGTGTGTCATGGACTCGCGGTGCGCCTGCTAGCTGTTCGACGAAATGTCTAGAGGAGAGTACCAGCAGTGCAAGAACATGAGGCGGGTGCTTTTGGAACTGTGTTCACGGGCATTCCTGAGCACGGGTAGAATGCCGTGGGAAGCGTTAATCATGTACGGCATCGCATTCTCATCAAGTACTTGTGGAAATTCATCTTTAAATATTCGCACGCCACTTTATATAGGCTAAACTAATTGACTGAGCGAGACTCCATCCAACTATTCTGCATCCATCTAGCAAAGCCGCGTGAGTGAAGCACCCTCCACTTTGGATTTTTTTACGAATAATCTATTTTTTATTCGAAATTACAGAAATATACTTGCGGAATTTTTTTTTACAAAAATATTTTCCAGTCGCCCAATAAAGGGGCAACTGGAGCTAATCGACCAACGGGGGAGTGATAGAGTTCCAGTTGCCCTACCCTCGGGCGACTGGAACCAGTCGCCCCCCATTGGGTGAGTGCACTCAGCCCCCGTGATTTTTTTAAATTTTATCAATTTTGTAGTTTTTAACTAGGAAAAAAAATATGTTGAAGTTGTAATAAAAGTTTATGTTCATTGTATGTTGTAAGTACGTAAAAAATTTTGGGAAATTTTTTTAGGAACTATTGACCGTAGAACGATCGGTATATACGATGGTAAGTGATATTTTGATGTTACTAAGAATTCGTGTACGGAGAAAACCGGTATGTTAATATTATTAGATGACTTGCTATGTGAATCATTGAATGCGAAAAGACGAGATAATAGACTTGTTTGGATTTAAATAAACTTCATAATACAGTTGAGAGTAACATGTCGCGTACTTATTGATTTCATGCATAACATATAGCATCATGTGCGTCTAACCCACCCAACTGCTCGTACGGCCTACTGTGTGGACCGGGGCCAATTTCCTTTCCTTGCCCGCTCAGCGTTGCACTCCTCGGTGGCCTCTTATGCCTTCATCGCCATTTCCCTCTTTCTCTCGCGCTCCCTCTCGCGAGCCTTCTGCTCCCTACGCGTGCACGCTTCGAGATGAGCCTTCGTCTCGCGTTGTATACGTAGGGTTTGCTCGTTCTTGTGGCGCTCCTCCTCCCATATCTCCGATGACCTTGCGACATTCCACTCCTCGAAGTCGAGGGCCCATTGGTCCTCAGGATGGATCTCAAGATCGATCCATTTGCGATTGGCACATAGGGGTTCCGGGGACTGTAAATACAGAGGAGAGATTGTTAGTGCGTGCTGCGAAGCAGAAAAGGTAAGGGAAAATGGTGCACCTGGTCCTTACCGGCTGCTGATAGGTTGCGGTGTCTAGACGGCGGTCGGGGTAGTCACTGGAGTTGTTTGCGCAACCCTAGTAACGTATACCTAGGCTGATGCGGTGTTTAGACTTGAAGAACTTACACGTGTCCCCACACCAACAAAGGGGGTGTCTCCCCCTCAAGTGGGAGTTGCGGTGAACACTCCGTGGGAACGTTTGGGATGGGGTTGTTGCTACGGGGCCCCTCATTGCAGTGAGCTGACCATGTAGCATGCTGGGCATGTTCTGCTCGGGCCGCAATAGCCTTTATTTTCTCATCACGGGCGGCAGCTGACCGTGCTAGGTCGCAGGTCTCCACCCATTGCTTCTTCTGCCTTTTGTCCATCCCGGTACGGTGAAGGAAGCGTAGTGTAGTGTGGGGTTTGGTCATGTAGTGTTCCCTGCGAAATGGAACGCACCCCAATTTATAGGGTCCATTTTTCCTCTGCTCATACTGTGCAAAGATGGCCTCTTTCGTCATGTCTCTATGTAAAGCTGTCATCTTTTATCATGTCTCTGTGCAAAGCTACCATCTTTTGTCATGTCACCGGGCAAAGCTGCCCCCTTTTGTCATGTCACTGCGCAAAGCTGCCCCCTATTGTCATGTCACTACTCAAAGCTGCCCTCTTTTGTCATGTCACTGCGCAAAGCTACGCCTTTTTGTCTTGTCACTACACAAAGCTGACTTCTTTTGTCATGTCACTACACAAAGCTGCCCCCTTTTGTCTTGTCACTACACAAAGCTGACATCTTTTATCATGTCACTACACAAAGCTGCTCCCTTTTGTCATGTCACTGCGCAAAGCTGCACTCTTATGTCATGTCTCTGTGCAGAGCTAGCCTCTTTTGTCATGTCACTGCGCAAAGCTGCCCTCCTTTGTCATATCTTTGGACAAAGCTGCCCTCTTTTGTCAAGCCTCTGCAGAAAGCTGCTCGCTTTTGTAATGTGGTCATTGCACTAAGTTCTCTCATTGGATATAAAAAGCACGGTTGGGGTCCCATGAAAGTAGTAGAGAACCCTGTAAATCGAACGAAGAAGTACCTTCTCCGTCGTGCAGATACATACCATAGCGGAGGCCGAGGGGCCAGTCGGAGCAAGGTCGCGAAAGGAAGACCTTCCCATGGAAAGGAGGGAGGATTTCGGTCCTAACTACCGCTTGATACCCAACAGACGTACTCAACTAGTGTGGCCAAAATGCAGACACAATGAGGACGCGGTCGTGTAGGTCCTCGAAGGCCATTTCGATAGCGGGCGATGTTTCTTACGATGCCCACACTCCGGGATACAAATTGCTAATAGTACATTTTTCGTTGCTGCTTATAGAGCCTCTTTGTTTATCGTCCTTTCTCGCAGATGCAAAATACGACTTCACCCGCTGGATCGATCCTCCTCATGGGTTGTATATTGTCAAGTACATGGATACATTATGGGATCGAATCTTTGAGTTAGAGGAGTGACTCGACACTCTCAATGAGGAGAACAATGACATCCGCCAACAGATGCAACACGAGAGGGGCAATGAGGAGGTTGTCAACATAGGAAGCTACTATGATCCGACATGTTGCTGTGCAAACCCTAGCTACATATGTGTGTGCCACTATAATGACGGCCAGCCCCGTCTGAGGCGGCCCCCTCAGCAATACTCCATGTGGGTGCCACGAGGCTCGTTTGACATATAGGCAATGAGGTGTATAGTTAACTGTAGTATGTAGGAGTGTTGTTCGAAATAATGTTCAATATTGTTAATCATGTAATGGATTGGTTGTTATCTTCGTGCGGTTACCATCATTGAAGTTCACTATTCGTTTAGAGCGCGCATCGAGTAGGTAACAAGGAGTACAAGTAAGCACGGCACAGTACTAAAAAGTTCACATTGTAAGTAACAAACGTAAATAGTACATGAACAAATGGTGTACAATCAGCACTAGCCTCAGTCGCCACCCTGGCCTGCCCTGTCTCCACACCCGTGCTTGTCCATCCTCCGCTGCAACGGGTGATGACACCCTGATAATGTAAGACGATCAGGAGCGTGTCGCACCCGCCCCTGAGCTGGTGGAGTCAGCTGCATGCTGCCTGTGTGCCCTCCGGTGCACTGGGGAGAGCACTCCCGGAGAGAACCTCTAGTGGTGTGCTGCGAGGTGCAGACCCAGACGTCTGCCTGGCCCACTCTGAGAAGTATTGGTCCGAATTGTCCGGGCTCGCGGAGGGGCCCAACCCCTGCTGGGGCAGGAAAAGACCTGCAAAAGGAATATTGTTAGTTTTTGATGTAAAGCATTGCGATAAAACCAAGATTGTACGATACGTACCCTCAGTTGGCGCCATCATGCCTTGAGGAGGGGTGTACGACATTGAGTACACCCCCGTGTGGGGAAGCCAGGGATATACAGATGACATGAGAACATCTGCCCTGGTAGTGTACGAGGCCGTCCCCAGGCAGATCCTCCAATCTCGTCCGGGTGAGGTGTTGTAGGACATGCCCACGTAGAACCTCCGGAGTAGTGATACGCCGGTTGGGGCGGCACTGGTGGCCGAACTGTCTGTGTGTTGGGCGTGGCTATGGAGGCCGCTGGTAGCCTCGTGCAGGACAGCAGGGTGACGACACGTCTACCTCACTCCGTGATACGACGCCACGCGCTGATGTTGTCCTCGTGGCTCACCTCGGCACTTGCGGTGAGCCTATCCAGCATACTCGGGCCCTCTGTGAAGATTGAAACACCCACATCAGCCTAAAGGAAAAACATAAAATGCTTAATCATCGAGGCTAGCATTGCCATTAGTGAATATTCGAAAATACGTGTAACATACCGTGATGTGCGCGCGAGGTGCGCGGGATACGTGTCTGTCGGAGTGGCGAGGTTGCGGGGTGCGGGTCCACGACATGTACGAGCCTTATACGTGTCTGGCCCTGGTACTAGCGTAGGTACTCCATGCACTCTGTGCTGTCGTTGGGGTGGTCCTCCTCAACCCGGTCGTCAAGCGCGCCGTCCCACTGCGCAGTCCACCCCTGCATCTTCATCGTCCAGTCCGTACCGCATTTCTCTCCCCTTCTAGAGTGCCTGCTTGTAGGACCACTTCATTAGTAATTGCCAACGGAATAGTAAGTCCATACAATTTTATGAGATGTGGGCACTCACGCGTGCACAGCAGGTGGCACTGGTGGTCCGACTGGTGCCGGAATAGCCTAGCGTAGACCAAACTACAGCATCACTTGCTGCGGCGAGTAGTCCTCTACGAAGATGTCATACACGAGCTTCCGGCGCATCAGCCTGAAAGCCTGGTCGCGCCAGCACAGTGTCGACAACCCATCGGGAGCACGGTCCAGCAGTGCCACATGTGAGTACAGCTCCCGACGCACGTCGTCAGCCGTGAGGCAGTCGATCTGCTCAACCAAGGGCAGATATGCGCCCACATGACCTGCACATGTGCGAACTGCACCTACAAGGATGAATAGTAGTTACATACGACTGTCGTTAGTACAAAGAAAATAACTAATTGACATATTACTTACCCGCCGATGACACCACAGAGAACCCATCGTCGGCCGGTCGACGTCTCCCCCCAGATACATCTCGGGGCTGTACAGATCCATATTGTCTAGCAAAGGTCGTACGAGGCTGAAGCGCTCGAACGACCACAACTGCAGCAGCAGGGGACAGCCCACAAGGACCGAGTTCGCCCTAGTCCTCGAGCATGCATCGCACAGGCCGTAGTACGTCACGGTAAGTGCGGCCGATCCTCAGCTGACCTGGGGAGCCTTGCAGTCCGCGATCGCCCTAGCATGAGAGATGAGGCGCGCATCCACGGTGTTGCCGTGGCTACTAGTGAAGAGCACCCAACCAAACAGCCACAGCAAGTACGCCTCCAAGTGGCGCGAGACCTAGTGATCGTTTGCCTCTGGATCCATTTGCTCTACCTGAATACAAACAAGATGTTATTAGTATGTAATAGCGCAAATAAGAGCTTCGACGACACGATCGATTTGTAAATACCATGTACCCGGAACTGTGCGAGCCACCTCAGTGATGGCCCGTGTGTCTGACTCGCCGAGAAGATGTAGTAGTCATTCGCGGCTCCCGGTGGAAGGACCCCCTCAAATTTGCCGGTAGGAAGTCAGCGCCTCCCGTGATTAGAAGGCCAAGCAACAGGGACACATCCTGCAGGGTCGACGTCATCTCCCCGAAAGTGTGCGTCTCAGGCCGCCAACGGTCCACCAAAGCCATCGGTAGGGAATGGTTGAACAGGAAGCATCGTGATCACTCCACGATGTCGTCCCCGCCCGTGGGCACGGCGGGTCCATCTTCATCCATGGCCTGCACCATCCGAGCAAGAGGGAGTAGCCCGACATCCCGCAGCCTGTCGAAGTACCATGATGCACGTGGTCCACATGCTCGTCCAACAGGGGGTACCACCTGTCGAAGTCACGACCATCACGAGCCATACCTGCAAAAAGAGTTCAAGTTAGCACTTATAAGGAACCAAAAAACATCGCATGTAAACTAACAGTAAATAGAACAAGTGAGTAAGTAACCTGAGCAATGCTAAGCTACCAGGACAACACCAACTACATTACAGAAAAGTGGATATAACATATCAGTTGTACAAATGGGACATGAAATATACGACTAGTCTCCAACAACTAGTAGTACACGCCATGTCGCTCTGCCTACTAATTAGCACATGCATTGCATCGTCTAGCTATGTGTCCCTCCTGACCACATAGCCCTCAAAGTGCACCAGATGCTCCGGTTTGCGATTCGTCCATATCATTTCTAATACGCCGGCTCTGTCGCCGACCCTTCCCACCCTTTAGCATGTTAACATCTGGAATCCAGGTCCTCACTGCAATGTCCAAGTGGCGAAGTTTCCGACCACCCTGAACCCCCGGAGCTCCCCACACCAAGCCTGCAGTACCCTCTCCTTAAATAAGTACTTCGACATGAAGTTCGAAGGATCCATGCCCACGGTCCCACATGCAACGAGGACATGAGAGCATGGCTTGTGTAACAGTTTCAGCTTGTTGCACGTGCAGTTAGGTTCATATGCATGATCTCTAAGGCATACCGAGTGGGTAACAAAAGAACGAGCCGTCCAAAATCTGGCTCTATCATAGAGTACCACATCGAAATGATGCTCTCTATTGCCCATGACCTGCACTGTGTGCAATTGACCCTTCTGTGCCTTCGTCTCCATGTATGCCATAATTTTTGATGAATACAAAGCTCGGGGATTGGCCGTATGAAGTGCGGCATTTGCGTGCCTTTCCCTGAAGTAACTAATTGTGCTGTGAAGAACACCTTCCATGATGGCGACAAGGGGCTAAGAACGGAGGCCCCTGAGAACCCAATTGTACACCTCGGCAAGGTTAGTCGTCATTATGCCGTACCTTGCGCCGTCTGTGTCGTGCAACAGTGACCACTTCTGCAATGGTTCTCCCTCGATCCACTGCGAGAAGCACTTGATGTTTTGTGAGCTCCTCCTTCTTGGACTAGCTGGGTTAGGCTCATCGAGTGTTGGCAAGCATTGTAGTTGTGCCACCCTAAGAATGACCGACCCCTTGCTCCTCTCGTTGACGTGCTTCCTACTATTCTCATCCAACAATGCCCACAAAGCATTAAATTTTCTCTGTTGGTTCTGCATAGCCAGCCTCTTGAATAGCTTCATCAACGGTTGTTTCGGAAACTGTTTGAAAAAGTTCGCTCCTAAGTGATGAATGAACCACCTGTTCCTCATGTCCAACCAAGAAAAGGGCTCTCGGGGTCTTCCCGAAGTTTCCTTATAGCTTTTATAATCCCGGCATGGCGATCATGGATTACGCACACACCAAGACGAGTACCGACAACTCCAACTTTGACATGTCTAAGAAACCACAATCAGCTTTCATAATTCTCACTTTCCATGAGTGCGATGGCCAGTGGCAATAGTTGGTTGTTGCTGTCAACGCCTATGGCCGTCAAGATCTGACCCTTATATTTGCCTGTCAAAAAAGTCCATTCAACTGAGATCACCGGTAGAATGTGCCTGAATACCTCGATGCAAGCACCAAATGCTAACAAGACCCCTCTGCAACACCGCATATCCTGGTGGACTTGTGGACAACTTGTCTTGCACAGCAATATACGTGCCCAGTTTCCTGCCTTGCAACACCTTAAGCATACGAGAAAGATTATCATACGCTGCCTCGAAAGACCCGAACATTTTTCCAACGCCTTCTGCTTGGCACGCCATGCCTTCGTGTAGCTAATCTTGTACTTGAATTTTTTTTCTCGATAGCTACCACGATATGCGTGGCCTCCATGTTTTTCTCCTGCACTATCTCTCCGTACATCAAATTGGCTATAAAGGCAAATGTTAGGTTACGATGCCTCATCAAAACATTGTTGAGAATGCAAGAGTGCGGCTCCACCTTGGACACAATCCAGTGAGTCTCATACTTGGGTCTATGTGCGTGCACCCTCCAAGGATAACCTGCCTGCTCACACTTCACGGTGTACTGCTCCTGGCTTGATTTCGCGACAGAAAATGTCCGTTGCATTGAAAGGGCCCACAGCTTGATGGCAACCTGCAGTGCTGCCTTGTCAGCAAACATACAATGCAACCGAATCTTTGTCTCATGATACTCCCACGCTGATTCATGCTCATCATGTACGGAAACACCCTCAGCATTAAACCGGTTCCATTCCTGCGGGATAGGAACTTCATCCTCATCTGAACGGTCCTCCTCATCGTCCTGTATAGCTTCCTCTTCAGCCCATACTCTCTGGTCATCACAGTCCATCTGCTCCACGATGTACTCAATATGTTCCCCTTCGTCGGCTTGTCCAGTTCCCTCTCTATGGCTTGACCATTGTAACTCTCCATCATGTACCACAATGGCTTCATCACGAGCAACTTGATCATCTTCGCCAACATGCGGCCCGCTCGAGCTGCTAGCACCTCCTAAAGCAAGGGCGGACGCATGACCTTACACAGCTTCTAATGAGCATGGTTGCACAAGGACACACTCATATCCACGGCGCCGGCACCCCTGCACAAAGTCTATCCACGCAGCAGTGTGTAGCAATGTCTTCAACTCCCATCTGATGTCTATGGGAGACCAGCTCCAAAGCCCTTGGATGACGATGCTACACACCTCGGGGTCCAACCAAAAACTCCAAGTCAGCCAATGCAATACATCTGCGATCCGAGCATTCTCGTCATCCGGATGTACTAGAGTGACTTGCGGAAAACCGCTTAAATCCACACCATTGGACCTTCACGAACGGTTCTAGCACCGTAATGCACTCTCAATGTAGTGGCTATTGCCATTGCTGATGTCGGCCCGCATATATGTTTTAATTTTGTGACATGTCAAATAGCATCGCACAATATCAAAGTACCGACATACTGCAATTCACATTTCGCCGATCGTTCGCATGTCGTAATCCACTACAATAACCTCGTACTATGAACTTCCAACATACGAATTAATTAAATTCTACCATAAATATTTTCTGAATTTTTTAATAGGTACAAATTTCACCAAACGATTCATTTGTACATTACGGTGACTAAATTTTCTACAACTACAATTTTGTAGGCATGCAAATTTCGTCCTCATGCTAATTTGTAAAACTATGTTCCCTACATGTTAATTTTCTATGGTTGTTAATTTTGTAAAACTACATGTTTAATAAATTTAGTATAACAAATATTAGCTATTTCTATCTAGATCTACACCTACGGTTGCTTCTTCATCTCCTCTCCGTTTCTACGTCTGCTAATTTCCTATAACTACGTTAACTAAATTTTCTATACTAAAAATTGTACTAAAATTTCTATGCTAAAAATGTTCCACACTAAAAAAAAGTATACTAACTATACTAAAAATTGTACTAAAATTTCTATACTAAAAATGTTCCATACTACAAAATGTATACTAAAAATTTTCTGTACCAAAATTTCTATATTAAAAATTGTACTAAAATTTTTATACTAAATTTTCTACATCTACAATTTTTACTAACGCTAACATTTGATAAAAAAAATATACTGTAAATACAATATACTAAGAAAAATACCTGGATCTGAGAATCTGAATGGATGGAATGGCTCCCACTCCTCCTTCCTCTCCTCCTCCTCTCCCTCTCCTCTTCTCCCCCTCCTTCTCTTCTTCCCCTCCTTCCTCTCCTCTTCTCTTCTCCCTCTCCTTTCTCTTCTCTTCTCTTCTCCTCTCCTTTCTTCTGTCGGCGCAAGCGATTGCAAATGAGGCTGGGCAATGGCGGCCGAGCGCGCTGCCTTTTTAAACCCCTTGTCGCCCGGGCGTTGGGCGACTGGAGATCCAGTCGCCAAACCGTACGGCGACTGGACCTCCAGTCGCCCAACTCCCGGGCGACAGTAATAATTCACCCAACCGTTACCAGATCCCCATGTGTCACCTCCCGGTTGGGCGATTAGCTCCAGTCGCCCCCCATTGGGCGACTAGAGTCTATTTTTGTTAAAAAAATTTCCGCGGGTATATTTCTGTAATTTCGAATAAAAAATAGATTATTCGTACAAAAAAATTCCTCCACTTTGTGGTTAAGGCAAAGCTTATATAAAGGACTAAGCTATGCAATGACCCAAGGTATAGTTAGTGCCTGAAATAAATTCTGTCTTCTGACTAAAAAAGCACTATAATGGTTGAAAATATACTATAGCAGCTCTTAGATTTTTCTAAATTATTAAATTTAAAAATGAAAAAATTATATCATCACAAACAATGCAAATGAATAAGAGAAAAAAAGAAAAAGCCAAAAAAAAATAAAAAGACAAAATTAAGAAGCTGACGTGTTCTAGGAGCCAGAAGCAGAAGTCGTTTGAAGCGGGGCTATAAATTGCCCTATTCTATGCCTACTTCTATAACATTGTAGTAATGTGCAAGGTTGTCATGATCGCAATAGCAGGCAGGATCATTTTTCGTCTAACAGGATCGAATCGTAGAATAATGATTCTATCAAAAATTTAAAAGCGTATATATTTTATATAAAAATTGAATTATATTTGTAAATATGTAAGTCTATAGTAGTTTTTTTGAATTTAATTTTGTTTGAGTACACATATTCATGTTATATTGAATTAAGGTTGATTTTTAAAACTTTTTTAATTATTTTTAATAAACTAATAATCTAAAAATGCAATATATCAAAGATAATATTTTTTAACCTTAGAACAACATGTAAACAATAACACAAAGCAAATTAAACTAGTACAACTTAAACTAAATATAGGTAATATAAATTGTATATGTTAATATAGTTTGTTGTCAGGATCACAGTCCCACTGTGATCCTACTGGATCCTAACATTTCCACGAGAAGGATCGTGAACCCACTGCGATATTACCTAATTCCGATCCATATCATCTACCTTCGGTTGGATCGTAGGATTGTACGATACTATGATTCGTATCACGATACTGACATCCTTAGTAATGTGTCACCAAATGTTACAATTCAGATGATTAATATTAAAAATGGTAATGTGTTATTCGTACGTTACAATTAAACTGATTACCCACCTGTTACCGCCTCATATAATTAAGGATCAAAACTGATTGTTCTAAAATAAACTAACCGGCCAATTACACATGAATCATGAGGGCATCTATTCCTTGTGTACGGCTGATTTGGAGTGACATATATATTCATTGGATTCATCAATGTGCTTTTCTTAAAATATAGGTAGCATAAAAAATTACAAATATTGGGTTGTTATGTATTTTTGCAAGTATTACATTATAAGTAGATGCATGCCTAACCCTGATTTTTGTGGGTTTTGTCAAATGAAAAGAAATCATGCACACTTTAAAATTGAGAAATCCTACTTAAATTTTGAATTTGAATTATGCAGTGTTTAATTTTTTCTGGCTTCAGAAAAATGAGAAATTAAAATGTGAGATATTGAAAATTTTACTGATTAAAAATTTGAAATGATGCATTTGAAAGCTAAAAAAAAGACATTACGCAAATAAAAAGTTAAGAAGCTAGTTCTCTCTCTCTTTTTAGTTCTTTAAACTTTACATTTAAAAATGCTGTTCCCTGTCCTCCTAGCTGAGAATCAAAATCATTGTACGGCTGCACCAAATTCTCAGAAGTATGGGGCCACTTTGTGAAACTCTAGATCTATATCTCCTTGGAGTCACCTCATCACCTTCCCCGGAACGAGCAGCAACAACAGCTTGATCACTTTTCTTGCACTTTCGAGCCTTTCCAGAAAGTTTAGACAACCTCGCCTTCCTTATCAGGTAAATTTAACCTTCTCAGAAATTTTATTTTTCAGCAACTGAGAAAGGTGAACCTCACCTGCATGTCTGAAAATTTTTCAGCAACTGAGAAAGGTGAACCTCACCTCCAAAGTGTTTTTTTTTGTTAAAACAACCTCCATATCAGATTTTTCCTGACAATTTTGGTACAGAAGTTCATCAGTCATCTAAGGTACTTTTAGGAGGCAAATGCTTGAGCGTTTTTCTAATTACTAAGCTAATATTTTATATTTCTGTTAGCATTATTTGTTTCTTTCCCTTAAACAATTTTTGTACAGAAGTTCATTAGTCCATCAGTCATCTAAGGTACTTTTAGGAGGCAAATGCTTGAACCTTTTCCTAATCAGTTTTGCTATTGCACAGGCGACTGAAATTTTTTTATGTTTCAGTCACCTGAAATTGCACTCTCAATGAACTAAAATTGCAGCCCCCTCCAAAAAAAACAGCTGCAACTTTAGGTGATTCAGAGTGCAACTTCAGGTGACCTGAAATTGCACTCTCAATCAACTAAAATTGCAGCCCCCCTTCAAAAAAAATATGTGCAACTTCAGGTGATTCAAAGTGCAACTTTAGGTGACTGAAAGATAAAAACATTTCAGTCGCATGTGCAATAGTCTATCCCTTTCCTAATTACTAAGCTAATATTTAATATTGCTGTTAGCGTTCTTTGTTTCTTTCCCTTAAATTTGTTCTTTTACTTGGTGATTTTAAGTAAACTTCGACAAATTCGGTATAAACAGAAGAGACAGTTTGTCTGGAAGTTGTAATTTTCTCTTTCGGAAAACAAATCTGCCACTTTGAGAAACAACAAAAAATAAATCTTTATTCAATTTTGTGTACAGTTTATGTGCAAAAAGTTTTTTCTGTGCTAAATCCTGCTAATTTTTTTTGTAAAGTTTGTAATTTTGGTGGTTGGAATACCTTCATTCTTCTCCTTATTTCCTGCACATGCTCCTTAACCTCCAATCTTGGATCATTTTGTCTCTATTTCATCTGTCCTTACTCAATTTTTCCCTACGATTTTTTCCCCATGTTCAGGTCAAGTATCGAGCTCTCTGGTCGTTCCTTCAGTGTACAAGAGCACTATCCAAAACACTCACTTTCAATTGCTGATTCTTGCCTAAAACCAAACCCCAAGGCAAACATCCAATCTTCTGCCGTGACACAACTTTTGTGATGTCTTTCTTGTAGTCTGTTGCTTTACAGAAACCTTCCGATATTTCATCTCAACACATCGTCTACTAAAATGGTGCACCTAGTCCAACTAGTAACCCTCCTATGCCTCCCAATGTTTACTTCAATGTCAGTTGCAGTGGCAGCCAGTAACAACTCCACAAGTTCTGGCCAGATCCGCCTAAATTGCGGAGCCTCCAGCCCTGACAGTGATTCTGATGGCCGAACTTGGGATGGTGACGCAAGCTCCAAGTTCGCACCATCACTGAACGGCATCACGGCAAGTGCGAGGGACATAGACCCTTCGCTCCCCTCCATTGTCCCTTACATGACCGCCCGCATCTTCATGTCAAACTACACCTATTATTTTCCAGTTAACCCTGGCCGCATGTTCATCCGCCTCTACTTCTATCCAGCCATTTATAGGGAGTATGACCCCGCCAATGCCTTGTTTAGCGTTACTACAGGGAATCTCATCCTTCTGAGAAATTTCAGTGCTTCACAAACTGCTCAGGCAATGAATTACGTCTATCTTGTCTGTGAATTCTCTGTGAATGTTACCTCAGGCAGCCTTGACCTCACCTTTGCCCCATCTTTGCACCAAAAGAGTTCCTTTGCATTTGTGAATGGCATCGAGCTTGCGCCCACACCTGACATCTTCACAACACCAATGCCAACCTTTGTCAGTGGCAAGGAGCCATATCCGTTACCAATTTCTTCTGACACAAGCTTCCAAATAATGTATCGGCTCAATGTTGGAGGGCAGACTATCTCCCCATGGCAAGACTCTGGCTTTTGCCGCTCATGGGTTGATGATTCCCGTTACATTTATGGTAGTGGTTTTGGTGTTAACTACCCCAAAGACGCCAATCTTACAATCAAGTATCCGCCTAACATCCCAAATTACATTGCACCGATGGACATATATGAAACAGCACGGTCAATGGGGCCAAGTAAACAGATCAACCTGAATTACAACCTTACATGGATTCTACCAGTCGATGCGGGGTTCCACTACCTTCTCAGGTTCCATTTCTGTGAGATCCAGTATCCCCTAACCGAGGTGAACCAGAGGGTGTTCTCCATATACATTAACAACCAAACAGCAGAGCAGAACATGGATGTCATCCGTCGGAGCGGAGGAATCGGCACACCTGTCTACACCGACTGGCGACTACGTTGTCATCACAAACGGTTCTGGTCAGACAGACATGTGGGTTGCACTTCACCCTGATCTCTCAAGCAGGCCGCAGTATTTTGATTCAATACTGAATGGCCTTGAGGTCTTCAAGTTCCAGGGAAACAGAAAGAATGATCTTTCCGGGCTTAACCCTCCACTTCCACCAAACCCTGATGTGAATCCTAATGGGGTATCTAACGGTGCAAGAAAATTGAAAGGTGCCACACTAGCAGCCATCAGTGGAGCTATTGGTGGTTTTGCTGTGTTGTTGATTGCTTTTATAAGCATGTGTGCTATCTGCAGACGAAAGAAGGTATCAAACAATTCTGGCAACACCAACAACGGACATTTGACTCATCGCACTGAATCCGGAAACTCGCGATGCAATCTCTGCCGTCACTTCTCATTTGCAGAAATCCAGGTTGCCACCAATTACTTTGATGAAGCCTTTCTCCTCGGCAGAGGCGGTTTCGGGAACGTCTACCGCGGAGAGATAGACGGAGGGACAAAGGTGGCGATCAAGCGTGCCAACCAGAAATCCCAGCAGGGATTTCATGAGTTCCAGACTGAAATCGAGATGCTGTGCAAGTTCCGCCATCGCCACCTTGTGTCTTTGATTGGCTACTGTGAGGACAAGAATGAGATGATTCTGGTGTATGACTACATGGCCCATGGGACTCTTCGGCAGCACTTGTACAACACCGACAACCCACCACTCTCATGGAAGCAGCGCCTTGAGATCTGCATCGGTGCAGCTCGAGGGCTGCATTACCTGCACACAGGCGCAGAGCAAACCACCATCCACCGTGACGTGAAGACCACCAACATTCTATTAGATGACAAGTTAGTGGCAAAGGTTTCTGACTTCGGGCTCTCTAAGGCCAGTCCGGACATCGACAACACCCACGTGAGCACCGTTGTGAAAGGCACCTTCGGATATCTTGATCCGGAGTACTTCCGGCAGCAACGTCTCACCAAGAAATCAGATGTGTACTCCTTCGGGGTCGTGTTGTTTGAGATCCTGTGTGCGCGCCCTGTGATAAACACTGGGCTTCCTTATGAGCAAGTGAGCTTGCGTGACTGGGCGCTTTCTTGCCAAAAGAAAGGTATACTCAACGAGATCATCGACCCTCATCTCGTGGGGAAAATCACTCCTCAATGCTTCAGGAAATTTGCGAAGATAGCGGAGCAATGTGTTGCTGACCATAGCATGGATAGGCCATCGATGGGTGATGTGCTTTGGAACCTCGAGGCCGCACTCCAGCAGCAGGTGAGTGCAGAGGACAATAGCAGCTGTGCTGGGGGGACGTCATCCCTTGAGATGACCGGGGTACACCCAGACAACCCATCGACTCACTCTACAATGAGTGCTGCAGGACAGGAAGCCATCTTTTCTGATATTATACATGTAGAAGGCCGATGACAGTGTCAGCGATATAAACAATAAAATAATTGTATCACTTTTATATATATAAATTTTTTGAATAAATTATCATGTATAAGGCCCTGTTTGGCACAGCTCAACTTCACTAGTGAAGCTGTTTTTTTTTGTTTCAGCTTCATGAGCAGCTTCACCGGTGAAGCTAAAACTGTTTTGGAAAACTGTTTGGCAAAACAGCTTCACCAACAGCTTCATGCATGGCTGAAAGAGGGCAATTATCCAAGATGCCCCTGTCTACCTGACTTGTTCTAACATTTGGAGTTGTATATTTGTATATGATCATATGAATTAAAAAATAATATATTTGAATGAGTATGAATTAAAAAATTAAAATAAAAAATTAAAATCATTAGAGAAGTGCGAACGGTAGAGAAGTGCGAACGGGAGGAGAGGAATCAGGTGTGGGGACCCAGTGGCAAAGTGCTGTAATTTCTGTCAACTACAAGGGCAGTGGGTTCCTAGAACTGCGAGCCTGAGGGAGAGAGCTGTGAAAAGCTACTATTTTCAGCTTCACCTCACCCCATTCCCTTGTGAGAGCATGATTTAAGGAGCTTCATCCATGAAGCTGTTTGCAAAAAGAGTGTTTGGCAAAAAAACAGCTCACAACAGCTCATGAAGCTGTTGATGAAGCTGTGCCAAACAGGGCCTAAAGATAGTCAAGTATATGACTTATTGATGAGGTTCTTTATTTATTGAATGATATCATTCTAAAAGATCGGATGTCACTGGTTGGGATAGTAGCGACTACAAATTCACGTATTGATTGATAATCATGTTTCACCGGTCATAAATATAGAGATATCAAATTAATGATATGGATATATGTTAGAGAACATAGTGTTGGATTAACCACCTTGAGACACTATTGAAATTGTTATGTTTTATGTGTTAACAGTTGGTGTCAAGAAAATATGATGTATAATCCTCATACCTGATACCAAAATAGTTTCCTACATATATAATAATGTACCTAGGAGTTGTTAAACGCTACACCGTAACTGGATAGTTATAAAGATAACTTACAGGTATGCTATAAAACAAGCAGGTGAATGTGACTGGTCGGATATGGGATTTGCTCATCCTTCATAACAGAAGAGATATCCCTGACATTCAATGTGGCTGAATAAAGAAAGTATATTGCCATGTTACAAGTAGTCGAAGAGTGGGCCACATAAAGTTATCTTATCACTAGATCAGAAAAAAGATTGAACAATCTATAGATGATACATTTCTCATCTAAAGTTTGATCAGGTGTTGTGAGGCAAAAGGAGAATACGCAAACAAGTCGTTCAGTTCAACCATATACAAAAAAGTCATGTGGGTATACTGACTGATCGTGAGCTGATCAAACACATTATAGATTGGTCTATGAACTAGTCGTATGGGAGTATGGACTGGTCATAACCAAATACAATATGGTCGTAAGTAGTTATGAATTGATCATGGGTGACTAATACCTAGTTGTAGATTATATTGCTTAAGGTTTATCCATATTGATCCTTGTGTATATACAGAGGTCGATATATCCTCTGCCAGGGACCGCTACAGATCAGTGGACCTGTGGCCCAGGGAGTAAATCTGGTTGGACCTAGGCATACGACCAGGGTCAGGTCTGACAAGTGGTAGCAGAGCCCAGGTGCCGAACATCTCTTTGGTTATAGAAGTGCAAAACCAATGTGTGGAGGATATTGAGAATAGTCTCACATTGGTTGTGGAAAAGGAGAAAAGCACAACTTGTAAGTGTGAGGGAGACCCCACCTATAGGACCAGTATTTTGGGAGAGAAGGCTCAATACCACTTATAAGGTTGTTGCTTTAGGGCTTGCATATGGCAGCCTGTGGGCTTAGGTTCTCAGCCCATTGGACATATGGCCCAGGGAGTAAAACCTGATTGGACCTAAGCATATGGCCAGGGTCCGCTCTGATAGATGGGTGATGTGGTTTGGAACCTCGCGTTCACACTCCAGTAGCAGGAGAGTGCAGACGACAATACCAGCTGTGTTGGGGGGACGTCATCCCTTGAGATGAGTGCTATAGGACAGGAAACCATCTTTTTAGATATTACACATCCAGATGGCTGATGATAGTGTTAGCGATATCGACAATGAAGATGATTATATCATTTCTATGTTTATAAGGCTTTTAAAATAATATTTTATTATGTTCCTTGAATAAATTATCATTTATAAATATTAACAAGCATTTGACTTGTTGATGATACTCTTTATTTGTTGAATGATATCATTTCAAAAGGTCAGATGTCACTGGTCGAGATACTAGTGACTTATAGACTAGCGCCTTATAGACTAGCGCATGTATTGATTTATGACCATGTTTCACTAGTATAGATATAGGCACATCAAATCAATAATATGGATATATGTTAGAGAACATAGTGTTGGATTGACTCGCATTGAGACACTATTGTGATTGTTATATTTTATATGTTATCAGTTGGCCTCAAGTAATTATAATGTATAATAGTTGAACCTAAGATCCGCATAGTTTATTACATGTGTAATAGTGTATTTAGGGGTTGCTAAATACTACACTGTAACTGGGTAGTTATAAATTTAGGTTTAGTATATGTTATGAAATATACGAAGGTATGTGACCAATCAATTATGAGATCTCCCCCCCCCTTCATAACAAGAGAGATCTCTGGACCCCTCGATGTGATCGGATAAAGAAAATACAAGACTATACGACGAGTGATCAAAGTGTCAATCACATGAAGTTATCCATCACTAGATTAAAAAAAGATTGAACGGTCCATGGATGACACGTTTCTCACCTAGAGTTCGTTCGGGTGTCGTGACACAAAAGGAGAATACACAAAAAGGTCATTCAGTCCAACTAGATATGAACTAGTCATATGGTTATACTGACAGGTCATGAGCTGATCAGACATATTGCAGACTGGTCTGTAAACTGGTCGTATGGGCATATGGACTAGTCGTAACTAGATACGATATGAACATAAGGAGTTATGAACTGATTGTTACCGGCTAAGACCTTGTTGTAGATCATATTACATAAGGCTCATCTAAATTAGGGGTGCAAACAGGTCGGTATTTCCTAACTGACCCAGTATCAAATCCGGTTGGTACCGAATTCGGGATGGGAGTTCAGTATATATCCAGCCAGATTTGGATTTGGTACTAGATATTTATAATCGGATTCAATTGCGGGATTGGGATGGCTTTTATCCAACCAAATAGCATCAGTAAATGGTTATTTGGATAATATCCGAATGGATATCCAACCCAACGCCTAGCCTAGCAACCAAATAGCAACTAGCAAGCCACAACACATAGGCCACGAGTCACGACATAGTAATCACTATTGCCCATTCGCAGGCGTCCAGGCCACCATCACAGCACAACACGGCCCACACTCCACACCACTAGAGCGCAGCCGTGTCGTCCACCTCCAGGAGCCACTGCCTAGTCCCAAATGGCAGTCCCTGGATTCGCCGCACCCCTCCTACTAGCCACCACCTCTACCACCTTTGGTTTCACCACGGGATGCTCCGCCCTGCCCTACCACCAGTACCCTTCATGTCTGTCGAACCCCAGAGCGATGACTTTGGATCCTCTGTATAAATCGCATTAGTCCATAATTAGCTAGTGCACACAACGGTAACAGGGATACATATCAAGCATAATGACGAACTTTATTGAAATAAAAGAGTACGGCCTTATGGCCAAAGTTTACATCATCACTGCTCATTGGCAAAATAATGAAGAAAATAACAACAAAAACAAGTAAATAAACAATGAAGTCCAAGAACCTACCAACAGGTAGACGACAATAAGATGCGGCCTACTCATCCTAGTCCTCACCGTAGTTGAAGTAGTCTTTCTTTGAGTAGAGATAACAAGGGTGAGTATAAAGTTGTACTCCACAAGTTATACAAAAAATGCAATAATAATGCAAGGCTAACAAGTGAAGTGATGGCATATATGGTTATTCGAGTGTAAAGCAGAAGTTAAAGAAATACAGTAAGTAGATATGAAATTACTGAATTTAATATGATAAGTAGAAAAATAGTATTTTAAACAAAATATCATTGGTGCAGTCACCGACCTAGCACCAACCTAACCATGGGCATCCCACCCAAGCCATCTTTCTCCAAAAGGATCCCTCATTTCCATCAAAACCATTTTTAGAAAAAAAATCAAAGTCTAATCCATGAAAAAATCTACTCAACTTACCCATGACCATGAGCACAGCTATCCAAGACAATGTATACACTATGCAGATGTGGTATAACTTTACCCATAAGATATGATTAACTTATGTTATCAGCCACTACACACTTTCATAGGCGTGTGATTGAGTAATCAGAACAAGGTTTTTACAAAACAAAGCCATCAACCTAGCTGTTGAGCCACCAAGCAATAACGTATGCTAGCGAGCACCTACCACCTAACTATTTGCCTAAGTCTAAATCAAGTTTTATATTTTATTTTAAAATATTTCATAGACTTTGTTGACTCAGCGAATGATGGAGACGAGGTGCCCGATCTTTCGATGAGATTGATAACTATCGATTTCGGTGGAGCTGACCCTCACGATCCGACTACAACCGTACGACGACGCTTGCGCCTTAGCAATCGCTGAACCAACTCCAAGATGTTATTGACCTCGCTGGAAGCGCGATCAACCTGAACATGAAGTTCAATCCCTGCGAGCAATCGAAGAACTAGCAAGAATAAGACGTAGGCAATCTGATATTGCAGATATGAATGAAGCATAAATTGTATTGCGAATAACAAAGTTGGGATTCCGAAGATATCTTGACAGGTGGTCGACCAACACAACTGAAGAACAAAAGTTTGCACAATGGCTAAACCTAAACTCAACGAAATCCAAATCCTAGCAAAGGAGGCGGCGGCTCCTATATAGGGAAAACGACCAGGGGTGGCGTCCAAGTGCATGCCCTAGGGTTACAAGGCCCATGGGCCCAAGTGGTGGTGGCGCAGCACCCTTTTTGACTCGGACTCAGAAATTAACGTGGACTCTTTTGATGATTACGGCTGGCTCAGATAGAATTTGAAGCTGAGGCTAGATCCGTTGGAAAGTAGACTTCATAATCTTTCCATGAAGTACAAGAACGTCCCAAACGGAGTCTGTATGAGGAAGTTATGCCCGTTTGAACTTGGTACCATCGCAACAGTCCGAATCTGATTCCAGAACGTGTCCAACTCAAATTCGTGCTTGACTTAGGTCCCAAGTGACGTGGTGACCTCTATTATTCCTTCCATGCATGTCCATGACTCCATGTCCCTTTCCTTCATCTTTTCCCAAGTTCCTAAGCACAATTAAATCACTTGCATTAGGTAGCGGTCTATTCTCAGTAACATATGAACCTAGGAATGAGTTCACCTGGTAATTAAGTTGACGAGCATGAGCTCGAGTAAGTGGTCCTTGCAACACTTGCTGTGGATGAGTTGTGTCCATGGAAGGGATGTCCTCATCAGTGAAGTCAAGATTACAATTTAGAAACTCATCTTTTTATGTGAAAAAGGTTATCCCAAGCCTAAACTCATATCTAAGTAGGTCAAAACATTGGCTACAAAAAGTTCTAGGTAATACTAGTATACTAACCAGAGTTTTAATCTAGAGTGTCAAGGTACAAGGATTTGCATTGTCAAAGGGGTCATACCAAATGGGCATTAACTAAAGTAAAACAGGAATTGAAATACTGTGAATAATATTAAGCGTTGCAATTTAATTTAAAACAATATACATTTATTTATGAATTAAGATCACCATGATCAAAGTGTGTAACTTGCCTTGCTCCGCTGACTGGTGTGAATCGTCATAGAAGAATTCTTCATAATCTTCATAGTCTACACGTGAAAGCAACCCACCAAACTCAAATAAAATTCAAACAAATTAAAATAAACTCCAAAACTTTGAAAACATGACATATTTTGATAGATCATGATTTTAGATGAATTTAGAAATTTGAATGGGTTCAATCGAAGCTAAGATGAAGGAAAACATGCTCCTGGAAGTTTAAATTCTAAAGAAAAAAGAATAATGGGAATTTCTAGAATTATTTTTCTAAAGAAAAGATATTCATGATGTTAGCAAGGGATTTATATTTTTGGCTGAAATATTTTTCTAAAGGAAATAGGGATTTATGATGTCATGTTGATGTCAACCCTTGAGTTGAATTCTGGCATGAGGCTGACATGTGGGGCTAGTCTATGTGAACTGGGTCCATGGACCACGGGTGTGGCTGAGGTGGCATGGTGCTAACCATGCGGCTCACGTGGCGCCCACGTGCTGACATGGTGCCCGCATGGCCCTTCACGTTGGCTACCACGTCAGCTTAAGCGCCGACGTAGCCAACTAGTGATTTTGGGGGCGGAGGTGGCCGGTGAGTCACACAAGAAGGAAGGGGAAGTGTGGGGGTTCGATTTTATCAGGCCTCATGCATGGACGACGGTGGAGGTGGCCAGCGGCGTGAAGAAGGCGGTGCGGGCTCGGCCATCGGCGGCATCGGAGCTCCGATGGCGGAGGGGCCTGGCCATGGGGCAGATGAGGTCGGCAGTGGTGTGGTGAATGTGAGGGCATCGTTGAGGGCCCGTGAAGGTGATCAGGGTGGCAAAAAATTTTCACCAGAGGAGCTCGTTAGCGCGGTAGAGAGGGGAGACAGAGCTAAGGGAGCTCGAGCTTCGACGGAGGAACTGGGGGTGGGGAGAGGTGAGTGAGGTGGAAGGGGACCTTGGGGGTATTTATAGGAGGCAGAAGGGTGCATACGGTGGCTAACTGCCAGCATGAAAATGGCAGCGGCGGTGGCCGTTGCAGGGGATAAGGCCGGTAGGGTGAGAAAGGAGGGGGCTGGCGCATGTCGTGTGGAGGAAGGGGTAGATGGAGGTGGTTGCGGAGGGAGAGGAAGGTAGTAGAAAGGGTAGCGGCCAACCAACATCCATGGTGGTGCTCGGAAGGGAGAAGGGGGCGACAGCGGGAGGTAGGAGAAGGGTGGTGGGACAGACCTGAGGTGAGGGAGGAGAGAGAGGCGGGCGAGCTTGGTGGCATGATGATTGTTGCATGGCAGCGGGAAGGGATCTCGGCTGGCCACATGTTGGCCCAGGAGTGAAGGAGAGTTTAAAATTCTTTTTTTAAACTAGAAACTCCCAAAATTAAATAGTAGCTTAGAAAATAGCAAAAATCTCCTAAAAATTCCAAAAACATTCTTTAAAATTCTATAATTCACAAGGAACTCAACCAAAATTAAAATCAACTTGACTTGACCATAATACATATAATTTACCAAAGATCTTTCTCTAAGCTAAAATAATAAAAGAGGAAAGAAATTTCAAAAAATGCCAGTTAAACCCAAATAAATTAAAGGAAAATTTTGGGATATCACAATGTCTGCCCCTACGGCCGTACCGCCTGAGTACTCCACCCACACTGCTGGGAGTCACCGCGTTTGGCCCCCTGTTGGGATCCACTGCCCCACATCCGGGAGTTGCCTTTCCTACCCCCATGTTGGAATTCTCTGGCCCCACCACCATATCTATCGCTAGATCCCCCGTCCCACATTAGGTAACCTACTTCCCTTATACATTGTGTCGTTGACACGAGACCGAACAATAAACTTAGAAGCACCTTCGGTCAGATGCAAAGACTGCCGAGGATGTGGAGGGACTTAAGGAGAAGCATACAAATGGCCCAAGTGTATTCAATGTGAGTGTCTAAGGTTGCCAAAATGGCCTCCCCTCTCCCATTACAAGGGGTCCTATTTATAGATGGGGAGAGGGAGGCGAGTAAAGTTACAAGTTTACCCCTGCAGCCTAGTTTACTCCAAGGGGTATCTACGTCCTTTGCCGCGCGTGGATCCCATAATGTCTGGGACTCTGGGGTCGGTTCATGGCTAACTTTGGACTCCATCCGGGGTTGGCCTTGTAGACCTCGCCGAGGTTGGTATAGTGAACCTCGCTTAGGGTAGACCTTCCAACAAGTGCCATTGCTCTGAGGTAGTCATGGGTCCTATCCTTACTGATCCAAGTGGTTGTTAACCACATGCCTATGCCGGCGCGCCAACTTGTAAAAGAGGTAGACATGTGGCCTCAGGCCAACGATCCCTTCGATACTCTACAATGAGTTGACAACACATTAAAATACCATAGTGCCATCCGTTGGCCGTTGAGGGTGAACTTAGACTTACCAACACTAGGTTGATGAGGTGGGTTTGTGTTCTTCCTGAAGGCATGCATCCCTTCGTAGAAATGTAATGGACCCCGTTCCTGCCATGGCATAGGTTGGTTGCAATGACAACATGCATTATGAGGAATGCTTCTATTCAGGGCCTCCTCGAACCACTGTGCATGGGCTGGCAAAGTATTGTTCTATGGACTGTGAGTACTACGCTGTGAGGCAATCCACCACACGGTCTCGGGGGTTGGGTGGACTTGGTCCATGGTGGACCACCTTGGGGCTAGTTATACTCCCACCGTCGACTTCCTCTAGCACCTTCCCCAAATTTTCAATCCCCTCTCCCAACTCCTCTCCAGGCAACTTGGGACAAGCTCTCCACGTAGGCATTCGGGTGACCTCCACGGTTGCCTCCAATCCCGTCCATACTGCAGCCTAGGTCACCTCCAGACCCTCGGGTGTTCGGCCATTTCTGGACTGGCTCCGGGGCACCAAGCGTCCAGCTCTGTTGTGCACGCATGGGAACCCCCTCTGGGCATTCAAGCCTCTGAGATCCCCCAAGGGGAACTTTTCCCGTGAAACCCCAAGCCACCTCGGGAACCTTGGCTTGGAAACCTCGGGCCCTCCCCCGGTGGCATGGCTGTGTGTGCACGGGACCCTTCTAGGAGTTCAAGCCATGAGGTCTCAGACCCCCTCCTCGGCCAATGCGACACTGAGGTCTCGGGCATCCTCCGTAGCGTGCAACTTCAAGGCCTTGAACTCCCATTGCATCACTTGGCTCCAAAGTGTCGGACTCCACTGTGTGCCATAGTTGTGAGCACTCAGGCACCCTCCAAGCGGTTTCACATTAAGGGCCTGTTTGGAACAGAGGAATTTCACAGGAATTTTGCAGGAAACAGTTCAATTCCCGCAGGAATCGGGAAAAATTCCCGCATTCCAAACAGGGCCTAAGGGCCCGGATTCCCCCTAGGGTAACCCTCCTTGTCTGCCCAGGCCGCCTCCGCGGTGCTGTCCCCACCAAGCTCATCTAGCTTTGTTGACATCACCTCAGGTTCTCCGCTTCGGGCATTTGACCTCCATCACAAGGTGTCCCCGCTTTGGTCCACCTTCAGGTGAAGTGAACGTGGGATCCCAGATGTCCCCCAAGAGCTACTGCCATAGTAACGCAAACCGCCCCTGGGAACCCTACCTTGTGCCATAGGCAGCCAAGGCTCACTCTAGTCTATCAAATGCCACTTTAGGTTAATGTGTGTCACGGGCCATCGAGTCCCACTCCGAGACCTCTCCACTAGTCGGTGCTACTCCAGACTTCACTCACCTGAGTCAACTCCTTGCATCATGACTTCAAAGAAAGCAGCGTCCTCCACTGGTCCCTCCACCAAGCAAGGTGGGGTGGCTGCCACCCGATAGGACACCATGAAGGCGAAGGCAGCTGCTAGTGGAGTGGAAACCCTAGAGAAGGTCATATAGTTCTCTCGATGCTTGGGCCCTTCCAATATGAAGATGAGCCTTCTGAAACAACTAGAGAAGGAGGGCAAGATTGAGAGCACTGACTTGTTTGTCTTGCCTAAGCCTGATGAGATCCACCTCGACCCGGGGCCGGGGAAGCTCGTCGTCTTCACCACTCAGTTTGAAGCTAGTCTCCACATCCCTCTAATCAGGCTGTTGAAGGACGTGCTCGATACGTTTGATCTTGAGATCTCCCACCGCAACTTGTGCTCCTTCATATGTCTCTCATTGTACGTGTGGGCGATGTGGAGCTTAGAGGTGAAGCATCCCTCAACTGAGCTCTTCATTTCCTCCACTACGCTTTGCACACGATGTCATATGACTATGAGAATGGGTGCTCCTTATACGGAGTGATAGCCTTTCAGCTCCGAGGCAGTCGATAAAAGTTTGAATTCCCTACTAAGGCTCACAAGTCCAAGTGGGAATCATGGAGAGACTTGTGGTTCTACTACCCCGTTGAAAGCATCTAGACCCTAAAAATAGTTTTGGTAATTAATGACATTATGTTAATATGGGACTAACATGTTTACTGAGTATTTAAAAGGTTAGTCCCGATGATGATTGTGAGATGCATGCTAAGGGTCAACAGGCTCAAGACAAAGGTATAAGTAGTCTATGATCACTTTTGATTTTATAGGTATTAGGAGAAAGGGTGGAAAACCGGATTATAGGATAAATACCATACTATTAAGAGGGATTATAGCTAGTAACTTGATAGCATGTTCTTATGCCATTGGATCAATTTAGGATCATACATGCACTTAAAACCTTGGATCACTTTTTTATCTCTAGAAAATGGAGGTACCGAAGTTTTAACAGTGGAATCATCGTAGAGCGGAAGTACCACAATTTTTGAGCAGAACTACCGAAACACGGAAGCTCTGAAAATCCGGCCGGTATGCTTTTATAGAGAGCACCAACTTTTGGCCTCGAATCAAATGGAACTACCACGTCGAAATTCTAGAACTACAAAAGATCGGAACTACCGTGATTACAACATAGGTAGTATTGTTCCAAATTTTAATGGCTAATTCTGGTGCTCGATTATAGCTGTTACTATTGTATCAAAATAGGTGTGATAGTATCGACCGATGAACGGCGGTACTTCCGCTTGGCCTGATTTTTCAAGGATTGCCTTGTAACGGTCAAAATCCTTGATGGAACGCTTTTGATACCAGGGCGTGGGGTAGAAGATGGGAACCATAGTTCCCCTGGTGTATCTCATGCACTAGGTTGGCACCCTCGCCCTTGGACATGCATCAGAGGTATGGTTGGCAAACATCATGCTTGTAGAGGGTGTCGTTGTGAATGACAAAGCCCCTTGAATGACTCTTTATTCTTCATGCCTTGGTGGGATCCATGGGCTCAACTACGTTGACAAGGTACTTGATGATCGGCGTCCTTCAATCTTGCTCCTCGACGGCACAGACCTCTGGGAGCCTCTTCACCACCAGCTCCGTTAGGATCTCATAGAAGGCGCCAGTAGGTCTATTTGTCTACGTGCTAGTGGCCCTTGCCAAGATGTCTGCCTCAAAATTGTCTAAGCGTGGGATGCTCCAAACTGTGATGCTGCTGAAGTACTTCTCCATGTGCGGATGAGAGCTAGGTACTTTACCAAAGCTGGGTCCCTAGCTTGGTAACTCTTATCGATGTGATAAGTGATGAGTTAGGAATCACTTTTCACAAGGAGTTGCTTGGCCCCCGATAGCCGAGGCTTGTCCAGCTCAAGCAGCAAAGCCTCATACTCGGTGATGTTGTCTGTGGCCTTGAAGTCTAGGCGGCAGAGTAGAAGGTGTATGTCCTATGGGGGATTTGAGGGCTGCTCCAGCCCTCACATCTTTCAAGCACCAAGAGCCATCCACATAGATTGTCCAAAGGGCGTCAGTCGGTGGGGTAGATAGGGCAGTTTTACTGGGGTCCACTCCATGACAATGTTTGCCAAGACGTGGGACTTGATCACTATGCAGGAGACAAAGGTGATCGAGAATGGGGCCAGCTCGGCAGCCTTTCCTACTCACCCCAGATGCTTCCTTGTTGTAAAGCATTTCATCGATCAAAAAAGATGACGGTATTCAGATCTTGTGCACCAGGAAGTAGTGCCAGATCTTCCCTGAGGCCATAAGGATGGATAGGCAAGCTTCTCTAGCTCAGTGCACCTTACTTTAGCCCCTTGCAAAGCTTCGAACACGAAGTATACAGGGTGCTGCTTCTTTTGTTCTTCTTGGACTAGCATAGCACTCATGACAATAGGAGTGGCTGCGAGGAGGCCACAAGGTAGTTCTGTGGGTGGTCCAGGGTGGCTTGACTCTCAACGGTCTACTTAAATGGCCCGAGCCTCGTAGGATTTTGAAGAAGGGGAGCCCTCTCAACTGAGTGAGAGACAAACTACCCTAGTGTAGCTAGCCATCTAGCTAGCTTATGCACCTCACAGATGTTTTGGGGAGGCTTCATGTCAAGGATGGCTCAGATCTTTGTAGGGTTCACCTCGATCTATGCTTTGATACTAGGAAGCCCAGTAGCTTCTTGGTGTGTACTCCAATGACACATTTCTCTGGGTTGAGCTTCATACTAGCCTGGCATAGGTGTGAGCCTGTGCGTGGACGCTATTGACAATGATGTCATCCATTTAGGCTTCCATGTTGCAACCGATCTGCGAGTCAAGCACTTCGTGAACAAGCTTGGCAAAGGTGGCACTGGCGTTCTTCAGCCCAAATGCCATCTAGACGTAGCAAAATGTCCTAGATGGCATGATGAAGCTAGTCTTTTCCTCGTCTTCCTTGGCCATCCACACCTGATGGTACCCCGAGTAAGCATCAAGGAAGCTCGTGAGCTCACACCCTGAAGTGGCTTTGTCTAGCTGGTCGATCCTGGGGAGCGAAAAGTTATCCTTTGGACATGCATAGTTTAGGTTAGTATAGTCCACACACATGTGCCAACACTTGTTGGACTTTTGATGAGAACCTGGTTGGCAAGCCACTTAGGGTGCACCACTTCCCAAATCATGTCAGCATTCTGAAGTTTCTCCACCTCTTGTCTTGCTGTGGCCTGGAGCTCACCTGGCATCTTTCAGAGCCTCTGCTTGGTGGGCTTGACATCAAGCTTCACAGAGAGCTAGTGCTCAATGATTCCCTTGGGACACTAGGGAGGTCCTTGGGCCCCAAGTGAAGATATCGTGGTTTGCCTACAAGGTAGCCAATATGCCCTTTGTCATTGCTAGGTCAAGGTCCACACCAAGTAGCACAGTCTTGGTGAGATTAGCTTCTGAGAGGGGCTTGGCTCAAGTTTCCCTATTAGGCATCAACTTGGGGACCCATTTGCTGGAGGAAGGGGCCTGGACCCTGGCCAAGCCGCCACATCTTCTAGGGTGACAGAATGCATGTATCGGATCACTGCTTAGATGTCTTCATCTATCTTTCTCAAAAGATCTTGTTTGCCATGACAGTGATGACCCTTTCAGGGCCAGGAAGCTTCACACAGAGGTAGGCATGGTGAGGCACTACCCCAAAGCGGTTGAGGGTATCCCTACCTAGGATCACATTGTATTGATATGGGATGTTGATGACATCAAAGACCACACTCTTACTTCGGGTGCCACACTGAGCCCCGAACCTCACGATTAACTTGATCCTACCAAGGGCCAGGACCAATGCACTATTGAAATTGAGAAGCGAGACACCAGGTTCTAACAGGAGTAACCATGAGATTTTGAGCCTGTCAAACATGGAGGTGAATATAATGTTCGCGGAGGTTCCCATATCTACAAACACACACCTTACTTTGCACCTGGAGATGGAGGTAAAGATCGCCAGGGCATCATGGTGTGGGAGGCTGACTCTGGCTATGTCTTCTAGGCCAAACATGATGGGAGTGTTGACCCATTATGGGAGCTCAGTTGGGGGGCTGCGCCAATGTGGTGCACTTGGTGGGCATAGGCCTAGCATCGACACTTTGACATGAAGGTGTGCAAGTTTCCATTGGTGATTGTGTGCACCACATGGCACGGAGGGTTAGTTGCTTGCCCAGTGGCCTCAAGCCAAAGTGGAGTGGCCAGGTAGGTAAGCACGGCCACCACCGCGAGCGTGGGAGGTGGGCTATTGTATGGTACGTCATCCACAACCTTGAGTTGTTGTTGGCAGAGTTGTCTGGTAGAGGTGACGAGCTCACACCTCGAAGTGTCATAATAAGTCCATCTGTGAACATTGCAGAAGTGGTAGTTGTTGCTCAGATCGGGGCATAGCTCTCCTTGCCTTTGGCTTCCTTCACGCTTGTGCCTGCGGTGGTGGCCCTGGTGGTCATCACAGAAATTGTCACGATGGTCATCATGATGGTTGTTGCGGAAATCATCGTGGTGTGACTGAGCATCTTTGGATTTGACATGGTACACGGGGTAGTGGCTATGTTGCTGCCTTTTGGCAGCTTTAGGGTTGGGGGTGCGTGAGAGCCACGATGGCTGAGGTCTCCCCCTCCCAGTGAGCCCACCACACCTCAGACTTAGAGTATTGCTCCATGATGGAAAGTTGCTCCGCCACCATCTTCAGTTCCATCAAGTCTAGCTTCTCAGCCAACTCTCCCTTACGGAGAGCTCGACATGCAGCCTCGATGGCACCTGTGTTGGAGATGCCTTGGACCTGGTAATGGATGTAGATGAATCAGAACATGAAGTCTCTAATGGACTCGGAGAAAGTGACCAGGTTATTCCAGCTTCCTTGGAAGTGCTTGCCCAACTTCTCCCAAAGTTCCTCCCATGAGTACACCGTGCACGGTGGGAGGGAGAGGTACCAGGACTGAGTGACCCCTGAGATGTCTAAGGGCAATCTCTTTTCCATGATGGCTTCGCCCCTCCTGCTGTTGCTATGAAGGTCTCGCACACACAGACGAACTCCATCGGGTCGAAGCCCCCAAGTACTTGGTGACCTTTGGCATCCAGAAATGTGTTAATCACTGCGTAGCTTGCAAGCCTAGGCACAACGAGTTTGAATGGTCAATGAGACTGATGACCTCGTGGATGGGAGCCCCTTGAGGTGGGATGACATGAGGGAAGTCCCAACGCAGAGTTGGGTGTGAGATCTTGCACTTGGCCGACCTGGGGTAGCCCAGCCCCTTGGTGCCCACGATTCATTCTCGCACCCCCGATCGAGGCCAGGGCTTCCCTCTACACTTGGTCAAGTTGTTCTCAAAGATCGCTGGCTTCTTGGACTCTAGGTGAAGGTGGCAAGCTTGGCTCAAAGCACTTCGACCTTAGGGCGTATTGTCTCCTGTGCCATGCTCGTGCTTCCTATAGTTGATTCCTTAGCTCCTCGGCTTCCCGAGCTTTTGTTGGTAGTGGGGGTCTTACTTTGTTTCATGCCCTCTCGAGTTGCGCCTAGAGTTTTCCTTTGATGAGCCTCAACCGTGGACTGCAGAGCCTCAGTCTGTGACAACCTTAACTGCCTTCGGAGGTCCTCCAACTCCCACTCCTCCTCATGAGCATTTGGAGGGTCAGCCTCTCGGGAAGCCACAGTCTCATCGATGACCTAGGCCTCTGTGGAGAGGTTTGGTTGCGCCTCCAGCCCCAGGGCGGTGTGGGCTATGATCCAGGTTGACTTCAACCTCGGAGGGGATTTGCACCTCCCACCTCGGCATCCTTCCTTGCCTTCCGCTTCTTAGGTGGAGTCCCCACAGCGGTGCCAACTGTCGTCGATACATGACTGGATAGTAAATTTAGAAACACCCAGGTCGGATGCGAAGACTACCGAGGAAGCAGAGCGACTCAGGGAGAATCGCACAAATGACCCAAGTGTATTCAATGTGAATGTCTAGGGTTACCAAAATGGCCTCCTCTCTCCCTTTACAAGGGGTCCTATTTATAGAGGAGAAGAGGGAGGCGAGTGAAGTTACAAGTTTTCCTTCGAGGCCTAGCGTACTCCTAAGGATATCTACATCCTTTGCCAGTGTGGGTCCCACCACGTCTAGGACTCTAGGGTAAGTTTGTGGCTGACTTTAGACTCTGTCCGGGGTTGGCCCTGGACCTTTTCTGGGGCCAGCCCAAGACCAAGCACAGGGTTGGCTCCGGGCCCTCTCTGAGGTTGGTCAGGTTGGTCTTATGAACCTTGTCGAGGTTGGTCTTGTGGACCTCGCTTGGGGTAGATTTTCCAATGGGTGCCGTCACTTTGAGGTGGTCGTGGGCCTGAGGTAGCACAGGGACCCTCCCCCAACACATCGCTTTTAGGGATTGACTGCTGTTTTGATGCTGTTACAGTTGGTTATGGATTGTGAAATGTTCTTGGCAAATCCAAAGTGATTTTTAAGGCACTAAAACTATGTAGTTTGCTATATTTCTACTTGGAGAATCAAAATTAATAATATCCTCACATGTAAATGAGCAAACTAGTCAACTAGAAGGTTGGTATATTTATATTTATTGGTACAAAAGTTAGATGCAAACCAGTAGATTACTATAATACAATATGGTTTCCTTGGAAAATTGATGCAACAACTTGACATGCCCTTTTAGTACTACCAGTGACAATGGCTTCTTCCTAGCAGTAACAAAAGACATTATGGGAGTTATTCTTTGTAGTGATACCGTTTGTTTTCAAATGGCATGACACTTGTTAGCCCTGAACTCATCTTCTTCCTAGTAGAACATAGAAGCACTTTCCAATTATCTAATACAATTGTCTTTATTTTGTTAGCTTAGGTTTTTTATTGATTTTCAATTGTGATTTGCAGCACATCTGCAATTCATTGTGATGGCATCCGGAAGTGCAAGTGTAAGTGATAGTGTGGGTGTGGTTGCATCATATGTAGCACCTACACCTTCAATTGAAGGAGGAGGAGTGCCAACCGAAGGGGCACTCTCCATTGGAAGTGGTACTCAAGAGAATGCATTAGAGGATGGTGAGCCTAGGGCAAAGAGGTAGAAGAAGAGCACAACAATTATTTGGGATAAGTACACTAGGAGTACAAAGGTGGTTGTAGAGGATGGCCAAAAGGTTGCTCAACGATGGGCACAATGCAACCATTGCTAATACAATGCCACATATGGGACCACCAATGGCACAACATGCTTTTGGACCCATTTGAAGTAGATACATAATCTCCATCTAGGCTAGCAGCAGCTCAAAGTAAAAAAGAATTGTGACGACAACATCATTGTCATTGAACCATATAGGTATGATCAAGAAGTTAACTTGGAAAAATTTTATTTGGTGATAATCATGCATGAGTACCCTTTCTATGTTATTGAGTATGAATATTTTATTGATTTCATCAAATCCCTATGCCCTAACTTTCCGATCAAGAGCCACGCCACTATTAGAAAAGATCTAATGGACCTCTTTTTGGAAGAAAAGAAGTTGTATGAGTATGGCTGGGTTCGAACCAGCTTTTTTTGGCTTATCCTTGTACTGTCTACAGTAACTAGCTTTTAAACGGTGTGTTTCTTCAAGGCATGGTTAATAGGAAGATTGTAGTAAAAAGTGCACTGAGTTCAGTTGTACCAGTCAAAATTGCATGCGACTATTTTTATTTGCGTACTACCTCTCACGAACAGCCAAAATTCAAATATTTAAGCCATAAGCCATCAGCCTAAAAGAACCCACCCTATTTTAAAACAATTGTGTCTCTTTAGCACAACTATGGACATGGATATCAAATCAGAACAAAAGATGTATGTGTGTCACTATGCATTAGATCAATGATAATATGCAAATTCATAAAAGAATTATCAAATTCATGCATGTAGAGGGACTACATATTGGTGATAACTTGTTTGAAGTATTTATAATTGTGTCATGAGTTGGTACATTGATAAGAAAATATTTTATTTATTTTTGGATAGTGCATCTGCAAATGAAGTATGTGTTAAAAGTGTTATTGCTAAGCTTACAAAGCAACGTTCACTAGTATGTGATGGTTTGTTTTTCATGTGAGATGCACTAATCATATATTAAATCTTGTCACTAGAGATGGTTTGTAAGAAATTGCATATATAGTTCAAAATATTAGAGCATTTGTTGTAGTTGTAAAGGGCTCTTAATTGCATTGGGAGAAATTCTAGAAGTGTGCAACTGAATATGGATTAAAGGCCCTGTTCTTTTCAGCTTCTAAAAGCTGCTTTTCGGCTTTTCTACAGCAACTAGCTTTTAAACGGAATATTTTTTCAAGATAGGGTATACTAGTTAATTGTAGTACATACTTTACTAACTTCATTTATATCAGCAAAAACCGCACATGAGTTTCTGTTACTCTGTAATCTCTCGTACAAACAGCCCAAAAGCCATAAGCCGCAGCTAAAAAGAACAGGCCCAAAAACAATGATGGGTTTCTCATTGGATGTTGTTACAAGGTGAAATTCCACCTATACCTTGTTGAGGAATGTCCTATATTATAGGAGTATTTTTTAGAGGCTTTTGTACTTGGAACGCCGCAAGTATGAGAAAATTGCTCTTTCAAATTTTGAATGGGATAAAGCACTAACACTTTGCAAATACTTGAAGAAATTCTATGATGTTACTAAACTATTATCTGTTTCTTTATTTCCAACTGCAAATTTGTTTTGCCAAATTTTTTGTGATAGTAAGATTTTGATATCTGAAAGGTGTGCTAGCATTGATACACTATTAGAGAGATGGCACAATGTATGGTGTTATGTTTGAAAAGTACTGGAAGAAGTCCAACATTGCTCTTGTTGTGGTAAGCTTTCTTGATCCTAGGTTCAAGAAAAGAATGGTAGAATTTTATATGAAAATGTTTTATGGTGAGTTATTTTATAAAGTTAAACTTGGAAAATTCATCAATGTTGTGAAGTTAAAGTATGAAGCATATGCTTCTGTTGCATCTATTGTCCCAAAGAGTACTACTACACCTGCTCCTAGTGATAAACCAGAAGTAGATCTCTTTATGGACAATGAAAATAATGAACTTCATAACTTCTTATATGACACTTAAGATGGGACTGGTCAAGATGAACTAAATGACTTGAAAAAATACGTGGCAAAATAACCATTAAAGCTTCCTAGATTTGCCAAACAAAAATATGATATTTTATCGTGGTGGAAGAATCAGCAATATGAATATCCTATTCTCTCGAAAGTTGTTTGTAATGTGTTGGCCATTTAAGTATCAACATTTACTTCAGAATCTGCATTTAGTTCTAGTGGTTGTGTCATTGATCCATTTTGTAGTCGCCTCGACCCGAGATGGTAGCATCATTGCTCTATTCCAAAGATTGGATAGCTTTCATTATTTTTTCAGATTCTAAGAATAAGGTTGCACGTATTATTGGTGATCTGGAGATTGTTGAGACTCTTTTTGCTAATGATGTTTCAAATATTGCACTCTTCTTTTTGTAAAGGTTTGCTTCTCACTTAGTTTGAGACATTTATTGGAAAATTTTAGGAAGAAGAAATGACTACGGATGATGAGCGATAGAATAGTAAGCTAAAGGCATGAAGTGAGGGTCCTTTGAGGGTGGACTAGTTGAGGCATTACTTATGTTATTTTGTGTTCCTATTATGGCAAGATGAACTTATGTATGATCGTATAAACTTATGTGCTCCTACTGTGACTTGTCGTTTGTCGAATTTTTGTATGAATTTATCAGTTGTCGAACTTTCGTATGAATTTATCACTTATGTTACGTATGAGTTATGTTGAATTTACCATTTATCACTTGAGTGGCAGGTACGAAAAAAGTAATGGCATGTACAAATCATTGTATCACGTGTTTTTCTATAGTTATGGTGAATCATTTCCTGTTTCTGCTCAAGTACTAGATTCTAGCTTCTATCTTCCAGTCGGCAAGGCTAAGGTATGTTCTTGTATTCATGTGGTGATGTAGAAGAGTTTAATTTTACCCTGTATTTCTTTATGGATTGTCAGGAAGGGCTTATTTTTGTTGGTTCCTTTTATTTTTTTGGGCCTTAAGGTAGAACGAGAAGATGTTACAATTGTTAGAGATATGTATAGTTTGTTATTCCCCATTGTTATGAGGGGTTCTTTGCATATTTACCACTTGTACTTTGTGTATATATTCTGGCCCATTGGCCTCATATGAATACAAGCGCTATTCATAACATGGTATCAGAGCCAAAACTAGGGTTTTGGTTTACCTAGGGTTCCGCGCCCGCGCGCCGCCTCCGGCCTCCCATCCTGGGCGACGCCTGAGAGATCCCATCTCCCCGCTTCGCCTCCCCGGTCGCCATCGGCCTCCCCGCGCCGTTGCCGGCCTCCCCGCGCCGCCCCCGCGCGTCTCCACTCGTCGGCTCCGCCGACTCCCCGGGCCGCCGCCGCCTTCATCCGGAACGATTCCGCCTTCCCCGGGCCCGGTCTCGGCTCGGTGCCGTCGCCGGCCTCCCCGCGCAAGAAGGCTCCCCGCGCCGCCGCCCGGACCCGCCGTCCGCTGGTCGCCGCCCGACTCCACCCGGTCGCCGTCGCGGGCCTCCGCCCGAGGCCGCCTGCTCGAGGTCGCCGCCGGCTGCTCCTCCCTCGCCCGAGGCCGCCGCCGCCGGCCGCTCGCTCAGCGCCGCCGCTCCCACGCGCCGTCGCTCCGCGCCGCCGGCCGCTCTGCGCCGCCCCGCCGGCCGCTCCGCGCTGTCTGCGCCGCCAGCGGACACCGCCTCCTGCGCGTGCGCGTGTGTTCTAACGGGCCTTCGGCCCGTTAAGTTTTAGGGTTTAGAAAAAAAAACGTCGTTCTAACCGCCGCGCCGTCCAGCGCCGCCTGTTAGACTTCGTTGCCTTGGTCGCCACGCCGTCCAGCGCCGCCTACCAATGGGCACCGTTTCCCTCCCTCGCTGCCCGGTGATCTTTGATGGTGTTAATTACACCGACTTCGTGTCTCACATGCGCATCCACATGCGTGGTCTTCGTCTCTGGGGCGTCCTCTCTGGCGATGTCACCTGCCCGCCTTGCCCTATTCCTCCGATGGAGCCTACGCCTGTTGCATTGCCTTCGACAGCCGATAAGGCTGCTACTGAGGCCGCTCGCCTTGCTGATGATGATGCTGCCTCTACCTACCAGGAGGATCTGGAATTCTACAAGGATCGTCTGACCGTCTACACTCAGTGGTACGATGACGACGCTCGGGCTGCTGCTGTCTTCATCGCCAGTGTCCAGCCTCAGTTCTCTTCTGAGGTGGTGGGACTCCCTTCGGCTTTCCAGATGTGGACTCATCTTCGTCAGCGCTACGAGTTACGCGCAGAGGAGACTCGTTTGAGTGGTGCTGGTCTGATGCCACTCCCCTCTGTGCTCGCCGCTCGTCCGCCTGCTACACTGCCTCCTCCAGCGGCTACCACAGGTGGTGGTGGCCGTCCTCCGTCTGGAGGTGGCCGTCCTCACTGTTCCTACTGCGACAAGGATGGTCACACTGCGTCCCAGTGCTACAAGAAGAAGCGGCATCTTTCACGCCGTTCTTCTACTGGCACTAGTGCTTCTATGACGACGTCTGCCTCGACTTCTTCAGCAGCTTCTCTCACCGAGCAGGAGATAGCCAGACTTCGACGCCTACTTGCCGCTTCAGGTTCTCCCTCGACAGGTTCTGCAGGTTCTGCTACTGACTCTTCGGACACTGAGAGACCACCTCCTACACAGTCAGGCACCTCCCCGTGGATTCTTGATTCTGGAGCATCTTTTCACATGACTCCTGATCCTTCCACTCTGTCTTCTATTACACCTCTTGATTCTCCTGTCAGTGTTCTTACTGCTGATGGTACATCTCTTTCTGTCTCTGGTCGAGGATCTCTTAGCAACTCATCCTTTCATGTTCCTTCTGTTGCTCATGTTCCTCGCCTTACCTTACAGCCTCTTTCTGCTGGGCAGATTACTGACCTTGGTTATCGGGTCATTCTCGACTCTGACTCTTGTTGTGTTCAGGATCGCCACACGGGAGCTCTGGTTGGTTCTGGCCCTCGGCGCCGTGACTCACAGCGTCTCTGGGAGCTTGACTGGCTTCACCTTCCTTCCGCTGCCACCACCGCCGCCAGTCTCTCCGCTTCTGCCACTTCGTCTACCGGCTCTTTCCAGCAGTGGCATCACCGTCTTGGCCATCTGTGTGGATCCCGTCTGTCGTCCCTAGTTCGTCGTGGTCTTCTGGGGTCTGTCTCAGGAGACGTATCTTTAGATTGTCAGGGCTGTAAGTTAGGTAAACAGATTCAGCTTCCTTATCCTCATAGTGAGTCTGTGTCTCAGCGTCCTTTTGATCTTGTTCATTCAGACGTTTGGGGTCCGGCTCCCTTTGTTTCGAAAGGGGGTCATCGTTATTATATTATTTTTATAGATGATTTCTCTCGCCACACTTGGATATATTTCATGTCTTCTCGTAGTGAGGCCTTGCCTATCTATAAACAATTTGCCACTATGATACACACACAGTTCTCCACTCCTATTCGTGTCCTTCGTGCTGACTCTGCTGGCGAGTACCTCTCTCGTCACCTGCGCAGCTTCCTTGCTGAGCAGGGCACTCTCGCTCAGTTCTCTTGTCCTGGTGCTCATGCTCAGAATGGTGTCGCTGAGCGCAAGCATCGGCACCTCCTTGAGACGGCTCGTGCTCTGATGATCGCCGCCTCTATTCCACCTCACTTTTGGGCCGAGGCTGTTTCCACTGCCACCTATCTCGTCAACATCCAGCCCTCTTCTGCTCTTAAGGGTGCGATCCCTGTTGCGCGTCTCTGTGGTCTTCTTCCTGACTACTCTGCCCTTCATCTGTTTGGCTGCGTTTGCTACGTTCTCCTCGCCCCTCGAGAACGCACCAAACTGACCGCTCAGTCTGTTGAGTGTGTCTTTCTGGGATACAGTGCCGAGCACAAGGGCTATCGGTGTTGGGATCCTGTTGGTCGTCGGATGCGGGTTTCTCGGGATGTGACTTTCGACGAGTCTCGTCCATTCTACCCACGTCCTGCCTCTCCTTCGGCTTCCTCTGTGGAGTCTCTGTCTTTCTTGACCTTTCCAGATACACCTATATCTATTTTGCCTTCGTCCACCTGTCCCACTGAGTCTCCACATATTCCTCCTGTGGCCTCTCCGCCGTTGTCGCCGCCTATGTCGTCTCCTACGACTCCCCAGGCTCCTCCTACTACCGTACCTCCTCCTCTTATCTTCTACACTCGTCGACCTCGTTTTGAGGATCTTCCAGCTGAGCCATCTTCTTCTGATGTTCCCTCTTCTTCTGATGCTCCATCTTCCCCTGATGGGCCATCTTCTCCTCGCTACGCTCTCCGCGATCGCCAGTTGATTCGGCCTCCTGCCCGTTTTGCCTTTGCTGGCGCGGCTACTCGTGAGCCTGTCTCCTACCGGGATGCTGTTACTCACCCTGAGTGGCAGCTTGCCATGGCCGAGGAGATTGCTGCCCTTGAGCGTACTGGTACTTGGGATCTTGTTCCTTGTCCATCTCATTCTCATCCCATCACTTGTAAGTGGGTCTATAAGATTAAGACTCGCTCTGATGGCTCTCTTGAGCGCTATAAAGCGCGTCTTGTTGCTCGTGGTTTCCAGCACGAGCATGGTGTTGACTACGACGAGACTTTTGCTCCTGTAGCCCACATGACCGCTGTTCGGACTCTTATTTCAGTGGCGTCTGTTCGCCACTGGTCTGTTTCTCAGCTTGATGTCAAGAATGCCTTTCTTAATGGCGAGTTGCGTGAGGAGGTCTACATGCATCCGCCACCTGGGTATTTTGTTCCTGAGGGCATGGTCTGTCGCCTTCGTCGTTCTCTCTATGGCCTTAAGCAAGCCCTCGTGCTTGGTTTGAGCGCTTCTCCTCTGTGGTCACTGCTGCTGGTTTTTCAGCTAGTGATCATGATCCTGCGCTCTTTGTCCACACTTCGTCTCGTGGTCGGACTCTTCTTCTCCTGTATGTTGATGATATGATCATTACGGGAGATGATTCTGAGTACATTGCCTTTGTCAAGGCTCGTCTTAGTGAGCAGTTCCTTATGTCGGATCTTGGTCCTCTTCGTTACTTCCTTGGGATTGAGGTTACTTCCACTCCAGATGGTTTCTTTATGTCCCAAGCGAAATATATTCAGGATCTTCTTGATCGCGCCTCTCTCACTGATCAGCGTACTGTTGAGACTCCCATGGAGCTCAATGTTCACCTCCGACTCTCTGATGGCGAGCCTCTTTCTGATCCGACTCGCTATCGTCATCTTGTTGGGAGTCTTGTCTACCTTGCTGTTACTCGTCCGGATATCACTTATCCAGTTCATATTCTGAGTCAGTTTGTTTCCGCTCCCACTCAGGTCCACTACAGCCACCTTCTTCGAGTTCTGCGATACCTTCGCGGGACTATCTCTTGCCATCTCTTCTTTCCACGTTCCAGCTCTTTACAGCTTCAGGCCTATTCGGATGCTACTTGGGCCAGCGATCCTTCTGATCGCCGGTCTATCTCTGCTTACTGTGTTTTTCTTGGTGGTTCTCTTATTGCCTGGAAGACGAAGAAACAGACTGCAGTGTCCCGTTCGAGTGCAGAGGCTGAGTTGCGAGCTATGGCTCTCTTGACAGCGGAGATTACTTGGCTACGGTGGTTACTTGAGGATTTTGGTGTTTCTGTTACTACACCGACTTCTCTCTTGTCAGACAGTACAGGTGCTATCAGTATTGCGCGTGATCCTGTGAAGCATGAGCTCACCAAGCATATTGGTGTTGATGCTTCTTTCATGAGGTCTTGTGTGCATGATCAGGTGATTAATTACTACATGCTCCAAGATGGTCGGGTATGCTCTTCAGGTGTGGGAGTACTATCCATACTTCTTAAGCAGAAGAAATAATAATAGCTCTGCGTACTTACATTGTTGTCCATCAGGCATTCATCTTTTTACAACTATTAATGAAATTTGACCTAATAGAGAGCAATAGTACTATTAGCAAAGACTATACATAATATATAGTGCCACCTAGAAGGCAAAGAGTTGCTCACCTTGAACTTCTGTAATGAGCCATTCCCTTCTTCATTGCTAGCTTGATTTTGTTGCATAGGGAGAGTATTTTGAGAAATTGGTACTGTTGAACATGATTTATGTGTTTATTTGAGTGGATTTGTATAAGTAGCATTTATTTCAATTTCTTTTCGTAATATATACACTACTCGATCAATGGTTCAGGTTACGTTCTCATGCACAGTCAATTTTCAGGCTGCAGAGATACTGTCCAAGGAGGGGATCAGCGCTGAGGTAGTTTCCTATTGCAAAATATATTTTATAGTGCAGTTATGGAACTAAACAACTTCAACATTGTTTCAGTTCTTAAATTCTCAACTCGTGCTACTGTCTACATTGTTTAGTGGACTATGGATTATGGAATGTTGTGATTGTGTGCTTTGAGTTGAAGATGCTAGCACATTAGCAAAACTGGCTTGCTTCTGTGTTCATGATTGCATACATGCATTTCCATTGCTGACTTGCACTAAAAAAATTGGTTGCATTTTTTGGTTCTATTCATTGATCCCCTGTTCTAGCATTGTAAATACTCACTAAGCCTCCTCTTGTCTACGGCCAAGTATAAATAGTAGCTTCACATGAATTACTTTCTGGTGCTTTGCTGTTCTGCTCGTGTGTTGGTCATTTTGCAGGGGAACAAAGGTGTCTAAGCTCGAAGCTATGGCATGCATGCGCTGGGCCCCTTGTGCCTTTGCCTGTGGTCAAGAGTCGGGTCGTCTACTTTCCACAGGGCCATAGTGAGTAGCTTGTAGTTATACACCAATATCTCCTTTGCATAAACTTGGCATGGCCAGACTTTGTTGACTTCAGTTTATTAGATTTTGCAAAAGAAGAAAGTGTGTAGTTTGTGCTTAATAGGTTCTTATTGTTTGCCTAATGCATCGCATAAACATAATATGGCTGAAGATTCTACTGAAATACTACTTTGGTGAACTGTTAATGATACCATTATGTGAAGAATCAATTTTGTTGCAGGGGTGTTATTCAGTTAAAGTTTTCTGAAGTAACTTTAGTTTTGTGCAGGTGGTTGCATCAACTAATAAGGAGGTTGATGTTCAAATCCCTGACTATCGAAACCTACCTCCTCAGTTAATCTGCTAGCTTCATAATGTCACCATGCATGTGAGTTCACACTTAGAAGGCACCATCATGTAATTTTTTAAGAAGCACCCTGAGATGATTTCTTAGTGATGGCGTAGGCTGATGCAGAAACCGATGAAGTTTATACCCAAATGACACTGCAACCCTTGAATATTGCTAGCTTCATAATGTCACCATGCATGTGAGTTCACACATAGAATGCACCATCATGTAATTTTTTTAAGAAGCACCTTGAGATGATTTCTTGGTGATGACGTAGGCTGATGCAGAAACCGATGAAGTTTATACCCAAATGACACTGCAACCCTTGAATATGCTTGGTTCTCTTATGACTATGAATTTTGTTGAACATGTGTCTTGTTGATTGTTGAACTTGTTTATGAATTTATCACGTGTCAAATTTATCGGTTATTAAACTATCTGCCTATATTATCCGTTTCTGATCCGAAACAGTTATGTATCTATACCGATGATACCATATCTAAAACTATGAATACTCCAAATTTGTATTTATGTCAAGAAAAAAGTGGGTTAGAATACAATATAAGAAATATCTATCTGAATCCAACCTTTTTGCACCCCTAGTCCAGATTGATGTGTGTGTATTTAGGGATCGATATGTCTTGCTAGGGACCATTACCGATCAATGAACCTGATAGGTGTTTTCAGGTTACAACCAAGTATACATGAACCTCCAGGGTCACATACTTAACTGGTTGGAATGATAAGGATATGGTCAGAGGCTTTTCGAGTAAGATATGATCTTTATTCGTATTGGATTATGATTCGGTCAGAGGCTTTTCGAGTAGAATACGATCTCTACTCATTTTTGCTATGGATCTAATTGAAGTCTCTATATAAAGGGGCTAATTGGGCTATGGGTTAAGTGCAAAAAATACATACCCACTGAAACTCTAGGTGCCACCTCTTACAGGCTTTGTTGTGCACACCGGTACTAACACACCGATGCAGAGGCACTGCTGTGAGTGCGCCGTTGATTGGAACGATCCAAGGAAAATATACAATTGGCTCGTGGAGATCGATTACCGTATGAGGACAATCATCTTCTAAGAATGCTGATTGGGATGTTAGATGATCGACTACTTCCACTACATCGACGCACGCTATGTTAAACCGTGCTGCTTCAACTCTTCTTCCGCTCCATTGTACATTTAGTGATAGTGATTTATGATCCCTTACTCACATGGCTTCCTGACTTATATGGTAGAAAATTTTATTTTACACTAGTGTAGCCTATCTGTATTCCAACGGACAGCAAACTGCAAGTCAAGTTTTTATTTCACATTCAAATCCATGACTTATGGCATGTATGCTATTCTATTAGCTGGTTAATCTATATGATCAATGTGTTCTGGTGATCTTGCAAAAGTCGTGTAGAACTCTGATATGTCTTATAATTAATTAATTGATACATTAGAATTTTCCCTCGATATCCTAGCCGGCTCGAGTGGTAATGTGCTGCGTAGGTAATTGCGTAGGAATCATTCTTTCAGGTATCTAAGCGCATGTTCTTTTACTGAATGCAGTATCATCAGCTTTCACCATATATGGCTGAGCTATCAAGAATATTGAAGGGATCAACATTACACGTATCAGTTGCACTTCAAGCACCCTCCCTTCGCCGGTCAATAGGAACTGACCAGTGTAGTCATTGTTAGAAATGTAGACAATATTTTAATTCTAAATTTTACTAGGAAATAAATACATAAAAAGACTAGTGATATAAGAAATGAATCTAACAGCATGTTACTCATTATACTTCAGAAATGCACAAAATAATATTATAATAAAGTCGATCGATTGCACGACCATCTTACTGTTGAGCTTGACGAAGAATAAGAAGCAGCATAGGCTTGATACAGTGCAAAACATAGATGAAGCAGAGCAGGAGTGATCATGTGTGTTACGCTACCCAGAAATCTTATTGCCGTCCCGTGCGGGTACTCTCTGAGGTAATGGCTCGAAGATAGCTGCTCTCTCCTTCCCGGTGCACGCCGAGAAGAAAGACCGACGAGGGTCGATCATGTAGCACACCAGCACAGATCAGCAGAGGAGAAAGTACAAAGAATGGAAGAAGGATTTCGGTCACTCTGGCCTAGATGTCTCTAGCTCTTTTATAGACATTTTCTTTAACTGACATCATTAATTCAATTAAATCAAATTAATTCAGTAACTAACGCCATTAACCGAATTAATTCAGACATTTGAGTTCGCATTCAAATAGAGAAACAGATGTATGGTTCAGCAAAAATAAGGTGCGTGCACGCACGTGTGTTTAGCCAAAACCCCCTTAAGCCATATGTCTCAAAGTTTTAGGGAATGGTAAAAATTCTACCTTATAAATTATCTCCTCCACCGTACCTTAGCAATTAGCACTAAATCATGCATTTTTTGAAATTATAGGAAATAAGCCTTACTTGTATGAGCCTATTTCTTATAGTAATCAATCTAATGGGAGTCACCAAGGTGCAATGGAGATCCAGAGCCAGCCTTGCTGGTTCTTAGCATCCTACCCAACCGGTTTAAAGCGAAATGTACTTGAAGGCATGAAAATTCTAGCGCCCATCCAATAGACAAAAATTGGAATTCATCTAATCTTATAAGATGGAATTTTCTACACTTAAGTAACGCAACACTCTTTCAAGTGCCTCCTAGTATTCATCTCCTAGGTTAGATGTAAACCGACTTAATTTGCTTATGATAAATGAAATATCAGGTCTTGTTGCACTATCTAAATACATGAGTGACCCAATAATTTGCTAATATATCAATTGATCTTTTCCTAGCACCTGGTTCTTTGGCAACTTAATGCTTGCATCATAAGGCGTTGGAGAAATTTTATAGCTCTTATAGCCAAAACGGCTAAAGATTTTCTCAGTATAATAGAATTGGTTCAAAGTAATCATATCTTTGCTCTTGATCAATTTAATATTTAGAATGACATCTGCCTCTCCTAAGTCTTCCATATCAAAGCATTGGGATAATGAAGATTTGACCTTGTCAATTATGGTAGTGTTTGTTCCAAATATAAATATGCCATCCACATACAAACACAAGGTCACTTCTTGACACCCACTATAATGGTAATATACACATTTGTCAACTTTGTTCACAGCAAAACCAGCGAATGTCAAAGTTCTATTGAACTTCTCGTGCCATTGTTTAAGTACTTACTTTAGGCCATATAACGATTTCAATAATTAGCATACCTTATTTTGCTATCTAGAAATCACCAAATCATTCAGTTGATCTATATAGATTTCTTTTTCCAACTCTCCATTAGGGAAAGCTATCTTCACGTCCATTTGATGGACATGTAGAGCATAGAAAGATACTAACACAAGAAGCACTCTAATTGTGGTTAGTTTGTGTCAGGACCCAGATTTTACAATCCGGATTCCTCTGTGATTCCACCGCACTATTCCCTGGATCAGTAGATAGTGCTCACAGATTACAGTTCTGAATATCAAAGTACATATCATGCAGAAGCGTAAATATATTAGTAGACTTACTCATGGGCCGATTAGGCCGAAATCATTAAAGTGCAGCAGCGGAAGAACGAGCACACAGGTGGGACCTTCAGGACATGCCCACATGCAGCCAACTGGAGGTTCGCGACCTAACCCTTGACGACTTCATCTTCTCCTCCATCATAACCAAAAGTATTGCCGAAGCGTACTGGTCTGATTCCTGCTTCTGGATTTGTTATGAGAGCGAGTGTGAGCACACCAACCACCGTGCTCCGCGAGCCAATACACAGGATGCAAATAGATAGTATGCATGGCTTATCAAAGGAGAGGCTCGGGCTATTTTATTTTGCCAAAAATTGCTTTTAGCAGCATTATTATTAAATCATAGTGTTATTAATTCTACCTAAACTCCACACGGCGATTGCCATAATTGACTTAATCCACCAAACATACTCTTTACCAAATTAATTGTTGTCTAAGACTCCAAACAGCGAGTGACATCATTTATTTACTCCACCGATCATATACTTTCTATATTGACTGCTGACTAAAACTCCAAACAGCGAATAACATCAATTATACAATCCACCAATCAATTGCTACCTAAAACTCCAAACAGCTAGTGACATCACTTCTCTAATATCATTTAACGGATCCACCAATATCTTTTATAATCTCAATACTAACAATCCAATCCTTTTGTTATTGATCCACAATCATAATTTGCTCTTCCAATAATCAATCTTACTTTCTAATTCATCAGTACGCATCCACCAAAATTTTCGATGATCAAGTCTACGACTCACTAGTATACATCCACCAAGAATATAATTGATCAAGATTGTAATCTAGCAATTACCTTTACCCTCCCTAATACTCCAAAAATCATTTAAATCATCTATCTAGCCTATATATTCATTTAGACTCCACCAAATTATTTCCCCCAGATTCCACACTATCATTTCCTTTTTATAATCGACATGAGTCCACCAATATCTTTATGTTTTTACCACAAACTCCCATCTTCTTTACTCCCGACTCTATTCATTTCCCCATATAGTTTATTTTGTGAGAATAGAAAACATTTTACTTTTGAAATATGATACATAAAAATTTCCTGAGACCTAGCAGTTTTGAACAAAAACATAATGTTCAAAAAAATGCAATAATAATAGCGATCCAGATTCCATTCGCCGTTACATGGCATCTGCACCATATAGCATCTTTCAGCGTTATAGCCGCTTAACTTACCACTGGGACGACACCCAGGACAATTCAAATCAGGGCTTTCCGCTGCCCTTCCACTTTTCCATTCCCACCCACAAAGTTTTTGAAATAGAACTATATCTGGTTAAGTTCCCATGTCCGCCCTTAACCGTGGGCACGGCTGTTCGAATAGTTTTGACTCTGCATAGTTTGTACACTTTCACCACAAGAGACGATCAACTCGTTGCCCCACACGATTCCTCAGTCATGCGGTTGAGCAGACCATCACAGTGACTTTTCAAAGTATCTAGTCCTTTTTGTCATCTTACTTTATGGGCTTCTCCCACTTGCGGTGGGTCCCATCTATGCACGGGATGTTTCCCCACAGTTACTAACGTAGCTGGGCTTCTCAACTCCCCACAACGCTTAGAACAGCTGGGAAAACTTCACCCTCCACTGGTGTCCCTTAGGCCCCCCTTGCCCGTGCGTATCCACTCCCCATCCACTACCGGTGAGATGAGTCTGGGGATTTCAATAAATCTACTTAGCCAAGTTGTATTTTACAGACTTGTGGTTGTACTGTTTTACACAGGAGGTCGTGACAAGATTCAGTCCTTAGTGGTATCTGGGTGGTTCTACCACAAACCACACTCTCGTGCACCCCTGCACCATGCCCCCGAACCATCCGCCCAGATAAGTAAGCAATTTGAGGTTTTTGGGAATATAAAATAACCATATCCAACATACACCAGTCAATACCACCATGACTGCCCAACCAATTTTTCTCAGGATTAAAAGTGATGATTGGGCACTCTCGCGCCCATGAGTATCTAAGCAAAACTAGCATGGCATATAAGTACGGACTTATTTTCGAAAGATTACTATTTTTAATTTTTGCTAGGGCGACAAGGTCCACACATTCAAATATTCCAAGGAGGTGTAATATTATTCAAGGTAAACAATGGGCACATAACTAGAATATTAAATTAAACATGTATTTGCATATAAAATAACTGCATGCAATTTGATAATTTAAACCAAAATAATTTGCAAAAATGTAGGTTCAACATGATCACAGTATTGACTCGCCTTGCGCGGGTTACCGCGGTCTTGAGCTCACTCAAAGCTATCTCATTTGATGGTCTTGGGCTTCTAGTCTTTATCTCCACCTTGATCTTGATCTCGCTTGATCCATTGATTCTTCGGGACTCCAATTTCTAACTATGCGATAAGCGACTGAATCCAAATAAGAACAAATAACTCAAAAGATCAAAATAAATCCAAATAAATTCAATTTAGTTTTATTATGAGTCGATGGGTGATTCGAGGATTGGCGGCAAAGTTGGTAATAGCATACGATAACTTAATCTTTTTGTTACAAACTTCTTTTACTATTGTTATATTTATCAATGAAGTTCCATGAGCTAGGTTAATCCTATAAATTGATGTATTTTGTCGAGTACTAACATTCATGGCATACATTATATACGCGATGTATAAAATCTTTAGCCTATCAATGTTGTCCTAGATTAAGTTTATAGCATCCGGTGGTGTGATATTTTATGTACCTCCTTTTATCGCTAGGCTAAGTTTAATTTGAATTAGGGTCTATTTATACGGGTTCTAGCTTGCTAGATATACAATTATGCTCAATATTATTATGCACTAAAGCTAGTGCTATGATTTGGTTAATGACGCTATTTGTATTCTACTTATACTTTAGCTACGGTTAGGCTTAGCTTCATCTCAAATCGTTGTTTACACTTAGCTATCTGAGCAAGGCCGTGACATTGCATAGCAGGGCTACAGCCTTGCGCCGCGCGCGCTGAGCGATGTGACGAAGAGGGCGTGCAGTGATGATGATGGGAGCAAGCGCAGCTGACGCAGGCGCCGCGGGCGCACAGAAGAGGGGACGTGGAGCAAGCTCTGCCATGAGAGTGAGGGGAGCTGGGAGAAAAAGAAAGGAGGCCCACATGTAATAGAGAGGAAGAAGGAAATGAAGGAAAAGAAAAGAAAGGAGGCTTGAGCAAAATTTTATAATTTTGGATTTTCAATTTAAACTTTAGTTCTCATTAGGATTTGTAAATTTTAATTTGTGCATGATTTTCTATATTTGAATTCTAGCTCTAGTGTTAAGACTATTCTTGTATTTAATTGTATAGTTTATGTATGTATATATTTGAGTTGTACTTTTAATTCAGCTATTTCTCTCTAACTAATTTATAAACCAGGTTTTGATTTCGTAGATAGAATTTTGGAGTTACTTTCTTAGGGTTAAATACTATGTAAATTATTTGTATTCATTTATCTAATTATTTATTTTTATGATTGCTATTTTGTGCTCGAGAATTATTTTCAAATATTATTTGCTCAACACTAAACTCAGGAAAACCCAAATAAGATGTTGAACCAAAATTCAAATGCCAGTAAGATGCAAATAAAAGTTTTAAATTACTCAAAATTTCAGACATCCAAAATTCAGGATGTGACAGTTTGCTGATAGGAAAATAGATATCAAAGAAATCTTCTTTCTCTTTTGGGTATAACCCTTGTCTACAAGTTTTGCCTTATACTTTTCAATAGTGCCACCAGGTCTTAGTTTCTTTTTGAAGACCATTTACACCCTACATATTTGCACCCACTAGGACAATCAATGATCTCTCAAGTCTCATTAGCCATGACAGAGTCCATCTTACTACGGATTGTTTCTTTCCAATACTCAGCATTTGGAGATGCATAAGCTTCTAAAAGAGTCTTTGACACATCATCCACAATGTATACAGTAAAGTCATCACCAAAGGTTTTTTCAATCCTTTGTCTCATGCTCCTGCGAGGAGCCTCTATGACTAGATTGCTATCCTCCTTAGGGATATCACATATTGGTTCAGAAATGGTAGGAAATTCGGAAGTTTGATTATTCTCACTTTCAATATTTTCAATTTGAACATTCTCATTTCATGAAGTACTACCTGCAGTTCTCATAGGAAAAATATCATCAAAGAATCAAGCATCTATAGACTCCCTTATTGTGTTGCAACAATCTTAGGAGTTTCTGATTTAACTACCAAAAATCTATAAGCTATGTTATTATGAGCATATCCTAGGAAAATAAAATTGACTATTTTAAGTCCAAACTTTCTCTTTTTTTGCAATGGTATATTGACTTTTGCCAAACAACCCCAAGTTCACAGAAAATTGATATTAGGTTTTCTCTCCTTCGATACCTCATATGGAGTAATCTCACTCTTTTTAGTGATTACTCTGTTTAGAAAAAAATTGCTGTCAATATAGCTTCCCTCCACCATGCTTTAGGCATACTGGCACTCTCTAACATGGCATTAACCAAGTCTATTAGTATTTAATTTTTCCTCTTAGCTATCCCATTTGACTGGGAGAATATGATGGTGTAAATTCATGGGCTATTACATACTCAGAATAGAATTAGGAGAATTCATGAGAGATATACTCTCTCCCATGATCCGACCCTAGTCTTTTCATTTTCTTCTCTAGTTGGTCCTCAACCTCCACCTTATAAAGCTTAAGGTAGTTTAAGGCTTCATCTTTAGTTTTTAGAAAATACACATAGCAGTAACATGTTGCATCATCAATAAAAGTTAGAAAATATCTTTTGCCTCCTTTAGTCAATAATCCATTTAGTTCACACAAATCTGAATGAACAAGATCTAACAGTGCTAAGTTCTTTTTGTCCTCTAATCCCTTAAAGGGTTTTCATGGTTGTTTTGCTTACACACATGACTAGCATTTTGATCCTTTAATAATTTCACATTTTAGAATTAAATCTAATCTGGACATTCTAACAATACTGTCAAAACCAATATGGCAGAAATGAGAATACAAAATATTAGTCTCACATTTATTTAAACCAGTTGCAACATTCAGATTACAACAAAACTCTAAAGTACTTATGTGGAACAAGTATCCTCTCTCATGAACTTTACTAACAAGGATTCTGAATTTAGGCATTACAACTTTATTTGATTTAAAAACTAACTTATAACCATCCCTGTATATGATAGAATTACTAATGAGATTCTTGTTTTTTATAGGAGCATGATGCATGTTCTTTAAGTGAATAATCACACCTGAAGTAAGCATCAGATCCACTGTGCCAACACCAAGAACAGAAGCATGCAGCACATTTCCCACTAGAACGGAGGAAGCCCATGCTAACTAGTAAGAAGAAAATAAGAAAATATTTGAACATACGTGAATATTAGCACCAGTATCAACTGTAACATCCCAAATTTCAACTGTTCAAAAATATGAAAATTTTAAAACTTTCTCTTGCATTTAGCTAGCATTCAATTTCTTCTGAATATTTATTGGAAATCTTTTGAGTTTTGAGACATGAAAATAGATATATTGAGAAATAATATCCAAGTAAAAACAATAATGGCGTTAATAAAAGAAATGGAAAATTCGAGGATCTACACACAATTTAAAATGCAAATATTAGATAATGGAAATAAAAATTTGAAATTCAATTTAACTAGGTAAGGAAAAGCAATGGCTAAAGGAATATTAAAAACTCGCGTCTAAATAATTTAACTGAGAATTCAAATTTTGAATGTCATACAAAACTGAAAATCAATAAATCATAATTTAAATTAAAAATCCAAACTTCAAAATTTTGCTTGAGCCTTCCATTTTCTCTTTTCTTCCCTTTCCCTTTTCTCTCTCTCTCTCTTACATGTGGGACCTCCCTCTGTTTTCTTTTTCTCTTCTCCCTCCTTCTCTCTTTTTCTCTGCCCACAGACCCGACATTCCCCTCGCCTTTCTCTTTCTTCTTTCTCCTGTTCTTTCTTCTCCTTCCGTCCTCCTCTGTCTTCGCCCCGACCGGACGGCTCCGCTGCTCCTGTGCGCGTGTCACCGCGTCTGCGCCCACGTCGGCACGGTGTCAGTTGCACTGTGCCTCCGTCGCATCACCGCGTCACCATCCATCACCATGTCGCACTCGGCCGTGTCTTCTTCTTTCTCCCTCCCCTCCGTTTCTCTCCTCCTGCTCTATTTCTTTTCCCTGTGCACGTGTCATGATCCTGCGCCGCACGTCGCTGCGCCTGTCTATGCCCACGCCCTACTCTTGTCACATCGTCGTCCCCTCGCCGCCATCCTATCATCCATGACCTACACCGGCCATCCTATCATCCATGCCCTGCCGCATTGCCACAACTTGTCTCCATCCTGCCGCCTGTGTAGAGTCGCCTCACGCCCCTGTGGCAGTGCCCGAATGATGCTCGCTGCCACCACTGCGCCTCCCCTGGCACCCCGTCACCCGTGCATCACGACACCATGCCTTGCTCTGATGCGGCTGCCTCGTCGTCTAACTAGAGACCGCATCACGACAACATCCAAGCTCCATGCTGAGTCCTGTACAATGATTATCGGCCACAGTAGCTCTACAACGTCCTCCTCCAGCTATAAATAGCACCCTTGAGCTTGCATTGCCTTCCTTGCATCCCACTTCTGCTCCGTTTGCCACACTGCGCATCGACCCCCACCACCTCACACCGCTCGACCGCTCTCGCAAACCCCACAGCAAATTGATTGTGTCACGGCGTGCACCCAGAAATCTCCTACCTCCTTCCTCGATTAATTAGACTCCAGTGACCCAGCCCACCACACGGTCGTTCTTCCTCGCCCCCAGCCAAAGCCGACTCCACCGCCGCCATCTCGCCTCCGCTCTGTGACAACTCGATTCCTCCCTCCTGGAGCTTCACGAATACACCATGGAGCCACTCCAATCGTCGGTCGGAGCTCCCCCTCACCCATGCGACCCCTCCATAGTGGCCTCCCTCGCCGCCAATGGCCTCCGTCGTCGGCTCACCTTGGACTTGCTCCGACTCGGCCAGCCACCCGATGAGTTTCCCTCTACCTTACTCATGCTCATGCGCCCACCACTTTTCTCTCTCCTCCACTTGGCCCGCCGGCCGCCGCATGCCGGTGTCGTCCACACCTAGCGTCGCTCCAGTCAATGCACCGCCACCCCTAGCTTCCCTATCCTCCGAGCAACCCATTTCAGTTGTCACTAGTGCCTCCCCGGCCACCACCTGCCGTCGACGAGCCTAGCACCGAACCCCGCTGGATTCCTCTGTTTTGCCCCAGCCACACCCTCGCCTCTTCTAATTTGATCCTCCCTTCAAATCACAAGGGGGCAGTTGCCCAGTTGGTCAGTGCAGCCAATCATTAATTCCCTAGGTCCCGTGTTCGAATCCTCTTGCCCACATCTTTTTCTTTTATTTTTCTTTACTCCATTTCAATTAAGAAAAATTACAAAATTATTCATAGAAGCTAATAAATTCTATTACGATGTAAATAAGATTATTTAAGATTTAATATTGGATTAATTATCGTATATGAGTAATTAATGTGGCTTGAATATTTATTTAAATTCTAATTATTAATAAAAGGGCATTAATAAAAAGGTGGCTTTGGTTAAATGTCCAAATTTAATAAAGATCCCAATTAAAAAGACATCCGAGTAAAAGTTAAGGGAAATAAATTGGATATTATGTTTAACTATAAAAGCAAGGCTTTAAATTAAATATTACCCTTAATGATAATTAAAATATATGCCCTAACCATTAACATGCCGCCATTAAATAAATCTCAGTGGTAGATTAATTAAATAACAATTGAAATATGACCCTGTATAACAAGCTCAGCCGCAGATAAATAAATTTAAACTAAAAATAAAGATATGCCAAATAACAACTAAAGTGTAGATAAAATATTAATGATACCAAATCCGATGGGAATCTTTAATTAAAGATCATGTTGGCACATCTATTGAAATCCCCGGGGTCATCGGCAAGTAAAATAATGTCGCTAAATTGCATGAGCAAGATAATATTAGGACCATATAAAATACTACCTCCCAAATTGCTAGAAATATAAACTCTAAGATTAATTTGATGCACCTCACGTGTAGAGCTCATGCCCTAAAATCTTAAATATTAACATCCAACAAATAGTTCTCAGTACCCCAACCAAACTCTTACAATTGCCCGTAAATCTAACCTAATTCATGGAACTTCCTAAATAAATATAAAATTAATAAAAGAAGTTATTAAATAAAAGATCGATCCATGGTATTCTAAAGTCGGCTATGCCTAGCCATCCTCAAATCCAAAGCGGAATATTCTCGTGAATATTCCTCTTGTCATGAAGGCTCGTTGATATCTGTCAAGGCATATTTCTCTCCTTCATTCTTCCCTTCGCCCCAACCCCTTTAACTCCATCAAAACTCTGCGCCCAATCAACCTTGTCTCAAAACAACCATTAACTCATAATAAAGCTAAATTGAGTTTATTTGGATTTATTTAGACCTTTTGAGTTATTTGCATTTATTTGGATTCAGATGTTTATCGCGTAATTAGAAATTGGAGTCCTGAAGATTCAATGGATCAAACGAGATCAAGATCCAAATAAAGATGAAGGCCAACAGCTCATGACCATCGAATGAGAAAGCTTTGAGTGAGCTCAAGACCGTGGTAAACCGCGCCAAGCGAGTCAATACTTTAATCATGTTGAACCTACATTTTCTGCAAATTACTTCTATTTAAATTATCAAATTGCATGCTGTTATTTCATATGTAAATATATGTTTGTTTTAAGATTCTAGTTATATGCCCATTAATGACTTGTTAGTATTACACCTCCTTTGAAATATTTGAACATTTAGACCTTGTCACCCTAGGAAAATTATAATGGTAACCTTTCTAAAATAACTCTACAATTATGCACCATGCTTAGTACTGCTTAGATATTCAAGGGCACCAATATGCCCCAAGCATCACTTTTAATCATGAGAAACTGATTTGAGAAGTCATGGGTGAAAATCGCTGGTATATTTTAACATGGATATTTTATGCTCCCAAAAACCCCAACTTGCTTAACTATCTGGGAGGATGGTTTTGGGGTTTGGTGCAGTGGAAGCACGAGGTGGATTGTGGTAGAACCGTCTAAATAACTTTAAGGACTGAATCTTGTCATGACCTCCTATGTAAAACAGTACAACCACAAGTCTGCAAATTGCAACTTGGCTAAGCAAATCTATCGAACCCCCTGACTCATCTCACCGGTAGTGGAAAAGGAGTGGAATATTGCAAAGGCAAGGGGAGGCCTAAAGGGACACCAAGAGGAAGGTAAAGTTTCCAGTCGTGCTAGCGTTGTGGAGAGTGGAGTCCGAATGCGCTAGTATCCATGGTTACATCCCGCGCAATGTATGGCACCCACCGCAAGTGGGACCAGCCCATAGGGTGAGATGACAAAAGGGGCCAGATATTTTGAAAAGTTACTGTGATGGTCTACTCAACCACATGACTAAGGAATCGTGTGGAGCAATGGGCGGATTGTCTCTCGTGGGTAAAGTGTACAAATTCTGCAGAGTGAAAACTATTCGAATAGTTGTGCCCACGGTCATGGACGGACAAGGGAACTTAACCAGATTTGTGTTGGAAAAGTGGTGGGCGGTAAAAAGCCCTAATTTGTGTTGCCCTGGGTGTCGCCCCAGTGATAAGGTAAATGGTTATAACGCTGAAAGGTTAGTATATGGTGTAGAAACCATGTAACAGTGGATGAAATCTGGATCACTATTATTATTGCACTCCTTCATACATTGATAAAACTCTGTTTTAGTTAAAACTGCTAGGTCTTAGGAAATTTCTATGTAACATATTTTAAAAGCAATATATGGCAAACAAAATAGCATGAGCCTTTCCTTGATAAGTCATGCATGTTATCTATTGCATTATGTGTATTGGCTCGCGGAGCACGGTGGTTTGTGCTCACCCTCGCTCACTCAATTAATCCAGAATCAAGAGTCAGATCGCTACGCTTCAGCAATACACCTGGTCATGATGGTGAAGAAGATGAAGATGTTAAGAACTAGGTCGCGAACCCCGGTTGGCTAGCTGTGGGCACGTCCCGAGGGTCCCACCTGTATGCTTCGTTTCCGCTACTGTATTTTATTGATTTTGGCCTGATCGGCCATGAGTAAGTCTACTATTATATTTATGCTTCCGCATGATACATATTTTGATGTTCAGTACTGTATCTGTGAGCACTATCTACTGATCCAGGGAATAGTGCAGTAAAATCACAGAGTGTTCCGGATTATAAAATCTGGGTCCGACATCAACCCACCAATCAGTGGATTGACATGCTGAAAAGACAATAGGAGAATTACCACACCCTCCTGAAGTCGAGGCCTCGCCTATGATCATGTTGAGAGCCTTCTTCTTTGGCTGTTCATCATCCCTGTTGTTGCAGAAGTGACAGTCCTTTGCCATATGATCATCTCTTCTACACACAAAGCAGGTAATGTCTCTCAAATTCTTTTCTCGGTTTTCTTCTTCTTAAAGCTAGATGTCTTGTTCAGTTTGTTGAATTTATACTTCTTTTCGATTGTCTTTTTCTATACGACATTGGCACTGTTCTAACCAGAAGTGGTGGGTGCATCTTTTGCTCTAGCCTTTTCTGCCACATCAAGGACAAGAATGAGATCCTTAAAAGAAATATCTTCCCTCTTGTGCTTCAAGCTAGTGGCAAAATCTCATCAACTAGCAAGAAGTTTGACAATAATCCACGCAGCTATAAACTTAGGAGGTAGTACACACCCCAAGCCCCAAGTGTGCAATCTTATCAACTAGTAGCTGAAAGTCATGAGGTTGTCCAACTATCGACTTAGCCTCATTTATGCTAAAATTGAAGAATTGTTCACACATGTACAAGCAGTGACCAGTCTCTGCCTCAACATATTTATGCTCTATTGCATGCCACAACTCTATGATGAACTTGTAGTTCATATATACATCATAGAGATAATCTGCCAGAACGGTCATAATGCAGTCAAGAGCGATGTTATTCGCATTGTCAAATTGCATGTGCTGTTCAATCATAAATGGATACTGCGGATGGATAACCCACCACATCCCAACGACAGAGCCAAAACTTGGCTCCAGTCTGCTATCTACGAAAGTTTTGCCTAGAAAATCTCTCAGGTTTTATACCATTAGAAGCACCAGCCATTGCTGTATTACAACAAAGTTCACAATAGTGTTTTTGGAATGTTGGAAATGTAGGCAATATTTTAATTTCAAATTTTTACTAAGAGACATACAAAAAAGACTAGTGATGCAGCAAACGAATCTAACAGCAAGCTAATCATTGTACTTCAAAAAATATACAAGAACAATATTATAATAAAGTTGATCGATTATGCAAACGATTTACTATCGGGCTTGATGAAGAACAGGAAGCAGTGCAGGCTCGATGTGGTGCAGAATGTAGATGAAGCAGAGCAGGAGCGGTCATGCGTGTTGCGCTGCCCAGAAACTTTATTGCCACCCTGTGTAGGTACTCTTTGTGGAAATGGCTCGGAGATAGCCGCTCTCCCTCCTTCCTGGTGCTTGCTGAGAAGAAAGGGCGGTGAGGTTCAATCGTGCAACATACCAGCACAGATCAGCAGAGGCGAAAGTAGAAAGAAAGGAAGAAAGATTTCAGTCACTCTAGCCTGGACGTCTCCAGGTCTTTTATACATGTTTCCAGTAACTGATGCTATTAATTCAATTAAATTAAATTAATCTAATAATTGATGCCATTAACTGAATTAATTAAGACATTTGCATTCGCATTCAAACAGAGAGAGATGCATGGTTCAGCACGCATGTGTGTATTTAGCCAAAGACCTCTCGTACCATGTGCCTCAAGTTTTTAGGGAACAGCAAGAATTCCACATTATACATTGGCCTCTTTTATTTTATCTTAGCAATAAGGTAATAAATCATACATGCTTTGGAATTATAGAAAATAGACCTCACTCATATGGGCTATTTCTAACTGTAATCAATCTAATGGAAGTCACCAAGGTGCAATGGAGGTCTAGAGCGAGCCTTGCTGATTCTTAGCATCTTACCCAGCCGGTTCAGAGCAAAATGTACTTGAAGGCATGAAAATTCTGGTGTCCATCTAATAGACAAAAATTGGAATTCATATATTCTCTTAATTATAAGACGGTATTGTCTGCACATGAGTAACTTGTTTTGTTAGACCTCCTATATTCAGCCACACCTGCTACTGTGACTAATGCCATCCGCCGATACTGTAGTCCAGCCGGCAAACAGATCGATCTGTTTACGTCAATAAAGTATTAGTTGTTTTCCTTAGATAGCATTGATTACCATACATAGAGTTTGTTTGTACCTTGTAATTCTCAACTGTAACACTACATATACCTGGTTATATCAATGAAAGAATTATTACATGATCACCTGCATGCTTTCATGGTATCAGTTAGCCACCGATCCTAATAGCCTGGTGTTCTGTTCTTCCACATCTGCCATGGCTGCCAAACCCTCTACTCTCGCCATTAACTTCATCAGCGTTAAGGCTTTCATCCCTTCCTCCCTTGAGCTCCACCCACCCAACTATACACAATGGAGTGAACTGTTCCTCGTCCTCGTTGGCAAGTACAGCGCCAAATGGCACATCGACGGCACCGAGCACCCCGCCAATGACCCTGACTAGGAAGCGAATGACTTTGCTATCCTCACTCTTCTCTACACCTCCATATCAAAGGAAATTTTGGGCATTGTTCTTGCTCTGGCAGCCTCTGCACGCACAGTCTAGACAAGTATCGAGGAGCTCTTCCGCGGCAACAAACAAGCCTGTGCGCTCCAGCTTGACCAGGACTTCCGCAATTTGGCTCAATGTGACATGTCAATCTTGACATACACTCAAAAGCTCAAGTCCCTGGCTGATGCCCTTGGCGATCTTGATCAGACAGTCTCCAATGACACTCTGATTCTCACCCTCCTTCGTGGCCTTAACAACAATTTTTGTCACATTGCAGCCATCATCAAAACCAAAAATCATTTCCCCACCTTTCTAGAGGCACGGTCTCTTCTTCTCCTTTAAGAGTCTGACATGAAAATCGCCAAACCATCCCTTCCCACCGCCTTCACAGCTTCCACAAAGCCCTCCCCACCCTCCAAACCACACACCCTCCTGGAAGTCTAAGTATAATGGGAAGAACCGCTACAAGCATCGCACCACCAGTGCTGGAGACAACAAACCCAACTCTCCATGGTTCAATCCATGGAACGGGACATTACAGATGTGGCCCAATCAGCAAGCCAAATCGCCGGGTGGCCCTGGTTTGCTTGGTCCATGTCCCAGACCGCCTCAGGCTTTCTTTGCTGTGCCTGACAGTCTGCCCTCCATGCATGGCAGCTTGCCATATGTGCCATACGCGGCTCCTGCTATGTTCGGTGGTGCGCCGTCCACGCCCAGCAACATGCCTAGGAGCTCGGGATCACATGCTTTGTCCTAGGATCAGGTGTCCTTCATACATGCCATGAATGCCATGTCACTCTGACCTTCTTCTGCATCAGAATGGTACATGGATTCTGGCGCAACCGCGCATCTCCCTTCCAACCCCAGTAACCTCTCTACTTCCTAGCTATCCTCCTCCACCACCCCTCGTCATGTTATTATTGGCGATGGCACATGTCTTCCCGTGCTCTCTTCTAGACATACTTACATTTCTTCCCAACATAAACCTCTTCACCTCAACAATGTTCTAGTTTCTCCAAAAATAATAAAAAAATTTGACTTATGTATACTATTCACCAGAGATAATCAATGTTCCATTGAATTTGATCCCTTTGGTCTCTTTGTCAAGGATCTCCAAACAAAGACCGTGATGCTTCGGTGCAATAGATCCATGGATCTTTATTCTATTCGGCTGGCCTCCACCCACCTCTACTCCAATGCACACATCCTTTTTTTATCCACTTCTTCTTGTTCCGAAGCACTGCGGCATTGTCGCCTTGGCCACCCAGGCACTCAAGTTCTTTCCAGGCTTTAGTCTTCTTCTAGCATTTCTTGTAATAAATGCACGCCATAGTCTACTCTCTGTCATGTATATCAATTGGGTCACCATGTACGACTTCCTTTTCAATCCACTTTCACCAAATCAAATAAAGCATTTGAATTTATCCATTGTGATTTGTGGACGTCCCCTGTTTCCAGTGTGTCGGGGTTCAAATATTATCTCATTTGTTTGGATAACTTCACACATTACTCATGGACATTCCCTCTCAAACTCAAATCCAACACCTTTTCCAATATCAAAAAATTTTGCGTCTATGTTTCCACCAAGTTTGGCTCTACCATTCAAAATTTCCAATGTGATAACAGCCGCAAATTTGATAACAATGCCGCCCGTTCTTACTTCCTTTCCCACGGCATTCATCTTCGTATGTCTTACCCTCATACGTCTCAACAAAAATGGCAAAGCTGAACGTATTATTCGCATTATCAATAACATCTTGCGCTCCCTTTTGTTCCAAGCTCATCTCCCTTCCCATTACTGGGCTGAAGCCCTTCACAGCGCCACCTATCTCCTAAACCGTCTTCCCACCAAAACTCTCCATTTCATCACTCCTTACCAAGCTTTATTTGGTTCACCCCCAACATACTCTCACCTTAGGGTCTTTGGGTGTCAATGCTACCCAAATTTATCTACCGCCGCTTCTCATAAACTAGCTCTGCATTCCGTTGAATGCATCTTCCTCGGCTACCCCTCAAATCACAAGGGCTACCGATGTCTCGACATTTCCTCAAACCGCATCATACTGTCTCGGCATGTTATCTTCAATGAGGAGCATTTTCCTTTTGCCACTAGACACTCCCAGCCGATTGACTCTTTTGATTTCCTTCATGACACTCCACATTTCTTCCTGATATACCCACTGCACTAGCCAATCGTGATGATGTTCCTACCATCTCTGCCGCAGTAGATCCTGCCCCTGCCATTTCTGACACGGTAGCACCTGCTCCTACCATCTCTGCCGTGGCCACACCTGCCTCCTCAATTGCCAAGGATGTTACTGCACTGGCTGCCCCAACCGTTACCATGGCAGGTTCTAGCGCAGGGTCTGTCACCATGGCAGGTTCTGGCGCAGGGTCTAGCGCAGGGCCTTCCCACCCTTGTCCTCCTCCTCTGACGACAAACACTAACTCCATGATGACTCGTGCCAAGCATGGTATTTGCGTTCCCAAGCGAGTCTTTGATCTTAAAGTCACAGCTCCTGCCATCTCCTCGTTGCCCAAAACCTATCGTGGAGCATTGAAAGATAAGCCTTGGCATGCTACTATGCTTGATGAGTTCCAGGCTCTCCGCTCTAGCCGCACCTAGGATCTTGTTCTTCCTCCACCACGGGCCAACATTGTCAATGGGAAGTGGGGTTTTCACCATAAATACAAACCCGACAGTAGTCTCGATTGCTATAAGGCCCGTTGGGTCCTTTGCGGCTTCTCCCAACAAAACCAGGTGTAGACTATGACGAGACGTTTAGTCCCGTCATCAAGCCTGCCACAATCCGGACCGTTCTATCCCACGCTCTTTGCAGCAGTTGGCCTATTCATCAACTAGATGTCAAGAATGCATTTCTTCATGGCACCCTTGCCGAGACTGTCTATTGTCAACAACCCCTTGGCTTTGCTAACCCTGATAAGCCCTCTCACGTGTGCCACTTGAATAAATCACTCTATGTCTTAAACAAGCGCCACGTGATTGATTCAATCACTTCACATCCTACCTCTTCTCCATCGGATTTGTCAGTTCAAAATCCAACCCTTGTTTGTTCATCTACAAGAATGGATCGGATATTTACTATCTACTCCTATATGTAGACGATATCATTCTTACTACAAGCCGCACTGGTCTTCTCGACTGAATCATTTTCTCCCCTCGGTAAGAGTTCGCCATGACCAACCTCGGTGCCTTACATTATTTTCTTGGCATCTCAGTCCAATGAAACAACGACGACATTTCCTTTCCCAACAATAGTATACGGCTAAAATTCTTGAGTGTGCCAACATGGAGTCCTACAACCCGTGCACCACTCCTCTTTAAACATGGTGCAAGCTCCCTGCCTCCACTGGTGATCCTGTTCCCGACCCCACATTGTATTGGAGTTTGGCCGGGCGCTGCAGCACCTCACCTTTACTCGGCCCGACATCACCCATGCTGTCCAACAGGTATGCTTGCACATGCATGATCCACGCATGCCACATCTCAACCTTCTTAAATGTATCCTCCGATATGTCAAGGGCACGATCTGTTTCAGTCTTCATCTCACTCCCTCCTCTATGAGTGATCTCGTCGCCTACTCTGACACTGACTGGGCAGGATGCCCCGATCAAGAAAGTCTACCTCCGGTTATTGCCTGTTCCTTGGCAACAACATCATCTCTTAGGCCTCCAAGCGGCAACACACCATGTCCCACTCCAGTGTGGAGGCCGAGTACAGGGGTGTCGCTAATGACGTTGTCAACGCCTCATGGCTTCGCAAACTTCTTCTTGAACTACATAGCCCCCTCAAGATGGCCACTGTCGTTTACTGCGACAACGTCAACGTCGTCTACCTCTCCTCCAACCCGGTGCAACATCAGCGTACCAAATATGTGGAAATTGATCTTCATTTCGTTCGTGAACGCGTAGCTCTCGGCGATGTTCATGTCCTGCACATCCCATCCAGCTCCCAGTACGCAGATATTTTCACCAAGGGACTACCAACGCAGCTCTTCTAAGAATTCCGTACCAGTCTCAACGTCCGCGAGGCTCCTAGTTGACACTGCAGGGGATGTTAGACCTCCTATATTCAGCCACACCTGCTGCCAAGACTAATGCCATCCGCCGATAGTCCATCCGGCAAACAGATCGTTATCTGTTTGCGTCAATTAAGCATTACTTGTTTTCCTTACATAGCATTGGTTACCATACATAGAGTTTGTTTGTACCTTGTAATCCTCAACTGTAACACTACATATACCCGGTTGTATCAATGTAAGAATTATTGCCTGATCACCTACACGCTTTCATGTTTAATTCAGATATAGTATCCTACTATCCTTGCGCAAGTTCACCTGTATTATGTAGGAACAATGTCATCTCTGTCATCAAAGGAGAAGGGAAGAAGAACAATTCCACCTTCATGAAAGAACTAACCCTGGTAATTCAAAACAAAACCAAATAATTTGATGATTCCTTTTTTTTAGAGAGTCGAATTTGAGGAATCCAGTTCTGATTTTCTTTGCCAACTGCTGTAAAGGAGGATGCCATGCAGTCTTATTTATAAGATCCTGCACTGCACTGTGGGGGCACAACTACTTTAAATTCCACCAGAGTTTACGTATCTTCTAGAACCTTTGTTTCCCTCTTGATAAATGATGATTGTTGACTCCTTAGATTAAGCTCTTTATCTCCACGCTCCGGAACATAGGTCATCAAGCTCTTATGGTGGTGGCCGTGTGGTGTTCAGTCCAGCTACCGCCAGTTTTCTGAACCCTCTGCTGTATCCCCCCCCCCCCCCCCCCCCCCCGGGTTGCACTGGTGCATGCATCCCCAGCAACATTGATGGCGCAACCACTCGCCGTCTTTGCGTCCAGACGGGCGGTCCGGTGAGGACTATCATCGAGACTGTCTGTTACAAATTTTGACAGGACAATGAGCGCGAGAGAGAGCCCCTTTTTGACTTCCATGAAGAGACATCACACTGTTGCTTGCTGGCACAGTACAGAGAGTACACAATGGTCATTTACAACGGAAAATCTCTTACGCTTCTGATGATCACTAGGTGCAGCAAACCTCACAGTTTCATCTGTTGGCAGTGCTCCAGATGGCTGGTCATTCTTGACTTCGGCAAATCTGAAACACGCAAAGGGGAACAAAAATATCATGATATCACCCATTGCAAATCCGCGCAGAATGATCAAACTGCAAAACATTTCATGTATTGTTTCTCACTCGAAGGACAAAATGTTTCTATTACACTAGTGTAAAGTAAGCACTAGATTGCCTTAATTTCGAATTTTGTAAGTTCCTTCGCTAGGATTCAGATGACACTTGATTTCCTAAATAGACAACTTTAGCCAGTCATTAGGGCCTTCTTGACGCGGAGCAGATCATGCCAATTCATAGAATCAGCTATTTTACAAGAATGAAATATTGTCATATTTTCAATCAAGAGAAAAAGGTAGCTGCATGTGAAGAGATGCGAGCATGCTATAGTTCATGTGTGTGCATGCAAGCCATACAACCAGAACTACACGTATCAAAAAAGGAATCCTTTTGGAATGCAACTAACAGAGATATTTTTAGAGATAGAAGGAATTGCATGCATGAAAACTCGGAGACAACAGAAACAATAAGATTTCCACAGGAAATCAGGATAATCAAGGATATTAGCAACGGTTGGTTTCCTACTGCATGCATGTACAAGAGTTTATTTTTTCTACGTTGCTTTCTTTCTTTACGTGATCTAGGATGGGGGCTGTTGAGGAACCGTCGCTGGCGACCAGTCCGATCGATTCCTCTGCTTAGAACAGGAACGAATCAATCACAGAATCACAGAATAATAGATTGAACACAGAGAGGTAAAGAGAATTCCTAGTCTTTCTTTATTGCTTTAGATTGCATCAGGGTATATAATGAGGGGGGTCTAGGTCTCTATTTATAGTCTACGGTGGGGTGCCCATATTGGGCCAGGACTCTGGGTCCTGGGCCCAGTTTCTCAACACTCCCCCTTGGGCACTCACCCAACATGCTCATGCCTCATCAAAACTCCATAAAAACCCAGTGGGAAATTTTGGAGAAAGAGTACATGATACATGTGATGCTGCGATGCATGAATTGCCTCATTAAAAACCTTGGTCGAGAAACTTCATGGAAAACTCGTCAAGGGAAAAAGAGTACAATTCACCCAAATTCATTTGGTCTGCGGGATTTTATTCTTTGGGTACTTAATCTTCATGATCAAGATTTATTAGCGGGCTTGTGAGAATTCTCCCCCTGAATTCTGCACTTCTCTAAGTCTTATCATTCCAATTCCACGCACGCACCTTTCAAAGCTAGATGCGGGGAGTGACTTAGTGAATAAATCTGCGAGATTTTCACATGACTTAGTATGCAGTACTTTAATCTCGTCCATCTTTTGCAATTCATGTGCATAGAAGAACTTGGGGTTGATATGCTTTGTGAGATGACTCTTCACATAGCCCGTTTGCACTTGTGCAACGCAAGCTGCATTATCTTCATAGATAATTGTGGGGGTTTGTACAATGTTCATCCACATGACTGCTGGATGTGGTGAACCATTCGGCGGAGCCAAGCGCACTCTCGTGCGGTTTCATACAGTGCTATGATTTCTGAGTGGTTCGTCGAAGTAGCTACAAGGCTTTGCTTAGACGATTTCCATGAAATTGCAGTTCCACCACACAGAAATACATAACATGTTTGTGACTTAGCGGTATGCGGGTCTGACAGATACCCAGCATCTGCATAGCCAATCAAGTTCAGATCTTGATTCTTTCTGTAGAACAATCCAAGGTCCTTACTTCCTTAGAGATATCGGAAAATGTCCTTTATGCCCTGCCAATGTCTTTTGGTGGGCTCTGCACTGTACCTTGCTAACAGGTTCACGGCAAATGCAATGTCCGGTCTAGTGCAGTTAGCTAAGTACATGAGTGCTCCTACTGCACTCAAGTATGGGAATTCCGGTCCCAGAACTTCCTCCCCCTCTTCCCTAGGTCGGAAAGGGTCTTTTTCTTGCTGTAAAGACCTACCGATCATCGGTACTTTCGAGGGAAATGCCTTCTCGAAGCCAAACCTTTCAAGCACCTTCTAGGTGTAGGTCGACTGATGTACCAAGACTCCTTCAGGGACATGCTCAAGCTGCAGGCCTAAGCAAAACTTGGTCTTGCCCAAATCTTTCATTTCAAATTCTGACTCCAAGTAGGAGCTTGCTTCTTTTATGTCTTCGGCTGTCCCGATGATATTCAGATCATCTACATACACAGAGATTATACAGAATCCATTCTGGGATCGCCGTATAAATACACAAGGACAGTCTTCATTGTTCGTGTAGCGTTTCTTGCAGAGAAAGTCACTTAAGCGATTATACCACATTCTTCCAGATTGCTTCAGTCCATACAGTGACTTTCTGAGTTTCACACTGTACAGATTTCTGTTTGCTCTGTCTTGGTTCGGGAGAGGAATTCCTTCAGGGACTCTCATGTAAATCTCCGAATCCAAGTTACCGTAAAGGTATGCAGTCACAACATCCATCAATTTCATTTCCAAATTCAAGTTCACTGCCATTGAGATCAAGTATCTAAAGGTAATTCCACTCATGACTAGGGAGTAGGTTTCTTCATAATCAACTCCAGGACGTTGAGTGAAACCTTGGGCTACCAGCCTTGCTTTGTATGTCACTACTTCATTTCTTTCATTTCTCTTTCGAACAAATACCCACTTGTGCCCAACGGGGTGTATGTAGGGAGGCGTGCGGCACACGGGCCCAAACACCTCTCTTTTGTTCAGAGATAGCAATTCAGTTGCTATTGCCTTCTTCCAATCTTCCCAATCTGATCTTTTCTTACATTCAGCGAGCGATGCAGGCTCGGGATCAAGATCGATGATGGTGGCAATTTTTTTTGCGAAGTAGATATCGATATTAGTTGTTGTCCTATTTAGGGACTCTCCCGTGTGCACATAATTTATAGCTATTTCTTCATGAGTTGCTTCTTCTGGAGCTTCACCTTGCACATCGCTTCTTTCAATTGCGGTGGCAAGTCCCTTTAGTTTTTCGGCTCTGATGTGTGCGCACACATCCATGCCGATGGAGATATTCAGATTCGGTATGCCCTTTTCGGAAGGTGTCATACTTGTGCCAGGTCTCAACTGGCTCCCCTTCTCATTCTGGGGGACTTAAATGATCGGCTGTGATAAATCCCTCTTATCCTTCTTCACCAGGCGTCCCCGGTTACTAAGGATTCGAGGAACCGGAGTTCTCGTCCTCTTTTTTATTTTTCTGAGGCCTCTGGACGAGATTAGGGATACCTTCTGGTTTATTTGGTATTTCAACCCTCTCCAGTGCAGTGCGTGCAGGCACATGCGACTTAGTCACGCTCTTCAAATCACTAAAGTGATCAGGCAGCTGATTTGCTAATGCTTGCAAATCAATTGTCTTCTAGACTTCTCTTGTCTTCTGGACTTCTATTGTCTTATAGACTTCTTTTGTCTTCTGGACTTCTCTATTTGCTTCACTAATGCGCGGGTCAACTGCATGGATTCCAGTGGCTTGCCACGTAATTTCCCGACATTTTTCATCAAGGGGTTGATTTCCTCCCCCTAATGTTGGGAAATCTTCGGTGCTGACTTTTGTGCTAGTTGCATAGGTGAATGGATGTTGTAGGCCGAAGGTCTAAGGTTGATGAGATCCGCTGCATGTAGGACTGCGTGTCCCCAACATGTAGCTGACAAATTACAATTATGCAAGAGGGGTCGGGCAATAAATTTAATTCTCTTAATTAAAGCCTCTGCCAGACTATTCTGGGTATGGACGTGCGGTACCGAATGCTCAACTGCAATTCACATCGTCATGCAATAATTATCAAATGCCTTCGAAGTAAATTCTCCGGCGTTGTCCATTCTGATGGACTTGATATGCTGATCTGTAAACACATTTCTGATGCGAATGATCTACGAGATCAATTTTGCAAAGGTGTGGTTTCTTGTGGACAACAAACCCACATATGACCACTTCGAAGAAGCGTCAATGAGCACCATGAAATACTTACATGCCCTGAGACGGGCTGAATGGGATCGCAAATGTCTCCCTGGATGCGTTCTAGGAATGCAGGAACTTCATCCTTCACTTTTAGAGTTGAGGGTTTAGTAATTAGTTTCCCGGTGGCACATGCAGGACACACAAAATCTTCATGATTCGGGAAATTCTTCACATTAATATTATGCCCATGTGAGTTATTTATTATGTTTCTCATCATCCTAAGACTTGGGTGGCCTAATCTGTCATGCCAGAAACAGAAGAGTTCAGAGCTTCTAAACACTGTTTTCAGAACAGTGTACGCTGCAGGCGCTTTAATGTTGGTATAATATAGCCCAGTGAAGGAAGTTTTTCTAATACACGTTTTCTTTTCATTCTCTGCGCGCTTTATAATGAGCAGGTATTCCTTACCGTACTGTTCTTCAGTTTCAACGTGAAAACCATTGGCGCAAATATCCATCAAACTTAGGAGAGCTCTAGTCGATTCTGGGTACAATAAGGTTTCTTCAATGACCAAAGTTGTGCCCATTGTGGCTCTTCTGGAACCGATTATACATGCATCGCTTCCGGCGATTGTTGTAAGGCTGCCAGTGCTCTTACGAATCGACTGAAAATACTTAGTTTCTCTTAAGATGATTTTCATTGTGCCGCTGCTAGCTAAGCATACTTCCTCCATAGCGCGCTACATGCGTTCTAATATAGGGTATTCATTAACATGCATGAGAAGGCAATCAACACATACATAAAATACTCCAATATCAGAACATATCGTGCCATCATAAACTGAATAAATGAATGATTTCTTCAAATATCATCCAACCATCACGAGAAAATAACAATTCTTAAGTACCATCCATGCAAATTCTAACATATTCTTCCACACAAAATAAATGACAATTAAAGTCTAAATGCATTCTGTGCACTAGACTTCTTCTGCTATTCTCTCGGGGGTGACATTCTCTTCAAGAGAAATCATGGCGGTGGCTGTTTCTAGGTCGAGAGGGATTACTGCTGTCGTGATGGTTTCAACTTCCATCGGTGCAGGCAGCTACTCAGAATTCTCCCCCCCCCCCCCAGCCAATGCAGAGTGGGCTTTATACTGCCCTTGACCATCCCGCTTTGGCTTGTTAGCCTTATTTTCACATGGAGCATCTGATTTGCCTTTCTGGGCTACGACTTTACCCTTCCTCCCCCTTCTTCATTAAGTGCTTTCGCACCTTGTGGCTCCCAGCGTTGGCTTCATGGCCAGTGGAGCTCCCAGATGGCTGAGTGACTTAGTTCTTGCGGAGAACTTCGTCCTGAGCCTCCGCAACTTGCATCATATCAATCAATTCGGCATATTCCTCGTAGCCATCTTGACGATAGTTGCGTGCGGATTGTACTGCATTTGGGTGGAAGGATTTTCTCAATTTTCTGTATTGGGGTACAAATCCTGTGCAAGGCAGAATTGTTTTCCCTGACAGTCTTAAAGTCGGCAAACCTCAGTCTGATGCACTCTTACTCTGCTTGAGGAAGAATGATGTACTTTAGCCTCTCAAACCGCTTCTTGAGTGCGGTCCAGAGTGTTAGCGCGCTCTTCTCCGCCATATACTCATTCTTGAGAGTTGGGCAGAGGTGGAGTCTGAGAAAATGAAGTGCCTGATCATTCTCCTCAGGTGTAGGTTGAGCGTCTTTCTGTCTGCTTAATCCAATAGCTGCGCGGAGCTTCCGGCCCCCAAGTATAATCTCGACATCGGATGCCCATGTCAGATAGTTTTAGTCATTCTAGACCAGCTCCTCGAACTCCCGGTTCATGATGCTAGTCATCTAGATGTGTATAAGTCTACTATTGGTAGACATGCACGGAATAATTCACTGCGGGTAAATAAATGGTACAAAATGTTCTCGTAATGTTTCATAATTTGCTATGCATTTTCTATAAATTTTACTGCTAATTCAGATATTAAAAGCAATTTTCAGTAATTACAATTAACCAAAACAGTAAATAAATACAGAAAATACATAAAACAGTAATGGCATAAATAAATAAGCTTCAAATGCAGAAATTGATGCAAAATTCGGATTCCCGAGACCCTTTTATGCTAAAATATGAAATTTCAGCAAATTCTACAATTTCTAGGGGTTTCTATGCAAATTTCCAGTTCAGAGGAAAATTCGCGCAATTTTCTGATTTACAGAGGGGTTTTCTGCAAAAATTCTGGACCCGCTCGTAAATTTGAGGGCTTATTCGTAATTTTCGGAGCGATGAGGCCTTTTCTGCAAAAATCGGGACTTAAATTAAATAAGTAAGGGCCTATCAATAATATTCAGGACTTCGGGGTCTTTTTTTTTGCAAAAACACCGGTGCCCCCTCCCGGCCGGGCCCTTTTCTCATTCTCGGCCGGACTTCCTTTTCCACCCCCCCCCCCACCTTTCCCTGGCCCATCCCGCCAATTGGCCCGGCTCCCAGCCCACAGGCCCCTCTCCCGGCCCATCCCCCCATCGCATGGTCAAAACAGGGCAGGGGTAGGGTTTCCCCTACCCCTGTTCACACGGGGCGGCGGCGCAACCTGCCCGAGCGGCTCGGCGGCGTGGCGGCTTGACGGCGCGGTGGCTCGACGATGCGGCAGGTGCGGCTGCTCGGCGGCGCGCGGTGCGGCGGCCGGGCGGGCGCAGGTACCGCTGGAGGCCAGCTGCGGGCTGGCGGCGGGGCGCGGCCGACGGCGGGGCGGCGCGCGAAACCGGGTGGTGGTGCTGAAGGCCGAGCGGAGATGCGGCCGGATGGCCGGCGCCGGGGCACGTGCGGGCTCAGGGTAAACGGCTTCGGGCCGAGCGGCGGTGGAGGCCAAGGCGGCGGGGCCGGCGCATGGCGTTCGGGTGGCCGGCGCACATGGGGAAGGAGCCGGCTTCGGGCCGGTGGTGCCAAGGTGGCGGCCCGTACGGGACGGCGGAAAACCGCACCAGTAGCCCGTGCAGGGGCGTCTGCCGTGCAATGGCCCAGGCGGCCGTGTGCACTCCGGCCGGCTTCTGGCCGGTGGCGCGCATACAGGCGCAGCGGCGGCAGTGGCGGCCAGTCGGCATCCGTGTTGTGTGCATATTTTATGTGCCATGGTTATGCAGAACCGAACAGAGAAGATGATAATCTCTTTCTTTGCACAATGATCATGCAGAATTAAACAGAACTTATGCAAGTATTTTTCGTTTTCCAATCTAGATGCAATCAACATCTACCCCGTTTCGCAATCTACCGATCGACATTGTGCCGGCGATTTCAGATCTGCTCGCGGTAGATTTGGGGCGGATTTGCATCGTTCTACAGTGCAATCAACATCTACCCCGTTTCACAATCTACCGATCGGCATTGTGCTGGCGACTTCAAGTCTGCTCGCGGTAGATTAGGGCGGATTTGCACCATAGAATTTCAATCTAGAACGCGAAAAGAAAATACAGATTCAAAAGCGATCTAGAAAATTCAATCTGTGCTTCGATGATTACCTCGTTCACCGGAGCGAAGTCGTGCTGATAACGTGTTGAGGAACCGTCGCTGGCGACCAGTCCGATCGATTCCTCTACTTAGAACAAGAACGAATCAATCACAGAATCACGGAATAATAGATTGAACACAGAGAGGTAAAGAGAACTCCTGGTCTTTCTTTATTGCTTTAGATTGCATCAGGGTACATAATGAGGGGGTCTAGGTCCCTATTTATAGTCTACGGTGGGGTGCCCATATTGGGCCAGGACTCTAGGTCCTGGGCCCAGTTTCTCAACAGGGGCCACATACAGTCCGAGTTCTACAAATCAATAGCGATGGCACAGATTGATTTTAAGTTGGTTAGCTTGAGTTGGTTTAATTGAGTTCCTTTGTACAACCGAAACGTTTCTTATAAAACTGATTTGGTTCTTTATTTATGTGCATGCAAGGAGTAGTATACTAGCTTGAGTCCAAGTTTGATAGGAGTTAAGTTTTATACGTCCAAATCTGGCCAAGCCTTAGGCGGTGAGTCAAGTAAGGCTATAGAAGGCTAAGGGCCGCACCCATGTATGGTCAGAGTTTTAGATTATGAATTAAAAGACGTTTGCGTGTTGGCCTTCGGGCGTTAGGGTTCATCTCTATTCTACTGTGTTCTTATGAATTCTAATCTAGGATTTTATCTTGGTATGTTGGTTCTTACTGTGGTGTAAGTATTTGCTCACTGATCGTTGATCTCTATTTATCGATCGTGTACTGTGGTGTGTACGGGAGTGAAATCATCTATATTAGTGCGAGTTACATCCTGTAATTCGTACTTCACTTATATCTAGTTGTTCTACCACTATGAAGGATCGAGCAACCTTTAGATTCAATCTCATCTCGAGATTTGATCCGCATCACTTCTGCACTGCACAACATACTATGATATCTTGCAGATCTGATTATGTCAATGTAATTGAAGAGTAGGTGAAACAAATCTCAGGATCATGACAGTTTAGTAGGGGTGAAAATCGGATAGGATAGTTTCTGATCGATCCAGACAATTTTCAAATACGGATTCTGTCGGCTTAGATAGTATTGGATCTGAAATGGATACGGGATTTTTCTGTCAGACATGAATACAGATTCGGTAGTTTACTATCCGTCGAATACGAATATGTATCTAGATATTCGGATATTCAGAGGCTGGATATCCGCAACATATATACTCTATTTCAGCCCAGTCTATTTACATGATACTTTAAGCCCATTATACATTAACATATATATCAATACATGGAGGTAGGGAAGAAATCTTAGCTTATATAAAGAATTCATAAACGTTATTCACGAATGTATGGATCAAATAAACTATTTATATTTTTCTATTCATTTTATGTGTACAGTTTAAAAAGTGTTTATGTTCTGAGAAATATTCATGATCGTATTTAATTCATATTTACTCTGAATTTATATTAGATATTATTTATATTTATATTTGTATCTAGGCTATCATATTCGTATTCGTATCGGAAAAAAATAAAAATAAAAATGTCTGAACCATTATCCGCCCTAATTAGCACTTTTGTTCTTTTCTATCTAGTCATGTGGCGGTGCCTTGTATTTGAAGATAGTAATTAACGATTTCCCCATGCAATGACTCGGCAAAGACAACAAGGTAGACTATTCTCAGATTACCTCGAGAAAGCTCGAGTTGGGTCTAGATTAGTTAGTTTTCCCAACTATCAGGATTTTTAACTTGTCTGCGTCAACGCATGACTGTATCATTTTATTATGTACGCAAATTAGTATGATATCTCCAAAGGTAATGGAAGATTACCTTTACAAACTAAAAGTAAAGGGTGCTCAATGTGCAGATGTCTTCTCCAAACAGACTCTTCTTCATGAACAGACATCTATTCATACTGTTAGGAAACTGGGCCCATGGCCAAGAGTCCTGACATATTTGGGCACCCCACCATAGACTATAAATAGAGAGCCATACCCCCCCTCATGATGTACGCATGAAAGAAAAGCAATAAAGAAAGACCAGGAGTTCTCTTTACCTCTCTGTGTTCAATCTATTCTCTCTGTAATTCTGTGATTGATTCGTTCTTGTTCTAAGCAGAGGAATCGTTCGGACTGGTCGCCAGCGACGGTTTCTCAACACGTTATCAGCACGACTTCGCTCCAGTGAACGAGGTAATCATCGAAGCACAGATTGAATTTTCTAGATCGCTTTTGAATCTGTATTTTCTTTTCGCGTTCTAGATTGAAATTCTATGGTGCAAATCCGCCCTAATCTACCGCGAGCAGACTTGAAGTCGCCGGCACAATGCCAATCGGTAGATTGTGAAACGGGGTAGATGTTGATTGCACTGTAGATTAGAACGATGCAAATCCGCCCTAATCTACCGCGAGCAGACTTGAAGTCACCGGCACAATGCTGATTGGTAGATTGAGAAACGGGGTAGATGTTGATTGCATCATAGAATTAGAAACGAAAATTCTTGCATGAATTTGTTTGTTTTTGCATGAAGGCTCTGTACGGCCTCTGCACCTATCTGGTATCACACAGCCATTGCATGAAGAAAAAAAACAAGGCGACGGCCTGAAGCCGCCGCCGATCCACCACCGGCATGAAGTCACCATGGACCACTAGCCGACGCTCACGCCCGCATGCGTGCTTCCCGAAGTTGGCCGACCTCCTGGACCGCCACCGGCAACTGTGCGCCTGCGCCTGTATGCGTGCGGCCTGAAACCGACCAAGGATCACCGGCCCGCCACTAGCCGCAGCCGCCGGCGCCTTGACTCCCACGCCCGCACGCGTGGTCGCCGTGCAGACGCGCCCGCACGCGCGCTCCTTGTGCCGTCGGCCGGCCCGAAGGCGACCTTCCCCGAGTCGTCCGCGCCCGCAAGACGGCCAAGCACAGCCGGCCACCGGCCCTGCCGTGCCGGCTTACCCGTGCGCGCCGCCTTCGGGCTTGTCGCCGCGCCTCCCCGCCGGTTCACAGCCGGCCTCCACCGGCGCCCGCGCCCGCAGCCGCGCAGCCACCACCGCCTCGGCCTCCGCTTGCCCCGAACGGCACCGCCCGCACGCGCAGCTGGCCGCCTGCCCCGAACGGCACCGCCCGTGCACCACCTCTCTGCCGGCCGCCCGGCTAGGCCGCCTCCGCGCGCCCCCGCACGGGCTCACTTGGCGCCGCCGCCGGCCCGGGTCCCGCGCCCGAACGCGCCCCGCCTCGTCGCCTCCCACCGCCGCATCGGCTCCTGGCCCCGCCACCGCATCGGCTTCCGGCCGCCTCGGCCTGCACGCCGCCGCCAGCCATCAGCTCCCGCACACGCGTCGGCCGCCGACTTGGTTCTTGCGCCCGCACGACTTCACGCCGGTCGCCGCCGATTGAACCCCGCCGCCTTGCGCCGCCGTCTCGCCGGCTGGAGCCCATGCCCGCGCCCTCGCCCGACTCGGGAGCCGCCGGCCCGTAGCCGGCCTCCACTGCGCCCGCAAGCGCCCGCGTATCGCACCGGCGCCGCCGCACCGGCCCCTTCTGCTCACCCAGCCGCCACCCACGACGGTGCCGCCGTACCTTCTCCTCGCGCGCCGTCGTGCCCGCGTGCCGCCGCCCGAAGCGGTTCTTACCGGGACCTCCCGCCGCCGCCGCTGCTAGAAAGTGGGGAGGGAAACCCTAAATTTTCCCCCCACTCTAAGTCATATCGGGCGGATAGGCCAAATGGGCCGGGGGAGGGGTGCAAAATGGGCCGGACGGGAATGCAGAAAAAGAAAAGAAAAGGAGGCAGTGGGCCGACGCCGGACTTTTGCCGATACCCCCCCCCCCCGGTTCTATGAAAATTCCCGATGAGACCCTAAAAATTTGCATTCAAATCCCGAATTTTACAGAAAAGGCATTGTAGTTCCGAAAATTACGAATAAGCCCTAAAATTTACGAGCGGGTCTAGAATTTTGCAGAAAACCCCTCGGTAAATCGGTAAACCGCAGTGAATTATTCCGTGCATGTCTACCAGCAGTAGACTTATACACATGTAGATGACTGGCATCACGAACCGGGAGTTCGAGGAGCTTGCCCAGAATGGCCAAAACTATCTGACATGGGCATCCGATGTCTAGATTGTACTTGGGGGCCGGAAGCTCCGCGCAGCTATTGGGATTAGCGAACTGAATGACGCTCAACCCAAACCTGAGGAGAATGATCAGGCACTTCATTTTCTCAGGCACCACCTCTGCTTCACTCTCAAGAATGAGTATATGGCGGAGAAGAGCGCGCTAGCACTCTGGACCGCACTCAAGAAGCAGGTTCGAGAGGCTAAAGTACACCATTCTTCCTCAAGCAGAGTAGGAATGGATCAGACTGAGTTTTGCCAACTTTAAGACGGTCAGGGAATACAATTCTGCCTTGCACAAGATTTGTACCCCAATACAGAAAATTGAGAAAATCCTTCCACCCCAATGTAGCTCAATCCGCACGCAACTATCGTCAAGATGGCTATAAGGAATACGCCGAATTGACTGATATGATGCAGGTTGTGGAGGCTCAGGACAAAGTTCTCCATAAGAACTACGTCACTCAGCCACCTGGGAGCTCCGCTGGCCGTGAAGCCAACGCCGGAGCTACAAGGTGGGAAAAAGCTCTTAATGAAAAGAAGGGGAAGGAAGGGTAAGGCCGCAGCCCAGAAAGGCAAATCAGATGCTCCACGTGAGAATAAGGCTAGCAAGCCAAAATGGGATGACAAAAGGGCACCATGAAGCCCACTCTGCATCGGTTGAGGGGGAGGGTTCCGAGCAGCTGCCCGCACTGATGGAGGTTGACACCCTCCAGGAGCAGCACCCCCTCTCAACCTAGAAGCAGCCAACGCCATGATTTCTCTTGAAGAGAATGTCAACCCTGAGAAAATAGCAGAAGAAGTCTAGTGCACTGAATGCATTTCGACTTTAATTGTCATTTATTTTGTGTGGAAGAGTAAGTTAGAATTTGCATGGATGGTACTTAAGAATTGTTGTTTTCTCGTGATGGTTGGATGATTTTTGGAATAATTCATTCATTTATTCAGTTTATGATGGCATGATATGTTCTGATATTGGCGTATTTATGTGTTGATTGCCTTCTCATGCATACAAATAAAATACCCTATATTAGAACACGTGTAGCGCCCTATGGAGGAAGTGTGCTTAGCTAGCAGCGGCACAATGAATACCATCTTAAGAGAGACTAAGAAGTTTCAAGTCGATTCGTAAGAGCACTGGCAGTCTTACGACAATCGCCGAAAGCGATGCATGTATAATTGGTTCCGGAAGAGCCACATGGGCACAACTTTGGTCATTGAAGAAGCCTCATTGTACCCAGAATCGACTAGAACTCTCCTAAGTTTTATGAATATCCGCGCAAATGGTTTCCACGTTGAGACTGAAGAAGAGTACGATAAGTAATACCTGCTCATTATGAAGCGCGAAGAGAATAGCAAAAAAAAATATTAGAAAAATTTCCTTCACTGGGCTATATTATACCAACATTAAAGCGCCTACAGCGTACACTGTTCTGAAAATAGTGTTTAGAAGCTCTTAACTCTTCTGTCTCTGGCATGACAGAACAGACCACCCAGGTCTTAGGATGATGAGAAACATAATAAGTAACTCGCATGGGCATAATATTAATGTGAAGAATTTCCCGAATCATGAAGATTTTGTGTGCCCTGCATGTGCCACCGGGAAACTAATAACTAGACCCTCCACTCTGAAAGTGAAGGATGAAGTCCCTGCATTCCTGGAACGCATCCAGGGAGACATTTGCGGTCTCATTCAGCCCATCTTAGGGTCATTTAAAGTATTTCATGGTGCTCATTGACGCTTCTTCGAAGTAGTCGTATGTGGGTTTGTTGTCCACAAGAAACCACGCCTTTGCAAAATTGATCTCGCAGATCATTCGCATCAGAAATGTGTTTCCTGATTATCACATCAAGTCCATCAGAATGGACAACGCCGGAGAATTTACTTCGAAGGCATTTGATGATTATTGCATTGCGATGGAAATTGCAGTTGAGCATTCGGTACCGCATGTCCATACCCAGAACGGTTTGGCAGAGGCTTTAATCAAAAGAATTAAATTTATTGCCCGACCCCTCTTGCATAATTGTAATTTCCCAGCTACATGTTGGGGACACGCAGTCCTTCATGCAGCAAATCTCATCAAACCTTAGACCTTCGGCCTACAACATCCACTCACCTATGCAACTAGCGCAAGTGTCACCACCGAAAAATTCCCAACATTAGGGGGAGGAAATCAACCCCTTGATGAAGAATGTCGGGAAATTACGTGGCAAGCCTGGGGAATCCATGCAGATGACCCGCGCACTAGAAAAGTCTAGAAGACAAGAGAAGTCCAGAAGACAAAATAGATTTGCAAGCATTAGCAAATTAGCTGCCTAATCACTTTAGTGATTTGAAGAGCGTGATTAAGTTGCATGTGCCTGCACGCACTACACCGGAGAGGGTTGAAATACCAAAGAAAGCAGAAGGTATCCCTAATCTCGTCCAGAGGCCTCAAATCCTTAGTAACCGGGGACGCCTGGTGAAGAAGGATAAGAGGAATTTATCACAGCCGATCATTGAAGTTCCCCAGAATAAGAAGGGAAGCCAGTTGAGACCTGGCACAAGTATGACACCTTCCGAAAAGGGCATACCGGATCTGAATATCCCCATCGGCATGGATGTGTGCGCACACATCGGAGCCGAAAAACTAAAGGGACTTGCTACCGAAATTGAAAGAAGCGATGTGCAAGGTAAAGCTCCAGCAGAAGCAATCGCTCTAGAAGAAGCAACTCATGAAGAAATAGCTATAAATTATGTGCACACGGGAGAGTCCCTGAATAGGACAACAGTTAATATCGATATCTACTTCGCAAAGAAAATTGCCACCATCATCGATCTTGATCCTGAGCCTGCATTGCTCGCTGAATGTGAGAAAAGATCAGATTGGGAAGATTGGAAGAAGGCAATAGCAACTGAATTGCTATCTCTGAACAAAAGAGAGGTGTTTGGGCCCGTATGCCACACACCTCCCCACATACACCCTGTTGGGCATAGGTGGGTATTTGTTCGAAAGAGAAATGAAAGAAATGAAGTAGTGAGATACAAAGCAAGGCTGGTAGCCCAAGGTTTCACTCAACGTCTTGGAGTTGATTATGAAGAAACCTACTCCCCAGTCATGAGTGGAATTACCTTTAGATATTTGATCTCAATGGCAGTGAACTTGAACTTAAAAATGAAATTGATGGATGTTATGACTGCATACCTTTGCGGTAACTTGGATTCGGTGATTTATATAAGAGTCCCTGAAGGAATATCTCTCCCGAACCAAAACAGAGCAAATAGAAATCTGTACAGTGTGAAACTCAGAAAGTCACTGTATGGACTAAAACAATCTGGAAGAATGTGGTATAATCGCTTAAGCGACTTTCTCTGCAAGAAAGGCTACACGAGCAATGAAGACTGTCCTTGTGTATTTATACGGCGATCCCAGAATGGATTCTATATAATCTCTGTGTATGTAGATGATCTGAATATCATCAGGACAGCCGAAGACATAAAAGAAGCAATCTCCTTCTTGGAGTCAGAATTTGAAATGAAAGATCTGGGCAAGACCAAGTTTTGCTTAGGCCTGCAGCTTGAGCATGTCCCTGAAGGAATCTTGGTGCATCAGTCAACCTACACCCAGAAGGTGCTTGAAAGGTTTGGCTTTGAGAAGGCATTTCCATCGAAAGTACCGATGATCGGGAGGTCTTTACAGTAAGAAAAAGATCCTTTTCGACCTAGGGAAGAAGGGGAGGAAGTCCTGGGACCGGAATTCCCATACTTGAGTGCAGTGGGAGCACTCATGTATTTAGCAAACTGCACTAGACCGGACATTGCATTTGCCGTAAACCTGTTAGCAAGGTACAGTGCAGAGCCCACCAAGGGGCATTGGCAGGGCATAAAGGACATTTTCCGATACCTCCAAGGTAGCAAGGACCTCGGATTGTTTTACAGAAAGAATCAAGATCTGAACTTGATTGGCTATGCAGATGCTGGGTATCTGTCAGACCCGCATACCGCTAAGTCACAAACAGGCTATGTATTCCTGTGTGGTGGAACTGCAATTTCATGTAAATCGTCTAAGCAAAGCCTGGTAGCTACTTCGACGAACCACTCAGAAATTATAGCACTGTATGAAGCCGCACGAGAGTGCGCTTGGCTCCGCCGAATGGTTTACCACATCCAGCAGTCATGTGGAATGAACATTGTGCATACCCCCACAATTATCCATGAAGATAATGCAGCTTGCGTTGCACAAGTGCAGACGGACTATGTAAGCATATAACCCCAAGTTCCTCTATGCTCATGAATTGCAAAGATGGACAAGATTAGAGTACTGCACACTAAGACTTGTTCACTTAGTCACTCCTCGCATCTAGCTTTGAAAGGTGCGTGTGAGGGATTGAAATGATGAGACTTAGAAAAGTGCAGAATTCAGGGGGAGAATTCTCTCAAGCCCGTTATTAAATCTTGATCATGAAGATTAAGTACCCAAAGAAATAAAGTCCTGAAGACCAAATGAAATTGGGTGAATTGTACTCTTTTTCCCTTGTCGAGTTTTCCATGAAGTTTCTCGACCAAGGTTTTTAATGAGGCAATTCGTGCATCGCAACATCACATGTATCATGTACTCTTTCTCCAAATTTTTCCCACTGGGTTTTTATGGAGTTTTGACGAGGCATGAGCATGTTGGGTGAGTGCCCAAGGGGGAGTGTTAGGAAACTGGGCCCATGGCCAAGAGTCCTGACATATTTGGGCACCCCACCGTAGACTATAAATAGAGAGCCATACCCCCCTCATGATGTACGCATGAAAGAAAAGCAATAAAGAAAGACCAGGAGTTCTCTCTACCTCTCTGTGTTCAATCTATTCTCTCTGTAATTCTGTGATTGATTCGTTCTTGTTCTAAGCAGAGGAATCGTTCGGACTGGTCGCCAGCGACGGTTTCTCAACACATACCACCCCCTCTTCATCTATAAATATGTACCATGTACTGATTCAGTTTTTTAAGGAATGAAATCAACACTTCATTAGCAATCACTTGTTCCCTCTTACAACATGTTATCAGCCACGTTTCTCTCCACATTGAGCAACAAAAACGCAAACAGAGACGAGAACAAAGGTAAATGGCACGAAAAAATGTGACTCTGTTCGGTCAATGTGAATCTCTGTCCCCGCATCGGCCGTAGCCTCACCTTCTGCGCCTGCACGCGCACTGGCCGCCGATCCGCCGCTTGCACCCGCACATACGCAGGCCGGCCGGCGCACGGTCGGCCCGGCCCGACGTGGCGGCGGCATTTCCCGACGGCGCAGCGTGGCCGGCGCACAGCGCCCGAGCCGAATCTCCCGAGGATGGCCGGCGCAAGGCGCCCGAGCCGAAGATGCCTGCGGATGGCCGGCGCAAGGCGCCCGAGCCGAAGATGCCTGCGGATGGCCGGCGCGGCGGAGCCCAAGCCCGGCGCGGTGGCGCACTCCGACGGCGCAGCCCGTCATGGCGCGCGCGGTGGAGCGGCCCGATCCGGCCGAAGGAGGTGGCGCCCGAAGCGGCCTACGGCCGGTGGCTCCCGACCAGCGGCGGCGACTTGCCGGCGGTGGCGGCGCCCCAAGGGGCAGGCCGGTGGCGGCAGCGCCCGAGCCCGAGGCCGACCGGCGCATGGCCCGGCGCGGCGAAGCCCGACCTGGCGGCGCCCGAGCCCACGGCCGGCGCGGCCCGCGCCCGCGACGGCGCGGCGGCAGCACGGCGGCGCCCGACGCGGCAGCACCCGCGGGGGCGCGACCCATCCCGGCCGAAGGAGGCAGGCCGGGGCGGCCGGCGCGCGGCACGGTGGGGCGGCTCCCGGCCCGATGCGACGGCGCCCGCAGCGGCACCCGCGGGCGGCGGCAACGCCCCCATGGGCCGGCAGCGGCACTGGAGGCCCCGACGCGGCCGGATCCGACGCCCGGCGGTGGAGGCGGCCGGCGGCGGAGGCGCCTAAGGCCGGCGACCGTGTCGGCACCCGAGGCGACCGGAGGCGGCGCCCGGCCCGGCCGTACCCAAGGTGGCCGGTGGTGGCGGCGCACGACGGCCGGCGGCGGTGGAGCCCGACGGCGTGGCGGCGGCGGCCGATGGCCTTGGAGGCGGCGGCCCCATGGGCATGGCGGCGGCTGGTTTGGGTGTTGGGGGAAACCCTAGTTTCCTCCCCCATTCCTTTTATACCTGCTGCCCAAAATGGGCTTTTAGCCCAATAACAATCCCACCTCCCCTCATGGGCCGAATGGCCGAATGGGCTTCAGCCCAAGTTTTGGGAAATTTGTAATTTCCCCCTCTAGTTCATAGATAATGCAGCATTTTTATGTTAAATAAATTTCTATTGTAAATATCTGTTGTACCCTTGTATTGTACATATGTGTTTTCATGCAATGTTTTATACATCAATTATTGCAATCAATCTTATGCAATTTAAATATTACGTTTTCTAGCTTACCATACAAGCACTTAATATTTTTTATGCAAATGCTTTAGGTTGATTTTCTCTCATTTTGGAATATCACAAAGTTTCTTAAATTTGATATTGGCCATACACCAGGTAGTACCATCGTACTACTGCGGGATTTATTCCTCAACGTGCGTACCCAATATCAAGTTTTGAAACATTTTGGTCTACACTTTTGGGTGACTACCTTTATTTATTTTCAAATTGGCCATACACAAGGTAGTACCATGGTACTACTGTGGGATTTCATCCTCAACGTGCGTACCCAATTTAATTATAAATTATACAAGGTCTACACCTAAGTGATTACCATGGTTCTTTTTCACATTGGCCATACACAAGGTAGAATCAAAGTACTACTGTGGGATTATCATCCTCAAAGTGCGCACTCAATGTTGAAAAATGAATTAAATAATGTTAATACCATCGGTGATTAACTATGTTGTTCCACAACAGGAGAATGACCCTTTATGTATTTCAAGTTTACCTTGATTACTTGCATTTCGCATTGCTTATTTAACATTGCCAAAGATTTTAACAAATCTGTGGCCCTACATATGTAGGCACAATGACTACTAAAGAGTTTGAGGCCCTCGCTCTTGACGGCCACAACTTCCCCACATGGGCGATGGATCTCAAAGTGAGTCTATCGTTGCGCGGAATGTACCAGGCAATTGCAGCTCCCCAAGAGGGTGTAGCTCCTTTGGCTGAGACTCTCAAGTACAATACCTTATTTATTATACGGAACCACATCCATCCTGATCTCAAGGCTGAGTATCTGATGGAAGAAGACCCACGCGCTCTGTGGCTTGCTCTTCAAACACGGTATGAACAGCAGAAAACAGTCATCCTACCGGAGGCTGTCAATGAGTGGAATCACCTCCGCAAAATTTATGAATGCATACCTACAATAAATACCATAAAATCACAATTTATGTGCGCTATGCCATACAATAAATTGGTGTTCACCACCAATATTGTGATTAAACGGTATTATAAATATAACCTCATGTTATATTTAATTTTAGGTATATATTCATTTGGATTACAATACTCATATTGTTTTCCACATATTTTGCATTTTCATCCAGATTTAAAGGCGGAATATCTGTATGAGGAAAATCCACTTACACTATGGTTAGCCCTCAAAAATAGATATGAGCAGCAAAAAGCTGTTATCTTACCTAAGGCTAATCCTGAATGGACACATCTTAGACTCCAAGACTTTAAAACTGGTGGAGACTACAACCATGCCCTTCACGCTATTTGCTCTAAATTGTGTTTTTGTAAAAAGGAACCAACAGATGCGGATAAAATAGAGAAAACTCTCTCGACTATGCTCCCATCTGACAAGGTCCTACAGCAGCAATGGCGTGCTGCAAATTACCAAACTTATTTTGATCTTATGCATACTATGCTTCAGGCAGAAAAGCATGCTGAACTTCTTTTAAAGGATAATCAGCAACGTCCCATTGGGGCTGCTCCACTTCCTGAAGTTCATGCTAATCAAAATAACAACAAGTTCAGTGGTTCACTCAATCACTCAAAGAACTTTAAAGGTAAACACAAACGCAATATGAAAAAAAAATCCATCTTTACCCTCCGGATTGTACTATACATACATCAAATCCGTTCAACATATTGCGTACAAAGTAATTTTCCAAAACATTAACACATTCCAAACATGGCATGATCGCCTTGGCCACTCAGGCATTGGAATGATGAGGAAATTATTAGCAATTCAATTGGTCATACATATCTCAAGACAAAATTTCCGGAATCCTCATATTTTGTGTACACTTCCTGTGCCACCGGAAAATTGATGTTAAGACCCTCTTATCTTAAAATCAGAGCTGAACCACTTAAATTTCTTGAACGCATTCAAGGAGATATATGTGGTCCTATACAACCATTGTGTGGACCGTTCAGGTACTTCATGGTTCTAATTGACGCATCTACTAGATGGTCACATGTGTGTCTTTTATCCACACGAAAACCATGCATTTGCTAAGTTAATTGGTCAAATTATCCAATTACGAGCACATTACCCTGAATATCGAATTCAATCAATTCGAATGGATAATGCTGCTGAATTTTCATACCATGCCTTCAATGACGATTGTATGGCTCTTGGGATACAAGTTCAACACTCTGTTCCATATGTCTATACACAAAATGGTTTAGCAGAATCTCTTATCAAGAGAATCAAGCTCATTGCAAGACCATTATTACAGAATTGCAACTTACCAACGTCATGTTGGGGTCATGCAGTTTTACACGCTGCTGACTTAATCCAACTGCATATCATAGCACTTCCCCGCTACAATTAGTACGTGGAAATCCATCAGATATTTCCCATCTGCGAAAGTTCGGTTGCGCTACATACGTACCGATCTCACCACCGCAGCGTACCTCAATGGGACCGCACAGGAAACTTGGGATCTATGTTGGGTATAAATCTCCGTCAATCATAAAATATCTCAAGCCCCTAACAGGGGACCTGTTTACGGCCCGGTACGCTGATTGCATATTCAATGAGGAACATTTCCCGGCATTAGGGGGAGACAACAAGTACCAAACTGAATGCCAGGAAATTAATTGGAATGTTCAAGGCATTCCTGCCTCAGACCCACGTACCAAAGAGACTGAACTTCAAGTTCAGAAACTCATTCATTTGCAAAACATTGCAAATAACCTGCCAGATGCATTTACTGATTATAAGGGTGTCACAAAATCCTATAATCCTGCCAGAAATGTACCTGAAAGAGTGGAGGTACCGCAAAATACCACTCAACTCCCAGTTCAAAATAAGAGGGGGAGAAGTACGGTACAAACGGCGGATACAGCTTCTAACAAGCGACAAAGGAAACAAAAGAATGTAAATGCAGATCAACCTCAAGTTGATAGACACCAAAGGATCCTTAAACCCAGATCAACAGTGCACTCAATTACTGATCCTGGGACATCGGAATACCCCGATTCAAATGTTTTGGGAAATAAACATTGAGTCATCAGGGGTCCAAGAAATTTCCACAAACTATACTGATTCTGGAGAATCATACGATCGTAAGACTACAATTGTCGACATTTATTTCTCCACAACAATTGCAAACAACCTTCAAAATGATCCAGATCCCAAGACCATGGCAGAGTGCAAACAGCGCTCGGACTGGACTCAATGGAAGGATGCAATTCAAGAGGAGTTAGCCTCGCTCAAGAAAAGAAATGTATTCACCAATGTGATACATACACCTCCCAAAGTATTCCCTGTCGGTTTCAAATAGGTTTTCGTCCGCAAACGGAATGAAAACAATGAGGTGGTGAGATACAACGCAAGGCTTGTAGCACAAGGGTTCACGCAGAGACCCGACATTGATTTCAATGAAACTTATTCTCCAGTAATGAGTGGAATAACATTCCGATACTTAATCTCATTGGCAGTACAAAATCATCTATCTTTTCAGTTGATGGATGTAGTGACCGCATATCTTTATGGGTCACTTGATTCGGACATATACATGAAAGTTCCCGATGGAATTTCAATTCCGAATCCAAACGCAAATCGCAATATGTATTGTGTAAAATTAAACAAGTCTTTATACGGCTTGAAACAGTCGGGTAAAATTTGGTACAACCGACTAAATGAGTTCCTAACCAAAAAGGGATACTCCAACAATGATGATTGCCCATGCGTGTTCGTTAAAAGATCCTCAACAGGATTTTGCATTATATCTGTGTATGTTGATGATCTTAATATCATTGGTAACACACAAGATATAGATGAAGCACGTAATCATCTTATGACGGAATTTGAAATGAAGGATTTGGGTAAAACCAAATTTAGCTTAGGTATACAACTTGAGCACCTTCATATATGCATCATAGTGCATCAATCAGCCTATGTCCAAAAATATTGGAGAAATTCAATATGGACAAAGCATATCCATCGAAAACCCCCATGGTTGTTCGATCTCTCGACAGGGACAAAGATCCATTTAGACCCCGAGATGATAATGAAGGGTTATTGGGACCCGAGGTTCCATATCTCAGTGCCATCGGAGTGCTTATGTAACTTGCAAACTGCACCCGGCCGGATATTGCATTTGCGGAAATCTACTTGCTAGACATAGCGCCGCTCCAACCAAAAGACATCTCTTGGAAGTCTTCGAAACAGACTCTAGTGGCTACATCCACTAATCATTCTAAAATAATTGCATTATATGAAGCATCACGTGAATGTGTATGGCTTCGCAGAATGATTAACCTCATACAACAATCATGTGGTATAGGTGCTATCGCATCACCTACCATTATCTACGAAGATAATGTTGCTTGCGTTGTTCAAATGCAAACGGGTTACATTAAGAGCAATATCACCAAACATATTGCACCTAAACTATTTTACCCACATGAATTGCAAGAGAGTGGGGAAATAAATATTCTGCAAACTAAGTCTTGTGATAATCTCGCAGACTTATTCACTAAGTCATTACCAACCTCCACATTCCAAAAATGTGTTCATGGAATTGGTATGCGAAGACTACGTGATTTGCAGATTTCAGGGGGAGAAATCTCCTAAGACTTAACCCGTTCCATACAAATATTGTACTCTTTTTCCCTTTATGAGTTTTCCCTCTAAGATTTCTCAACAAGGTTTTTAATGAGGCAATATGACAACGTAATCATAAATATATCTCTCTTTTCCCCACAGGGGTTTTTAGGAGATATAATCAAATATATGCCATATCATTTTTCTCCTTAAAATTTTCCCACAGGGTTTTAAAGGAGATTTTCATGGCATATCTACTCTGTCAATTCTCCTCATATTTTTCCCTACAGGGTTTTGGAGGAGTTTTTCTAAGACGATGAATCAAGGTGATCATATGAAACACATTGGTCAAAGGGGAGTGTTACAAACTAAAAGTAAAGGGTGCCCAATGTGCAGATGCCTTCTCCAAACAGACTCTTCTTCATGAACAGACATCTATTCATACCACCCCCTCTTCATCTATAAATATGTACCATGTACTGATTCAGTTTTTTAAGGAATTAAATCAACACTTCATTAGCAATCACTTGTTCCCTCTTACAACAATTACGTAACTGCGGCACTTAGGGCATAGGGGGAATATTGATGAGGTGGATTATCCATGGAAGACTAGAGTTCTCGTAGCAATTTTTTTTATTTTATTTAGGAAACACACAAAAGACTTAGGTACCTTTGTATTAATTAAGAAAGAGAGTGTCGGGCCGAATTTCTGAATCCGAACACTCTGTGTATTATCATACTAGTTTCAGATCAAAACTAGTGCACACAGTCAAATAGTAATTATTATATAACCAACAACGCTTTATTGCAATAAAAGAGAGTATATGTCTTATGGCCACTTTAATACAACTAAGGTTATAAGACCTCTCAAACTTATAAAACACAGCGGAAACATAATAAAATTCTAATGATGACCCACAGTATGCCACAGGCAATTGACTAAGGAAGCACAACCTAGTACTCTGGGAAACCTTCGTCGAATCCACACGCGAAGTAGTCGTAATATCCTTCTTGGGCTTCATAATCCTCTGATATTTGTTTTGCGTGTAGCATGTAAGTACATAAGTACTCCGTAAGTCTTGGAAAAAATGCAGTATATGCAAGCCTTAACAACGAAAGATAATATGGTTCTTTAGCACAAAGCAATATTTTATTTCAAATACCATTATATATTTTTGAAAGCATCAATTTAACAAATTAATTGTAATAACTAAAACTAGCACAAATTTTTCTAGTGAAGGTTCCAGCCACCAACACTAGTAGACTGGCTCTAACCGCTAAGGTTCAAGACTAAGGATTCCATCCACCCGCACTGGCTCCACCCGCTAGGACACATTCCTGAGAGTTCCATACACTCCCGAGTTCTCAAAACTTTTACTTTAAAATTAAAACCGAAGATCTACCATGTGAAAGCACACTTTGCCCGCCCTTGACCATGGGCACAACTATTTAAATAGTTTTACACTCTGCAGAGGTCGTACAACTTTACCTATAATAGATAAGTCATCTTAATAGCAAACATGCTTCCTTGGCAAGAGAGCCAGATAATTTATCACAAGTCTTTACCTCACTCTGATTTAGCTAGACACCACGTGTTGAGGTTTCACTACTGAAAGGTTAAATCCACCACAGTCAGAAGCCCCCTCTTGCACCTATGAGTACAGTAAATTCTTGTGCCTCACTGTGAGTAACTCCAATAACATACTTGAACATTATTCAACTTAAACGAGACTAAGGTATAATATACTTGAACAAACATATTATTCTCATATATACATTTGTCATTATCACCAAAACATTATAAAAGTATTTGTCATTAGCATCAGAATCTCACAATGGTATTTTTCATTAACACCAAAACCAACTTAAACGAAGTTTGATCTTTCAATCTCTCCTTTTTGGTGATTGATTACAAATCCATTTATGATAATAGCATATAGGTGAAAATGACAAAATGATAGGCAATTAAGTGCATAAGAAAAGGTATTAATAGAATATCACTTATTTTTTAAGAAATGAGGAGCTTGATGCCAATTAATTTAACATAATATGATCAAAAAAGTATGAGCAAAAATGCATATGACCAAAATGATACCACTTAAATCAACTGAAGATATTTGAAATACATTCAAATAATCTTACTTTTAGCAGCTTGTTGAGTGCCTTTGGCATTTGATACCACTTGTAGCATTTGAAACACACTCCAATTTGAAGTTTCAGATTTTCAAGATTTCGCATTCCAATTGAGCTTCAAAAGCTAGTTAAAAAACTGCCCTATAAATATCCAATAAATTTGAGAAAAATTGTTAGTATAGATCAGCAATAGAAGATCAAAAGTCATAATTATAGCTTTCTCATATTATGAGCTTACTTAAAGATACAAAAATCATAAATCAGTTCAAAACATGATTTTTCAGAAATCTGAAAGTCCGAATTCAGACTTTTTCCATCTCACATGAGCTTGTAGAGAGAGATGAAAAATTGATCAAATGCTCTTCATAAATTCTGACAAAATTTGACATTGAAGACCCACTATAGAGGATCAATTTTCATTATTATGGATTCCTTTAAATCTGAACCCATTTGAAGATATAAAAATCACAAATCGGCTCAGAATCATGAAAGTTCTGAAATTTTCAGCAATTTGCCAAAGAGAGAAAAAGTCAAAACTTTTTCAAATTAACTTGAAATGATTTCAACTTTTGCAGAAATAAACTTAGGACTCTTGAGAAGATTTTCCAACAACAATTTTTGAAAAAGGAGTCTCCAAATCAAAAGATATGCCAAAATGCGCTTTCATTTAGAACTTTTAACATTAAACGAGATGAAATGCTAAATCCATTCAAATGAGATCAAATTACTTTGAAAAGGTTATCCCAACCTAAAGTTATTTCTATGCATGTCTAAGCATTTGCTACAAAAATTCTCTAGCCATACTAGTGTACTAACTAGAGTTTGATTCTAGGGTGACAAGGTATAGGGAAATTCAATGTCAATGGAGGAATTAACAAATAGGCGATACTTAAATTTAAAACTGAATTGAAATACGTTGAATAAAATTAGAAATGCAATATAATTTAAAACAACATAATTTTATTTACAAACTGAGATCAACATGATCAAAGGGTGACTTGCCTTGCTCCACAGTTTGGTGTGAATCGTCCTCATAAAATTTTCTCGAATCGTCGCAGTTTACACATGAAAATAACCCACTAAATTCAAATAAAATTCAAAAGGATGGCAGAAATGGATAGTTTGGAATTTTTATGAATTTAGAAATTTAAATGAGCTCAATCGGAGTTAGGACGAAGGAGAACGAACTCTCGAAAGTTTAAAATCAGAGAAAAAGAATAAACTAGAATTTTTGGAATTATTTTTCTAAAGAAAATTACAATTATGACGTCAGCAGAGAATTTCTTTTTTGGCTGAATTATTTTTCTACTGGAAAATCAGGTTTATGACATCAACCTAAGGGTTTCTTCGAACCAGAGACTAACAGGTGGGCCCTAGTCTATGGACCAGGGCCATGGACCAGAGGGGAGGCTGAGCTGGCAAGGGTGATTGTGTGGCATCTAGGTGGAAGGTGATTGGGCCAATTTGCTGAAGTGGCATGCCAGTTGGTGACATCTCGCTGCCACGTGGGCTACAGGGGTGAGGTGGCTGCTGGTGTGGCGCTGACCGGGCAGGCGAGCGCTGGCGTGGCGTGCCACTAGGCTACCACGCAGCTGCCACGCCTGCACGGGCAGTGATGTGGCTGCCTGGTCGGTGGCGACGCTTTGGACCTGATGGTCACCAGTGTTCCGGTGAGCGACGGCGGCCGGCGAGGGGTGGGAAAGAGAGAGGAAGGCATGGGCATTCGTATTTACCCTGTCTCGGGGCTCAACGGTGAATGGAGGCGGCTAGCGACGGTGAAGGGCGACGGCGGCGCTCGGTCGACGGCGGGGACGGTGATCTAGCGGCGTTCGAGCCCAGAGGAGTGGTGCTCAAGGACGACGATGGTTCAGGGAGTATGATGGTGCTGACGGGGAGGCTCGAGGAGGCCCGAGGTGGCGGGGGAAAGCTCGCCGGAGTTGGCGGTGGCGCTCGGGAAGAGGGAGCTCGGTGCGGGAACGATGGGGGACCCAAGAGAGAGAGTGGAGGTGGGAGCGGGGTGGTGCGGAGGGAGGAGAAGCCAGGGAGGGGTTTATATAGGGTCGCGGAGGGGCAGGCCGGCGGCAATTCATCGCCGAAGTTGTCGGGAAGTGGCGGCAGTTGCTAGCGAATGAGGCCGAGTGGGGGAGTGGGGAGGTGGGCGACGGGCGTGGGAAGTGCGGAGCATGACGGTAGTAGTAGGGCGGCGCATTCGGGGGAGGAGACGTGGCTGGGAAAGGCGCAGTGGCACAATGGTCGGGCAGCGATGGTTGCGGCACGAGGAGGAAGACGGAGGTGGGGAAGACGGAGCTAACGGGTGGGCCTTAGCGGTAGAGAGAAAAGGGAGAGGACGGGAGCGGGGCGGCTGGATGAGGATCGGCCGCCCCGGAAGCGTAGAGGAGAGAGGGAAGGCCAGACAGGGAAGATGGGTCGGGCACGTGCGCGGTCGATCTAGGCCGTCCACGCGTCGGCCCAGGGGGAGAGGTGGGATCAGGCAGGCGGTGACGTGGGTGGATCTGGGCCGTCCACGCGTCGCTCGGAGGGAAGGGCTGGGATTTTTTCTTTGATTTTTCAGAAATCCTGAGAAAGAAAACAATGCTTTAGAAAGTAGCAGAAAAATCCAAATAAATCCTAGAAAATTCCTAAAATTCTAACAAAATGCAAGAAACCTACATAAAATTGAATAAACTCATTTTGACCATAATTGCTCCCAAACTTTAATAGTTTTCCACATAAGCACAAATGAAAAAGAGAAATTAAATTCCAAAAAAATAAATAAATTAAAATTTTGAAATTTTGGGATGTCACAACCACATGGCGTGGAGGGTCAGCAGATTGCCCTGTGTCCTCAAGCTGAAGTAAAGCAGCTGAGGCAGGTACTACGGCCACCGCTGCGGACACAGAAGGTGGGTTGCACTACGACGAGTCGGCGGTGACCTGTGCTTACTATCGGTGAAGTTGTCAGGTGAAGGCAATGAGCTCACACCCCAAAGTATCATGGTAAGCCCATCCATGAATGGTGCAGAAATGAGGATTGTTGTCACAGTCGTGGCATTGCTCCTCATGCCATCAATTGTTCTTGTGCTTACGCTCATGGTGATTGCCCTAGCAGTCATCATGACGGCCATCGAGGCACGGCTAAGTGGCTTTGGATTTGACTCGTCCCTCCTCAGACTTAGAGTATTTCTCTATGATGGAAAGTAGCTCTGCCACCATCTTTGGTTCCTTCCTATCTAGATTGTCAGCTAACTCCCCCTTATGGAGAGCTCAACGTGCAGCCTTGATGGCACTTTTGTCGGAGATGCCCTGTACTTGGCAACAAATTGTTGCATGAAGTCTCTGATGGACTCACCAGGCATTTCTTGAGCACGTGTACATTGGAGGACGTGACTAGCTTGTTCTGACTCCCTTAGAAGTGCTTGGCCAACTTCTCCCAAAGTTGCTATCACGAGTACACTAAGCATGGCGGCAGGGAGAGGTGCTAGGACTAAGCGACCCCATAGAGGGCCAAGGGCAAGATCTTCACCATGATGGCTTCGTCCCCTCTCATTGCCGCTATGGCGGTCTCGTACACACGGATGAACTCCACTAGGTCAGAGCCCCTGAGTACTTGGTAACCTCTGGCATCCAGAAACATATTCACCATGGCATGGCTTGCAGGCCTGGGCTTAGTGGATTTGAATGGTCAAAGGGCTTCGACCTCAGAGCATGTTGTCTCCTGCATCGATGCTCGTGCTTCTTGCAGCTGATTCCTTAGATCCTCGGCTTCATGGGCTTCCGCGGATGGCGGGGGTCTTGCTTCGGCTAGCACCCTTTTGAGTTGTGCCTAGAGTTCCACCGCTCGGTGAGCCTCGGTCGTGGACCACAGAGCCTCGGTCTACGATTCCCTCAACTGCCTTTGGAGATCCTCTAATTCCCGCTCCACCTCCTCGTGAACATTCGGACGGTTGGCCTCCCTGGAAGTTGTGGTCTCATTGGTGACCTAGGCCTCCGTGGAGAGATCCAGCTGGGCTTCCAGCCCTGGGGTGGCGCAGGGTACAATCCAACTAGACTTTGGCCTCAAAGGGGGTTCGCACCTCCCACCTCAACGACCTTTTTGCCTTTCTGTTCTTAGATGGCATGACTTCTTGCTCGAGTCCCTACGAATGGCACCAACTGTCGTCAATACAAGACCAAACAGTAAACATAAAAACACTCCTGATCAGATGTTGAGGCTACCGAGGATGTGGAGGGACTCAACGAGAAGCACACGAATGACCAAGTGTATTTAATATGAGTGACTAGGATTATAAATGTCCTCTCTTCTCCTATTACAAGAGATCCTATTAATGAAGGGGAGAGAGACAAGTGAAGTTACAAGTTTGCACTAGGGGTCTACCTTACTCCTAGGGGTATCTATATCATTTGCTCTGCGTGGATCCCACCACGTCTAGGACTCTAGAGTCGATTCGTGGCTGACATCGGACTCTGTCCGGGGTTGGCCCCAAACCTCCCCTAAGGTTGGCCCTAGATCCCCTTTGGAGTTTGTCTTGCGTACCTCACGAAGGTTAGCCTCGCGGACTTTATCGAGCTTGACTCGGGGACTTGTCTCAAGGTATACCTTCCTATGGATGCTGTTACTCTAAAGTGATCGTGGGCCCAAGGTAATGCAGAACGCTTCCCCTCCAGGCTTCCAATAGGTAGGACAGAAGATTGGGATTTACCATGAGACAAAATCATTTGGTTGTACAAATGAACACAAATTCCACCGGTGACGAGGCCAGAGAAAGTTGAACCATCTGATTAATTGCAAGCGATCTATGTTTTCTGTGGGTTCATTTATTTAATTTTCTATAGGTTTATGTGAAAATACCAATAGATATAAGGGGCGTTTTAGAAAAATCCATAGGATCAACTACCCACAGGCTCTGAACCTCCGTCTGCCACTGAATTCTATGCTCACCAGTGGGGCGACAAACAATGGGGTTGAGATTGAGCCACCTAGGCTAAGCTTAACTCTACTAAAAATTGAACAACCCGTATTTGAGTTGTGTTAAGAGGGTAAGCTAGAGTGTTGGCTGAAAACGAACTCGTGTTCATCTCAAGCCATCCTCGGTTCGAATATATAAACAGTGAAAGCGGCCTTTCCCGTTGGTATTAGTTTCGGGGGGGAAAAGCTAGAAAATCTCACATGCAATTGCACAGGGTTAACTAAATCCGATTTATTTTTATCTGTTAGAAATACAATAAAAGATATATGTTAGAACACTAGCTATATCAAACCAGAACAAATGAGCTAACCTAGCCTCAAACTCTTTTTATTCGAGTTTAAGAAGATACTCAAACTCAATTTAGGAGTACCCCTTTGTTAAGTCAAGCCAAAAAGAATTGAGTCGAACACATTTTACAATATGTATGTTCTTTTCAGCTGCGACTAATGACTTATGGTTGTGTTTTATGACTTTCGGCCCAAGCATAACCATCTGTGCAAACAAACCAAATGCCGATAAACCGTTTCTGTAGGACCGAAATGGTGACAGAGGGGGGGTGAATGTCGTTCGTTTCAAAAACACCCCCGAGAATTCGTACACAGAAATTGCAGAAACAGAGCAACTCACAGAAAAATAATTATGCTGAAATCTTGAACGCATGTGACACTGAAAAATCCAGCATAAATCAGAGATTGAACAGTAAAAATTTCAACTGAAAATAATGTCGTTTGATCTGCATGCAAAATTGTTGAAAATCAGCAAAAGAAAAAAAAAGAGAAGCAACTACTACATGCTGAAAGCAATCGGCAAAGGCATACTTAGCACTAAAAGACAAAAGTACTCAATCGTCTTTAGTGCAAGCATGAAACCAGAAACACTCCATCTGCCGAATGAAGCAAAAAAGATAAACAGAAAACACAAAGAAGTAGCATGATGATCTTCCAAATAAAGACTAAAACAAATGGCCAACTACTAGCAGCAAGTCATGCTAATATTGCCAAACAGCAGAGAGCTGCCCAAATCAAAAAGAATACTGCAGAGAGCTTCTCGGGCAACAGGGCAGAGATAGCTAAAATTCAGACAATAGACTTTGACAACTTCCTTCTAACAAGAAATCTGAGTTTTTCTTTTGAGTTTCTCTACCCAGAAAGAAGGGAATATAATTCAAATAGCCACTGGAGCTAGGAGACCAAAAGAAGTCCTACTCAAGGCCATGAATTTCAGATTTGGACAAAAGGATTGAAGACTTACAGAGACATCACAAAAATCTAAATTCCCACTCAATCCTTGAATCTTGGGTCATGAGCATTTGCAGGAGAGTTAGCAATAGCAAAATGATTTCTCAGACCAAAGATTAGACTATCTCATGAAGGGAAATAGAAATTGAGCCAAACCCTAGGAATCTTGGCAAACTTCAGAAGAAGAGCTAAAAACCAAATTACTCCACAACCTCTCAATCTTTGCTCATGAGACTTTGCATGAAGGTTAGCAACAACCTCAGGACATGCCAGCAAGAATCACATGCCTTTTCTTCAAGGGAAACAAGAATTCACCAAAACCCTAGAAGAGGAAAAAACCATGAACAGAGGAGACCAAAAGGTTAAAACTGAAATTAAACTTGGTTTGCTCTTTGGATCAACTAGCCAAATGGCTTTTGAGCATCTCCCATGTCATACCAACCCATTTTGAACAATCCCAGCAGGCAAGAACTCGAAAAACAAAAAGTCAAGAAATCTCTCAAAATAGAAAACGAAGAACAGAGGCTACGAACAGAGAAAACCAAACTCCAGATTTTCATTCATTGAATTAAAAGGAATCCAGATACGTCCCGATACGCATGGACATTAGAGCAAGAAGGATTACAAGTTCATCTCTCCAATCTCTCCCTCTCAATCCTCAAGATCACCAAGAACCTCACATGTTTCTTGGGAGGAATACACAGGAAGGAGAGACTCTCATGGAAACCATCGAAGGGGACAACAGAGGGAGCACTCTCTGCCTCTCCACCCACTCTCACCAACTAAAACCTAAAGCCAAAACAACCTCTAAAGCCTATTTTGACTAAAGGAAACCCTAAAATCCATTCAAGTGCTCAAGTGGGCATGCAGCCCTCCTCTCCTTTTATAGCGCTTGGCTAACGGGTCTCCGCCCCGTTACGCCCGCTACGTCCAACGGAGCCCGCTCCCGCTTGTGCAGCCTTGCAAATTTCCCGATTCGCCCCTCCTGCACCTTCCGGGAAGCTTCCGCGCTCCTTGTCTCGCACGCCTCGCAACCACCTCGAGTCCACGTCGTCTTCGACACCTCCCGACTGTTCTGACCTCAGCGCCACCTGCGCCTAGTCCAGTCCTCCGTGTCTCACCACGACTCCACTCGACGTCCTGCAGCCATACAGACAAGAAAACACGTCAAATAGCACCGCTCGATACATGAAAGCACAAATACCATTATACTTACCACAGATGAAGTCCAAACCTGTCAAATCAAAGAATCAGCGTCCTAATCCCATATGACCAAGTTTGACCAAAGTCCGACCGAGTCCGTTGCACCACGCAACGACATGATCCAAACCACCCAAACCAAACTCGACTATTCTAAACCGATGTCAATTACTCATCATACACATGGGATGACCTCCACATGGTCTCTCAGTTTCCAAAAGATTATTCTCATAAACTACTTTTTAAAAAACGACGAAGAATTATTTATTTATTCAAAGAAAGCTATAAATATAAACTGAAAAGAAAGAGATACTGCTTTAACTTCTCACCTTGTAACCAGAGAATACAAGAATACGGTCCCATTCCAAACAGTTTCGGATTCCAAACAGTTTTCAATTTAGGAGTATTCCTTTGTTAAGTCAAGCCAAAAAGAATTAAGTCGAACACATTTTACAATAAGTATGTTCTTTTCAGCTACGACTAATGACTTATGGTTTTATCTCATGACTTTTGGCCCAAGCATAACCAGCTGTGCAAACAAACCAAATGCCGATAAACCATTTCTAAAAGATTTTCTCATAAACCACTTTAAAAAAACGACGAAGAATCATTTATTTATTCAAAAAAGCTATAAAATATAAACTGAAAAGAAAGAGATACTGCTTTAACTTCTCACCTTGTAACCAGAGAATACAAGAATACGGTCCCGTTTTACACAATTTCGGATTCTACCTTTTTTTGTCTTTTGGCTTATTTAAGGCAGAAGCCACTTAGAACACGTCAGATTCTAATTTAGTTTTTTTATTTTTTTTAATTGCAATATCCGTAAGATATAAAAGTATTTTCAAAAACATTTCCTTATTTTTTTAATTAAATATTTTTAAAAAACTAACCACTACTATAATATAATTTCAAAAAAAAACTACCAGACATGATCAAAACCCATGATCTTTGGAGCGGTCCTCATGGGTAGAGGGGTCGAACCGTCGAAGAGAGAAGCAACACGTCTCCCGAGAGTTCTGGCCGGTGGAGCCCACCCGGGAAATCAGATCTCCGTAGAAAAAAATTTCTTGTCTCCATCCAGCTGATCGCGACTCTCCGGGCAGAGTGCATTTCCTCGTCGACTGGACAGGGGCATTTCCGTCATTTCGCGACGTGGCTGGAATTGGCGCGAAAGTGGTCGCCGTCGCTTTAGGCCATGCAGCAAGTTCCCGCCATATCCAACCCCCGCGGGCCCCGCTTAAGTCGCCGGGCCGCACTAACCGACGGCCCAGATCCCGCCGCGTGGCGCGCCGACGCATTATAGGCAGCAAATATCCTGTCTGAATAGTCGTTGGATGCGAGAGAGGAAGGAGGGAAGAAACGTGGCCAGGCTAGTGCACTTAGCTAATGCTTGTCGTCTACTCTTAGTTTCCTCTTCTCAGCGACCGATGCCGATGCTGATGTGATATCTGGGATGTGCTACACTGTGACCATGTTCACTTAATCCACGCAAGTTTTGTCACAATTGGAATTGGGAGTGATTTCTCATTGCATCTTGCGAGAAAGGGAGGAGATAATTCCAGATCGCCACGTTTCGAAATCGATCGGGATCCGTTTCTCCGATGAGACGTTGTCCAGATCAAAAAATCTACCCATAGAAACCGATTCTGTGACCAGTTATTCAAAAACGAGACAGAAACAGACTACGACCAAAATGCTGCTCGCTTAAATAGCATCCACAAGAACAACTCATCGCGCAGCTCCCATGCGTCGCGGCTGTCCCAAAAGGGAAAGGGCACAATAATTAACAGCAAAGCGCACGCATCACGAGCCACTAATCACCACATCACCACCACCACGGGTCCACGGCAATCACAACAGTTCACTCCAAGAAAAAATAGCATCAACGCAACGCGATTACAAATTAACACCGTTCGTACGCACGCGGGAGGCGTGCGAGTTAAGGCAGCTCACGCACAAAGCGAGCGCCGGCTGGGCCCCAACCGCCACAACCACCATGTACTACCGCCTCGCTCGCACACTGCTCCACTGGTCTACTACTGCAGCTAAGTACCGTAATAAATAAATATAATAGTATTAAATACAGCAGCTCCACTGCTCCCGCGCCCCGAACGCGCGAAACCCCAGAGGGGAGGGCAGGGGCGTCATTTTACGCTGACGGCGCTCGCCGTCACGAAGTCCTCGCCCTCCCACCACGGCAGCCAGTCGAACTCCGCCGCCTTTGGCGGCGGCGCTGCGGCCAGCTCGCCCAGGCCGCCGTACAGGAGGTCGAAAGCCGGAGGGGGCACCTCGTCGGCGGCGTACTGGAGGACGGACGTCGGCGACGCGAATGGGTAGAACGCGGCCACGTCGTCGTCGGGCTGGGGCTGCGGCGGCACCGGGGAGGGGGGAGGAGGCGTCGCGGTGGTGGCGGCGGCCGTGGCGTCCGGCGTGGTTTCCCGGCGGGGACGTAGCTTCATCTGCGACGGTGGACGGGGCTTGGCAGTGGCGGAGGTCGAGGTCGAGGGAAAGTTGGTGACGGCGTGGGAGCCCTTGAGGCGGAGCGCGGCGTCGTCGTACACGGCGGCGGCCTCCTCGGCGGTGTCGAAGGTGCCAAGCCACAGGCGCTTGCGCAGGCTCGGGTCGCGGATCTCCGCCGAGTACCTTCCCCACGGCCGCTGCCGCACGCCGCGGAACCGCCGGCTTCGGAAGCCGGCGTCCCCGACCGCGCGACGCCGCGCCAGCACCGGCGCCATGCGCTTGGGAGGCGCCGGCGCCGGCGAGGTGGCCCTCACGTCGATGTCGATGACCTCCCGCACGCGCCGCTTGGCGCGCTCTTCCTCACCCCCGGAGGAGTCGGAGTCAGTGGCATCGGCGTCCACGAAGAACACGCGGACGCGCTTGGGGCGAGGCAAGGGGGAGCCCACGCGGCTGCTCCGGCCGGCGGCGAGGGAGTCGGCGGGGGACATCGCCAGAGGCCGCAGATCCACCGGTGCTACTGCGACGCCAGCACAAAACCACCCCAAAAAGTCGCTTCAATTGGGGAAAACTCAAACCAAGAAAAATCCCAACTTCCTGTGGGAGACTTGCACGAATCGACGAGAAAGACGAAGGAAATTGCAAGATTTAGGAGATTTGGCGGGTTTAGCGACACAGATCTGCCGCTCCCAGTGAGCTATTACTAGCTCACACTGCAAGAACCGGAAATCCCCAAACCCAAGACCTCAAATCCAGAGGCAGACTTGTGAAATTGGCTTTGGGACTCCCTACCACGGCCACACCGGACCGGATCGGAGGGAAGAACCGAGAAAGCGAGAGATCTCGGTGACGATTTGGGGGTTTTAAGAGGGTTTTAGTGGTGCTTAAGGGCGGGAAAGTAGTGGGGGTTTGTGGGCTGGGGAGCTTGGAGAAAGGGAGGGGAGGAGGTGGTATATATTTGTCGCACAGGTGGATGCCACTACCACTCTCGATCTTATCACTCCTTGCGGTTTTACCCTTTTGACCTCCGCGCGACTCCCTGCGCGGTCCAGCTGGACCCTTTTTGACAGTGAACCGAGCGCAGGACCACTCTGGCTTGGTACCTGGTGCGTTGGGAGTTTACAGTTTTGCCCTCCTCCTTGGTTCATGTCCAAACCGTGCAGTGTGCGGTCCGAATTTGGAGTGGGTTGAATTTGAGGAAATTTGGACACTGTTGGACCCATAGCCCTCCGGAATTCCAATTTTGGCCCCCGAAAGAAAAAATTTCAAAAATGGACCCCGTTTGAGCGCGCGTTTACGGGAGGCTGACACGTGGCCACTGTTCATCCGGTCGTGCGGTCAGGGACCGCACGACCGGCCTGGCGCCGCGCCCGAGCGCACGATCACGCGCCGAGCGCGCGACCGCCTCGCCCCACCGCGCGAACGCCCCGCCCACCGCGCGTCTACCTCGCCCCAGCGCGCGTCTGTCGTCCCGCGGTCGCCCGAGCGCGCGTCTGCGTCCCCAAGCGCGCGTTTGGTTTGTTTAGGGTTTGTATTACTCGTGAATATTTGTATGATTTCTCAATTTTGTAGTTGTAAACTGAGAAAAAAATAGATAAAGTTGCAATAATAATTTATGTTCATTGTTAGTTGCAGATGTATAAAAAATTAGGATAAAATTTTTTAAAAAACGATTAATCATAGAACGATCGTTTCGTAAAGTGGTAAGTGATATTTAGGGTTTCGTATGGTTTTGAGGTTTACAATCACCATGTTTTTTGTATGTTTTGTCAATTTTGTAAATGTAAACTCGGAAAGAATCTGACCAAGTAGTCATAAAAGTTTATATTCATTATAACTTGTAGATGCTAATAAAATTTTGGTAAATTTTTTTTAGGAACAATTGACCGTAGAATGATCGATACAAATAGTGGTAAGTGACTTTTAAGGTTTGCTGTGTTTTTAGGGTTTGCAAACCCTGTGATTTTTTTAGATTTTGTCAATTTTGTAGTTATAAACTGGAAAAAAAATATGACGATATTGTAATAGGAAATCGTGTACGGTGAATACAAATAAACTGCATACTACCATTGGGAGCAACATGCTGCGTACTCTTTTATTACATGCATAACATGCATAACTTGCTGGGTCTATTACATTATGTCTACTGGGTGTAGCGTGGTTGTTTCCCCTTTTTGTCGCGCCCTGAAGATGGCTCCGCTGCATCCTTCTTCCTGTCACTCTTGGTCTTGAGAGCTGCCTCCCGAGCTTGAAGCTCCTCCTCCTGACGCTTGATGGCAGCTTCACGCAGACTTAACTGCTCCCGCCTCCTTTGCAGCTCATCCTCCTTGCCCTTCAGACGGATTTGGTCCACCCTCACGCGGCGCTCTTGCTCATGCCGCATCTGTCGTTCCACCTCACGAGCCTGAGTCATCTTGACAAAGTATTGTCCTTTGTTTTCCACCTCCAATGCCTGGTTATGTGGCCATGTCGGCGACACCCGATCCACCCATTCGATGAACGTGCAAGCCTATGTGTGGCATGGTAGATGTCATGGATCAAGTTGAAAAACGAGAAACAAATGATTTAGTTGTCGTCGTTAGCATGAAATCGTCATCCAGGTTTGGACACTTGAAGAACCTACGGCCGTATTTGGCTCGCTCTTCTTGATCAGTCCAGACTCCCAACATCGTCCTAAAGCCGCAATGGCACTTCGGGCGCTCATGCCACTCTGGCACTCCAAATGGGTCGGACCTCCAGGAAGACATTGTTGTGTAGTAGTATTGTGATGCCTTGAGGAGGAGATGTGGTATGGAAGACATAGGAGGGAGGCCTTTATGTAGGCAGGTTATCTGGTGCAGTAGGCATAGTCCATGGAGAGGACAACATGGGAATCTTTTGAGGATAGTCAGGATTGCAGTGTAGTAATAAATGTGCGTATGAAGGATTTTCAGAGCCTGCAAATTGTACTCTTTTGTCATGTCACTGCGGAAAAGTGGTCTCTTTTGTCATGTCACTGCGGAAAGCTGGCCCGTATTGTCAAGTCACTGGGCAAAGCTGCGTCGTTTTGTCATGTCACTGCGCACCACTGGCATGTTTTTGTCACCTCACGGAGCAAAGCTGGCCCGTATTATCATGTCCCTGCGCAAATTGTCCTCTTTTGTCATGACACTTAGGAAAGGTGGCCTCTTTTGTCATGTCACTGGGGAAAGCTGGCTCGTATTGTCTAGTCACTAGGCAAAGCTGCCCCGTTTTGACGTGGAATGAAGGGTCCTGCAAGCCCCCAAGGTTGGTGAGAATTTTATGTACTTACAAGGTTTTGACATGCTTGATTTTCAGTCCCTGAGCTAGTGTCAATGGTGAAGATATTCTCCCACGTAATGGACGGTGGAACTTCACCAATAAGGTCAGAGGGATAAACATGGCATCCGAATGATTTTTTAAATTTATAAGTGTATGTGTGTGTGTTAATCACTAATCGGCTATACTCATGCCTTTTGGCATTGTTTAGGTGGTTAGCTCTAGCCAATGGCCTCTTATCTGTAAATACAGAGCATTAGTGCACACTCAGCCAATGGCTAGAAATGATGTACCCCTTATTCAAGCCACGGGGAACCGAAGATGATGGCCTCAATCGGTAAGAGGTGTCATTTGATCCAATCTTAAAATTTATTTCATTGTCAATATTATGTACATCTGTCCCTGTATGCATTTTATGATTTCGTATGTAATGCCTTTTGAATGTGATGTGTATCATTGCACTTGGGACATTCAGGGAATGACTTATTGACTTTTACACTAGCTCAGGGACTGAAAATGGATAATTGATGAGATAGGCTTTCTCCCCTGATGACCTGCAGGAATTTGTGCATTCACTCTCTTACTATTGGACCCCTGTGCATCAACAATTCCATTTTTGGCCCCCTGTGCAAAAAAAATTCCAAAATTGGACCCCTCTCCACGAACGATATATAAAGTGGTAAGTGACTTTTAGGGTTTGGTATGTTTTAAGGGTTTGCAATCCGCGTGATGTTTGTATGTTTTGTCAATTTTGTAGTTAGAATCAGATAAAGTTGCAATAGAAGTTTATGTTCAATGTAAGTTGTAGATGCATAAAAAAATTTGGTAAATTTTTTTAGGAACGATTGACCGTATAACGGTCGATACATAAAGTGGTAAGTGAATTTTAGGGTTTGGTCTGTTTCTTAGGGTTAGCAATCTCCGTGAATGTTTTCAGTTTTGGCAATTTTGTAGTTATAAACTAGGTAAAAATCAGATAAAGTTGTAATAAAAGATTATGTTCATTGTAAGTTGTAGATGCATAAAAAAGTTTGGTAAATTTTATTTAGGAAAGATTGACCGTAGAACGGTCGATACATAAAGTGGTAAGTGAATTTTAGGGTTTGGTCTGTTTCTTAGGGTTTGCAATCTCCGTGATTGTTTTCAGATTTGGCAATTTTGTAGTTATAAACTGTGTAAAAATCAGATAAAGTTGTAATAAAAGTTTATGTTCATTGTAAGTTGTACATGCATAAAAAATTTTGGTAAATTTTTTTAGGAAAGATTGACCATAGAACGGTCGAGACATAAAGTGGTAAGTGATATTTCGAAGGTTAGTGAGAATTCGTGTACGGTGAGGAGCGCTATGTTAATATTGTTAAATAAGGTGATACGTGAATTATGGAATGCGAAAATACGAGATATTGAACTTCATAATACAGTTGGGAGTAACATGCCGCGTAGACTTTTATTACATGCATAACATATAGCATGATATGCGACTAACCCACCCAACTGCTCGTACGACCTACTGTATGGACCGGGGCCACTTTCCCTTCCTTGCTCGCTCGGCGTTGAACTCCTCCGCGGCCTCTTTTGCCTTAGCCGCAATTTCCCTCTTTCTCTCGCGCTCCATCTCGCGAGCCTCCCGCTCCCTACGCGTGCACGCTTCAAGATGAGCTTGCGTCTCGCGCTGTATACGCAGGGTGTGCTCGTGCTTGCGGCGCTCCTCCTCCAGCAACTCCTTCTCCTTTGTGACATTCCACTCCTCGAAGTCGAGGGTCCATTGGTCCTCAGGGTGGATCTCAAGATCGATCCATTTGCGGTAGCCACACAGGGGCTCCGGAGACTGTAAATACATGGGAGATATTATTAGTGCGAGCTGTGAAGGAGAAAAGGTAGGGGAAAAGGAGAAAAGATATTGTTACCGGCTGCCGATAGGTTGCGGTGTCAAAACGGCGGTTGGGGTAGTCACTGGAGTAGTTTGCGCAACCCCAGTAACGCATACCTAGACTGATGCTGTGCTTAGACTTGAAGAACTTGCACACGTCCCCGCACCAACAAAGGGGAGGTGTCTCCCCCTCAGGTGGTAGTTGTGGCGAACGCTCGGTGGGGACGTCCGGGATGGGGTTTTTGCTACGCGGGCGCTCTGGGGGGACCTTTTATCGTAGCACGATGGGCTTGTTCTACCCGGGCCTGTATCGCCCTTATTTTCTCATCGCGTGCGGCATCGCGGGCCGCAGCTGACCGTGCTATGTCACGGGTCTCCTCCCAATCCTTCACCATCTTGTCCCATTGCTTCTTCTTGCCTTTGTCCATCCCGGTTGGGTGAGGGAAGCGCGATGTAGTATGGGGTTTGGATGGGCAATGTTTGCTACGAAATGGAATGCATACGAATTTATAGGGGCCGTTTTGTCTCTACTCGTACGTCTAAAGCTGGTCCGCGTGGTGGTAGCAGTGAGTAAAGATGGGAGTGCTGCGGTATCACTAAAAAAAGGTCCTGTTTTGTAATGTCTCTGAGCAAAGCTGCCCTGAATTGTCATCTCACTGAGCAAAGCTGACCTCTTGTTGTCATGTCACTGAGAAAAGATGCCCTCTTTAGTACTGTCACTGCCCAAAGCTGGCATGTTTTGTCATGTCGCTGCGCAAAGCTGGCATGTTTTGTCATATCACTGAGCAAAGCTGCCCCGTTCTGTCATGTCTCTGAGCAAAGCTGCCCCGTTTTATCATTTCACTGCGCAAAGCTGGCATGTTTTGGCATCTCACTGAGCAAAGCTGCCCCGTTCTGTCATGTCTCTGAGCAAAGCTGCCCCGTTTTATCATGTCACTGCGCAAAGCTGGCACCTTTTGTCATCTCACTGAGCAAAGCTACCCCGTTTTATCATGTAACTGCGCAAAGCTGGCATCTTTTGTCATCGCACTGAGCAAAGCTCCCCCGTTATGTCATGTCTCTGAGCACAGCTGCCATGTATTGTCATCTCAAAGAGCAAAGCTGACCTATTTTTGTCATTTGACTGAGCACAGCTGCAACGTTGTTAAGTATGTGATGGATTGGTTGGTATCTTCGTGGAGTTGTTTCACAAGCTAGAAAAAATGCAATACTGAGCAAAGATGCCTCGTTTTGTCATCCCACTTGGCAAAGGTGGCCTCTTTTGTCAAGTTACTGCGGAAAGCTGGCCTCTTTTGACATGTCACTGCGGAAAGCTGGCCCGTTTTGTCAAGTCACTGCGCAAAGTTGGCCCGTTTTGTGAAGTCACTGGGCAAAGCTGCCCTCTTTTGTCATGTCACTGAGCAAAGCTGCCCCTTTTTTATGAGGTCACTGCGCAAAGCTGGCATGTTTTGTCTCCGCACTGAGCATGGTGTGGGGTCCAGATTTGTGTTGTATGTGGTCTTTGTGCGTGAGGCTGCCCCCCCCACACAGCCTATAAAACGGAGCCATCCCTCACATACTCCCTGGCCATGTTATCAGTCACCTCCTGAGTTAGTTGTTCACAATCTGTGTAGTTTTCTTTCGTGCTCACTCCCCCAGACTAGGCAATGAGTCAGCTCAGCACGTCTTCATGGGCACCCACGGTGATGTGCCCAAATTGCAACATCTCGGTTAGATGTAGGACATCACAGACGGCCGCGAATCCTGGGCGACACTACTACAAGTGCCCCAATCACTCGGTGAGTCAGATTGTTTCGGGTTCGTTGAAATCATGGTTGTACGTTTAAAAAACTTCTTGTCATGGAATCGCAGGAAGCCTGCATTGCGGTCGGAGATAAGGCACACTTCAGGCCTGTCTTGCACTACGGCATTCTTCAAATTGCAAAGAAACCAAAGCCAGCTATCTGTATTCTCGTTCTCCACAATTGCAAATGCCACTGGGAGTAACTGGTCATTTGCATCGGCTGCAACTGCGGTAAGGATAGTGCCCTTGTACTTGCCGGATAGGAACGTCCCATCTACGGTTAGCACTGGACGGCACCACCTGAACCCTTGTATCGCCTGATGGAAGGCCCAGAACACTCTGTCAAGAATGAAACAATTCGGGCCCTCCGTAGGATGGACCCTCTCCTGCCTGTTTATGTAAGTGCCTGGGTTTGATTGTGCAATTTGATTCAGCATTCTTGGGACCAGGTCGTACGCCTCCTCGTACGTCCCATACATACCGTGCAGCACCTTTCGCTTCGCCCGCCACACCTTCTTGTAGCTCACTTCGTACCCCGCCGTGTTCGCTACTTCTGCCATCAGAACCTTCGGGGTAATTGACACATCCGCCTGGACGAGGTGCGTGACCACCTCCGCAACAAAACGTGATGTCATGTTGCGGTGCCTATGTACTGGCCCCGCAAGCTCGCAACTGTGATCTTGGAGCACCGTTATCCGGAACTCCGTGCCAACGCCCTTGTACCATTGTGCACGGACTTTGCCACCACATGACCCGTCAACACACTTCACGACGTACGTGTCCGGCTTTGACTTGTGGACCCGATACGTCCGGCTTATGTTGACGGCATGTCTAGCAATAGCCTGCTGGACAGCACTCTTATTACGGAAGCACTGCCCCAAATACAGTGCGCCCTCGTTGAACCCCCATTCTCCCTCCTCCGCCTGTGGCAGAACTAGGGCTGCCGCTGCGATGTCGTCCAGTCTGGACGACACGTACGCACCGTCCGTGGTCACAACACGACCTACCACCCCTCCAGTTGCACCTTCGCCATCCTCGTCCTCTCCAGAGCTGCCTGTGTCAACCTCCTCATCCTCCTCGCTGTCCTCTTCTTCCACCCGGTCCCCAAGATACTCATGACAGTCAATACGGGCGGCCCACCACCTGTCGTGCACAGCTTCGTTGGGCTGGAAATTCTGCGCACGCCTCCTGTCGTCTTCATCACCCACTTCCTCGCCCACATGTTCTCCCGCAGAAGGGTCTTCATGACCACCGGCCACTTCATCTCCACCAGCGGCATCTGAACCAACCATGCCTGATGATTCTGCCCTCTCCACGAACTCGACATACACCATTGGCCTCCCATATATCGCAGCATCAGGGTTGCGCACGACCTCCATGTAGTTCGCCCATGAGGCGTCATTGGTCACCTTCAGAAGTTGCCATATGCTCCCCCTTCCGTCATCCACCATTGAGGCATAGACTGCCTTGATCCGTAACTTCTTCCTTGCGGTCTGTCGATCGAACGCTGAACGGACACACCTCCGTAGCTCAGACAAGCTCAAGGCGCTCAGACCGGGTGCCCGGATCACGGTCCGCTCGCAATTTGATAGGTCCGCCCCATACGGCCCATCACGTACGAGACCACTCCCATAAAACACCATCAATTGTTCAATGCCAGCCATTGCTAGGGCTGGATATCGAGCTGGCTCGGCTCGGCTCGGCTCGGTCTGGCTCGGTAGGATAACGAGCTGGCTCGAGCTGGCTCGTTATAACTAACGAGCTAAAAAGCCAGCTCGGCTCGGCTCGATAAAAAGCTCGAGTTAGCTCGTTTGGCTCGTGAGCCAGGGCCAAAAAATATCTCCATCATATATTCATCCATGGAAGTTTGGTTCGTTTGTCTCGTTAGGCTCGTTTGGCTCGTTTGGGTACAATAGAGTACAAATTAACACATGCATGGCTCGTTTGGGTACAATAGAGTACAAATTTACACATTAACACATGCAATAGAGTACAAATTAGGTCCATGGAAGCAGCATATGCACATCTGAATTCCTGGAAGCATGGCTCGTTTGGCTCGTGAGTGGCTCGCGAGCTGGCTCGAGTTGGCTCGTTATAGCTAACGAGCTAAAATCTTGGCTCGGCTCGGCTCGTTATCCTAACGAGCCGAGCCGAGCCAGCCACAAGCCGAGCGAGCTAACGAGCTTCGAGTTTTTCGTCCAGCCCTAGTGAAAGATCAAGCTCCGTTTAAGTTGGTTTTGGTGTTAATGACAAATGCCATTATGAGATTTTGATGTTAATGACAAATATCTTTATAATGTTTTGGTGATAATGACAAATGTATATATGAGACTAATATGTTTGTTCAAGTATATTATAGCTTAGTCTCATTTGGATGAAAAGGTGAAATCAAAGAGGTATGCATTCAAAATCACTTTCTCATTTGCTAATGCATTCCTTAGATCCAAAATATAGATTGAACTCCTCAAATAGTTCAAATGAATATGTGCATATGTTTTTCTTCATATAGACTTTGTATGCACACATTTAGGGGGAGCTCTCTCTCTATGTTTTGGAGTTTCACTAGTATTGATCCATGTTTTCTTTTATACATACATTGGGATCAAACTAGGAGCATGCATTCATTGAAAATCTATTTTAAAAGCAAAGTCTGTGCTCTGTCTGGAAGAGCGGTAGTACCGCAGATTTGAACATCGGAACTACCGGAGAGCGGTAGTTCCGCGCCCAGAAGCGGTAGTACCGGCGAGCGGAAGATCCGGTTTTTGAGCGGATCCTTTTTTCCAGAGAGCACCCTCCGGATGCATTTGAGTTTTCGCGGGATCGGAAGTACCGGCGATTTGAACGCCGGAACTACCGCAGGTTGCGGTAGTACCGCAGTATAGAGCGGTACTTCCGTAGCCCGGAAGCTCCGGGGGTAGAGCGGATCCGTTTTTCCAGAGAGCGCCAACTTTGGGACTTTTGGGAATTCGGCTCGAGCGGTAGTACCGCGTTAACTCTGCGGAACTACCGGAGAGCGGTAGTACCGGAGTTTATAACGGCGGTAGTACCGCACTTTGAATTAAAATGATTATGTATTCAATTTATTATCTCATTATTTGTTGAGATTGTCATGAATTACCAAAAAGGGAAGATTGTTGAATCTAGTCCCTCCATTATGTGTTAAAGGTGAAGTTTGGTAATTGATGACAATTGTTTTGTGGACTAACATTTTCCATGAGTTGGATGAATAGGTTAGGTTCCACAAATGAGGATGACTTGGGATGACTTCATGGGTTGAAGATCATCAAGTCAAGATCAAGAAGAAGTTAGCTTCATGAGTTGAAGGCTATCAAAGAAGAAGAACATGTGTCATGAGTTGATGCATGATCATGTGTTGATTAAGTCAAGGAAGATCATCATGTGTTGATGGAGTTGATGAGAAGGATGCATCATGAGTTGATGCATATCGAGATGATGACCCAAGGCAAAGGTATGACTAGCTAGGGCTAAGGATGTGTTCCTAGTCTTTTACCGGTCTTGGTGTTTGGTTGAAAGACCGGATTGCTAGTATAGGTTGCCGTACTATTAAGAGGGGTCATGTCTAGTAGTTTGAGTCTCATCATGTGTTGATAGCTCAACCTCACTTGCTCTAGCTCATCTTGGCATGAGGCTTGCATTTGCGAATGTGTTTTGCAAATGGTTGAAGCTCATGTGGCAAATCCTTGTAACATGTGACTATACTTTGCAAATGTGTTTTGCAAAAGGTTGAAGTCCATGTACCTATTCCTTGTGACATGATCTAAGTTTGCAAATGTGTTTTGCAAAAGTTGAAGATCATGTATTATCCCTTGGCATGGTCTAAGATTGTTTATTGCTATTTCCTTTGGACATAGACCATGGGAGTGACTCTTTTGGATCTCTTTTGATTTCTGCATTGATCTAATGTGTTTGAGATCATGCAAATAGATGGGTTGTGTAGCCCTTTGAATAAGCTTTCCATAGAGTCCAAGATCACTCAATTCCGACATCGGAGTCAAAAGTTATGACCGTTTTTCTGAGTGCTGTCTGTGCTGAAGCGGAAGTACCGCGCGACTTCCCGGTACTACCGCAGAACGGTAGTACCGCATTTTATAACTGCGGTAGTACCGCAAATGGCTGACTAACGGCTATTTTTCTAGCCGTTATGATGGGGAGCGGTAGTACCGGTACTGTAGCAGCGGTAGTACCGCAAAATCCTGTTTTTGTCTCCAACGGCTAGTTTTGAGGTGTGGGCTATAAATACTCCATTGTGGCCGGTTGGGGCAAGGTTCTAGGGACTCCATTTCACTCTTTTGAGCTAGTGTGAGGCTCTCCACTCAATTGTGCATGTGTTGCACTTTGTGAGAGAGGAGAGGTGATCTAGAGTGCATGTGTTGCATCTAGAGGAGGACTTTGTGTCCGGATTGAGCTTGTGCATTCGTTGCACGTGGTGAGAGTCAAGTGAGAGGCTTGGCTTATTACTCTTGGAGTTTGCCGACTCCTAGACGGCGTGGGAGGCGTCGTGCCCGGTGATCTTCTCAAAGAAGCTTATGAGAAGGCCCGGCGTGTGTGAAGGTTGGAGCTCACCTACCCGGAGCGGGAAAGAGCTACCATTAGTGGATTGGAGGTGCTTCGGCTTAATTCGTGGAGCCGGTCCGATTTGTTCGGGCTAACCTCAACGTGGATTAGGGGAAACCGGCAAGTTTCCGAACACCACGGTAAAACATAATTGTGTCAATTGTGGTTTGTTTTCTTGTGCTCTATTTATATTCAAGCAATTTACATTCATCGAATTAAATTGATTGCTTGTATATCTAGAATAGCAAACTTTGACATAGGCTAGAATTATTAGTGCACTTAGGCGCTATTTGAGCTAAACCAAATTGAATTTCGCTTCCGCATTATATACTTGGTTTAGGCAAATAGAAAAGGTCTTGAATTAGTTAGTATTAATTTGTAGAGAATTTTTAAACCGCCTATTCACCCCCCCTCTAGTCGGCCACCTCGATCTTACACCTAGCCATTGCGTACCTAACATAAGTGCATAATCAACCATTTTAGTACACAGCATGTAACAATCGTACCATCTAATTAACAGTTTCGATTAATATATGTTTTGTATTTCTAAATCTACGATTTTTTTGAAACTATTTCACTTTCTAATTGTACCATACATCAAATTAAATATACATATCATTTTTTTTCATCAAATGACCTTCATACTACGGTCATTCACTAAGCATACTAATTATACAAATTGTCTCTAATCTAACTACTACAAATTTACCACCTACAAATGCTCCAACATAAATATTTACTTTTTCAACACATACACATTATTTAAACTACAATCTTTTCTAACTATGGACATAAACAGTCTATGTAGCAAACGACATTTGGACGCAGCAAATATTTCTAAAAAGTAAATGTCTATGTAAATTTCTAGTGGTATATAGATAGAAAACGACATAAACACTACAAATAACTACGGTCAACATTTTTCGAGACGCAGCAAACGACATAAACAGCGTATATAGATTTGAAGTCTGTAAACCATTCGAAAAATTCACTTCAAAAGGTATCCGTTTATTTTGATTTTGGGATAAGTTCAAAGCGAAAAGATGCTAGGCTAGAGTAGAGTAGAGGTGGTGGCGGGTGCCATGCCATTTCTGATTTCTTTCTCCTTCCACCACCTCGATTCTATACGATACAGTACAACCAACAAGCGCACTAGCACGCAGACCAAGATCTTCCCCACTTGCAAACTTACTGCACAGTCCTCACCTGCTCCTCCCCACACCATACCTGTTACTTTGCTCAGTTACCACTTCTGTACCTTTCACCCTCCATTATTTCTAATCTATCAAATTTATTTCTAATTTATTTTAATCCTAGTACTATTGTTATCACCTACAATTGCTCTAACATAAATATGTGTTTTCTCAACGTCTACACACTACAACTTCATATTTTCCACCTAACTGAAACTACTTTACAGTACGTATGTTCATAAAAAAAATGAAACCCTATATACACTACAATACATCATGCTAAACATATGCAAGATTTCCTATACATACATAGCGTATAAAATATTGACATAAAATAACAGTAACACACGATGGTTTCGTTAATTCAGGCCTAATGACATACATAAAATTATAGTTGCATGGGCACAAAACTTACCTCTTGTTGATGCTCACGAGACGATCTACAACTTTTCTACTTGCCAAGTCCACTGATTCCAAACGAAAACAATTCAACTCTTCCGGCTTTCGCTCCTCTCTTTTCTTCAGCACAAACTAACTACATTACAACACGTAACTTCAACATAAAATACAACATTATCTACACTACAATAAAGCATGCATCATATGTTGATTTTTACCTACACATACACACTGTATGACACATTGACTTATAATACATATATTCACATAAAGATTACCTACAAATACATAACGTACCAAATATTGACGTCGCGTATCACACATTCACATAAAATAACATTACCAAACGATGGTTTGTGCTAATCGACTAATTATGGACTAATCACATACATAAAATTTTAGTTTCGCGGGCACAAGACTTACCTCTTCTTGAAGCACACGAGACGATCTACAACTTTTGTATTTGCAAAAACCGCAGATTCCGAACAAACACAACTCAAATCTACGGGTTTTCACTCGTCACTTTCCTTCGCTTCCTCACTCTCTCGCTCTGGCTTCGTTTCAGCTGTGCTTGAGCTTCCTGGCTGGCCAAGCATTTCTTCCCTCTCCTTGCGCTTTTAAGTCTGCATGCGCGTGTGCTCCTGAGGGGGGCCGTTTTTGGGCTTCTGATGCGTGTGCGGTTGGATACAAGAAAAAGCCTTCCCAGCGTGCTGCTGCTTTTTTTCATTTTGGCCGAAAGGACGGGACGCGAATGGCAAAGATTCGCGCGGTCGGCGTCAAGACACGCGCTGGGCGGGGCTGGACGCGCGCTCGGGCGAGGGACGCGCGGTCGGAGCGGGGGACACGCGGTCACGCGAGGCGGTCGCGCGCTGGGCGGGAGCTCGCGCGCTCCAGCGCCGCGCCAGGGCGGTCGTGCGGTCCCCGACCGCACGACCGAGCGACGTGGCGGCAGCGGAGAGACGCGCGGTGAGGAGGGGTATAGATTTGGAATTTATTTCAAAAGGGGGCAAAAAATGGAAATTAAATTGTTTAGGGGTCCAACAGTGTCCAAATTTCGAATTTGAGTTGATGCCCATGCCCAAGTCCCAGCTGGTGGCCCGGTTCGGATAAATGATCTCTTCTCCTAGGTACCTTGGACAGTCGCTCTGTTTTCTGCACAACTTTTTGTAAATTTGCTGGTTCCAAAATAGGCCATTGGTCTCTGCATGTCTGATTTTCGTTAGAGGTTCTTCATAAAACCTATATAGATTCGTCGATGTTTTTTGAGGATTTTTTTATGTTTACGTTCGTGTATGTTTCGGTAAATAATTTATCGGAATATGCGTGTGATTTTTCTCAGGATTTGGTGCACATGATCTGTATCTGTGGCTCTATGATTGACTGCGACGGCAACTGGAATTGCCAGCTCGACCACGTCATCTTCACCGTCATTCGACCACGACCGGCCCTTCGACCACGGACCTCCGTCTACCACGACCGGCCCTTTGACCACGAATCTCCTTCGACCATGACCCGTACTCGATCACGGTCGACACTTCGATCACGGCTCTGCTTCGACCACGACATGCTTTTTGACCACGCATTGACCACGCCCTGCCCTACGACCATTTTCGACCACAGTCGGTCCTTCGACCACGCCTGCCCTTCGATCACACCCTGCTCGTCAACTATTTTGGACCACAGCCGGCCCTTCGACCATGCTTTGACCACGGCGCCTGTCCCTTCGACCACGGCCATCCCTTCGACCACGGCCGTCACTTCGACCATATGACCACGCTTCAACCACGGATGGCACTCTGGCCATACGACTACGCTTCGACCACAGCCGGCCTTCGACCACCGCAATCCTCTGACCACAGCCGGCCCTCCGACCATAGACCTCCTTCGACCAATGACTTCCCTCAACCAAGGCCAGCCCTTCGACCATGGCCCTCCTTCGACCACGGCCGACCCTTTGACCATGCTTCGACCACGCCCTTCCCTTCGACCATTTTCAACCACAACTGGCTCTTCGACCACCACCCACCTTCGACCACGGCCGGGTCTTCGGCCACGGCCAGCCCTTCGCCCAATGCGGCCCTCAACCACAGGCCTCCTTCGACCACGGATCTCCTTTGACCTCGGTTGGCCCTTCGACCACGAACCTTCTTCGACCAATGCCCACATTCAACCACACTTCTACAACAACGCTCCTTCGACCACATTCAGCACTTCGACTACGGACCTCCATCAACCAATACCCTCATTCAACCATTCTTCGACCACGGCCGGCACTTTGACCACGGACCTCCTTCAACCAATACCCTCATTCGACCATGCTTCGACCATGACTGGTCCTTTAACCACGCTTCAACCACAACTGGCCCTTCGATCACACTTCGACCACGACCGATGTTTTGACCATGGACCTCCTTCGACCACAGCTAGCCCTTCGACCACACTTCAACCATGGCCCACCGTCGACCAAGGCCAGCCCTTCGACCACGGCCGACCCTCAAACACGGCCCTTCTTCGAACACGGCTAGCACTTCGACCACGGCCCTCCTTCGACCACACCATGTGTTTCAACCACGTCCTGCCCTTTGACCATTTTCGACTACAACCAGCCATTCGACCACCGTCTTCCTTCGATCACGGTCGGCCCTTCCACCACCGCCCTCCTTCGACCACGGCCGAGTCGTGAGCCATGGTCAGCCCTTCGACCAATGTGGCTCTTAACCATGGCCCACGTTCGACCATGGTTGGCACTTCGACAATGGACCTCTTTCGACTTCAGCTGGCCCTTCGACCATGGACCTCCTTCTACCAATGCCCTCCTTCGACCACGCTTCGACCATGACGCTCCTTCGACCACGGCCAGCACTTCGACCACTTACCTCCTTCAACTAATACCCTCCTTCGACCATGCTTCGACCATGGCCAGCTCTTCAACCATGGCCCTCCGTCGACCAAGGGCGGCCCTTCAACCACGCTTCGACCATGGCCTGCCCTCGAATACGGCCCTTTGAACAATGCCGGCACTTCAACCACGGCCCTTCTTCGACCGCGACGTGCGCTTCAACTATGCCCTGCCCTTCGACCATTTTGGACCACAACTGCCCCTTCGACCACGTTTCAGCCATGCCTGCTCTTCGACCACACTCTGCCCTTCGGCCATTTTCAACCACGGTCAGCCCTTCAACCACGCTTCGACCACGGTGGCCAGCACTTTGACCACTGCCGCCCCTGGGACTATGGCCCATCTTCAACCACGGCTGGCACTTCGGCCATTCAACCACCCTTCGACCATGGCTAGACCTTCGACAACGGTCAGCATTTCGACCATGGCCCTTCTTCGACCACGGCCAACCTTCGACCAGTTTCGACCAAGGCCGGCCCATCGACCACCGCACAGCCGGCACTACGGCCATTCGACTATGCTCCGACCACAGCTGGCCCTTCGACCACCACCCTCCTTCGACCACGGTCGGCCCTTGACCACGGCCTGCGTTCAAACATGGTCGGCACTTCGAGCACGGACCTCCTTCGAGCAATGCCCTCTTTCGACCAAGGCCAACCCTTCGACCACGCTTCGACTAGGCAAAAGAACTGCTTTTTTTGAATAGGCAAGAGAAGTGCTTTTCATTTCAAAGGTAGAGCTACAAGAAAGCATCTACTAAGCTAACCATCTAATCAAGCAGTAGCATCTTTATTCAAGGAAGAGATTTTTCGCGGCCGACCCTTCGACCACGGCTCTCCATCATACGACCACACTTGAACCACGGTTGGCCCTTCCACCACCGCACTCATTCAACCACGGCCGGTTCTCCGACCGTGGCCGACCCTTTGACCACAAACCTTCATCGACTACGGCCGACCCTTTGACCACGGACCTCCTTCGACTAAGGCCGACCCTTCGACCACGCTTTGGACACGACCGACACTTCGACCATGACTCGCCCTTCGACCACGGCACTCCTTCGGCTATGCTCCAACCACGACCCTCCTTCCACCATGACCCGCCTTCGACCACGGCTGGCACTTCGGCCATGGTCGACACTTACAGAGACTAATATTTCACACTTGATCAAACACATTAAACTACATATTTTCGTTCAGCGCAATGTAGTGCACTATTCTATCTACTTACGTATATTTCTTATTTTTTACATGTAGATCCTTGTTTCTTTTAGAAAACCCCTCCTTTTCCCTGTAAATACGTACAAATCATTGCTTTTGGATAAATCATTGCTTTCAGATTTTTGCATATAGACTTCTATGTCATGGCAACTTTTTTATTTTGATATTTACATGGTAGCTAACGTGACGTAACATCGTGCTTTCGCATCTAGTACTAGTAATTAGCGATCAAATTTGATTGTTTGGATTGAAATTTAGAGAGTCCACTTGTGGTTATTCGTATTGTACAATATTTCCGTCCACAATCATTCCACTGCAATCAAGTTACACATACACGTTTTCATGGTAGACTTGTAGCACGTTTCCATTGCATACAATACTCTTAAGTGTAAAAAAAGAAATAATGAACATGAAAACCAAGATCACCGCAGAGAGACAAATGTGCACTCTCGGAATTTTTCACGTGCCTGACATGGCCTTTTCCTTCTGGATACAGCTGATGTCTATTAGCCATCGTTAATAGTTTTTATCTGTATTTTTTGAGGTAGCAGAGGATGGTGAAGATACCAACACTGATAATATATATGGCTTTGGATTTAAAAAACTATTTAAAGAATCTATTTTAAAAGACCATTCACTTATTTTGATTTTTAGAGAAATTAAAAGGTAAAAGATCAAAAGAACGGGGCCATTGAGATGGCTTGTTCACAGCAAAATGGCTTGAAACTTACACTCGGAGTTAGGTAAGTGACTGGATTGGCATGATTGGTGCTTGGGAATAAACAGTGAAAGAATGCATGCTCCACTTGTTTTGACGATGGCGACTAGTTTCCGGTTTTTAATTTATTATTATTTTTTAATTTTTTTCTGGATTTTTAAGTTTTTTCCATATTCTTTTGTACTGTTTTTAATGGGTTAACCTGTTTTTTATATTTTAAAATGTTTATATTTAATTATGTTAAATAAACTACTATCAACTATAATAAAAAAAATAGATCAGTTATAATAAAAAAATTATAAGCCATAGTGATCGTGCAAAAATAGCACACCCGCAAGTGCACGAGTTGCCACTGAAATAGCGGCGAGTGTCGTGTTCTCCACAGGGACTAGACTAAGGTTACCGGTGCTCAGCTAAAGCTAGGTCAAACAAAACGGAGGAGGAAACTAAACTACCGAATTCTAACTCGCATGGACGAATCGACGAACAAACTGAACAATCGAAAGGCGATGGAACTAACGACCGTACGAATGGATGTCGTACGACCGAACGAACAACACAACGACTAACTACACGAACGACAATGACGCACGAACTACAACAACTACGAGAACGAACGACACGACTACCGACCGACGACCTAACTAACTACCGACCGTGAGAAAGAAAGAGGGAGTCGAGAAGCACTGGGGGAGTCGAGAGAGAACGAGAGAGAAAACGGTCGACGGCTAACTAGACGACGACGGCAAGCGACAACACAACAAAAAAAACTACGAACGACTGCACAACTTAACTACCAATCGACCGTGGAAGGGAGAAAATAGGGAGGTCGAGAAGCAAGGGGGAGTCAAGACAGCGCGAGGAGAAGGGAACGGTCGCCGGCTAGCTAAATCGCGCAACTCTCAAACATACACAAATACTAACACTGACAACAGGACATCAATACCCAGGAAGCACACACACTGACCATACTACTAACAGATCACAAATTGCACAGTTCTCACAATAACAAAAGTACAGAACAGGGCACAATAACAGAGCATATATCATAATAACATAACTCAGATTAACAGGTCACAATAACATAACCACAGATCATACATCACAGTTCACAAATCAACATGCAAAAATGAGCAGTAAAGTGAGCAGTAAATGGAGAGGGGGAGTTGATTCAACTGAAGGGACTAGAAGCAGCAGAGGAGAGGTGTCGGCGGCGCCATGGAGTAGCAGCAGTCGGTGTCGAAGAAGAGGAAGTAGGCGGCGGTGAATAAATCGTCGGAGGTGTCGGTGGAGGTAGCTGGTGAGGAGCGGCGGCGACAGAGGAAGGGTGGCGTGGAGATGAGAAGGCTCGGCCTCGCCGACGGCTGGTAGATGAGAAGGAGGGATGAGGAGCAAATGGGGGCTAGGGAAGAAGTGGATGGGCTCGGATGTGGAGAAGAAGGGAGGAGAGGCGACGGCGCCGGATGGAGGAGCGGCGGCGGGGAGACGTGGAGATGGTGGAGATTGGGGAGAAAGATCGCCGGTGGAGAAGAGGAGGGAGGAGAGAGGCGGCGGAGAGAGATGGGAGCGGCTAAGCTTGGTGGCGCACGGTGGAGAGTGGAGGCGGCTGATGGCGGCGCGGTAGGTGCAGTGGAAAAGGGAGGCGAGGTGAAGGGGCTGCGGCGGTGGAGAGTGGTGGCCATGAGGGGAGATGATTTGGGGGAGAAACAGCGGTGGAAGAAGTGGCGCGGAGTTGGAGGAGCGGCGGGGTGATGGTGGCGCACCGGAGAGCTGCGGCCCGGCGCTCGCCGGCGGTCGGACTTGGAGGAGAATCAGGGGGGGAGAAGAAGAAGCCGAAGGGGAGATAGAGAAGAAGGACCGGGCTCAAAGGATTCCCACAGGTGGCGGTGGCTTAAGGGTTTGGGGGATTTTGCAACTTTGCGATTTAGTCCTCAAAGAATTTAGGGTTTGCAACTAAGTCTTTCCCCCAATTGATTTCTTCTGTTCTGGCCCTCTGGAAGTCCGATTTCTTCGCGGTTTGATCCTACGCATCCGTGACGACGCGTACATCTGTACGGAGCAGTCCTGAAAGCTCAGATTTATCGTTTATGCGCCTCGATCGCGCCGGCCTGCGAAAAAGTACAAAAATGTAAAATAGTCCAAATTGAGCAATTAAATATAGAAAAATATGTAAATGATGATAAATGCTCCCAAAATGTGAAAAATAATGAGGTAAAATGACGGAAAAATATATATATAAATGACGTATGTCACATAGCTAAACGCCCTCTAAGTTTCTCAATGCTGTTTTATGAATTCATGTACCTACGTTCTTCCCCTGAATCAATGCGGTGTACTCGTACCTGCACTATTAATTGAACCGTTGTGTCCTTGTTGATACATGATACTGTGATGACAACTTTACAATCCCCTTCGAATTAAACCACAATTGAACCGTTGTGTCCTTGTTGATACATTATACTGTGATGGCAACTTGCCCCGATCGTTTTGGCTTCGGCTTCTGACTTATTTTTCACTATTCCTAAATTTCGCATTTTTCTGATTTTTTTGGATTTTTGAGCTTTTTTACCGGTTGTTTTTTTCCCGTATTCGTTTGCATTACACGTGATGGGCTAACCCGTTTTTTCTATTTTTAAAATTTTTTTAATTTAATTATGCCAAATAAGCCACCTTCAGCTACAGTGTAATTTTAGCCAGCTACAGTGAAATAAGCCATAAGCCACAGCCCAACCGATCACCACCAATCCCTTTGAATTAAACCATCCTATATTTTCCCTATAACGGGTGGAAGACACTAATCATGTGACAACCTCGCCTGCAGAAAATACTTGATCATAACACATGTTATAACAATACAAACAATAAATAAAACAGTAATGACACAATCCGTTCACCGGTCCAACTATTCCCCCACCACCGGACATTCCCCTGTGCTGTCTTGATGTTTGCAACGTCATATTTATCAACTCGAGGATCCAAAATACAGTAAATCATATGTTTTATAGAAGCTACACGAAAATTTTCACAACTTCTTTGTTGACTAGCAACTCTGATTATTTCATCTAAACCCGTTTTCCACTTCGAAGATAGCTCTATAAATTTCTAAAAAGCAGATTTAGTAGTTTAATATCTTTTATGCTACAACAACAACCCCAATGAACCAATTTTAAAACTACAAAAAATTCCCTACCTTTCTCTAGTTATGCCCAAGAATTAATTCGGCCATCTCCTATGACTAATATACATAATACTATGACTGCGTCCAGCAGCGACTAATTCTAAATATTTGATAATTCTCTATAATTTTCTTAATATGGGCTAGCCATTAAACACAACGTAGCTACCAGAAAACTTAATTGCAAAACAAATACGATCTTGATGAACAAAAATTCCTAACAATGCATCTTCTACGATTTCCATCTATGATGTCTAGAACTCCCTCTTCTTCCTTCTTTCCTTCTCTCTCTTCCCTCCTTCTCCCTTCTCTTTCCCTTCTTCCCCAGTCCTTCTTCTCCTTGGCCGGCTCTCCTCCTTTTCTTCCTTCTTCTTCCTGGCTGGTTCCCCTCTTCCCCTCCCTTCTTCTCCCTTCTCCCTTAGTCGGCTCCCTCTTCTTCCTCCTTCCCTTCTCGTCCTCCTAGTCAGCTTAGAAGCACGTTAGGCTGTAGTGGATCATAGTAGGGCTACCGTGGGGGTGCGGCAGATGGAGATGGCTAGGGTTTCTCTCCTCCCCCACTCCCCCCTCTCCTTAAAAAGCCTAGCCTAAGCTCCCCAAACTCCCACACCACTCGGTCAAGGGGCATCGGCTGAAAATTCCCCCTCTTTCCTTAGCCTTTCTTTTTCTTTACATCCTTTTTCGAATTCATGAGTGAGTCCTTATGAGGTTTTGATTGTGAGATATTACACTTAAATTAAACTTTTGCCGTCAATATATACATAAGTATTTAGATCGGACATACAAAAATAGTCATGAAAAGCTATTTCACGTTAAATCTATACTTTTTACTAATATATTGCTAACAAAGTAATTGTCGAAATGCCATTTGGGAACATAAGGAGTAAGCTCCAAAACTCCTATCCTACTAGTTTTGAAATAAGATGGTGTATACCAAAAGGTAACATTACATTTCGGGTGAAGCATACTTTTTTTTCGCAAGGACAAATTTGTACATCTAACCCTCAGTTCACCGAGGAAATATTGGGCGTTCTTTTTGTTTTTTGGCTTTTTTTTTATGATTTTTAGTTTTAGCTTCTCTAAAAATCGAAATTAGTAGAGCGGCTTCTTTAAGCTGCTTCCTGAAACCGCTTCTCTAACAATTTTTCGAACCTAAAATCGTATGTATCATACATTATCGTCTCAAAAAAACGAAAACAAAAACAATGAGCTTTAACCAAAAACTATAGGCCTAGTCTAAACGGACAAAGTCATTATTAATGTAAATATGTACCAATCTGACAATCGTGAAGTTAAATTGAGTACTGGCCACAGATCCATGATTTTTGCTGAAGGGTACTCTAGGAGCAATAAGTGCTTTGTATACTAATGCTCACGAAATAGAATTGAAGGACCGTTCATACGTTTAGCAATGTTTATGAAGATCTACCTTTTTTACAAATAGTCTCTATATTAAACTTTAGGGGATTCCTGGCGAACGCCCCATCCACGTATCATGCCTTGCACTGTAGCGTTTCTCCCAAATAATTAATGTACTCAATTAGCGTTAAACATGTTAAGAAATCATTGAGAAATAAACGAATGGCAATGCAATCACTACTACAAAAAACTGTATATTAGAAGCCACATCACAGACGGTTCTCTAAAACTGTCTGTATTAAATACAATCACAAACAGTTTTAGTTTAGAGACCGTCTGTGTTGTTGCCAGCCCTAAACAGTTCGTGGATAAACATAGACGGTTATTAACAAGAACCATCTGTGATATTTCCAAATATCACAGACGGTTTTTTATTTGAACTATCCGTGGCACTTCACAGATAGTTTGTATTAAAAACTGTATGTGATAATTAAGTTATCACCGACGGTTTGTATAAAAACCATCTGTGATAATTTCACTATATTAATTGCTCGCAGACCCGTCGACCCACTATTTTAAATTCCAGATCTACGCTGCTGCTTTGAGCTGGAGGCAGGGCTTTGAGGCGATTTGGTGAAAGAAGACTATTTGGTAAGAGTAATTGTAGATCCACTAAGTTTTTAACTACCTATGGTTAGTAATTTGTTCCTAATTGCATTATAATTTACATTTATAGATTTTGGTGAAAGGAGAATTGAAGATGGTTGATCTAGCTAGCTTGATGTAGAGAAAAGATTATTTTACATCTAGTATGGTTTAGGATTTAGTCAATTTATAGTCTACTTCTACTTAATTCAATTTAATTAATTATTATTGCTACATATAGCTACTTAATTTAGATCATACATATATAGTATAGTAAATAATTTATTGAATATGTTATACTAAATGTATGTGCGTAACTTAGGACTGAAGCTGGATATATGTTGGGACCGTGTGAGTGAAGAGTACATTAATGTCGTTTCTGCTTTTACAAGAGCTGCCGAGGAGGATATGTTGAATAAGAGGGTGGAATATATGTACTGTCTATGCATTTATGTTTAAGAGTCGAGTGCATATTGAAGCGTATTTGATTCGAAGGGGTTTCAGAAAGGGGTATACATATTGGACCAGTCATGGTGAAAAGCAGATTACACAAGAAGGTAGCAATAATGACATCACCGATGAAGTCAATGATATACCACCGGATGATCATGTCGATTGTTGTTCCGATTCGGATAGGCTGAATGATGATAATTTGAATTAGATACTTCGTGATGCAGAAGAGAACTATGATGAGAGAGAGTTTGTTAAATTCTGGGGCTTGATAGAGGACTCGGAGTTCATGTGCTACAAGGCAAAGTACACGAGGCTGTCAGCCATACTTGGACTGCTAAAATTAAAGGCAAGCAACGGTTGGTACGACTAGAGTTTCACGGCACTGTTAAGTCTTTTAATGGACATGCTACGTTGGCACTTGAAAGAGCACAAGATGAATGGAATGCTAAGACACCTTACTGATTCTGCCAGTGGAGAAACATCGATAGGAGTTTTGCATATTTCGGTATACTCGTATATTAATTATAAGATACCCGTATATTAATTATAAGATACTCATTTATCACTTTAGGTATACTCGTATATTAATTATAAGATACTCCAATGTGAACCACACGAAAAAATTGCAAGGGAGACCATAGTTTTTAGCATATTTTGTAAATATCTTCATATACACACATAAAAAGGAGTATGTCTAAAAAAATGTACATACCACCTAGATGGTCTTAAATACTCGTATACTACACGTGCATACTCTCTATTACGCGAGATACTCCCTACGTTGTGAGATATGACATAGGGTGTAATTACACCCAGGTGTAGAAAAGAGGCTTCCTATATATATATATATAGGAAAATTACATCAAGAACCGTCCGATACACGTGTATGATTGATAATTTTTTTGAGTTTGGGTATGAAAATGTTTTATACCCTTGATATATTTATGGTAAGTAAGTTTTGAACTCAGTTCAAACTAGTTTGGACTATTTTTGAGTTCGTTGTGACTACAGTGAGTATATACCATAAAAATAGTTCAAACTCATTAAACTGAAGTTGAATTTAATTTTTTTTCAGAGTTTAACATCTCAAATATACTTTTTTATGGGTATATGAAGATACCCACATCAAACGTTGCGAATCTCAAAGCAAATCAACGGTTATTGATATGGGTGCCTAGGCACCTGGGTGCATGAAACACTCATATATATATATGTATGTATGTATGTATGTATATATGTATATATATATGTGTATATATATATATGTGTGTATATATATATATATATATATATATATATATATATATATATATATATATATATATATATATATATATATATATATATATATATATATATATATATATATATATATATAGGAAAATTACATAAGGCACCATGGTGTCTAGGCACCAACATCCGATACACGTGTATGATTGATAATTTTTTTGAGTTTGGGTATGAAAATGTTTTATACCCTTGATATATTTATGGTAAGTAAGTTTTGAACTCAGTTCAAATTAGTTTGAACTACTTTTGAGTTCAATGCAACTACAGTGAGTATATACCATAAAAATAGTTCAAACTAATTAAACTGAAGTTGAATTTAAATAACCTAATCTTTTGATTCCATCTACATGGTAGACGTGTGGCATAATGTCACGCTTCCGCTGCTAGTACTTACTAAAGATGGCAAGCTTGAATCACCCTCACTGGTGTACCTGCATTCGGAGAAGCGCCGCTTCCGGAAATGGTCCTATGTGTATTAATGTAACAATTAAGAAAAGGAGTTTCGTACAAAAATAAAACAACGCACTAGGACTTCAGGCTCAAACATTATCCGTGATTGTCTAGTCAATTCTGAGTATCTGGTACATATTTTTTTTTTACTATGAATGATCAAAGCAATCTCACCTTTAAAAATATTTTCTAGAAAAATAGCTAGGGCTGCACACGGTAAAAAGATCTTCCTACTGCGTATTAACTAGATGTTCGGCTACGACCGATTGATTTTGCTATGATTTTATATGGCTTTTAATATTTATTATAGTTATTATTAGTTTAATTTAATATGGAATTGTTCATATTATTGATGTAAGTAATAGAGAATATTTTAATGCGGAATTTAACTCGAGGAACTAATACTCAAGGTGCCAAGAACGGCTGTGCTGAAATATGGTAGACATATATACTAGAATTTAATATGCATATATTTATTAACCTGGTCCAGCACAAGGCGGAATAGTTAGGTTTGTTTTGCAGGATCGGCTCTGCAGGTTGTTGATCAACATGATCAAATTGGAATTAATCTTATAAATAATCTGATCATAGCGCATGACTCACACATGTGTGCTTAGGACTGATATATTTTAGACTCATAAAACTAGCCTGTCTGATCGTGGTTGGTGATATAGTTCAAAAATCTCACAGGATACCGGAAACAGGTACGTCACTTTGTAACACCTGGAAGTAAAGTCTATAAATAGATCCCTACCCTTTAGTCTTATTATACATTATAAGTAGTACCACGAATAAAACAAAGAAATAAAAGATACACTTAAAAAGTCTTCATAAATTTAATCTAGAGTTTAAAAAACCCTCCAGAGCCGTTCGAATCCTCTTCTCGAACAGCACATCCTGCTTTGCCTCGCTTCTTCCCGGCGAGTCATCCTTCACGCGTTGCAGTTCCTTTGTTTGCCGCCGCGTCAATTTTTCTGTCGTATCGGTCGTCCTTGTTCGGTGTGCAAGCGGTCTCGCAGGATGACGCTCGTGCAGATGCGTGGGAAAATCTCGCACGGTTGAAGAAAAGGTTATTCGTGATCTCAGCACCAGACGTCATCAATAGTTACAGCTACATTCAAATTGACTTCAATCTTTCTCCTCGGTCTCCGCGCGTGATGTTCACTAGCCTCATAGGCGCGGCGACACGCCGCGCCAGGCACCGTGTGTACCGAAGTAAAAGAGGCGATAATTCGTGAGGAGTTTTTAAAAAAAATTCGAGGGCACATACGTATTTTCGAGAAAGCTAAAGGGTTTTTTCGGAAAAAATCGAGGACTTGTAAGGACCTGTACGTAAGTAAATAAGGGCCTATACGTAATTTCGGGAATCTGCGGGGCGCAATCAAAAATTTTTTTGGGGGAAAAAAACTTGCAGGGACCTTTTCGCGAGAAAAAAGGACCTATACGTAATTTCCGAAAAACCGGAGGAAAACTCCTCCCCTGGCCGTACGGGAAACCCCCCGCCACGCGCCGGCCGGACGCGCGGGCGGGGGTGACGTGGACACGCCCGGGGGCCGTGAATCCCCCCGGGTTTAGTATTGGTATTATTCGAGAGATTTATTAAAGCAGCCAGCACGTCACATAATCAACAACTTGGTTCATGCATGCAATAAAAAGGCTACTGAGAGACCATGTGGCCGTGATCTTATGTTGGTGACGAGTAATTGATATTGTTTTAGGATAGTCGAGTTTGGTTTGTGTGGTCGAACCATGTCGTTGCGTAGCGCAAACGGGCTCGGTCGGACTTGGTCAAACTTGGTCGTATGGATTAGGACGCGTATTCCTTTGATTCAACAGGTTTGGGCTTTATCATGTTAATTTTGATTACATGTATTGAGCGGTGCTATTTGATATGTTTCTTATCTGTGTTGGTAGCAGAACATCGATGCGGAGTCGTGGCGAGACACGGTGGACCGGATTAGGCGCAGGTGGCGCTGAGGTCAGAACGGCCGGGAGGTGTCGAAGACGCCGAGGGCTCGAGGTGGTTGCGAGGCTTGCAAGGCAAGAAAGGAGGAAGCTTCCTGAAAGGTGCGCGAGGGGCGTTTCGGTAAAAACGCAAAGCTGCACTAAAGGAAGCGGGTTTGGATAAAGCGCCATGAATTGGTGAGAGCTAATGGGTAAAGTGTGTTGTAAACCCATTAGTGAGTGTTATAAATAGAGGATGCCCTCTAGTGGAGGGGGTTGAGAGAATATGTGTGAGAGTTAGGGTTTTTATTTGGTTCTCTCCATGCAATGAAATGCGTATGAAAATGAGAGTGATTTTTAGAGGTAGCTTGTGAGAGAGGTGAGCTGAATGTAAACACTTCATTTTAATCATTTATGTCTCCGTATCGTTTTTTAAAGATTTGTGTTTGAGCTTCCCTTTTCGTTCTTCATCTCTTTGCTTCAATATGTGAAATCTTGTTTGTGAGATGCTCTGGTTGTTTAAGTTCTTTTTGTGACCCTTTCGTGAGATCTTCTTGCTGTTTTTAGCCTGCAATATGGAGCCTCTGTTCATCCTCTCGGCAGCAAGCACTCAACTGATATATTGCTCTTTGGTTATGTTCGGCTGCCCCCTGCTGTCCTCTTTCCTTTTAGTAGTTTTTGGTTGTTGATCTCTTCTTCTGTACCTTGGCAAAGAAAATCCCATCATTTTTTTTGTCTTTCGGCCAGCAGGAATGCATGCTTCCCTTTGTGGCTGGATGGCACAAGAAATTACTCATTTTGCCTCTTTTTGTGCCATTTTCAACCCTGCTGCATGTAGTTCAAACGACCTCGTTTTTAGCTGAAATTTTTGCTGTGCAATTACTGATCTAGGCTGATTTTATCAGTATTGCATGCAGTCCAAATTTCTTCTTCTCTTGTGTGTTTTGGCTAGGTGCAAGTTCAGTAAGTTTCATTACCTCTCATGTTTATTCTCTCAACAGTACTTGTTTAGCAGTGCCTAGTCACTGTGTTCGCCCAATTCTATCATTTGGTTTTCTTGCTCATTCAACCAACAGACTTTGCTTTCAGTTTGCCTTTCTTAGTTTTTTTTGCCTTTTTGTCCAAAAAGAGAAGGGGCAATCAATCATCTGTTGTGAGCTTGGTTGGCAGCAGCTTGCCATTTCTTTTGTGCCATTCGGCATGCAGTAGAAGAAAGCTCTTTTTGGCTCCTTTAGTTGATTTCTTCTCAGCTTTGGACAGCAAGTAGCAGCTTGTGGTCTACTGTGTGTTGAGGAAGATTTTATTCTGTGTTTCTCTGATTGACTCTATTTTCCGATGCTATCCTTCTAGTCTATTTTATCTCTGCTCTCTGTTTTTTTTGTCTTGAATTTCAGTTTTCAGTGAGCACTCATCTACCCTCTTCATAGCTCTGTAGCTATTGAAGAGAAAGCTCCGTCGTGGATACTTTGTAGGGAACGAGTTTTAATTGATCGACATTCACCCCCCTGTCGCCATTTCGGTCCAACAGCTACAGCAGATCAACGTGTGCATGTTCATCATGTTTTCGATCGGCGTTGCTCATCACTCAATCTAGGCGCGTCCCTCACGAGTTCGGCCAAGACTTCGTCGCACGGCGTGGGAATTTTCTTCATGGCGACAGTCGGCCCTTGACGTTCTCGATCGGCGTAACAATGCACGGCGTCTCGCGCGGTCCAGCTGTACTTTAGCTGCGGGCATGAAGTCCTTAGTAGCCTAATAATTTGGAGATGCTGAGCGCATGCAAAGCGCGGCGCCTTACCTCGGTCTGGTGTGTCAAGACGGCGTCCGCGTCCTTGGGTGCATACGGCACGCACATGGTGTGTTGTCGGTGCGGTAGTGGTGTTGTGGATAAAAAACTGGATTTGGTACTATTACGTAAGGTGTATATAAAACTAGCTATATACAGGGCGCATTTGCAGAATGTCACTTCCACCGTTCGGTGGGCGGGCGGCAGCGCCGACGAGGCGACGCGTGGTGGGGCTGTCGACGGCAAGCACCTACCGCCCCGCCCAGTGAGGCACATGAGCTCAAAAAGTTACAAAACTTTATGTACAACCTCTCGACACAACATATTCCATAGTGAATGTTACTCAAAAATTCATACAATTTTAATATTTTTACGAGTTTTTACTAGCAAATGAGCTCTAAAAATTACGAAATTTTATGTAAAGCCTCCCGACATAGTCATAGTTATTGTGTAATTTTTTAGGAATTTTATCCCCATCTGAATATTGCTTGAAAATTCGTAAGATTTTGATATTTGTAAGAATTGTTACATATAGCAAACGAGTTTCGAAAATTATAAAATTTTATGTGAAATATCGACCTAATTGTGTTTTTTTGGAAATTTTGTGTGCTCCGAATTACCATGTTAATTCATGATAATTTAATCGTAATTAGCAATATGCGATGCTCATGCATCTTTTGAAGTGTATGACCTCTGTCCTTCGCACCTATGTCAGCCCATTGCCGCTATCTTTTCTTTTCCACTACGTCCTTCGTACAATTGTCACTATGCCTGTGTCGTCCCCCCTCGCGCGCTCCCTCGTCCGCACTGATGTCGTTATGTCCGTACTGTCCACCCTCGCCCGCTCCATCATCTCCACATTTATCAGTGTTACCATGCCGTACCCCTCGCCCAAAGTGCTGCGCATTGACAAGGAGTCCTTAATTTGTGGGGTGAGTGCACCGAGTTCCCTTTGCGCTCAGCCATAAATATGAACCTCTCACAGTTGGTCATTGGTCATCTCAGTCGCTCATCGCAGAAGCTCATTCTCACGGTCGTCACTCAAAATTAGGAGTGCGTAGCTAATTATTTTGATAAGCAAGTGCATAGCTCATTAAGGACGCAGTAGGAGGACGAGGTAGTGCTGATTGCTTCTCCCGAAAGACAGGTAATCTTTTCGGATAGGTAGTCAAATTGCTTATAATTAATGATCTAATCGTATGTAGTTACACGCATATAATCATTTTTGTTGTAACACTTACTGCAGATCTGGTTGTTGTGGCTTCAGGTAGTCGCAGACATAGAACACTTGACAATGTTCTACGGCGATAGTCTTGTACGGGCTGGACCCATAACATGTCAATACAAGGTGCTCTAGGCCGAGAGACTCGACATCATAAATATTCATGAGCAACGAAGCTGCATCCGAAGGAAGTTCGCCACGGAGGCAATGGCAATGAAACTTGCCATCGAGGGGATCACCTGCACCAATGACATGTGGGAGCTCGTGAAGGTGAATGGCACTACAGCATGGAGGCAGTACATGCAAATTGCCTCCCAGCCCGAGGCGGCCATTCACGAGAGGCTGATGGTGTACCTAAGTTTCTCATGTCGAGAGTCAGAAAACATTGATGAGCCTAGCCCCTCGACACCCGGGGAACCACAAGCGGAGCTTGAAGATGATACCACTAAATGGGTTGTATCGGAGGGAAGACTCGCCCTTGATTTTGTGCGGAATGACAGGGTGGGTATGTGGTTGTCAGCCTGAATTGACTGCCATGAGTATCTACCAAACCAGCCAGTCGGATTGGAGTCTGACGAGGACACTGACCTAGGAACCAATGATACCGAGGACGACACACAACACACGGCTAGTCCACCGGGGGGAATTGTGTCATCATAGGTGCCCTATGTGTCCTCCAGGCTCGATGATGGTGTGGTGTGTTCCCTCGTACTACCAAGCCAATTACATTGTGAAGTGCGTAGTGGAAGGCTGCTTTGCAAAGATCAGTGATCAACGAGCCAAGATTTTTGGCTTGACCTTCTCGATCAAGACGATGATCGACCACACTTGCATGCTCAGTGAGAACCTACGCCATCATTGGAACGTGACTTCGGCATATGTGGCAAGCATCATCAGCCACCTAGTTGCGGTGGGCATTTTCATCTCCCCAAAGATGCTCATGTCAGAAGTTACTAATGTGGTTGGCTATCCAATCAGCTACAGTAAGGTCCAATGAGGCAAGCACAAGGTCATCGAGTCCATATACAGGACGTACGAAGAGACGTACAACCTTGCATTGAGATTGCTTCATCAGATAGCCAAATCAAACATTGGCACGTACGTAAACAAGCTTGAAAATCCAAATGTTAACAGAGGGCCCAACTGCTTCATACTAGACTGGCTATTCTGGGCTTTCGCCCAAGCCATTGAGGGCTTCAAGTTTTGTCGTCCTGTGCTCACGATGGATGGCACTGTCCTCACAGGGAGTTACAAGGGAACTATTCTCACTGCGGTGGTGGCCAACGCGAATGACCAGCTTCTTCCAGTGGCATTTGCCATTGTGAAAAGTGAGAACATGTCCAGTTGACCCTGGTTCCTAGCGAACGTGAAGCAAGCGGTGGTTGGCAACCGACCCAATATTTGCGTCATCATGGATCGTAATGCTAAGTTGATGGCCACGTTGAACACCATACAGCATGGGACCGAACCCCCTCACTAGTGGAACAATGTGCAAACACGGTGGTGCATAAGGCATCTTGTATCTAAGTCGTTCACACAATTCCATAGCTAGGAAGTTCTGAAGATGTCCAAGGCATTATGTCTACAAAACCAGAGGTGGAAGTTCGAATCCATTTGGACAGAGCTAGAAAGGCAAACTACGGACGGAGAGCAACCCCATGACACCATAATTTTCTCAGAGTGGATTCGTCGGCACGCTCTTGAAATAGAGAAATGGTCTCTTCTCTATGACATGGATGGTGCAAGGTATGAGATTATAATGACCAACATATCTGAGGTGTACAACAGCATCCTAAAAGGCGTGCGGTGCCTCCCTATCACCACGATCGTGGAGGAGACATGGACTCACATTGTCAGTTATTTCATTAATAAAGCCACTACAACCAGGTGTCAAATAGACGAAGGCAAGAAATGGTCCGAGAACATGTAGAGGCATATGGAACTGAAGATGGAGAAATCCCGAATGAACGACATCTGGGTAATTGATGGCCTCCAGAAAAAGTACGAGATTAGACTTCAGCAAAAATATGTGAATGGTCATACCAGGGGTGAAATGAAACAGACATGCATCCTGGGTGATATGGCAACATGCACCTGCAATAAGCCGACGCTCCTGCGTAAGCCATACTCGCACGTGTACAAGGCATGTGCGCAAGTGAGGCAGATGTCCGAGGCATACATCTCAGAGTACTATGACATGCAACACCTTTTCAGTACATAGAGTGCAGAGTTTCACTCCTACTATTTGGACATGAACTACAAGGATCTTTGGATGGACATGCTGCAATGGGCCACCAACAAGGAGTTGAAGATAACTACAAAGGGATGTCGGCAGACACGGTGCTTCCGGAACGACATGGATATGATCCAACGTATCAGAATTACCCGCACAGTGAAATGCAGAATATATAAGACCTTGGAGCACTCATTGAAGGATTGCCCCAACAGACCGAGCTTGTCTAGTCACGACTCAGTGTCATAATCTCATGTATCTTTTAGTGTATTGCATTTATTCATATTTGTACCCATTTGAGATGTAATTGGCAACTAATCAATTGATTACCTGAATGATTTACTCCATAATCTATTATCGCCATCTGTTGGAAAGAAGGGTTAACATGAAAGCTATATTAACAGTAAGAGAAAATAAACTATTGGTTAATTGTACCCCAGAGTGTGGGCATCGCAAGAAACATGGCCTGCCATCGAAACGACCTTCAATGACCAGCATGACCGCGTCCTCTCTGTGTATGCATTTTAGCCATACCGGTTGAGCTTCCATGTTTGGCATCAAGCGGTAGTTAGGCCAAAGTCCTCTCTCCTTTCTAAGGGAATGTCTTTCTTTGGCAACCCTGCTCCGACTGGCCCCTCGGTGTCTGCCATGTTATGTTACTGTATAACGCAGAAGGTTCTTCTTCCTACAAGAAGCGAAACGTAGTTTAGATGAGCGATGAGCGATCGCGAGAGCTCTGTATTTGACGCGTTGTTAACATGCACCACCACGGACGATAGGGGATAGCACGATAAAATTGACATATGTGCGCACAAGGGAGCGAGTGAGGCGGGGCGACATGGCCAAACTAACATTTGTGCGAGCGAGGGAGCGGGCGCAGGGGGCCAGTATGTCAAGCCAACACATGTCCGAAGGAGGGAGCGGGCAACGGTGTACAGTATGGACAGACTGCCATTTCTACAGGCAAGGGGTAGCACCAAGCGGGGACATCCCTCCTCGCATATCGCTAATTACGATCAAATTATCATGAATTAATATAGCAAATTCGGAGCATATAAAATTACCAAAAAAATACACAATTAGGTTGACTATATTGGGAGGCTCCATATAAAATTTTATAATTTTTGGAGCTCGTTTGCTATATGTAACAATTCCTACAAATATCAAAATCATATGAAACAGACGCAATATTCAGAGGGGACAAAATTGTAAAAAAATTTACACAATGAAGCTCGGTGGGCATGGTCTACACAGTAGATTTCCTGTAAGCTAAATTCATGATTAAATTAACCCGAATAAATATGATAAATTTGGACCACATAAAATTGCCAAAAAAGTATACAATAACTATGACTATGTCGGAAGGCTTCACATAAAAATTTGTAATTTTTAGAGCTCATTTGTTATATGTAAAAACTCGTACAATTATCAACATTCTATGAATTTTTAAGCAACATTCACAATGGATAAAATTACCCAAAAATTACAATGTGAAGTACATTGTCTCAATAGGTTGTACATAAATTTTTGTAATGTTTTGAGCAAATTTGTTATATTTGAAAATTCAAACAAACACTAAATACAAAAAATTAGGGTAGGTAATTAAGCTGGCTTAATCATCTACCGTCCCCTGACCGGGCGGTAGGCTGCCTACCGTCTGCTGGTTGGGTGGTAGGTGCCTACCGCTGGTGGCCTCACCACACGTCGTCTCGTCGGCGCTACCGCCCACCTACTGGATGGCAAAAGTGATATTTCTGCAAATACGCCCCGCATACGGCTAGTTTTAGAAATACCGTGTGCAATAGTGCTAAATCCGGCTTTTACTCTAGTGATGCGTGAACGGCATCAGATTGGTCCACGTGAACTGCAAAGGAAGGAGTACAACAATTGCCCATTCAACAGTGCTTGCGTTAACCAGCACACAATCTGATAACATTTATCCTCTCAATGATAACTAATAGCTTTCTCTTAAACTGTTTATATCTTGCTTAATCTTGTACTAAGGGTGAACAGAATACGCGAAAAATAATGCACAATTTGGAACAAGATTTTGGTAAAGTATCTCTTATTAAAGTGCTTAATTTTATTAATTTCTTTCTCTTTACTAAGTTGTATGATAGCACTTCAATTAATGAACATCTGAATAAACTCTGTGTTTTAGCAAAGGAATCACAAAATGTTGGCTATTATTTTTTTAAGAAGTGCAGGTCATGGTTGTTCTAAACTATTTGCCAATTTCATTGGAACAATTTAAGATATCTTTCTGTCATTTTGAAAGGATACTCAATATGCGCACACTGAGGCATCATTTACTTGTGGAAGAAGATAGAAAACTCTCTCAGGAAAAGGAAAGAAATACTTCTGATTTACATGTTGGAGAGGAAAAGGCAATAATAAAAGGAATTGGTAAAAAGGAAGTCGAATGGTGATTTGAGAGAAAAGCTTAACAAGAAACGCGATCGGAGTGATCGTGGAAATTATAACTCAGCTCAGAGGAATGAAAAGTACAAAAAATTTTAAGTGTCACAACTGTGGTCAGTATGGGCTTTTTAGAGATGACTGCAGGAAAAAGAAGATGTGGATTGAGTAAAGGAATCAAAATAATCAACCAATTGACGATAAAGACAATTATTTGCCTAACGGTATGTCTATTATTTTTGTATGCACTGAATCTTTATTTACTTTTTTTTCCAAATAGTTGGGTTGTCGATTCTGGTGCTACATCTCATATTACTACAGATCATAGAGCTTTTACTTCTATGCAAATAATTCCAAGGAAAAATAGATATGTTTTTTGGGCTAATGCTGAGGTACTAGGAATTGGAAATTATGTCCTAAAACTTCCTAGTGGAGGAAAAATATTATTAAAGGACACTTTATATTCACCTAGCATGAGAAGGAATTTAATTTCTATTGCTCAGTCAGAATCTATTGGTTATGACATACTATTTGTAAAAGGAAGAGTTAAAATATTGCTCAATGGAAAATTAGTACATACTGAAACTCGTCATGATGGCCTTTATTTTCTTGATGTACTATCAATTGATGATAATATTGATTGCTTAGTTCATGAAAATAACTCCATAGTGAGGAATACTAATAATAGGAACACATGCTTAGAACCATATTTATGGCATTTATGACTTGGTCACATATCTAAAAATAGAATTAAGAGGCTTATTAATTCTAGAATTTTGCACTTTAAGTGAGAGAATTTTAGTATTTGTGAGGCATGTATAATGGATAAGATGACTCGTGCACCTTTTCTAAAGGCGAAAAGATCTAATGAGCCTCTTGCCATTGTTTATTCTAATATTTGTGGTGAAATATCTATTCCTGCTAAAGGTCAAAAGATTTATTTTATCACATTCATTAATAATTATTCTAGATTTAGATATGTGTATCTTCTTAAACAAAAGTCGGAAAGTTTTGATGTGTTCAAGACATTTAAAACTGAAGTAAAAAATTAATTAAATAGAAATATCAAAGTTTTGAGAACTGATCGTGGAGTAGAATACACTTCAGGAATATTAAATAATTTTTTATAAAGAAGTATGGAATTATTCATCATTATACTTTATCTTGCACTCTGCAACAAAGTATCGTTGCTGAATGGAGGAATGGAGCACTTATTGATATGGTTAGGTCTACCATAACTTATTAAGATCTTCCTTTGTCTTTTGGAGGAAGCTTTACATATTGCTGTTTATTTTTTAAATTATTCATCATCTAAGCCTGTAACAGTCAATCCAAATGAGTTGTGAACTAGATGGAAAATTGTAGCATAAAAAACACGCCAATAATTTATTATTGGTTATTCTTTGGAATTTTATGATACAGAAAAAGGATAAACTGGTGGAAAGCAGGAATGCAATTCTTTTATATCTAAACATACCTCGCCATGCTAAGCGGGCAAGGGTGGAATCGTTGGTAACTCCACGAAAACACAGATGGATAATCTAGTATTAATTCTCACACTGAAGGATATTTTGCTCTTGAAGAAAATACAAATCAAATTTCCAACACTAACATGCTTAGGAAAAGTGGGAGAAATTTAAGTACACCCCAATATCTAGATGATTATTATTGGGGGAAGTTCACTCTAAAATTTTAGATTTAGAGGAAGAACCAAAACTGTGGGTTGAAGCAGTGTGGGAAGAATTAAAATCGATAAAGACGAATAAAGTTTGGGAACTTGTTGATCTACCAAACAACTACAAGTCCATAGGTTGTAAATATTTTTTTAAGAAAATTGAATGCAACGGGTTTAGTGGAAAATTATAAGACTAGACTTGTTATTAAAGGCTTTACACAAAGGAAAGGCATTAACTTTGTGGTTACTTTACACAAAGTGAAGGTATTGATTTTGTGGAAACTTTTTTCTCTTGTTACTAAATTTACTGCAATTTGTATTATTAGTGCTTTGACAGCTTATTCTGATATTAAACTCCACCAAATGGATGTTGAAATTGCATTTCTTAATGGTCTTTCGGAGGAGGAAATTTATATAAAATAGCCGAAAGGTTTTGGAGAAAAAGGAAATGAAAATCAGGTTTGCAAATTGAATAGATCAATTTATGGTCTTAAACAAGTTTCACATCAATGGCATATTCTATTTGATAATTCTATTACATTATATGGTTTTCAATGACGGAGGTGATCATTGCATATATACAAAAGTTATGGGTAAGTGTTTTGTCTTATTGCCTTTATGTATTGATATTCTCATTGCTTCTAATGATAAAAATACATTGATGGAAGTGAAAGCTTGGTTATCTTCTAAACTTGATATGAAAGATACGGAGAAAGCTTCCGATGTTTTAGAAGTGGAAATATATAGAGAGATCGGAATAAAAGGTTTTTTTGGGTTGTCCTGAAAGTTATACCTTGGAAGTATTTTAAACGATTTTCTAGGGAATGCAGTAAACCTATTAATGCACCTATTGTGAAGGGAACTATACTCAGTGAGCAATTATGTTCAAATAACCTTGAGGAAAAAGCTAGAATGAATGGAGTTTCTTATTGTTAAGCTTTGGAATGTCTTATATGTGCTATATTATTCACACGATCTGACCTTAGCCATGCCATTGGAATTCTTAATGGATATCAAAAGAAACCTGGGGAAGAGCACTGGAAACAAATCAAATATGTACTGCATTATGTCAAAGGAATATATATATTTATTCAATATGTTTTAATGGTCATGATCTTCGATTGCAAGGTTATTCTGATGTTGATTGAGAAATGGCTCCTGGTTATCTATTTACTTTGGCAAGAGTTGTTATTTTTTAGTGTAGCAGGAAACAGGGTACAGTTGCTCATTCTTCCATAGAATCTAAATACATTACTGCATGTAAAGTATCAAAGGAAGTTATATAGCTAAGAGAATATCTTTCATCACTTAAGGTTTTGGAAAGTGCATCACGACCTGTCACTTATTTTAATGTAAACGTAAACACATTGAAGGAAGATCCACTGACTAAACTAGTTAACCAGGAATTATTTTCTAAGGATGATCAAGTCATGGAACTTCAGTTTATTGATTGAAATGTTTCAGTCAAGTGGGAGATGTTGAGATTTTTATGAGGCTTTCAACATTTATTATGGTTATTATAAGTTTATCTCAATATAGAATTATTCATATTATTGTTTCGAATGATAGGGAATATTTTAATGCGGAATTTAACTCAAGAAATTAATACTCGAGGTGCTGAAGACGGCTGTGCTGGAATATGGTAGACATATATATTGAGATCAAGTCTACTGGAATTTAATATGCATGCATTTGTTAACTAGGGTACAACATAGTGCGTAATAGCTGGGTTTGTTTTGCAGAATTGGCTCTGCATGCTGTTGACCCACATGATCAGATTGGAATTGATCTCACAAACAATCTGATCGTGGCGCATGACTCACACATGTGTGCTTAGGACTGATATATTTTATACTCACAAAACTGGCCTATTTGATCGTGGTTGGTGACATGGTTCAGGAGCCTCACTGGATACTGGAAACAGGTGGGTCACTTTGTAACACCTGGAAGTGGAGTTTATAAATAGGTCCCTACCTTCTAACCTCATTATGCATTATGAGCAGCACCACGGATAAGGCAGAGGAATAGAGGGTAGACCGAAAAGCCTCCACAAATTTAATATAGAGTTTAAAAAACCCTACAGTTTTTTGCTGTGATTTTTAAGACAGTGGCGAATGACAAAGATACCAATGCGGAAGGTGCACGCAGTGGCAGGCGCGAGAAGCCGTTTGGAGAAATGGCTTCGAGAAGCCACTTGAAAAGTCCCCCTATTTATTTCGGTTTTTGGAGGAGTCCAAACCAAAAGCCACCCTAAAAACAAAAAAGAATAGGACTATAATCATTTCCGTGAAAAATGTGTGTCGAGACAATTTTGAAACGATCCAGGATCTCCAGGGCAGCAGATTCATTTGAATTCCCACCAACAGGGTCTCTTCCATTTGTTGTTGACACAATTCACATGACTAGTCTTACAGGATGAAATTCTTTCTTGTCAGTAAATTCTTCCCATTAACTTTGTCTCTCAGCAATAACCAAGAAAACATTGAGTCTGCATCTGATGACAAGAAAGCACTTTATATTAGTACCATCAAAACCTTGAAGGCTCCGTTTAGAACGCAGTATATTTTTTTAATCAATTTAGGAATTGAACAGTTTATTATGAAATTCTTGCGTACAAAACAGGCCCACATTGTACCAGATATATTTTGATCTACCACTGGGCGCGTTTAATCTTCATCTCAAGGGGTATCCAGTTTGATGAGTATGACATGAGTACTTCATTGTATTGTTGGCATAGCTTGTCCTGAGCGAACGAGAGGGGCAAGTGAAATCGAGAATGGACTTTCATTCACTGCTTGGACAGCTTGAACTGAAGAAAAATTGGTGAATGTCCGGGCATCTACGGCCACATTAAACGCTTGGATCATCAAGGAAACAGAGAACGTGGAAGCACATTACGTTCACAGTACAAAGCACGGAAGCTCCGTCAGTGCATTCACACCGTCAAATAACTTATTGTGTGGTACTAATTAATAATCAATAAATGGGATCGATAGAAAGATCACGGTTTGTACCGTCTGGCTTCGGATCCCCTCAATCGATCGGGTCCTGATTCGCTGTGCGGTTGTACTGCACAGGATATGTAACCTGTAAATGTAAGCTAGCAGTAACTGCGATTCACCAATGCTCTGAAAAAAGTGCGTGCGGTTCATTCGTATAATCATATCTGACGGTAACAGAATTGAAAATCGCATTGATTTGGTCTAAGCCCCATTTGGACAGAGGAAAAGAACGGCGGAATTTCCAAGGATTTGGACAATTTTGTGTGGTGCCGTTTGGAACAAAGGAATGATCTGTTCAGAGTAGGCCTGGACGAAAAACTCAAAGTTCGTTAGCTCGCTCGGCTTGTGGCTGGCTCGGCTCGGCTCTTTAGGATAATGAGCCGAGCCGAGCCAAGATTTTAGCTCGTTAGCTATAATGAGCCAACTCGAGCCAGCTCGCAAGCCGCTCACGAGCCAAACGAGCCATGCTTCCAGGAATTTAGCCCGCAGGCCGAAGCCACCCACAGGCCATAGCCCATAGCCAGACAGCACGGCCCAAACACGCACAGGCCCAAACACGCACAGGCATAGAAGAGCAAACCCTCACGCCATCACGCGCACAGCCGGGCAGGCACCTCCGCACCTGGCCGCCGCTGCGCCACAACCTGTAGCACGCGACCGCGGCCGGCGACGGGGCGAGCGAGACGCGACGCGACGCAAGTCAGGCGACCGCGGCCAGCGACGGGGCGAGCGAGACGCGACGCGACGCAAGTCAGGCGACCGCGGCGGCGCCTCTCCCTCCACGAGCCAGGTCTGGTCCTCACTCGGTCACTCCTCTCTCTCTCTCTCTCCTTTTTCCTCTCGAATCCTCGATCTCCCTCTGTCGATTGCCGAACTGCTGCTGACCTACCTACTGTGCTCCAGGCCCTCTCAACCCGCAGCCATGGAGGATGAGGAAAGTGCATCACTGCGTCCTCGAAGTTTGGAGTCGAGGAGTAAGCCCCATGGACAAGGATTCAGCACTCGGTCGTCATCGAATCCCTCTCTGTCCGTGGACGTGGTGATGGTATGTTAATATGTTATCTAATTCCCAAATACTTGAATTTGCTTGATTCATTGATTGGTCTATAGGTTATAGGAATATTTGTTCATTGCTAATTTGCTATCCAGATTATTTATTCATTGCTATCCAGATTATGAATTTATCCCAAAAATGAAGAATGTCATACTTTCTTTTTTAATGCAATAGCAATGATTCAGTTATACATGTATGTTTCCTTGTGCAGCCATTGGAGACCGTTTCAGAAGAAGAGGCAAGAGGGATGATATGTCTGAAAGCCTACCTTCAGTTGATGGCAAAAGTGGAAGTGAGGGGGCTGATGAGGTTGGTGATGGTACGTCAAAGGCTAAGAAGGCAAAGACAGGAGGGAAAAAAACTAGTATTACATTGTCTCCCAAGTGCAAGGTAGCAAGAGGCAAAAGGGCTGGTTGCTGGAAATATTTTAAGGTTGTCAATGTCCCATCCAAGAAGGAGAGAGGTGTCATGGAGACAAAGGCGAAGTGTAAGTTCTGCCATAGGAGTTATGTGTACCATCCAGGGGGTGCTACTACAACTCTAAACCGGCACCTAGACAAGTGCACACAATTTCAGAACAAGTTGGCAAAGGCTAAAGCTCAAGGTACACTAAACTTTGGTCCAAATGATGGTAATTCTGTTATTGTTAATCCTACTAAATATGATCATGAACACACTAGACAATTGGTTGCCAAGATGATAATTGCTCATGAGTATTCATTTAGGATGGTAGAATGGTAGAGCATAAATGGTTTAATATCTTGATGAAATGGATGAATGGTAACTATGAATGGATTGGTAGGAAGTCTGTAAAAAATGAATGCATGAAGGTTTATGAATCTGAAAAAACTCAACTCAAGAAGAGTCTGAAAGAGGCAGAATCAATAAGTTTAACTACTGATTTATGGACGTCCAATCAAAACCTTCAGTACATGTGTTTGGTGGCACATTATATAGATGAGAATTGGGTTTTGCAATGCCGTGTCTTGAACTTTATTGAGGTAGATCCTCCCCACACTGGTATTGTCATAGCTCAAGTTGTTTTTGATATGGTAGAATGGAAAATAGAAGACAAGGTCATGACAATAACTCTTGATAATGCTACAAACAATGATACTGCTGTCACAAATTTGAAGGCAAAGCTTCTTGCAAGAAAATATTCAGTATTTGATCCTAGTTACTTTCATATTCGTTGTGCTGCTCACATAGTCAATTTGGTTATTAATGATGGCCTCCAACCAATAGAAAATTTGATAACTTGCTTGAGGAACACAGTGAAATACTTTAAGAGGTCTCCATCCCGCATGTATAAGTTTGTGGAAGTATGCAACAATTATTCTATCAAAGTGGGAAGGGGGCTATCTCTGGATGTTAAAACAAGGTGGAATTCAACTTATAAAATGCTAGATACGTGCATTGACTATAAGGATGCATTTGGTTATTACAAAGAAGTAGACACCAATTATGTTTGGAAACCTACAGATTCAGAGTGGGTATTGTTTGAAAAAATTAGGCCAATAATGGGAACAATGGCAGAGGCCACTACTGCATTTTCTGGGTCAATCTATCCAACTGCCAATTGTTTCTATCCTTACATAGTGAAAGTTAAGAGAGCATTGATAGGGGTGCAGCAATTTGGAGATACATATTTGATGAGTATGGCTGCTGCTATGTTGGACAAATTTGATAAATATTGGGAGGAGAAGAACAATGTTATGGTTATTGCTACAATTCTTGACCCTAGGTTCAAGATGAGGTACATTAAATGGTGTTTTGCACAGATTTTTAACTCAGCTAGGTGTGAAATTGAGATTAATGACATCAACCAAGAGTTGGAAAGGCTCTATAACAAGTATGAGATGTTAAATCGCCAAAAGATGGGTGACATTGGCAAGAACAGGCAATCAGGCTCATCTTCACTTGATACAACCAGCTCAATGGCTTCTATTGCAAGTGATTTTCAATCATTTTTGCAATCTAGTGTTACAGAAAGTTCAAAGTCTGAGCTACTGATTTATCTAGATGAACCAAATGAGGCCATAGATAACAAGCATTTCAACTTACTCAGATATTGGAATGTGAACTTCCATAGATTTCCTGTTGTGTCTAGCTTGACAAAGAGGTTCTTGGCTGTTCCAGTGAGTAGTGTATCGTCAGAGTGCACCTTCAGTAATGCAGGTCGAATTCTTGATGACTATAGAAGCTCTTTAAAGCCAGCCACAGTTCAGGCATTAGTGTGTGCATCTAGCTGGATAAGGGGCACTCAAGATGACAATTGTCATCCTCTTGTTGTGGTATGGATTCATATATAATTATATAAGTATATAACTTGTTCTCCGTTCAACTTTGTTTATCTTGTGGCATGCTAATATTTTTTCTATTTTTAGGTTGGAGATGATGACGATGATGTTGAGTCTATCGAATTCCCAAAATGCATGGTGGCAAGCAATTAGTGAGGTGGATATGCTCAGTTTGTGCATTCTTTTTTTCCTTGTTGCTTATCATCTTGTTAACATAGTGTTGTTTGTTGTACTGTTTTTGACCTACAGGGAAGGGGAAGGACTGAGCGCTGAACTGGTTGCCAACTTGCCATGGAGGAGAAGTCTTAACTGACCATGCCTTTTGTGTGTGTTTGCATGGAAATACACTATGATGAAACTTGAACAATGTGTCATTCTGCTATGTTAACTTATGTAGTTATGTTTACTGACCATGCCTTTTGTGTGTGTTTGCATGGAAATACACTATGATGGAGCTGAACTGGTTGCCAACTTGCCATGGATGATAGTTGAATAGTTGATGGATGAATATATGATGGAGACATGGACCTAATTTGTACTCTATTGCATGTGTTAATGTGTATGCATATGCTGCTTGCTGCTAGCATGTATGATGGATGAATATGTGCTGTATGACTCACTGGAATGTAAGGTAGTCTTCATTTTACATTTTTTGGCCCTGGCTCACGAGCCAAACGAGCTAACTCGAGCTTGTCGTCGAGCCGAGCCGAGCCGAGCTAGCTTTTTAGCTCGTTAGTTATAACGAGCCAACTCGTTATCCTACCGAGCCAGACCGAGCCGAGCCAGCTCGATATCCAGACCTAGTTCAGAGTAGCATTTCATTACGAATGTTCGGCGCTGACCAAAACATATAGGGATGACCGGATGAGACTACCACGTTGCTGTGCTGCATGCCATCGCTGCGCAGCCAGTGTGAGATCAGGCGACGCGACAGAGAGAGAGCTGAGCTAGCTTGCACTGGAGTCTTGACATCCGAAGCAAGATCCTGCCATGTTGTCGGGAGGGCACAAGGGTCATTTCGCACGCGCCCATGACAGCCGCCGCGGAGGCTTCCTTTGCCGTGTGGTCCTCCCTTTAAAACACACTTCCTTTTCTTTAAGGAAAGAATATACTTAGCTAATCCTACATATAGTATATCGACCCAGAACTTTTGTGAAGACGTTGATGTTGCTCGAGCACTCCAGAGTTGAATTAATTCTAGTGTTAGCACTCGAGAAAATAGCAGATAATGAGTGTTGTAGGGGTGGTTCAACTCTGTGATTGAGTCTTGTAACTGGCTCAATACATAATAGACCTAATAGTATAGAGGAACATACCAATGTATCCTCACATTTTATAATTATCAAAGTAATAGGACCACATTCATGTATGTAAACCCCAAACGAGGTATGAGAAGGGGATCCACTCATTTCATACACAAACACTCTCTCTTCTGTCATTAGTTCTCTTTAACTAGTCCTTTCATATGCTATTTAGTCAGTAGCCACAATAGTTGGCGCCATCCGTGGGGAACATGCAAGAAGCTACGCAAGAAGGCGCTAGAAAGTGACGGCACCCAAGAGAAAGAGAGGTACGCGCGGCAGCGACCGTTAAGTTCAGCACGCGGAGACCGGTGGTACCCCTTGCCAATGACCACGACGCCCGCACTGGTACAACCATTGACCGCGATGCCCGCGCACGCGGCGACCGGTGGTACCCTATGGCAATGAGCACGACGCCCGCACTGGTACGACCGTCGACTGCAAAGCCTGCACTGTCATCTTGACACCAGGGAGTCGGCCTCCGAGAAACACCAACGAATGTCGAGTCTCCCCAGTGGGGATTCTGCATGGAGCGCGCGCTCCAAAGCCTTTACCCCGCCGTCGGCTGCGTCGACACCCACGACCACGCCGCGGTCATGACTTCAGCGACATCTCCAACTGCGCCGTGGTCAATTCTTCGCCGACAGACACGACTACTCTATGGTCGACACTTGGGGACAGAGCACCCGCCTCTGACTTCTCCGTGGAGAGTTCACACGGTCTCTGCTGAGCTCCGCATGAAAGTCGTCTTCGACAAACTTTGCCCGGTCTTCGCGGCACTTCGCACTCCGCGCGGATGTTGTCTCTGACAAACTTTGCCCAATCTTCGTGGGACTTTGCCCGATCTCCGCCGAGGTCTTCACATGATCTCTGCGTAGAGACTTCGCACGACCTCCTCAGGACTTCGTCCAATCTTCGTCGTGCTCCGCGCGAATGTCGTCTCCAACAGACTACGCATGACCTCCATAGGAATTTGCATGGCCTTCATTGAGCTTTGCATGAATGCCATCTCCGCGTGAAGAGTTCGCACAGTCTTCGTCGAGGTCTTCGCACGACCTCTGCATGGAGACATCACACGACCTCCGTGGGACTTCGCACGGTCTCTGCCAAGGACTTCGCCCGGTCTCCGCGGGACTTCACATGGTCTCCGCCGAGCTCCACGCAGATGTCGTCTCCAACAACCTCGTGGTCGTAGACGCTTCGTCCAACCACCTAGTGGTTGTAGACGTCTCGTCCGACCGCCTGACGGTTGAGACTTCGTCCGACCACCTCATGGTTGTAGACACTTCGTTTGACCGCCTCATGGTTGTAGACGTTTCATCCGACTGCCCCTTGGTCGAGACTTCGCCTGACCTCTTCAGGGTTGTAATTTGGTGAAAATCGCACGGTGGCTTCAAGCCCCAGCATACTCTACAGAGTATAATGCACCGAGAACTTAGCCATCCCGGGTAACTCTACGGAGTATAAAAAATCACACGGTGACCTCACGCTCCGGTGTACTCTACAGAGTATAAAGCGCTAAGAACTTAGCCGTCCCGAGCAACTCTACGAAGTATAAAAAATTGCACGGTGGTATCGTGCCCCAATGTACTCTGCGGAGTATAAAGCGTCGAAAACTTAACCATCTCGAGCAACTCTACAGAGTATAAAAAATGGCACGGTGGCCTTGTACCCTGGCGTACTCTATAGAGTATAAAGTGCTGGGAACTTAGCCGTCTCGGGCAACTCTATGGAGCATAAAAAAATCGCATGGTGGCCTCGTGCCTCGGTATACTCTATGGAGTGTAAAGCGCCAAGAACATAGCCATCCTAGACAACTCTGAGGGGTATAAAGTGCCAGGAACTTAGCCGTCCTAGGCAACTCTACGGAATATAGATGGTACCGTGGGACAGCTTGCGCAATTGTGCGTGCATCGCCTATCGCACTAGGGAGCCCCTGCCATGGGCTGTAACCCTAGTGAGTCTCACGCATTTCACATGCCTCACTAGGAAGTTCACCGCGCTCTTCATCTGACCACGCCATGGTTGTAGACTTTGTCCGACCAACTCGCGGTCGTAGACCTCGCCCGATGATGCTGTGATCGTAGACTTCGTCCGACCACGTCGTGGTCATTGACTTTGTCTGACTGCCTCACAGTCGTAGCCTTCATTTGACCACCTCATGGTCGTAGACTTCGTCCAACCGTCTTGTGGTCATAGATGCCTTGTCAAGCCACCTCGCAGTCGAGACTTTGTTCAACCACATTGTGGTCGTAAACACCTCGTCCGACGGTCTCACGATCGAGTCTTTGTCCGACCACCCCGTGGTTGTAGACACTTCGTTCAATCATCTCGTGGTCATAGACACTTCGTTTGACCACCTTGTGGTCGCAGACGCTCACGTGTGCAAGTCTTCGGCTTGCCACCAACTTCATTGACGAGTGGGGGACAAATTGCATGTGTCAGTTTCATCTCGTCGCCGACTTCATCGACGTCAAGTCCGAAAGGTAGGGGACCTTCATCCAACCACGTCATGGTCATAGACTTTGTCAGACCGCCTCGTAGTCATAGACTTCGTCTGACCATCTCGTGGTCATAGACTTTGTCAGACTGCCTCGTAGGCGTAGACTTCGTCTGACCACCTCGTGGTCATAGACTTTGTCCAACCACCTCGTGGTCATAGATTCTGTCTAACCACGTCATGGTCGTACACTTACTTCGACTATCTCGTGGTCGTGACTTCGTCTGACCACATTGTGGTCCTAGATGCTTCGTTTGACCACCTCATAGTTAGGACTTCATCCGGCAAATGCGCGTCAGCTTTGTCTCGCCGCTGACTTTGTCGATCCTAAGTCCGAAGGGTGGGAGACAAACCGCGCACGTCAACTTTGTCTCATCGCTGACTTCGTCGACCCTGAGTCCGAAGGGCGAGACAACTTTGTCTCATCGCTGACTTTGTCAACTTCATATACTATTTGGTTAGTAGCCACAACAACGGGCTTTCTGGGTTGGATTCTGTGTGACGGTTTAAAATCGCTGTACATGATCTAGCATCGCTATCCTCCCAAGCTTTCGAAAAGCATGATCTAGCTTTGCGGCCAGCTATTAAAAACACTAGCTGCATAAGCGCGGCGCACGCCGCGCTAGCTACCGTATGGGCCAAAGTAAAAGAGACGATCATTCGCAGGGAGTTCCATAAAAAAAATCGAGGACGCATGCGTAATTTTGGAAAAATCAAAGGTCTTTTGTGTAAAAAACCGAGGACTTGTAAGGACCTGTACGTGAGTAAATAAGGACCTATATGTAATTTCGGGAACCGGCGGGGCGCTATCAAAATTTTTAAAAAAAACAAAACTTGCAGGGACCTTTTTGCGAGGAAAAAGGACCTTTACGTAATTTGCAAAAAGCTGAGGGAAATGGCCTCCCCCGGCCGTACGCAGATTCTTCGGCCACGCGCCGGCCGAGGGAGGCAAAGGGGCAACGTGGAGGGGCTCCGGGGCCGGGAAACCGGCGGGGCGTAATGGGGTGGGATTTCCACCTTGACATTATTAAAATAATAAGAAAGAAGTCAACATGTTCCTTATTAAAAAAGAAATAGCTTTGCCGCCAGCTCTTAAAACATTTCCACTTGACATGACATCTATCTATCTATTATATCATACTATATTATATTAATAAAAAAAGAAGTCACCATATTCCTTATCAGATAGAAAAGAAAAGGAATAAACGAAAAAAGGCCACCGTCTTCCCCGTGAAGGGCTACAAATTACCATTAAAAAAATTGTACACCATACTACTGTGAAGGTTGTATTGAATACCAGTTGTAATATAATCACATCATCATAGGCACGCGTGTGTAGGCATTGAGCTTAGGTTGCAGGATACACATATGCATATATGTTCTTTGATAAGGTAGGATTTAGTCTCCATCTGAACTTCTGCTTCTATCTTCTTAATTTCATCATTTTTAGCATTTTTGGTCTTTTTTTCCTTTTACTTTTTTCGCTAATTCCTTTCAATTGTCCGTGATTATATAATGTTTTATTTTTAAATTTAATTATATCGAAAAAGCTAACAACAGTTATAGTGCATTTCCAGCCGCTACAGTACAAAAAAAAGCTAGAAACCCGGCTTATAAGAGCAAGTTTAGTAAGGCTGACTGTGCTAGCTATAAGGGAATCCATGTCAGCATAGTCCTATGTGGAGGGGAGAGAAAAGGAGAGAGAGAGCCAAACCGACTCCCATGCAAGAGTTAGGCTATAGCACAGGAAAAGAGGCATTATCCATGCATGTACCCATAGAACTAATTGCTATACCCATGCATGTATTAAATTATCAATACCCATGTATGTATTAAATGATTGAGAGCTCTTGTGGAGACAACTTATAGCCAGCTTATTGTATGAGTTGACTGCATCATTATCTTTTGATGACATGGAAATATATTGGAGGTAGCAGCTATCTGTACTATTAAACTTGCTCTAAGCCAAAATGAGCACTACCGACTACAGATGTCCTGTACACCCCTAAGAGCAAGGCTAATAATACAGCCTTCAGCTAGCTGTATGGACACTTACATCCTACTTATCAGCCTATTTATATAGTAGTTTACAGCCAGCTGAAGGCTGTATGACCCACCCCTTTCTCTCACAAAGTTTCTTGGTTCTTGTGTTTCAACTGGCTATAAACTTACAGCCCACCTCTCTTCTCTCTCCTCCTCTCTCTCCTCCACCTCAGCATATAGCCTACTAACAGCCTCTTATTATACTTGCTCTAAGCCCTACTTGGATCTGTCTATTACCGAAGGAACTTTTAAGTTTCTAGCTCTTTACAGTAAAAAAAGGGAACAGCAAGCGCATGGACATATAATTCAAACGCTAACTCTGTATGTCTTGTTTGCTGTTGGATCAATATGTCACTCTATCTCCACCGTTCGATTCTCTTCCCTGTGCAAACAAAATGCCCACCTCTGTTTCTTACTCCTACGCTTGCCATGGGTTGTGGAGCATCTACTTACCTTGCCCCACAAGCATCTAATGCACCTCATTTCCAATACAACGATGGTTGATCCGAAGAATCAAGAACACACAAATCAAAGAGTCCATCGTCAGTGATTATTGCAACAAATTTTATCAAACCAGGAGCCCTGCAGCATCTCGTGAGCACCTCAACACCAAACCAAACCATGGCGATAGTGTAACAAATGAAAATACTTATTGTAACAAAATTTTGCTCTTGTGCAACAATTCAAAAACACAATTGCAACAAATTACTCTTACAACAACACTTGAGAAAACCACATTGCAACAATATATTACTTTTATGCAACAAACCAAAATTGCAATGGAAAAAAATACCTCTTGTGGCAAAATTTGAGAAAGCATATTGCAACAAAAATCAACAATTTATTGCAACAAAAATCAATAATCTATACAACAATCAATAAAAGGCGCTGCAACAATTCGAGTAAATGGTTGCAACAAAAGTCTACTAAAGGATGAGGCCATACCTATAGATATGATGGCCGAGATCATCGAAGTGGATGCAAGCAGCTAGCTTGGAGCCTCATCGCCAATAGGCCTAGATCTGGTGGGGCCAAGGCCAGCCAATGGTTTGTCGCTGACCCACATCACTGCCTCATCGTTGGACCTCACTAGATCCTCCGATCTGTACATCGTTTCCTGTGGCTTTGTGGATTTTACACCTGGCCATGGTGGAGTCTTCAAGCATCAATGGTGGCAATTTCAGATGAGAAGGGGCTTCAGTGCAGCAAGAGGTATGAAAGAGAGAGGAGGAGGAATGTGAGCACTATGGGCCTGTTTGGTTGCCTGCATCCGGTTGAACCAGGCTGGCCGGATGCAGGGTCTCCTTGTTTGGTTGCCTAGTCGCTGGGTTCAACCTGGCTCTGCTCATGCAAGATTCCCCCCGCAGCCAGGCTCTGGAGAAACGTGGGAACCGGGCGTTTCTGGGGAGCCAGGCTCGCGGGATGCAGGTGATTAGTCAGTTGATGATGTTATTAGTGTATATTAGTAAATATCAAGTATTATTAACGTGTTTTGAAGAAGTTTAAGATATAATAAGATACGAACATCTCATATAACATATCTTCATAATCATAATCATAATCTTATATTATTTTTATCTCATGCAACATATCTTCGTACAGGCAACCAAACAATATCTCTTCTCAGCCAGACTCTACTCGTACGTAAACCAAACACGACAGCGTTGCATGCGCTCAACCTGTCCCACGAGAGCCTGGCTCTCAGATACGAGCTAGGCTCTACTCGTATGTGAACCAAACAGGCCATAGCCATGTGCAGCGAGAGAGTAGAAGAGAAATAGAGAGCTCTGGTCTGTAGTAATTATTGGAGAGGGGAGTGGAGATGGTAAGTGAATAGAGATGATGGTAGCCGAGTTGGACGTGCTCACGTGGATAAGAATGAGCTGTCTAAACATAGAGCTGCTACTTAGCTCGGATGTCTGGCTGCTAACAAATTCTTGGAGTGGAAGCATCTCCAACAGTGACTTATGAGCTAACTCTAAGCATATTGTTTCATATTTTAATAGAAGAGAGAGAAAAGCTATCTCTTGATCAAGAGCTAGTCTCATACACACATTCCAAGATTATGTGAGAGTGTCATGTGAGGCTATTTATGTTATGAGCTATGTGCTAAAGTTAGTACTATTGGAGAAGTTGTCTTAGAGCTAGTAACTAGCTCATACTGTTGGAGATGCCCTCAGTGGACGAGGATCGGAGTCTGCGTCGTATCAATTTCCAAAAAAAGAATCATTGCACTCCGATCCACTGAACAATTATCTCCATGGAGCAGTATGTGAGATCTCTGTCTCAAAGTTTCAATAATTAATGAGGATCCAATTTCTCATCAGTTTTGCTGTGGACCACAACTGAGAGATTAAAACCATCGATATTTATTGTCCCGATACGGGACAAAAATGGCAAATCTGAACTTGGCAATGGCAATGCGGGAAGGGTAGCGTAGACGTTTAGTCGGATAAGCGAGGCCACCCCAGCAATTGTGTCTTACTAGCCTCATAGGCGCGGCGACACGCCGCGCCAGGCACCGTGTGTACCGAAGTAAAAGAGGCGATAATTCGTGAGGAGTTTTTAAAAAAAATTCGAGGGCACATACGTATTTTCGAGAAAGCTAAAGGGTTTTTTCGGAAAAAATCGAGGACTTGTAAGGACCTGTACGTAAGTAAATAAGGGCCTATACGTAATTTCGGGAATCTGCGGGGCGCAATCAAAAATTTTTTTGGGGGAAAAAAACTTGCAGGGACCTTTTCGCGAGAAAAAAGGACCTATACGTAATTTCCGAAAAACCGGAGGAAAACTCCTCCCCTGGCCGTACGGGAAACCCCCCGCCACGCGCCGGCCGGACGCGCGGGCGGGGGTGACGTGGACACGCCCGGGGGCCGTGAATCCCCCCGGGTTTAGTATTGGTATTATTCGCGCGCGGTGGGCAAAAAGACGGGACTAGCTGGTGATCGTGCTTTGCCGCGTGGAGCTGCAGTGATGTATGTGTTAGGAAACTGGGCCACGGCCAGAGTCATGACATATTTGAGCACTCCACCGTAGACTATAAATAGGGACCTAGACCCCCTCATTATGTAGACCGGATGCAATCTAAAGCAATAAAGAAAGATCAAGAGTTCTCTCTACCTCTCTGTGTTCAATCTATTATTCTGTGATTCTGTGACTGATTCGTTCTTGTTCTAAGTAGAGGAATCGATCGGACTGGTCGCCAGCGACGGTTCCTCAACACGTTATCAGCACGACTTCGCTCTGGTGAACGAAGTAATCATCGAAGCACAGATTGAATTTTCTAGATCGCTTTTGAATCTGCATTTTCTTTTCGTGTTCTAGATAGAATCTCTACGGTGCAAATCCGCCCTAATCTACCGCAAGCAGACTAGAAGTCGCCGGCACAATGCCGATAGGTAGATTGTGAAACGGGGTAGATGTTGATTGCACTGTAGAACGATGCAAATCCGTCCTAAATCTACCGTGAGCAGATCTGAAATCGCCGGCACAATGTCGATCGGTAGATTGCGAAAAAGGGTAGATGATGATTGCATCGTACATTGGAAACGAAAATTTTGCATCCTTCAGTTTCTGTTCGTGTTTTGCATGGCTGCTGCATGAAAAAAAAACACACAAACAAAAAATTAGGGCGACGGCCTGAAGCCGCCGCCGGTCCACCGCCGGCATGAAGTCGCCGTGGGCCACCGGCCAACGTCCACGCCCGCATGCGTGCTTCCCGAAGTCGGCCGACGCCCTGGACTGCCACCCGCAGCCGCCTGCATGTGCACAGCGCCGGACCCGAAGCGCCACCCGAAGCCGCTCCAGCTCCGGCCGATCACCACTCGCGCACCACGCCCGAAGCGTCGGTTGCCACTGTGCCCGCTTGGTCACTGCCGGCCCTCTCTGGCGTCGCCCAAAGCCGCCTCGAAATCGCCGGCAGCACACCCGCCTTCCTAGGCCGCCGGCCTGCATTCGGCCTCCACCGCACTCGGCCGACCGCCCCGCACGGGCCGTCGTCCCCTAGAGCCAGCATGTGCCCGTGCAGCCGCCGGAGGAGTCGCGCCCATATGCGCCCCGACTCCGGCTGATTGCGCCGCACTGGCCTTGCCCACGGTCGCTTGCCGCTGCACCGGCACAGCCGTTCCCCGCAGCGCCTCCTGAAGCCGGTGCTCCCCGCCGCGTCCCGCACGACGCCGCCCCCCGGTACGGCACCGATGCCACCAGTCTTGAGCGGCGCCCCCCACAAGGCGCTGCGGCCATTGCCGCCTTGGCTCACCGGCCACCGCCCGCGCCCGCTGGGACCTCCGCGCACGCCCCTTGACCGGCCGCCACCCGCCGCGCCTCGCCCTCCTTCGTCTCACCGCGCCTAGAGCCACCACCGCACCACCTCCCTCGCACTGTCCAGACGGCCGCACGGGCAGAGCCGTCGCTCGATGCGCCCGAAGCGCAGCCCCCCTTGTTTAGCCGACCGGCCGCACCCGAATCTGGCCGCCGCTCCAGCCTTGACCGCCGCCGTGACGGGGAAGAACGCCCGCCGTGCGCCTCGTGCAACCCGCCGGTTCAGGTGCCGCCGCCGCCGCCACAAGAGTAAGGGGCAGGGGAAACCCTACTCAGGGAGGCGGACGGATGGGCTATTTAGCCGGCTAGGCCGGTGGGCCAATAAGCCGTACGGGCCAAGGGAAAAACGAGCTGGGTCAAAAGAAAAAAAGGGCCAGCCGGTGGGGGGCGCTGGCTGTTTTCTGAAAATGACCCCGGAAACCATAGAAATTACCGAAGAGCCCTTGAACCTTTAATTTAATTCCTGATTTTCGCAAAAAAGGCCTCGCAGTTCCAAAAATTACGAATAAGCCCTCAAATTTACGAACGGGTCCAGAATTTTGCAGAAAACCCCTCTGTAAATCAGAAAATTACGCGAATTTTTCTCTGAACTAAAAATTTGCGTAAAACCCCTTGGAATTGCAGAATTTGCTGAAATTTCATATTTTAGCATAAAAGGGTCCCGGGAATCTGAATGTTGAATTATTTTTAGCATTTGAAGCTTATTTATTTATGTCATTATTATTTTCTGTATTTATTTACTGTTTTGGTTAATTGTAATTGCTGAAAATTGCTTTCAATCACTGAATTAGCGGTAAAATTTATAGAAAATGCATAGAAAATTATGAAACATTACGAGAACCTTTTGTACCATTTATTTACCCGCAGTGAATTATTCCGTGCATGTCTACCAGCAGTAGACTTATACACATTTAGATGACTAGCATCACGAACCGGGAGTTCGAGGAGCTGGCCCAGCATGGCCAAAACTATCTGACGTAGGCATCCGATGTCGAGATTGTGCTTGGAGCCAAGAAGCTCCGCGCGGCTTTTGGGATTGGCGGACTGAATGACGCCCAACCCACACCTGAGGAGAATGATCAAGGACATTATTTTCCCAGGCACCACCTCTGTCTCACTCTCAAGAATGAGTATATGGCAGAAAAGAGCGCGCTAGCACTCTGGACCGCTCTCAAGAAGCGGTTTGAGAGGCTAAAGTGCAACATTCTTCCTCAAGCAGAGTAAGAGTTGATCAGACTGAGGTTTGCCGACTTTAAGACGGTCGGGGAAAATAATTCTGCCTTGCACAGGATTTATACCCCAATACAGAAAATTGAGAAAATCCTTCCACCCCAATGCAGTATAATCCGCACGCAATTATCGTCATGACGGCTATAAGGAATATGCCGAATTGATTGATATGATGTAGGTTGCGGAGGCTTAGGAAAAAGTTCTCCGCACAGAACTAAGTCACTCAGCCATCTAGAAGCCCCACTGGCCGTGAAGCCAACACCGGGAGCAACAAGGTGCGAAAGCCCTTGATAGAGAAAAGGGGAAGGAAGGGTAAGGCCGCAGCCCAGAAAGGCGAATCAGATACTCCACAAGAGAATAAGGCTAGCAAGCCAATACGAGATGGCAAAGGGCAGCATGAAGCCCACTCTGCATCGGCAGAGGGGGAGAGTTCTAAGCAGCTGCCTGCACCGATGAAGGTTGAAACCATCACGACAGCAGCACCCCCTCTCGACCTAGAAGCAGCCACCGCCATGATTTCTCTTGAAGAGAACGTCACCCCCGATAAAATAGCAGAAGAAGTCTAGTGCACTGAATGCATTTTGACTTTAATTGTCATTTATTTTGTGTGGAAGAATATGTTAGAATTTGCATGGATAGTACTTAAGAATTGTTATTTTCTCGTGATGGTTGGATGATATTTGAAGAATTCATTCATTTATTCAGTTTATGATGCATGATATGTTCTGATATTGGAGTATTTTATCTATGTGTTGATTGCCTTCTCATGCATGTTAATAAAATACCCTATATTAGAACACGTGTAGCGCCCTATGGAGGAAGTGTGCTTAGCTACCAGCGGCACAATAAATACCATCTTAAGAGAGACGCAACATTTTCAGTCGATACGTAAGAGCACTGGCAGCCTTACGACAATCGCCAGAAGCAATGCATGTATAATTGGTTCCGGAAGAGCCACATGAGCACAACTTTGGTCATTGAAGAAGCTTTATTGTACCCATAATCGACTAGAACTCTCATAAGTTTTAAGAATATCCGCGCAAATGGTTTCCACGTTGAGACTGAAGAAGAGTACGGTAAGGAATACCTGCTCATTACAAAGCGCGAAGAGAATAAAAAGAGAATTAGAAAAACTTCATTCATTAAAAACTGGGCTATATTATACCAACATTAAGGCATCTGCAGCCTGCACTGTCCCGAAGACAGTATTTAGAAGCTCTGAACTATTCTGTCTCTGGCATGACAGATTAGGCCACCCAGGTCTTAGGATGATGAGAAACATAATCAATAATCCAAGGGCATAATATTAATGTGAAGAATTTCCCGAATTATGAAAACTTTGTGTGCCCTGCATGTGCCACCGGGAAACTAATTACTAGACCTTCCACTCTGAAAGTGAAGGATGAAGTGCCTGCATTCCTGGAACGCATCCAGGGAGACATTTGTGGTCCCATTCAGCCCATCTCAGGGCCATTTAAGTATTTCATGGTGCTCATTGACGCTTCCTCGAAGTGGTCATATGTGGGTCTGTTGTCCACACGAAACCACGCCTTTGCAAAATTGATCTCGCAGATCATTCGCATCAGAAATGTGTTCCATGATCATCACATCAAGTCCATCAGAATAGACAACGTCGGAGAATTTACTTCAAAGGCATTTGATGATTATTGCATGGCGATGGGTATTGTAGTTGAGCACTCGGTACCGCATGTCCATACCCAGAACGGTCTGGCAGAGGCTTTAATTAAAAGAATTAAATTTATTGCCCGACCCCTCTTGCATAATTGTAATTTGCCAGCTACATGTTGGGGACACGTAGTCCTCCATGCAGCGAATCTCATCAACTTTAGACCTTTGACCTACAACATCCATTCACCTATGCAACTAGCGCAAGGGTCACCACCAAAATTTCCCAACATTAGGGGGAGGAAATCAACCCCTTGATGAAGAATGTCGGGAAATTACGTGGCAAGCCACGGGACTCCATGCAGATGACCCGTGCACTAGAGAAGTCCAGAAGACATTACATGGCAAGCCACGGAAATTCATGCAGATGACCCGCGCATTAGTGAAGCAAATAGAGAAGTCCAGAAGACAAGAGAAGTCTAGAAGACAATCGATTTGCAAGAACTAGCAAATCAACTGCCTGATCACTTTAGTGATTTGAAGAGCGTGACTAAGTCGCATGTGCATGCACGCACTGCACCAGAGAGGGTTGAAATACCAAAGAAAGCAGAAGGTATCCCTAATCTCGTCCAGAGGCCATAGAAAAATAAAAAAGAGGACGAGAACTCCGGTTCCTCGAATCCTTAGTAACCGGGGACGCCTGGTGAAGAAGGATAAGAATGACTTATCCCAGCCGATCATTGAAGTCCCCAGAATGAGAAGGGAGCCAGTTGAGACCTGGCACAAGTATGACACCTTCCGAAAAGGGTATACCAGATCTGAATATCCCCATCGGCATGGATGTGTGCTCACACATCGGAGCCGAAAAACTAAAGGGACTTGCTACCGCAATTGAAAGAAGCGATGTGCAAGGTAAAGCTCTAGCAGAAGCAATCGCTCCAGAAGAAGCAACTCATGAAAAAATAGCTATAAATTATGTGCACACGGGAGAATCCCTGAATAGGACAACAGCTAATATTGATATCTACTTCACAAAGAAAATTGCCACCATCATCGATCTTGATCCCGAGCCTGCATCGCTCGCTGAATGTAAGAAAAGATCAGATTGGAAAGATTGGAAGAAGGCAATAGCAACTGAATTGCTATCTCTGAGCAAAAGAGAGGTGTTTGGGCTCGTATGCCGCACACCTCCCCACATACACCCCGTTGGGCACAAGTAGGTATTTGTTCGAAAGAGAAATGAAAGAAACGAAGTAGTGAGATACAAAGCAAGTCTGGTAGCACAAGGTTTCACTCAACGTCCTGGAGTTGATTATGAAGAAACCTACTCCCCGATCATGAGTGCAATTACCTTTAGATACTTGATCTCAATGGCAGTGAACTTGAATTTAGAAATGAAATTGATGGATGTTGTCACTGCATACCTTTACGGTAACTTGGATTCAAAAATTTATATGAGAGTCCCTGAAGGAATTTCTCTCCCGAACCAAGACAGAGCAAATAGAAATCTGTACAGTGTGAAACTCAAAACGTCACTGTATGGACTGAAACAATCTGGAAGAATGTGGTATAATCGCTTAAGCGACTTTCTCTGCAAGAAAGGCTACACGAACAATGAAGACTGTCCTTGTGTATTTATACGGCGATCCCAGAATGGATTCTGTATAATCTCTGTGTATGTAGATGATCTGAATATCATCGGGACAGCCGAAGACATAAAAGAAGCAAGCTCCTACTTAGAGTCAGAATTTGAAATGAAAGATTTGGGCAAGACCATGTTTTGCTTAGGCCTGCAGCTTGAGCATGTCCCTGAAGGAGTCTTGGTACATCAGTCGACCTACACCCAGAAGGTGCTTGAAAGGTTTGGCTTCGAGAAGGCATTTTCCTCGAAAGTACCGATGATCGGTAGGTCTTTACAGCAAGAAAAAGATCCTTTCCGACCTAGGGAAGAGGGGGAGGAAGTCCTGGGACCGGAATTTCCATACTTGAGTGCAGTGGGAGCACTCATGTACTTAGCAAACTGCACTAGACCGAACATTGCATTTGTCGCGAATCTGTTAGCAAGGTACAGTGCAGAGCCCACCAAAAGGCATTGGCAGGGCATAAAGGACATTTTTCGATACCTCCAAGGTAGCAAAGACCTCGGATTGTTCTACAGAAAGAATCAAAATCTGAACTTGATTGGCTATGCAGATGCTGGGTACCTGTCGGATCCACATACCACAAAGTCTCAAACAGGCTATGTATTCCTGTGTGGTGGAACTGCAATTTCATGGAAATCGTCTAAGCAAAGCCTGGTAGCTACTTCGACGAATCACTCAGAAATCATAGCACTGTATGAAGCTGCACGAGAGTGCGCTTGGCTCCGCCGAATGGTTCACCACATCCAGCAATCATGTGGGATGAACATTGTGCAAACCCCCATAATTATCTATGAAGATAATGCAGCTTGCGTTGCACAAGTGCAAACGGGCTATGTGAAGAGTCATCTCACAAAGCATATCAACCCCAAGTTCTTCTATGCACATGAATTGCAAAAGATGGACGAGATTAAAGTACTGCATACTAAGTCATGTGAAAATCTCGCAGATTTATTCACTAAGTCACTCCCCGCATCTAGCTTTGAAAGGTGCGTGCGTGGAATTGGAATGATAAGACTTAGAGAAGTGCAGAATTCAGGGGGAGAATTCTCACAAGCCCGCTAATAAATCTTGATCATGAAGATTAAGTACCCAAAAATAAAGTCCTGCAAACCAAATTAATTTGGGTGAATTGTACTCTTTTTCCCTTGACGAGTTTTCCATGAAGTTTCTCGACCAAGGTTTTTAATGAGGCAATTTGTGCATCGCAGCATCACATGTATCATGTACTCTTTCTTCAAATTTTTCCCACTGGGTTTTTATGGAGTTTTGACGAGGCATGAGCATGTTGGGTGAGTTCCCAAGGGGGAGTGTTAGGAAACTAGGCCCACGGCCAGAGTCCTGACATATTTGGGCACCCCACCGTAGACTATAAATAGGGACCTAGACCCCCTCATTATGTAGACCGGATGCAATCTAAAGCAATAAAGAAAGACCAGGAGTTCTCTCTACCTCTCTGTGTTCAATCTATTATTCTGTGATTGATTCGTTCTTGTTCTAAGTAGAGGAATCGATCGGACTGGTCGCCAGCGACGGTTTCTCAACAGTATGCACGTACATGTGAGGAGTTGTGGATTTGCACTGGGCTGAACAAATTACAACCACTGTGTGAAAAACAAAGTCTCCTCACAGCTTGCGAAATTTTTAATGGCATGATACGAAGAACTTTTCAAGCCATATTACATCCTCGTTCAATCTCCATGGAGCAGGCTGTATGATCTCAGCCTTAAAGCACCAATAGTGAGCACCGACATAGATCTGCTTAATCTTGTTGGACCGTATGTCGCTTACTTCTTTTTCACTTATATTATATTTTATGACTTATAATTTATGCTACAGTAATTAGTTTTCAAATGGTACATTTTTTAAAACGAAGTTAATAAAAAAATTATAGTAAAAAATATACTGAATTCAGCTGTATCGACTAAAATCACATACGACTATTTTTTTATATAATATCTCTCACAAATAACCAAAATTTAAATCATAACCTATAAGGCACATCCAAAAAATCTAACCTCCCTTACTAATCCCGCACGGGACAAAAATGGGAAAGGAAAAAGGCTGGGCCCGGACTAAAGGGCAGCCCTGTCATTTTGAAATATTTACCGCAATTCTAATTGGATAAGCGACGCCACCTCAGCAAATATGGACGGTTCGTATGAGTGAGAGGGAGTGCGTTTCAAGCAAGCATCCGTGGATGGGTACGCGGCCACGTGGAGCTGCGGTGACACGTGCACTGAACAGAACGGCGAGAGGGCGGCGACCGGAGCGCGACGGAAGTTGGGCCCCGCGCTTGGACTTTCTGGGTTCCACGTGACCGTTCCGTTCACGATTTTCCCCCCGTTTTGTTGGTTTTCTTCTGTCAGTTCCTAAGAGTGGTTGGCGCCTAATTTGCTCCACTTTGTGATGTCAAGTATCGGCTCTGTAGTTACAAATCAGTGTGATACTTAAAAAGAAAACTTTAGAGTGAAAAATAGCAAATTTGGTAACTCGACTGAAACCAGTTTTGGCCCGTGTTATGTTATGTTATGTGTGGTTGCTGAAAATATGAATAATTTATGAATGCAGCTTGCTAATGCCAATGTTATATGTGGTTGCTGAAAATATAAACAATTCATGAATGTTTGCGTCAAATAAACTAGTTATATGTTTTTATTAATTTCTGGCATACAATTTAAGGGGTTTTTATATTCCAAAAAATATTCATCACCGTATTCGTTTCGATTTGTATTCGATATTATTCGCATTCATATTTGTATCTGCATCCGGAAAAAATATGAAAATAAACATGGGAGATCCATTACCTATCCATATTCAATCCATTTTCACCCCTAGGCCTGCACTGCACTTTCATGATTTCTATCGGTTTCACTAAAACCTGGGGGCTTTCCTTTCAATAGATCAAGGGGGAGAAAACCATATGTCTATATTAGCTTTTGACTTTAGCTTATAAATAGCAATAGCTTATAGAAAAGATTATAGAGACACTCGTGTACGATTTTAGCTGACATAAATGAAGTCGCTGCAGTGTATACTACAATTGACTAACTAATAGACTCTGACTTAAAAAACACTTTGTTTGAAAGTTTAGTACCATAAAAAAGTTATTTATCATAAAAAAGTAGTTTTTAGAAGCTAATATAAACAGGATTCAATGACACCAGACCTGCAGCTTAGGACGAACCAGTAGGAAACTGAAGATCGCGGCAGAAGAAGAGGAAATCGTTTTACTTTGCTTCTATTTTTAGGGTAGGAATTAGACTCCGTGCGAGTCTGGGGATGTAATGAATATTTTCTGGTATCGAACAGCAAGGTAGTTCTGCCTACCATGAACTTGAGCTGTGAATGTTTTATCAGTTTCAATAAAAATGAACTTATCCGTAGAGCAAAGAAAAAAGATCTTTCCTCAAATTCAAGATTGGTTTGATAGCCTTTTCTGATTAACATTCTCTTTTCTTTTTGGGAAAATTTGTTCAGTGGCACTGAAAGATCACCTCTTTCAGAAAATACCACTAAAAAACGGGGTTCCGAAAATTACCACCGAAAAATTCATTTTTCTTCGGGATTTAGCATTCTGGACAAAAATACCCCTCTCCCTTCCCTCCCTCACCTTCTCTCCTCCTGCGCCGCCCCATCCGCCTCCCTCTTCCCCCACCGCTTCGCCGCTGGCCTCCCCGCCTCCTCCCTCCTCACGCCGCTCGCCTCCTCCCTCTCCGCGCGCCCCATCCCCGCCGCCGTTGCCTACCTCCGCCCCCACCTCCCTGCGCCTCCTCCTCCTTTCCCCGCTCCCCCGCGTCCGGCCGAAAACCGCCGCCGCCAGCGCCACCTCTTCCTCAGGCGCCGGCGTGGAGGGAGGAAGGAAAGTAAGGAAGCACGAGCTGGAGGAAGATATTAGGATTCTCACCGTGCAGCTGGCCGGGCTGGAGGTGTGCCGAGGTGGGCCGACGGCCGGGACCAAGGGCGGGGCGAGGAGGTCTGTGGTGCCGGCGGCCTGGGGCGGAAGGCAGCTCCGGGCGGAGGTTGGGGGAGCTTCGGGCCGTCGAGGTGATGCTCTCCGCGCAAGGAATCGAGGGGCGATGGCGCTGAGGAAGAGGTGGCGCTGGCCTGTCCTGTCCTATCCTGTCAGTCTGAAAAGCTGAGGAGGTATAGTGTTGCCATGGCGATCTGAAAAGCTGGCAAGGCAGAGTATTGTCATGTCTTACTTTGCAGAGTGTTACCATGTCCTGCTTTGCAGAATCCTTTCTTTTTTGTCTGAAAAACCGAGGAGGTCAGTGTTGACAGGTCGATCTAAAAAGTTGTTGAGGCAAAGTATTGTCACCTCTTACTTTACAGAGTGTTGTCACGTCCTGCTTTGCAGAGTTATTGTCTGAAAAGGTGAGGAGGTCAGTGTTCTCAAGTCGATCTGAAAAGTTAGCGAGACAGAGTGTTGTCATGTCTTACTTTGTAGGGAGATGTTACGTCATGCTTTGCATAGTCTTGTATTTTCGGTCCAGAGGCCAGTTGTCTCTGAGGCCCTTGAGGACTAAGCTCAGTGATGCAACTCTTAGCTTGCTCTGCGTATAACTAGACTTCACATTACGACATATTGGAAAGGGCAGGTCGTGTGTTCATGTCGGTGGGAAGATGTAGTACCCCTCCACAGCCCTAGGCGGAAAGACTCCCTAAAACCTGGCCAGCAGGTCATCATTCCAGCCGACCAGGGCCTCCGACTGGAAGGCAGCAGCTCCCATGATAGGAAGGCCAAGTAGCAGTGAGACGTCTTGTAGAGTAGGGGACATCTCCCCAAATGGGAAGTTGAAAGTATGCGTCTCTGGCCGCCACAGGTCCATCAAGGCTGTCAGTAGGGAGCGGTCGAATGGGAAGCGTCGTGACCACTCTGGTCCCGCCTGCACGTCGTCCTCAACCGCAGCTAGTGCCAGAGCATCCTCGTATGTGGCCTATAGCATCCAGGCAGAGGTAGTAGTCCAGCATTGCTAAGCCTATAAAGCAAAAAAAAAGGTCAGTACACAACTTGTGTATGGCGAGAAGACATTGCTGCCGAAGTGCAAACCTGTCTATCTAGTATGAGTCTAGCCTCCAAACCACTCGAGATGCGCGTGTGCGGATCACCCCCAAGTTAGCCAATGCGATGCAATATGCAGCTGGTCAACGTGCTCATGCAGGAAGCCATAAGGCTAGTTTGATGCCATACCTACAAAATAACTTCAAGTTAGCACTTACACAGAACAAAAAACATCGAATGTAAAGCAGGAGTAAATTTAACTTATAAACAAATAAAAAAATAGTACTAGGCTACCAGGACAATACTTACAACAATATTAAAAAGGGGAAGTAGCACAACAGTTACATAAATAGTACATGCAACATACAATACATTTACTACAGAACTATGTAAATCAAATGTAGCAACTAACAAAGTACAGATGATAGTGTACAATGATTTGTAATCTTGAAGCCACTTTGCATACTCAAACAAATAGTACCACAAACCATGCTGGTGTGCCTACTCATCAGCAGGTGCCTTGCATCGTCTAGCTGTGTAGCCCCTCCTGGCCACAACGTTTGCAGCGTCTACACGGTGCCCCAGCTTGTGCTTTGTCCACATCATTGGTAATACGACGACTCTGCCGACGACCCTTCCCACCCTTGCATCGTCTGGTTATGTGGCCCCTCCTCTTGACCAACATGCTGGGCACCTGAGCTGCTCCCACCACTCGGATGATAGCTGTCGGCAGGGCCTTGTACAACTTCTTTTGGGTATGGTTGTACAATTAGCACACACTTGTTTCCACAGCGCCGGCAACCTTTCACAAACCCCGTCCACATAACAGTACGCATCAATCTTCTCAACTCCCATCTAATGTGCATGGGAGACCGACTCCAAAACCCTTGTATGAACGCTGCACACCTCTGGGTCCAAGGAGAAGTTGCGAGTGAGCCAGTGCATCATATCCTTGATTCAAGCATTCCAGTGCAAACTGCTTAAGTCAACACCGTTCGGACCTTCACGAACGGTGTCGACACCGTAATGCACTCTCAATGTAGCTGGTATCGGCATTGCTAATTTCTACTTGCAAATATTTTCAATGTTACAACTAGTCAAATTGCATCGCGCATTATGGAACTATTGTTGTACTGTAATGTACATTTCTACGGTCGTTTGCCTATCATCAACAACTGCACTACCCTCATAGTGTAACCTCTTCTCATTCGCACCAACAACGCTCCCTTTCCTTTGCCTCAATACGCATCAACTCTCTATCTGCTCCCACGCACACGACACCACTCCTCTAGTTGCTCGAGCTCTCTCCTATTGTAAATAATTCCTGATGGGTTTCGAGAATTTACATGACATACTAATTTAAATGCCATTATACCAGTTCTATAGGTACACATGAATTTTCAATGTACTAACGACATTAAATTCATTCCTAATAAATCATAAATGTTATCTAATAATGATTTCCACAAACCAAACTATTTATTTCATATAAAAATATTGACTAAATTTTCTACAACTATAATTTTTTAAGGATGATAATTTTCTACGGATGCTAACTTTTTACGGATGCTAGCTTTCTATGGATGCTAATTTTGTACATAATATTGACTAAATTTTTAACAACTAGAATTTTCTACAGATGCTAACTTTCTATTCTCTTTGCACGGTGTCAGCGGATGGAATCGGTCAGGCGGCCGATTATATATGAGTTCCAGTCACTGAACGGTTATGCAACTGGAGCAGCAGTCGCCCAACAGTTTGGCGATAGGGTCCGGTCACCAAACCGTTCGGCGACTGCAATTATGTCGCTCAACAGTCCATGGACTGCGTGCGTGGCGCGCGACCGTTAGACGACAGGTCACTACTACAGAAAACCCTATTACAGACGGTTCAAAAATGTCATCACAGACGGTTTTCTGAACCGTCTGAATTTATGGGTCAGTGATAATTGAAGGTTATCACAGACGGTTTTTGAACTGTCTGTGGTGTAAATATCACAGACAGTTTTTAACTAAAAACCGTCTGTGATATATCAATATCACAGACAGTTTTTCACTAAAAACCGTCTGTGATAGCTGATAATCACATACGGTTTTTAACTAAAAACCGTCTGTGCTATTCTCTTCTGCCCCTAAATCTATTTCTGTTTATTGGCTAACCTCAGGAAATGCTATCCATGCTCTCTGAAACAAGCAGATCAACATGTACATGTATACATCCAATTCACATCTCAATTCATTTCACAAACATAAAATATCCATTTCGCAAATCAATTAATTGAAATGAGAACAAGCAAATACAGTATGAAACACGGTACACATTTTAAGATTAGAGTCTACCATTACAAGAATAGACAGACAAACAACAAACAATAAAGAGGAGGAGAACAACAAACAGGTTGCTCATCTAGCTAACACGACAAGAACAGAGAAAAGCAAAGATCCTCTATGCCTAGGCCTTCTCGCCCCTGATGCAGCGCGCGAGCTGGATGTCTTTGATGCCCACCATCGTCGGTGTTGATTGAGCACTGGCTTATGCATCGTCTGCTTCGTGAGACTATTATGGTATGGGTTAAGGAGCAGGAGGAGAACAGCAAGGAGGAGGAGAACAACAAAGAGAAGTAGAACAGCAAGGAGAAGGAGAACAACAAAGAGGAGAACAGAAAGGAGTAAAGAGGAGGAGACTATTATTTATAGGGGAGGAAGAGGCGCGGGGACGGAGAGGCGGAGCTACGACCCGTGGGGTGAGAATTGTTGGATTTCTATTGGCTAGTATTGGGTTGAGGAGGATCGACGGGCCCACAGATTATCACAGACGATTCTATATATAGAACCGTCTGTGATGAATGAATATCACAGACGGTTCTATATATAGAACCGTCTGTGAATTAGAGCACAAAATTTTATATACCGATGCAATATAAACAAGTAGTCTGAAAAGATAAAATAGCAAAGTTTTATATACTCATTTGAAAGGCTTTGATGAGATCTACAACTTTTCAGTTGAAGCAAAATCCAAATTCCGAAAGAAAGACCAAGAAAAAGGGCAAAAACAGAAGCAAAAAACTTGCGACGTAGGTTTAGGTCCAAAGATAGGCGATTTTTGGGGTCTTGGAGGGCGACTAGCACAAGCTGGTCATTGTTTTGGATCGGGCTCGTCGTTAGCTTTCCAACGAGTACAAGAACGTCGAAAACGGACATCGTATGCAAAAGTTATGCCCGTTTTAGGGGGTGTTTGGGACTGCTCCGCTCCACGTTTTTCAGATCCGCTCCACGTTTTTTAGCCAAACGGTTTCAGCTCCACGCACCCTGTTCGAGGAAAAAAGGTAGAGTTGTGAGAGCACCTAAAGAGTTACTTCACAAACTCCAGTTTTTTGTGGAGCTGCTCTACGGTGGAGTTTGTGGAGCAGAGTTTGTGGAGCAGTCCCAAACACCCCCTTAGTGAAGGTGTGTCAAAACTGAATCCTACTCGGACTCAGGCGGGAAATTATGAAATTTTGGGGAATTGCAAGGCAGGAAATATATCACAGACGGTTTTTAATAAAAAAAATCGTCTGTGATAATTCCAGTTTATCACAGACGGTTTTTTATTAAAAACCGTCTGTGATATTCCAGTATCATAGATGGTTTTATAACAAAAACCGTCTGTGATAATCTGTAATTATCACAGACAGTTTTTTTATTAAAAACCGTCTGTGATATTCCAGTATCACAGACGGTTCAGCGGTAAGAACCGTCTGTGATACTCCTTTTTCCCGCCACAAATACCACAGACGGCATCCAAATTAAAACCGTCTGTAATAGATTTGGCGTCTAGTATTAGGCTTTATGTAGTAGTGGGTTCTAGTCGCCCAACGGTTGTGTGACTGGAGCCCATTTCTGTAAAAAAAAATTACGTGTATATATATTTTTATAATTTCAAATAAAAAATGAATTATTTTAAAAAAAATTCTCAGAATCTCTGTCTGGGTCTTACAGCGACTTCATCCAGTGACAATACTCCTCTCTTTGAGTTGAAGCAAGGGCAAGGAAATTTAATTAACCCTAGATATATTAATGCAAGCACATCAGAATATTGCTCACACAAACAAGCAGAGGGAACCTCGGACAGTGACATGGCAAAATTAATTATAAACCTTGTGTGCATACATGCATGCAATATGACACATCGTTATTGGTCAATAGTGCTTCCAATTTGGAGTCGTTAGCCTAAGAATTGGTTTGTGTGTCATAATCAAGCGGGTGAGTCTTGTGCTGCTTTTGTAGTATGTAATAACATACGAACGTAGGATTTGAAGAAAGCATGTGTTAATTCTTGACTTGGCTACCTGTGGACAAGGGGACGCATTACTCCGTTCTTTACAAGACAGAAACGGCAGTCCTTGAAAGTCGACAATAAGTTATGGACTAGTTTGTCCTTGCCCTTTGGAAATTTGAATAATGATCGGTGGCACTGGTGTGCACTGTGCAGTGGCGGATTCATGAAAAAAATCTAAGGTTCGGCAGTGTGAGCCATGACAGGTAGGCAATAGCCTACACTACTACAAAAAACATTAATATAGACGGTTTAAAACTATCATCACAAATGATTTTTTGAACCGTTTGAATTTATGTGCCAATGATAATCGGAGGTTATCACAGACGGTTTCTGAGCCGTTTGTGATAATTACAATACAGATGATTTGTAACTAAAATCATCTATAAAGAACACTATCACAGACGGTTCGAACCAAAAACTATCTGTGATACTCACACATCACAAACGGTTCTAGCTACCAATCGTTTGTGATGGGCGAGTATCACAAACGGTTGGTATATAGAACTGTTTGTGATACTTTTCCATCATAGACGATTGACAGACAGAACCGTCTGTGATGGTACGGGTATTACAGATGGTTTTTAGTTTAAGCCGTCTGTGATAGTCCTCCATAGCTGGTTTATACCACAAAATTGTACGTGATAGTTCATTCTATATCCATTTTGTTCTGTTTTTCGGCTAGCCTCAGGAAATGTTAGCTATGTCCTATAAAAACAAGCAAATATAGCAGCACATTCTATTTCCATTAAGATTAGATTCCACCATTACAATATGACAAGATAACGAGCAGCTTACCCATCTAACACAACAAGAATATGACAAGAACACACTTCTAATCCTACGAACCCAACTCTTAAACATGGCAAGAACATAGAAGAGACAGAGATTCTAGCAGACAATAGAATCTCAACTACACCAATGAGGCCTTTATGCCTAGGCCCTCTCGCCCCTGATGCAGCACACGTCTTGAGTCAGCTGCTTCCATGGCAACTTGCTGCCCGCAGACTTGCGTGCCATGTACTTCGTAAGGGGCATCATGGTCAGGGTCGAGGAGGAGGACGATGAGGAGGCTGGAGAGATTTTGAGCATGGTAGGAGATGGATTTGGGTGAGTATGTATAGGGGAGGGAGAGGTGGGAGTGGGAAAATTTTTGGCGGAATGGGCACAGGGATGGAGAGGTGGAGCTACAATCCGTGGGGTGGGGGTTAGTGGGTTTCTATTGGCTCAGATTGGGTTGGGGTGGATCGACGGGCAGAGTAATCTGATATATAATTATCATAGACGTTTTGAACCGCAAACCGTCTATGACATATAATTATCGAAGATAATATACGAATATACTAGTGCAATATAAATATCTAGTCTCAAAAGATAAAATAATGAAGTTTTATATGGCTTATATATGCTCATTTGAAAGGTTTTGACAAGATCTATAACTTTGCAGTTGAGACGAACTCCAAATTCCTAACAGAAGATCAAAAATTTTGGCAAAAAACAAAAACTAAAAACTTGTGACATAAATTGAGGGCTAAAGATGGCCGGTTTTAGAGGTCTTAGGGGGCAATTAGCACAAGTGGGTCATTTTTTTATCAGGTTCGTCTTAGCTTTCCAATGAATACAAGAATGTCAAAAACGGACACCGTATGCAAAAGTTATGCCCGTTTTACTAAAGGTGTCTCGGAACTAAATCCTACTCGTACTCGAATTCATCTTGAGGAGAAGTGGGCCGGAGATTATGAAATTTTATGGGATTGTGAGGCGGAAAACATATCGTAGACGGCTCTTATTAATAACCGTCTATAATACAATTATCATAGATGGTTCTTATTAAGAACCGCTTGTGTTGTCTAAAATTATCACAAACAGTTTAGAGTAAAAATCATCTATAATGTATGAAATTATCACAGACGGTTCAGATTAAGAACTGTCTGTGAGAATAGAAGATATCATAGACAGTTTGTAATCCGAACTGTTTGTCATAGTTCACAGATAATTCTTGATAAGAATTATCTGTGATAGTTATGTATCACAGACAATTTTAGCCATCACTAGTAATATAGATGGTCACGTTTGTAAAATCGTCTATGGTAATTACAACACTGATGATGCATTAGTATAGCCCTTTTGATATTAGTGCTAGCCTCATGGCCCTTACACCTCTCGTCTGTGTGCCACCCAAGCTCTAAAATAAGTCTTGGTTGATTTCATTCTATTTGTCAAGTTCCTATAAACATCAAAATCATAATTGACTAATTCCATTTATCAAGTTCCTAAAAACATCGAAGTCGTAATTGACTAGCTGACAAAGAGTCTATGGTTAAGAAGCAAAATCACATACAGATCATGATTGATTTGAGAGGCAAACCTATTGGCTAACATACTAGAAGCAGACCGAGGCCAAATTTTGGAATGGTGCATCATGCACTTTTTACAATATTTCACAAATGGGGGGTGCACCACCAGGTAACTTCTGTTGAAAAAAGTTATGAGCATACAACAGTATCAACCAATCTTTGAAAAGCCAAATGAACTAGAACTCTTAAATGCCTCATATATTTCATTGTCCAAATAACTCTCACCGCCCCTTTTCCCTCTAATAAACTCAAAACATAGTTAGAGGGAACTAATCTTTCTTGCTACCTCATAGTTCAAAACTGCTTTTGCTGATGGCTTTTGGCTAAAATGGACACTGGATGTTAACTTTTGGCTGAACCATTCAATTAAATAAAAAAAGGAAAATGAAAAAATGTTATATCTCTACGGATAATACAAAGAAAAAAAGGAAAAAAGAGAAAAAAAGAAAAGGAAAAAACTGTGCTAAGAAGTCAACACATCAAAACGGATTTTGGCTTCTGTAAGCTAGAAGCTAAAAGCCAGTTTAAATGGGGCCATAGTTCTTTCTGAACTCTGCATAAGAGATAACTAATTAGAGGCGGTCGAATGGGTTGTGCCAGTTGTGCTGGCCAGAAGCATAGCATTGTTAGCCTAGCCTAGGCACGGCATGGCCCATGACCTAAATGGGCTGAGCTAGCATGACATGATGCACTAAGCCATGCTTGGGCATCCACCCTAGCCCAATGCGTTGGCCTGGCACGACACAAATTATGCCAGGCCAAGCATGGCCAAGCATGAGCTCGACCTATTAGGCACGACACGAATAGCCACGATAGCAGCCCATTTAGCCTATTAGGCATGGTCTAACATGAACATGATCTGTTGGGCAAGACACGAATAGGCACGATAGCAGCCCATTAGGCATGCTAGCTATGGCATGTTAGGCACGGTCTAGCATGAATGACCCGTTTAGCACTGTTTTAGCCCGTTAGGCACAGTAACGACGAAATTTTTGAATATTGTAGCTATTTATAACCATTAGGGAGCTTAAAATAGAAAAAAAAAATCTTAAATTTTTTATAAATAGGCAGCAAACCCCCTACCCCCATTTAGCCACCATCCAACCTTCGCTCTCTTACCAAATTCTCTTATGAAAATTTTGATCCACTTTGTGATAATTTGGCAAAATTGAAAATATTTTTTGCCAAAAATAAAAAATATCAAAATCCAGCTACAATCAAGAAAAGAGGCAACATTACTAATTTTCATAGATTTTTATTATTCTTATTTTTCTTTATTATGATGTAAAATAGATAATAGTGTAATTTTTATTTGCATTTTGTATTTTTCTCTATGAAAATTTTAATAATTTTCCTATGAGTGATTTTGGAATTTCACCAAAGGGTCTTGCATCCTTCAGAAATGACACCTCAAACATGAGAGCAAGCAATATCATTGTCAGCCTTTACAAATGTCTCTGTGTCTAAGCAAAGAGATCTAGACCCAATACATCAGAGGTGTGGGTAGATTTCGATAAGATATTGAAAAGAGACAAAAATGAAGCTTAGGTAAGATATGTTATTTGTAAAATTTATCATCATAAATTTCTATAAAGTCCACAAGTAGAATGGAGCACTTGATTAGACACACTCAAATATGTAAAGAAAAACAAGGGATAGTCATGAGGTAGATGTAGCTGCAGTACAATCCTGATGGTACGGTACATAGCTGGGATTATAGTCCCAAGGTAGCTCAAAAATCTCTTTATCATTTAATTACCTCACAAGATCTATCTTTAAACTTTGGTGAGTCTAAAGCGTTTGAAAAATACATTAAGACTATGTATAATCCTATATTTTCTATAGCTTCTAGATAGAACACAACTTGAGATTTATTTAAATACTATAATAATGGCCATGCTAAATTAAAAGAACTCTTTGAGATTTGTACATTTTAGGTGGCCTTGGCCTCGGACATATGGAGTGATCGGGGTAGGGAGGATTATTTTAGTGCAGTTGATCATTATATTAACTATTTCTGGGTAATTAAAATAAGAATTATAGGTTCTAAACTAATTGATGTAGCACATACATATAAGAATATTGTAGAATGTGTTATCAAGGCTGTAAAAGATTTTGGTCTTAGAAATAAAATTTTTGCAATTATTTTGAATAATGCTGTAGAAAACTCTAGAACAATGAATATTCTCACTGTTATTTAGTACACACACCAATCCATCTTGCTACCTCAACGATGCACCTATCATATTATTAATCGTATAGTTAAATGTGGTTTAAAAAGGTTGTATCTGTGTATTCAAGCTTTTTGTGATGCAATATCTTTTCGAAATCATTCTAACCAACAAATAGCAGCATATAAGGACTTTTGCATTGCGATGAGTGTACGTCCAAGAAAGTTTAGTTTGGATATGCTGGTAAGGTAGAACTTTACTTATGTGATGCTACAAAACCTTTTTACCCTACAAGAGCAAATTTTATGTTTTTATTCACACTCATTATCACAATCATGACGAAAGCACATTATTGACTAAGCAACATTGGTATGTTGCAAAAAAGTTACTATCATTTTTTGAACTCTTTTATGATTCCACTGTTGCTTTATCTAGACTTTATTATCCAGCATCTCGTTTAATTGTGCATCATATTCTTGCGATTATGGGTTACTTGAAGGCTAATGAAAATGAGATAGTATTATGAGAGGCTATTTGTGCCATGAAAACTAAAAATTAGAAATATTAGAAAGAGATTCTATATTTATATGTATTTGTATTTATTTTAGATCCTAGAACTAAACTTCAAAGATTCACTTAAGTTCTTGGACTTATGAGTGAGGATGTCAGGATAGATTCTTATAACTTTTTTAGATGTTCATACTAAATTGTTCAATGTTTATCAAAAGTACAAACTAAAGTTTCAGAGAGTTTTCTTGCAATGACCTTCAACAGCACCCACCATAGGTAAGAAGGAAACTATGTGGGGCAAAATCTTTGGTGCACTAGTTTCCTCTGAAAGATTAAGTTCTACAACATCAAATATTGGAGTAATACACAACCATCGTAGCAATGGGAAGCTATCCACCTTTCTGGATAGCGATCCTATGGATTACTAGTAAGAGGACTTCGATATTTTTGGAATGGTGGTACGAGCATAAGATAACATATCTAGTACTATCCATGTTAGCGTGAGATGTGTTAATTATTCCTGTCTTGATAGTTTTTTTGAGTCTACTTTCAATATTCCTATAAGAATATTGGAAGAGAGAAGACCAAGTCTCATGAGTGAGATGATGGAAGTACTTCTAATAGTGAAAAACTAGGAACAAGTTCATTCATGAGCTCAACACTTTGTAGAGAATACAGAGTTGGCAGACATGTTCAACAATCTTTATCTAGATGACGACACTTAGAGCATCGAAGTACATTGTACCGTTTCTCATTTTTTATATGTACTGCAGAGCTATAGGGTGTACTCTTTTTTCTTTGCCTAGGTTTTCTCAAGTTGAGTTTTTACTTGCAAAGTTTTTAGCGAGGCAACCATTTAAACATTGATTGATGCACGAATAGCCCAATCGCTTATAGTTACACTAACGAAACCTCGCAAACCGATATGATATAATCGAATTGCAAGATCAATGCCCTAAACACTTATTTGAATTGATATGGATCCAACCACATGGGATTAATTTGAGATTTCACACCCTCCTTTGCTCCTAGCTTGCATTCATTTTCTAGCTTCTTCTCTTCTTTGGCTTGATTTCCTTTTTTGGCTCAAACCTTCCTAGCTCCTTTCTAGCACGATTTGGTTTTCACTCCACACGACTTGCAAACTGACGTATTAGACTTGATCTCTTCTCCTTGATCTAATTGAGGAGCTAGCTCTTTTTTATGCACAAAAAATAGTTGTTCCCTGGCTTGGCTTGGCTTATTTTCCTAGGTGAGCACCCTTTCCTGGTTTGACCCTTCTTTCTTCACACCCAAGAAATAACTGTCCCCAACTCAATTCATTGCTAGCTCGGTCTCCTGGCTCCCTGCGCATCACAGCTTGGCTTTGATCTCTATTTAGATTCCCCTTGCCAAAAAAACCTTGAGTCTTTCCTTCTTTGCTTGATCGACATGCACATGCATTCCTGATTTCCATACGCATCCCACGTGACCAAGGTGCCCATGCAGCTCATGCACTACCCCCCCATGCGTCGCCCCTCTCCATGCATTGTGCACGCCTCACGACATCATGGTGCAGTCGATGTTTCCCACCTGGCATCGGTGAAAGAACAAACCTAATTGGTTCGGTTTCTGCAGTGGGTCCTCCTCTCATGTCTCCAATTGAAAGCTCAATTGGATGATCAACTCCATCTTTGATGTGTTCTCTATTGATCTTCATAGCATCAAGGTACCGTAAGCAACGATAGCTCTGATACCATGATAATACAAATCAACCAATGTCACATGTTGATTGATGTGCAAATAGACCGATCTTTCATGGTACCACAAACAAAACCTCACAAACCAATATGATATGATCGAATTGTAAGATCAATGCCTTTAGCACAATATGAGAACAACGTATTCTCAACTTGCACACAAGATGTTATCTTCCTCTCTCACTGAAAATACAAACCCTAACTCTCTCATAGCAATCTCTTCTCTCTTCTCAGCAATCTCTCACCTCTTCTTAAGAAACATCCAAACATGGTGCCAAGTGGCTTTTTTTGTTTCATATTCTAAACATAATGATTTGGTCTTTACATGGGGGTATCCCCTATCCTTATATTGGCATCTCTAAGGGGAACGACCATCGAACACACGCACACTAACAACCAAGACCAACTAGGTCTCAACGCACATACAATATATCTAACTTGGACTCATAGAGAAAACTAGATATGGACTCTATCTCTAAGAAAGGAAACAAATTAAAATGAACTCATATTTATCCTAAACACTTATTTGCATTAATATGGATCCAATCTGTATGGAATTAATATGAGAAGTCGCACCCTTCTTTGCTCCTGGCTTGGATTCAGTTCCTAGTTTCTTCTCTTCTTCTGGCTTGATTTCCTTTTTTTGGCTCAAACCTTCCTGGCTCCTTTCTAGCTCGGCTTGGTTTTGGCTCCACGTGACTTGCAAACAAACGCATCAAACTCGGTCTCTTCTTCTTGATCCGAATTGAGGAGCTGGCTCTTTCTTCATTTACAAGAAATAATTGTTTTCCTAGCTTGGCTTAGTTTCTTGGCTTGGCTTGTTTTTCTGGCTTAGCACCCTTTCCTAGCTTGGCCTTTCTTTCTTCACACGCAAGAAATAACCTTCCCCAATTCAATTCGTTGCTAGCTCAGTCTCCTGGCTCCTCATGCATCTCGCCCTAGCTTTGATCTCTATTCGGATTCCCCTTGCCAAATTAAACCCTGAGTCTTTCCTTCTTTACTTGACCGACATGCACATGCTGTCCTGATTTCCCTTGGGATGCGACCAAGGTGCCGATGTAGTTCATGCGCTGCCCCTATGAGTCGCCCCTCTCCATGCGCTGCACATGCCTCATGCGCTCCTTGTCCATGCGGCCAAATGCTTGGGGTTTCCTCCCGTGTCGTATGCATAATTAGGGTTTCCTCCCGTGCCGTATGCATAATTATGGTTTCCTTCTTCCTCCCTTGGCTAGCCTCCCTCACCTCTCTCTCGGCCGAAATGGGTTATAGGGTTCCTCCTTATTGCAAATCAACACTAATGTGAGATGCAACTCCAATTTGTAACATGGAATCATAATTCAAAATAGTATTGGTACTTTGTGTCGCATCAATTTGTCTCTTTTATGGGTATATCTGGACATAATTTATTTTTACAATTTATTATGTATTTTTTGAATTCTACATTTTTTAGAATTATTACAATTTTTAAAATATTTCAGACCAAAATGGACTAGATGAGTTTCCTTAGCCCGTCAAGCTAAATTAGCCCGTGCCGGCAAGACGTGGCCCGTGAGCTCAATGAGCCATGCCTGAATCTGTAGCTAAGTCCATGGTTTGATACGGCTCGACTTGTCTAGGCTCACGGGATAAGTGGACCGTGCCACCCATTTGGCCATCACTGTAGCTGATCTTGACGTTAGAGAAAACTCATAGCATTTTTTGATGGGGTTTTGTTAAATATCGTTCGGATGTTTTCTTCTTAACTATCATCCAGATTTAGGACTGTTGGATTAGAGATTCAATGGTCACGAATTCTCCCCCTCCCCCTTTCAAAAACAATGGGCTCTTAATCTCTAATCTAGAGGTCATAAATTTAAATGATAGTTGGGAGATTGGATCATATACCCTCCCTTTAGTTGGAAAATTGAGGATTTATCCTCCACATCTCAATGACACGTGGGGTCATCATAAGTCACTGACACGTGGGCCAGGAGGGTAAATCCTCAATTTCCATCTAAATGGAGGGTATATGATCAATTTTTTCTTCTACTTTCTGTTGGAGACAACCCAAGAAGCTGCTGGCGAGTTGGAGTCGTCTCGAGTCAGAACCCTAGCCGGTCTCTGGCAGCCGAACACCCGCTAGGGTTTAGGCGGCTCAGAGGAAGTTCGAGCCCTGGACCAAAATCGGGGGTCTCAGCCTAGTTTCTCCACAAATCTACACAAATTTCTGTTTCCCATCCACTTATCACAGCCGCCTGTTGCCTCGATTCTCCTCTGAGGGCGAGGCGCGGGGTCTGACGCCGGTTCCGCGGAAGTCTGAAAGCCGGGGAGGGGATGAGCAAGGCAAAGGGAGGCGCCGGGGAGGACCTTGATGGTTTGCTCCGGGGCTTGAAGCTGATGGAGCGGGAGAAGAAGGGGGTGCGAGGTGCTTGGAGGTCGGAGGTGAGGGAGCCAGGGAACTCCCCGCAGGCGGTGGGGAAGTTATTCTCTTCGAAGCCAGGGTATGCCGAGGGATTGGTACAAACGGTGGGCAGGATCTGGTGCCCTCAAAAAGGGATTCGCTGCAAGGAATTGGATAATAATCTGTTCCTCTTTTCCTTCTTGCAACCGGGTGGCAAGCGTAGGGCAATCCTGGAGGGGCCTTGGGAGTTTGGGGGCGATCTGCTTGTGGTGGTGGACTTTGATGACACAAAGAGGCTTAAGGATTTGGAATTTGTTCATATCCCGGTTTGGATCCGCGTTTTTGATTTGCCGCTGGGGCTGATGAATGCTGAAACGGGGTGTCGAATTGGCAACTCAGTGGGCAAAATTCTGGAGGTGGACAAGGATGAAGATGATCTCGCAGTGGGGGAATTCCTTAGGGTGAAGGTTTTGATTGATATCCGGAAGCCACTGGTCCGGGGCATCACAATGGAGAAGGGGGAAGGAGAGGAGGATTGCTGGTGTAGGTTTAAGTACGAGTTCCTCCCAAACTTCTGTTACTCGTGTGGCCTGCTAGGTCATGCGGAGAAAGACTGTGATGATAGCACCTGGCGCCAGGAGGGAAAGCAATTCGGTGAATGGCTGAGAGTTAACCCGGCAAGGAGGAAGGAAGGCAAGGGGAGATGGTCGGAAGGCGGAAGTTCAGGAGGGAGCCAACAGCATCGTAAAGAGTCGAGTGGGGGGATGAATCGGGGAACCAAGAAGGGCGCTAGTAGTGATGGTTCCCTCAAACTTACTGGTTTGAGCGACGGGGAACTGAGAGATGACGGTGAAAGTCCTCTAAAACTGCCGGCAAATGACGAAAGGGGAGGTCTGCCGAGGAGACTGGAGTTTGAGGTTCAACCGCTAGGAGCAAGGCTTGGGGGAGGGGAGTCTGGGCTCCTGTCAGGGGGCAGCGCCAAAGAAGGTTCAACCAGTGAGGTGGAGGGAAATCCTGCGGGAGTGGTGGCGGGTCCAGTGTGTGATCCAAAGCCGAGCACTGAGCGGGGGGAGTTGAAGGAAGGTTTGGGGGACCATATAGCTGCCGGGGTATTTGTAGGGGAGAGGTCTGATAAAAAAACCGCATGGAGGTTGATAAAAATGAGAAGGAAAAGGTGGTGGGGGTAAAAGAGCCTGATGAAAGAACTAAGGAAACATATAGCTTGGTGGTGCATAGGGAGGCCGAGGACGGCGAAAGGGGGATGTCCGAAGGTTTGTTGGAGGTGTTAAAGAGGGCGACTTTTAAGCGGCGCCCCCGAACTGTTGTAGGAAAAGGGAAGGCTGACTGCGTCATGGGAGATGAGCAAAAGAAGATGCCAGCTCCAGAGGGTGGCGAGGAGGATGTTGAGAGAAAGAAGAAGCTTTGCCTGGAGGTTGGAGAAAGGAATGGTAGAGGGGAGCAACACAACTTTGTTGAGGCGGGATTGCTCAGCCAATCCCGCCAGCCCCGATGAGGGCAATTGCTTGGAACTGCCGGGGTTTGCAGAGTGGCCCGGCAGTTCGTGGTCTTCTGGATGTCCAGAAGAAGGAGGCCCCGGATGTACTATTTTTGTCGGAAACAAAGCATAATAGCACATGGTTAGAGAGGTTTCGGTGGAGATTAAATATGCCAAACATGTGTGTCAAGGACAGTGTGGGAAAAAGTGGTGGCTTAGTGTTGTTTTGGAGAAAGGGGATTGACTTAACAGTGGAGAGTTTGTCAAGATACCACATCGACGCAACCGTGCAAGAAGAGGATGGTTTTAAATGGCGTTTTACCGGTATTTATGGCGAATCAAGGAGTGAGGAGAAGGGGAAAACTTCGAAGCTGTTGAGAATGTTGAAGCACAGGAGTGATCTGCCATGGCTGTGCTGTGGCGACTTTAATGAAGTTATGTTCAATTGTGAGAAGGAGGGAGGCCCTCCAAGATCGGAAAGGAGTATGGAAAGCTTCCGTGAAGCTCTCGTAGATTGCGACCTACATGACCTAGGTTTTGTTGGGGATGTGTTCACATGGAGGAATCACCACCATAGAGTAGAGAGTGTTGTAAGGGAAAGACTAGACAGGGCGGTGGCAAATAGCTCATGGAGAGCTAAGTTCCCCCTTGTCCGAATTATAAACGGCGATCCAAGACATTCTGACCATAGACCTGTCATAGTGGATATGGGAGGGAGGGAGAAGAAGAATTGGAACAAACCAATGGAGATCATGAAGAAATTTGAAGCAAGATGGTTGGAGGAGGAGTGTGAGGCTAGGGTAGAGGAAGCCTGGAGTAACGCGCTCGAGATGGGGGAGGCGAGTCTGTTGGAGGTTCAGAAACATGTGTTATCGGAGTTGTGGAATTGGGACCGCAGTGTCCTGGGGGAGCTAGAGAAGCGGATCAAAATAGCCAAGAATGATCTTGAGAAATGTCGAAGGGGGAGGATCAGCCAAGACCAAGTTAACAAGGAACATGGTTTGCGTTATAAACTGGAGAGGTTGCTGGATCAACAGCACATTTACTGGAAACAAAGAACCCACTCCTCATGGTTGACCCAGGGGGACCGTAATACAAAGTTTTTTCATGCTCAAGCGTCGGAGCGAAGGCGGAAAAATCATGTGGGACAACTGGTGGATGGTGGTGGCGGGGAAACATCTAACAACCTTTATTGCTAATCAGTACCAACAACTTTTCATGTCTACTGCAGGAGATCACATGGAGGAGGTTCTAGCATGTGTGCAAAGGCGGGTCTCACAAGCCATGAATGAGGGCCTGGTTGCACCGTTCGCGGATGCGGAGGTGTGGAAGGCCTTGCAAAGCATGGGGGACCTGAAAGCTCCTGGTTCTGATGGGATCCCTGCAGTTTTCTACAAGAAATTTTGGACGCTGGTAGGCGACAAAGTGAAAAAGGAGGTGTTGGATGTCTTGAATGGGGGAACAATGCCAACAGGGTGGAATGACACAGTGATTGTGTTGATCCCCAAGATCAGTAAACCAGAGAAACTGAAGGATCTTAGGCCTATAAGTCTTTGCAATGTGGCGTACAAACTCATTTCAAAAGTTCTGGCAAACCGGTTTAAAGATATTTTACCGGAGATCATCTCACCTTCTCAAAGTGCTTTTGTTCCGAGCCAGTTGATCACGGACAATGTGCTGCTGGCTTATGAGTTCACCCACTACTTATATCAGCGCAAACGGGGAAAAATGGGGGTTGCTGCTATAAAGCTTGATATGAGCAAGGCTTATGACCGGGTCGAGTGGGACTTCCTGAGGAAAGTGATGTAGAAGATGGGTTTCCATGACAGATGGGTAGAACGTATCATGATGTGCGTCACAACTGTGTCCTACCCAATCAAAGTGAATGACAACTACTCGAACAGAGTGATCCCTCAGAGGGGGCTTCGACAAGGTGATCCGTTGAGTCCATACCTATTCATCCTATGTGCAGAGGCTTTGTCGGCCATGCTACAGAGAGCGCAGGAGGAAGGGCAGATTGAGGGAATTAAAGTCTGTAGGGAGGCGCCACGAATAAATCACTTATTCTTTGCTGACGATTCCCTTATCTTGATGCGGGCACAGAAGGAGGATGCTAGGGAATTGCAAAGGATTCTAGACGTGTATGAGAGAGCTTCAGGCCAGGTGATCAATAGGGATAAATCCTCGGTCCTGTTCAGCCCTAACACAAGCCAAGTGGATAAAGATCAAGTCCGAACTGAGCTATGCATCTCACAGGAAGCCAAGAATGAGAAATACCTAGGGCTCCCTGTATCCATTGGCAAATCACGCAAGAAAGCCTTCGGGTACATTAAAAGGAAGATCTGGACGCGGATACAGGGGTGGCAAGAGAAGCTGTTGTCAAAGGCTGGGAAGGAGGTTCTAATTAAGGCGGTTTCCCAAGCTATTCCAACATATGCCATGTCGTGTTTTGACCTGACAAAAGGCCTCTGTGATGAGCTAAACTCCATGATAGGGCGGTGGTGGTGGTGCCAGAATGATAAAGAACATAAAATCCATTGGTTGAGCTGGGACAAACTGACTTTACCAAAGAAGGAGGGGGCCTGGGATTCCGCGATCTTCATCTTTTCAATCTAGCCATGCTTGCTCGACAGGCGTGGAGAATCCTAACAAGCCCGGATACTCTTTGCAGTCAAGTTCTAAAGGCCAAATATTTCCCCAACAGTAATATACTGCAGTGTAGGGCAAGGGAAGGCATCTCATATACTTGGAGGAGCATTCTGCAAGGAGTACAACTGCTGAAAGAGGGAGTGGTGTGGCGGGTGGGAAACGGCAACTCGCTCAACATTTGGTCTGACCCCTGGATACCAGCTGGAAGGACTCGCAGAACAACAACCCCCAGAGGTGCTTCGGTTCTGACACGGGTGTCTGAGCTTATGGATCCGGCGACGGGCGATTGGGACGAAGCGTTGGTGAAGGACACCTTTTGGGAGTCGGATGCGAAAACCATTTTAGCCCTACAAATGGATGCAGAAGTGGAGGACTAGCCAGCATGGCAGTTTGACCCAAAAGGGTGTTCTCAGTTAAATCAGCTTATAAAGTGGCATTGTGGAAGAGGGAACATGAGCAGGCAAGAGATGCCTCTGGGTCGGGGACGGAGAGGAGAGATGATGCCAGTTTTGACTGGAAGAAGATATGGCTGATTGAAGCTCCAAATAAAGTGAGGATGTTCGTGTGGCGCTTCGCGTACAACAGTTTGGCTGTTGGGAGGAACATAGCTCGGAGGGGTGTTAAACGTGACACAATTTGCCCGATGTGCAATAGAGTTGATGAGGACTGTGGCCACCCTTTTTCTGAAATGTAAAAAAGTGAAGGAGTGCTGGCGGCTGATGAGTCTGGAGCAAGTGCGATCCAAACTGGTTAGTTGTCGGACGGCAAAAGAAACATCGAAGACGATATGGAGCCTTGATGCGGGGATCCAGATGCAGGTTTGGGTTCTTCTGTGGCGTTGGTGGTCAGCAAGAAACAAAGTCAATGCAGGAGAAAGAAGAGCCTCAGGCCCAGAAATCTGCTCCTTGACTGACTTTTATGTTAAGGAGTTTGAAAAGCTTAAAAAAACAAAATGCCAGAAGGGAGCGAATGGTTCCTGGAAGTGGGAACCCCCTCCGGAGGACATATACAAAATCAATACAGATGCTTCCTTCAAGGCCAATACACAAGAGGGTGGTTGGGGCTTTGTGGCGCGTAACAACAATGGTGAATTCCTGGAAGGGGGCTGTGGGAGGCTAGAGAGAGTTTCGAGTCCCTTGCATGCTGAAGCACAGACAGCGTTGATGAGCCTTCGTCGTATTGCTGAGGTGGGAATGAGCCGGATTATACTCGAAACAGATGCAACAAATCTGCAAAAAGGGCTGACCTCAACAGATTTGGATAGGAGTGTTGACGGGTGTTTGCTCCGTCAGATCAGAAACTTCATTGCGGAGACGTTTGAGTATTGTGTGATCCGGGCGTGCCCAAGATCATGCAACAAAGTGGCTGATAGCCTAGCTCTGTTTGGAGCGAGTGTTGTTTGCTCGGGTTCAGCGATGTTCATGAACCAAGTCCCCGCCTTTGTAACTGCCCTGGTCTCGGGCGATTTGCCCCCGAGATAATGGTTAATGGAAGACATGCTCTTCTTTATCAAAAAAAAAAAAGAGTTGGAGTCGTCTCCAACCTCTGTCCCAACGCCTCGCTCCTCCTGCATCCATGGAGCCTGGAGGTGGTCCCTAATTCGCCGGAGGCTCTCCCCTGTTGCTGGGTCCGCGCTCGTCTGTACCTCCTGCGGCCGCGTCCACGTCGCCGGCGCCACGGAGTTCGTCCAGCAGGGCGCCTTCACCGAAGAGGGCCGGCCCGACCTCCGGGCCTCCTCCTTCCTCCACCACCACTCCCAGTCTCCCTACCGCGACCAAAAGCTTGCCGCCGCCATCACCTCCATCGCCGCCCGCCTCAGCCTCTCGCCCACCCGCGTCGAGGAGACCCTCCGCATGGCCAACTCGCCACCGGCGGAAACCTCGCCACCCCGGGCACCGCCTTCCTCCCCACCCTCGCCGCCGCCTGCGCCTTGCTCGTCGCGCGATCGCACCGATCCCGCTCTCCCTCGCCGAGGCCGCCGCCGCCGCGTCCTGCCCCACGGCCTCGCTGGCTGACCTCGCCTCCCCCATCTCCCTCCCTCCCCTCCCATCCTTCGACTACGCCGCCGCCCTCGACCGAGCCGTGCGCTTCTCGCCCTCGCTCTCTGCTTCTGCTGCCGCGGGTGAAAAGACGGAGGTGATCCTCTTCCAAGCACGATTTCTCCTCCGCTGCGCCTCCAAGTGGTCGCTCACCACCGGTCGGCACCCGCTCCCTCTTGTCGCTGGCCTGGCCGCCTTCGCCCCGGAGGTGAACGGGTTCACCTCCGTCTCTTTGGAAGACATTGCCCACGATATCTCGGCGGGATTGCACACCAGCCTCCGCCGGTACAAGGAGCTCGTTGATGTGCTGGTGCGTGTCGCGCGGGAGTTGCTTCCGTGGGGCGCCGACGTCAATGCCAAGAACCTGGTCCTGAATGCTCCCGTGCTGCTCCGGCTCATGGAGATGCGGTCACAGTCTGATCCGTCGGAACGGTTTCTTGAGAGCTTTGCTCCGGACATTGCCGGCATTGTGCAGGTGTACTCATCCGTTGATGAGGACCAGTCCAAGTACCTCCAGATTGTTCCCCTGGGTGTTGGTGGTTTGGATTTCAAGAATTCTGGGAAAGAGGGGAAGGAATCGGAGGATTTGAAGATCTCAGAGGGGTGCCTGTGAGATGCTTACCAAAATGCCTTGAAGGGGCTCGCTCAACGACGAAAACTTGGGAGAGGTTGGTAAAGGTGCTTACAAGAGGAAGCAATGGAGGGGAGGGCTGGAGCTGGAGCCATGGATGGATTCGCTGGATGATGGCTGGACCAAGGACATGGTGCTTGAGGAGGTAGTGGGTACTGACATTGGCTATGATGCACCTCCACCATCGTTTTCTGCTGGAATGGAGTTGCAGAAGCGGAGGAGAGCACAGATTGAAGCTGCTAAGTGCCCAATCGATGCAACTAGGAAGGTTCCTGCTGTTTCTTCTGCAAATGCGAATGATTCACAGGCTGTTCTAAGAAATGAAGATGTCTGTCCACCACAAAAATTGGTCAGGAAGAAGCGAGGGAGAAGAGGATAGATGGCAAAATCATATCATACACGAGAACCATCTGTCAAAGATGCCAGATGGTCTGGATGGTGGGAAGAAGAGACGGAAAAGATGTCCCTGTGATGGTATTGACTGGGAAGACTGTGTTATCCAGCTCCTGCTATTACATGGTGCAAATGAGGCAGAGGTCGAACAAGGCCATTACAGAAGATTGTTAAGAGTTGCATGTCTTCAGTGTGCAGTAAGTGGCTGCAGTAAGTGGAGGCAGATGAAAACATGGTGGTACATCTTCCTTGTTTTTTCCTTGCTTAAGTAGACAGAAAAATACAACTTAGGAATGATACGGTCCCTAGATATTTTGATTGATTAGATGATTGGGGCTGTGCCATTTTGTGCACATTGCTATACAGATTATGAATGAAATACAGAGTTAGACTCGTAGTCGTAAATTTTTGTTCTACAAATATGAACGTGTGATAGCTGAAGTCACATGGTGAAAATGGGGCTTGGTGGAATACCTAATTATCTGTGTCCTGATAATATGATAGCACTGCTTTGGTTACTAGTTTTGTGTAATATTTTGATTCGTGTCCTCTTATTTGTCAAACAGAAAGTTGTTCTGTAAGTTTGGGTAAGAGGTATAATGTAGTTACCAACTCTGGAAGAGAGATAACAATATAATCTTAACAAAGACAGGATCAGGGAAAGTATATGGAATATGGAGGATAAGCTGAACTGATGTCAGATTACCCAAGGAAGATAAGTTCATAAGACACTTTCAATCTGTATACACATTGGTGCCTGACTATTTGCAGTGGGTTTTTTGAGGGAGATGCTTATGATAGTTCATGTGCTGAATGTACAGAGATGTCATGTGCTTTAAACACCGCCAGCATGCATAACATCTAGTGCTTGTTTTTAGTGTTAAACTCTATGTTTCATGGCGTTCAAATTTAGGTGACACTTTTTACTTGCCATGTGTATTTGCATGTTTATCCATTTATATTTTTTTTATATTTGTTATCTACTTCTTAAGCACTTGACAGCTTCTATATTTTAAGTTACTGTCAGTAATATTGACCTTAGACTGAATCTGTTTCTTTCTATGTAGTTTGTATTTTACCTGTGGCTGCCCTCTTGATTCATTACAAGTTATTTTCTGAACATGAACTTGCTAGCCATTGTTTTAGTACATGTTTATATATTCATGCAGTATGTCTGCCTGTATCAGTAAAGGTGGACAAATGGATAACAACAATGGGAAATATTTGATATCATGAATGTATACTTTATTTTCCATGGTTTCTCTTATTCTTCTTTTTGCAGTAAATTAGGTACCTCTATTTGTTGCACCTACATTGGTTATGAAATGAAGATATGTTACTCTTCCAATGCTTTTAAGTGCTCTTCTGAATTTAGTTAGCATGCTGCTCAGTGCTCAGTCTTTCATGTTTATTGTGGGGTTTATTGATTCAGCTCCTCACCCGGAATTTTATTGGATTCTGACTATCTTGATCATTTCAAAACATGAAACACGTTTTGTGGTGTGATATTCCAAAGTAGTCAAGATGGTTAAGTTCACAGTTGAAGAGATGTGAATGATTATGTGTTGTGGACTGGAAATTTTAAACGCGAAGGCCTGCAAAGACAGCAGCCGGAGAAGTTCGGGCAGGTGGCCGAGGCGGACTTCCAGGCAAGGCAAGCGACAACGCTTGACGGGATACAATCAACGCGAATTCGGGATGCAGTCGGCACGGCAACGCAGCAGTCTCTTCTAATGGCAACGCAGCAGTGTCTTCCGATGGCAAGATAGCTGACAGGAAAGCATTACTTTTGCAAGGCAGGTTGTATAAGTTTGTATCATAGTCGGTTTCGGAGTTATAATAGGTATAGATTACATATGATAAGTCGGTTTGATCTAGTCCTATATAAGGGGACGCAAGTTGTATTTTGGAGGCAAGCAATAAGAAACAACTCTCCTCAATCCTGGCTTCTCAAGAGTCTCAACGCTGGCCAGCGAGAATCCTGACCAGGCGTTTGAGAGCGAGCAGGTCTCCTCTCGTTACCCTTTACGCTCCCACCCAAACTCCAGAACCGATCTGTTGCCACCTCTCGCCAAACACCGGAAGACCACACGAAAGCTAAGCCATATCAAAGAGCTAGACCTCGCCATCCTTCCATGGAAGAACCAAAGACCATTGAGGAAATTGGCAAGATGCTTACTGTTTTGATGAAAGATGTCAACAAGGTAAAGCAAAAGCAAGATAAACAACAAGACGCAATTGCGCGGCTGCAACAAGAGCGTCAGGGGGGCTTCTTCAAGCGGCCGGGACATAGGCAGTAGAGGCCTCACACTGGACTGCTTCCACGGCAGGATGGACAAGGAGGAAGATGGAATGAGTGCGCCACAATGCCATAAGTTGGAATTTCCGATTTATGGAGAAGAGGATCCGTTGCCTTGGCTCAATAGATGTGAACAATTTTTTCACGGACAGCGCACATTGGAAGAAGAGAAAGTTTGGTTGGCGGCATACCATCTGATGGGCATAGCTCAGGAATGGTATTACCAGTTGGAACAAGATGAGGGCATGATGTCATGGCCTCATTTCGTGGATTATGTTAATATGCGATTCGGTCCACCAATCACAAGTAATCCGTTGGGAGAATTAGCACAACTCCACCGCACGGGGCCAGTCGAAGAGTATCAACGGTAGTTCTTGGTGTTGTTGTGCCGCGTCAAGCCACTATCCCAACTTCAGCAAGTCCAGCTATCCACGTAGACCCAGTCCGTGTGCACCATGTCTCTGACATGCGGGGCCCACAAATCAGATGCACTGTTCCGTAGACCCGTGCACTAAGCCTTGTCAACGTAGCCACATCAGATGCCACGTCGGCCTAGACACACATGTCATGCCACATGTCTGCCACCTCAGCACACCGAGCCATGTGTCAGCATCCACGTCACTGCCACATCAACCACCTGTGCCACGTGTCACTACCATGTTAGCCCTAGGTGCCATATCAGCAAGTCTCACCTGCATGTGCACTGTTCCGTGAGTCGAGTTCACAGTAGACCTATACTATTCCTAGACCTGGTCCATAACACAATAGTTTTTCCTCTTTTTTTAGGTACTTATTTTCTAAAAAAAAATCGAGAGTCTGTTCTTCTCCATCCTAGTTTCGATTAACCTAATTCTTTTTCCTAAATTTATCTAAAATTGAGCTCTATCTTTTGGTTCTAGTTTTGAAGTTTTTAGAGTTTATTTGAATTTTATTTTATTTTATTTGTGTTTCATCTGCTTTCTCTTCCGTTAGATAACATATTCGAAGGAGCTGAAGTAGGATCTGAAAACCAAGAGTTGGTAACTGAGCAAGACCAAGGCAAGTCATGTCCTTTGATCATATTGAACCTAGTTTTCAATTTTTTTTATTTTAAATTATGATGCATTGCTAATTTACTACAAACCCTTTTATCTGGTAGTTGTTGACCAAATTTGATTAATCTATCAATTGATAATTTAAATGCCATGATTTCATTGTTACCATAGAATGGATAATTATCTAGTGATGTTATACTAGTTGTCACATGGGTTGTACGTTTGCCATACTAGTAGTACGTCGGGTTCATCATCACATGTTAATTAATTAATTAATTTTGACTTAATAAGATACTGAATTGTGGTAATCAGCCATAATTATAAAATTTGAGTGCCATGACATGGGTAGTGTCACTGGTATTGGTTACAAAAATGGTTTTCAATTGGGCGAGTAATCGTGCAGTAAAGGGGAAGTGTGGCTAGCACTTTTTGGGATGTGGATGTCTTGTCTGAGTAATAACTAAGAACTTAATTTTGTTCATCATTGATCTGAGCCTTATTGTACAACCGTATGTCTAGTATGGGATAGACCTATCTGATTAATTTGTAAAATTTCAATCTTGATTTTATCATTGAGATGTATATTGGCGCAAGAGGGGGCTTTTTCAACTAGGTGGTTAGCCCACTCAGCAGCGAAATCTTAGTGGGCAAGATCAGTTTGAAATTGAGCAATATAAAAATCTTGTTACGATCTTTTTGGTTAACATGCCCAAGGAAGCGTGTTGATCTAGTGTCAGTATGAGATGATTATATCATGTAAGTAAAGTTGTGTAATCCCTGTAGAGTATAAAAATATTCGAATAGCTATGTTCCCCATTATGGACAATGCTCAGCGATTTCACATGAGGGGTAGAGATTTCATAAAAACCTAGTCAGGCTACGTTTGAGAGGTGGATGGTTATTTCACTAGTGGTTCTTTAAGTAAATGGTTAGTTCACAGGTGAATTATTGGATGAAGAGTCAGTTCACTTATGGTTTATTCAATTCTTTTGATTATTTACTTACTAATCATTTTCAAAATTTGCTTTCAATCTATTTATTGTATTTATTTTAAATTATTATTTTCTGTAAAATAATCACTCAGCCATTATTTGGTAAGCATTGCATAATTATATCGCATTCTTGTTACAAATGACTAGCTGAGTACTCTATGTACTCATGGCTATATCCATATTTACTTAGTTGAAGAAGAAGGACCATATCAACTCAAGATACTCGGAGGAGGATACTTTGACAACTTTTTGGATTAGTATCTCGTTTCCTAGTCGATTGCTTGTGGGCATGTCAAATGACCACTTTATTTTTGTTGTTTTCCGTTTCTAGTTTTATTAAGTCCTTCCAGTTGTTAAAGTGTAAACTTGGCCATAAGATCATAACTCTGATAAGTAATAATATTTGAGTCTTTCTCTTAGTTATTCTTGATGGATTCGATATTTCATCTATATTTCTACTATGTGCATTAGCATTATTCTGGATTAGTGTAGGGTACACAGAAAGACCCAATTTGTGTTTTCAGGTCTCGACACATTGTCATTAAGTTTATGTAGACAATAGCTGTAGCTACTTTTGCATATGTATGGCCTCAAATTTTAGAAGGTTACATTTTATATATCATTTTTTATGTGTGTGTCCTTCCTCTAGTTCGTAGACATGCTTGCCTATTAATTAATAAACTAACATGCTTGCCTATTAATTAATAAACTATGTTACTTGTTTGGTATGTTATTATATTTTCGTTTAATAGAGGGCATCACTAGCGTAGCTTAGTTTCTCATAGTGGTGTGAACTGTTTCTGTAACAGATGGCGTCAGTACCGTAGTTTTTTTAAGTACATCACGGCACACACACCTCACGTACATACATGTGGGTACGTGTAATGGACACTGTTGTAGGAGTGGCCCAACCCCCGTGACTGGGCCGTGCAACTAGTCCAACATATAATAGGCCTAATAGTGTAGAGGAATATAACAGTGTAAATATACCAGTGTACCCCCATCCTTTGTAAATACTAAGGGGTAGAATGGAGATTTTCCATTCTACCCCACTCACATATATATATAAGCCCCCAGGAGGGGCAAAGGGGGGGGGGACATCCCCTCATTCTCACAAATACTCCCACAGGCTTGCTCTCCTCTTCCTCCTCACTAGTCCCCTCTTTCCTGTTTAGCCCGTAGCTACGACAGATGGCGCCGTCCGTGGGGACTGGATGAAAAGTCGCTTGAGGAGCTGGAGGCTGTTCTTGGGAGCACCATCATCGGCAGATAAGTACTTCGCTCTACATGCTATATTGAATAGATCTGAGATCTAGTCGAAGCTTGCATTGAATAGATCTGAGATCTAGTTGAATCACTCAGATGCTGGATCGAGTAGATCTAATTGAATCGCTTATTTCTATGTTGCTGTCATCTCCGCGCGCGGAGGCGTGCGTGCAGGAAAACGATTCCTGGGATGACTCGGTGGTATGCTCACATCTGTGCATGCGACTCCGCGCCTTCGCCTCCGTGCTACCCTCTGCACCAGAAACGGGCTTCGCATGCCGTCGAGGGTTCCACGCATCTGGCTGTGCGTGCGCCCTGGTCCGCCCGAGTCCAGGCATGCGACCAGCGAAGTCCGTGCATCCTAGTATCCATCCGGGCAGCCATGAAATGTCTAGTCATGCATGCGTGCCACATGTATTCACGTATGCATCACCCAGCGTAGCTATCCATGCATGCACAAATCCATCCATCCATTCATGCATGCGCCCGCAGCAAGACATATATATAAAAGCATCATCCAAGTATCTGTTCTTGCATGCATGCATATCCATCCGTGTAGTGCACTCGGGTGTTACCAGCGAAGATTGGCGTTGGCCTCCGCCAGCTCTTCGCACCGCGTCGGCATCCGCTGGCCCTCCGCGCTCGCTGAAGGGTGCGGCTGTGTCGACCTTGGCGTTGGCCTCCGCTGGCCCCGACCTCCGCTCGTCTCCGCGTCAAATCCGGGCTCCACGCCCAGCTCGTTGGGCTCCGCACGACGACAGACGAGCCGAGGTCGCATCCATGCCATGGTCTTTGCGGTGTCCCTCCGCGCTGTCGTGGTCTCCGCACCGAGGCTCCCCCGCCTCCACTCCGGGCTGCGTAACCGCGCAGCAGCGAGGTCACCTCCCCAGCTGCATGGCACAGCAGGAGGACGCGAACGCCAAGACCAGCGTGTTGCTTGCATGTGCCTCATGATTGCATGTCATAATTACTTCTACTAGCTTTGCATGCAGGCGATAGCTGCATCTATTAGTGTAGCAGCGTGCATGATTGCATATACCGGGGGTGCATTGCAAGCGCATACTGGCGCATACCATTATTTCATGTGGTCTGGCGCTACGCATGGATATAACTGTCTACTGGTGGCTCACTTGGCGGCCGATTGTCCTCGCGCCACAGCCTTCGCAACGGCGAAGTCCTCTCCGAACCATGTGCGCGGCGGCGTCACCTTCGGTGCGCGCGTGCAGCCCAGGTTCGAGCTGGGACAGAGCGCCACATTGGCTTCGGCGTTTGCTTCTCCGGAGATCGAGTTGCCCACGACGACAATTCGCCTCGTCGCTGGGAAGACTTCGCCAACCTTCGCTCAACTCCGCGTCGACTTCGCTGGTCTACCAGCAGCACTCCGCCGCAGCTTCGCCAAGCTCTGCCTTGCCTCCGCGCTGCCTTCCCAACGCGTCAAAGAGCCTCCGTGTTGCCGAGGATTGCCTCCGCGCCGAGCCTCCGTGCCTCCGAGCTCCGCGCGACGGATGGACTCGTCCACGAAGTCTCTGCATGCATGCACCTAAAAGCTTCCGTGCAGGACCCCGAGGGCGGAGGCAGGGAGCGGTGCTTGCCGCTGGCCTCGCGCAGCTTCAGCACGACGTCTTCGATGGATGCGGTGGCTCAAGACAGGAGCCTTGCGTGCTGCTCCGACGCTGCGGAGGCAAGCGGCGAGCACATTCTGGAGGGCTTGGCGAGCAATTCCGAGAGCGGCCGTGGCCGCGAGAGGAGAGACGACGTCGTCGAGCCGTCTGCTCTGCGAAGTGAGTGATTTGGAGTCGGATCTGGCATGGCAAAAGTGCGACCGGTCATTGCCGGCGGGAACGACCGCGGTTCAGGAGGCCGGGAGCGCGAGGGTGCCGCCGGCGTCGGAGATCGAGGAACCGGCGCTACTACCCATCACCTCCGGGCGTGGGGCGCCCGCTCCGCAATCCACACCTCCGCCAAGCCTCCGCTCCGCTGTCTCCGCGCTGAGCCAGTGTTGAGTCTTCGCTTCACAGGCTATGTGAGTCTTCGACATCGAGCCTCGCAGCCGAAGCCTCCGACTAGGTGCATCGCTACGCCGACCTCTCCAAAGTCTTCGCCAAGTTCCTCGAAGCCCCCGCCAGCATCTCCGGAGCCTCGTGCGAAAGCTACGCTGCATGCATGGCCTTCGTACGGCAGGCATGCGTCGTGCATGGCAGCAAGCTCGCCCACGCCCCCGTCCAGGCGCGCAGCGCGCGCGGCGTGAACAGGCGATTCCCCTCCGAAGCGGGCCACGTCTCCGCGCCGGTGGAGGCCGATGCGGACAGGTGCAGAGGCTTCGCGAGGCTGAGGCGTCTGTCGCGAAGGCCGGGACCTCGTGCATGCATGGGCGGCACGGATGCTGCGGCCGGGGACGAGGCCTTCGTGTAGCGCTGAGCGGAGGTCGCTACTTCACTTGCGGAGTCCACCGTCGTGCGAGGTCTACTAAAGCCGTGCGAAGGGCCGAGCATCGCGGAGCCTGCGAGGGCGAACGAAGGCCGGCGAAGATCGAGGCATCCAGACGCGGGCTCGGGAGAAGGGCAGCGCTAGCGGAAGCGGAGGCCCCATGCCGGCATGGGGAGTGACGCGCATGCGGAGTCGGCGAGGGCGACGGAGGCCGACGCGAAGCCCGCGGGTGCGAGGTCCGACGCGAAGCCCGCTGGGGCGAAGGCCGACGCGAAGTCCGTATGGAGCTCAGAGAAGGAGCGCGAAGGCTTGAATCGAAGGCGGCTTCGCCCTTGCGGAAGTCGTGGCGTGGAAGGCGGGATCGGCTTGCTCTGCCCACGTTGCGGTGACTGCAGCCCTGCTGGTGTCCCTCCTGGTGGCGATGCAGGCGTCGGCGGAGGCATGCACGTCATGCAACCTGTGCTTTGGCGTCATCTCACGCAGCTGCTCCGGCTCTGTCGAGTGCGCGCGGAGCTGACAGCATGAAGATCCCTCCGGCATGGAGCCCAGCCACGCATGACCGGCGGAGACGGCGCGTAAGCTCCGCATGTGTTCACGAGGAAGGCGCAGCGGTGCCCACCTTTCTGGTGTCGGTCGTAAGCGCCGCATCTCACGACGGAGCCTCCGCTAGCATCGTGCAGCTGTCCCACCTGGTACGTACTGCATTTGGGTACCTGCAAAGCCATACTAAATTCCCGTTGCAATTCTTGCGTGCATGGCTTGAAGGGGTTGGTTGTGCATCGCATTATTTATTGGGGCTGCAGTTTTATTCTCAGAGCATTTGATTTAGCCGCGTTTGCTTCTCCGGTTTTGGCTTGCTCTGGGCTCCCGTAGTACCAAATGTTGTTCTGGGGCTGCGCTCTGGAGCGTTTTGTTGCCGCGAGGTTTTGGCTATTTCTTTTCGTGCCTTTGTGTTGGTCCTCGCTTTTGGTTTAAATCGCACGATTGCCTTGAGCGTCGGCGTACTCTGCGGAGTACAAATAAGACATAGCGTTGAGCCTAGCTCCGCACGCATGATGTCTACGGACTTTAAAAAAGACGTGACCGTCGAGGTATTCCTCCGCACGCGCGAGTCCACGGACTATAAATAAGACGTAGCGTTGAGCCTAGCTCCGCACGCATGATGTCTACGGACTTTAAATAAGACGCAACGGGGGGACGCCTCCGCGCGCACTCTACGGAGTATAAATAAGATGTAGCGTTGAGCCTAGCTCCGCACGCACGATGTCTAAGGACTTTAAAAAAGACGTGACCGTCGAGGCATTCCTCCGCACGCGCGAGTCCACGGACTATAAATAAGACGTAGCGTTGAGCCTAGCTCCGCACGCACCAGTCTACGGACTTTAAATAAGACGTAACGTTGAGCTCAGCTTCCGCACGCGCGACTCTACGGAGTATAAATAAGACGCGGATGTTGTCCCTGTGCAGTCTACGGACTCTAAACAAGACGCGAATCCCGCGCACGCCGTGGACATCGTCCTCGCGCATACTCCCCGGAGTATAAACAAGACACGGATGCTGATCCCACGCACTCTACGGAGTATAAAAATCGGGAAATGGCCGAGACACTAGGGAGTGCCTCGCCTTAATGATGCAGCACCTGAATGTCGCACCTTTGAGCGCGTTACACCAGGGAGTGTATCACTCCTTTTTGAAGGTAGGGGAACGGCGGTCTCGCATCCCTACCTCCGCGTGCGTAGTACCCCAGGCCTACGCCGCAAGCGCCCGCTCTTCGCGGGCACTCCTTTTTGAAGGTAGGGGAACGACGGTCTCGCCTCCCTACCTCCGCGTGCGTAGTGCCCCCGGCCTACGCCGCAAGCGCCCGCTCTTCGCGGGCACTCCTTTTTGAAGGTAGGGGAACGGCGGTCTCGCCTCCCAACCTCCGCGTGCGTAGTGCCCCCCGGCCTACGCCGCAAGCGCCCGCTCTTCGCGGGCACTCCTTTTTGAAGGTAGGGGAACGGCGGTCTCTCCTCCCTACCTCCGCGTGCCTAGTGCCCCCGGCCTACGCCGCAAGCGCCCGCTCTTCGCGGGCACTCCTTTTTGAAGGTAGGGGAACGGCGGTCTCGCCTCCCTACCTCCGCGTGCGTAGTGCCGTCGGCCTACGCTCCAAGCGCCCGCTCTTCGCGGTCACTCCTTTTTGAAGGTAGGGGAACGGCGGTCTCGCCTCCCTACCTCCGCGTGCGTAGTGCCCCCGGCCTACGCCGCAAGCGCCCGCTCTTCGCGGGCACTCCTTTTGAAGGTAGGGGAACGGCGGTCTCGCCTCCCTACCTCCGCGTGCGTAGTGCCGTCGGCCTACGCTCCAAGCGCCCGCTCTTCGCGGGCACTCCTTTTTGAAGGTAGGGGAACGGCGGTCTCGCCTCCCTACCTCCGCGTGCGTAGTGCCCCCGGCCTACGCCGCAAGCGCCCGCTCTTCGCGGGCACTCCTTTTTGAAGGTAGGGGAACGGCGGTCTCGCCTCCCTACCTCCGCGTGCGTAGTGCCCCCGGCCTACGCCGCAAGCGCCCGCTCTTCGCGGGCACTCCTTTTTGAAGGTAGGGGAACGGCGGTCTCGCCTCCCTACCTCCGCGTGCGTAGTGCCGTCGGCCTACGCTCCAAGCGCCCGCTCTTCGCGGGCACTCCTTTTTGAAGGTAGGGGAACGAAGGTCTCGCCTCTCTACCTCCGCGTACGTAGTGCCCTCGACCTACGCCACAAGCGCCCGCTCTTCGCGGGCACTCCTTTTTGAAGGTAGGGGAACGGCGGTCTCTCCTCCCTACCTCCGCGTGCGTAGTGCCCCGGGCCTACGCCGCAAGCGCCCGCTCTTCGCGGGCACTCCTTTTTGAAGGTAGGGAAACGACAGCATCGCCTCCCTACCTCCGCGTGCGTAGTGCCGTCGGCCTACGCTCCAAGCGTCCGCTCTTCGCGGGCACTCCTTTTTGAAGGTAGGGGAACGGCGGTCTCGCCTCCCTACCTCCGCGTGCGTAGTGCCCCCGGCCTACGCCGCAAGCGCCCGCTCTTCGCGGGCACTCCTTTTTGAAGGTAGGGGAACGGCGGTCTCGCCTCCCAACCTCCGCGTGCGTAGTGCCCCCGGCCTACGCCGCAAGCGCCCGCTCTCCGCGAGCACTCCTTTTTGAAGGTAGGGGAACGGCGGTCTCGCCTCCCTACCTCCACATGCGTAGTGCCGTCGGCCTAAGCTCCAAGCGCCCGCTCTTCGCGGGCACTCCTTTTTGAAGGTAGGGGAACGGCGGTCTCGCCTCCCTACCTCCGCGTGCGTAGTGCCCCTGGCCTACGCCGCAAGCGCCCGCTCTTCGCGGGCACTCCTTTTTGAAGGTAGGGGAACGGCGGTCTCGCCTCCCGACCTCCGCGTGCGTAGTGCCCACGGCCTACGCCGCAAGCGCCCGCTCTTCGCGGGCACTCCTTTTTGAAGGTAGGGGAACGGCGGTCTCGCCTCGCTACCTCCGCGTGCGTAGTGCCCCCGGCCTACGCCGCAAGCGCCCGCTCTTCGCGGGCACTCCTTTTTAAAGGTAGGGGAACGGCGGTCTCGCCTCCCTACCTCCGCGTGCGTAGTGCCCCCGGCCTACGCCGCAAGCGCCCGCTCTTCGCGGGCACTCCTTTTTGAAGGTAGGGGAACGGCGGTCTCGCCTCCCTACCTCCGCGTCCGTAGTGCCCCCGGCCAACGCCGCAAGCGCCCGCTCTTCGCGGGCACTCCTTTTTGAAGGTAGGGGAACGGCGGTCTCGCCTCCCTACGTCCGCGTGCGTAGTGCCGTCGGCCTACGCTCCAAGCGCCCGCTCTTCGCGGGCACTCCTTTTTGAAGGTAGGAGAACGGCGGTCTCGCCTCCCTACCTCCGCGTGCGTAGTGCCGTCGGCCTACGCTCCAAGCACTCGCTCTTCGCGGGCACTCCTTTTTGAAAGTAGGGGAACGGAGGTCTCGCCTCTCTACCTCCGCGTACGTAGTGCCCTCGGCCTACGCCACAAGCGCCCGCTCTTCGCGGGCACTCCTTTTTGAAGGTAGGGGAACGGCGGTCTCGCCTCCCTACCTCGGCGTGCGTAGTGCCTTCGGCCTACGTCCCAAGCGCCCGCTCTTCGCGGGCACTCTTTTTGAAGGTAGGGAAACGACAGCATCGCCTCGGCGCTCGACGACACGGCTTCGGCGCTCGACTCCGCCGTCCGCCTCGTAGGCATCGCCTCGGCGGGACGGCACGTCTTCGGCGCTCGACGACACGGCTTCGGCGCTCGACTCCGCCGTCCGCCTCGTATGCATCGCCTCGGTGGGACGGCACGTCTTTGGCGCTCGACTCCGCCGTCCGCCTCGTTGAGATCGCCTCGGCGGGACGGCACGTCTTCGGCGCTCGACGACACGGCTTCGGCGCTCGACTCCGCCGTCCGCCTCGTAGGCATCGCCTCGGTGGGACGACACGTCTTCGGCGCTCGACGACACGGCTTCGGTGCTCGACTCCACCGTCTGCCTCGTAGGCATCGCCTCGGCGGGACGGCACGTCTTCGGCGCTCGACGACTCCGCCGTCCGCCTTGTAGGCATCGCCTCGGCGGGACGGCACGCCATCGGCGCTCGACGACACGGCTTCGGCGCTCGACTCCGCCGTCCGCCTCGTAGGCATCGCCTCGGCAGGACGACACGTCTTCGGCGCTCGACTCCGCCGTCCGCCTCATAGGCATCGCCTCGGCGGGACGGCACGTCTTCGGCGCTCGACGACACGGCTTCGGCGCTCGACTCCGCCGTCTGCCTCGTAGGCATCGCCTCGGTGGGACGGCACGTCTTTGGCGCTCGACTCCGCCGTCCGCCTCGTAGGCATCGCCTCGGCGGGACGACACGTCTTCGGCGCTCGACTCCGCCGTCCGCCTCGTAGGCATCGCCTCGGTGGGACGGCACGTCTTCGGCGCTCGACGACACGGCTTCGGCGCTCGACTCGGCCGTCCGCCTCGTAGGCATCGCCTCGGTGGGACAGCACGTCTTTGGCGCTCGACTCCGCCGTCCACCTCGTAGGGATCGCCTCGGCGGGACGGCACGTCTTCGGCGCTCGACGACACGGCTTCGGCGCTCGACTCCGCCGTCCGCCTCGTAGGCATCGCCTCGGCGGGATGACACGTCTTCGGCGCTCGACTCCGCCGTCCGCCTCGTAGGCATCGCCTCGGCGGGACGGCACGTCATCGGCGCTCGATGACACGGCTTCGGGGCTCGACTCCGCCGTCTACCTCGTAGGCATCGCCTCGGCGGGACGGCACGTCTTCGGCGCTCGACGACTCGACCGTCCGCCTTGTAGGCATCGCCTCGGCGGGACGGCACGTCTTCGGCGCTCGACGACACGGCTTCGGCGCTCGACTCCGCCGTCCGCCTCATAGGCATCGCCTCGGTGGGACGGCACGTCTTTGGCGCTCGACTCCGCCGTCCGCCTCGTAGGAATCGCCTCGGCGGGAGGACACGTCTTCGGCGCTCGACTCCGCCGTCCGCCTCGTAGGAATCGCCTCGGCGGGAGGACACGTCTTCGGCGCTCGACTCCGCCGTCCGCCTCGTAGGCATCGCCTCGGCGGGACGACACGTCTTCGGCGCTCGACTCCGCCGTCCGCCTCGTAGGCATCGCCTCGGCGGGACGACATGTCTTCGGCGCTCGATGACACGGCTTCGGTGCTCGACTCCGCCGTCTGCCTCGTAGGCATCGCCTCGGCGGGACGGCACGTCTTCGGCGCTCGACGACTCCGCCGTCCGCCTTGTAGGCATCGCCTCGGCGGGACGGCACGCCTTCGGCGCTCGACGACACGTATTCGGCTCTCGACTTTGCCCTCCGCCTCGTAGGCGTCGCCTCGGCAGGGCGGCACGGCTTCGGCGCCCGACGACGCCTTCGGCGCTTCACCGGTTCCTTCATAAGCATTGCCTCTAGGGTCTGCGAGCTATCAGTTGCATCGGCACCCTCGTGTTTGCTGTCAGGGAACGGGGGGCTGGGGTGGTTGATCGCGTCAGCTCGCCCATCGGGACCTCAGCGCTTGCTGTCGAGGGAGTACTGTTGTAGGGGTGGCCCAACCCCCCGTGACTGGGCCGTGCAACTAGTCCAACATGTAATAGGCCCAATAGTGTAGAGGAATATAACAGTGTAAATATACCAGTGTACCCCCATCCTTTGTAAATACTAAGGGGTAGAATGGAGATTTCCCATTCTACCCCACTCACATATATATATAAGCCCCCAGGAGGGGCAAAGGGGGGGACATCCCCTCATTCTCACCAATACTCCCACAGGCTTGCTCTCCTCTTCCTCCTCACTAGTCCCCTCTTTCCTGTTTAGCCCGTAGCTACGACAGACACATCTATTCTAAAAGGGTACTATTCACTTAATAGTACCCCTAGTATCCTAGAATGAGACACGTTGGGTTCGAACCTAGACCAGTCTACTTTAAAGGGATACTACTTACTGAACAGTACCCCTAGAATGAAACACGTGGGGTTTGAACATAGGCAAGTGGCTTACTCTACGGCAACGCTTATGTATATAGGGTGGATTCTTTTAGGCTGAGATTTATGACTTATGGCTGTCGTTTTTAAATTATGGTCTGTTCGTGAGAGGCAGTATGTAAAAGAAAACAGTCGCATATGATTTTGACCGGTACATCTGAACTTGTATATTTTGTACTACAATTTATCTATGGACCTCGTTTTGAAAAAATGCACCGTTTAACAAGTTATTATAAAAATAAAAGCCAAATCCTAAGTATAAGCCTACAATACTCAGCCATAAAATCAAAATTGGCGTCAAATTCAAAATCGCTCCACGGTGCCGCTCATCCCAGCCGGCACGTCGAACGGCTAGCCACGTTAGGTTCTTGGGGTCCTCTCGGAGCAGCATGGCATCGTACCGCGTGATCGGGAACGCGTCCGGCTCGGCGACCCGCGCGGGCGCGGCGGCCGCGCTTGCCTTTCTCAGACGTGGACCGTCCCCCGGCGGTCGAGCCGGAGTCGGAGGTCCCCGCCATGAACCCGAGGAGGCTTCTCGACGCTACGGAGAGGATGCTCCGCTGGTGCACCGTCGATTTGCGGTGAGCCGGCGCGCCGTCGTTCGTATTTACCGTGAGTTTCGCGTTTGTGTTTGCCGACTTCCGAGATCCAGTCCTCGTGAGACTACTCCTCACGGCTGCTGAGGCGACACCGGCGATATGATGAGGCGTGGCCTTCTCGAAGTTGATCTTTCGGCCGCCGTCACCGTTCCTTGATGATCTATTGGCTAGCAGGTTCCTGCTCTGCGCGCTCTGAGCGACAGCGACCGCCGGGGACAGGGACGGGCGCGACCTCTGGGTCGTCGCTCTCATCGCGGCTAGCCCGTTGCCGTGGCATTGCCTCGCGGCCACGGGCAACGGCTGCGGCATGGTGATGCTGGATCACGCGGCTGCGCGCGTGGTAGACGCGGCCTGCGCCGTTGACCCCGTGGTCCTCTGGCTCGCGAACCTCGAACGTGCCACGGCATTGGAGTCACGTCTGGTCGGTGCCGGTTGCTGAGACATCGTGGTGCTGGTTGACCTCGGGCTTACGGCACTGGTCGTGGCACGTGGCCTGTTGATCAGACCCCAGTAATATGCAGCAATCGAGAGAGCAATCGGGAGAGAAATCAATCGGGTAAACACAGGGAGAACAATCGGATATCAGGCTAACTGAACTTTCTGTATTGGCGACAACGAAAATACGAGCTATAGTAAACTAAAGGACTCAAACTCTGAAGAAAACAGCGATACAACTGAAACTCAACAAATCGCGCTAAAAACCAGCACACACGATCGGATCCATCATACTCGGTCACGATCCACACGACTCAAAAACAAACACCTGAAGACACGGTCTAATCTCCAGCTCACAAAGGTCTAGATTATTTCCTACAATCACCTCCCTAATCCAGACATTGCTGGTTTGTTCTTCTGACTCCCAGTTTCGCCTGCATTTGAGCAAACTTCAGTTTTCCGAGAGCCTTTGTCAAAACATCTGCATTCTGATCTTCAGTGTTAATGTGCTCAACTGTGATCTGCTCCTTCTCCACACATTCGCGTATGAAATGGAACCGTGTATCTATATGCTTGCTCCTGCCATGAAAAATGGGATTTTTCATCAATGCAATAGCCGATTTGTTATCCACGTACAGCTTCACTGGACCTTAGACTTTTGCTGTTGTATCTTGCAATAATCCTCTCAGCCACACTGCCTGGCACGCCGCAGCTATTGCCGCCATAAACTCGGCCTCACAGGAAGAAAGGGTGACACATTTCTATTTCTGTGACGCCCAAGCTATCAGATTTCCACAAAAGTAAAAGGCCAATCCGTTGGTACTTCTTCTGTCGTCGACATCTCCAGCAAGATTGCTATCTGAATAACCAACTAGCTGCTCTTTTCCTCCCCTTGTATACACCAGGCCGTAGTCCATAGTCCCTCTCACGTACCTCAAGATATGTTTGAGTGCCTGACTGTGGGACTTCTTTGGATTCTCCATATACCTGCTTGCAATGCCGACTGCATACGCCAAGTCAGGCCGTGTATGAGTCAAGTATCTCAAGCTCCCAATCAAACACCTGTACTGAGTTGGATCAATTGCCTCTCCTTCTTCATCTTTGCACAATTTAAGCTTTGCTTCCATCGGGTATTGTACTGCATTGCAATCTACCATCCCGGCTGCCAGCAGTACCTTCCTGGCATAGTTTTCTTGCTTCAAAACAATGCAATCCTATGTCTGCTTCACTTCTATTCCCAGATAGTACGCCAGAAAACCGAGATCACTCATTTCCAACTCATCCTTCATCTGTTTCTTGAACTGAGCGATCGCCTGGTCACTGGTTCCTGTAACCAGAAGGTCATCCGCATAAATACCTACTACAAGCACAAGCACACCTCCTGCACTATGTTTCTTGTACACTGCCAGTTCATGTGGATATTTCTCAAAACCCAAACCTTTCAGACTCATGTCCAGCCGCACATTCCATGCCCTGGGTGCTTGTCTGAGTCCATAGAGTGCTTTTGCAAGTTTGTAGACCTTCTCTTTTTGCCCTTTCACTGCAAACCCTTCCGGTTGTGAAACATAGACATCTTCTTGAAGTTCTCCATTCAAGAAGGCAGATTTGACATCTAAATGATGCACTCTCCAACTCTGCTGTGCAGCCAAAGCTAGTATGAGCCGCACGGTTTCCATTCTTGCTACCGGCGCGAAAACTTCCTCAAAATCAAGCCCTGGTTGTTGCACATAACCTTTGGCAACTAATCTTGCTTTGTGTTTGATTATTTTGCCCTCAGTGTCCTTCTTGAGCTTGTAAACCCATTTGAGACCAATGGGTCTATGTCCTGGTGGCAGTGCTACCAGCTCCCAGGTGTTGTTTCAATGAATGGCATCCAATTCAGTCCTCATTGCCTCCTCCCAACACTTTATTGCCGACTGCTTCTCTGTAGGTCGCAGGTTCATCTACTGCTGCTATCATCAGTAATTCACTAGGCAGGTCAATTTGCTCTGTGCTGGCATAAATCTCACTCACAGACCTGAATTTCCCCGGTGCTTCTTCTGAATTTCCATTGGAGACAGGAGATGCTGGCGCTGCCGCTATGCTTCCTGGCATGCCAGCCCCATCTGCCATCTCTTCTTCAAATTCTGGTCCTCCTAGTGCTCCTGGCTGCATGCTTGCTGCGTCAACTGAACTGCTTGCCACGGCAGGTGAACTTTCTGCCACGGCAGGCGAATTGTGCCCGCTGTCTTCTGCAGTATCCGCTAATCCGCTTACTTCAGCCTCTGCTTCATCATTCTCAACAAAAAATGTTACCCATTTCTAGATATCAATGTGTACCTCATCCTCCCATTTCCAGACTGCAGTTTCATCAAATACTACATCCCGGCTGACATGTACTCTGCCAGTTCTAGGACCCACCAACCGATGAGCCTTACTGCCCTCTTCTACACCCAAGTATACCATACTCCGGCTTCTGTCATCCAACTTTCTTGTCTGGGTGGAAGGAACCTTGACGTGACCAACACACCCAAAGACTTTCAGATAACTAAGATTTGGTTTCTTGTTGAACCAGGCCTCATACGATGTGACTTTGCTCAATGCTTTGGTTGGCAAACAGTTGAGGATATACACTGCATGCCTCACCGCTTCTCCCCATAATCTCCCAGGTAAAGCTTTAGTCTTCATTAAACTGCGAGCCATTTCCATCACAGTGCAGTTCCTCCTCTCTGCTACTCTATTCTGCTGTTGGAGTATATGGTGCAGTGAGATGCCTCTCGATGCCTTCTTTCTCACACATTGCAGCAAACTCATGTGACAAAAATTCGCCACCTCGATCAGTTCTAAGTACTCTGATTTTGTGTGCAATCTGGTTCTCAATCAATGGCTTGAACCGTTTGAATGCACCGATTGCATCACTTTTGAACTTCAGCACATACACCCACATCATCCTACTAAAATCATCCACCAAGAGGAGAAAATATCTGTTACCTGCTGGAGTCTGAGGAGTAATTGGCCCACACAAGTCTGCATGGATCAGCTGCAACGGCAGTTCTACTCGGTATTTGGTTTGAATTGGGAAGGGAATTCTTGTTTGCTTTGCAATTAGACAACCCTCACAAATTCTCAGTGGATGATCAATCCTTGGGAACCTCTAGTGGTTTGTAATACAACTCTTCTAGCTCTCGTCTAAGGCCCGCTCCTTTCGATTTTTTTTAAGCCACAAGCCACCTATAATATATCGACTTCTAATTTCAACCTTTTTGCTTTTGTTTTTCCTTTTTTACTTTATATTGTTTGTAAAGATATAACGGTGTTTTTATTTTTTTTCATTTTCCTTAAATTGAATGACTCAAAAAATTCTAATAGCCACTATGGTGTAATTTCAGTCAACAGCCAAAAAATCGCAGCCAACAGGCGGTTGGAGCGGCCCCTAAATTTCATTCTTATTTGGGGCATACCAATAGCCAGTTGAAGTGACCCCTAAATTTCATTCTTGTAAGAGGCATATTTGGTAGGAGAGCCCTATAGCTCGGTAGCTATCGAGTTCACGGCCCCGTCGCGCATAGGGCAGTACCTGACATTTTGGGGGCCTGTGCTAAATTATAAATTAGGCCATACACTTAATAAAAGTCAACTGCCAAAATAAAAAATATTTTTCATTTGATATCACTGTTGTAGTGTTGTATATAATTTTTTCCTTATGGTACAAAGGATTATGTCCCATTAAAAAACAAGTCTCTAAATTAGTACCAGAACTTTTACTTGAAGAACATCATTCTTCTAGTATTCCTTGAAACAAAATATTCAGTTATCTTCGTAAATCTTCTCCAAATTCAACATCAGCTGCAAAGTGTTGTCGTTAAGTCTTTCCTAAGTCACTATTGAATGCAAGTAGAAACTTCAATTTATATTATAATTTTTTTTGCAGATGCAATATTTTCCAAAAAAAATAGTCAACAAAATTCTATATGCAGCAATTGCATTATGAAATTAATCTAGCCATTTCATAAACTTTGAAATATTGATAGTGCCCATATTTTTCTTAGGAATGATTTTTTACTGAAAAATTAAGCAAAAGGAAACAAAGAGGGGAGGTGGGGAAAACGAATGTGAATCAGTGGTAGTTTTCAGAAAAGAAGTGAATAAAAAGAGCTGCTCGTTTTAGTTCTCACTCTTCTTACTCTTACTAGTACAAAGATTAGCAAGTAGTTATTCCAGAATGGATATGCCCTTAATCTTTTGGGGGCCTGTGCATTGCGCTGTATTTGCCCTCTCCTGCTAGCAAGCAGAGGATATTCGTATTAGGTTTTGCTAATATCTTTTGGTTATATCTTATGATTTTTATTTGATAATAAATAATAGTGACTGAAATAAGTGATTTTTATAAAGAGAGGACGAGCGGTACAAAAAAATAAGGGAAAGATATGCCCACGTGATAGAAGTGAGAGGAGTGGGGTAAATGATGCACTCGTGATCCTCTAGTTTATCTCCAGAGAAAGACGATAATAACAGAAATAGAGAAACCACTTTAAAATATCTGATGTTTATATTAGTTTTTCAAATAAAAGTTAGAAATAGAATTCAATACAAATAAGATGCCCATCAGCCACCTACGGCTTACGGTGTCCTCGCCTTCTCACGGCTCTAACATCTCCCGCTTGCCACGGCCGTCGTTGTGGCCGTGATCTTCTTTTCTGTTTTGGAGGTGTGCACGTGATTGCAAACGGGTGCGTGCGTGCTTGCTAGCAATTTGCATTTATTTTCTTTTAGAAACTAGCAATTTGCATATTTGGTTTGTGAAAACTTGCCATAAAACGATAGTACGGAAAAAGCTTTTTGTAGTTACGCCTTGGAACAATGGTAATTATCCCCAAATTACTTGGATGGCGAGTTCCCCATATTCTCATTTGATACGTTCCTATTGGATGTATTTAACTCTCGTGGATAATTGTTCTAAAAAAACTGTCATGTACAATTTTTTATAGGAGTCTTGGAAGTTTTTGGTTATATTGGCACATTATAGACCGTATTACAAAAATAGCACCTGTCGCACCAGAACTGCAAAAATGACATCTCCATAGTGTGGTCACCACGCGGAAGCTCTGAGGGGCCGGCATGTGGGCGGTGCTGCACAGCAGTCGTGCAGTGGCCCTATCCCAGACGGCCACCATGGGTGGCTTGCATGTTCGCGGCCACCGTGCAGTGGCCGTTTAGTTAGGTAATTAGCTAGGATAATTAGGGAAATTAGGGGTTCATTTAGGTGTACTGATTGTATAAATTTTTAGATATAGCAAATGAGCTTTAAAAATTATGAAATTTTTCATGGAGCCTTCCGACGCAATGTATTTGATTGTGTAATTTTTTGTAATTTTATTCATTCTGAATTTCACTCAAAAATTTATTTAAGTAGAGTGTTTGTAAGAATTTTTAATATAGCAAATGAGTTCTGAAAATTATGATTTTTTGAAGGATTCTTACAAAGTGAACTTGATTATGTAATTTTTCCAAAGTTTTACATGTTCGAAAATATCCATCCAATTAGCCATGCTAATTCATGTTAATTAATCCTGATTAGTGACGCGGTGCTCGTGTAATTACTTTTTTTAACTCTCTCTGACTCTCTTTCAAGGTGTGGCAAAATCCGCATGGCCACCATGTGGTGGCAATCTTTCCCACCGCCCGGCCTTCCTCATCCACACATCTGTTGCACCATCAATGCCATCCCCCATTGCCCGTAGTGCCGCGCCTCGAGAACACTCTGGAATTCTCGACGCAAACATAGCGGCTACCCTTTGGTTAGTTATAAATACCGAACTCTCGCAGTTGCTCATTGCTCATTTAAACTATGTGTTCACTTCTCGTTCTTGTGCTCGTCACTGAGAACTCAAGGAATGTGACATAATTATTTTTTTTGGAGAGTGAAGTTTGGAGCAGTCATCACAATCTTAGCAGTTTCATGCTCCAAAAATAATAATTATGCCACATTCCCTGAGTTCTCAGTGACGAGTGCGAGAATGAGAAATGAAACACAGTTGAGATGAGTGATGAACAACTACGAGAGTTTGGCATTTATAGCCAACCGAAGGGGGTAGCCGCTGTGTTCACGTCAGGAATTCCGGAGGTGCTGTCCAGGCGCAGCACTGCAGGCAAGGGGGGACGGCATCGATGGGGCGATGGATGTGTGGATGAGAGAGACCGAGCGGTGGGAAAAATGGCCACCACATGGTGGCCATGCGGATTTTGCCACACCTTGAGAGAAAGAGTCGGAGAGAGTTAAAAGAGGAATTACATGAGCACTGCATGTCACTAATTAGAATTAAATTAATATGAATTAGCGTGGCAATCTGATGGATATTTTTGAACATATAAAACTCTGAAAAAAATTACACAATCAAATCCACTTGTAAGGATCCTTAAAAAATCATAATTTTCAGAGCTCATTTGTTATATTAAAAAAATTCCTACAAACATTCAATTTAAATGAATTCTTGAGTGAAATTTAGAATGGATAAAATTATTAAAAAAATAACACAATCAAGTACGCTGTGCCGGAAGGATTCACATAAAATTTTGTAATTTTTAAAGCTTATTTGCTCTATCTAAAAATTCATACAAATAGAGTACCTAAATGAACCCTTAATTACCCTAACTAATTACATAACTAAACGGCCAGCCATGCGGGAGAGGCCACCGCACGACGGCCGTATGGTCTTTGCGCCGCCATACAGCTGTTGTGCAGTACCATCCACGTGTAGACCCTAGGTTTCCGTGCAGTGACCGTACGATGAAGACGTTATTTTTGTAATTCCCATATGACGGATGTCATTCTTGCAAATAGAGCCCAAAATGCGTCCATACGGCCAAAAACGTCTGGGCATATGTTCTTCGCATTCCCTATTCCTATTTTTTCTTTTGTGCGATGACATTTCGTACATTCTTTGTCTGGGAAAATGCCATGGATACAATTGTCCCACAGTCTACTTAGCTATCATAGCCTCTAAAATGTTCAGAGACGCATTGACCAATATTCACATGCAGCATCTGTATGGTGTACGCTTGCATAGCAGATAATCATGACAGGATCACTTCCAATCACCAAGAATATTTGCAAGAACCCCGTTCTACAGAACGGCTTAATTGCTAGTTGGTGTTAGGAAAGACCAAGACAGTGAACGTATCTCATCTGATCATAATCCTATACATCAATTTTTTTCTTGACCAAACATGGCTGATTTCATGCACACTGAACAATAGCTTTATTGATGTTTTACATGTCCCAGATGTCCAACATGTAGACACATCTTCTGTAATGTAAAATACATACTACAAAGGGTAAAGCTTATTTAATCCTCTTTACACACCAGCTTCTGTAATGTAAAATACTGCACACTCAAAGGTAGCATTCATGCCAAGAAATACCACTAGGTCCGCAACCACTCGAAGCAACAGCATAGGCCCCAGCAGAACTTGGAAGGATAGTCCCTTATGAAAACATTCCTACTGTAGCCGACGACGTAGAAGCTGAAGGACTGCTTGCGATGGGCCATTGTGACACGGGTTACAGGCACCACCGAAATGATGTGTCTCTCGCAAATGACCCTTGCCGATGGTGGAACTGGCAGCCGGCTAGCGACAACTTCTGAAGAAAATTGGTTGAGTGGGTATGAATCAGCAAAGAAAGCAGGAGTGCATTGGTATGCCTGTATATTGCATAGTTGCACCCCTTTGGCTCGATGAAAAACTTCATCAGGAACCGAGGCAGCTCCCGTAGTTGCGCTAACTTTTCTCACTGACAGTGTCTCCCTGGAAACAGAAGAGTTGCGAATGAAACAAAACTATACAAAGTAGCTTCTTTGATACATTAAAAAAAAGCATAAAAAGACTAATCCCCAATAGTAAAAATGGTATAGCTTGGTGAAATTATCACCATGGATCATGAGCTCTTTCTTATTGACAAAACCAGTTGTACAAGGCTACTGGGTATATCATGATTTTGTGATATAGGGTCTGTTCTTTTCGGCTGCGGCTTATGCCTTTTGGCTGAAATTTTTGAATTTTGACTGTTTACGGTATAAATTACAGAGAGACATATGCTCATTTGCGATTTTGGCTGGTACAGATGTTGGGCTTTGAATGTGCAGATCGTTTAACTTGTAGACCCCGTCTTGAGAAAATACTCCGTTTGAAAGTTAGATACTGTAGCAAAAGCCAAAAGCTACCAGCTTGTGAGGTAAAGAACATGCCCATAAACTGCTCTGTTGGCTAAACCCCTACCTATGCTGCTATGCATAAGCACTTACTTATAGGCAACATATCAAGTCACATAGGCACATATATTTTGTAGTATAAATGAAAAATTAAAAGTGAAGCCTCTCCTGGTTGTGCAAATATGACTTTCTGCAGTTTGTTTTTTATCTATTGAAGCTTCATTAGATGCGACTGCAAAGCATTCAGCAAATGGAAGACTTCAGTAGCCTAGACATCAATAAATGTCAAGAAGGCATTTTCTATGTAATGTATAGTAGTTTGCAATATGATACTGAATTCACAAATAAAGCATCAGGCATCAGATCACAAGCTATAAAACTTTAAATGCCAAACATTGCTTTTTTTTAACCAAAAGGTTTCAGGATTATTAAACTGTTAAATCAGATTTTTCATGATAGATAGCATTGTAGCAACATGATAGGTTCTGTTTAGGCATTTACCAAACACTGCATATTTACGTATATATAGTCAGATGTTTTGGTTCTCTATTCTCTGGTTACTCAACCATTGTCTCAAACTAAAAAAACTGAGGAACCAACTTCAGAAAAAAAAATTGAATCAAAATTACCATCGAACATGAGCAGTGCTTTGTGCGAGAAGGGAACCATAGCCAGTACATGTCTTGCATGTCACTAGGCCACGCGATCCACATGCTACACAAGGCAACATTCCTTTACCACTGCACATTCCACATCTGTGACAAAGAAAGATATACAAACAAAATGAACATCTGCGACAAAAGTGGTATGGACTAATCTAGTTATGCTGTGCTGAAATAATAATGTTTGAATCCTTTTGCCAACAGATAAGAAAATGTATTTAATAATAAGAAAGCCTACTGAAATTTCAGGTTGTTTTATCGACGTACAATCAACATGAATTAAAAAATAAAGATAAATTATCCACCCTTGACAAGCTATATAAATAAACAGCAAGTGGACCAAAACACAAATGCAACAATACCACATTAGTATTGACTATTTACAAAATTAAAGAAAACAAAAGGACCGGGTTAAGTGATTAATATGGACAATAAACGGGCTTCATTAATGGGCCCAATATTCTGGGTTGAGGTGAATTGCAAACTGTAGAACTGAAGAAAAAGAAGTTGCACTGTAGCAGAACTAACACTGTATCAGATCCATCTTGGTGAGCAAGCAAACCCCTCCCATGACATGGACTGCACCGGATCACCTGATTTGCCTTGTAAAACCCATGCTCCTGACCAGGATTACAAGTAGGACATGGTGTCTCTCCACGACCCTCGCAACCTGTCAGAAATTTAGATTATATGAACTGCAAAATTTTCAAAATCAGAAGGACAACAATGAATGAATTATGATATTTACCTTGTTAAAATATATATACTGACAGAACAACTAAGGCTATGAAAGAAGATACTAGAAGAGTTTAATGAGAAAAATACACTTATTTAAGGTGTCCTAACTCCTAGCAACTTTAAAACGATCCAAGACTAGTTAAGGTTCTATGATTAAGCAGCAAAGCAATATTTGAATTAGAAGGAAGTTTCTCCATCTTTTCTTCTCAGATGAGCTAGAACTTAGAAAGCAACATCTTGAGTCCACAAATATTCCAATCAACAAGGATTAATGGACAAACTTAGAAAGCAACATCTTGAGTCCACAAATATTCCAATCAACAAGGATTAATGGACAAACTTAGAAAGCAACATCTTGAGTCCACAAATATTCCAATCAACAAGGATTAATGGACAAAACTTACAAGTGGTAAAACGATTAAGCAATTTTATATATGATTTAGGTTTGTTATCATGTTAGCAGTCAACAATTATGATTGGATCATGATTGTTTCTTTTTTACGCATATTATAGATGGACAAAGTTAATAGGTGGCAAAATGATGGAACATCGAATCATGAAATCGAAAACAACGTTACTGAACACTGCAGAAATTTATGACACAGTGAATACTACTGGTGCACGAGATCAATCATGAATGTTCCATAAAACAGTATGACGTAGGATATTGTCAGTTCCTATGTCATGTATACCCAAAATTGGATGTATTGTCTTCTTCTTTAAAGGTTTCCACAAAACAGTATGAGGTAGGATATTGTCAGTTCCTATGTCATGTATACCCAAAATTGGACGTATGATTGAAGAGTTATAAGATTTTTTATTGTATTTAAGTTGACTCAAGACATATCCTAGGTACTACAAAAAATGCATAAAATAGATCCTTGTGAAAACCATACAAGTGCATGTCTTCATTCCTGATATAACAGCATAACAGCAGAAACAAAAAAAGAAGTAATGATGACATATGATGGGCCTGAGAAGTACATTTCAGAAATTTGGCTGATGAATGTATATATACTTACAATTCTTAGAAGAATCTTTGAACAATTTAACATGCATAAGACAGCAGAAAGAAAATGCAATATAAACCATAGTTGCAGGTAGGAACTACAGAATACAAGTTATTTCCCACATAGCAGACGAAATCCTATGGTTGAACAAAATTGAGACTAAACTTATGCTTAAATAAATGAGACAAGCTACATCAAAAAGGTATTCCCACCAAATAAAAGTCAGTACAAACTCCTCGTAAAAAAAAATCAGTACAAACTGCAAATGCTGCAGTTATGGTTAGTTGGTTACAACCTACGAAAGCAAATTATGTGACTACATGATGTACTTCTGAATGAATATCATACCTAAGCATTTTTCAATAACTTCTGAATGAGGAATCTTGACCATTACTTCTTTCTCCGGTACAAAGAGTAGAGGAAACTCAGACCTCAGATCTAGTTCCCACACACCAAGCGCAGGACCCTTGTCTCTTCCATCTATTTTCCCACCTTCATAGGGCTCCTTTTTTATTACAATGTCCCTTTCCTCGATGAAGGTTTCCAAAGTTCCAACATACACATTGCAGTCCTCGATGGAGGTAATTTTCCATGTACGAGCAGGCCGACTTCCCCAACAGCATCGATGCCCAACATGATTAATAAGCAGCTGCCGAATCTCCACCTCATCCAGTACATCTCTATCAGAAAATTCCATTGACAATTTGTTGAATACTTGGGGAGCAAAAGCATTCAAAACAACATAAAGATGGAACAAAAGGGAAAACATGAAGAGGGCAACAATAGTATAAGTCTTTTTTGCCTTCGGAGAAAGATGGGGAATCATTGGGTCTGTTCTTTACCTCACAAGCTGGCGGCTTTTGGCTTTTATTACAGTACCTAACTTTCAAACGGAGTATTTTCTCAAGACGGGGTCTATAAGTTAAACGATCTACACGTTAAAAGCCTAACATCTGTACCAGCCAAAATCGCAAGTGGGTATCTGTCTCTCCGTAATCTGTACCGTAAATAGCCAAAATTCAAAAATTTCAGCCAAAAACCATAAGCCGCAGCCGAAAAGAACAGGCCCATTGTAGCTATTGAAGCTCTGCGCAAAACTGAGAATTCTAGTGCTCCACATCATTTATCCCATTTTAGCCGTCTGATACTACGATCAACCCTACCAATATTCCAGTTTCAAGGTCTCTAGAGCATTATTCCTTAAGATGCATTATCCCTCAACTGCATATCAGATCATTCCCATTCCCAATCACTACCTGCTGCATCATTCAATTTGCACATGAAAAGGGACCAAGAGTAGTTCATGTTTTCATTCATATGACACTTGGGAGCATGGTTCTAAACGCCATATGCTACCAGTCAATTTAGAGCAATTGACAACAAACAGACCTTCCGCCATGCATTTGAGTCCTGGCACAAGTAATGCATGTGCTCTGCCAGCCTGTTACTTGTGGGGTATATATAACTGCTTGAGCATATGATGTACAACAGTACAACCAACGCTTGGAGATCTGGATTACAAGTGATTTGAATATTTATGCTTACAGTGGCGATGGTGTATTAATAATCTGGATTTCTTACCATCAAGAAAGTTATTTCCAGGTGTACTTGGCTGCAGCCAGACACCTTCAAATAACCTCTGTTTGAGTCCTCCACTGCATATCTGGCTAGATGTGGGCATGTGACCAAGCAGCATTTTAGAGTTTAAAGGAACCTTCTGTCTCAACTGAAAAATTATAGTTTATGGTTTTACATGCATTATATATTTCTGGTCAATCTTAGAGTTCAAATGCTTTGCATCTCATTTCTTATTGTTCGTTTCCAAGTGTTCTCCTTTTCTCTGAGGGGATTTACTCTCTGGATACTTTAATAAGGTCATATTAGCACAGGCATTCTTTTCTCGATCATTTCTATATAGAGCTGATGGCGAGTCTAGTTACATCACCAAGCACCGATCCAATGAATATTGAGTTTGGAGGCTAAAAGGATTACTTCTCTATTTGATCATCATGTGAATACTCTCTCTTCAATCATAACTGGCTAGGAGATGACTACCATGTACGGACATACCAGGCCACAGACATCACCTGACTGATTGGCTCTATGTAGAATCGGAATATGTGTAACTTCCTACTACCTTTTGTTCAGCTAGTTGACGAATTCTACTGACCTGACGGTGCCATTGCTTCAAACATAACACATTTATAATAATCTATGATCGCTCTACCAAATTGAAATGTTACACATTCCCGTGCTAAAAATGAGAAATGTTAAGCACCATGGTACGAGGCTACCAGCATTCGTCACTGGGTGACTGCGTCTACCTCCTAAACTATCGTTCGGCAACTAGTTGGCCAAGCTCTGGTTACAGCCAAGAAGGTAGAACCTAGGACGCAACGTGCAATTTCAATTGGAAGTACTCACCTCCTGACGCCCTCAGAAGGCTGGTAATCACCACCGTACGGGTATGGCCCTTGAGGAACAATCGCCAATCCTCCTGCATTTGGAATCCACTAGTTAGCTACAACTACAATTGGCGAAAAAATGGGTAGAAATGAAGAGAAGAAGAATCGGCGGTGGGAGAAACACCGATGAATTACCATGCAGATGCGGGGGGGTCGGGGCAGGCGACGGGGAGGGGGAGAGGACAGCGCTGTGGATGGACGGCTGGTAGACGTCGTGGTGGTGGGGATTCGGGGCCGGGGGGTAGTTGTTGGATGAGGAGAAGGAGGCGGCGGACTTGACCTCGGCGGCGCTCACCTCCGGGCCCCCGCCCCACCCTCCGCCGCTGCGCAGCGCCGACGAGCTTGTCTGCCCCAGGTACTGGTACTGCTGCTGGTGCTCCGCTGCTGCTGCTGCAGAAACGAAACGGGATTCCACCAAAAGGGATGAGATGAGCCGGAATGGCACCGGAATTGGGGGATAAGGGGCGACGGCGACGGCGAATGGCGGCGGTAGTGCACCAACCTGGCGAGGAGGAGGAGAGGAGAGGGCGCCGCTGCTCGTCGCCGTCACGCTCCGCCTCCATGGCCATCGACGCGGAGGCACCGGAGCAGCGCGCTGATCCCCGATTCGGTGCGATCGAATCGGGGGAGTGGCCGAGATGATTGAGATTATAGCCTGCAGCCTTAGTCGCGAAGGAAACAAGTCCTCCCTCCCAGCTCTGCCTCCTTGTCAAATCAAATCGCTATCCAATGTGATTGTGATGACGACGACGACGACGGTGGTGAAGCCTGGGCAGCTGGATGGGCCGTGTCCATCCTAGCTAGCTGGCACAGTTAACTCTCTCTCGACCGATTTGCCGATTACCGGCTGAGAAACCAGAATCTGCCGGCCGGGTTCTGTTTTCCGAAACCATGGTCGCGGTCAGGGGTGGGTCCCGAGGAGGCCCCGCAGCCCGCCCTGGCCCGTTTAGGCCAAACGGGGGAAGATCGTATGTCTCCGGGATTTTTCTTAATAATTTATTTTTTACTCTGAATTATAGGGATATACTTATGTTTTTTTATTTTACTCGGCCTATATCTATGTGATTTATAGGCAAGACAACTCATATAATATATTATTTATATAGTCTGTAATGGTCTCACGTAATTAATGTGTTGTCTATATAGTTATCTATACAATAATATAGACAATAGAAAACTATCTATAAGACTGTCTGCCACATACTAGACAATATCTTTCTTCCTCCTCTCTTCAACACATCACTTAAAATCTTCTATGTGATAGACTTATAGATAGCTAATATGTATCATTATGTATCTTCTAGTCTTCACGTTTGCAATCCAACTTTTTCTATTAGAGTTAACTAGTTAGCGTGCATGTGTAACACACGTCAGATTAAATAAAAATTAGAGAAAGGTAAAACAAAAATCATCTCATATTTTAACCTCTCTTTTGCTTTAATAACCAAACCGAACAAAGGATAAGACTCTGTTTCAAACAGTTTTTAGCTTTTAAAAGTTAATTGTTAAATGGAGTGACTTCTTAAAATGGTTTTTATAAACTGTTTCTAGGAGTCACTGTAGAAGTCGCTTTGAACGGAGTTGCTTCTCAATGTGAGTGTTTCTTACTCCCTTAATCTCTCATAATCAGTAAACATCAAAAGTTACAGCCACAACACTTTAAACATGGCCTAAATGGAACTAACCTAATAACAATTACCAATTTCTGTCCTTCTCCTGAAACCAAGTAATTCAAAAATTCAAGCTTAAGTGCAGTAGGGAACAGCCAACCAAATTCTGACAATATGTAATCAACGCTGTAATATCGAAGATAAGATAACTAAATTAACTCTTTTTCATGTACCAGCAGTTTATTTATTTTCAAAAAGATTAGTTTCTTTACAGCCATTAGTTCAGCTGTTGACAACACAAACATCTGCTCAAACATCACCTAGACCAGAAACCCAAAGCTTTGTCAGAATCATCGCCAGAGTCAAATTTTAGAGTCGAAAGATGATGCACTAACCTACAAAATTCTGTGATTTCTTGAAAGCAGCAGGGTTACACCATGTCCTGAACCTGATTCCACTGCCCTGCATGTCAAAATTTCGGAAGCAGCAGTAAGGATAAGCCATGAACTCAAATTCGTAAATAGCCAATCCTGCTTGCTTGACATCTATAGATTACAATTTATAACTTAAATGAGGAGAAGGTCGCTGACAGGAAGCTGAATGGTAGCAGGAATTACTTTAGATTCCCAAATAACATCAACGTCAGATACTTTGCAGCATCCGCCGACCTGAGAGTACTTGTGAGTATACGAGTAGGTTACACTAGCATAGATTAAAATTTTCTATCGCATGAACCAGAAAGCCATGTGAATAAGAGATCATAAATCATTACCACTATACGCGCAGTGCAGCGGAAGTAGAGTTAAAGTGGCCGGTTCAACGAAGAGCGCGTCCGTATAGTGAAAGTAGTCGATCATTCTCTGGCCAACCATCTCCTCACGATCGTCCCGATCAGCACTGCAGTCACAGCAGCGTCTCTACCGAGGTCTACACGTCTAGAGATGGAACATCGTATGTCAGTGTGCTAGCACCAGCACACACGGCAAGGTTATGAGTGGTGGCAGCTAGGATTTCGATGGGTATGTCTCGAGATACCTCCCTCAGCCTCCGCACATCTTTTTATATAGCCTCCAATCAGATCCTTATCCGATACAATCAGATATCGTATTCAACTCAGAAATCCTCAATTTGGATTTTATCCGATACGAGTAGAGATCGTATCCCACTTGGAGACTATCAGCCGGACCCTTATCGTTCCAACCCGTTAAGTGTATGATTCTGTAGGTTCATGTATATTTAACCATAGATCGAAAACTTTTTTCGATCTATAAGTCGATAGCAGTCCCTAGCAGGATATAACAACTCCCAAACATACATAAAGATAATATCAAACGAATCTATATAGTACTTATGTACCGATCCCTTTGTCTCATGATACTAGATCGAACTCAACGAGAGAACATGCCATCCTATGATAGCTTGATCCTTCACTCGAATCTGTAGTGGATTACTTAGTTGTGATTGACTCCTTAACCATATTCGGCATGGCGATGCACTTCCTTAATCCAACCATATCGAGGGGCCTAGAGATATCTTTCCGTTATATAGGAGTGGCAAATTACATCTTGATCATTCATATTCCTCCGCATATTTCATAGTAAATCTGAAGGCTACCTTTATGATCATCCAATTACAGAGTAGTGTATGGTAACTCCTAAGTAAACTGTTATACATGTAGGGAACAGTGATGATCACAGGACTAAGGATCTTACATACACTATGTATGACACCAAATTGATAACACTTAATAATATAACAATTCCTGTAGTGTCTTATGTTGGATTAATACAACACCATATTCTCTAATATGTATCCACATTATTGATTTGATATCACATATCTATGATCTGTGAAATATGATCATCAATCAATACATGTGTTGATCTGTAAATCATAATTGTCTTATATAATGACATCAGATCAAGGATAATTTAGAATAACATCAAAATATGAATAAAGAATTCCATGAATAAGTTATATACTTGTTGATCAATATGAAAGACATTTATTCAAGGGACAAAATAACATATTATTCAAAATGGATGTGGCTACAGCACGCTATACCGTCAGTTCTGTTTCTGATGGTATAGCATCCCACAAGATTGGCAACTAGTAATCGTGCGCCTACAGCTTGCTCCCGCACCTCGCGCCAACGACCACTGCAAGCGAGCTGCTGACATTGGCACCGCAGACGCTGAGCTCCTCGACGACACTCAGCTATAGCAAGGTGGTCGCGACAGCCCAGAAGTCAGCATTGAGTGGCACGCCTTCGAGCGATAGTGACGTAAGCCTCCCATCCCTGCACCCTACACTGGGGAACCTGCATGCCCCATCGCCTGCGCTCCACCCATAAAATGCCCCTAGTTCTGCACCGTCGCCTTGAACTAGTCCAGTAATTGGGCATCATCAGTGGTAGTCGCCGCAGCTGCCACAAATAGCATTGCCGCTATAGCCAGCCACAAGGAATCTATGTACGAGCACCCTACCTCAAGACCATTAAAGAAGCAGGTCTATAGAAGTGGGAGGAGAGGGGCAGAGAGAGGAGTGGGAAGTGAAGAGCAGATGGGAGATGGAGAGAGGCGAAGAAGGAAGCAATAGGCGGGTCACATGGCATGTGCCCCATCCGTCAATCGTGGTCCGCACACACCTAAGCTGGGAGAGATTAGTATTCTAAGCCCCAAAGAGGGGACAGCTGGACAAGCACTGTTCTGCTCTACTCTTGTTTATCCACGCCCAAAAATTACAACTTTGGCCTCTGCTGGGTGGCTCGGTGGGCATCGAGCTCACATGAAACCTTATAAAACTTTGAAACCTCGTAAAACATTATGAAACTTAATCATCAAATCTCATGAAACTTCATAACAATTCGTGAATCTTAATCATGAGACTTAAACATAGGACCTCGTGAAACTTTATAAAATTTAGCTATGAAACCTAGTCAATTTATGTACGAAACCTTATAAAACACTATGAAACTTAGTCAACTTAAGCATGAAACTCCTAAAACTTTATAAAACACCATGAAACTTAGGTCAGATTAGGTATGAAACCTGCTAAAACTTCATGAAACCTCATAAACATCATGACACTTAAACATTAACACTAGTCAATTTAGGCATGAAACCTCCTGAAACTTCAAGAAACATCATGAAATCTATGAAACATAGTCAAGTTAGGCATGAAATAGCATGAAATCTTATGAAACACTATGAAGCTTAATCATGAAATATAGTCAACTTAGGCATAAAACACTATAAAAATTTAATCATGAAACCTAGTCAATTTAGGCATGAAATCTCCTAAAACTTTATGGAACACCATAAAACTAGTCATAAAGCTTAGTCAACAAAGGTATGAAACCTCTTGAAATAACATGAAACTTAATCATGAAATCTCCTAAAATTTTATGAAACCTCATAAAACACCATGAAATTAGTTATGAAACCTCATACAACTTAGTTAATTTAGGCATAAAAACCTCCTAGAACTTTATAGAACACCATGAAACTAGTCATGAAACCTTATGAAACTTGGTCATCAAACCTCATGAAACTTTATAAAAATTTATGAACCAAACTTTATAAAAAATTTATGAACCGTAATCATGAGACTTAGATATAGGACTACACGAAACTTCACAAATTTTAGCCATGAAACCTAGTCAATTTAAGCATGAAGCCTCCTAAAACTTTATGAAACCTTATAAAACACCATGAAACTTATATACGAAACCTTATGAAACTTAGTCAATTTAAGCATAAAACCTCTTGAACTTAATCAAATTAGGCATGAAAACTCCTAAAACTTTATGAAACCTCATAAGCACCATGAAACTTAAACATGAACACTGGTCAATTTAGACATGAATCCTCCTAAAACTTAAAGAAACATCATGAAACACCATGAAACTTCATGAAACATAGTCAACTTAATCATGAAACCTTCTAAAACTTCGTGAAACCTCGTAAAACACTATAAAATTTAATCATGAAATCTAGTCAACTTAGGTATAAAACCTTATGAAACACCATGAAATTTAATCATGAAATCTAGTCAATTTAGGCATGAAACCTCCTAAAACTTTATGAAACACTATGACACTAGTCATGAAACTTAGTCAACTAAGACATGAACCCTTTTGAAACAACATGAAACTTAATTATGAAACCTTATGAAATACCATGGAACTAGTCATGAAACCTCATACAACTTAGTCAATTTAGGCATGAAAACCTTCTGAAACATTATAAAACACCATAAAACTATTCATGCCTAAGTCATTGCTTACTTTACATGGTTTCATATGGTTCTACACATCGGATCATTCATTTCTAAACATTGAAGTTGAGCCCAAAATTATTAACGAACCAAATGTCATAGTTTGGCCTATATCCTTAGAAGTCCATAAGCCATCAACTGTATGTTCAAATAGTACATCATTATTCGCTAATATTGTTATTAGTTTTTGCTGATTGAGTACTAGCGGTGGTTTGATTAGGTTGGTGTTGTGCTCTAGCAAAAGTGGTAGCTCAAATGTTGTGTCATGGTGTAAACGAAGGAAACACAAACAAAGAACAAGATTCGGGTTTTCACTGCGTGATCCCCGTACTCTACACCACATAACCTACCAAGATGTTATCGATAGACAGACATAGTAAATAGGTGATGGGGAAAAGGTACCGGGGAGCGAGCTCATGGCCATCTTTGAGGTTCTCCACGTGGAACTGCTCGGGGATGTGGTTGTAGTTCTTGCATAAGGCGCCGCCGCCGTCGTGATGGTAGTAGTAGCACCTGCAGCCGGTGGCTGGCCTCCTTAGGAGCCTGACCGATGGGGAGGAGGAGGGTAGGAAGGGGTCTTGGCAGGCGATGACAAGGTGACGGGGCAGCGCAACAAGTGCCATGGGGGAGTGTGTGGTTGGTCCTGGAGACGGGTGAGATGGGTGGCCTTCAAATTTTTAAATAAGTTGAGTGCTGTACGGGGATTGTTGCAGCCTACGACCACTCTGTAGCCTTTAAGACCACTCACTGTAGTCATATGACCACGTTTGGAATTGTTATGACCACTCTGAGTCTGGCTACGACCATGTTGTGACCGCTCTGATCACGCCTCCTAGTTCCAACTGTGTACTTGTAACTTCAGCTGAGAAAGTTACGACCACGTCTTCCGCTGTTGTGCTGTGCTTCCTTCGATCACGTAGTAGGCTTGATCACCGTAGTCATAACTCAATTATGACCACACTGTGACTCTGTCGACCACGTTGAAGGCTCTATCGACTGCCGTTGTCATAACCCTTACGACAATGTCTTCTACTCCACGATCGTGGTCATAACTCATTTATGACCACATCTTCAGCTCCTGCAAACACTTCTGCTCGATCAACGTGGTTGTATGAACACGTAGAACTCGATACTCAATAGATTTCCTGGAGCCAAAACCGCTCCTTCTTTTCTTCTTTATTCCTCTCTGTTCGATCACATCGATCACTTTCTCTCTTGCTTGCTCTCTCTCGCTACATTGCTCTGCCCTTTTATACCCAGCTTTACGACTACATCTCAGAGACTTGCTATGACTCTAAGATGGACTCGACTTTGACTATGACTACAACTTCTGCGACTCCAACACGAACTCAATGAATTGACTCGTACTCGTACACAAACTCGAAGACAACTACGAGCGTACACGTACATGACCACCAATACTTGACTACGACTACCAACTCTAATAATCACCTCCTTAATCTTGTTTCTCCATCTTGATTACGTCGATCTTCTCTCTTGCGCCATTCCTTCCTGAGCCTTGCTGCTCCTTTCTCTTTGACCAACTTCCAATTCTGGTGTAGCTTGTGTTTCTGTGTAGCCTGTTCCAAATGCCTTTTAGAGATGGACTATGACTATGCTATCTCCATGCATACATATGTGGTCCATGCCAATCGCCTATCGCTAGCTTCTTGTTCACGTTGGCCGTGGGGCCCCTTCCCATGCATTACATGTGCATGTGCTCCACCGTCCATAGCTGCATGCACTCCTATGCCTCCTGCATATGGCCTATGTTGACCACACGAGCTAACACCGCTTCAACCTCCCTCTACGTCAGTTGTGCACATGCCTGCTACGACTATTGTGTGCTGCGTTCGGGTCTCGCCGCCTTGTTGCCCAAGCCACCGCTTGCTGCGCCAGCATGAGGTTCACCACCCTCAAAGCCTCTACCTCCCTCTGCACCGACTACATGTGTACGTGAGTGCGCCCCTGCATGCCTTCGGAGCTGTTGCATGCTGCTGCGTCTGTATCTTCGCCAAAACCTAGCTCCTCCAGGCTATTCTTCAGACAAACCGATTTACCAATTTTCAAAGAAATCTTGTACAAAAGATTTTGACATCTTTTTACCTTCATCAACAAAATCTCTATTCTTGTCATACACATGTAAGAACTCATCCTGCAGCACCACCCTGCACCCTCTTTCTATCATCTGTCCGAGACTAAGTATGTTGTTGGACAGACTTGGTATATAGTAAATCCCTGTCAACAACTTCTTATCTCCGTTCTTGCATTGTAACATCATCATCCCTTTGCCTTTTATCTCCACCGTGGAGTCGTTGCCAAACTTGACCTTGCCCTAAACCTTCTCGTTGAGCTTATGAAACATAGAGCGATATCTCGTCATATGGTTGCTTGCTCCATTGTCCAAGTATCACTGATCCATGTGATTGTAGCTATCTTCTTTCGTGCATAGTTTTGGAACTACGTTCTCCTCATTTAGTATCATCATGACCGGCTCCTTTTCAACATATGAGGAGAGAAGTAATCCCGGTTCTTCATCTTCTTCTTTGTCTTTGGTGAGGTTCACCTCCCCATCCTTCTTCTTGCTTCTGCAATCCAAAGCATAATGCCCGTACTCGTTATAGTCGAAACACTTTATATGGCTGCGACATCCTGACGCGTAGTGCCTGTATTCACCACATTCAAAACACTTGGCATGTGACTTATCACGGGATCTTTCACCACCGCCTTGCCCAGCCTTGTCTCTACGGCCACCTCTGCCGCCTTGACTGCACCACCTCCCACGGTTGTTTGATGAGCCACAACCGTCTCTCGGATCTCCCTTTACTAGCAATGCCTGCTCGTTATGAGTCTGAGACCTCTGCTTGTTACGCAACTAAAACCCCTTCAGTAACTCCTCATGTGCCTTGAGAGAGCTGGTGATCTCTTCTATCCACTTTTTGTCCAGATCGGAGGAGTACATAAGTGTAGTAATAACAGGTATGAAGTACGCGCAGGTACTTCACCGCCATAGATTCCTTTATCTTGTCGCCAAGAGAGTTAATCTAATTGTACAATGAATTCAGCTTGCCGACAAACTCATCCACCGACTGGGTCTCTCCCATCTTCAGATTCTCGAACTCACTTTGCAAATTCTGGAGCCGCACCTCCTTGACACAATCAACACTCTCATGCATTATCTGATGCATCATCGCATCTGGCACCACCTAGTAGATGATGGCCAAAGCCGCCTGATCCACCTTATCATCCACCTCCTTGTCCTTTCCCTTCGAATCGACTGCGCCCCAGACACCCTAGGCACACATGTTCGCCTTCATCTTCATTGCCCACATCGGATAATTGTTAGTTGTCAGGAGAGGGTACTAGAGGGAGATCAGCCCACTCCAGGTGCTCGAAGTTGACACTTCTCCCATGTTCTTCAGGTACCACTAAGATCAGCAAGCTCTGATACCACTTGTTGTAGCCTACGACCACTCTGTAGCCTTTACGACCACTCACTGTAGTTGTATGACAACGTCTAGAATCGTTACAACCACTTTGAGTCTGGCTACGACCACGTTGTGACCACTCCGATCAAGCCTCCCAACTCTAACTGCAACTTCAGCTGAGAAAGTTATGACCACATCTTCTGTTGATGCACTGTGCTTCCTTCAACCACATAGTAGGCTTAATCACCGTAGTCGTAACTTGATTACGACCACGCTGTGGTTCTGTCAACCACGTTGAAAGCTCTATCGATTGCCGTTGTCGTAACCCTTACGACCACATCTTCTGCTCGATGACCGTGGTCGTAACTCGTTTACGACCATGTCTTCAGTTCCTGCGGACACCTCCGCTCGATCGCTGTGGTCGTAACTTCGTTTACGACCATGTCCGCGAACACGTAGAACCCGATACTCAATAGATTTCTTGGAGCCAAAACTGCTCCTTCTTTTCTTTTTTATTCCTCTATGTTCGATCACACCGATCGCTTTCTCTCTTGCTACATTGCTCTGCTCTTTTATACCCAGCTCTATGACTACGTCTTGGAGACTTGTTACAACTGTAAGACGGACTCGACTTCAACGACGACTACAACTTCTACAACTCCGACACGAACTTGATAAACTGACTCGTACTCGTACTCGTACGCAGACTTGAACACGACTACAAGCGTACTCGTACACGACCACCAATACTCGACTACGACTACCAACTCTGAAAACAAGATTACCAACTCCAACAGGGATGATATGCTTTAATGTGCTCAAAGAAACAAACGTCGAAACGCTATTCCGTTGCAGTCGAGATGAACGGTATACCGTTCATTAGAATTTCTGTTATTCAAAAGATTATAAATATAGAAGTGATACAATTATCTCCGTGAGGTATATCCCTTACAGTACCAACATAAATTTTTCATATTGAAGACTTCATTCTTGAAATTTTATATAGTAACTGATCAATGTCACATTTTCAAATTGAGAGACGAATAACTGTAGGAAGGAATCAGAATTTATCTCATAATAAACCTTAAAAATTAGAGGAGATGGCAGGAAAGAAGGGCATGGGGAAGCACCGAGCAACAGGGACGTGGCATCATGCAGTTAATTTCAATCAGAGGAAGTATCAATCTAGTAAATCTATCCGATTGGAAGAGTTTGGATGCACCAATTTATCCCCTCATTTAGCATAATCGAGATCATGAAGCCGCTGAGAAACAATTCAACATAGCATAGCGAGATAGCGCAGGAAAAGGGAATGCTTTCATTAGGCGCAAGTACATGCAAGGAGTCTAACATATTATACCTCGCAATTCCGATCGGCAGACTGCTAGCTCTGGCTGTCAAGCCCCTCATATCATGCAAACCTCTGCACATTTTCCTAACGCACAGTAAATATTATAATAAGATAACCGAATTTGAGAAACTCGATTTGGAATCAAATTTTTTACTTACTGCCAAAAATGGTGGATCCTCGCCTCATTGCTCCTTTTCTTGGCTTCCTAACAACAGCATGCAGAGCACAAGATTGATGATATGAGTTAAACATTATCTCTCCACAATCTACAAGTTGAAACAAAATGAATTATTGAAGCCCACCAGAAAAGGTTTGAAGGCACGCTGTTGTCCAAGAAGACACTGGTCGCCACATTCAAAACCGCGTTGCATCGCCTCTGCCGGCCACAGCCAACGACTTTGCCTGGCAGTCTCGCCTATAGTGATGGCTGAAGCCGTCCGTGCCTGCCAAGCCACTTCACGGAACAGCCACCGCCGCAATGCCCACTGAACCACTACCACGTTGCAACCGCTGTCGAGCCCGCCGAGAGGCACACTCTAGCCCAGGTTTTTATTAAAATAAAAATAAATAATTAAATAAATAAAATTAATTCAAATAAAAATTTAAATTAAATAAGTATTTTTGTTGCCTAAATTTTATTTTTGGTTTTGCCTTGGATTTTTGTTTTTGAAAAAGTTAGATTTAAAAAGTATTTTAAGTGAAAACGTAAAAATATTATTAAATAAAATGATATTTTGATTTTCCATGAAAATCCTAGTTCAAATTAATTATTTGAATTTATTTGGTTTTTATTTGGTTTTCTGAGTTTTCAGGAGTTTAAAATGTATTTTTGAAATTAAAAAGTATTTTAAAGTATGAAAATATAATACCAACATTAGTTGGAAATATTTTTATTAAGTTCAAAATGTCTCCAGGAGGTTCTATGAATTTTTCTGGAATTTTTGGAGTTAATTTCATATTTTTTTCTGAGCTTTATAGAATTTATTCGGGTTTTCTGAAAAGGAAAATCAAATTTAAAAACTGAAATCTCCTCCTCCCCTCCTCCGGCCGCCACGTGGACGGCCAGATGCATGGACCCCGCCTAACCCCCTCCTCCGCTTGACGCGTGGACGGCCCGGATCCTCCCGCCCCACGCGCCCGGCCCGATCCACCTGTCCGCCTGCGCCGCCCTAGCCACCCGATTTCCCCTGTCGGCAACACGGCCTCATCTCCGCCGCCTGCGCCCCCTCTCTCCCTCTCTCTCTGCCACCGGGGCCCACCCATCAGTATCATCTTCTACCTCGCCACCTCCTTCCTCCCGCGCCACCCCCGGCCGCAACCGCCGCCCGCCCTACCCGGCTTCCACCTTCCCCGCGCGCGTGCCGCCCTCCCTCATGCGCCGCAAGCCGTGCGCCTAACCGCCTCCGCCCTCCGCGCGCCCACGCCCCCACTTCCCCTCTCCCCATGCCGCACGGCCCCCGTAACCACCGCCCACCTCCGACTCCTCCGGCGACCGATTCACGCCGGCCCGCTCCCCCTCGCCCCTATTTAAACCTCTCCCGAGCACCTCCTCCCTCCGCCCATCCTCTCTCCGCCCTCCTCTCCCCTCCTCGGTGAGCCAAGCGACCCCGCGCCGCGTTTTCCCTACCGCCGCCGCCACCACCAACTCCGGTGAGCAATCGCCCTCACCTCGGCCACCCTCGAGCTCCGCCGCCTCTTCCCTCAGCTTCCTCACCTCGCCACGAAGCTCGTGCGCCCCTCCGCCTAGCTGGAGCCCCACCGGACGGCCGCCGCGCCGTGGGACCCGAGAAGCGCCGCCGTCCTCGCCGCCAGCCCATTCTCGGCCCTCTCCGGTAAGCCCGCGCCCACCTGTCGGGACCCCGGATTTCCAAACCCGGACCCTCTGTGTATTACCGCACTAGTCCTAGATCAAAGCTAGTGCACACAGTTAAACAGAAATGATTCATAGCCAACAACACATTATTACAATTATAAAGAGTATTGACCAACAGGTATCATTATTACATTTGAGGTTTCAAGACCTCGCACAATCATAAAACACAGCGGAAGCAAAATAAATCCATCGAAGACCCATCAATACGCCACAGGCAATTGACTGGGAAAGCGCGACCTAGAATTCCTGGAATCCTTCATCAAATCCACCCGCGAAGTAGTCGTAGTCTCCCTCTTGAGCTTCGTATTCCTCTGATTATTATTTTTGAGTGCAGCATGTGAGTACATAAAGTACTCCGCAAGTCTTGGGAAAAATGCAATAGATGCAAGGCTTGACAAATGAAGGCTATATAGTTCTTTTGCACAAAGCAATGTTTTAATTTCAATTACTACTAATTATTTTCGAAGGCATCAATTTAATAAAGTAAATATTTTAACGGAACTATCATTAACTCCATAGTGAAGGTTCCATCTACCAACACTAGCTTACAAATGATCAAGTTTAAAACTGCGGGTTCCATCCACCCTCTCTGGCTCCAACTGCCGGGATACCCTTCCAAGAGTTCCCTCCACTCTCGGAATACAAAAACTTTGATTTTAAAACCAAAACCAAAAATCTACCATGTGAATGCATTCCTTGCCCGCCCTTGACCGTGGGCACGGCTATTCGAATAGTTTGACACTCTGCAGAGGTTGTACAACTTTACCCACAAGAGATAAATTATCCTAATAGTCAACACGCTTCCTTTGGCATGAGACCCAGATAAAATATCACAAAGCTTTTACCTCACTCTAGTCTAGCTAGATACCACCCGCTGAGGTTTCACCGCAGGAGGGTTAAATCCACCCAATCCGAAGCCCCCTCTTGCGCCATATGAGTACAGTAAATCCCTGTCCCTCACTGTGAATAACCAGTAAATCCCTGGCACCCACTTTCCACTGGTGGCACCTAAACTAGGCTATCGTAAGTTAGTCAGCTAGGTCGTACCCATATAGACTTGTGGCTGTACGGTTAATGCTCAGTCTGGACAAACACAAGCGTCGGTCCTTAATTGACTAGGGTGGAACATACACTTTACAAGATCTCGTGCTTGCTGCACCAACCCAAACCAACCATCCACCCTAATCTAAACCAATTTCCACATTTTATTTTATTTTAAAGGATCAGTGGCAACTCCAATCACCACTAAAGTTATAAACACAAGGTTATTACAACAAATCATAATTTCCCATTTTCAAGATTTTAAAGGTATTAAATAGCGTGACCAAGCATTATACTACCATTCTATTATTCACAAATAATTATAATACTCTCATTATTGAGACAAAGGAAATTCTACGGTTACAAAGGTACATGGCATTCAACATCAATTGAGGGCATAACAAAGTTGGATTAACTAATACCTTAAGATTTGAACTAATATTTTATGTAAATAGCAATGCACATAATTTAAAATAATTAAAACATTTCAAAATCATAGGTTCAAGATGATCAAAGGAGACTTGCCTTCTTGTGCACTGGTTGGTCCCTCTTGCTGCGGTTCGACAAACCCTTCGGCGACGTCGGGTTCTACGCGCGAAACGATAAAACAAACAAAAGAAATTCAAATACAATCACAAATATAATATATACTAGAAGGAAGTTTATGATTTCATACGAATTTAGGAGAAAGATTCAGCGGATTTGGGGTTCTCAAGAGGGAGAACGAATATCTGGAAGATCGGTTGGGAAAAGAAATTACTGAGATAATATTTGGACCAAGAAAGATAGAATGGATTTTATGGAGATTTTGCAAGATTTGAATTTGAATTTTGAAAGTGCACAGAAAATTTGGAATGGAACTGAGGCTTTGAAATTAAACTAGGTATTGGAATTTGATATTTAAATTTTGAAATATCAAATAAATTTCAAATATTTGAAAGGATGGAAGAAATGGATAGTTTGGAATTTTTGACGAATTTAGTAATTTGAATGGGCTCAAACGGAGTTAAAATGAGGGAGAACGGGCTCTGGAAAGTTTGAAAAGGGAGAAATGGAAAATGAGAATTTCTGGAATTATCTTTCTACTGAAAAATATATTTATGACGTCAGCCCTGGGAATTTCTTTTTGGCCGATTTATTTTTGCACTGGAAATGGGGCTGAGGGGCTGACAAGTGGGCCCTTGGTCCATGGACCGAGCGCACAGACCTGGGGGAGTGGTGAGGTGTCGGGGTGGGGTTGACTGCGCGCACGTGGCGCTGACGGGGCAGGAGCGGCTGAGGTGGCGTCAACGTGGCACTGACGCAGCGCCACCTCACCCTACACGTCAGCCCGGCTGGTGATGTGGCCAGGTCGGCCGAGTGGCGCACGGGCAAGGCGAGCTCACCAGCGCCGAGGGCAGAAACAGGGAGAGGGGCGCACGGGGAGTCTAGTGGTGGGCGCGGTCTTTACCGTCGGCGGCCGGCGGCGTGAAGAGGCGGCGGCGCTATCCGGGTCACTGGCGAGATCGGCCTTCGGGCGGCGTTCGAGCCGGGCAGAGGGCGGCCGAGGTCGAGGGCGGCGCGGCGAAGCCGAAGGTGGCGTCGGCGGGGCTCGGGGAGCAGCGGCGTGCCGGCAATTTCTCATCGGAGGCGAGGCGGCGCCCGGGGAGAGGAGACATGGCGCGGGCGCTCTCGGGTGGCGGAGGAGGAACGGGGAGTGGAGGGGGAAGTGGAGCGAGGAGAGGCGGCGCTCGGGGTGGAATTTATAGGGGCCGGAGAGGGGCGGGGGCGCGCGGATTTGTCGTCGGAGATTTCGATCGGCGGGGATTGCAGTGAGGGAGAAAAGGAAGGCGCGGCCGCGTAAGGAAGGAGATCGGGGAAGGGGCAAGGATGGAAGGGGAGTGACTTGCGGGGGAAGAAAAGGGGAGGTGGGTGCGTGCGGAAGGAGGCGGGCGGCGGGTTGGGCGGAGGCGAGTGCGGGAGGAGAGAGGATGCGCGGCCGGAGGTAGAAGGAGGACCCGACAGGTGGGCCCGGGGCGCAGCGAGAGAGAGGGCGCGGGCAGGGCGGATCGGGTGACGCGCGGGAGGTGGGGATGGGCCAAGGCGGGGCACAGGCGAGATCCAGGCCGGCCAGGTGTCACGCGGAGAAGGGGGCTAAGCGGGATCCGCCGGGCGACGTGGGCGGCATCTGGCCGTCCACGTGGCGGCCGGAGGGGAGGGGAGGGATTTGATTTTTTATTTTTGAATTCCAGATTTTCAAAAAAGACTAGAAAATTCAAATAAGCTCAAAAAAATATGAAATAAATTTCAGACAAATTCACAGAAGTTCCTGGATAAGTTTTGGACTTAATAAAAATACTTCCAACTAATGGTGATATTTAATTTTCATACTTGAAATACTTTTTAATTTCAAACATACATTTTTAAACTGCAGAAAATCCAGGAAACCAGATAAAAGCCAAATAACTCCAAATAATTATTTTGAACTAGGATTTTCATATAAAATCAAAATATCATTTTATTTAATAATAATTTTAGGTTTTACTTAAAATACTTTTCAAATCTAGCTTTTTCAAAAACAGAAATTCAGGGCAAATCCAAATAAAACTCAAATACTTTAAAATAATTAATTTGAATTTAAATTTTTTAGAGAGCAATTTTTTGGGATGTTACACCACCGCTGGACTCCCCGTGCGCCCCTCGTCCTCTCTCACCCCTCGCCGCCAGCCGCCGCACCGCCGAGCGCCGGCGAGTCCCCGGTCCCTAGTGCCTCCCTCGCCGGCTGGCCACGTCAGCCCGGCCGCGCCTGCGTGGCAGCCGACGTGGCGCCATGTCCTCAGCCCTGTCGGCCCCTCCCTGCCCCGTCAGTGCTAGCCCGCCACCCGTGCCACCTCGGCACTCCCTTCGGTCCGTGGGCTCGATCCATGGACCAGGGCCCACTGTCAGCCTCTTACCCGATTTTTCAGTTGGAAAATAAATCGGCCGAAAACAAAAACCCCAGGGCTGACGCAATGCTGACGCCAGAAACCCATTTTCCTTTAGAAAAATAATTCCAGAAAATTCCTTTTTTCTTTTTCTCTGAATTTAAATTTCCCGGAGCACGTAAATTTGTCCTAAATCCGATTTAGCCCATTCAAATTTCTAAATTCATCAAAAATTCCCCTCTATCCATTTTTGGCCTCAATTCAAATATTTAAAGTCAATTTGAATTTATTTGAATTTGGTGGGTTATTTTTATGTGTAGACTTCGACGATTCGGGAAAATTCTTCGACGAAAATTCAAACCAAGTTGGAGAGCAAGGCAAGTCACACTCCTTGATCATGTTGATCCCAGTTTTCAAAATAAAATTATGTTGTTTTAAATTATATTGCATGCATATTTTTATTCAACGTATTTCAATTCTGTTTTAAATATAGTTAATGCCTACTTGTTAATTCCTCCATTGATATTGAGTTCCTTATACCTTGTCTCCCTAGAGCAAACCCTAGTTAGTACATTAGTATTGTCTAGAGGGTTTTTATGTCAAATGTTTAGACTGCTTAGATATAATCTTGGTTTTGAGATACCTTTTCACATAAAATGATGAACCTTTCACATAAAATGATATTCTTTTGATATGTACTCTTGATTTTGGTGAGCCAAGGAGTGTTATGAAATATTTTGAAAACAAAATATAAAGTCTGGTTTAGACTTAGGCAATTGGTTAGATTGATGGGTGCAGGCATGCTGTGTTGGTTGGAGACGTAGTGGTTGATTGTCGTGCACAGGGGTATGTGGTTGGGCCTAAGTCAGATTAAGGACCGGTCTGTGAGCTACTATTGCAAAGCCCTATCGTACTACCACATGGCTGGTATAGGACATCCATAGCTGAATAATTTGCGAAGTCCCAACCTGAGTCAAGTCGTAGGTTGAAGGTGGGCGTGGTTGGTGCCATGTGAAGTCCCACTTGGGTGAGCGTGGTTGTAGCCATGAGAAGTCTCACTCAGGCTCAAGAGGGGGTCCCGGTCTGGTGGATTCCTTACTGGGGTGAAACCTTAGAGTTGGCTTGGTCAGGTTGAAGGCTTTGCATTGTAAAGGCCTTGCTACGACTCCTCGCTGCACACCCAAGGAAGTGTGTAATCGCGTGGCAATATGGGATGGTCGTGTCTTGTGGGTAAAGCTGTACAACCTCTATAGAGTGTATAATCTATCCTGGATAGCCGTGCCTACGGTCATGGGCATGTTGAGTAAGAGTTTTTCATGGATTAGACTTTGTTTTTCAAAAATGTTTTTGAAAACCTTATGGATGGATGGAATCCATGAGAGAATGAAAACCTTGTGGGTGGATGGAACCCATGAGAGAGATTGGAAGCTTGTGGATGGATGGAATCCACGAGTGTTTGGAAACGTGTGGATGGATGAAATCCATACGTGAACTTTTGGAAAAGATGGTCCGGGTGGGATGCCCGTGGATAGGTTGGTGTTTGGTCAGAGCCAGCATAACGGTATTATTTTCAATTACAAGTACTGTTTCTACTTACTATATTAAATTCAGCATTTTCAATCTACTTATTGTATTTCCTTAAATGTTGTTTTATGCAAACTAACCCTATAAGCCTTCCATTGAAACCTTTATCATTATGTTGGATTTCTTCGTGTGACTTGCGGAGTACAAGTTTGTACTCACCTTACTATCTCCACACAGAGAAGGACGACATCGATTACGGTGAAGATTTGGACGAGTAGGCCGCGTCTTACTGTCGTTTGCCTGTAGGCAGGCTTGGGCTTCGCTTCTTATCAGTTTGCTTCCGCGGTTATTTGCTTTATTTATTTTGCCAATGGGCGTTGATGTAAGACTTGGCCATAAGGCCGTACCCTTTTATTTAATTTAATTGGTCAATTGTGCTTGGTATTTATCTTTGTTGTATTGTGTGCACTAGCTGATCCTGAACTAGTGCGATTTACACAGAGGATCCAGGAGTCATTACCCCGGGTTCCGACAAAGGTGGTATCAGAGCCATGATGACTCTAAGACGTGACCGAAGGTAGAATAGAATGGTTAGACCCTAAGGGCTTATTTTGAATAACCAGTAATCTCAAAAGTTTTGCTTATTCTTACCTTGTAATCTTTGCTTATCCTTATCTCAATCCTTTCTCGTCTTTATGTCATTTCTGAAAAACCTATTTCTGCCTCTTCCCTTGTTTCAAAAAAACTATAGATGGCAACAGCTGGAACCATGACAACCCTACCTCTCTAGGTTAAGTTGTTAAGCTAAACAGTAGACGGCGGCAGGAGCGGAGCCACACCTCGGGTAGGGTAGGCTTCAGCCCGGGGTGTGAAAAAATATCTAGTGTATAGCCCGGTTAAATTCAGTCCAGTCTAGGTAACATTTTCATAGTTCAGCCTAAATAGCCTAGATCATTCCACCATTGAGCCTAGGGCGTAACCAAATCCTGACTCCGCCACTGGACAGTGGGGTGGTCGGCAGCATCCTCATGTCGTATAGGAAGGGGACTATGAATTTGTATTTGAGAGACCATGTGGTCGTGACTCCATGTGAATGATGAGTAATTGACAAAGGTTTAGGATAGTCGAGTTTGGTTTGTGAGGTCGGACCATATCGTTGCGCGATGCAACGGGCTTTGTCGGACTTGGTCAAACCGGATTGTATGGAATTAGGATGCTTATTCCATTGTTTCGACAGGTTTGGACTTCGTCATGAGTAAGTATGATGTGCTTATGCTATTTACGCTTTCATGTATCGAGCGGTGCTATGTGATGTATTTCTTGTCTGTGTTGGCTGCAGGACATCGAGTGGAGTCGTGGCGAGGCACGGGTGACCGGATTAGGCGTGGGCGGTGCCGAGGTCAGAGCGGTCGAGGTGTGCCGAAGACGGCGAGGACTCGAGGACGTCGAGGCGGAGTCGTGGTGAGGCACGGATGACCGGACTAGGCGCAGGTGGCGCTGAGGTCAGAACGGTCGGGGTGTGTCGAAGACGGCGAGGGCTCGAGGTGGCTGCAAGACTTGCAAGGCAAGGAATGAGGAAGCTTCCTGGAAGGTGCGCGAGGGGCGTTTTAGTGAATACGCAAAGCTGCACTAAAGGAAGTGGATTGTGGGTAAAGCAATGACAAACCCATTAGTGGAGGCTATAAATAGAGAGGTGCTCTCTAGTGCTGAAATTGAGGGAATGGGTGTAAGCGTTAGGGTTTTATTTGGTTCTCTCCATGTATGAATAATTGAGAAAGAGAGAAAGAGAGGAGGTGTGAGCTGCTCTCTACGCTCTCCGAGCGTATGGGGACTTAGTGAGATTGAGAGAGCTTGAGCTGAGATGTAAACTCTTGATTATCAAGCATTCATGTCTCTGTATCGCTTTTGAGTGTTATGTTGAGATGGCTTGATTTTTTGTGTTTGGGTTGATCCCGTTCTTGAGCTTTTCCTTGTGTTCTTAAGTCTTCTGGGTGCTCTTGGTGTTTGTTCTTTTCCCAAATCATTCTCTTCCTGTCAGCAGCAGTAGCACATACTTCTCCTGTTCAAGTTCCTGTTGTGCCGACAGTTAGTACCTTTGTTCAGTGAGCATTTAGTTCAGTTCGGACAGCTGCAGCGGGGGTTATTTTTCAATATGGTTTTTGCCCTTTTCAAGGTCTCACAGCAGCTGTTTGTGTCTTCATTTATTGCTCACAGTTTTTGCTTTTATTGGCTGCTCTAGTGTTTGTTTCAACTGCATACACTCCTCTCCGCCGAATGATCTTTTAAGTCCTTTGTGCTTGAGTCAATCCTTCATTCTTTTTGCTACCGAATCATTTCCCATGTGTGCTGTTTTCCTTAATTCTATTTGGCCAGCAGGAATCTTTTGCTCTCGCCGAGCTACAGTTCATTGATTTCTTGTTGGTCTCTCTCAACTAAGCTAGCATCCATTCTTTTCGGCTGTCCTTTTTGTTTGGGAGCTTCCTTTAGTTGTTAGCTTTTCTGCCAACAACATTTCATTGATCTTGGCAGCAGCTTGGTTTGGTTTGTTGTCTCCCATGCAGATCCTTTAGTCTTTTTCTTTTCAGTATTTTCAGCTTTGGAATCTCCTTTTCTCTTCCTTTCTTTCGGTTGGCTTTTTGCTGAGAGAATGCTCAATGAACAGCAGTCCTTTGTGTCTCTTGGATGCTATTTATTCAACGTTTCTTTGTGATTCCAATGAGCATATCCTCTCAAATTTTCGGCCAGCAGACTCCCTGCCGTGACAGCAGTTTTTGCTGCCGTGGCAGCCGTGGTAGTCGTTTTCTTTGCCGTGGTAGCGACTTTCTGCCGTTTTCGTGCCGAGTTTTCCGCTCCAGTTCCCTGATCTCTATTGATTTCCTGTGAGCTGTGTTTCTCCTCTTCATAGCTTTTTTATAGCTATTGGAGAGTTGAAATTCTCGTGAATACGTTGCGTGAATTTTTAAAAGTCGACATTCACCCCCCCTCTGTCGCCAATTTCGATCCAACAGTATTAGATGTAAGGAAACCAAACATACATATGTCTACTATTTAAAAATACAAATCGTGCTTCCTCTCCTTCTCGAATGTGACTATGTGAGCCCATCCACCTTCTTCCCCTCCACCTTTCACCCCCTCCTCTTTGTTGTTTCACCCCTCCCCTCCCACTCCGGCTCCTCCTCCATCGTCGTCCCTCCTCCTTCATCGTCGTCCCTCTTACGACGATGTCGCCACCTCTTCCCCATGCTCCGCCTCCCCATTCTCCTTTTCCCTATCGCCTTGCCTCGCCCCTCCCCTCCCACACCTGCAACCTTTCCTCTCTCCCAACCTCCTCCTCCTTCGTCGCCCCTTCCTATGTCGACATTGCCCCTCATGCTCCATCTTTCTTTCACCACCTTAGCCCCTCCCCTCTCACACCCACTGCCTTCCTGCTCTCCCCCGCCTCCTCCTCCTCCTTCGTTGCCCCCTCCTGTACCGACATCGTCGCCTCTTCCCCGCACTCCACCTCCCTTTCGCTGCCTTCCCCCTCTCCCTCGCCTCCTCCTCGATCGAATCCAGCGAGGAGGATGCCAGATCTAGTGGCCGGAGGCAAGAACCATGCTAGGCCCTCGATGTTGCTCGTGTACCGCCGTGCCCAGCGCTGTGCGTGATGGCCCACATTGTACCCATGTACCATCGTGCCATGTGCCATGCACAACATCTCACACTACACCGATGCGTCCTTACGTGCCGTACTACGCTGACAGGGAGAGATGGCGAGGGGGAAGGGAGAGAAACGGGAGAGGAGAGGAGCTTGAGGCTATAAAATGACCATAAGGAGGGCTTGCACATCTTGGCAGGGGCGGAGATGGAGAGCGGTGCTAATGACCGGTGGTAGTGGGCTTGGGGAGTAGCCACTTGCCAACCATTGAGCTTGAACCAATGTGGCTGCAAAATCAGCAGTTACAATCAAGTACATGTTTGAGTGGCAGTTGCACTAAGGTATGCTCATTTTCCTATTTATTCTTCTACTTCTCCTTTTTTTGTTTTCCGTGTCTCCCATCTCATTTGGAGTAGCAGCCACCATCACCTCCCTGACAAGTACATGTACAATGCTTGGTACACTACCCTTCTAGCGTCTCTCATCTCTCATCAGGCACCACATACAATGCTCAGGTGTGGTGCCCTTCTCGCATCTCTCATCATGCAGCGCATCAATGTGTCAATTATCATGTGCATTTGGATTATGCTGCATCTGGAGAAGAAAAAACTTACCTTTCCCCTCTTGTTAGATTGCTAACTAGAAAAACATGTCATGATTATGAGTAAAATTGGTTCCACAATGAACATAAAGAATTTGCTCCATATCTTTTGCTATTCTCTTGCCTTCTTGCACTTACTATTAACAAAATCAAAGAATAGCTTATGTGGTCGATTTGTAAGTGTAGAGTTGTGCGCTTCGGTAGCATCGCCTTATGGTGTATTATGGCGTCTTATTGAGTGTGTGTTTCCCTGACATCATAAGAAAAGGACCTAAAAGGACCTACCACACTTGTTTACAATAAATTGGATAGTGCGGTACAACATTGTTTGTTTTAGAGGATTTTGATGCTCCACAAAATTGCAATGCATGTTGAGTACATCAAAATATTTATTCACTTGAATGTTATGATATAAATGAATGCCCCAAATGCATTGTTCCAGACATCCTCTGGCATGAGGTCCCAAGCATTCTTGGGTGCGAGGTCCCAAGTGTGTGTACAATATTTGGATGATTTATATGCATGTAAGTCATAATTGTAGAGAAATAAGTAAATTGCAGGTAAAAACCTATGCTGTATACTTTGTTACGAAGTGTCCATCTTATTATCAGAGCACTGACTGTAGTGATTTCTTCCATCCTTTTACATTCTTGATGTATATGTATGTACTATTACTCATTAGTGGATATAATATAATGCCCAATTGCTTTTCTATCTGTTCCATGGTCTACTACAATGCAGCTATATCTTGCTATATTTTCCTCTAATCCTTTGATTTGTTGATATGTTATATACTTTTTAAGCATATCCTAATCAGTCAATATATATACATATACACATATATATATACATACATATATATACATATATATATAATGGGGTACAATGGTGTCTGGGCACCAAGCCTCCCTGCCTTTGGATTGCTTTTAGATGCGTGCAAGTGTAATGATATATAATATATCACGTAAACATGTTACTATTCATTAAATAAAAAGGCATCAATTTGGAAATGAATTTATTGATTTAGCATGCTGAATCAATCATGAATGGAAAGTCTTAATCATGGATGTAAATTCTCAATCATGGAATCTGGGCACCATGGTGCCATTGTTATTTATACTATATATATATTCCCATAGCAAAAAACAAAAAATAAAAAATGGAAATCTTATTTTCCCCTAGATTCCCATATTGCAGGAGGCTATAATTAAACCTGATTAATTATTTTGGTCAAAATGATGAAACTGCTGAATTGATTAGGCTACCTCCAATTAATGCATAAATCTTTTTTTACTTGATGGGTATTTCTTCCTGTGAAAACACAATGCATAAATGTTCTTGCATCTTTTGTACCAACTGTACCATTTATTGAGGACTTAAGGGAGTAAATATATTGATATTTTATATCTTTGGTTGATGAATAGGAGCTTAAATTGTGAGTTCTGTACAAACCGCGAAGTCAACATGTGGAGGAAGCTAGCCGATGAAGGCTCCCTTCTTCCAGTTCTTGATTTGGTTAGAATGCACTGATTCATCCATCATATGAGTTTGCTTCTTGCTCCTTAGAATTCAGTTTGTGATTTTCACATTAATTAATTCATTTCCATGAGTTATCCAAGAGCTATCAATTGTTATGAGTGAAGGACATGTCCTTAGTATATTTATTTAGAGGAGTTCAGCTTGATTGTGATCTGGGATAGATGCATGCTAGGCTAAATTAAGTACCCGTAGGTGTCTTTAGATTTAGATTCCAATCATGTTGAAAATAGCAGATAGTTGAATTGATAGTCAGATACTCAGATGTGCTTCCATCCCTCTGATTTGTTGTTTGCTAACCTCTCTCTTTCTCTTCTTTCTTTTTTTATATACATTGCTAATCCTTAAACTAGCCCATTATTGATTGTTTAGATGAACACATCAACTATAGTAACATCAGGCCACCTTGATAGGTATTTCATATGTCTCACAAAGAAAAGCTTAACCAATATGTGTTTAGAGCTTGAGACTTGTAAATGTTAGCATATATATGCATATGTGAAATGTTATCTCTTTCTTGCATGTTGATTCCCACTGTTAGTTATATAGTTTGTTGATCACCATTTCAAAGAATGCTCTCTATTGTTTTTAGTGGACATAGCAATTAGCATCAAACTTTTATTCCTTTGAGCAAAAATGTACCTGCATCATAATATGTCATAAGTTTGTTCTTTTGTTGCAACACATGGATACCTAACTAGTACACAATCAAAAGACAGTAAATAAGGGGTGAAATCAAAGGAGCACTATGGTATGATAAATAGGATGGTGAGTTAAAGCCACACGATCAAATGAATTAAACATAGATCAAATGTGTGAAGTGAAGAGGGTTTTTGAAGCTAGCACTGTTAATATTAGTGGTCATGGACATGCTCGAGAATTTCACACGAGGGGTAACTGTAACATCCTGATTTTCAAAGCCTTTTTGAAGCTTTTAAAATAAAATTCACCATTTGAATTTTTTCTAAAATTAATTAAAACTTAATTAGAATTTTTATTAATTAAAAGGATTTAATATGACTAAACTAAACATTAACATTTGTCAAAAAAAATATTTTATTTGAGTTCCTTTAGTCTCAAGGAATTTTCTTGGATTTTTCCAGGTTTATTTGCTATTTTCTAGAGCTCAAAAGGATTTATTTGGATTTCTAGAAAAAGAAAATCCTTTAAAAGCCCCAAAAACCTGTTGGGCCGAAGCCCAACCCAACCAGCCGCCCGGTCCATGTCGCTCTGCAAACCGGCCTACCTCGGCCCAGAGCGCGCCCGCCTTGACCCGCTCGCTGTGCGCCGCGTGGTGACCATCCGTGCTTGCCTGCCCACATCCAAGCCATCCGCACCGCCATCTCCCGAGCTGTCCATTGTGCCACGCGTCAGCCATCCAAGGGGAGTGCACTATGCATCTGTGCTTTCTTCAGTAGCCGTCCGATCCCTTGTCGAGACACGTGTCGCACATCCAACAGTTATGGCACTGTTCCTCTTCTTCCTGGGTCGCCGCCACCATGTTCGTCTTGGTTCCCACCGCCGCCGCGTCATCTCCTTCCCGAACTCGACATTTGTGCCCGCCGTGGACTCCTCGGGGTCTGGGTATAAAAGCCGGCTGACCGTCCCCTCAGTTCTCGCATCCCGTAGCCGCGTCGCCTCGCCTTCTAAGCCTCACCGCCGACCACGTCATCGACCTGTCGTCGGTGTCGCCGAAGTTCGCCGTCGGTCAGCCGCCCCGTCCCTCGCCGGCCATCCTGCACCGCCGTTCTTCGCCGGTGAGTCGCCATCCGTCACCGTCTCTACCGCCGTCTAGTCTCGCCATAGCACCTCGCCCGCTACCTTGTCCATCGCCGGTGAGCACCGTCGACCGAACACCCTTGCCCACAGTGCGCCCCCCGATCCATGCGCCACTGTCTCCTCGGTCCCCGCGCCCACCTCGCGCCTCGCGTCCCGTGTGCGTTAGCGTTGACGCCAGCCCGCACCCGCACGCCCGACGTCACTTCGCCTTCCCGTGCGCCTAGTCTACATGAGTCGTGCCTCTGACGCATAGGGCCCACCGGTTAGGTCTCGGTCCCGTAGACCCGTGCACCGTTGAGCTGAGTCGCAAGGCCAGTCAGCTGCCACCTCAGCCCTAGAGTCCACGTGGGTGCCACATCAGCCGCCGAGCTATAACATCCCAAAAATTTGCTTTTTGAAAAAATTAAATTCAAATTAATTATTTTAAAGTATTTGAGTTTTATTTGGATTTGCCCTGAATTTCTGTTTTTGAAAAAAAAACTAGATTTAAAAAGTATTTTAAGTAAAACCTAAAAATATTGTTAAATAAAAAGATATTTTGAATTTCTATAAAAATCTTAATTCAAATTAATTATTTGGAGTTATTTGGCTTTTATTTGGCTTTTCTGGAGTTTAAAACCTATTTTTAGAATTTAAAAAAAGTAATTTAAAATATGAAAATTAAATATCAACAGTAGTTGGAAATAATTTTATTAAGTCCAAAATATCTCCAGAAGCTTCTGTGAATTTTTCTGGAATTTTTGGAGGTATTTTCATATTTTTCTGAGGCCTAAATCATTTCCTAGCCTTTTCTGAAAATATAAATCAAATTCTAAAATCAAAATTTCAAATCCTTTCCTCCAGCCGACACGTGGACGGCCCTGGGCCACCCACGTCGCCGCTCGCCCAAATCCGGGCCGCTCTCTCCCTCTCCCACCGCCAAGCGGGCCCGGCCCGTCAGCCGGCGGCCCCGCCTTCCCCTCCTCCTCGCCCGACGCGTGGACGGCTCGGATCAGCCGAGTCTCCGCGCGGGCCATCCAGCCGCCCGCTCTCACTTCCTCCCTCACCTCGCTGACCCGCGGGCCCCGCACGTCAGCCGCACGCGCTCTCGCTCCCGCTGCCACCTGGCCCCACCTGTCAGATCTGTCGTCCCCGCGGAGCGCCACCTTCCTTCTTTCTCCTCCCCTTTCCTTTCTTCGCCGGCCGACCGAATCCGAGCGGATCCCGGCCTTTCCTTCCCCGTTCCTCTCCGGTTTTGGAATCCCCGAGCCCCCCGCGCGACCAAATCCCGAACGCCCGCGCCTCCCTTCCCTCTCCAGCCCCCTATTTCCTTTTTTCCCCCAAACCTTCCCCGCCGGCCACCGAGATCTCCGGCGAGAAATTAAGCGCCCGTGTTCCCTCCTCTGCCCCTATAAATACCCCCATCGCCCTCCTCTCTCCCCGCACCACCTCCCAACGCTCTCCGCCTCCTTCCCCGAGCCCCGTAGAGCCCTGCCACCGTACCACTTTCCCCTCCGAGCTCCGCCCAACTCCAGCGAGCCTCCCCCGCCGCCTCGGACCTCCCCGGAGCCCGTAGCCGCCACCCACAGCTTCCTCGTGCGTCGGCGAACCTCCCCGACACCTCGGCCACTCTTCCCCGTCGCCGGAGCGCCGTCGCACCGGAGCTCCCGAGCCGCCTCCGCCGCTACCTAGTCGCCGGCCACCTCCGCTCATCCCCGGGCTTCGCCGACCCCTCCAACCGAACCCCCTCCGCTCCGGGATTACATTTCACGCACCGCCCGAACCTCTCCGGCCCTCCCTCGCCGCCGGCGTCGTCGTCTCCGACCACCTCTGCCCGGGCCACCCGAAGGTATCCCTCAAGAGGGTTACCTACCCTTATTGGGTAGGCAACGCCTCCCTGCCCGATTGGTTACCAGCGCTCTCTCTTCTCCCCCTTGACTCCCTCGGCGCGCGTTCGAGCCTTCGGCTGCGCACGCTGAGGTTGAGTTTTTCGTTATTTTTCCGTGACTGACAGATGGGTCCCACCCGTCAGCGGCCGCCGGTCTGCGCTGGCCACTGCCGCCAGGGTCCCACCCGTCTGCGTCAGCCTCTGACAAGTGGGTCCAGATCCCAGTGGGTCCCACATGTCAGAGGCTAAGCCAGTGGGCTCACTGTCCAGTGGGTCCCACATGTCAAAGACTGATCCTGTGGGCTCACTGACCAGTGGGTCCCACCTGTCCAAATTTCAGAATAAAAAAAATAAAAAGATTAATCTGATAATTCCAGTGGGCCCCACCTGTCAGAAATTTGGGAATTTCTAGATTTATTCAAATCTGAGATTTTCAAATGAATTTTTGGATTTTATTTGAATTTTTCTTGTATTTATTTGTTTTGTTTGCTTCGTCTTTTCTCGCGTAGATTCCAACGTCGTCGACGATCCCTCCACCCAACAGCAAGAAGACCCAGAGAATCTGCAAGAAGGCAAGTCTCCTTTGATCATCTTGAACCTATACTTTTGAAAATGTTTTAATTATTTTAAATTGTATGCATTGCTATTTACATAAAATATTAGTTCAAACCTTTAGGAATTAGTTATTCCAACTTTGTTATGCCCTCATTTGACAATGATTGCCATGTACTTTGTCACCCTAGAACTCCCTTTGTCTCAATAATGAGATTAATATTAATCTTGGTGAATATTAGAATGGTAGGATAATGCTTAGTCATGCTATCTAATAACTTTGGAAAATCTTGAAAATGGGAAATTATGATTTATTATTGAACCCTTGTGTAAATGAAGTGGCAATTGGAGTTGTCACTGTGATCTTAAAATAAAATAAAATGAGAAAGTTGGTTTAGATTAGGGTGGATGGTTGGTTTGGGTTGGTGCAGGAAGCACGAGATCTTGTTAAGTGTATGTTTCACCCTAGTCAATTAAGGACCGACGCTTGTGTTTGTCCAGACTGAGCATTAACCGTACAACCACAAGTCTATATGAGTACGACCTAGCTGACTAACTTATGATAGTCTAGTTTAGGTGCCACCAGTGGAAAGTGGGTGTCAGGGATGGACTGGTTATTCACAGTGAGGGACAGGGATTTACTGTACTCATATGGCGCAAGAGGGGGCTTCGGTTCGGGCAGTTAGCCTACCTGCGGTGAAACCTCAGCGGGTGGTATCTAGCTAGATTAGAGTAAGGTAAAAGCTTTGTGATATTTTATCTGGGTCTCATGCCAAAGGAAGCATGTTGACTTTTAGGATAATTTATCTCTTGTGGGTAAAGTTGTACAACCTCTGCAGAGTGTAAAACTATTTGAATAGCCATGCCTACGGTCAAGGGCGGGCAAGGAATGCATTCGCATGGTAGATTTCTGGTTTTGTTTTAAAATCAAAAGTTTTGTATTCCGAGAGTGAAGGGAACTCTCGGAAGGGTATCATGGCAGTTGGAGCCAGAGGGGGTGGATGTAACCCACAGTATTAAACTTGTTCAAGTTGTTTAAGCTAGTGTTGGTAGATGGAACATTCACTATAGAATTATTGATAGTTTCTGTTAAAACATTTACTTTATTAAATGGTTGTCTTCGAAAATAATTAGTAGTAATTGAAATTAAAACATTGCTTTGTGCAAAAGAACCATATAGCCTTCCTTTGTCAAGCCTTGCATCTATTGCATTTTTCCCAAGACTTGCGGAGTACTTTATGTACTCACATGCTACACTCAAAAATAATATTCAGAAGAAAACGAAGCTCAAGAGGGAGACTACGACTACTTCGCTTGAGGATTCGACAAAGGATTCCCGGAGTACTAGGTCGCGCTTCCCCAGTCAATTGCCTGTGGCGTATTGATGGGTCTTCACCGAGTTTATCTTTTGCTTCCGCTGTGTTTCGTGTGTGCGAGATCTTGAAACCTCAATTGTAATAATGAGACCTTTTGGTCTGTACTCTTTAATATTGTAATAAAGCGTTGCTGGTTATGTATTCATTTCTATTTAACTGTGTGCACTAGCTTTGATCTGGGACTAGTGCAGTAATACACAGAGGGTCCGGGTTCGGAAATCCGGGGTCCCGACACGAGCCCACCCATGAGCCACGTCATCCTGCCACGTCAGCCCCTTGTGCACACGTGTCAGCCACGTCACTGCCATGTCAGCCATGTTTGCCGCATCATCAGCCCAGTCACTTGCACTGTTTCATGCACCAGGTTCACCGTAAACTAGTCATTCTATGCACTGGGTTCACAACACAATAGCCTTTCCGATTTTCAGCCTTTTTTTTAGATTAGATTTTCCGAGAGCCCGTTCTCCTTCGTCCGAACTTCGATTGACCCGATTCTTTTTCCTAAATTAATATAAAATTGAAATCTATCTTTTGGTTCTGGTTTTGAAGTTTTTAGAGTTCATTTGAATTTGTTTTGTGTTTCATCTCGTTTTCTCTCTCGTTAGATCACATGTTCGAAGGAGCTGAAGCAGGATTTGAAGAGCAAGAGCCATCAACTGAGCAAGGCCAAGGCAAGTCATGTTCTTTGATCATGTTGAACCCAATTTTTAAATCTATTATTTATTATTTTGTTTTAAATTACCATGCATCGCTATTTTATTATAAACCCTTGTATTGGTAGTTATTGTCCAAATTGAGTAATTCATCCTTGGTAATTTGAATGCTATGATTCCATTATCACCATAGGATGGGTAATTATCTAGTGATGCAATACTAGTTGTCACATGGGTTGACGTCTAAATTGCTTAGCCATGCTTATTGCTAGTACGTTGGGTTATCATTACATGTGATTAATTAATTAATTTTGATTTAATGATATACTAGAACGTGGTGGTCAGCCATAGTTATAAAATTTGAAGTACCATGACATGGGTAGTGTCATTGGTGTTGGTTATACAAAATTGGTTTTCACTCGGGCGAATGATCGTGCAGTAAAGGGGGTGTAGGTTGCACATGGGATGTGGATGCTTCGCCTAGGTAAATCTAAGGACTTAACTTTGTGCGCCATTGATCTAAGTCTTACCGTACAAGCACACGTCTAGTATGGGATATACCTGGCTAACTAATTTGTGAAATTTCAATTTCGATTCCGTTATTGGGATGAACATGGTCGCTGATTTCCATGAGGCGCAAGAGGGGGCAATTATCGATTAGGAGGTTACCCTACTCAATGGCAAAACTTAGCGAGGCGGAACTGGGTTGAGATTGAACATTGTAAAAGCCTTGTTGTGATCTTCTTGGTCGGCATGCCAAAGAAAGTATGTTACACCGGTGACATTACAAGATGATCACATCGTGTGGGTGAAGTTATACAACCTCTGCAGAGTGTAAAACTATTTGAATAGCCGTGTCCTCGGTCATGGACAATGCTCGGTGATTTCACACGAGGGGTAGAGTTTTCATAAAACCTGGTTGGGTTGAGTTGGGAAGTGAATGGGTAGTTCGCTGGTGGTTCATTTCATGAATCTTAGTTCATGGGTGATTCATTAGGGTGAATGGTCAGTTCACTTGTGGTTGGTCTCAATTCCTTTGATTACTTATTTATTATCATTTTTAAAGTTCTATTTTCAATCTATTTATTGTATTTACTTTAAATTTTTATTTTCTGCAAAAGTTAACCTTTCAGCCATCAATTGGTAAGTCTTGCATACTATATTGCATTCTTTGTTACAAACGACTTGTTGAGTACTCTATGTATTCACGGCTTCATCCATATTTACTCAGTTGAGGAAGAAGGACCAGATCAGCAAGGGGGTACCAAAAGGAGGATACTTCAACGACTTCGCGGATTAGGACTTCGCTCCCCAGTCGATTGCCTGTGGGCATGTTGAGTGGCTACTACACTTATTTTTGTTTTCCGCTGCAAGTTTCTTAAGCCTTCCCAGCTACTAATTGTAAGCTTGGCCATAAGGTCGTACTCTGATAAGTATTAATAATATTTCTTTTCTTAGTAAATCATGATATGGTCGGTATTTCATCTTTGTTTATACTATGTGCACTAGCGTGATCCTGGACTAGTGCAGAATACACAGGAGAGTCTGTATTTGCATATTCTGGTCTCTACAGTAACTTTTCATAACCAAAAAATTTGGAAAGAAAAGTTATGTGAAATTGATGAATGAGCTATGCAGAATCTTGTTACCTATTTATTACCCATTTTATTCAAATTATGCTTTGAATCTATTTATTGTATTAACAAGTTAATCTTATCTTTGTACAAAACAAGCTAAGTTAGCCATTTCCTTTGTACAAGCCTTGCATATACATACATACATACATACATACATACATACATACATACATACATACATACATACATACATACATACATACATACATACATACATACATACATACATACATACATACATACATACATACATACATACATACACACACACACATACATACACACATACATACACACATACATACATATAGAAAATACAATTTACTCCCGGGTGTAATTACACTCACCTCTAATATACCACCTAAACAAATTTGAAATACTCATTTATTACTTTAGGCATACGTGTATACTAATTATAAAATACTCTAATATGAACCACATGAAAAAATTGTAAAGGAGTCTACAGTTTTAATGTATTTTGTAAATACCTTCATATACACATATAAAAAGGAGTATGTCGAAAAAAGTGTATATACCATCTTTGAAAATTGTTCATACCATCTAGATAGTCCTAAATACTCATATACTATACGTACATACCCTCCGTTATGCGAGATAGCCCTTACGTTGTGAGGTATGACATAGGGTATAATTACACCCGGGAGTAGAAAAGAGGCTTTATATATATATATATATATATATATATATATATATATATATATATATATATATATATATATATATATATATATATAGGAAACCTCTTTTCTACTCTCGGGTGTAGTTACTAGCTATGTTGAATCTCACAATGTAGGGAGTATCTCGCGTAACGAAGGGTATGTACGTGTAGTATACGAGTATTTAAGACCATCTAGGTAGTATGTATAATTTTTCAGAGGTGGTATGTATATTTTTTTAGACATACTCCTTTTTATATGCGTATATAAAGGTATTTACAAAATACGCTAAAAACTATAGACTCTTTTGCAATTTTTTTCATGTGGTTCACATTGGAGTATCTTATAATTAGTATACGAGTATACCTAAAATGATAAAGGAGTATTTCAAGTTTATTTAGGTAGTATATTAGAGGTGGGAGTAATTACACCCGGGAGTAAAAAGTATTTTTCATATATATATATATATATATATATATATATATATATATATATATATATATATATATATATATATATATATATATATATAATATTATGTATGCACAATTTGTTGAGTACTCTATGTGCTCACTCTTGCTATTATACAACTCATGAATCTTCACTACTCTTTGAGGAGTACTATGAAGGTGGATAAGCGCTAGGTCGAGTAACCCCAATCGATTGCATGTGGCTTGAGATGAGTTATATTTCTTGGCTGAAGTTATCTTTTGGTTTTCCACTGCAAGTTTATTTCTTAGTGCTAAGCCCCACGAGGCATAATAAATGTAAACTCTTATCATAAGATAATATTAGTTATTTTCTTAATTATCCGTGTGTATGGATAATATTACATCAATGTTGTCACTATGTGCACTAGTGTGATCTTGTACTAGTACAGTATACACAAAGGGTCCGGATTTACATATTCAGATTCTGACAGTCTCCAAGTAGGAGATATGGGCGAATACTGAAAGGACTATATACAATAAATATAGGGGAGACTATCATTGTAAACACATGATTGATATCAATAAAGATTGCCGATTGTTCATCTATGTTTGCTATTGCTAATTGTCGTGATTGGTCTCATTTGTAGTTATGTTCATTGGTTATTGGATCACTCGTCAACAATAATTTTTCAATGTGATCTGTCATCGATGTTTCCTACCTTGCTTAATCCATATTGACCTCCAAACTGCCAAGGAGTCAGTTAGGGTGTCCTACCTCACAAAAAGTCAAAGTTTTTCTCTTCGCAAAATCACTTTAAGTGTTGTCACATCAATCTAGGGCATCAAACTATGTATTAGATGACTACTCATTGGAGTTTACTTGGGATTTGATCCCAAGTAAACTATTTTTTTATGAATGTTGCCAGATTCAGCTGAGCTTTGTTATACACAGAATGAAAGCACACCGCTTGCAAACTAACTATAGCTAAACCTGTTGATTGATGTCCACCTCCGGCTGATGACCCAATCACCTCACTGTTGCTGCATTGTTCCTATGTCAAATCTTACACAGCCACCTTCACAGTGGCGACTACTAGGAAGAGCGACTTGTGCTACATATCTCTCCACCGTGGGCTCAAGATCGGCAAGAAGCCGAATGGCGAGAGCAGCCCTGATGGCAACTACGAGAACCAGAGCCCCGACAACGGTGGTGCCATAGGCCCTGGCCCTAGGATCCCCATCTTGAGCAGTTGCGATAGCACGGTGAAGTTGGGTGTTAGAGGCAGCGGGTGCTGGAACACTTGTGAGAGTGGCGGGTACAACGACCCAGTTGTCGACCAGAGCAGATTGAAAAATCCGCTTGGTTAGGGGAGTATTTGGGCAATAGAACTGGCAGCAGAGATGGGGGATGTGGATGCGACTGCAATTGCCCCGGCCATAGCGCCCGTGGGTGTGGTGCTAAAGATGGAGTTCTCAAGGATGCGCATATAGGCAGAGACGGGAGAGTCGATCAATGCGGGTCCTGGCATGGGCACGGGCTACGATGGTGGGGGAGCGGTGGAAGACAGGGTTGTTGTTAGGGTTGAAAATCTGGTGGTTGTGGACAAGCTGGGGGCAGGCGACTGGTATGGCGATGGTGGTAGGCGGATCTTCTGGAGGTGCATGGAGGGGAGCTTCCGATGCTGCTGGGGCGGCGGCAGGAGGACGCACTGGGGGGGTGACCGACAAATGGGAAGGGGGCGTGTCAGCAGAGAAATGGGGAGAGGAGGCGGATTGATGTGGCACCAAGTAGCACTACAACTTTGGTTAGTGCTTGCAGTTCTGTGCACAATGTTCAAGAAGCTTTGAATACCAATTCTGAGGTTTCTAACGTGCACAAAAGACATATTTGGAAAGGTAATGAAGTCTATTTTCCAACGAATCAAACGGCACTTGATTTGGAGCTTCCTACACAAAGTTATGGTAATTTCATTGGATGCTGCACGAGCTGTCCGGAGAGACGCGCGAGACTTGCAAAACATAAAGAGTTCGAGTATTGCAATGCAAGTAAGGGTAAAATCCGACCACACCATGACTTTCTAAAGGTTGAGAAGGATTCCTTTTCAGGTTCCAAACGGATTTGGAAGCCCCTTGAACCAGAAAACAAAACATATAAAGATTTGAAACCGATTCGGACTCGGATTGGGACAGTTGGCAAGACCGATACTAAAACGTCCATAACTTTCACAAACGGAGTCCGATTTGGGCGTTCTTGGACTCGTTGGAAAGCTATTTTGAAGCCCCACATAATGGACAAGGTGCCAGGCACGAAATCCTCATAGTCAGATCGCAAATTAAGAGAGAATCCAGAGGTAGCAGTTTAGGTATTTCCTTTTTAGTTCGTATTGGAGTTTGTTTCGGCCTTAGGCCAAGTAGTGCGTGAGTTGTAATCAAAGCCGTGCATTGTGCACCAATATAAGGCCAGGGCCTTAGCCCTATGGTAACTTAGACTTTGATTTGAGAAATAGAAACCAGAAAATCACCATGGTTTGGTGGCCATTGTTGGCGTGTTCTTGAGATTTCCATCGAGGAATTGCTCTTGGTGTGTTGAATCCAATTGTGGTGTTGGATTCTACTCGCTGAAACTTCGGTTTCTCTACCCTTTGTTCACGTGCTGCGGTGTGCGTGGGAGAAGGCTTATCTTGGAGAGGGCATCCAACAAGGCGTATCGTGAAAGATCAGGGCCAAAGCAACGGGGTTCAGCTAGCTTGCTAGTGGATCCGCATCATCTGGTATCAGAGCGTGGTTGATCACGGTACGAGGTTGCTGAATTTTTTTTCTTGATGGCGGGTTCTATGAAGATTGAAGATGGCAAGGCGCGACATAATCATGCCGAGCCAATCGGGGAGGTGCCCCAATATGCGGCGTCTTTGCCGCTAGAGGTACGAATTGGATTTGAAGTGACACGTGACTACTTCTTAAGTTGTCACCAGAAGCTTGAAGGCAAGGTTGATGATTTGGGGGCGCGAATTGATGCTTTGACGGAGGAGATACGCAACCAGCCACCACAATTTCAGCATGCTAAACGGGAACCTCAATATCCCGAACGGCGTGCACCATATGAAGACGACGAATATGAGGAGATCTTTGATGGTGCAGCGGGTTTTGCTCCACAACCGCGCCATGCTCGGGACTACCGTGGTGCTGACCGTGGTAGGGACATGCGTGGCAGAGGTGGTGTCGGGTTTGCACAGCGTGTTGCCGTGGATGATGGAATTGGGCGGATAAAAATTTCTATCCCATCATTTAATGGTAAAGCTGAACCGGAGGAGTACTTGGATTGGGAGATGCGTGTCGAACAAATTTTTGACAGCCATCACTATACTGAGGATAAGAAGATTCGGTTGGCGACAATTGAGTTCACTGGATATGCTCTTGTTTGGTGGAACCAATTGTGTCGCGTAGGAGCTCGTCCAGATACTTGGGCACAACTGAAGAATATTTTGAGGTGACGTTTTGTCCCAGCACACTACACGAGGACCTTGTACAACCGGCTACAACAACTACGTCAAGGTAATTCTAGTGTTGATGAATATTATAAAGAGATGGAGATGTTGATGATCCGTACAGGGACAGAGGAGCATGATGAGGCTACTATGACACGTTTTTTTAATGGGTTGATTGAGGATGTGCAAGATAGGGTGGAGATGATCCATTACTACAACATTCAAGACTTGGTGCATCAAGCTGAACGTGCTGAACAACAATTGAAGCGCAAACAAGCCAAGGGTGGACATGCTAACACTCAAACAAAAGTCATGGAGGCGTTCATTACAGCAAGGCGATGATGTGGGTTCACACTCCAAAGTGGCGGCATCAAGCCGTTCAAATGGTGCTCTTTCAAGGGAGGCAAGCAATAGAGGTAAAGAAGCAACTAAAACTGATTCTAGTTTACCTTCTAATGCTCGTGCTAGAGAAATTGAGTGTTTCAAGTGCAAGGGAAGAGGTCATATGATGCGTGATTGTCCAAATCAACGAAGAGTGCTTCTCAATAAAGATGGCTATGCTTCAACAAGTTCTAGTAGTGATTCTAAAAGTGAAAAATCCGATGATTCCAAGGAAGATGATGTCTATTGTTATCCAGAGTTGAATGGTGTTAATCTTTTGGTCCGAAAGGTGCAAAGTAAAGAAACTGAAACAAAAGGACAGCGGTGGAGTGTTTTTCAAGCGGAGTGCAAAATCAAAAATAAAGCATGCAAGTTGATCATAGATGGTGGAAGTTATACCAATGTGATTAGCAAAGATTTGGTGTACGCTTTAGGGCTGTCCACGTGGAGGCATCCTCAACCACATCATGTGGAGTGGCTACACAACTCCGGAAGGCTAAAGATAACTCACAAGGTGCGTGTTCCGTTTGTTGTTGGTGACTATGTTGACAAGGTGGATTGCGACGTAGTTCCAATGGATGCATGTGGGTTATTGTTGGGAAGACCATGACAATATGATCGCAATGCTACGCATGAGGGCCGATCCAACACATATACATTTGTACATGAGGGAAAGAAGCATGTGTTGAAACCAAAATTGGAGAGTGCTATTCATGTTGATGAAGAAATTACAGCCAAGAAGAAGCAAGCTCCCAAGATTACCCCAAAGCCGAGGACGGCTTTGCTTCAAGGAGAGGAGGATGATGTGGCACCAAGTAGCACTACAACTTTGGTTAGTGCTTGCAGTTCTGTGCACAATGTTCAAGAAGCTTTGAATACCAATTCTGAGGTTTCTAACGTGCACAAAAGACATATTTGGAAAGGTAATGAAATCTATTTTCCAACGAATCAAACGACACTTGATTTGGAGCTTCCTACACAAAGTTATGGCAATTTCATTGGATGCTGCACGAGCTGTCCGGAGAGACGCGCGAGACTTGCAAAACATAAAGAGTTCGAGTATTGCAATGCAAGTAAGGGTAAAATCCGACCACACCATGACTTTCTAAAGGTTGAGAAGGATTCCTTTTCAGGTTCCAAACGGATTTGGAAGCCCCTTGAACCAGAAAACAAAACATATAAAGATTTGAAACCGATTCGGACTCGGATTGGGACAGTTGGCAAGACCGATACTAAAACGTCCATAACTTTCACAAACGGAGTCCGATTTGGGCGTTCTTGGACTCGTTGGAAAGCTATTTTGAAGCCCCACATAATGGACAAGGTGCCAGCCACGAAATCCTCATAGTCAGATCGCAAATTAAGAGAGAATCCAGAGGTAGCAGTTTAGGTATTTCCTTTTTAGTTCGTATTGGAGTTTGTTTCGGCCTTAGGCCAAGTAGTGCGTGAGTTGTAATCAAGGCCGTGCATTGTGCACCAATATAAGGCCAGAGCCTTAGCCCCATCGTAACTTAGACTTTGATTTGAGAAATAGAAACCAGAAAATCACCATGGTTTGGTGGCCATTGTTGGCGTGTTCTTGAGATTTCCATCGAGGAATTGCTCTTGGTGTGTTGAATCCAATTGTGGTGTTGGATTCTACTCGCTGAAACTTCGGTTTCTCTACCCTTTGTTCACGTGCTGCGGTGTGCGTGGGAGAAGGCTTATCTTGGAGAGGGCATCCAACAAGGCGTATCGTGAAAGATCAGAGCCAAAGCAACGGGGTTCAGCTAGCTTGCTAGTGGATCCGCATCACGGATGAGGGAGGGGTGGGGAGAAGGATGAAGCATGTGGGATTAAGGTGCCGCTCGGTTATGCTGAAATAAGCTGGCTTATGGCTGCAATTGCATCGTAGCTAGCTGAAATTACACTGTAACTGATGGTGACTTATTTGGCGTAACTAAATTTAAAAAAATAGAAAAAATAGGTTAGCCCATTATGGACAATGCAAACGAATACAGGAAAAAAGACCCGGTAAAAAAGCTCAAAAAACTAAAAAAATTAGAAAAGGATGAAATTTCAAAATAGTAAAAAAATACGCTAGAAGCTCAAAACAAAATGAGTACTACTCACTAAAATCTTTTTAAGTAGCTGCCGATCATACCAGACCATACCGCACGGCCCATACTACACCGCACCGTACGACACGCCGCGATATATTTCCGGAGAAGGGCCGTGCCCATCTTCCGTGGGAACTGGGAACCGAAGCGGCACGCACCGGACAGCACGGCACAGCACATCCCCCCCCCCCCCCCCCCCCCCCTCTCCCGTGACCGTCCCTGGAGTCGCCGGTTTCGCGACCCCAATCCCGTGTGCGCCGCAGCTGCCTATATCTCCTCCTCCGCCGCCGCTCCTGGATTCCTCCCCTCCATTAGATCCCAACGACTCAAGCTCCTCCCTGATCCCGCCGCTCGTGCGGGTCGCCTCTTCCGATCGGGTTCCTCCCCGTCGGTCGAATTGGGCGGCTTCTTGGGAGCGCTTCGGCCGACGACGGATCGAGGTAATTGGCTCGTGCTCCAGGTTCCCTGGCATTGATTTCTTGCGTAAAGGTTGGATCTTTCCTGGACTAGCCGCGGGATTGGTCGCTGTGCGGGTGGATGTTGGTTTGGATCTTATCTTGGTGTCCTTAGCTTGTTGCTTATGGGGGAAAAGCTTTGGTTTCTTTTTGGTTTGTTTGCTTAATCTGTCAACTGATGTGGGGAAACCGTGTTAAATGTGGCTTCTTTGTGCCGCAGGGTTGGAGCTTTCCTGCGGTGCCATGCAGGAATCGTGATTAGTTTGTTGCTGGACTGAGGCGGATGGTGAGATGATTACTTCGTGAACTGGCATTCTCGCCAATGCCCTGGTCGGCCCGTGGCATGCAAACTTGCTGAATATCTGCAATACAAGTAACCATGGACAGAAGAGTTGGAGCGGTTCTAGTCTGCCTTCTCTTCGTCCTCCTCCGGGACGTCTGGGCGGTTGCCGAGACCGAGATCGGTGATGTGCGCATAGTACAGGAGGCACCCCATGGGAAGCTAGAGGGTGCAGGTAGACAGGACGGGTTCAAGGCTGGGAGGGTGTCGGTGTCTACAGTTGCATGGTCTACACTTGCGATGGCCGCGGCAACTGGGTTGGGTGCAGTGCCATTCTTTTTCCTGGAGCTAGAAGCCCAGTGGGCAGGTATTTGCAATGGGCTGGCGGCCGGGGTGATGTTGGCGGCGAGCTTTGACCTTGTGCAGGAAGGGCAGGTGTATGGCAGTGGGAGCTGGGTTGTTTTCGGGATTTTGGGCGGAGGGATTTTTATTTGGCTTTGTAAAAAGGTACTTTCTGTTTCCTGTTTCCAACCACAATTCAATGGCTTTAAACTTGAAAGAACTATTAATGAATGTCATGGAAATCTATTCAATTCATATGTTCATTTATATGGCACCTATGATGTACACCACTTTGCATTAACAGAATTCTAGATGCAATGCTTGGCATATCTTGAATCTAGTTATAGGCCCATGTCTCTAAACTTGTGAGCTGTAGCAGAGCAAAACACTTCAGATTACTTTCAAAAGGCTTTCCTTTGTCATGCAAGTATGCAACCTACTTATATAGTCTTGAACCCAAGAATATGTAGCTGCTCAAAAATCTCAGGTTCAGACAATTGAAGAAAGTGCAATGCTCAAGTTAACGAAAGATTGAACAAAATCAATAGGTTCATGTAAACACAGTACCCCATTATGTGACTCTACACCTGTACTTACCCTCATATGTAGGCCTATAGGAATATTGTTCAGGTTACCTGAAAACTTAAACATCAATGCATGAATAATATGAATTGGATTTTTGGTGGGCCAGTTCAACAGTCTGAATTCCACTTGAGTAAACTTGCATGATAAGTGCATTCAGCATCAATCGGAATTAATCAATATATTTCTCATATATGGTAGATTGGCTTATATCATTTCATTGACCACAGTTTCTTGAGCAATATGGAGAAGTAAGCATGCTGGATATCAAAGGTGCAGATGCAAGTAAAGTTATTCTTGTTGTCGGAATAATGACGCTCCATTCTTTTGGGGAGGGCTCTGGTGTGGGTGTTTCCTTTGCTGGCTCAAAAGGATTCTCTCAAGGTCTTCTAGTTACTATAGCTATAGCAGTGCACAACATACCCGAAGGCCTCGCTGTGAGCATGGTACTGTCATCTAGGGGTGTGTCCCCCCAAAAGGCAATGATATGGAGTATCATAACATCTTTACCACAGGTGCACTTATTTAAAATCATCGAATTGAAATTTGAAATACCTGATAGCTATTTTATCCTCATTCTAGCGTCAGTCATGAGTCATGACAAGTATATCAACTTTTGAGTTATACTGATTCTTGTTTCGTAACCAGAAAAGTGACATAAAAATTATTTGTTTTGTTCACTTTCAATACTTAAGGAGCTAGGATGAGAAATGTCTGTTTTGTAAAATTAACTATTTTTTGCGAGGTAAAAATTAACTATTGCACTCCCTTAGTTTGTTTGTTTTTGTGTGTGCGTGTGTGTACGCATGCTCATGTGTTTGTTTGTGCAAGTGAGTGTGTTGGTGTATGCATGTGCGCTTGCAAAGTGGTGGAATACTAATGCCCTGTGAGGTTGCATACTTTTATGAATCATTTAGCTTTGTCCTGTGAGGTTTTTATTGACTTATTTCTTTGTTCGCTGACTTGGAGAAATACCAAAGCAAATCACAGTGGTAGGCTCATTGTTCAGTACTATGATTTTAATATTGGCAGCATGGCTGCTTTCTTCGCCATGTCATATTATTTGCAATTTCCTATCTTTCCTGCTGATTTTGTGGTTCCTGGGGCAAGTGTGTTATGTATTAGCTTTGGTGACCATCTGTGAAGCTGAAAATGTTTCTCCAAGCTCCTGACGTGATAAGTTACAAACTGACAATAACATTTGTTTGAGAGAAATCAGTGCTAATACTGAAGAACTTTTACAACAGAGCTCTCTATTAGGCTATAAGCAATCATCAATCAGCGCCAAATAAACGAAGTTAGATACATGACATCTCAAAGGATCTCGACTGCTAAATAGCATCAGAGTCACCATTTATTATTGAAACAACATTGCCATTGAGTATTCTGTTATCGAGGACTGCCGCTACTGTATTATTTTTTTCTTGAACATGTACAAGTGCAGCTTCCCCTTAGTATTATATTGTGAACAAAATGTTCATCTGCTTATATGCAACAGCATTCCAACTTGGTTTCATGTTACACTTTGGTTGACATTCTTTGCTTTCCACTCTGACCCTGCTTTTATGTTCCTTGGTAAATATAGCCAATTGTTGCTGTTCCTGCATTCCTTTGTGCCGATGCATTTCAAAAGGTGCTTCCCTTCTGCACTGGTTTTGCTGCAGGATGTATGATATGGATTGTTATTGCAGAGGTTCTACCTGATGCTTTTAAGGTGACTACCCTATTCATTTGGTCATCAAGAAACTGTAAATGACTGAAGATGCTGTTTCAATGATTTGATAATGCACTTTTGACTAATCTTTACTATTATAAAAGAATGAGTTGGTGGTTGTATGTCTATTCTCCTCCAATCGTTCTATTTCCTTAACTTCTCACCATTTTTCACTTTCCAACCGATCAGAGCAACTTTCTTCTATAATACGATTTTCTATATATTCAATAAGTTCTGTTGCAACGCATAGGTATGTAACTAGTTCTCCATTACATGCAGGAAGCCAATCCATCTCAAGTTGCCTCTGCAGGAACACTCGCTGTTGCTTTCATGGAAACATTAAGTACTGTGCTTCAGGGATTTACTGATGGCCACAAGTAAGTTTCCTTTTAACATTTTCAGGATCTTACTTGCGTAACTATAACTGTCAAATAATGTTATTGATTTCTTCTGACCTGCAGCTCGGAAGATACATCAGGCTTTTTGGTATCACTTGTATTCGGACTTGGTCCACTCTTTGGAGGAATTATACTTGTCACGTTCTCTCTTGCCTTCAGCATGCCACACCCTCTTCTTACTGGTGTAGCATCTGGCATTGCCTTTCGTCTCGCAGCATGGAGACCACTACAACTTCTAATGTCCTCAAAGATGGGTCTCTTTACTACCTTATTCCTCCTCATAGGAGGTTCCCTCATCTACCATGTCGCCACATCAAGCATCCTTAGGGTGGTTAATCGCAAGAAATCTTCTGTTAATGTCATTACATCGTCCTCTGCGTTCTCTCTCAGTGTTCTCACTCTGCAATCGCTCCTTGCTTGTGGTGCCGTCTTCCTCCATGCATATGCTGAAGGGCTTGCGCTTGGTGTGGCGGCACGCAAGGCTTATGGTCTAGGCCGTTACATGGTTCTTCCAGTCTCCCTTCACGGTCTACCGCGAGGTGCTGCTGTTGCAAGCTGTGTATATGGTGCCACTGATAGCTGGCGTGGAGCTCTGGCAGCTGCAGCTTTGACCGGGTTTGCAGGACCAAGCGCCGCCATCGGTGCAATTCTTGCAAAGATTGACTACAATGGACTTGACTATTGGATGGTCATTGCATGCGGGGCTTTGATTCCGAGCTTTGGCCGTGTCTTCAGACGCTCGCTGCGACTGGACATGCGGAAGAGCATTTGTGGGCTTCTGATAGGTTTTGCTTTTGCCTCTGTGTGCTTGATGTCAACCAGATTCATTTGCTCTCACACTCCTTACTGCAATTCAGCTCCAGAAGCGGTCACATAATTTGTTCCTGCCCGGTGCTGTTGTAGAACATGTAATATCAATGTAAGGACAATACAAGAATAGAAGATTATTTGCCTTGAGGTTGAGGAAATCTCTTTGTATGAACAAATCAAAGGAATGCAGAGATTAAACAGAATGATTTGCCAGTTGCGTTGCTTGGCCTGGAATAGTCTTGGAAATTATACCACGGTTGTTCATGCCAAACCTTCACCGGAAAAAGATAATGTGCAACTTTCAAGCTTATGATTTTTGTTTAAAATTTTAAATTCTGGTTGTTCACAAGATAGCGTGAAGAGAGATATTCGTATGTAATTTTAGCTGATATAGATGAATTCAGTTTTATATTTATTATAATCGACTTCTGAATAGTTTTAAAAAGACATCGTTTAAAAGCTAGTTACTACTTTAATACCAAAAGAATCCTCCACGAGTTCTACTTTTGAGTGTGCTCTAAGGAGGTATTAGAAAAGGTGGATAAACTCAAAGCCTTCAATATACATTGATCAAGACCAGACGAGCACAAACAACCTGAACATCAGACTATTCTCAATGGATTGAACAATGAGTTGAACCACACATCTTGATGGATATCGATCGGTACACAGGAGATTGAGTTCCTTAACCCTATAGCCCCAGTTTATAAGCCTGTACTCAAAATAGCATCGTTAGGCACCAACTCAACCTATATAACTCGACTCATTCAATGGTCATAAACGCCGACTAGCCTCTCTTTGACACAAAAAATAAAAAGGCTAATTGAGGGTCTACACACTGCGAACTCAAATCCTCAGCAATCTGGTTAGAGGACAAGGATGTCGGATCGCTACAGTAGAGAATGGACTTCTGCAGTAGCATTGGTGCCGGGACAAGTTTAGAACTGTGGCAAAGTCTTCCTACCCTATTCTTTTTAGCTCTTCGGCCAACTTTTAGCTTCTGCTTTTATTAGCTGGTACTATTCATTAGATCTACCAATTGTAACAAAAAACTATTAGATGTGGCTCAAAAGAACGAGACCTACATCATATGTGTCGGAATTTTTTTATGTGGCTTTCAATATTTATTGTGGTTATTATCTATTTAACTTAATATAGAATCGTTCATATTATTGATGTATGCGATATGAAATAGTTTGATGCAGTATTTAACTTGATGAATTAAAACTCGAGATGCCGATGATGGCTATGTTAGAATATGGTCGACATATTTATTGAGATCGAGTCTACTAAAATTTAATATGCATGTATATGTTTAAACCGGATAAAGCATATGGTGGAATAGCTGCATTTGTTTTGTAGGATCAACCCTACAGGCTATGGACTCACATAATCAGATTGAAATTAATCTTATAAACAATCTGATCAAGCATATGACTCATATGTGTACTAGGGTATAATATATTTTAGACTTATAAAACTGATCTATATAATCGTGGTTGATAGTTTAGGTCTCACGATGTACCGAAAATAGATAAATTTCTATGTAACACATAGATATGGAGTCTATAACTAAGTCTTTATCCCCTTCAGATGTAATTATGAACGGTACTACGAAAGTCGAGAGATAGGAGAATTAATTTAAGTATTGGAGCCTCGAAAGTCTTCATGGCAGCGGAGGATTCCAGGCGATGGAAGCAGACGCACGATGCTCCCTTGCATGATTGTTTTTCTTCACGGCACGGATCGAGAACAGGTAGAAATTTGGACACATGTGGACCCATGCATACACGAAATTCCAGATTTGACCCCCCCAAAAAAATTCCAAAACTAGACATTAAAAACAAGTATTTTATAAAATTATTAAAATTCAAATCTGAAATTGAAAATATTTTTACTAAGTCTAAAATGCTTCCAGGAATATTTTATGATTTTTCTGGAATTTTTAGGCATTAAATATTATTTTTCGAAGTATTTATAAAGTTTCTAGTATTTGCTGAAATTTATTCCGAAAATAAAAACCAAATTAATCCTATCCCGCCATGTGTCACTCTCAGATTAAATCAACCCTCTCTCCACGTTTTAATCCTAGCCATCCACCACAACTTACCCCTTCATAAAATCCAAAGGCCCTCATCCACCCACTTGCCACGTGTCGCGCATCCGACGGCCCGTACCCCTTCACTAACTCTTACTCTCTATGACACATGGGACCCATATGTCATATCCTTCTTCAACCTCACCTTCTTCCTCCTCCCACCCTCTCTCTCCTCCACCATTAATACCGAATTTTGAGCTTTAAAATCCCGCGTTTCTCCCTCATAAAATCCCGATTAAATCGTGGAAACGGAAGCCCAATCAATCCCCTCCATTCCTCCGGCCGTTTCCTTTTCTTTTAATCCCCCTAATCGTGGTTTGCATTAACTCCGGCGAGCTCCAAAAACCACCGGCCGCCCCTCCCCTCCTCGCCTATAAATACCTCCCTCCACTCCCTCTTCACCACCACCTCCCACCGCCCCTCTCCTCCTCTTCTCGGGCGCCTCCCGGTGCCCCACCGCCGGCCACCCAAACCCCGCCGCCACCACCTCCAACCTCCACTGCCGCCGCCTCCTAGCGCCGCCGCCGGCTACCCACACCTCCACCGCCGCCGCCGGTAAGCGCCGCCGCCTCCCCTCTTCCGCCGCCGCCCTCCCGCCGGCCGCCGGCCGGCCATCTCCGTGCGGCTGCGCGTGCGCCCGCGTGGCCGGTTGTGCCCGCGTGGACGGCCACGTGGCCGCCACCTCGCGCCCGCATGGCGCCATGTGGCCGGTTGTGCCACGTCGGTGAATCCCGTGGTCCGTGGATCCGGTTCACGGTAGACCGGACCCACCGGTCATTCAAATAATATCTCCCGCTCAGAAAATTCGAAATTTGATGACGTCATAAATAGCATTTTTCAGTGCAAAATTAATTCCCGAAAGTCAGCCTTTTCCTTTTTCCCTCCTGTTAATCTTCTGAAAGCCATAACTTTCTCATTTTAACTCCGATTTGATCCGTTCAAATTTCTAAATTTTTCTAAAATCCTAAGCTATCCATTTATGGACTCTTTTTGAATTTTATTTGAATTTTGTTTGATTTTATTTTATTTGTTTGTCTGTCTTTTCGCGCGTAGATTCCGCTGTCGCTGAGGATTTCGTCGAGTCGCAGCAAGAAGAACCAGTCAGCACTCAAGAAGGCAAGTCTCCTTTGATCATCTCGAACCTATGATTTTTGAAATGTTTTAATTATTTTAAATTATGTGCATTGCTATTTATATAAAATATTAGTTCAAATCTTAAGGCATTAGTTATATCCAACCTTGTTATGCCCTCATTTGAATTCGAATGCCATGTACCTTTGCAACCCTAGAAATTCCTTTGACTCACTAATAAGAGTAATATATTAAATTGTTGGTATTAGAATGGTAGAACAATGCTTAGCCATGCTATTGAATACCTCATAAATCTTGCAAATGGGAAATTATGAATTATTGTGATAACCTTGTATTTATAAATTTAGTGGTAATTGGAGTTGCCACTGTTCTTTTAAAATAAAATAAAATGTGAAAATTTGTTTAGATTAGGGTGGATGGTTGGTTTGGATTGGTGCAGCAAGCACGAGATCTTGTTAAGTGTATGTTCCACCCTAGTCAATTAAGGACCGACGCTTGTGTTTGTCCAGACTGAGCATTAACCGTACAACCACAAGTCTATATGGGTACGACCTAGCTGATTAACTTATGATAGTCTAGTTTAGGTGCCACCAGTGGAAAGTGGATGCCAGGGATGGACTGGTTATTCACAGTGAGGGACAGAGATTTACTGTACTCATATGGCGCAAGAGGGGGCTTCGGTTCGGGCAGTTAGCCTACCTGCGGTGAAACCTCAGCGGGTGGTATCTAGCTAGATTAGAGTAAGGTAAAGGCTTTGTGATATTTTATCTGGGTCTCATGCCAAAGGAAGTGTGTTGACTGTTAGGATAAATTATCTCTTGTGGGTAAAGTTGTACAATCTCTGCAGAGTGTAAAACTATTCGAATAGCCGTGCCCACGGTCAAGGGCGGGCAAGGAATGCATGCACATGGTAGATTTCTGGTTTTGTTTTAAAATCAAAAGTTTTGTATTCCGAGAGTGGAGGGAACTCTCGGAAGGGTATCCTGGCGGTTGGAGCCAGAGAGGGTGGATGGAACCCGCAGTTTTAAACTTAACCAATTGTAATTGGTTGGCTAGTGTTGGTAGATGGAACCTTCACTAGAAAGTTGATGATAGTTTCTGCTAAAACATTTACTTTATTAAATTGAGGCCTTCGAAAATAATTAGTAGTAATTGAAATTTTAAAATATTGCTTTGTGCAAAAGAACCATATAGCCTTCCTTTGTCAAGCCTTGCATCTATGCATTTTTCCCAAGACTTGCGGAGTACTTTATGTACTCACATGCTACACTCAAAAATAATATTCAGAAGAGTATGAAGCTCAAGAAGGCGACTACGACTTCTTCGCGGGTGGATTCGACGAAGGATTCCAGGAGTTCTAGGTCGCGCTTCCCCAGTCAATTGCCTGTGGCGTATTGATGGGTCTTTACCGAGTTTATCTTTTGCTTCCGCTGTGTTTCGTGTGTGCGAGGTCTTGAAACCTCAATTGTAATAATGAGACCTTTCGGTCTGTACTCTTTAATATTGTAATAAAGCGTTGCTGGTTATGTATTCATTTCTGTTTAACTGTGTGCACTAGCTTTGATCTGGGACTAGTGCGGTAATACACAGAGGGTCCGGGTTCGGAAATCCGGGGTCCCGACACAGCTGTACTGTGGCTGCTGACCAGGCCACCCATCCGCCAAGGACTCCGCTAGCTGTATGTAGCTAGGCTGCACGGAGTCTCCAGTCGTGCTAGGGAACAAGACGTACCCGAACAGATATAGCAGGTATGCAACGAAGTGCGTCCGCACCGCGTCCTCATCTACGTCTGCAGGACAGGTCATGTAGCGACGAAGCCATCCATGTGGCACCCCAGCTGCGTTGTCTCGGATCTGATGATCGAACCGGTGACCCAGACGGACCTTCCAATCTGCTGCCTTTGGGGGTGGCACCACAGCAGCACCACGGACGGGTAGACCTGTAATCATCGTGACGTCCTGTAGAGTAACCGTCATCTCCCCCCACTGGAAGTGGAAGGTGTGAGTCTCCGGCCTCCATCGATCAACGAGAGCGGACAGCAGTGGCGCATCATACTGGAACCCATGCGGTAGATCCAACATGCGGGCAATGGGCAGCAGACCGGTGTCCCGCAGTAGTGGGATGTACCGTTGGTCGAGACGCCAGTTCTCTCGGGGGCCCCTAAGGACGAAGCAAGGAGGCCCGTGTGCGTCTCCAGACAACCACACATGGCATCGGTGGTGCTCGTCCCAACGGGGGTCTAGCAGGTCGAACGCCATGTCCTGCCAAATAAGGATAACAAGTTAGTGTACATTATAACAAAATGTGCAACAAATAACAACATAATTAACAACAAATGTAACGACAGGGAAACATACGGAATGTACCAAAACATACATAAAATGTGCACACGAATATGACCCACACGACAAGGAAACATATAGAATGTGCGAACACATACAAAACATGGTAATGTGCAACACATAGCTACATCGAGCCAACAATTCAGCGTACACCTCCTGAGTAATACATTACGTATGGATTGTAGTGCTGGTACTACGGAGCGTTGCTTGATGACGGCCTGTTTGGGCACTGACTGAGGGAGTGGCCAATCGTCTTGCATAGCCTACACTTCGGGCGCCGAACACGATCCCCTCGCTGGCTCTCATCCATGTCGTTGCGGATGCGACGGCTTTGTCGTCTTCCACGACCGACATGCTTCAGTGCATCGTTGGGCACCCACTTTATCTCCCCCGGCCATAATTCCCTGTAGTGCATGTCTACCCCGTAGGAATGGAACTCTGCACTCCAGGTTGCATACAAGTGCTGCATGTCGTAGTACTTGGAGATGTACTGTGTCGACGCCTGGTTCCATACAGCGCAGGCCGCGTACACATGGGAGCATGGCTTGTGCAGAAGCTGGGGCTTGTTGCAGGTGCAAGATGCTTCATCACCAATCGTGCATACCTGCTTGCGCTCCCCTCTACTGTGACCCATGACATACTTCTGCCTTAGGCGGACCTCAAACTTCCTCCTTAAGCCATCAATGGGCTGAGCAATGTGGCATCGAGCTTTTTCCATCTTCCTGTCCATGAAGGCCTGCATGACCTCAGAGTATTGCTTGTTTTCCTCAAGGTGCTTCTGCGCCATCATGGCTCTATTCACAAAGTACCCGACGGTACGGTTCCAAGTCTCAGCCACGATTGCCGTGATCGGCAGGGATCTGACGCCCTTCAAGACACCATTGTAAACCTCGGACATGTTGGTTGTCATGATCCCATACCTTGCCCCACCGGTGTCGTGCAACAAAGACCACATTTCCAAGTCAGATGTATTGGCCTGAACCCATTGTGAGAATGCTCCGACTCTTGTGGATCCCCCCTCCACAGCCCCTGCTTCTGTATGCACATGCTTCGTAGCCTCCTGATCGAGCTGCCTCCGCAAGGTGTCGAACTTCCGCGTTTGGTTCTGCATGCATAGCTTCTTGAACATCTTCATTAGGTCCTTGCTACGGAACCTTCTGTGGAAGTTCGCTGCAATATGCCTCATGCACCAGCGGTTCTTCACATCATTCTACTGGAAGGGGGCTGCGTCCCATTCTGCAACGTTCGCAACGCAGACAGCAAGCCTGCATTGCGGTCGGAGATAATGCACACTTCAGGGCGTTCTTGCACTACGGCATGCTTCAAATTGCAAAGGAACCAAAGCCAACTTTCTGTATTCTCGTTCTCCACAATTGCAAATGCCACTGGAAGTAACTGGTCATTTGCATCGGCTGCAACTGCGGTGAGAATTGTACCCTTGTACTTGCCGGATAGGAACGTCCCATCTACGGTTAGCACTGGACGGCACCACCTGAACCCTTGTATCGCCTGATGGAAGGCCCAGAACACCCTGTCAAGAATGAATCAGTTCGGGCCCTCCGTAGGATGGACCCTCTCCTGCTTGTTTATGTAAGTGCCTGGGTTTGATTGTGAAATTTGGTGCAGCATTCTTGGGACCAGGTCGTACGCCTCCTCGTACGTCCCAAACATACCGTGCAGCACCTTTCGCTTCGCCCGCCATACCTTCTTGTAGCTCACTTCGTAGCCCACCGTGTTCGCTACTTCTGCCATTAGAACCTTCGGGGTAATTGACACATCCGCCTGGACGAGGTGCGTGACCACCTCCGCAACATAGGATGATGTCATATTGCGGTGTCTATGTACTGGGCCCGCAAGCTCGCAACTGTGATCTTGCAGCACCGTTATCCGGAACTCCGTGCCAACGCCCTTGTACCGTTGTGCACGGACTTTGCCACCACATGACCCTTCGACACACTTCACGACGTACGTGTCCGGCTTTGACTTGTGGACCCGATACGTCCGGCTTATGTTGACGGCATGTCTAGCAATAGCCTGCTGGACAGCACTCTTATTACGGAAGCACTGCCCCAAAAACAGTGCGCCCTCGCTGAACCCCCATTCTCCCTCCTCCGCCTGTGGCAGAACTAGGGCTGCCGCTGCGATGTCATCCTGTCTGGACGACACGTACGCACCTTCCGTGGTCACAACACGACCTACCACGCCTCCAGTTGCACCTTCGCCATCCTCGTCCTCTCCAGAACTGCCTGTGTCAACCTCCTCATCCTCCTCGCTGCCCTCTTCTTCCACCTGCTCCCCAAGATACTCGTGACAGTCAATACGGGCGGCCCACCACCTCTCGTCCACGCCTTCGTTGGGCTGGAAATTCTGCGCACGCCTCCTCTCGTCTTCATCACCCACTTCCTCGCCAACATGTTCTCCCGCACAAGCGTCTTCATGACCGCCGGAGCTGAACCCAGGCACTACATCTCCACCAGCGGCATCTGAACCAACCATGGCTGATGATTCTGCCCTCTCCACGAACTTGACATACACCATTGGCCTGCCATATATCGCAGCATTAGGGTTGCACACGACCTCCATGTAGTTCGCCCATGAGGCGTCATTGGTCACCTTCAGAAGTTGCAATATGCTCTCCCTTCCATCATCCACCATTGAGGCATAGACTGCCTCGATCCGTAACTTCTTCCTTGCGGTCTGTCGATCGAACGCTGAACGGACACACCTCCGTAGCTCAGACAAGCTCATGGCGCTCAGACCTGGTGCCCGGATCACGGTCCGCTCGCAATTTGTCAGGTCCGCCCCATACGGCCCATCACGTACAAGACCACTCCCATAAAACACGAACAATTGTTCAATGCCAGCCATTGCGTACCTACTATAAGTGCATAATCAACTATTTTAATACACAGCTTGTAACAATCGTACCATCTAATAAACAGTTTCGATTACTATATGTTTTGTATTTCTAAATCTATGATTTATTTGTAACTATTTTACTTTCAAATTGTACCATACATCAAATTAAATATTCATATCATTTTTATTTCCATCAAATGACTACTACGGTCATTCACTAAGCATACTAATTATACAAATTGTCTGTAATATAACTACTACAAATTTACCACCTACAAATGCTCCAACATAAATATTTACTTACACTACAATCTTTTCTAACTTTAACTTAATATAGTCTTTATGTAGCTCTACTATAACTTTCTATGACTGCTATTATATTTTAATTCTAATCTACCAAATTTATTTCTAATCATATGCTTCTAATCCTGGTACTATTGTTATCACCTACAATTGCTCTAACATAAATATGTATTTTCTCAACGTCTACACACTACAACTTCATATTTTCCACCTAACTTAAACTACTGTACAGTACGTATGTTCACAAAAAAAGGAAAACACTATATACACTACAATACATCATGCCTAACATATGCAAGATTTGCTATACATACATAGCGTATAAAAGATTGACATAAAATAACAGTAACACGACATGGTTTCCTTAATTAAAGCCTAATGACACACATAAAATTATAATTGCACGGGCACAAAACTTACCTCTTGTTGATGCTCACGAGACGATCTACAACTTTTGTACTTGCCAAATCCGCTGATTCCAAACGAAAACTACTCAACTCTTCCGGCTTTCGCTCCTCACTTTTCTTCACCAAATATTGTATAAGCCTACCAATTATACAAATTGTCTGTAATCTATCTAACATAAATATTTACTTTTTCAACACCTTCACATGTAAGCACGTATGTTTATAAAAAAATAACTACATTACACTACGTAACTTCAACAAATAAATACGGCATTTTCTACACTACAATATATCATGCATCATGTTTACCTACAACATACACACCGTATTGCCTTATAAGAACATTAACGAAACACGGTTCCCCTAATCCTGCTAATATTGTGAATCATCTACAAATGCTCTAAGATAAATATGTACTTTCTCAATATCTACACATCTGCAAGTTCATATTTTCACACAACATTAAACTACACTACAATACGTATGTTCACAGTACAATATTACATACACTACAATACATCATGCCTAAAATATACAAGATTTGTTACAAACACATACCGTACCAAACATTCACCTAAAATAACATTACCAAAACATGGTTTACTTAATTATACACTAATGACAAACATAAATTTATAGTTGCATGGGCATAAGACTTACCTCTTCTTGAAGCACACGAGACGATCTACAACTTTTGTATTTGCAAAATCCGCAGATTCCGAACGAACACAACTCAAATCTACGGGTTTTCACTCGTCACTTTCCTTCACTTCCTCACTCTCTCCCTCTGTCTTCGTTTCAGCTGTGCTTGAGCTTCCCGGCTGGCCAAGCACTTCTGCTCCCTCCTTGCGCTTTTAAGTCTGCATTTCATTCACCATGGAGAGGGGGCCGTTTTTGGGCTCCTGACGCGTGTGCGGCCGGGTACAACAAAAGCCAGCGGTGGTGTTGCTTTTTATTCCTTTCGGCCGAACGGACGGGACGTCGCTGCGACCGCGCGCGCTAGCGAAAGATTCGTGCGGTCGGGGCACAAGACGCGCGCTCGGGCGGGGCGGGACGCGCGCTCGGGCGACCGCGGGACGGCAGACGCGCGCTCGGGCGGGCGGTCGCGTGCTCCGCGGCGTATGCAGGCCGGTCGTGCGGTCTGGTACCGCACGACCGGATGAACAGTGCGGTCGTGCGGTACCAGTCCGCACGACCGGGCCACGTGTCGACCTCGCGTGATCCCGCGCTCAAAAGGGGTCTAGTTTTGGAATTTTTTTCCGGGGGGGCCAAATCTGGAATTTCGTGTATGCATGGGTCCACATGTGTCCAAATTTCGAACAGGTACTAGCGGGCTTATGGTGTGGCGATCGAGGAGGGGGAACGCTCCCCTATACGCGCGCGAAAAGAAACCAGTGAGCCTGTGGTGCGGCGATCGAGGAAACACACCCCCATACGGCCATACGCACGCGGAAAGAAAACAGTGGGTGGAGGCGCTTGTTCCGGCGTGCAATCCAAGACGCACCATTATTTTTTTCTCAACCGCACGAGCACGAGCATCGATAGAGTTGCCCATTTGCCGGTCTTACCGTGCCAGTCCATCGGTATGCTACTATTAGGGACTGATTGGTTGCTAGTCACACTTTGTCAACAAAAATTGACACACTTGTCTAAGTTAAGGTGCTCAAATTCTTTGCCACACCTTAGCAAGCCTAAGGGAATCTTGCCACACTTTTTTGAGTCATTGACGCGTGGGACCTAGTTTGCTGGAAGGGAATCTTGCCACAACTGTGGCTGCAACCAAACAGCTCCCAAAGTTGGTCAAACTTGCCTAACCTTAGGCGCGGTAAACTGTGGCTGGCAACCAAACACCCCCTTAATCTGATCTAAATACGATATAATTTGTTTAGCTTATGGATGATACTGGCATGGCCCGTTGGACCACACCATGCCTAGGCTGAGAAGGCGGCACACCGGACCGGTTGGCAACGAGAGTAAACGGACTGTGCCTTGGTAATTTTACTTGAGTTATGAAGACAGAAAGACATCGGATAGAAGAAATACAATCGATTTCTCTCGAGCTATTCGTCAAATTGGTTCCCAAAGCAAACATTCAGTTCCTGAGAGAAGCAACTGACGCATTGGTTATAAAGACTTATCGGGGGTGACTTTTGGTTTTGCACTTTCCCCATTTGCTCCGACTTGTTCAAGCTCTCCGTCTCTAATTAATCTCTAATCTCGCACGAAATCCTTCCAATCTCCCGAAAGAATTACGAAGTCTTCATCAACCTGGACTGAATCGAAGATGGATCATACCAAGATGAAGGTATTAGAGATAGCAGAGAAGATCCCGCTGTGGCATTTGTCAGATGGATTGAAGTCGTCAGGCAACGCTGGCCATCTAGACAGATCGGAGAGATTCCGTTGTTCCAGGTGTATTGTGAGTGTGGCCTTCGTCTTCCTGCTCATCCCTTCTTGACGGCCGTTCTCGAGTATTTTGGGGTCGAGTTGGTGAACTTGGTTCCCAATTCGATCACGATGCTCAGTGTCTTCATATATCTCTATGAGGCATATTTGGGTATTCCGATAGACCTCAAGCTCTTCCGATTTTACTACGAGATGACCCAACAAGTGGGGATTGCTGGGAGTTGCATATTGAAGCTCCATGATGGGAAGACGGAGCTTTACATCCCCATGTTTACCCAATCTTCGTGGCCGGGGTGGAAAAAGAGGTGGTTCTACTGGGAGACGATCAGTGAGGACAGCCTCTCCTTCATCAGAAAGGCCACAGAGAAGAATAATCTTTGGAACGCAGCCCCTAAAGACAATACAAAAATAGCCACCTACATCTCAGCCATCAAAGAGCTGAGGAACATGGGGCTTATGAGCTGGCATGTGGTGAAGGACTTCACACACTGCATTAGTCCCTTGAAGTGTCAAGCACATCCTATGTGGATGTACTCGGGAGTCTCGGACTCAACTCGGGACAACGAGAATGGTAAGTGATATTAGTACTCGTATTCGTAACCAAGTAACATTTTCTGAGTACTTCTTATCGACTACCATGTTTATTTGTTCAAACATTGATTTTGAGGAAATCAATTCTCGAGTCAAGGCTATTTGCGAGAAGGCTCCATCGCTCGAGGTGGAGGCTCCTAGTATTTTTGGTAGATGTTTCTGCTGAAGAGAGGAAGGAACGCTTAAAGGTAATCGAAAACTCAACTTCATCTTTAAGACTTTTTAGTAATAGAGCATGATCAAGTGGTACCTTCCTATTCTCCAGAGCGTTTGTATGGACTCTCATCAAGACGACTAAGGGGTCAAATTGATGGTGGTAGGAGAGGTAGAAAAAGTGAAAACTCCTACAGCCAAAAAGTGTCAATTGGTTAAGTTAATTGATAAGAAAAGAGGAGAATGGTTTCTACTATCCCCCTTAAAATTCTTCCTCCAGCTACCTTGAGTGCTCCTATTCAGATATTTATTGCGGATATAGGTATGTCAAGTGAAATTGAGGCAGCCGTATTGAAGCAATCGTCTCCTACAATCAAGGTACTCTTCTATTATAACATCAAAACTAACTTAGTTGACCTTTCTAAAAGCTTTATCGAGCATCTTGAAAAGTTAAACTAGAAGAGTTTTATGTCTTTTGTGAAGGAAACTGCCGTGATGGCAGAATCAGTGATCGAGAAGGAGATCGTCCTGATGATCGAAGGTGGTTCTGACCATCAGGAGGGACAAGGGAAAGAAACAACATCAACCCTTGTTGTAGACCTTCGACCAGACATGATCGAAGGGGCTAAAGATTCTCGACCAGAGGAGGTCGAGAAGGTCCTCATTCTCTCATAACCAGACGTGGTTGTGGAAAAAAAAGTTGAAGAAAGCACTCTCTTGGAGGGTTTCATCCATATTTACGGTAAAAGCAATGACTCAAAGGTATGAAAATGCAAGTATGTATACTGTATTTTACCTTTGACTTTTCAACTGCTGATTTACTTCTTGCGATTGTAGTTTGGCCTCTCCATCACCTAAGCTTCCTGCGGCTTCGCCTGCCATCAAAAAACTGGTGGAGAAGGTGGTCAAAGAAATGAACACTGCAGTGACAAAAGCTGCAGCTGAAACTGCAAAGACTACGACCATTGGAGTGGTTGTAGCGAAAGATGGTGTTGGAGGAGAAGAACATCTTAATTCCTCTTCATTTTTTAATCCTCCCTTTGTGGCAGGATCTTCTGGTCATGCTCAGAACCTAGTCACACATCTCAACGATCTTCCCAACATGGACTACATCTTCGGTGACAAACGTCTCGAGAAGGTGTGGCAGACTAGGGTCAAAGAGCTCGACCAGCTGAGAGATTCTAGGCGGGTGCTCGGAAATTTTGCTCATAGGAGTATGAATGTGAGTATTGATAACTCGAATATTCATACTTTATCTCTTCTTATTTCTCACTCCCTTTCCTTATCTAGAGAGCCTTAGAAGACATGGCGACTATGGCTGAATACCACGGGTAGCTAGTACTCCTACGAGAAGCGAATGTCGAACTCTCCAAGAAGGCAGCGGCATCATAAGTTTTTAACTTATGTAGTCGAATTATGTCTTGACTACACAATAAAAAATTTAGGTCTACCTTTAATCTTTATAGGTCTTGGCTAGATGCAGAGGTCTTGGCTTCTCTACTCGAAAATGAGAAGGCTGATGCATAGAGGCTAAAGGAAGAAAATGCCAACTTGTCAATAAGCCTCATAAAAGCCAACTTCACTACCAGAACCTTGGAAGAGAAAATAAATGGTAAGCCCTGAACTTTAAGTTTGTTTATCTATGTATCTTTCTAGCCTTTCTTTTATCTTTCTCTTTTTAATAGAAATAAATATTGAATCGAGTGAGCTAGTCATTGAAGTTGAAGAGAAGACTAAAGTGATTGGAGAGCTTACTCGTATCAGCAAAAAAAAGGCGAGAGGATAAAGCTGCTTGAAACTCAGCTATCAAGTAAGAAAATTTTCACTTTTGACTAGTTTTTGAAACTAGTCTTGTAGGATTTACGACTACGTGGTCATAGAAAGACTTACGACTAAAGGGTAGTCGCAGTAGATTTACGACTACGTAGTCATAGAAGAGCTTATGATCATATAGTCATAGAAAATCTTACGACTGCAACGAATATTTCCTTGATCAATTTTAACCCTTTTGCAGAGTCCATGGTCGAAAAAAACACCTTTCTGAAGCGATGACTCATGGTGAGGAAGAAACAAAGTCAATAAAGGCAAACCTTCAAGACTATGGCCTTCTTCTGAACAATCTACTCGATGAGTTCGATACTAAAAAGATGATTGCCACTAAGAAGACCACATTTGCTCATACGAGTACGATCGTACTACAAGCCAAGACTTTGCAAAAGCATCTGGCTACTCTGAAGGCTAATCAAACAGAGTCAATCAGGGATGCAGTCTAAGGCGTTGTAAGTTATGCATTGGTAAAACATAAGGCATGCGACTGAAACCTAAAACTGCATCCCATTGAGCATGACTTCGCCTATTCTTTGGAGGAGGCATCTTGCCTGATCGAAGAAGTAGAGCCAATTGGATGAAAGATGTCAGAAGAAATGCAATTTGGCTCTTTCTCTCCTCCAAAATAGAGTAATTTGTAAATAACAATTTTGTAAAGACTTACCTTTAGGTGACAATTTAACTTTGTTTCTCCTGCAATTCATCTTGTTGAGCAATCAATACTCGTAAGATAAAAAACAAAATGAAAAAAGAAACAAAATTATGATTAAGAAATAAAGGTATATGAATAACTCTATCCTAGCCCCCGACTATTTACTTAGTTTATACAAACAAACTAAGCAAATAGTACAGAGTGAAGTATGCTGAGAGCAGAGTAATGTATCCGACCATCATTGCCGAATTCGATTTGTCACATACTGGCGGCAAAAGTGATGAACGAGTTGAAGCTAGGGAGCTCCTTCTAGTGGGCAGGACCGCATGCAGAGAGGAGTGACTCCGACTAGGTGATGTTACCTCCTTTCAACTAGGTTTAAACAAATCAAAGACTTGAACGATTAAAGGATAAATACTCAGATTACCTTCTATTACATTCATTCAACGTATTCGTAGGTAACGCAATTATTGTATGCTGATAGCAAGAGTTAGGAATAGACTGACACTAGGAAGGCTCCTTCTAGTGGGCAGGACCACATGTAGAGAGGAGAGACTTCGGCTAGTGGCATTCCTGTATCCAACCAGTTAAACAAATTGGATGCACAATAAGTAGTCGAACTAACATAAGAGAAGCTCTACAAGACATACGATAATAAAAATCTGTATAAACTGAATTTATTATTGAAGAAAGGGGTAGAAATATTTACACATAGACCTTGCATAATTGGTAGATATTCTAAGAGTTTGAGAGAATTTGGCCATCTTCCATAGCAAGTCGTACAGAGCCAGGGCATGTGACTTTGACCACGGTGTAAGGACCTTCCCACTTGGGGGAAGTTTGTTCCAATTAGACTGAGATTAGATTTTGCTCAATACCATGTTGCCTACAGCAAGGCTGCGAGGCTGGACTTTACGATTGTAGTACTTACGCATGGCTTGTTGATAGACTGCTAAATAGGTTAAGGCTTGATTCCTCTTTTCTTTGAGCAGGTTGATATCATCCTCTCAAAGCTGTTCTTGGTTAGAGCCATTGAAGTTCTTAACTCATGTCGATCGGATATTTAGTTCTGGAGAAAGCATGGCTTCAGCCCCAAAAACTAGGAAAAACAGAGTCTCACCTATTGCCCAACTTGGAGTTGTGCGAATTGCCCATAATACGGAAGGTAATTCTTGAACTCAAGCCCCCAAGCACTTTACCAACTGGCCGAAGACTCGGGTTTTAATTCCTTGCATTATTTGGCCATTCGCACGCTTGACTACCCCATACTCTGAGGATGGGCAACCACAGTGAAACATAACTTGATGCCTAATTTGTCACAAAATTCTTAGAATTTTGTGCTTGAAAATTACTTACCGTTATTTGTAATTATTCGACATGGGACCCCAAATCGAGTAATTACACTTTTCATCAAAAACCTTCTTGCGGCTTCTGTTGTTATCCCAGCTACTGGTTCAGCTTCGATCCACTTTGTGAACGTATCAATAGCTATGAAGAGGAATTCAATGCCCCCGGGCGCTCTTGGGAACAGCCCCAGGATATCAAGACCCCAAGTTGCAAAAGGCCAGGACAAAGGAATGGTCTAAAGAGCCCGAGTTTGTTGGTGTATTTGTCAGCTATGAAACTGGCATTGTACACATTTTTTAACCAGATCTCTAGCATCATTAAGGGTTGTTGGCCAATAGAAACCTTGTCAAAAGGCCTTACTGAGCAGCGTTCTGTAGGAAGCATGTGCTCCACAGATGCCCCCATGTATATCCTGAAGGAATTTTAATCCTTCTTTCTACAATATACATCACATGAGAACTCCAAGAGTACCCCTTTTATAGAGTACTTCGTTGACCAAGGTATATATCCTGACCTTGCGGGCTTGCGGGCAAGACGATCTGCTGCGAGATCGTCATCAGGTATTGAACCCTTCTGAAGGTAGTCATAGATGGGAGCCATCCACATCTCTTCATACTAGAGAGATTATCTCGTTAGGGGTTGTCTCTAGTTCTTCGACCAGAGATGGCTTCTGGAGCTGTTCCAAGAAGACCCCAGTGATTGGGAAGAAGCTATCCAAGCCAACTGGTCTGTGAGAAAGTTATCCTTTCGAGGTATATATGAAACTCAAAACCAAAAAAATGCTTTTCAAGCTTGCGTACTTCCGACAGGTACTGAGACATGGTCATACTCGAGCATTAATACTCTTTTCCGACCTAATTCACGATTAGTTGAGAGTCTCCTCTCACGATTAGTCATCGAATCCTGAGCGCTTTAGTGGCTCGTATGCCAGCCAACAAACCTTCATACTCAACAACATTGTTAGTCACTAGAAAGAGCAATTGAATGACATACTTTAAGGTCCTTCCCACAGGAGATTCCAGGACCACCCCAGCCCCCAAGTCACTTAACGTAAGTGACCCATCGAAGTACATCGTCCACAAGTCGTGGGAATCACACTATTGGGTATCCTGAACAGGTCAGGATTTGTCCATTTGGCGACAAAGTCTGTCAAGATATGAGATTTAATGGCCATTTGGGACACAAAATGGAGGTTAAACACCCCAAGTTCGACCGACCATTTGGCCATACGCCCCGCTATTTCCTTATTTTGGAGGATCTCTCATAAAGGAAACTCAGACGGCACAATTATCTTGTGCACCTAAAAATAATGCCTCAACTTCCTCATAGCCATGAGGAGGGCATAGGGAAGTTTTTGGACATGAGGGTTGCACTCTTTAGGACCGTGTAAAACTTCACTTACGTAGTATACTGGTCTTTGAATGCCCTCGTGCTTAGCGAACAGTACAACACTTACTACCTGTGGTGTGGTAGATAGGTACACTAAGAGTGTCTTGCCTGTTTTCAGAGAAACCAGGACAAGAGCACTCGTAAGGTACCCCCTGACATATTTGAAAGCATCATTGGCCTCTTTCGACCACTTGAAACCCTCATGTTTCCTTAGAAGCTTAAAGAAGGAATGCATTTTTCTTCTAGTCGTGCGATGAAATGACTTAAAGCTGCCATGCACCCAGTGCATTTCTAGACCTCTTTCTGGTCAATGGCCTTGATCTTCTTAGGATTTGCTTCGATACCTCTTGCCGAAATAAGGAATCCGAGTAGTTTTCCTGAGGAAACTCCGAACACGCACTTTTAGGATTGAGTTTCAAGTGATGCTTTCTCAGATTACCGAAGGTCTCATGCAGGTCTGAAATGTAATTAAGTCATTTGATACTTTTTACGACCACATCATCGACACAGGCTTCCAAGTTTCAGCCCATTTGATGTATGAAGGTTAATTGCATCAAATGTTGAAACGTTAGACCAGCATTTTTCAAACCGAATGGCATTTTGATGTAGCAAAATACTCCAAATAGAGTGACAAACGCAGTATTCTCTTCATCTTCTAAAGAAATACTGATCTAGTGATAACTGGTGTATGCGTCTAGAAAGCTTAGCATTTCATAACTAGTAGTCAAATCTACCAATTGATCAAAACGAGGAAACAAAAAGTTATCTTTAGGACAAGTTTTATTTAAATCGGTATAGTCTATACACATACGCCACTTATCATTAGACTTTTTTACCATTACAAGGTTAGCCAACCACTCTAAGTGATTGACTTCTCTTATAAAGCCTACCTTAAGTAGCTTGTCTAATTCCAACTTGATAGCTTCTCGTCGATATGGTGCAAATCTCTGTAATTTTTGTTTTACAGGCTTCTTATCAGGCCATAGAGCTAGCTTGTGCTTGATCACTTCCTTGGAGACCCTGGGTATGTCGGATCGCTACCATGCAAACACATCTGCATTTGCCCACAGGAAAGCGACGAGGGCATCTTCCTATGCAGGTCGGATGTAACCCCGATGCAAATTGTCTTTGAAGGTTTCTCTGTGCCCAAAGAGGCTTCTTTGACTTCTTCATTCGGCTTCGGCGCAGCTTTAGGCTTCGAGTGCTTGCTCGAGGGCCGCACCTTGGTGGCTTCTCGAGTTGGTAGCTATCCGACCATCTCGAGAGACTTACGATCGCGCATCAGTGCCATCTTCTTATCACAGTGGACAATGATGACTCCATTGGGACCTGGCAACTCGTGCTCGATAGCCTTGTACTGTCACTTGGACTCATATGCGGATGAACCTCTATAGATGTGCTCGATAGTGTGCTTTGGATCCTGGAATGGCATGTTCTCATCCTCGTCTAAGTGTTTTCGACTGCTTGATTGTCCCAACTCCTCAATTGCTAGAAGTGGGCCCTTGCCTGAGTAGTAATCCTCGAGTTTCCACTAGAAAACTCGGCAGTTGCAAAGATCATGCCCCTTTCTTGTGAAGAGGGCACAATCTAGGCTTGTTTTCCTTCCTCGTGGGTGCTTTACCTTTATCCCAGTTGGAGTATTGTTTGGAGTTACGTGGCTCTTTGTCATCCATAACCAAGACCTCCTTCGATCCTACAGTAGGAGGCTTGAGGCTCTTAGCCTTGTCTCCATATTTCTTGGCCTTCCCCTTCCTGTTGCCGCCATCACCTTGCTCCTTGGAATAGTGGTCGGCTTGATCGATGGTCCTGGTCCATTTGACTGCTTCAGCAATAGTTGCATACCGATCGGCCATCTCGAAGAGCTCAGCAATGATGGTTGGAGGGTTCAAGGTGATGTCCTCTGTGAACCTCCGATTGCGCACTCCCTGTCTGAATGTTCTAATAACGGAAGCATCAGAGACCTCCAGAATAGAGTTTTGAACCTAACTGAATTGCTGGATGAATTGCCGTAAGATCTCGTCGCTACTTTGGTGCATTCATTGCAGGTCGTCCTCCTTCCCAAGGCAATTGTTTGTGTACTGAAAGTTGGCTATTAGAAGGTCACAAAGGTGCTGCCATGAGTAAATTGACTCGAATGGCTGGTTGAGCAACCAGGATCGAGCAGATTCTTTGAGCACCATCAGAAGATAGTTTGCCATGATGTGCTCGCCTCCTCCTTCTACCTGTACTGCGATCACATAAATTTGAAGGAATTTGATGGGATTCTGAGACCCGTCGAATTTCTCCATGCTCACCAGTCGAAACTGCGATGGCCAGTGCACTGCTCGAAGCTCAAGCACAAATGCTCGGCATCTAGTAATGATCTCCTACCGTCTTCTCTAGGGAAATAGGTAGTTAGCATCGCCAGGCGAACGCACTCGGCGATGCCCAATAGTAGGCGGACCAGACTTGTAGTAGGTCTTATCCACTCGGGGTTGACACTTGTAGTCCATCTGCCAATGTAGGTTTCTTGCTCGAACCGGTGATCGAGTGTCAACTTGCCGATCCACAGCAGTCTGGCGCATCCTCCTCTGGCTGGTATTGCGATCGGGAGTGCGACATGCCCTGTCACCATACCGACTCCTACAAGGCAAGTTTCATGAATGACTAGATATGGTCATACTTTGTCGCCTCTCAGAGGGACATCAGCGAGGTTGCTCAAGTCAGGTCATCACATCGTGAAGCCTTTGTGCAATGTCTTCATTGAAGCGGTCATAGCCTGGCACTGAAGCAAGCTCTTGAGTCGGGTTCTCAACCAAGTCGTTCATCCGTTGAAGCTCCCATGCCTCTTCAGGCTGATACTAGGCCCGCTCAGGCAAAGCATTCTAGGCAGCAAGTGGCCTTTGCCGAGCAGTCTCAGGATCCTCAACCCCTGAAGGAAACTGGAGCTGCCTCAAAGGAGAGTGAGTATTTCTAGGATTTCTCACATGCTCATCAGAGTACTGATCAGGCTCATCACTGGAGGTCTCGTCACCATCCCCACGAGAGGAGGGAGAGTGTGATCACCGGGGAGCATCCTTAGGCCTTCCTGTGAGAGGGTGATGAGAATCTGAGGGCAGGGAAAAAACCTCCTGTCTAGAATCTCCACTTTTGAGAGATGCCCCCTCATCCGAAGAATCATCGAACGAAACTATCTAGCGGCTTGGAGCAAACCCCGCCAGGTAGGGGAAGTCTGGATTATAACCATCCTAGCCTAATTTGCTCCCTACAAGAATGCACACAAACACGAAGTGTGCCAGCCCATGGCCTTCGTCAGGTCATCCAGAGAGTCGCCACTAGGAACTGGCAATGCACTACCCAATCAACAGAGTCTAGGGCTCTACAAAACTGCATAGGGCAACGCTGTCGGACTCGACCACTTGGGAACAGACCCATCATCATGTTGCGAGCCCTCATCATGGTCGGATTGACCCTTGTTACTTGGGGAGATGAGTCCTCTATTGGGCATACTGTTGTGGGGGACTTTGATCCCTCATCAGCCTTTTCTACTGACGTCATCTTTGGTATCACCGGAGGAATCTCTAGGGAGACATTAACCATTGGAAGCAAGCAAGGTCTTCTCATAGTCGTAGCAGGCCTCCATGTCGATACTCGTGTAGTCGCCCAAGTCGAACCAGTTCTCCTCAATCCATTCATCTGCCATGAGGACATCAGGAGGAAAAAAGATAAACTTGCCAATAAGGAAATTATTGGAGTCTTGGAAGAAGAATCCCCATGGACGATGCTAACTATCGATGTTTTAATATCGATCTTGCGTATGATTTGTTTGGATTCAAGGGAACTCTTAGAAGACCCAGTGTATGTGCGTGGGGTGTAGGTACATAGAAAACTTTATCCTGGTGCAGGCCTTCTCCTAAGAGAATAATAACCCTACTTCTAGTGTGATTGCTAATTGCTAGAAAGTGGATTACAACAGATAATTACACAAATGACTAGTGCTATCTTGTGTGAATGATTCACCAATCGTCCTCCTCTCTCTTTGATGTTAACCTTTAAATAGCCAGTGAAGCAATGACAGTTGTCCCATGTTGGAAGACGCCTTGACACTTCAGATGATAACCACCTGATGGAAGTTACTATCAGAGAGATATAAGAGGCCCGTTCACTGTGTAGCGGTTGTTGTTAGAGAGATCGTGTGCGGTTAGTGGATTAACGCATGTTCTAACCACCTTGTCAGATGAACTGACAGTGTAGTTCATTGTCGTAGATAGTCATTAGAGATAGACTCGTCGTAAGAATTCCCATGACCACAGAGTGGTCGCAGTAAAACTTACGACTACATGGTCATAGAAAGATTTACAACCATGGGATAGTCGCAGTAAGACTTATGACTATGTGGTTATAGAAGGATTTAAAGGATTTACGACCAGGCGTAGGTGCAGTAAGACTTATGACTATACAGTCGTGGAAGAACTTACGACTATATGGTCGTAGAAGTGCTTACGACCATCCTTCCATAATTACCTCTTATCAATAAGGGGTATATTCAAGGAATATGATGATGTAATAATTTGAGGATTATTCTATCCTCATCACTGACAAACCTATTACAAGCGAGAATTCCTCTCCTTATGTAGATTTTCTAAGTCGGTTGCTATAGTAACAAAAAACTATTTGGTTTCATTGTGAAACAAGAAAGTAGACTGAAATACAAATTGGATTTGATTTACTTAAACTATAAGTAACTAAGATATTTTTTCTGGAATTTTTATCAAACCAGCTAGACCAATATGGAGCTAGCGGTTAAACCGGTGCCTTAAAGTTTTTTTAACTCCTTCTCTTGGATAATGTGATGTGACTTAAGAGCTATTTCAAGTTGACAAGTGCCTCGAGCAAAATTGCATGATTAATGCTGGTTAAATTTGCATCATCCTCTGTTGGAATAGTCCCACATTAGTTGTGGAAGGGCAAGGGACCTAACTTAAAAGTGGGGGAGTCCCTCACCTTATTGGCTAACTTTTGGGGTAAGAAGGCCCTTACGATCCAACAAGTGGTATCAGAGCCTGGTTCTAACATCTCTAGCCCAATGGACACTAGTGTGTGAATGTCTGATGGACTGTGACCCTGAGGGACCATCGGTGTATGGTGAAGAGACCCCGAGGGACAATCGGTGTACGGTGAATGGCTGAGGAACATCAATGTGTGAAGGAGGAGATTATTGAAATAATCCTACATTGGTTGTGGAAGGGCAAGGGACCTAACTTAAAACTAGGAGAGTCTCTCACCTTATTAGCTAGCTTTGGGGATGAGAAGGCCCTTATGATCCAACATCCTCCCTCCCTTCAAGAAAAATCATCCTTGGATTTTGGTCATGGTGGAATAACTCATCTCCAATTCTAGAACAGCATAAGCACAATTGTTTTATCTTGTGCATTTATTCTTCTTTCTCTTTGTGTGTATTAAATAACTTCTTATGATTCTCTTTGTGGCATTGATGAATCATGTCCTTTGGCACATTTGTAACTTTAGTTTTAGGTGGTAGAGAGATTCACCATCTTTCCTCATCTAAACTAGAAGGAATAGGGTTTAAAGTCTCAATGGGGTCCCAATCTTCTGATAGAATGATAATTTTGATTTGGAGAAGAATGACTTTGACAATGCAGAGTTCTAACCGGTCACGGCTAGAACACTAGGCAATCACTAAACCACACTCCGAGTCGTTATCAACTGTGCTAATAATGCGGTTGACCTGACCATGAAGGCCTATTTCAGCATGCAATCGAAGAACAAAAAAAACAAGGTAAAAAGCAATCTGATGTATTGCAAATATTTATGAAATACTGATAAGTTAGGATTCTGAATAAGGATCTTGATCAGGTAGTCTAGTCGACACAAATAGAAGATACAAGTTGCAACGAAGACAAACTAAACATAAACGAAATCCAAAGAAACTAGAAGAGTGCGGCCTCCTTAAATAAGGGAGGGGAATCTACACTCAACTAAAAAATAAGGGGGTGTTACTATTATGGTACTATTCACATGAACAGTACGTCTGTGAATAGTATAGGCCAAGAGGGGTGCCTTCCCCTTGGGTCCAAGCATTACAAGGCCCAATTTGGTCCAAACAAGTGATGCATCATCTTCTTTTGGTGATTATAGTGTGTTCAGAAGGATTTTTTAAGTGAGGTTATATCCGTTGGAAAGAGGAGAGGCAAGCTTTCCATCAAGTACTCGTGGACCTCAAATGGACTTCGTAGGAGAAAGTTATGCCCAGTTGAGGGTGGTGCTGTCTTTGGAGGCCGAATTGGATTCCAAATCATGTCAAGCTTGAACTCTTGTTTGGTATATGGAGTAGCAGTCGTATCCAGAGGGTTGGTGTCCTCGTCATCCTCCCCTTCTTGCATTTGAGTCGTCCTTGACTCAACCTCATCGTCCAGCTTCATGAAAAGCTTGAAAACTTATAGCAACACATGTTCATCTTTCTGCAAAATGTTAGCAACAATAGATGGCAAGAAAATTGACAACACTTTGGAAATTAAAGATGAGTGTGCATGCATCAAATCAACAAAGATACATTTTCTCATAGTATTCAGTGTGCAACTCAATTTCCAAGTATAAGTGAAGTATATAGTGGAGTTACGTTATTCATCATACAAGAATTGTTGTTTAAAACATCAAGCTTCAATTCATTATGTGATCGGAAGTTATGCATTTTCGATGTACTAGAAATTAATTGTCTACACCATAATCTCCAATTAATTTAAAACAGTAGATGTTGGTGCCCCGCTGCGGCGCGTGGATCTGAAGTCCCCCCTCTCCTCGGGCCTGCAATCGGCATGGCCGGAGGACTTCAAGTTCCCGAACACCATCGAGCTGTACAAGGGCAACATGGACCCTCGGGAATTCATGCATGTGTACAAGACCGCCATTGAAGTTGCAGGCGGAGACGACACAACCAAAGCGAAGGGGCTCCCCCTCGCGCTGCAGGGAGTGGCGCTCTCTTAGTTTTTCACCATAGAGCCAAACTCCATATACGCATGGGAACAGATCTGCGACCGCCTCTACAACAACTTCCAGGGGAACTACGTCGAGCGCGTCGACGCGGATCAGCTCTTCACCGTCAAGCAAAAACCCTTGGAGAAGCTCCGAGAGTATTTCAAGAACTTCGTTAAGGTCCGCTGCCAGGTCAAGGATGTCAACGAGACAACCATTATCAACGCAGCGATACAAGGCCTTCGCCCAGGGTTGTTGGCCGAGTCAACGCACGTAAGCCGATCAAGATGGTCGCGAAGCTCTTCGATAAGATGGAAGAGTATGCGAGGGTGGAGGAGGACGCGCGATGGCACAAAGGCGATGACTCCGATACTAATCAAGCGGAGGACTCGTCGAAGAACGAAGACTCACCGAAGAAGGAGGGCTCCTTGAAGGGCAAGCGCAAGCAAGAGTCTTTGAAGGACGCCCTCGAGTGCAAGGACGCGAAGCATATGGACTCGTCGGGTGACAAGTCCAAGCGCAGCCAATGTAGATCCCAGAGGGCCCGCTATGTCTTCGACATCGAGGGCGGCTCTGAAGACAGTGCCCCCGCCGGTCGCGGGCGAGGCCGCCGAGGCTAGGGGCGAGGGCGCGGCCGGGGTTGTGATGATAGACCCTGTGCAGAACAAGAAGACCAGCACTACAGCATGTGGTGCGAGGTGCATGGCCGAGGTGACCACAACACGCGGGCATGCACCACCATCGTGGCGCTTCGTCAGATCGTCGCTAAGGATAGAGCCCTGGAAGCGGGGCCGCCTGTTGTGGCCCACGTGCAGCAGCGCCAAGAGGGCCCCCTACGGATTCAAGCCCACGAGTAACAACCCCAGGAGGGGCCCCTGCGGATTCAGGCCCACACGCAGCAGCCCCAAGAAGGCCCCTTGGGAATTTAGGCCCCAGAGGGAGCCTAGTACCAGATTATAAACGTCATCTCCGGGGGCTCTTCGCTAAAGTTCTCCTTGGTGTGGCAACAGAAGGCCTGCGCGCGGAGGCTACACCATGTGGCAGCGTACCTGGCGCAAGCACCGCCAGAGTGGGCGTAGCACGAAATTACTTTCATGCCCACTGACGCTGAGGGCGTGGAGTTCCCTCACCAAGATCCCATGGTCATCCAGGTCGCCATCGTAGGATGCGATGTCAAACGTGTCCTGGTCGATGGAGGCAGCTCCGCGAACATCCTCTTCGCAGCGGCCTTCGACCAGACGGGGATCCCCCGGAGTCGCTTGGGCCCCTTGGGAATCCCATTACAGGGCTTTGGGGGTCAGCCGCTGAAGGCATTGAGCCAGATTTGCCTGCAAGTCTCCTTTGACCAGGGCGACGACGCGAGGAGCAAAGACATCACCTTCGATGTCGTCGACATCCCGTACCCATACAATGCCACATTGAGGCGCCCAACCCTCAACTCCTTCGGGGCGGTCCCACACCATGGCTTCTTATGGATGAAGCTCCCCGGCCCACAAGGTATCATCACCACCTTCAGTGACCAGGACCTCGCTTGGCGCATAGAGCTTGGTGCTTGGGGCTCACACCGCAAGGTCCACCGAGAATCCTAAGGCAGACACGACCGCGCGAAGGCTTCTGACGACCACAAGAAGCACCTCGCAGGCCTTCCCACATTGGTCTCTCCAACACCAGAGGCTCCCCTCTCGCTCTACCTCACCGCCACAGCAATAGCGGTCAGCGCCATCCTTGTCCTCGTACGGTCAGCGATTAGTATCCTGCCTTTTGTAATCGCTCGCCCGCGCAAACAAGACATTAATAAAGTCCATCGTTTGCGAAACTTGTCTCATTCTATGTAAAGACGCGCGGAGGCCAGTATTTGCACGCACTCTTCGTGAGTATAAATAAGACACGCGGTCTCCGCGCGCACTCATTGTGAGTATAAATAAGACACGCGTCTTCGCGCGCACTCTCTGTGAGTATAAATAAGACACGCGGTCTGCGCGCGCACTCTCCGTTAGTATAAACAAGATGCGCGGTCTCCGCGTGCACTCTTGTGAGTATAAACAAGATGCGCGGTCTCTGCGTGCACTCTACGTGAGTATAAATAAGACGCGCGGCTTCCGTGTACACTCTGAAGTATAAGCAAGCTCTACTGCCACCACTTCGAAGGGTAGGGGACGGAGCGTTCGAGCATCTACTTCGGCTAGGTGCCAGCTCTGCTGCCATCACTTCGAGGGGTAGGGGACGGAGCGCTCGAGCTTCTACTTCGGCTAGGCACCAGGTCCGCTGCCACCACTTTGAAGGGTAGGGGACGGAGCGCTCATGCATCTACTTCGGCTAGGCACCAGCTCCACTGCCACCACTTCAAGGGGTAGGGGAAGGAGCGCTCGAGTGTCTACTTCGGGAGAATGGGGACGGAGCGCCAAGTCCTACGAGTTGGTCAGAGACAGATGCGATCGTGAAAAGCGATAGAAGCACGTACTCTGACCAAAGTCTTTATTGCACTCATAAAAGAATGATTACAGAGCTTCGGCAATTACATTCGTGAAGAGCTAATGTTTATAAGTGCCCTTGAGTATTTACGGTCGCTCCTCATCCGACTCCACCTTAATATACTCCCGCGCCGAAGTCTCACCCACTGAAGTCCGGGCCGCCCAGAAGTTCAACGAGTCCTCCGCCCACCCCCAATGCTGAACGCGCCATCGAACCATGAGGTTTGAGACTAGCATCCGGCCCCTATCAAGCATCTGCCCGGGGCAAAACAGTACAAGTAATCAGAACACGGGCATCACACCTGTGGGTCCACGCCATGCTCCGGGACAGTGGCACCGTCTTCGTTGCGCCGAGGAACTTCATCAAGCCATTGTCCGAAGTTCCCCTCGCCATGCAGGGTCCGTCGTAGCGCTACCTTCACCGCAGCCTCCCCGATGTAGTCCCAAATTCGGTCGTGGAAGGCTCGAACGGTCTGGCAGACGGCGCGCACGGCGCCAAACATCACCCCGGCTTCGGCTGGCATCTCCAGCTGGGGGTCGGCCAGCTTGTCGACATGTCGGCAGCCTCGGTGCTGAACTAGTGCGAAGGCTAAGCGCGAGGTCACGAAGGAGCAGTGGTTTCTGAAGGCCTTGGCTGTGTTGAGAACGAGGCCGGAAGCTTCCCTGACTTGACGAAGCATCCACGACAGGTCTTCGGGGCTAAAGGCGCAAGGTGGCACATCGACGGAGAGTTCTTCGAGGGCGCCTTCTAGAGACAGCATGGCATCCCACGCCGCCACCGAGGCATCGCCCAGAGCCCAGTCCTTTCCCCAAGAGACGCGGTGAGGCGGCCCTTCTCCTCCTCCAGTGCGGCGATTTGCTGGAGCAAGCCGTCGTGCTCCTCGGCGGCCACGCGTTGCGCCTCCAATGCGAGCGCCTGGGCGTCCGAGATTGCCTTTGCGCCCTCTGTCTCTAGGAACTGGATGCGATCATCCTTAACGAAGTGGGCCTCTTCGGCTACACGTAGGGCCTCTTCGGCATCATGCAGCCAGCCTTCTAGCATCCCCCGCTCACGGGCGCGGGTTTGCGCAACGCAGTCGTTAGCAAATTCCTAAGTGATGGCACACATCATCGAAGTCGAGCACTCACCCTCATCTCTGAGGCCTCTAGCACGCCTTCCAGGAGCTCCGACCCGCACGTCAGCAACGCCTGGTGATCCAAGTTGGCGACCGCACTATCCCCAGCCCCTTGCCAAGTCCACAGCATCTCTGGCCGAGGGACGAAGTCCGTCAAGGTCGGTCGTGTGGCCTCGCCTGGGACGTTTCCGTCCCTCGAGGATTGTTCACGGTGGGGGGACCGTGCCTCCACTAATAGTAAAATATGGTGGTCAGAGAGCTTTAAGGCAAGCCTTGCAGGATCGTACGAAGGGAGTCAAGCTTACCTTCGACGTCAACCGGTGGGGTCCGTAGCGGTGTCCCCTTAGCCTTAGAAGGAACCGCGGGAACACCAGTGCCACCTGGGGCAGCCGGCTCCTTGGGCCGAGCGACCTCTGTGTCGGAGTCAGACTCCAACGTGCCCCTGATCCCGGTCGCCACAGCGAACCCCCTCTCTGGCTGCGAGGGCGATCGTGTCCGAGGCCGCTTCGCTTTCGGAGACCGGGGTGAGGACTCCTCAGCCTCGGCAACCGGTGCGGGCGAGGACGCTTCGCCTTCCTGGTTGTCCGCGCCGCACCCTTGGTCCATGGTGCCGCCCAAGGACTCCTCGCCTGGAGTCGTCTGCTCCACCCCCGCCTCAAGGTCTGAATCGGCGTACTTCGCCGAGTTGGAGTCGGCAGCCGTCGCACCCTCGGCTCCAGCAGGATCGATGGGAGCGGCGACCGCCGGGCTGGATACGGCTGTGGGGGACCAGGCCCTCCGCCGGGGAGGCGACCCCTCCCCCTTATCGTCGCTGTCGCAGTGGCAAGCCTGGCCCGAGGTTGGAGTGGTGCACTCCAACACGGGAATACCCAGAGCTTCGCACACCCTGTTTATCCGCCCCAGCTTCGCTGCCTCGGTCGCGGCTTCGCGCAGGCCGTGCTCCTTGGCCGCGTGCGGTCCGAGGAACACGACCACCACGTGCTCATCATCTTCCAGGAGCAATCCTACAAGCAAGGCGAAGTGAAGTCAATACAAAAAAACCAGGGAGACCTTCAGTGCAAAACTTACGAGGGTTGGAGGGCCTCAGCAGTGAGGACACGAACGGCCGAACACTGTTGCGCTGGAGGCCTCCGGGCTGGACGTGCCACCGACCGGCAAGTGGTGTCACATCGTACATGACAAACTCCTCGGCAAGGTCGCGCATGTTGAGTCACAGGGTGATCTCCACAAGCCTCCGTGCCCTCCGCTTGTCCTCGTCGTCGATCGTCATGCTTGGTGAGGTGTTGAACGACATTGGCCAGCCTGTGCACTCGAGGCCGCTGGTGCTCACCACACGGTGGTAGAACCACTACCTCATCCAGTTCGACTTTCACTTCGTTCGGGTTGAGTTGGCAAGGAAGAACTTCGCGCATTGGGGCCGTAGAACGAAGTTGACACGGCTGAAGTTAGAAAACGCCCCTACTTCCAGCTTCTTCGGCTGGCAACGCGCGTCATGCAGGAACGCGAACAATGAGGTGCTAGGCCAACACGCCTCCGTCCGCAGCGCCCAGCTGTAAACAGCCAGGTGAGGCTATTGCGTTCGAGGTCACCTACGCCAGTTCCAGCCTGAAGGTCCGCAGGACGTCGCCGACAATCGGGGCCGCTAGGATTTGAAGACCGGCTTCAAAATACACGATGAAGACGATCGCCTTCGACTCCTCAGGGTGCGGCTCCGTCTCGCCACTAGCGGGCAAGCGCACCTCACGGCGGTCCATCACTTCCCTTCGCGTAGTAGAGTTCGGATCGTCTCCTCCGTCGCGAGGGTCTGGCCTAGGACGCGGGAGCACGAACCCTCCACCTTCTACTCCGCTACCCACCGCTTGTTCACCAGCGATGGCTCGCGCCCTACTAGCGCGTATTCCACCTCGATTGACGACGATCGTCCAGATGAGGCGCCACTGCCGGCTTGGTGAACACGTTCATCGCCGCGAGCCATTGTCCTCCAGGAGCCAAACGGCGAGAAGTACGGCGCCTGTGGCGAATAGCGGCAGCAAAGGAGGCGAGAGCACAGTGCGCAAGTCAAACAGAGCAAGGGAATAGGAGGCAAGTGAAGGAGAACGCCAACGCGATGCCAAAGGGGTAATAAAGCCCCTTCACCTCCCACACCGCCGGTAAGCGCAATCGGCGGAAGCCGAACTGCTCGCCTCCCCCATGATCAGGAAGTGCAACCAGCGGGAGCCCGACCATCCACCTTCCCACGATCGAGAAGTGCGACAGGTAGAGGCCGAAGACGCGCAGTCGCCCGGCCACCCGGCAGCGCATGACACGCTAATCACGTCTCACCGCGTGGCCCGCTCTCTCGAGAAGGAACGTGAGGCCGCGGTCTTGCGATCGCCTAACAGCGCACGACGCGCAAATCACGTGCCTCGACGCGTCCCACATTCTCGGGAAGGGACGTGCGACCGCGGTCGTGCAAACGCTGGACAGCGCACAACGCGGAAATCACGTGTACCCACGCGTCCTGCCCCATTGAAAAAAAGCGCGCGGCTGCAGCCGGGTGAGTGCTGACACTGCAAGACACGCCGGTCGCGTACTGCCACATCATGCAGTCCCCGCTACATGCTGGGCGTCATTAAAACACTGTCGCTGAGCCACGAGCCACCTGGCTGCGCCTCAACTTTGAGTCTGTACTGCGAATCCTGAGTCCACCCCGACTTCAGGCCCGCACGACGAGGGACGACTCCGCATCCCGCTTCGCTTGCATGTCCGCGGAGCGAAGTCGGATGCAGACTCGGCTTCGTCTTGATGGACCAGCTCCGACACGGGGCGGGTGAAGGGTAACGCCGGCGCGATGCCAAAGGGGGTATATAAAGCCCCCTCGCCTTCCACGATCGCTAAGCGCCAACCAGCGGAAATCCAACCGTCCTTCCCCATGATCGGGAAGCGTGACTGCTGATCTGCAATAAGTTTTGACCGAACCCAAAAATAGACCTCCTTTAGTTCATCAGCGTTCTCTGATCGCGTCGATTGGCGCTAACCCTGCTATAAAACACTGCTTTCAGAGAATGCAGATGAACTGAGGTAGGCCTCTGCGGAACGACTACGACTTCGACTCTGACTTCAAAATTCGACTTACCATCGGGAGTGCACATCCACGAAAGCCCAAGCCACCAGGTTGCGTGCGCGCGCACACCGCCTGACAGCCCACGACCTGCCAGTCGTGTCCTGCCACGCGTCCGCCTTCTCGGGAAGGAACACACGACCATAGTCGTGCGGTCGCCTGACAGCCCACGACTCGCCAATCATGTCCTATCATGCGTCCTCCCTCTCGGGAAGGAACGCACGACCACGGCCGTGTGACCGCCTGACACCTCAGAGTCAGCGCGATCCTCAGCGCCATTAAGACATCATCTTCAGGCTACGAGCCATCCGGCCGTACGTCGACTTCGCGTCTGCAGGACAACCTCGGAAATCACTTCGGCTATGCATCCGCTTCAGACTCGTCTACGCGGGACGAGCCCGCCCTCGGCTCCGACATCACGCACGTGGGGCGGACCTGCCCCACGCTTCGACAACATGTCCGCAAGATGAGCCCAGCCTCTCCTCGACTTCGACTCGGCGAGGCGGCTCCGCCGGCAACTTCGACTCCGCGACTAAAGGACTTTGCGGCCAGAGATGGCTTCGGCAGCCAGTTCGACTCCGTATCCTCGGTGCGAAGCTGGGCTGCGCCGGCAAATGCATTTCTGCCCCAGATCACAGAAGGTCACAGGCCGCAGGGACGGAGGGGGCCAAATGGCTCAGCAACATGGCTTCGGTCCATGAAGCCCTTCACCATGAGAGGCTCCTGTTGTAGGGGAAGTCCCCGTGTGAATATATATAAAGCCATCCAGGCCATGGGGAAGTCCCCAAGCATTGCTCATCTAACATCTCCACTATCATACTCTCATCTCACTGTGGCGAGGTGTCGGAGGCAAAATTTTGTGGAGATTTTTTGGGGAAAAGGAAGGGAGCACGGCATAGAACGCATCAAGGTGAACTCAACGATATAAATGGCTCGGCCAAAGAACATCGGATGGTGGCGGAACACGGTGGAGGAGACCTATAGTGACCGGTAGGTTGACATTGGCGTTCCGGGCAAATAGAGAGGAGTTAATAGGTGCGGTTTGTGGTGAAATGAAGAGGAGAACATGGGAAACGTAGTGCTCACCTTGATTGTGGTGGAACATGCACGGGCGGCCTGCAGCGAAGAGAGAAGCGACGGCACGGTTTCGCCACGGTGGTCCGGCGAAGCTCCGGTGAAGGTGAGGGAAGCACCATTTAGAACGCGCGAAGGCGAAGCTAATGGTGTGGTCAAAGGTGGCGGAACTCCACTGTAGACGGCGCAAACGGCCGAAGAACACCGTTTGGTTGGCGAGAGAAAAATGCCGATTACGGCGAGGAGGAAGGGAGAGAGGCTTTGAGATTTTTGGGGCTGGGTGAGGACGAGGAGGGCACCCGATGCTCCCTTTTATATACAAGGAGGTGGACCGGATGAGGAGATCTACGAGGGAATGTCTTTTGGTGGTATGGTATATTCCCGCGAAATGGGTGCATGAAATTGGGTGCTAAGGCTGGGAATGGAAATGTCTTGATGAGAGGATTTGAATGCATTTGATTTCACGAAAAACCGTTGAGAAAATCATAAGTTCTGGGAGGTTCAAGAAACAGCCATGGCGCTGCGCATGCGTGCTCTGGAGAACGATTCGAAACGTTACGTGAAGAAGATGAATAGTGAGAGGAGAGAGAAAATGAATAGAAAAAATTATTTTTTTTCCGAAAAAATAAAATAAATTTGAAACAATTCAAGAAAACTTCACCAAAATACTTGGAACCCAAAAATATCAAATAAAATAATTTCAGATTTATTTTAAGTATATTTTAACCATTTAAAATATTTTTATTTTCTAAGCTTTAGTTTAATCCAAATAAATTTCAAACAGACTCTAAAATTTGAAAGGAGGATAGAAATAGATAGATTAGAATTTTTGAAGAATTTAGTAATTTGAACAGCTTAATCGGAGCTAGGATGAAGGAGAACGGACTTCTGGAAGTTTTAAAGTAAAGAAAAAGGAAAAAAGATTTTCTGAATAATTTTTGTACTGAAAAAGAAATATTACGACATCAGCAAGAAATTGAATTATTTTTCTTCAGGAAAAGGGATTTATGACGCCAGGGTGACGTTAGCAAGCAAACTGATTTTTCTACCAATTTATTTTTCAAAAGGAAAAATGAATTTATTTGGCTGACAGGTGGCTTTTGTGGACTAGGTCCATGGTGAACTGGGTTCATGGACTAAGGATGAGATTAAATCGGGCGGCACGGATTGAATCCAGGCCGTCGGATGGAGATGGAGTGGGTTAAGTGAAGATGGAGGGTCGATATTTAATCGGGTGCGAAAGTTGGATCTGGGCGTGACACTTGTCAGCCCGAGAAGAGAGATTTAGATTTTCACAAACAATCAAAAACACTTAGAAAATAAAGTCTAAAAATTCCAGAAAAATTCACAGAAATTCTTGGAGATGATTTAGACTTAGGAAAAATATTTCCCACTTAAAGTTTGTTTTTAAAATCCTAAAAAAGCACAGAAAATCCAGATAAATGCCAAATGCTTCCAAATAATTAATTTGAAATAGGATTTTTTATCAAAAATATCATTTTCTTTAATAATATTTTGTTTATGTTTTTACCTAAATAACTTTTTAAATCCAGCGTTTTTGAAAGCAGAATAATTAGGGCAAATCAAAAATAAAATTTAGGCAACCAAAACACTTATTTTTATTTAAATTATTTTTACTATTATTATTTTTTATAAAAACCTGGGCTGTTACAATCTACCCCTCTTAAAAAGAATCTCGTCCCTGAGATTTGCACGGGCTAGTAGAGAAATAGGTTTGGATCTTGCTCTGTATACCTTGAGTGGTGATTTGATTTAGTCATCCTTTTTCAAACTTCTGTGGCCTTCTATTTGTTGTCTGGAGGTTGTTGGCAGTTGATGCTCCATCTTGATGCTTCCAAAGATTAGGAGAGATGAGACTCAAGGCAAAGGAGGAACAGCAAACGTTTTGCGCAACCCAAAACATAACACCAAACTAGCAAAACCTTTATTAAGCAAATATCAAGTTACAGCTGCCAACAAAGAGGAAACTGGCGGCTCATAACCTCGTCTACTTTCTAGCTTGGCAACTTATCCTAGAGAGATAAGGGTTGTCTTGGTGTGATCGTTCGCAGCTATCGAGGTACAAAGCATTATCCTTCCAGGTGAAGATTGAAGTGGTGACAGAGTCGAAGAAATCCAGCTGTTGCCATCTATAGTTGCTTTGGAACAAGGGAAGAGACAGAAATAGGTTTTTCAAAACTGACATAAAGATGAGAAAGATTGGAGAGATAAGGGTAAGCAAAGATACAGAGGTAAGAGTAAGCAAACCTTTTTTTTACATTACTTTTTAGTAAAATAAGTCCTTAGGGTCTGACCTTTCTAATCTACCTACGGTCACGTCTTAGAGTCGTCATGGCTCTGATACCATCTTTGTCGGAACCCAGAGCATCAACTCATGGATCCTCTGTGTAAATCGCACTAGTCCAGGATCAGCAAGTACACACAGTGGACAACAAAGATAAATATCAAGCATAATGACAAACTTTATTTAACTGAATATGGGCCTGATGGCCAAAGTTTACATCAACGGCACATAAGCCAAAATTAAATATAAGCAGCGGAAGAAGCCCACTGAGCCTGCCCACAGGCAAACGACAGTAAGACACGGCCTACTCGTCCAAGTCTTCACCGTAGTCGAAGTCATCTTCCTCTGTATGGAGATAGCAATGTGAGTACAAACTTGTACTCCGCAAGTCACATAGAGAAATGCATCATAATGATAAAGGCAACAAAGGAAGGCATATAGGGTTATTTGTGCATAAAACATCATTTAAAGAAATACAGTAAAGAGAGTAAAATAGCTGAATTTAATACAATAAGTAAAAACAGTAAGTGTAGTTGAAATTAATACCGTTAGTGCAGGCTCCAACCAAACACTAACCTATCCACGGTGTAAGATCGAGGAGGCCGACTAGAGGGGGGTGAATAGGCAGTCTAAAAAATTTTCTTCAAATTAATACTAAAAATTAAAGACCTTTTCTATTTGTCTAAACCAAGTAAACAATGCGGAAACTTAAATCAATTTGGTTTAGCTCAAATAGCGCCTAAGACAAGCAAATTCGTCTAAGTAAACCAACAATGCTAACCTAGGTCAAGATTTGCAATTCTAAGTTTACAAGCAATCAAAATAATGCTAGGTAAGTAAATTGCTTGAATGTAAAAAGAGCACAAGAAAGCAAATCCACGTTGAGGTAAGCCCGAACAAATCGGACCGGCTCCACGAATTAAGGCTTTCACCTCAAATCCACTAGTGGTAGCTCTTCCCTGCCCCGGGTAGGTGAGCTCCAACCTTCACACACGCCGGGCCTTCTCATAGGCTTCTTTGAGAATATCACCGGGCACGACGCCTCCAATGCCGTCTAGGAGTCGGCAAACTCCAAGAGTAATAAGTCAAGCCCATTTCTTGGCTCTCACCACGTGCAACGAATGCACAAGCTCAAGTGGATACAAAATCCACCTCTAGATACAACACATGCAACTAGAGAGGAGAAGCTCACACTAGCTCAAAAGAGTGAAATCGAGTCCCAAAAACCTTACCCCAACCGGCCACAAGGGAGTATTTATAGCCCATACCTCGAAACTAGCCGTTGGAGTCAAAAACAGGATTTTGCGAAACTACCGCCGTTATAGGAGCGATACTACCGCTCCCCATCATAACGGCTAGAAAAATAACTGTTGTTCAATCATTTGCGGAACTACCGCAGTTATAAAATGTGGTACTACCGTTCTGCGGTAGTTCCACAAAGTCGGCGTGGTAGTTCTGTTTTCGGTTTTTCAGCACAGACGGCACTCGGAAAAACGGTCATAACTTTTGACTCTGATGTAGGAATTGAGTGATCTTGGACTCTATGGAAAGCTTATTCAGAGAGCTACACAACCCATCTATTTGGATGATCTCAAACACATTAGATCAATGCAGAAATCAAAAGACATCCAAAGAGTTACTACTATGGTCTAATGTCCAAATAAATAGCAATAAACAATCTTAGGGCGTGTTTGGGACTACTCCACAAACTCTGCTCCACGAATTCTACCGTGGAGCAGCTCCAAAAAAAACTTAGAGTTTGTGGAGCACCCCTTTAGGTGCTCTCACAACTCCATCTTTTTTTCCTCGAACAAAGTGCGTGGAGCTGAACCTGTTTGGCTAAAAAACATAGAGTGGAGCTGAAAAACGTGGAGTGGAGCGGTCCCAAACAGGCCCTTAGACCATGCCAAGGGATAATGCATGATCTCCAACTTTTGCAAAACACATTTGCAAACTTAGATCATGTCACAAGGAGTAGGTACATGGACTTAAACCTTTTGCAAAACACATTTGCAAAGTATAGTCACATGTTACAAGGATTCACCACATGAGTTTCAACCATTTGCAAAACACATTCGCAAATGCAAGCGTCATGTCAAGATGAGCTAGAGCAAGTGAGGTTGAGCCATCAACAGATGATGAGACTCAAACTACTAGACATGACCCCTCTTAATAGTACGACAACCTATACTAGAAATCCGGTCTTTCAACCAAACACCAAGACCGATAAAAGACTAGGAACACATCCTTAGCCCTATCTAGTCATACATTTGCCTTGGGTCATCATCTCGATATGCATCAACTCATGATGCATCCTTCTCATCAACTCCATTAACACATGATGGTCTTCCTTGACTTGATGATCAACACATGAACATCTTCACTTCGGAATCTTGATGTGCATTAACACATGATGCATCCTGTTCTTGATAACCTTCAACTCATGAAGTCATCTAAAGTCATCATCATCATAGAACCTAACCTATTTATCCAACTAATGGAAAATGTTAGTCCCACAAATCGATTGTCATTAATTACCAAAACTTACCATTAAGTCATAATGGAGGGACTAGATTCTCAATGTTTCCCTTTTGGTAATTGATGACAATATCAACAAATAATGAGATAATAAATTGAATATAAAATTATTTGAATTCAAAGTGCGGTACTACCGCTATCTAAGGTCCGGTAGTTCCGCTCTCCGGTAGTTCCGCAGAGTCGGCGCGGTACTACCGCTCGAGCCTGACCCCAACTTGGCGCTCTCTGGAAAAAGGCTCCGCTCTACCTCCGGAGCTTCCGGGCATCGGTAGTACCGTTCCTGGCCGCGGAACTTCCGCTCTGCGATAGTTCCGACATTAAAAACTGCGGTACTATCGCTCTTCCAGTCAAAGCACTGATTTGGCTTTTAAAGCAGATTTTTAATAAATGCATGATCCTAGTTTGATCCCAATATATATGGAAAAAGTAAACATGGATCACTACTAAAGAAACCACAAAACATAGAGTGAACTCTCCCTAAACGTGTGTATGCAAGTGTATATAAAGAAAGACATATGCACATATTCATTTGAACTATTTGAGAATTTCAATCTATATTTTGGATCTAAGGAATGCATTAGTAAATGAGAAAGTGATTTTGAATGCATACCTCTTTGATTTCACCTTTTCATCCAAATAAGACTAAGCTATAATATACTTTAACAAACATATTAGTCTCATATATACATTTTTCATTATCACCAAAACATTGTAAAAGTATTTGTCATTAACAACAAAATCTCATAATGACATTTGTCATTAACACCAAAACCAACTTAAATGGAGCTTGATCTTTCACACGGGTATCCCATCCGGACTATCTTTTCCAAAAAGCTATCACGTGGCTCCGACCACAATGTTTCATAAATCATTTTAAAACTAAAGTCTAATCCATGAAAAACTTTACTCAGCATGCCCATGACCGTGGGCACGGCTATCCAGGATAGATTATACACTCTGCAGAGGTTGTACAGCTTTACCCACAAGACATGATCATCCTATACTGCCACTCGAGTTTCACACTTCCTTAGGTGTGCGGTGAGGAGATCATGACAAGGCTTTTACAATGCAAAGCCTTCAACCTGGTGCTTGATCGTGCGAAAATAGCACACCCGCAAGTGCACGGGTTGCCACTGAAATAGCGGCAAGTGTCGTGTTCTCCACAGGGACTAGACTGAGGCTACTGATGCTCGGCTAAAGCTAGGTCAATCGAAATGGGGGAGAAAAAAAACTAAACCTACAACTACTACTAAAATAGTCGAACGAATGAACTATCGAACGAACGCTAGCTCGCACGGACGAACCTACGAAAGAACTAACAAACGCACGAACAAAGGACGACGGGACGAACGACCGTACGAATGGACGTCGTACGACCGAACGAACGACACAACGACTGACTACACGAACGACACTAACGACTACACGGACGAACACAACTACCGATCGACGAACTGACTAACTACCGACCGCAAGGCAGAAAGAGGTAGTCGAGAAGCACTGGGGGAGTCTAGAAGCAAGGAGGGAGTCGAGAGAGAAATACGGTCGACGGCTAACTAGACGACGACGGCATGACAAACAAATAACTATGACTAACACACGCACGACTTAACTATCGAGCGACCAGTGAGAAAAGCAAAGAGAGAGGGTTTAGAAGCAAAGGGAGGTTGAGACAGCACGAAGGGGGGATTAGAAGCAAAGAGGGGGAATGGGCGCCGGCTAGCTAAATTGTGCACACAAACATCACTAAAACTAACACTGACATCTAACACACAACTCGACAGATGAGAAAATTGCTATAATGGGACTCCAAACAACGTGTTTCGCTATAATGGGACTTCTAACGTTGACATCGCTAAAATGACACCCGAAACATTGGCTTCTCGTAATACATGACATTTGGCTCTTTTAATTCCAATGTTCGGGTATTTCGAAACATTAGCCAAATGTCATGTATTACGAGAAGCCAATATTTCGGGTGTCATTTTAGCGATGTCAACGTTAGAAGTCCTATTATAGCGAAACACGTTGTTTGGAGTCCCATTATAGCAATTTTCTCCTCGACAGACAGAGCTAAAGATAAATGACAATTACTAACACGAAGATCACTAACATCAACACATATAACAAAATGTAGGATTGAATGAAGAAGTAAACCACTGGCAACAGGAATATATGATAATTTCTAGAACACATTAGCAGAGCACAATCACATGACCACTGAACACATGCATACATTACAGATACATTTCACAGAACACAAGTCCAAAAAATAAAACTCACATATCAAATAACAGAACATAAACCAGATTGCTATCCTGACATTCACAATTCAATAGATCTGAATCCACATTTCACCAGCACATTGCAAATGAGTTAACAGAGTAATAGTAAGCAATTATCATGAACAGTAATTAAGAACTTGAAGAAATAAAGGGAAAGAAGTTGGGCAGCACCGAGGAAAAAGAAGGTGAAGCAGATGGGAGGCCGAAGGAGGTGATGGCCGTCGGCGGTTGAGCACAAGTGGTGAAGAAGAAGAAGTAGACGGTGGAAGACGGTGATCGGAGGGAACTGATGAAGCCGTCAGTGAGGGGGTCGCAGAGGATGGCGTCGGATGGCGGCGTTGTGAGGTGCCGGCCGAAGTCGATGAAGGGAGTCGGCCGAGTGAGGGCGGCCCCGGAGGGAGCTGGTGCGGTGGCGCGGTCGTCGGTGAAGGAATAGATGACGAAGCCGACGGGGTGATGGCGGCGCACGGCAACCGGAGAAGAGGGGACGGTGGCGCTTTGTGGTGGAGAGGAGAAGCAAGTGGCGTTGGTGTATCCAGAGGGGCGGATGGAGAAGGAGGAGGGAAGGAGAAGGTGCGGCGGCGGTGGTGAGATGGCGCGCCGATGGGGGCACACCGGAGAAGGCGGCGCGGAGGTGGATCGGCGGTGAGGTGATGGTGCTGGGGAAGGCGGAAAGGATGGCGCAGGTGGCCGCCGGCGAGTATGGCGCGGCCCTCGCCGTCGTCGGAGAAGAGGAAGGGGGAGTAAGGATAGAAGAGAGGAAGAGAAGAAATGGCCGGGCTCAAGGGCTTCTTGCGGCGGCGGCACGGTTGAAGAATGGGGATTTTTTTTGGCATTTTGCAAATTAGCCCTCCAACTTTCTAGGGTTTACAATTAGGTCCCTTCCCCAATTTAGTTTCTTCTGATTTGGCCCCTCCGGAGCTCCGTTTTCAGCGCGGTTTGATCTCTCGCGTTCGTGACGACGCGTACAACTGTATGGAGTAGCCCTAGAATGCCGAATTTGTCGTTTATGCGCCTCGATCGCGCCGGCCTGGAGAAAAATATAGAAAATGTAAAATAGTCCATTTTGAGCAATTAATTATAGAAAAGTGCGTAAATGGTGATAAATGGTCCCAAAATGTGAAGAATATAAGGGCAAAATGACAAGTAAATGTATGTAAATATGACGCATGTCACCTGGCCAAGTCAACACTAATGTTTCACCTCAGTAAGGAATCCACCAGACCGGGACCCCCTCTTGAGCCGAGTGAGACTTCTCATAGCCTACGCCACGCTCACTTTCAATCTACGACATGACCCAGGTTAGGACCCGTAAATTATTCAGCCAGGGCTGTCCCATACCAGCCTTGTGGTAGTACGATAGGGCTTTGCAACAGTAGCTCACAGACCGGTCCTTAATTTGACTTAGGCTCAACCACATACCCCCTAGGCCCGACAATCAACACTGTGTCTCCGAACAACAGTGCATGCTTGAACCCACCACCGAACCATTAGCCTAAGTCTAAACCAGATTTTATATTTTATTTCAAAATATTCCATAATCCTTCTTGACTCACCGAAGTCAAGAATACATTTGAAAAGCTTATCATTTTATGTGAAAAGGTATTCCAAAACAAAATTATGTCTAAGCATGTCTAATCATTTGATTTAAAATTCTCTAGCCAATACTAGTGTACTAACTAAAGTTTGATCCTAAGGTGACAAGGTATAAGGATTTGCAATGTCAAAGGAGGTATTAACAAACAGGTATTAACCAAATTTGAAACTAAATTGAAATATAGTGAATAAAAACAAGCATGCAGAACTAATTTAAAACAACATAGTTTTATTTCACAATCTGGGATCAACATGGTCAAGGTGTGTGACTTGCCTTGCTCCGCGAGTGGGTGTGCTTCGTCGTCGTAGAATTTTTCGGAATCGTCGTAGTCTACACGTGAAAATAACTCAAATAAAATCCAAATAAATTCAAATGAATTCCAAAAAATCCAAAAATTATAAAATATATATTGACGGATAGATTATGATTTTAGATGAATTTAGGAGAAAGAATTAATGGATTCAGAGTTCGTATGAGGGAGAACAAATATCTGGAAGTTTTGGACATCACATGAAATGATAACAAAATCTGAGACTTATCTTTTGAATAGTATGGTGTCGGTTCGCAGCGAGGTGGCCAGTGAACGGGCAAAATGGAACCCCAGTGATGAGGCAAAGGTGGTGACGCGGGTACGACAACGAGGAAAGGTGGCAATCACCGGTGGTGAGAGAAAAACGGTAGTGACGGCATGGTAGCGACAACGGCAGGTTGGAGAGAGATAGCACCAGGTATGGAATGTGGAGATGCAAGGTGACCACGGCGTAGAACACGGTATGATGAAGTTAGGAAAATTATTGGCTAAGCTGAAAAATTCATCGGAGACGATACAATCGACGTTTGAACGATGATGGTGCAGAAACAGGAAAAACTTGATATCTTGGTGCTCGGTGAAGCAAATCTAAAACCACTTGGAAGGTAGCTACATGGGATGGTTTGGCACGGTATGACGTGAACGGATTGGGGAAAACATCACCGGATAGATGGGGACACGAGATGCCATTGGCGGCCATGGCGAGGTGTCGGAGGCGAAATTTTGTGGAGGCTTTTCGGGGAAAAGGAAGAGAGCACGACATAGAGCACGTCGAGGTGAACTCAATGGTATAAACGGCTCGGCCAAAGCACATTGGATGGTGGTGGAACACGGCGGAGAAGACCTATAGTGACCGGCGTGTTGACATCGGTGTTCCGGGCAAACGGAGAGGAGTTAGCGGGTGAGGTTTGTGGCGAAATGAAGAGGAGAACATGAGAAACGCAGTGCTCACCTTGGTTGTGGTGAAACATGCACGGGCGGCCTGCAGCGAGGAGAGAAGCGGCGGCACGATTTGGCCACGGTGGTCCGGCGAAGCTCCAGTGAAGGTGAGGGAAGCACCATATAGAACGCACGAAGGCAAAGCCAATGGTGTGGTCAAAGGTCGCGGAACTCCACTATAGATGGTGCAAATGGCCGAAGAACACCGTTTGGTTGGCGAGAGAAAAATGCCGATTGCGGCGAGGAGGAAGGGGGAGAGGCTTTGAGATTTCTGGGGCTGGGTGAGGATGAGGAGGGGCACCCGATGCTCCCTTTTATAGGCACGGAGGTGGACCGGATGAGGAGATCCGCAAGGGAATGTCTTTCGGTGGCATGGCATATTCCCGCGAAATGGGCGCATGAAATTGGGGGCTAAGACTGGGAATGGAAATGTCTTGATGAGAGGATTTGAATGCATTTGATTTCACAAAAAACCATTGAGAAAATCATAAGTTCTGGAAGGTTCAAGAAACAGCCATGGCGCTGCGCGTGCGTGCTCTGGAGAACGATTCAAAACGTTACGTGAAGAAGATGAATAGTGAGAGGAGAGAGAAAATGATAAGAAAAAAATTATTTTTTTCAAAAAAATAAAATAAATTCGAAAAAAATCAAGAAAACTTCACCAAAATACTTGGAACCCAAAAATATCAAATAAAATAATTTCAGATTTATCTTAAGTATATTTTAACCATTTAACATATTTTTACTTTCTATGCTTTAGTTTAATCCAAATAAATTTCAAACAGACTCTAAAATTTGAAAGGAGAATAGAAATGGATAGATTAGAATTTTTAAAGAATTTAGAAATTTGAACGGCTTAATCGGAGCTAGGATGTAGGAGAACGGGTTTTTGGAAGTTTTAAACTAAAGAAAAAGGAAAAAAGAGATTTTCTGAATTATTTTTGTATTGAAAAAGAAAGATTATGACATCAGGAAGGAATTGAATTATTTTTCTTCGGGAAAAGGGATTTATGATGCCAAGGTGACGTCAGCAGGCAAACTGATTTTTCTACCAATTTATTTTTCAAAAGGAAAAATGAATTTATTTGGCTGACAGGTGGCTTTTGCGGACTGGGTCCATGGTAAACTAGGTTCATGGACTAAGGATGGGATCAAATCAGGCTACACAAATTGAATCCAGGCCGTCGGATGGAGATGGAGTGGGTTAAGTGAAGATGGAGGGTCGATATTTAATCGGGTGCGGAAGATTGGATCTGGACGTGACACTTGCCAGCCAGAGAAGAGAGATTTAGATTTTCACAAACTTTCAAAACACTTAGAAACTAAAGTTTAAAAATTTCAGAAAAATTTGCAGAAATTCCTGGAGATGATTTAGACTGAGGAAAAATATTTCCAACTTAAAGTTGGTCTTCTAATTTTTTATGAAAATACTTTTTAGCTTTGAAATTGGTTTTTAAAATCCAAAAAAGCACAGAAAATGCAGATAAATGCCAAATTCTTCCAAATAATTAATTTCGAACAGGATTTTTAATCAAAATATCATTTTCTTTAATAATATTTTTTATGTTTTTACCTAAATTACTTTTCAAATCCAGCGTTTTTAAAAGCAGAAAAACCAGGGCAAACCAAAAATAAAATTTAGGCAACCAAAACACTTATTTTTATTTAAATTATTTGTACTATTATTATTTTTTTATAAAAACCTGGGCTATTACATTTTGTGGTACAAAAGATATAACCAGCAACTAGACAAAGCTAAAATGAACACAAATTCAATTTACCAAACTGAAACTAACAGATTGAAAAACATCATGGGGTTTGGACAGTGGAAATTAACTCTTCATGTAGGGCAATTTTCTGGACTATGGGAAATAAAAAAATCTACTAAATAGGGATACAAGAAATTCCTATCGGTCAACTGAAGCTCTGATACTACTTGATGACCTGATATTGTCCTGATCTTCCGATAGGATGATGACTTTGATTTGGATGGGAATGACTTTGACAATGCAGGCTTCTAACCGGTCACAACTAGAACACCAGCAGTTGCTAAACCATACTCTGAGTCGTTATCAACCATACCAATAACGCAATTAACCTAACCACGAAGGTCTATTACTGCATGCAATAGAAGAACACACAAGAACAAGGCAAAACACAATCTGATGTGTTACAAATATTTATGAAATACTGATAAGTTGGGATTCTGAATAAGGATATTGACTAGGTGGTCTAGTCAACACACGTAGAAGATACAATTTGCAACAAAAACAAATTAAACATAAACAAAATCTAAGGAAATTAGAGGTGGTACTATTTATAGGGGAGGGAAAGCCGAACATAACTAAAAAATAAGGGGTGGTACTATTTATAATACTATTCACGTGAACAGTACCATGAATAGTACGGGGCAAGAGGGGCGTCTTTCCCTTGGTCCCAAGCATTACAAGACCCAATTTGGCCCAAACAGATGATATAGCACCTTATTTTGATGATTGCGGTGCACACAAAAAAATTTAGAGGTAAGGCTAGATCCGTTGAGAAGAGAATGAGATAAACTTTCCATCAAGTACTCGTGGACCTTAAACGGACTCCATAGGTGAAAGTCATGCCTATTTGAAGTTGATGCTGCCTTTGGACACCGAATAACTTTCCATCAAGTACTCGTGGACCTTAAACGGACTCCATAGGTGAAAGTCATGCCTATTTGAAGTTGATGCTGCCTTTGGACACCGAATTGGATTCCAGAACATGTCCAGCTTGAACTCTTATTTGGTACGTGGAGTAGTGGTCGTATCTGGAGGGTTGATGTCCTCATCATCTCTCCCCTCAAAGTTGATGCCTTCAACCTCACTTTTGATGGAATCACACAACTCACTTGGAATACTCTCATTTGATGCAATTGTTGTCTATGTACTCTCATTCTCACTTGGGTTTTGATGCGTCTGATGCAGATACAGATATGCATAATGCTTTTCAGTTAAATATATTATTGAACTGGAAGGAATTATTGAGCCGCATTAAATACTATCAGGTGAACTCTAATTTAATTGGGTCTTTAATTATTATATTTGGAGATATAGAGCTACTACTATGTTATGTATTTATATGCAAACCCATACTCGTTCTGTACAAACCTAAAGTGAAGATGCGTTTAGAAGGTCTCGTCGATACTAGTGCCTCGTTCATCACTTCAAGTGTACAAGATGGTGAGAACATCCCAATTGGACCAATTATATGAGCATGAGCTAAAAAGATTAATCAATAGGTGAATTAACTCCTAATTGAATCTAGTTTTAATTTACGAGAGAATTGGATATTACCACATGCAAATGTTGTGTGCATACTCAGGTTTGAATGATGCAAAGCTTTTCGAATTGGAGCCATGGAGGAGAAGTTAATGGAGAAGAAGTATATAGAGCCAAGCAAGGAAAGACATGATCAAGTCCTCATTAACATGTCAGATCATCCACAAGTTCAATTTAACTCACAAAGATGTTTCGAACATTCAAATGATTTCAACTGGTATCAAAAACTACCTTCGGATCGGTCTAATGGATCTCAGATGTCTTCAGGACCATCTGATCCACATCAAGTGCTCAAAAGACCTTCAAAACGTTCGGACCAGTCCAAATGGTTTCGACTGTCTGAACCGTCCGATCAGCGCTGGACGCTTAGATGCTTTGGAGACATTCGAACTGCTCTGAACGATCGCGTCGTCCGATCTTCCACAAACCGCTCGATCACATTGGAAATATTTGGGCCACTCCCAAATGAGTCGTACCATCCGATCTTCAATGGACCGCCCGATCACCTTGGAGATGTTTGGACTGCTCCGAACGTTTGTTCATTCCACGACGTTCGATCGGTTTTAGACAGTCAATATTGATGGTAATGTTCATACCAGACTGAACGATCTCGCCATTGGATTGGCTAGAGACGCTTATAGCCATTCAATTGACTTAGAGGTATTTGGAACAGTATGACCATATCTCTGATTGTATACCTAGCGTATAAAGGTCCGATTGAGGTGATCTTGGATTCGTTTGAAAGCTTATTTCAAGGGCTACGTAATGGAGGAGAATTTATCTTTAAAAGTGTCATGGATTTTTATTTTCTTTTTGTCAGAGTTTGAGTCTAAAACACTTAGGAATTGTGTAGGAGACCTTGTGGCCTCCCAAGGGTTATATAAACCTTATAATACGTAACTTTTTGGCAGACCATGATTGAATCTATTATTTTCAAGAGAGAGTTATACGCTTGTTCTTCCTAGAGTTTGCCATCTGATTACAACCTAGAGGGGAATTGGGCCTTTCTCTACAACTTTGTTCCTGTGATTCCTTGTAATTCTCAGGAGCTGCGATGCATCTGCTTTGTGGTCGAGTAGACGGGATCACGAGCATGTGGTTGGGTGAATTCTTTTATCGTAGGTTGCTGTTCTGGCGGTGGTTAGCACTGTCGGTTCATCAAGTTGCACGGATCCAAGTTATCTTTATCGATTTTACGTCGTGAAGATCGGGCACCCCACATCATCTTGGTATCAAAGCACGGTTGATACGGTAGGGTTATTAACCCTAGATTTTATATCAATTTCTTACTGTTTAGTACCTAGAGTCTTCAAAACTAAAAATTGCCACAAAAAATTCTAAATCTAAGTTTTTGCATTTGTTATTCTCGTGAGTTTTGTGATGTTTTCATCCATTAAAATTTTTGTTTAGGTGCTAATCATTGTGTTTCCTTCGCGTCGTTTAATCGTTGTGTCATTTTCGTTGTTTCATCCGATAGCAGTAATCACTGTGAGCCTTGCTCATAGTATTTCCTTTCATCTTTGAGACTAGCTGTTGACATTGTATCAATGACTGCTCTTGGTAGTAATCACACTTATTGAAATCTTAGTTTTTGCACCAAGAAGGCAATCGACGTACAGAAAGAGCTATGGTTTAAACAAAAATATATATACAGAAAAAAGTGAAAGAGAGAAAGAACTTTGTGGCCGATGTATACGTCAAAAAAATATCAGATTGTGTGATCAGATCTTTTTAAGCAATCTTGTGCCTTTATATCCTTAATATCTCCTAGTACTTAGTGCAAAATGGGCTATCTATCCTTAAATATCATATTACCTCTATTTAGCTTATTCATTTGTTTGCACTGAGTCACATTGGTCTTTGCGTGTGCATTCATACACTTCACTTAAATCTTTTGGATCAGCACTTAGGTAAAGCATTCTAGCTTAGATTATTACTTAACTTTATAATATCCAGGATTTCAGATTGCATAGGTAAATACTATCCATCCAAGCTCCACAAATAAGCCATTGTTATAACAGTGCTTGTGCAATTAAATTCGCTTGATCTATCACCTTGTGTTGTCTACCGTCACCAAAGTGCGTACGGCTCTTCACTTCCATCAAGGGCGCATAAGAACTTCAGTTGGTAAGAGAAGGTGAGGTTGAGTAAATTCCACAAATAAAATCTTTCACATCACATACATAACATTTCTTGTTGTTTGCACTAGCAATGGCAGGAGATTCAATATTTTGTTCCACATGGTGCAACTCACGATACTTATATTTTCCATTCTATGGAAGTACAAATTCAGAGGAATATCTTGAATGGGTAAACAACTTGTATGTGACATCAAGTTTCAGAAGCTATCTAATGCCAAGAAAGTCACACAAACCACCATGGAGTTTGAAAATTATGCATGCACATGGTGGAAGTGATATCCTGAGAAGCCATATGTCACTACTTGGGAAGAATTAAAGGAGGTCATGAGAAAAGAATTTATGCCATATGAGTATGAGCTTGAGTTACTTCATCATATGAAGAGTATTCACCAAGGACATCGATCTATCCAATCTTATTGTGATGAGCTACATTATGATATGTATCATGCAAACATCACGGAGGCATGTGCGATGAGAGCTTACTTCAAAAGAGGTTTGAATTCTGAGATCACTGCTACTGTCTGTTTAAAATATGATGGCAGTATGCAGGATCTTGTGAATTATGCTATACAGGAGGAGAAAAGAATTATGGAAAGGCGTACACCACCGTTTAACCTAAGTCCACAGTTCAGTTCGTATGCCTTCATTAGTGCGTCACATGAGAAAATGACCGAGCATGGGACTTTTCTTTCGGTCAAGGCATCATGAGTGCTGCCCTGTTGCTACATGAGGAGATCGTGGTTGATGGTAATTATGCCATTACTAGACCACGACCTATAGAAGATAAGATGTTTCAAAACCTATGTGAGGATGAGAGCCACATAGCCACATTGACTGAGAGCAATAAAAACAATGAGTTGTGTGATTCCACCATATGTGAGATTGAGAGCAACTAAATTGAGAGTGAGAGAAGTATACAAAATGAAAAGAGAGAAGTAGATGATAGAAAAAGTGAGATTATTTTTTTATACTAATGACTTACTCTCTATTTCTAGTGTTGTTTCTCACCTTGTGCAGGTTGATATTGAAGAAGAGGAGTTGAATGATCAACAACCGACACCACTGGAGATAAATGATGAGGGCACCACTGGAGATAAACGATGAGGAGATAACCACGGTTGAAGATAAAGTACTTGCTGCCCCGCGGATACATCATGATGATTTTATAACTATAGCACCTACACAATCTAAGGAGAACAATAAAGGTAACAATATTGGTGTTGAATTTAATTATGAAACGATAAGTAATTGTGAGAACTTAGGTGTGCAGATGGAATTTCTATGTTTTGAATTTGATATGTTTAATTTATATAATGTGGAATTGAATACTCATAAGGAAGTTCTTACTAAAATATGTCCTGATGATTCTTTATACTATGTCATGCTTGATGATCCTAGAGAGCTATATAGTGTGGTTGAGAACCTTGCTGAAATTCATATTTAAAGTCACTAGTTAGTAATTATGCCTACACATATAAGTTCAATTTGATTGGAGATTATGGTGTAGATGACAAGTTCTATGTTTATCGAATATGCATTACATGTGATAAGATTACTGAATTGAAATAGCATGTTTTGGATAAACAATCTTTTGTGCCATGTCATGATCACAATAAGATGAGTATCAACAATAATGCTTATTGTTTAGAAAGATTCTATAAACCTACTTGTTCATCCTTTGATTAGAGTAGCGCAATTAAAGCATGCAAGGCACATGAAATTTTATTCCTCATATTTGAACAACTTCATTAGGTTTTGCCCTTTGATATCTTGTCTATGTCCTTAGAAAAGTCAAGGACAATTTTTCTTATGGGAGAGAGAATAATATGAATGATAATATTGTAATGCATACATCTTATGGTAACTGTTGTACTAAATGTTATGTGCAAAATAATAAGAATAACATAATAATTGATTCATACATATACCATATATATATATATATATATATATATATATATATATATATATATATATATATATATATATGTGTGTGTGTGTGTGTGTGTGTGTTATTCTTTTTGTTTACTAGCCTTTAGATGTGCATAATGTGCTAAACAGGAGAGTGTAGATGATAAATATATCTACCACGTATACACGTTGTATTTTTTGTTTAATACAATTTCAAGCTATCAAAAGCCGAGGATGGCTTTTCTTGAAGAAGAGGAGGAGGATGTGAATACAGACATGCTTAATGTTTTTCAGTTAAATATATTATTTGATTGGAAGGAATTATTAAGCCACATCAAATATTATTAGATGAACTCTAATTTAATTGGGTATTTAATTATTATATTTGGAGATACATAGTTCAAGTGTATAAGATGATGAGGACATCCCAATTAGACCGATTACACGAGCATGAGCTAAAAAGATTAATTGATAGGTCAACTCGTTCATAATTGAATCTGGTTTTAATTTATGAGAGAACTGGATATTACCACATGCAAATGTTGTGTGCATGCTCAGGTTTGAACGATGTGAAGCTTTTGGAATTGGAACCATGAAGGAGAAGTTAATGGAGAAGAAGTATATGGAGCCAAGCAAGGAAAGACACATTCAAGGCCTCATTACCACGTTGAATCATCCACAAGTTCAATCAAACTCACAAAGATGCTCTGGACATTTAAACAATTTCAACCGGTATCAAAAAATACCTTCAGATTGGTCTGATCGACCTCATATGTGTTCAGGACCATCCAATCCACATTGGGTGCTCACAAGACCTTCGGAACATTTGGACCAGTCCGAATTGTTTCGACTATCCGAACCATCTGATCAGTGTTGGATGCTCAAATGCTTCGGAGACGTTCGGACCGCTCTGAACAATCGCACCGTCCAATCTTCCACAGACTGCCCGATCACTTTGGAAATGTTTGGGCCACTCCCAATGAGTCATACCGTCTGATCTTCAATGGATTGCCCAATCGCCTTAAAGACGTTCGGACCGCTCCGAACGTTCGTTCATTCCGTGACGTTTGATTGGTTTTGGACGGTTGATATTGATGGTAACATTTGGACTAGGCCAAACGATCCCGCTATTGAATTAGCTGAAGATGCTTGCAGCCGTTTGATTGACTTGGAGGTGTTCGAAACAGTATGACCATATCTCTAATCATATACCTGGCGTATAAAGGCAATAACTTTCACATACGAGATCCGGTTGAGGTGATCTTATATTCGTTTGAAAGCATACTTCAAGGGCTACGTAGTGGAGGAGGATTTATCTTCAAAAGCTCATGGATTTTTTATTTCTTTTTTATGAGAGTCCAAGTCTAAAACACTTTGGAATTGTGTAGGAGACCTTGCGGCCTCCCAAGAGTTATATAAGTCTTGTAATATGTAACTTTCTAGTAGACCATGATTTAATCTATTATTTTCAAGAGAGAGCTATATGCTTGTTCTTTCTAGAGTTTACCATCTGATTGCAACCCAGAGGGGAATTGGGTATTTCTCTACATCGTTGTTCTTATGATTCCTTATGATTCTCATGAGCTGCGACGCATCTGCTTTGTGGTCGGGTAGACAAGATTATGAGCGTGTGGTTGGGAGAATTATTTTATCACATGTTGCTATTTTGACAGTGGTTAGTGCCATTGGTTCGCCATGATCCACGAATCCAAGTTATCATTATCAATCTTACGTCGTGAAGATCGGGCACCCCGCATCAACATCACTATAGCCTCCTTTTAGTGCTTGGTTTCTTTTAGTTTCTTGATTTTCAGTACCACCTCGTCTCTCTATGTGGCACACATTTCCTCACCCATAGGCAAGAAATGGGTTGGCTACCCTTTGAAGTGAAGTTATAACCCTTGGTGTGTAAGTCTTGATGCGATGCATCGAACTCCTTGCACCATAGATCTTCCAACAGAAGATGACACGAGACCATAGGGACTAGATTAATAGCGCACAAAATCGCATAAGAGAATTTTCTCAATGAAAATAGTACCTTAACTTGATCCATGAAATTGAACATATCGGTGTACCATTTTAGCTCATACGGTTGAAGATGTTGGGTTATAGGTAGCTCTAGCTTCTCAACGAGCTTAATGCTAGTATCATTGATTGAACTCACGTGGCCGATGGACATGGTACAAACCTTCCCTCTCACTTTGCAGCAAGTATGGAAAGTGCAATCCATGCCATATCTTTCTTCATAGAGGACACTAGGACTCAATCCCATGTTATGCAATAATTGTCCAAATTATGCTTGTATAATATTGATGCATGTAGATAGCTCATCATACTTCCCATTCATTAGATGGATGGAGTCTTGGTAGGTTTAGTCAAAGGAGGGCAATCTGAATTCTAGACTATTATCAATTTTAGTAGTAATCCAAGCTAGAAAAAAATTGCATAGTGGCCTATCACAGAATATAAGTGAAAAATATAGCAACTCAATAATAGATGTGGTTAACACAAGAGTATAAGTGAAAAGCAAGTTAACTAGTTCTACAAAAGCACTAGCGGTCAGACCGGATCTAGGTTTTCAGATGAAGAATAGAAGATGAGCCGATATGAAAATTGGATGATATAGCTCAAGCTAAAAGTAAACAAGGTAATTTTTGGGACCAACAAGCTAGTCAAGGTTCAAATGGATTAAAATCTAACTTAACTTATCAAAATTCTCAAATTGAAATCAAAAGGCTAAAAGGAAAGCAAATATTTTGTGTCTTTTTATGGTAGGATAAACATGAACCAAACTAAAGGATTGATGTCACCATGCAACTAAAGTTTGTCACCGTTCAACCATGAGCTATGATACCAGATGATGTGTGTGGGGGGCAATCACACGAACCCTTAGGGTTGGCCCGATCTTACAGTAACGATGATCACATGATCGATGAAGATAACTCAATCGAAGCAATACGATTCAAGATCATACCATAACAATCACAAGAATAACTCAAAGAAAGCAACACGACTGGATAAAGGTAGCAAACTTGTGCATATTTGTCAGACCCGAATATTTCAATCCAGAATCTCCTGTGAAACCACTGCACTATTCCCTGGATCAGTAGATGGTGCTCACAGGTACATTGCTACATCATTTCATACATCGCATGATTCACATCAACACATAATAATATTACATGGCTGAGTTTGAATTATACCACGTCGGGCAATAGTTTTACATAAGGGCCGATCAGGCCAAATGTTCTCATTACAATAGTGTAACAGCGGAAGCAAAAGCAAGGTAGACCTTTAATCCACAGGTAGCGACTGGGGGTAAATATGTGCCATATGATTATTACCCAAGTTAAGGCAATAATTATAGGCACACTCCACCATAGTCTATCCACCTAGGACTTAAAACACGCAAAAGGCGCCCTAGTTCTCAGCGTTGTTCCCTCCTTCAGCAGCGGGGGCATCTTCATATGCATAGTGATCTTGGGCTCCTGAATCTGATTTTGGTAATACGAGTGTGAGCACAAACCACTGTGCTCAGCGAGCCAACACACAGAATACAATTAAGTAGTATGCAAGGCTTATCAAGAGAAGGCTGGGGTTATTTCATTTGCCAGAAATTTGCTTGTTTGGAATATAGTATACTTAGAAAATCCCTATGACCTAGCAGTTTTGAACCAAAGTGTAAGTGTGTATCAAAATGCTTTATTACTAGTGATCTAGAGACCATCCACCTTTACATGGTCTCCATACCATATGCTATATCTTCAGCGTTATAGCCGCTTACATTACCACTGGGACGACGCCCAGGACAACACCAATTAGGGCTTCCCACTGCCCTCCCTTTACCATTGCATTTGTCAAGATTTTTGAAATAGAACTATATCTAGTTAAGTTCCCATGTCCGCCCCTAACCGTGGGCACGGCTATTCGAATAGTTTTGACTCTGCAGTGTTGGCACACTTTACCCACAAAAGACAGTTTACTCGTTGCCCCACACGATTCCTTAGTCGTGCAGTTGAGCCAACCATCACAGTAACCGTTCAAAATACCTCACCCCTTCCATCATCTCACCCTATGTGCCGTTCCCACTTGCGGTGGGTCCCATACATTGTGCGGGATGTTCTCCTTCTGGACGTGTAGCAGCTGGCTACCTACACTGCTACCACGCCACAGCAGAACCTCACCCTCTGCGGATGTCCCATTCAAGCCTGCCACATAGGCCGCCACTTGCATTACCTCACCTCCTCCACCGATGATGATGACTTTCAGGAGGTCATGACTTGTGGTTGCACTTGTTTTACACAGGAAGTCATGACAAGATTCAGTCTTTAAGGTTATCTGGGCGGTTCTATCACAACCACACTCTAGTGCACACCTGCACCATACCCCCGAACCATCCACCAAGACAAATAAGCATTTGAGATTTTTGGGAGTACAAAATAACCATAACCAACATACACCAGTCATTACCACCATGACTGCCCAACCACATTTTCTCATGATTAAAGTGATGCTTGGACATTCTTAACCCCACAAGTATCTAAGCAAAACTAAGCATGGCATATAATTGTGGACTTATTTTCAAAAGGTTACTATTATAATTTTGCTAGGGTAACAAGGTTCTCATGTTCAAATTTTCCAATGGAGGGTCAATATTAATCAAATTAGATAATAGGCATTTATCTAGAATTCTAAATTAAACATGTATATGCATATAAAATAACATCATGCAATTTGATAATTTTAAACCAAAGTAATTTGCAGAAAACGTAGGTTCAACATGATCAAAGTATTGACTCGCCTGGGTCACAGTGGGATGGGTCTTGGTTGTCTTGAGCTTCTAAAGCTGCTGCCTCGGCTTCCTCCTCCTGAGCCTCGTAAGCTAGTTTTATCGTGCGCGAAAAATTTGGATAAAAAAGCAAATCAGTAGTCCATATAAACACTAGCAAGAAAATCCAAATAACTCCAAAATTTATACTTTCCGTTTGAAGGGGTAGATGTGAAATTTAGACAACTGTAGAAATTTGTTTCACTCATTTTGGAGTTGGAATGTAGAAGTTATGGATTTTTGAAGTTTGAGTGGGATTCATTTTAGCAAGATTTTAAATTATCATTAATTCAAATAAATTCCATTTTGCAGCATTTCAGTTCCAATGAGCAGATCTTGATTTTAGATGAATTTAGAATTTTGTTCCATTCAATTTGGTGCTAAAATGAATTAGTTACCAATATTTGAAGTTCTTAGATTAATTATATTCAAAAGAAAAGAAAAAGGGAAATAATAACAGAGGCTGACAGGTGGGGCCTGCTTGTCAGGGGACTGGACACCGACAGGTGGGACCCACCAGCACGGACTAAAAAAATCAGAAAACTCAACCTCAGCGCTGCGGAGCCGGGGGCTCAAATGCGCGCTGAGGGAGTCGGGGGGAAGAGAGATAGCGCTGGTAACCACTCGGCCTCAAGGTGTTTCTTGACATATAAGGGCGCGTATTCCTTTTGAACCAACTCTGCTATACCTTTGGGCAGAGGAGTCCGGGACTGGCGGCGGTGCGGTCGGCGACGGGCTGCTGGAGGGCTGGTGGCGATGGGCAAAATGGGACGCTCGGATGTCAAGGAACCCGATGGTGGGGTCGGTGGGTGTAACATCCCAAAATTTGGGTGCCTATAAAATATGAATTTTTAAAAACTTTTATTGCAATTTACTGGCATTCCAAATTGCTTTTGAATGTTTATTTGAACCCTTTTGAGTTTTGAGAAATATAAATTAAGGTACTGAGAAGTAAAACCCAAAGTAAAAAAAATATTGATGTTAAATAAAAGAAATAAAAATTTGAAATCTAAATTACTTAATTAAAGGAGAAGCAATGGCCAAAGGAGTATATAAAAGGAAACTCACATCTAAATAGTAAAAATTTAAATTTAAATTGTAAACATCAAGCAAAAATTGAAATCAACAATCTTAAATGTGAAATAAAAATTTAAATTCAAAATTCAAGAATCCAAAAATTGCTAAAAGCTTCTCATTCTTCCCTTATTCCTTAACCTTTTCCCTCTCTTACATGTGGGCCCGACCCCTACCCCTTCCCTCTCTCCTCTCTTTTCCCCTACGCACAGGCCAGTCTCCTTCCTCCTCTGGCTGAGGATGCTCCACGTCTTCCTCCCTGTGCGCCCGCCGTGCCCGCGTCAGCGGCGCCTGCAGACGCACCCTGCCTCCCTCACGCAGCCGCACTTGCCCCCATCGCGTCACGCCCTGCGCCCCCGTCGCGTCGGTCATCACTTCTCCCCCCGTGTGCGCCCTTACCGCCGAACCCGCAGCCATGCCGTCGCCCATACCTTTCCCCGAGCGTGCGCCTGCCTCCCTCTCCTCACCCTTAAGTAGCCCTGGGGCTCGCCCTTTTCCCTTGCTCCCTCATTCCTTCGAACCGAGCATAGCTCGAGCTGCCCCCGTATGCGCCGGCCGACCCGCCTCCTCGCCATATGCCGCTCTCCGGCGAGTCCCCCAAAAACCGAGCGCGTCCCTCCGTGCCCCAATGCCCCACCTCCTTCCCCGCCGGTTTAATTGAAAATCCGTGCGCCGGAGACACCCCCCCCCCCGATTCGGCCTTCTTCTTCAAGGCCGGCTGCCACTGCCCTCCGCGCCGCCGCCATCGCTCCTCCCTCCATGATGCGTGGTGTCTCAATTCCATGCACCTGGAGCACCCCCACGCCTCCCCGAAGCTCCCCCGACCACCGGCCGAAGCCCTCGCCGCCTGTACGTCGCCGGCGCCATGCGCATGACCGCACCGCCGCAGGCTCACGCCGCCGGCTCACCTCGGTACCTCCCCGGCCAAGCCGTCGCCATGGGTGAGTTCCTCCCGGCCCCCTACTGCTCATGCGCCGGTCAATTTCTCCTTTCCTCCACCACGCCGCCGTCGCACCGTGACTACCCGCCGCCGGCCGCTCCAGGCTGCCGCTCGCCCGCCTCGCCGCCGTTCCGGGCCGCGCCACCTCCCCACTAGCTTTCTCGCCTCCTTGCAGTTCCATTTTGCCGGCCTACCCAGCCTCCCCGGCCACCCCTCGCCGGAGCTCCCGCCGCTCGACCGCGCTGGCTGGTTCCTCTGTTTTGCCCCCAGCCCCGCCTTACTACATCTAATTAGCTGGCTCTTCCCAATAGCAAACGAGCGCATGCTCAGTTGGTCAGCCGAGGTGAGTACACCCCGCAGGTGTCCGGTTGAATCCCCTTCTGTGCACGTTTTTGTTTTCTTTTAGCACATTTTATCCAGGAAATGATTGGGGAATAACATAAGGGATCTAAGATAATTGATTGGGTTCGAGTAAAATTTGTTTATACCCCAAAATATAGAATCATATGCATATGAATAATCAATGTCGTTTGAATAAACATTGAAAAGGCTAGTTATTAACTAAGGCATTAGTAAAAGAAGGTTTCGCTTAATGTCCAAACCTAACAAGAATCCTAATTCAAAGTATGTTCAAGTTAAAATTTAAGGAAATACATTGGGTGTTATGTTAAAACTATAAAAACAAAGCTTTAAGCTAAAAAGATTACCCTCAATTATAATTAAATATAGGCCATAACATTTGACATGCAGCCCTAAAGTAAATCTTAATGGTAGATTCAATTAAATGATAAATCAAGAAGCTTCATAAACTTAATTAAACGATATGCCGTAACCATAAAGAATGAAATACATATTTAAAATTTGAAAGACAGAAATTAAAGTATAAACCCCGCCACTACCCGTCATCGATAAATAAGCCTCAATAGCAAACTTTAGTAAAAGTGTATGCCAAATACTTAACATGCCGCCAATAAATAAATCTTAGTGTTAGATTGTGCTAAATAGCAAATATTGAAATATAACCTTGTAAAACCAGCTTTGCTAGATAAGTTTGAACTAAAAATAAAAGCTGAGCTTAATAATAGCAAGGGTGTAGACAAGATAATAATAGTACCATTAATTAAATCCTAACGTTAGATTTAAATGAATAATAATGTCGACCAGAATAAAACGATCGATCCATGATACTCTAAAAGACAGCTATGCCTAGCCATTCTCAAATCCGAAGCAGAGTATTCCAGTGAATATTTTGGTACCGTGAACTTTCCTTGGCATTCGTCTCAATAAATCTTCCCTGGCCATTCAATCACCTCGCTCCAACCCCTTTGACTCTATCAAACACTCCGTGCCCAAAACAACCTAAAATCACTCATCAACTCACAATAAAGCTAAATTGAGCTATTCGGATTTAATTGGACTTTTCGAGTTATTTGCATTTATTTGAATTCAGTTGTTTATCGCGTAATTAGAAACCGGAGTCCTGAAGATTCCATGGATCAAGCCTGGTCATGGCAGAGTGAAGATAAAGAATAGAAGCTCAAGAGAAAGCAACGTGTGAGCTCAAGACCGCGGTAAACCGCGCTAGGCGAGTCAATACTTTGATCATGTTGAACCTACATTTTCTGCAAATTATTTTGTGTTAAATTATCAAATTGCATGCTGTTAATTTATATGCAAATACATGTTTAATTTAGAATTTTAGTTAAATGCCTATTATCTAACTTGATTAATATTGCCCATCCTTTGGAATATTTGAACATGGGAACCTTGTCGCCCTAGCAAAATTATAATAGTAACCTTTCTAAAATAAGTCCGTAATTATATGCCATGCTTAGTATTGCTTAGATACTCTCGCGCCCAAGCATCACTTTTAATCATGAGAAAAGTTGGTTGGGCAGTCATGGTGGTAATGACTGGTGTATGTTGGATATGGTTATTTTATATTCCCAAAAACCTCAAATTGCTTATTTATCTGGGCGGATGGTTCGGGGGTATGGTGCTGGGTGCACGAGAGTGTGGTCTGTGGTAGCACCGCCCAGATAACCCTAAGGACTAAATCTTGTCATGACCTCCTGTATAAAACAGTACAACCACAAGTCTGTAAAGTACAACTTGGCTTAGTAGATTTACCGGACCCCGAAAGTCATCATCATCGGTGGAGGAGAAGTGGTGGTGCAAGTAGCGATTCTGGGTGACGGCTTGAATGGGACACTCTTTGTGAGTGAAGTTCTTCTGCGGCGTGCTAGCAGTACGAGGAGTCAGCTGCTAGGCGCATAAGAGGGGAACATCCCGCACAACGTATGGGACCCACCGCAAGTGGGAGTGGCCCATAGGGTGAGATGATGGACGGGGCGAGGTACTTTGAACGGTTACTGTGATGGTTTGCTCAACCACACATCCATGGAATCGTGTGGGGCAACGAGTGAACTGTCTCTTGTGGGTAAAGTGTGCAAACTCTGCAGAGTCAAAACTATTCGAATAGCCGTGCCCACGGTCAAGGGCGGACATGGGAACTTAACCAGATATAGTTCTATTTCAAAAACTTTGTGGGTAGGTATGAAAAAGTGGAGGGCAGCGGAAAGCCCTGATTTGAGTTGTCCTGGGTGTCGTCCCAGTGGTAAGTTAAGCGGCTATAACGCTGAAAGATGTCAAATGGTGTGATGCCATATGTATGGAAAAATTATGGTGATATTAGGCATATGGTGTGATGCCATATGTATGGAAAATCATGTTAATATTCCTTGAACATTATGTTTTGTTCCAAAGCTGCTAGGTCTCAGGAAATTTTATGTATTGTATTTCAAATAGTGGCATTTCTATTCTTACAGAATAAAATATGGAAAGAATAAGCAGGGTCGTGGGTAAAAGAAATAGATATTTGTAGTTTACACATAAAGTATTGGTGGATTCATGTCGATCATAAATAGGAAATGATAGTGGGGGTTCTGGGAAAAATAAATTGGTGGAGTCTAGCTGAATAGATAGACTAAATAGATGATCTAATTGAATTTTCGGGAAATTGGAGGAGTAATACAAGTATTGGATTATAGTTCCTGATTAGTGATTTACTTGGTGGGAGGATACTAGTGGATCATAGAATTAATCAATGATATTCTTGGTGGATATATAATGGTGAATCGTAGAATTGATCAATGATATTCTTGGTGGATATATAATATTGAATCGTAGGCTTGACCAATGATATTCTTGGTGGATTTGAATCAATAATAAAAAGGACTGGATTGTTAGAAAATCTTGATGAGAATGTTCGGTGGATTAATTTAATGATGTTAGTCGCTGTTTGGAGTTTTAGACAGCAATCAATATAGACAGGATATGATCGGTGGATTAATTAAATGATGTCAGTCGCTGTTTGGAGTTTTAGACAGCAATCAATATAGAAAGTATATGATCGGTGGATTAATTAAATGATGTCAGTCGCTGTTTGGAGTTTTAGACAGCAATCAATATAGAAAGTATATGATCGGTGGATTAATTAAATGATGTCAATCGCTGTTTGGAGTTTTAGACAGCAATCAATATAGAAAGTATATGATCGGTGGATTAATTAAATGATGTCAGTCGCTGTTTGGAGTCTTAGACAGCAATCAGTATCGAAAGTGTACCTTTGGTGGATTAAGTCAATTATGGCAATTGCCGTGTGGAGTATAGGCGGCAACAATAACACGGTGATTAAATAATAGCAATGCTACTAAAGCGATTTTTGGCAAATAAAATAACCCGAGCCTCTCCTTTGTTAAACCATGCATACTATTTATTTGCATTCTGTGTATTGGCTCACGGAGCACGGGGTCGGAGTGCTCACGCTCGCTTTTGCGACAAAATTCAGAATCAAGAATCAAATCACCTCGCCTCAGCATCAAGATTGGACAAGCTGGCAGAGAAGATGAAAATGTCAAGGGCTAGGTCGCGAACCTCCAGTTGGCTGCCTGTGGGCATGTCCTGAAGGTCCCACCTGTGTGCTCGTTCTTCCGCTCCTGCAATTTATTGATTTCGGCTTAATCGGCCCATGAGTAAGTCTACTATTATATTTACGCTTCCGCATGATATGTATTTTTGATATTCATTACTGTAACTGTGAGCACTATCTACTGATCCAGGGAATAGTGCGGTGGAATCACAGAGGGTGCCGGATTGTATAGTTGGGCCCCTACAGCGATGGTATCAGAGCATATCGACTGCAGGTCGTGACCTAGTTAGCCTGGCCGTTAGTTTCATGACTAGAATTATTTCTTCAAAATTCTAATTCCAAAATATAAGTGGTATTGCTCATCCTTATCTCTCTTAGATGATTCCCCCTCATCTATATGCTGCCTTAGCCATTTTTACTTCCAAAGCTCTCTTACCCCAAATTCAAAATGATAACGCAAGAGTGACTGCTAATACCAATCAAATTACCACAAATACTTCCCTCTTCTTTCTGTTGATTCAAAAGGAAAATTTTGATCCTCTTTTCGTACCCTTACTCCAAAAATTTAAGGTTAGGAACGTCGAAGATGGTCATGAAGATAAGGTGGTCTTGTTTTACCAGACTATGCAGAAGAACCTTGTGCCCTCTTATGTGTGCTTCCCCGAGTAGACGTTGTATTGTTGCAAGATTCTATTTGGACCCTGTGCACTGCCTTCTTACCTTCGGGCGTCCTATTTCGCAGTCATGGGAAAAGCTTGTTTCTGAGAGCTTGTGTGATTTTGTACCACCCCAACTCCCTAGGAGCGCTCTTTTAAAAAAAAATTTGCATGGGTTAGATCACCTTATCCCCACGATTCTATCCTTACCTCATGCTATTCCCTCTCACCTTTTGCTGAAAACCCCATCGGATCCAAAGGAATGAAACAACAATTAAATCAAGAAGAAGTGAAGACCTTTCAACATCCCAGTATTTAAGGAAAACAACATCACTATGAAGAAGACCACCCGCCAGGAGAGAGCCCACAGAGCAAGGTCACCTGTTTCTGCGAAGGACAAGACCCTTGCCCCATGAATTGCTTCTCAAATCTGTTGTTGATTAAGACAGCTAAGAATACAATAGATGAATAATGACAATCGTCATTTATTTAAGGGGGGTAGCATTAAGAGACAGGAATGTCGAAGCACTACCACGATGTATGTTTTGGAGGTGAAACAACCTGGACTCAGAGCTAATCGAACCAGCACGAGAAGATTTGCAAAACCAGAAGTCTTATAGTGATAAGGACAAAAGACCACCATATAAACGTACCCGTCTTCGCATCGGCATCCCTCAGACCATCTACTCCCTAGGGCATTGGCCAATACCGCCCACCCCTCAAATGAATTCTACACCCACCATAGGCCCAATAGACGATGTGACTATTCCACTCTATGAAGGCATGAAGACAACAATGTCAAAGAACAAGTAATTGGAAGTCTACGACCCATCCAGGAGAACAAGGTTTCTCTCTTCCCTTTTGACTTCTCCAAATGCTAACCCTGTTGTGCAGATCTTCATCTCTCTGTGAAGCTAAAAGACTATACATTTAGCAACTCACATACACCTATTGCTAGCCAATATAACCCACCTTCATTCTTTCTGCTCTAACGGAATCTCGGGGTCGAGATTCATTTAAGGGGGGTAGGTTTGTAACATCCCAAAATTTGGGTGCCTAGAAAATATGAATTTTTAAAAACTTTTATTGCAATTTACTGGCATTCCAAATTGCTTTTGAATGTTTATTTGAACCCTTTTGAGTTTTGAGAAATATAAATTAAGGTACTGAGAAGTAAAACCCAAAGTAAAAAAAATATTGATGTTAAATAAAAGAAATAAAAATTTGAAATCTAAATTACTTAATTAAAGGAGAAGCAATGGCCAAAGGAGTATATAAAAGGAAACTCACATCTAAATAGTAAAAATTTAAATTTAAATTGTAAACATCAAGCAAAAATTGAAATCAACAATCTTAAATTTGAAATAAAAATTTAAATTAAAAATTCAAGAATCCAAAAATTGCTAAAAGCTTCTCATTCTTCCCTTATTCCTTAACCTTTTCCCTCTCTTACATGTGGGCCCGACCCCTACCCCTTCCCTCTCTCCTCTCTTTTCCCCTGCGCACAGGCCAGTCTCCTTCCTCCTCTGGCTGAGGATGCTCCACGTCTTCCTCCCTGTGCGCCCGCCGTGCCCGCGTCAGCGGCGCCTGCAGACGCACCCTGCCTCCCTCACGCCGCCGCACTTGCCCCCATCGCGTCACGCCCTGCGCCCCCGTCGTGTCGGTCATCACTTCTCCCCCCGTGTGCGCCCTTACCGCCGGACCCACAGCCATGCCGTCGCCCATACCTTTCCCCGAGCGTGCGCCTGCCTCCCTCTCCTCACCCTTAAGTAGCCCTGGGGCTCGCCCTTTTCCCTTGCTCCCTCATTCCTTCGAACCGAGCATAGCTCGAGCTGCCCCCGTATGCGCCGGCCGACCCGCCTCCTCGCCATATGCCGCTCTCCGGCGAGTCCCCCAAAAACCGAGCGCATCCCTCCGTGCCCCAATGCCCCACCTCCTTCCCCGCCGGTTTAATTGAAAATCCGTGCGCCGGAGACCCCCCCGATTCGGCCTTCTTCTTCAAGGCCAGCCGCCACTGCCCACCACGCCGCCGCCATCGCTCCTCCCTCCATGATGCGTGGTGTCTCAATTCCATGCACCTGGAGCACCCCCACGCCTCCCCGAAGCTCCCCCGACCACCGGCCGAAGCCCTCGCCGCCTGTACGTCGCCGGCGCCATGCGCATGACCGCGCCGCCGCAGGCTCACGCCGCCGGCTCACCTCGGTACCTCCCCGGCCAAGCCGTCGCCATGGGTGAGTTCCTCCTGGCCCCCTACTGCTCATGCGCCGGTCAATTTCTCCTTTCCTCCACCACGCCGCCGTCGCACCGTGACTACCCGCCGCCGGCCGCTCCAGGCTGCCGCTCGCCCGCCTCGGCGCCGTTCCGGGCCGCGCCACCTCCCCACTAGCTTTCTCGCCTCCTTGCAGTTCCATTTTGCCGGCCTACCCAGCCTCCCCGGCCACCCCTCGCCGGAGCTCCCGCCGCTCGACCGCGCTGGCTGGTTCCTCTGTTTTGCCCCCAGCCCCGCCTTACTACATCTAATTAGCTGGCTCTTCCCAATAGCAAACGAGCGCATGCTCAGTTGGTCAGCCGAGTTGAGTACACCCCGCAGGTGTCCGGTTGAATCCCCTTCTGTGCACGTTTTTGTTTTCTTTTAGCACATTTTATCCAGGAAATGATTGGGGAATAACATAAGGGATCTAAGATAATTGATTGGGTTCGAGTAAAATTTGTTTATACCCCAAAATATAGAATCATATGCATATGAATAATCAATGTCGTTTGAATAAACATTGAAAAGGCTAGTTATTAACTAAGGCATTAGTAAAAGAAGGTTTCGCTTAATGTCCAAACCTAACAAGAATCCTAATTCAAAGTATGTTCAAGTTAAAATTTAAGGAAATACATTGGGTGTTATGTTAAAACTATAAAAACAAAGCTTTAAGCTAAAAAGATTACCCTCAATTATAATTAAATATAGGCCATAACATTTGACATGCAGCCCTAAAGTAAATCTTAATGGTAGATTCAATTAAATGATAAATCAAGAAGCTTCATAAACTTAATTAAACGATATGCCGTAACCATAAAGAATGAAATACATATTTAAAATTTGAAAGACAGAAATTAAAGTATAAACCCCGCCACTACCCGTCATCGATAAATAAGCCTCAATAGCAAACTTTAGTAAAAGTGTATGCCAAATACTTAACATGCCGCCAATAAATAAATCTTAGTGTTAGATTGTGCTAAATAGCAAATATTGAAATATAACCTTGTAAAACCAGCTTTGCTAGATAAGTTTGAACTAAAAATAAAAGCTGAGCTTAATAATAGCAAGGGTGTAGACAAGATAATAATAGTACCATTAATTAAATCCTAACGTTAGATTTAAATGAATAATAATGTCGACCAGAATAAAACGATCGATCCATGATACTCTAAAAGACAGCTATGCCTAGCCATTCTCAAATCCGAAGCAGAGTATTCCAGTGAATATTTTGGTACCGTGAACTTTCCTTGGCATTCGTCTCAATAAATCTTCCCTGGCCATTCAATCACCTCGCTCCAACCCCTTTGACTCTATCAAACACTCCGTGCCCAAAACAACCTAAAATCACTCATCAACTCACAATAAAGCTAAATTGAGCTATTCGGATTTAATTGGACTTTTCGAGTTATTTGCATTTATTTGAATTCAGTTGTTTATCGCGTAATTAGAAACCGGAGTCCTGAAGATTCCATGGATCAAGCCTGGTCATGGCAGAGTGAAGATAAAGAATAGAAGCTCAAGAGAAAGCAACGTGTGAGCTCAAGACCGCGGTAAACCGCGCTAGGCGAGTCAATACTTTGATCATGTTGAACCTACATTTTCTGCAAATTATTTTGTGTTAAATTATCAAATTGCATGCTGTTAATTTATATGCAAATACATGTTTAATTTAGAATTTTAGTTAAATGCCTATTATCTAACTTGATTAATATTGCCATCCTTTGGAATATTTGAACATGGGAACCTTGTCGCCCTAGCAAAATTATAATAGTAACCTTTCTAAAATAAGTCCGTAATTATATGCCATGCTTAGTATTGCTTAGATACTCTCGCGCCCAAGCATCACTTTTAATCATGAGAAAAGTTGGTTGGGCAGTCATGGTGGTAATGACTGGTGTATGTTGGATATGGTTATTTTATATTCCCAAAAACCTCAAATTGCTTATTTATCTGGGCGGATGGTTCGGGGGTATGGTGCTGGGTGCACGAGAGTGTGGTCTGTGGTAGCACCGCCCAGATAACCCTAAGGACTAAATCTTGTCATGACCTCCTGTATAAAACAGTACAACCACAAGTCTGTAAAGTACAACTTGGCTTAGTAGATTTACCGGACCCCGAAAGTCATCATCATCGGTGGAGGAGAAGTGGTGGTGCAAGTAGCGATTCTGGGTGACGGCTTGAATGGGACACTCTTTGTGAGTGAAGTTCTTCTGCGGCGTGCTAGCAGTACGAGGAGTCAGCTGCTAGGCGCATAAGAGGGGAACATCCCGCACAACGTATGGGACCCACCGCAAGTGGGAGTGGCCCATAGGGTGAGATGATGGACGGGGCGAGGTACTTTGAACGGTTACTGTGATGGTTTGCTCAACCACACATCCATGGAATCGTGTGGGGCAACGAGTGAACTGTCTCTTGTGGGTAAAGTGTGCAAACTCTGCAGAGTCAAAACTATTCGAATAGCCGTGCCCACGGTCAAGGGCGGACATGGGAACTTAACCAGATATAGTTCTATTTCAAAAACTTTGTGGGTAGGTATGAAAAAGTGGAGGGCAGCGGAAAGCCCTGATTTGAGTTGTCCTGGGTGTCGTCCCAGTGGTAAGTTAAGCGGCTATAACGCTGAAAGATGTCAAATGGTGTGATGCCATATGTATGGAAAAATTATGGTGATATTAGGCATATGGTGTGATGCCATATGTATGGAAAATCATGTTAATATTCCTTGAACATTATGTTTTGTTCCAAAGCTGCTAGGTCTCAGGAAATTTTATGTATTGTATTTCAAATAGTGGCATTTCTATTCTTACAGAATAAAATATGGAAAGAATAAGCAGGGTCGTGGGTAAAAGAAATAGATATTTGTAGTTTACACATAAAGTATTGGTGGATTCATGTCGATCATAAATAGGAAATGATAGTGGGGATTCTGGGAAAAATAAATTGGTGGAGTCTAGCTGAATAGATAGGCTAAATAGATGATCTAATTGAATTTTCGGGAAATTGGAGGAGTAATACAAGTATTGGATTATAGTTCCTGATTAGTGATTTACTTGGTGGGAGGATACTAGTGGATCATAGAATTAATCAATGATATTCTTGGTGGATATATAATGGTGAATCGTAGAATTGATCAATGATATTCTTGGTGGATATATAATATTGAATCGTAGGCTTGACCAATGATATTCTTGGTGGATTTGAATCAATAATAAAAAGGACTGGATTGTTAGAAAATCTTGATGAGAATGTTCGGTGGATTAATTTAATGATGTCAGTCGCTGTTTGGAGTTTTAGACAGCAATCAATATAGACAGGATATGATCGGTGGATTAATTAAATGATGTCAGTCGCTGTTTGGAGTTTTAGACAGCAATCAATATAGAAAGTATATGATCGGTGGATTAATTAAATGATGTCAGTCGCTGTTTGGAGTTTTAGACCGCAATCAATATAGAAAGTATATGATCGGTGGATTAATTAAATGATGTCAATCGCTGTTTGGAGTTTTAGATAGCAATCAATATAGAAAGTATATGATCGGTGGATTAATTAAATGATGTCAGTCGCTGTTTGGAGTCTTAGACAGCAATCAGTATCGAAAGTGTACCTTTGGTGGATTAAGTCAATTATGGCAATTGCCGTGTGGAGTATAGGCGGCAACAATAACACGGTGATTAAATAATAGCAATGCTACTAAAGCGATTTTTGGCAAATAAAATAACCCGAGCCTCTCCTTTGTTAAACCATGCATACTATTTATTTGCATTCTGTGTATTGGCTCACGGAGCACGGGGTCGGAGTGCTCACGCTCGCTTTTGCGACAAAATTCAGAATCAAGAATCAAATCACCTCGCCTCAGCATCAAGATTGGACAAGCTGGCAGAGAAGATGAAAATGTCAAGGGATAGGTCGCGAACCTCCAGTTGGCTGCCTGTGGGCATGTCCTGAAGGTCCCACCTGTGTGCTCGTTCTTCCGCTCCTGCAATTTATTGATTTCGGCTTAATCGGCCCATGAGTAAGTCTACTATTATATTTACGCTTCCGCATGATATGTATTTTTGATATTCATTACTGTAACTGTGAGCACTATCTACTGATCCAGGGAATAGTGCGGTGGAATCACAGAGGGTGCCGGATTGTATAGTTGGGCCCCTACAGCGATGGTATCAGAGCATATCGACTGCAGGTCGTGACCTAGTTAGCCTGGCCGTTAGTTTCATGACTAGAATTATTTCTTCAAAATTCTAATTCCAAAATATAAGTGGTATTGCTCATCCTTATCTCTCTTAGATGATTCCCCCTCATCTATATGCTGCCTTAGCCATTTTTACTTCCAAAGCTCTCTTACCCCAAATTCAAAATGATAACGCAAGAGTGACTGCTAATACCAATCAAATTACCACAAATACTTCCCTCTTCTTTCTGTTGATTCAAAAGGAAAATTTTGATCCTCTTTTCGTACCCTTACTCCAAAAATTTAAGGTTAGGAACGTCGAAGATGGTCATGAAGATAAGGTGGTCTTGTTTTACCAGACTATGCAGAAGAACCTTGTGCCCTCTTATGTGTGCTTCCCCGAGTAGACGTTGTATTGTTGCAAGATTCTATTTGGACCCTGTGCACTGCCTTCTTACCTTCGGGCGTCCTATTTCGCAGTCATGGGAAAAGCTTGTTTCTGAGAGCTTGTGTGATTTTGTACCACCCCAACTCCCTAGGAGCGCTCTTTTAAAAAAAATTTGCATGGGTTAGATCACCTTATCCCCACGATTCTATCCTTACCTCATGCTATTCCCTCTCACCTTTTGCTGAAAACCCCATCGGATCCAAAGGAATGAAACCACAATTAAATCAAGAAGAAGTGAAGACCTTTCAACATCCCAGTATTTAAGGAAAACAACATCACTATGAAGAAGACCACCCGCCAGGAGAGAGCCCACAGAGCAAGGTCACCTGTTTCTGCGAAGGACAAGACCCTTGCCCCATGAATTGCTTCTCAAATCTGTTGTTGATTAAGACAGCTAAGAATACAATAGATGAATAATGACAATCGTCATTTATTTAAGGGGGGTAGCATTAAGAGACAGGAATGTCGAAGCACTACCACGATGTATGTTTTGGAGGTGAAACAACCTGGACTCAGAGCTAATCGAACCAGCACGAGAAGATTTGCAAAACCAAAAGTCTTATAGTGATAAGGACAAAAGACCACCATATAAACGTACCCGTCTTCGCATCGGCATCCCTCAGACCATCTACTCCCTAGGGCATTGGCCAATACCGCCCACCCCTCAAATGAATTCTACACCCACCATAGGCCCAATAGACGATGTGACTATTTCACTCTATGAAGGCATGAAGACAACAATGTCAAAGAACAAGTAATTGGAAGTCTACGACCCATCCAGGAGAACAAGGTTTCTCTCTTCCCTTTTGACTTCTCCAAATGCTAACCCTGTTGTGCAGATCTTCATCTCTCTGTGAAGCTAAAAGACTATACATTTAGCAACTCACATAAACCTATTGCTAGCCAATATAACCCACCTTCATTCTTTCTGCTCTAACGGAATCTCGGGGTCGAGATTCATTTAAGGGGGGTAGGTTTGTAACATCCCAAAATTTGGGTGCCTAGAAAATATGAATTTTTAAAAACTTTTATTGCAATTTACTGGCATTCCAAATTGCTTTTGAATGTTTATTTGAACCCTTTTGAGTTTTGAGAAATATAAATTAAGGTACTGAGAAGTAAAACCCAAAGTAAAAAAAATATTGATGTTAAATAAAAGAAATAAAAATTTGAAATCTAAATTACTTAATTAAAGGAGAAGCAATGGCCAAAGGAGTATATAAAAGGAAACTCACATCTAAATAGTAAAAATTTAAATTTAAATTGTAAACATCAAGCAAAAATTGAAATCAACAATCTTAAATTTGAAATAAAAATTTAAATTAAAAATTCAAGAATCCAAAAATTGCTAAAAGCTTCTCATTCTTCCCTTATTCCTTAACCTTTTCCCTCTCTTACATGTGGGCCCGACCCCTACCCCTTCCCTCTCTCCTCTCTTTTCCCCTGCGCACAGGCCAGTCTCCTTCCTCCTCTGGCTGAGGATGCTCCACGTCTTCCTCCCTGTGCGCCCGCCGTGCCCGCGTCAGCGGCGCCTGCAGACGCACCCTGCCTCCCTCACGCCGCCGCACTTGCCCCCATCGCGTCACGCCCTGCGCCCCCATCGTGTCGGTCATCACTTCTCCCCCCGTGTGCGCCCTTACCGCCGGACCCGCAGCCATGCCGTCGCCCATACCTTTCCCCGAGCGTGCGCCTGCCTCCCTCTCCTCACCCTTAAGTAGCCCTGGGGCTCGCCCTTTTCCCTTGCTCCCTCATTCCTTCGAACCGAGCATAGCTCGAGCTGCCCCCGTATGCGCCGGCCGACCCGCCTCCTCGCCATATGCCGCTCTCCGGCGAGTCCCCCAAAAACCGAGCGCATCCCTCCGTGCCCCAATGCCCCACCTCCTTCCCCGCCGGTTTAATTGAAAATCCGTGCGCCGGAGACCCCCCCGATTCGGCCTTCTTCTTCAAGGCCGGCCGCCACTGCCCTCCGCGCCGCCGCCATCGCTCCTCCCTCCATGATGCGTGGTGTCTCAATTCCATGCACCTGGAGCACCCCCACGCCTCCCCGAAGCTCCCCCGACCACCGGCCGAAGCCCTCGCCGCCTGTACGTCGCCGGCGCCATGCGCATGACCGCGCCGCCGCAGGCTCACGCCGCCGGCTCACCTCGGTACCTCCCCGGCCAAGCCGTCGCCATGGGTGAGTTCCTCCCGGCCCCCTACTGCTCATGCGCCGGTCAATTTCTCCTTTCCTCCACCACGCCGCCGTCGCACCGTGACTACCCGCCGCCGGCCGCTCCGGGCTGCCGCTCGCCCGCCTCGGCGCCGTTCCGGGCCGCGCCACCTCCCCACTAGCTTTCTCGCCTCCTTGCAGTTCCATTTTGCCGGCCTACCCAGCCTCCCCGGCCACCCCTCGCCGGAGCTCCCGCCGCTCGACCGCGCTGGCTGGTTCCTCTGTTTTGCCCCCAGCCCCGCCTTACTACATCTAATTAGCTGGCTCTTCCCAATAGCAAACGAGCGCATGCTCAGTTGGTCAGCCGAGTTGAGTACACCCCGCAGGTGTCCGGTTGAATCCCCTTCTGTGCACGTTTTTGTTTTCTTTTAGCACATTTTATCCAGGAAATGATTGGGGAATAACATAAGGGATCTAAGATAATTGATTGGGTTCGAGTAAAATTTGTTTATACCCCAAAATATAGAATCATATGCATATGAATAATCAATGTCGTTTGAATAAACATTGAAAAGGCTAGTTATTAACTAAGGCATTAGTAAAAGAAGGTTTCGCTTAATGTCCAAACCTAACAAGAATCCTAATTCAAAGTATGTTCAAGTTAAAATTTAAGGAAATACATTGGGTGTTATGTTAAAACTATAAAAACAAAGCTTTAAGCTAAAAAGATTACCCTCAATTATAATTAAATATAGGCCATAACATTTGACATGCAGCCCTAAAGTAAATCTTAATGGTAGATTCAATTAAATGATAAATCAAGAAGCTTCATAAACTTAATTAAACGATATGCCGTAACCATAAAGAATGAAATACATATTTAAAATTTGAAAGACAGAAATTAAAGTATAAACCCCGCCACTACCCGTCATCGATAAATAAGCCTCAATAGCAAACTTTAGTAAAAGTGTATGCCAAATACTTAACATGCCGCCAATAAATAAATCTTAGTGTTAGATTGTGCTAAATAGCAAATATTGAAATATAACCTTGTAAAACCAGCTTTGCTAGATAAGTTTGAACTAAAAATAAAAGCTGAGCTTAATAATAGCAAGGGTGTAGACAAGATAATAATAGTACCATTAATTAAATCCTAACGTTAGATTTAAATGAATAATAATGTCGACCAGAATAAAACGATCGATCCATGATACTCTAAAAGACAGCTATGCCTAGCCATTCTCAAATCCGAAGCAGAGTATTCCAGTGAATATTTTGGTACCGTGAACTTTCCTTGGCATTCGTCTCAATAAATCTTCCCTGGCCATTCAATCACCTCGCTCCAACCCCTTTGACTCTATCAAACACTCCGTGCCCAAAACAACCTAAAATCACTCATCAACTCACAATAAAGCTAAATTGAGCTATTCGGATTTAATTGGACTTTTCGAGTTATTTGCATTTATTTGAATTCAGTTGTTTATCGCGTAATTAGAAACCGGAGTCCTGAAGATTCCATGGATCAAGCCTGGTCATGGCAGAGTGAAGATAAAGAATAGAAGCTCAAGAGAAAGCAACGTGTGAGCTCAAGACCGCGGTAAACCGCGCTAGGCGAGTCAATACTTTGATCATGTTGAACCTACATTTTCTGCAAATTATTTTGTGTTAAATTATCAAATTGCATGCTGTTAATTTATATGCAAATACATGTTTAATTTAGAATTTTAGTTAAATGCCTATTATCTAACTTGATTAATCTTGCCCATCCTTTGGAATATTTGAACATGGGAACCTTGTCGCCCTAGCAAAATTATAATAGTAACCTTTCTAAAATAAGTCCGTAATTATATGCCATGCTTAGTATTGCTTAGATACTCTCGCGCCCAAGCATCACTTTTAATCATGAGAAAAGTTGGTTGGGCAGTCATGGTGGTAATGACTGGTGTATGTTGGATATGGTTATTTTATATTCCCAAAAACCTCAAATTGCTTATTTATCTGGGCGGATGGTTCGGGGGTATGGTGCTGGGTGCACGAGAGTGTGGTCTGTGGTAGCACCGCCCAGATAACCCTAAGGACTGAATCTTGTCATGACCTCCTGTGTAAAACAGTACAACCACAAGTCTGTAAAGTACAACTTGGCTTAGTAGATTTACCGGACCCCGAAAGTCATCATCATCGGTGGAGGAGAAGTGGTGGTGCAAGTAGCGATTCTGGGTGACGGCTTGAATGGGACACTCTTTGTGAGTGAAGTTCTTCTGCGGCGTGCTAGCAGTACGGGGAGTCAGCTGCTAGGCGCATAAGAGGGGAACATCCCGCACAACGTATGGGACCCACCGCAAGTGGGAGTGGCCCATAGGGTGAGATGATGGACGGGGCGAGGTACTTTGAACGGTTACTGTGATGGTTTGCTCAACCACACATCCATGGAATCGTGTGCGGCAACAAGTGAACTGTCTCTTGTGGGTAAAGTGTGCAAACTCTGCAGAGTCAAAACTATTCGAATAGCCGTGCCCACGGTCAAGGGCGGACATGGGAACTTAACCAGATATAGTTCTATTTCAAAAACTTTGTGGGTAGGTATGAAAAAGTGGAGGGCAGCGGAAAGCCCTGATTTGAGTTGTCCTGGGTGTCGTCCCAGTGGTAAGTTAAGCGGCTATAACGCTGAAAGATGTCAAATGGTGTGATGCCATATGTATGGAAAAATTATGGTGATATTAGGCATATGGTGTGATGCCATATGTATGGAAAATCATGTTAATATTCCTTGAACATTATGTTTTGTTCCAAAGCTGCTAGGTCTCAGGAAATTTTATGTATTGTATTTCAAAAGTGGCATTTCTATTCTTACAGAATAAAATATGGAAAGAATAAGCAGGGTCGTGGGTAAAAGAAATAGATATTTGTAGTTTACACATAAAGGTATAGGTGGATTCATGTCGATCATAAATAGGAAATGATAGTGGGGGTTCTGGGAAAAATAAATTGGTGGAGTCTAGCTGAATAGATAGGCTAAATAGATGATCTAATTGAATTTTCGGGAAATTGGAGGAGTAATACAAGTATTGGATTATAGTTCCTGATTAGTGATTTACTTGGTGGGAGGATACTAGTGGATCATAGAATTAATCAATGATATTCTTGGTGGATATATAATGGTGAATCGTAGAATTGATCAATGATATTCTTGGTGGATATATAATATTGAATCGTAGGCTTGACCAATGATATTCTTGGTGGATTTGAATCAATAAAAAAAAGGACTGGATTGTTAGAAAATCTTGATGAGAATGTTCGGTGGATTAATTTAATGATGTCAGTCGCTGTTTGGAGTTTTAGACAGCAATCAATATAGACAGGATATGATCGGTGGATTAATTAAATGATGTCAGTCGCTGTTTGGAGTTTTAGACAGCAATCAATATAGAAAGTATATGATCGGTGGATTAATTAAATGATGTCAATCGCTGTTCGGAGTTTTAGACAGCAATCAATATAGAAAGTATATGATCGGTGGATTAATTAAATGATGTCTGTCGCTGTTTGGAGTCTTAGACAGCAATCAGTATCGAAAGTATATGATCGGTGGATTAATTAAATGATGTCAGTCGCTGTTTGGAGTCTTAGACAGCAATCAGTATCGAAAGTGTACCTTTGGTGGATTAAGTCAATTATGGCAATTGCCGTGTGGAGTATAGGTGGCAACAATAACACGGTGATTAAATAATAGCAATGCTACTAAAGCGATTTTTGGCAAATAAAATAACCCGAGCCTCTCCTTTGTTAAACCATGCATACTATTTATTTGCATTCTGTGTATTGGCTCGCGGAGCACGAGGTCGGAGTGCTCACGCTCGCTTTTGCGACAAAATTCAGAATCAAGAATCAAATCACCTCGCCTCAGCATCAAGATTGGACAAGCTGGCAGAGAAGATGAAAATGTCAAGGGCTAGGTCGCGAACCTCCAGTTGGCTGCCTGTGGGCATGTCCTGAAGGTCCCACCTGTGTGCTCGTTCTTCCGCTGCTGCAATTTATTGATTTCGGCTTAATCGGCCCATGAGTAAGTCTACTATTATATTTACGCTTCCGCATGATATGTATGTTTGATATTCATTACTGTAACTGTGAGCACTATCTACTGATCCAGGGAATAGTGCGGTGGAATCACAGAGGGTGCCGGATTGTATAGTTGGGCCCCTACAGCGATGGTATCAGAGCATATCGACTGCAGGTCGTGACCTAGTTAGCCTGGCCGTTAGTTTCATGACTAGAATTATTTCTTCAAAATTCTAATTCCAAAATATAAGTGGTATTGCTCATCCTTATCTCTCTTAGATGATTCCCCCTCATCTATATGCTGCCTTAGCCATTTTTACTTCCAAAGCTCTCTTACCCCAAATTCAAAATGATAACGCAAGAGTGACTGCTAATACCAATCAAATTACCACAAATACTTCCCTCTTCTTTCTGTTGATTCAAAAGGAAAATTTTGATCCTCTTTTCGTACCCTTACTCCAAAAATTTAAGGTTAGGAACGTCGAAGATGGTCATGAAGATAAGGTGGTCTTGTTTTACCAGACTATGCAGAAGAACCTTGTGCCCTCTTATGTGTGCTTCCCTGAGTAGACGTTGTATTGTTGCAAGATTCTATTTGGACCCTGTGCACTGCCTTCTTACCTTCGGGCGTCCTATTTCGCAGTCATGGGAAAAGCTTGTTTTTGAGAGCTTGTGTGATTTTGTACCACCCCAACTCCCTAGGAGCGCTCTTTTAAAAAATTTTTTGCATGGGTTAGATCACCTTATCCCCACGATTCTATCCTTACCTCATGCTATTCCTTCTCACCTTTTGCTGAAAACCCCATCGGATCCAAAGGAATGAAACAACAATTAAATCAAGAAGAAGTGAAGACCTTTCAACATCCCAGTATTTAAGGAAAACAACATCACTATGAAGAAGACCACCCGCCAGGAGAGAGCCCACAGAGCAAGGTCACCTGTTTCTGCGAAGGACAAGACCCTTGCCCCATGAATTGCTTCTCAAATCTGTTGTTGATTAAGACAGCTAAGAATACAATAGATGAATAATGACAATCGTCATTTATTTAAGGGGGGTAGCATTAAGAGACAGGAATGTCGAAGCACTACCACGATGTATGTTTTGGAGGTGAAACAACCTGGACTCAGAGCTAATCGAACCAGCACGAGAAGATTTGCAAAACCAGAAGTCTTATAGTGATAAGGACAAAAGACCACCATATAAACGTACCCGTCTTCGCATCGGCATCCCTCAGACCATCTACTCCCTAGGGCATTGGCCAATACCGCCCACCCCTCAAATGAATTCTACACCCACCATAGGCCCAATAGACGATGTGACTATTCCACTCTATGAAGGCATGAAGACAACAATGTCAAAGAACAAGTAATTGGAAGTCTACGACCCATCCAGGAGAACAAGGTTTCTCTCTTCCCTTTTGACTTCTCCAAATGCTAACCCTGTTGTGCAGATCTTCATCTCTCTGTGAAGCTAAAAGACTATACATTTAGCAACTCACATAAACCTATTGCTAGCCAATATAACCCACCTTCATTCTTTCTGCTCTAACGGAATCTCGGGGTCGAGATTCATTTAAGGGGGGTAGGTTTGTAACATCCCAAAATTTGGGTGCCTAGAAAATATGAATTTTTAAAAACTTTTATTGCAATTTACTGGCATTCCAAATTGCTTTTGAATGTTTATTTGAACCCTTTTGAGTTTTGAGAAATATAAATTAAGGTACTGAGAAGTAAAACCCAAAGTAAAAAAAATATTGATGTTAAATAAAAGAAATAAAAATTTGAAATCTAAATTACTTAATTAAAGGAGAAGCAATGGCCAAAGGAGTATATAAAAGGAAACTCACATCTAAATAGTAAAAATTTAAATTTAAATTGTAAACATCAAGCAAAAATTGAAATCAACAATCTTAAATTTGAAATAAAAATTTAAATTAAAAATTCAAGAATCCAAAAATTGCTAAAAGCTTCTCATTCTTCCCTTATTCCTTAACCTTTTCCCTCTCTTACATGTGGGCCCGACCCCTACCCCTTCCCTCTCTCCTCTCTTTTCCCCTGCGCACAGGCCAGTCTCCTTCCTCCTCTGGCTGAGGATGCTCCACGTCTTCCTCCCTGTGCGCCCGCCGTGCCCGCGTCAGCGGCGCCTGCAGACGCACCCTGCCTCCCTCACGCCGCCGCACTTGCCCCCATCGCGTCACGCCCTGCGCCCCCATCGTGTCGGTCATCACTTCTCCCCCCGTGTGCGCCCTTACCGCCGGACCCGCAGCCATGCCGTCGCCCATACCTTTCCCCGAGCGTGCGCCTGCCTCCCTCTCCTCACCCTTAAGTAGCCCTGGGGCTCGCCCTTTTCCCTTGCTCCCTCATTCCTTCGAACCGAGCATAGCTCGAGCTGCCCCCGTATGCGTCGGCCGACCCGCCTCCTCGCCATATGCCGCTCTCCGGCGAGTCCCCCAAAAACCGAGCGCATCCCTCCGTGCCCCAATGCCCCACCTCCTTCCCCGCCGGTTTAATTGAAAATCCGTGCGCCGGAGACCCCCCGATTCGGCCTTCTTCTTCAAGGCCGGCCGCCACTGCCCTCCGCGCCGCCGCCATCGCTCCTCCCTCCATGATGCGTGGTGTCTCAATTCCATGCACCTGGAGCACCCCCACGCCTCCCCGAAGCTCCCCCGACCACCGGCCGAAGCCCTCGCCGCCTGTACGTCGCCGGCGCCATGCGCATGACCGCGCCGCCACAGGCTCACGCCGCCGGCTCACCTCGGTACCTCCCCGGCCAAGCCGTCGCCATGGGTGAGTTCCTCCCGGCCCCCTACTGCTCATGCGCCGGTCAATTTCTCCTTTCCTCCACCACGCCGCCGTCGCACCGTGACTACCCGCCGCCGGCCGCTCCGGGCTGCCGCTCGCCCGCCTCGCCGCCGTTCCGGGCCGTGCCACCTCCCCACTAGCTTTCTCGCCTCCTTGCAGTTCCATTTTGCCGGCCTACCCAGCCTCCCCGGCCACCCCTCGCCGGAGCTCCCGCCGCTCGACCGCGCTGGCTGGTTCCTCTGTTTTGCCCCCAGCCCCGCCTTACTACATCTAATTAGCTGGCTCTTCCCAATAGCAAACGAGCGCATGCTCAGTTGGTCAGCCGAGTTGAGTACACCCCGCAGGTGTCCGGTTGAATCCCCTTCTGTGCACGTTTTTGTTTTCTTTTAGCACATTTTATCCAGGAAATGATTGGGGAATAACATAAGGGATCTAAGATAATTGATTGGGTTCGAGTAAAATTTGTTTATACCCCAAAATATAGAATCATATGCATATGAATAATCAATGTCGTTTGAATAAACATTGAAAAGGCTAGTTATTAACTAAGGCATTAGTAAAAGAAGGTTTCGCTTAATGTCCAAACCTAACAAGAATCCTAATTCAAAGTATGTTCAAGTTAAAATTTAAGGAAATACATTGGGTGTTATGTTAAAACTATAAAAACAAAGCTTTAAGCTAAAAAGATTACCCTCAATTATAATTAAATATAGGCCATAACATTTGACATGCAGCCCTAAAGTAAATCTTAATGGTAGATTCAATTAAATGATAAATCAAGAAGCTTCATAAACTTAATTAAACGATATGCCGTAACCATAAAGAATGAAATACATATTTAAAATTTGAAAGACAGAAATTAAAGTATAAACCCCGCCACTACCCGTCATCGATAAATAAGCCTCAATAGCAAACTTTAGTAAAAGTGTATGCCAAATACTTAACATGCCGCCAATAAATAAATCTTAGTGTTAGATTGTGCTAAATAGCAAATATTGAAATATAACCTTGTAAAACCAGCTTTGCTAGATAAGTTTGAACTAAAAATAAAAGCTGAGCTTAATAATAGCAAGGGTGTAGACAAGATAATAATAGTACCATTAATTAAATCCTAACGTTAGATTTAAATGAATAATAATGTCGACCAGAATAAAACGATCGATCCATGATACTCTAAAAGACAGCTATGCCTAGCCATTCTCAAATCCGAAGCAGAGTATTCCAGTGAATATTTTGGTACCGTGAACTTTCCTTGGCATTCGTCTCAATAAATCTTCCCTGGCCATTCAATCACCTCGCTCCAACCCCTTTGACTCTATCAAACACTCCGTGCCCAAAACAACCTAAAATCACTCATCAACTCACAATAAAGCTAAATTGAGCTATTCGGATTTAATTGGACTTTTCGAGTTATTTGCATTTATTTGAATTCAGTTGTTTATCGCGTAATTAGAAACCGGAGTCCTGAAGATTCCATGGATCAAGCCTGGTCATGGCAGAGTGAAGATAAAGAATAGAAGCTCAAGAGAAAGCAACGTGTGAGCTCAAGACCGCGGTAAACCGCGCTAGGCGAGTCAATACTTTGATCATGTTGAACCTACATTTTCTGCAAATTATTTTGTGTTAAATTATCAAATTGCATGCTGTTAATTTATATGCAAATACATGTTTAATTTAGAATTTTAGTTAAATGCCTATTATCTAACTTGATTAATATTGCCCATCCTTTGGAATATTTGAACATGGGAACCTTGTCGCCCTAGCAAAATTATAATAGTAACCTTTCTAAAATAAGTCCGTAATTATATGCCATGCTTAGTATTGCTTAGATACTCTCGCGCCCAAGCATCACTTTTAATCATGAGAAAAGTTGGTTGGGCAGTCATGGTGGTAATGACTGGTGTATGTTGGATATGGTTATTTTATATTCTCGCGCCCAAGCATCACTTTTAATCATGAGAAAATCTTGATGAGAATGTTCGGTGGATTAATTTAATGATGTCAGTCGCTGTTTGGAGTTTTAGATAGCAATCAATATAGACAGGATATGATCGGTGGATTAATTAAATGATGTCAGTCGCTGTTTGGAGTTTTAGACAGCAATCAATATAGAAAGTATATGATCGGTGGATTAATTAAATGATGTCAATCGCTGTTTGGAGTTTTAGACAGCAATCAATATAGAAAGTATATGATCGGTGGATTAATTAAATGATGTCAGTCGCTGTTTGGAGTCTTAGACAGCAATCAGTATCGAAAGTATATGATCGGTGGATTAATTAAATGATGTCAGTCGCTGTTTGGAGTCTTAGACAGCAATCAGTATCGAAAGTGTACCTTTGGTGGATTAAGTCAATTATGGCAATTGCCGTGTGGAGTATAGGTGGCAACAATAACACGGTGATTAAATAATAGCAATGCTACTAAAGCGATTTTTGGCAAATAAAATAACCCGAGCCTCTCCTTTGTTAAACCATGCATACTATTTATTTGCATTCTGTGTATTGGCTCGCGGAGCACGAGGTCGGAGTGCTCACGCTCGCTTTTGCGACAAAATTTAGAATCAAGAATCAAATCACCTCGCCTCAGCATCAAGATTGGACAAGCTGGCAGAGAAGATGAAAATGTCAAGGGCTAGGTCGCGAACCTCCAGTTGGCTGCCTGTGGGCATGTCCTGAAGGTCCCACCTGTGTGCTCGTTCTTCCGCTGCTGTAATTTATTGATTTTGGCTTAATCGGCCCATGAGTAAGTCTACTATTATATTTACGCTTCCGCATGATATGTATTTTTGATATTCATTATTGTAACTGTGAGCACTATCTACTGATCCAGGGAATAGTGCGGTGGAATCACAGAGGGTGCCGGATTGTATAATTGGGCCCCTACAGCGGGGGCCGGGGAATGCCGGGGAGGGGTCGGCGGCGGGCGGCGGCGGGCTCGGGTGAAGATCGACGCCGGCGTCGGAGAGGCGGCGGAGAGCTCGGCTAAGGGAGGCGTTGGCTTTGCCGTGTCCCGAGGAGGCTTCTGGTTAAAGGAATTGGGTTTTAGTGGCTTGACATGGGGGCGCGCTCGGTTGCCGGACTTGGAGAAGAAAAGGATGGCCGGCGGAAATTGGGCACGGGAGTTCAATTGTTTGTAGGGGGAGGGAGAGGGAAAGGTTGCGGTGCGACTGAGGGCTTCGGCCGGGGCTTTTATAGAGGGGAAAAGCGCAGCAGCGAGGATGGCAGTTGGCCGGTCATGGCGGCGACGCGAGCTTCGGCATGGCTACATGGGAGGCAACGGGACAGGCGGCCAGCCGTGATGCAAGCGGCATGGGAGTGGCGCGTGCGCGGTCAGGCCGTGGCCCAGCAGCTTGTGGTCGACGTGAGCTGGCGCAGCTCTGGTCTTCGGCATGGAGGCGACGTCCGGGTGGGTGGCGGCAGAGGATGACACGACGCTGCATGGCGATGAGACGGCGTGGGCCCGGGGTGACGCGAACGGGGATGGCGCCGTGGTCCGGTGGTCCGAAGGGGGGCACCGTGCGGGGAGCGGACAACACGCGGCGCTGTCCGAGCGGGGCTTCAGCCCCCTGGTCCGAAGGGTGCATGAGGTGGGGGAGGGAGACAGGGGCGCGAGGGCGGGCGGGCTGGTGTTACCGAACTTGTCGTACATGAAGCGGGTGATGATGCTGGTCTTGCCGACGGACTGGTCGCCCAGGAACACCAGCCTCTACTTGGCGAGGGCCGGCACGGGGGGCCATCTCCTCTCCTCCTCGTCTTCCCTTCTCCGGCATAAGACGGCGGCGAGATCGGATCAGATGTGCGGGGCGGGTGGATCGAGAGGTGCCTGCGAGGGCTGAAGCCGTACCAGATCCGTGACGGCCGAGCGCACGCCGTTTCCCGGGCGAGAAGGCGGCGAGGACAAGCAGAGGAGGCGATCGGCCCTGGAGACGACGCCTCAGCGGCGGTGGGGGCACGGTGCTGGGGTCGAAGGGGCATGGTGCTGGAGGGCGGGCCTACGCGGGGGAGAGGCCGCCGATCGCTGCCGTAGATCTAGGGCTTCCCCACCCGACCCCGACCATAACCGCCGCCGTGACTCCAAGCCCTCCGATGGACGGGGACGCGCGGGGCTTGCAGTGGTCGTGGCGGCGTGAAGACTCCTCACGGTGGCGGTGGCGGCGGCGGGGTGGGGAGACGGCGGGCAAGGCGGAGGCGGCCATCAGGCGGAGGAGTTGATTGGTTCTGGGATTTGGGGGCGGATGATAAGAATCGGTGAGGAGACCGGGGTAGTGGGCGGCGGTTTCTGCACAGACGTTGATGCGCAGATTTTTTCGGTGGGGTGGGAGGGGAGTAGCAACGTGATAGGTGGGGAGAAGCGGGCGGCTAATCTTTGATCGGACGGCTGAGAAGAAGGGAGAGAGAACGGACCGACGACCACCAACTCCAATTTTTAAGTAGTAGAGATAATAAATTCCGTTGCAACACACAGGTACATAACTAGTATATCATCATTTCAAGTGATAAAATAAATAAGTTTAGCGCAAACAAATCCCAAATCCCACACTAAGGAAAAAAACGAAATCAAAACAAAACAACCGAGAGATGGAGACCAGAGGCCGAGGCCACCACCACGGTGAAGGAAAGCCAAACAAACCAAAGGCGAAGCAAACCAAGTAACCAACCCAAGCAAGGGGATCCCCCGAATCTCCCGTTCCAGGGGTCTCCGCGTCCGCCGCCGGCTTCGGCTACTAGGGTTTCGCCGCCGCCGCCGCCGATGGAGCCACCGGCGGGAGGCTCTGCCGATCGCCGGGGGGGCGGGGCTGGCGCCGGCCCCGGCGCCCCGCCCTCCGGCCTCCGCCGCTACGGCCTCAGCTTCTCCGCCTCCAGCCTCCTCCAGGCCCCGCTCGCCGCGCTTCTCGAGTACTCCGGCGTCGTCCCTTCCGGCCCCGCTCCGCCGACGCCGCAGCCGGCGGTCCCGTCGTCGTCGTCGTCTGAGTCTGATGGGCTACTTTCCGCCGCGGCGGCTGGGGATGGGGAGGTGTCGATCCGGATCCAGGGCGGCCCCGGCGACCCGGACACGGCGGGCGTGGCGGCGGCGTCGTCGCCGGAGGACTCGATCGAGGCGACCGCCGCCCCCGACGTTGACCCGTCCTCCGCGGCTGGGAGGGGAGGCGGCGCCGACGCGGATGCGAGCGGCGGGGGTGGGGGCGGCGCGGCGGGGAACGGGGGCGGGGACCGCGCGTACCAGCGGTACGACGTGCACCACGTCGCGCGGTGGATCGAGCAGATACTGCCGTTCTCGCTGCTCCTGCTCGTTGTCTTCATACGGCAACATCTCCAAGGTTTGTTATACATTTCTCTCCCTGTTTAAAAGACGTTATCTTTGTGGAAATGTTGTGCTATCGTAATGCTGTGGCGATTCTAAGTTGTGGCTAAAATTGATAAGATTGCTAAACAGAATGGAGGGCCTTTAGAGTTCAAGTCCGCAAGAATTAGTTCGGGTGTGTTGATGTTTGTGATCAGGCTTTCGTACGTTCTATTATGAATGTTAAACAAAACAAGAAGGCGGTTTTTTAGTACAAGAACTTTGTTCAGACGTGTTACTTTGTAGACTTTTGCTATTAGGCTGTGATATGTTGTATTATGATTTGGCATAGCATGTATTTTAACTTTCCGAGGTTGTGGGGGATTATGTAGTTCATTTTTGGATCATTGTGGTTGGGAGGATAACATGGTTACATAGATTTAGCTCACTTTGTAGTCTGACTAGTTTATAGCCAGTGTGTTGCTACGGGTTAAACATACATTACCCCTTCAAGCCTCTGTTGTACCCATGGCTCCACCATTGTGCTCTCGAGTTCACTCATGGCTCATGTTGCACCTCTACTGCCAAGCTTGACTCAAGCCGTGCCCTTGCCTATGCAGTCACGACCGACCTACTTCGTCATCATATTGTACTGCTCGGAGCCAAATTGGCCCACACTGGGACTGAGTCTTTTATATTAGTATAAAAGATAGTTGATTGCAGGTGTAGTTTCACAAAAGCCAATAATGGTGATGCTGACCAAATTTCTCGAGACTACAAATTAGATATTTTTTACATAATAATATATTGCAGTATGATATATCCAATTTTACATGTACAGTTGAAAGAGTAGTAACAATTTATATGAAATATTTCGAAATACACTCCAGCTAAGCCCTCTTTCTTTTCTCCGTAAGATAACACTCTAGCATAGTCCTCGTCAATGCTTCTTGTTTCTTTTGGCAAGTAACACTAATTTTCGTTGATGGAAATACAAAGCATGTTACAATTTTGATCACACTTCTGGCCAGGAAAAGCAGCATGTAACATATAAAAAGCTCACACATGTAGGTGCTAAAATCCATAAAGAGAATTTTCATTGATGGAAATACAAAGCATGTTACAATTTTGATCACACTTCTGGCCAGGAAAAGCAGCATGTAACATATAAAAAAGCTCACACATGGAGAGGGTGATGGGTGAGTATTGACAACAATGCTCACCCATCACCCTCTCATGGGTGACAAAGCAAATGCATCTTAAACATAGTTCTCACGAACACCATGAGCATCCTATTCAACAACCTTGGTAGGGAATGTGGAAATTGAAGCATATAAAAAACTGCTATCAACAGAAGCTACCTTTCAGTGATTGTACCTTTTAGAAACCTTCCGGTGTCACGAAGGATCAAATCAGGTTGAACCCTCATCTCCTACACACATCATTGTAGAACATAAGCCACCTTAATATTAATTGACTGGTCACTTGAGTTGAAAAACAGTGTAACTTCTGAAACCGTTTCTTCCTACACACATCATTATACAACCTATAAACATAAGCAACCTTAATATTAATGGACTGGTCACTTGAGTTTAAAAACAGTGTAACTTCTGAAACCGTTTCTTCTGTCAAGATGATCTATTATCCCGCTACTTCTCATGCCCCTCTCATTTCCCATGTGCTCCCAATGTTGTGGCCTAGGAGATCACACACCAAGGAAATGGTCCACTTTGGAGATTAGATCGTTGCTTGAAATCATCTATCCTGCAGGTCAAGCTATCCTGCTGTGAAATACAAGAGAAAAATGATGAACTGCAGATAGCAATGCAAGCATTATTTTGCTGCTATGATTTATTTCAGCTATAAGAAAAACCTGGAAACTAAGTGAGCTCAATCAAAACAAAAATAGGTCTACAAAGTGCATAATACTTTTCAAGTCATTTGACCCCAAATCTATACAGGAAAGATCTAGATATAACAAAGGTACTACATTTGCAGTAAGCAGATGCGATTCGCCGCTAGCTGAATTGCTCTTGCACAAAGAGCATCCCCTTAAATCTCTGATAATGGTTTTGCTCCAGATCGGCACTACATGAAAAATCGCTGGAAAAAGCCTGTGTTTGATTACCTCAACACAACATGTGTAATTTCATAGTGGCACAAAAAGAGCTATACTTCCAACCAAATTTGGTGTTGGATAAATTTTGTTAGATCCATATTGGGCACTGAATATCAAAGTTGCTTGAAGTTGCCAGCTGCAAACAATATATATGTACAAGGGCACACAACAGTAACCGGATAGAATAAGAGTTAAAACTTACAATGATCTATTAACGAACGAATGAAATCCTTGACCATCGGTGCTAGATCCTTCGATGAAGTATCCATTCCCAAAGCAAAAAGTTGATCCATAACAAACGCACATCCTGTCTTAAAAAAAGACATCAAGCAAAGCGCCTTAGATCAATAAGGATATGAAGTTCATAATAAAAAGTAGGAATATAGAGAGAAAATAACCATGCCTGCAGTCCGCGTGGCACCGCCAAACCTTGTGACCAACCACTCCACCCTAGCTGGCCACAGGGCCATGCAAATCGTGTTCTGCAAATATTTCATCTCCTCGCTTGACCGCCACCGCCTAATTGGTAGGTTTGTTCCCTGAGCATACAAGGGAGGGAAGTTGACGTGAATTTGGGAAAGGTGGTATATGTGTGGATCTAGGGGAGGACAGTGGTGGCTCGCTGTTGGAGGGTGGAGGGGTGGCGGTGCCCTGGTGAGAAGGAGCGGGAGGGGGTGTTGGTGCGGAGCAGCGGTGGTGGCTACGTGGAAGGATGGAGCGGTGACGGTGGCAGGCAAGGGATGAGCGCACGAAGGAGACAGGCAGATCTCCTGCGCGTAGACCGTGGCCACAGACTCACCCTCGGTTAGGAGCCACGTGCAATCTCCAGTCCAGATCTGAGCCCTGGTTGGAGTTGTCGTTCATGATCACAAAGGGGCTGCCCACCCCCTCATACTCGCTCCTCCTTCGCCGACCTCCTCTCCGTCCTTGTCAGGAGAGGTCGAGGGGTTGCCCCCTGGATCTGGGCGCTGATGTGCTCAAGAAGAGTCGAAAGAGAGGGAGAGGGCTGCTGAATTGGATCTTGCCGGTGGCAGCCATCTAGGCAGGATTAGGTGGAGAAAAAGCGACGGCAGGGCCGAATCTAGGCGGGGTGGGCCCAAGAAGCGGTGGGGTGGAGGGAGGAGAACGATGGGGAGGGAAGGGAAGTGGAGAGGTCAAGGGGGTGGGGAGGCAGCGCCGGGAGGCGGGAGGGGAACTGAGAGGGTTAGTGGGCGGATGTGGAGGCGGAGTATGTGAAGAGGAGAGAAGAGGAAGGATGCGGGCGAGAAGAGGAAGGGAGCGAGGAAGGCCCGACAAGGAGGGGGGCGGAGGTGAAGGGACGTACCACTCATCGAGGGGTGGGACGATCATAACTGAAGAGGAAAGTGGAAGGGAGGGGCGGTTCGATTGTGAGAGAGAGGAGGGGAGGAGCGCGAGACAGATTACCTAGGTCCTATCTTATGGTCAGATCGGATGGCTGTGAAGAGGGGAGAGAGAACAGACGTACGACCGCCAACTTGTATTTTTAAGTAGTAAAGATATGATGGGCTTTAGCCTGACTGTATAGATGAATCCAATGTAGAAAAGATTTATAGCTGGGTCTTGAGAGTTAGCTACCCTAACTTAACAGAATTGGACTTGCTTAATGCAGGGCTCATGTATTAGTGGGAGTTATTCCTTCTCCTTCCCAATCTGATGGAGCTTGTGATTGGTTGATGAAGTATTTCAACCAGTCTTATATGCTTTCAAATAAATGCATTTTGTTTATGTCTTAAGTGCTGACTCAAAAGGAACATATTTACATGTACCATAAAATGAATTTTCTTGTGCGTGCTTATATTTTCATGGTTTTGCAAGTATAATGAAAGTGGATATATCTTAGGCTCTTAGCATTTAATTTGCCTGCCAGGGGAGGCTGTACACCTTTGCCAACCTTTTTGGCAAGAAGAGATCCACAATCGAAGTCCTAACACTTATGTTATGTCAATATGTTAAAACTAAGGGCATCCAACCCCCCCCCCCCCCCCCCCCCCCCCAAATCCATTGCTTCAATTGAGTAAACCTCGAACTTTAGCTCTGTATCAGTAATAGTAGTTCAACTATCATTTTCCTTTCCAAAATTTCATGTACTTGCAGTTTACAATCTAAGTATGTTGTTTTTTTTTCTTTTAGCCTTATCCATCCATTTTATCCTTTCTCCCATCATAACGTATGGACATGCAAATCAATCCATTTTTCTATTTGGAATGGTTTAAGACAGCATATTGAGTTGTTGGATTTAATTTCCTTTTTCAGTTGCATATTTCCATTATTGTTTGGGCAATGATCGTGAGTTTGTGTGCACACTAACAGAAGGATTGGTCTGCAGGTTTCTTTGTCACAATTTGGATTGCTGCTGTAATGTTCAAGTCAAATGATATATTGCGGAAGCAAACTGCTTTGAAGGTTTGATTTCTCGACGCATTAAATTTCCAATTTGGCAAACCTATCGTAGCGAATTCCTTTTAGTATAATAGATGTGGATGCCTACTGCGCCTGCGTTTTCCTTCCTGTTATCCTCATCAATTTGAATGGCGACGTAAATACGTAATGATTTATCTGTGCAACAAAGAGATGTTTCATCCATGATTTGTATTAATAGCGACAGTTGACATAAAATCATTGTGAAATGTTGAATTTCCCAAGGCAGACATCATTTTATAAACTTTTAGAGTTTAGAAAGCTTTAGTCATAGTGTCCTTGTTTTTATCCCCCTGTCCAGTTTGGAAAGTAGTATGTAAAAGGAAAATTTCAATTTATATCAGCTGGTGTTTTGAGTTATATTTTACCATTCAGTAGCATGTTGCTCAGACTGGCTGCCATACTTGTGGTGAAACTAGTTGAAACCTATTTGTTAGATCATGAAAACAATTTGTCATTGCAAAGATCTTGATATTTCCAACTATTTTTTTCTGTTTTACAGGGTGAGAGAAAAATTGCTGTGCTTGTTGGCATTACGGTAATCTTCATGATTCATGTGTTAGGTGTCTATTGGTGGTACAGGAATGATGATCTTCTCAGACCTCTGTTCATGCTTCCTCCAAAAGATGTACCACCATTCTGGCATGCAATTTTTATCATCATGGTCAATGGTATTGCTACTCCCTACAGTTACTCGAATTTGCTCACATATAGCTGAATCTTGTCCAAGCTGCATAGAACCACCTTTCTTGAGCTGTTAGTTATTAATTAGATATTGACCTATTTGAATCCTTTTCTACATTGGACAATTTATCTTGCTATTGTATTCTTAGAAATGTTATTTGAAACTGCAGGTGAGCTCGTTACTTTACTGGGTTTTTTCTGATATGTTCTGATATAATTGGAGTTAGCATTCTTCTTTAGAGTGCTTTGCTATGATGCACGGACACGCATACGTCGACACGATACGACACCGATACGGGAATTCACCGTTTTCCCAAAAACACCGATACGGCGACACGGCTATATATATTTAAATAATAAATAAATTATATGTATATATATGTATTATTTTCTATGTTTCCACATGCTTATTAAATTGAAATAATGTAAATTGTAAACTTGTAATTTGTAAAGTGTAATTTCCTCTCTGGCACTAGAATTAGCGTCTTCTATTTTTCTAGAATGATGAAACAAGCAATCAAGCACAAGTTTGCTAAATACCTAAATATATATTGCTAGCTTACTGCAGTCTGCATCTCAACCCTAAATGCTAAAACAGAGAAGCGGGGAGATGATACCTCGCGGAACAAAGCACTGCTTTGTTAGTGCCTTTATTTAAAGTTTTCCTTTGAAATCATCAACTTCTCTCTATTGATATTCTCCTTCTGAGGAATTGTACAATCTTGGAAACTAAAGAAGATGTTCTTCAATGAAATATGGAAAGAAAAATAATTATGTTGTAAATTTGTTTCAATACTTAGCTGTGCTATAAATCTGGGAATGCCTGAATGGCACAAACTTGATTGTGTTCAATTCAGAGTTTCAGACTGCTACACTTACACTGGCAACAAAGCTTTTATGTTCAATTAAATAGAATTCTTCATATTAGCTGTGCTACATGATCATCATTTACGTAAAAAAACATTTTTTTTTAGAAATACAGGAAAAACATTTTAATTTGCCTGTAGGTTAGCACAGTTGATTTCATGATATGTCACAATGACATTTCTAATTAGGAGTTACTTGCAGATACAATGGTCCGCCAGGCAGCAATGGCTGTCAAGTGCATGCTACTTATGTACTATAAGAACAGCAGAGGCCGTAACTACCGTAAGCAGGTGATAATCTATCCTAATTTCTTAATACTTTTTTTATAAATTCTTTTGTGATATTCCTGTAGTCATGTTTATAGCATCTTGTGTGGAGTTTCTTAATTCTAAGTGAACTTCTATGGACAATCTATGATGAAAAGTCGGTGCTAGTCTAATAATGATTATTATGTTGTGGATTTTTCGTGATTTAACGATTATTATGCTGGCAAGAGAATATGAAGAATTCTTGCCAAGGAGTGAAGTGGCTGCAGCCATCAAAAGTTCAAAACTACCAATATTGAGTATTTGACACATTTGGGTTCTTTTGTTTAGCGCACACAAATATTAATGCTAGTGTTAACAGTATTTTTTGCCCCCACACTGGATAATCTTTATTCTAAGAGCCATGTGTCGATGATAGTACTGGTCTTGTTCCCTGAAATATTGATCTACTGAAAATTAATGTTGCGCAACAGCTGAATGTTTAATGAAATTCTCTTTTGTTTCCACACTGGACGATCTTTATTCGAAGAGTGATATGTCCATGTACTGGCTGTGTTCCCTCAAAATACCAATCTACTCTACTGAATTAGTGTGTGCAGTAGCTGAATGCTTAATGTCTCAAAAGTCAAAACATGCAATATAGATATAGTAGGTTTTATACAGCATTCCCAAACACCTAGGCAAGAACGGTAAGTTTTTCTCACAACATATATTCAACAACAGGGCTCTAAAATAAAGTCTCTAATGGTGTGCCACTTACCAAATAAAATTGAAAATTCATCTTGTGTTGAAATGGTGTTGTTGGCTTCATCTGCCATGTGCTCTAGAGTATCATGTAGGATAGAACTTCCATGTTTTAGAACAATTTGGTTATGAGGGCTTTATTTTTGGCATAAAGTGATCGGTGTTTCCAAATGTTAGTTTTTTTTATCATTGTGGTTTGCTTTTGGTGCTCTGAGATGAGTTATATCTCAAATGCTAGCTAAGTTCTTATTGTAAATTCTCTTTAGTTTTTTTTATCATTGTTATTTGGTTTTGGTGCTCTGAGATGAGTCACATCTCGAATGCTAGCTAAGCTCTTATTGTAAATTCTCTTTACTATTGCAAGTAGGATCAACTTTCTTTGATCCTTTCTTAAATTTGTGGTTGGTTCTGAAGATGCTCCCATTCTTCCTGTTTTGTTAGGGACAAATATTAACCCTTGTGGAATACGTTTTGCTTCTATATCGTGCCTTGTTGCCAACTCCTGTTTGGTACCGTTTCTTTCTAAACAAGGAATATGGGAGTCTGTTCTCATCTTTAACCACTGGGCTCTACCTGACTTTCAAGTTGACTTCAGTAGTTGAGAAGGTACTATTGCTTATTGCATTTCACATGCAAATTCAGTTGGTTGAAAGCATGAAACATTGTTTGGCACGTGACACGTCTATTATCTTCTAATTTAGCCTTGTGTCTTCCAGGTTCAGTCATTCTTAGCTGCAGTGAAAGCATTGTCACGTAAAGATGTGCATTATGGGTCTTATGCAACAGCAGAACAGGTAAATATTCCTTTGTTGTCAAGTGTCTGAGCTAAAAATGTGATATTCTGTTAATATTCATAAAGCATTCATAATTTATTTATACTATACTAGGATACCATCATTCCTAGAATAAACTTGACAACTTTCAGCCGTTCAACTAATTAATGGAACCATCTGATCCATTTATGACCTCACAAGATTGTGCCCTCTAATGGTGATACCATTGGCTAGAGCCCGTAACAACCCCTAAAGTGTTAACTCTTCTTTGTTGCGAGAAGTTCTTTCACTTTTTTTGTAGAATTAAAAGCCTTCCTAACTGTAGTGTCTACATTAGTTAACTTTGGTTGTTTGTTAATTTCTTAGTGTTGAGACCAAAGGGCCCTGAAGAAATTTGTGGCTTCATGTTAGATTATTTTTATTATTTAAAGATGACTTGTGTTAGATTATTTTTATTATTTAAAGATGATAGATTATTTTTATTATTTAAAGACGACCTTTCTATGTAAGTTCTAAGGATATCAGTTCTCTAATATCTAGAGAATATGAAATAACAGATAGGTCCTTCTGGTTGATTTGCCATTTTACTTTAGTCTTGAGAGTTGAGACATGCTGTGTATAATCTAGGAATTTTCTTATTGCTAACGAATCTGTTTGTTGCTGGAACCTGGTGCAGGTAATTGCTGCTGGTGATATGTGTGCCATCTGCCAGGAGAAGATACATGTTCCTGTTCTCCTTCGCTGTAAACATATTTTCTGTGAGGATTGTGTCTCTGAATGGTAACATTCTTTGCTTGGTTATATTTTTTAATGTACTTTATTTGGTTCTTTGTGTCTTTGTTTCTTGACTCTTGAATAAGGCTTCTAGTTGGATGTACAACGAATTCTTGTATGTTCTATACATTTGAATGAAATAATCTTGGAAGGGGCATTATTGAAAAAAGAATGATTAATCAATTTAGAATTCTTAGTATGACCAAGGATCCAGAGTTCAATTTTTATGACATACTCATCACAGTTTAATATGGACTACAGCTTTTGGTGACGCTGCAGAAGATCTATTTCTGCAATGAGATTTTTACTAATAAGCAGGAATGCAGGATACATAAACTTAAAATTCTCTTTCTTTTCGGTAGTAAAGTGTTTCAATGCTTAGTTGTATGCCTTTATTTTACCTGTGATTCTCATATCTGGAAACTTTCAAGAAATGACAGCGTTGTCCTGTGTCTGTTCTAGGTTTGAGCGAGAACGGACTTGCCCCTTGTGCAGAGCATTGGTAAAGCCTGCTGATATTCGGTCATTTGGTGATGGTTCTACAAGCCTTTTCTTCCAGTTGTTTTAGACTCCAAATGGCAAACTCCTAAGTCCTAACATATAACAATGGACAAGCAATTGATTATGAAAAATCCTAGTGGAAATCCATTCTTCTTCATCATGTGACACCATCTTCCCCATTTGTACCGAGGTCAATGTGAGAAGGTTCGAGAAGATTATCTGACTGTGCAATCAATCTGTTCATCTATATGTTCAAGCGATAGTTTATACAGCTGGTCAGTTGCTACATCAGCATAAGTTTTCAGCAAATTTCTTTTATTGTCTTGACTGTTGATAGAGGAGTTGCTGGAGGAATGATCTACCCTGAATGCCAAGCACTGGTGGCCTGACCACGTCCCGCTATTGTCTTGCTTATGTAGAAGTTGGTAATTTTTTGCAGAAGTGAAATTATGTTGGTATGACCGGAGCCTGCAAGTTTTGCTTGCGAGCAAGAATCATCTATTTGGTGGGAAGTGGTAGAAATGTAACCTGTAAAGTTTTGATAAATGAAAATGCTGAAAACCATATATAAAATTGTACGCTTTAGAAAACAGTAAATACTACGAGGACCACAATGTTAACAGATGCCTTAATGTTTTGTACAGTTTATTGCCTGCTGCTATATGCTTGCATTAAGCTAATCTCTTTCCTTTTTAATTGCTTGTAATTCTGAAGCGTCCGTATTTTGGCAAACTATTCGTGGTCATAGGTTTCTGACATCATTCTTACTATTATTTTTTCTAGTACATATTAAAGGAAGAATGTTAGTCACAATATGTTGTTTGATGGTTCTGCTTTGATTTTGTGTGGTTCACAAAAAAAAAGTTTCACCGAAAGTTACATGCTGGGCCCTGTCTAAGGGACGGTCGCTTGTAGGAGCGGTGCTAACCCTCTCCTGCCTGGGACGGAAAAGAAACGTTTTAGTGCCTGTTTGGGACTGCTCTGCTCCCACTTTTGTAGCTCCGCTCCTAAACTACCCAGCCAAACAGGTCCAGCTCCAGAAACTCCGCTCCAAGAAAAAGGTGGAGTTGAGGGCCAACTCCACGTTTTTCCTGGAGCTCCTCAAGGGGTACTCCAGAAACCAGCGTTTTGTATCTTCTCGTGGAGTTGGAGGGTAATTACCCACCACTGCCATTACACAATTCCATACCGATTCGATTCTTTTTTCTCCTCCCCACCCACCCGCGACTCCTCTCCTCCCCACGCCCGCAGCGCCTCCTCTGCTCCGGCCCCTGCCCGCGCCGCGCCGCTCCTCTGCCCCCCACCCGCGCCGCTCCTCTCCTCCGCCCCCTCCCGCGCCGCGCTGCTCCTCTCCTCCGCCCCCACCCGCGCCGCGCCGCTCCTCTCCTCCGCCCCCTCCCGCGCCGCGCCGCTCCTCTCCTCCGCGCCCCTCCCGCGACGCGCCGCTCCTCTCGTCCGACCCTTCTGTTCTCTCGACCGAGCGGCTCCCCGCGAGTTCGTCCTTCCCCAACCCTAGCCTGCGCCGCCACTGATTCCGGCCGCGACGGCGAGCTCTGCGACGAGGTGATGGACGGAGGTGATAGATCCAGTGATCCTCTAACGGATGACCTCTTTTCTGGCCCCCAAATCTCCTCCGTCTTGTCTTCCCCAACTGCGCACGAAGCTGCTGGTGCCGCCGCCGCCGCGACTCGAGGAAGCTCGCCGACGCCGAGGGTCAGGCTGTCGCGGCCTCCTCAGGCGGCACCGCCGGCCGCCCCCATCCAGCCAGGACCGTGGCTGCCCCGTGCGCCGCTCTCCAGCCAGGCCCCGGCTGCTGGCCGCCCAGGGCCGGCCGCCCCGCACGTGAGCTACCCGGGGGGACAGCCTCGTCCTCCTTCCGTGCCTGCGCCAGCGCGGATGACGGGGGCGGCGGCGGGCTCCCGCGGATGGTGTTGCACGACTCGCTCGACGCCGCGGGGGTATCAACCAAGCACGCCAGGGCAGCGCGGGAGGGGATCACGCGGGTCAACGCGGAGACCAGCATCGCCATCAGCCGCGGTGCCGACCTCACGCGTGCCACGCTCTGCGTCGCGGCCGAGGACGACTCGCTCGTCTCGCACTTCCCATTGTCAATCTGGTAAACTTGTTCTCTCATCATCTCCTTTCTGTGATGTTTCTACTCATGTGTCTTGGTGGGCAATTAGGGTAGCTTGTCACCGATTCCTGACTGTTAATCTGGTTAAGCTCCTTTGATTCCTTGAGGTGAATTTGTTATGAACTAACTCATGGTCATGTAGTCCTGAACTAGCATCAGTTTGTCTGCATTTTTGAGAGATGGAATTAGGTTCATGCTAACTGATGTATATGTACATTTTTTCAGGTATTTTGATTGACTAGGGTTTGTCCTGGAGAGTTGTCCCATGTATAGCAAGATTTTCATTCATTTAAGGCAAATTGCAGAGTTGATTGGAAATATGCAGACAATTTGTTCTGAAATCTTGGCTATGTGTAATTTTGCCCAATTTGATTCATAAATTTGTACAAATAGGTCCATCTGTATTGCGGCATCTTGCCTTGCAGAATGATTGACAAGAACTTGCAAAGATGATTTATGTGTAGATTTCTTTATGTGCCTCCATGCACAAAATCTGTGTGTAGTTTTGTACCTTCATGGACAATCAGTAAAAACAATTGTGCTGTTTTGTGCCTGTCTATTTGATGCTTATCAATTGGCTAGGTCAAAATAATTGAAATTCTTTAGTAGAAACATAGAGATTCATTCTCCTTCTCTAGTTATCTATGGACAATTATTTGTATTCGAATGATGGACTTTGTTAATTATCTATCATGCACGTTGCAATTTATGGGACAAAAGGATGGAATTATTTGACCAAAATATTTGTTTTTTTGTTTTCTCGAATAAATTAATTGCGATTATAATATTTTACATCATATTTCAATTGGCAACAAAAAAATTCAGTTACATATGCTCCGCAGACATCAAAACATACACCAAATATCATTCAGGGGCACATTGGACCTTTCTCAGAGAAACCTCACATTCCTGGAGCTGGAGCTAGCTGCGTGCCAAACAGGACCACCTGCTTCAGGAACTCCACAGTGGAGCTGCTCCATGGTGGAGTTGGTGGAGCAGAGCTGAAAAAACTGGAGCAGAGCAGTCCCAAACAGGCCCTTAGTTGCCTTAGAACTTCATCATCAAGTACCAGGTCGTACGCCCGGACGCCAAATCCACAGAAACTGTGGGAAATGTCCCCAGGTAGACGGGACGCTGCCAAGGTCGAGGCCCGAAAACTCCTCGACACGGGTCGTATGTGATGTGGTCTACCTGAAGCGGCTCACAAATCTCGGTCTGGCTGGTGATCCCGATTTTATCTTGAACTTAAAATATAAATACATATATCTAAAATAAATAATCATTAAATTAATGAATTATACTGATGGCTAAAAATCCGTTACAATATAAAACAACTAAAATTTAAATAAAAATCGTCGCGACGCACCCACCCCACCGTAAAGATCACTAGGTCTTCACCATATACGTCTCAACCATGCTATTAACTACGTTGTATCGACCACACGGTGTCGACCACGTTGCATCAATCACATAATGTAGACCATATTGTGGTGACTACGTTGGTTCGACCATGTTGGTTGATCACGTTGTTTCGACTACGATATTTCGACTATGTTGGTTCGACCACAACGATACGTCAACAATGATATTTCGACCATGATGGTTCGACCACATTGGTTGACGACCATGATAGTTCGATTATGATATTTCAACAATACTGGTTCGATCATGATATTTCAATCACGATAGTCCGACTGTTGGTCGACCACGTTGGTTCGTCAACGATATCTTGATTACGATGGTTCGACCATAAAGTTTCGACCACGATAGTTTGATTATGATATTTCGACTACGATGATTCGACTATGATATTTCGATCACGTTGGTTGATGGTCATGATGGTTCAACTACGATATTTCGACTATGTTGATTTGATCATGATATTTTGATCACGATGATTCGATCATGATATTTCGACCACATTGGTTGACAGCCATGATATTTTGACCATAATGTCCCGATCATGTTGGTCGACTACATTGGTCCGACCACGATGTTTTCTTCGACGTCAGTTTGAGAAGGTGCTGTATAACACACCAAATTGTTCGCAACATCTCTCATCTCAGTCAAAAGCTTGGATTATATATGTATAAGTGCAAGAAATAAAAAAGGGAAAGTGACGCCATAACTGTATGCATGCAAAAGTTAAGCACTCTCCAACTAAATGATTAATAGTGATTAATAACAATCATTAATAGGGCCATGTTTCAGCCATAGTACATGGAAATCAAAAGAATAAATGGAAGTTCCAAATAATGCATGTTCAGCAACTGTGACTAAAGCACTATGTGCTCAGTCAAGTAACCGACCACTATAAAAAAAAGGGAAAAGAAAAGAAAAGAAGAACGAGAGGAACATGCATAGCCCACGGTCAGCCATAGCCTACAAGCGGGACAGTGTCCAAATAGTGCATGTCTTGCATGATCTCAAGCGAAGTTGGCTGCAGCGCTTGAATTGCCCATTGCAGAGAGAAAAAAAATCAAACATAGAAGTTGCTCTAACTTCCCTCAAAGCAACCTCTCTCTCATCCTTACTCTATAAATAGAAGGTTGGGAGGAAGAATAGGAAGAAACGGAGAACATTTGGCAAGAGATGGAAACATGGGCAAACTCTAGGAGAAAGGGAGACATACAAAACACACTTGAGAGAAGAGAAAGAGAGAACAGTCAATCTGTGTAAGAAGGTGAAACTCTCGCTCTTCTTCTTCCTTTCTCCCTTTACTCTTGGGTTCGGCCATCGCGGTACAAATAGAGGAGTATTCTCCCTATTGCCTTTTGCCCTTCAGTTTGGCTATCGCGGTATGATTCAAGATGCTTTATATTTTTTGTTTTATGCTTTTGTCTTCTTTGTTCGGTCCCATTAGTGGATACAAACTCAAAGAACGAGTGTTCGATCTCTCGTTTCTTAGGTTCAGTCTCCTATAAATGGATACAAATCAAGGGTGAGAAGTTTGAAGACACCATTTTCTCAATTGGTCATCTCAAATGGGTACGAATTAGTCATGGGTATACGCTACCAGTGAAATAAAATAAACCTTTGTCTCGGTTACGCTACATGCAAGCGCTGAATATTTACAAGCGCTATGCAATGCTAGTAGTAATATAAGGCGGAGTAAAATAATATAATGAAATACTCAAACTTATATTACACTATGTGCATAAAATCCATGTCATGCTAGTCGTATTAAAAACCTTTCGCTTCGGTTACGTGCATGCATCGATTATGCACTGTAGCTACAACTATCGACTATGTACTGTAGCTATGATCATCCATCATGTGCTGTAACTCTGACCATCTATGGTCGATATGCCGTGGTCGATACGTGCCACGGATCACGTTACAAATATCGTAGTCGATATGCCGTGGTCGATACGTGCCACGGATCACGTTGCAAATATCGTGGTTGATATGCCGTGGTTTACACGTGCCACAAGTCACGTTGCAAATATTATGCTAGATACATCGTGGTCGATCTGCCATAGTTGATACGTGCCACAGTTCACGTTGCAAATATTGTGCTTGATATACTATTGTCGACTTGCCGTACTCTATGCCTTCGTCGATATACCGAAGTCGTTTTGCCGTGCTTGACCTGCCCTAAGCAAGCAGCCATCAGCAACAAGATTGAAAACCATTTCTGTTATATTTTTGTAATCGCCATATGTTGTATTTTGTTCTAATGTTTATGTTGGAATTCTTAAGCAGAGGTTTTCTCGCAAAGAGATGTAATTAATATAATTTTTATAAATGTATTAATTCTAGAAGTAATGGATCTGCAATACCTGATTTTTTTGTCTCACATTTTTTATTAAATTTAATCAATTTGTCTCTAATGATATGGAGGTGGGTTCACGCCCATTTTTCCAGCCATCACTGGTCGAGGAAGATGAATGGCAAGTGGTGCATGTCCATTGACTTTACAAACTTCAATAAGGCATGTTTGAAAGACAATTTTTCACTATCCCGCACCGATCAGCCTGTCAACTTTACATCGGGTTGCAAAATGATAAGTTTTTTGGATGCTTACTTCGGCTATCACCAAGTGTGGATGGGCAAGAAAGATGGGGGAGGAAACGAGCTTCGTAACCTCAACAGGGACGTTTTGCTTCGTCCCTCATCTGCCGGATCCTGGCATTACAAATAGAGCAAAACGTGGAAGCGTGCGTCGACTATGTTGATAAAAACTTTTGGTGCTACACTGCTGCATGTCTCCGCTTAAAGTCATCTGATCATTGTGCTCAGCAGATCGGCGCGCTCGCAAGGCCAATCCACGACCAAGAAACTATTCGGGGTCATCTCACGAGGTTCTGCCTGCAGTGTGGCAAGGGCACACCGCAACACCACCATAAGGCGCAGCACACTTGCGTTGCTTGCTTGAACATTTCATAACTTCATTCTCTAGGTACAAAAGTACAGGCTTGTATGCGCGACACGCCATCACAAGTTCACAACCCACACGCAATGTGAGGAGAATTAAAAAGTACAAGTGCTTGTGGGCTCAGCATCAAGCGTAAAACAACAGACAAATGAGGCAAATAGCGTGAGCGGTTTGACAGTACCAAATCGATGTAGAAGATATCACGCAAGTTACACAGATCATACAAACATCTCAAGCATGGATGCGATTCTCCGCACATTTGCCTGGCCACAGACTCATTAGCAACAACACGCAGGCACAACGACAGCGCAACTTCCATTACATGCACAAATCCACAATGGCGTTTGAATTGTATCACATCACTAACCACCTTCACTCTCCTGCAATGGCTGGTGGTGCCGGGCTTGATCTATTGCTTAGAGATGAAGCCCGCTAAAGCGACTTTGGAGAGGCCGGTGTGATCGGACAAGATTCTGGGGCAACGACGGATGTGGAGGCAGGAGATGAGCTGGCTAGCTTGGGTGTAGCTGGTGTTGCTGGGCGACTGAGGCCCGACCCAGTGCGAGCAGGCACTGGTGGTAATACTTGTGTAGGGTAGACCTCAGTGACCTCTTCGATGCCTTCATCCACATATATGACATCCTGCATAGTAAGTTGGTGGTACTCCACAATTTCTCGTAGGAATCTGTTTTCCCGAGCATATACGGAGTTCTCGTGTGCAAGTCGTGCCTTCTCAGCCAATAGTGTTTCTAACTGGAGGCGGATCTGCAAAGGAAGTGGAAGAGATGCATGTATAAGCACAGCTGCAGGTCCACCTTTGGACACTGTCAATTGGATAAACCCCACAAGTTTTGGGGTTTCTTTCATAAAATATATTGATATAGCTAAAGATTTGATAAAAAAATACAATGAACAGACCCTGCAAGTTTGTGTGAAATTAGGGCTTGTTTGGTTCATAGCCAAACTTTGCCACACCACAAGTTAGGCAAATTTGATTGAGTTAGGCGCCCGTTTAGTTCGTAGCCACATCTGTGGCAAGATTCCATTTCAGCCACTTGGGTCTCACGTGTTAATGAATCCAAAAAGTGTGCAAGATTCTCTTTTACTAGCCAAAGTGTGGCTCCAAATTTAATGATCTAACCTTAGGCGAGTTCAGCAATAAACTTTGGCAAACTTTGGTAACCTTAATGTTACCCCACAGGGTAAAAACTCTAGATACATCTTTGGTTAGAGCTGCACAAAGATATGGATAATTTGCATTACTCTGGCCAATTTTCATGTTGCTATTTGTTGAACACACATTATTTGAGAATATAGTTTGTTAAGATCCAAAAAAATCATAATACAAAATTTTGTCAAGTTTCTAACCATGTTGAGTTCAGCAGTAAATCCTATCTGGCTAGGAACGCTGAGAACCAGCCAGAGAATTGCACCAGCTACCTTAGCCAGAGAATTGCACCAGCTACCTTCAGGAACCATTTGAAGATGAGTCAAAGTTGAGCATGGAACTAATTGCAACTCATGAACTCAAAGGAACTTGCACTTAGACTTGACATAACTTCCCCAATGATTATCAATGGCTACTGAGTTCAAAACAATGGGCAATGATGTTCAAAAAGAAATAAACTAGTATTCTAGTAAAACTTAGCGGAGAGTAGTAAAAAATTGAGACATACGTCAGCAATCAAGAGTCTGATGGTTTTCTTAGTTTCTTGTTCATTTTTAAGAAAAATACTAACCAGATCATCATCTTCTGGGTTACCACCGTTGTCATGACTTTCCCGCAACATTTTATTCTCATCTTCAAGCTGAGCACAGCGTTCCTTTGCAAAAGCTAAATCTGCCTTCACAGTCTTCAGCTCACGTAATAGCAGCTTTGCTTTTGCTGCCATGGCATTTGCAACCTGAAGAAGCAAAAGATGGAGCCATTAATTCACAATCACTCATACGGAAAAGATGGTGAAACAAGACTCAAGACTAAGTCAACTGATGTGACCGTTGTCAAGAAAAGGAAAATAAAGGAAAAGGTGAAATAAAAACTGAAATAGTGCATTTGATGAGATCTTTTTGCAAAGAATATAATCAGCCTCATATCCTGCTCAATAAACATTCTAGAACACGTCTGACAAAGAACAGTGTTTTTCAAAACAGCCAATCAAAATAAATTTGACATTCTGTGCGCTGTGGATTCCAAAATGCAAAAATATGCATTGAAGCAACATATCTAGTGACACATATTTGCCACCTTACGTCGCGAGATGCCTTCAGTTGAGTTTCGTAGTCAAGTGGATTCTGAGGAAGATTTCTTTGAGTAAAATTTTGAGCAGCTTCTCCTTGTGGATTTGAGCCTGCTCCTTTTCTCCGTATGTTCAATTTACGAGTCTCATGAATAATGTCGGCTGTTTTATTCTCTACAATGGTCCGACCTTCCTGAAAAAATATTAAAAAATACCATATACAGCATGAGTCAACAATGAAAACTTACAAACTAAAGAATACATCAGTCACAAGATCTAACTATGCAATCATACAATAATAAAAAAGGAATAAGTCCATTTGACACCGCTAAACTATTGCACCCGTCTGAAATTCAACCCTCAACTACAAAACCGGGTAACCAACCCCCTCCAACTATCAATACCGGGTATTTTACCCCCTTAAGGCCATTTGAAACTGGTTTTAGGTGATGTGGCACAGATGTGGTAGCCCAGTCAGCTAAGTCAAAAAATAAATTTAGAGAAAGATAATGGGACCCACCCGTCAACCTCTAGACTTTTCTTCTCCTATCTCTCTCCCCCTCCATGTTGCGGCCATGAGCGTCTCCGACCACCCACTTCCCTCCTGCTCACCACCCACCTCGTCGGCCATTTTTGGGGTGTGGCACCCCCCTATTCTGCCTACCCACGTTGTAGCCACCCCTCCTTCATCTTTGCACAGATCAAAACATGAGGAGGCGGCGAAGCTCCGCCATGGCCATCACGTTTGATCTCCCTCTCCTGTGAGTTTTTGGCAATTTTGTTTGCGTCAAAATGTGTTCCACCACTTTATCTTCCAATCCCCAATGCTAATTAGATTTATTTTACTCGTAGTCACTGAATTGACTGTTTTTCTTCTCCACTTGTGACCAGAATTCGTGGCTGCCGTTCATCGTTGTTAGCGAGAATTTATCCAATTCTTTTACACTAGAGCATCCTCTCCTTCCCCTATTCATTCTGACGCGCTCAATTTGAGATCCCATCAACCGTGCTGCCGACCCCACAAGCGCTCGATGCTGCCATGGCCACCTACTCGCTACTGGCTTGTCTACAATGCCCCACTCCTCAAATTACCACCACCATTGGCTTCTCCTTGTCGCAAGCAACCCCTTTTATCCATCTCCCATGCCTCACCACCCCTCCTGTACCATTGGCCTGTCTCAGCCGATGCTATGTTCACCTCCACTCTGTCCTTCGTGTTCTAACCGAGAGGAATAAGACATCCTCCTCTCTCTTTCTTCCAATGACATATAGGGTCCACCGTGGAATTGGTGATCATGTTGACAAGGCTTCCATGTCACCCAAACAAGCTTATGTGTCAAAACTATTGTCACGTCGACGGCAAGTAGGTGCCACGCTAGCTAAAACCGCCTTCAATTGGCTTCAGGGGGTAAAATACCCGGTATTGATATTTGAGGGGTGCCAAACATCTGGTTTTGCAGATTTTGTAAGTTCTAACGAACAGCTAAAGAAAAAACAAGGATCTGCTAATATATAATTTGTTAGTTTGGAACAACATTTGACAGAAAGATAGCACTCATACTGACATATCTACTTTCAGGTTATCTTTAAAACAGAATCCTCCTAAAAAAGAATAAATGAGCAGCAACTTACTTCAAGTGCACTTTTTATTGTGCCGCCAATATAATTAAGGGAGGAAGCTATGGCCTCAGACCTCTTCTGAGATGGAGGTGTCTCAGATTTCCACATCTCTGCTGGCGGCTGTTGCGAGCGTGGATACTGCAACATTATTAGAAATGTCAGTGTGCCACATGAACATCTCAAAGTGAACTAAACATAATGATGATGGCAGTTAATTACAAAACAAATTTACAAGGTGCAGATTATATTATACAAATGAACATGTCCTAACCATGATAATAGAACATCGAAACTGATAACAAAGATTGCCACTGTTAAGTTTCCTAGCAGAAGTCAAAAGTTGAGACTGTACTGCTACCTATTGAAGGAATGATCAGTACACATATTAAATGACATTAATTTAGTACCCAAGGGTTCAATTAACTGCAAGATAATGGCAGCATTGCAACTCCCACCTGAACACCTATCGACGGACCATCTCTTGGCGGCTGCTGTCTTGCCGGGGAATCATATTGCCCCGGCGAACCATCCTCGTCCAGAAATGACTTTGCTTTCCTCGCAAGCGTCCCCCAGAATCCGTACTTGGCCTCGTTCAAGCTCTTCATGGATGTGTATGCATAACCCGAAGAATCCTACAGTCGGAGCAAAGTCAATTAACATCAATTATCCACACTCCAAATGAAGAAATAACACAGCAGATGAACAATTTTGCCCATTTCCCGTTCCAACTCGAATCAAATGGTCAGTCCACCCAATCACAAGGCAATCCGTCACCAATCACTCTCGAATCGGATCACCATCACGAATCCCACGAACGCCCCAACGCGGGAACCGCCGAGCGGACCAGATCCGCCCACGCATCCGGCAAATCCAGAGGCGAAAACCGCAGAGAGACGAGTAAGAGGCGGGCGAAGCTTACGGGGGATGGGGTTGAGACGGAGGGCTCGTGGCTCCGGCGAGCGGCGGCGGCGGCCGCGGAGGCGGCGGAGGAGGAGGAGTAGGCGGAGGAGAGGGAGGAGGCGTCGCGGTGGGCGGCGGAGGCGCGCATGGCCTGCGCGGCGAGGGAGTCCTGCGGTGGAGAAGCCAGGCCCACGGACGGCGGGTGGTGGTGTTCGAAGGACGGCGGTCGCGTCTGGGGCTGCGGCTTCCGGCGGTAGGCCATCGCGGTCGCGGCGGCGGCATGGTGGGTTCCGACGGGGGCGAGGGGGTGGGGATTTTATACTAGCGGAGATGCGATGCGATGTGGGGTGGACTGGACTTGCCTTGACTCGATCCGAGGCGCAACAACTGTTCCACGTGGGCACACGGTCACTCCGGCGTTGCATGTAAGGCGCCGTTTGGCACAGCTCCACTTCACAAGTGGAGCTGTTTTTTTTTACTTCACAAGTGAAGCTGGGTGGAGCTACTTTTTTCAGCTCCACCCAAGGAGCTACTTTTGTCTCAGCAGGTTTTAAGGGACTCCTTGGGTGGAGCTATTTTGTCTACCCCGTTTGGCACAAAACGGCTCCAAACAGCTCCCAGGAGCTGGTGGTGGAGCTGTGCCAAACGGGGCCTAAATATGTAATCAACAGGCAAGAATAGAGCTATATTTTTTTTCGAAAGTTTCAAACTCACACCACACGCGCGTCGCGTCTGCTATACATGCGCTAAACCTTTATCGAAAGATGAGGACATCGCATTTTGAATACAAACAAAACTTTTCAATTTAAAACAATGCAAAAGTCAATTACAAGGGCACGGTACGATAACAAAATTATCAGGTGAACTTTTTTTTAGAAATGCATAATTATGTAATAAAGAATAGACCGCTACCTAACGTATGTAATGTTCTTTTACTCAGGAACTTCGGAAATGATCAAGTGCGAGGAGTACAAAATGAAGAGAAACATGTGTAAGCAAGGTACAAAAGTCACCACATCACTTTGGTGCCAACTCAAGCAACAGTTCGACTCGGACAAGTTCTGCAATCCAATTCGGCCTCCGGAGATAGCACAAATTCAAACATGCACAGAATTTGCATATGAACTCCGTTTGAGGTGTGCAATACAGGATAGAAAGCTTGACTCGTCCACTTTCCAATGGATCCGCCCCCACCTCCAAATTCGTTCGGTGCGCACCGCAATCTCTAAAATAATCCGGTGCTGATTTAGCCTGATAGGACCGAATTCAAACGATCATAGAATTCGCATCAAGAGCTCATTTGGATGTGTGAGTACAGCATGTAAAGCTTATCTTGCCCTCTTTCCAACAGATCTGGCCCCATCCCAAAATTCCTTTTGTGCGCATCGAAATCAACAAAACAATCTTTTGGTTTTAGAAATAGAGATAGAATCAGATATGAATTGATTAGTTTGTATGTGTTGAAAAGTTTTCATATGGCAAGGGCCTACGTGCCCCTATAAATAGAGGCTCAATTGGCCATGTAACTCAGGCTTGTTTAGATTAGTTCTCCCCTGTGAAACTGCATCGTGTGTTCTTGTGTCGGCTAGACCAACAGCTGCGATTGCATACCTCAACTCTTTCATGTTCCTAATTGATATTCGCAATATTTAGATTGCTCTTATTTTGTTCTTGCTTGTTCCTCGATTGCTCACAGGAATTGAACGTCGTGTTCAGGTCAACCGCGTTCTTGGCATGATTGATAATGACAAGGGTGTGGTGTAGTGATTGCAGGATGGACTTGGTCGTCTCGGTCAAGTAGCCTCATCGTCAACGTCATATCAATCAATCGAAGTTATCATTCTCATCAGAAGATCGGGCCAATTTCCCTCATTAGTTGGTACCAGAGCACAAATTGCCCGGTGAGATTTTAGTTTTAGATTTATTTTTCATACCTATAACTAGAAAATTATCCTACAAAAAGAGTTAATTTCTACTGTCCAAATCCTGTTGTGCCTTTCAATTTGTTAGTTTCGATTTGCTAAATTGAATTTGTGTCCATTTTAGCTTTGTTTAGTTGCTGATCATATCTTTGGTCTCATAAAACTCCAAAAGAAAAATCTCACGTCCAAAACCATCAAGAACCCACTAAACCCTAATTCCTAATTTCGACCAGAAGACTCCCTCTTTTGCAGCCGCCACAAAAAATCTCATAACTTTTGATTCTGTGATCTTTTTCAGTGAGACCACCGCCATTAGAATCATAACTCCATTCTCTATTAGCCTGTAAAATTTTGCTTTATTCCAGTAAAGGAGTTAAAAGATATCTGCGGTGAAAGTTGACCCAAATTTCTGGTTTCAATCTGCAATAGTCAGCACTTGTGATTTTTGTGTGAATTTTTTTGTCAGTTTCTAGAAGTTGGCCCAAAAAGACAATTGTAGAAAAAGCTGTCATAAAACAAGTAAAAAAATAATCATTGAAAAAAAGGCAACTAACAAAAAGTTATGGCCAAAATACCAACGTCTTTTCCAGTGGACAAAAATCTGCCATTCTCACATTGGGGTCAATACTTGTGCTTTTCCCTCTAAATTGCGTTCAATTGAATTATCTTGTATCTACTACTCCTATACTTTATTGTACACTTGTTTTAGCCTTCATCAATGTTTTGTTGATCAGCAACCTGAGGCTAAGTGCTAGATACGAAGTATAATTCAATTTTATGTAATTTCTGAAATTAATCTATTGTTCTCCATTGCTACATATCTAGAGTCTTCGAAGCTACACACCTACTACTAACCATTACAGGTCCCAACGTATTGGCAATCGCTATACTCATCATTCAAGTCAAGATTATCATGAACTACCGGTTGCACCACCTGTTTGCTTTGGTAAGAATTTGGTAAGAGCTTGAGTGTGTGTGACGTTTGTAAACCTCCAGCACCTAGTAGTGATAGGAAACTAACATCTTTCTTGTAAGTTTTTTTGTTTCTACTAACAATGGCAGGATCACAAAATTCGAAACATGGTGGCAAGGATGATGGTCCACCTTCTGAACTTGAGAGTGTTGGACCTCTCACTCCTCGCACCCGAATGCTTGTGCAACACTTCAACCGTAAGGTCAACAAGAGAATGGAGGAGATCTACAATGTGTTGGATCGACTCAATGACACCCTCACCACCAGCAACAATAGAGTTGAGAACCTTGAGCAATGTCGAACCCCAGCTGCTTGACGTGCTCTATCTTCCCCTCACTCTTTAGCGGATGAGCATGACGATGTTGAAGAGAACAACTGCAACACCAACACTGAAGTTGAGGGCCCCGATGACCGTAACCATCATCAACTCTGGCAAAACCGACAAGGTATGGGTAGGATGCAAAGAGAGGTAAATGATAATGATGCATTAACTAAAGTCAAGTTTACAATTCCACCATTTGCTGGTAGATATGACCCTGAAGCTTATCTTAATTGGGAATTACAATTAGATCAACAATTCGCATGCCATAATTTTCCTGATAATAAAAGAGTTAGGGTTGGTACTAGTGAATTCACTGATTTTGCATTAATTTGGTGGAGGGAACAATGTAGACTACCACATGTACTTAGGACTTAGGATGCTTTGAAGAGAGTCATGAGAGTTAGATTTGTGCCTTCATATTTTTTCATGTGAAATATTAAATAAATTGCAATGCTTAAAACAAAGCAATAGATCAGTAGAGAAATACTATCAAGAATTGCAAATTGGTTTATTGCATTGTGGTTTGGAAGAAACTGAAGAAGCTAAAATGGCTAGAATTTTGGGAGGGCTTAACTGAGAAATTCAGGACAAACTTGACTATAAGGAATACAATTCTGTCACCTATTTGTTTTATCTTACTTGTAAAGCTAAAAGGAAAGTACAGGGACAACATATGAGAACGATGAGTCATTTTGGAGGTTCTTCTTCCTCCAAACAAAGTGCTAAAACCGCCAAGGCACCTCTTCCATCTACACCAAGCCGAGGGTGCTCTACTTTAGTACCATGCCCTCACGTGCACCCGAAGCAAGTAATACTACAACCGCTCAAGCTCCCACTAAATCTACTCCAACAAAGAGTGCATCTTCAGTTGCTCCACTGGACGTACAAGGGACATCCAATATCACAAATGCAAAGGGTTGGGCACATCATAAGAGAGTGCCCAAGTCAGCGAGCTCTCATTGTAAGAGAAGATAGTGAGTACACTTCAGCTAGTGAAATTGATAAAGCATATACACTTATTGCAAATGACCATGTAGGTGATGAGATTGACACTAGTGATGAACAAGAAGAACACTTGAGTGCTAAAGCTTTCAAATGAGTACATGAGCCTTATAGTGAAGCGTGTGCTTAGTGCACAAATGGAGAGTGCTGAATAGAACCAACAACATAATTTGTTTCAAACCAAGTTCATCATCAAAGAATGTTCATGTCATATCATCATCGATGGTGGAAGTTGCAACAACTTGGCTAGCTTAGAGATGGTCGAGAAGCTTGGCTTGACTATAATCCTCACCCATGTTCATGGGCGGACCCACAGGGTATGCCGGGTGGGCCACGGCATACCCTAGGCCCAGTCAATCCAGTCAATCTTGCTGACGGTTCGCCTTCACCTGCCGCACGCGCCACTGAGGAGAGGATTCGTCTGCGCGGTGTCACTTCTCAGCCACGCTTCCCTCGCCCGGATCTGGGCCGCAGTCGCGAGATCCTGAGCTCAGATTCGCGAGCTCCCTCCCTCCGGTACGGCGTTTGGTCGGGGAAATTTTTTTTGGGTCGATCGATGATGCTTGTTGTTGGTTAGTGTTGCTTTATGCTGTGGTGCGCGGATTTGTGCTTAATTGGTTTGGTTTGGTGGAATGGCGGCTCAGGTGGCAGCGATGGATCCCGCGGCGGCGACGGCGGGTGCTGGGGCAGGGGAAGGGCAGCTGTTCAAGCGGATTTCGCGGCTGTCGTGTGCGGGGAACCTGGGGCTGGATCCACTGGTACATATCACTCCCTACTCATTCTTGTGGCTGTGATTGCTGATTTGGTTGTGCGAATGCGGCCGTGGTATTTATTGAGATTTTAGTAGCGGTGTGGTAGTGTAGGCAATGTGGTGCATGGGAAGCCCGAGGTGTTTGAAATGTAGTGAAAGGGATGCTGGAGATCTCAATGTCTCGGCGTTAGTCCATTGCTTAGGGTTTTGGACTTTCTTAATGCGCTCATGCTTTGGTGAGAGCTGAGGAGTGTAAACTGATGGTGGTGTTGCCTAGTGGTGAAATGCTGCTAGCTTTGTTCTATTGAGGTGAAACCTGCATTGTTGGATGCAATCGTTTAATGTCTTTATCGCTAGGATGCTTGTGTATGGGTTTTCCATGTTTAGCAGGAGCAGCTTTTTATGGTTGGCCTTGCAAATGCTAGATTAGTTTTTGGATTCACCGCTATGGGCAATGAGTTTATTGAATTGTTCATTTTTTATTTGCTGCTATTTGGCCAATGAATTTGTTGAATTGCTCATTGTATTAATATAGACCATTAAGAATGGAACTACACTATTGTGGTCTATGTCTAAATATTTTTCGTCTTTGTCATGTGTATGGCATTCCATGATAGAATTATTCCCTGTGTATTAGTGTCATACATCCTTAGTTGCTAATAATTCATTTTGCTCCTTTTGATTACAATCACCGAAAATATTTAGGGCTGCATAATTTTAAGAGTTAAGGGTGAAAAGAACTAAGTGCCTTTTTTTGGTTTTCAGCTTAATGAAAATTTAGATCAGTGGCCACATCTAAATGAGCTGGTACAGTGCTATAAGATGGGTGATAGTCTTTTGGATGATTGTCTAGTCACATTCATTGAGCGGGATATTTTCTTTGAAGTGGATGAAGATGATATAATCGATACTTTCATGTCCTTTAGAAAGCTAGGCCAAAAAAGTCAGACAAGTAGTATTGTAAGTCTCTTTTATGTATATTTGAGATTATTAGTATGGTGTTTGAACTATTTATATTGTAATTTGTGCAAGTTTCTAACTTAATCCTTGAATTTAAGACTTATCATATTATTTAGTGCCTGTATATCGAATTACGGTGCAAATTTTATAATTATTTATGGAATTGGCAAATGGTTTTACCGAATTGCATATGAAAATTTTGGTGCGGCATACCCTTTGGTAAAATCCTGGGTCCGCTACTGCCCATGTTCTTACTACATCTAATGGTTCAACTCATATGGTAAGTTGAAGGTAATCAAAACTATCAGAGTACAATTTTTGCTTGGTTCATATCATGATTATGTTGATTGCGATATCGTTCCTATGCAAGCATACTCCCTGCTTTTAGGTAGACCATGGCAGTTTGATAAGGATTCCATTCATTATAGAAGAAATAATCAATATACTCTCATGAACAAGGGTAAGAAAATTATTTTATACCCAATATCTCCCGAAGTCATTATTAAAGATGAAATTGAATGATCTGAACGTGAGAAAAAAAAGAATGCTAAAAGTGAGGATCAAACCATAGCTAAAGAATGCTTTCCACCTACAAAGAAAGAAGCAAAAGAATCAAATGATAGAAAGAATAAAATTAAATTAAAAAGTGTTGTTCTATTAGCTACTAAATCTGATTTCAATGACTTGGAAGTGGAAAATTCTATTTGCTATGCCTTACTTTGCAAAGATGCTTTATTTTTATTTGAGGATTTACCAGCATCTTTGCCTCCTGCTGTCACTAACATTTTGTAGGAGCTTAATGATGTGTTTCCATTTGAAATACCCCCAAGGCTGCCACCTATTAAACGAATTGAACATCAAATTGACTTGATCCCAAAAACTTCTTTGCCAAACCGTGCACCATATAAGACTAATCCAGAGGAGACTAAGAAAATTCAGTGTCAAGTGCAAGACTTGCTTGACAAGGGGTATGTACGTGAAAGCCTTAGTCCTTGGGCTGTTCCTGTAATTTTAGTTCCTAAGAAAGATGGATCTTGGCGAATGTGTGTTGATTTAGAACGATTAATAATATCACTGTTAGATATCATTATCCTATTCCTAGGTTAGATGATATGCTTGATGAATTGAGTGGCTCTACTATTTTCTCTAAAGTTGACTTGCGAAGTGGATACCACCAAATTAGAATAAAACTTAGAGATGAATGGAAAACTGCTTTTAAAACTACGTTTGGATTATATGAGTAGTTAGTGATGCCTTTTGGTTTAGCTAATGCACCTAGCACTTTCATGAGATTAATGAACGAAGTTTTACGTGCTTTCATTGGTAAATTTGTGGTGATTAATTTTGATGATATATTAATTTACAGCAAGTCACTTGAACATCTTGAACACTTATATGCTGTCTTTATTGCTTTGAGAGATGCACGTTTGTTTGGTAACCTCGAAAAGTGCACCTTTTGCACCGATCGAGTTTGTTTTGTTGGTTATGTTGTTACTCCACAGGGAATTGAGGTAGATGAAGCCAAGATGGAAGCTATAAAGAGTTGGCCAACATCACAAATGGTCACACAAGTGTGGAGCTTTCATGGACTTACGTGATTCTATCGTCGCTTTGTGAAAGATTCTAGCACCATCGCCACACCACTTAATGAATTGACGAAGAAAGGTGTTCCTTTCGAATAGAGACAAGCACAAAAAGAAGCTTTTAACCTTCTCAAAGAAAAGCTCACAAATATACCATTGCTCCAACTTCCCGATTTCGGTAAGACTTTTGAACTTGAGTGCGATGCTAGTGGAATTGGAATTGGTGGCGTGTTACTTCAAGAAGGTAAACTTGTTGCTTACTTTAGTGAGAAATTGAATGGACCAATTCTAAATTATTCAACTTATGATAAAGAATTATATGCTCTTGTTCACGCACTTAAAACTTGGCAACATTATTTATAGCCCAAAGAATTTGTTATTCATGCTGATCATGAATCATTGAAAAACATTAGAAGTCAAGCTAAATTGAACCGAAGACATGCTCGTTGGGTTGAATTCATAGAATCTTTTTCTTATGTCATAAAATACAACAAAGGGAAGGAAAATGTGATTACTGATTGTAGGATCAAGGATACCAACTAGAGAGGGGGTGAATAGGAGGTTTTTAAACTTTCTTGTTCACTTGATTAATTCTTCACAATTTTAACTAGCAAGAATGAAGAGCAAATAAGCCTATGCAATTCTAGTTATCAAAATAGCAAGCCTAGCTCTAAACAAGTAAATGATCACAATGATATAAATAAGTAAAAGCTAAGAACAAGTGAACACAACCGATGTTTTACCGTGGTGTTCGGAAACTTGCCGGTTTCCCCTAGTCCACGTTGAGGTAAGCTCGAACGAATCGAACCGGCTCCACGAATTGAGCCTAAACACCTCGATCACTATTGGTAGCCCTTTCCCTCTCCGGGTAGGCGAGCTCCAAGCCTTCACAATTTGCCGGGCTTCTCACAACCTTCTTGAGAAGATCACCGAGCCAATGTCCGCCCAATCATCCAAGTGCCGGCAAGCACTAAGAGTAATGAATCCCGGGCTTCACTTGAATGCAATTCTTGTGCTAAGTGGATCAACAAATGAATTTCTTGCACTAATTGTAATACCACCCCAATTTAATGCTCAATGAGAGAAAGAGGGTGGAATGAATGCTCTAGGGCTCAACAAATATGCAATGAGTCTCTAACCTTAGCCCTTGTGCAGTGGTGGGGGTATTTATAGCCTCCACCAACCAAAACTAGCTGTTTGACACAAATTCCTGAAAAATTCAGGATGAGCGGTACTACCGACCCCAGGGGGTGGTACTACCGCTACCAAATCTTCACGCCAGAACGACTATGTCAGAGCTCTGCAGTGACTGTTGGATTTGGCGGCGCGGTACTACCGCCGTTGTAACTTGCGGTACTACCGCTCTCCGGTAGTTTCGCAAAGTCGGCGCGGTACTACCGCTCTGGCCCAAATCCGAAAGGTCCCAAAAATTGGCGCTCTCTGGAAAAAGACGTCCGCTTTGAAACCGAATCTTCCGGACTCCGGAAGTACCGCTCTGAGTAGCGGAACTACCGCACACAGCGGTAGTTCTAGCGTTGAAATCGCCGGTACTTTCGCTCCAAGAAAATCCAGACTACATTCGGAGGTTGCTCTCGGGGAAAAACATTCCGCTCATCCTCCGGATCTTCCGGGCTCCGGAAGTACCGCTCCATAATACGGTACTACCGCTCGGTGCGGTAGTTCCGGCATTCAAGTGGCCGGTACTTCCGTTCCCGCAAGAGCTCAGGTGCATTCGCGGTTGCTCTCTGGAAAAAGGATCCGCTCGAAAAACGGATCTTCCGCTCGCCGGTACTACTGCATCTGGGCGCGGAACTACTACTCTCTGGTAGTTCCAACGTTCAAAACCGCGGTACTACCGCCCTTCCAGACAAAACACATACTTAGTTTTAAAATGGAATTTTGATGAATGCAAGTATCTAATGTTGATCCAAATGGCACAAAATTTGTATTCAAGCTACTAGCCACGATCCCTCTTGATGGTACGATTATCTACCCTATAATCCGGTCTTCCACCATTCACCTAAAGACCGGTAAAAATAAAACGAGGATCCTATGCTAAGTAAACCTTTGTCTTGAGCCAATTTGAGTCTTCATATATATCTTTTGGCTTGCATCTGGTTGCACATATGTGGACTAACCCTTCGCATGCTCATAAGACACGTTAGTCCCATATTCACATAATTTTATTAATTACCAAAACCATTTTTTGGGGCCTAGATGCTTTCACTGATGCATTGTTTCGATGATATATTTTGTTGTCTCAATTTGATTGTAGAATTTTTGGTCTAGAGACAATAAAGGAACTATATGTTTCTAATAATGAGTTTAAAAATGCCATGTCCAATTGCAAAGTGGAAGAAGCTGGAATAAATTGGTTTTCAATGTCGGGTTTTTATTTAGAGCTAACAAGCTATGTGTTCCAGCTAGCTCTGTTCGTCTTTTGTCATTACAGGAGGCACATGGAGGAGGATTAATGGGACACTATGGAGTCAAAAAGATGGAGGACATCCTCGCTGAACTTTTCTATTGGCCAAAGATGAGGTGCGACGTTGAGCGCTATGTTTCGTGATGCACTACATACCAAAAAGCTAAGTTACAACTGAATCCACATGGCTTATACATGCCTCTTCCTGGTCCTAGTGTTCCTTGGGAGGATATTTCTATGGATTTTGTGTTAGGATTGACTAGAACAAGAAGAGAGGGATATCATTTTTGTTGTAGTGGATAAATTTTTTAAGATGGCATAGTTTATTGCTTGTCATAAGAGCGATGATACTACACATGTTGCTGATTTATTTTTAAGGGAAAAATTTTCATTTATGGTGTACCAAACACAATTGTTTCAGACTGTGATGCGAAGTTTCTAAGTCACTTTTATAGGACACTTTGAGGAAAACTTGGGACAAAGCTGCTGTTTTCCACTAGTCGCCCCAACTGATGGACAAACTGAAGTCATCAACCGTAGCTTGTCCATAATATTGAGGGCTATTTTTAAGAAGAATTTGAAGATGTGGGAAGAATGTTTATCTTATGTGGAGTTTGCTTACAATCAGTCGCTACATTAAACCACAAACATGAGCCCTTTTCAGATTGTATATGGTTTTACTCCTCGTGCTCCAATTGATCTGCTATCTCTACCAACTTCAGAAAAGGTAAATTTTGATGCAAAGGTATGTACTAAATTTGTTGTTAAAATGCATGAGACTACTAAAAAGAACATTGAGCGCATGAATGAGAAGTATCGAGTTTCAGGAAGTCAAGGTAAAAAAGAAATTACATTTGCACCTGGTGATCTTGTTTGGTTGTATTTGCACCTCAAAAGCTGGCGGCTTTTGGCTTTTGCTACAGTACCTAATTTTTAAACGGAGTATTTTCTCAAGACGGGATCTACAAGTTAAATGATCTACACGTTAAAAGCCCAACATTTGTACCAGCCAAAATCGCAAGTGAGTATTTGTCTCTCCGTAATCTGTACCGTAAACAGCCAAAATTCAAAAATTTCAGCCAAAAGCCATAAGCTGCAGCCGAAAGAAACATGCCCTTTGCACATTTGTTTCACTTAGCACTAAGACTTTTACATGTCATCTTGACAATCATGTTTTTGCATCAAATCCAACAAATTTTATTGCATTTAGAGAGAATATAATACTAAGCACACTGGGTTTTAACTATCCCATAACGTTCGTATGAGAACTTATTTGAGCTCGTATGAGAACTTATTTGAGCTAAAGCTTGTACTCTCTAAAGAAGATGATACAATATTATATGTTGTATCAAAATTCAAATCACCACACCCTTTTCCTCACTTTCCCTTTTTGAACATTCATATTGAATTTTTGGGGACTTTCAACTAAAATTTATAGACTTTTAAAACTTAATATGGAGACTTTCAACTCAAAAAATTGCAAAACTTTCAACTGTTTTTAATCATCGCATGTGCTGGAGGTGGCCATGGCAAGGCTCCATGTAGCAACATGGCGGTGCTTGTCAACATGAATCTCTACTCTTTAAAAGTTTGAGTTAATCGTAGTAGGTCCATTCTCCCTTAACTCTCAATAGCCGTCCATTCTTCCTCGACTCTTCATAGCCATTGGCTCCCACGATCTCCCTTTCCACACATATGTGGCTCCCCAACTGCTCCCCATGACCAAAGAACCTCCCCCGTCTCAACTCCCCTTCCTCTCAGACGCGCTCCTCTTTCCCCCAAAATCCCAATCCCCCCTCTCTCTTTGACGTGACCACTCTCCGCCGAGTGATGCTTCCACGATGGCGCCGCGTCACCGCAAGAAGCGCAACCATGGCGAGTCGCTACTGGAGCCCTCCCCTCGGCACAACGGCCTCCATGGCTCCACCCTCCCATTCCCCGCGTGGCGGGACCATGGCGAGTCGCCGCTGGAGTTGTGGGCTCAGCTCACTCCCGGCCCTCGCTACGGTTGTCTTCCTCCTCCTCACCGCTGCCGCAGTGGCCGCCGCTGGTACTCCTACTCACGCTATCCTACCCCAACGCCAGCCGGCTCGCCTCGGCCCTGCGCGGGATCGGCGACGGCGCCCGCCCTAACGCCCGCATGCACCTCCATGATGATCTCCTCACCAACAGGTCGGTACAGCTCAACCCTCTCTCGTTGTTTTGTTGCTCTATTGGATTTGAGACGGGAAGGTTTGTACTTGTCATTTTGGTTAGGTATTACATGATGAGGCTATACATCGGGATGCTACCGCAGGAGTTTGCGTTGATCATGGACTCTAGGAGCACCCTCACGTATCTGCCCTGTGCTACCTATGACCTGTGCGGCAACCACCATGTGGGGCTTGATTCCTGTGCTTCTTTGTTTAGGTACCAATTTGAAACCCTGTATGATGATTAGATTAATTAGGATGGTCGCAAGCATAGATATGTGATGCCCACATGTGAATCTATAGCCGGACCATTCAATTTAGCTAACTGACTCTGTGATTATGCGGCTGAAATAGGTTTTTGGTGATACTTGGTGTGAATCTATATGCACTTACGTAGGGAGTCTATTTGGTACTGTTTTGCATTTTCAGTTTTAGAGTATGTTGAAGGAAAGATGGTCTGTGACAATGGTCTAGGAGAAGCTTCTTCAATAAAATATTTGTAAAACATCATCTCTGGTCTCATGTACGTCCATTCTCATGTAAGACTTGGACTTCGAAATTTTCATTCTTCTAATTGTATCCATGTTGTGGTTTATGAGTTAGACTGAGTGACTCTTGCCTTCACTCAAAGATTTTTCTGGATGGAATATTGAGGTCTTCTTTCATTATTCATAGAACATCATTCATGCTGACATTAAGCCAGACAATCTTCTGGTCACAAGCAATGGCAATGTGAAGATAGGGGATTTCAATGTTAGCCAGGTCTTTGAGGTAGTCTCTATGCTCTTGTTAATACCATGTTGTTAAATCAGCTTTGATAAAGTCATCAATTTAATGATAATATCACAACATGGAATAAGTGCCTAGCCCTATATTGATGATTTTCCTTTGTTGCTAAATTGACCTAGGTCTAGCATTTCTGCATTTGGTTGTTCTTTGTTTAAAAAATGGTCCCTTTCTAAAAGAAGGATAATAACATAATTGTATTGTTTCTAAGGTCAGGTTTGCACTGATCTGGACTATTGTAAAATGGCTCTTCGTTTCCAAATTATTTTGCAAACGGATTGAGTGGACAATCAAGTTTGGTGATTTCAAGCTTTCCCTTTGGAAGTATTGCCGTCATGATTTAAATAGTTTCATATCCTTTGTTTTGTAAATAAACTACTAAGTTATTTTTAGTCTCTCTTGCTCTATGCTCAAGACATGCCCTAAGGATAGTCTAATCTTACTATAGTATTTGGCACTTGCTAAGAAGTTTTATTTGTATGGTTGTATTCCAGGATGATGATGATATGCTTTGGAGATCTCCAGGAACTCCAGTTTTCACTACACTAGAGTGCTGTCAAGGTAAAAAAAATACTACCTGTGTTTTGGTGGTAAATATTGCTTGTACAACAACTAGACTCTACCTTTAATTATGTAGATGCAACATAGGGCACAAGTTGTATGTAGTTTGGATCAAAGGATATATGATGTCCAAATAAAAATGGTCCAAAATATTTGATTTGGTCATTTCATCAATGATGGATATTAGATGATGTAAGACTTTATCCTGCCATTGGCCCATGCTTTATAAATCTGACCGACATTTTTTTATGTCTACCATCCTGCAGGTTTAACCTACCATGGTAGGGCAGCCGATGCATGGGCTGTCGGTGTTACTCTATACTCTATTATTTTGGGTCAGTATCTGATGCATGGGTTGTCGTTGTGTGACGTTATGCATTCTTCCTGACAGTTGGTGGGGCATATAAGAACGCTACTCCAAAAACCCAATTCCACTGTCGTACTAATCAATCTGGGCTTGTTGGGGGTGATCCCTAGTAATACCACGCACCTGTTTTTCTTATCATTCCCCACAGTGAAGAGCATTATATATTTGCATTCATATTATGGATACTACATTGGCAATTTACACTAAAGTTCAGCTAATGAATAGATCATTGCTCTACAATTTGCAGGATAAGTGTACCTTACCATTCCAATGGGGAGCACCAATGTTTGATGCTGGTGAAGCTTTTGCCATGATGGCAGCTTCTTTCGCTACTCTCACAAGCATTGCTCCTTCAAATGGGTCAGCTTTTAGGTGGCCTTTATGAGATGCTTAAGCCCACCTATAACTATAAGTCCATGATTAATAAGTTTGAGTCACTTCAATGCTATTTTTTCATAAAAAGCCAGCTTTTGGGCCTTCTTAGAGAAGTTCAACTACTCTCAAATGAGCCTTTGAGTTCTTCGTGTCAATCGCTCTGTTTAAAGATGTTTAACTGTATTGCATACTTGTTGCATTTTTGTTACCTTTGTCGTGTCCTTCAAATTTTGCAAGTTATCATAATGCTCTGATGTCTGGCTGATAAGTGTTGTTATGACCTTATTACAATAGTAAAAATGGAATGTTGTGCTGTTCATTTTCATATCTCCCTATGGTGGCATTAATATTAATCGTTGTATTAGTGCTATCCATGCTTTTTTTACCTTTAGTCATATTTTGAATTTATTTTGTGCCTATTTTGGTGAAACTTGCAGCCATGCCAGACTTAATCGAGTACACAACTTTCTAGGAAGCATATTTGATCCAGAGACAAGTGGGCATTTGTAGAGGTTGAGAGAGATGGATCCTATTGATGTTGAAATGGTACGTCCTTCTCTATGCTTCCCTTTTAAATCGATCCGTCTGTCTTCTAGATCTTCTGCTATAAAACTGCTCTTTTCTGCAAGCATGAAGGTCATGTTACAGCAATGCTATTTGTGTAAGTTGAGTTGTATAGTGGTCGTAGCCTATGGTCATAGCCAGTGGTCATAGCCAGTGGTCGAACACTACGGTCGTAGCCTGTGGTCGAACACCATGGTCGTAGCTAGTTGTCGTAGCTTGTGGTTGTAGCCTGTGGTCGAAGATGGTGGTCGTAGACTGTGGTCGAAGACGGTGGTCGTAGCCCAGGTCTTAGCTTATGGTCGTAGCCTGTGGTCATAGCTCGTGGTCGTAGATGGTGGTCATGTCCAGTGGTCGTGGCTTGTGGTCGAACATTGCGATCGTAGCTAGTGGTCATAGCCTGTGGTCGTAGCCAGTGATCGTAACCCATGGTCATAGCCCGTGGTCATAGCTCGTGGTCGTAGCCAGTGGTTGTAGCTCATGGTCATAGCCTGTGGTTGTAGCCTGTGGTCGAAGACGATGGTCATAGCTCGTGGTCGTAGCCGGTGGTGGTAACCCGTGGTTGTAGCCAGTGGTCGAACACTGTGGTTGTAGCTAGTGGTCGTAGCCCATGGTTGTAGCCTATGGTCGAAGACAGTGGTCGAAGACTATGGTCGTAGCGAGTGGTCAAAGACTGTGGTCATAGCTTGTGGTCGAAGATAGTGGTCATAGTCTATGGTCGTAAATGGTGGTCGTAGCCAGTGGTTGTAGATGGTGGTCGTGGCCAGTGGTCGAACACTACGGTCGTAGCTCGTAGTTGTAGCGCGTGGTTGTAGCACGTGATCATAGCCAGTGGTCGTAACCCGTGGTTGTAGCCTATGATCGAAGATGGTGGTCGTAGCCCATGGTCGAACGTTGTGGTCGTAGCCCGTGCTCGTACACTGTGGTCATAGCTACAGTGGTCATAGCCAGTGGTTGTAGCCCATTGTCATACGCTGTGGTCGTAGCCCGTGGTCGTAGCTACAGTGGTCGACGGTCGATTGCCATAGCTACAGTCGACCTCGGTGCTAGAAGACCTATGTGGTTGGAGATGCAGTCAAGATGCTATGGTCGTAGCGAGTGGTCGAAGATTATGGTTGTAGCCAGTGGTCGAACACTGCGGTCGTAGCCTGTGGTCGAACACCGCTGTCGTAGCTTGTGGTTGTAGCCTGTGGTTGTAGTATGTGGTCGAAGACAGTGGTCATAGCCTGTGGTCGAAGACGGTGGTCGTTGCCCATGGTCATAGCTCGTGGTCGTAGATGGTGGTTGTGGCCAGTGGTCGTAGATGGTGGTCATGGCCAGTGGTCGACAACTGCGGTCGTAGCCAATGGTCATAGCCTATGGTCGTAGCCCGTGGTTGTAGCCTGTGGTCGAACACCGTGGTCGTAGCCAGTGGTCGTAGCCTGTAGTTATAGCCTGTGGTCGAAGACGGTGGTGGTAGCCCGTGGTGTAGCTTGTGGTCGTCGCCGGTGGTGGTAGCCAGTGGTCGAACACTGTGGTCGTAGCTAGTGGTCGTAGCCCGTGGTTGTAGCCTATGGTCGAAGATAGTGGTTGAACACTGTGGTCGTAGCTAGTGGTCGTAGCCCGTGGTTGTAGCCTGTGGTCAAAGATAGTGGTCGAATACTGTGGTCGTAGCTAGTGGTCGTAGCCTGTGGTTGTAGACTTTTGTAATAAATTTGCCTTGAATTTGACTCTCGTCTCAGTACAGCTTCTGTAGTTCATACGACAATAAGGTCTGTGTTGTCTGGATTACCACAGACGGTTCATATTAAGAACCGTCTATGAAAATTCATAGACGGTTATTAACACGAACCGTCTGTGTTATCTCGATTATCACAGACGGTTCGTATTAAGAACCGTATGTGAAAGTTCACAGATGGTTATTAACACGAACCGTCTATGATGTCTCAATTATCACAGACGGTTCGTGTTAATAACCGTCTGTGAAAGTATCACAGACGGTTACTAGAACAAATCGTTTGTGATAGTTTAAGAACAGACGATTCCATATGAACCGTCTGTGATATAGCCGTCCAGTATAGCCTCTTTTGTAGTAGTGAATGCATTTGCCACAACACTGGCCTTGACTGGTGGTAATGAATCGCAAGGTTACAATTCTTGATCAGCTCTAACCATCTTCACTGCCTTAGGTTGAGCTCTGTCTAGGTGAAGATGTACATCAAGATCTTATGGCCTATGTAAACTTTACAACGATTACCAATAAGATAGTGCCACCAGATTTTCAAAGCACAGATCATTGCGGCTAACTCTAAATCATGAGTGGGATAATTGCACCCATAAGGTCTCAGCTTGCCTTCTTGCATCAGAACACAACAAAGTCCTTGCCGGGAGGCATCACATAATATGTCAAAATCCTTATAGATATCTGGCAGAACTAGCACTGGGGAGGACATTAGCTTCTTCTTGAGGGTTTGGAAACTCTACTCATAAGCCTTTGTCTATTCAAACTTCTTTTTCTTCCTTAGAATTTGAGTCATGGGCTTGGCTATCTCGGAAAATCGTACTATGAAGCGCTGATAATATCCAGCAAGTCCAATGAAACTCCTAACTTCAGTCATTAACGTTGGTTGCTTCCAATCTATTACTAGTTCAACCTTGCAAGGATCTACTATGATTCCTTTGGCTGTCACAATATGACCAAAAAAGCTACCTCTTTTAGCCAAAACTCACACTTGCTAAATTTGACATAGAGTTGGTGCTTTCTAAGTCTCTCCGGGATTATCCTGAGATGGTCTTCATGCTATTTCTCAATCTTGGAGTAAATGCGAATATCATCAGTGAAGATCACCATAAACTTATCTAGGTACTCCATGAACACCTTGTTCATCATACTCATGAAGTATGCTAGTGTGTTTGTTAGTCTGACAGACATGACAGTGAACTTGCACTGGCCATAACGAGTCGTGAAGGCAGTTTTGGGTATATCCTCTCCTCTGATCTTTAGCTGATGGTACCCAGACCTCAGATCTATCTTAGAGAAGACACTTGCTCCTTTTAGCTAATCAAAGAGATCATCGATCCTAGGCAACAGATAATTGTTCTTGATGGTGGCATCATTGAGTGCTCTATAATTAACACACATCCTCATGCTGCCATCTTTCTTCTTGACGAAGAGAATAGGTGCACCACAAAGTGATGAGCTTGGTTGGACATAGCCTTTATCCTCCAGCTCTTGGATTTGCTTCTTCAATTCGGCTAACTCATTAGATACCATTTGGTACATTCTCTTGAAAATGGGAGCTGTACTAGGGACTAAGTCAATCATGAACTCGATATTCCTATCTGGTGGTATTTCGGGTAAATCTTCTGGAAATACATTTGGGTATTCCCACATGACTAGTACTTCTTCTAAGACTTGAAGGTGACTAAGAACACACTCTTCCATCTCAGGAATCTTGGGTGTAAAGGTCATTTGTACTCCCTGACTATTAGTGAGGGTGATGGATCAGGTGGCATAGTTGATCCGCCCTCTATTCTTGGACAGCCAATTCATATCAAGAATGACATCTAACCCTTGAGAGTCTAGGATTATCAACTTGGTAGAAAAGGTACTCCTTCAATGAGCAACTCCACTTTTGGGCACAAGGTCCTGGCTCTCATTTCTACTCAAGGGGATTGGACTAACATGGGGTTGCTAAGGGGAACTGAACCCAACTCATTTTTACAAAAGCTTTGGAAATGAACGAATGGGAAGCTTCGACATCAAACAAAACCAATGGACCATGTGGAGGTGACCCCGAGTGTGTGATGAGTAATTGACATCAGTTTTAGGAAAGTCGAGTTTGGTTTGTGTGGTTCAGACCATGACGTTGCATGGTGCAATCGGTTTCGATCGGACCTTGTTGAACTAGGTCGAACGTGCTTAAGTCGTTTATTTTTCGGTTCGATCGGTTTGGGCTCTGAGTATTTCTTCTGCTGCTATTGTATGGTTAAAATATTTCGAGCGGTGCTATGTGATTTGTTTCTTGTCTGTGATGGCTGCAGGACATCGAGGTGGAGTCGTGGCGAGGCACGGGATGACCGGACTAGGCGCAGGTGGTGCCGAGGTCGGAGCGGTCGGGGTGTGCCGAAGACGGCGAGGACTCGAAGTAGCTGCGTGGCTTGGAGGGCAAGGAATGAGGAAGCTTCCTGGAAGGTGCGCGAGGGGCGTTTTGGTGAATACACAAAGCTGCACTAAAGGAAGTGGATTGTGGATAAAGCGCCATAAGTTGTTGAGAGTTAATGGGTAAAGTGGGTTGTAAACCCATTAGTGGAGGCTATAAATAGAGAGGGTGTTCTCTAGTAGCCTTCAAGATTTTCAGTATGATGAAATAAGTGTATGAAAAATGAGAGATGGATTAGGGTTTTAGTCTTTGTTTATTGAGAAAGAGAGAAAGAGAGAAGGTGAGAGTTTCTCTCTATGCTCTCCAGGCGTATGGGGATGTATGGTTTGATTGGGAGATGAATGGATGTGATCCCATGAATACATAATCTTCCATTTCCTTGAATCTATTTGAGTTTTTATGCTATCAAGTTGTTCTGGATATTTGTTTTGTGGAGAGCAGCAAGTATTTGGGCTTTTCTTTGTTGTGATTCTCTGTTTGTTCCCTGCCGAGATGCACTCTTGAGTTGTTTTCTTGCCTCTCTGTTCGCTCTATTTGTGTTGGCTTGGTGCTACTAAATGCTAGCCGAGAGATCATTTTGAGTAGAAGTCAATGCTATTCATGATTTCCCTGATGGGAAACTGATCAACTCTCAGTTTTGGTCCTGCTTTCCAAAAATCGGTTGATCTTGTTATGCTTTTCAGCTAGCTTTTCTTGGATGCTTTTGATCCTTTATTTCTTGCCAATTAGTCCAGTTTGCAGCTCCTGCCAGTCTGTGCTTTTTGCTGATTTTCTAGCGGTAGGTGGTCAAGTTTTATTGGTTATTTTTATCTGAAAAGGGCAGCTATAAATCAACTTTATTTCGGCAGTAATTTGAGTGATAGGCTGCTGTTATTTTACTGTTGTTGATGCTTCTTGCGGCAGTAAAAAGAAAGGTCACGGCCAGCAGCTTGCAGCCTCAAGTTTTCTTTGATTTTTCAGCAAGCTCAGTAGCTCACGGGAAGCAGAAAATCTCAGCCTTTTACCTCATTTTTATCTAAGTTTTGCAGTCTTTGATCTTTGTTCTTTTCAGCCGATTCCCTGTTGAGTTGTGGTCTCAAGATTTTTTTTAAAATCTCTCTTGGGTAGCTAGATTCAATCAGTCTCGGTAGTTGGTTCTTGAAGATCACTTTCTGTTCGGTAAAAGTATTGCTGCTTTCCTCTTTGCAGCAAATCATTTCCTTCTTTTCAGGTTCTTTTCTCTTTCTGTTTTATCTCTTTCTTTTGTTGATCTTTTGCAAAGAACCACTGTTTGCCTCAGGAGCAAATGTGAGTACAGAGAGCAGCAATTAGCTTTCAACTAAAAACAAAAATGTTGATATAGCTATGTGATTTTTGTTCAGGAGCAAATGTTGATCTTTTTGTAATTTTTCTCAGGAGCAAATATTTTCCGACTTCATAGCTGTTATAGCTATTGGAGAGTTGAGAAAATTGTGAGAATACTTTGGGGACGATTTTTAAGCAACATTCACCTCCTCTGTTGCCATTTCGGTCTAACAAAAACTAAGACTGGTACTGAGTTTACTAGAAACTTACCCAATACAATGTCCAGTGCGGCCTGAGATTCTTCCGCCGTGACGTGGTTCACATGTCCCTTGATAAAGTTTTGGCCCTTCTTGAAGGCTTGCCCAGAACTCTGTCCTCCTAAGGATCCTGCATTAGCGGCGGCTTGCAGCTTTTTGGGGCAAGACTTAGCAAAGTGCCCTGTCTCCTTGCAATAGAAACAGGTCACTCTGTCTAATAGGGTAGGATTCTTCTAAGCTAGCCCACTAGTAGGAAGGGCACGAATCACCTGAGGAGATGGGCGATTGGCCTGAAAAGGTGGGCAGTGGAATGCTAGCCTGGAGCTGTCGGATGATGGCAGGGTGCTGTGAGGTTTAGGAAAACCCCTGGATTGACCTTTTGGGTGGGCATCCTCCTCTTGCGGTTTTCTATCTCCACATGTTTGCCCTCGTGGTGGATTTCCTTACTGACCAACTGGTGGAAGTCAGCATAGTAATTAGAGAGGACTTGTATCGAGATGTTGTCATTGAGGCCCTCTAAGAACCTTTCCTGCTTTGCTTCATTCATGGCAACATCCTCTAGTGCATACCGTGCTAGCTGGTTAAACTTCTGGAGGTACGCACTCATAGTTCAACCTCCCTAGCACAAGGCTCGAAACTCCTTCAGGGTCATAATGCTAGCTGGAATGTGGGCCTTGCCGAATTGCTACACAAACTCCACCTAAGAAATGGCCTAAGCATTGGGGTGAGAGGCGATAAATGTATCCCACCACTCCAAGGCAGGTCTATGAAACTAATGGGAGGCAAAAAGGACTCGCTACTGATCGCTGCACTGTAAAATATCCAGCTTATTCCTAATGGCTTGGAGCCAATTGTCGACATCCATAGGCTTTGAGCTGCTTGTGAAGGCTGATGGTCACATTCTCATGAACTTTGACAACCCTGATTGGGGAGCCTGAGCTGGTGGATGATGAACAGTTGAAGCAGGGTTGCTAATAGTCTGGACTAGTAGCTGAATTAGATGAATCTGATTGACCATCATCTAGGCCCAATCAGGTCTATTGGCGGGTGGTGGTGTATAGGAATGGGAGCATTCTAACCTCCTTGAACTCTAGTGTGATTGTTGTTGCTATTACTGTTGCCTTTTGTGTTGACCATCTGTTTGGCGCTTCCAAGAGTTAGAGGAAACAGAAGGAACTGGGGACAGTTTACTTATTTTATTATGATAATCTTGTGGCTATTGACAAGGGGAAGGAACACAAGAATTCAACCAAATAAAACAAGCTTTAAGAAACAAATGCAACTTTATTACTTATTTTTATTATGATAATCTTGTGGTTATTAACAAGGAAAAGACAGCTGATAAGTACGCTCTAATTTTGCCTAAGGCCTAAATTTGGAAAAGTGTCCCACTAGGCTGGTTTGAACTAAGCTAAGTACTTCTTCTTATCACCGGTGCGACGCCTTTTTGGTAGGGACTCGAAGTTGTCTCTGGTGACTAAGGAACAATCATCCAGAGCTCATAGCATAGCAAACTCTTCTTCTGCCCTACGGAGTTTGTAAGCAGTGAATCTTAGCTCATCCAAAGTTGCCTGGTACACATAGTGCAGGGCTTTGGTGAGTTCCGCCTACTGAACAAGTCGGGGGTTGTCTTCTATCTTTGTGGATGCAAAGATGCTACTCGAACTTGTAGGGTATTTGTGCGGTGCCTCTAAGTTTCACTGCATAAATCTCCCTCAACCGGCGGATTGCTTCTTGGATACCGGTGAAGAAGGTGTACCGCCTTTGCAGAGTGTCAAAGATGTGAAAAGCACCTTCATCTCCTACATTTGCGTAGATCATCACCACCACTCTCTAATATTCTTGCTCTTCAATGGTTTGCAGGTACCCTTAGTAGCCTGGACGTGTCTTAAAGCCTATCTCTTGCAGGAGACTCCAAAGACATGAGGCCAAATGGCCAGCTTGGATGCCATGGGTAACTTGGGTAGGGATCTCGGCCATCTACAATTTTGAAAAGGGAGAAAGGTTAGAAAATGAGTGGGAAAGTAGCTAAGTAAGAGGAAGAGATGGACAAATTTTATGAGAACTTTTGAAATTATATTTTTATGTAATAAGTCCTTAAGGGAGACTAGTTCTATTATATCTACAGTCAAGTCTTAGAGTCATCGCGGCTCTGGTACCATCTCTATCAGACCATGAAGCGATGACTTCAGATCCTCTATATAAATCGCGCTAGCCCAGAATCAGCTAGTGCATACAGTGATAATAGGGATACATATCAAGCACAATGAAAAACTTTTTTAAATAAAAGAGTACGACCTTTTGGCCAAAGTTTAGATCACTGCTCATTGGCAACAATAATAAAGTAAATAATAGCGGAAACAAATAAATAGCAAAGCCCAAGAGCCTGCCCACAGGCAGACGACAGTAAGACGTACTCTACTCGTCCTAGTCCTCACCGTAGTCGAAGCAGTCTTCGTCTGGGTAGAGATAGTAAGAGTGAGTACAAAGTTGTACTCCACAAGTTACATAGAAAATGCAATAATAACACACATCTAACAGAGGAAGGCTTATATGGTTATTTGTGCATAAAACAACATTTGAGGAAATACAATAAGTAGATATGAAATTATGGAAATTAATACAATAAGTAAAGACAATAATTTAAACAAGATAATAACATTAGTGCATGCACTGACACTACGATAGAAAGGGTCATCACAGACAATTCAAAACTGTCATAGACGGTTTTGAACTGTCTAAGTTTATGTGTCTGTGATAATAGGTGGTTATCACAGAAGACTCTTAAACCGTCTATAATAAAAAAAATTATCTGTGATATATCAAGTATCACAGATGGTTCTTAAATATAGCCGTTTGTGATATATCAAGTATCATAGATGGCCAATACCAAAAACCATCTATGATATGTCATATATCACAGACGGTTCTCGGACATAACCGTTTGTGATATCTTACATATCTCAAACGGCTAATGCCAAAAACCGTATGTGATATTCGTAAAGCACAGATGGTTTATTGTTACAAACCATTTGTGATAGCTATTTGAATATCTATATTATTTTCTGTTTTTCAGCTAGCCTCAGATAATGCTAGCCATACCCTTTGAAAATAAGCAAACAGATCACATATATAGCACACGACAATCATTACACAGATCTCATAAATGAATTAAGCAACTAAATGATGTACAGTTGAATGAATTATTTGATTAAGCACAATTGAATGATTACAATTGTATCAAATGTTTCAACATCTAATCATCATCTCCAGGGTAGAACTCTTTAGTCTTATTTATGACCTCCGCTATCAAGAATTGGGAGTGCTTTTCTTGAATTTCGGCGAGTTTGTCAAGATCGAATGTACTTTTGTTGAATTGTACACTCTGTCACTAGGAGTGTTAAAGTCATTAGTATATATATGTATATATATGGACGTGGCTAGAGGATGGTATATTGTCCTGCCAGCATCCAACGATATAGGTCTAAGCCCTTAGATCATATCTGATCAGACGAGTCAGTCTCCTAATGATTGCCTTCTTCTGTGTATCCTCATCGAGCTCACCTCCTATTACTTTGCGCCACTAGAGCACATGCACAGAGCCTCACCTTCCTCCTCTCTATACGCCGTCCTCCTTCAAGTTTCGAATTAGCCCATGAAGACAGAAATTTTAGGCTAGTTTTGTTCAAGTTACGTATTTTAAGTTTTGGGCAAGTTTTGTTGATCGATGTGAATGGAGGTTTCAAGGTAACTTGGTCCAGTTTGGTGTTTGGAATTTTCAAGTTTTCAACAACCTTCGAGTTTTCAATCATTTTTCATGCAAGTTTCATCAGCCAATGCAAAAAGGTTTCATGCTAGTTTCGTTCAATTCCATGTTCCTAGTTTCAAGTTTCGAGCACGTTTCGAGTTTTCTTAGGCAACTTTCATACATGATGGTATAGGTATGTTTTCTTAGCTGGGGAGGGTTAGCACACGGTATATTATTAGAAAGGTTTCTAACGATATTGGCAAACTTCATCAGGTTTCACAAGGCTTCATAGAGTTTTGAATATGCTTTATGAAAATTAGTCAACTTAGTATGAAACCTCCTAAAACTTTATGAAACACCATGAAACTTAGATAAAACTTTATAAAACTTAGTTAGCTTAGACATAAAACCTTCTGAAACTGTATGAAACTTAATGAAACACTATGAAATGTAATCATGAAACCTCATGAAACTTTTTGATATTTAGTCATGAACCCTCATGAAATTTTATAAAATATATAGGCAAGTTTCATCGGGTTCCACAAGGTTTCATAAAGTTTCGAACATGCTTTATGAAAGTTAGTCAAGTTAGGTATGAAACCTCCTGAAACTTTATAAAACATCATGAAACTTAGATATAAAATCTTATAAAACTTAGTTAGCTTAAGCATAGAACCATTTGAAATTGTATGAAACTTAATGAAGTACCTTGAAATTTAGTCATGAAATCTCATGAAACTTTAAGAAACTTCATGAAACTTATAATTCAACTTCATGAATCCATCGTGCTGCTCACCATGCTAGAGACCCTGCACTGGCCTATCCTCCACGGTCACCACAACCACACCCACTATGGTACACTCTTGCACTTCGCACACCATGCTGACCGGGGACCATAGCTAGCGCACCTCATCATCATTCACCGCACCATTGTTAGATCCATGTGCCCCAGCCCATTCCGCTGATGCCCCTACTCGGGTTCGCTGCCACATTCTGATAGCATGTCACCACCGGTGTGCTCCATCACCATTGCTGCCACACCTACTCAGGCTTGCTGCCGCACTCAGCTCGTAGCAGCAAAATGCTTGCTCAAGCACCAACGCGCCCCAGTCATGCACACCACCGCCGGGCTTGTGCATCACTATTGTAAACTCGCCTCCGCATGTGTGTGACCGCCAAACCTCCACACATGATCACAACTGTAGCTACGCTGTCTACGATCGTGCCAGCTCCTCACATCGTCTCATGCCCCCGACCACGACCCCACCTTCTTGAGCACCTGTGTCCACTCTCCATACTTTAGCACTAGGGGAGGAGGAGAGTGGCAGATCTTGGCCCTGGTGGTGGCTTGGAGCTCACAGCGAAGAGGGAGACAATGCGTGCAGAGAGGGATGTGATGGGGAACGACTGGAAGAAAACAAACGAATGGTGGATATCGTGATAAGGCACATGTCAATTAAGAACAATGGATGAATCGTGATCATAGGATGGTTTCTATCCGATGGATTAGGCCTATACCGTTAGAAAACAATATGAATTGATAATCATGAAATAATTATTAGCAAGTTGACAAACCTTTGGATCATTCGTCTTAGTGACCATGATGTCCTCCATATGGCGGCAAACACAGAATCCACATACGTTGCCCTGTAGCTACTAGTGGCACTGCAAAAATAGAATTACATACATAGGTATTGTCAGTTCTAGAGGTATTTTTATGAAGTGTGATATAGGATTGTTGTGTTGTAGCAGGTACTGAAAATCACGTCCTGTATAGCAGTGTGGTGTTGGATTCTTTGTGCCTCCCTCCCTAGGCAACATAAGTGCTGAATGACCTATGTGATTCTAAAAAGTTAGCCTCGACCATTGCAAACGAAGGAAAGATTACAATAAAGTTATGTATGGAGAAAATGAGTTTACTTGTCAATTGTTTGTTGCACACGGGTGAAGTTGTGGTTGCTCCTAAGTAGGGAATCAAGGTTTATTACTGTGCTCCACTTTGGTACAATAACAATCAGAATCCAGTGACTCCTAGTCATGTATGTCGCTATAGTGATTAATCCTAATTTCATGTTGCGTATAAAGTACAAATAAACTTGTATGGCAACTAGTGAAGTACTTACCACTGGTTGAATGGTACCATGATGTAGTCCTTATCACTGTGAACAAGCAATCCCCTCATTATGTAATCTTGGATGAAGGATCCATTATCGTTGATGGATTGCTCAGAGATCAAGTGTGGGTCGAGGAAACCCATCGGTTCTGGCTATCGCCGAACTTATGGGATCATAGATATATACATAAGCAATGAGTTATGACATTTATCGGTGTTATGTGGTTGTAGAACTTGATTGTACAGTACACTTACAGTGTCCAGCATCGTAGAAGTGAGGCGTCGAGTTCATCGAGGTTGAATAGTAAGAATAAGTCTTCGAAGGTCACAACAAATTAGCCCGAGTCATGGAGCAAATGCGCCTCTGTGTATCTCACGGTGAATCCACTGTGCTGGTTTGGCTTCATGTTGGACCTCTACATTTACTAGTTATGCAAAGTCCTACAAACCAATCCAAAGCTGGGTAATTGCACTCTGAGCATGAACTTCCATTCTTCGGGAGGTGCCTTAATCTTCTTCGATTCGGTCTTAGTGCCTCACTTGCAATACATTTTTGGCATTGCCTTTACGGGAGCCGACGCAGTGGTCGGAGTCGTAGAGCATTCTATTTGATAGACATGGTCGTGTGGAGATAGTGGCATGGAAGGGTCTAGGGTGATGTCCCTTTTGGGTTACTGGACGAATGTATTGGTGATCTCTCTATTTGGGGGCCTCTCCAACGGGTCGGCCCTAAAAACATCATTAATCATATCCACTTGGACCTTCAAGAAACCGGTCCCTAGCTGAGCATCGTGCACCAACGTCCTTGGTAGGCATGGATATGCCAACCCACACCTAGCGTTAATGAGATGCACGTCATGGCCTTCTACATAATGATACACAATGAGCTAAGGCGTTCTTCAGGTCTATCTTTGTAGCATTCTAGAGATGTATATTACCTAAATGTCATTGATAGGTAAGTGGGCGTTGCTATGTTCAGAAAGTGGCATGGACGCATAGCTACTCCGACGTTGAGGGGGACTGGGCACCATAATAACGAGGTGGCTTGTGACTAGTTGTGGACTTCTCTTAGTTCTTTCCTCAAAGCATCTATCTCTTCTCGAAGTGAGGCAATCATGTCCTCAAGTTTTGCATCAAAGTCTCGTTTCATACACTAACATAACCACGGGTATCCCACCCGGACCATCTTCCTCCTAAAAGATTCCACATTTCAGTCTAAAAGCATTTTATGAAAACAAAGTCTAATCCATAAAAAACTTTAGTAGCATGCCCATGACTATCGGCATGACTATTCAGGATAGTTATACACTCTACAGAGGTTGTAAAACTTTACTCACAAGATATGATTAACTCATGATGTCAGTCACTACACGCTTCCGTAGGCATGTGACTGAGTAATCATAACAAAGCCTTTACAAAGCTAAGCCATAAACCTAGCCACGCCTCTACTAAGGTTTCACCCCAATAAAGAATCCATCAGATTGAGGCCCCCCTCTTGTGCCATGTGGGACTTCCCATAGCCTATGCCATGCTCACATTCGGCCTATAGCGAGACTTAGGCTAGGACCCACTAATTAGTTAGTAAGGACTGTCTTATACCAGCTTGTGGTAGTACAATAGGGCTTTATAGTAGTAGCTCACAGACCGGTCCTTAATTAATTTAGTCACTTCCCACATATCCCTTTTGCTTGGCATCAACATTATGTCACCGAACAACAACACATGCCAATAAGCACCCACCGCCTAACCATTTATCTAAGTTTAAATCAAGTTTTTATATTTTATTTTGAAAAGTTTTATAGACTTTCTTGACTCCCTGAAGTCAAGTATACTTTTTAAAAGCTCATCATTTTATGTGCAAATGGTGTCCCAAGCCTAGAGTTATATCTATGCAGGTCTAGTATATCTATGCAGGTCTAGTATATCTATGCAGGTCTAGGCATTTGCCACAAAATTCTCTAGTCATACTAGTGTGCTAACTAGAGTTTTATTCTAAGGTAACATGGTATGAGAATTTGCAATATCAAAGGTGTTGTAACAACTGGGCATTAACTAAAGTAAAATAGGAATTGAAATACTGTGAATAAAAATTAAGCATTCAATATAAGTTAAAACAAAATAATTTTATATGCAAATTGGGATCAATATGGTCAAAGTGTGTAATTTTCCTTGCTCTGCTGGCTGGTGTGAATGTCATAGAAGAATTCCCCTGAATCGTCGTAGTATACTCGTAAAAATAACCCACCAAATTTAAATAAAATTTCAAATAAACAACAAAAATTTTAAATCATTGCAGAATTTGATAGATCATAATTTTAGATGAATTAAGAAATTTGAATGGGTTCAATCGCAGCTAGGATGAATGAGAATGAGCTTCTAGAAGTTTAAATTCTAAAGAAATTGAATAAAATGAACTTTTGGAATTATTTTTCTATAGGAAAAGGGAATTATGATGTCAGCATCGAATTTCTATTTTCTGCCGAATTAATTTTTTAAAGGAAAAACTAATTTGTGATGTCATGCTGATGTCAGCCCTACATGGCTCCCGCGTGGCCGATGGGCGCTGAGGTGGGGCACCATGTGGCACCACATGGTTGCCACATGGGCTTGGTGCGCTGATGTGGTGGCGCCGGTGAGGGCGCTTGGGGCCCTATGGTCGTTGGTGCTATGGCAAGCGGCGGTGGTCAGCGTAGGGCATAGGAGAGAGGAGAAGGTGCGAGGATTTGGTTTTGCCCAGTCTCAAGGCATATGCGATGGTGGAGGTGGATAGCAGCATGAAGAAGGTGGCGGCAAGCTCAGGTCTCTGGTGAATCAGCAGCTCCACCGATGGAAGATCCCAGCGGAGGGCAAGGGGAGGTCGGCAAGGACTCGATGATGCTAGAGGCAGGGACAACGGGGCTTGAGTGGTGCCAACGCGACAGGAATTCCTCGCTGGAGATGCTCGCCGGTGCTCGGAAGGGAAGGAGATGGTGTAGAAGGTCTTCGGGGCTCGGGAGAAGAAATGGAGTAAGGAGGGTGGTGGAGTGAGATGAGGGGGTACTGAGGGACAGGTATTTATAGGAGGGGGTGGCACAACAGTGGCCTAATAGCTCGTCAATCTACGGCAGGTGGCCGCCATTGAGAGGAGGGGATAAGGGTAGATGGCGTAGGAAAGGAGGAGGTAGGTGTAGGGAAGTGGGGAGGTGGGAGCGGAGCGTGCGGGAGAAGAAAGGGCAGAGGCGGCCGAGGGTGAAAAGGGTGGCGGTGGGTGTGGGAACCGATGAGGAGGGAGAAGGGGGAGGCATAGGAGGTGGAAGAAGAAATAGGGCCTAGGAATTGGTGGGAGAAGGAAGGGAGAGAGAGAGAGAGAGAGAGAGAAAGGGGAGGCGCCGACAGGTGGGCCCGTAGGAGAAAGAAAGAGATAGGAAGAGGGGCAGACGACGAGAATGGGCTGGTGTGCATCGTGGCTCAATCTGGGCTGCCCACGCATTGGCCTAAGAGAGACGGCGGGAAGGTTTAAATTTTTTTTAATTGTGTTTTGACTTTTCAAAAACTTCTGGAAATAAAGAAAAGCCTACAAAATAGCAAAAAAATTGAAATAAATCCCAAAAAATTTGTAGAAATTCTAGAGTATATAAGGAACTTCACAAAAATAAAATAAACTTAATCTGAGCAAAATTACACATAAGTTTTATCATAATTTACTCTAAGAAAAATTAAAAAGTGGAGAATAAATTATAGAAAAATCCAATAAAATCTAAATAAACTAAAATAAATTTTGGGATGGCACAACGAGAATGTGATCGAGCCCGCTATGCAAGTGCGATGCTTGAGTGGAAGAATATGAGGCATGGTCGACGTAACTCAAGAAATATATCAAGCACAGAACCCCAAATCAAGATTCCATCATGGGCTTATGTGTCCTTAATGCAACAAATGCCTCTTATGTGGGCTCCAATAGCACCGATGCATCTGATCATGTCTATCATAATCTATCAAACAACATTCATATGTTGAAGCCTCAACCAGAATGCCACCATTGTGGAGCAAAAAAGTTCGAACATGAGATGCTAGGGTTTTGTTGCCAGAATGAGAAAGTCAAATTGTCAATCCCCGGCCCTCCCAGAGCTTCGAAGGCTATACACAAGCTCTGATCCTGATGCAGCACATTTTTAAGATAGTATTAGGTTTTCCAACAACCATTTCCCCTTCACCACCCTTGGTGTTATTCTTGACAAGAATTGTGCTAACATAAGGCTTAGTCTCTGTATCTCGGCTACTTTGGTTAGCAACAGGTTCATGGTGTAGTCCTTGGGACAGTGATCTTGTTCTTCACAGAGAAAACATGTGACCTTGCTCATTGGTCATTTTCCAGGATGATGATCTTCATCATAATTGGGGCAACTTGCAGTGCATCGATCTGCTTGGTGACCTTTTTCTCCATAGCGTGTACATGCCACTAGGTTCTTGAGACAGTCTCCAGATTTATGGTGTTTCCTGTAGTAAGGACAGTAGGGAACTGGGCAATTGTAGCTGTAGTGTCCTGTTTGTCTGCAAGCAAAGTATGTAACCTGTCGTAGTGGAGTGCATGATTGGGCGTCATGTCCTGTCTTGCCGCATTCAATGCATGTAGTAGTTGGCAGAGCTTTTGGACTGGGTAGTAGAGCCTTGGCTGGTGCCGTGGGCTCCTTGATGGTGCACTTAGAGCTAACACATTTTCCTTTACCAAGATTGAGGTTGGTGGTTGGTGACGGCATCCTAGGCTAATCCTTCTAGATTCCATTGGGAACATTCAATCATGTAGTGTCCTTTGTTGCTGCAAAGGGAATAAGGACCCTTATCGTTCCTTTTCTCAAGGCACCAACGAGCGTCATGTCCCCTCCTTTCGCAATAAAAGCAGATGGTATTCTTTTGGGGCCCACCTGATGTAGTATTATAATTGTCCATAATGAGACGACTCTTTCTCAGTAGTCTTTGCGGAGTGGATCTGAGTGAATACTTGGACGAGTGGTAGGGACCAAGGCAAGTAGGAGCTACTGGTTCCTTCTTGCTTCTAGCCTTATTCTTAGCCATTGCCTGTTTGATGATGACTGAATCTGTGAGTTTATTGTGAGATGGAGACTTGAGTCTTGATCCTTTTGTGGGCTAAGGCCTCTTGGGCCCTGTGCACTGCCTTCTTGCCCCCGAGCATTATATTTCACAATTACAGGAAATGATTATTTAAAAGTTTGCATGATTTGTGTGTCACCCTAGCTTCTGGGGCATGCTCTTTTAAAATCAGAATGGGTTTAGAGTACCTTATCCCTGCAATTCTATTCGCATCTCATGCTATTCCCTCTCACCCTTTTTTCTGAAAACCCTACCAGGTCCAAAGATTGAAGCTGCAGATAGCCAAAACAAAGGCAATTAAGGGCAAGTGAAGACCTCTCGACCTTCCAATAGTTAGAGAAAACAACCTTGCCAAGAAAACAACGACCAGAAGCCTTAACTCGGATCAAGATTCAAGATTTAAATCACTAGTTTGTTGTTATTCTCTTCGTGCCTACCCGGAGGACCTATAGATCAAATCCTTACTAATCAGGCTCAATGGATGGAATCAAGACAACTACCATTGGCAGAAGTAAGAAAAGAAGACTAATAGTTGATGCTTGTCATAACCCTAACCATATGTACAAGTTATCACATAACCTCACTCTGCAAGGAATGTTAAAGAGAAGCCATCACAATGAAGGTAATAGTAGCCCTGCATCAAGTAAACCTCAAAAGAAGCAACGCAAATGTTTCAATTGCGGCAACCCAAGACATTACGCGAAGAATTGCCCCCTTAAAAAGCTAGAAAAACCAAGAAATGGTGCTATCACCATCAGATTCAACTCCGACGAAGAGAATCCTAATAGCTCCAAGGAGAAATTAGCTGCGTCTATCAAAGTTCTACAACCAGACCAGGAAGCTACACTGAATACTACTTGTATCGAGTGTGGTAAAACAGGACATGTCGCACAATTATGTCCTCCATTATGACAAGTTAGGCGAGGAGCATGCTTTACATGCGGGCAAACTGGTCATTACTGCTACAATTGCCCAATTCCCTACTGTTCATACTGCCAGAAGCATCATTACCCAGATGACTGCCTCGCGAACCTAATAGCTTGTAGGCGTTGTGGAGAAAAAGGACATGAGAAAAGTCAATGTTCTGCAAACTGCCCCAACTATGAAGTAGATCACCCACCAAGATAGTGTCCCACGAGCAAGGTCACATGTTTTCTCTACGAAGGACAAGACCACTGCCCCAAGGATTGCTCCCTGAACTTGTTGCTGACCAAGGCAACCGAAGTACAATGGATGAGTCTCCAAATCTCCATAGGACTCGTCATGCCTAGAACTAGAAAAGATAACTAATGTTAGTTGTCATTTATTTTAACAGGGGTAGCAAGAATAGACAAGAATGTTGGAGAACTACTATGATGTATGATTACTTTTGGAGGTATGGCTATAATGTATAATTACTGTGGAGATGTAATAAATTGTATTAGAGCTAATCAAACTAGTACAAGAAGATTCGCAAGGCCGAAAATCTTATGGTGATAAGGACTACAAGCCACACCCATAGTTAAATCATCGTGTCTAGCAAAGTTGAAGAATAAAAATAGGAATGCCAGTAAGGATCAAAGACCACCATGTAAATATACTAATTTCCATACCAATATCCCCAAGGTCATCTATCCCATCGGATATAGGCCATCAATGCCCACCTATTGATAAGAAATCCATGACCATAACGAGTCCAGCAAACGACAAAACCATTCCATTTTATGAAGATGCAAAGACAACAATGTCAAAGAGCAAGCATCTGGAAGTCTACGACCTAATTGGAAGAATAAGATCTCTCTCTTCCCTTTTGCCTTCCCTAAGTGTTAACCCATTCCTGTGCAGATTCTCTCCCTTCCGTCTACGCCAAGGAAAAGGACCATGCATTGAACAAAACCCTAGAACCCACTACTAGCAAGATTAACCCCACCCCTACTCCTTCTACTCAACCGGAATCTCGGGGTTAAGATTAATTTAAGGGGGGTAGGTTTGTAACATCCTAAAATACGGATGATCAAAAATATAGAATTTTTAAAACTTTTTCTTGCATTTTGTTGGCATTCATATTTCTTTTGAATATTTATTTGAAATCTTTTGAGTTTTGTGACATGCAAATAAATATATTGAGAAATAGTATCCAAGTAAATGACTGGGAATAATTCCAAAATGCATGTAATGAGCCTAACAAAAAATATGATAATAATAATAATAATTAATATATAGGAATAATTTAATACAATGAATTACAAATTCTAAACTAATTTTAAGTTGCACTCAAATCCAAACCAAAATTTAGAATTTCAAATTCAAACCAAGAATCAGATACTCACACCAAAATAATTGAACTTAAAATTTAATTTTTGAATTTTAATATCCAGCAAAACTGGAAATCAGTAATCTTAAATATGAAATAGAAATTCAAATTAAAAATCCAAAATTCAAGATTTGCTTAAGCTTTTCATTTTTCTCTCAATTCTTTTCGCTCTTTCTCCTCTCTCTTACATGTGGGCCCCTACCTTTTTCTCTTTCTCCATCTCTCTCTCTCCTTCTCTCTTTTTCCTCTCTCTGGCCACGGACCCATTTTCCCTGCCTCCTTTCTTTCCTCTTCTCGTCTGTCTTCTTCTTCCACTGTCCTCTTCGCCGTTGTCATCACTCTGACCGGCCGGCCCCATGCCTCAAGTGCACACATCACCTGAACTGCCTCCGCACCTGTACTGCTGGGAGTCATCATAGCCCACCCCGTCAGCCACAGTGAGCTCAATCGCCGCACCAGGCTACTGCTCCCTCACCACCGCGTGCATCACTGCTGACCGCCCAGCAGCTCCTCCCCATTTGCACGGTCACCACACCCCTCAGAACCTATGCCCTGTCAACCGTGCGACAACCACGCCCTACAGCTTGTCGCAATCATGACGCGAGCTCAAGTCAGCAGCCTTGTAGCCATAATAAAGCTGACGCCACCCTGCTTAGATGTCGCACGGAGCTCCACGACGCCTGCCTCACTCAGAGCCTATAAAAGCCATTGAAGCCCACCATCGTCTTCCTCACACCCCACTCCTCCACCCCCACAAAGAATTGACTTCCCGTGCCTCACAACTCACCGACGATGCCTTCTTCCCCAACGCTGGCCAGTGGGAGGGCCACCAATTGGAGCTACGTCGAGTTGATTCCGCGCTACCGGAGCTTCCTCGGAGCACCACGTTGCCATCCCCCCTCGGCCAAAGCATTCGTCACCTGTAATCCACCGGCACCATGCACCACCACCGCTCGACACTATCTCATGCCGCCAGCCAGCCTCGGTCCCCCTCCGGCCCCGCCAACTCATCGGTGAGTATCCCTGTGGTCCACGCAAGCTTATGCTGTTGCTGATATGCCCTAGAGGCAACATGGAGATGTTGAATATATCACATACTATGTTTATGATACATTGCTTTGTTCCTTGAAATAGACATTATCATTATTGATCAATGAGTATGTGACTTATTCATGAGACTCTTAATGCCAAAATGTTGCTATTTCTAAATGATCCCTGATTATATATCATATGAGGAACAAATATGATTCAAAGATCAGCATATGTATTGATTGATGATCATGTCTCATGGATCATGGTATGGAGATACCAAATCAATAATATGGATATGTGTTAGTGAACATATGTTGGATAGACCCGCCATGAGACACTGCAGAGATTCCATGTGTCATCAGTTGGTCTCAAATAGTGTTTATGTGGAATCCTTAGACTTGAGATCGTCATGGTTCCCAACATGCGTAGTAGCTTATTTTGGGACTACTAAACACTACTCCGTAACTGGGTAGTCATAAAAGTAGTCTTCGGGTTTGCCATGAAACATGTAGTGGGATGTGAATGATCAAGATAGAATTTGCCCCTCCTTATGGGAGAGATATCTCTGGGCCCCTCGATGTAATGAATTATGAAAGTGCATGGCCATGCCAAGGTGATTGAGGAGTCAATCACAAGTTTATAATCCATCACGGAATCGAGAGAGTGATTGAGCTATTAAGAGGATGACACAGGTCTCGCCTTGAGCTTAATCTATATTGTGAGGCAAAGGGATTCGTACATGAGAACATTACAGGTTCAGTCGATATGATCTTTACGTATACTTTGGGGTTAATATGTCTTACTAGAGGCCGCTATTAACAGGGTGACCGGAAAGGCGTTTTCGGGTCGCGACCAAGTATACGTGAACCTACAGGGTCGCACACTTAACGGGTTGGAACACTAATTCGAATGTGATTCGGATGTGGGCTCAATTCGGATAGAGATCCGGATAGACTCCAATTGGGCCTCGGTCCACGAGGCCCAAGTGAGGAGGTCTATATATATGGAGGCGAGGGGCTGAGGGGGTGTGCTTCTGTTAATCCCGAGCCAAACCCTAGCCGCCACCTCCCGAGCCAAACCCTAGCCGCTCGCGAGTGCTGGTACACTCGCGATTGGCGTTCCAGCCCCGGACGTGTGGATACCGGTGGAGGCGCTGCTCGTTGCGGCGTTGATCGGCATCAACAATCTACAGATTGAATCTTGCACGTGGTGTGGTTGATCGCGTGGAGGAGACGATCTGTTTGGGACGATCGGCTACTTCCACTACTACCTCGACGCGCGTGGTTGGATCGGCTTCTCCAACTCTTCTTCCGCTGCGCTGCGCGTCTAGTGGTAACGATCCATGATCCATCCTTAAGCATGTTATCCTGGTGTGCGCGGTAGAAAAAGTTTTGTTTTCTGCTATCGTAGCCTACGCGCATTCCTTCATATGCTCCCCCTATCTTCTTCCTCATCCCCTCCAACCATCGCCGCCCTTGCAGCCACCAGCGCCCGGCTGCTCCATGCCACCACCGACTGCCCATGACGCCACTTCGGCTAATGCGCTGCCTCCTGTGGCTTGCTTGCCTCCCCTTTGATCCATTTTGGTTGTCCCCCTAGCCCCTCCGGCCAACTCTCACTAGCGGCGGTGCCGTTTGCGCCGCTTTGATCGCTCCCTTGTTTCGCTCAGCTGATTGCTCTGTTTTGAGCCCAACCCCTATGTCCACTTCTTCTAATTCAATGCCCCTTCAATTCATAAATGGGCAGTTGCCCAGTTGGTCAAGCCTAGTCGACGTTAACTCACAGACCCGAGTTCGATTCTCCTCTCATTTTATTTTTATTTTTATTAACCCATTTCAATTAGAAAATAATTAGGAAATAAACCAAGGAAGCTAAGATAATTGATTTGGGTTCAAATAAAATTTATGTATACATCAAAATATAGAACTATATGCATATGAACAATTAAGTGATTAAGGGAAACAAGAATTTGTATTTTGATTAACCTTCCACATAAAAGGACAATGGATAAATTGGAATATGCCTAAAGAATATATCGTAAAACTATTTGCATAGCAAAAGAGTTATATAATTAGGTAATACAAAATCTAACCATCTAAAATATGGCTATCATTCCTATACCTTAAAAAGGTCATGAAAATACTTCCTCGAACAACCATTAAATAAGTTGAAGTATTAAGCCATTAATATTTAAACTATAGTTACATGACTTAAATGAAATATTTCCTTGCATATAATTAATTGTCTCAAAAGCCATAGGGGTCCCTCTCCAAATGGTACTTTTAGGGAATTAAATTGAATGTCAAGTCACTAATGCTAATTTCAAATACAAAATTTAATTGAACGTTACCCTGAATATAGATAGGAAAATCTCCGCAACAAGTGACATCTAAATTAAAGCATCCATTCCCGTTGGCCTATTTTCTTGGCATATAGTTAACACCATCAATAATTGATTAAAACTGGTATAACAAATAAAAGATCTTAATAAATGTAACTATTGGGAAAATAATGTTGAAAATTGTTAACATATCGACCAACCGTTAGCTCAGAATGCAAGTTAGATTAAAAATGATGTATGAACCCCTAGGTCATGGTTAATGCCCTTGTGATATACAAATTAGTGTCATTCAAGAAATAACAAGCTAAGATCATATATCGGAAGTCAAGGTTGGAAATACCCCAAGCATCACTTTTAATCACGAGAAACTGACTTGGGAAGTCAAGGTTGGAAATGACTGGTATATTCTGATATGATTATTTTATGCTCCTAAAACCCCAACTTGCTTAAATATCTAGGTGGATTGTATGGTGGCTGGTGTGTGGTGCAGTGGAAGCATGGTGTGTGAATTGTGGTAGAACCGTCCAAATAACTCTAAGGACTGAATCTTGTCATGACCTCCTATGTAAAACAGTACAACCACAATTCTACAAATTGCAACTTGGCTAAGTAAATCTATTGAACCCACGGACTCATCTCACCGGTAGCGGAAAGGAGTGGAATATTGCAAGGGCAAAGGGAGGCATAAAGGGACACCGAGAGGAGGGTGAAGTTTCCAATTGTGCTAGCGTTGTGGAGAGTGGAGTCCGGATGCGCAATTATTCGTGGTTACATCCCATGCAACGTATGTGACCCATCGCAAGTGAGAGCAGCCCATAGGGTGAGATGACAAAAGGGGCTAGACATATTGAAAAGATATTGTGATGATCTACTCAACCACATGACCAAGGAATCATGTGGAGCAATGAGTAGATTGTCTCTTGTGGTGAAAGTGTACAAACTCTGCAAAATCAAAACTATTCGAATAGCCATACCCACGGTTAAGGGTGGACATGGGAACTTAACCAGATGTAGTTCTATTTCAAAAACTTTGTGGGTGGAATTGAAAAAGTAGTGGGCAGGCCCTGATTTGTGTTGCCCTGAATGTCGCCCCAGTGATAATGTAACCAGTTATAACGCTGAAAGGTTAGGATATGATGCAGAAACCATGTAATGGTGGATGGAATCTGGATCGCTATTACTATTGCATTCTTTCACACATTTATAAAATTGTGTTCTAGTTCAAACTGCTAGATCTCATGAAATTTCTATGTATCATATTTTAAAAACAATTTATAGCAAATAAAATAACTCGAGCCTTCCCTTGATAAGCCATGCATGTTATCTATTTGCATCATGTCTATTGGCTCGCGAAGCATGGTGATTTATGCTCACCCTGGCTCACTTAATTAATCCAGAATTAGGAGTTAGATCGCTATGCTTCAGCACTACGCCTAGTCATGGTGGTGAAGAAGATGAAGATGTCAAGAACTAGGTCGCGAACCCCAGTTGGCTGCCTGTGGGCACGTCCTGAGGGTCCTACCTGTGTGCTTCATTTTCGCTGCTGTATTTTATTGATTTCAGCCTGATCGGCCCATGAGTAAGTCTACTATTTTATTTACACTTCCGCATGATATCTCTGTAACATGATACATGTATTTGCGAATGTGTTTTGCATGTAGTTGAGGCTTATGTGTTGAATCTTTGTAATATGGGACTATACATTATGAATATGTTTTGCAAATATTTGAAGTTCATGTTTCCAACTTCTTGTGGTATGAGGCTTATATTTGTAAATGTGTTTTATAAATAGTTGAAGCTCATATCAATCCTTGTAGCATGTGACTTAGGTTTATGAATGTGTTTTGCAAACGTGAAGAGTCCATGTATCTATACCTTGTGTCGTGACTCCAAGTGTGCAAATATGTTTTGCAACTTGTTAAGAATCATGGTTGATCATTGTGTGCATGATACTATAATTTGCAAATGTGTTTTACAAGATTTGTCGAAGTGTATGCACTCTTCTCTAGAAATCGGAACTAGCAAACTGTGTGGCACGGTACTATCGGACAACAGAATTATTGGCATATGTTTCATGGTATGACTGGAAGGTGGTACTACTAGATCTGTGTGAGTGGTATTACCGGACATCGGAACTACCGACTCTGTGTGAACGGAACTACTAGAGTTTAGAAGCTCCAAAAATCCAGGTGGTGTGTTTTTTCAGATAGACACCTTTTGGAAGATTTTCTCCACCCGTGGAAATCGGTAGTTCTGCAGTGTGGAGCAGTACTTCCAAAAATCGGTGTATCGGACTTTTGCCGGTGGAACTAACGATTTTGCTGAATAATGGCTAGTTTTCTTACCGTTGTGAGGGAAGCGATAGTTTCAGAGTTTTGCCTGCGGTACTACCGAAAATCCTGATTTTTCAGGGGTTTTGATTCCTATGTCTAGTTTTTGTGTGGGGTATAAATACCCCCTTGTGACCGGTTGGGATAAGACTTTTTGTGTTCTATTTCTCTCTTGAGCTAGTGTAAGCTTCTCCTCTCAATTGTGCATGTGTTGCACCTTGTGAGCAAGTAGAAGAGTTCTAGATTGCATGTGTTGCATCTAGAAGTGGATTTTGTATCCACTTGAGCTTGTGCATTCGTTACACGTGGTGAGAGTCAAGTAACGAGATTGACTTGTTACTCTTGGAGTTTGCCGACTCCTAGATGGTGTTGGAGGCGTTGTGCGCTGTGATCTTCTCAAAGAAGGTTCTGAGAAGACCCGGCAAATTGTGAAGGTTGGAGCTCACCTACCCGAAGCGAGAAAGAGCTACCACTAGTGGATTGAGGTGTTTGGCTTAATTCGTAGAGTCAGTCCAATTCATTTGGGCTTACCTCAACGTGGATTATGGGAGACCAGCAAGTCTCCAAACACCACAGTAAAAAGGAATCGCGTCTTTGTGGTTTGTTCCTTTGTACTCAATTTACATTCAAATAATTTACATTCATAAAATTAAATTGATTACTTGTCATTCTAGAATCGCAAACCTTGGTATAGACTTAGGGTGTTGGTGTATTTAGGTGAACCTAGTTGTTTTAGACCTTATTTGTACTAAACCAATTTGAATTAAACTTCCGCATTATATACTTGGTTTTAGCCAAATAGTAATCAAAGAGAAATTAATAGAAGAGAATTTTTAAAAACCGCCTATTCACCCCCTCTAGTCGGCCTCCTCAATTTTACAAGGATGGCTACGTGTGTGTGAGGCGAGGTGTGGGTGAGCATACACAGGGGTGTGCGCACACTACAATGGCATAGTTGCTAGCATGGCGCACCGCACGGCGTGCTGTGCGCGCGTGACACGCTCTCGTGTGTCTGGGTCAAGCCAGGTTAGGCTAGAGGCCCAACAGGCCGGACAAATGGGCCAAGGCCCAGTAGGGCAAGCCCAACTATTCTTTTCCTTTTTTTGAATTTTCAGCAAATTTCTAATTTGAATTTTTAATATAAACTACAAATTCAATTCAAGTTTGAATTGAATTTGAATTTATACCTGTATTGGATTTGTATCAAACTCAATTTCCTACAATACCATTTAGGGTTTCCGAATGGCAATGGAACGAGATATTCTCAAGTCTCCAATTGGTTTCCTATTTTATATAAAATTGATCTTGATTTTGCAAATGGGTTTGTATTTAGAATTTCTTCTATTAGACTTTTATTTTTAATTCCATTCTCTCATCATTTTAGCTCATGAATATTTTTAATAAAATATCTCCTTAATTTTTAATTCCATTTAATCATGTAAATCCTACTTTCTCTTTGCTATTTTAGTCTCAGGTGTTGTATCCAATGTAAGCTTTAAATCAAAACTCCAATAAAAATCAAACGGCAAAGTAGTGCAAACAAGATGTTTCTATTATCCTCACATTTTCAAGCAACAGGTTTTTTGGCTGTTACATGACGCGAGCCAGGGTGGGGCTCAGCCACGTGTGCTAATGGAGATGATGGCGTGGTGCAAGCAAGCCTAACAACAACAGCTCTGTGTGTTAAGATAATTTAATTTTCTTAATCTATAGTAACTTACATATATTCAGCTAGGGACAAAAATAGATCAAACGGCTGTGCTGGTTGACCGTGATCGGATGGCACGATCCAGCGGACATCCGTTATTAGCAATTTCGCCCATCTTTCGTCGCACGACGTGCAGTAACTAAGGGTGTGTTTGGTTGCCTGAATCTCCTTCGTCCTGGCTGGGTGAGCCTGTTTGGTTGCCTGTATGAGTGGATGCAGTCTGCATGAGCGGATGCAAAAATACGCCCTCATCCTGGATGGGTGGATACGCTCAAAATGAGCTTCACTGGCCATCCTGGATGGATTGATGCAGTGTATCTTATGCGGTCCCACGTGTCAACCTCTTAGGTTTGGTAGACTGCATCCGCTCATACAGGCAACCAAACAGCATCTCAGTTTTTTTTTGCATCCGCTCATGCAACCTCACCAAACATCTTCTTTTTTGAAAATACAATTCCACTCAGCCTGCATCCACTCAGTCAGGATATACGATACAACCTCCATCCACGAACCAAACGCACCTTAAACACACCCGAGCCCAAACCCCGTTCCCGACTCCGGCCACCTCCCGCCTCAACTCCACCGCCCAAAACGGTCGAACTCCACCGGCCGTCTCCATGGCTCTCCGCCGCGTCGCTCGTGCCCCCACGTCGTTCTCCCTCTTCCAACCCTTCGCTACCGCCGCCCCTCCTGCGGCAGAGCCCGCGTCCGTCTCCCCGTCCTACCTCGCCCACCACCTGCTCGACGAATTCTCTCGCCCCCGCGCCTCCCGCGACGCGGCCCGCCTCCGCCGCCTCGCTGCCCACCTCACCGCTCCCGCCGCTGAGTCCGTCCTCCTGCGGCTCCCTTCCTGGCGCCACGCCCTCGACTTCTTCCGCTGGGCCGCCGACCAGCCGGGATTCCGCCACTCCTGCTACTCGTTGAATGCGATGGCCTCGCTGCTCCCGCGCCACCAACCCGCCCACCTTGACCGCCTCGCCGCCGACGCGCTCGCCTTTCGCTGCCCCATGACGCCCGGCGCGCTGGGATTCCTCCTCCGCTGCCTTGGCGCCGCCGGCCTTACTGACACCGCTGCCCGCGTCTTTGACGGCGCGGGGACGTGCCTCAGCTGCACCCCCAACTCGTACACCTACAACTGCCTGCTTGACGCGCTCGCCAAGGCCGGCCGTGCGGACGACGCGGAGGCAAGGCTCCAGGAGATGGTGGCAAGGTGCGGCGACGGGAGTGTTGATAAGTACACGCTCACCTCGCTCCTGCAGTGCTACTGCAATGCAGGCCGTCCGGATGATGCGAATGACGTGTTCCAAAGGATGAGCGAGCGGGGGTGGGTGGACGAGCACGTGCTGACAATGCTGGCGGTGGCGTTCAGCAAGTGGGGGAAGGTGGACGGCGCGGTTGAGCTGGTGGGGAGGATGGGGGCATTGGGGATGAGGCCAAGTGAGAAGACATTGAGCGTCCTGGTCCATGGGTTTGCCAAGCAGGGCAGGGTCGACAAAGCCATGGAGATGTTTGACAAGGTGGTCACTTATGGGTTCGTTGTTGATTTGCCAATGTACAGTGTGCTAATTGAGGGTCTCTGTCAATGCCAAGAAATTGGGAAAGCGGTAAAATTGTTTGACGAAATGAAGAGGAGTGGGGTTTCTCCTGATGCCCACTTACTCAAGAAGATGGTTGAGGCATTTTGTCGAGAAGGAGATTTTGCCATTGTTGGTCAGTTCATGAATGAAAATTCAGGGCAGTTGAAACCAAGGGCCATTGTTCTACTATACAACATGATTCTAGAAGGGCTTGTTAACCGTGGGGAGGTAGAAACAGCTTATCAGTTGCTCAGCTTCATGGTATGTCGTGGTCAGGGTTTTAGGAATGGTGAGACTGTTGGTGCACATGTGTTTGGCATCTGTGAAGATGTTAAACCAAACTCTGATTCTTTTAACATTGTTGTGTGTGGCCTTTGTAAGGAGAAAAAGTTGGATATGGCCTTAGCTGTCACAAAGGACATGATTGGCCTTGGATGTAAGGGAAAGATTTTAATGTTTAATAATTTGATCCATGAGTTGTGCAATTTAGATAGGCTAGATGAAGGATGCGATATATATAACCAAATGAAGGATCTTGGTTTGATACCCTCTGAGTTCACATACAATTCGTTATTCTATGGCATTTGTAGGAGAAAAGATCCAAGTGCTGCTCTTGATTTACTAAGGGAGATGCGGACTAATGGGCATACCCCATGGATAAAGAACTGCACCGAGATGGTGCAACAGCTTTGCTTAAGTGGCAGGATAACAGAAGCCCTGCATTTTCTAGATGAAATGCTTAAAATGGGTTTTCTTCCTGACATTGTCACATATTCTGCAGCCATGAATGGAATGTGCAAAACTGGAGAGGTGGACAACGCGTTAGAGCTCTTCCGTGACATTTCTTCCAAGTATTATCTTCCTGATGTGGTAGCACATAATATCTTGATAAATGGGTTTCGGATATCAGGTAAATTGGATGAGGCACAACAAATTATGGAAGAGATGCTGGAGAAGGGTCTGTTTCCATCTGTTGTTACCTACAACCTTATGATTGATGTTTGGTGCAAATCTGGCAGGATTGAAAAAGCAATCGCTTGCTTAAATAAAATGGTTGATGAAGAAAAGCCACCAACAATAGTTACATATACATGCTTGATAGATGGATTCTGCAGTTCTGGGAGACCTGATGAAGCCATTGCTTTGTGGAGCAAAATGAGGGAAAAAGGTTGTGCTCCAAATGAGATAGCCTATACTGCTTTTGTAAATGGATTGTGCAAGTGTGGTCGAATAGAGACTGCACTTACCTACTATGAAGAGATGATGGCTAAAGGTTTTGAGTTAGATACTTTTTCCTGCTTGTATTTTATAAATTTTTTGATATCAAATGGAAATTCCACTAAAGGATGTGAGCTTTTAAAAGAAGTTCTCCAAAAGGACATGACATACAGTGATAATTTGAAAATGGTAGAACTAATAAATAAAGCAGTTGAGGGACTCTCTAAAGACGGAAGAACTTCTTCAGATATCTGTATACTTGTAGAGAAAGGTTTAGTTCCAAGGGCTCAAACTATGCACAACAATGATGGAAGCAAATGACATCTGTTTCTGGCATGAGTCTTGGATGTTTTTCTGAAGTCACCAATGAGCCCTGGTGTCAACTCTAAGGTCCCAATTCTGCAGATTGTTCGTTCTTCTATCAACAAGTCTTTCTGCTTCGCGCAACTACTTTCTATTGAAATATTTTTTTAATCTACCTTCAAGGTATGCATGATCTGGAAAACACTTCTCAGACTTTACTCTCTTTATATCAGCACAGTAAATATTTCGCATGTCAAATTACAACATGATTTGGATCGGCACATCGTATATGTTGTTGTTGGAGCCCATAAAATTGTTAAAGTGGATACTGCCTCTCACCACCGATGAGCTTATTGAACTCTTTAGCACAAAATGGAAATGTCTAAATAAGTAGAGGTCTCAATAAGTGTCCTTATGGTTGTATTTCTTAAGTGCATGGAGACCATTTGTTTTATTGGATGAAGTTTTAGATATCCTTTTTAGGTCCAATTGTGTCCTAGAATTCCAAGTCTGCACCGAAATACGATATGGAACTCCACAAGTTACTGGCTTACACAGTTTGGATCGGACTTGAGCAAGTAAAAAAATGAGATGGTGTAGACTCATGCCCCAAATTGATGGTTTAGCCTGGTGTTTCATTTCCCTCAGTATACTTTCTTGTGTCCAAATTGTGATGCATATGTCTCAGGTATGTTCATGGTGTGTTTTGAGTACTTGGATTAAAAAAGTTGGATTTATATGCTTTTAATCTCTTTGACCCTCTATGGGCTTATATGCATGGCTGCTTCACTCCTTTTGCAGATCATGAAATATGGCTAGAACAATATGTCTTCATCCTTACTCCATTTGACTTTTATATAAATGAAAAGTCTCTCCATGTACTGCCGAATGTAAGCATATAATAGTTTTTTAAGTACCTTGCTGTGCTTGCTTTCTGTCTTGACGCTGCAGTAGAGAGATTTGATATCCAATTCTGGATTATTTTATATGAATATTTCGTGGTACTTGCTTGAAATAGACAATTGTCGTGCTTGCGGGGTTCATTCAGAAGAATGTTATTTTGATGCTAGATCAGGGGTCAGCTTACCATACTTACCATCATAGAAATTCTATGCATCCGCTTCTTTTAATCAGGTATTTGACAATTCACGGGTGAGGGAATGTGAACTAGGAATCTTTATCCAACCATTATGCATCTGGTGGGGGAGGCATAGATGCGGTGGCAGAGCCAGGATTTATACCTTGTAGGGTCAATTTTAACTAAATAATTTGCAGTGGGGTCATTTCGTCTAAACTCCATGGACCAATACTTACATAAATATCCTTAAGATTTAGACCTTTTTGCAAAACCTGTGGGATCGACCTTGCTTGCATTCGTCACTGATATGATGTAATAATGGCAAGGGGGCTTGAAGCGAGGGGTTCAAATTCTTTTGGTAACTGGCCAGTTATCGGATATCTTGGATATATGCAGGATTACATAGACCGTCTAGCTTAGATTTAATTAATTTGAAATTTTAAATCAGAATTTCAAGTTAGCCAGTTAACTAACTGATCAATCTGGTTAATATTCAATATATTAATGTTCAATTTCTCTACTAATATAATATGCGAGTTTGTCCGTTCACCTTCCTCTCCGTACGCACAGCGCACCCACAAGCACCCTCCCTCCTCGTGCAACTGCCGCGCCCCTTGCACAAACTGTCGCATCGCCTCCACCGCCGCGGCCCCATCCCCTGACCTCTCCATCCAGCTCTCCCCCCGCCTCTCCCTGCCCGACCTCTCCACACGCTACAGGCAAGGAAGAATGGGGCAATGGTGGTCACCGGCGTTGGTGTTTGAGCCGCGGTCAATGTAGTTGCTGCTACTTGGCGTCGCCCTCGCCGCCGCCTTGTTTCACATCGGCACCCTCTTCCACTCCTCCCCCATGCTCATACTGCCCTCGTCCGGCTCCCGATCGCCCGATTCCTCCAAGTCCCTTACCCTCTAGGAGTGCAGAGCACGTGTCCGTGTCGATCTGCTCCTGGATTGCATTTTCAACTCAGTTCTTTGGGGTTCCTAGAAATAGTGGCGCATAGCGTTGGTGGTTCACGTTTTCTTGCTCTCCTGCCCAATTCGTGCGGCGGTTTTCATGTTTCTAATTGCAGTATGTCTTAGATGCTCCTGCATCGTTAGTACAAAGTTTCTTATTGAGCAATTAGTTCTCTCAGATTCGACCAGGCGCTGGATCCGGTGGCACCATTGCTAAAGGTGATGAAAACGGCTGGAAACGACCTCCACCACTGGCCACCATGGCTTGTCCGTCACGCCGCCTCCTCCTTTGCATGATTGGTGTTGTTACTAGCTGGTGCTTAGCAGACTTTCTTGGACGTAAAATGGTAAAATGGCTCAATTATCAATTGGGCTAATTGTATATTTTTTGACTTCAGATTCATCTTCTATTGTGTCTTTTTTCATTTGTCACAGACCATGCAGAGATCAGCTACTAGCCGCATTTTTGGTTGGTTTTCTATATATTTTGCTAAGGTTCGTTATTTGGTAAAGTGATCTGACCTGAGTTCTTATGCATTTCCTATCGATATCTTACCTTGGAATTCTAATGTACAGGGTGCTATTATGCTCTACTTTGGAAGAATCTGGCTAGGCTTTAGTACTTGACTTCTTTCATATGTGGTACGTATCTCTTATTCAATGCTGATTCTCTTCTGTCTTCCCATCTTGTATCAGTCGTAAAGTTCACGTTTTACCCTTGATCACCTCTATTTTTTAATGTGCTGATGTTGCACTGGATGTGGTAGGTGCCAGTGTTCATAGCTAAAATAGCACCAAAGAATCTTAGAGGGGGCCTTGCAACTTCAAACCAGGTTTGTAAACTAGAGGAAGAAAGCCCCATAATGCACATTTAGTTTAGTAAGTTCTAATAGTTTTAACCAGCTGTGTGCTGTATGTGCAGTTGTTGATCTGTTTGGGGAGTTCAACTACTTACATAATAGGGGGCGCTAGTTGCATGGTGCAATTTAGTATTTGTTGGTAATTTGTCTTCACATGCATATAATTAACATGGCTATGTTTCGCATTCATGTTGAATAGAAATAAATACATTTATTTTTTGTGTAGGTATAGTGCCATGTGTTCTTCTATTAGCCGGGTTTCTCTTCATTCCAAAGTCACCAAGATGGCTACTGAGGCACCTCGACTTTAGGCGAGTGTTCAATGAAACATTAGGGTTTTGAATTTGTCAAGGGAAAATGATCCGTTTACTCAATGGTTTCTTGCTTTAAATAATGGGAGGGTTAGTGGGATTTACAAAATTTTACTGGTTTGCACTATGCATGGTGCCAGAATTACAACTGATTAGACTAGGAAAATCATCTTTGTGTGTATGATACTATGCTTGTTAGCAGTAGGTTCCTCAGTATGTATACTACATAATTTTACTATGAATGTTAGGAACGGTACAAGAAGCTAGATCTTGCGCATAAAGGTGACATCTGGTGATCCTCTGTTGATTGGCTATCTGAATTAGGGCAAAAATGCATATTTATCTAATTAGGGTCTTATCTAGATGTGAATTACAGATTGACTAGAGATAATCTTACAAAATGGCAAAATGTTACTGATAAAACATGCTTGTTCTACGCTGAAAATGAAACAGTGCATCACCTTTCTTTGATTATGTTGTCTCTAAGCAGGTCTAGGAGGAAATTTATGAGATTGTTGGAAAGGATGTGGGCTTAACTTTTGAATCTATTGCTAAATGGTGGATCTGTTACAAAAATCAAAGGGCGTTAAATATGATCCCTACTGCTGTGATGGCGTGTTCGGAAAGAAAGAAACGATATATGTTTTCAGAATAAACTCTGGTTTGGTTTATAGGGTATTTGGAGGAGGATTGCATCGACTTTGAGGAGTTGGAAGCTGCTCTCCCGGGATAACTACAAGCGATGGATCATGTTTGATGATACATTAGCTGTGTTATTCATCTCACTGGAAAAGGCTATCTCTACCTGCTAAGTTGTATATGTAAACGTTGTACTTTATAAACCAAGGCAAAAAATGATTAATTCTTTGGAAGCTATGATTTCATACTTGGAATTTTAAAAATGTTTGGAATGCATGAAAGTATCAACAAATGTTATCTTTGTTTCATATAGCATTTAAAAATCCTGGTTATGTTCTTCATGCATGCTCGTGTAAGGTTTAAGATTCCGTTGTAACGCATGAGCACCTTACTAGTAAAATTCTAATTCAAAACTTGGAAGATCAAAACCATTTGAGACATTTCCAATTATTATTCGCAGTTGGAAACCAGTACCGGCCCACAGGTGGAAATCAGTCTTGGGCCTAGATGTCGAACTGAGTAACTAGATGTCTTTTGCAGAATTCTAAAGCGGATTTCATTAAAAGGCTTGTGTATAGTTGAATGCAATATAGTTGCTATTTGTTTGTGCAACTTTAAGGTATGCAGGTAAATCAATGCTCAGTTACATAGACATTCAGCTCATAAACAAAACTATCCAGTTGGAGTAAGAGTTCATAAGAACCACATAGCTTGATTTTGGTTTGACTGATTAACTTCAATGTTATGAACTGGAATGACTGGAATGCATTAGTAGATCCACATTCTTCACCAAACCAATATTGGTTGGTACGTTGCTTTTTGGCTTTGATAAGTTGGTACGTTGCTTTTTGGCTTTGATAAGTTGATAAGTTCTGAATTTGGATGCACATGCTTTCGAAATATACTGGAAGGTTGTAAGGGTTAGAAGAAAAGTCGCTTGACTTATTAGGCTCTTTATGGGAACACAAATAGATTGTTGTAAGATTTAATTAACTGATTGGATAGAATTCACGTTTGGCTTCTATTGCTTTCATGTGATTCAGGATGTTTCTCTAGATGATCGGTACTTATCTTTCCTGCAGCAACATGGGCTATGGTTTCAGATGAGGAATTTTCTGATGCTTTGGACTTGAAAGATGTGGTGATAAGTGAACAAATGCACAGGAAAGCCCGATATTGAACAGTTTGAAGACTATTTCTTCAATCAGAGTGTGGACACTTGATGGTGTCTGCATGAAGTTTGGCATGAAAGCATGTGTTTTTTAGGGCTGTTCATACGTGCACTAGATGGTGATTGTGGGGATGGGTATGTGACGAACTACAATTACCAGGAGCAGAAATATCAGATGTAAACTACAATTACCAGGAGCAGAAATATCAGATGTTCCTTTCACCATGCTGAAGGAACAGAGGATGTAAGTGGATTATTTCTCAAACAATTAATTTCAATGCAACTAGACCATTTGTTTAAACCTGTGGTATTCTGATAAGTCATGTCAGTTTAATTCGTTGACAAATACATGAGCAGGAAGATCATGCAATGGAGAGTTGACCTTATCAACATAATGTTATGAACCTTAGTTCATAACGGGTAAACACCACCAAGAAGATGGCCGGATGGCGTCGGCGTAGGGAGAGAGGAGAGACTATAGACTAGGAAGATTTTGTTATTACTCTGCTTCATTACAATTGCATGTGGTAGCCCTCTTATATAGACGGCTCCCCCTAACAGATGGAATCTAATCCCAATCATATCTCTAACAGATATAGTAACTAATATCATATCTCTAATTATATCTCTAACAAAAGGAAACCAATCGCTAACTCAAATAGAATCCAATCTCTAATTCCTAATAATAACCCGACTGGCCTAAGGCCCACGTCTATAACACATAAACATACAGGAGACTTTACCTCGCTGGAGAATTTCTATGGGATGTTGCTAAAGTGATTTATAAAAAAGCAGGTAAAATATAGCACATATTGCTAGTAATTACTGAAACAAATCCATAGTTTTGCAATCTTCACCTTACGATGAAGAACAGCTTACTTCTTTTGTGATTCCTAAGTAGCCAAATACATGGTTCTGTTATACTAAGGGTCTAAGGTATTTATCCCCAAATTTATGTATTGAGCTTCATGGTCTTCTTTACATTGTCCCTTATCCGCAAGTAGGATTTGTTGCTTATTTTAGTCATCAGCATAGTTGACATTTTGTTTTACTGGTGCACCCAACATGTCTAGCTACCTTAGTTCCTCGTACTATTAGGTTTTGAATGTCTCTTATGTTTGCCATTATAATCTATTTGTGCTTTGACCAAGTGCTATACTTGGTTTCACTTGTAATTGTTAAAAATAACAGTAGTTAATGCATGCAAACAGAGGGTCAAAAGGAGCATTTGCTTCAAAGGGCAGTGATACCGAGCAGCTATGGATATGAAGAAGGGATCGTTGTTGCTGGATTGGAAGGATGCCAACAATTATAGTGGTAAGTTCAGTGAAAGCTGTTCTTCTGCGTGGAGTTTGGTAGTGAATTGCTACAATGTCTAGCAAGATTTTTGTTTCCCTATTCATTTTGTCACCCTTTGTGGGTAATGCTGTTGTCACTTTTGTCGTTCGTGGGGACTGCTAATGTTGGTTTTGATTTAATGTGGTTTAGCCACCAATTTTAACGGAGATGGGTTTTACTTGCTTTGGACATGTTATGGCCTTCTGCAATTTATCGGGATTTTACCTAGCAAATAAAATGTTGACTAGGAGCATTTTTCTTTTTTATTTTTTAGTGTGAGAAAAATAACATGATTATAACTTTAGGAATGTATTGTAGGTACAAGATAATGATCTTAGTTACTATTATCATTTCCATTGTTATGATGATGTGGATTCCATGTGCAAGCTGTCTAGTACAGTTTTTATATGGGAGCAGGGAGGGCACCCGCTCCTTCTATATGACCTAGTAGTCTTTTTTTTAGAATTACAATCTAGTAGACTTGTTTTTAGATCAGTGGTATTGTGGAAAAAAATACTTCGTATAAATCTCATCTTGCTCCAAGAAATATTTGTGCCAATCAACTAGAAGAAAGGAAAGTCAGTTCTGCCACATGCATCCTCTGTTTTTCTTTCATGCTTCTTTTCTCTCTTTCCTTCAGGTTTTACGATAAAAAGGCAATTCCAAGACAAGTATGAAAACCAAGAAATGCCAGAAATGAGCCAGATAGGAAAAACTATAATGCTTCTGTAAGAAAAACAATTATGCTGATCGATCAATCCATGCTGGTGCAGTGTTCTAACGAGGATATAGACGTATCCGAAGCTCGTCACAGGATGCGAGCGACTGGCTGAAGATCGCTTTGGTAGATCTCAGAAACCTTACAAGACACAGAGCAGTCGTGCGAGAAAGATGGGAAGAATCAAGCTGAATCTACCATGATGGTGATTGGTGAGCATCTAATGGCAAACTGGCTGGAAAGCTACCTGGCAAAAGACGCAGTTCTGATGGCATGCTTCGCCACTGCTGAAACTTCTCATAGCTGTTCATGCCTAATCGAGATAGAATTGAAACTGCAGCTGGAGCAGCAGATCTTTACTAAATGTTAAATCTTGTTAAGCGATCGAGGGAGATCACAGATCAGTTTCTCAGAATGCAATGCCAAACTGCAAAGGCAACTTATAGAAGAGCGTGCATTGTTCCAAATTCCAATCCAAGACGGCGCAGCACGGTATGTTCGTCTGGGGCCTTTGTCCTGACGACGAGCCTAACTGATGCATGCAAGAATGGCATGCGTGCTGCGTGCATGTTTAGTGGCCTCAACCACGCACTACTTGTGTAAGTTGTTGTTGGTTGGTTGGTTATACGAGTTCGGTCATTTGAGTTTAGAACACTAGCCGTGGTTCCAAGAATCCTGCACACATCGGATCAATGTCAAAGATCAAACTACGCATAACGCCCCGGCGACTTCCATCTCGACGAATAAGTAAAAACTAATGTCCTTGTTCTTCTTCACATTTCAGCGATCCTTGATTCAAATCGTTTTCCAGATACCCTCAAAGTGCCATGATTTTGATCCCTTTACTGCTTTTGGTAATTTGACTTCACCAAAACGCCTCCACCATGACGGTCGACCTTATCTCTTCCTTGAGTCGAGTTCATGGTAATCTCTTCCTTGCAGGTAATCCTCATGCTTGCAACATATAGGTAAAATAATAGCTCACGCATCGGTAAGTCACTTCGTGTTGATTCTCCTAACCCTTGTATCGACCGCACCATTTGATGAACCGTTGCTCGAACCTTCTGTTCAACATCCCCTATCTCCTCTTATGCTTCGCTTGAGCCTAACCATCCCATCTAGCTTCCTTGATCACAACTTAGCTTATCCCTGAGTCTAATCATAGCTCACGCCATCAACCATGGTTGCTTCCAAGCACTCTGCATATCAAAGACCAAGAAACTATTTTCAAGCACAAGTTTCTCATAACTTGACCCACGTTAGTCTAAACATAATTCATGCACAGTGAATGCAATGACTTAAACTCCACAGCTCAATCTATGTCCAATTCCCATAGCTATCCAAACCCTTCGGATAATCTTAGACAAAGTCGATCTAATCGCCATTAACAGGCTGATTGGACGACTTCAGTCAACTCGATCAAACCCCTCTAATAGGGGAGCCGGTATGACCGCTCGCACCAAACTGATACTACCGCCTTGTAGTACCGCTGTTCTAATTCCGGTCATACTGCTGTTCTAGTTCCGGTCATACCGCTCTCTCCTGTAGTACCGTAGATCTCATCCGGTACTATCGGACTTGGAGACACCCAAAAATATCCTTATTGGAAAATAGCTACCACCAACTATCATCCGTTCGAACCGTACTTGCGGTAATACCGCGGTCACCATGCCGGTACTATTGCCAACACTAGGCCGGTACTATCTCCAACCCTAAGCCAGTACTACCGCCTGAAAACTAACAGTAAGAAAGAGAACCTACAAACTTTCACAAATTCAAATCTCAAATCGACACGATTGTCAATTGTTCAACACATATGAACCAATGATATTCTCAATATGGTTATTTAAGCTCCTTGATATTAGCAATATCTCAAAAATGCAAATAAGAGCACAAGCGAGTTGATATTTGAAAAGCAAAAACAATTTGCCAAAGAGCTCCACTTGGTCCATAAGATGCAAATGGGACTCAAAATGACCAAGTGACTAAGAAATGAAGCGAAGCAACTAGATAGAGTAAGTTTTCCACAAAAAAGTTTCAACTTCACTAAGAAGTGGGAAATCACACTCTAGGTCCATATGAAAGAACAATTGTTATATTTGACCTTGGTCATGGTAAGAAGAGATCAATAAAATCAAGAAAAGCTCAATTTTTTTAAAAAAAACACTTTTAGCTCCTCATTTTTATGCAAATTTCTCCTGCTAAATGCACATTTCTCCCCCTTACATACAAATGCTCAAATTTACCTTGTCAGGCTTAAATCACTTGAAATGAGCATTCTTGGGCCCTCTTTGAGAATGAATTCATCAAACTTCAAATTTTTCTCTATTGAAATTATGCAAATGATGGAAGAGATAAATTCTCCCCTTTTTGACAGAATGAAGGGATCAAATAAAATCATGACAGAGTATGATAAAAATGGAATGACTACACTTTTATTCAATTAAACTTAGCAAGAAGCTATGAAAATTATCCATGTTGATTAAAAACAAGAATTACCACAAGCCATATAATAAGTATGTTGGAACTAATATTGACTCATGTCGAGTACTCACGTGTTCGAATACGTGTAGAAGTTGAAGTAGCAGTCAGAAGCTATAGTGAACCAGGCGTAACTACAGTAAACCGGTTGTAGCTACAGTGTACTAGTCATAAGCTACAGTAGCAGGTCGGTAGTCGTAAGCTATAGTACCTGGTCGGTAGACATAAGCTACAGTACCAGGTCGGTGCTCGGAAGACCTGCGTGGTTCAAAGACAGTACTATCAGCTTTGTGTGAGCGGTATGACTGGAGTTGCATCGAGGCACTGTGATGGAGCAGCCGTTGTCGAAGAGCTGCGGTCAAAGCAACAGTGTACTCGTAAGAGTACTGTAGCATCCAGAACGCCCGAATGAAGTGATAGTCTGAGTCAATAAGTTGGCCAAGTCTTTTGGAACGTGGAGGGAATCCAGAAGGTCGTGGCATGAGAATATGTCCTAGTGGAGTTAGTGGGTGCGTGGAGTATAGGTCGTGTGACCTTGTTGTGTGCATGAGGCTTTATTTAAACTGAGTAATTCCTGTTAAGTTAGAGAAAGAGAAGAGGCAATAGAGATTGAGTGATTCAATCCCAAGAAGTTTCTTCTCTATGTGTTTTTGTCTCTCTCTGTATGTGTTTATCCAGAGTGACAAGAGAGAGAGGATTGAGTGATTCAATCCCAACATTAGAGAGGATTGAGCAATTCAACCCAACATTTGGTATTAGAGCGAGGTTCGAGGAGAAGCTACCTGGCGATGACACGCTGGTTGGTGTGATAGCGTGCGCAACGGTGCACATCGGGTGGAGGTGAACAGGTGCTGGCGACGAGTCGGCTGCAACACCGTGCGCTCAGGAGGCCAAGGTGGCGCAATGGTAGACTACATGCGAGGTGGAGGCCACGGGTGGCAACAGACTCCAGGCAAGATGGAGGCTAGTGTCGGTGGCCGAGGCCATCATTGAGAAAGTCTCGATGTGATGCCGATGATGATGGCAATGGTGGTGCGAAACCATTGTGAGGATTCGACGTGAAGCCAAAGGTGGTGGTGTGAAGCCATCATCACTACAGGAGTCGGTGTGGAATCGACAAGCAAACCTTAGTGTGAACCCAAGTGGTAGTGGTGTGATGCCGCTGCAAGAAGAATCGAGGTCAGAGTCGCTCGGTGAGTCGTGTCACCGGTGGCGAGGTTGTGGCGGCAAATAGGTAGCGGTGAAGAGTAGAGGCAGCATGTCTCCCAAATACCTACTACCAAGGAGCGTCATCGACAACCGGCAATGGCATGCCAAAGACTTACGGTGTGAAGCTGTGGGTAATGGTGGTGTCCACACCTCAAGATGATCCGACATGAGGTCGATGGTGGTGGCAGAGGGCACTGTCGCATGAGAAGTCGGTGTGAGACCGACAATGACGATAAAGCTGCTACGAGATGACGGTGGTGTGAGGCCGCTGCAAGATGAAGACATGCATGAACAATGGTGCGAGACCAATGTAAATCATGCGAAGAGAACGCCACTACGTGTGGTAAGAAGAGAAGGCCGCTGCGTGTGGCAAGAAGTCGAGGCCGCTGACGTGTCAAGATTAGGGGGAAATCGTTGAAACTAATGGTGACTTATGTCGAGTACTCATGTGTTCGAGTATGTGTAGAAGTTGAAGCAGCAGTCAAAAGCTACAGTGAACCAGACGTAGTTACAGTAAACCAGATATAGCTACAATAAATCAGTCGTAGCTATAGTGTACTAGTCGTAAGCTATAGTAGACAATCTGTAGACGTAAGCTACAGTACTTGGTCGGTAGACGTAAGCTATAGTAACTGATCGGTAGTCGTAAGTACTCGGTCGGTGCTCGGAAGACCTACGTAGTCGAAAGACCAGTAGTACTAGCTCTGTATGAGCGGTACAACCAGAGTTGCATCAAGGCACCGTGGTTGAGCAGCCGTGGTCGAAGTGCCATGGTCGAGCAGCCGTGGTCAAAGCAGTAGTGTACTTGTAAGAGTACTATAGTAGCCGGAACGTCCGAATGAAGTGGTAGTCTGAGTTAATAAGTTGGCCGAGTCTTTTAGATCGTGGAGGAAATCCAGGAGGTCGTGGCATGAGAATAGGTCCTAGTGTAGTTAGTGGGTGTGTGAAATACAGGTCGTGTGACCTTATTGTGTGCATGTTGAATTATTACCTTGGTGGATATAAGCTAATGATTAATGAAGTATTAGTGGGATTATGCAAGGTGGAATAGTTGAATCTGTGGTTGTACATGTCTATGCAATTGCAAATAGAAATAGGATATCAATTAGATTTCATGATAAAGCCAATTATAACAGAAATCATTGGAGTGTGATTATTATGTGCTAGGATTTGGTGTTAAGAATTACTAAAGAGTTGAGTTGTTGGATTTTAATAAGTGTCCCATATTTATGTGCTTGTGGAATTGTTGGATGATAGCTGATAATTGATAAAAGAAGTTTGGTGGAACATTTTGATTTTGTGCACTAGAAATCTTCTAGAATAAAGTGGTTATTGTAATATGGTTGCGAAGTTTGGGTGAACTTTCGATTTGAGGATGAGATGATAAAGTAGTACGAAGCAATTCAGTGAATTTTGGTGAGTTTTATGATGAAGTGGTGGATTCTAATGATCTTTATTAATAGTTTTATTAAATTGATGATATCAAGCTTGTTAATAAGGCATGTTGAGGATAGTGTTGATTCTTTTGTAAAAAGGAGAATTTGATCGTTTTTCATAGTATCATTTAAATGAATTATTTTTGAGTTTTTGGTACTTATGAGGTTTTAGAGTTTATGACTTACAAGAAAGTTGTAACCTATTCTATTTTGCATCAAAAATAACTTTAATGAAGTGTTGAAGAATTCCCATAGTTTATGAGAGGTTACAAAATTTTGTCTTAAAAAAAGATGTGTAGTTCTATTTAATTATTTCCTTGGGATTTTGCTTTCTACCAGTTGCTAACATTTTCTGGTCTTCTAAGTTTGTTTTATTCCCTCTTATTTATTTTGTGAAGAATAGAAGTCCTTTAGGGTTTATAGTAGCAACTGTCAAGTAGTAATCAAGTACACAATCTTATAAGGCATTAGGGTGCCAAGTTATTTGAGGTGCATAGGAGGATGATTTGTCTTTATACTATAATTTTTGGAGAGAAATTGACTTTTTGCAATGGTTATCTTTGGAGCAAACTGATCATATTGTAGTTAGTAGTAGAATTCATGATGAGTAGCAAATAAGGATATGTTGGTACATATTGTGGATTATTAAGGGTTATCAAAGGTTCAGAATTTTGATCTATTAAGTAGAATGTTGGGATTGTGTAAATTGCTGAATTTGGTAGACGAAATTAAATGGTGTGGTTTAATGAGATTCTAATATTGATAATGTAATTTAATCAATGTGGCAGTTACTTGAATGATGAGGATTGCTAGATTATCATAGGGTATGATTTGATATTTAGTCAATATTTCCCTTGGAGTTATAATCTTTCTAAAGCTTAGTTGGTGAGTTGTATTTACCTATTGCTATTATAATGATTAATTATATTTGGATTGCTAGAATTTTAGTCAACGGATTGGAGGATTTCCCTACTAATTATACCGAAACTTTATAATAGAAGTCATTAAGGTTGAAGTTACTAAGAGTAATAGGGGAATGCTTTAATGTTTTGCAAGATTGTAAATTTATAGATTACTTATGGTTACAATTTTAATAGGATTTTGTCCCAATCTATGAATTTTAATAGGATTTTGTCCCAATCTATGGATAAGAGTAGATGAAATTGGATTTATGCTTTACTCTAGAGCTGTAATTGACCAAGATTATGTGTGGGAGTAGGAGAACAAATTGACCTAAAGAATTGTGATGATCAATGATCGAATTCATTTAGTTGTGGTAAATGTGTACGTGCTAGGATCTTTAAGGTGAATATCCTTAAAAGATTGAGGTGATATGATTCAATGTGAAACCTATATGTAAGTTCGCTAGGGATTATCTATAGAAATTCCTCAGTAGAAGGGTTGACTAGCGCATTTTGTGGATTTGTAGAGTCTTTCTAGATTGGTATGGATGTTGTTTTAGGGTTGTTCATATCTTGGAGGTTGCCAAGTTAAGAGAAATGAGTTATTGTGGCATGTGAGAATTTAGAATTTCATGATTTAAGAGCAAAATTTCTTCTAAAAATTGAGTAGAGTATTTTGCTAAGTAGTGAGGTACCCATCTGGTTCTTGACCGATCTATGTGTTGTAGATGATATTCATTCGCGAGGTGAGTTGGTTTTATGTGTGTATTTGTGGTCATTTTCTTTTTAATGAAAAGGAAAAATTGTAAATTTGAGTATTTGAGTGGTTTCGCGTTTGGCTTATGTGATTTTTATTTGTAAGTGTTTATTTGGAAATTAAGGCTTTTCATAGTGAGTCCTTGTTTTTAGAACAATTTCTTTTTCGAAGAGAGCGGGTTCACTGAGTGTTTTATTTGCTTCTCTTGTCAAAGATATGATCATTGCAAATTGAAATGATCTTGCTATGTCACTGATTATTCTCTTTTAAGAATGGTTTAATTCGAAACGGGTGGATTTTAGAAGTGGGTTTTCTTGTTAAGGAGGGGTGAGTAATTCTTTACTTGAGGTATAGAAAAATTGAACGACGTGTTGCATTTTTCATGCACAAATGTATTGTGAGGTCTTGAGATGTGTTGTACTTTTCAAGATATGTACTTATAGTCGGAGTGTATATGCGTCTGAGTATTTTTGTGGGTTTGAGTTGGTAGGTTAGAATTTGCAGGTAGAGTTATGAGGCAACGAATTCAATGTCAAATTCTGTTATGGAGGTTAGAAAGTAATATTTCAAAAATATTCTTCTTGATGATTGGTACGTAAATAGATAAAAGGGATATGTGAAAAAAGAATGCTAGGAGTTTTTTAAAGAAAAGTCGCACCCTAGAACAACTAGTATGGAGAAGTTGAGTTCGAGGCTATCTCATGCTATGTTAAAAGGAGTTGTGAGCGGGACGAGTCTAATGATCTAGAGGCTAGGTCTTTCTTTATAATCCTTGGAGCCGCCGCACGCCACAGCCATATCTGCTTTTGTTTTCCCAATCGCCGCACGTCGCGCCAGGCTGCGCTTGCCATCTGCCTTGGCCACGCGTCGCATCTGTTCATTCGCCATGTAAGCACACGTTTTTGCTAACAACGTCGCCTGCCTTCCATTGGTGCACGCCATCTGCCGCTAGCAACGTGCGTTGTCGCCTAGCGCCTGCTGCCGCGTGTTCCATGTGTTGCCACCCAGCGCCTGGCTGCCGTGTGTGCCAGCCAGTAGATCCTTACCTCATGCCAGAGCTTCACCTCGCGCAAGCCGTCGTCCTTCGTGTGACGTGTAGCCAAGCCAGCCCATAGCCCACGACTGGTAGCTGTGAGCCTCTCAGATATTTGGCCGACGCGTGTCGAGGCTGCAGTGCCAAGCCAATGGAATTCAGAGGAAAAAGCAGAGGAGCAGGGACAAGGGAAAGATTACAGGGGGAACAGAAGCATTGGGGGTGTCGACAGATCTTCACTTGGATAACGGAAAAGGTTACAGGGGGAACAGAAGCATTGGGGGCGTCGACAGACTAGATAATTTCGCTTTATTTTGCAAATTATTTTAGTAGAGATTAAAATTGATATTAGAGAGAGAAGTAGCAAATATTTGTCAGGAGATTAATTGGTAGATTAGTTTGGCTAGGTAATTTTCTATTGTTATTTCGGGTACTGTACAAGTGTAATTTGGAAATGCCATCTTCTAGTAAGTTGTAGGGAATTTTGGTAGCTTTTATAGAATATTTAATCATGTTAATTGGATGATTAACTTTCGAGATATGAATTTTGTAATTCTGTTGTTTGGATAGTTGTTATTTGGCAGCACGTGTCAATCTACAGATTAAAAATAGTAAATGAGAGAATTAGTGCACTTTCACTGCACAAAAAGTGTAGATAATTTTCTAAGGGTTCCAAAGAATCTAAGAACATAAATTTTAGGTGAATAGAACCGAAGTTATAAATTTTGGAAGACTGCTGTCTAGAACCGGTTACCGGTGGTCACATTCATGGAAAATAACTAATTCAACTAAGTTAATGACAAAATTGATTTTTGGTCATAACTAGAAAGTGATAAATAATTTTGTGCAGTTTCTGAAAATATCATGGTTCATGGTATTTTTCTGAGTAGAATAAAAGATATAAAAAAATTAGTCTGCTATCCAGAAGATGACAGAACAGTCTTCTGGGTTAAAAAAACAAGTAATTAGATGATTTAATCTGACATGTGGCCAACTAAGAAATTATAGAAAAATTTGTGTAGGTTTCAGAATTGTAACATTTGCTATGATAGGATTTGTGAGGTAAAAGTTATGGTATTTTTAGTTCCAAGACAGTAGGGTTGATTGCCAGTAACAGGGAAGAATGGTGAATTTGGAAAGTATGTATGTGCATTGTCATTTATTTGTTGCCTTGTATTGAGAATGACTAATTGCTGTGCGAGGAGTAGCGTCGAGTATGTTGTTTTCACCTAAGCAAACCAACCATTACAACTAAAAGGCAAGTGCAAGGTAGAATTGTATTTGAGTGTTTGAAATTGTAGTTAAATGAATACTTGCCTTGATTGTTCATATGACAATACCTGTTTTATATTGTTCTTATGCTTATGATAAGAAGAAGAAGATGATGATGATGATGATGAGAATTGTGGTAGAGTAATGATTATGTCACATGCTTAATGCTAAAAATGAACTAAAGAAAAAAATATAATTATTACATTGCATGTTGAGTATTCGTGATGGAACGAAATGACCCCACAGGAGTGGGACGAGATCCCCGTATGAAAATATCGGTAATTGGTCCCCGCATAAAATATGATGGGTAATTGGTCCACATACAGAAGAGAACTAAATAGTGATTTAAGATAAGGAAATATGTACACGAGCATTGCGTTGTATTCATGAAAACTAAATAGTGATTTAAGATAAGGAAATATGTGAATGAAACTGATGAGAATGAACATGAGAAATTGAGTAAATGATAAATGGATACAAATTATTAATAAGATGATGTCTCGCTTATTATTCTGCTTTGTACTTACTGAGTTATGGACTTACCCTTATTTTATTATTGTTTTTATGTGAACGTTGAAAGCAATATGCATGAGTGAAGTAGAATATGTGAACTTACACTTTTATAGCTCTTCACTCCACTTAGTGATCTATCACTTATTGTCATAATAAGTTTAGTGCTATCTATACAATAATTATATGTTTAATGATTTCCCTTAGCTCTACATGGTTTAAATAATTGCTCTTTGATGCGTTCCTTGAGTAGCTTGATAATTGATTCAACTTAGGGATTAATTGGTTCATCTTAAATTCAAACCATTAATTACCATATTACTAAAATTTCTGCTTATTATTATATTGGCCGATTGTTCTTGACACCTTGTATTTGGTAAAGCTTGACAAATAGTTTAAATTAGTAGTGATGATAGTTGTGGGTAATATTCTAGTCTTTTGAGAACCCATAGTGTTACAATATGAATAATAATTTCTCCCGTATTCATATTCGTAAAAAAAAATATGGTATGAACTTTTGCTATTTAAAATGTTATTTTATCCGCACTATTTGTATTCCTATTCAATTTCGATGACACAATGTACTTATTTTATTGCAACATGGCTAATTAGCTCGACGAGTATTTATAGTTTATTGTTAATTCATGTTCTTCTAGGTGAAAAAAAAATAAATTAGAATAATTAAGTATGCTATGTATGAGGATAAAGTATCATAAATATCTTGCCATTACATAAGTTATGAGAATATTCGAATCCGACTGAATTGAGTGGGTATTCGATTCATATCTGCATTCGTTACAACATTTGAGAATATTCGAATTCGTATTCACTTAAAAATATGTATACAAATACAGAAAAAACACTATTTGATACATATTTGATTCGTTCACACTCCTAGTGCTATGCATGTGGTATGTCTTTCAAAGTATAGTATTAAATCACTATCTTTCGGCCCGCATTATAACTTTATTTTTGTTAGTTCAAGGAAAAACAAACATATTTTCGCCTGTAAATCAGTTGTTTGCCGCCAATCAGAACAAGCCACCTGATACCGTTTGGCATACTGGTCACCAACAAAAACATGCTCCTTAGGTAAATTTGTAGACAAAGGTAAATTTGTACTTAAATTATTTCTATATTCGCAATAAACCAAGATTGGCTGTATAAGAAAATTTACCATGTTTTATGCAGAGAATAAGCAGTTCGAGGCCGACAAAGCTCAGATTATTGCCGAGATCTCGGCATTGTAATTAAAAGAGAAGCTGACATGCAGAGTGGTCTCGTCTTTTGTTTTGTTTCATAAATCGCTACAAGAAATCTCCAACCTACTCGTTTTTGGGCATGCAAAACGGAATGTACAACATGCATAGTCACTTGTTAATTTAAGACTATATTCCACAAAACTATAACTACAAATAGTTTGGCAAAAACATTTCAATAAACTGTCCCCTAACTAATGGCCACCCCTCACTCCACACTAAAACGTTTAGTAGTTTGATTTGAAAAGGCAACTAGAGAAGCTACAACTTCGAAAATACACGGTACATGTTGTTTGTAAAGAAATTATTTGGAGTTATGAATAAATGTATAAATTAGTGTAGTGGCAGGAGGGCACTTCGACATCCCTGACTGACAATAAAGCATGTGACGAAAAAAATTCTCCAGGCAGGGCCTAAAACCTCGTCTCTAGAGGGTTCATCCCATATGCCTGATAGTCCTCCCCTAGAGAATTTTTTTCGGCACGCGACAGAAGCCAAACTGAGACAATAATAAAGGTGTAAACTATTTCCTTCACACTCCAAGGGCAATATGGATGCTAATTATTCGGACTGTCTCCATACTTTCAGGGACCACTAAACTAATATCATAGAGTTGTCTGGAATGCGTCCATTGCTACACATGGACACATGGTGTACACATGAATCATTTCATCTCTCTGGTGATTTTCATGCAAGCAACGCTGTACACCACATTATTGACAAGAACACTATTGCTGCCTTAGATAATCTTATCACCGAAAATAAATACAAGAGGTAAATAATAGATGTTGCAAGACTTCCTTACGGAGGCACGTCTGAGGGGCATCAGAGTCTTGATTTTCCTGACGAGCCAATAACAATCATCACTTTACCGACAGCCTTCCTATCTCTCAGGGCAGCAAAAGCGAGATGGGCCTGTAGAGAAGTTGAAAATGATATGGTTAAATGAATTAGGCCACGAAACACAGGGCACTTTTGAGAAGTATCTGCCCCACACATGCAAAAACATAAGAAATACAAGTGATTTTTGACTCAGATAAGAGAAATTCTAAGACTCCACCATGATTCCCCCAGAGTCTGACAGTACAACCTGAATATATAAATCATTTCATTGGAGATGGCTTGGCGTGCATTTGCCAGAAATAGACTAAAATGACCAAGAGGTTTGATTAAATAATGTTAGAAACAATTTACATTCTAGAAATAAAAAACACTAATATTGATGCATAGTCACAGACAAGTGCTGTTTTGTTAGAAACTATATGCTCCAGCAGCCTAGCAATACCACGTTAAAATGCCAAGCGTAGTTGCTTCATAAGTATAATACATTACTGCGTTGAATTTGTAAGAAAGAAGATGATAGCAAAGAAACCAGTATATAGGCGGCAATATGGCAGTCCAATGATGCAAACAACGCAAGTAACTACAAGTTAAACACACCCTAGTTCACAAAATGTCCATGGGACACATTGAAGTGTTTCTGTTAGGATAAGTTAGGTCCGCCATGCGATGGTATGCATGACAAGTGGTTCATGTTATAAGAGCTTCAGGTCTACTACAAGTCTACAACTACTGTGAAGTTTGTTCAAACGTTGCTTACATCGGAAAGCCTGTAGGTGTGCGAAATTTGAACTGTTATCAAACCCTTTGAAAGCCATGACAGGAGCTCGTTGAGGGAGTCTATGAGTACTTGTGGCTGATGAATTGAGTAGCTTCCCCAGTATAGACCATGAATTGTCCAGTTCTGAAACAGCACAACACCACGATAAGTCAGTAGTTTCAATAATCATAAATTCTGCAGAAAGCACTTTTATCAGTAATCAGTATCCTGTATCCTTACTACAAAAGTTTCCTTTTAGTGCACTAAATATACTGAATTTCCCAATCGTGGCCATCTTATATTTTAGTTTTATCAATTAACTTACAAATTAAAACAAATGCAACTTTAGATTGACTGATTATATTATTTTCCCGATTTCCTAGAATCTATCATTATGATGCAATCTTTTATAGTATTGCTGCCCATTTGGTACAATGTGATGTTGCAGGAATTCATAGACTTCAGTGGTGCCTCTTTCCTTCAGCAAACTAAAGCTTGTCCCAATGAAATGCCTATTCCAAGAATATGTGTAGTAGATTCTTCTGATTCTAGCAATGCAGTGAAAAGACGCAATGCAGTGCAAAGACCAATAAGGGCACACAGCAGTGAACCCAAATACTGAAAGCCAACATTCAGTAAATTCCACTTCCACTGATAATAATGCGAAAGATCTCAACTTAGATATTTCTATACATGTGTACCTTAACAAGAGCAATATTCGCTCGAATAACCGGTACATCTCCGCTGGCAAATCCAATGACCAGAATATGTGCGCCCCAATTGAGAAGTTTCAAGCTATCTTGCGTAAGTTTTCCTCCAACGGGATCATATAAAACATCGACACCTTTGAGACCTCTAGCCTTTAAAAAGGATTTGGCACTTTCTATAATACTCTCCTTGCTCGAGTCAATTACATGAGCAGCTCCTATGGACTTGAGGTACTGCAATTTCTCAGTTCCCCTGAAATCAAGAAAAATAATATTTAGGTACAAAAGACAAAATGGCCAAATATAAAAGAAACTATCCCAAGAATTATCTTATCATGCCAATCACCTAGCAACCGCAATAACAACAGCACCACAAACTTTTCCTATTTGTACCGCAGATACCCCGACACCGCCAGCAGCACCAAGAACAAGTAGCACCTGAAATTACAACCTTTATTAAAGAGAACAAAACAATGTATGATTTCTATTTGCTAAGAGTACTTACTTGTTTCATATATATATACGAGCGTGTGCGCGCACGCTATGCGCGGGTCGCTGGCTAGATTCCTGATGCGGTTGGTGCGTAACTTTATGAATTATAAATGATAATTTTTTTGCGTAAGATAGTAACTTGATGAATTATCGATGATAACTTTATGTTCAGGAAATAGTAACTTTCCATAGCATTGCAATGTGAAAATTATCACGTAAGAACTGTAAGTAACTTCGTAAATTATAGATGATAACTTTTTATGAATGAGATAGTAACTTTGTCAAATATAAGTAACATGATGAATTATAAATGATAACTTTATATTCAAGAGATAGTAACATTTCTATAACTAGCAACCCCACTAAATCCTAAAAAAATAGCACGTGGTATCGCTTGTGAAGGGGGAGGGGGGCTCGCGGGTCTAACGCGCGTAACTATAAGTAATTTCATGAGCTACAGATGATAACTTGATGTCTATATGATAGTAATTTTACCATAATTAACAAACGTTGGTTAACCGTTCTATGGGGTGGGTTGGTGGGGCATTGGTTGATTGGGTCGGCCAGCACGCGCGCTTATTCTACGTGTAGCCACTGAATAGTCTCTCTCTCTCTCTCTCTCTCTCTATATATATATATATATATATATATATATATATATATATATATATATATATATATATATATATATATATATATATATAACAGGTGCACCATGGTGCCCAGGCTCCATGATTAGGACTTTCCATCCATGATTGAGACTTTTCATCCTGATATTATATATCATTGCACTTGCACGCATCTAAAAGCAATATAAAGGCAGGGAGGTTTGATGCCCGGGCACCCTGGTGTCCTATTTCAGCGTCCTATATATATATATATATATATATATATATATATATATATATATATATATATATATATATATATATATATATATAGCCTAAATATTAAGAGAATCAACGTATACAATAAGTGTCACTCACTGCAAATCTTTGTTTATATTATGGTACTAGTAGGCACTACGGTAGCTCCCACAATCAGAGGAGAGAAATCATAATAACTCGCTCATTAATTAGAGAAAAAGAAACAAATCAAACCCATATATCAGATGGTGGGGTCCCAATTATAAGGGTTCTAATTGTACATAACCTATACGGAATCTTAATTGGCATGATATGGATGCATATTATATTATTACATGGATAAGTTCACCTCTATACTATAAAACTGTAGAGTTTTGAGTTGATAGAAAATCCACAGCTCAAACATCATAATAGACAAATTATAAGGCTTGTATATGACCAAAAATGATCTTTGGAATGAGCATATTATTGTTTAGCCCATAACATTGTCTATACACAATGGTACCAACACAAAAAGTTGAGGCACTGATGCCACTCGATGCAACAATAAGCTAGCATCTTGAGGTCAAAGAACTGCGAATATGACTCTGGAGTATCAACAGAGATATGCTCAGTGTCTCCATGAAGTAACCCTAGAATTACGGATTTTAATTTTATTTGCTACTGTTAAAAATATGCATGTAGAGAAAGTAAGGAAGACATCCTACCTGTCAAATACGCGTGCATAGATACAAATTAAACAAGCACAGTCCCATTACACAAAGAATAAAAAACTTTTCTAACAATTCAGAAGGATCTAATTAGTGACAGCAAACCAGTGCGTTCCTCAAAAGAATAATCATCTCACCAAATTTACAGTCAATATTGAGGGTTTAAAAATGACCAAACATGGAAGTTGAAAGCTTTAAATGAAACTTCGAAAAGTTTTAAGGCTTAACAGGATCTAACCCCAAAGTTGAGGGGGGACCAAGCACTGATCCAAAAGGCGGCCTGGGCGGCCGTCGAGGCGGCGTTTAGGCGTTGGGCGGCATCCGGCCGCCGCATCTTGTCCCTTGGCGGGAGGCTGGGCGTCTAGGCGGCAGGGCGGTCAAAGGCGGGCAAAGGCAGGCTCAGCGCGGCGGCCAGGCAGGTGCTCGCGGCGGCGTCGCGGCGCGTAGGCTAGGGCAGAGGCTCGGGACGACGGAGGCCGAGGCGGAGGCCCAGCACAGCGACGACTGAGGCGGAGGCCTCGCGCAACGGTGATCTAGACAAAGGCTCTGCGCGGCGGCTGTAGTGGTGGTGGTTCGGCCCGTCAGCGACAGAGGCAGAGGCCCGACGCAGCGGCAGCCGAGGCGGAGGCCTCGCGCGATGGTGGTCCAGGCCGAGGCTCTGCTCGGCGACAGCAGTGGTGGGGGTCGCGCCTGGGAGCGCCGCCCGCAGGAGGAGAGATGTATGGGAGTGCAGTAGCCATGTGACGCCAGGGAGTTGAGATGAAAGAGTAGAGAAAAGCCATGTGAGAGAGAAGAGAGGCCCTAACGCGCACATGGCTCTGCCACTCGGCCACAGTAAAGACTGTTTGGTGGGCAGTGGGAGTGCAGGAGATATCATGCCTCTGCTATTCGGTCAAGGAGAGGCTGTTTGGTGGCCAGCGGGTCCCATTTTACTATTGACTTTGTCCCTAGTCTTGTTGCGAGCAGCCAGGGAATCAAGCCACATGGTCCGGACGATATTTTTTTAAGCTTAAAGTTAACTTATGTCTATAGTAACTAATTTTTAAATGGTATATTTTTTCAACACGAGGTTAATAGAAAAATTATAGTAAAAAGTATACTGAGTTTAGCTATACTTGCCAAAATCGCATACGACTATTTTTCTGTACATACTACCTCTCGCAAATAGCTAGAATTCAAATATTTAAGCCATAAGCTATCAGCCCAAAAGAAGCCACCCATATACATATATATCTGCGTGCGTGCGCGCACGCGTCTAAACATCAAATATATATACATGATTGTTTATCTTCAGACTGCTGTTTTTATTTTTAATTCGGCCGCCTAGACCCTCTAGGCGCTAAGCCCCACCTCGCTGCCCACCTAGCAGTCTAGCACCTTCTTAAACATTAGGACTAAGAAATGATTTTTGCCATTTATAGCTAGGCTTAGAACTAATGTACGAGTAAAATTCTAGAGTCCACACGCAAATTCCTAATTCATCCCAATTCCTAGGAATTGGAATTGTACCCAATTAAATTCACATTCATATGGACCAAGGTTTTCAATTCTTAATCCGAGAAGAATTTGAAACAATTCTTCACAATAAAAGCATTATCTAAAGTATGCAGCCCATGTGAATGCATAGGTTGATGGTTAGTAACATTAAAGAGCATCACAGAAGGGGGAGTAGAATATAAATTTTAATTTAGTACTTCTCCAAATAAATTTCCAATTAAGAATAACATAGAAAATGTCCAATGGTATCATATAGATGAAAAGATGCATAAGGGGAGCCTACCTGACCAGCCTTTAGTTGCGCTCTGTGAACAAGGGCCAAATGTGATGTACCAAATGCAACAGGTAGTGCTCCAGCAGTGACCAGGTCACACCCATCAGGCACTATGAATCTGATTCACAATAACATGACACATATTTAACAGGAAAAACTCACCACAATAAATAAACAGTTTGCTATACTCTCTCCGTTTTTGTTTACTTGGCACTGTTAATTTGGACCAGTCAAACTTCGTTATCTTCAACCAATAATTATTTTCTAAATATTTAGATTGATCGTATTAAAATGATATTTTTAGATTTATCATAAGAAATACTTTCACAGCATTATACTTCTGTGACATTTTATAAATGTATTAGTATAAAATTAACAAGTTTAACCTTAGAGACCATAAAAAGTCAACATTGCCAAGAATTTCCAAACGGAGGTAGTATTTTTTAAAAAGTATAAGTCGATTTTCCTGTTCATTGGATTTGCTTTGAGATGTGTGCGTGTGTCATATTCTAATGTTGATCCAGGATTAAAAAATGTGAATTATACCTAAGAAAAAATCAGTCACCTTCTAAAATAGACAGCCTCATAAATAAAATAATAAATCCACATATAACACAACATTATTTTCCTTTCTGTAATCATTTCATCACAGAGGTAATTGTTGTGCTCTGCAATCATAACCACAGGGTGCGAGATAAAAGGTTCAGGGTACGAGAGAACATATGAATAAACAGGAGGCCTCCTGCATGGCAACTAGAAATAAACACCAAAACAATCATCCAGTTGTTAGAATAAAACCACAAAATTTGTTGCTCACCCAAGGGGACTAGTGCAAGATAGATTCAACTTTTTTCAGGGAACCAAGACTCAACCGTTAGAATAAAACAGACAAGAAAATGTGCATTTTGCATCAAATAGCACAAACATAGTCTATCCCACATGTAGGCACATCGACAGGTAAATAGTTTTTCCTCTCGTAAGGAAAAGAAACAAATAAATACGAAACATTGCAGTAATAATTTGCATGGTTGTTCCTCATTAACATAAGCAAAGGTTAAACATCTCTGCACAAAATCTCAATAGCTACCAATCCAGTTATCTCCAATAACCAATTGTTAAAACTCTCCCATATGAATCTCACAAAAAACAAACTGAAAGGATATTATCTGCGCAATGATTGCCTGACATGCGTCCAAGCAGCACACAACCCCGATCATAAGCTAGTACAACATTTGCAATGCATTTACTGAACTAGCAGACAGATTAACAGAACCCTCATTGGCACGAAAAGAACCAACAAATCCTTGATGATGTTGAACAATTGTTTATGATAACGAATAACCACATTTATGACTACTGCTGTCAAGTAACATTTATAACTACTGCTGCCAAGTAGCAAAACCAGTGAATATCACTTGTACTATGCCCCAGAGATCCCACCAATTCACGCAGATACTAACAGATTAACCAAAACTACTTCGGCTTTCTGCAACGAACCTTCCAAAGACAAGATCTATAAATACAAATGTCATGTAATTTCTCGCCCCGTGCAAAATTCCAAGCTTCCGATCGAATCACCGGGGCATACACAACCCAGCGCAATCTTCCTACAGAAATTACCAACAGGGAGAGAGAATCCGAACTCACAGGTTCTTCTCCTCGGTGACGATGAGCTCGGCGAAGGACCCGACGCTCACAAAGGAGCAGACGCGGTCGCCGGGGCGGAGCCGGCGCACGCCGGGGCCGACGGCGTCGACGACGCCGGCGTAGTCGGAACCGGGGACGAACGGCAGAGGCGGGCGCTCCTGGTACTTGCCCTGCACCTGCAGGAACGTCGCGAAGTTAAGGCTGGTCGCCGCCACGCGGACCCGCACGGACGTCGGCGACGCGAGCTCCGGGACCGGATGGTCACTGGAGACCGCCGCGAACGGCGAGGCCTCGCCGCCGGGCGGCAGCGTGGGGTCGCCGAGCCGCCGCACCACGAGCGCCTCCATTTCTTTTGGTTGGAGTTTGGACTCCGGAGGAGAGGAGGTTCGGATTTGGATGGGGGACCAAGAGAAGACGAGACTTCAAAGCTGCTACGCCAGATGCAAACCAAGCGATAATTTCTGTGTGACAGATCAACCGAAGACCCATGAGGGAGTACGAAAGGCTAAATAGATATCTCGTATGTATCTAGTATTTATCTGTTATGTATCTAGAATTTATCTGTGTTTGATTTTGACTTGAATAAAAAAATATGGAATAGAATATAAAATAAATGGTATATGTCTGTATATACCTATATGTGAAGTAATATGAGTAAATTTGTTGTAACTTAGAACAAGATAACAGATAGGTAGATTGTATCTCTAGCTTAGATAATATCTGTTGTACATATTATACCCCCAGTTGCTTGTCTGTGGCAACTTATAGCCTTAACTTTTGTTTATTACTCTCGTATTTGGCCTAATGAGCCCTATATGTAACTATGCGCGATATGGTATATTTAAACTCTTATATGTAATATTAATGAATGGTATGATTTATGCGATGTATGAAATGATTCAGCCATATATCTATGTTACTAATATAACCCACCCCTTAGAACAGTTGAACACTTAACTCTTGTCGCCCTAGGAATTTAGTGGTAACCATACTAGTTATAAATTGTATCTAAGTATCATACTTAGCCTTACTTAAATACCCGAGGGCATTAAATTGCCCTAACATCAATTCAAAACATGATATTGGTTTTAGGCAGCCATTGGGGGAAAATGGCTAGTATGTTGAGATAATTTAATTTTATGCTTCTCAAAACCCTAAAACCTATTTTACATATCTGGGCAGATGGTAAGAGAGGCTAGTACGGATTTAGCATGAGAATGTGGGGTTGTGGTAGCACCACCCATATAACTCTAAGGACCGAATCCTGTGATGACCTCCTAAGGTAAAATATTATAACCACAAGTCTATAATAAGTAAAACTTGGCTAAGTATTTTATCAGACCTTAGAGTCATCTTATATGGTGGAGGAGTGGAGTTGGTGCGTGCGGATTATAATCCAACTTGAATGGGACACTGTGGAAGGGTGATGTTTGCTGCTGTGCTAGTTGTTGGGGAGCTGTCATGTTTCCATTGTGCTAATCATTGGGGTAAAACGTCCCGCACAACTATGAGTCATTATTCAGAAGGGGTAAATCTATGGGTCGAGATGATAAAGGGGCGAGATATTGTAAAGGCCTCGTGACGATCTCCTCAATCCGCATGCCTAAGTTAACATATGGAACATAACAGGTTGATTGTCTCTTGTGGGTAAAGTGTTCAACCTCTGGAGAGTGAAAACTATTCGAACAGCCGTGCTTACGGTCAATGGTGGGTATAGGAATATACTCGAGTTAGTATCTATTTATAAAACTTTAAGGGTAGGATAAAAACCTATCAGGTGGATGTAGCCCAGAATTTGGATTTGCCTAGGTGGATGTAGCCGCGGACTCAAAATCGTCCCGAGGGTGTTCTTTGGAAAAAAAAAGCTCCACTCGGATTACCGGAGCTTCCGGGAAGCGAAAGTACCGTAATTTGCACGCTGGTACTTCCGGTTGTCCAGACAGAGCACCGAGCGATTCTGAGGGTACTCTCTGGAAAAAAGGCTCCGCTCGGTTTTTCGGAGCTTTCGAGCGCCGGAAGTACCGTTCAAGGCTGCGGAACTTCTGCTCTACGGTAGTTCCACCGTTGAAACTACGGTACTTCCGTTTTTCTAGACAGAGAACATATTTGGCTATCAATTTTAATTTTCAATGAATGCATGATCCTAAATTGATCTAAATGACACAAGAATATGCTATCAAGTTACTTGCCATGATCCCTCTTTATGTTACGACATTTAGCCTATAACCCGGTCTTCCATCCTTTCTCCTAAGACCGGTACAGCAACAACACCACTGAAGTACTGAAAATGCTCTTTAGACATCTCCTTGCAGCATCTAATTTTGTTATGTGTATAGCAGACTAGCAGGATACCTATAAAGAATGCTAATTGTTCAGCCTAATATCAATTTTTACAGGATACTAATCAGGGCACACCCTGCTGTGTGGTGCTTGGTGCATGGAATGGCTGTTGTGTACCTTGTTTCTCTTACACTTCTTCTTACTAATCAGGCCACCAGCCTCGAGTCGCCTGCCCGCTGCCCCGGGCTGCTGCTGAGCCTGTCCGGCTTGGCAGGCTGCTGCCTGAGCAGCCACAACTCGGCAGCAGCCCGGCATGCGATGCATGCTTGGCTACCGCACCACACGTCTCCTGTCGAGCTAACCAGATATGACAAGTTACATGTGTCACCTACCATATTTTCTGAGCTTGGAGAATAGGGGCTCAAATTTTTTTAAAAAAGTAGCTACAGTATTAGATACGTAAACAGTTCCCAATTTCAAGCAATCACCAAAAAGTCCTAGCCTTTCCACACCAAGTGGATCAAAAGATGGTAAAGTAAATCAGTAACACAAGCGAACAACCACAAATCCACAATACGCCCGCCTCAGCTATAACGGAATACCAAGGAATATTGCAGAAAAGAAGCCACACTCATAGGTCATTCTCCTTGACGACGACGAACCTTGCGAATGACCCAAGTAGGGTGGATCTGGGCCTCGGGCTAGGTAGGCTGTAGCCTGAGGTTTAAAAAAATTAGTAGTGGTAATATTTTGATATGGACCCAAAAATTTCAAAGATTAGGGGTCCAGCTTGAGACACCAGCGGCCCAGCCCACAGCGCAACATCATTCATCAACGGCCCAGCCCACAGTGACAACGCCAACATTGTTCACCACCCGCAGCCCTAACCCTCGCCAGTTTGCCCAAGTGCCTGACCCCGACTCCAACGCCTCCCTCCAGCCGTCTAGTGCCTTTGGCCTCCCTCCACACCTCCAGTGCCGCCTCTCTCTAGGTTCCAGCGCCAGCTTCCAACTCCCTCCAGTGCTAGCTCCCGGCCTCTAGCGCCACTTGTGTCGCCTCCCTCTAGAGCCATTGGCGTCGCCTCCTTCCCACGCCACCTCCCTCCAGTACCGGTTAGACTACAGGTGAGCGAGATATTGGTTGGTTTGTTCCCCAATTTGGGTGTTGATCTGTGTCACTGTGTGTGGTGATATGGTAATAGCATGTCAATCTCTAGCACAACTTAAGGTTAGGTTCATAATCTTTTTCGTGCAATCAAAATTTGACTGATAAATGTTGAAGAAAGTAGATATTTTGTGATAAGGATTTCTTCTATTACTGTTATTTAAGATGGCAAGCTGCCTAGTCTGAAAATGAGTGATAGATACAGTAGCGGATTAGTTACTTGGTTGCTTCTTGTACTTGTATCAGCCCAGATCAGGGCATGGTGAATCTGGCGGTATTGAGTAGGTTTGTCCATGTTTCCTCCTAGTCCTAGTTTATGGATCCTAGTCTCTCGTAAATGAGAAAATTGAGAATATGTCCTCCAACTAGATGGAAATCTAGAATATACCCTCCTTTAGATCATAATTGATAATATACCCTCCTTTAGAGTGTTTTGTTGAGAAAATACCCTTTTTATAATATTTAGTACCTCTTAAGTATACTAATCCGTATTGTACTGTATTTTGACATTAGGATGACCATTTTGCCCCCATGTACGGCTGTGAAGAAGATAAGTCTCGATTGGGCAGTGCTTGGCTAGGGTTTCCCGGACCAAATGATGAGGACATCCCTTCCATGGATACAACTCAGCCACAGCAAGTGTTACAAGGACCACTCACTCGAGCTCGTGCTCGTCAACTTAATTACCAGGTGAATTCATTCCTAGGTTCATATATTACTGAGAATAGACCGCTACCTAATGCAAGTGATTTAATTGTGCTTAGGAACCTGGGAAAGGATGAAGGAGAGGGACGTGGAGTCATGGACATGCCTGGATGGAATAATGGAGTTCACCACGTCACTTTGGGGCCAAGCCAAACAAGAATTCGAGTTGGACACGTTCAGGAATCAGATTCGGACTGCTGCGTTGGTACCAAGTTCAAACAGGCATAACTTCTTCATACGGACTCCGATTGGGACGTTCTTGTACTTCATGGAAAGCTTAGAAAGTCTATGTTCCAACGGATCCAACCTCATCTTAAAATTCCATCTGAGCCGGCCGCAATCATCAAAAGACTCCACGTTGGTTTTTGAGTCCGAGTCAAAAGGGTGCTGCGCCACCTCCACTTGGGCCCATGGGCCTTGTAACCCTAGGGCGTGCCCTTGGACGCCCCCCTGGTTGTCCTCCCTATAAAGGAGTTGCCGCCTCCGTTGCTAAGACTTGGATTTCGTTGAATTTAGGTTTAGCCATTGTGCAAACTTTTGTTCTTCAGTTGTGTCGGACGACCACCTGTCAAGAACTCTTCGGAATCCCACCTTTGTGATTCGCAATACAATTTGTGCTTCATTCATATTCGCAATATCAGATTGCCTACATCTTATTCTTGCTAGTTCTTCGATTGCTCGCAGGGATTGAACTTTGTGCTCAGGTTGATCGCGCTTCCAGTGAGATCAATAACATCTCGGAGTTGGTTCAGCGACTGCTAAGGCACAAGCGACGCCGTGCGTTTGTAGTCGGATCGCCAGGGTCACCTCCACCCAAAATCGATAGTTATCAATCTCATCGAAAGATCGGGCACCTCGTCTTCATCAAGTGGTATCAGAGCGCCAGGTTGCTCGGTGAGAATTTCCAGTTTACTATAGATTAGATTGCTCTTCCTTACCTAGAGTACACAAAAACCAAAAAAAAATAGCAGTAGATCAATCTGTCCAAACCAGTCTTAGCCTCGCAATTTTTCTTTTTAGTACATTGCATTGTTGAACTTTCGGTTGCATCGTCGTGTCCTTTGCTGGTCTTAGTGTCTAGTTCCTCTAGAGTTTCGAGTTCTGTTCACGTTTTGGTCTCACCGCTGCAGTTAGATCCGAACTGCCACGGTGAGGAAAGGAAAGGAGGAGGACTCGGTTTCTAGGGAGGCTTTGCCCTAGTTGGTTTCGGAGTAGGCCAGGATCTCAGAGTTGGTTTCGGAGTAGGCCACGATCTCAGAGTTGGTTTCGGAGTAGGCCAGGATCTCAGAGTTGGTTTCGGAGTAGGCCACGATCTCAGAGTTTGTTTCAGAGTAGGCCACGATCTCAGAGTTGGTTTCGGAGTAGAAAAAAAAGAGAAAAAAGAGAGAGAGAGAGAGAAAAAAAAGAAGGAACAGGCAGCCGCATTTAAAAGAGCCACGGCATAAAAAAAAGAAGAAAGAAAAAAAAAGAGAGAGGAGAGAGAAACAACTAACTTTTGCATACGACCTCCGATTGAGGCGATTCTTGATCTGTTGGAAAGGAAAAACTGGAGATTTCAGATCCGCGTAAGCTTCCAGGCACATACGCGGCAGCTCCGACCCCAAAAAACGTCGTTTAGGCCCTCAAAACGGGCCCGCAAACCGAGGAAAAATCAAGTTTCTCAGAATTTGCTCAAAATTGACAGGAACCGTCTACAAGTGATTCTAAGGTTCCCCGTGCAGACGACATCCTTTTTCGAGCTCCGGAACCCCGTGTGCAACGTCATCTAGTTTCTTTCTGCGCGGTGTACTCGTTTGTGTTCTAGGCTCGCGTCTCTACTCGCGTCTCTAGTACGGTCTAGCCTAGGGCCAGCACCAACCGGCGTTGAACGATTTTTCAGCTTGCATTTTCTGAATTGATTATTGCTATTCCTTGCTACTAAACTTGAGCCTTCCTAGCTACACCTTTTCTACACCGTACAGGCTGAGCTTTACCTGACAATCGCTCCATCCAATCTTCGAAGATATATTGTCATCACTGGTTGTCGATCGCCCTTGTGCGCTTGGTAAGAATTGGTAAGAATTCGATAGAAGGTTTGAGTGCGAGCACCATACCCTAGTACTTGTTAGGGACATATTCTTGTGTTTTTGCTAACAATGGCAGGTTCTGGAGAGTTTTCAGATCAGAACTCATCTCATAGTCCTCGTACGAAGGGAATCATACAACATTTCACACGCGAAATGAATCGTCGTGCGGAGGGCCTTGAGGAGGATGTCAGAGTCACAAATGAGCGACTTGCTCAACTCGAGGGCGCCCAGATTGAGACAAACACAACGCTTGCTGCGATGAAGAAAGCACAAGGTATCACTAACAATTCTTTGGCAGAAATTATGGCACGCCTTGAGGAGATTGCCCAAGCTTCGGCTGTTGTTCCCCCTGCTGTGACGGTAGAGGGACAAGATGAAGTTGACAATGTGCGTTTTAACCGACAGGGTATGCAAAGAGATCCCCCACGACGTGAGGTACGTGACCACGATGATGCTTTTGCTAAGGTTAAATTCACTATGCCCTCTTTTAATGGTAAATATGATCCTGATGGTTATCTTGATTGGGAACTAGCTGCTGATCAAAAATTTATTTGCCATGATTTTCCTGAGAATAGACGAGTTAGGGCTGCTACTAGTGAATTTACCGATTTTGCTTCTATTTGGTGGAAAGAACATTGCCGTCAACATCCCAATAACATACCAAACACTTGGGAGGCTTTAAAATTGCTTATGCGCCATCGATTTGTTCCCTCGTATTATGCTCGTGATTTGTTAAATAAACTGCAACGTTTACAACAAGGTACAAAGTCTGTGGAAGAATACTATCAGGAATTACAAATTGGTATGTTGCGCTGTGGGTTAGTTGAGAATGAGGAGGCATCAATGGCTAGGTTTTTGGGAGGGTTGAATCGTGAAATTCAGGACATTCTTGATTATAAAGATTACAACTCCATGACTAGATTGTTTCATCTTGCTTGCAAAGCTGAACGACAATTGCAGGGACGCCAGACGAGAACGCGATCTAACTTTTCAGCAGGTCGAACAAATTCATGGACGCCGCGTACACCTTCTTCCTCATCCACTTTGGCGCCCCCGCCATTACCCTCCAACAACAGGCAACGCTCTACTACGTCAAATTCGGCGCCACGAGTTTCCGAAGCACCCAAATCAGCACCACAGCTTTCTGCAAAAACTTCCTCTTCGGTTGCTTCGACAGGACGAACGAGAGACGTTCAATGCCATCGTTGCAAAGGCTATGGACACATGATGCGGGACTGTCCAAGCAAGCATGTATTGATTATACGCGATGATGGTGGGTATTCCTCTGCTAGTGATTTTGATGATGAAACATATGCTATGCTTGCAAATGACCCTGCAGGACATGATGATGGATCTGACCGTGAGGAGGAGCATGTTGGCGCCGAAGATGCCGACAAGTATTTGAGCATTATAGTGCAACGCGTACTAAGTGCTCAAGTGTCTCATGCCGAGCAAAATCAACGCCATAATTTGTTCCAAATCAAGGGCGTTGTCAAGGAACGCTCGATTCGCATAATTGTTGATGGTGGGAGTTGCAACAATTTGGCAAGTATGGATATGGTCGAGAAGCTTGCTTTGCCAACCAAACCTCATCCCCACCCATACCATATTCAGTGGTTCAACAACAGTGGTAAGTTAAAGGTAACACGGATGGTGAGAGTACACTTTTCTATGGGTTCATACCATGATTATGTTGATTGCGACGTTGTTCCTATGCAAGCTTGTTCATTGTTATTAGGAAGACCTTGGCAATATGATACTGATTGTGTGCATCATGGTAGGAATAATCAATATTCTTTCATGTTTAATGGAAAGAAAATTGTGCTGCATCCTATGACTCATGAACAAATTGTTAAAGATGATCTTGCTAGAGCTAGTAGAGAGAAAAGCCGAGAGAATGCTGAGAGCGAAAATCAGATTGTAGCAAAAGAGCTTGAGCAACATAAAAAGAAAGAACCTAAATCTGTTCATGCGAAGAATAAAGAAATTAAATTGAAAGGTGCTTGTTTCCTTGCTACCAAATCTGACATGACTGAGCTGAATGCTAGTGATTCTGTTTGCTATGCATTAGTTTGCAAAGAAGCTTTGTTTTCCTTTGAGGATATCCCTCCTTCTTTGCCACCTGCTGTCACTAACATTTTGCAGGAGTACCAAGATGTCTTTCCAAAGGACATACCACCGGGGCTGCCACCACTTCGTGGGATTGAGTATCAAATTGATTTAATTCCCGGTGCATCTTTGCCCAACCGCGCACCATACAGGACCAATCCAGAAGAAACTAAAGAAATTCAGCGCCAAGTTCAAGAGTTGCTTGATAAAGGGTATGTGCGCGAATCCCTTAGCCCTTGTGCTGTTCTGGTCATTTTAGTACCAAAGAAAGATGGGTCATGGCGCATGTGTGTGGATTGTAGAGCAATCAATAACATTACCATTAGGTATCGTTATCCTATTCCTAGGTTAGATGATATGCTTGATGAATTGAGTGGCTCTGTTGTCTTTTCCAAGGTTGATTTGCGTAGTGGTTATCATCAAATCCGCATGAAATTAGGCGATGAATGGAAAACGACATTTAAAACTAAGTTTGGGTTATATGAGTGGTTAGTAATGCCTTTTGGTTTAACTAATGCACCTAGTACCTTCATGAGACTAATGAACGAGGTTTTGCGTGCTTTCATTGGTAAATTTGTGGTGATTTATTTTGATGATATATTGATATATAGCAAATCATTAGAGGAACATCTTGACCATTTACGTGCTGTTTTTAATGCTTTACGTGAGGCACGCCTATTTGGTAACCTTGAGAAGTGCACCTTTTGCACCGATCGAGTTGCGTTTCTTGGCTATGTTGTTACTCCACAGGGAATTGAAGTTGATCAAGCCAAGGTTGAAGCAATCCAGAGTTGGCCGACTCCTAACACGGTCACACGGGTGCGGAGTTTTTTAGGACTTGCTGGGTTCTACCGCCGCTTCGTGAAGGATTTCAGCACCATCGCCGTACCATTGAATGAGCTTACCAAGAAGGGCGTGCCATTTGTTTGGAGCACCGCACAGGAGAACGCCTTCACCACATTGAAAGATAAGTTAACACATGCACCCCTACTCCAACTTCCTGATTTCAGTAAGACTTTTGAACTAGAATGTGATGCTAGCGGAATTGGAATTGGTGGTGTGTTGTTACAAGAAGGCAAACCTGTAGCATACTTTAGTGAGAAATTGAGTGGGCCTAGTTTGAATTATTCTACTTATGATAAGGAGTTATATGCACTTTTTCGAACATTAGAAACTTGGCAACATTATTTATGGCCCAAAGAATTTGTTATACATTCTGATCATGAATCTTTAAAGCATATTCGAAGTCAAGGTAAACTGAACCGTAGACATGCAAAGTGGGTTGAATTTATTAAGTCTTTCCTTATGTCACAAAACACAAGAAGGGAAAGGAGAATGTTATTGCTGATGCTTTGTCTAGAAGATATTCCATGCTATCACGATGCTGATTTTGCGGAAATCCTGTTGAATTGTCAAGAAGGGAAATTGTGGAATAAGTTTGTCATTAATGATGGGTTTGTGTTTAGAGCCAACAAGTTGTGCATTCCTGCTGGTTCCGTTCGTCTGTTGTTGTTATAGGAAGCACATGGAGGCGGGTTGATGGGACATTTTGGTGTGAAGAAAACGGAGGACATACTTGCTGATCATTTCTTTTGGCCAAAAATGAGACGGGACGTCGAGCGCTACGTTGCTCGCTGCACTACATGTCAAAGAGCTAAGTCACGACTTAATCCTCATGGTTTATATATGCCTTTACCCGTTCCTAGCGTTCCGTGGGAAGATATTTCGATGGACTTTGTTTTAGGATTGCCTAGGACCAAGAAGGGGAGGGATATTATATTTGTGGTTGTTGATAGATTTTCTAAGATGACCCATTTTATACCATGTCATAAGAGCGATGATGCTACCCATATTGCTGATTTATTCTTTCGTGAAGTTATTCGCTTGCATGGTGTGCCCAATACTATAGTCTCAGATCGTGATACTAAATTCCTTAGCCATTTTTGGAGAACTCTATGGGCTAAATTGGGGACTAAGCTGTTATTTTCTACTACTTGTCATCCCCAAACTGATGGACAAACTGAGGTTGTGAATAGAACTTTATCTACCATGCTTAGGGCTAGGGATGGCAATCGGGCGCGGCGGGTACGGGTAGTGCTCGCCCATACCCGTACCCGCGACCCCAATTTTCGCCCACGGGCATACCCGTACCCGCCCACGGGTAAAAAACCCCGCCCATACCCGTCGCCCGCGGGTACCCGTCGCCCGCGGGCATACCCGTTTACCCGCGAACATGAACTCTTCTATTCCTAAATACCAGTGTACGGATCAATATTCAATGAAGTAGCTGGCCATCTAATCTAAGTCTTAACAAATTAAATTTATGAATGCTGCAGTACTACTACTACTAATCAGATTTACTTTGATTGTGAACTAAAACTTCTGGCTTTTAGAATGGGGTTATACTGATTGGCCAGTCTTTGATCCAACTTATTCCTGAAAAGAATCAAAAGCGCTGCCACCCACAAGACTACATTATGTCTTGAACTAAACCATCTCACATGATTTGCGATTCAATTAGTCATTACCATTGGTGTTCATATACTCTGACCAGGAGAAGCCACAAGTTCTTGGGTAGGCATATGCTTTTAAGTATCTCTATCAAGTTATGTCATGTGCATTTTTACTATTCATCTCGGTAGTCATTTCGGCTACTTGGCCATCTTTCACTGACAAAACAAGAGTAAAAACAACAGCAATAACTAAATAATAGCAAGCAATTCCCCAATGATGTGAAGTGTAAAATGGGGTTAACAAAACCAAGCTGGAGTTATCATGGGCCCAATATATGCAAGCATAAGCAAATCTGTTGTGCAGAGCATGTGATGCTTGTTGCAGAGTAGCTATAGCTGTTGTGAATTTGTGAAATACTTAACCCAATGGATGTGAATACATGATTAAAGAACCACACAAAACTAACGAAAAGTGAATAATGTACTTATTATATATTTAGATTTAACCAGTAGCATACATGATCATAATTTGCTCACTGTCTTTCCATGGTGAGCAAATGTTTTTCCATAACTTACAATACGACTTTCTTGAAGGATCTCACGAGAAACATTGAGAGGAAGATCATTAGAGTCAACTACTCCTTTTACAAAGCTCAAGTATCTGGAGAACTGCAGAGAGAAACACAAAAGTCAGCAATTCATTCAAATTATTATCATAGTAACTGAAGAACTAATGTCTAATTGTAAGGTGAATGCAACAATAAAAAATTGTGGCAACATACCAGCTCGCCATCAAAGTCATCCGATATGAAGACTCTCTTGACCCGCGTGACCAGCGTCGTCTTCCCCACGCCCTGCGAGTAGCGGCGGCCGAGGCCGTGGTGAGGCGGTTGTTGGGGGAGGAGGGTGGGGGTTTGCTTACTGGTGGTCCGGTGACGAGGAGGCACCTCGATGGCGCGGCGGCCATCGGGGTCGGCGAGGCAGGCGGCAGCGTCTGCCGTGGCAGTAGTGGACGACGACGGCGGCCGCGGCGAGGGCGTCGAGGCAGGTGGTGCCGCTCTGCGACTTCAGCCCCACGCCCCAGACGACATAGCGGAGGCGCTGAGGGCTGAGGCGAGCGGAGCGCAGGGCGGCGGGCGAGGCGAGCGAGGAGGAGGAGACGGATCTGGGGCGGAGGAGGAGGCCGGCGGCCGGGTTGGGGGCGGAGGAGGAGGATGAGGAGGCGGCGGATCTGGGGGCGGAGGAGGAGGCCGGCGGCCGGGTGGGGGGCGGAGGCGCCGGCGGAATCGGCGGAGGAAGGAGGAGAGTGCGAGAGGGGGGGAGGAGATGCGAGAGGGAGTTAGGGACCGAGCCGAGGGGGGCGGCGGGCGAAGAGGATCTGGGCGGGCGGGCGGGGGGATAGTTAGGGTTTACTGTTTTTTGTATGGCCCACCTGTCAGTCTATTTCACGGGTAAACGGGCGAAACGGGTACGGGTAGAGCTAACCCATACCCGTACCCGTTTACCCGATGGGCAGAAATTTTCCCCCATTTTCCTACCCGTGGGTAAAAAATACATCCCATACCCGACTCCATTAGGGTATTTACCCACGGGTACACGGGTAAACGGGCACAATTGCCATCCCTACTTAGGGCTGTGTTGAAAAAGAAGTTAAAAATGTGGGAAGAATGCTTGCCTCATGTTGAGTTTGCTTACAATCGTTCATTGCATTCTACTACAAAGATGTGCCCTTTTGAAGTTGTTTATGGTTTTGTGCCTCGTGCTCCTATTGATTTAATGCTTCTTCCATCTTCGGAGAAATTGAACCCTGATGCTAAACAACGTGCTGAATTGATTTTAAAAATGCATGAGACAACTAAGGAGAATATAGAACGCATGAATGCTAAATATAAACTTGCTGGTAGTCAGGGGAGGAAACGTTTAACTTTTGAACCTGGGGATCTTGTTTGGTTGCATTTAAGAAAAGATAGGTTCCCTGAATTGAGAAAATCGAAATTGATGCCAAGAGCTGATGGTCCCTTCATGGTGTTAGAAAAGATTAATGATAATGCATACAAGCTTCAACTGCCTGCAGATTTTGCTGTGAGTCCCACTTTTAACATTGCAGATTTAAAGCCCTACTTGGGAGAAGAGGACGAGTTTGAGTCGAGGACGACTCAAATGCAAGAAGGGGAGGATGATGAGGACATCCCTTCCATGGATACAACTCAGCCACAACAAGTGTTACAAGGACCACTCACTCGAGCTCGTGCTCGTCAACTTAATTACCAGGTGAATTCATTCCTAGGTTCATTTATTACTGAGAATAGACCGCTACCTAATGCAAGTGATTTAATTGTGCTTAGGAACCTGGGAAAGGATGAAGGAGAGGGACGTGGAGTCATGGACATGCCTGGATGGAATAATGGAGTTCACCACGTCACTTTGGGGCCAAGCCAAACAAGAATTCGAGTTGGACACGTTCAGGAATCAGATTCGGACTGCTGCGTTGGTACCAAGTTCAAACGGGCATAACTTCTTCATACGAACTTCGTGTTCAGGTTGATCGCGCTTCCAGTGAGATCAATAACATCTCGGAGTTGGTTCAGCGACTGCTAAGGCACAAGCGACGCCGTGCGTTTGTAGTCGGATCGCCAGGGTCACCTCCACCCAAAATCGATAGTTATCAATCTCATCGAAAGATCGGGCACCTCGTCTTCATCAGTTTCCCGGACCAAACGGCGGCGCGGCAGAGGGTGTGGGGCGGAGGTCCGGCGGCCGTACATGGGGGCAAAATGGTCATCCTAATGTCAAAATACAGTACAATATGGATTAGTATACTTAAGAGGTACTAAATAGTATAAAAAGGGCATTTTCTCAACAAAACACTCTAAAGGAGGGTATATTATCAATTAGGATCTAAAGAAGGGTATATCCTAGATTTCCATCTAGTTGGAGGGCATATTCTCAATTTTCTCCGCGTAAATTCACAGCGGATAATGGTGGAATGAGCTGAGGAAACGAATTGAAATATTGAATGGGGATCTAAATTTTGAATGGAAAAATGACATGCGTCATTTTTACATATGTTTACGTGTCATTTTACCCCATTATTTTTCGCATTTTGTGATTATTTATCATCATTTACACATTTTTCTATAATTAATTGCTCAATTTGGATCATTTTACATTTTTTTGTGCTTTTCCGTAGGCCGGCGCGAACGAGGCGCATAAACGACAAAATTGGCTTTCCGGGACTGCTCCGTACAGATGTGCGCATCGTCACGAATGCGTAGGATCAAACCGCGATGAAACGAAGTTCCGGAGGTCTAAATCAGAAGAAAACACTAAAGGGGAAGGAGTCGGTTGCAATTCCCAGAAACTTTGTGGACTAATTCGCAAAACGGCCAAAATTCCCCACCGGCTACAAACCCTAGCCGCCGCCTGCGGGGAGAGCTGAGCCCGGTTTTCTTCTCCCTTCCCCCACTGTGCTTTCCTCCTCCTCCTCCACTCTCGGCGCCGGCGAGGCCGGGCCAAACTCGTCGCGGCCACCACTTCTCTACCGCGCCGCCATCTCCCCGTCTTCCTCTCCTTCCTCCTTCTCCAGATCCGCCTCTCCCCACATCTACCCCTCCCCTCCGCTCCTTCCTGCTCCCTCACACCACCAGCGCCACCTCTCTCGGCCGCCCCCTCTATTCCGCTTCCTCTCTCGGCCCCCCTTCTCCGCATCCACTGCCGCTCCTCCGCGCTCACGCTCCTCCTCCCGTGCGCCGTCTCACCTCACCTCCACCGCGCCTTCTCTCTCCGCCGCTTACTCCCGTGCGCCGCCTCCTCTACTCCCTCCTTCTCCACATCCGGCCGCCTGTCTCCGCCACCTCTCTCCGCCGCCCCTCCAGATTCTACACCCGCAGCTCGCCTGCTAGCCGCTTCGCCGCTACCATCTCCACGTCTCATCGCCGCCGCTGCTCCATTCTAGCTGCAAACCGAAGCCCTTCTCTTCGGCTACCACCAGCTAGCGCCGCCCTTCACCGCCTCCGGCTGTCGACCGCGTCGACCCCCCTCAGCAGCACCGACACCGGCGGCAGCAACCTCTTCGCCAACACCGACGGCATCGACACTTCCCTCCACGGCTGCATCATCCCACCGCGCCCGGCTTCTTCCTCATCGGCCACCGACTGCATTCACTTCACCGCCACCACTCCGGCAACATCTCCACCGAGCTCGGCCTCCCGTCTGCTTCTTCAACCCCTCCTCGGTGGTCTAATTTCCTCCCCCTTTATTTCTTCATTTTCTTTTAATTACTGTTCACACTGTTAACTGACAATTAGCATTTGCAAGGTGTTGATGAATTGTGGATTATCATCTGTGATGTGTGAGATCAGTGAGTATGTTATTGTGCTCTGTTTTGTTGGTGTGATAAACTGCTCTGTGATAACTGTGCAAATTGAGTTCTGTTAGTAACCAGTCTGTTGATCTGCGATGTTTAGATTTAGTAGTATCTGTGATCTGTTCTTGGTGTTATAATCTGCTGTCTTGTTATTTTGTTAGTTGTCCATCTGAAAGTCTTTTAGCAGTAGCCTCTGCTTAGCATTGCTATGGGTGATTAGGTGTTAAGTTCTGGTGTCAGTGGTTAGTCTTTGCTTATTGTCACTTGTGTGCTTCCTGTGTATCATTGTTATGTGCTTGTGTAGTTGTGAATGTTAGTTTTTGTGTGGTCTTGCGCGAATTAGCGAATCGGCGACCGTTTCCCTTCCCCTTGCTGTCTAGACCCACCTCTTTGCTTCTACTCCTCCCTTGTGCTTCTCGACCTCCCCCTTTTCTTCTTTGCACGGTTGGTCGTTAGCGAGGTCGTGCAGTCGTTCGTAGTTCTTTGTTGAGTTGTCGCTTGCCGTCGTCGTCTAGTTAGCCATCAACCGTTTTCTCCCTCGCTCTCTCTCGACTCCCCCAGTGCTTCTCGACTCCCTCTTTCTGTCTAGCGGTCGATAGTTAGTTAGGTTATCGGTCGATAGTCGTGTCGTTCGTTCGTGTAGTCGTTAATGTCGGTCGTGTAGTCAGTCGTCGAGTAGTTCGTTCGGTCGTACGACTTTCATTCGTACGGTCGTTCGTCCCGTCGTCCTTTGTTCGTGCGTTTTTTAGTTCTTTCGTAGGTTCGTCCGTGCGATCTAGCGTTCGTTCGGTAGTTTGTTCGTTCGGCTGCTTTGGTAGTCGTTTTAGGTTTAGTTTGTTCACCCGTTTCGTTTGACCTAGCTTTAGCTGAGCATCGGTAGCCTCAGTCTAGTCCCTGTGGAGAACACGACACTCACCGCTATTTCAGTGGCAGCCCGTGCACTTGCGGGTGTGTTATTTTTGCACGATCAAAAAATTATTTGAAGTATTGAATGTCATGTGTTTTTCATTTTCTATTTAGAAATTAGGTATACAAAATGAAGAGAAGCAAGACATTGTCATCTCATTTTTCAACACGAACACAATATCTTCCAGAAATAGTTGGAATTGGAGCCAGTAACACGGAGCACAATAACCTTCATGTTGAACTCAATCCAAATGATATAGTTGCCAATCCTGAACTTTGAAAACCGATTGGGAGTTGCATGTAAACATTAGGGATGCTACTAGAAGGGAGTATTTGCAATTGGGGCTATGCCAAAAGTGTGCATAAGTTTCTATGGAAAGATCAGGGAGGTTAGAAGAGTAAATGAATCATAACATGATATACTATATTAAGCGAGACATATTTACAAGCATTAATGATGATAAGATTTTAGAGTATTTTCAGCGGATGAGGTCACATAAGTAACAATTATCTCATGCTACTAGCAAGTTGCTTCTTATAAATATAAACTCTATGTTCTTCGTATTTATTCATACACTATTTGATTTACTTCCATATGTTGTTTTTGTAGGTTTTAGTTCTTATCATACTATTGATAAAGAAATGGCGGCCTAGGATGGGAACAAATCTTCGTTATTTAGGTACTCAAATTGTATTTCTACTATATTACATTGTTTATATTTTGGGAATTTAGTGTTTCTGCCCCTGTTCTCGACTGCAAATGTGATTTTACCCCTACTTTTTTAACTTTGTGATTTTGCCCTCGCGATTTTGAAATGAAGACTCCGTTTACCCTTGTTTTGTGAGACCGTTAAGACTGGAGGATTAAATGGTTAAAAAAAAGATGCCTACGCGAAAAGACAAGAATGCCCCCACTACCTCCACTCCCTCTCGCCTCTCCGCCCGCACTCCCTCTTGCGTCTCCACTCCCTCTCGCCTCTCCGCCCCCACTCCCGGCCGCGTCTCCGCCCCCCACGGCCCCTCCGCCGCTCCACCCTGCACTGGGACGCCGCCGCCTCCTTCTTCACCCCGCCCCTCCGTCCCCCACCAGGCTGCCGGCCTCCTCCTCCGCCCCCACCAGGCCACCGGCCTCCTCCTCCGCCCCCACCAGGCCACCGGCCTCCTCCTCCGCCCCCAGATCCGCCGCCTCCTCTTCCTCCTCCGCCCCCACCAGGCCGCCGCCCTCCTCCTCCGCCCCCAGATCCGCCGCCTCCTCTTCCTCCTCCTCCGCCCCCACCAGGCCGGCGGCCTCCTCCTCCGCCCCCAGATCAGCCGCCTCCTCTTCCTCCTCCTCCGCCCCCACCAGGCCGCCGGCCTCCTCCTCCGCCCCCAGATCCGCCGCCTCCTCTTCCTCCTCCGCCCCCACCAGGCCGCCGGCCTCCTCCTCCGCCCCCAGATCCGCCGCCTCCTCTTCCTCCTCCGCCCCCACCAGGCCGCCAGCCTCCTCCTCCGCTCCCAGATCCGCCGCCTCCTCTTCCTCCTCCTCCGCCCCCACCAGGCCGCCGGCCTCCTCCTCCGCTCCCAGATCCGCCGCCTCCTCTTCCTCCTCCTCCGCCCCCCACCCGGCCATTGGCCTCCTCCGCCCCCACCCGTCCGCCAGCCTCCTTCTCCTCCTTCATCCGCCTCAGCCCTCAGCGCCTCCGCCGCTCCACCCTGCACTGGGACGCCGCCGCCTCCATCTTCGCCCCGCCCTTCCGCTCCCGCCGCTGCCGCCGCCGCGTGCCCCCTCCGGCCGCAGCTCTGCCCGTGAAGTCCCGCGCCCGCGCCAGGGTTGGCCTCCCTCTCTGCTCCCGGCCGACGACAACGCCCCGGCCGAGCTGCCGCCCCGCCGCCACCGTCCTCCAGATTGAGTCGCCGCCGGCCTGATGGTAGCAATGGTTATGCAATCAAGTAGCAATAACAGAGCTCTGTTGGTAATGGTAGCAATGGTGACTTGTGAAATTGTCAATTTGATTATGCGTAAGTAATTGCTGTCAGTTCGCGGGCTAGTCGCTGAAGTTCGTGTACCCATCTTCTTCGTATTTTTGGTCAATGCGTGCAGCTCTCAAGTTAGACAAGTTCTAAATTTAAGATGGCACATGTATAGGTACTATGGTCCCTGCTGCCTTTTCCACTAATAGCATATGGATGCTCTCCTGGGTTGCCTATCTGGTTTTTGGAGCAGTCATCTGCTGTCTGCCGAACCACCAAAATGTAGCCTTTTCAATTAAAAAAAGAACATTTAATGGTTCTACATTTAATGGTTGAATGTGATGTTTGCAAAATTTGACAAATTTTTGCAAAATTTGACAAATTTTGTCCAGATTTATATTAATAAAACGAATGCATAAATTTGTGTCTAATTCTGTTGACAACATCCCTACCAAATATGTCAAAACTTCAATTTCGAAATAGGGGTAAAATCACAAAGTTCTCTAACAAAACAGGGGTAAAATTACATGGGCAAACTTGTCTATTCGTGCAAAAGTTAACACCGTTAACTGGCTTTAACGGAATAGGGGCAGACTCTTCCTTCAGTTCAAAAACACAGGGGTAAAATCACAAAGTTTAAAAAATGAGGGTAAAATCACCATTTCGCTTAAAAACGAGGGCATAAACGCTTAGCCCCATAAATTTTTACCATGTTTCTCATATTATGTTTTGTGTCAAAGCGTTGATCTAAATTTTTATTTGCTTGTGCCATGACGTGGGTATAATTGCATATTCGTTCATAGGCTGATAATCTGTTATAATTTAACCCAAGGTGCGATAAAATATCCGCCACTAGACCAACGGTGGCGACGGAGCAAACGTGGTTCACCAGGACCGAACTTTCTCACGCCGTGGCCGACAGGGTCGACGACCTGGCGTAGGGAAAAATCTTTCGGGTGGAAAAAATTTAATCAGCCAGCGAAACGAGCGAATTGAACGAAATTTTGGAATTTCGTTCAAAGTTCAAACGAAATTTTCAAACTTCATTTGAATTTTGACAAAATTTAACCAAATTTGAACAAAATTTGGATAAATTTCGAACGAGGATAAATTCGGCCAAAATTTGACTAAATGTTTTCCTTTTCGTTAGGCAACAAAATGACCAAAATTCCCAAATTTTTTGTTCAATTTCGTCCAAAATGTTTAACCATGCCCTGGCGTAGTCAAAGCCTGGGATGAACAGCTGCGATCGTTCCCGATACTTGGCTTGCACCTGCAGGTAGGTCGCAAAGATGAGGCTGGCCGCCGCCACCCGCATCACCCGGTGGTCCGAGACACCAGATTCGGCACCGGGTGATCCTCGAAGACGGCGGTGAATGGCGAGGCATCGACGCCAGGGGGCAGCATCGGGGTCGCCCAGCCGCCGCACCAGGAGCACCTCCATTTGCAGTGTTGGCGCTTCGCCTTCGAAAGAAAACAAAGCATAAACACACGACAGTGAAAGCCTATGGGCCTGTTCTTTTTTGCTGCAGCTTTTGGCTGCGGTTTGTGACTTTTGGGCTATTTGTACGAAAGATTACAAAGTAATAAAAACTTACGTGTGGTTTTTACCAATATAAATGAAGTTAGTAAAGTATATACTACAATTAACTAGTAGATCCTATCTTGAAAAAAAATACTCCGTTAAAAGCTAGTTACAGTAGAAAAGTCGAAAAACAGCTTTTAGAAGCTGAAAAAAACAGGATATATATATGTTTAAGCTTGTAGCCAACAGGTACGGACAAAACAAACTTTCGGAGGACAAAAAGGGGAAAATGCTAGTCTTTTTTTCTAAAAAAAATAAGGAGCACATTCATTATAATCCCCTCAAATCTTGTTCAGTATCGTCGACCCACAACTTCAGAACTGATCATTCGATAAACTCGAACCCTTAAATTGGGATGGAAATAGATCGGATATGGTCAAATAGTTTCAAATATAAATACAAATCATATTTTAAAAAAGAATATGAATATGAATCGAATGTCGTAACAGATACGAATTGGAATCAAATATGTACTTAATTCGGTTAAATACGAATATCCTTCTATAACTTTTGTAACAAATCTTGATAGAATAAATTCCTAGCGGTTTTGCTAGTTTTTCACCGGTTTTTTCACCGGTTACTAGTTTCAAACTAACCAAATTCAAATTTCAAATCACAAAATTCATCCAGGTTTTTCCCGGGTTCCGGAAACAGATTGAATACGAATCAAATAGTCTCGAATATGAATATCAATACGAATATTCTCGAATACGAATGTGAATACAAATATTCTCAAATACGGATACAATATTCTCGAATATAAATATGAACATTTTTTAATACAGATTTTACTTACCACATTCGCGTTTTCTCAGATACGAATATCAGATAAAACGGATTATCCGTTACCGTTTCCCACCCCTACTTAAGCCAGTGCAAAACAGTATTACCGTAAACCACTTCAGTTTTGTCTGTCATGGCAAATAGGTTTTATTGTACTGTAAGCCCTCAAAACACATTTTGTTTTGTTCAGCCGTGCTTACTATTTTGCAGGCCTACGTTAGGCCCAACACACAAATCCCGCTCGGCCAGGCACACACGAAGACTAGAGCGTTTATCTTCTATTGTGAGTTCAGAGATTAACTGTTCTTCGATAGTTGATTGCAGCTCGCCGGCTCAAGCGTTAGGGATTTGGATTGGCATTGCTACAGCACCCATCGCTTCCGAGTAGCGTTCGGTGCAACCTGCTTCGTGGGGACCGTTAACGACGCGTTTGGTTGCCCGCTTTCCAGCGGCCCTGGCTCCTGGCGTGCAGGCAAGCCGCGATTGGATGGCTGGACGAGCGCGCGAACCTGGCTGCCCACATGCAAGCAGCGCCGCCGAGCCTGGTTCCCAGGAAACGAATTTCATTTTCGTTTCTTTGGAGCCAGGCTCCCGCGAGCGCGAACGTGCGCACCTTGTGGCCCGGCTGAGAGACAGGGAGCGCAACCACAGGTAAGAAAACGGGCAACCAAACAGCTGCTCTCCAGATCCCGACACTGCAGAGCAAAGCAACCAAACACTAGCGACCTGTATGGCCAGAGCCTGGCTAGCGACAGCCTGAATGCCAGATGCGACCCAGGCTAGCTAGAGAAGGGAACCAAACACACCCTTAAATAACACAGTTTCAGCAAAAAGATGCAGTACATATGCTGTAATGTTTCTACAGGTCTTGAATGTCAAAAATTTCAACACAACGTGCTATTAAATGCTGAGTACATGTACTCATTGTTGGGAAAATATAATATCTAAATGTATTTTGACAGGAGTCTGTCACTACATTTCTTTGCAGCAAGAAGGTAGCATCTCAATTTTTTAGAATCTAAAAGCTTGCTTACCTCTGTTCCGAAATGGATTTTCATAGTGTAGCTCATTACCCTCAGAGCAACCCAGCATAGGCAGATAAAACTATTACAAGCAAACAAAAGATACGATGGAAAAATCTGAACACTACGACAAAGTACAAAAAAACTTTATGTTATAAAATGCATGGCAGAAATAGATGATCGAAAGAACGGGAGATACGGATTTAACGTGGAAAACCCTTTCGAGAAAAACCACATACATATGAAGTCCGAATTTACTATATTATGAGAGATTATAAGAATATGTAAGTTCGGCGTATCTAAACTGTACAACTACAGGGGTACATATATAGGGTAGGAATTAGAGTTTCGAACGGAGAAGAAAACTAAATTAGAGTCGCATATGCCAGTTCATTGCTACATATGACATGGCTTGGCACATGCACCACTCGGCACCACACCTAGCGTAGTGTATGGCAAGGACACAATGACAAATTCGGATAACACTTAAATGATCTCTATCTTGAGACGAATTTGCTCATGTAACTGAATATCAAATCTCCTCAAAGCTCTTCATCACCATACCTTGTGTCTCAAAAGTCCATAGGACTAATCTCAGCAAGAAAAACTAGAACAGTCTTATCTAAACGCTTCTCGCAAAGCAAAATTGAGCAAATCACTAGCATGTTTAAACATAATCTCAAGTGTAGCCTTGACAAGGATTGAGTAATCCATTAAATATGGTTTTAATATATAATTAAGGCTCTAAGCTATTATGGTCGTAGACCACTTAAAGCAATATTGCCTGAGTACCACCTGTTGGAGGATTACTACCAAGGTACCCCTGGTCGGAGGATTATTACCCAACCCGCCACTACTCGGAGATCCAATGATCCGATAATTGGGTTTAACTCTATGCAGTTTCCTGTGTGGTGAAATAGGGCACGTGCGTCTCTAACTCCAATAACCGCACAATGATTTGGCCCTATGCCTCTGACAACAATCGTCTCACGGTTGTTGCTACAATCTTCTCCTCTGACAAGTAACTAATCGATAGTTATTTATCATATCGGACTCGTTGATAGTAGTTGCTCGCTCGGTCAGGTCTAAGGAATCAACAAGACACCTATTCCATTAAGTCAACCAACACCTCTTTGGTGCTATTTAAGTCTTACGGGAGAAGATGAAGAGATAGTTAAATGGATAGATTTGTTAGATGGAGATAAATAAGATCAATCAATAGATAATAGAGGCAAGGAATAGCAAAGTTGGGGCTAGTAACACCCCCTTTGTAATTGCTCTACAAGAGCATGCTGTAATCCCGATATAAAAATAATGATAGTCCTATTTTTTCCTTATCAATCCTTCTGTGAGGATTGGCTTTTTCCCACAATTCGTAAGACTGACAATTTGACCATGACAGCTAGTGTCGTTTGTGGGGAAAAGGCGCTAGGTCAATAGACGTTCTCGTCAACATCGTCACCTTCTCTTGTTTTTGTCGACATCACCAATGCGATCATGGTAGAAACCTGAGATGATAAGAATTGGTTCGATCTAGCAGACTGCACTGACCTCAACATGGACACATGTATCCATGCCATGGAACATGATGCCTCCTCATCCTCGTCCGCCATCCCAAGGTCACCGGTCCTTGCGTCCAGCAAGGTTGACCGTATGAAAGAAGACACGTTGCCCTAGTCATCAATACATTTTGGGGAGTCAGGCATCTTAACCTTGTCGAAATGCCCAAGCACCATGACAAGTCTGGCACACTTGACCAAAAAACATGAGTACAAGAGCATGACGCTATAATCTATGAGTCAAAGTACTCTCAATTCTATCATGGGTGACCGCTATTTGCCAACAGCTCCCATGCATTACCAGAGCCGATCGACACCTAGTCACTGTGTCAATGAAATTACCCCCGAAACTTTCTATTATGTGAAAATGTTGTTTGGACTCAAAAACGTTTGTGCCACTTTTCAAAGGTTGATGAAAAAACCTTTAATCCACAAATTGGTCAAAATTTAGAGGCATATGTTAATAACTTAGTATTAAAATGTGTCAACATCGGAGGCCATATCTCTGACTTACAAGAAACTTTCACCAACTTAAGAAGAAATAACCTTAAGTTTAATCCTAAGAAATGTGTATTTAGAATTTTCTTTGGAAAGCTTCTAGGCTTCCTAATCTCGGCTAGAGGAATTGAGGCTAGTCTAGAGAAATAGTGGCCATTGAGCGAATGCGTCCTTCGACCACAAAGAAAGAAGTACAAAAACTAACTGGTTGATGGCAACATTAAATTGTTCCATAACACAGTTAGAAGAAAAATAATTACCTTTCTTTAAAATTTCTTAGAAACATGAAAGTTTCAAATGGATTAAAGAAGCCAATGATGTTTTCGAAGAGGTCAAGAAATACTTGATGAGTGCTCAGGTCTTAGTCTCTCTAAGACCAGGAGATTCTTTAATTTTATACTTGCTTGTTACACCACAAGCAGTTAGTACAGTACTAGTTGTTGAACATGACAATATCTAGTAACTAGTATACTATGTAAGCAAAATCTTACATGAACCAAAGGATGATATCTAGAAATATAAAAACTCTTGTATGCCCTCCTTATAACTTCAATGAAACTAAGGCATTACTTCCAAGCCCATAAAATTGTGGTGCCATTTGGACACTCTCGTTGTGTAGAATGAAAAATTGGATCTGCTTGAACAAATCATTATAATTACAATGATCAAGGAGATCATCAGGTTGATGACATTAATTTCCTCGAAGAATGAAGAAATACAGCTCTTATCCGATTGGCAGTTTACCAACAAACCATACAATGGAAGCATAGTCTTATGGTGCCCTAGTTCTCAGGAAAATTTTGAGCCAGACAAATCACAATAAACTCTGTCCCAAATGGAAAGGTCCTTACACTGTGGTCGAAGTCACTAGACCAGACTCAATATGACTTGCCATGCAGGATGGACATATATTTCCAAATTCTTGGAACATCGATCAGTTACATAAGTTCTATGTATAATCCTTTTATTTATTTATGTTAAATAAAGTTCTTTTAATCAAGTCAATTTTCTTTGATAAGTAATTATATTGGTAATTTCTTGTCCTGATTATGTCTTACATTATCATCGTTGTCCAAATTCTCAGAGAATACCCACACTTTTCTCAAAACCCTTTATTAGGGATATTTTCACTTTATAACATAATGGCCCTAACATTGTCATTAAATGCCATGCAGATTTTTCTTGTGACTTTGATAATCAAGGCCTTCACAATAATTTGGCCATTTCCTCAGAAGGAAACAAATGAAGAATAGATAACTGGTATAACTCATTAACAACTCGAGGGGCAAAAAGGATTTATTTGTTACTTCTTTATTCTATTCTTCTCTTGTTTACTCTATTCGAGACACAAAATGTCCTAGTTGAAATCTCTCCTCTTTGCATGTGGTCATGACCACTGGAAGAAGTTTCCTAGTGACGATCTTTTTCCAACGATCTTTGCTACTAGCAGAAACTAAGCGATAAAATACATTTCAAGAAGTTTTATTTATGCCTTATGTCCTTGGCTATTCTATGACTAGGTTGAATAAGAATACAAATAGAAACATTTATCTTTTTTACACATGTTGTGTAGTTCATATTTTAAATAAATGCAAAAGCCTTTTTACAGCATTCATCTTCCAACCAAAGTTGCATGACTATGTTATATCACAGATAGGGCCGAAGGTATCTACGACTAGTCGAAAATCTCTCACTCTGGCTCTACCCATCATGAGAATTTTCTAGTACTCTTCAATCCTTTGCAGCCTCATTACCAAAAGTGTCAATATATCTAAGTCTACTGGTACACATCTGCCTCTTCTATTGCTTACTTAGTACAATTTTCTACTAAGAAAGCAATTGGGGGCTAGGGGAAATAAGATCACCATTCTTTTTAATCAAGGAGAAATAAATTTACTTCATTATGACAAAAGGTAAGTATTTACATACAAATATTTACAAAAGTTTACATTTAATTAAAGCTTTAATTGATTACTCATCAAAACTTCCTGACTAGCTGTTGTCTGATGGAGATCCAACCTTTATCTCATTAGTAATCTTATTCTTGAAGGGTTTTACCTCTTCAAAGAACTATGCTACTTCTTCTTCTGAGCAGTCTAACTCTGCTTCAAGTAGATGAAGATCAAGAAAAGAATTTGATGCCTTGAGTTTCGCCAAAGCAAAGCTAACTCCATCTGCAACAGTGTTTTGCATAGTTGCACCTATATGTAGTCAACAGGCCTAGAAGGTTCTTGACTTGCTGCCCTATGGAATGTACCTTCTCGACCGAGTCCTTTGAGGAGGAAGTAAGTACTCCTACGCCTATCTCTGTGAGCATGGTATTAAGAAAAAAGGATTTTGTCTTGTAAATCTTTTTGCACTACCTTCTTCTCCTCCTCGACCCCAAGAACTTTCTCAAGTTCTTGCAGTTTTAAAGTTCACTCTGCACAAGTAAAATAAAATTAGCCAAGAGAAGGATGTATGACTAAGAAATTGGTCGGATGTATGACCAGTTACCTTGGTTAACCTTCTAGTGTGCTTTGATATCTTCTTTGCGGTCAGAAATTGTCTCCCCGACCACCGAAACCTCCTCAAAGGAGTAGGCTTCCTCAATCATAGGAACACTAGTCTCCAGTGGTACCATGGATATCTTGGGGTGGTCGATGGATTCTGAACTTGTTTGGTCCCGGTCACCTTAGAGCTCAATATAGGTGGAAGAAATTCCACCACAGGTCATACAACCTTAGCTCCTCCGACTAGTAGCTTCGACTCCACTCATGTGGTCAAGCCACCAGTAATAAGTTCAGCAGCAAAAGCCTTCATCCAAGAAATATACTCCTGGTGGTGTAATTTTTCTGTTCTTTGAACAAGGGAAGGACTGGGTTTATAAGAAAAGTTCTTGGGGTCATAATAGAAACCTACCTCCAAGGGAATTTTTACCTTCATCTCAGGAGCTTGAGTGATTGGAAGGGCACAAGAAGATCCCGATGCCTCATACAACTTCTTCACAGGTCATCATTCTCTAGGGGTTAGTAAGATTTTTTCTGCACCCACCTTTGGCTTAGAATTGTCTACTCCGATCATCTGTATAAGTTGGACATTAAAACACTACAATCAGAGAATAGTTCTGGGTTACAGTTGTAATACCCCAAAAGTGATTCGAGAGATAATCGATTAATTGGAGGGAAGGACCATATAGAAAAGAGTTAAACAGGGATTTTTAGAGGGAGGATTTCTGAAAAGTCCCGACAACCTGGGCCTGGGCCTTGGCCCAAGTGGTGGCCGGCCAAAAGGGGGGAGGCGCCCCTCCCTCAAACCCTAGCCGCCACCCCTACTCCCCCTCCTCTTTCTCCTTGTGGCCGTCGCCTCCCCTGCCCCCCATGCACCTCCACCTTGTCCAGCAGCACCCCATCCTCCATTGAAGCCCCTGCTGTTGGTGAAGAAGATCCCCTTTGCTGCCAGTCGAGCGGAGGAAGGAGATCGATCGCCAGGAGGTGTTTTTGACCCGGAAGAAGAAGAGGAAGGGGAAAAGGGAAAAGGAAGGGAGAGAGAGATCGCATGGTGTTCATCGTGTTCTTCAGTGGTTCGTCAAGAGTAACCCCTATTTTCCCCGGTTAGATGCATATTTAATTGTTGTAGCAATGTCGGTATTGTGGTCTGCCCAGGACAGATTGCGTTAGATGGTCATTTTGGGGTAGTTTCATGGGGATTTAGTTCTAGACGTCTCCTAGAGTAATGTAGAGGACATCGCCATCTTTCCGTGAAGTACTAGAACACATCGTTGGACCTCTGCAGCAGAAGTTATGATTTTATTAGTGGGACTGTTCTGCAGATTGGTGGGTTTTCTGTCAGGTTTTGGTAAATAGTGTTAGGCGATTAGAAGAAAGGAGAATTAGAGAATCTCAGTATAATGAAAGTTGTAGATCATTATCTCAACTTTCCAGAAAGCTCAAGAACTTGTGATTCGAACACTTGTTATTCTGCCCAAAGAACCCGGCGTGAAATTGATGTTTTAGAAAACGGGCTTGTGTGGGTATAATTTGGTCGATTCAGGGAGGTTCACCAACTAGGTTTAGATGGCGAATTTAATTATCTTTCCAGAAAGTCTAAGAACACCTTATTGGACTCCTTTACCAATAGATATGGATTTTTGAAGTTGACTATTCACAGAGGGGACAGATAGACCTTTAGGATTTGGGGTTGAAGTCGAGTTGGACGTTTTTACGACTTCGTGATTGTTTTTTATAGTTTTGGTCTACTACTATTATATTAGCATGCGTTATAATTATTATTCAGGTGGTGGACTGATCCCCGGGGCAGCACCTTCTACACGTCCCTCGTCCTCTTGCGGTTAAGGCAAGTATAATGAAAGATACAATAGTTGTTATGGAATGTCAATGTTTGAGTTATATTGTGAACAATTGTGTGTTCATGTTTGTGATGAAGATGTTTTTGGTAATGTTCATAGTTGTTTGAAAGTTATGAAGTTCATGAGTGTAAACATGATAGTATGAAAAGGTTTTCCTTGTGCAAAGTGTTGTGGATGCACGTTTTTAATTAAACTGAGACTTTCATGCATATGCATCATGTTGGCTTATTGAAGTCTTGGTCATGTAATGACCAAGCAATTGCTGAGGTCCCCGTCATATTGATGATAGGCTAAAGGTCCCCATGCTTGAAGAGCATGGGCTTAGGTCCCCATACTTGCGGAGTATGGGCAATTGGTCCCTGTACCAGATGGTACAGGTATGGGTGTGCATCGACGGATGCACACTTTGCATTATCGATAAAATGCAAAAGAGAAAGAGAAAAGAGAAAGATAAAAGAGAAAGATTTTGTTGAGCATATTGCATAGTGCATATTGCATAGCATGTGTTTATAAGTAACTGATGGATGTTCTTATGGAGCGGTATACTGCATAGCATGTGTTTATAAGTAACTGATGGATGTTCTTATAGAACGGTGTACATGTATGCTATGGTACTATTTATTATATTTGCTAAGTCGTTGGACTCACCCTTGTTGTTTGTTGTGTTTTAGGTACCCTTATGAGGTCGGTATGCATGGGGGAAAAGAAGAATTAGTCTTATTGCACTTTGCACGATCTACCCATAATGGGAAGTGTTGTGGTTACAGACCAAACAGAGAGAGAAAGAGAGTATGGTAGTGGGGAGTTAGGTGAGCAATGGCTTAGGGTTTCTCCCCATGGCCTGTGTCGTATATATATCCATATGGGGAGTGCTTTTACAATTATACCCTTACATCCGAGTGCTCCCCTCAGGGGTACTTATGTCATTACACATGTCCCATTTTGGGCCTTACATTCCTCTACCAGGCCTGCTGGGCTTAGGTGGGGGCCACCCCTACAACAGGACCCGCATCGTACAGCCGGATAGGTGGCCTCCTGCTCGCGCACCATGTTCCCATATGGAAATGGCGAGGCTTGACCTGTTCTCGTAGACAGATATGCTTGAGTCCATCCACATCCTCTGATTGTGCCCGCCGGCGTTACCATTAGGAAATGTTGATGTACTGAAGCTTATCTGTTATGAGAACACGTCGAATCTTGCCGTAAATCAGCTTTTGCGTTCCCGAATTACGGGGAACCCGGGCGGCTGGATCCTCGCCGGTTTAGGCTGTGAGGTTGCCGCGTGGACTCTGAAGCCGAGGTGGTTGCCTGCGCTGCTCTACGGGTTCAGCCAGAGCTGAACACTGGGTCTTCGTTGGCAGAGGCCGAGGGTTACACGGGCGTCGGAGTCGCGGTAGCTTCCGAATCTTTGCGCCATCCTGGTGAGGTGTCCCTTCGCGGGAACGGAGGCAAAGCCGGACCTGGGGCCTCGCTGCTGGGCTGGAGACCTCGTCGAAGCTGTTGCGGTTGATTGGTCTCGAGAGTCGCGCTGACACGCGTTGGGGGCTGCATTACGTTGCGCGGCCTGCATTTACGCCCGGTGGGGAGCCGACACACGGTGGGGTGCTACTGGCGCGTCGTGCGCTGACAGGCCTTTGTACGGCCGCGGTCACGCCCAACTCGCGTGGGTGGTCGCAACGCTTCGGCTCCGGTCGCGATGCTTCGGGTCCGGTCGTGGGGAGGCGAGCGGTTTTTCGTTCACCGGTATGCTTGCGAGGGGTCTTTAAATACCCCCGCGGTACTATGTCTGCGCCCCCTCCACACGCTTTCTGATTGCCCTTCTCGTCTTCTGCTCTTTGATTTTCTTGCCACCGCGCTTCCCTTTCGCCGTCGTTTAGCTCCCGGACAATGATGGCGCCCGGCGGCGAGCATGCGCAGACGGTTAGCAAGTACGCTATCCGCCGGCGGTCCTCACCGCTCGAGGTGGAGTATACACTCAAGGGGCGCAACCCGGCGGTGGCAGACAAGTGGTGGGTGGCGACGGAAAGGAAGGAGGGCCCTTACTCCAGCGTCTTGGGTCCGATGCTCGTGACGGAAGAGATGATCCGTACCCTCCTGCATGAGGGGAAGCTGTCGGACCGCCAGGCGGTGCGGCTGCCCGCCAATGACGAGGCGGAATCACGACCTGAGGAGTCGGAGGCGATTGGTTTCGTCGCCTATTTTGAAGCCGGGCTTCGCATCCCGGCCACGATGATTGTTGGTGATGTGCTGTGAACCTTCAGGCTGGAGCTGGCGCAACTGGCTCCGAACGCGCTGGTTTGCCTTGCCATGTATAGCTGGGCCTTGCGCTCGGAGGCGTGCTGGCCCAGCGCCTCGATGTTCACCTATCTGCACGATGTGCGGTGCCAGCCGAAGGAGCGGAAGGACGGGACGCTGTCGAGCTTCGGCAGCGTCAACTTTATACTGCGGTCGCCGTGCGGGAAGCTCTTCCCCGCGAACTCCACTCGAGCGAAGTGGGAATCTGGCTGGACAAGACGGTGGTTCTACCATCGTGTGGAGAGTGGTAGCGGCCTCGAGTGTACGGGCCAGCCGATGGCGTTCAACACCACACCCAGCATAACGCTCAACCCCGAGGACAGGCGAAGGGCGCGAAGACTTGCGGGTGTCACCGCCCGCTTCAACACGCGCGACCTCGCCGAGGAGTACACTATGTACGGAGTGGTGCCGCTCGCCCATGAGTGGCGCCTCCCTGCTGGGAAACTTCAGGGCGACAACGTCCGCCCGTCCGTTTGCTCGCTACCAGCGCCCTCCGGCCTTTGTAAGCCTCGGCCGTGCCCTCTTTTTCATTCGTGCTCGCTACATCGTGTTTGACCATGCTTCTTGTCTTACGCGGAACGCGTGGTGAGCATGTTCCTTGGGCCATATACGGCCAAGGAACACGAGCAGCGCACGACTGCGACCGCAGAGGCAGGGCTAGGGCGGATAAACCGCGCGTGCGAGGCCCTGGGCGTTCGTGTGCCAGAGCGTGTCCCTCCAGCCTCGAGCCAAGCGCGACATCAAGATGACGGCACCCAAGGAAAGAGGGCGCTGTCTCGTGGGAGAACTCGGGCTACTGCGGTCGCGCCCTACGCGGCGGCTGCCGTTGCCCCCGTTGTTGCGGCCGGCGCTGAGTCTGATTCGGAAAAGTATGCTGATTTGGACCTGGGGACGGGCGCGTATGGCGGAGGCGAGAGGTCTCCGAGTGGTGCCAGGGACCGAGATTGCGCCATGGGCATTAGGGAGGGGAGGAGGAAGTCCTGTCTCCTGTGGCGGGTGTCGAGGTGGAGCTACCGTCCGCTGGTGGCACCGGGGTGAAGTCAATGCTTGCCGCAGTGATAGTGTCGAAGCTGCCCGTCACGGAGGCCGATGGAATAAGAGCTCTGCCAACAGTGGCGGTCGAGACAGAGGTGCCTCCCGCGGAGGTTACTAGGGTGGGGCCTCCGCCCGCGAGTGCTGCTACTGCGGAGCCTTCCGCGGCGGCTACTGGGGCGGTGCCTTCACCTTCTCCTCTCAGGGCAAAGCGGCCACGCCTGCGATCCCCCTTCATCGGACTCCGAGGGGGTTTGCCGTGGCGACCTGTGTTGAGAGCTTGTGGGGCTTCGACTCCGAAGCCGAAGTCCCCATGTCTTGCGTCCCTCCGGCCCCTCAGGCCTCAGCGGCCATGGCACGGGATCAGCTGGCGCTGGTTCCTACTGCGGAGACTCCCCTGGCTCATGGGCCGGTGCCGTCCCCGTGGGCCAGCGCCCCTGTCACTCCGCTTGAAGTCGGGGGTATGTCCCAGCGAAGTCCACCGTCTGCCACCGAGGGTAAGTTACCTTGACATAACCTGACGTGGCTTTGCAATACCCCTATGGAACGCTAACCGGTACACCCTCTTGCAGCGACGCTCATTCCGGAGGACGGGCGATCTCCGGGACGTGGGGACATTCCCTTGAGGGGGGCGTCCAACGTACCCGAGGCTGGCGACGCGAATGCCGCGCACCCGAATCTAGCGGACTTCGTGCCCCCTTCGGAAGTGATGGGGGAGTGGCGCAGGGTCGCGAACGACGCTGCCGCGAGCGTTGATCCGCAGGTTATGTCATCCTACGGGACGAGGCGCCTCGGGGACGCATTGGAGGTATCGGGAGTGAGGGTAAGTATTTAACCTCATGACGACACGTGACCGTTTTAGAGTCTTGCTGACCACTCTCTCGTGCAGACCCTCCTTTTGGCCCAGGCGCTGCAGGCAGCTAATGCCCGCGAGCGGGGAACGCTAGAGGGCTGGTTGCGAGCCGCCGAAGAGGCTCTGCATGCTACCGAGGGGACGCGCGCCGCCACGGACGACCGCATCCGCCGCTTGGAAGTAGAATGCGCGGGGACGAAGTCGAACGCCGAAGCGCTGTGGCCGCGGCGCGGCTGTCAGCCACGAAGGTAGCGCGGCGAGAAGTTGCTTAGGAGTAGGATGGCTTGCTCCAGCAAATTGTCGTGCTGGAGAAGGAGAAGGACGGACTTGCCGCGTCTCTGGCGGAGCGGGACCGAGCATTGGGCGAGGCTTCAGTGGCTGCTTGGGATGCCATGCTGGCCTTGGAGAGAACCCTTGAGGATCTTATCACCGATGTACCGCCCCGCTCCTTTGGGCCCGAAGAGCTGTCGCAGACTCTTCGCCGGATTGGGGATGCGGCCAACATTGCCCGCAGCTCCGCGACAACATTCGGCAACCATTGCTCGTATGTGACGTCGTGCCTGATGTGCGCGCTTCTGCGGCACCGGGGCTGCCAGCACGTGGACGAGCTGGCGGATCCCCATTTAGAGATGCCAGCCGGGGCTGGGGTGATGTCCGGCGCTGTGCGCGCTGTTCGGCGCCCTGTGCGATTCTTCTATGAAAGGATCTGGGAGTACATCGGGAAGGCTGCGGCGCAGGTCGAGCTGCGGAACAGCTTATACAACAAGGGGGACCTCGGCTTGTGGCTGGATGAGGTCCCACGACGCGACGAGGGTGGCCCCGAGGGCTCGGAGGGCGGCGTGAACCCACAGGTGTGACGCCATGGTCTCCGTGCATTGGTGTGTGTTGTAAAACGAGGCCTTTTCCTTATGAATAAAGTGTAAATTGCCTCACCGATGTTCTGATTTGTGTGCCCCCGTATCCCGAGCAGTTACTCGACCGGGGTCGGCTGCTGGTTTCTGACCCTGTGACCCGGCGACGTCTCCGGCACTAGCGGAGGGCCGAGGAGTCGCTGGACTTCTGGGCAAGCCGAGCTTCTTCGAGTGAGGCCCCGGCGCGGGCGCATATTAAGGAGGAGCCTGCCGAGTAGCGGCTTTGGGCACCCTAGGATGTGTACGCTTTACTGCGTACCTTTGTAAACATCCTTTGATGAATACATAGTATGGGGGCGGGTTTGGTTGAAAAATGTTGTCCGCGCCTCCACCCTTGCTTAAGATAACGTATTCCCATGGTAGAATGGCGAGGCTACGCCGTGCCCGCCTACATGCAACGAGCCGTGCCTAGCTGAAGGATGCGCCTTAGTCGAAGTAGAAGCGCGAGCGCTCCGTCCCCTACCTTTCGAAGTGGGCGCAGCGGAGCTGGCACCATAGTCGAGGTAGATGCACGAGCGTTCCGTCCCCTATCTTTCGAAGTGGAAGCAACGAAGCTGGCGCCTTAGTCGAAGTAGACGCGCGAGCGCTCCGTCCCATACCTTTCGAAGTGGCGGCAGCAGAGCTGGCGCCATAGTCGCGGTAGACGCGCGAGTGCTCTGTCCCCTACCTTTCGAAGTGGGGGCAGCAGAGCTAGCGCCATAGTCGCGGTAGACACGCGAGCGCTCTGTCCCCTACCTTTCAAAGTGGGGGCAGCGAAGCTGGCGCCATAGTCGCGGTAGACGCGCGAGCGCTCTGTCCCCTACCTTTCGAAGTAGGGGCAGCGAAGCTGGCGCCATAGTCGCGGTAGACGCGCGAGCGCTCTGTCCCCTACCTTTCGAAGTGGGGGCAGTGAAGCTGGCACCCTAGTCAAAGTAGACGCGCGAGCGATCCGTCCCCTACCTTTCGAAGTGGGGGCAGCGGAGCTGGCGCCATAGTCGAGGTAGACGCGCGCGTGATGCCCGTGAGTGCGAGCTACCGCCACGTCTCCCGTCGACTGTACAAGCACATATGGAGGCGCGCCTCGACTGTCTTTGGTGCGATCACGGCGAGGTGCCCTCAGAGGCGAGCGTCTAGTGCGTCTTACCAAGACTCATGGTGCAAGGATCGTCGATCACGCGAAGTTTATATACTCTGGAGAGTGCGCACAGGGGTAATACCTATTTGTGCGTGGGAGCTTCCGCGTCTCATTTATACTCCGTAGAGTGCGCACAGAGGTATGCCTCACGCTGCGTCTTATTTATACTCCGTAGAGTGCGCACGGAGGTAGGCCTCCTGTTGCGTCTTATTTGTACTCCGTAGAGTGCCCGCGGAGGTAGACCTCCCGTTGCGTCTTATTCGTACTCCGTAGAGTGCGCGCGGAGGTAGGCCTCGACGCTACGACTTATTTAGAGTCCGTAGACTGCGCGCGGAGACAAGCCTCCGCGCGTTGCGGGCGGTGAAGGTGCGTGCGGAGGCGGACCTCAACGCTACGTCTTATTTATACTCTGTAGAGTGCGCGCGAAGGCGTCCACAGAGAGTACGCGCGCGAACGCGTGTCTTTGTTTATACTCATGCCCGCGTTTTCCACAAAGAGTGCGCGCGCGAACGCGTGTCTTTGTTTATACTCATGCCCGCGTTTTCCACAAAGAGTGCGCGCGGGAACACATGTCTTTGTTTATACTCATGCCCGCATTTTCCACGGAGAGTGCGTGCGCGAACGCGTGTCTTTGTTTATACTCATGCCCGCGTTTTCCACGGAGAGTGCGCGCGCAAACGCGTGTCTTTGTTTATACTCATGCCCGCGTTTTCCACAGAGAGTGCGCGCGCGAACGCGCGTCTTTATTTATACTCATGCCCGCGTTTTCCACAGAGAGTGCGCGCGCGAACGCGCGTCTTTATTTATACTCATGCCCGTGTTTTCCACAAAGAGTGCGCGCGCGAACGCGTGTCTTTGTTTATACTCATGCCCGTGTTTTCCACGGAGAGTGCGCGTGCGAAGGTAATCCTTCACGCGCGTCTTGCGAGAAACAAGACAATTTTTCCAAACGATGAACTTTATTAAAGTCCCGTTTGTGCGGGTGAGCGATTACAAAAGGTGGGATATTGACCACTGACCGTTTAAGGACGGGAACGGCTGTGGCCGTCGTTGCCCAGTGATGAGGCGGGGCATGGTGGGAGCCTCTGCAGCTGGGGTAACGCGCGCGGGGGCCCCGGCGGGGTGCTTTCCAGAGCTGCCAAAGATCTTCGCACTAGCGCCCCCGGCCTAGGTGTTTCATCGAGCGTCGCGGTGCGGATCCTTGCTACCGAGCTCTATGCGCCGAGCCATGTCCTGGTCGCCGTGGACAGTGATGATGGCACGCGGTCTGGGAAGCTTCATACATAGGAAGTCGTGATGTGGGACTGCCCCGAGAGAGTTTAAGATTGGCCGCCCCAATATAGCGTTGTAGGGGTACGAGATATTGACAACGTCGAAGGTGGCGTCCTCACTCCTCACATTGTCGTCTCGACCGAAGGAGACTTGGAGGCATATCTGGCCTAACGCCCGCAGAGGTTGCCCTCCGAAGCCTTGCAGCGGGATGCCCGAAGGGCCCAATCGACTCCGGGGGGATCCCCATCTGATCGAAGGCCGCTGCGAACAAGATGTTCGCGGAGCTTCCTCCGTCGACCAAGATGCGCCTGACTTCGCATCCTGCGATGACGACCTGGATGACCAGGGGATCGTGGTGGGGGAATTCCACGCCGTCAGCGTCCGCAGGCGTGAAGGTGATTTTGTGTTGTGCCCACTCCGGTGGCGCCTGTGCTGGGTATGCTGCAACGTGGTGTAATCTCCTCGCATAGGCCTTCTGCTGCCGCGCCGAGGCAAACTCCAACGAGGAGCCCCCGGAGATGACGTTTATGACCATGCGCTGGACTCCGTCCGGGGTTTGCAATTGCAGGAGGCCCTCCCGAGGTTGCTGCACGTGGGCCTAGATCCGCAGGGGGCCTTCTTGGGGTTGCATTCCTTGGTCCTGGGGGTGTTGGACGTGGGCCACGATAGGCGGGCGCGCCTCAGGGTTTCTGTCTCTGGCGACGCTCTGCCGGAGTGCTATGATGGTGGCGCACGCACGCGTGTCGTGGCTGCCCCGACCGTGGACTTCGCACCACTGCCCCTGGTGCTGGTCGTTGTACTCTTCGCGGGCTCTGTCGTCGCGACCCCGCTCGCGCCCGCGCCCCCGGCCGCGGCGCCCTCTGCCGCCACGACCAGCAGGGGCGTTATCCTCAGAGCCACCCTCGATGTCGAAGACGTAGCAAGGTTTTCGAAATTTGCGTTGGTCGCGTTTGGCCTTGTCGCCCGACGAGTCTTTGTGCTGGACCTCCTGGCGCTCGGAGGCGTCCTTCGATAGCTCCTGCTTACGCTTAGCTTTCGATGATCCCTCCTTTGGCGAGCCTTCGTTTTTTGCCGAGCCCTCCACCTGATTGGTGTCGGAGTCGTCGCCATGTCTTCGCCGCGCGTCCTCTTCCGCTCTAGTGTACTCTTCCATCTTGTCGAAGAGCTTCACCACCGTCTTGATTGGTTTCCGCGGGTTATATTTGGCCATCGGTCCTGGGCGGAGACCTTGTATCGCTGCATTGATGACGGTTGTTTCATTGACATCCTTGACCTGGCAGCGTACCTTCGCGAAGCGCTTGAAGTAATCCCGAAGCCGCTCCGAAGGCTTTTGCTTGACTGCGAAGAGCTGGTCCGCGTCGACGCGCTCGACGTTGTTTCCCTGGAAGTTGTTGTAGAGCCGGTCGCGGATCTGCTCCCACGCGTAGATGGAATGCGGCTCGATGGTGAAGAAGCAAGAGAGCGCCACCCCCTGCAACGCGAGCGGGAGCCCCTTCGCCTTCGTGGTGTCATCTCCGCCAGCGACTTCGATGGCGGTCTCATACATGCGCACGAATTCCCGGGGGTCCGTGTCACCTTTGTACGCCTCAATGACACTCGGGAACTTGAAGTCCTCCGGCCATGGCGCCTGCTGTAGGCCCGCGGAGAGTGGGGACTCCGGGTCCACGCGTCGTATTGGGACACGGCTGGACGTAGGGCTTCACGGCTATCCGCCCTCTCCGGTGTGGGCTCCGATGCGACCACCGGTGGGGCCTGTTGACTCCGAGCCTCTTGCATGTCCCGCATGGCCCCGCGGAGGTCTGTTAGCTCCCGCTGAAACGCGCTGAGGGCCGCCAGCAGGGCGTTCTCCACCGTGGGCGTGGTTGGGGCCATTGTCGCGCCTGGGGGCGCGACCGGAGCGGTGGCAACCACATCCTGTGCTCTCGGATTGCCCGCTGCGCTGGCGTGCAGGACTGTGGAGCCGGTGATGATGCCCGCGTTGCCGCCAGAGCCGCTCACCATTCCTGCGCTGGGTGGGGAAACTGACGTCGTGCCTGCGTGGGCATCGGCGTTGTCGCCCTCGACCACCCGAGCACCGCTGTCGGCGACTGTTGCGGTACCTGCAATGGGATTACCTGCCATGCGTGGGGCTGTTTTGACTGTCGCACTAGCGGTGGCGGGATCGGGTGTCACGGCGGTGGTGGTGGGGTCGAACGTCACGGCGGTGGTAGCGGGCTCGAACGTCGCGGCGGCGGTAGCGGGACCGAACGTCACGGCGGTGGTGGCGGGGTCGATCGTCGCGGCGGTGGTGGCGGGGTCGAACGTCGCGGCGGTGGTGGCGGGGTCGAACGTCGCGGCGGTGGTGGCGGGGTCAAACGTCACGGCGGTGGTGGCGGGGTCGGGCGTCACGTCATGAAAACCGGTGTTCGCGACCGCCACACCCGCATCGCGACCCGCGCCTGCGGCTGCCAACGTCGAAGCCCTGGTATTGACGCGGGATTTCGCCGCTGCTACCTTTTTCTTCTTTGTCACCGACGATGAAGCTTTCTTTGGTGCCATCCTTCTTCGGATCTGGAGGCTTGCTCTTGTCCTCCCCACGGACGGCGCCAACTGTTGTGGTTACAGACCAAACGGAGAGAGAATGGTAGTGGCGAGTTAGGTGAGCAATGGCTTAGGGTTTCTCCCCATGTCCTGTGTCGTATATATATATATATCCATATGGGGAGTGCTTTTACAATTATACCCTTACATTCGAGTGCTCCCCTCAGGGGTACTTATGTCATTACACATGTTCCATTTTGGGCCTTACATTCCTCTACCAGGCCTGCTGGGCTTAGGTGGGGGCCACCCCTACAACAGGAAGAAAGGAAAAAATTAAATAGTAGATGAATGAATTACTTTAAGTACCTTTATGATCATTGCTTGCTGGAATTAAACTGTAATAAATATCTTGATTTTTTATGATGCTCCTGTTCTTTATCTAGATGCTAGACCTATGGATGTCCTAGAACATATAGTCAATTTTGATTAGTAATGATTATAATACATGTTGGTTATCTATTTTTATTGAATCAGCTTGTTGAAAACCACTGACATAGACAACTATACAAGGGAGGTTCTGCCGAAGTTTTATGAGACGTATTTAGTTTATCCTTGTTACATTACTAGTTTGGTAGCATTCCAGGTCATGGTTTGGCTGGGGTGTTACAACAGTATCATAAATTACCTTAAGACTCTCGATTCTGTCCTCTGGAGAGGTAACTGCAAGGATTGAAGGGACTCCTTTTTGCTCAGGTTTCACTTCATAGATTTCCTTCACCCTTTCTCTTATCTTGAAAGGGATAATGGTACATAATTAAAATGGGAACTACAAGTTAGAAAACACTATTAAACAAAAAATTCTAACCAGTCGGAGTCATTGATACTTACATTCTGGGGAATCTTTGATCGAATCTTTTGTGCCCTTCATACCATAACATGATATGATGACACAATTTTAAGGGGCTAATTCGTTGCATGGTGAAATCTCTCACCACGTGCCATGATGTCAATCCCTTATCCTTCATATATCCGATGGTGTTGACCAGTCATTGTATCCTTCCCTCCTTATTAGGAGCAGATCTCCACTCTGAGCTCTCTATAGAAACCCTTCAAGCAAATGATAGACTGTCTTCTTTGCTCACCGCCATATAGAACCAAAGTTTCTTCCATGATGACTAAGAATCATTGGAATGTACTCTTTGGCCTTTCCATCGTGAAGGCAGAGGGAGTAGCTCCTGGGTGACAATCCTGCCTTTTCAGCTCTTCCGGTCATTTGACAATAGTATCTGAAAAGTTCTAGGTTCTCTAGAATTTCTAGATATGCCTTGCACAACTACATGAAGATACTAAGTATGGCGATCGAATTAGGCACCAGATTCACCAATTCGAACTCGTAGAATTCGATCACCTCTAATAAGAAGGGGTGCATTGGGATTCTAAACTTGCATTCTACGAATGCTTAGAACACAAATGTCTTGCCATATTTACTATTTGGAATGTTTTTCCCCTTAGCTAACTTCTATGGGACTAAAATTGGATGGGATCAATCCCATGCTCTCCAAAGCCTTCAACCTCTTTAATCCTAGTTTGGACCTTGCCCATTCAGTGATGAATCCAAACATTCTTGTTATGAGTGGCCTGGATCTAGTGTGGATCAAGAGAATTTAGGGGGGGAAAGAATGCTAGGGCGGAGAAAAATAGAGGACAGATGAGGACATGGATAGGTGCGACATGCCGACGTTGTGGATCAATCAAGATGAAAGCAACAATGGCATGAGATTCTTGGCGCCGCCCATGATGCTGACGAATGTTGCCCTTGTCGTCGCCTTGATGCCATGCGAGTGCCACCCTAGGATGCCGCCCTGTGAGTGGCTTCCTCCCAAGGCAACGAGTATACTTTTAAATTCAAAGTTTTAATATCACTTGTCATAAAATGTATGACAAATATAGATGATCGAAAGAACGAGAGATACATATTTAATATAAAAAAACCTTTCGAAAAATCATGGACACACGAAGACATAATTCACCATATAAGAAAAGATTACAAACACGAGGAACTTTGATGTATCTAAACTATACAACTATAGGGGTATATATATATAGGTTAGGGATCAGAGTCCCAAATAGAGAAGAAAATCGAATCAGAGTCAGATGCGCCAGCTGTTGCTACATCTAACATGCCTTAGCCCATGCAGTGTTCGGTGCCCCTTCTGGTCCAGTGTCTGGCAAAGACACGATGATGAATTCAGATCTCATTGTAACACTTTACTATCAAACGGTTGCATATAGCTGCATGTGTAGACATGTATTGGGCACAAACCCTAACCCTATACCCCAGCGAACCATGTGCATTTATTGGGCTTAGTGTGGACCTGCAAGGCCTGAAAATCGTAGCCAGGAAGGCATGGAAATCGTAACCGTGTAAAGTGGAGCAACGGTCAAGATACGCAACGGCACGACCGCGAGGATTTGCTTCCGCGAGGAAGACCATGCATCATCAATTGCAGCGAAGCTTCGCTAGTCCTTCCCCTTTTCTTCTTCTTGTATTGTTTTTTTCGTTTCAGCGGCTGAACCGTGTTCACCCCGCGTTGCTTGAAGTGAAGATCAGACCAATAAGATAACACAAGTAGGATTGATAACGACTTGAGCTAACTTATTTAATCTTCGAGAAGCCGACAACGAGCCTTGCATGCGTTTCTTATATCAATCGAATAGCTCTTTCATTTCTTTGAAGCCGACAACGAGCCTTGCATGCGTTAGCATGAGTAGTTTCTATAGAGACGGTGCCCTGTGAAGGATGCTTGGTGATTACAAAATTGCAAAACTAGCTGAACATTCTATGAGACGTTGGAAAACTAGGGTTGATTTCTCTCCCGAAAAATCCAGCATGATATTGATTTTTGCACGAGTCATAGTAACGCTCTGCTCCAAACGGCTTCAGTTTCTGGTTTTTTCTGGCTTTCGGCTTTTTTAAGCGCTTCGGTTTTTGGTTTTTTCTGGCTTTCGGCTTTTTAAAGCTAGATTGGCTTTTAATTTGTTTTTTTTACTTTTTTCAGCTTTTGTGCCTTTGGTTTTTTTCCATTTTTCTTTGTATTATCCGCGAAGATATAATGATATTTTTTTCTTATTTTTCTTTAATTGAATGATTCAAAAAACTGACAGCCGCTACAGTATAATTTTAATCAATAACCAGAAAACACAGCTAAAAGACCCAGCCAACAGCCGGTTAGAGTGGCACTTAAACCTAAGAGCCATCCAATCTCAAGAAATGAACTGGTCCGGTTCATTGAATACACTCGGCACTGTTTGAATAGGGGGATTTATAAAGGGAGCTTTTAGGATTTTCATGATTTAATTCAAATTAATAAAAATATCTCTCATCCAAACACCCTCTCACTCATCCCTCTCAAGGGCAATTTTTAGCTTGATCATTCCAAGTTGTGCAATCATGATAACACCAGAGGTCTTCCTACGTACTCCACAAATTTTTATAAAAAAAGATCTTTGAGTATCCGTCATTGTCACTGGGCAATCGAATTGTAAGTTGCAATTTCGAGATGGAAATTTGGAGGAAATTCCGGTAACCGAACGAAATCAAGGCGAGAAACAGCCGTCTCCCGAAACAGGTCAAAAGCGAAAAAAGCAGCTGCTGTTTTACGTACCGTCCGCAGGACAGCTCACATTGAATTAAAAAAAACGTGGAATTTTCTCGTGCGTACGTGGCGTTGCACATCTCTCACCTCACCTGGTACGCTAGCACGCTCATATTGGTTGGACTACAGCTGATTTTTAGGTTAAAATAAACAGTAGCGATTAAAAAAATAATTTTTAAAAAAGAGATTAGCAATGAAAAAAGTGAGGAAAAGATGTAAACATGAAACGAGAGAGAGAAGTGTAGTGTATGATATGTCTGTAATCTTTTTATCTTATCTTTAAAACGAGATAAAAACAAAAAAATAAAAAAAATATTTTGAAAAGCCACATATTTAGATCAACTTCTGGCTTATATGAACTGCCGCTATATCCATACGAACTCATGCATTGGCTCGTCCCATTGCCCTATATATACAATACAACACATTATCACGCAAGCTCTCCCATTAGCTTAACAAAAACACTTACCGCAAGTTAACTTACAGCCCCAAGCCCACGTTCCGTACACACGTGCGCACATGCTGCGTCCAAAGCCATTGCTCATGTCCGCTTCGCCGGCTGCTGCGGCGTCAGCCCGGCAGCCGTCGCAGCAGCAGAGCCACCGGACGCTCGACGCGCTAAGGCTGAGGCGCGTGTTCGAGATGTTTGACCGCGACGGCGACGGCATCATCACGCCGGCCGAGCTGTCGGGCGCGCTGGGCCGGCTCGGCCTCGGCCTCGGCGTACCGGCGCCGGCGCCCGCTGGTGCGCTCGACGCGGTCGTCGCGTCGTACATTGCGCCCGGCATGCCCGGCCTGCGGTTCACGGACTTCGAGGTGCTCCACGCCGAGCTTGCCACCGGCCAGGATGAGGAAGGGGAAGCGGGCGAGGAGGCGATGAGGGAAGCGTTCGGGGTGTTCGACGAGAACGGCGACGGGTACATCTCTGCGGCGGAGCTGCAGGCCGTGCTGGCGCGGATGGGCCTGCCGGAGGCCGGGTGCATGGCACGGGTGCGCGACATGATCGCCGCCGCCGACCGGGACAGCGACGGCCGCGTCGACTTCGAGGAGTTCAAGACCATGATGGCCGGTGGTACTGATGTCTAATTAAGAATTGGACTTTCGTTTTGTTCTTTTTTGTGTGTGTGTTCATAGGCTTTGTTCTTTATTTTCCTTTTCTGTTTATATATTATTGGGTGTCAATTCAAGTCATCTGCGAACTCCTTGTAAAACACTCCCTGCACTACTAAATAGATTTTGATCACTAATAAACCCAAAAGTACAAATTTAGATGGGAAAATTGCGCTCGTAGCACCCGTTTTGAAACGCTCGGCAAACATATCAACGATGACATCCCATGTGCTCCAACAGCACCGAGTAGTTCGTCCGTTGTGCCCCGTATACCACTCCGCCTTCTTGCGTTACACTCCTTTCAATCGCCCCCTTCTTCAACCCCCTGCCTCCATGCTATGCGCCTATGCCATTAGCGTTGCCGCCACACCATCTCCAGCGAGCCCCTCACTTCCTTCCTCCTCGCTACCGCAACTCAGTAACAGCAACACAACCGCCGAGTAGAGCTTGTTCCGTCGGAGCGCAGGGAGGGCAACGGATAATTAGGATACGGATAGACTACACTAACGTAGATTAAAATTTTTTACCATTTAAATTAAGAAGTCATGTAAGTAAGAGATTATAAATCGTTACTAGTAGACGCGCAGTACAACGGAAGTAGAGTTGAAATAACCGATTCAATGTAGTGGGCGTCGGTGTAGTGGAATAAGTCGATCGTCCTCTGGCCACCATCTCCTCTGCGCGATCGTCTCGATCAGCGCCGTAGTAACAGTAGCGCATCTACCGAAGTCTACACATCCAGAGATGGATCGTCATTTGTCGGTGTGCTCCAGCACGCATAGCAAGCGTTTTGAAAGGTGCCAGCTAGGGTTTCAATAGGTGTATCTTGAGATACCTCCCTTAGCCCAACGTCTCTCTTGATATAAAGCCTTTAATCGTATTCTTATCTGATACGATTATATATCTGTCGTAGGGGTGGCCCCCACCTAAACCCAGCAGGCCTGGTAGGAAGGAATAAGACCTAAAATAGGCCATGTGTAATGACACGACTGCCCCCAGAGGGGATAACCAGATGTAAGGGTATAACTGTAAAAGCACTCCTCATGTGTATATATATATGGGTACAAGCCATGGGGAGGACCCAGGCCATTACACTTATCTTCATCACTCTCCACTACCATCTCTCTCTCTGTTTGGTCTGTAGCCACAACAGTTGGCGCCGTCTGTGGGGAGGACGAAGACAAGCCTGAAGACCGAAGAAAAAGATGGCACCGAAAAAAGCTTCCACAGCGGCGGCAAAGGGAAAGAAGGCGGCCGGGCTGGAGCGTCGTATGAGTACCAGGGCTTCGGCATCGGCAGCGACGGACGCGGGTGGCGATGCAGGCGCGGTGGCCGAAGACGTCGTCGACGTTCGCGCGGGGACGGCCAACCCCGTCACCGGCACCGCGACGACCAACCTCGTCACCGGCACCGCGACGACCAACCCCACCACCGGCGTTGCGAGGACAAAGCCTGCGGTCGAAGACGTCGACGCGGGTGCGGCGACAACCGACCCCGCTAACGCAACGACAGCCGACCTCGCCGCCCCCACTGCAACCCTCGCCGGCGGCGCGGACCGGGCGGTCCGAGGTAGCCGCGACGGAGCGACCGGCAGCTTGGGACCCCGCGACGCGGTCATCCCCGCGCCGATCCGCCCGTCGGACGCACCGGCAACTCCGCCCGCACCGGTGAGGGAAAGCGCCCTGCTGACGGCTCTCAATGCGTTCCAGCGAGAGCTGGGGGACCTTCGAGGAGCCGTCAGAGATATACAAGAGGCTCGGAGTCAGCCGGTCGCGCTAGCAATCGCATCCGAGCCCGCGCCGGAGAGGGCGGACAGTCTCGAAGCCCCCACGTCCAGCCGTGTCCCGCTGAGAGGCGCAAATCCGGAATCCCCGCTCTCGGCGGGGCTGCAGCAGGCGGCGTGGCCCGAAGACTTCAAGTTCCCCCGCATCACCGACCCGTACAAAGGCGACACGGATCCTCGCGAGTTCGTGCGCGTGTACGAAACCGCGATCGAGGCCGCGGGCGGAGACGACACCGCGAAGGCGAAGGGGCTCCCCCTCGCACTGCGCGGGGTGGCGCTCTCTTGGTTTTTTACCATAGAGCCGGGTTCCATCTATGCGTGGGAGCAGCTTCGCGACCGGCTTCGTAGCAACTTTCAAGGACATCATGTCGAGCGAATCGATGCGGACCAACTCTTCGCTGTGAAGCAAGGACCCTCGGAGACGCTCCGGGACTACTTCAAGCGCTTCGCCAAGATTCGAGGCCAGGTACACGATGTTAATGAAACCACAATCGTTAATGCAGCCATACAGGGCCTTCGCCCGAGCCCGATGGCCGAATACAACGCGCGGAGGCCAATCGCGACAGTTGCCAAGCTCTTCGACAAAATGGACGAGTATGCGCGGGCGGAGGAGGATGCGCGAAGACGCAGCATCACCGCCCTCGGCCTCGCCCATGAGGAGCGCACCCCGCGCGAGGTCGGGGCGGGTGGCCCCTCCTCGAAGCCGGGCCGTAGCCGAAAGCCCCGAGGAGGCCCTCCCCGAGGCAGTGAGGACGAAGTACAGGAAGGCTCTTCACGGTGTAGGCCCAAACCTCAGCGCCGCCAGCGCCGGACGCAGGCGGCCCATCGCGTCCTCGCCACCAAGAGCACCCGCCAAGGACCCGACCCCGCTTCACGGAGGGGAGCCCGGGGATCGGGGGGCGGATTTGATTACGGCAGCCAACCCCACGCAGAGCAGGAGCTCCTGCGCTATGGCAAGTGGTGCGAGGTACACGGCTACGGCGATCATTACACAAGGGCATGCGTCGTGGTGATGGAGCTGCGGAGGGCGACGGCCGGATCTTGGACTCCGCCTCCTCGGCCCCCCGCCGAAACCCATGTGGGGCACCCAAGGGATAGTCCCGTACGGGCCACCGCGACGGAGGGCGTGCAACACCACACCGTCAACGTCATCACCGGAGGCTTCTCCTCAAAAGCCCCCGGGGAACAGCCGCAGCTGTGGATGCCGCCCCGCAACATCACCTTCGACTTAAACGACGCCAGGGGCATGGAGTACCCTCACCAAGACCCTCTAGTCATCTAGGCCCACATAGCAGGCTGCGAAGTCAAGCGCGTCCTTGTCGACGGGGGAAGCTCCGCGAACATCTTATTCGCAGACGCCCTCGACCGCATGGCAATCCCCCGAAGCCGGCTGGAGCAGCCGGGAGCTCCACTTCAAGGCTTCGGGGGTCAACCGCTGCAGGCCCTGGGGCACATTTCCCTTCCTGTCACCTTCTGTCAGGAGGGCAACAAAGGTAACATCCGGACCGAGCATGTCACCTTTGATGTCGTAGGTATCCCGCACCCCTACAACGCCATACTGGGGCGACCCGCCATCAACTCTTTCGAGGCAATCCCGCACCACGCCTTCTTGTGTGTAAAGCTCCCGGGCCCGGAGGGTGTCATCACCATCTTCGGCGACCAGGACCTGGCAAGACGTGCCGAAGGCGGTAGCCGCGTGTCGCATCGCCCGGTGCATGCCCTCTCCGGCGCGCCCGGTGCTGGGCCCTCCGCCCCCGGGTGGACGCCCAAGCCTCAGCCCGAAGGCGGTGTCAAGAAGGTGCCGCTCCAGGCGGAGGGGCAGTTTGTCTCCATTGGCGAAGGGCTCCCACCGGGGGTCGAACGGGAGCTGCTCCGAGTGCTTCAGAACAACGTGGACATCTTCGCATGGTCCCCGGAGGACATCAAGGGCGTGGATCGCGCGGTAATCCAGCATCGTTTGGCGGTCCGCCCCGACGCCAAGCCGGTCAAGCAAAGGCTCCGGCGTATGTCGATGGATCGGCAGCAGGCGGCCAAAGCGGAAGTGGCGAAGCTTCTTCGCACCGGGGTCATCCGCGAGGTCCACCATCCAGAATGGCTCGCTAACCCGATGCTAGTCAAAAAGGCCAGCGGGGCCTGGCGCATGTGCATCGACTTCACGGCACTCAACAAGGCGTGCCCGAAGGACAACTACCCCTTGCCGCGCATCGATCAGCTCGTTGACGCCACTGCTGGGTGCGAACTCATGAGTTTCCTGGACGCCTATTCTGGCTACCACCAGGTATACATGGCCGAAGACGACGAGGAGAAGACCAGTTTCATCACACCACTTGGGACGTTCTGCTTCGTCAGAATGCCCTTTGGCTTGAAGAACGCAGGCGCTACCTTCACCCGCCTCGTCGCCATTGCCCTGGCCGCCCAGCTCGGGAGGAACGTCGAAGCCTATGTCGATGACGTGGTGGTCAAAACTCGGCAACTTGCTCTACACGGCCGGGACCTCCAGGAGACCTTCGACAACCTCCGGAAGGCAGGCATCAAGCTCAACCCCGACAAATGTGTCTTCGGGGTACAGGCGGGCAAACTCCTCGGTTTCCTCGTGTCCGGGCGGGGCATCCAGGCGAACCCCGACAAAGTAGACGCTATCCTGGGTATGGAGCCACCCAAGACAACGAGGGAGGTCCAGAGGCTGGCGGGCCGCATGGCAGCATTAAGCCGCTTCCTATCCAGGGCGGCGGAGCGGGGCCTGCCGTTTTTCAGGACACTCCGCGGGTGCGATGGGTTTCGTTGGGACGGAGACTGCGCGAAGGCCTTCAACGAGCTCAAGCAGCACCTGGCAAGCCTCCCCACTCTGGTCGCCCCAGCACCAGAGGCTCCCCTCCTGCTCTATCTGGCCGCGTCAACTACCGCGGTCAGTGCCGTCCTCGTCTTAGAGGAAGGCGCCATGCAGCGGCCTGTCTATTTTGTCTCTGAAGCCCTTCAAGGCGCAAAGACAAGATACACGGAGCTTGAGAAGCTCGCCTACGCGCTGGTCATGGCCTCCAGGAAGCTTCGGCATTATTTTCTGGCTCACCCGATCATAGTGCCTTCCTCATTCCCCCTGGCAGAGATGCTACACAACAAGGAGTCCACAGGGCGTATCGGTAAATGGGCCGCCGAGCTCGCTCCCTTCTCCTTGACGTATGCTTCGCGAATGGCAATTAAATCCCAAGTCCTGGCGGATTTCCTCGCCGAATGGACACCGCCGGCCCAACCCGGCCAGACGCACGATGACCCCGTCTGGACGCTTACAATCGACGGAGCTTACAGCGTCGCCGGCGCGGGCGTAGGGGCGGTGATCGTCACGCCCGAGGGACAGCGTTTGCTGTACTCGGCGCGCCTTGCCTTCCCCGCCACCAACAACACGGCCGAATACGAGGCGCTGCTCTTTGGCCTGGCGAAGCTCAAGGCCGTCGGCGCGAGACGGGTGTTGGTCCGCACCGACTCGCGCTTGGTGGCCGGCCATGTGGACAAGTCATATCAAGCCAAGGACCCTGAGTTAGCCAAGTACCTCGCGGCGGTACGGGCGAGAGAAAGGCACTTTTTGGGTGTCACCGTCAAGGCCATCCCCCGGGCGGAGAATGAGCAAGCGGACGCCCTCGCTAAGGCGGCCAGCCAGCAACTGCCCCCCTGAGGGGGCATTCTCCGAGGTGTTAGCAAAGGCGGCCATCGCGCAGGACATCCGGGACGCGGCACTTGTCCACCGCATTGATCGGCCAGGAGATTGGCGGGAGCCCATTTTCAAATTCTTACAAGGCCTCGCCGAGCCGGAGAATCCTGCCGAGCTGCGACGATTGCAGCACCGCGCACGGTCCTTCCAGGTGTTTGAATGGACACTCTACAAGAAGGGGGTTTGTGCGCCGCTCCTGCGCTGCCTCTCGACTGAGGAAGGAAAGGAACTCTTGGCGGAAATCCACGCGGGCGTATGCGGATCCCACCTGGCGCCGAGGTCATTGGTCGGCAAGGCGTTCAGACAAGGCTTCTACTGGCCGACTGCCGTCACCGATGCCCAGGACCTCGTCCGTCGGTGCCAAGGGTGCCAATGGATGGCGCGCATCATCCGCAGGCCCCCGACAAGCCTCAACCCAATCCCCCCCGGTGTGGCCACTGGCGCGCTGGGGTCTCGATATAGTAGGACCGCTTGCCCGAGCTCCGGGGGATCTCCGGTTCGTGGTAGTCGCGCTGGAGTATTTCTCCAGGTGGCCGGAAGCGACCGCTCTGGCCAAAGTAACTTCTGCGGCCATACAGCGCTTCCTATGGCAAAACATAATATGTCGCTTCGGGTTACCTCGGGAGCTCACGGTCGACAATGGCCTGCAGTTCGACGCCGCCCTCTTCAAAGATTATTGTGACAGCATGGGCATCACCCTCCGATTCGCTTCGGTAGGGCATCCCCAGTCTAACGGGGCGGTCGAACGGGCGAATGGCGCCATCTCTGCCGCCATTAAAAAGCGCCTAGTTGGATTGCCGAAGGGCAAGTGGCCAGACGAGCTTCACAGCGTTCTATGGTCGCTTCGCACAACGGTAACGCGCCCAACGGGATTCACGCCGTTCAAGCTCCTCTTCGGCGACGAAGCAGTGACGCCCGAGGAAATTAAGGCCGGCTCGCGAAGGGTCCTCGTCCAAGCACCCGAAGAAGAGCGCCGTGTGTCCTTAGACCTCCTCGACGGGATACGGGCAGACGCAGCCCACCACGTTGAGAAGTACGCGCGGCAGACAAGGCGTACTCAGGACCGCTCTATATGCCCGCGGGGGTTCAAGCCTGGGGATCTCGTCCTCAGAGTGGCGCTTCAGGCGGAAACCGTTGGCAAGCTGGAATCCAAGTGGGAAGGCCCGTACATCGTAACGGAGGCATTGCCAAAGGGGGCGTACCGCCTCGCCACGCTTGAAGGACAAGCCTTCCGGCACACATGGAACGCGGACAGGTTGCGGCGGTACTACGCCTAGAAGCAGCACAGTAGGCGTAAAGCCACCGGCCCGTTATTAGGCGATGCTCGCCCGCGCAAACGGGAGTTCAATAAAGGTTGCTGTTCCAAGAGCATCCCCTGTCCGCGCTAAGCATAACATAGTCCACGGACTCTAAATAAGACGTAGCGTCGAGCCTAGCTCCGCACGCACTCTACGGAGTATAAAAAAGACACAGCGGGGGGACACCTTCGCGCGCACTCTACGGAGTATAAAGAAGACGTAGCGTCGAGCCTAGCTCCGCACGCAATAGTCCACGGACTCTAAATAAGACGTAGCGTAGAGCCTAGCTCCGCACGCGCGAGTCTCCGGACTATAAAGAAGACGTAGCGTCGAGCCTAGCTCCACACGCAATAGTCCACGGACTCTAAATAAGACGTAGCGTCGAGCCTAGCTCCGCACGCGCGAGTCTCCGGACTATAAAAAAGGGCGTAGCGTCGAGCTCTGCTCCGCACGCAATAGTCCACGGACTCTAAATAAGACGTAGCGTAGAGCCTAGCTCCGCACGCGCGAGTCTCCGGACTATAAAGAAGACGTAGCGTCGAGCCTAGCTCCGCACGCAATAGTCCACGGACTCTACATAAGACGTAGCGTCGAGCCTAGCTCCGCACGCACTCTACGGAGTATAAATAAGACGCAGCGGGGGGACGCCTTCGCGCGCACTCTACGGAGTATAAAGAAGACGTAGCGTCGAGCCTAGCTCCGCACGCAATAGTCCACGGACTCTAAATAAGACGTAGCGTAGAGCCTAGCTCCGCACGCGCGAGTCTCCGGACTATAAAGAAGACGTAGCGTCGAGCCTAGCTCCGCACGCAATAGTCCACGGACTCTAAATAAGACGTAGCGTCGAGCCTAGCTCCGCACGCGCGAGTCTCCGAACTATAAAAAAGGGCGTAGCGTCGAGCTCTGCTCCGCACGCAATAGTCCACGGACTCTAAATAAGACGTAGCGTAGAGCCTAGCTCCGCACGCGCGAGTCTCCGGACTATAAAGAAGACGTAGCGTCGAGCCTAGCTCCGCACGCAATAGTCCACGGACTCTAAATAAGACGTAGCGTCGAGCCTAGCTCCGCACGCACTCTACGGAGTATAAATAAGACGCAGCGGGGGGACGCCTTTGCGCACCTCTACGGAGTATAAAGAAGACGTAGCGTTGAGTCTAGCTCCGCACGCAATAGTCCACGGACTCTAAATAAGACGTAGCGTAGAGCCTAGCTCCGCACGCGCGAGTCTCCGGACTATAAAGAAGACGTAGCGTCGAGCCTAGCTCCGCACGCAATAGTCCACGGACTCTAAATAAGACGTAGCGTCGAGCCTAGCTCCGCACGCTCGAGTCTCCGGACTATAAAAAAGGGCGTAGCGTCGAGCTCTGCTCCGCACGCAATAGTCCACAGACTCCAAATAAGACGTAGCGTCGAGCCAAGCTCCGCACGCGCGAGTCTCCGGACTATAAAGAAGACGTAGCGTCGAGCCTAGCTCCGCACGCAATAGTCCACGGACTCTAAATAAGACGTAGCGTCGAGCCTAGCTCCGCACGCGCGAGTCTCCGGACTATAAAGAAGACGTAGCGTCGAGTTTAGCTCCGCACGCAATAGTCCACGGACTCTAAATAAGACGTAGCGTCGAGCCTAGCTCCGCACGCGCGAATCTCCGGACTATAAAGGAAGTCGTAGCGTCGAGTTTCGCCTCCACACGCGCCACTCCACGGAGTATAAACGAGATGCACAGACCTGCCCTCCGCGTTCGGCGGCAGGTAACACCAAGCATAAGGTATTACTTGGTTCCATTATAGAGACAAAGGGGTTACATCGTTACAAGCGTAAGCACCCGTACACCATCCCCCTGCCCTACCCAACCAGCCGCTCAGCCTTGGCGCGGTGCGGACGAGGTCGTGCCGTCGTCGCCGCGGCGCTGAAGGACCCCTTCAATCCACTGGAGGAGGTCCCCCTCCCCATGCAGCGTCAGCTGCACGGCGACTCTTGTAGCGCCTTCCCCGAAGCGGCCCCAGATCCGTTGGTGGAAGTTCTGCAGGCTAGGCCCGATGGAGCGGATGGCGTCCGACATAACCCTTGCTTGGCCGGGCGGATCCACTTGTGGATTCGCTAGCTCCTGGGTATGCCTACACCCACGAGTATGAAGCAGGGCGAGGTAGAAGCACGCACCAACATAGCTGCAGTGCTCGCCAAAGGTTCGGGCGCCTTGAAGAGCAACGCCGGCCCCCTCCTCGATCAGCTCGAGCGTCTCCGACAGGGCCTCCGGCCTGTGCGTAGTGTCCGGCACTCGGACGCACAGATCTCGGAGGGTCTGGTTCAGAGACTCCATGGCCCGCCACGCCGACAGGGACGCATTTTCCAGGGTAAGGCGGTTCTCGGCAACAGACTCCACCAGCTGGGCGTTCTCCCCTTCTAGGGCGGTGATCTGCTGGATGAAGGCGGCGCGCTCCTCAGCCGCGGCGTGCCGAGCTTCCGTGGCTTCGTGTTGTGCGGCCGCCAGGGCACCCTCCAGCGCGTGACATTCCTCATCCTTCGCGGCGAAGGCAGTGTTTGCTTCACGAAGGTTGGCTTCCAACGCCCTCCGCTCCCGAACGCGAGCCTCGTCAAAGGACCGGCTGAGGGCAAGCGTCTGGCAAACACAACACAGTCAGCAGGCGCCCAGCAGGACATTGCAAAACCAAAGCGCGCATGCTTACCCTCATCTCGGACGCCTGTAGCGCGAGCGCTAGGAGTTCCCCCTCGCATGACGACAACACCTCCCGGTTGAGGCCGTGGTCGGCACGCTCGGCGGCTGCGGTAAGCTCGCAGAATACCTCAGGCCGAGGGAGGAAGTCCGCGCGAGCGAGCCCCGGCCCCAACGCGCCAGGGTTTACCAAGGCCGCAGCCACGTCGATGCCGACGGGCACCTGCGGGGCACCCGGCACAAGGCTTCTGACCTCGCGCGTACCTCCGCTGCTCGATCCTTCGCCACGTTGGGGAGACTTTGTCTCGTCTGATGTTGGCAGAATGAGCGAGCAGATCGGGGAAAGTCTCGCGAAGTCAAGTGAAGAAAAGGACTCACGCCTACCTCCTGTGCCCCTCGTCGCGGTAGGGAGTGGCGCCGGGTCGACCACCCAGGGGGACGCGGGCGCCTCAACGATTGGGGAGAAGGTCTTCTCGGCCGCGCCAGCCGCCGTAATCCCACGGCAAGGCCCCGCAACAGCATATCGGCCCCTCGTTGGCGGGGGGGACTGCGTCCGAGGGCGTTTCGCCTGCGGTGACGCAGGCGATTCTTCCACGGCAGAACCAGCTCCGGTCATTGCCGCCCCCACGGTCTCCTCCGCAGGGGGCACGCCCTCGTCGGCCGCCACGGTTGATAACGCACCGTCCCCCGTGGTCTGCTCGCCGGCGACGACGCCACCCCCCGGGTTGACGGGTTCCAACTCAGCGGTGGCCGCGAGCCCGAGCACGGGCTCGTGGGCAGCGGCAGAAAATGTCGGGGGATCCGCGGCGGCGCGTCCCTCCGAAGTAGTGCGGCTAGGCCCACCGCCGGTCGCACGCTCCGCTTCAGCTGAGCTAGCCGCCGGGGGGGCTGCCGGGGAACGGGCCCGGCGTCGCGAAGACAGCCCCCCCGCGGGGCTATCACCGTCCTGAGCGCCGGGAGTCCCGGCGGGGAGCTCCTCCGGCACCATGCGCTCGGGCACGGCAATGCCTACAGCCTCGCAGGTGCGGTTTATCCGCCCCTGCTTAGCCGCCTTCACCGCGGCCTCGCGAGCCCGGTGCTCCTTAAGCGTATATGGGCCGAGGAGCGCCGCAACCACGCGCTCCCCATCTTCTAGCCGAGTCACTGCGCAGGAGATCACGTCAGTTAGGCGGAAGCCAAACAGATACAATGACACGATGGGCGACTTACAAGGGGCGGAGGGCGGAAGCACCCGAGACACACATGGTTCGAACCCGTCCTCGCGGGGCCCATTCGGCACAACATACTTCCCACGGGAGGAGAGGGGCGCCGCCCCATGCATCGTGAACTCCTCGGCTAGGTCACGCATGCTCATTCGACGGGCGATACCGACGAGGCTCTGAAGCTTTCGCGTGTTGTCAATCTCCGCCTTCAGACTGGCGTGCTATTAAACGAGATCGGCCCGCCTCGGCAATGCATTCTGCTCTTGTCGGTCACGGTGTAATAGAACCACCACCGCGTCCAGCCGGACGTCCACAGCCCTGGCGAGGCGGACACAGGAAACAATGTCACATAGGACGCCCGGAGCACGAAGTCCACACCGCCAAAGTTGGACACCGCCCCGCCAACCTTTCTGGGTCGACAGTGTGCATCCCAGTTGGAGCTAGCCCAGCTGATGCCCCCCGCGCTACTCCGCCTCGCTGTCTTCGCGTGGGCGATGCGGACAGAGGGGTGGCGAATAAGCTGGCGCTGGGGCGCCACCCCTCTGTCCGCATCGCCCACGCGAAGACAGCGAGGCGGAGTAGCGCGGGGGGCATCAGCTGGGCTAGCTCCAACTGGTAAGCCCGCAGAACTTCGCCCACAAACAACGTGCAGGGCATCCGAAGGCCGGCATCGAAGAACGCGATGAAAACAATTGCCTCCAGGGCCCCGGGCTTCGGCTCCGTCTCGTCCCGGCGGGGTAAGCGAGCCCCATTGCGATCCGCGATCTTCCCCTCATCCACGAGGCGTTGTAGCGTCCCTTCCGTCATGCGGCTCTTCCCCAGCACACGGGAGCAGGAGCCTCCCGAGTGCTCCATCGCGTTCCACAGCTTGTTGGCGCGCGAGCTCCCCCGCGGCACCAGTTTATACTCTTGGGAAGGATGGTTCACCTCGCCCTGGCTGGGCAAGGAACCACTGCGGGGGTGGTACGTGGCGTCGTCATGGCTGGCCATCGCTCTCCGCGACAAGGGAAGGAGAAGAAGCAGGCAAAGCAGCGACTGGTGTGACAACTAGCACGGGCGGAAGCGAAGCGGCAGATCAAAAAGCAAAGCAAGAAAGGGTGCCTCCACCTCAACCTTAGCACTTTATAAAGGCCGCTCGCCTGCCTTGTGGTTCAATGCACAGACGGATCAAATTCCCAGCGGTTCGGCTATCCAAGATTTGGAAAGAAGAACCGCCGGGACATAGAGGGTCGTGCCGGGTAGGTGGCCAAGCAGCCCGCAATGCCCTCACATCTTCCACACGCGTCCAGTTTCTCGGGGGGCGAGGCGAACGGCCGCGGTCACGCAACCGCTCACATCCCACGACGCACCAGTTGTGAGTCGCCACGTGCCCCACCTGCAGCATGGCAGACTGCACGACGCGACAGCCTGACTTCTGCCAGGCCAGGCGTCGGCATGATTCCAGCCGCCATTAAAAGCGCACTACCAGACTGCAAGGTCACAACAGCCCCGGAGCACATCCACACCAGCGCCAAACTGCGATCTCCGCACTGGGATAGAGCGCGCGCGCCTACTTCGACTTAGGCGCCAGCGTAGGGGACGAAGCGCGCGCGTCTACTTCGACTAGGCGCCAGCTTCGCCGCCACCCGTTCGAAGGGTAGGGGACGGAGCGCGCGCGTCTACCTCGACTAGGCGCCAGCTTCGCTGCCACCCGTTCGAAGGGTAGGGGACGGAGCGCGCGCGTCTACTTCGACTTAGGCGCCAGCTTCGCTGCCACCCGTTCGAAGGGTAGGGGACGGAGCGCGCGCGTCTACGTCGACTTAGGCGCCAGCTTCACTGCCACCCGTTCGAGGGGTAGGGGACGGAGCGCGCGCGTCTACCTCGACTAGGCACCAGCTTCGCTGCCACCCGTTCGACGGGTAGGGGACGCAGCGCGTGCGTCTACCTCGACTAGGCGCCAGCTTCGCTGCCACCCGTTCGAAGGGTAGGGGACGGAGCGCGCGCGTCTACTTCGACTTAGGCGCCAGCTTCGCTGCCACCCGTTCGACGGGTAGGGGACGGAGCGCGCGCGTCTACCTCGACTAGGCGCCAACTTCGCTGCCACCCGTTCGAAGGGTAGGGGACGGAGCGCGCGCGTCTACGTCGACTTAGGCGCCAGCTTCGCTGCCACCCGTTCGAGGGGTAGGGGACGGAGCGCGCGCGTCTACCTCGACTAGGCTCCAGCTTCGCTGCCACCCGTTCGAAGGGTAGGGGACAAAGCGCGCGTGTCTACCTCGACTAGGCGCCAGCTTCGCTGCCACCCGTTCGAAGGGTAGGGGACGGAGCGCGCGCGTCTACCTCGACTAGGCGTCAGCTTCGCTGCCACCCATTCGAAGGGTAGGGGACGGAGCGCGCGCGTCTACCTCGACTCGGCGCCAGCTTCGCTGCCACCCGTTCGAAGGGTAGGGGACGGAGCGCGCGCGTCTACGTCGGCGCGCGTCTACTTCGACTAGGCGCCAGCTTCGCTGCCACCCGTTCGAAGGGTAGGGGACGGAGCGCGCGCGTCTACCTCGACTTAGGCGCCAGCTTCGCTGCCACCCGTTCGAAGGGTAGGGGACGGAGCGCGCGCATCTACTTTGACTTAGGCGCCAGCTTCGCTGCCACCCGTTCGAAGGGTAGGGGACGGAGCGCGCGCGTCTACTTCGACTAGGCGCCAGCTTCGCTACCACCCGTTCGAAGGATAGGGGACGAAGCGCGCGCGTCTACCTCGACTAGGCGCCAGCTTCGCTACCACCCGTTCGAAGGGTAGGGGACGGAGCGCGCGCGTCTACTTCGACTAGGCGCCAGCTTCGCTGCCACCCGTTCGAAGGGTAGGGGACAGAGCGCGCGCATCTACTTCGACTTGGGCGCCAGCCCCATTACCACCATCCCGGGTCTCTGGCTCCCCAGCCACAAGCCCGCAGACATTCACAGGCCGCAGGGGACGGAGGAGGCCAAAGGACTCGACGGCATGGCTTCGGCCCTGTGAAGCCCTTCACCATGAGAGGCTCCTGTCGTAGGGGTGGCCCCCACCTAAACCCAGCAGGCCTGGTAGGAAGGAATAAGGCCTAAAATAGGCCATGTGTAATGACACGACTGCCCCCAGAGGGGATAACCAGATGTAAGGGTATAACTGTAAAAGCACTCCTCATGCGTATATATATATATATGGGTACAAGCCATGGGGAGGACCCAGGCCATTACACTTATCTTCATCACTCTCCACTACCATCTCTCTCTCTGTTTGGTCTGTAACCACAACAATATCGTATCCAACTCAGAGATTCACTGACTTGATCTTTATCCAATATGAGTAGAGATCATATCCTACTCGAAGAGCCTCCGACCAGATTTTTATTTAATATGAATAGAGATCATATCTCACTCAAGTCTATCAACGGACCCTTATCGTTCTAACCCGTTAAGTATATAACCCTATAGTTGCATGTATATTTGGCCATAGCTCGAAAACTCCTTTCTGATCCATAAATTGATAGCGGTTTCTAGTAGGACATAGCGACTCCAAAATATATAAAATATCCTATCGGATGAACCTATATAGTGCTTATGTATTGATTCTTTGCCTTCCGATACCAGATCGAATTCAAGACGAGAAGCGTGCCATTCTATGGTAACTCGATCCTTTGCTCGATACTATAGTGGATTACTCAGTTTATGATCAACTTACCAACCACATTCAACATAGCCATGCACTTTCTTAATTCAATCACATTGAGGAGTCCAAACATATCTCTCTCGTTTATATAGGAGGGGCAAATTCCATCTTGATCGCTCACATTTCTCCATATGTTTCATAGTAAACCCGAAAGCTATTTTTACGACCACCTAGCTACAGAATAGTATTTCGCAACCCTTAAGTAAACTATTACATATGTAGAAAACTATAACAATCTCAGGTCTAAGGATCATGCATACACTATGTATAAGACTAACTGATCACACTTAACAATATAACAATTTCTATAATATCTTATTATAGGTCAATCTAATACTATGTTCTCTAATATGTGTCCACATTACTGATTTAATATCCCTATATTAGTGATATGTGAAATATGATCATCAATTAATATATGTGTTGTTCTACAAATCATAATTGTCCCACATAATGATATAAGATTAGGAATAATTTAGAATAACATCAAAACATGGATAAAGAGTTCCACAAGCAAGTCACATACTTGTTGATCAATTAGAAAGACATTTATTTAAGAGATAAAATAACATATTATTCAAAATATCATAAACATAAAAGTGATACAATCATCTCCATAATTATCTTTTTAGTGTATCACTAACACAAAGTAGCTCCTATCCAGCCTAGGTCAAATGGATCAAAGCATAGCAGCAGCAGCAAGATGTGATGACCCGACCTAGGATTGGATCAAAATCGCACAAATCAGTAGTAGTGGTAGGGTAATGTGTGATAATTTGAGTAACTTGGGGGAAGATTGAGGTGAGAAATCAGGGAAAAAAAGGGAATGAGAAATGAAGAACACGAGATTGGAAATTGGAATCAGGTTTCATTCCTGGATGTCTCTTCTCCTTGGTACAACGGAGTTCAAGAATTCTTACTTTGAGAGGTTTTGCGGTGAGACAGGTGTAGAGCACCAGTTCTCTTCTCCATACATCCCTCAGCAGAATGGCGTTGTGGAGAGGAAGAATCGTACCCTGGTCGAGATGGCCAGGACGATGTTTGATGAGTACACTATACCGAGGAAGTTTTGGGCTAAGGCTATAGCCACCGCGTGCCATGTTTCGAACAGAGTTTTTCTCAGGGCACACTTACATCGCACCTCTTATGAGTTGAGATATGGGCGAAAGCCCACTGTATCTCATTTTCGTGTGTTTGGTTGCAAGTGCTTTATTCTGAAGTCCAGGAACGTAGATAAGTTCGAGTCACGTTATTGTGATGGTATCTTTCTAGGTTACTTGACTTCTTCGCGGGCTTATAGGGTCTGGAACTGCGAGACTAGTAAAATGGTAGAGACCTGCGAGGTGACCTTCGATGAGGCTAGTCCGGGGATTAGACCCGATATCTCAGGTTCTTTAGAGCAGTCCGAGACTATCTGTTCTTTAGAGCAGTCCGAGACTATCTTTGTGGATGATGAGGACGATGAAGATGAGGGTTGTCTACCTGATCCAGTTCCTCATCCTCCCCTTGAGGTGCCTGCTTCCACCACTGCACCTCGAGGAGATCAGCCCATGCCTTCTGCTTCTTCTGGAGCTAGTGGCTCTATTCCTACCTCATCAGCTCATGAGGTAGAGGCCACTTCTTTATCTCATCCAGGACCTCCTTGAAATATCCAAAAAGATCATCCTTCCGAGCAGATAATTGGAGACCTCTTTGAGCGCGTCACACGCTCAAAGTCTGGCATGTCACAATTCAGTCTCCACTCTACCTTCGTTGCCACCTTTGAGCCCAAGGATGTTTGTCATGATCTTTCTGATGAGTCTTGGGTCAATGTCATGCATGAGGAGTTAGAGAACTTCGAGAGAAACAAGGTCTAATCGCTTGTTGAGCCCCCTAGAGGTCACAATATCATTGGTACCAAGTGGGTGTTCAAAACAAGCAGAGAAGGATGGGGCAGTCATTCGAAACAAGGCTAGACTGGTAGCTTAGAGTTTCTCCCAGGTTGAGAGTCTAGATTTTAAGGAGACCTTTGCCCCTGTAGCTAGACTTGAGGCCATTAGAATTCTGCTTGCTTTCGCAGCTTCTAAGGGTTTCATGCTTCATCAGATAGATGTCAATAGTGCCTTCCCCAATGGGTTTATTGAGGAAGAGGTCTATGTTAGATATCCTCCAAGTTTCAAGAACCCCAAATACCTAAACCATGTCTACAAGCTTTTCAAAGCATTGTATGGACTTAAGCAGGCCCCTAGAGCTTGGTATGAGAGGCTTAAGTCCTATTTGTTGAGTCATGGGTTTGAGATGGGTAAGGTAGATAAGACCTTATTCATTCGTAGGCATGGCACTGACTTTCTGCTCGTCCAGATTTATGTGGATGTCATCATCTTTGGCGGCTCTTCTCATGCTCTTGTTTCACAGTTCTCGGATGTCATGAGCACCGAGTTTGAGATGAGCATGATGGGTGAGTTGACCTTCTTCCTTGGCTTCCAGATCAAGCAGACTCGAAAGGGTACTTTCTTGCATCAGGGCAAGTATACTCGTGACCTCCTGAGACGCTTTGACATGAGTGATGGCAAGCCAGTGTCGACTCCCATGACATCCACAGCTTCACTTAACCCAGATGAGGATGGCGAGCCAGTTGACCAAAAAGAGTACAGAAGCATGATTGGCTCCCTCTTGTACCTCACTGCCTCGAGACCGGACATACACTTCTCTGTGTGTCTTTGTGCTCAGTTTCAGGCTTCTCCTTGCGTATCTCACCGCTAGGCGGTTAAGCGCATCCTTCGGTACCTTCGAGCTACCATTGACTATGGTATCTGCTACTATTCCTCTTCCTGTCTTTCCCTCAGAGCCTGATCGAACTAGGTCGAACGTGCTTATGGACTATTGTGAGGGGGAGTTTTGTTCTTCATGTTTTATACTGTTTATTATGTTCTTACTCCTTTCTGTTGCATTGCATATGGGTGCATTGGGTTAGTCCTCCTAGCATAGATTAGAGTGTTTCTCTCGTCTAGTTGTTTAGACTTTTTCCTCTCATCTTGTGATTCTAAGATGCTGCTTATTAGCTGTTTCTCTTCTCACTAGGTTGAGCTTACTCACTTCTTATAGGTTCTAACAAGGGTTGGGCCACCCTTGGGTAGACAGGGGACGTGTTTGCTCCTTAGTGAGTTAGATGATCAGCTGATAGTCCTGGTAGATGAGAGTCAGTCTGAGCCATAGTATCCTCTATATCTTGTCTATGCTTTAAGGACTGCCTTTTCTAATTTTTCTTGCTGGCTTCTCGATTTATTGCTTTGGTTCAGGGGGAGTTCATTGGGAGCTTCTGGATCTTAATATTGATATAACTCAACTTGAACTAAAAGTGCTTCACATGTTGCGGGGGAGCTGGATTTCCTTGCATTTCAGCATTCTGCATTGTAATATAATTACATGGAGCCTTGATTATTATCCTTTTATGACATGTTTACAATGCATTACATCTTGCCATGATATGTGCTTATTTGCTAGATTTATCATGACTTTATATGTGTAGTCTAGTCTTTGTCATGATAGGTTGATTAAAAATGTGCAACTTGAATTAAAATCATGTCATGTTAGCTCTTGAGACTAGTCTGTCTTTAGTTATCCTTTTATGATTCATGCCATGTCAAATAGGCTGAGTTGAGTATTGAATCTTTATTGAGTTTTAGATTGAGCTATACTAGTTTCTTGATGAAGCATGAGTTAGTACACACGTTTAAGAAAGCAAAAAAGATCTCTTTTGTGCGAAAAAATTGATCTCGCCAATTCTTTCTTAGGCATGAATTCAGGGAGTTTTGGATGACCAAGACTATCTTCTTAAGCTTCTCGCTTGGAGTGGTCGTATAAGGCTTGAGATCTAGAACATGACTAAACAAAAATCTTGGTTGGAAACAATCATGAGTTTCTAAAAAGAAAAATATGTCAATTGTGCACAATTTGCTTAACTACCAAAAGATCAAAGTGCTTGAACAAATGATTCATTCTTGAACTTGTAGCACTCTAAAGTGTCTCAATACTAGCTTCTTGGTTCCACTTAGATTATTGACATGGTCTGCATCATTCTTGGATACCTTTAGCTAGACTATAATCTTGGTTGACTTGACATGCTAAGAACTTCGACTAGTTCTCAGATTATGACCTATTTGGCTTAGCTTGTCTATACATGAATTGTCATGATCTTGATAGCATTCTTACGTATTATGGCTTGGTGTAATACTTAAAGGTCATTTTGGATAATCTTCATGGCTTATCATGCTCAAAATGAATAAACTATAGTCATTTCAATCGAATCATGCTTTATTTTACTCCTTGCCTCTTGATGATTTTATTGCCAAAAGGGGGAGAATAATGAAGAAAAAGCCATTTCAATGAAATTTGGAGCTTTTGAGGAAAACTTACTCTTTCTGTTTTTACTCTGTTTGTCGACATGGTCATAAGCTTCTTTGATTTCCTTTAGACCATGTATGATTTTGTTTCATTTTCAAACTCAATTTTATGCTTTTTCTCATCAAGGGGGAGATTGAGAGACCATGTGGATGTGACCCCATGTTTGTGATGAGTAATTGACACGTGTTCTGGAAAGTTTGAGTTTGGTTTGTGTGGTTCATGCCATGTCGTTGCGTGGTGCAGTCAGCTTCGGTCGAACTAGGTCGAACGTGCTTAAGTCGCTTATTCTTCTTTTCGACCGGTTTGGGCTTTGATTATCTCTCTCTAATGCAATTGTGTGATTACGTTATCTCGAGCGGTGCTATGTGATGTGTTTCTTATTTGTGATGGCTGCAAGACATCGAGGTGGAGTCGTGGCGAGGCACGGGATGACCGGACTAGGCGCAGGTGGTGCTGAGGTCGGAGCGGTCGGGATGTGCTGAAGACAGCGAGGACTCGAGGTGGTTGCGAGGCTTGGACGGCAAGGAATGAGGAAGCTTCTCGGAAGATGCAGGAGGGTCATTTCGGTAAAAGCGCAAAGCTGCATGAGGAAGCGGATTTGGTTTTTGGTTTAGCGGGTAAAGCGTTGAGGCTTAATGGGCAAAGCAAATTATAAACCCAATATGAAAGGCTATATAAAGGAGGGGTGTCTCTTGGTGGTGGTACAGTTTTTGGAGAGGTTGTTAGGATTTTGCTTTGTGCTTTTCCTTTGTCTGTTGGGAGTTGGTGAGAGAGAGGGTAGAAGTTTGTTTGCTTTTGTCTCCCCTGCGTGAGTGTAGGAGATGGAGTAAGCAGCAGTGTGCTTTTCTCTTGTGTGTGTGTGTGCCCAGTTTGAGAAAATGGGTTGTATTGACTGTGATCTATCACTTAATCATTCATCTCTTTGCACTTCCCTGAGCAATTTGTGTGAGATATTTCAGTTTTTTGTTCCCTCGGTGATTTGCCTCAGTTATGCTCTTCTCTGTCTTCTCTTTGTGTTTTAGTCTCTTGTTTGTCATATTGGTTCTGCTCTCATTCTTCGCTTTGTTTTCTTTGTGGTTTGATTTCTTGATCTTTCCTCTGAACTGGGTATATCCCCAAAGCTTCCTTGACTAGCTTATTTTCGAGACAAAGGATTTACATCAAAATCTTTTTTGGTATGACCTTTTTGCAGGATTCCTCTGTTTCAGGATTTCTAGGGTTAGAGGCAAGGGAAGTTTATGTTCTTGATTTTCTTGGAGAGAAGTTATTCGGTTTAGGTTTTCTAGTTTTGAGGTGATTCCCTATTGTAATCAACAATCGCCATATGCAAAAGATTCAAGATATTCAAGCAGTTTGATAATCAGTCTCTCTCTTTTTGTGGTTGTTCAATTTTGTGCTCAGATTTTAGTTCTTTGATCTTTTGTTGGTATTTCTGTGTTTCTAAGGTCTGGCTGTTATTTAGTTCTCATTTCCAAGCTTTAATCCTGAGAAGAACCACAAGAATTCAGTCATTTCTTGGTTTTGGTTTTTCTATTGTACTTGCTGCGCCTCTTTGTCTTTGCCGGATTTCTCATCTCCGTTTGGCTCCAGTTGTTTCCTTTAGAACTCCATTTCTTGCAGATAAATACCTGTTTCATGCCGAGCATCAAAAATTCAGTCAAGTTCATGTTGATTGGTGTTCGGTTGCAGTATGCTGCTATGCATTTTCTCAGCCAGTCTCATTTCTTGCTCTCAATCAAATTATGTGATCTTTGTGTTTTTGATTGGTCTATTTTGAGTTCAGTGCCTGCAGTTTGAGTGCCGAGTGCAGTCCCATTTTTCAGATCTCAGCTGAACCGAGTGCAGTGTGCAGTCGGCAGCAGTTTTCTGCAGATTGCTGTTCTCGGTTGAGTACTTGCAGGCAAACTCCTATTCGGCTGTTTCTAGGTCTCTTCAATTCACTACTTTTCAGTCATTATTTATCGGTACAGCAGTGCAGTCTTGAAGTTTTCGGCAAAGTGCTATTTCTGTTTTCGGTACTGTACTTTTTCAGGGTAGCAGAATGCATATTTCAATTTTTGTTTCTCTCTGGTTGATTTTTGTTTCTGTGTGTGCAGTAGTTAGTTGGGTGTGCTTTAAATCGTTTGAGCCTGCAGCCTATGGTTTTCACTGCTTGTGCAACTCAGAGACTGTTATAAGATCTGTTTTTGTTTTGTTTTTACTCCCTGGACTGCAGTATTTCTTTTCAGCCGCCTGCTATCTTTTCTGCTTATTTTGTCAGCTCAGTTTCCCTCTTAGTCAATCAGTAAGTTGTTATGTTCTCTCTCTTTGTCTGTTTTTCTTAGAATATTGTTTAGTCATGTATTGCTTCTTCAGTGAGTGTCTTCAGTATTTCGGCAAATCATAAGTCTCGTCAGTCAATCAACAAAATTGTCTTTTCCAGTGAGCAAACTTTTCTGACTTCATAGCTGCTATAGTTATCGGAGAAGAAAATTTTGCATGTGAATACTTTGGGGGCGATTTCTAAAAAGGCACCATTCACCCAATCTGTTGTCATTCCGATCCTACAATTGGTATCAGAGCCGGTTAGCTCTTCCTCGTAGATCTTAACCGGTCTCTAGAGCCATGACGACGGACAAGTATTCCACCAAGCCCCGATCTTCGATGGGATCGACTATCCCTTCTGGAAGAGTCGGATGGAGACCTACATCCAGGCTCAGGGCTATGCCATCTGGCGAAAGGTCAAGACCCGGTATGTTGCTCCTGCCGATGAGAACATCAATGTGGCAAACATGCCCGATGTTGAGGCGAATGCTAAGCAAGGAACATCATAATTCAGGGTCTGAGCAGAAGCGAATTCGATCGCATCTCTCATCTGACGTCGGCATTCGACATCTGGGTGACCCTCAATGCATACCATGAGGGCACCACCCAGATCAAGACGGTATGACAGGACCAGTTCAAGCGAGATTACAACAAGTTTTAAATTCTCGTTGGTGAGTCCTTGGATGAGTGTTTTGCGAGATTTCACAAGATTCTGAGCAACCTCCGAGCGGTCGGTCTCACATACCCCGACTTGGACAATGCTCGTCAGATGCTTTCTACTCTTGACTTGCGTGTTTGGGAGATGAAGGTGACCACAATTAAAGACACGACGGACCTCTCGACCTTGACTCTTGATGCGCTGTACTCACGTCTCAAGACTCACGAGATTGACATAGTCTCTCGTAGGTCGAAGTCGCAGTCGATGGCCTTAGTCACCGATCCCAGTTCAGCTTCTGGATCTTCTTCTGACTTGATCTGTGGATTCTCTCTTGCTGCTCTTTGTGAAGTAACCGATGATCAATTAGAGCAGCTACCAGAAGACCAGTTAGCCCTCCTAGCTAGAAAATTCTCCCATGCATACAAGACGGTTGGGTGTCAGTTGCGGTCGTACGTGACGGAACAGACCAGGACTAGACTCAGGTGGAGTCGGAGGTCTCGGTCGGTGTCGGGTGGACACGACGGGCAGCGGTGAGTGGACCGGGACTAGGCTCAGGGAGGAGTCGGAGGTCCAGACGGTCAGGATGCCAGGTGCGGTCGTGTGCAGCGAAGCGGACCAGACTAGACTTAGGGAAGAGTCGAGGTCCAGAAGGTCAAGGTACCGGATGCGGGAAGCTTCTGGGAAGGCGCTTGAGGGGCAAATTGGAGATTTGACTCAAGCATGAGAGAAATGGCTGGTTTTCCCTCCATTTCTTGTGTTGACTTTGACCCTTGCCTTTTTGGGATGAGAGGCTTAGAGTGGAAGATGCATGACACTTCTTGATTTGCTACTTGTGTGTGTGAGCTCCTCTATTTGAGCCAATGTGGTGAGGAGGAGGCAGCAGGTCTGTAGGCAAGAAAAGAGAGTGTGCATGTAGTTCTGGAGTGAGTGTGTATGGCTTGAGCTCCTGCGTGAGTGTTTTCAAGCATGTAGTAAGATGTGAGCAAAACCCTTGTAATCATTCATCTCTCTTCTTCAAAATCAATATGAGAAGGATTATGTTGGGTTGTTTCATTTCTTGCTCAGTTTATGATGGATTTCATGTTTCAATCTTCTCTCTGTCTTTCTTGGCTAGAAATGAATTTAAGTTGATTTTTTGAGTTTGTAGCTGCAAATCTTTTTCTCTGAACTGGGATTCACCTCATAGCACCCTTGGCTAGCTCATTCCCGAGAGAAAAGATTTTAAATCAAAGTATTCCTCTTTATTAGCTTGTGCTCAGCTTCCTCTGTTTTAGGAAATCTAGGGTTTGATGTCAGGGGATGATGGGCTCTTGTGATTTTCTTTCAAGGTTTGACTCTCTAGTTGTCCCTTCTTGTTGTGAGACTATTTCCAGATGAAATGCAAAGTTTCATAAGCAAAGGATTGAAGATTCTTGAGAAATCTGAAAAATAGCTTCATTCTCATTTAATTTTCAGATTTGTGCTCAAATCTCAATTCCTTGCTCTCTTGGTGGATTCCCTTGTTTCCTAAGGTCTTCTTGCTATTTAGTTCAAGGCCTTGACCTGGTGGCCTGAGTGGTTTAGCAAAAGATCGACAAATTTCTCTACTGGGTGAAGTTCTCAGTCTTGCTGTCTGAATTTCAGATTTTGTTGCTCTCTGAATCGGGAGGCCCGGTCAGACCGGTTTTATACCGATGGTCTGACCGGCCCAATAAGGGCGGTCTGACCGGCCAGACAGAGGCGGTCTGACCGGTACCCTAAGGGCGGTCTGACCGGCCTTAACCAGGCGGTCTGATTCAGGCCCCTTTTTGAGCAGCTTGTTGTTCTTCCTTGTTCTTTCTGCTATTTTCATTGCTGTGTCTTAGCTTGTTTGTCATGCCTCATTTTATGTTAGTTCAAATTTCCAGAGAGCAAGGATCTCTTTCTTCATAGATTTCATATCTATCGGAGAGGAGATTTTTAGTGGATTCTTGGGGGCCATTTTTAAAGAGGCAACATTCACTCCCTCTGTTGCCATTTCCGATCCTACAGTAATAACAAAAATGGCACTCATCGTAGCAAATTTGCAGAAATAACACCTCCACCGCATGGTCACTACACGGGACAACTAGCAAGGCAACACATACCCACCACTGTGTGGATTAGCCAAAACCGGCAGTAGCACTATAGCAAATTATCAGGAAAATCTATTTGAGTAAACTTTTGTAGGAATTTTTAAATATAGAAAATGAGCTCCAAAAATTATAAATTCTTTTGTTGAGACTCCTAGCATAGTGTACTTGTGTAATTTTTTCATAATTTTCTCCATTCTAAATTTTTCTCAAAACATAATTAAAACATATTATTTGTAGGAATTTTTAATATAGAAAATGAGATCCAAACATTATGAAATTTTTTTGAAGGCTTATAACGTAGTGTAATTGATTGTATAATTTTTTTATAATTTTTTATGTTTTAAAATTATCTTAAAAATTAAGGGTTTAGATCTCAAAAGTTAGGATTTTATATTTTGAAAATTAGGGTTTCATTCCTTCAATATCTCTCCCCTTGGTACATGATTTCTTTATAGATGCATGACACTGATAGGTAGCTGCCCTTTGGTCCATACACCCATCACATTCACACAGCCCTCACACCTATATGGTCCCACTGTCATAAGGTGCATCTTCTGATCCCCACATGTCATTGGCTCTACTCTTGGAGAATAGGAGTATAGCTCCTATCTCAAAATTGTTTCAGCAGCTCTGCTACTTTCTTCTACTCCCTTTAACTTGCTAATAAATCTCCATTGAGCCTAATGTTGTATGCAAGAGGGTGGTGACGGTAGCTCGAGCTTGACAATTGGTGGGAGGAGATTTGCTTTCAGCATAAGCCTAAATCTCCTAATTTTTTTCTCTTTTGGAGAGTTGATGGGATATACGGTGGGAGGAGATCCGCTTACAACCTAGACCATTGGTGCATAATCTCACAATCCAGATTGACAAGGTGTTAACGGAGTGCAAACTAAGCAAGATTGGGTTATCTATCCAGTGCTATGAAAGTAAGGGCAAAAATAATTTAATATAATGTTTGCAAATGTATTTGGAAGAAGTTTTATGAGAGAAATTTTCCCTATTTAGGCTATTCATTCACGCTTCAGCTTCTAGTTTTAACCAGAATGAACGTGTTGACTTCTTAATTTCATTGTTTTGTATTTTTCTTTTTTCCTTGCATTGTCCGTGGAGATATGACGGTGTTTTTCATTTTTGTTCTCATTTTTTAATTGAATGACTCAGAAAAAACTAACAGACACTACATTACAACTTAAGGTAAAAGCCAACAGTTGGAAGCCAGAAGCCGCTAAAAAAAGCTGAATTAAATAGGGTTAGACTGGTCACATAGAAATGGTATTATTACTAGATTTGTTGTCATAAACGCATTCATAATATATATTTTTTATTTTTTAGTGAATTATGACCCTGCATCTATTTAGCCCTAGCTTGTTGGACATGCAGCAATTTGTTTAGCACCACGAAAGCTAGAAATGAATATTTTGCCGAATTGGCATTGTTTACCCGCGTAATAGCAAAAATAGCATTCGTCATAGCAAATTTGCAGAAATAGCGCCTCTACCACACAATCACCATACATGATAGCCAACGAGGCAACACATACCCACTGCCACACAGCCACCATGCAAATTAACCAAGACTAGTAGCAGCACTTTGCAAATTTTTACAAAATCTATTTTAGTATACATTTTAAAGGAATTTTAACTATAGGAAATGAGCTTCAAAAATTATAAATTTTTTTAGAAAGACTCTTGACATAATTTTCTTGCTTTTATAATTTTCCAAAATTTTATCCAATTTAAATTTGTCTTAAAAATTTATTTAATTATACTATTTGTATTAATTTTTAATATAGAAAATAAGGTCCAAACATTATGAAGTTTTTTAAGGCTTCTTACATAGTGTACTTGATTGTGTAATTTTTTGAAATTTTATATATTCTAAAATTGTCTCACAAATTAATGGTTTATTTCTTAAAAATTAAAAGTTTATGTTTCAAAAATTAGGGTTTCATAGTACTAAATTTCCCACATTCCAAATCACATGAAATCATGAAACCATTTTTTTTCAAACCTAAAATTTTAATTTTTGAGATCTAAACCCTTAATTTTTGAGATAATTTTAGAACATATAAAATTCTAGAAAAATATGTGATTAAGTAAACTATGTAAGGAGCCTTAAAAAATCATAATGTTTGGACCTCGTTTTCTGTATTAAAAAAATTCTACAAACAATATAATTCAATAAATTCTTAAGAAAAATTCAAAAGTTATAAAATTATGGAAGAAGTACACAAATAAGTATATATACTGTATCAGTAGGCTCCACAAAAAAATTATAATTTTGGGATCTTATTTGCTATATTTATAAATTCATACAAAAGGTATACTTAAATAAATTTTTATGAAAATTTGCCATAGTGTGGCAGGTATGTGTCACCTCGCTGGCTATCCCATGCGGTGATCATGCGGTGGAGACGTTATTTCTGCAAATTCATCTCGACGAGTGCCATTTTTTGCTATTACATGGGCAAACAACACCAATTCGACAAAAGCCTCACTAGAAATGCCTCTTGTTTTCAGCAAGAATACCAGATTACCCTACCATGCTAACCTATTCCACCTGCTACTGGATTGATCATTGGAGGATAATTTAATTGCAGAATGAGCCCGATCATAGCATGTTGTGTTGAGCACGTGGCTCGGGGGTTGGCAAGAGAGTAGGGGTGCAAATGGGTTGGGTTAATTCCGATCGATCCGGTATCGAATCCGGTCGGTACCGGATTCGGGAAGGAAATTTGGTATCCGGTCGGATTCGGATTCGGGAGAGTTGTTATCCGACCGAATAGTATCGGTATTCGGATACTGGATAATTATCCGGTCGGATATCTAGTAAGAGCTAAGAATTCACCTTTTATTTTGCTAGTATTTGTTTTTTTGTCATGTTGGTTGGTTGAGGTGTGCAGTGTATAGAAAGTTTTCCTGGATTGTGCAAGCTTAAGTTCTCTAAAAGGAATATGGCATTCAGCTGTGGCAACTATAAATATACAAATACTAAAATAGTGTTTTATTTCTAATTCTGCTGCTTGTGCAATTGGAATCCTAAATTTGCTCATTAAGATCACTCTTCCTAGGTAATGGAATGAAAATCATGTAATCAAAGTATTATTAAACGATGAACTTTGGCATGCTTCAGTAAATGAATAGGAAAATTTGTCAAAAGTTTATTATCCCCAATTGTCTACTATCTCTACCTTAATTTAGTAAAATTTCTTTAGCCTAGAAAAAGAAAATGTTGTCCGTCAAGAATCAAGATTCATCTTGAAACGCCACACCTCAATGGGCAATTTTGGGGGAAACACCACACCATCTTCAGCTGATGAATTATAATCACTATTATGTACTTATGTCTAACAGTTTAAGGCTTGAAGTGATGATGGTATGGTTTAGGATATATTCCTTTTCGTATGCACGTATTATTCGTCTACATTATCCGTTTTTGATCCGAAACCGTCAAGTATCCGTTCCGGTGGCACCGTATTCGAAATTCCGAATTCGTATTCGTATCCGATTTTACCGTATCCGACCCCGAATCCGAGAAAAAAAATATGAGTTAGGATACGGTATGAGCAATATCCGTTCGAATATGACCCAATTGCACCCCTGCAAGAGAGGCTTTCATAGTGCGCAAGGATGGCCCAGCGGTGCACTGTCGGTGCCTTCGTGCTAGATATGAATCCTACCTTCCTCTTCATCGTATTAATCCGGCCTTTTAATGCAGGGTTAACAGTTTGACGGGATATGTAACATTTGTCGGATTAATTTTCTTTTGAGGGAGTGGTAGCTTAAGAGTTGTTCTAAAGTGATGTGCCTTTCAACTTTTAACTAAAGTAGTACTATAGTAATTATTAATTTGTTTGAGCTATTCAATTAAAGAAAAATAAAAAATATGAAAAATAAAAAACACTGTTATATGTTCATGGATAATGCAAAGGAAAATAACAAAGAAGAAAAGAGAAAAAATCCATGTTAAGAAGCTAATAAGTTCTAAATGGCTTTTGGTTCCGAAAGCCAGTATCCATCACTATTTATAACAGGCCCAATTTGGAATCTAGCATGACTCGATGTAGCTCTAAAGCAAGAATAACCTCAAATTAGCTTTAAACTTGGTCCATTTTCACTAATTTAATATGAAAAATTGAACTAATTTTAAACCTTTTTTAAGGAAACTAATTTTTGTTGGGTGCATGTACGTCCACATGAGATCCTCCCCTCCTTTTTACCTGGACGGCCACACGCTGCATCCCGGCACACGTGCATTCACTGCCATGCGGGTCACTCGTTTCCCCGAGTCCCGCGGCGCCCGTGCCCGTGAGACGCCGTCACGTGCAGTCGCGATCGCGCCGTCCACAACACCCCCCGAAGCCATCCTGACCGTCCAGATACTAACGGGCGGAGGCGTGAGGTAACGCCCCCACCCCGCCTTTCGCTCCCGACCGTTTAGGTATATGTCTGCAGGATCGCCCCTTCCGCTTCGGTTTCCTCCAAAAGAAAGACTGCTCTCTTCGGTTTCCTCCCAAAGAAAAACTGCTCCCAGCACAAGGACAGGGGAGACGAAGTTACAGAGAGAGGTAAAAGCGAACATAAATTGCAAGGAAGAACAAGGGGAGAGAGGTCAAGAGTGAGTAAATAAATAAACCGTCGTCTTGTTGTAAGTATCGTTGATCTTGGTTTCCTTTTCTTTTGTTCTTGGTTCGCTTTCTGAAACGTAATGTATCCTTGATCTTCGATTTCATACATCGGCTGAGCAGGTTATTGCTTTGTCGCTCCATTTCGATGTTGGTTCATTTTTATTTTGCAAATTTTTTCTTTATATGATGGATCTTATCTGGTTGGCCAGAATGTTTTCTTGAGTAAGTGTCATGCGATGCATAGTCTCTGAGCTGTAGAATTTCCCATTGTGCGATGTTGCTATTATTCATATCAAGTTGTTTTTCTTAATAAATTTAGAATGTTGATCCCTGTCTGAGTGTTCTTGGATGTGCTTTACTAGTCTCTGCTGTTGTAGTTGTGTTTCGCGAGAAGTTAGGGGAGGGGATGATGTCCGAAAGCGAGGAGCACGGCTCGCTCCTGGAAAAGATCAACGAGAAGATCCATGCGTACAAGGGCTCCTCCTCGTCGTCGTCCTCGTCGGACTCCGACGACGACAAAAAGCCTCACAAATCCAAGAAGAAGAGATTGTTCGGTAGGACGCATCCGCTGCATCACGTCCTCGGTGGAGGCAAAGGTATATACACGAAATGACGAGGATTGGGAAATGCTTTGCTCAAAAACGAGATTAGGAAACATGGATGGACAGATCAAGAACCATGGATCAGTCACGTCATTTATGAGAATACGTATTGCTTATGAAAACAGATTAAGGAAATGGACAAATTATACCTCACCGGTGACAGATTGAACACTTTCTCAGTTTCTCTCACAAGAATTGATCCAAGAAAGTTTATATATAATGCGATTTCATCACCGGTTTCATGTGATTTTTTTTATAGTTAGCATCGAGGTAAGGTCAGTTGACGATGACCATGGTGAGGGTGACACCAGGGTTAAAAATTCCGTCCAAAATTTCACCGAATTACTGAAATTTCATCTCTTTCGTTACCCCCAAAAGAGTAATAGTTCGGCTAAATTTTGGCTGAATTTATCCCATTTAAATTTTATCCAAATTTCATCTAAATTTTGATTAAACTATATCAAAATTTTGAAATTTTAATCTGAAGTTTTGAACGAAATGGATGAAATTTCGTCCTTTCGTTCCTCCCGGTGACCTCCGAAAATTTTTTGAGGCCGAAATATTTAACCCTGGGTGACACCTAATTGTGTTGTTTTTCAGGTGCTGATCTCGTGCTTTGGAGGAACAAGCAGACGTCTGGGAGCATTCTGGCAGGGGTGACTGTGATCTGGCTGCTGTTCGAGGGCATTGGTTACCACCTCCTGACCTTCCTCTGCCACTCGCTCATCGTCTTCCTCACCGTCTGCTTCGTCTGGTCCAACGTTGCATCCTTCATCAACAGGTCGTGCAATACTTCTTTCTGTTCCCCTAATGTCCTGTTCTGTGCTTGCAGGCAATATGATCTTCATTGCTAGTCTAGTAGCACATCTTTTTGGAAGGACAGTCTGTCCCAGTGTCCCTAGCCTTTGATACTGAATTTTAATCTCAAAACGTGCAAATCCACCACTTTACTTTCCCTTTTTGCTGAAGAACTTTTTTTTTCTGCTTTTGCAATTACAAGTAGAAGAACACGCGAGTGCGCCCCCTTAGTATTACCAAGTACAAACCCCGGTAGTCTACGAACAACAATTTATGGTTTGATACAAGAGTTATGAATTTACTAAGCTTGTTTGGCATTTCCGATGTAAAATTCATGGCAACCTATACTATTTCAAAGTAAGGTTATCAGAAGTAGTGGCAATCGGCCAAAATTTGATATGACCGATCCAATAAAACTAGCATATGTGGCTTTGTTCACTTTTCTTATATTCATTTCTGTCATGATATTTGTAGGACCGATGGTGGAGACCCTTAGGGGTGAATGATCTTTATCTCTTTTCATCTTCAATAAAATCAATTCATTTGGCTTCTTCGCTAAATTAGCTATGAGAAGCTAATAAGATCAAATGAATAGTAAAAATAGGGATAAAATAGAAGCCAACAATCCAAAGGAACAGGAGAAGCAATGAACGGGCGAAAACCTCACTAGGCCGATCTGACCGCCAGCTTAAGACCGATCTGACTGAGCTGGGTGATTTAACTGCTGGTCTAGGATCGGTCTGACCGGTCACTGATTTGACAACGGTCTAGAGCCAATTTGACCGGTTCCCTATTCCCAGACTAAAAAGACCACTCGGATCCAAACTCAAATATCAAGAAATTACTCAAATCTCCTCCAAACACCTCCAAATTTTGCATGAGACTTGTCTAAGATATTAGAAACATAAACCAATAAAGAATCACGAGATTCTTGGTCTCAAAATCACTAATTTAAAGAAAATCAAATATAAGTTTCAAGAGTTTCTATTCAAAAAGATGGTCTAGATCTTATTCGAGAGTTTCTAACTCGAGGAGTTTCTAATCAAAAAGATGGTCTAGATCTACTCCTATATGTTATAACAAGCTAATCTAAGCATGGATTTAGGATGAAACTATCTTGACCACGAAAACCCAAATTTAAGCAAAGAACGAGCAAAATCAAGCTTGATCTTAAGTCTTGTTACATAAGTAATCTAGATAGGTGAATATTGATTAACTAGACTTATTTTCTACCTCTTACTCATTATGTATCACAGCAAGATCAAGAGGAAAGAAGGAAACACCAAAAACCAAACCAAATCAAGATTTTAACACTTGAGCAAAAAGGAGAAAGATTGGGTAAATTTGGATATCTATTAATAATTAGATATGAATGTTTATAGCCACTCACAAAGCCAAATCAAGACTTTAACACTCGCGCAATATTGCTATTTGAGTTGCTCTATTAATGCCTGACTGAATATAGTTGCTTCATTCCTGCCATTTAGTCTGGAGATGGCATTTATTTGTTCGGAAAATTTGACTACCCCAAATGCAAATAAATATAAATATAAATTTTGAATTGATTATGATTTGTTGAGTGGAGACAATAAAATAACCAATTCCATCTAATTCTATGGACTCTTGATCTGAAAAATGATCACATACAGCTTGTAACAAAAAATGTCTAGCTTTTATATATGAGATGATTATGTTTTCGGAGGTGATATCATCTTGGGGTTTTCAGGTCCCCTCCAAAGTTCCCAGAGGTCATTCTATCTGAAGTCCAATGCCTGAAGTTAGCTCATGTTCTGAGGAAAGAAATCAATGAGGCTTTCTTAACATTGCGCAATGTTGCTTCCGGGAATGACCTGAAAACATATCTGATGGTAAGCTGAGTGGTACCATCTGTTTTTCTTCTTCTTTTTTTTTCAAGTAATTTTGTGCTCAATGTTATGCTGGAGCATTTTCCTTGCAGTCAGTTGCAGTCCTCTGGTTCATTTCTATAATTGGGAGCTGCTTCAGCTTCTTGACTCTGTCTTACACTAGTAAGCACTAATCTACTTTCTCTTTTGCTTTTACTGCAAATTAGTTCATAGTAGCGTCTTCTGAAGATGTGTGCTGTACGGTACCTACTCTACTTAATCTGAATAATACTTTGAAAACTACAATACAACTCGAAAGGCTCCTGTGTACATACAGCAATACTGTGATTACGTTGTACATTGATTTCTATGATTGCTTTCATTTTAGTCTTAGAAAATTCAAGAATTTGATCCGTGAATCTGCACTGGTACTGAACAGTACAAACACAAACACATGCAAATGCACAGTAGCTTCATCCGAAAATATGTACTGATAGACTATTAAATATTTGCTTACATCAGATCAAATGCTAAATTGGACTTTACAACAATAGCTTCCCCTTTTAACATCAAATACATGAAAGAAAATTCTACTTTTGTGTTTTTTCTTCCACATCAAACGTGTAGGGAGGGCATACTAATTGGATTGAATGGGATGCAATTGTCTCAGCGCAGACCATTCAAATGATAATTTTGACCACATAATACACTGCAGTATAATGGGAGAATTCCATAATTAATTAGTGTTAAATATTGAAATGCTAAGTTCTGACATTTGTATCTCTTCTCTATGGATGATCTGGAAAACTGAAAAGGTTTTGCTAGCAATGTCTTCTTCTTGAAACGTGTGCTTACAGACTGTTTGTTTGCATTACATCCCAAGTGTTAAATTCAGAAAAGTGTAACAAAATATACACATCCAAGCTTCCGTGTGCGTATAATATCATCAAATCAAGAGATAAAAAAATCAGTACTTCTATTGCTAATTGTCATTCGAGATACGCTGAATTTGAATCCTGTTTGCAGTTTTCCTCATGGCATACACGCTTCCCATGCTGTATGAGAAATACGAGGATCAAGTGGACGTTGTGGGCGAGAAGGCCCTGGTCGAGATCAAGAAGCAATATGCTGTGCTCGATGAGAAGCTTCTCTCAAAGATCCCGATGTTATCCGACAAGAAACAGCATTGATATGATGATTTCAAGCCCGAAGACCCCTACATATTCATATGCATCTCAGCACATTACCATAATAGTCTCTCTTGGTTTCCTCTGTCATCATCTAACAATCTTTGAGATGGCATGATTGATATTATTTTGATTATCAAGCTTCGGAAAATTGACTTTTCCGAGTCCTAGAACAGAGTCGACGGTCACACGGAGTAGTTGCTTCTGCTTGTCAGTTTCAGTAAATATTTTGAGTTTTTATTTGGTTACAAGATATATATGTCAGACCAACTTCTATAATTATTTGCTATATATATGTATGTATTATTTGATCCTTTCTGATACTGAAACATTTAGGCCATTCTGATTGGCAGCTCAATTCATTTTGGTCCCTCATGTCGCTAAAAGATTATTGCATGCTTATTCTGTGATAGGTTCGTACTTCAGTTATGTGTTGCTCATGCTTTGAGTGCTCATCAAATTGGAGGGACATGAACTTATTTGCGCACATTGTTCTGAAATTTTCGGTACCTAGTTTTGAGCAATAAAGTAAAAAATCTTAATTCCCAATTCCTACAGAATGAAATTCTTTCTTTTTTGAGACGAAATAGCACCCAGGTGCTACAGAATTCAGAAAACAGTGAGACGAAATTGTGAAGTCTACCGAAGAAAATTGAAAGCTTTGCTAGTACTTGAATAAACTTTCACCAACATTACAGTTTATTCTAAGTGTTAACAACTCGTTAAGTTATTCCATCTAACGCATCAATCTTCCAATCAAGTAACTGATCAGTGATCACTTCCTCGCATATATGCACCACCATTAAAGTGCAACACACTTGCCGTTTGCAACAACCACAATACACGCGTACTCACAACGTACACTACACCTCTATTACATGGGTCGCTAGAACTTGGTCCGGTACCGGCACGACGAGCTCTGTTCGCCCGGCCGACGCACGCTGACCGCGACGTCGCACACCGTGAGCACCACCACGCGGTGCCTGAGCACGCCGAGAACCGTGACCGTTCCCGGCACGGTCGTCCGCACGGTGAGCAGCACGTCCCCGGCGCCCATCACGTCGCCGTACAGCTGCGGCGCGTACCCGGCGAGGCGGTCGGCGAGCACGGTGAGCCGGACGGTCACTGCCTCGGCGCCTCCGGCACCAACGCGCCCGGGGGGCACGTCGGCGTCCGCGGCGAGCGCGCCGCGGTAGTAGACCTCGGCGCGGCCGGCAGCGTGCGCGAAGGCCGCGACGGGGCTGGGGTTGCGGATGGCGAGGTCGGCCTCGATCGTGGCGTGGAGGGAGAGGCCAGGGGAGAGGGAGAGGGAGATGAGCCGGAGCGAGGAGATCTTGGCGTCGGCGGGGCGCGGGCGGAGCGCGATGACGGCAAGCGCGGCGACGGCGACGGCGAGGAGGAGGAGTGCGGCGAGGGAGACGACGACGCAGACGCGGGGCCGGCGGCGGGACGTGGCCGCAGCGGTGCTGTGGTGCTTGCAGAGCGAGCCGGAGGAGGAGGAGGCGGTGGCCATGGCTGGCAGGTTATCTTTGGTTTCTTGGAATGTGGTGGAGTGATTGAGTGGGAACTGGGAAGTGGAGGGAAAGAGGCACGGAGGAACAGGGGAATCGTGAGCAGCCAAGTTACTGCGATGAGGCACTCTCATTTGAGCTTTTTTTTTTTTTTACTTATGACTGAAAAGCACTGTAACTGACTGAAAAAACATTGTAGCTAATAGAGGTTTATTTAGCATAATTAAATTTAAAAAATTAAAAAATTTGTTAGCCCATTACATATAATACAAACAAATACGGAAAAAAGAACCAGCAAAAAAGCTTAACAAAAACCAAAAGTTCAGAAAAAGACAAAATTTATAAATAGTGAAAAATAAACTGAAAACTAAAAACTTAAGCTAAAACAATCATAAAGCTAAAAGTTCACAAAGGAAGTGGCGGGGGTTTAGAGGAGTTGATGAGTGATGACCAGATGGGGCCAACTTCTTGCTGGGGATGATTTGGTGCTTACCCGGATGTTTTCTTCTCAACAATCATCCACATTTTGGACCGTTGGATTAGACATCCAATGGTCTCTTTTTTTGGAGGGGGGAGAATTTTTTTGGAGGGGGGTGAATTTTTTTGGAGGGGGTGGGGAGAATTTGTGGCTCTTGGATCTCTAATCCAACGATCATAAATCTGGATGATAGTTAGAAAGAAAACATCCGGATGATGTCTATCAATACCCTAAAAAAACCTCGACTTGTAAAACGAAGTAGAAATTAGATCTTTAAATTTGGAGAGAGAAGCATCTAGAGCTCCGAACCTTGCGATCTTTGCAACTTGCAAATTAATTTCGCAGTTTTCTTGGACATTTTTGTGAATAATTTTAGAGTCAAAAGGTTGAGCGTACGTAAAATACAAAATATAGGAAAAAATTGCCATATACTAGAAGATTATGCTCTGTTTTTTAGACTACGGTTAATTATTTTTAACTGTATTTTTAAAGATAGTGACGGACAACAAAGACATCATGATTTTGAGTTTGAAAAGCTGTTTAGAGAAACGAAAAGCCGTTTAAAAAAAACCATCCCACTTATTTTAGTTTTCGAAGCCAGAAGCTAGGGAAAAAAAATCAAAAAGAACAGAACATATCTCCCCCGAGCCATATAATGCTATTCTTCGCACAAACTTCTTTGCATGCTAAATGCGTGCGATCTTTTGGTTGGAGGGTGTTACATGTATACAGGATACACACGATCGATCACTCTCTTATGTCCGAGGAGATAGTTTGCTATTGCAGCGTTCGAAGTTGGTGACCAGCCATGGCTCGTCGTGGGGGCGACCGACCGATCGAGACGCCCGGGCTGCATACACAACTCACGCGGCCGCACGTGCATCACCACTTCATCGCGCGAGCAAGCACCGATCAGATGGAGCGAGCACTTAGTAGTTCCAATGCAACAGGGCCCCCACGCCGGGTGACTGCAGGGCAACTGGTTATTGTGGTGAAAATTTTCATCACAGAAGACCTTTTTTTTTCGTCACAAATAAGTGCGGTACATCGTCACAGATAGATTTAAAATAGCGACGATGGTTTTGTTACTTACGACGCTTATAGTGACGACGAAATCTTTCATATTTTATGAACATTTGTTAGCATTAAATCGTCACAACTATATTTTGTAAAATTGACGAATTGTATAGTCACAAATTGGTTTATGTTAGTGATAACGGTTTCATCACTGGCGATACTTCTTGTGACGGCATTCTTTCTCACTATTTCAGTTGCATTTGTGACAATTGAATTGTCACACTCATATTTGTAAAAGTGAAAATCTTATCATCAAGTACACATATTTATTTGTGAACACATCTGCATCGTCTCGGGTATCTGTTTATACATATGGCTAATCTGTACATCGTCACAAATAGTATTTGATATAGTAAGCAATCAAAGCGATGCTGCTTGGAACAACCTGAGCTTAATAATTCCGAATTAATTGCAGAAAACACCGCAAATTGTACATAGCTTTCTCATTACAAATTAACAACTGAACTAAAATCTGGAAAAAAATAGGCAAAACAATGTACAAAATGTCATTCTGTAAAACATGTCCTCGTAGAGTCCTCGTATCAGAGCTGTCTCTCTCCATCTATGAGTCTTCGTACAAGGAAATTGCTGTCTGCATGACCTGCAAAAATTGTTCAGATGTCAAATTATAATCACGAATCATGATTGGTAAAGTTTCTAGGGTAAAAACCCTTCACGGATTGTTGTATAGGGAAAAAATGCCAATCCATCTGTTTTCTCCGCACTCTACCCTTCACGCATTGATGAACCCTTGCAGGCTAGCAGCTCTAGATCTTGACCCTATTTGAGACAACAAATCTGAATCCAGAAGATCAGCAATCAGATTAAACACAAGGATTGGCATAGTATTTTTCAATGCATCAGTGAAAAGCAAAAGACAACGATAGTAGACCCACTGCAGTTCTTTTTACTGGACTTTTTAGAATTTATGCTGTCAAACTTTCCACCAATAGACTTAAAATTAGTTATATAAAAATTATATCATTAAATTTGTCATTAAAAATAATATCATAATATTATAATTTTACTCATACATCTTAACGTTAAGATATAAAAAGTAATAATTAAAAGTGTAAGTAAAAAAGAAGGGAGGAAGTACTAACAAATGCAATGGAAAGTAATGTACCCTGAAAAAAATAAACATAAAAAAGGGATCGGTTCAGGAACAAAAGGATTATGGTCTATTTGAAGCTCTTGTTACCTGTGAGAACGAATGCAGCATGTCGGCTGTCGTGCAGCGGGCGCATGACGCGGCTGTGATCGTGATGGTAGATCTCGACACGCCTCGGACTGTCGCTTGCGATACACGGCGGCATGGCCAGCCATGGCCACGGCGTAGTGGCGGTGCCCAATAAGCTGCGAGCGCTCTCTTGCGGCAGCTCAGCCTCGGAAGGCGAAGCTGCAGGCGGTAGCGGCGCTGCTGCCTGCGGCGAGGCTGGGTCTGGAGGATGAGAGCACCTAAGTGCAGCACAGACTCCTCCATGGAGCAGAGAAAGCTACTCGTCTCTAGAATTCTGGATTCCGGACTGGACGGGGACGAAGAGTCAGAGAAGGGAATACCGGAATAGACCTCGCAAAATGGCCGTCTGGCATGGCATGTTTAGGCACGATTTGATTAATCCGGTTAACTAAATATGTTATGCCATACTGACCCACGGGCTCAGCCACGGGTATAGACATGACCCAAGGAGATTACAGGTCTGGCCATGCCATTTAGGCATATTTAGCCCGATAGGTTACGGATGGCCCATTTAGCCCATCAGCTCGACGGGCAGTTAACCATAATTGTCGACTATCAGCTATCTCGCTCAATCTCCCTCTCCCATCCATCCATCCTTTGGCGGCGGCGACATCCATGTCATCGTTGACACCTACTCCACCTCTATCGCACCGCCAGTGCTATTACTGCCACCAGCACGACCGCATGTCCCCATCCTACTTTCTGCCACCCTCGATGCCGACGTCCTCTGCACCCTCTGTGCTAGAGTCTTCATCAAGGAGCTCATCGATGCCCCCTCCCGCCTCCACTGCCTCCCTTCTTCCTCTCCTCCTTCGATCTTCGCAACCCTAGTGACCCCCATTCCCCGCTTCACCCACCCAGTTCAGCAACGGTAGCGCATGGCGACTCAGTGGCGATGGGGAAGCAGGGGCGACGTTAACGAGATGAAGGGAGGGAGGCTAACGATAGGGAGAGAGGGGGCAAGGAAGCGCGGGAGGAGGAGGCAATGGCCGGCAGGGAGTGCGTTGGCACTGTTGCACGTGAGCGCTGCCGGCTAAGAGGGAGGGGGTGGCGGTGTCAAGGCGGAGATGAGGGGTCAGGAGGAGGACTATGCAAGGTCGTGTCGGGCTAAGAAGGGTACTATTTGTGATGTGCCAAGCTAGCCCACTGTGCAGAGGTGCCGACCTAAGCATGTCTCGACTAGAGTTGTCCAATGGGCTGGACCTAGGCTTGTCGGCCCACAGCCCGACCCTATAGGCCCGACCTAAGCATGGCACGACCCGTCTAGCTCGTGGGCCATGCCGGCACGGCCCAATGGACTGTGCCATGCCTGGGCCAAGGCGACGGCATGGTGGGTCAGCACGGCACGGCCCAGCAAGGCTCCAATGGGCGTAAATGAGCCATGCTGACATGGCACGACACAACACGGCCCATGAAAAATAGCTGTTTTTTACAGTTTTTTATCGTTGGGGTAAAAAAATCCAGAAAAATAGCAAAAAATTTGAAAAATGTCGAGTTTTTTCCTATAAATAGGGGGCCATCTGGCCTCCATTCTCCATACCTCAAACCTCACTCCCATCTCTTTGTTTAGCTATGAAAAATCCAGTTGTGTTTGCGCAAATTTGGCAAAATTAGTGAGAAATTCATGCGAAATTCAAAAAATTGAAAAAACCTCAAAGAATCTTCAGAGAGCTGCAGAAGAGGTAATAGACTAATAGTGTTGCCTTATTTCTGGAGTATACTACCGTACCTCTCCTGTAATTGTTCATAATATTCTTCAAATTGCCACTCACCTAAAGGCTTTTGAAAATGATCCTATACTACGAGATGTTATGGTTGCAATGAAAACTATGTTTTAAAATATTGGATAAAAATTCCTAGTTCATATGCATTCGTCTTTATTTTGGATCCTAGGGCTAAGCTCCAATGATTTATAAATATATTACAACTTTTAAGTGATGCTACTGGTTTATATTATTGTACATACTATAGAGTAGTTAAAGATAAATTATATGAGGTATACGAAAATAAGTTTGGATCCGTGCGTTTGGAAAGACCCCCGGTAGACCCTAGCACCTTTGTGGGGACTATGTCATGAAGCATGATTTTTTGTTCTTCCTCTAGAGATTCTTGAGGTTTCCATGCAGGTACACATCAATCAGAGGAGGAAGGCGGCAAAGTACTGGAGACCTATCAAGCTATCTCAACAGTAATAGTGTCAGCTTTGAGCAAGAGTTGAAAATCCTCTCATGGTGGCAAATCTAGAAAGTAACATATCCAGTGCTATCCATATTAGTACGGGATGTGTTGACTGTTTCTATCTCTATGGTTTCCTCGGAGTCAGCCTTTAGTCTATCTGAAAGAATAATCAAGGATCGACGAATAAGTCTCTCGAATAAGATGGTCGAAATCCTTCTGACCATCAAAGACTGAGAATAAGCTGAATCAAGACTTCAATATACTGCAGAGAATATGGACCTAGAAAAATCTTTTGAGAATTTATATATAGATAGCAATGAATAGAATCTCCAATATTTTTTCTTCAGATGTAGTCACTAGTGAGCTTTATAGACTGTGCTTTTTTTCTTTACAAAGGTTTTCTCAAGTTGAGTTTTTTTACTTGGTAAAGCTTTTAACGAGGCAGTTATGCCATATAATTTAACAAGTTAATAAAGCTCATTATGTCATTGACAATAATTATCTTGATGCTTAACAATGTCTACGATTTACTATAATTTTTCAGTAATTTTCTACTATTTTTCTTTAATTTTCTACAATTTTTGGAATTTTTCTTTTTCTTGGCATAACGGCCAACCATGCTGGCACGATCCGTTAAGGCATAACCATGCCCATGCCGGCATGGCACGATTGTGAGCTATGCCTGGGCTCGGACCTCAGCCTGTGGGCCAGCACGACACGACCTGTTTATTTGCCCTACCTAAATGCTTTGTGTTTGGACCAGGCCCAATGGCCCATGCCCTACCGACCCAGCACGACTCACTGGACAGCACTAGACATGACTAGTCAAGCTGGACCGGCACTATCCATTTAGTCGTGGGCCATATCATGTTTACGTCAGATCAATAATACCATACTTTAGATTGGTATGGTTGGTCCGATCTATTTGGACACTCTGGGAAATGATGAGGAGGCAGTGGCTTTATCGGCTAGAGCTTTCGGTGGGTTACTTTATAGTGGGCATCTGAATGGATGGTTGTGATGTGGGCTACCAGATCTGAGGGTCTGGGTGTTTTAACTACAACGTGTGGACCAAAATTTTTGAAGGGTCAACGTGTGGAAGGTGGGAAAGCCAAACAAAGAGAATAAAACAAATACAACATGCCTATTCCCTCTATTTCTGGCTGTACATGTTGCATTAAGCACCAACGAGGATTTTGCTACTAATGAAAAATACACATACTGATATTGTCACATGAAAAATACATATAGTGATATCGAGACATTTCATCATTAAAAAGTCATCACTACTAAGGTATCATGTGGCAGCATAATGTTTTGCCACTATTATAAATCCAGTAGTGACAACATAATAGTTCGTCACTGAAGAAACATTACTACTAAGATTTCTTGTGACGGCATAATAATTTGTCACTAATTATAAATAAGGTGTGACAACAAAGTAGTTCGACACTATAAAGTTGTCACTACTAAGATTTCTTACGACGACATAGTAGTTTGTCACTAATTATAAATGAAGCTTTGGCAATGTAACAGTTCGTCACCCTAAAGTCATCACACTAAGGTTTCTTGTGACCATATAGTAGTTTGTCACTAATTATAAACGAAGCTATGACAACATGACAGTTTGCCGTTGTAAAATTATCACTATTATGACGTCTTGTAGCGACATAATATTTTGTCACTATCTGCAAATAAAGTAGTGACAACATGATAACTCGTCACTGTAGAATTGTTACAGCTAAAGTATCTTATGGCAATTCAGTATTTTGTCACTAAGAATTAATAAAATAGCGAGGAAATATCTTTAGTAACTGTAAATAGATTAATAGTGACAAAACCAGTTTTCATCACTAAAATTGTGATTCCTTGTAGTGTGCCAGCTCTCCCCGTCGCACTCGCACCCATAGTACCACACTACTACTTGTGCATATTTATCAGATAAAGTCGGACTTGGCACCGTATTTGAAAAAAATAGCACTTCTACTGTCCGATGGACGGGCGGCAACGCCGGCGAGGTGACATATGGTGAGGCCACCGGCGGCAGACGCCTGCCGCCCCGCCAGCAGACGGTAGGCAGCCTGCCACCCGGCGGGGGGATGGCAGGCAGGCTTGCCATCCAGTAAGGGGGTGGCAGGTGATTAAGCCAGCTGATTAGCTGGCTTAATTACCTACCCAAAGTTTTTTACGTTTAGTATTTGTTTGAATTTTTAAATATACCAAATGAGCTAAAAAAATTACAAAACTTTATGTACAATCTCCTGACACAATGTGACTCTCGGTGTAATTTTTGGGTAATTTTATCCATTGTGAATGTTGCTCAAAAATTCATACAATTTTGATAGTTTTATGAGTTTTTACATATAGCAAATGAACACTAAAAATTACGAAAGTTTATGTGAACCCTTCCGACACAGTGATAGTTATTGTGTATTTTTTTTAGAAATTTTATGTGGTTCAAATTTGCTACGTTTATTTAGGTTAATTTAATCATGAATTTACGAATATTTCATGATTTTTTACAATTTTATATATTAGGAATACTTGTACAAGTAAAAGTAATTATAGTAATACAAAAATGCATCACACTAGATGCGATATGGCTCATTCATCTGAGTCACTGCTACCTCCTCGCTGCGTCTACCTCCCGGTATGTGGCCTTGTCTTCCGTTGAGCACGAGCATATCCCGTGAGGTATGTCAGTCGATTCGGAGGTTGCGTCTCAGGTCGGAGGAGGTATGGATACCGTTCTGTTTGCTCAATGGCCAATGGTGGCCTAGTAGGCTGGGTCCGGTAAGGGTCGAAGTCCTCCAGCTGAGACATGTCGAATTGTGAACTGCCCGCAATAATGTCGTGAACAAAGGAATCTAGATATCCCCTCGTGGTGCGAAGGAGTTCTCGCCTTGACCGTACGACGTGGCAGCGAAGCTGAAGGAGCTCTACTGCTTGATCGTGCAAAAATAGCACACCCGCAAGTGCACGGGTTGCCACTGAAATAGCGGCGAGTGTCGTGTTCTCCACAGGGACTAGACTGAGGCTACCGATGCTCAGCTAAAGCTAGGTCAAACGAAACGGGGGAGAAAACTAAACTAAAACAACTAAAACGACCGAACGAATTAACTAAACAAACGAACCAACGACCACGCGACGAACGACCGTACAAATAGACGTCGTACGACCGAACGAACAAAACGACGAAAGACTAGACTAACGACGCACGAACGACACGACGACTAAACGACTGAACACGACTACCAAACGAACGAACAAAACATATACCGAATGACGACCTAAATAACTATCGACCGCAAGAAAGAAAGAGGTAGTCGAGAAGCACTAAGGGAGGGTTTAGAAGCACTAGGTTGGTTGAGAGGGAATGAGAGGGAAAACGATCGACAGCTAACTAGACGACGACGGCACACGACAAACACATGACTACGACAAATGAACGCACGACTTAACTATCAAACGACCGCTGAGAGAAGCAAAGAGGGAGGTCGAGAAGCACAAGGAAGGATCTAGAAGCACTAGGTGGGTCGAGACAGCAAGGGGAATGGAGACGGTCGCCGGCTAGCTAATTCGCACAAAACAACACAAAGACAACCACAGATTCAACTAACACTGATATCTAACACAGAGAACCATTAACAGAGCTAAACAAAATCACATAAGCTGAACCAATATCCATATCCACTGTCATCCACAATCAAAATCACAGTCAACAATTCTACCATTGCTAAACAACTTCCAATCAGCATTAACAGATTACATAAACATCACAAAACATTGCACAGATCAAATATCACCATCACATATCACTGGTTAACATCCACAGTGCACAATAGAAATTAACAATCACTAACAGAAATTCAGTAACACAGTAATTGAGAACAGAAATTAGAGATGGAAGAAGTATTGGAGCATTAACCGAGGGGAGGTGAAGAAGAGTCGGAGCTGATGTTGGTGCGGCGGAGTGGAGCCGAGGAAGGAGGGGTCGTCGGTGTCGAAGCTGAGCCGAGGAAGCAGGGCCGACGACGTAGAAGAGGAGGGTGTCGGTGGCGATGGAGATCGGCGATGTGGACACGGTTGTTGTCGGTGCGGTGGTGAACGTAGAGCGTCGACGCACGGGAGAGGCGGCGCCAGTGAGCTGCGGCCGGATGTAGAAGTCGACGGCGCTGGACTCGGTGGAGCAGGGAGGTGAGCGGCAGGTCTGCAGGAGCGGCGAGAGGAGAAGGCAGAGAAGTGGGGCGGCCTAGAGAGGGGGAGACTAGTGGTGCGCCGTGGAGGTGAGGGGCTGGGCTTCGGAGGAGATGGGTTGGCCGCGGTGGCTCGCCGGATTTGGAGCTGGAAGAAGATGGCGGCGGTGCACTGGAGGCGGCGGAGAGGTGTGGAGGTTGAGCAGGAAGAGAAGGGAGCAGCGTTGGGAAGGCGCACCGGCGAGTCGGGAAAGGGGGGCGATGAAGGGAGGAGGCGCGGTGGTGCTGTGCGGCGCTGATGAGGAGAGGGATGGCGGCGCTGGAGAGTAGAGAGAGTGGGGTGGCGCCGGTGAATGGAGAAGGGAGAGAGCGGCGCGCCGGAGGGAGAGGCAGCGGTGAAGAGAAGGGAGGCAGCTTGGATGGAGGAGCAAGTGGAGGCGGCCAGCGAGGTTAGGCCCGGCCCTCGCCGGCGCCGTATTTGGAGAAAAATGGGGGGAGAGAGGGAGGAGATAGGCGGCGGAGAGAAGGAAGAACCGGGCTCGAGCCCTCTCCACAGGCGGCGGCGGCTATTGAGGGGTTGGGGATTTTTGGCATTTGCAGATTAGTCCACATAGTTTCTAGGGTTCACAAATTGGTCCTTCCCCATTTAACTTCTTCTGTTCTGGCCCTCCGGGAGTCCGATTTCGGCACGGTTTGATCCTACGGATTCGTGTCGATGCGCACATTTGTATAGAGCATCCGCAGAATGCAAATTTTATCGTTTATGCGCCTAGATCGCGCCGGCCTGCGGAAAAGTGCAAAAAATGTAAAATGATCCATTTCGAGCAATTAAATATAGAAAATAGTGCAAATGATGATAAATGGTCCTAAAATGCGAAAAATAATGGGGCAAAATGATGGGTAAATGAATATAAAAATGACGCATGTCATACCCCCAAGCTTTAAACGTTTACTTGTCCTCAAGTAAATGGTATGATATTATCGAACCCGGACAAGTCATTATAGAAAAGACTAGTTAAACGCATGTAAAAAACCAAGTGGCATACAACAATGTAAAATGATATTATCTAACTTGAGTTTTGAGGACCATCCAAGATGAGAATAAATCAAGCAAAGATCTCAAGTGATAACTACAACATTTGACCAAATCAAGTTACACACAAAAGTGTTAAAATACACTCAAGTGATCACATGAATCCAACCAAAATTGTAAAGCATCGGAACTAGGTATAATATTAAGAATGAGCATATCAAAAGGGTCATGCTAAGGCATATGTTATTTGAGACAAAGAGACTAATACTTGCATGAAATTTATGAAAAAGCCCACACTTGAGCCATGATACCTTAATTTTTTTTGATGAATTTAAACAAGTTATAAACACACACATTGGGCACAAGTGCCGCTTATTCCAACCCTTGGGCTAGCTAGCCACTTATTCACACATTCAAACTTCAATTGGGCAAAAATGCCACTTATTCAAACGTTTGCAATCCAATGTGACAAAGTCACTTATTCAACTCACTCACTCCTTGCAAAACAATTTTTTTTCTTTTCTTTTTAAGATTAAGCATCTTTAACCGGTTTTCATTAATGCTAAGTAACACGTGTCCCAAGACATAGTTACCTAGATAAATCAACCAAATTATTGGCTCAAGATAGGACTACCCCTTTCACAAATTTACCATTCAAGCAAAGTATCAATATCTAAAATAACATATGCCAAAGCATGAAACTAAGATATAATCATTCAAGAGACTATGACTAGAACCAATTCAATACGCAAATGGTTAAAACACATGCGTAACTCGCAATGAATCAAATGCTATAGGATCACAAGGTTTCTAAGCACATCAAGGATAATAAACAAAAACTCAAGCTCTAATATGATGCCAAGTGACTTAAGATATACAAGGAACTAGTGACAATATAGCTCAATGAAATTTTGGCATGACCTTTCTAGATTAATCATAGCATGGGCTCACATGGCTAAGATATACAATAAGCATGACATGAGAGCAATGGTAAAGGCCATACATCATCACATAAGCACAATATGAAGCATATGAATGACCACATATCATCAACTACACGACAATAAGCTCAAATGCTCACAAATATAATACAAACATGCTAGAACATCATCCATACACATACAAGTCCTCCCCCAAGCTTAAATTGAGCAATGTATCAAGAATGTGCTTAAAGGGGTAAGAAACAGCTCACCGGGTATATATGATGCAATGGAAGTAGGCAAATCATCCCATGGCTTCTCGCACATGCAAGGATGAGGATCTAGCACGGGACCTAAAATAAAAAGAAAGAAAAGAGGAGAAACTAACAAACAAAACGGAAATAAAAGGAAAAAGAGATGCTTATTTGGATGTAGCGGGAGGAGGGCCGAGGACGGGACATGGAAAAGGCACATGTCCGCCCTCCTCATGAAGCAACATGCCTCGAAATCCACCTGGATCCCAAGGAATATCGACACGAACCATGTCCGCTCGTAGTCGATGGTACAAAAGCATAACCCTGCAAGTAAACTCAAAAACATGGCAAGTATGTGTGATAGGGTTGACACCCTCCAAGTCATCAATCGAATATCCAATCATGTAGGTATATCGATAAAGTACATCATGAGGACTATAAGTAAGATGAGCACAACTAGTAATAGCATATGTCTCGTCTGAGCCAAGGAAATCAAACCTGAGGTGGTCGGGGAAGAGTTTCCATACTACCTGAAGTGTAGGCGAAAGAGAATATATGGTAGTAGAAACCTCCAGAGGGGCGATGTCGACGAAAGAAGTAGCCGGTGGTGGATCAATAGAAATGTGCTCCTCCTCAACATCGGAAGCAGCCCCCTCATCAAGATGTGGAACCTCAGAACTCAAAAGTATATCCATAATGAACTCGTCATCATCTGGCACAAAGCTCTCATCATCTAAATCTATCTCATCATAACTCAAGAGTGGATCTACCGCAAACTCATCCTCATAGTCAGGAGTGAAGCAATCATCATCAAGAAGTAGATCCTCATCATCTAGCTCAGTGTCAACATAAGGATCATCAGAGTCAATAGGCGAAGGATCTGACTGAGGTGCCTCTAGGTGTATCTGTGTTGTGTCCAACAATAGGCCCTCGCTCGCAAGATCAGGTGTAAGACTGATAGGCTGACACTCATGTCTATCCAGAACTATCTCTGTGGTGTGAATGAAAGGCTGTGAAACGGTAAAACTATCCACACAAGTAGAACTGGTGCTCATAATCGCCTCAATCTCGTCCTGAATCGCCATCGCACGATCACCACCAGGAGGCACAGTCATGAGTTCCTTGCATAATGCATCAAGTCTGGCAGCCTGATCTACGTGTGAAGGAGGTGGCTCATGAGACTGCTCTAACTCAGACATAGGAACTGCAAACTGGCTATGTGAAGGAACAGGTGAACTGCAGGCAGGAGGTGTCGGATCTAATACGAAGTCTCTACTCATTCTACTCTCGGAATCTCCTATAATCCTAGAAATCCTCTCCTCAAATCTGGACAACTCATCGAGCTCAGGAGTAGGAGTCTGATGCTGAGGTACAGGATAGTGCTGATGTGACCAATGAGAAATATCCTGATCTCCGAATCTAAAACCCTGCAATGGTATACTAGAAGAAAATGATGAGATATCAGGGTTGTTGTTCCCATATGATAGACTCGAGTGCTCAGGCCATCCAGGGTGATAAGTGTCAGGGTATGGCCCACTCGACTGAGAAAAGCTCATCCCGTAACACTCTGGAGTGGACAAATAACCACGCTGGCAGTCAGCGGGTGAATGGCCCTGAAAACCACAAGTCTGGCATATAGGAACAACCGGAGAATGGGCGTCTGATAAAGAACTGTACTGATCGTACCCGCTCTCCAACACAACTCCTCGCTCTAAAGCATAGCATTCTAACTGACGAGACAGTAGATTTACCTGCTCTTGAAGAATATCATAAGTAGGGGTGCTCATAAAACCAAGAGAATCAGAATAATAAGCCATAGCCTCAATAAGTACCAATATCAATCAACCTGCGAGAATGGATACGAAAATCGCGCAAAAGAGAGAACTAGGGAAAGGGTTAGGGATTAGCAATATATCACAAATATGGACAATCATAATATGAAAGACAAGTCAGCACAAACGCAAAACAAGAAAAAGAAAACAAACGACCTAGTCTATAGCCTAACACTGTCGCTCTAAGCTAATCCCCGGCAACGGCGCCAAAAATGCTTGATCGTGCAAAAATAGCACACCCGCAAGTGCACGGGTTGCCACTGAAATAGCGGCGAGTGTCGTGTTCTCCACAGGGACTAGACTGAGGCTACCGATGCTCAGCTAAAGCTAGGTCAAACGAAACGGGGGAGAAAACTAAACTAAAACAACTAAAACGACCGAACGAATTAACTAAACAAACGAACCAACGACCACGCGACGAACGACCGTACAAATAGACGTCGTACGACCGAACGAACAAAACGACGAAAGACTAGACTAACGACGCACGAACGACACGACGACTAAACGACTGAACACGACTACCAAACGAACGAACAAAACATATACCGAATGACGACCTAAATAACTATCGACCGCAAGAAAGAAAGAGGTAGTCGAGAAGCACTAAGGGAGGGTTTAGAAGCACTAGGTTGGTTGAGAGGGAATGAGAGGGAAAACGATCGACAGCTAACTAGACGACGACGGCACACGACAAACACATGACTACGACAAATGAACGCACGACTTAACTATCAAACGACCGCTGAGAGAAGCAAAGAGGGAGGTCGAGAAGCACAAGGAAGGATCTAGAAGCACTAGGTGGGTCGAGACAGCAAGGGGAATGGAGACGGTCGCCGGCTAGCTAATTCGCACAAAACAACACAAAGACAACCACAGATTCAACTAACACTGATATCTAACACAGAGAACCATTAACAGAGCTAAACAAAATCACATAAGCTGAACCAATATCCATATCCACTGTCATCCACAATCAAAATCACAGTCAACAATTCTACCATTGCTAAACAACTTCCAATCAGCATTAACAGATTACATAAACATCACAAAACATTGCACAGATCAAATATCACCATCACATATCACTGGTTAACATCCACAGTGCACAATAGAAATTAACAATCACTAACAGAAATTCAGTAACACAGTAATTGAGAACAGAAATTAGAGATGGAAGAAGTATTGGAGCATTAACCGAGGGGAGGTGAAGAAGAGTCGGAGCTGATGTTGGTGCGGCGGAGTGGAGCCGAGGAAGGAGGGGTCGTCGGTGTCGAAGCTGAGCCGAGGAAGCAGGGCCGACGACGTAGAAGAGGAGGGTGTCGGTGGCGATGGAGATCGGCGATGTGGACACGGTTGTTGTCGGTGCGGTGGTGAACGTAGAGCGTCGACGCACGGGAGAGGCGGCGCCAGTGAGCTGCGGCCGGATGTAGAAGTCGACGGCGCTGGACTCGGTGGAGCAGGGAGGTGAGCGGCAGGTCTGCAGGAGCGGCGAGAGGAGAAGGCAGAGAAGTGGGGCGGCCTAGAGAGGGGGAGACTAGTGGTGCGCCGTGGAGGTGAGGGGCTGGGCTTCGGAGGAGATGGGTTGGCCGCGGTGGCTCGCCGGATTTGGAGCTGGAAGAAGATGGCGGCGGTGCACTGGAGGCGGCGGAGAGGTGTGGAGGTTGAGCAGGAAGAGAAGGGAGCAGCGTTGGGAAGGCGCACCGGCGAGTCGGGAAAGGGGGGCGATGAAGGGAGGAGGCGCGGTGGTGCTGTGCGGCGCTGATGAGGAGAGGGATGGCGGCGCTGGAGAGTAGAGAGAGTGGGGTGGCGCCGGTGAATGGAGAAGGGAGAGAGCGGCGCGCCGGAGGGAGAGGCAGCGGTGAAGAGAAGGGAGGCAGCTTGGATGGAGGAGCAAGTGGAGGCGGCCAGCGAGGTTAGGCCCGGCCCTCGCCGGCGCCGTATTTGGAGAAAAATGGGGGGAGAGAGGGAGGAGATAGGCGGCGGAGAGAAGGAAGAACCGGGCTCGAGCCCTCTCCACAGGCGGCGGCGGCTATTGAGGGGTTGGGGATTTTTGGCATTTGCAGATTAGTCCACATAGTTTCTAGGGTTCACAAATTGGTCCTTCCCCATTTAACTTCTTCTGTTCTGGCCCTCCGGGAGTCCGATTTCGGCACGGTTTGATCCTACGGATTCGTGTCGATGCGCACATTTGTATAGAGCATCCGCAGAATGCAAATTTTATCGTTTATGCGCCTAGATCGCGCCGGCCTGCGGAAAAGTGCAAAAAATGTAAAATGATCCATTTCGAGCAATTAAATATAGAAAATAGTGCAAATGATGATAAATGGTCCTAAAATGCGAAAAATAATGGGGCAAAATGATGGGTAAATGAATATAAAAATGACGCATGTCATCTACCCACCGAGGTGTCTGAACCCTGGGTATGCTGTGAACGCTAAGCTCTGTCCTGCGTACGCTACAAACTCTGGTGCCGTGTAGTGCTCTCTGGAAGGATCTGGAAGGCTTGTGTCATCATCGGTGGACTCGTCGTCACCCCCATATTGAATTGGAAGCTGCAAAATGAAATGATATTAGTCATAATAAATATTATGGATGTACAATGTAAATCTCATACCTCCTGAATGTGCAACGAAGATAAACAATGGGGAGTGGTAGTCTGTGCAGGCGGTGCGGACGTCAAAAGTGATGCGTCTCGATGACGGACCTGCAGCGGGAAAACCCATGATGTTAGTGGAACACAAGGTCTAATAGGAAAATAAAATGTAGGTTAGTACGTAAGTTACCTCCTCGTCGGTACGGTGCACGGATGATCGACAGCTAGTACTATGATGCCAGGTAGATTCAGTAGATTGCGATGGCCAGCCAGACTCGGTAGGTCGCGATGACCTGGCGGGTGAGCATGGTGCCCCCACTGGGTGTCTTATGTGTACAGTGTGATCCATGGAATGGCCGCAGCTTAGGTTGTGCACTATTTTTTTGGCCTACTTTAGGATAAACTTCATAGAGTTCTGCAGGGCCGGTGGTGTCTCTGGGCTGCTGATGGCGACCTCTGATGCGCTTGCGATCCACTACGCCTACTCCAACTGAAGTGGCATATGAAACAGGTTCAGTAACGACCAGTATTAATTTCTTGAATGAAACGATAAGATATTTGAACTGTCTTACGCTGTCATGCCGCTGCGAAGCGCTGTGGGGATCGATCAAGCGTTGTAGACTTTTCTCATGCATGACTTCTTGGGGCGATATGGTGGAGGAATGGTGAGTCTGCTACATGACTGAGGTACGTACCACTCCAGGTACTCGTCGTATGTCTGGACATCATACGGACGCTGCTCCATGACAATATCGAGGTGCGCCCTGACCATCCATGTCGTCGTCCACTATTGCTGCAGTGCTCGCCAGTCTGTACCATGCCAACCAGCCCTTGATTGTTTGCATTTCTAGAATCATCGACGTTATATAGCAAGACAAACAAAGTGTACACATTAGTCAGATAGAGTTTGACTCACCGGTGTGCAACCTACCGTCCAGAGGGGGCATAGCCTGGTGCAAACCAAACTGTCACATCACACACTGTGGTGCATAAGCCTTCACCATATACGAGAACACCAAATGGTGTGTCGTTGCCCATAGCTCTGTGTACTCCAAGCATTGCAGGGACAGCTCGTGTGATGATACACGACACATAAAATCTACAGTCCACAAACCCCATATGATTTCACTATCGTGCAACGACTCGAATTCATTGTGCCACAGCAAGTAGCACCTCGACAGTTTGTCCTTCACCCACTGCAGATGGGCAGCAGTCCACCGGATGCCCATAGTGGCCCTGTCAGTGAACTCACCAAATGGGTGCACTAGTGTGACGATGGTTGGATGTTCGATAGGGAAGTGCTCCCAACTCCACAGCTGCAGGAGCACGTAGCAGATAGCCAGATTGGGGGTACCAGTAGTGGCACATTGGCAAATGTGCAAACGAGGGAGCGGGCGAGGGGGACAACACGAATATAATGACATTAGTGCGAATGAGAAAGTGCGCGATTAATATTTCGTTTGTTCCATTTGTTGCAAGATACTCTCAAAATTAAGAGTGCGTAGCTAATTATTTTGAGAAGGCAGAGCATATGTCATTAAGGACGAGTCCACTGATGACGATACGGGCCTCCCAGATGCTTTCAGAGAGCACTACACAGCTCTAGGGTTTGCAACGCATGCAGGGCAGAGCTCAGCGTTCACATCATACCTAGGGTTTGGACACTTCGGTAGGTAGAGCTCCTACAGCTTCACTGCCATGTTGTACAGTCTAGGCAAGAGCTCCTTCGCACTACAAAGGAGATTTCTAGAGTGCTTTGTTTATGACATTATTGCGAACGACTCACAGTTCAGCATGTTTCAGCTGAAGGACAATGACCCTTACAGGACCCAGGCTACTATACCTGAGCCTACTGGACCACCGCTAGCCCCTGAGAAAACAGAACGGTCTCCATACCTCATTCGACCCAAGACGCAACCTTCGGACCAACTGACGTACCTCACGGGACATTCTCGTGCTCAATGGAAAACAAGGCCACGTACGAGGAGGCAGACGCGGCGAGGAGGTAGCAGTGACTCATATGGGTGAGCCATATCGCATCCACTGTGATGCATTTTTTACTACTACAATTACTTTTACTTGTATAAGTATTCCTAATGTATAAAATTGTAAAAAAAATCATAAAAATATTCGTTAATTCATGATTAAATTAACCCAAATAAATATGGCAAATTCGGACCACATAAAGTTCCCAAAACATTACACAATAACTATGACTATGTTGGAAGGCTTCACATAAAATTTTGTACTTTTTAGAGCTCATTTGCTATATGTAAAAACTTAAATAAATATCAAAATTGTATGAATTTGTGAGCAACATTCACAACGGATAAAATTATCCAAAAATTAAACTGTGGGTATGTTGTGTCGAAAGTTTGTATATAATTTTTGTAATTTTTTTGAGTCCATTTGATATATTTAAAAATTCAAACAAACACTAAATGTAAAAAATTAGGGAAGATAATTAAGTCGGCTTAATCATCTGCCCCCCACCGGGCGACAGGCTGTCTGCCGTCTACTGGCGGGGCGGCAAGCGCCTACCGCCTGCCTACCGACGGCCTCGCGACGTGTCGTCTCGCCGGCGCTGCCACCTCCTCACTGGACAGTAGAATACTGTATACAATAGTGTTAAATCTGACTTTGTCTCCATATTTATAGGCACTCGGGCAATGTACCATTTTACTGTATTTTACTAGACTAGACGAGACTGTTAGATGTATATTTGATAAATTCGTTATAAATTCGTCTCACGTGAGTTTTAACTTAAGAGTACAACCTCTATTTTCGTCCAGCCTTTTGCCATTGCGATGCAAGAGCAACATGTACAGGCACGCTTGTACTGTCGAGTTCTGGAAAATTGTGTGTACCTTCTATTTCAGCAAAGTTGTACAAGGCCCAGCCCAGTTACTGGGCATGACAGAGCAGCCCAGTTGTAGGCTAGGTGTAAGCTCCTTTGAGTTTTAGCTTCTAACTTACAATTTTTTAATTTCATTTTTTCATATTTTTTAGACTTTTTTTTTATTTTTTTGTTTTTATTTCTTTGTATTATCTGTGATGATATAATCTTTTTTCTTTTTTTATTTTTCAATTTTAATTACGATAAAAAGCTAATAGTAGCTACAATGCAAAAAAGTTTTAAACAGTATCAAATAACCCAAAAGTTTAAGTTTTAAACTCAAATAAGCACCCCTTTTCGAGAAAATTATTCTACCAATCTGCTGTTGAAGAAATGTCAACTGTCTGTGTTGGTTAATCTTGATTTTAGTTTATAGAAAGGTAAGCATCCTATTAAGCAGCGTGCTTGTTGACAACTCCACGATGCTTGCTTCACAGTTCACACACACGAGCTGCAAGATTGGCACTTATTGTAAAGCTCAGCCTGAATTCAGCTACTGGTGCGGAATTTTTTTTATTATTTAAGCTTTTTTAAAATTATTTTAAAGTTAATCACTCGTGAACTTTATTTCCAATTCTGACCCCTTTAGCCACGTCGCCTCCTGTGGCGTGGCCAAAACGTTCTATCACGCTACTTATAGAGACGTGGCCAAACCTGCCAAGCAAGCACTCAATGTGCGTTGTGCCAGCGTGGAGGCTTATATGGCATCTGTCACGCCGTAACTCATAGCGTGACAACCTCTTTGTCACACCGTGAAAATTGGTGTGACAGGGGGAGATTGTCATGCCACGAGACTTGGCGTGACAGGGGGTAATTTAAGTGCGGCTGCTGCTCCAGTTGTCGTTTTTCCCCATGTCCTCTTCCCCGACGCGTTTTTTGTCCTTCCTTAGGCCCCACCGCCCGCGTCCCGCTGCCCCCTCTAGCCCTACAGCCCGCCGCCTCCTGCTGCCCCCCGGCCCCCTCTAGCTCCGCCGCCCACCGCCCCCCTCTAGCCCCCCGGCCCCCTCCAGCCCCACCACCCACCGCCTCCCGCTGCCCCCCCCCCTCAAGCCCACGGCCCGCTCTAGCCCTGATGAAGGTGAGCAGTGTGGAAATCGTCCCTAAGCCTATCATCCGCAGCAAAACTGCCACCTTAAAGATCTCGGCCTCCATGGGTAATCGACCTAGCCATGAAATCCCTGCGATTGTGCTATGAATTAAGATGTCGTGTGCTTGTGAACTACGCCATCAAGTAGCTATATCTGGTTTGATAGTAGCAGTCTGCAATTTTAGTCCAGCGGTTGGGAAAGTAACTTGCTTTGCATGTAGTAGTAGTAGTCAGATAAAAAACGTCAAACAGATGCAACTTTGCTTGCGGGATCCTATTAGTGTTCTGGTAAAGGTTTTGCTCGCGATGTCCATGTACTAGTATTGTCCATGAATAATCAATTAATCTAGTCTATTGTAACAGTTGAACCATGACATGGAGTTTTGAGGAGGGCCAACTGTTGGATGTTAGGATTTGGAAATAGCTCTCCTTAGGTATTTCTATTAGACTGCTTTGGACAAGGCAGTTGGTATCGTCACGCTATTTGCACATGAAGCACCTAATACTTTTCAGTTGCAAATTGCAATGATACACACGTGTATTTAGTATTTATCTTAGTCTCATGACCTTTCCTTTATTTATTGATGTATGTATTTAAGCTTTCCGAGTGCTCTTAGCCCCTTACCTTAAGTATCTCACTGGTATACTGAAATGGTCTGTTGTATGCTCATTTATCTGCTTTGATAGCAAAGGATAGAGAATACTTATAGAGCAAGTCAGCAAGATGGTCTAACCATTAGCAAATAAATTTGTGCTTTTTGTCAGCAACAGAATGGGGGATTTCCATCCACCTAGTTCAATAATCTTTCAATTGTTTGTCTGACCTCTATTTCTACAAATTTTGAAGTAGCTATTTAATTTCACTTCATAGTGAATGTAAACAATGGAGTATTGATATGTGCTTTCTGTAAACATCAAAATATCACATCATCTAGCTACATAAGAAATATCATAATATAGGCGAGGTATAGCAGTATATCCATAATACAGATGAGGCATAGCAGTAATATCCAACAGCTATTTGACACTATTGAAGTTTTGAAATGCTAGTTTGTGAATCCATTGCAAATAATATTCTTTTTTCAAGTCATAAGTAGGAAAAAAACCATCCATTACGATATTTCGCTCATATGGCATGCGGTATTGACTTTGCAATATTTTATTGAATGTAGATGGATAAAGTTGTATGTATGTTTACCGATGGGCTGATTAGCAAAACAGGTATTGATGTCGACTTTGGTGGCATGGAAGTGACCATTCTTTTGTTTTGCGAATCACCGAACTTTCAAACTCTTGTGACTAGGATTAAGTCAACCTTTGGATGGGATGAGCCCAGGGTCATAGTTGGACTGCAGGGATGATATGATGGTAGTGTGGATTGTAAGGTACATACCTGTTTGGTGCCAATCTTATCTGACGATGAATTGGGACATGTAGAAGGATGTTGTACTCACATCTTAGGTCCGGTCATTGGAAGTGGTGGTGCAGAGGAGAATCATTGTACAAGATGTGGCAAACAATTTGGATGTGATGAATGGGAACATGGATGAACTAGAATCTGCTCTCCATCTTTTGCAAGGCCCCCCAATGAAGGAGCAATCTTCTGAAGAGTTCGTTGGCGTTAGTCATAACAACAATGCCCCTGTTGGTGGATCTGTCACATGTGCCTGTTCGTTCGCCGCAACATGTTAGTGACCCCGTGACAGATTTCAATGGCACTGTAATGGATAACGAGCTTAAGGAGGAGGTGTTCGGAGATAGAACAACATGTGAAGTGTAGTCCGATGAAGGATGGAGCTCTACCAAAAATGAGGTTCCTGCACCACTTTTCTCCTTTGAGGAAGGGCAGGTTCTTCACAGTGTTTTGGGTGAGGTCCCGTTGGTGCACACATTAGATGATGTCAAAATGGCTGATAAAGAAATTTGTGCTAATGGGTTGAAGAGCTGGAATGGCATTGCAGACCCAGATAATGACCTAATACATAAGAACATGTTGTTTTCAAGCATGGATGATATGAAGGTTTGGCTACAAGAATATTCCATGCGACACCATCGTCCGTTCGTAGTGGCACACTCCAATGCGAATAAAAGATATACTGTGAGGTGCGAAAGGGGTGCGAAACTAGGGACAAGTAATGCAAAATAGTGAACATGAAGCAGCCTCACTCTTGTGGGTCTACTTGAGTGTTGGGGAGCACCATCAGATGACTGCTAATTTCATTGCAAGGCACATTACCGAGGTTGTGGCTACCAATCCTGATGTGACTATCACCACCCTCATTGAGGTTATCTTTGGGTTCATTAAGTATCGCATGATGTACGGAAAAGCATGGAGGGCAAAGCAGAGAGAGATGCAGTTATTGTGGGGTGATTAGAAGGAGGCTTACGGGTTGCTTCCTTGAATCCTAACTGCTATGCAGGTTCCATGGGAACCGAGCGGAACTCGACGAAGGGGTTATGAAATATGTTCTTCAGTGAGTGTATTGGTCATTTGGTCAATGCTAAGAGGCCTTCAAGCATTGCAGGCCTGTCATATTAGTTGATACCATATTCCTAACCAGGAAGTACTATGGTGCACTGGTGCTTGCTGTGGGTATTGACGTTGAGAACTAGCTGGTTCCATTAGCGTTGGCACTAACAGAGGGTGAGAGCAATGCGAGTTGGGAATGGTTCTTGTATATAGTTTGTCTATGCCTCGTTGGGCCTGGATGGGTTATTTGCATCATCTCGGACAGGCACCGCGGGATTTTGAATGTTGTGAGGAGCAGATATGACGGACACCCGGATGTGGTGCATAGGTGGTGCATGCGTCACTTAGCTGCTAATTTCTTTAAGCAATGCCGTAGGGAAGATCTCACAAAAAAGTTCAAGCTATTGTGCAAATGTTTGGAGAAGAGTGACTTCGAGGTCAAGTTGACGGAGCTTAGGGGACTGACCAACGAATAGGGTAATAAGTGGTTGGACGAGGTCTTGCAGCACAAGACGAAGTGGGCATAGGCATATGATGAAGGTGGCTGTCGGTATGGTATGATGACAATGAACATCTCGAAAGTATTCAACAACATTATTAATGGCATCCGTGCTATGCCAGTTTTGGCTATCTTGGAGTACTCATTTTGAAAAACCAACACATACTTTGTGGATCGGTGGACCCGTGTAAGGGATGCGTACAACACCGGCCACCGTTGGGGTGCTGCTACTGCCAAGCAGCTTGCCATAGTGGAGGTAAAGGCATGCAATCAAGAAGCGGAGGAATACGATCCCATTTTGCATATATACGTGGTCAAGGCAGCCAGGGGCACATCGATAGGGGGCGAACTCTATGGTGGCCAAAACCATATAGTCAACCTGACAGCGGGAGACTGCACTTGCATGGTCCTAACATTGTTACATGTCCCATGCTCTCACGTTGTCACTACCTGTTACGTGCGTGGCGTAAGTTACCTTTCTAACATGTTCATTGTGGAAGAATTCTCAAAGCTAGCCACGATGAGGACTTGGGAGAATAGATTCAAGCCGTACCTTGATCCATCACATTGGCCACTGTACGTGGGGTAGAAATACATTCTTGACAAAGACATGATGAACCAGTGATGGGGAAATCGGTCCAAGGATGCGCCATCGGTCCATCAGAAGGCTCAATTTGTTTGCTACCTCCAGTGGCTCCATGGTGTTGCACACCTCCGGCTTAGACTAGCCATGACCGATGCAGACATAGGGGAGGGGGACTCATCGGACGAGGATATCGTGGATGATTACGATGAGTTTACATAGACGTGCACGTAGCTAGAGAGGGCCCCCATCAACGCCTATTACGTGAGTACACTGAATCCCGCTACTATTGTGCCAACTCAGGGTGAGGAAACTAATTTACTTTATCGAACCCTTTCACAGGGAACACAGCTCGCACGCATAACAAATGAGGCCAGTGAGGCCCTTAGGCTACCCGAGGGTTCAGAGGGGAGCTTCCAGCGCTTGAGGGCTTTTTGTTGAGGTAACCATCTTTTGGTTGGCACAAGCTAGTGATATTATGAACAATGCATTGCATGGAATAGAACCCTACTATGTTGCAAATTTTTAGAGAAAACCATTTTATAGCTTGTCCCACTTATTTGTCTCCTTCGGGTGCGTATCTATTACAAAACCTATATTTCTAAAATTGTTATTTGAATATTTTGATTTCTTTTCTCACGCATGACCAGCAAGTGTAGTTTCTGTTTATTGTGGATGGATGCATAAAGAACTAGTCTTGCTTCATGTTGGACAATGTGTTAATTTTGAGAGACCCAATAATGTCACGACTAGAAATTGGTGTATAGCATTTTGTTTCTCCAGTTTAAATCAAATAATGTTCATTCTTGCAATGAAGCATGACCTCTATCCCTACCATTTATTTTGTTGTATTAAACTTCAATTTTATTTTATTTTGGTAAACCTTGCAAATGGTTCAATGGCGATGCCAACGATTGGCCACAAAAATGAATTGTGCAGTGGTGGTGGGCCACGTCGTGCAACCTGCCCCAGCTCGGTGTGGCTCCTCGCGTGCTACGACATTTGCTTTGGCCTCATGCGATGAGGACCCGAAAGACGAGGAGGAGGGCAGCGAGGACGGGAGGAGGATGTCGTGGACGAGGACTGTGGTGAGGATGTGGAGGGCGACGACGAGGAGGAGGATGTGGATGCTAGGCTTCTGGATGAGATGGCCCTCTGGGACTTGTGGGTGCACCGGCCCCCACACAGTCGACTCAGGCCACACCTACGCACCCTAAATAGCGTGATCGCATAGACATCAGTTCGAAAAATGTCATCGAGGGCATGCGAGGTCGACACCAGTAGCGAGGTTCACACTGGGGTCGGGTGTGCGTTGGAAGTGCAAGTAAATGGATGTATGGCGCATTTGTTCAACTGCAAAGGCAGAATATCAGAAAGCTTTATTATGAGCTAGGTGACCTTAGCTTTTGGCACAATAGTAGATGCACAAACTTGCCAGAATTAAGAAATGTATTCTGGGTGACCTTTTGAGGTTTTAGATTCAATTTTGTATTTTACACTTAACTCCAAGTAGTTCATCTATTCCTATATCCTTTAATATTTCGTTGGAGTCCTGGATCATATTAACCTATTTGGTTTAAAAAGCAACTCTCGGACAAATGCCTACATATCTGTCTATTTTGTATTTTAAATTTAACTGTAGAATTGTTGTTCATTGCCTATATATCTATCTATTTTGCACTGGAAGCCACTGATACTCAATGTTAACAGCTACTATCATGCTATTTTCCTAAAGTGACCTATGGTTCTGTCACACCAGGGGATCTAGCGTGACAAAACCTAGCACTGGAAACCACTTATATTCAATGTTACCAGCAACTGCCATGACATTTTTCCTGTCGTGACACTGAGGTACTGTCACGCCAGGGGAACTGGCATGACAGTAGCTGAAAATTGCATATCGATGGCTCGCAGTGCTAGGTACTGCCACGCCACTTTTCTTGGCATTACTGTTTCCTGGTGTGACACTACAGTACTGTAACGCTAGGGGAACTGGTGCGACAAGACCTGGTATTGGAGCCACCGATGAGCAATTTTGCAATTACTGTCACACCGGGTTCATGGGCTTGACAATTCTATCATGCCAGGGGAACTAGCGTCACAAGAATTGGCACTAATAGCCACTGATATGCAATTTTGGCTACTGTCATGCCAGGGGCTATGGCGTGACACTACAGAACTATCAAGACAGTGGATATGGCGTGACACTACCGTACTGTCACACTAGGGGAACTGGCGTGATAATATAGGTTAGGAGGGTTCAAGGTTGTAGGGTTTAGGTTTTAGGTTAAGGTTTATGTTTATTGTTTAGGATTTAGGGAGGTTTAGGGTGTAGGGTTTTAGTTTCAGGTTTATGTAGGATATGTGGTTAATTAAACTATATAACAAAGGAGCTCTCAAGTGGAGGATCTGGGTAGGCTAGCCTGGACACTGATACATACATTGCGGTGATATGCACGAGCCCCTGTGGTGGGGCACTCTTAAAGATGGGAGGAAAAACAAAAAAAATATGAAGCCTACATGGAGCGAGTTCTTTGAGGAGCACAGTGACTTCCACAGATAAGAGTAAAGGTGGAGATTGTTGAGTATGGTGACTCGTATCCTAATCTTTTAAGATTTAGAAAGGTGTGCTATAAAGAGTTCTAGATAAATCCTAATAGAATTAGGATTCCTACTTTCTTTTGATGTAGGATTCCTACTCCACTATGGAGGAAGTGTAGGGGACTATATAAACCCATAAGGGGCTGTCATAGAGAATCCAAGCAACTAACAAACAAAAGTAAAGAAGCCACTTATCCAAAGGTAGAGCTGAACAAGAGGATTAGGGACTAAGTTTTTTTAGTACTAGATTCTTGTATAGAGCAAATATCCAGCCCAATTTGGTTTTATACATTTTTCCTTTTATTTGTTTTCTCTTTTATTTTCAAATGAAATTTCAGTTCAAAGTTTGGATCAGCTATTCAAATTCCATTTGAATTTGCTTTCAATTTGCATGACTTTTAACTCAAGTTTGGATTTTATTATTTGACTACGCGAAATTCAAAATTTGGCAAAAGTGCAATAATTCACAGAAAAGTTCAAATAACTCTAGTATGCATCAAGGTTTTAAAAACTCCACATTTTCATTGCCCAAGAATTTTTGTCACAAAATTTAGGATGCTACAGATTCGTGCTCCCGATTGTTGAAGGTAGCTGCTCCAGCGAGGGATTTGTCCACCGATGAAGTCTCTACAGCTTGCGGCACGGGCTTCGGCGTCTCACCTCCGCCTTGGCCAAATTCTCCCTACTGTCTCCGTAGACTAATTTTTTAAGTTGCTTTCAACATCGATGGTTGCAAGGTGGAGATGAGTGCTCAAAATCATATATCATAATTAGCGTAGAGATGAGTCTAAAAAATATTAACGTAGAGATTGGACTGAACAAATGTGTCATTGCTCTTGGTGTGCTAAGAATGTCTGGTTGTAATTAATGTAGAGGAAGGAAAGAACAAATATGTCCTTCCCTACTATAAAAGAGGCTATACTAGATGGCTACATCACAGATGGTTCATATCACAGATGGTTTTACAAACGTGACTGTGTATGTCTGTGATACACAACTATGACAGATGATTCATACGAATAATCGTCTATGATATTTTCACAGACGGTTATTAATACAAATTGTCTGTAATAATAACAAATATCACAGATGGTTTGTATCAATAACTATCTGTGATAATTCACAGACAGTTATTGATACAAACCATTTTGATAATGGTAGATTTCACCGATGGTTCATATTAATAACCGTCTGTGAATCTTCACAGACGGTTATTAATACAAACCGTTTGTGATCGTTTCATATCACAGACGGTTTGTGGATGGATCATCTGGGATGCGCCACGTTATTAAATAATCAGGGCGGTCTCGACTGATCTGTCTTCATTGCACTACATTGAAGAAAGCAGCTAGCTTTGGGGAGTTTTGTGAAAACATATCGCTTGTAGATCGAATTGTTCTTGCTGATTAGAGGTTAGTATTTGCTTCTAATAACTTATATTCCTTGTAATAGAGAGAGATGATAGCTAGGTTTAGAGAGATGGTAGTTTACTCCAATTTAAAAATGGGTCAGTTGTAACATCCCATTTTCCGGTTGTTACTTTGCTTGGTAAGTTGTTGGTTCTTTCTAGTGTTGTTTTCAAAAATTAGAAAATTTTGAATTCAATCTTCAGCCCAAAAATCTCTTTTGCCTTGCCCAATTTTCTTTTCTTCTTTTTCAGCCCAAGAAAAATTCATTTTCACCACTTTTTCCCGGGTGGGCCAAACTCCTTCCCCCTTCTCTTTCACTTTTTCTCCGGCCCGGCCTACTCTCCTTATTCTTTTCTTCCCCCTAGCCCATTTCTTTTTCTTTCCTCGCCGCTGCTTGGGCCTTCGGCTGGCCCAGCCCGACGCCCTTCCCTCGTCTTCCTCCTTGTGTCGCCTCTCTCTCTCTCTCTCTCGCTCGCTCGCTTCGCTCGCTCTTCGTCTCCGACAGAAACAGCGGCGCCACCCCCGGTTTTCCTCTCCTCCACTGGCGTCGTAGCCCCGTGGCAACTCCGCCGCATACCTGGGCATCTCCGTCAGAGCTAGACCTCTGCCTCTACGCCATAGCTTTCCCGCGCATCGCACTCTTGCTCGCTGCAGTGGCCAGCTGCCGAAACCGCTTCAGTTTTGCCATCACATCCAGGCCATTACTCGCACGGTCATAGCATAGGCTCCTCTCCGCCTTCAATGGTCACCTTGAGTGCCCATCACCTCCCACCTAACCCGCCAGCGCCTCCGTGCGTAAGCGCCGCCCCGTGGCTTCGCCGCCGCACTGCCGTACCAAGACTGCAAATGCTCGCACTGTGTTGCCCCTTCCTTGTGCGCCATCACTCCTCTGAAGTTGCCGTGAATCCGCCTGGCAGCCCCATCCCCTCCCTCTGCCCTAGCCGGCGCTAGCTCCGCCACGTCCGCTCTGCTCAGTGCACTGCAAGAGCGGAAAGTTAATGCCGCGCCCTACTTCGCCACTCTCCCTTCTCGCCCCTCCGCGGCTATAAAAGCCAGTTGAGTGCCAAACTCACCTCACCCCCTCCCCACTCCAATCCCTCGAATTAAAATTGCTGCCGCCGGCAGCTCCTTGGACTGGCACCGCCACCAGCACCTCCCGACAAACCCCACTCGGCATTACCTCTTTCCCTAAGCTCCTCATATTCTTAGGAAGCTTCCAGCCCATCTAATTGGGTTCCCTCCCCTTGCAGCTCGCCGGCGACCGATTCTTCCCCATCTCTGGCCACCTTCTACTGCCGCCGATCCCGAGGGTCCCCGGCCGAAACCGTGCAGCCGTAGCACCCTCACCACCTCAGGAAGTCACCCGTGCCAGCTAATCGAAGCCTTGCTGTCTCGTCTTCTCCGGCGCTGACCGACCCCACTGCTGTTTGAGCTCGTCAACGCCAGCCCTCTCCAACCTCCTCGAGCTCCGTTCTTCACACCAGTGAGTTTCAGGTTGCCCCTAGAAGCTCTCCTGTCGTTTAATTGCCTTCTCGTAGTAGGAATCGCCGTCCCGAGCAATCCCTGGCTCTGCTGCTACCTGGCTCGCCGCCGGCGACTCTCCGATTTGCCTCAGACCAATTCGACCCGCCGTTGGATGCGTGCAAGGCTGACCAGTCCATTTTGGGCATCTCTCCACGCGACCGTGGCACCCCTCGCCACCGGTAGACCTAGCCGTCGCTCAGCCGGAGGAGCTCTGCTCCCGCGCGATTAATCCCCGGTTAACCGTTAACCACCGTGGTTAGTCAGCGCTAAAGAGCCACTGACCTATGGGCCCGCCGAATTTAAAACTTGTATTAGACTGATGCGTGGGCCCCACTTCAATTAAAGAAACTATTAAAAACTGATTTATAAGCCTAAGTCACTGACAAGTGGGCCCCAATGCATTGTTTGCATAGTACCTCGGCCCCACCCGTCAGTCTCTGGCCTTTTTCCAGAAAAAGAAATTGTTTTTCCTAAATAAAAATACCGTGGGCCCTACATGTCATACTTTGAGTTTTTCGAAATTGAAAAATTATTCCGAAAATAAAATAAACCCGGGCGGGACCCACCTGTCAGAGAGAGTACTCTCTCCTCTTTTATTTTTAGGATTTTCCTGAAAATAAAACTTCAGAGAGCTCGTTCTTCCTCATCGTAACTCCGATTTGAGTGAAACTTGTTTCTAAAATTTTCTAAATTCAAACCCTTTTTGTTGGTTTTAGTTTGGTTTAATTTTGAGCTTATTTGCTTATTATTTTATACTTATTTGTTCTCCTTGTTTGTTGTCTGTTGTTCCAGTTTTCCCCGTTCGAGTAGATTTTGAAGCCGCCCCCGAGCCACAAGACGATCTACCTCAGGACCAGCAAGACCCTCTGACTTGGACCAAGGTGAGCCAACATTTTGATCATTCTGCTCCTATGTTTCATACAACATTACCTTTATTTAAACTATTCAAATTGCATGTGTTATTTCATGTACAAAGTATGTGAACTATAAGGTAGTTACCACCCACTTGAAAATCTAGAAATTTATAAACCTATACCTTCCTTGGAATCTGATAACCCATGTACCTTGTCGCCATAAGTATTACTGCTATTACTCTGAGTAGCTATGCTAGTCCAGTCAAGTCCAGGGCGCCAGTTTCCCTGATCATCAATCTTTAAAACACAAAAACTTGTTTTTGGACAGTCATGGAATGTACGTGGCTGAGTATTTCCGGTAACTTAATTTACTTCTCTCCAAAGCTCAAAAACTGCTAAATCTGTCCAGGCGGATGGTAAGGATGGATGGTGTCGATGTCACACGAGAACCCATGGTTTGTGGTAAGAACCGCTAGGACAAATTAAGGACCAAATCTTGTGATGACCTCCTTGTGTAAAACAGTACAACCACAAGTCTATATGGGTACAACCTAGCTGATTAACTTGCAAAGGTTTAGTTCAGACATCACCAGTGGTAAGTGGGTGCCAGGGTATACTAGTTTACTCACAGTGAGGCACAGGAATTTACTGTACTCATACGGCACAAGAGGGGGCTTCTGACTATGGTGGATTTAACCCTTTAGCAGTGAAATCTCAGCGGGTGGTGTCTAGATAGATCAGAGTAAGGTAAAGGCTTTGAGATAAATTATCTGGGTCTCATACCTAAAGAAGCATGTTGGCTATTAAGATGACTTATGTCTTGTGGGTAAAGTGTACAATCTCTCTAGAGTATAAAACTGTTCGAGCAGCTATTCCCACGGTTAAGGGCGGACATGGGAAATCCCTCGAGATAGTTCTATTTCAAAAACCTATTTGTGGGTAGGATAAAAACATGTCAGAGGGATGTACTCTGAGTATGAGTTTTCCTGGAGGGAAATACTCCAGTGTTAATATGGGGTTAACCAATCTAAGAATCTAGTATAGGTGGATGGAGCCATATAACTGGTGGATGGTTCCAGCACCATAATACTCATAGTGCAATATTTAAACTCTTTAAAGCATGTTTTGTTAAAATGATAGTTCATAGGAATTGTACTTATGATATTTGCAACTATTGCTCTGCGCAAATAAAAGAACCCAAGCAACCCTTGTTCAGGCCTTGCATACAAGTATTTGCATTCTGTATGTTGGCTCGTGGAGCACGATGGTGTGTGCTCACCCTCGCTCTCTATCCCTTCTCTTCAGAGTTTGCAAATCAAGATCAGTACGAGTTCTATCAGGACCAAGCTGGTGAAGGAAATGAAGATGGTGGCAGTTAGATTAGGTTCTAGCGTCTCCTCATAGTCCGCCCAACCAAACTAACTGGTGGGTGCATGTAACGTTACCCAGGCTTCTAGATAATATTAATCGTACCTAGGTTATCCCGGTCACTTGCCTGTGGGGTGATGAGTCCCTCCCTTTTGCTTCCGCTGATATCGTATTGGTGTACTGTACTTATTTGGCCCAATGGCCCCTTTTGTAACACTTGTCCCTATATAGGCCATATGCACTTTGGTATTGTAATAATATGGTATGTACCGTGTATGAAATGATCCAGTTTTGTATCTGTGAGCACTATCTACTGATCCAGAGAATAGTGTAGAGTTATCACAGAGGGTTCTGGTTGGTTCAAACCCAGGGTCCGACATCAGTACTCCTAGTTTATTTCAATATGTTCTTTCTTGATATACATGTACATATTGCTTCATGAATACGTGGCTAGCTACTTAATTTAGATATGGATAATTTATTATTAGGTGAATGACAATTATGTGTGTAAGTAGATAGGCTGGTTAATTAGCTATAGTAGCATTAATAATCCAATTTGACACTAATTTCTTACATATGTAGTGTAGATAGACTGAAACTGGATGTATGTTGAGAACCGTGTGAGTGAAGAGTACATTAATGATGTATTTGCTTTTAGAAGAGTTGCCGAGCAGGATATGTTGAAGAAGGGGATGGAATATATATACTGTCCATGATTGATTGCGATAATCTAAAGATGTTTACCAACTCAGCATAAATCGAAGCTCACTTGATTCGAAGTGGTTTCAAAAAGGGCTATACATGTTGGACCAGTCACGGTAAAGATAAGATTATATAGAAAGGTAGTTATAATATCGTCGAGGGAGACAATGATATGCTAGTTGTGGACTATGCTTTCGATGAGGATAGGTCGTATAATGACAATCTAGATCAAATCCTACATGATGCAGATGGAAAATATAGTGAGAGAGCTTGGTAAATTTGAGGGCTTGCAAGAGGACCTAGAGAAATCTTTGTTCCTTAGCTGCAAGCCGCAATATACAAGCTTGTTATCTGTTCTTGAACTGTTAAAATTGAAGGCAAGCAATAGTTGGTCCGATAAGAGTTTCACGGTGTTGTTAGGTCTCCTAGTGAACATTCTTCCAAAGGAAAATGTGTTGCCGAGAACCACCTACCAATCCAGGAAGGTTCTTTGTCCATTGGGAATGAAAGTAAAAAAATAGCGAATAAAGATTAAGTTCACAAGTTGGGGTTTCTCAACCGAACATGCGGTGAAACTGCTAAGCAGAATAATCTCTTAAGAAAAACCCGAAGAAAAAATAAAGAGGTGCGACCTCCTTAAATAGGGAAGGGGGAAGCCGCACTTATCTATTGAAAAGGGGTGTGGTACTATTTATGGTTACTATTTACATGAACTGTATGGCGTGAACAGTACTGGCCCAAATAGCCTAAGTGGTGATACAAGGCCCTTGGCCCACTTTCACTCGGACTGAAAAAGTGATGTGACTTGTTTCATAGTTTTTGATCTACTCAGATGAAGTTCAGAGGTGAGACTAGATCCATCTAAAAGTAGACTCCAAGAGCTTTCCAACGAGTACTCACGGGCCCCAAGAAACCTTATGGATCAAAAGTTATGGCCGTTTGAAGTATATGATGTTACAGAGGTCGAATCTGAGTCGAACTCGCGAACAGGACTTGGATTGCGCTTGACGGTTCCACTTCTACACTTGAGCTCACATGGTTCTTCCCTATGGTTTCTAAGGACAATTAAATTATCACAAGAATTAAGTAGTATGTCATTCTTTGAAACATTTGTATGCAAACTTAGAAACGCATTCACCCGATGGTTAAGTTGACGTGCTCGCGCTCGAGACATTGGTCATTGTATCATAGTTTCAGTTTGTTGAGTTTGTTGTGGAGTTGGCACAGTTGTATCTATGGAAAGGATGTCCTCATCAGCTGAACTGTCCTCCTCTCCATCAAATTATTTCTTCATCTTGCGATATGGTTGAGCCCTCAGAAGGAACCGGCGGTGACGCATGTACACAGTTTTGCGTGTTTCAGCCACACACTCTCGGTACCATCTAAATAGTGAGTACAAGCTTTGGCACCTTTTGTACCCTGGCCCGACAGGTTAGCAAGGGCAGGATAATCATTTATGGTGCAGAACAATAAGGAGCGCAAAGTGAAGTTCTCTCATTTGTATGCGTCCTATACCTGTACCCCTTCGTTCCACAGTACTTTTAGATCTTCCACCAACGGTGCTAGGTATACATCAATATCATTCCTAGGTTTCTTTGGCCCTTGGATAAGTATCGACAGTAAAATATACTTGTGCTTCATACACAACCAAGGAGAAAAGTTATAAATGCAGAGAGTCACGGGCCAAGTGCTATGTTGGCTGCTCATGCTACTAAAAGGATTCATTCCATCTGTACTTAGTCCAAACCTTATATTCCTTAGTTCTGCACCAAAGTCTATAAAACTCTTATCGATGTTTCTCTACTGGGTGAAATCAGCAAGGTGCCTTAGCATTCTATCCTTCTTGCGCTCCTCCGAGTGCCAACGCAGCAGTTTTGCCTCCTTTGGATTTGCAAAAAACCATTTCAAACGAGGAATTATAGGAAAATACTATACCACCTTAGCAGGAGGTCTTTTCTTCACCTTTGTTCCCTCGCCGTCATCTGATTGACTGTTACGTTTGTATCGGGATGCGTTGCACACCGGACATACATGCATGCTCGCATACTCTTTACGGTAGAGGATACAGTCGTTTGAACATGCATGTATTCTTTCTAATTCCATTCCCAATGGACAAAGAACCTTCTTGGCTTTATACGTGGTTTTAGGCAATTCATTTGCCTCCAGAAGCATGTCCGCTAAAAGATCTAGCAGCGCCGTGAAACTCTTGTCAGACCAACCGTTGCTTGCCTTCAATTTCAACAGTTCAAGCACGGCTGACAACCTCGTGTACTTTGACCTGTAGCATATGAACAAAGGTTTCTCCGAGTCCTCCATCAAGCCCCGGAATTTAACATACTCTCTCTCATCATAGTTCTCCTCTACATCGCGAAGCATCTGATCCAGATTGTCATTGTGCAACCTATCCGTATCCGAACAAAAATCGACATCATCCGGCGGTATATCATTCACTTCACCGGTGATGTCATCCGGCGGCATATCATCCACTTCACCGGCGATGTCATCCGGCGGCATATCATTGACTTCGCCATGACTGGTCCAACACGTATAACCCTTTTTGAAACCCCTCCGAATCAAGTGCGCTTCAATCTGCTCTCAGTTCTTAAACATCTTTAAATTCTCACAGTCAGTACATGGACAGTACATATATTCCACCCCCTTATTCAACATATCCTCCTCGGCAGCTCTTGTAAAAGCAGACACGCCATTAATGTACTCTTCACTCACACGGTTCGCTGCATACATCCAATTTCGGTCTCACGTTATGCATATATATAACAACTTAGTATTAAAAATTAAATTAATTAATTATTACTACATATATATCACATGCATTAAGGATTTGCTAGCTTAATTCATATTATAAACACAACAGCTATTTCCCCAGCGATCGCTGAAGGTATATAACCAACAATTCTGACAAATTTGGCCTCCCACATGACGGGAACTGATCTAGAGCTCAAGTAGATGCAAACCATCTTCAATAACACTCACCAAAACTTAGATTTAAATTGTCATGCAAAAATAAATAAATTTCATTACTAACCATATGTAGGGCAACCAGGAACGTATGAATCTTCAAAGCTCTATCTCTGTCTCCTCCCACCAAATTAATTGGCCTGAAATCGCCTAGCTAGCTTACCTTCTGAGCGAAATGAAGACAGAGTGCACCACCGGCTAGATCTAGATCGAAATGAAGACAGATGCAGTTCTGAGCGACGCAATAAATATGTAGCAGGATTATCACAGGCGGTTTTAAATAAAAATTGTATGTGATATTCCAGCATCACAGACGGCTCATCGGTAAGAACCGTCTGTGATACTCGTTTTTTCCGACACCATCAACACAGACAGTGTCCAAATTAAAACCGTCTGTGATAATGTCGGTCACAGACCGTTTTGTCAAACCGTCTGTGATTTGGCGTCTACTAATAGTATTTTCTGTAGTAGTGTATTAAAGAGCTATATGTGATATGTCAGTAATACTTTATATATCACAGATGATTTTTTTGAAAATTGTCTGTGTTGTAATTATCACAAACAGTTTGAAAGCCGTCTGTGATAATCACCTATTATCACAGACATATAAATTCAAACAGTTCAGAAATCATCTATAATTATGACGGTTCTGAACCGTCTATAATAAGTCTTTCTATTATAGTGCTTGCACTTAGTTGTTTCCTTGTCCTGGTTACATGCGACCTAGCCTAGCAACGACGAGAGGCCGGCCTGAAAAGGACATGGATCAAACAGTGGGACATCTTGACCGTGACAAGGGAGTGAAAGTCAAAAGCATCTAGAAGGAAAGAGATGTGGGCAAGAAGAAAACAAACGGTGAAAGAACGACGCACATGGTTCTCATCTTCTAGATCGATGTGGACTGCACAACCTACTGAGTCAATTGAATTTACTACCGTGTTGAAAGTTTCTGAGTTCATGCAAGACTTGCAAATCCTGAAGGTCGTGTTGCATATGTTAGCTGCTGATACACATTTTTCGTCGAAATAAATAAGGGCGTATATTGACCTCTGTAACCTAACTAGTCGCAACGTACGTAGTGGTGTGTCATAATTCTACGTTGAAAACTTCAGTTATCTAAGCAAAGATAAATCACTTTTTGTTTAGTTTTTGTGCCATTTTACTAGCATATATGTTACCTATTTTCTTTTCACTAGCCAGTGAACACGTGAAATCCACGTCGCCCCAATATCAAAGCATGCAAATAACGTGGCTGCGCTTGCGCCATTATCGCCAAGTCGTGCGTTGCCCTCGTTCTTTGGCCGGTTGCCACCATAGTTCCTAGGCAAACATGGAGGAAAACCTCGAGCCACCGTCGCCCGAAGGTGAAGCTATCGTCGAGTCCTCGCAACTAGGGTTAATTCTGTCGTCGCTCCCACGCTCGCTTCGGGGCGCGGGGGGCAGAGCGAGCGCCGGAGGAACAGGAGGTGGACGGAGTGTGCTCCTGATGGGGACGAAGCATGCATGCGCCTGATGGGGACGAAGCATGCGCCGGGGGTGTTGTGAAAGGGTAGATGTCAGGGCGGCGACTGCGACGAAGAGAGGCAGGGGACGGAGGGAGGTCGAAGTGAGAGGCAACGTTAATTTCCTTTTGTGGATTACTGTGCTTAATTATCGTTACTGACATCATCAAGGCAATTAAGGGCTACAGCGAAATCATGGTACGAAGGCTAACGGGGCCAGACGATGAAACAAATGGATGGCTGAGATGAAATGTGTCCAGTTAATTTAGGCGTGAACTTGGGCTTTTTGAAACTCGTACTTTCTGTTTTACTGTAGATATATCGCTGGACGCTTATTTGGAAGTTCATCAAAATCAAATAAGCATTAAGATTCCATAAAAGATTGACATGAAGAATTGAGTTGTCACATAATGGAACTATTTTACGAGGTACTCCCTCCAGTTCTATAATATTTGTCGTTGAATGCTTCTTAGCTTTGTGTGAAAATTCTTGTCGTTGGGTGTTTTAGAGGAAGTTTTGGACGAATTTGACCCTATAGTTGGGTGTTTTAGAGGAAGTTTTGGACGAATTTGACCCTATAGTAATTGCTTTCTCCACAACTCATGCATGCGTACGAAGCTTCGTTTCCATGCAGCGCATGTGGAGTAATACTTCCTGCATGGCTGCGAGACTTCGAACCACACAAAAAACGCAAGCAATGTGACTCGAACTCCTAACCTCCTGCTTTGAGATGGCAGCCCTAACCACATGGTCTAAGTGCTAGTTGTGCTCAAAATTACCACGCAATGCTATTTAATATGGGCAAAATAGGGAATAGCCACGCTAATTAATCCCTCCTTGGTAAGTGAGATTATGTCCAAAACGACAGATATTATGAAACTGGTGGGAGTATTTAAGGCCCCGTTTAGAACATAAGTTTTTTTTGCCTAATTTTCTATGGAGGTTGCATCGTTTTTCGGGGAAATTTCTGCGAAATCCCTGCGTTTCGAATGGGGGCTAAATGTTCATTTAACTACTTGCACGATCAAATTGAGCTAGGCAGTTCATAAACAAGCTAGCAATAATGCTATGGGTGGATATCCTCTAACATTATATGGCACGTGTTATTACCTCTCTGTTTAAGCGTCGAATAAAGGTGTCACTCGGTTGGGCTAAAATAAGTTAGCTTATGGCTGAAATTGTATTATAGTTGGTTGAAATTATACTGTAACTGATGGTGACTTATTTGACATAACTAAATTTAAAAAAATAAGTTAGCCCATCACGGACAATGCAAATGAATACGGAAAAAAGAACTGGTAAAAAAGTTCAAAAAAGCCAAAAAAACCAGAAAAGAACGAAATTTAGGAATAGTAAAAAATAAGCCAAAAACCAAAAGCTCAATTCAAAATAAGCGAGGCCAAAAAAGGTTAACAGTTGATGAGATCGGTGATCCACCGTAAGCCATATTTAAAAATGATTAGCACTTGAGGTATTTAAATGTTCATTTAACCACTTGCACGATCCACTACTATAAAAAAATCATTCTAAATACTTTATCATAAACAGTTCAACATAAGCTATCAGTGATTAAATTACCACAGATAGTTTTATAAGATGGATCGTCTAAGTTCACCGCGATTGTAAGAACTGTCTATGATAATTTACTTATCACAGATTCACAGATGGTTTGGAATAAAAACCGTCTGTGATGACATACTTATCACATATAGTTTTTTATAAAAATAATCTGTGATAACATTTTAATTTACCACTTCCACCAAATTTAAATTTTCTACTCAGCTCATTAAATTTATTCTTTCAAATAAAAGACTCAACTATTCTCCACGTTTCCTCTCCTCATTTCCTCTTCTCACTTCTCTCGCTCGATTACTCGCCCGCCACGTTGGGCTGAATCAGAGCAGTTTTTGCGGAAAAGACCCTCGAATTATTTGGATATCCATGGCAGTCGCCCGAAGCATCACGCGCGCACGCAATGCTTTTGCAGTCGCCCGAAGCGTCACGCGCGCACGCAATGCTTTTTTTTTCCTCCTTTTTTTTTTCTGTTCCTGCGTGGAAGTCGCAGCCGCCCAGCAAGAGCGTCTTCCGTCACAGACACACAGGATTGGGAGTACCGGGTGCTGAAGCTTGAGTGTGATCGTTTTAGTTTTAGCTTTTAGCTTTCGGTTTATTTTTTATTATTTATAAATTTTATCTTTTTCTAAACGTTTGGCTTTTTGTTGAGTTTTTTGCCGGTTCTTTTTTTCCCGTATTTGTTTATATTATACGTAATGGGCTAACAAATTGTTTATATTTTTAATTTTTTAAAATTTAATTATGCTAAATAAGTATCTGTCAGCTACAATGTTTTTTCAGCCAGTTACAGTGCTTTTCAGCCATAAGCCACCAAAAAAGCCCAAGTGATCACCATATATCACTAACATATTTATAATATTTTAAACAATATATCATTTTTATTAAATAAATATTTTTATATTGATTAATAAGTATGTAACTTGTTTATGAAACTCTTTATTCTTGTTTTTATATTATTCTAAATTATACTTGATTTTATATTATCATGTGAGGCAATCATAAGTTATAGATCATCACATGTATTGATTGATGATTATGTATTACGAATCATGTAAACGCCGCTATTAAATCAATAATGTGGACATATATTAAAGAACATAGTATTAGATTGACCTACCATAAGATACTGTAAGAATTGTTATATTCTTAAGCGTTATAAGTTGATTTCATACATATTTTATATAGTATCCTTCGACATGAAATCGTCATAGTTATCTACATGTGTAATAGTTTACTTAGGGGTTGCCCAATACTATTTCGTAACTGAGTAGTCATAAAAATACTTTCCAGATTTACTATGAAACATACGGAGAAATATGAACGATCAAGATAGAATTTGTCCCTCCTATATATCGGGAGAGATATATCTGAACCCCTTGATGTGGTTAGATTAAAAAAGTGTATGACCATGCCAAATGTAGTTAACGAGCCAATCACAACTGGGTGAAGGATCGATCTATCAGTGGATGGCACGCTTTTCACCCTGAGTTAGATCTAATATCGTAAGAAAAAAGGATCGATATATAAGCACTATATATGTTCATCTGATATGATCTTTATGCATATTTGGGAGTCACTATGTCCTGCTAGGGACTGCTACCGACTTATGAACCGAAAATGAGTTTTCGGGCCATAGCCGAATATAGATGACCCTGTAGAGTCACACACTTAATGGGTTGGAATGATAAGGGTCTGGATAATAGATTCTAAGTAGGATATGATCTCTACTTGCATTGGATAAGGATTCGATCAAAAACTCTCCAAATGGGATACAATATCTACTCATATTTGATAAGAATTCGGTCAAAGGCTCTCTGAGTTGGATGCGATTTCTAATCGTATCGAATAAGAACCTGATCGAAGGCTATATATTAAGAGAGATGTGGGGCTGAGGGGTATATCCTGAGATACACCTATTGAAACCCTAGTCGCTACCTCTCAAAACCCCTGTCATGCGCGTTGGTGCTAGCACACCGATGCATGACATTCCATCCTTAGAAGTGTGGAGTTCGGTAGAGGCACTGCTACAACTACAGTGTTGATCGCAATGATTACAAGGAGAAGATGGTTGGCTAGAAGACGATCAACTACTTTCACAACATCGACGCGTGCCGTGTTGAACCGGCTACTACAACTCTACTTCTGCTGCATTGCTCATCTAGTGATAACGATCTACGATCTCTTACTCGTATGGCTTCCTAGTTTACACAGTAGAAAATTTTAAAATGCGTTAGTGTAATCTACCCATATATCAAGAGTGGTATTAGAGCCATCCTATGTAATATTTAATCTAGATTGGTTGCATATAGTTGATATGTGGTAATAGTATATTGGATCTATTACTGGTCTGATATGATAGCTTAGATTGGTTCATATTAATAGATTGGTTTAGGCATTGGTTGATGAAGCCAATTAGATGTGGCGGTAGTAGATGGGTTCACGGCAATATGAATTGATAGCACTATGCTTACCTACACTTGTTCACGATAGCATTGCATATTGCCCCTACCAGTTAGGACATCGCCATTAGTGTAGATCGTGATGCACAACTGTGTGAAGCTAGCAGATCGTGTTGTTGTTCTTTCTGGAAACCTTCTACATTAATCAATGTGATTGATTGATAGAAAATCAAACCGATTAGATTGGTTTGGAATTAGGTCAATGTGATTAACCTGATGAAATTTTCAAGGGCAATTTTGTCAATAAGACTTATGTCCTAAAACTTTTTCCCACGGGCGCCACCCACGACCAGCATGGGGTATCGCCCCTTTGAGTCCTGCCTGCTAAACGGTTAGAGGGACCCCTCGTGCTAGGTAATTGTACCGTGCGTTCTAGGCATTATGTGATCATTTTGCACAATAGAATTGGATTCTATGCATAACTCATTTTTTGCCGAGGTTGTCTAGTTTTAACATGCAATCAATTCTTAAGAAAGAAAAACTAAATGGAACAAACTTCATTTATTGTTATCGTAACTTGAGAATTATTCTCAAGCAAAAAAAGAAGGAATATGTAATAGAGATTTCATATCCTGATGAACTAATTAGAGATCATATTCGTGCTGAAAAGAATGAGTATGAGAATCACACCAATGACTCAGTTGAGGTTAGCTGTCTCATACTTGCTACCATGAACTCTGAGTTTCAGAAACAATATGAGAATACAGATGCTTACAATATGATTGTGGGTCTTAAGGGCAAATTTGAGAACCAAGCAAGGGCTAAGTGATACAACACCTCTAAATCATTATTTACGTGCAAGTTAGTTGAAAGACGTCTGGTCAGCCCTTATGTAATGTAGGGACCCAGATATTAATATCCGGCACCCTCTGTGATTTTACTGCACTATTCCCTGGATCAGTAGATAGTGCACACAGTTACAGTTCTGATATCAAAGTACATATCATGCGGAAACATAATTAAAATAATAAACTTACTCATGGGCCGATTAGGCCGAAATCAATAAATTGCAGCAGCGGAAGAATGAAGCACACAGGTGGGACCTTCAGGACATGCCCACAGGCAGCCAACTGGAGGTTCGCGACCTAGCCCTTGACATCTTCATCTTCTCTGCCAGCTTGTCCAATCTCGATGCTGAGGCGAGGTGATTTGATTCTTGATTCTGAATTTTGTCGCAAAAGCGAGCGTGAGCACTCCGACCCCGTGCTCCGCGAGCCAATACACAGAATGCAAATAAATAGTATGCATGGCTTATCAAAGGAAAGGCTCGGGTTATTTTGTTTGCCATAAATCGCTTTTAGCAGCATTATTACTCTTATTTAATCAAGGTGTTATTACTGCTACCTAACTCCACACTACAATTGCCAAAATTGACTTAATCCACCGAAAGGCACTTTCTTTATTAACTGCTGTCTAAAACTCCAAACAGCGAATATCATTAATCATTTTGCATCCACCAATATCTTTTGTGTTCTAAATTCCTAATAATCCAATCTGGTCATTACTATTCATCAGCTCCTTACCTCTGAATTCTAATGATTCTCTAACATAATTACTTTCAAATCCACCGATATCATTCGTATTCAATCCTTTTCGTCATTGATTCAAAACCATAATCCAATAATCAATCTCATTTCCCATTATCTATCACTAGCTAATCCACAAATATACCTCCACTGAAAATTCAATTTACCAAGAGTATAATCCACTAATTGTTATGAATCCTCCAATCTTCTCAGAAATTCAATTCATCCCTCTAGTAATTGATCAACTCCTATTAATTCCCATTATTGTCAACATCTCCCAAGAATTTATAACAAATATCATTGTTGTAATCCAACCATTTACATTTGCACTCCCTAATTCTCCAACATCGATTCACTATTATATATCCACCAAGAATATCATTGATCAAGCTTACGATTCAATATTATATATCTACCAAGAATATCATTGATTAATTCAACGATCCATTAATATTCTCTCACCAAGTAAATCACTAATCAGGAACTATAATACAATACTTGTATTACTCCTCCAACTTCCCGAAAATTCAATTAGATCATCTATTAGCCTATCTATTCAGCTAGACTCCACCAATTTATTTCTCCCAGAACCCACACTATCATTTCCTATTTATGATCGACATGAATCCACCATTACCTTTATGTGTACACTACAAACATCTATTTTCTTTACTCACGACCCTGCTTATTCTTTCCATATTTTAGTTTATAAGATTAGTAATGCCACTATTTGAAATACAATACATAAAATTTCCTTAGACTTAGCAGCTTTGGAACAAATCATAATGTTCAAGGAATATTAACATGACTTTCCACACACATGACATCACACCATATAACATTTTTCAGTGTTATAGCCGCTTAACTTACCACTGGGACGACACCCAGGACAACTCAAATCGGGGCTTTCCGCTGCCCTCCACTTTACCATTCCCATTCACAAAGTTTTTGAAATAGAACTATATCTGGTTAAGTTCCCATGTCCGCCCTTGACCGTGGGCACAGCTATTCGAATAGTTTTGACTCTGCAGAGTTTGTACACTTTCACCACAAGAGACAATCAACTCGTTGCCTCACACAATTCCTTAGTTATGTGGTTGAGCAGACCATCACAGTAACTTTTCAAAGTACCTCGCCCCTTCCATCATTTCACCCTATGGGTCGCTCCCACTTGCGGTGGGTCCCATGCGTTGTGCGGGATGTCCTCCTTCTGAACGTCTAGCAGCTGGCTCCCCACCCCTGCTAGCCCGCCACAGCAGAACTTCACCCTACCCGGTGTCCCATTCAAGCCGTCTCACCGACTGCCGCTTGCACTATCCCACACCTCCTGGAAGGATGACTTTCAGGGTCCGGTAATTCTACTTAGCCAAGTTGTAATTTACAGACTTGTGGTTGTACTGTTTTACACGGGTTGACATGACAAGATTCGGTCCTTAGTGGTATCTGGGCGGTTCTACCACAAACCACTTTGTGCTTCCACTGCACCACACTCTCACACCATCGAACCAATCCGCCCAGATAATTAAGCAAGTCAGAGATTTTGGGAGCATAAAATATCCATAACTAAATATACCAGTCATTTCCACCATGACTGCCCAAACCAGTTTCTCATGAATAAAAGTGATGCTTGGGACAATTTCTTGCCCCGAGTTCCTAATCAATGCTAAGCATGGCATACGGTTACGGACTTATTTTCGAAATGTTACTATTATATTTTTGCTAGGGCGACAAGGTTCACACATTCAAATACTCAAAGGAGGGGGTAATATTATTCAAGGTAAACAATGGCATATAACTAGAATATCAAATTTAGCATGCATTTGCATAAAAATAACAGCAATGCAATTTGTTAATTTAAAACAAAGTAATTTGCAGAAATGTAGGTTCAACATGATCAAAGTATTGACTCGCCTGCGCGGTTTACCGCGGTCTTGAGCTCACTCAAGGCTTTATCATTTGTCGATCCTGAGGTTCGGGTCTTTATCTTCACCTCGATCCCGGCCTCGCTCGATCCTTGATTCTTCCGGACTCTGATTTCTAATTTCGGGCTAAGCAACTGAATCCAAACAAGGGCAAATAACTCAAGAGATCCAAATAAATCCAATCACTTTAAATATCCGATTTAGTTTAAATTATGCATTTATTATGATTTGAGAATAAAAGGGCAGTTCAGGTTAGTGTGTGGGAAGCTCGTCGGTAGCTGGGTTTAAACAGGAGGATGAGTTGTCTGAATGCTCTACCGTGAGGGAAAATTTTAAAAATACGAGGGATCGAAAGTGAAGATGCACTTACCGGAATTATCTGCTTTTGGGAAAGGAAGGTGGCCATACCTGGCCGATTGGGGAAAAGCAAGGCTTGATCTTTTTCTTGATGACTTTCTTTTAATTGATTTATATTTATCAAGGAAGTTCCATGAGTCAAGCAGAACTTATGGACAGCTACAAGAGTTTAACGAAGATGGCAAAGAGAGCCAGAACTTCGTGACTTCAAGATATGGAGGTTTGACAGGAGATGATTAATTTATAGTCAATATTTTATGTGGCAAAATCTTGCCAATTGATTTAGTTTGCTTAAATATATTTAGCTGGACGTAAGAAAGATAGCTTTCATGATTTTAGAGATAAGTGAACCACACTTGACATTTTATGCAGCATGCTACTAATCTTTGAGGGTTAAACTAATTTAAGCAGGGTAGCTTCAAATTCGTACCATAGAATTGTTATAATTGATGATACATTCATTTAAGGTATTATACTAATTACTTTTGTTGCCAATGTCTTATTTATCCTGGATTTAGACAAAATGAGATGGTATAATCCCTAAGCTTCACAATTATAATCTTTTAGCCATGATGTGTTTATTATTAGTATTATTACTATTTTATAATCTTCATGTTAACTTCTTGATAATAAAAAGAGAGTTCATGGCATAAGCTTATTTGGATTAATCTTGCATATGAGGACTAACTTATAAATATTGATCGACATATAAATACATTAACCATTTGTTTATGCTTTAGTTATTATTTAATCCATTTCATTAATCTTAATCTTGAGGGTATTTTTAGTTGAACTTTTTATTAAACTTTGGCCATGTAACCACTTCCATCTTTTTCATTATGAATTTATAAATAGTTTCTTATTCTTACTTTCCACTCACCATGTGTCTTTACATACCATTGAATTAACTTAAATTTTTAACTTCATTTCATAATACTTTTAGTTTAACCTCACCCTATAATTTTATGCCCATTTTTATTTGCAAATTATATTTCATTACCTAGTCCAAATGAGAAAACTTTAGATATACATTTCAAGTTTCTTAGGGGTGGAGTGGGAGATCACACTCATGCATATGAGCTGGAGTCAGACTTTCAAGTGGGCCCACCTGTCATACACATACACAGAGAGGAGGAGCTGCTCGGCTGAGACAGAGTAGAGCAGAACAGGGGGACCTAAGCAGAGCAGGGGGGCGCCGGAGCTGGGCGACGACGACGCCGGCGAGGAGTGGCCGGGTAGGCGGCGACGACTAGCAAAAACGGAACGTCCCGGCAACGAGGTAGTTCGGTGAGGCGGCAGCTCCGGCCGGGAGACACGGTGGCGGGCCGGCGGCGATGGAATGCGGCCGGGTAGGGAAGCCGATCGGGGCGCCGGCGACCGAGAAGAAGAGGGAAGGGGATAGCGTGCGCACGAGTGGGAGAGAGGCGGGGAAAAGCTTACCATGCGACCCTTGGAGTCGGGGAGGTGCCGGAGAGGGCCGGCGACGAGCGCAAGCGGCGGCGCTGGAGGGCTTTCGTGGCCGGAGAGTTCGGGTGGTGGAGGACGTCGGCCAAAGGTTGGGGAGGCCTCGGGGCACTGGGGTGATGCTCTCACCGCGTGGAATCGCCCCGGGGCCGACCGAGGTGGAGGCGGCGGCAGGAATGGCGTCGGCCGGCGCAGGCTCGGGCGGGGAAAAGGAGGAGGAGTGGGAAGGGGGAGCTCAGCTCTTTATAGGTGGCGAGCACGGGTGGCAACTGGGCGAGGTGAAACCGGGGCGAGGCCAAGCTTACCTGGGGGCGGTGCTAACTGGACCACGGCGGAGGGAGGAGACGACGCGCGGCCGAGCTAGGGCGGTCCCGCGCTGCAGAGGAAGAGAGGGAGAGGATGCGGGCGGGCGCGGGTCCACGGGCAGGGAGTGGAGACGCGGGGCTCGCGCGGCAGAGCGGCGCGGCCTGGTTCGGAGGGTGGCGTGGGCGACGTGCTGGTGCGGGCGGCGCGCCGGGAGAATAGGGAAGGGAGGAGGAAGAAAGAAGGCGTCGGCTGCGGGTGGGCTGGCCGGGCCGCGCGGCAGTGAGGAGAGGGGGGGAGCTGGGCCGGGGTGATGGCCGGCCCGACTGAAGGGTTTTTTTTTCTTTTTTCCTTTTTCTTTTCTTATTTCTTTTATTTTTATTTCTTTGTTATATTTATTTGTATGCATACATATATATATATATATGCATATATATATGTATATATATATATATGCTTGTAGATATTTATTATTTTTACCTTTATTTTACTTTTTAATTCTTTTGGATCATCTTTTCAGATTCTTAATTTAGATTTTAACTTTCTATTATTTAAACATGTTTATTTCTTCTTTAACTTTTGGAACCTCCATCAACTTTTTCTCAGAAAAATTCCATAAACTCCAAATCCAAACAGAAAACAAATAAAATAATCCAAAAACTCCACAATTTAATATTTACATTTTTCAGGATGTTACAAATTCTACCCCCCCTTAAAAAGAATCTTGACCCCGAGATTCCGGTAGATCAGAAAGAATGAAGGTGGGTTATATTGGCTAGCCCTGGGTTTCGGGGTGTGGCTCGACGTATAGTTTCTTAGCTCCACAAAGAGAGGAAAATCTGCGCAATAGGGGTTAGCACTTGGAGAAGTCAAAAGGGAAGAGAAAACCTTGTTCTCCTGGATAGGTCGTAGGCTTCCAGATGCTTCTTTTTGACATCGTTGTCTTCACATCATCGTAGAATGGAGTAGTTGCATCATCTATTGGACATACGGTTGTAGAATTTCATATTGATAGCAATTGTCTGTGTCCTAGGGGTTGAGGGCCTTAGGAATGCAGAGGTGACGATGCACATTTCTATATGGCGGTCTTTTGTCCTCATCACTATAAGACTTCCGGCTCTGCAAATCTTCTTGTACTGGTCCGATTAGCTCTGAGTCCCTGTTATCGCACCTCCAAAACATACATCGTCGCAGTGCTTCGACATTCTCGTCCCTTAATGCTACCCCCTTAAATAAATGACGATTGTCATTATTCATCTAATGTATTCTTAGCTGTCTTGATCAACATCAGATTTGAGGAGCAATTCCTGGGGCAAGGGTCTTGTTCTTTGTAGAAACAGGGGACCTTGCTCTGTGGACACTCTGGTGGTGGTCTTCATTACAGTGATGTTGTTTTCCTTAAATACTAGTAGATTGCAGAGTCTTCACTTATTCTTGATTGCCTTGGCTTCAGCTATCTATCACTTTGCCTCAGTAGATTTGACTGGGTTTGTAGCAAATGGGATGAGAGGGGATAACATGAGGTAAGGATTGAGTCGTGGGGATAAGGTAATCCAAACCCATTCTAAATTTTTAAAAGAGCACACCCGAGAAGCTGGGGTGGCACACAAATCTTGCAAGTTCTTTAAAACAATCTTTTCCTGTGACTGCGAAAGATAACGCCCGAGGGCAAGAAGGCAGTGCACAGGGCCAAAGTGAAAGCTCGCGACAAGACAACGTCTATTCGGGGAAACACATATGTGGGGGCACAAGGTTTATTGGCATAGTCCGTTTAGAACGAGACTACCTTATCTTCATGACCATCTTCAACGTTCTTAACCCTAAATTTTTGATGTAAAGGTACGAGAAGAGGATTGAAATTTTCCTTTTGAATCAATAGACAGAGGAGGGAAGATTTGGGGTAATTTGATTGTTATCAACACTCACTTTTATATTATTGTTTTGAGTTCGGAGTAAGAGAGCCTCAGAAGTATAAATGGTCAGGGCAGCATATAGATGAGAGGGAATCGTCTAAGAGAGATGAGAATGAGCAATACTACTTATATTTTTGGAAGTAGTATTTTAATGAAATATTTCTAGTCATGAAACAAACGGCCAGGCTAACTAGGTCACAACCTGCAGTCGATATGCTTTGATACCATCGCTGTAGGGACCACGGCGGAGGGAGGAGACGACGCGCGGCCGAGCTAGGGTGGTCCCGCGCTGCAGAGGAAGAGAGGGAGAGGATGCGGGCGGGGCGGGGGTCCACAGGCAGGGAGTGGAGACGCGGGGCTCGCGCGGCAGAGCGGCGCGGCCTGGTTCGGAGGGTGGCGCGGGCGACGTGCTAGTGCGGGCGGCGCGCCGGGAGAATAGGGAAGGGAGAATAGGGTGGGCTGGCCGGGCCGCGCGGCAGTGAGGAGAGGGGGGGAGCTGGGCCGGGGTGATGGCCGGCCCGGCTGAAGGGTTTTTTTTTCTTTTTCCTTTTTCTTTTCTCATTTCTTTTATTTTTATTTCTTTGTTATATTTATTTGTATGCATACATATATATATATGCATATATATATGTATATATATATATATATGCTTGTAGATATTTATTATTTTTACCTTTATTTTACTTTTTAATTCTTTTGGATCATCTTTTCAGATTCTTAATTTAGATTTTAACTTTCTATTATTTAAACATGTTTATTTCTTCTTTAACTTTTGGAACCTCCATCAACTTTTTCTCAGAAAAATTCCATAAACTCCAAATCCAAACAGAAAACAAATAAAATAATCCAAAAACTCCACAATTTAATATTTACATTTTTCAGGATGTTACATGTAATCCAAAGGATTGGTTACATTGGGAATTTAGAAAAACTTAGTTTTCTGCTTAGCTAAGAGTTGGCTACTGATGTGATTCTCCAATCGCTCCCTCCAAGTTTTGAGCCAATCATTTTGAACTTTCATATGAATGGCATGGAGAAGTCACTGACCGAGTTACATGTGATGCATAAGTCAACAGATGAAAGCATTAAAAAAGTTCTAATCATATGATGATGGTTCAGAAGACTACCAACTTTAGAAAGAAGAAGTCTAAGACTTTAGGCAAAAGAAAGCGCAAGGGCAAAACTCAAGATGAGATCTCGAGTATCGAATAGAAGCCTCAGAAGCTCAAGATTGGCAAGGGATTGGATATTGGAAGAGCAATTGCAAGAAGTATTTGGTAGAATTAGAAAAGAAGAAAGGAAGTAAGACTTCTACTTCAGATATAACATTGTAGAAATTAATCTTGCTACTTGTCATATTGGTTCTAGAATATTTGATATTGGATTGGATGCTTATATTTGCAATTTAATACATGGGCGATAAGGAGTAAGACTTTAGCAAGTGGCAAAGTTAATCTTCACACGAGCAATGGAGCCAGTGTTGCTGCATCGACTATTGGCACTTTACCATTATATTTACCCTCATGATTAGTTTCATAATTGAATAATTATTATTATGTTCTCGCCTTAAGTAAAAACATTATTCTTCTTCATGTTTGGGAGCAGAAAATTATGAGTTTAGAATAAAGAACAATTATTGTTTAATTTATTTGAATGATATGCTTTATGGTCATGCTCCATTAGTGAATGGATTATATGTTTTAAATCTTGAGGATATGCGTGTATATAACATTAATGCTAAGAGGATTTAGCCTAATGATTTGAATTCTATTTATATTTGGCATTGTCGTTTGGGTCACAAAAATGAGAAGTGCATGGTGAAGCTCTGTAAAGATGGTCTTCTAAACTCGTTTGATTTTGAATTATTTGAAATATGTGAGTCATTATTGCAGAAAAAAGATCATCACAAATGGTTCAAAAATGTCATCATAGACCGTTTTGTAAGCTGTCTAGGTTTATGGGCCAGTAAAGACATAAGATCATCATAGACGGCTTTCGAACCATCTGTGATACAACTATCATAGAGGTTTCAACAACAAACCATATGATAGTTGACTATCACAGATGATTTTTAGTAGAAATTGTCTGTGATATATGATGTATCACAGACAGTATCAACTACAAACTATTTGTGATATTAAACTATCACAGACGGTTTATAGTTGAAACCATTTGTGATACATCAGATATCCTAAACCATTTGTGATAGTCAACTATCACAGATGGTTATGATTTAAAAATCGTTTATGATATTCTTTTCTGTTCCTAAATCTATTTCTATTAGTTGGCTATGCACAGGAAATGCTAGCCATGCCCTCTGAAACAAGCAGATCAACACAGTATACATCCAATTCACATTCATTTATTTCATAAACAAGAACATCCATTTCACAAATCAATTAACATAAATACAATAAATTATCCATCCATGAACAAATACACACATTTACAATTAATTCATTCCATATTGTGGAACTCCCCATCTTCTTTTACGACTTTAGACATCAAGAAGTACGTACATTATTCTCGAATTTGTTTGAGGTTGGCCTATTCCAATGGAGTTGTAGCAATGGACGCAACCTGTCCGTAGGAATATCATTGTTGTGCATATATATATATATATATATATATATATATATATATATATATATATATATATATATATATATTGATAAGTATGAAATAATTATTACAAGATTGACAAACCTGACGATCATTGGTCTTAGCGGAATTGAGGATTAGTTGCATGTTGTGGCAAATATAGAATCCACAAGTGTTACGCAGTGACTGCTGGTGGCACTGCAAAAATAGAATTTCTTAGTGCAAGAGGCATTACTATGAAGTGATATATAGGATTAATGTGTACTAGCGAATACTAGGAAATCTAAATCGTGTCATAGGGCGTTGATCTTTCCGTTGGATTTCCGTACCTCTGCAACATATGTGATTCCAAAAAGAGTCTTAGTCATTGGGAAGGAAGTAAAGACTACAATAGAGTTATCTATGGAGGAAATATGTTTACCTATCAATTAATTGTTGGATAACTGTATAGTTGGTTTTGTTCTTCTTTAGGGAATTAAGGTATATTACCCTGTTTTATTTTGGTATAATTATAATTAGAATACAGTGGAACCTACACAAGTATATCGTCATGGTCATTAAACATATGTTCGTGTTGCTTATAAAGTACAAATCAATAAATATAGCCATTAGTGCAGCACTTACCTCTGGTTGTTGGGTATAAGTATGAATTTCTTGTTGTGGTGAGACACCAATGCTGTCGTCATGTAATGCTTGATGAAGGATGCACCCTCCTTTATGATATCCATGGAGACCAAGCGTGGATCAAAGAAACCAACCAGTGATTTCATTAATCTAGCTTCAGTAACCATGTATCTATATATATATATATATACACACACACACACACAAAAGCAATGAGTTATGTATGATATTTATCGGTATTACATGAATGTAGACCGTGATTGTACACACTTACAGTCTCTAGCATCGAATGAGTGAGGCACCGAGTGAGAAGAGAAAGAATAAGTCCTTGAAGGTCACCATGAAGACACAGTCATGAATATCATGCTGAAGATGATGCGGCCTGAACTTGATGGTGACACCCAAGCACCGTTGTCCATCTGGCTTGTTGGCCTGTTCCATGTACCATGCATGCAATCTCTGGCAAGGCAGTCCTAGGGCATCTATCGGGACAACCAATGGCTCCCCTAGTACGAATTTTCAAGCCAACGACAAGTAGAGGATATCATCATCGGTCTTCTTCAGTTTGCCCTTGCCACCTCGGCTGTAGGTCGACTTCACGGTAGTCGACTAGGCATGATATGTAGATGCAATGTGCCCTTGCCGCATCGGTGCATGTAGCTCCAGTGTAGATAACCCCTGTGGACTTGGCACCAGTGTAGGTAGCTCTGGTGCGGATATCCCCTATGGACTAGGCAGCCGTGCAGGTAGCTCTAGTGCGGATAGCTCTTGTAGACTTGGCACCGGTGCAGATAGCTCTTGTGGACTTGGTACCAGTGTAGGAGCCTCTAAGCAGATGTCCCTCTTGGGCCACTGGATGAATATTTTAATGGCTTCCCCTAGAGTCATGACCTTGTCGTTGGGGGCATCTGCAGCGAGACAACCTCGAAATTGGCATTAACACTATCCACATTCACTTTTGCGAAACCTAGTGCTAGAATTACACCGTGCACCAAGGCCTTGGGACCGGATGGATATGCCTAGCCCCAAGTAACGTATAGGGCAACGAAGGTATATCTCACTTGGAGTTTGCACTTCATAGCCATCTACATAACGATACAAAATTAGCTACTCCAACAGGCCTATCAATGGATCAAGCATTCCAGAGATAATAATTATTGCCAGGATGTCGTCAATAGGAAATCTATGATCGCTTTTTGAGGTAGGATTGGATATGTAGCTACTCCGATGGTTAGGGGCTGGCTAACACAGGAGTGGCAGGGGCTTCTTACTGATTTTTCGTATACCTTTGCATCTCATCTCTGATACTATCGGTGATCTCCACTCTAAGGGATGCCTTAATCTCCTCTCGTAGCCATTCCTCATGTTCGGCTTTGGCTCTCTTTTTACTCCGATATGCTTTGGAGTCCTCTGAGAAACCATGTTTCTAGGGAACATAAAGACCAAGAGCTCTTGTGCGACCCGGGTGCTCCTTGTTTCCTAGGGCCGCGAGAGTATATATCTCTCTCTGACTGCCTAGAATGATCCCTGAGAAGATTCTACAGTCAGCGCTTCCTACAACAGCCCGACATGTCAATTCACTTCCTATGAAGTTATGGAGTAATTACAAACTAGGCAGTTTGATATCTTACCAAGCGTTGGGACACTTCCTCGTCTGCGGGGTTTCAAAATGTGATAGCCCCCAATGACGCGGTAGATGACCTCGCTCTTATCCAGTTTGGGTGCGCTCATCAAGGATCCCGGCAAATGGTGGGGAGGTGTCCCACAGGATTGCATGCACGTCGTCCTTCCTTTTTGCGGAATTTTACCAACATACCCAGCTGTGCCAAGTTGTGGGGGTGCGTTTTTTTGCCAAGAGGGCCTTGTGCATCGTACTTTCACTCCTAACATTATTTGTCATCTTCATCGCCATAAACTCTTGCAATTGCAGTTTCAGCAATGGATACTTGTGAAAGGGCGTCAAATCCTTCTCCACGTATTCTTGACAAGCGGGCTTCTAAAGTTCTTCTACGCTTTACATGCCGCTAGCAATATATGTCATTACACGGAGGCCTTGTGTTCTTCTGGGATCTTGAACGATAGAAAAACTTCCGTCAACAGCTCTTCATTCCGAACTTCGGGCACGGTCTTCTACGAATTGAACATGATCTCAATCTATTCCCGTGCAACTATGCCGACCATTCTCTATAATGTAGACACTGCTCGGTAAGGATTAAGAGGGGATCCAAACGCATCAACATCCGTGATGATAAATCGGCCATACGGCCTTTTCGATTGTCCTCTTCCATGGCGTTGGATTTTCCAGAGGATGGTGCATTAGATGCATCCGATGATGATGATGTAGAATGAGTAGATGACATCTTCAAAAGATAATAGAAGTGACGATGCCTAATTTAATGCTATATCAAGACTATGTAGGGCCAATTCTTGAGCATTTTGAAACAACAATTAATTAATATATAAGCACAATTGAGCTAACTAACAGTAAGAAAATATAGAGTTTGCATGTGTAAGACATGAAAATGACATGAATTCTAAGCAATTATCTCTCAACAAGGATAATAAATTCAAGTCATTTAACCAGAACCAGGGCAGTAATTCAAACTAAACTAAAACATGAGCAGTTGTCATCTACATAGTGCACATATTCATATTTGTGATCTTGCTCTTAGATGGGGAGTTACACAAGTTCTAAAACTTGGCCTTCTTTAGTCTATTAGATCAACAATCAAATAACAATCCCTCTATATTCTGCTAGCTTATCAATCTGAACATTACCTCAGAAGAGTGACAAAACAATTACTCTCTATAAGCACAAACAGGAACCGAAAAACTGCTACTGCAATATCACCAACAGAGCTACGATAGTAGCAAAACAAGTAACGAGTATGTGCTACAACAGAGACAATTGAATCTACCAATATTTAGTGCAAAACAGAAATAAAGAATACTGAGCCGATGTAGGAAATCAGCAATTGACAACTCAAACTAGCAGAATACTTCTAGATTGTCACCTAGATCTCATATATGACTAGTTTTCCTCATCGAGCAATTACAAAACCCACATTCTACCATACAAGAGTCCTCCCAGTGCTAGAATTTTTTTACCAATCTCAGAGATATAAACAAATATCAAACTATCACAACCAACCAATGCACAATAGAAATTATGAATATAAAGTAAAGCTCATTGTGAGGCGGCGTTAGGCTCAGGGGAGGCAATGTGCTTGGGGGAGGAGGAGGGCACCGGGTGCAGGGGAGGAGGGCAGCCGGGCTCGGGGGAGGCGGCGACGGGCACGGGGGAGGTGGCGTCGAGCTTAGGGGATGTGGCTGCTCGGGGGAGGAGGAGGGCGCTGGGCATAGGGGAGGAGGGTAGCCGGGCTCATGGGACGCAGCGATGAGTTCGGGGGAGGCAGTGGCGTTAAGTGGGGGCTGGGGTGTAGCATTAGTACAGTGGGGACAAATGCTAGAGTGCAATATATATAAGGGAATAATCACAGACGGTTCTATTTAAGAACTATGTGTGATATTAATCATCACAGATGGTTCTAAAGAAAAACCATCTGTAATAAGCAAACATCATAGACGATTTTACTTTAAAATCATATGTGATGTTCCCTTCTCAAATTGACATATATCACACATTCTCATATACATAAATGCAAATTCATATATATATATGTATATATATATCACACATTCTCATATACATAAATGGAAATTCACACATTCTCATATACATATATAAATGCAAATACATAACACCCTTCACGATGAACGATGTGTATGTAGCTAGTTTCGTTATGTTGTCCTTCTTCGACCCTTATACTGTTTCTGAAAGGAGGAAACTCGTTAAATTGATTGTATTCTTCCTCATCCACTACATTCTCAACTCCGACAATCCTCCTTTTCCATGAAGAACTATGTGGCGCTTCTTATTTGCCTAGTTGGTCACATAGAAAACTTGAAGAACTTGGTTAGCGAGTACGAATGGTTCATCTTTGTATCCGACACGTTTGAGGTCCATGGTAGTGACATCGTACTTATCAACCTTCACCTATGGGAGATGGACCCAATGCTACTGAAACAAGGGGATCTTGAAAAGCACGTAATCAAGCTCCCAAATCTCCTCTATGAACCCATAGTGGGAGTTCCTTAACCTATCGATACTGAATGCATCTATGCGGACACCACTATTCTGGTTAGTGCTCTTTACATCTTGAACCTGTGTATAGAATGTGTATCCATTTATGTTATATTCTTGCCATGTTATAACTATAAATGTTTGCCCTGTTGCCAACTATGTCAGCATATCACTTGATGAGCTCCTAGAGAGTCGCTCCTTCAACCATTGGTTGAACCAACTGTTGTGTTGTCTCGTGGTCCAAACATTTGGCTGCTCCGGATTCTATTGTTGATGTACATCCTTGTGTTGGTCAACATATGGGAACACTTTAGTCATATGTTGCAAGACCGTGAAATGGGCTTGAGCACACGCATCCATATCTGGAGTGATTGTATTTCTTCCGATGGTCTCGATACCCTTGAGCCTCCCCTTATGGTGAGATTGAAGTACACCTATCAGTTTAATCTGAGCCATGTAATTGATATAAAACTCAACAACCTCTTCGATTACGTAACCTTCGATGATACTACCCACCAGCCGAGATCGATTCCATAAAAAGGACTTGTGAAGTCCCATGAACCTCTCGAATAGGTGCATGCTACATAGAAATATGGGCCCACATATTTTTATCTTCCACATAATGTGAACAATAAGATGGACCATCATTATATCGAAAAACGACGGAGAGAAATACATCTCAAGATGGCATAGAGTCATCACCACCTCGCCCTACAGAGCATCTATTCTTTCGGGGTCGATGACCTTCTGAGCAATTGTGTTAAAGAAATAATACAGCTTCATGATTGCCTCTCGGATCTTGATCGATAAAATACTTCTAATTATAATAAGGAGTATCTGTGTCATCAGCACATGACAATCATGGGACTTCATACCAATTAACTTCAAATCTTCCATCAAAATAAGTTTTTTTTATGTTGGTGGAGTAACCAAACGGAACTTTCATACCATACAAGCACTGGCACAGTTCAGTTCTCTTGGCCTTGGACATAGTGTAATAAGCAGGGGAAGGAAAGTTCATCCTTTATCAGTCTTTGTCGATGCTAACTCAGGCATGATGTCCATATCAACCAAGTCAAAGTCGTGTATTGACACCATTCTTTGTTTCATTATGAATGTTCAGTAAGAGACCAATCAAGTTGTTATGTACATTCTTCTTTGCAAGCATGACATTGATGTAGTGGCAAACTTCTAGGTGCTCCCAATACAGTAAGTCCCAAAATATTGATCTCTTCTTCCAGACGTTCTTCTCACGGGTCATCGATTTACGTCCCTTTCCAAGCACAACATCTAAATCTTTAACCATATCATAGACCTCTTTTCCGCTTAAATGCCTTGTAGCTGAACTGTTCTCCTTCTCTCTGTCGAATTATTTCTTCATCCTGCAGTATGGGTGAGCCCTCCAAAGGAATCTACGGTGATGCATGTACACAGTTTTACGCGAGTGCTTCAACCACACACTCTTGGTATCATCTAAGCAGTGAGTATAAGCTTTGGTCTTTTTGTACTCTGACCCAATAGGTTAGCAAGGGTAGGAAAATTATTTATAGTGCAAAATAATTAGGAGTGTAAAGTGAAGTTCTTTCGTTTAGACGCATCCCATACCTGTACCCCTTTGATACATAATATTTTTAGATCTTCCACCAATGGTGCTAGGTGCACATCAATATCATTCCTAGGTTGATTCGGCCATTGGATAAGTATCGATAGTAAAATATACTTTCCTTCATACACAACCAGGGAGGAAGGTTGTGATACAGAGAGTCAAGGGCCAAGTGCTATGTCGGCTGCTCATGTTACCTAAATGATTTGTTCCATCTGTATTCAATCCAAACCTTATATTCCTCGGTTCTACATTGAAGTCCGCAAACCTTTATATCGATGTTTCTCCACTAGGCAAATATAGTAAGGTATCTTAGCATTCTATTTTTCTTACGCTCCTCTAAGTGCCAACGTAGCAGTTTTGCCTCCTTTGGATTTGCAAAAAACTGCTTCAAATGGGGGCTTACAGCAAGATACTATACCACCTTAGCAAGAGGTCATTTCTTCACCTCTATTCCTTCACCGTCATCTGATTGATTCTTACGCTTGTATCGAGATGCATTGTACATGGAACATACAGGCATGTTTACATACTCTTTTCGATAGAGAATACAGTCATTTGGATATGCATGTATTTTTTATTTCCATTCCCAATGAACAAAAAACCTTCTTGGCTTTGATTACGAACTAACATTAGTAGCAGCGGTACCACTGCTAGTTTGCGACACGATTAAGATCCTATTCTTTTGTATTTTTGATTTTTTCCGAAATTTAAAATAAAGAGAGTAGTTTTTTGAAGCAGATTTTAAATGGCTTTTTGAATTTAAAATCATGTGCGCCATCTATATTAATGTCTCCGCCGTCCGCTATCGTCTTGAAAACACAAACACAAACAAAAACTAAAAACCATAACCAAATGTCATCAAACACAGTTTAAAAGAATTGGGCCTAGGGACAGAGATAAAAGTACAACACAAATACAAACAAAAACTAAAAACCATAATCAAAAGTCATCATAGTAAAAAAGAACTGGCCTAAGGATAGAGAGAGAAGTAGTAAATGCCTATTGATGGCATCGCCTATTGGAAGTGACCGGCTATGACAAGGTTAACGGAGATGGAGATAGTATGGTAAATGAGGTGAACCATAAGGGACAATGGTACAGGTGACAGCGTTACCCTTTCAGCGACAAAGGTGGCGGTAAGGACTGGGGTGGAAACATGCAATGTGTGGGACAAGGACGCAGTAAAATCGTAATGTAAGAGATATCATGAGGTACCGCGTAGTAAAATAGGAGTTGTTAAGATATGCACCAGCTAACTTTACTTAATGCAACGTAAAAACCTCGAAAGTTAATGCAACGTAACCAACCCTGGAAAACAAGATGCAACCAGGACAACCGAAAACAACCTTTTTTAAGGACGGTGGAGTTGTGTTGTACGACTCCGTCTATTATAGTTTAAATCTTGATATTTATCTTATGTAGTAAAAATTTTACGAGGACAAGTGCTATCTAGTTTTAGTTCTATCCTAAAAGTTGTTTTTAGTCAAAATCAAGACAAAATGGACAGTTCAAAAACAGCTAATTTCATTCTAAAGATTCAAAAACAGCTGCTCTGTAACCCAACCTATTTGGTCTCGCTTCGCTTTCGGCTCGTTACACCTGTTGGTAACCTCGTTCAAAATAGATTGAATTAGGAAGGAGCAAACCATAAAAGAAAACCCCTCGCAGGCCGAAAGACTACTGCCATAGGCTTACTGCCGCGTATTAAAGCGCCTCCACGCTCCACCTTCCAGCAGCACGCTCCTTCTTCCCTCCCGACGTAAAGTCCCCCAAACCCCACCGCCCCCCACGCGGCGGCGCCCTCCATGGCGGCCGCCGCCGGAGAGCTGGAGCGGCGGGTGATGGCGGCGGTGAAGGCCTCCGCGGCGCGCGGAGACCCCCCGCTCCTCCAGGCTGCCGAGGCCGCGCGCTGCGCCCGGGAGGCCGCCGCCACCTGCGGCGGGGGCGGAGGCGGCCTCGCCGCCGCTCTGGTGGCGAACCTGTGCTTCGCGCACAACACGGGCGCGATGTGGAAGCTTCTGGACCAGGCCATGGCCTCCCGCCTGGTCTCCCCGCTCCAGATCCTCGCCCTCCTCACCCCAAGGTCCCGACCGATTCGAGCTTCGTGCTTCTTCTCTCTCTCTCTCTCTCTCTCTCTCTTGCGTCGATCAATTCGATTCGATTCGTGTACGAGTTGAGATTTTGAGAGCCGTGTGCTGCTTTGGGGATTGTTACTCTGCTGCAGAGTGTTGCCGAACCGGCGGGCGCAGCCGGAGGCGTACAGGCTCTACCTCGAGCTGCTCGGGCGTTATGCAGTCGTGCAGGTCTGTCCGGAGCGCGCGGAGATGAAGGCCATGTAAGCACCGCTTGCTCCTCCATCCATGAGACAATATCATGCATGCTTCACTTTGGTTCGGTGTACTCTGGATTGATGATATGGATAGGTTCCCCCAAATGCACGTGTTGTTCAAACTTTAGAATTGGTCAAGGTGCTTGCGGGATTCTGTTTAAATCTGCGTTGCGTTCCTGTAGCTTATGTTGATGCTGTTTTTGTCGGCGGGGTGGAGCTGACGGTTGGGGCGGATTGCCTGCACTGTATGTGCCAGTGGATGTGTGTTATGGGAGAAATTTGGTAGGATGAAAGCGACGCGGAATTCCTGGTCTTAGTCTTGATAGGGAAAAGGCACTGCTTTTCATTGCGTGTACTGTGGTTGGGAGACTTCCAAAGTGTGATTAAGTGCACCTCCCATGGTCCAAGTGTCTGATTGGACGGTATGCAAGGAAGAACTCCTAGTGCGGGATACCGTGAATGACTTTTGCATTTTCTCCAAGCCTTATTGGACGGCTGCAGCCAACGCTTTTCTCAACTTTGAGTGTGCCTGTCCACATTGTGAGCTTTACCTAGGCTGTTTGGATATTTTGGAAAGATGCTGCATATGGATTGACTTGTTCTGGACATGTTAAACAATCTTTGTTGCTATTGGGCTAGCATAACTTCTTTTTATAATGGTAGAATAATTAGATCACTGTGGCTGACCAGCACAGCCTCCACTGTGCTTACAACTCAGTGCTTTGCAGCTGCTTCTGTTTTCAGTGTGCACTATAAACACATGCTATTTCTTATTGTGCAATGATTCAGCAAGGAATACTCACATCACCTGCACTTCTATGTTTCACATGCGTGGTTTGTCTAGTATGGGAATAGACTTTAGAGTTTAGACTACTTGGACCTGGGGTGTTACACTAAATATCGATTGTATCGGTCAATATATCAGTACTGTTTAAGTGATACAATGTATTGTTTCCATTTCTTGGACTGGAATATATTGGCCAGCATTTCACTTGATGTCAGCCAATATATCAGTTTGATACAGGTGATACGTTCTATACAAGGAAACTTATATGCATTCTATGTAATAATTAAATAAAAACACACAATTACTGTGTAATCTCCATAATGATGCATTTTATTATATTTATTCTAGTTGAATTTATTCTAAATATTTAAATGGAAATTTTGATTCATGCAACAACAAAAAGTGCAAGTTTCACAAAAATACCACTAATAGTGTCATTGACATGTGGGCCTGGCCTAGGCCCACTTGTCATTTTTCACGGCAAGTGTTATGCTATTGAACTTGAATTTTTTGAGTGGATGTTATGAATACTCAAAGTGACTTGAAATTAGATAAGTTTGGCAACTATGATGCAAGAATGTATCACTCTATGTATCGTCTAATATGCAATATTCAGTACACTAGAGCTCAAATGATTATAATCCAGTATTCTTTTGTTGTGAGCTAGCACAATAAGGGGGTAATCATCAGTCGAAGGGAGGTCGGATGGCGACGATTTGAAGTAGAACGGCGCTAGGTGAAGGAGGGCATCGATTAAGGAAGGAATAGATCTAAAATAGCCGGTCAAGGGAACGACCATAGCTGGACTTTAGGGACTTGTTTATTCATTTTTGCTTGATTCATAATAGATACATACTATCTCTTTTATAGGGACAATCTGACTTGACTCTTAAGAAATAATCTATAAGAAATTTATCTTTAACAATCCAATTTAATAATAACTTGACTAACTAATAGATAACACCAAACACTTAACAGATAAATTCCTAAATAACAAATATGCCTAATACAAGTGACGCTACAGTACTCACGGTGAACAGTACCACTACAGTACTATGGTGAACAGTACCGCTACAGTACCACGCACGTAACACCTTTATTCTGAGCCTTTTTCATACTAAATATTAGTTTGCACATAGAATATTATGTGGTACATAAAACGTGCTGGTGGTCTTCTGGGGTCTGTCTCAGGAGACGTGTCTTTAGATTGTCAGGGCTGTAAGTTAGGTAAACAGATCCAGCTTCCTTATCCTCATAGTGAGTCTGTGTCTCAGCGCCCGTTTGATCTTGTTCATTCAGATGTTTGGGGTCCGGCTCCCTTCGTTTCGAAAGGGGGTCATCGATATTATATCATTTTTATAGATGATTTTTCTCGCCATATTGGATATATTTCATGTCTTCTCGTAGTGAGGTCTTGTCTATCTATAAACAATTTGCTACTATGATTCAAACACAGTTCTCCACTCCTATTCGTGTTTTTCGTGCTGATTCTGCTGGCGAGTACCTCTCTCGTTACCTGCGCAGCTTCCTTGCTGAGCAGGGCACTCTCGCTCAGTTCTCTTGTCCTGGTGCTCATGCTCAGAATGGTGTCGCTGAGCGCAAGCATCGTCATCTCCTTGAGACGGCTCGTGCTCTGATGATCGCCGCCTCTATTCCACCTCACTTTTGGGCTGAGGCTGTTTCCACTGCCACCTATCTCGTCAACATCCAGCCCTCTTCTGCTCTTCAGGGAGCGATCCCTGTTGAGCGTCTCTGTGGTTTTCTTCCTGACTACTCTACTCTTCATCTGTTTGGCTGCGTTTGCTACGTTCTCCTCGCCCCTCGAGAACGCACCAAACTGACCGCTCAATCTGTTGAGTGTGTCTTTCTGGGATACAGTGCCGAGCACAAGGGCTATCGGTGCTGGGATCCTGTTGGTCGTCGGATGCGGGTTTCTCGGGATGTGACTTTCGACGAGTCTCGTCCATTCTACCCACGTCCTGCCTCTCCTTCGACTTCCTTTGTGGAGTCTTTGTCTTTCTTGACCTTTCCAGATACTCCTATATCTGTTTTGCCCTTGTCCACCTGTCCTACTGAGTCACCACATATTCCTCCTGTGGCCTCTCCGCCGTTGTCGCCGCCTGTGTCGTCTCCTACGACTTCCCAGGCTCCTCCCACTACAGTACCTCCTCTTATCTTCTACACTCGTCGACCTCGTATTGAGGATCTTCCAGATGAGCCATCTTCTTCTGATGTTCCCTCTTCTTCTGATGCTCCATCTTCCCCTGCTGGGTCATCTTCTCCTCGCTACGCTCTCCGCGATCGCCAGTCGATTCGGCCTCCTGCCCGTTTTGCCTTTGCTGGCGCAGCTACTCGTGAGCCTGTCTCCTACCGGGATGCTGTTACTCACCCTGAATGGCAGCTTGCCATGGCCGAGGAGATTGCTGCCCTTGAGCATACTGGTACTTGGGATCTTGTTCCTTGTCCATCTCATTCTCATCCCATCACATGTAAGTGGGTCTATAAGATTAAGACTCGCTCTGATGGCTCTCTTGAGCGCTATAAGGCGCGTCTTGTTGCTCGTGGTTTCCAGCAGGAGCATGGTGTTGACTACGACGAGACTTTTGCTCCTGTGGCTCACATGACCACTGTTCGCACTCTTCTTTCGGTGGCGTCTGTTCGCCACTGGTCTGTTTCTCAGCTTGATGTCAAGAATGCCTTTCTTAATGGCGAGTTGCGTGAGGAGGTCTACATGCATCCGCCACCTGGGTATTCTGTTCCTGAGGGCATGGTCTGTCGCCTTCGTCGCTCTCTCTATGGCCTTAAGCAAGCCCCTCGTGCTTGGTTTGAGCGCTTCTCCTCTGTGGTCACTGCTGCTGGCTTCTCAGCTAGTGATCATGATCCTGCGCTCTTTGTCCACACTTCGTCTCGTGGTCGGACTCTTCTTCTCTTGTATGTTGATGATATGATCATTACGGGAGATGATTCTGAGTATATTGCCTTTGTTAAGGCTCGTCTTAGTGAGCAGTTCCTTATGTCGGATCTTGGTCCTCTTAGCTACTTTCTTGGGATTGAGGTTACTTCCACTCCAGATGGTTTCTTTATGTCCCAAGAGAAATATATTCAGGATCTTCTTGATCGTGCCTCCCTCACTGATCAGCGTACTGTTGAGACTCCCATGGAGCTCAATGTTCACCTCCGACTCTCTGATGGTGAGCCTCTTTCTGATCCGACTCGCTATCGTCATCTTGTTGGGAGTCTTGTCTACCTTGCTGTTACTCGTCCGGATATCACTTATCCAGTTCATATTCTGAGTCAGTTTGTTTCAGCTCCCACTCAGGTCCACTACAGCCACCTTCTTCGAGTTCTGCGATATCTTCGCGGGACTATCTCTCGCCGTCTCTTCTTTCCACGTTCCAGCTCGTTACAGCTTCAGGCCTATTCGGATGCTACTTGGGCCAGCGATCCCTCTGATCGCCGCTCTATCTCTGCTTACTGTGTTTTTCTTGGTGGTTCTCTCATTGCCTGGAAGACGAAGAAACAGACTGCAGTGTCCCGTTCGAGTGCAGAGGCTGAGTTGCGAGCTATGGCTCTCTTGACAGCAGAGATTACTTGGCTAAGGTGGTTACTTGAGGATTTTGGTGTTTCTGTCACTACACCGACCCCTCTCTTGTCAGACAGTACAGGTGCTATCAGTATTGCTCGTGATCCTGTGAAGCATGAGCTCACCAAGCATATTGGTGTTGATGCTTCTTTCATGAGGACTTGTGTGCATGATCAGATGATTACTCTTCAGTATGTGCCTTCGGAGCTTCAGATAGCGGATTTCTTCACGAAGGCCCAGACTCGAGCACAGCACAGCTTCTACCTCTCCAAACTCAGTGTTGTTGATCCACCATGAGTTTGAGGGGGGGGGGTGTTAGAGATATATGTATAGTTGTTATTCCCCATTGTTATGAGGGGTTCTTTGCATATTTACCACCTGTACTTTGTGTATATATACCGGCCCATTGGCCTCATATGAATACAAGCGCTATTCATAACAGTGGCCACTATCTGCAACTGTGCAACCTACACGTGACCTGGGCAGTGATATCTGCTGTTCTAGTTACACAACTACTCCAAGAGAAGAAAAGCAGTTTATCAAAATTGTCAGATAAAGACATAATTTTCTAAAATACTGCTAACTATTTTCTGCACTTGCTTTTGCAGGATAGCCAAATCTATTGATGATGCTATGCAGCTTTCACATAGCTATGGGCTTCAGCAAATGGATTTTGGGCATACTGTTGTTCTCTTTGTGTTAAGTATTGTCAAAATATTGACTGATTGTATTTTTGAAGACTGTAGCTTGCCAAGTATCTCTAGTGATGAACATGACGATATGTATGCTATCGGAGTTAAGATACATATGGATTTAGATGGCAAGGGGAATTCACTTCACAGGAGAGATGAGCACCGTGAATGCCTAAGGAGAAAGAACACACTTATGACTTTAGAAGTTGTTGAGAAGATCACTGCTAACAAAAATGCCCAAGTTTTTCTTCGGCTTGTCTATCTTAACATGTATGCAGCAGCATCCTTATTTCTTTATTCTTTATTGTCTTGCAAATTCCAATGATTAGAAGTTTGTATATCTTCAACTTCATACTCCCCTACTTAAAAATAGATTTCATTACAGTTACGTTATAGTTGGGAGTTTTTACCATTTGTCACTAAAACAAACTTAGGGATGAAATTTCAATCTTTTATCATTATATTACACGGTGATTTTATGTCAAAAATGGTTTATTTGGAAAGTTGATTCAATTTTCTCATTGTGTTGTATCATATTCAAATCTGTCAATTTTCAGCTTGCCCAACATCAGCATTAATGCTACGACTTCTTTTGAGATACATAGCTTTGTTCAAAAAACTGGTTTTCTTGTCATCACGTCGCAGTTGCTTGATGTGCAAATGCAAATCTGTTTTCATGTTTGTGAAGTTTTATAATGTAAAAAACTAAAAATGAATTCATAGTTTGTGACACATATAATACAGTACGATTTTATATTTCTCTGCCTTTCGGCAGATCTATTGAACGTCTTCTGATTTACTTTGATAATGCTACAAAACATCCGTTTCCAGGGTTTCAGGTTGTTCAGAACAGATATCCCCCCTGAATTCTCAATTGTTCTTTAAATGATTCATCATTCATGTGTTTACCTTTTACACTGATCGAAAATGTCCTTTCCTTTTTGGATGTGCTAGGGTAGACCTGAAAGTTTCAATAGTCTGCTTCAGAGACTTCAGCTTATTGGTGCCCTTAAATCAAAGAATGTTGTACCTGCAAATTATCTACTAGATAAATTGATTATGAACATACAGAATGTTATAAGCACAAGATATCAATTAGACAGGAGTAGGCTATTGGGAGTTCTTGTTAGTACACAGCCTTGCAGTTCAGCTGCATGTAGTATCTTTGGAGCTGGAAAGCGCTCTTGTTGGATTCCTTTTGACATGTTTATGGAGAATGCAATGGATGGAAGACATCTTCATGCCATATCATCAATCGAAACTCTGACAGGTGCTTAATTATATGCGCCTCATATTGTTGATAACTTGTTCTTGCATTTTCAATTGTCAATATAACCATTGCATAACCTTTTCCTGAACTTGAAAACTTTGGTTGGGACAGAACTCTCCAAGACACTCCAAGTGCTTAATCGGGCAACCTGGCACGAGACTTTTCAAGCTCTATGGATTTCAGCTTTGCGGCTTATACAACGAGTTGAGATAAATTCAATTAACATTATTTTCCTTTACTAAAAGATGAAAAGGCTAGAATATTTGCTTTAATATAATTTTGCATCTGTTTTCTAGGACCCAGGCACTCTGGAAGGGCCATTTCCTCATCTTGATTCTCGATTATGCATGTTGTTAGCTATTGTCCCTTTGTCTATTGCTCCCATTCTGAAGGAAGAGACTGACAAACTCAAAGGGGGAATGGTCTCTGTTAGAAGAGAAGAATTAGTGTCTTCTCTTCAGGTTCTAGGTCAATTTTTTGGTCTTCTTTCACCTCCTCCAGCAGCTGTACATTCAGCAAATAGTGCAGCTAGGAAAGCAGCAGTCGCTGTATCTAATTTGAAGGCTGGGAGTGATAACATTCACAATTCTTCCAAAGATAGTTTCTCTATTAAAGCAGGTTATGTTTGATAGATATTTCAACATCAAGTTTTTTTTTTGCTCATGTAGTTCTTAGTAAACAGTGAATTTACTTTCATTGTTATGCTTCAATTGCAGTGGGGAACATGCTACATCTTATTGTGGAAGCCTGTATAGCAAGGAATTTAGTTGATACGTCTATTTATTTCTGGCCTGGCTACATTGTTCCAGTTAAAGACTCCTCTCCTGTCCAGGAATCCCCTTGGTTAGCCTTCATGGAAGGCTCTCCACTTATGGGCCTTAAGGATGCACTTATGGTTACACCTGCATCGAGGTGATGAATCATAAGCGTGCACAGTGTACTACTTTAAATTCCATTCAGCAAGTGCCTTTTGGGTTTATATTCACCAGCTTGATTCATGGTATTGTTCCTATTTCATTATCTTAGTTTAGCAGAGTTGGAGAAATTGCACTCTTTTGCGGTAGGTGGGTCAGAAGAGGAAAAGTTGGCGGCTTCTAAGATTCTGTGCGGGGCTTCCCTTCTTCGTGGCTGGAACATTCAGGTATGATTCGATTTAAAATAACTATATTGCAGCAGCAGTAAAGAGTGCCACTTACAAAATGTTCTTGTTCTATTCTACAGCCCTCAGTTTGAAAAGAGCTGTATCATATGTGTTACTTTTACTGTCTTTTAAAAATGTTTGTTTGTGACTCTTGTTGCTCTTTAGGAACATGTTGTCCAAATGGTGCTTAAGTTGCTGTCAACATTGCTCCCTCTAGATTCTGAATCAGATGGCTGCTATATACATCACATGCCTATGCTGCATGCTCTCATATCTGGGATTTCTTCCATTGACACTGTTCACATACTGTCAATGTATGGCTTGGTAAGAAAAACATTGTTCTCATAGAGCTGATGACACATTGGATTTGAGAATTATATTTCACATTGATATGATAGAGCAATTTTCCCTGTGCTGGATTGTATCTGATATATATATATATATATATATATATATATATATATATATATATATATATATATATATATATATATATATATATATATATATATATATATATATATATATATATATAGGAAGCCTCTTTTCTACTCCCGGGTGTAATTACACTCTATGTCGTATCTCACAACATAGGTAGTATCTCGCGTAACGGAGAGTATGTACGTGTAGCATACGAGTATTTAAGACTATATAGGTGGTATGAAAAAATTTTCAGAGGTGGTATGCATTTTTTTTGACATACTCCTTTTTATGTACGTATATAAAGGTATTTATATAATACGCTAAAAACTATGGACTTCATTGCAATTTTTTCGTGTGGTTCACATTGGAGTATCTTAAAATTAGTATATGAGTATACCTAAAGTGATAAAAAGTGATAAAGGAGTATTTCAAGTTTGTTTAGGTGGTATATTAGAGGTGGGTGTAATTACACCCGGGAGTAAAAAGTATTTTTCCTTATATATATATATATATATATATATATATATATATATATATATATATATATATTATATTCATGGTTTCTTGCTTATAGGCAGGTATAAATCAAACCATTGTCCTAACAACATTACGCTTTTCAGGTTCCGGAAGTAGCTGCCATTTTAATGCCTCTATGTGAAATATTTGGATCCTTACCTCCGTCTGATCATAGGGGTTGCAATTTTGAAGAGGCCTCTGTGTACTCAGTGTTCTCATGTGCTTTCCTGTTCCTTCTTCGCCTGTGGAAATTTCATAGACCACCTATTGAGAATGCTCTATCAAGACATGGAGTTTCTGTTTGGTCAGAGCTCAATTTGGATTTTCTCCTCCTGTTACGCAATAGTCGTTTTGCTTTGAAAAATTCATCTAATGTTAGTAGAACCAGCATACCTCAATTATATCCATTGTTTAAAAAACCGGTGTATATTGACTCATTTCCAAAGCTACGGGCATGGTACTCCCAGAATCAGGCTTGCATAGCATCTACTCTTTCTAGTGCTTACAACAGGAAAAGTATCCTCCAAGTAGCAGACAAGATTCTGAAAATTATCTGCCGTAAAATGTCAAAAGGTGGTATCCAGCCCATCAGTCCCCAATCAACATCAAATTCCAGTATGAGTGGCTCATCTGTAGGTGTACAGGAAGATGTCTGTCAAGGCCCACCTGTTACTGCATGGGAAGTTCTGGAAGCTGTTCCTTTTGTGCTTGAGACCGTCTTAACTGCCTGCGCACATGGGAGGCTTTCATCTCGTGATTTGATTACAGGTTATACTTTCTTATTCTACCTTGCATATGTAACCTGCCGTATCTGATTGGTCTTCAATTTATACTGATTGGTACTGTTAGGTAGTGTTTGGTTGGTGGGATCTTGAGATACATGTATGGGACACCACAGGATTTGGGGGCATTCAAGCATTTGGTTGGTGAATGGGATGAATCATGTAGGTTGTGGATACAAGATACGTTAATATTCCCTTGAAATTCTGGATGGTGATATTCGGCATTTTTGGCCGTATTGACTTATACAACTTTGTTAATCAAGTATGGTTATTGGTGATTAGGGACCATTCCATATAAGCAACCAAACAAGATCTTGTATCATCTTGTACAAACAACCAAATGTATAACTTTAACCATCCAATACAGGATGAACCCGTCCACTTGTATCATCCCACATTCCCATCCACATACAACTTTATCCTCCAATAAAACACTACCTAATTCTTCCATTTTTTTTTGTGTAATGCTTCCATTTCTTCTTGTTCAACAAAGAAATAGCTTCTTCTTTCTAATCTGGAAGTTTTATCATTTCATCCAATTCACAGTATTTACTTTTGGTTCTGTGCTCTATATAATCCAAGTTATTTGCCATAATGAAAGCATGAATCAAATGCCTTAACAAAGAAAAAAAAGGAGCTTCTCTGTCTTTGTAGCCTTAGGCTTTCAGCTTGGTTGCAAGACTAGTACTTGTGTAACTCTCATCCAGTAAACATGCAGATTTTATTAAAGCATTGGCACGTTTAGATTAGAACACAAATTTCAAGTGGTCTAAGTACAATTATCAGATACTAGAAAATTATGTTTTTTTTACATGTGTGGGAAGAAAGCATAGTTTATGTTCTTATGTGATCTTTTGACTAATATATATTTATAAAGGAAAAAGTCGAGATAACACCATAAACTTTGGTGTAATATTCACTTAACGAACTGTAAACCTGGATATTGTACCCCCTAAACTTTTGAAACAGGATAACTTAACCTCCTGATGGTCGTTTTGCCATGTAGGATGGTGATATAAGCTGGTTTTTTCATGTTGGAACACATCAAAAGATGTCAGAAAGAACAAAAACTCTGGTCAGACTTGGAGGAGATAGAGATTGCAGGGGGTTAGGCAAGTGGGAGGTGTGTGTTTGTTTGGCCTGCTAGGTATAATTATTTTGTAGCGTGGCAAAATTGGGTGATGTGAACAGTCTGATGAATAAGTCCCTGTACTGTGGTCTTTGTGGGGGATGCTGTGGTAGTTTTTGTTTTTTGACTGCTTTAGGACAGCATCTGCTTTTAGGACAACATCTGCTTTTAGGACAGCATCTGCTTTTGCTTTTAGGACAGCATCTGCTTTTAGGACAACATCTGCTTTTGCTTTAGGACAGCATCTGCTTTTAGGACAGCATCTGCTTTTAGGACAGCATATTGACCGCTTTAGGACAGCATCTAGGATAGCATCTTAGCATATGCTCGGCTGGTTCTCAGCCTATAAATATGTATCTCCAACCCCTCAGGTTGGTATGGCATTGTGTGAGCAATAAACAAGAAAACTTGCCCCATCTCCTAGTGTCATCCTCTCCATGAGAGTAAGGATCTTGCTATCACCAAGAGCAAGAGTCCAGCGACTAACAAGTGGTATCAGAGCCTTAGTATCCTGTAGCTTGAGCATCTCCTGCTCATCTCCTTCTCCGGCCTCGCAGCAGCCCCAGCCGGTAACAGCAGCAGCTCCGGCTGTCCCCGCTCACTCCTCTCCGGAGACGAGCAGCAGCTCGCCAGAAGCAGCCCTCTCTCCACGCAACAGCCCCCCAGTAGCGCGCCATGTCCGCAGGGCAGTCTCAGCGCTCGGTCGCCTCGAGCATGCGGCATCAGCAGACGGCCGAGCTCGTCGCGGCAGAGCAGCGCGAGCGAGCGGCGGCAGAGACCGCTGCGGCGGCGGAAAGGGCGTCAAGGCTGGCAGCGGCGGAGCTGGCAGCAGCCAGGGCGGAGGTGGAAGCAGCGGCGGCGGCAGATGCAGCGCGTGCGGCAGCAGCAGAGGTCAAGGCTCTGCGCGGCAGCAACAGCAGCTCCGGCTTTGTTGATGACAGCGCCGACGCGGACCCTCAGCTGCTGGAGAGGGAGGCAGCGCAAGGGCGAACGGCGAAATGGGCAGCCGCGCACGCCCACGAGCGCGGCGGCAGCCCAGACAGGCGCGGACGCGCCGGCGGCGCTCCTGAAGGAGGCGCACATGGCGGTGGCGCTCCTGGAGGAGGCACGCACGGCGGCGGCGTACAGGTCGACGGAGAGCGCGGCCCTCACAGGCAACGCGGCTCTCTCTCCCCGGTTCGGTACCGTGGTCACCACGAGTACCAGGCTGTCGTCAGGGACGTCGGCCCCGGCGGCGGGTGGCCTACCCTCACCAAGACCAACTACGTCGAGTGGGCTGCGGTGATGAGGGTGAAGCTCCAGGTGCGGCATATGTGGGATGCAGTCCGGTACGACGACGTCGACTACGACCAGGATCGACGGGCGCTGGATGCTCTTATCGCCGCAGTCCCGCCCGAGATGCAGTTCTCGCTTACCAACAAGCGGACTGCCAAAGAGGCTTGGGACGCCATCGCTGCAGCACGCATCGGTAGCGACCGCGCCCGCAAGTCTACACTGCAGGCACTACGCACGGAGTGGGAGCACCTGGCCTTCAAGCCAGGTGAGGACGTTGATGACTTTGCTCTCCGTCTCAACACTCTGTTGCAGAAGTTGGTGCAGTTCGGTGACGATACCTACGGCGAAGAGAGAGCTGTGGAGAAGCTCTTCCGCTGCGTCCCCGAGAAGTACAAGCAGATGGCTCGCTCGATCGGGTCTCTGCTGGACCTCTCCACGATGACCATCGAGGAGGCGTTGGGTCGCCTCAAGGTCGTCGACATCGATGAGCCACAGCGCCCCTCGGGACCCGTCACCATTGGCGGGAAGCTCCTCCTCACTCGGGAGCAGTGGGATGCCGGCCAAGGTGACAAGAAGAAGGGGGAGCCTTCTTCCACGACAGGCGGCCGCAAGAGTGGCAAGCGCGGCAAGCCGCGCAAAGGCGCCCAGGGCGGCGATGCTGGCAAGCAAAAGCCGGCACGAGACGACTCTTGCCACAACTGCGGCAAGCTTGGTCATTGGGCCAAGGAGTGTCGACAGCCACGACGCGGCCAGGCCCACGTCGTGCAAGCGGAGGAGCAGCCGGTCCTGTTCATTGCTCATGCGAGCATCGAACTACCTCCAGCGGCACCGGCCGCAGTGGCTCTCCTCCACCTTGACGAGCCAAAAGCACACGCCCTCCTCGGCGACAGTTCCGGCAATGACAAGACCGACGGGTGGTGCCTCGACACCGGCGCCACCCACCACATGACCGGGCGGCGGGAGTTCTTCTCCGAGCTCGACTCAGGCGTTCGAGGCACCGTCAAGTTCGGCGATGCCTCCGCCGTGGAGATCAAGGGCATCGGCTCTGTCGTCTTCGTCGCCAAGACTGGCGAGCACCGGCTGCTCACCGGCGTCTACTACATCCCCGATCTGCGGAACTCCATCATCAGCTTGGGACAGCTGGATGAGAACGGCTCGCGTGTCGAGATCGAGCACGGGGTGCTGCGGATTTGGGATCTTCGACGCCGCCTTCTTGCCAAGGTAACCAGAGGCGCAAATCGACTCTACACTCTTCACGTGCAGGTGGCACAACCCCTCTGTCTCGCTGCTCGTCGGGACGACGAGGCGTGGCAGTGGCACGAGCGCTTTGGGCACCTTCACTTCGAGGCCCTGAAGCGGCTCAGTGCCACGGAAATGGTGCGAGGCCTGCCGTGCCTTGACCATGTGGAGCAGCTCTGCGACGTCTGCGTGTTGACGAAGCAGAGGCGACTCCCCTTTCCCCAGCAGGCGAGTTTCCGAGCCAAGGAGAGGCTCGAGCTCGTGCACGGGGACTTGTGTGGCCCGGTGACACTGGCCACACCGGGAGGACGACGCTACTTCCTGCTGCTCGTTGACGACCTCTCCCGCTACATGTGGGTCATGGTCCTCGGCAGCAAGGGAGAGGCTGCGGACGCCATCAGGCGCACGCAGGCTGCTGCGGAGGCGGAGTGCGGCCGCAAGCTGCGCGTGCTACGCACAGACAACGGCGGCGAATTCACGGCGGCTGAATTCGCGTCGTACTGCGCTGATGAGGGCATTCAGCGCCACTACTCCGCGCCGTACAGCCCGTAGCAGAACGGCGTCGTCGAGCGGCGCAACCAGACGGTTGTGGGGATGGCTCGGGCCCTCCTCAAGCAGAGGGGGATGCCGGCTGTCTTCTGGGGAGAGGCGGTGGTGACGGCCGTCTACATCCTCAACCGCTCGCCTACCAAGGCACTCGACGGCAGGACGCCGTACGAGGCTTGGCATGGGCGCAAGCCGGCGGTCTCCCACTTGCGGGTCTTCGGCTCCCTCGCGTTCGCCAAGGAGCTTGGCCACATCGGCAAGCTCGACGACAGGAGCACTCCGGGAGTGTTCATCGGCTACGCGGAGGGCTCGAAGGCCTACCGCATCCTCGACCCTGTCACACAGCGCGTCCGCATCTCGCGTGACGCTGTGTTCGACGAAGGGCGAGGCTGGACGTGGGACAAGGCGGTGGACGACGGTTCGACTTCGACTCTCAGGGACTTTGTTGTCGACTACGTCCACTTCGAGAGAGCCGGGGGAGCTAGCAGCTCTTCACCGAGCTCGTCCACCTCGACACCTTGCTCGCCACCAGCTCCGGCGAGTGCTGCACCACCTTCGGCACCGGCTACGCCCCACTCTTCACCACCGGCCCACCACTCTCCTGCACCGGCGGCCACACCACCGGGATCGGCCCCAACAGTTTCGGTCCATGACGAGCAGCGCATGGTGGAGTTCGCTACTCCGCTGTCCCACGACGAGGACCGCGTCGACGCCTACCACGACGACGAGTCTCTGCGCTATCGTACCATGGACAACATCCTCGGCGAGCTGCCCGTCCCTGGACTGGCGCAACGCGACTGCGAGGCGGAGCTGCACTTGGCATGCGACGACGGCGAGCCCCGCTCCTTCGCTGAGGCGGAGGGAGACGCGGCGTGGCGTGTCGCGATGAAGCAGGAGATGGACGCCGTCGAGCGGAACCGGACGTGGGAGCTGGCGGATCTTCCTGCCGGTCACCGCGCGATCACCCTTAAGTGGGTGTTCAAGCTGAAGCGGGATGAAGCCGGCGCCATCGTCAAGCACAAGGCTCGCTTGGTGGCACGAGGCTTCGTGCAGCAGGAGGGGGTCGACTTCGATGACGCCTTCGCACCCGTCGCACGGATGGAGTCCGTGCGACTCCTCCTTGCGCTAGCTGCCCAGGAAGGCTGGCGTGTTCATCACATGGATGTCAGTCGGCATTTCTTAACGGCGACTTGAAGGAGGAGGTCTACGTGCATCAGCCGCCGGGATTTGCGATCCCCGGCAAGGAGGGCAAGGTGCTCCGCCTGCGCAAGGCCCTCTATGGCTTGCGACAGGCACCGAGGGCGTGGAACGCCAAGTTGGACTCCACGCTGAAAGGGATGGGCTTCGAGCAAAGTCCGCACGAGGCGGCCATCTACCGGCGGGGCAGTGGAGAAAATGCCCTGCTGGTGGGTGTCTACGTCGACGACTTGGTGATCACCGGCACCAAGGATGCGGAGGTGGCGGCATTCAAGGAAGAGATGAAGGCCACCTTCCAGATGAGTGACCTGGGGCCCCTCTCCTTCTACTTAGGGATCGAGGTGCACCAGAATGATTCCGGGATCACGCTTCGACAGACCGCCTACGCCAAGCGCGTCGTTGAGCTAGCTGGGCTCACCGACTGCAACCCAGCTCTCACTCCGATGGAGGAGAGGCTGAAGCTGAGCCGCGACAGCACGACGGAGGAGGTGGACGCTACGCAGTACCGGCGTCTTGTGGGGAGCCTTCGCTACCTCGCCCACACACGACCGGACTTGGCATTCTCCGTCGGCTACGTTAGTCGGTTCATGCAACGACCGACGACGGAGCATCAGCAGGCTGTGAAGAGGATCATCCGCTACGTTGCGGGGACTCTTGACCACGGCCTCCATTACCCGAGGTGTCCCGGCGCGGCACACTTCGTCGGGTACAGCGACAGCGACCACGCGGGCGACATCGACACCAGCAAGAGCACAAGCGGGATTCTCTTCTTCCTCGGCAAGTGTCTCGTTCACTGGCAGTCAGTCAAGCAGCAGGTGGTGGCCCTGTCCAGCTGTGAGGCCGAGTACATAGCGGCTTCCACCGCTTCGACTCAGGCACTCTGGCTCGCTCGACTGCTTGGTGATCTCCTCGGCAGGGACACTGAAGCAGTGGAGCTCAGGGTGGACAGCAAGTCCGCTCTAGCCCTGGCAAAGAACCCCGTTTTTCATGAACGGAGCAAGCACATCCGGGTGAAGTACCATTTCATCCGAGGCTGCTTGGATGAAGGAAGCATCAAGGCAAGCTACATCAACACCACGGATCAGCTTGCGGATCTGCTTACCAAGCCTCTTGGAAGGATCAAGTTCCTTGAGCTCTGCTCCAAGATCAGGATGGTTCAACCCTCCCACAAGACGACGCACAAGACTTAGGGGGAGAATGATGAATAAGTCCCTGTACTGTGGTCTTTGTGGGGATGCTGTGGTAGTTTTTGTTTTTTGACTGCTTTAGGACAGCATCTGCTTTTAGGACAGCATCTGCTTTTGCTTTTAGGACAGCATCTGCATCTGCTTTTAGGACAGCATCTGCTTTTGCTTTAGGACAGCATCTGCTTTTAGGACAGCATCTGCTTTTAGGACAGCATATTGACCGCTTTAGGACAGCATCTAGGATAGCATCTTAGCATATGCTCGGCTGGTTCTCAGCCTATAAATATGTATCTCCAACCCCTCAGGTTGGTATGGCATTGTGTGAGCAATAAACAAGAAAACTTGCCCCATCTCCTAGTGTCATCCTCTCCATGAGAGTAAGGATCTTGCTATCACCAAGAGCAAGAGTCCAGCGACTAACACAGTCGAGATGGCAAAACTGCCTTCAAAACCATTTTCCGGGGGTTAATTGCTCCGGTTTTAAAAGTTTAGGGGCTATCTGGTTTTGTAGTTAGGGGGTTAAGTGGACTTTACCCCAAAGTTTAGTGGGGTTATTGGACTTTTCCAATTTATCAAATATTCAAATGCTTGATTTGGTATGTTGTTGCCTTGTAAAAAATCACTCAATTTCCAGCTCTCTGTAAATCTTTTTCATTCACCAAACTGAGCTGCCAATTGTATGTTTCACTCTCCATTTATCCCTACATATTTACTAGTGTGTATCCTGACACTCGATTGCAGGTCTGAGAGATCTTATGGATTTCTTGCCTGCTACACTTGCTGCTATTGTCAGCTACTTTTCAGCCGAAATTACTCGTGGCATATGGAAGCCAGTTATGTTGAATGGAACTGACTGGCCCAGTCCAGCTGCAACTCTTCTGGCAATTGAGTCTGAGATAAAGGAGGTTCTTGCATCTGCTGGTGTTCATATCAACATCTCTCCGCGACCACGTATGTCAATGTCTCTTTGTGCAAATGGTTCCTTTCTGTTTTTACATACATCTTATCTTCATTTCTATTGTCCTTCACTGTCTCGGTAAGGGCAAGTGGGTAAAAGTTCACATTGAGCAGCCATTATAACAACTTCATCCTGTGATTTGTAGCTTGAATTTGACATGAAAAATGGAAACAGCTGAGCATCAATCAAGAAAAAAATGTCAAAACGTCAACCATTGAGGCAAACAAATTAATGTGCATTCTGGGAGGCAAATGCAAAACGTCCATACATTAAATTGCTGCCTTAAACGAAGTACTGGTTTAGCTGATAGTATCTGCTCACAAAAATTGTGTCATCAACCAATCATTAGTTGCTGAATGTCAACATTTTAGTTGCATTATAATAAGTTATTGATAACAAAGAAGCTCCCAGTCATTAACGGATTGAGTTGAAGTAAGATGTGGTGGTTTTTAAATATACAAGACTGAGGGGATGACATGTCTGAAAGATCATCACTGGAACGAACAACCCAATGGTTGTAGGCAAAAAGTTGTCTCATTGTGGTACTTAAAATGGGAGTGAACTGTGAACGTAATAGGTAAAAAAATGTAACTTAAAGGCTAATTTATAAGCCCTATCATTATTATTATTATTATTATTGCTTTGGTCATTTCACTATTTCAGTGAACTAGTAGCAAGAGGGTAAGAAGGCATGAAAGCCATCTGGAATAGATATTAGACTAATATTTCTAAATACATGTCGTTTTAGACATCGACATAGTCTCCAATACACACCTTTGACCATTTCTTTTTCAAATTGTATTTAGCAAAAAAATGTAATGATATGGAACTGGAAGTGTGTTTGATGACAAATCTACTAATACAGTTTGTTTTTTTAGAGACTTATACCATTTATATGTACTGACCTAAATACTTTAGTGTATATCTGTGGTTAAAAGTGTTGAAAGTTGACTATATGTTCTAAAATTTAGACGTGGAGCGGGTAGTACTCAGTGTTTACCATTCATGAGGTACAAGGAAAGTAGTTTATTTAAAAATCCTTGTCTTCAGTATTATAGTGGCTTCTTAATTTATCTTCATTTCAAAATTTGAAGTTCCAATTTTGAATGCTAACTACATGTTCTCTATTAGGATTTAAGAATAGAAGTTTACATGAAAAGAATTCAATATATTTCCTATTTAAAACTCTAAATTTTGTTCTCAATTAGAAAATGGATAAATTTAGCATATAAAAAGTTTCAATTTGGATATCAAACTTGATTTTTAGTTTAATTCTTGTGTCTGAATGTAAATTATCATATTCTTTTCAAAGTTTTCAATAAAATTTGCACCAGAGGCCTGTGTACTTTTGAGTTTACGCCTACTCCTACACATACTTTAGTAATTGATACACTGAACTTTGAACAATAAATTATTGCAATGTATAATTCAAAATTGCACGCATCCATTCCTCATCGAAGTAGGTATAGATTCCAGTTATCTCATTATCCTCTTCAATGCTGTATTTTCCCTTGTAAATGTCAAGTGGGTGCTTTGCCTGCAATAGTCAGTAGCGTATTGTCTCGTAATATATGGATTTTCCGTTGAAAGTTTACCTTGAATCTAAGAAAAAGCATGCGAGCCTCATATGATGTAACTGGCAATGGTCACTTAATCCCTCTTCAGGTTCAATGATGCCAATGCTTCCATTACCAATAGCAGCTCTTATCAGCTTATCAATAACTGTTAAGATGGAAGAATTTAGTCACATACACGGAATCATTGGCCAAGGGGTGGAAATTTGTGCTACATCAAGTTCATGGCCTAGTATGCCAATTGTATGTGCGTTGTGGTCACAGAAAGTTCGACGGTGGCACGATTATATCATCCTGGCATGTTCTCAGTCTCCCTTTACCCGAGATAACAAGGCAGTGGCTCAACTGATCAGGAGTTGCTTCTCATCTTTCCTTGGGCCTTTGGTTGATGGGCGCTCTTGCTTTGTAGCAGACAGAGGAGTCACTAGTCTGATGGGGCAGGCTCTCCGTGAAAGAGGTTCACGGCATTCTGTATCACCAGGATTCCTTTACATGCGATCTTACCGGATGTTTCCAGATAACAATTTCGTATGTGAAGAGATCTTCAAGGTTGTCATCGAGAGAGCCCGTGCACTAGCGAATGAATGTGGCTCTGATAGACCTACTCGCCTGAGGTCAGGTCGGATGCCACTATCTTCTGCCTCGTCCTCGGTAGAGCAGATAGCATCACTTGCAGCTACTATGCTTTGTCATGCAGGTGGGGTGAAAATGATCCGTCTCCTCTATGAGCAGATTCTGCCAACCTTACTGCTTTCAGCTGGAGAAGCAAAGCTGGGTTCTGCTGGACCGGTGTGCAGCATGTTCGAAGGATGTGCTTTGGCATATGTTCTCCTCTTGTCTGGGGCCAGCACCTGGGGAGTTGGAGAAACTTCCCCAGTTTACACTTCAGTATACACATCGAAGAGGCAACGGGTTGTCGATAGGCACTTGGAGTTCATGGCCAAGGTAATGGAGGGCAACATTGAGCTTGGCTGTGGCCAGGTCACATGGAGGGCATATGTTCTCCGTTTCGTGAGCTTGCTGGTCGACTTCGTGCCGACGTGGATCCCTGAAGTGAAGCTCGAGACGCTGCAGAAATTGGCGTCTGGGCTTAGGAAATGGCACGAGTGCGATCTTGCCCTCTCTTTGCTCGAGCGAGGGGGCCCGAAGGCCATAACTACAGTGGTTGAATCTATTCTATGATATGCTGGTGCTCAACTGGTACTACAGTTATGCCCGCTTGGTGCATATACATCTTACTAATCTGACACGCGGTCCACCATTAGAGAAGTATACATTCTAGTTGGTTGCTTGTTCACTTAGTTAATGAATCTGATAATTCTAGTAGGTGTTTAGAGTTACTGCCGCAGTGATGCTGTCTTGCATTACATTTACAGGTCAGTTCGTACTCTGGTAGTCATCCCTATGCACGTGTATATAATTCATGGAATGATGGAAAGTCAAAGCGACAAGATGCCATCTGCCTTCTTGTCTTGCTAGTCAATTTGTAATCACAAATGTAAGTCAATATATATTTTTCAATATAGCATGCAAGTCAAATAGCTCGGAAGCTCTTTTTTAGAGAGAGCATGAATATTTTGACCCCATTTGGAAGGCTGGAATTTTTCCAGATTCCTGGAAAATTTGAACCGTTTCCTGTGAACGTGTAAAATTGGTATAGAGTTTATCTCTACTTCTTAAAAATGTAAATTGATGGTTGTTGGTCCGTTCTCCCTTCTCAGTCATCCGATCAAATATCAGCCGTCTAGATCCGCATATAGGTAGTTTTTCCGCTTCTCGTAGAAAAGGTCAGGCTGATGCGTGGGTGTAGGATCGAATATGGCAACAGAGGGGGGTGAATGGTGCCTCTTTAAAAACGCCCCTAAAAAGTATCCACTAAAAATCTCCTCTCCAATAGCTATAAAAGCTATGAAAAAGAATTCATATGCTCACTGGAACCTTAAGCTAACAGAGAAGAAAGCGAGACATAAAATACTGAAAAGGAACAAAGAGCAAGAACAAATTCAGCAAGGACATGCAGGGCCGGTCAGACGCAATGGCATGGCCGGTCAAACCGCAATGCTTATGCCGGTCTGACCGCCCTCCCAACGCCGGTCTGACCGCCCCCCACCAGTCTGACCTCCTGAAGACATCCAGTCTGATCGGGTATATATGGCCGGTCTGACCGGCATTGCCTGACCGGTCAGACCGGCGGCAAAGTAGCGGTCTGACCGCTAGGTTTGAACAGGCCGCGAGAACAGAGCAGACTGCAGTTCTGAAAATTCAGAGACATGCTCAAATCAAGGCATTTGTGATTTTTCTTCTGTTCTCCTCAAGCCAAAAGGTCAAGAACTTGATCTAAATAACTTGGAGACTCTAGGAAACAAGAAATTACATCACATGAGCTAGGAATTGAGATTTGAGCACAAATTTGAAAATAAATTGCAAATGAAGCTGATTTTCAGATTTCTCATCAATTGCTAGTCCTTTGCTCGAGAAACTTTGCATTACAACTGGAGATGATCTCAGTACTTTAAAGCATAAACCTCATCCCAACTTGAGAAGGGAATCACAAAGTTCTCACATTGCCCTGCCATGGAACCCTAGCTACAGGGAAAAGCAGAGGAATGAGATGCAAGGAATCTTTAGGAAAGGTCAGGGCTATTAAATGTTTGCTATCAGAGATAGACTAGCCAAATGGCTTGGATGATGATCCCCAGTTCAGAGCAAAACTATTCTATAGCTATCCAACCCAAAAACTCAAATGAATCCAAAGAAATCAGAGAAAGGCATTTAGAAGAACAGATGGCAGTAAAGAAACTGAAACTCGAGATAACTCAAAGAGATCCATTTCTGGGAGATGAATGATTACAAGCAAGAGTTCTACATCCCCATGAATGCTTGCATACAAAGGAATGATTACAAAGAGTTCATCTCAATCCTCACTACATGCTTGAGATGGATACTCACGTACACACACAGGAGCTCACACTCAGCTCACTGCTCTCTACTACTATTGAGCTCTCCAGAATGCATTGCTATATAGAAGAGCCATCTCCCTCTAATAGCAAATCAAGAAATATCATACTACCTCCACTCCCTCACCTCTCATCCACATGAGGCAAGAAAGTCAAAGTTCTCACAACAAAAGGAGGGAACCAGCCACTCCAACCAAATCTTGAGACAATTTACCAAATTGCCCTCAAGCACCTTCCTGGAAGCTTCCGCATCCGATACCTTGACTGTCTGGACCTCGATTCCTCCTTGAGTCTAGTCCCGGTCTGCTCCGCTGCACGCGACCGCACCCAGCATCCTGACCGTCTGGACCTCCGACTCCTCCCTAAGCCTAGTCCCGGTCCACTCGTCGCTGCCCGTCGCGTCCACTCGACACCGACCGAGACCTCCGACTCCACTTGAGTCTAGTCCTGGTCTGTTCCATCGCACATGACTGCAACCGACCTCCAACCGTCTGGACCTCCGACTCCTCCCTGAGCCTACTCCCGGTTCGCTCATCGTCGCCCGTTGTGTCCATCACCGGTAGCTCTAGCTCCGGTTCCTTGTCTCCCGACTCGCAACCACCTTACCAGCCTTGATTATCTTCGGCATCACCGACCGTCTGGACCTCAACACCTCCTGTGTCTAGTCCCGGTCCTCCTCGCCTCACCATGACCTAGCTCCGAAGTCCTGTAGTCACACAGACAAGCAAACCGTCATATAGCACCGTACGAAACAGCATATCAACAATAACATATGTAAAAGGTTCTCAACCCTAGAATACCCAAAACAAACTCAAACTCTCTAAACCAACCGTCAATTACTCATCACAAACATTGGTATACCTCCACATGGTCTCTCAGTGGGCCATGCTCCCCCTCTTCCCTCGTATCCTCTGCCTCCCGCAACCACTTCACTTCTCGCAACCGCTGCCTTATCTCCCCCGAATCATCGTGCTGCGCCTCCTCCTTAGTGTTGCCACTAACTCCTCCGCACGGCAGTGTTTGATCGCAGCCCCCAACTTTCCCCAGCAACATCACATCTCCCTGTTACCGCCTCCTCAACGCATTCACCCGCTGCCTCCTTTCTCCATCTGCCCATCGCCACCTTCCCACCTGCACCTCCCGCAACTGCCGCCTCCTTCTCTCCCCAATCCCTTGTGCCGCGCCTCCTCATCCTCGGCGCCGCCACCAATTCCTTCCTCGCGCGGCAGCGTCTGGTCGCAGTCCCCCAACTTCCCCCAGCAGCGCTGCATCCCCCTATCACTACTTCCCCAATGCATTCACCCACCGCCTCGCCTCCCTATCTACCCGTCGCCGCCTCCCCACCTCCACCTCCCAGAATCCCGCGCCTCCTTGGCGCCGCCACCAATTCCATCTCCTATCGCCCCTCCAATTAGTGGCACGACGCTCGGCGACAGTGGCCGATGGATTGGAGAGAAAGGCGCTCAGCGATAGCGGCCGGTGGATCAGAGAGAAGAGCGCTTGGCAATGGCGGTGGCGGCTTCCTCTTCCTATGCCCGCCCACGTGGCTTTCCCCCCGCTGCCGCCCAGCGGTCACTCGCCCGGTGAGCCTCTCTACCTCCTACTCTTCGCTCGGATCCCGTCGCGCTGTCTGACGATTTTGATCTCCCAAGCTGGTCATCAAAGTCGGTGCTGTGGTTGAAGGGAGCCGTGGTCGAGAGGCCATGGCCGAAGTCAAGGGGCCATGGTCAAAGTCGAAGTCATGGTTGAAGGGGGCCGTGGCCGAAGTCGAAGATCCGTGGTCGAAGTCGAAGCCGTAGTTGAAGGGGCAGTGGTCGAAGTCAAAGGGTCGTGGTCAAAGTCAGGCCATAGTCAAAGTCGAAGGGTCATTGTCGAAGTCCAAGCCGTGGTTGAAGGGGACAGTGGTTGAAAGGGGCAGTGATCGAAGTTAAAGGGCCATGCACGAAGTCGGTTCGCGGTCGAAGTCGAAGAGTCGTGGTCGATGTCAAGCTGTGGTCGAAGTCGAAGGGTCGTGGTTGAAGTCCAAACTATAGTCGAAGGGGGACAGTGGTTGACGGGGGCAGTGGTCGAAGTCGAAGGGTCGTGGACGAAGTCAGTCCACGGTCAAAGTCAAAGGGCCGTGGTCGAAGTCAAAGAGTCGTGGTTGAAGTCTAAGCTGTGGTCAAAAGAGACAGTGGTCGAAGTCAAAGGACCGTGGACAAAGTCGGTCCACGGTTGAAGTCGAAGGGTCATGGTCGACATCGGGGCCGTAGTTGAGGGGCCGAAGTCGAAGATCTGTGGTCAAAGTCGAAGCCATGGTCGGAGAGGACGATGATCGAAGGGGGAAGTGGTAGACGTCGAAGGGCCGTGGTCGTCGAAGGGCCATGGTCAAAGGGGACAGTGGTCGAAGTCGAAGCTGTGGTCAACGTCGAAGGGCCATGGTCGAAGGGGATAATGGTCAACGTCGAAGGGCCGTGATCGAAGGGGATAGTGATCGAAGGGGACGGTGATGAAAGGGGGAAGTGGTCGAAGTTGAATCCGTGGTCGAAGGGGGAAGTGGTCGGCGTCGAAGGGCCGTGGTTGTCAGAGGGTCATGGTCGAAGGGGACAGTGGTCAAGGGGGACAGTGGTCGAAGTCAAAGATCTGTTGTCATCGTCAAAGCCATGGTCGAAGAGGGAAGCGGTCGACGTCAAAGGGCCGTGGTCGAAGGGGGCAGTGGTTGAAAGGGGCAGTGGTTGAAGTCGAATGGAGCAGTGGTTGAAGTCGAAGGGGGAAGTGCTCGAAGTCGCGGTCATGGTCATAGTCGTAGCGCCTGTGGACGTGGTCGTAGCGGACGTGGTCGTAGTCATAGCGCCAACCTGGAGGGCACCTGCTGGTTCGTCCACAACCTCCGCCGCTACGACTTCCCCCTTCTAGTTGGACATCCCTGTTGCCTAACCCCAGGTCACCCCGAGATCGAGCTCCCCACCCTCGACGGCAAGACCCACAAGGTCTCGTACTCCCCATGGATTTTAACATACTTTTGGCCACAAGGTGTGATCGACGGCTTCTGATTTACGACCATGATCACTGGTCGATGTGTTCCGACTTACGACCACGAGGTGTGGTCGATATCTTCCAACTTACGACCACGAGCGTTGGTCAAAGTTGAAGATCCGTGGTCGAAGTCGAAGTCATAATAAAAGGAGGAAGTGGTCGACATCGAAGGGATGTGGTCAATGGGGGCAGCGGTTGAAGGGGGCTGTGGTCAAAGTCGAAGGGGGCAGTGGTCAAAGTCGAGGCCGTGGTCGAAGTCGACGCAGTGGTCGAAGGGGGCCGAGCAGGCTAGCACAGGCAGTCGGGCGAAAGGGCACAAGTGCATTGAAGGCCTGCCAATGTACAACCACTAGCAATGGTCGACTGCTCTCGACCTATGATCACGCGCGATGGTCGATGACTTCTAATTTACGACCATGAGGTTTGATCGACGACTTTCAATTTACGACCACGAGCACTGGTCGATGTGTTCCGACTTACGACCACGAGGTGTGGTCAATGTGTTCCGACATACGATCACGAGTGCTGGTCGATGTGTTTCGACTTATGACCACGAGGTGTCCTCGATGGCTTTCGACTTATGACCACGAATGATGGTTGTCAGCTTCCGATGTACGACCATGAGCCATTGTCGAAGGCTCCCGATTTAGGACCACGATTAATCATCGATCGCTGCCAACTTATGACCACCAGCGATGGTCGACCACACTCGACCTACGATCACGCACGATGGTCGACGGCTTCCGACTTATGATGACAAGGTGTGCTCGAGAGCTCCCGACCTATAACCACGAGGTGTGGTCGATGTCTTCCGACATGTGACCACGAGGTGTGATTGACGGCTTCCGACTTACTTGACGAATTTAAAAACTTTTAGAACATGTTTGTATACATATTCTAAAATTTTTTACCACTCGTGAGTTTTAAAACATGTAGTATGATAAATTTTAAAAATCCATAGCAACACACGGACATTCAGCTAGTGTGTTTCAAACAGGGGGTCTTAACCAGTGAGCTTTGTATCGAAGGATATCCGAGTCGGCCCAGCCCATGGAGCTTTGTATCGAGGGGTTTCTTAGTCGGCCCAGCCCATCGACACCGAGAAAGTGGGTCCGTATAGGGGTGGATATGGTGGCAGGTACCCTCTTATTTTGTTTTTTTTTCGAAATTGACATAGTTTGATTTAATATAATTTTATTGACAGTTTAAAAGTATTTTCAGGATCAAGATAACAAACCAAACTGAGCCAAGCCAAAATAAAATTCATTTAATATTTAACTAACTAACAAGTGTAATTGAAACAATTTTGCACCGAAATAATGACCCCACTAACAAACTTTTTTCCCACCCTATTTCCGTACATCTTGTGTCATGGGTACTGGCCACCGGCTTGGCAGGTCATACACATGCTTTCAGGCATATCTTACATTTGAGGGGCATACACCATGAAACGTTTTGTACATTAGAATTCATAGTTGTGTTCTTTTCGATTGCACTTGATGGTTTTTTATTCTAGCGTGAGTGCTTATATAAACAAATCGAATATCGATAAACTGTTTTAAAAATATGGAAGAGAAACCATTCCATTTATTTATTTAGAAAAGACATAAATCATAAGTTATAAGCTAAAAAAAATTAGACATAGTTTGATAACCATTTGAAACAAAACATTGACGTAGACTTCAACCCTGGAAAGTTTCATACCACTCGTATGCAAATGCAACAAGGGGTCAAAGATTTCATTTACTACCACATCATGGGACTGGTATTAAATGCTAAAATACTGTTTGGAGCTGCAGTGTTAGACCTGGATTTGATCAATCTGAAATCCTCTATGATTCTACCGTGCTATTATCTAGATCAGTAGATATTACTCACAAATACATTACTGTATATAAAAAATATATCATGTGGAAGCATAGACAATATAGTAATAACTTACACATGGGGCGATTAGGCCGAAATTAATAAAGCGCAGCAGTGGAAACTTCACATAGGTGGGACCTTCAGGACACGGCCATAGGTAGCCAACTGGGGTTCGCGACCTAGCTCTTGGCTTCATCATCTTCCAGCTATGTCGATCCCTTTAAAACACCGTAGGGCTTGATCTTCTTTTTCGTATTGACTGAATAATGGTAGTTGAACAAGAATGAGTATGATGGTACTTAGCAAGCCACACATAGAATGCAATAATCATAGATGCAAAGCTGTCAAGGAAGATTTAGCGAGTTGCGGGATAGAGACGGAGTCAAACAGATTTTCGGGTGAGAGCGAAGCGGTGGAGTACTTCACCAGGAATGATATAAAAGAAGGATTGAGGTCGAAGGAATACTCACAAGAATATTCCGCTTTAGATTGGAGCATGTCTAGACATAGCCGATTGCAAGATTCTGAGACTCGATCTTTAATTTAATAGCTTCTTTTTATTACTTTTTTTATTTATAAAGAAAGTTTCATAAGTTAGGCAAGACCTACGGAGAGATGAAAGAGATTATCTGGTATACTGAGTATTATTTATCAAGTGATAAGACTTAGTGATTTTAGGATGCGAATTATACATATAATGTGTATACTTTTAACTGGTTGAATTAATTTGATAAGTCAAGATGCGATATATTATTTGAGGTTGCAACTACCAAATAGTTGAACCATTAGTTCAACATCTTAATTAATCCAATTGTTATTATGAGCAAAACCGAGTATTTTGCTGATCAATAGATTTGTTAATAAATAACGGTTGTGATTCATTGGGAGGATGAGTTATGAATTAACTAGGTTTTCTTGATAAAGCCACACCTTGCATTAATAATTATTCTCAATCATTATTGGCAAATTTAACTTCTGTGATAACGATTAGATGATTACTTAATTAGGCAAGATTGTATTTCAGCATGCCTCTTTAATTAAAGATCACTACTACAGAAAAGCCTAATACTAGACGGCCAATCACAGACGGTTTGACAAAACCGTCTGTGACCAACACTAACACAGACGGTTTTAATTTGGACACCGTCTGTGTTGGCGGCGTCGGGGAAAACGAGTATCACAAACGGTTCTTAACAATGAACCGTCTGCGATAATTTAGTATCACAAACGGTCTGTATTAAAAACCGTCTGTGATAATCCCAGACGGTTTTTTATTAAAAACCGTCTGTGATAATGGAAGTAGGCATTTATTGCGCTGCTCAGACTGCATCTGTCTTCATTTCGATCCAGATCTAGCTGGTGCTTTACTCTTTCGCTCAGGAGGCAAGCTTGGCAATTTCAGGCCAGTTAATTTGGTGGGAGGAGGCAGATATTGAGCTTTGAAGATTTATACTTTCCTGGTTGTTCTAGATATGGTTAGTAATGAATTTTATTTTTTCTTTGCATGCATTACAATTTAGATCTAAGTAATTGGTGAGTGTTATTAATTGAAGATGGTTTGCAAAATTGTTGGTTATATAATAGCTGTTGTGTTTATAATATGAATTGAGGTAGCAAATTAAGCCTCAATATAATACATGTGGCCGGTATGTATGTAGTAATAATTAGTTAATTTAATTTTTAACACTAAGTTGTTATATATGTACGTAATGTAGGATCGAAGCTGGATGTATGCCACGAGCTGTGTGAGTGAAGAGTACGTTAATGACGTGTCTGCTTTTACAAGAGCTGACGAGGAGAATATGTTGAATAAGGGGATGGAATATATGTACTATCCATGCACTGACTGCGAGAATTTAAAGATGTTTAAGAACCGAGCGCAAATTGAAGCGCACTTGATTCGGAGGGGTTTCAAAAAGGGTTATACGTGTTGGACCAGTCATGGCGAAGTCAATGATCAAATGCCGCCGGATGACATCGCCGGTGAAGTGAATGATATGCCGCCGGATGACATCGCCGGTGAAGTGAATGACATGCCGCCGGATGATGTCGATTGTGGTTCGGATTCGGATAGGTTGCATGATGATAATCTAGATCAGATGCTTCGCGATGTAGAAGAGAATTATGATGAGAGAGAGTATGTTAAATTCCAGGGCTTGATGGAGGACTCAGAGAAACTTTTGTTCACGTGCTGCAAGTACACGAGGTTGTCGGCCGTGCTTGAACTGTTGAAATTGAAGGCAAGCAACGGTTGGTCCGACAAGAGTTTCACGGCGCTGCTAGGTCTTTTAGCGGACATGCTTCCGGAGGGAAATGAGTTGCCTAAAACCACGTATAAAGCCAAGAAGGTTCTTTGTCTGTTGGGAATGGAAGTAGAAAGAATACATGCATGTCCGAATGACTGTATCCTCTACCGTAAAGAGTATGCAAACATGCATGTATGTCCGGTGTGCAACGCATCCCAATACAAACGTAACAATCAATCAGATGATGGTGAGGGAACAGAGGCGAAGAAAGGACCTCCTGCTAAGGTGGCATGGTATTTTCCTATAATTCCCCGTTTGAAAATGTTTTTTGCAAATCCAAAGGAGGCAAAACTGCTACGTTGGCACTCGGAGGAGCGCAAGAAGGATGGAATGCTAAGACACCTTGCTGATTCCGCGTAGTGGAGAAACATCGATAGGAGTTTTGCAGACTTTGGTGCAGAACCAAGGAATATAAGGTTTGGACTGAGTACAGATGGAATGAATCCTTTCAGTAGCATGAGCAGCCGACATAGCACATGGTCCGTGACTCTCTGCATCTATAACCTTCCTCCTTGGTTGTGTATGAAACGAAAGTATATTTTGCTATCCATACTTATCCAAGGGCCAAAACAACCTGGGAATGATATTGATGTGTTCCTAGCACCATTGGTGGAAGATCTAAAAGTACTGTGGAATGAAGGTGTGCAGGTATGGGATGCATACAAACGAGAGAACTTCACTTTGCGCTCCTTATTGTTCTGCACCATAAATGATTATCCTGCCCTTGGTAACCTATCGGGCTATAGTACAAAAGGTGTCAAAGCTTGTACTCACTGTTTAGATGGTACCGAGAGTGTGTGGCTGAAACACTCACGCAAAACCGTCTACATGCGTCACCGCCGGTTCCTTCGGAGGGCTCACCCATACCGCAAGATGAAGAAACAATTTGACGGAGAGAAGGAAGACGGTTCAGCTCCAAGGCATTTAAGGGGACACGAGGTTTATGATATGGTTAAGGATTTAGATGTCCTCGGAAAGGTACATAAATTGAGGGCTCATGAGAAGAACACCTGAAAGAAGAGATCAATATTTTGGGACTTACCTTATTGGGAGTACCTAGATGTTCGACACTGCATCGACGTCATGCACGTAGAAAAGAATGTATGTGACAGCTTGATTGGACTCTTACTGAATATTCATGATAAAATAAAGGACGGCGTGAACGCACGGCTTGACTTGGCTGATATGGACATCAGACCTGAGTTAGCACCGACATGCACTGATAATGGACAAATGTACCTTCCCCCTGCGTGTTACACTCTATCCAAGGCTGAGAAAACAGAACTGTGCCAGTGCTTGCATGGTGTCAAAGTTCCGTCTGGTTACTCCGGCAATGTGAAGAAACTTGTTTCGATGCAAGATTTGAAGTTAAATGGCATGGAGTCTCATGATTGTCATGTGCTGATGACAGATGCTCCCTATTGCAATTAAAAATATTTTGCCGATCAAAGTCCGAGAGACAATCATGAGGCTATGTTATTTCTTTAACACAATTGCTCAGAAGGCCATCGATCCCGAAGGACTAGATGCTCTGCAGGACGAGGTGGTGATGACTCTATGTCACCTTGAAATGTATTTTCCTCCTTCGTTTTTCGATATCATGGTCCATCTCATTGTTCACGTTGTGTGGGAGATAAAAATATGCGAGCCCATATTCCTACGTAGCATGTACCCATTTGAGAGGTTCATGGGAATTCTCAAGTCCTACGTACGGAATCGTTCTCGGCCGGAGGGCAGCATCGTCGAAGGTTATGCCAGCGAAGAGGTTATTGAGTTTTGTGTCGATTATATGGCTCAGATTTAACCGATAGGTGTGCCTCAATCTCGTCATGAGGGGAGGCTGAAAGGTCTCGGAACTATCGGAAGAAAAGCAATCAATTCAGATATGGACACGTATACTCAAGCCCATTTCACGGTGTTGCAACACATGACTGAAGTGGCACCTTATGTCGAGCAGCACAAGGATGTGCTTCGGCAACAGAATTCGGAGCGGCTGAATGTTTGGATCATGAGGCAACACAATAGTCGGTTCAACCAATGGTTGAAGGAGCAAATCGCTAGGAGCTCACCAAGTGAGACGCTGACATGGTTGGCAAAAGGGCCAACATTTACAGTTGTGACATGGCAAAGATATGACATAAATGGGTACACATTCTATATGCAGTCTCAGGATGTCAAGAGCATTAACCAGAACATCGGTGTCCGCATAGATGCGTTCAGTACTGATGGGTCGAGAAACTCGTACTATGGCTTCATAGAAGAGATTTGGGAGCTCGACTATGTGGTTTTCAAGATCCCCTTATTTTGCTGCCGTTGGGTGCATCTCCCACAGGTGAAGGTTGACAAGTACGGTGTCACTACCGTAGACCTCCAACATGTCGGGTACAAAGATGAACCATTCGTACTCGCCAATCAAGTTGTTCAAGTTTTCTATGTAACCGACCCGGCAAATAAGAAACGCCATGTAGTTCTTCATGGAAAAAGGAGAATTGTCGGAGTAGAGAATGTAGTGGACGAGAAAGAATACAATCAATTTGACGAGTTACCTCCTTTTGGAAATGGCATAAGGGTCGACGACGAACAACGTGACGAAACTTGTTACGTATGCATTGATCATGATGAAGGGCTAATTTTTAAATGAAATAAGCAAGTACAATGAGAATGTGCGACATATATGTGGGCATTTGCATATATGTATATAACAATGCATTTGTGTGATGTATATGTGAATTGTCATTTATGTATACAACAATGCATGTGTATGATGTATATGTGAATTGGCATTTATGTATAGAACAATGCTGCAGTGTGATGTATTTGTGAATTTGCATTTATGTATATGTGAAAATGTGTGATGTAGTCAATTTTGAGATTGAGAAAATGTGTAAAGAAATACACTGTGTTGGTGGTTGGTGTTGTATATATGAATGCAGATTGAGAAAATGTGTAAATGAGAAAATGTGTCATGTAGTCAATTTTGAGATTGAGAAAATGTGTAAATGAATGCAGCTGGTAGGTGGTTGATCATGAATGCAGCTGGCTGACGGTTGATCATGAATGACTACAGTCGGGCAAAGGCTTATCACAGACGGTTCTACACTTAGAACCGTCTGTGATATCAATATCACAGACGGTTCTATGTTTAGAACCGTCTGTGATAGTAGGCTTATCACAGACGGTTCTAAGTGTAGAACCGTCTGTAATAATCCCCTATATATACCCTCTGGCTAGGGTTTTTCGTGTATTCTGCAGTTATTCTATATCTAAATCCCGATCTGCCTCCCCGAGCCCTCGCTGCCGTCGCCTCCCTCGAGCCCTCCCCGGCCGCCTCCCCGAGCCGTCGCCACCGCCTCCCTCGAGCCCTCGCCCGCCGCCTCCCCGAGCCCTCGCCGCCGCCTCCCCGAGTCGTCGCCTCCCCGAGCCCTCGCCGGCCGCCTCCCCGAGCCCCTGTTCTTCTGGTGATTTCAAATATCACCGGTCTTGTGAGTGAGTCTGTGATTTTTGTATGCAATCTGTGTGTGCTGTGCAAGTTTGTTAATCTTCTTTACATTACCTGGCACTGGAAAACATAGATTGCTTATGGGATATTTGGTTGCTCGATGATAACAAATATCATATACTAAGATTGGTTCAATCGGTCATTGAGCTCTAATAGCTGTCATTGTTGTCTTGTGACTCTGGAAGGCAGTCTCTAGACTTTGATATATATGCTTGTGAGTGAGTCTTGTTGTCTTGTGACTCTGGAAACATAGATTGCTTATGGGATATAGCTGTCATTCAATCGGTTCATGCTGTTTCAGATATTAGCATATTCATATGTTGATCTGTTGGGAATTTTGTTAAGTTGAAACATAAATTATTGAGCAAAGTTAATTTGGTTGGTCTTGCTTTTTTGAATACTGCAATCTGAATACATGCATGCTGAATATACTTTAATCTTGAGATTGTAGAGTTTGTATCTAGAGCTCAAAAGACCGAGTTTATTATTTGGCATAACCAATCAAGGAAGAGTATATGATTTAGTAGCGGGACGGCCAAGATTAATCTTGTGCAACCCTACAATTTGAGAGCACAAATTAATCAATTAAAAACTTGAGCTTGTTGCTAGTCTTAATTGATACATGCCTTTTACATTGTCATACATATTCATGTTTAGAATGTTATTGATTCTATTATTGATGCTTGTTGCTTGTTGCTTCATATAGCTACCATTATATATGTATATATGTAGGTATATATATGTATGTATGTATATACACATATATATGTATTGTAATCGCCTATATTGAGCGAAATAGATAGATATTGCACTTTTTTATCTTATGGTATGACACTTTCTTATCTTATTCTAATAGACCCACAAATTGAGCAAAATGTCATCCGCGCATTCTTCAACACCATCGCCGGAGGCGTCCGCTTCAAAATCAAGACGCCAAGGAAGAGGGCTATCGAAGAAGCCTGAGGGCTGATTTACCATCACACAGGTCGATGTATCTGGGGTCCCTCTCCTTCCTCGCAAAGCAGTAAGCGCATGGAAGAGCATGATCGGAATCGTTGCACGAGAACGAATTGAGATCACATTCAATTCATGGAAGGACGTGCCTGCGACTCGAAAAAGAGAGCTGCTGACAGAAATTTTGGCATCGTTCGAGATCCCAGAAGAACACCAAGACGCCGTGCAACGACAAGCCTTGCTAGGGGCGTGTAAAATTTGGAAGAACTTCAAGAGCAAGCTTGTCAAGGACTACGTGGAGAAAGACGAAACACCCATTCATAAATACCCATTCCTGGAACCACAATGGGAAGAGTTCAAGGCTTCGAAGACGACCGAAGATTTCAAAAGTACAAGTGCGGCGCACAAGGCCCTCCAAGCAAAAAACACACACCCCACAGACTTGGCACAGCTGGGTATGCGGGTAAAATCGCGCAGTGGAGGAGCGAGGACGACCAGGCAGCCTTGCAGGACATCGCCCCGTCATTTGCCAATATCCCTGATGAGCGCGCTCGAAATTGGATTAGAGCAAGGTCATCCACAACGACATCGGGGGACGTCTCCTTTCGAAACCCTGCAGACCAGCAAGTGTCCCAGCGCTTGGTAAGATATCGATCGAACTACGTAGCTTGTAATTACTCCACAACTTCGTACAAAGTGAAATGACATGTCGTGCTCTTGCAGGAAGAGCTGAGTTTTGAAACTACCCTGGGATCATTCCAGAGAACAAGGGAGAATGATATGCTCTCCGCGGCCCTGGGAAACAAGGAGCACCCAGGTCGTACGAGAGGCCTTGGCCTTTACGTTCCTTGGAAACATGGTTTCCAAGATGACTCCGACATGTATCGGCGCAGGAAGAGAAACTAAGCCGAGCGTGACACACGCCTATGAGAAGAGATCAAGGCATCTCTTAGAGAGGAGCTAATGGGTGAGCTAGCTCATGTAGTTAGAGATGAGGTGCGGAAACATACAGAAAGTCAGCAGGCCGCCGCCACCGCTCCTGTGCTAGCTAGCCCGTACAACCGTCCGAGTAGTTGCGCGTCCAATCCGACGCAAACCGATGCCAGATTTCCTGTGGACGACATCCTGTTAATAATTATTATCTCTCGAATGCTGGCTCCATTGATAGGCCTATTCGACTAGCTAATTCTGTATCGTTATGTAGGAGCCTACGAAGTGCAGGCTCCAAGTGAGATATGCCTCCGTTCCCTTGTACGCTGCTTGGGGCCAGGCATATCCGTCTAGTATCGGGGCCATGCTGCACGGTCAAGCTTTAGCGTCAGGCTTCGCAAAAGTTAATGTGGATGGTGTGCATGTCAATTTTGAGGTCGTCCCGCTACCGAAGCCCCCCCAACGACGAGATCGTGACTCTAGGGCAGACCATTGGAACATTCATCCAGTGGCCCAAAAGCGACATCTCCCTGGAGGCTTCTTCACCGGTGGCAGGACCAGAAGGGCAGTGCGAACCACAGCAACATGCACTGGTGCCATCTTCACAAGGGCAGTGCGAAGCAGAGCTACCTGCACCGGTGCTATCTCCACGGGTGCTATTCTCGCCAAAGTAATTTGCACCGTCTGTACCATTACAGTCGACTACCATAAAGTCGACCTACAGTCGAGGCAGTGGCCAGAACAAATCAAAGATGAAGGATGATGACGATATCCCGTACCTGCCATTGGCCCTCAAATTCGTGCTAGGTGAGCCGATGATATTCCCGGAAGAGCACCTCTTAACCCTAGGACTTGGTTGCCAAACATTACACGCTTGGTATATGCCAGAGTCAGAACGGCGCTCAGGTATTACTGTCAAATTCAAGCGGGAACATTTCCAGCACGAAAATCAGGAATGTGTCTTCGTTGTGACCTTTGACGATATATTTGGTCTTTTCACGCTCAACACTCTCGACGCCTCACTCGTTCGATGCTGGACGCTGTAAGTCTATACAATCACAGTCTCTGTTCACGTAATACCGATATATGTCACAATTTGTTGCTTTTGTGTGTGTGTGTGTGTGTATTCATGCTGACCGAAGCTAGATCATCGAATTCACTAATTGGTTTCCTGGACCCACGCTTGGTCGCCATTGATACCATCAACGAGGATGCATCCTTCGTCGAGAACTATATTACAACAACACTGCTGGCTCACCACGATAAGGAATTTCTTCTTATGCCATACAATGAGCACTTCCATTGGATTTAAATTGTAATTATACCAAAATGGAACAAGGCTATATACCTTGATTCTCTAAGTAAGAACAAATCCAAGTACACAGCTATCACCCGAATACTTGATAGGTAAGTACATTGTACATTGTACTCTTTCTTTCCTTCCGAATGACTAATCCAACTTTTTCGAATAACGAAGGTCGTTCGCGACATACGTTCAACAAACACGTGGCTCGACGACAGGGGCCAAGCCCTTGAAACATGCTCGCAATTTTCGGGTATTCGCTAGCTACACATTAATTAATCCTATACAACACTTAGCAGTAATGCCTTTTGATTTAACACATTCTATTTTTTGCAGTGCCACCAGCAGCAGCAGTACAACACGTGTGGATTCTACGTGTGCCACCATATGAGACTACTCCTCGATTCCTCGAAGATCACCAATTCTAAGGTTTGTCAATCTTCCCACATTTATTTCATACTTGTCAAGTTATATATGTACACGCATTGATATTCCTATCGACTGGCTGCGCCCATCTCTACATCTGCATTGACACAGCCGGACTTTGCGCAAATTCGAGGAGAGTTCGCTTGGATTTTGTGGACTAAAGTCATAAGAGCAGATGGAGAGTTCCACTGCGCACATTGATTTTTTATTACTCTTATCACTCTGTAATTGTGAATTTGTTAATGGATATTTTATTTCATTTCAATTAATTCATTTGCGAAATGGATGCCTTATGTCTGTGAATGAAATGTGATGTGAATTGGATGTTTTATGTTTGTCAAATGAATTGAGATGTGAATTGTATGTATACATATACTTGTTTATCTGCTTGTTTCAGAGGGCATGGCTAGCATTTCTTGAGGCTAGCCAATAAACATAAATAGATTTAGGGGTAGAAAAGAACATCACAGACAGTTTTTAGTTACAAACCGTCTGTAATAGGTGACATATCACAGACGGTTTGTAACTAAAAACTGTCTGTGATATATCAATATCACAGACGGTTTTTAGTTACAAACCGTCTGTGATAATCAGCTATCACAGACGGTTTTCAGTTAAAAACCGTCTGTGATAATCAGCTATCATAGACGGTTTTCAGTTAAAAACCGTCTGTGATATTGATATATCACAGACGGTTGTCGAACCGTCTGTGATAACCTTCGATTATCACTGACCCATAAATTCAGACGGTTCAGAAAACCGTCTGTGATGACGTTTTTGAACCGTCTGTGATGACCTTTTCTGTAGTAGTGGATGCTTTGTGCATAAAATGACATCATTTTATGTACCTTTTCGTACATGAAATGGCATCATTTTATGTACCTTTTTGAAATGTTTGGGTTTAGGGTTAGCATTAGTAGCATACAATTATTTTTGGGAGCCAAAATATCAGGAGTTGGATTTAAGATAAAGAATAATGACTCCTTGATCAGGCCTAAGAATTTCTTAATCCTAAACAGGAAATTCTTTAACTTGAATCTCAGTATAGTACAGATAAATATTAGAGACTTAGTTTTAATTGATTTGCCAAAATTATTTTGGGCATTAATTAAAAGAGGAACTTCATGATTTTTGGAGATGAGCAAATAACATCTATTATTTTTACGCACCAAACTCCTATTAACTTCTTCAGATCCAGGGAAAATGATATGATAGCTATTATTCGGACCACGGCGTGCTTTGGTAGGATTAATATTTGAGTTCCAAGAGTAAAATTGAAAGCATGATCATTAACTTGAAAAGCACCAACTTTACTACATGGTAATAGGCAAAATTAAATTCTTGCATTACTTAATCTCATTATCTTTGTTAATTTCTTGGTTGATAGGTAATTAAATTAAGATTGAATTTCTGGTATTTTTAATTTGCAAAACCCTTATTTTGTCTTTATAAGTAGAATTTATTCTTAACATTCTTTTTATTGAGGCCATGCTAATTACTTGCTTTTCACATAAATTGATTTTTATTATGGGAAAGTATAAAGGGCATAGTCTTGCTAATTGATTGACATGAAATTAATCAAGCTTAGTTTTCCAATATCTTTAATTTAGCTTCACAATTAAACTTTAGTCTTTCACATGCTCTTCATTTGAATTTTTGTTTGAGTACTTTAAATTCCACCCAATTATTTTCTACTTGGAAAATTAGCCATGCCATATGTGGGTTATTATGAACTGGGATTTAGATAACTAGCAATTAATTAAATTGACTCAAATAAAAGAAGGGGCCCACATGTCATGGAGGAAGAAAGAGAGAGACAGAGTGGGGACGTTTAGCAAAAGGGGGAAAACAAGGGAGGAAGGGGGAGGCGCATGGCCAGGGGGTGGTGGCGGTGACGCCAGCGAGGGGCGACCGATGAGGTGTCGGTGGTAGCGAAAATGGGGAGCCCTTGAGGTGGGGAGGTCCATGGGAGTGGTAGCTTCGGTCGGGGGCGCCGTGGCAGGCCGACGACAGGGGAAGCGGCCGAGCACAGGGTGGCCACAGTGGTGACGGCGACCGGAGGGAGGGGAGAGGAAGGAAGGGTAAGCACGAGCTGGAGGAAGGTAGAAGGAGACTCACCGAGTAGTGGACCAAGTCGGAGAGGAGCCGAGGTGCTTCGGCGATGTGGACGGTCGATGGCGCAGGGAAGCTCACGACAACGGTGCACCGGAGAGGCGGAGGGGAGGAGTTGAGGCTTGGGATGGCTTGAGGACGCCGAGGGGAGCTCCTACTAGGAGGAATTGGGCCGAGGGGCGTCGGAGAGGAAATGGCAGTGCTAGGGGAGGTGGTCAGTTGGAGGTGGGGATGAGTGGTGTTCTGGCGAGCTCTGGCTGAGGTGTTCCAGTTAAAGGGGAGGTGGAAGAGGGGAGGCCCAGGAACACGGCATGATGTACTCGATCAAGGTTGCGGCTGGATAGTGGAGCGGCCTCGTTGACAGGGAAGGGGGGCAAGGAGGTGCAAGGGGAGTAAGCAAGGGGGCAAGAGGAGCGAGGGGTTTATAGCAATGTTCTAAATAGCGGGATTTAGCGGCAGCTTTAGCGGGATATAGCGTTTGGGGAGGGCAGACGATAAGCTATGCCGCATTTGTCGCTACAGGAATTTTTCCGCTATTAGCGGCGAATAGCGCGCTATTTCCGCTAAATGAAGGTTCATTTAGCGCCGCTATCGGGCCAGTTTCTGCGTGGGCTTTCATTTTCCTCAGCCCAAATCACGCGCAGGCCTGATAGGCTGATACCCACCGATTGGAAGCTGTCACAACTCACACGAAGTAACCCTAGCCATTCTGTCGTTCCTCTCCGAGCTCGCGTCGAGTGCTGGCGGCGACGCCGGATGCTGTTGCTGCTGTGACCGGTGAGCGGCGGGGGTGCAAGACCGGCGAGGGGCGTCGGGAGTGCGGGCGGCGGCGATCTGCGGCACCGGCTGCTGCTGTTGCTGCGAGGGTCGGCGGCAAGCGGCGGCCGCGAGAGCGCGGGCGGCGGCGGGCGGCGGCGAGCGGCAGCAGCGGCTGCTGCTGTTGCTGCGACTGCAAAGGGCAGCGGCAAGCGGCGAGCGTGCGGGAGTGCAAGCGGCAGCGCCTGCTGCTGTTGCTGCGACGGCCATGTCCCAGACAGAAGGTAAGATTCTTCAAACTCTTCTCATATGTCCTCTGTTCTTTACGTATTGGGCTGCTGGATGTGAATGGTAGTGACATAGTGGTGCATCTCATTCTCATAGTGAATTGAATAACTGATTGGCTTAGGATAAATTGGCATTTATCCCATCAAGAAATTAGAGTATCAGATCTGTTCTAGGTTGGTGCAGTAAGCCAGTAAGCTTGACATTTTTTATCTCATATTAATTTTGTTGCTTAGGTGCCCCATCAAGTGTTGCATCCGAATCAGTAGCACAATCAGCTTCAACCAAAGTTGCTATCAACTCAGATGACCCTGCATGGAATCATTGTTATTGCCCAGACGAGAAGAAGAAGCATTCACTGGTGTGCAACTACTGTAAGAAGACGATAAAAGCTGGAATTACAAGAGTGAAGTATCATCTTGCTTGTCTCAGTGGCAACAATGTTAGTAAGTGTGGCAAGGTTCCAACCGATGTGAAGGAAGAGATGCTAGCTTTGCTTACCAAGAAAACTAGTGAAAAGGAACAAAAGCAGAAGGAAAAGCAAAGGGCCAAAGATGAAATTGATCTAGATCGCTCAGATGGTGAAATGTGCAGTGAAGACTCTGACCATGGGAACGAGGTTGTTGTGCTAAAGTCAACAAAAGGACCTAGTTGTAGTGTTGTTGCTTCATCGGGTAGTGGCTCTATCGAGAAGTTCTACAAGCCGGCTTCTATAGAAGAGGCTGTTCAGAAGAACCAGAAAGGAGTTAACGTCAGCCAAAAGGTTCAAACAAAGTTAACAACTCAGAAAAGAGAAGAGAGGAGGGATAGAGCTTGTGAGTATATATGTCAGTTCTTTTATGAAGCTAGCATTGCACACAATACAGTCCTTCTTCCTAGCTTTGCCAATATGGTTGAGGCCATTGGAGCCTTTGGTAGAGGTTTGAGAGGGCCTAGTCCCTATGAGATGAGTGGACCATTTTTGCAGAAAAGGAAACAGAAGGTGTTGGATGGATTCAAGAGCCATAACGAATCATGGAAAACCTCAGGTTGTACACTTATGACAGATGCATGGACAGATAAGAAGGGCAGGGGAGTAATGAATTTAGTCGTGCATAGTGCTCATGGGGTCCTTTTTTTGGATTCTGTGGACTGCTCTGGTGTCAAGAAAGATGGTAAATACGTCTTTGACCTTGTGGATAGATGCATTGAAGACATAGGGGAGGAAAATGTTGTCCAAGTGGTCACTGACAATGCTAGTGTTAATGTAGCAGCAGCAAGTCTTCTAGCAGCAAAGAGACCCTCTATATTTTGGAATGGATGTGCAGCTCACTGCCTAGATCTCATGTTAGAGGACATTGGGAAGCTTGAACCAGTTTAGGAAACAATTGCAAGTGCAAGACAAGTGACTGCATTTCTCTATGCTCATACAAGGGTGTTGGATTTGATGAGAAAATTTCTTGGTAAGGACTTGGTTCGCTCTGGAGTTACTCGATTTGCCACTGCTTATTTGAATCTGAAGAGTTTGCTAGACAACAAGAAGGAGATCGAAAGGCTCTTTAGATGTGATGAGCTCAATGAGATGGGTTACTTGAAGAAGGCCAAGGGGAAGAAGGCGGACAAAGTGGTGAAATCTGAAGTGTTTTGGAAAAATGTTGACAAGGCTGTTAATTTTTTTGAGCCATTGGCTAATGTGCTGAGAAGAATGGATAGCGATGTGCCTGCAATGGGATTTTTGCATGGATATATGCTTGAGGCAAAGAAAGAAATTGCTTTGAGGTTTGACAATAATGAGACAAGCTATAAACCTGCTTGGGATATAGTTGACAAAAGGTGGGACAGCAAGTTGAAGAGTCCACTACACTTGGCTGGGTATTATTTGAACCCTTATTATTACTACCCAAACAAGTCAGAGATTGAGCATGATGGATCATTTAGAGCTGCTGTAATTGCATGTGTTACAAAGCTGATTGATGATGAAGAAATTCAAGATAATATCATTGAAGAGCTCAACAAATATCAGGAACAACAAGGGTCATTTGGACATGACATTGCCACAAGGCAGAGGAGAAATAAGAACTTCAATCCAGGTGAAAATTGTGAAACTAATGTGATTGATGAATAATCCAATATAATCCTTTTTGCTATCACAAGAGTTTAACTCTTAGCTTGTTCATGCAGCAACATGGTGGCTGAATCATGGCACAACTACACCTCATTTGAGGCTATTGGCGATAAGGATTCTAAGTTTGACATGTAGCTCCTCTGGTTGTGAAAGGAATTGGTCAGTATTTGAACAGGTAATACAAATGATTCTACTTCCACAGCTCACTTACATGAATATATTTTGCATCTTTGTTCATTCCTTGAATTTTTTTCACCTAAACAAAACTAGGTGCACACAAAAAAGCGCAACAGATTACTTCATGATAGGATGAGAGACCTTGTATTTGTCAAATTTAACTCCAAACTAAGGCATAAGAAAGAGAACAAGAGTAGAGATCCCATAGAGAAGGAAATAAATGATGTGCTGGAGGATGAGAACAATGAGTTCATTACTGGATTAGAACCAAATGCAAATCAGGAATGTGCACAAACAGCAGCAGAAGCACAAGAAGGAGCATCACAGGGAGCATCAGCATCACAAGCAAAAGCCAAAAGAAAAAGGCCTGTGCGCCCTAGGAAGAAATTGAGGACTGTGGCATCTCTGATGCAGCCTCGGCCTGCAGCCTCTTCTTCTGAATCAGAGGAAAATCAAGATGCTAACACTTCAGTGCATATGGAATCTTCTGATACTGAAGATGATTAGAACTCATGTAGTGTAATGTCTGTCAACTTTGTTTGAACTTTGAACTCATGTGTGTATGTGTCTATGTGATGTATCATGTATGAACTATGAAGCTATGATCTGATGTGTTAGTAAGACTTTGAACTATCTGTCACTATTAGTTGATAATTGGTATTTGTAATGTCTTCCCCTTCTATGTTTATTATGTGTAAAATTACCTGATGCTTGACATATTTTTTGGTCAGCCGCTAAATGGCTTAGCCCGCTATAGCCTTTCTTAGCCTTTAGGAGAGGCAGCCGCTAAGGGGCTTAGCCCGCTATTTAGAACATTGGTTTATAGCCAAAGGGGGTGGTCGTTGTGGCTGGACACCGAGGAGCAGGGTGCGGAGTACAGCGTCTCACGGACGCGTGTAGTCGAGCTGTTGCTAGCGCTGTGGTTGTTGACCGGCGGGATTCATGGTGGTGTGCCAGAGGGGCGGCCATGATTCGTGCGGCGTGGGGCGGTAGGGCCATGACCGGCGCGACGGGCCTTGGTGCACTGCCAGCATGGTGATGGCGCAGGCTGGTGCACGGCCAGGGCAGAGCAGGACATGAGGTGATGGCGTGGGGACGCGGTCAACTCTTCTGACATGCGTGGCGTAGGGGCAGCGTGTGTGGTGGTAGAGGTATGGCGGGATTCACGGGCATGCAGACGAGTAGGCGGGGCGCAGGGCCGTGGCATGGCGGCGAGGCTCTAGCGGGGGAGGTGTGATCGCAATCGGGTGCCGGACGCAAGCACTCATGGGCACGCACTGCTTGTCAGCCGGGCTAAAGACAGTGGGGAGAAGAAAGGAGGGAGAAGAAAGAAGAACAAAAGAGAAAGAAGGGAGTGGGCCCGATTGGAAGAGAGAGAGAGAGAGAGCAGAAAGGGAAGAAAAGAATGCTGGCCAAATTTTGGGATTGATATTGGTTTCAAACTTTCATTTTCACTATTTGAGTTTTGAATTTTATGCTTGAATTCAGGATTTTGAATTTGCATTAAGATTGGAAAGTTGAATTCTTGGCTCAGAAATCGGATTGTGATTTTAACATTGCTTTGCTTTTGCACTTTATTTTATTTTGACTATGAAATTTAATTTATATTTTTAGATTCAAGTTTTGGTCAACTAATTTTTTTAACTTAGTTGGCTCTTGCCTCGTGGATTTGTATTTTATTATTTTATTTAATAAAATATAAATCAAGAATCTTGAATAAACGCCAAAAGATTTAAATAATACTGAAAACGATGAAAGATTTTAAAATCTTTGTAATTACATTACTTCCCATATTTTTGGGATGTTACGTACAGTCCACTAACCACTTGTGTGTTCCGATTGCTTTGTTTCAATGCTTGCGAAGTGGCCTCCTGGGGCTCTCGCTCCTCGTCTGGGACCTGAATTCAAAGGAGATTTGACGAATGGCGCGGCTGTGTTACTACCAGTTCAAAATCTCCCAGGACGAAAAGCCATCCATGCGTCTCCCTCTTGCTCTGTTTTGGGGGCGTTTGCGTGAAGCATGGTCTTGGCGATAGTTCTAGGTTAGAACCGGGTGGAGCACAATCGCTGGGCTTCATTGAGCAAGTAACTATGTATGCCTAGAGTGAAACAAGAACTTCGTCCTCTGATTGGCTAGGTTCTTTATAAATTTTCGACTGTACAGTTTTGTTTTCTTTTTTCTTTTCAGCATTGCCTTGTAAATATTTCTTTATATAATAATAATAATAATAATAATAATAATAATAATAATAATAATAATACAACAGGAGCCTTTTCTACTGTTTTCCATTAAAAAAGGGACTTTACCAAGTGGTATGAAAACAAATCTTTGTGAAAGAAATTATATTTGTGAAAGAAATTAACTATTTTCTCTTTGTTGATTTGAATTGATATATATTGATTTAAAGCAGGGTTAAAGTCCGCATTAAGGCACGTGTACAAGAATTCTAGTGCATTATGGAGCCACAAGCACATCTCCTCTCTAGAGGAAGCCTGCGACGTTTATTTGCTGTCTTGCGCACAAAACAAATTTTAGGAGAAGAAAAACACCTTAAGGAGCTTAGCATTTCTTGCCCTAGCTTGAGCTGCGTTTTTATATCTAAGCCTAGGCTTAACCTGTGGATGGCTCGATATTGGCTGGGTTCGATTATGCTCAGTTTAGGCTTTGGTTTATATGTGTTACATAACTAACTTTTAAATGATATGTTTTTTCAGATAAAGTCAATAGAAAAATTATAATAAAAAGTACTAATTTCAGCTGTAATGGTCAAAATTGCATACGACTTTTTCTCTATGTACTATCTCTCGCGAACAGATAAAATTAAAATATTTAAACTATAAGTTACAGACCAAAAGAACCCATCTGTTATTCATAGAACTTTACCTAAATCTCTCTGTAGCCTCATTTTTTTTCAATTTGGCCTGGTGGAACCTTACACAGTTACACGTTACCGTTCCTTTTACCGTCTTAAGCCCGGTCCAAACCTAAAGTTTTTTTTTGTTTCGGAACTTGTTTGCACATATATTTTTAAGCTGAAGGCTACTAGAGCGGGGTAAAGATCGTATATATGCGCGGGACCACGCAGTACACAGCAACACCACTTGGCTAAGTAGCACATGCACGGTGGACAGGACTGTTTTTTGCGCACTGGATACCCTTAAAATACCCACAGCCAGAAATTCTGCAGAAGATATCTAGGGTGGGTTTTTTTAAAGCTGTGACTTATAACTTTTAAATTCTGGATGTTCATAAGAGAGAGTACCAAGAGAGAGATAGTCACATGCAATTTTAGCTGGTATAGCTAAAGTCGATACAGTGTATACTATAATTGGCTTGTAGTCCGACCTTAAAAAGACACACCATTTGAAATCTAGTTATTGTATTAAAAGACAAAAGCAGCAAGGAAAAAAAAAATCCTGACCTAGTCCATGTGGCTACTCAAGATCGGGCGGTAGCCTTACTTGCTAGACTCACAATTTGTGTGTCATGTTCAGTTGAAAATTTGGTTACTAATTAGACCGCGTTTCGGAGGCCGTTTTCGCATTGAATTTGGTCATTGAAGTGCCCAAGCTTGCGAGTTTGTGCTGGTGTCGTTGTTGTTCATGGAATGTTATGGGTGCCTCTTAATTTACGTGGTTTCCTCTCCCCACTGCGTTTTTCTTTTCCTGAAAAACAAAATCTTCCTCTCGGCATTGCTGACGCGGCATAAACACTTCCGTTATTTATAAGACAACTTTGTTTTCTCCACTAAGAGCAAGCAAGTACAATAATATAGCTAGCTATTAGCTACAATACTTCTCCACCTCATATGTAGCTAGCTGGATACAACAAGATAGCTATTACATTGGCTATATTGAAACACATAATTATTAGAAGCAAGTATGGACAGCAGATCACTAGTAATCATCATCTCTGTGGTCATGTATGTTGCTAGTGTATTCAACCATAAGGAAAATCATCTCTTAAGTGCCATCTCCCTGTACCTTCAGCTCAACTAGATCATAGAGCCGCAACCTACAGAAGCAGTCTTGTGAAAGATCAGGCAAAGGTTGCAGTATAATACAATCTTCATAGAATTTTTTGGAACGTGTGCTTTTTAATACAAATGCTACATTGTGACATCTAACCTGTCTATGAGCCTTTGATGGTCTGATGTGGCTTCATATACAGAAGGTATCTCCCCATTTATCCTTGGAACATGCTACAACAGGCAAGCAAGAAATTTCTGAAGAAAACCCACTTCTAGCATAAGTGGCTAAGGACAATTAACTGAACTTACAGGGATTGGCACCATCTGATTCAACCTGTTGCCTACTTCACCATCTATTTCAGAAGAATCATCAATGAGCTCGAGTGGTAGGTCCTGTCCATATGGCTTTACCCCTGGGAAAGGGTTGAAGCTCCAGTGAAGCACATAATGGTCTTGCTTCAGTCTAGCTATATATATAGTCAGCAATTGAAACACAAACATCAATAGGCAATAGGTGATACTACATTACCACCTCCACGCACACAAAGCAACATATGCATTGAACGATAATATGAATGATGCAGACAAGCAGGATAGCAACATAGCCACGGACATTTTCTAATTAGCTGATAATTTAACAAGTGTTCTCTACTTCTAGTCTGATACGAGATTACAGCCCAAAACACATTAAACTGACAATGACAATAAGCAAAAACACTACTCAATTAAGGCCTGCAACATGCAAACCACAAGCTGTTGATAGTACTGGCTGCATCCTTCCTTTTGTTCAGACAAAACACCGGTCACCATTGCATCAAGGACTCCATCGACTGCAGACACCTAAAACAAAAAGATGAAAAGATAAGTTAAGATACTCACATCAGACAGAAAATAGGAAAAATGTATATGCTTAGTATAATACCATGATTAAGAATGATGCATATTGCCAAATCGATGCCAAATGTGCTCAACTAAATCATTTTTTAGCTGGGTATGTACTGAGCGGTCACGGATAGAAGCTTTTCTACGTAGCACATCGGCACAAACAAGATTACCACCACTAATTACTTCAGGAGGCAGAACCATAGATGCACCTAGATTGTCATTCAAGTCAATTGGAATAGTAACCTCTCGCTCATCCTCAACTATCATATTGTGGAGAATTATGCATGCTTGCATAATTCTCCCAACAACCATGCGTTTCCAGGATTTTGCTGGACGTCGCACGATGTTGAAACGAGATTGCAATACCCCAAAAGCACGCTCCACGTCTTTCCTTGCCCCTTCTTGACATTGGGCAAACAACTTATGCTTCTCGGTTTGGGGCAGCGGTATCGTCTTCATGAAGGCAGCCCATTCAGGGTATATACCATCAGCAAGGTAGTACACATTGCTATACTCTTTCCCGTTGACGACAAATTGAACTTGTGGAGCTTCCCCTCTCAATGATTCAAGGAATAATGGGGACTGATTTAACATGTTAATATCGTTGTTAGACCCAGCAACACCAAAAAATGAATGCCAAATCCAAAGATCCTGCGAAGCAACGGCTTCAAGGATGATTGTAGGCACTCCATGGTCACCATGGGTGAACTGACCCCTCCAAGCTCTTGGACAATTTTCCCACCGTCAATGCATGCAATCTATGCTACCTAACATCCCAGGAAAGCCACGTGATTCACCGACAAGAAGTAAACGCTCCATGTCCTCACATGTGGGGCGCCGCAAGTACTCCGGGCCAAAGATCTCAATCACCCCTTGTGCAAATTTTTCTAAGCACTCCAGTGAGGTGCTCTTGCCAATCTTAAAGTACTCATCAAGAGCATCAGCTGAGGTGCTGTATGCGAGCATGCGGATTGCTGCTGTACACTTTTGCAGTGGTGAGAGCCCTATGCGTCCAGAACAGTCAGCCCTTAGAGTGAAATAGGGTGACCACTGACTTAGGGCATCCACAATTCGAAGAAAGAGATTTCTTCGCATACGGAATCTTGTACGGAACATCCTATCATGGTACAGTGGCTCTTCTGCGAAGTAGTCAGCTACAAGGCGTTGGTGGGCAGCGGCATGATCTCTCGAAATGGTAATCCTTGAGCCACCTGCTCACTGAGATAATCTAGCCATAAACTTGGCCTTGATCTTGGCCAAAATGTGCGTAGCAAAGGAATCTATCACATTCTGCTCAGCTATATACTCTTTGATGATATTGGATGGGTGCTGGTCGTCGGAATCATCTGAACTATAAGATGAATCTGACATTGTTGGGATGATTGGTGGGCTGACTGAGATGAGGTAGAAATATATTGAGATGAGGTAGAGCATTATATAGAAGTGGCTGACTGCATGTTAACTTGTGTGCTGACTAGATATTTATTTGGACTGCATGTTAACTTGTGTGCTGACTAGATATTTATTTGGACTGCATGTTAACTTGTGTGCTGACTAGATATTTATTTGGACTGCATGTTAATTAGTGTGCTGACTAGATATTTATTTGGACTGCATGTTAATTTGTGTGCAAAATAAATACAATTGATCATAAGACATGTATATCCATCAGATCTGCATGCAGAATACAATTGATCATAAGACATGTATATCCATCAAGTTGGAGATCAAAATGAGGCAGTTTAAATATACATATCAGAACTAAACAGAACATACATATCTTCTGATATCTATAACATATTCTATTCTCTTAATCATTTCCAGAATCTAGAAATACAAATAAGCACCATGTTAAAAATCGACATATCCACATCTTACCTTTCCAACACAGTTTGATATCCAGGGGCATTTATGACATGGAAAAAAACAGAAAAATGACCATGAATTCAGTACACTACCATAAATGACCATGAATTTAGTACACTACCAGAAATAAAGTAAGCTAAATTCAATGCTATCAGTGTGCTGAATTCAATATATCAAATTGAATGAATGGATGGAACCTGTGCTTTGGTTTACAAATTTGTCTCAGAAAGGCAAAACACTTCCATTATGGGTTAATTTCTTATTCCCTCTCTCTTTTGTCAAGGTCAAGTGCTAGATATATCTATCAAATGATGAGTACAATTGCACTTAGAAAATTGAGCAGTTTATGTGATATGCTTCTTTAAATTGCAGGATGATGTTTTCTTAATTTGCAGCAATGCAATGCAGTACAATGCACCTGATACAATTTGGTGGCCTTGCCTTGCAATTTTATCTATGTATGAATATCTATGTATGAACACAGAAAATGAACTAATAAATCATCAGGCCTACTAACCTTAGTCAGTTTTTCCAAATAACTTCTCTCTCATGCTCTTCAAAGCCAGCACATGCTCACATCTCACATCTTCAGGCATCCCTGATGTGTCTTTATTCACCAGATCTCGAAATGTTTCTTGTTAAGGAGATAGAGTTGTATTAGGAGATAGAGTTGTATTTTTTTTAATGAATATTGTGTGTATTTCCATATATGCCTTATCTCTATAACATTTCTAACATAACAGCCTCCTTGTGCTCTTTTGCTGCTAGGTGAGCATGCTTCTGAGCTTGCAACATCTCACCCCGACCTTGCTTTGCACCATTTACAATATCTTCGAACCTACGGAGCTCATCTTCTATGTCAAGCATGGAAGCTTGTGCCTTGCCTTTTCCCCTGCCGTTGCGCGATGCCTTAGCTGCCTTGGCCCCTATTGGTCGTGGGATATCTTCAACATTATCAACAGTGTATCTAAGTTCTGCCACACCAACCTTATCCTCAAACTTTCTTTTGTTTGACTTGTCAACACGGTCCAAATACGCATGCCATTTTGGTTCATTGCGAAGCACATTCCAACAATGCATAAACATAAATGGACCTTCGTTGTTGTTTGCCTCATATAATTTTTGTGCCTTTTCCATTAGGTCCACATCAGATTCTCCACTAGCATATAATGAGTTGGCCTCCTTCCATGCGCCGCAAAACAACCCAACTTTCTTCTTGATTTTACCAAAGCCATCCTTAATGTGCTTCATTTGCCTTGTCCGATTTGAAGGGATAGAGCTATTGTAGGCAGCAGCAACTCCCTTCCAATATTGGTCATTCTTCTTAAAGTTTGATTCAATTGGATCATTTGAGTTGTTCAACCAAGCTCCTACCTGCATTGTTAGAAAAAAGTGTTCAATTAGAAGTAGTAATGGTAGTATCATGCACGACATTATCAAACCAAAACAGAAAAGCCACACACCAATTTTAAGTCCTCGTCCTTTGTCCATGCCAATCGCTTTTCAGTCCTCGCGAAATCTGCCCCATTATTTTTATTATCATCATTGATTGGCTGGAACTGACCACCGGGCGATGGGTTACCGAAATAACTAAGAAAACCACCCGGCGGACGATATTCAATTTCCCTGCGAAAAAATAGAAAAAATTATTTCATTCTCAGTTACTAAGTTGGGAAAGCTTTGATCCTGTACAACTTTTTAAATCACAATGTTATGAACAGTTTTTGCTCTGTCCAATGTAGTTATGCAGTAGAAATGAAAAGCAGATGCACATATAAAATGTGACTAGCAGTAGACAGAACACATTCCTTTTATTGCTCATCAACTAATTAAGAACACATTCCTACTAGCAGTTCGTCATGCAAGAGGGATTATGATTTTTTTAAAGACAAACTCAACTAATTTAGCACGTAGAATGCAATAAGCGCTGATCTATTAGGAAATAGCGGCATCTACCAATTCACAGAACAATAGTTCACACATACGCACCATTCTTGTAGATCAATATTGCCGGGTGGCCGGATCTGTGACGCGATGAACAAGCTTGGCGCAGATGAGCCTGGGAGTTGTGGTGGTGGCATGGGGAACCAAGGGGGATACATGTTCGGCGTTGATGGAGGCGGAGATTGCTGGGTGGCCGAAGGCTCTGGAGCCACCTCCCTCTTTGACCGAAGAGGCCTTAGCAGTCCCTCTTCGATGCGCCGGGCCAAGAAATCGCCGATGAGGGTGGTGGGTGCGCAAGGGTTGGCGGCAAGCGCTGCGGTTAGGGTTGGGGGGACGCGCGCTGGGGGGAATCGCTGCGGGGGTGCGCGCGTTGACGGGGAGGGGGGATTGCTGCGGTTAGGGTTGGGGGGGGGCGCGCGCTGGGGGGAAATCGCTGCGGGGGCGCGCGCTGAGGGGGAGGGGGATTGCTGCGGTTAGGGTTGGGGGCGCGCGCTGGGGGGGAATCGCTGCGGGGGCGCGCGCGCTGAGGGGGAGGGGGGATTGCTGCGGGGGCGCGCGCGCTGTGGCCAGGATCGATGCTGCGCCAATCGCCAGCCTATCGCCAACGCGGGCGACAGGAAGGCTACATCGCGTGATATCGCCTGGCGATAATTTTATCATCAGCTACGCTCTCTCTCCTCTCTCCCTTTCAGCTAGACATTTTTTGACATGGCATAAGATTATAGCCTGCCTACTCAGCTTATTGTACCTGCTCTAAACTGTGTGTCCAAGCGTGAATGTCGGTGAGAGAATCAACTGATATTGCTACCACAACCATCTCTATCTTACCCAATCCGGAGAGCTCATTGCTAGAAGTCTAGAGCAGTATATACACACAACAATTGGAGGAGTTAAAGCCACTTTTGGCACTGTTTCGTATCGTATTTACAAAAACAGCCATATGCAGACGGTATTGACAAAAATGCCATTTCTGCCGTTCGGTGGGTGGGTGGCAACGCCCGCAAGGCAACACGCGGCGCTGCCACTGGTGCCAGGCACCACCGCCCCCTCACTAGACGGTAGGCTTGCCTGCCGTCCAATGGAGGGGCGGCAGGTAATTAAACCGGCTAATTAGCCAACTTAATTACCAGCCATAATTTTTTTGTTTAGTGTTTATTTCAATTTTTAAATATATCAAATGAGCTCAAAAAATACGAAAATTTATGTACAGCCTCCCGACACAATGTATCTCGCAGTATAAGTTTTGGGTAATTTTATCCATTACGAATGTTGCTCAAAAATTCATACAATTTAGATATTTTTATGAGTTTTTACATATAGCAAATGAGCTCCAAAAATTACGAAATTTTATGTAAAGCCTCCCGATACTGTAGTAATTATTTTGTAATTTTTTAAGAATTTCATATGGTCCGAATTTACCTAATTTATTTAGGTTAACTTAATCATGAATTTAATGATCGTCACACATCTTTTTGAAGTAGTATGTGTCGATTAATCGTGCTATATATTATTTGCTGCTATCTGCTTTACACAATTATCACTATGCCCCCTCGCACGCTCTCTCATTCATACTAATGTCATTATTTCCGTGTCGTCCCCCTCATCTGCTCCTCATTTGCTCATTTATCAGTGTTACGATGCTATCTCCCCTCACCCAAAGCATTGCTCGTGATAATAGGTCCTCAATATACGGGGTGAGTGCACTAGATTCACCTTTCACTCGGCCATAAATACGAACCTCTTGCAGTTCGTTGTTGCTCATCCCAGTGCTCATCGCAGAAGGTGAATGTCACGGTCGTTGCTGAAAATTGGGAGTGCGTAGCTCATTAGTTCATGAAGGCAATGCGTAGCTCAAATTTGGCATTGTTGACTTCTCACCCAGAAAGGGATCCGTGAGCGCTGGACGAGTGCTACGTCCCAAACCTACGGGCCACGAGCTTGTTGCCCTTTGCGAGGCTGGTCTCCACTAGGCATGAGTTCACCATCGACGGCAGCCTACTCGTGGCACTGGTGCACTAGTGGAGGCCCGAGACGCACATATTCCACTTTCATTGGGGTGAGATGACACACTCTGAAGGACGTTGCGTTCTTGACCGGTCTCTCTCTCGGAGGTGACACACTTGTTCCAGCCCCTGCACCAGCCGACTAGAAGGAGAGTCTGGCGGACCGGTTTGGCTGGCCTATCCCGGAGAGTGCACATGGTGTGTCTTGCATGTGGCTTAACAATTTTAGTGTGTGCCCGCAGGTTGCACCGCCGGAGGTCGTAAGGACGCACCTCGTCACGTTCCTTATCCAGCTCTTTGGTTGGAGCATGTTTGCAACCACACACGGCGATATTTGCAACGCCGAATTCATCAACCTCGCCTAGTCTTTGATGGACGTAGAGTTCGGGGCGATGCCTCGATACAGCTAGGGATCAGCGGTTTTGTGCACTACATATCGGGAGTTATGTGACGCTTGCTAGTGCGCCACTGTTGGTACCCCTAATCAGGCCTTCTACTACGTGTTCCTGCAGCTGTGGAGTTGGGAGCACTTCCCTGTCGGATGTCCGACAATCATGATGCTAGTGCACCTGTTCGATGAGTTCGCTGACTTGATAGATGGGCCCACTATGGGCATCTAGTGGACTACTGCCCATCTGCGGTGGGCGAAGGGCAAACCGTCGAAGTGCTACTTACTGTGACACAATGAGTTCAAGTTGTTGCACGACAGCAACGTCATATCGACTCCACGGACGGTAGATTTCGTGAATCGTGTATTGCTGTACGGGCTATTCCTGCATTGCCTGGAGGACGGAGAGCTATGGACGACGACACACCATATGGTGTTCTCGTACATGGTGGAGGCTTACGCACCACAGCACGTAATGTGACAGTTGGGTTTGCACCAGACCGTGCCCTCTCTGGATGGCAGGTTCCTACTGCATGTCGTGCACCGGTGAGTCAAACTCCATCCGACTATTGTGTACACTTTGTATGTCTTGCTATGTAACATCCATGATTCTAGAAATGCAGGCAATCGAGGGTTGGTTGGCACGGTACGGACTAGCGACCAATGAAGTAGTGTGGACGACGGTATGGATGGAAAGGGCACACCTCAATGTCATCATAGAGCAGCGTCTGTACGACGTCCAGAGGTACGATGAGTACCTGCAGTGGTACGTACCATAGCCGTGCAGCAGACTAACCATTCCTCCACCAGATTGTCTCGAGCAGATCACGCATGAGGAACGTCTGGAATGCTCCATCGATCCCCATAGCGCTTCGGAGCGGCATGACATTGTAAGACAGTTCAAATATCTCATTGTTCAATTCAAGAAATTCATACTGCTCGTTACTGAACCTATTTCATATGTCACTTCAGTTGAAGTGGACACAGTGCATCGCAAACGCATCGGAGGCCACCATTAGTAGCCCGCAGACACCACCGGCCCTACAGAAGACTATGAAGTTTATCATAAAGTAGGCCAAAAAATAGTGCACAACCTAAGCTGCGGTCGTTCCACGGATCACAATACGCGCATGAGCCACCTAGTGGGGGCACTATGCTCACCCGCTAGGACATCATGACCTAGCGAGTCCAGCCGGCCATCGCAATGTACTGAGTCTGCATGGCATCGTAGTACTAGCCACCGATCATTTGTTTGCCGTACCATCGAGGAGGTAACTTACGTACGAACCTACATTTTATTTTTCTGTTATGCCTTGCGTTCTACTAACATAATTTCATTCTCACGCCATAGGTCCGTCATCGAGATGCATCCCTTTTGCCGTTCGCACCACCTTCACAGACTACTGCTCCCCATTGTTCATCTTTGCTGCACATTTGGGAGGTATGGGATTCGTGTTGTACATCTGAAATATTTATTGTGACTAATATCATTTCATCTTGCAACCTCCAATTTAGCATAGGGGTGATGACAAGTTCGCTGACGAGGACACGGGCCTCACAGATGCTTGCAGAAAGCAGTACTCGGTGCTAGGGTTTGCAGCGTACGCAGGGTAGAGCTCAGCGTTCTCAGCATACCTAGGGTTTGAACACTTCGGTGGGTAGAGCTCCTCCGGCTTCACTGCCATGTCGTACGGTCAGGGTGAGAGCTCCTTTGGACCACAAAGGGGATTGCTAGAGTCCTTTGTACATGACATTATTGCGGACGGCTCGCAGTTCGGCATGTCTCAGCTGGGCGACTTCGACCCTTACCAGACCCAGCCTACTATACCTCCGCCTACTGGACCACCGTCGGCCACTGACCAGACAAAACGGTCTCCATACCTCCTCCAACTCGAGATGGAACCTCTGGACCAACTAACGTACCCAACAGGACATGCTCATGCACAACAGAAGACAAGGCCACGTATGCGGAGGCAAGCGCGGTGAGAAGATAGTAGTGGATCAAATGAGTGAGCCATATCGCATCCAGTATGATGCATTTTTTGTACTACTATAATTACTTTTAATTGCACAAATTCCTAATGTATAAAATTGTTAAAAAACATGAACTATTCGTAAATTCATGATTAAGTTAACACAAATAAACGCGGTAAATTTAGACCATATGAAATTCCTAAAAAATTATACAATAACTACTATGATATTAGAAGGCTTCACATAAAATTTCGTAATTTTTAGAGCTCATTAAATATATGTAAAAACTTGTAAATTGTTGGATCGAAATCGGCGACAGAGGGGGGTGAATGTCGACTTTTAAATTTCCCCCAAATACTCAAAGGCAAGTCTCCTCTCCTATGGCCACAAAAGGCTATGAAGAGAAGAGCTTAGACTCTCTGGAACCTAAGATTAGAGGCACATGAAATTCAGAGAACATCGGAGAAAACAGCAAACACAAATGCAAAACAGACCACACTGCAGGAGACCGGTCAGACCGGTGTACATGGGCCGGTCAAACCGCCTGTACACCGCCGGTCTGACCACCATGTCTGACCGCCAAAATCTAAAAATTCAGAGAGCAGCATAAAAAAATCCAAATTCCTCTCCAATCCTTGAACCTTTGCCCATGAAACTTTGAGAATAGCTAATTAATAGCCTCAGGTCTCAGGATACCAAGTTTCATGCCATCTCATGAATGTAATCAAAGGGGACCAAGAAACCCTAGAAATGAAAAAGAAGAACAGAGGAGCCCAAGATGCAAAATCTGAAATTAAATGAGGTTTGCTCTTAGGATTGACTAGCCAAATGACTTTTGAGCATCTCCTAGATCACAGCAACCCATTTTGCTACTCCTCAGCAAGAAAGAACTCAAGAACACAAAAGCTCAAAAATCACCCAAAAAGAAGAACGAAGAACAGATAGGCCAGCACGAGAGATAAACTTCAGAAACTTCATTCCCAATCAAAACAAGGATTACATATGAGTCCCCATACATGATTGATATGAGAGGAATGATTACATGAGGAATCAACTCCTTCCCTCTCTCTCCCAATCTCAAGAACACAAAGAACTCAAATGCACACACAGAGGAGACAACAAAGGAGACATGAACCAACAGCTCTCTGCCTCTCCCAACCACTAAAGCCTAAAGCCAAACAACCTCTCCAAAGGCCATTTTGACTAAAGCAAACCCTAACAACCCATTCAATCCATTGAATCCATGCAGCCACAAGGAGACATCCCCTCCTTATATAGGCTTTGGCTAACGGGTCTCCAACCCGTTATGCCCGCTAAAACCCGAACGGAACCGCTTCCACTTGTGCAGCTTTGCGCTTTTACCGAAATGCCCCTCCTGCACCTTCCGAGAAGCTTCCTCGTGTCTTGCCGTCCAAGCATCGCAACCACCTCGAGTCCTCGCCGTCTTCAGCACACCTCGACCGTTCTGACCTCGGCACCGCCTGCACCTAGTCCGGTCCTCCGCGCCTCGCCACGACTCCACCTCGACGTCCTGCAGCCATCACAGACAAGAAACACATCACATAGCACCGTTCAACACATGTAAACCTCATTAGCATCAATAAATCGATCTCAAGCATAAAATGACCCAAACAACCAATCGGGAAGAATAATATGCAACAAGACCATCTAACCATACCCGACTGCACCAAATGCCATCCTGGCACAAAACACTCAAACCAAACTCAATCTTTGCAACAAACTTGTCAATTACTCATCATAAACATGTGGTCACCTCCACATGGTCTCTCATAAATATATCAAAATTATATCAATTTTTGAGACAAATTCGCAAAGGATAAAATTACCCAAAAATTTTGTACATAAATTATTGTAATTTTTTGATCTCATTTGATATATTTGAAAATTCAAACAAACACTAAACAAAAAATTAGAGTAGGTAATTAAGCCGGCTAATTCATGCCACTTCAAAAAGATGTGTGATGATCATTAAATTCATGATTAAGTTAACCCAAATAAACATGGTAAATTTAGACCTTATAAAATTCCTAAAAATTACACAATAATTATTACTGTATCGATAGGCTTCACATAAAATTTTATAATTTTTGGAGCTTGTTTGCTATTGAAAGCATCTAGGCCCCTAAAAATATTGGTTTTGGTAATTAATGATATTATGTGATCATGGGACTAATTTGTGTGTTAAGTGTTTAAAAGGATTAGTCTCAAAGGTAATGAAAGAGGCTCACAAAAATCTTCGCATGATTATAATTTAGGGATCTTTTATTTTTACCGGTCTTTGGAGAAAGGTTGGAAGACCGGATTATAGGTTAGATGCCGTACTATTAAGAGGAATCATGGTTAAATGCTTGATCATATGCTAATGTGCCCTATGGATCAATTTAGGATCATGCATGCACTTAGAAAGAAAATTGAATGAGCGGAACTTCCGATCGGCCGGAAGTACCAGAGTTAAACTCGCGGAACTTTCGATCGGTCGGAAGTACCGGGCTCCCGAGCAGAACTTTTTTTTTCAGAGAGCACCCAGAATCAAACTTAGCCTCTCGGAAATTGAAAGTACCGCGGATTCAACGGCGGAACTTCCGCTAGGCCGGAAGTTCCGGCCTCCAGAGCGGAACTTTTTTTCCAGATAGCAACCTTTTCAAAACTTCAACTCGTTGGGATCGGAAGTTCCGGGTCGACATCGGAACTTCCGGGATTCCAGAAGTACCGCACTTACAACAGCGGAAGTACCGCACTCATTGTCCAACGGTTACTTCTGACTCTCTGACATAGCCGTTCTGAACCCTCTGCGGAAATCTGGAAGTACCGCCCCCAACACTGCGATAGTTTTGATTTCCCTGAATTTTCAGGATTGTTTATTGTAACGGCTATTTGAGTTTGGTGGGGGTATAAATTCGACCCCACCAGCACAAGTACATGTGGTTGACTATTATTGAGCATCCTTGAACATAGAGCAACCTCTCACACCTCATTTCATCTCTAGTGCATTCAATTGAGGTAGTTGAGTGAATTCAAGTGCATTGCATCCTAGATTGATCCCTTTGGCACTTGAGTGTGATCAAGCCCGCTGTGATTCATTCTCTTGGTGTTTGCCAACACCTAGACGGCTTGGCGAGAGAGTTCAGTGATCTTCTCAAGAAGGTTGTGAGAAGGCCCGACAAGATTGTGAAGGCTTGGAGCTCGCCTACCCAGAGAGGGGAAGGGCTACCGCTAGTGATCGAGGTGATTAGGCTCAATTCGTGGAGCCGGTCCAATTTGTTTGGGCTTACCTCAACATGGACTAGAAAGTCTCCGAACACCACGGTAAAAAGTGATCGTGTCACTTGTGGTTTGCTTTCTTGTGCTTTACTTACTTTCAAGCAATTTATTTCATTGAGACCATTTGATTGCTTGTGATTAGAGTAGCAAACCTTGATCTAGACTAGAATTGTTCTTGCTCTTAGGATAATTCATATTGTGCAGAGATCTCTTGAGCCCTTTAAATTGATTTAGTTGTTACATTGCTTGTCTTGCTTTAGACAATTTGATAAGTTATAATTGTTAACCTAAATTAGAAGAAAATTTTTAAACCGCCTATTCACCCCCCTCTAGTCGGCCTCCTCGATCTTACAGCTATATGTAAAAACTTGTAAAAATATCAAAATTTTATAAAATTTTTTAGCAATATTCACAATTGATAAAATTATCCAAATATTACACTGTGAGGTACATTGTGTTTGGAGGTTGTACATAAATTTTCATGATTTTTTAGCTCATTTGATATTTTTAAAAAATTTAAACAAACACTAAATAAAAACATTATGGTAGGTAATTAAGCTAGCTAATTAACCAATTTAATTACATGTCGCCCCCTCACTGGACGACAGGCAAGCCTGCCATCCCCCCACCAGGTTGCAAACTGCTTGCCGTCTGGTGAGGGGGCGGCAGGCGCCTGCCGCTGGTGGCAGCACCACGTGTCGTCTCGCGAGCACTGCCGCCCGCTCACTGGACGGCAGAAATAATATTTTTGTCAATACCGTCCGTATATGGCTATTTTTATAAATACGGTACGAAACAATGCCAAAAGTGGCTTTAACTCCAATTGGAGCACTCCTTTCCGTTGTACTAATACATTGCCTATACTTATATTTCAGTTTATTTAGCAAAATAGTAATACAATGCAACCTTTTCATTCAAATCTAATTAACCCCCAAAGCCCCTCTGCCTTTATATGTATATCTTGTTCATGATAGAATTTCCAAAATATCCGTCCTAAAAGGAACAAGAAAATGAACCTTCTTCTGTCTTTCATTATAGTTCACAAGGCATGGTTCTCTGTGTGCTGAATAAAGCTTCAGGCACTTCATCTTCTTGTCAAAAGAAAAGGAATAATCTAGAAGCTTCTAGTGTACTTCTGTTAGAAATTGGCCCATATGACCAATGCCCATTTTCTTAATTCCAAAGCATGTATGGTTTAGTACCATATTGCTAAGGCAAGGTGGAGGAGACCAATTTATAAGGTAGAGTCCTCACCACTCCTTGAATATGGATAGAGATGGAATGAGGAAGAATTTAGCTAATCACGCGTGTGTGCACGAACGTGCATGCATATTCGTGCATTTTCACGTGAAAATATGTGCTGATGTGGCACGCCATCTGGCAGACCAAGTCCATCTTTATTTTTGCTGAACCCTACACGACTCTCTCTATTTAAATGAGATTCAAATGTTTAAATTGAGGCTTTATTAGGGTTTTCATGACAGGCAGTTACCAGTGGGTAAATGGCTAGTTAAATATGTCAGTTACCAGTGGGTAAATGGCTATTTAAATTTGTCAGTTCATAGTCTGTCTATATATATCTGGAGACGTTCAAAGTATATAACTGAGAATCTTCCGATCTTCCGATAGGATGATAACTATCGATTTTGGTGGAGGTGATTCTTGCAATCCGACTACAACCGTACGACGTCGCTTGCACCTTAGCAATCGCTGAACCACACCCAAGTTGTTATCAACCGTGCCAAGAACGCGGTTGACCTGACCACGAAGGTCAATTCCTGCATGCAACCGAAGAACACGCAAGAACAAGGTAAAAGCAATCTGAAATTGCAAATATATAATTTGAGTTCAAAAAGGTGGGATTCCGCAGTGGTTCTTTACGGTTGGTCTAGTCAACACAAGTGAAGAACAAAAGTTTTCACCATGGAAAAACTAATAAACGAAATCCAAAGAGTTCAAAGGGGGTAGAGGGTGAATATATGAGTTGGAGAAGAGAGAGGGGCGGCCAAGGGTCATCCTAGCGTTGGACACCCACACTAAGAAAAATTACAAAGCCCTGGGGCCCAAATGGAGGTGGCGCAGCATCTATAGACTCGGATTCAAAAATAGAAATGACTTGTTTTGATCATATCTTTCCGTAGAGAATGAATTTTGAGGTGAGGCCAGATCCATTGGAAAGAGGATAAGATAAGTTTTCCATCAAGTACTCACCCATCTCAAACGAACTCCGGATGCGAATTCTATGCATGTGGAAGTTGGTCCTGTCAGGCTGAATCAGCGTCGGATTATTTTGACGATTGCGACGCGACTAAAAGGTTTTTGAAGCTGGGGACTCCGTTTGTGAAAGTTATGGCCATTTTATTACAGGCATGTTGGATGTCCCGAACCGAATCTGAATTGAGTTCTAAGTTGATTCCGAGTTTGATTTCGGTTGGGCTTGAGAAAATTCTGAATTGGGCTTGGAAACCTCATCCAAAACATGGGCTTTAAGTTCTTGGACCTCTCCCCTTTTGCTCTCCCACTGCATGTTTTCTCCTTAGTTTTATTCTTCCTTGTTTTCCTCCATTGATTTGTCCCCGGCCTGCTTCTTCCCCTCGGTTCAAAAATCTTACATTTGTCAAACCTAAGAATGTACAAAGTAGTGACATGAGGTAGTACTCTATTCTCATGAATAATATTAGTAGGAATAGATAGAAACGAATTCACCTTTTGTTCAATCTTGATATTGGGTGCCATGGTCGTATGCGTTTGTGGCGTGGTCACATCATCCTCCCCTTCTTGACAGAAAATCGTCATCGGTTTTAACAAATGTGTAGCCTCGCGTATTGTATGATCTTGATCATAAATCTCAGTATATAACAATAGACGCAACAAACTCTTATTATGTAATATCATAAGTTCTTTGTCAAACAAAGTGAAACCTATTTGAAACGAACTTACCTGATAATTTAAGTGATGCGTAGGAGTTCTTGTAATTGGAACAACAAGCATAGCAAATATGGTTGTATCCATAGAGTACATGTTCTCATCATCCTCCCCTTCTTGCAAACAAAGCCGTCCTCGGCTTTTGATAAGCTGAAAATAGGGTAACAAAGAGGCCAAGATGTATGCATTGTATATGTATATGTCATCCGTTTTAGTAGTTCTTCGTTGTTCCACAATTAATGTTATAAAACAACAGTGATCATAAAAGCTCATTGTATTATTAACCCAAGAGTAATCATATATATTAATGAGCAAATCAAAATTTCTCACACAACAATTATTGCAACTAGTTTTGCAAATGTAAGTGAAGTATTTATGCAATTCAAATATCTGAAGTTGTAAACTTGCAGTGGTGGCACATATGGGCAAAGCTACAACTTTCGGAATCATGCAAAGTTCATCTATATAATCATATCTCAATTGAGCAATAGCAAATTTATCTAGCAAGGGTGAAAAGATTTGTAAGTTCTTTCATAATTCATCATCTTTATTCAGATTGTCCATACTAGATGGTGCAAAAAGATATGAACACATAGGCATTGGATGAGTACTAAATTTTACTTCCCTCTCATATTGAACAAGATTCAACACATAAGAATTGTTGTCTAAAACAGCAAGCTTCAATTCATCCATGTGATCACAAGTTATGCATATTCGATATATAAAAAATTTGATTTTCTACACCATAATCTCCAATCAAATTAAACTTATACCCAGGGGTGTAGGCACTAAACAAGAATTTCGAACATGCAAGCTCAGAAACTTTCTCCATAGCACAATCCAAACTAACGGCCTCATTAAGCATGATATAGCACAATGTATCAGCAGGGGATATTCTATCAAATACTTCCTGTTGTAGGGGTGGCCCAACCCCCCGTGACTGGGCCGTGCAACTAATCCAACATGTAATAGGCCCAATAGTATAGAAGATTGTAACAGTGTAAATATACCAATGTACCCTCATCCCTTGTAAGAACTAAGGGGTAGAATGGGGATTTCCCATTCTACCCCACTCGTATATATAAACCCCCAGGAGGGGCAAAGGGGGGGGGACATCCTCTCATTCTTACCAGCTCCTCACAGATCTAGCTCTCCTCCTCTCCTTCTACTAGTCCCCTTCATTCCTGTTTAGCCTTGTCCATACTAGATGGTGCAAAAAGAGATGAACACATAGGCATTGGATGAGTACTAAATTTTACTTCCCTCTCATATTGAACAAGATTCAACACATAAGAATTGTTATCTAAAACAGCAAGCTTCAATTCATCCATGTGATCACAAGTTATGCATATTCGATATATAAAAAAATTGATTTTCTACACCATAATCTCCAATCAAATTAAACTTATACCCAGGGGTGTAGGCACTAAACAAGAATTTCAAACATGCAAGCTCAGAAACTTTCTCCATAGCACAATCCAAACTAACGGCCTCATTAAGCATGATATAGCACAATGTATCAGCAGGGGATATTCTATCAAATACTTCCTTATGTGTAATTAATTCGACATGTGCAAAATTATGAGAATTTAGATTAGCACATGGTTCGTTCAAGTCAACACAAGGAATATCAAAAGATTGCACTACAGCAGGTATATACTCACAAGGTTGCTCTATGTCTTGTTGTAGCACCAAATTAGTACATTTGTCATTATCGTTCTCATCAGATACTGTAGGAACCTCAAACTTCTCCTCTAATGGCATAAGATACACCAGACTATCCTTCACCTCTTCAAGTATCTCGGTGGTATCTGTAAATAGAGTAGGAACCAAAACAATATCAACATTTTCAGTTACCTCAGGTTGCACCTCGCTTGTGACCATGGGTGCTGGAGATCCAAAACAATGTCGTAATTTCTTTTTCATCTCCTCCCATGTGTATATATAGTGGAACTTGAGATTTGACCACCAATGTTGAACATCATCAATCAGCGTCGTCCTTGCCATGCTCATCTTTTCAACAGGATCAAGTTCATGTCTTTCAAAGTAGCTATCCAACATAGTAACCCACGAGAAGTAGTCCGACGACGTACTCTCAGCGGTGAGTGGCAAGATATATACCGGTAATTGTTTCCCTTCGAGTTCAAATCTGCCCGCGATGACATCATAATCTACCAATTTTTTCAAGTCTGTCATTGTTAGTAGAAAACAAGGAAACAAATCACAAGTAAATGTTCCTATCAACTACTAGGATATAGAGGCTCAAATCAAGTCACACATCTCTCAAGCTCTTACCAAATTCTTACAAGTTCTTATCAAAGCAAATAGGTGGTGCAACCGGTGGCTGGTTCGTGATAAATCTAACTCAAGTGATGAGTAAAGCGATTGCAAGGTACAGCGAGACCTGTTCGGTTAGTAGAAAAGTGGAGCTTGGATAGGCTATGTATTTTGTAGCAAAGGAAAACAATCAATTAATTTCAGAAATTGCACAGAATTAAATTATAGTTCGTATCTAGCACTTAGCCTATGTTGCAGATCAACCAAAGATGGAAGAAGGCTAAAATAAGTGTATGGCAATGTATGGGAGTGGTAAATACAAGATAATTCAATCGAATGCAATCTGGAATTGAAGAACACAAGGATTCACCCCAAACTTGAAAACTGAAGATTTCTGTCCACTGGACAACACGTCGGTATTTCGACCGTTACTTTTCTCAGTTGCCTCTTTTTCAATGATTCTTTTTTTCTTCGTTTCCTGACAACTTTTTCTACAACTTTTGTTTTGGGTCCAATTCTGGAAACCGACCGAACAATTTGCACAAAATTCACAAGTGTCGACTGTTGCAGATTCAATCTGGAATTTTAGGTCAACTTGCACCGCAGATATCTTTTTACTGTCATTCTAGATTGAAGCGAAATTTTACAGGAAGATAGATAATGGAGTTATGAATCTAATGACAGTGGTCTCACTCAAAAAGGATCACGGAATCAAAAGTTATGGCTTTTTTGGGGGAGGCTGCAGAGAAAGGAAAAATCAGCCGAATTGGAATTAGGGTTTGTGGTGGGGGAATTTTTTGTTTGGATTTTTATAGAAATAAAGATATGACCAGCAACTAGACAATGCTAAGTTGGACACAAATTCAATTTAGCAAATCAAAACTAACAGATTGAAAGGCACAACGGGGTTTGGACAGCGGGAATTAACTCTTTTTGGGGGCAATTTTTCTGGACTGTGGGAAATAAAAATCAATCTACTAACTAGGGATACAAAAAATTCCTACCGGTCAATTGAAACTCTGATACCAACTGATGAGGCGTTGGGGTCCCAATCTTCCGATAGGATAATAACTATCGATTTTGGTGGAGGTGATTCTTGCGATCCGACTACAACCGTACGACGTCACTTGCATCTTAGCAATCGCTAAACCACACCCAAGTTGTTATCAACCATGCCAAGAATGCAGTTGACCTGACACGAAGGTCAATTCCTACATGCAACTGAAGAACACGCAAGAACAAGGTAAAGCAATCTGAAATTGTAAATATATAAATTGAGTTCAAAAAGGTGGGATTCCGCAGAGGATCTTTACGGCTGGTCTAGTCGACACAAGCGAAGAACAAAATTTTTCACCATGGAAAAACTAATCAAACGAAATCCAAAGAGTTCAAAGGGGGTAGAGGGTGAATATATGATTTGGAGAAGAGAGAGGGGCGGCAAAGGGTCGTCCTAGGGTTGGACACCCACCCTAAGAAAAATTACAAAGCCCTGGGCCCAAATGGAGGTGGCGCAGCATCTTTAGACTCGGATTCAGAAATAGAAATGACTTGTTTTGATGATATCTTTCCGTACAGAATGAATTTTGAGGTGAGGACAGATCCATTGGAAAGAGGATAAGATAATCTTTCCATCAAGTACTCACCCATCCCAAACGGACTCCGGATGCGAATTCTATGCATGTTGGAAATCGGTCCTATCAGGCTGAATCAGCATCGGATTGTTTTGACGATTGCGACGTGACCAAAAGGTTTCTGTAGCTGAGACTTCTTCCATTGGATGGGCCTTGAAATAAGCTTTCCAACAAGCACAAGAACACCTAAATCGGACTCCGTTTGTGAAAGTTATGGCCGTTTTATTACAGGCCTGTTGGCTGTCCCGAACCGAATCCGAATTGAGTTCTGAGTTGATTCCGAGTTTGATTTCGGTTGGGCTTGAGAAAATTCTGAATTGGGCTCACATATTGCATTTGTGGTGTGGTCACATCATCCTCCCCTTCTTGACAGAAAACCGTCCTCGATTTTAACAAATGTGTAGCCTCACATATTGCATGATCTTGATCATAAATCTAAGTATATAACAATAGACGCAACAAACTCTCATTATGTAATATCATATGTTCCTTGTCAAACAAAGTGAACTATTTGTTTCATTGCAGAGATAGTGATGAGTACATATTTTCATCACTATCTCTGAACCTGCACGGGACCACAATAAGGTTTCTGTGCAACGCACATCTGCACAACTGCTCATTTCACCGCGCCGTCTACGTTCTACACTACATCAAGCCTGCGCTGTTTACTATTCTTTATCAAGCCCAATTGTAAGTCATTCGCGTGTTCGTTCGACTATACTTTTTTCTTTGTGTATATTTCGTAGTAAGATGGGTAGGCTGCTGTTAGTCGTGAGTTTTGCATCACTAGTTTATTGTATTTATCTCCTAGTAAAACGTGGAATTAAAATATTGCTCACATTTTCAACGTTGCAAAAACCTTATTGTGAATTTTGTTGCAATATGGCTAGTGCTTCTGATGCGATGAAACCTAAGAGGTTTTCTGGTCAGAACTTTCATAGATGGTAGACTAGAGCCAAGTTTTCGCTCATGTCTTTAGGGCTGTGGCGGGTTATCCACCCGTAGTGTTCATTTACGATTGAGCAGTTCATACAGTTTGAAAATGCGAACAATACTGCTCTTGGCTGTTGGTGATATGCCCTAGAGGCAACATGGAGATGTTGAATATATCACATACTATGTTTATGATACATTGCTTTGTTCCTTGAAATAGACATTATCATTATTGATCAATGAGTATGTGACTTATTCATGAGACTCTTAATGCCAAAATGTTGCTATTTCTAAATGATCCCTGATTATATATCATATGAGGAACAAATATGATTCAAACATCAGCATATGTATTAATTGATGATCATGTCTCATGGATCATGGTATGGAGATACCAAATCAATAATATGGACATGTGTTACTGAACATATGTTGGATAGACCCGCCATGAGACACTGCAGAGATTCCATGTGTCATCAGTTGGTCTCAAGTAGTGTTTATGTGGAATCCTTAGACTTGAGATCATCATGGTTCCCAACATGCGTAGTAGCTTATTTTGGGACTACTAAACACTACTCCGTAACTGGGTAGTCATAAAAGTAGTCTTTGGGTTTGCCATGAAACATGTAGTGGGATGTGAATGATCAAGATAGAATTTGCCCCTCCTTATGGGAGAGATATCTCTGGGGCCCCTCGATGTAATGGATTATGAAAGTGCATGGCCATGCCAAGGTGATTGAGGAGTCAATCACGAGTTTATAATCCATCACGGAATCGAGAGAGTGATTGAGCTATTAAGAGGATGACACAGGTCTCGCCTTGAGCTCAATCTATATCGTGAGGCAAAGGGATTCATACATGAGAACATTACAGGTTCAGCCGATATGATCTTTACGTATACTTTGGGGTTAATATGTCTTACTAGAGGCCGCTATTAACAGGGTGACCGGAAAGGCGTTTCCGGGTCGTGACCAAGTATACGTGAACCTACAGGGTCGCACACTTAACGGGTTGGAACACTAATTTGAATGTGATTCGGATGTGGGCTCAATTCGGATGGAGATCCGGATAGACTCCTATTGGGCCTCGGTCCACGAGGCCCAAGTGAGGAGGTCTATATATATGGAGGCGAGGGGCTGAGGGGTGCATGCTTCTGTTGATCCCGAGCCAAACCCTAGCCACCACCTCCCGAGCCAAACCCTAGCCGCTCGCGAGTGCTGGTACACTCGCGATCAGCGTTCCAGCCCCGGACGTGTGGATACCGGTGGAGGCGCTGCTCGTTGCGGCGTTGATCGGCATCAACAATCTACAGATTGGATCTTGCACGTGGTGTGGTTGATCGCGTGGAGGAGACGATCTGTTCGGGACGATCGACTAATTCCACTACTACCTCGACGTGCATGGTTGGATCGGCTTCTCCAACTCTTCTTCCGCTGCGCTGCGCGTCTAGTGGTAACGATCCATGATCCCTCCTTAGCATGATGTCCTGGTGTGCGCGGTAGAAATTTTTGTTTTCTGCTTTCGTAGCCTACGCGCGTTCCTCCATTGGCTGCATTCTGACTATTCTAACAGATCAGCTTTATGATGTGTATATGCACTACAAGTCCGCCACAGAGTTGTGGGATGCACAAGAGCACAAATATGCAAAGGCAGAGGCAGGTCGCTGGCTCTACATGTGTGAGCAATTTTTTGACTTTAGGATGAATGAGGCTAACTCCATAGTTGGACAAGCTCATGACCTCCAGCTATTAGTCAGTGTGATTGCGCACCTAGGCTGTGTGTTGCCTCCAAAGTTTGTGGTTGTGGGCATTGTTGCTAAACTCTCTGCCTCTTGGCGACATTTTGCCACTAGCTTGAAACATAAAAGGGAATAGATTTCTGTTGAGGATCTCATTGCAACCCTCGGTGTGGAAGAAAAAGCAAGAGTAAAAGATGCATCTAGCACTTCTGGCCAGAACAATGCAAATGTCATAGAGAAAAAGACTGTTGCAAAGAAGTACAAATCCAACGAACCAAACAAGACAACTAGCTTTAAGAAGAAGAAAACTGATAAAAAAATTTGAGGGACATCACCTGCTTTGTGTGTGGAAAAGACAGTCATATGGTGAAGTACTGTCGCTTCCGCAAAATCAGAGATGGTGAACAGCCAAAGAAAAAAGGTTGTTCACAGGCGAGGCCTCAACTTCAGGAGGGTATGGTAATTCACCTGTTGTCTTTTCAGCATGTCAATCTACCGATTGGTGGGTTGATACTGGTGCTAATGTTCACGTATGTTCTGATATTTTCTTGTTTTCTTCTTACCAGGCAACAGGGGCTTCTTCCGTCCTAATGGAAAATGGGCCATATGCTTCTATTCTTGGTGTTGGCATGGTGGATTTGAAGCTTATTTCAAGGAAGTCTATCCACTTGAAGAATGTGCAGCATGCTCCTGCAATAAACAAGAACCTCTCTAGTGGTTCTCTCATATACAGAGATGGTTATAAGCTAGTTTTTGAGTCAAATAAAATTGTAATGTCTAAGTTTGGAAAATTTGTTGGTAAAGGCTATTAGAACGGAGGTTTGTTTCACCTAAGTATTTTAGAGTCTTGTTATAATCTAAATGTTGCAACTGGTTTAAATAAATGTGAGGCAAATATTTGGCATTCTCATTTCTATCGTATTGGTTTTGATAGTAGATTAGATGTAATTCCAAAATGTGAAATTGTCAAAGGATCAAAGTGTCAATCATGTGTACAAGCAAAGCAACCTCGAAAACCCTTTAAGGGATTAGAGGACGAAAAGAACTTGGCACCATTAGATCTTGTTCATTCAGATTTGTGTGCAATGAATGGATTATTGACAAAAGGAGGCAAAAGATATTGTCTAACTTTTATTGATGATGCAACACGATACAGCAATGTGTATTTGCTAAAAACTAAGGATAAAGCTTTAAACTACTTTAAGACTTATAAGGCCGAGGTTGAGAACCAACTAGAGAAGAAAATAAAAAGATTGGGGTCTGATCATGGAGAAGAGTATGTCTCTCATGAATTCTCCCATTTCTATTCTAAGCATGGAATAGTTCATAAATTTACACCACCATATTCGCCCCAATCAAACGGGGTAGCTAAGTGCAAAAACCAGACATTAATAGACTTGGTTAATGCCATGTTAGAGAGTGCTGGTATGCCTAAGGCATAGTAGGGGAAAGCTATACTGACAGCAACATTCATCCTAAACAGAGTAATCACTAAAAAGAGTGAGATTACTCTGTATGAAGGATGGAAGGGGAGAAAACCTAATGTTAATTTTCCATGAACTTGGGGGTATTTCGCAAAAGTCAATATATTGGATCAAAAATAGTCGATGATATTTTTGTATGATATGCTCAAAATAGCACAACCTATAGATTTTTAGTAGTTAAATCAGAAACTCCTAAGATTATTGCTAATACAATAATGGAGCCTGGAGATACTTCAGTTTTTGAGAATATCTTTCCTATGAGAACAGCAGGCAGTGGTACTTCACGAATAGAGAATGTTCAAACTGATAATATTGAAAGTGAGAATAATCAAACTTCTGAACTTCCCACCATTTCTGAGCCAATATGTGATATCCCTGAGGAGGATAATAATCTAGTCACAGAAGCTCCTCACAGGAGCAAGAGACAAAGGATTGAGAAAACCTTTGTTGACGACTTTATTGTATACCTTGTGGATGATGTGCCAAACACTCTTTCGAAGGCTTATGCATCTTCTGATGCTGAGTATGGAAAGAGGTAGTCCATAGCGAGATGGACTCTATCATGGCTAATGGGACTTCGGAGATCACTGATCATCCTATCGAGTGCAAAACTGTAGGATGTAATTGGGTCTTTAAAAAGAAATTAAGGCCTGATGGTACTATTGAGAAGTACAAGGCAAGACTTGTGGTCAAGATTGCACCTAAAGAGAGGGAGAAGATTTCTTTGATACCTATTCTCTTGACACTAGACTAACCACCATCAAAGTGCTCCTTGCGTTAGCATCTTCCTATATAATCTACATGTTCATCAAATGGACATGAAGACAGCTTTCCTTAATGGAGAGTTGGAGGAAGAAATCTATATGGATCAACCAGATGGTTTTATGATTTCTAGACAGAAAAATAAGGTATGGAGATTATTGAAATCTTTGTATGGCCTAAAACAAGCACCTAAACAATGACACAAGAAGTTTGACAAAACTTTGATATCCGTTGGCTTTGTTATGAATGAAGTTGATGAATATGTGTATTATCGTTATGGTGGGGTCAAGGTGTGATCTTATGTCTGTACATAGATGATATACTTATATTTGGAACAAACACTGCCGTAATTGACGAGGTCAAAATTTTCTTATCTCGGTGTTTTGATATAAAAGACTTGGGAGAGATAGATGTCATTCTGAATATTATATTAATCAAAAGCAAGGATGAGATCACTTTGAATCAATCCCATTATGCTAAGGATGGCCTTTCGAAGTAAAACAATGCAACCATAAGTCTATAATGGGTACAACCTGGCCAACTAATTTGCATCAACTCAATGTGGGTTGCGCCATAGGTGTGAACATGTGCAAAGAGGTCACGGTCTTTGGTATGATGGCACAAGAGGGGGCTTCTGGAGGGATAGTCGTATCCCATAGCGGTGGAAACCTTAGTGGGTGTGGCCTCGCTAGGAAGATGCATTGTAAAGGCCTTGTGGTGACCTTCTTGATCTACTTGTCTAAGGAAATAGGTGGAATATAACAAGTTGATTATCTCTTGTGAGTAAAGTGTGAACCTCTGCAGAGTGAAAATAGTTTGAATTGTCGTGCCCATGGTCAGGGGCTAGTGTTGGGAACCTGTGGGAGTTAGTGTCTATTTCTAAAAACTTTGTGGGTGGTATGAAAATTGGTTTGTGTTGCCCTAGGTGGCCGGTCCTAGTGATGATAATGAGCGAATGTAACACTGAAAAATTAACATGTGGTGTAGGTAACCATGTAAAGGTGGATGGGATCTGTACTACTATTATTGTAATCTTTCTCACACTTTAGAAAATAAGTTTTAATTAAAATTGCTAAGTCATAGAAAATTTTCCTACACATGTATCTCAAAGTGGTGGTATTTTCACAAATAAAAGAACCTTAAGCCTCCTTTTGTTTAGTCTTTCATCTATTATTACTGTATTCTATGTAGAGGCTTGCTGAGTACCTTTGTACTCACTGTTGCCAATTATAATTATTCAGTAAGTTAGAAGAAGAAATACAAGCCCTGTTATCATCCAAGGGTGTCAACAAGTCTGGAAGATGATGAGGCCAAAAACTAGGTTGCGAACCCCAGTTAGCTACCTATGGGCATATCCTGAAGGTCCCACCTGTGTGAAGTTTCTATTTTCGCTGCTACTTTTAAATGATTTTAGCCTGATCGGCCCATGTATAGCTTACTATTGTATTACTTATGCTTTTGCAAGATATGTATTTGATGTTCACTAATGTATCTGTGAGCACTATTTACTAATTCAGGGAATAGTGCAATGGAGTCACAAGGGATTCAGGATTGTAAATTTCGGGTCTGACAAGAAGCATGCAACCCATTTCCCATTAGGAGGAAGCACCTACTGCTTGGTAAGAAGAAAACAAAGAAATATTAGAACACGCATAAACATTAACACCGGTATCAACCCAACAATCAGTGAATTGATATACTAAAGGAACAATAGATGAATTATTACACCATCCTGAAGTTGTGGCCATGCCTATGGTTATGTTAACAACCTTTGTTTTTGGCTTTTCACCATCCTTGCTCTTGCGGTAGCAATAGTCCTGCACCATATGACCGTTTTTTTGAACATGAGGCAGGTGATGTCCCTCAAATTATTCTCAATTTTCTTCTTCTTAAAGCTAGTTATTTTGTTTGATTTGTTGAACTTGTACTTCTTTCCGGCTATCTTTTGCTTGGTGCATCTTTTGCTCTTGTCTTTTCTTTCATATCAAGGGCAGCAATAAGATCCTCTGCATAAATCACTTCCCTTTTGTGCTTCAAACTGTTGCCAAAAATACCACCAAGTAGCAGGAAGTTTGGCAACAATGCCCATAGCCACAAATTTAGGAGGTAGCACATAGCTCAAGTGCGCAATCTCACCAACAAGAAGCTGAAGGTCGTGAGCTTGTCCAACTATCGACTTAACTTCATCTATGCTAAAGTCGAAGAATTGCTCACACATGTATAGCCAATGACTGGTATCTGCCTTTGCATATTTATGCTCTAGTGCATCGCACAACTCTGTGGCCGACTTGCAGTACATAAAGATGTCCAAGTTTGAGCTAAGCCATATCAAGAAGGCTAAATGGAACCAATAAACTTAAATTGAATCAAATTGGAGTGCTACATGTTCAATAATGACCAATTAAGCTCAAGCACTTGATTAAATCCAGACTTAAGATTTTAAAGATCATTTGAAATATTAGCAAAGCAAGTCCTGGACTAGGAGCCATGCACAACTGTCTCCTAAGCTTCAATCAATGATCACAATTGTATGGTCTGTCTAAGTAAAGTAGTTATAGACTAGGAGCCATCTACAATTGCCTCCTAAGTTTCAATCAACTTCAATTAATTACATTTTTAATCTCAAGACATTATCGACTATATCAGGCATTGCACTTAAAATAATAGTCTTGGTCATACAGAACTCCCCTAAGTTCATACTAAGTGCAATGACAAATTGTTTCATGAAGAAGAATTGGTGATATTCATGATTGAGCACAAAAGAGACCATTGTTTCAAGTCAGACACTAGTCATTGAGCAAAGACATAATTCACTAAAGAACTAGCATAGCACTAAATAAAGCTCAATTTAGATATAAGATTCAATACAATATTTTTGACATGGCATATATCATGAAAGGATCACTAGAGAGCAAACTAATCAAAAGATCTATCCTTAAAAACTTAAAAGATACCATTTGTAGAAATTGATAACACTCATGAATTTTAGTTACAATTTGTAAATTAAACAAACATGGCAAAGATTTAATCACACATACAAAAGCATGACAAAACTAGTTAAATAGGTATAATATGACAAAAGCATGACAAAGCTAGTTAAATAGGCATAATATGACAATGAGAAATATCATAAGAATTACATAACAAGTGAGTAATGATCAAAGCTCACATATAAATGCATATCTTACATTGTAATGCCACATATGCATTATGAAAAGAAAGCAAGAAAAATAAAACTCCCTCTAACTACAAGAACCACTTGTAAAGGGAAAACAAGAGTTGAAAGCACTTGAAAGAAAAACCTCTTTCAAGAATGAAAAACATGACTCGACATGGTCTCTAGCCTAAGAAAAATGCACCGCTAAGAAGTGAATCAACCACGCTAGCTATCCCTACTACTAGATGCTAGTGAAAGAAGAAGCAAACTTAACCTAGACTGGGTAAAAGATCCTAGAGAACCTAGTAGAGAAGAGAAGTATCTAAGAAAGACTCAAGACAGAAGTTGTGACTCACAATAGCCTAAGCTTGCTTAACAACCAAAACCATAACACTCTTAAATGCTATACAATGCTGAGTATGGATGCATGGAATTGACAAAGCTCAAATATCAAACCTACATCACATTGCTTGGCGTTGAGATGTAGTCATAGTTGGAGTAAGTTGCATCCTAAGAAGTGATAGCCATCACCAGATGCCCAAAATGAGGTAGGAGATCCAAAGAGACCAACATAATCCATATGACATCCTCCTCACCTGTAAAGCCTATATCAAAGAGACAGAAGAAGCCTATACTTTGGTACTGGGGTTAGTGAAATAAAATTGAAGTATCCAGTACTGAGACACACAACCACTAGGTGTAAATAAACCAATATGAGGGTTAGCATGATGCATATGAAGGTTCAACGAGAAGATCTAACAACAAATTTAGAGGCACGCTATGAGGTCAACAAACCATGGACAACTTGATGAACAAAGCGAGTGCTATCTCTAGGAAAGCGATGAATGCCACTCTTGAAAGCTCCATGTCGTAGACCAACAAAAGCACCAAAAGAACTCAGAAGTCTTTGCCATGGGTGTGCCCCTCGATGGAGAAAATGAGGTCAAGTACTTGGGAAACAATGGAAATCCTTCTTGGGGTAGCACGTGGACCAAAACTAAATCCATGAAAGACAAGTTGATGTGGCACCAAGTAGCACTACAACTTTGGTTAGTGCTTGCAGTTCTATGCACAATGTTCAAGAAGCTTTGAATGCCAACTTTGAGGTTTCTAATGTGTACAAAACACATATTTGGAAAGCTAAAAAGTATACTTTCCAACGAATCAAACGACAATTGATTGGAGCTTCCTACACAAAGTTATGCAATTTTCATTGGATGCTGCACGAGCTGTCCGGAGAGATGTGTGAGACTTGCCAAACATAAAGAGTCCGAGTATTGCAATGCAAGTAAGAGTAAAATCCGACCACACCATGGTTTTCTAAAGGTTGAGAAGGACTCCTTTGAAGGTTTCAAATGGATTTGGAAGCCCCTTAAACAAGAAAACAAAACATATAAAGATTTGAAGCTGGTTCGGACTCGGTTCGGGACAGCTGGCAAGACTGATACTATAATGTCCATAACTTTCACAAACGGAGTCTGATTTGGGCATTCTTGGACTCGTTGGAAAGCTAATTCAAAGCTCCACACAATAGATAAGGTGCCAGCCATGGAATTTTCATGGTCACATCGAAAATTGAGAGAGAATCTGATGGTAGCAGTTTAGATATTTCCTTTTTAGTTTGTATTGGAGTTTGTTTCGGCCTTAGGCCAGGTTGTGCCTAAGTTTTAGTCAAGGCCGTGCATTGGGCACCAATATAAGGCTAGGGACTTAGCCCCATTGTAACTTAGGCTATGAATTGAGAAATAGAAACCAGAAAATCACCATGGTTTGGTGGCCATTATTGGCGTGTTCTTGAGATTTTCATCGAGGAATTGCTCTTGGTGTGTTGAATCCAATTGTGATGCTGGATTCTACTCGCTGAAACTTCGGTTTCTCTACCCTTTGTTCACGTGTTGTGGTGTGCGTGGGAGAAGGCTTATCTTGGAGGGGTTTGCAAGAACCTTAGAACAAGGAGGGAATCCAACAAGGCGTATCGTGAAAGATCAGGGCCACAGCAACGTGGTTCAGCTAGCTTGCTAGGTGGATCCGTATCATCTTGTATCAAAGCGTGGTTGATCGCAGTACGAGGTTGCCGAATTTTTCTTGATGGTGGGTTCTATGAAGACTGAAGATGGCGAGGTGCAACATAATCATGCCGAGCCAACCGGGGAGGTGCCCCAATATGTGGCTTCTTTGCTGCCCGAGGTGTGACACGGGCATGAAGTGACACATGACTACTTCTTAAGTTGTCACCGGAAGCTTGAAGGCAAGATTGATGATTTGGGGGCACAAATTGACGCATTGACGGAGGCGATATGCAACCAGCCACCACAATTTCAGCAAGCTGAACAGGGACCTCAATATCCCGAACGACGTGAACCATACGAAGACAACGAACACAAGGAGGTCTTTGATGGTGCAGCGGGCTTTGCTCCACAACCGCGCTGTGCTCAGGACTACCGTGGTGCTGACCGTGGTAGGGACATGCGTGGCAGAGGTGCTGTCTGTGGTGGAGGTATGCATGATGGTGTTGGGTTTGCTCAGCGTGTTGCCGTGGATGATAGAATTGGGTGGATAAAAATTTCTATTCCATCATTTAATGGTAAAGCTGAACCGGAGGAGTACTTGGAGTGGGAGATGCGTGTCGAACAAATTTTTGATTGCCATCACTATACTGAGGATAAGAAGATTTGTTTAGCGACAATTGAGTTCACCGGATATGCTCTTGTTTGGTGGAATCAATTGTGTCGCGTAGGAGCTCGTCCGAATACTTGGGTACAATTGAAGTATATTTTGAGGCGGCGTTTTGTCCCAGCACACTACACTAGAACCTTGTACAACTGGCTACAACAACTATGGCAAGGTAATTATAGTGTTGATAAATATTATAAAGAGATGGAGATGTTGATGATCCGTACAGGAACAGAGGAGCATGATGAGGCTACTATGGCACGTTTCTTTAATGGGTTGAATGAGGATGTGCAAGATAGGGTGGAGATGGTCCATTACTACAACATCCAAGACTTGATGCCTCAAGCCATACGTGCTGAACAATAATTGAAGTGCAAACAAGCCAAGGGTGGACATGCACAAACCCATGAAGGTGCCCATCATAGCAAGACAATGATGTTGGTTCACACTCCAAGGTGGCGACATCAAGCTGTTCAAATGGGGCTCTTTCAAAGGAGGCAAGCAACAGAGGTAAAGAAGCAACTAAAACTGATTTTAGTTTGCCTTCTAATGCTCGTGCTAGAGAAATTGAGTGTTTCAAGTGCAAGAGAAGAGGTCATATGATGCGTGATTATCCAAATCAACGAAGAGTGCTTCTCACAAAAGATGGCTATGCTTCAACAAGTTCTAGTAGTGATTCTGAAAGTGAAAAATCCGACGATTACAAGGAGGATGTTGTGTATTATGATCCAGAATTGAATGGTGTTAATCTTTTGGTCCGAAAGGTGCAAAGTAAAAAAACTGAAACAAAAGGACAGCGGTGAAATGTTTTCCAAGCGGAGTGCAAGATCAAAGATAAAGCATGCAAATTGATCATAGATGGTGGAAGTTATACCAACATGATTAGCAAAGATTTAGTGTACGCTTTAGGGCTGTCCACGTGGAGGCATCCTCAACCACATCATGTGGAGTGGCACACAACTCCGGAAGGCTAAAGATAACTCACAAGGTGCGGGTTTCGTTTGTTGTTGGTGACTAAGTTGACAAGATAGATTGCGACGTAGTTCCAATGGATGCATGTTGGTTATTATTGGGAAGACCATGTCAATATGATCGTAATGATACACATGAGGGCCGGTCCAACACATACACTTTTGTACATGGGGGAAAGAAGCATGTGTTGAAACCAAAATTGGAGGGTGCTATTCATGTTAATGAAGAAATTACAGCCAAGAATAGGCAAGCTTCCAAGATTACCACAAAGCTGAGGACGGCTTTGCTTCAAGGATGGGAGGATGATGTGGCACTACAACTTTGGTTAGTGCTTGCAGTTCTGTGCACAATGTTCAAGAAGCTTTGAATATAAATTCTAAGGTTTTTAATGTGCACAGAATACATATTTGGAAAGCTAATGAAGTCTACTTTTCAACGAATCAAACGGCACTTGATTGGAGCTTCCTACACAAAGTTGTGGCAATTTTATTGGATGTTGTACGAGCTGTCTGGAGAGACGCGCGAGACTTGCCAAACATAAAGAGTCCGAGTATTGCAATGCAAGTAAGGGCAAAATCCGACCACACCATGAATTTCTAAAGGTTGAGAAAGATTATTTTTCAGGTTCCAAATAGATTTGTAATCCCCTTGAACAAGAAAACAAAACATATAAAGATTTGAAGCCAGTTCGGACTTTGTTCGGGACAGCTGGCAAGACCGATACTAAAATGTCCATAACTTTCACAAACGGAGTCCGATTTGGGCGTTCTTGCATTCGTTGGAAAGCTAATTCGAAGTCCCACACAATAGATAAGGTGCCAACCATGGAATCCTTATGGTCACATCGCAAATTGAGAGAGAATCCGATGATAGTAGTTTAGATATTTCTATTTTAGTTCGTATTGGAGTTTTTTTCGGCCTTAGGCCAGGTTGTGCGTGAGTTTTAGTCAAGGCCGTGCATTGTGTACCAATATAAGGCCAGTACCATTGTAACTTAAGCTATGAATTGAGAAATAGAAACCAGAAAATCACCATAGTTTAGTGGCCATTGTTGGCGTGTTCTTGAGATTTCTATCGAGAAATTGCTCTTGGTGTGTTAAATCCAATTGTGGTGTTGGATTCTACTCGGTAAAACTTTGGTTTCTCTACCCTTTGTTCGCGTGTTGTGGTGTGCGTGGGAGAAGACTTATCTTGGAGGTGTATGCTGTTCTTGGGTTTGGAAGAACCTTAGAACAAGGAGGGCATCCAACAAGACGTATCATGAAAGATTAGGGCCAAAGCAACGTAGTTCAGCAGCTTGCTATGTGGATCCGTATCACAAGTCCACAACACCGTCCAAAGCCACTAGAAGATGGATCACAGAATACTATGAGCACTAGGAGACTTAAAAGTACGGGATTGACGTATGCGTTTGGCACGCCTAAAGGAAAACTCCACAAGATATCTATCCTTCTCAAAAAATGAGCAATGGTACAAAGGTCTAGAGGTAGACACGGTCCCAGAGGATAAAGATTACTCTTACTCAAAGGAGAAGTCCCTTGGGACAAACAACAAGAGCCACCGCCACTTCTATTGCTTGTATCAGCACTAGGTACACACATGCCATGAAATGGGTGATGTGTGTCCTTATAAGCTCGACAATGCACTTGACACTCGTGTTTAACATGGCAGAAGCAAAACTCAAATGTGTGTCCATCTTTCTTTCAAAAGGTGAAATAGTAATTCTTCACCTAAAATCCCCCACTAGGAAGCCTTATTTTTTCCTGTGAATATGATAACCTAGAATATTCCCAATCAAAGCTACAGCGGTCTCCATGTGCTTGCAGAGTGTAAGGCATTAAGACCCACCAACAAGCATTTTGGCACCGCTGCTAGGGAGCAGTAGCATTTTCCTTTCTAAAATTGGACTTAGCTATAAACATCTTCTCAGCCATGAACCTTGAAACTAAGACCGTTTTTCAATTCTCGGCACCTGATGCCAGAACATCAGAGCCACCCCTTTCCTCTACAAAAATTGAAGTAGAGAGCAATGAGTTCACTACTGGACTCATTACACTCATCAAACAAAATCCTTTCTCTGGTGAATCTCACGAGAACCCATACAAACACATGCAAACTTTCACAGAAATATGTGCAACTATCCAATTTCTTGGGGTTCTGAGTGAAGCCATGAAAGGAAATCATTTCATTTTCTCTCTTACTGGGGAAACTCTATTCTACTTTTATGAGCTAGAAAGAGTTTCATGCGAACTGGGGCTATCTTCATGTACACTTTTATAGCCAATTCTATCTGGCAAAATGATTCAAAATTTTCATAGGTGAACTTTTACCTTTGAGCTAGAGACCAGTGAATCATTAGGCCAAGATTGGGAGAGGTACAAGGATTTAATCTCAGAAATCATAGATGTAGGAATTCTTGACCACAACCTTCACTAGAATTTCTATGTGATTCTACCTTCTAGGACCTCACACTATCTGAATATGGCATCCGATGTATCATTCGATGAAAACCCTCAAAGGAAGTGTAGGGAGATCCTTGACAAAATTGTGTACTCTCAAACCATGTGTCAACCTTGGCCTCGTCCCGACACAGCTATCTCAAAAGCCGTTAAGTTAGCCAGGGATGAACTTGACATCCCACTTGAGGAAACCAAGGTCTTCGATTGGATCCCAATCGACTTTTGCACCAACCCATCTATTCCCAGAGAAGCGGTGCAAATACCTAAACCCTTAGTTTCGATCATTGAAAAGGATTGGCCTGAATAACAATCCCTTCTAAAAAGCCACAGCGTGTCTAAAACTAAATGAAGGAGGTTTGATCAGGCCATCCAGACGCTCTATAAGAAAATTGCAACCGACCTAGAGGATGAGAGCAAGCATGTCTGCAAAATCGGAGGTTGATTATCCGACTGTTGACTATACTATAAATGGGATTCCTTTGCCAAACACTCTTTTCGACACCGGAGCCAAAGTCATCCCCGTGTCCTTTGATATCTTTAAAAAAACTCTTCCTTGGAGAGATTATGCTTGTTCCCACCTCCAAGACCCTGATCCTCGCGGACAATACCCCTCGTCTTCCACTAGGAATTTTAGAGAATACCCAAATATCCATAGGAGAACACAACCTTCCGGTGGATTTCTTCATTCTAGACAGTTCTATTCTCCCTCTTAACCTTTTGATTCCTAGGAGACCATATCTAAGGCTCGTCAAAGTAGTTATGGATTTGGGTGCTGGAGAGTTGAAAATGAAATTAGATAGGAGACTGTGACATTTAACATGAGGAAGTTGCTCGGCTCTCCTATAGAGATCGAACCTGAGGATGGCCCAAATGAATCCGCTTTCTCGGCCCTTGTCCTTAAAGATCCCCTAGACACTCTCCTTAAGGATGATGAACAAGAGATTGAGGATAAATGTAATAGCCCAATTTTACCTTCCAAATAAATATGCATGATTTTGCCTATATTTTTAAATTTTTGGTGCCTTGATGGAGTTTAAGATTTTTAAAATAATTTTCTTGGAACAAAAATGTGATCTCAAAATTTGTAAAAAGATAATTGGATGCTGAGATTTTTTCCAAACAATTTTGTGTGCAAATTAATTTGGGAATTCAAATTAGAAATTCAAACTAAAACTAAAAGTTTAAATCCTAGTTTTCCCTTCCCCATCGCAGCCCAGTGAGTCGGCCCGCTTTACACCTCATAGCCCACTTGCACCCACACGCTAGCCAGCCTAGCTCCGCACCCTCTCTCTCTCGCACGCGTCGCTAACCATTGGGTCCCACGGTCCCACCTGTTAGTGCTTCATTCTTCTTCCTCCTCCTCCTCTCTCTCTCTCTTGCATGCTAAGCTCCATTTCTTGCTATTTTCTCTCTGAGTCACTTGGATAAGTTTTGCAGAGTGACATTGATAGCATGTCACACCCCCTCGAGCCATGCGTCATCGTGAGGTAGTCACCTTCGTGATCCAGTGCCATCATGAGCCTGCCGCTCAGACACCACCATGGCCAAACTCCACCCTCCACTCATTCTTCCCTCCCCTCTATAAAAGCCATGCCTAGTTGCATCACCAAACATGCCTCCCCTTGCTCTTCCTTTTCCCCGAGCTCTCCCCCTCTCTTCACCTCCAGTTGAAGCCCTCGAGCCATGGACTTCAACTCCAGTAGCTAGCTTCCACCGCCAAATTCACTTGCTCTGGTGAGTCCCTGCCGACACCATCATGGTTCCTGAGTTTGCCTCGTCTCCACCTACCCCGTGCTCACCTCCTTGTGCTTATTTTTCCATAGGAGCACTGAACCCGTGACTCGCTGTCATGCGTTGCCCTCACCATTGACACCACCGCCGTCAACTCCCCCTTCATGCCATCTTCCAATAAGCCCTTCTGATGAGCCACTTGGGCTGATTGAAACCCACCTAATTTCGATCATGTATCTCGTTTTTACGAGTTGAGTTTGAACCATATCAAGTAGTTGTGTCCGAGTTGTTACGGGATTGAATAGTAAAGTTTGATTTGGTCTCTTGGCCGAACCAGATTGGAACTCGGCCTTAGGCCCAAACGTGTGCGTGCATGAGGTTAGGGTGTGCTTTTAAGTAGTCGCCACCCCCTCCATTAAGGTTCAAGACCACTTTTTCAGATTGAAACTAGAACAACATATTGCTTGTTTCTTTTCACCATAGTGTCCATGCGAGGATTACTTGAGAGGAATTGAGATCGTTCTCGAATCAAGGTCGTGTTTGCTTTTCCATTGGGAATTGAGGGCACGGTAATTCTCCACTCATGGTCTCGTGGAGGAAGCTTGGTGTATCTTGGCGAATTTCCAAAGAGCTGTGAGTCCATGCATTGGCACGGGTGTGCAGTTAGAGAGATTGGTTGAGAGACACTAGTTATCGTGATCCTATGTCGAGAAGATCAGGGCTGCCCGTATCACCTTCTGTTCCCATGTTGTTCAAGGTAAAGCAAGATAGACTAGCCAACTATAGCTCCCCCGCGCCATCGCCCTAACCACGCTGCCCCGACCGCTATAGAGCACTCGGCTCACTGCCGTCCCCATAGTGCCAAGACCTTCCTTAGCATCGCAACCCCTATAGAAGCTTAAGCTTGCCTCGCTTTGGAATTTCGAGCTAGCAAGTTCCATTGCCATGTGCACTATAGCACCGCCACTGCCCTCACTGTCACGTTGCCACCTCACGTCGTCTTCAGCCTCATTGACGCCACTAGTGGAACCTTAGTGACCTCCACATCCCATTTTCCCCGTCACACTAGGATGTCGTGCCCCTCACCTTCGACGCCAAGCATGGCTGAGCCGCCATGGCCATTCTCTGACTTGGTCAAAGAAGAAGATGAGCTAGGGTCACTGACTAGTGGGCCCCGAGCGATAGAGCAATTAGTTTAACTGGTGGTTAGTTAGACGTTAATCATGTGATTAATGCCAGTATAACATGTGGACCTTAGGGATTATGAATTCTTAATTAACCGAGGATTTACACTATGACTCACTGACATTTAGGCGCCACATGCTTGAACCCATTGTGTAGAGCCATCCTATGGACCACTGTGAACCAAGTCTATGTAAGACATGACCCCACCTATTAGCCTCACCCTTTTCCCAAATTAAAATAAATAGAAAATATAAATAAAACCCCTAGAGCCCACCTGTTAGCCCCTCAATGATTTTCTTAAGGAAAATAATTAGAAAAAAGAAAACCCTCAGACGACCCCACCTATCAGCCACTAAAGAATTTTCAGCCCTTATAAACCAACCTATTGATTGGAGTCTCCCTTTTGAAATCATGTGTGTTGTGGTTACAGACCAAACAGAGAGAGAGTATGGTAGTGGGGAGTTAGGTGAGTAATGGCTTAGGATTTTTCCCATGGCCTGTGTTAGTTGTATATATATGTCCACATGAGGAGTACTTTTACCATTATACCCTTACATATGAGTGTTCCCCTTAGGGGTACTTGTGTCATTATACATGTCCCATTTTGGACCTTACATTCCTCTAACAGGCCTGCTGGGCTTAGGTGGGGGCCACCCCTACAACAGGAGCCTCTCATGGTGAAGGGCTTCACGGGCCGAAGCCATACTGCCGAGCCCTTTGGCCCCCTCCGTCCCTGCGCCCTGTGAACTTTTACAATGTCCGTCAAAGCCTTGCTGCTTGGTGTAGTGTTTGTCCTGTCGCGAAGATATGGCGCCGGGCGGCTTGGCGAGGCCTTCATCGCCCCCATGGCCCTACTGTAGTGGGGTCGAGGTTGCCGTTCAGGGCGAAGGTCAAGGTCGGGGTCGACGTAGAGACCGAGGTGTCCGACGTTGGCGTAGGTGTCGGAAGCGAGGTCGAAGTCACCTCCGATTTGGCGGGGTTTGCGGTTGCCCTGGCCAAATCGGAGGTGTTGGCGGAGTCGGATGCCGAGTGCCCCTGACGCTGAATAACCGCCGGCCTGCCTAGCGAGGCCTGGCTGACGCGGCACGAGACTTAGGCGTCGTGGCCATACCATGTTGCGACGATCCTTCTTCTGGCCGTCCACGTGGCGAGATGTGCTTGACACGGCGCAGGTCTTGAAGCGTCGCGATCGTACGATGCTGCGACGCTCCTCCGCCGGTTGGACTCCACTGCTGATGGGGTATATATGTCGCGCTGGTGCGGCATTGTACCTACATTGTGCGCTCAAATAGGTGCTGCTCCCCTAAAATGGGCCCCTTCAGTGCATCCACATTCCGTAGTAGCGTTACGCGGCTTGGGGGATGTTGATGTACTGATGGAGGCCTATTTTCTTAGGAGCTCGGTTAGCGTCTGTTACCGGCAACTGTTCGCACTTGTTGCTTTCGTGCTGCGTTTCTGCATATGGTGACAAGGTTTGCTCTGTTCTCATAGATAGGCCCACCTTCAGCCGGGTTTTCTGATTGAACCCCTCAACATTACTTTTCCAAGAATGTTGGTGCACCGAAGGTGGCCTGTTTATCAGAACAAGCCAAAACTTGACGTGACGTGGACTCTGCCTTTACCATACGCGGAGAATGCCGACGAGCAAGTCCTTGCGCACGAGGCCGCTCCTCGAAGTCGAAGTGTCTCCCCTGGAGCGGAGATCTTGATGTCGTTGCCGCTGGGGTTGATCGACTCGTGGCTTTACACTGACGCACCCCGGCGCGGTCCCAGGGCCGGGCCGAAAGCGAGCCGTCTTCGGGCGAAATCGGGTTAAGTGGCCGGAGTCTCCCCGCCAGAGCAGGGGCCTGCCCATCTGGAGTTGTGCAGGCCGAAGGGGCCTGCTGGTTGGTTGCCCCGGTAGGTCGGGGTGTAGGCTGGGGTCTCTGTATGGCACTGCTGTCCTTATTCCCGCGGGCGCGCTCATGTGGCGGGGTGGCATGTCTTGGAGTCAGAGTGGCTTCCGGCGCCTTCGCAGCGGTGTCCCTTCGCATAGGTGCGGCCAGAGTCGGGGTCCGGGCCTCGCTACTGGGGCGAAGACCCCGTTTGGACTGTTGCGGTTGGTGGGTCCGAAGAACCACGCCGACACGCGCCGGAAGCTGTGTCGGGCCGTGCAACCTACATTTATTCCCTGCACTGACCGACCCGTGGTGGGACGCTAGCGGCGCGTCGTGCGGTGACAGGACGTTGTACGACCACGGTCATATGTGGCCTACGTGTGCCATCGCGACGCTTCAGCTTCGAACATGGGGAGGTGGATGGTTGTCATTCGCCATCTGCGCTTACCGATGGTGGGAGGCGAGGGGTCTTTAAATACCCCCCGTGGTACTGTGCCTGCGCCTCCTCCATACGCTTTCTGGTTATTCACGCTGCCTTCTATATTTGCTCGTTCTGTTCCTGCGCTCCTTTTTGCCGTCGAGTACCCCGTGGACACCAATGGTGACTTGCGACGAGCGTGCTCAAGTGGGCGGCTACGCCATCCGCCGGCGGCCCTCGCCGCTTGAGGTGAAGTACGTGCTCGAGAAGCGCGATCCGACGGCGGCAGACAAGCGGTGGGCGGCGAAGAAGAGGGAAGGTCCGTACTCCGGCGACTTGGGCCGCACGCTCGTGACGGAGGACACGATTCGGTCACTGTTGCACGAGGGGAGGCTATCGGACCGCCAAGCGGTGCGGTTGCCCGCTGATGATGAGACGGAGCCGCGCCCTGAGAAGTCGGAGGCGATCGTCTTCAACGCCTACTTGGAAGCCGGACTTCGCATACCGTCCGCAGCGATTGTTGGGGACGTGCTGCGGACCTTCAAGCTGGAGTTGTCACAACTGACTCCGAACGCGGTGGCTCGCCTTGCCGTGTATAGCTGGGCCCTTTGCTCGGAAGCATGTTGACCCAGCGCCTCATTGTTCGCATATTTGCACGATGCCTGGTGCCAACCGAAGGAGCGGAAGGACGGGACGCTATCGAAGTTTGGCAGCGTCAACTTCGTTCTGCAGGCATCGTGCGGAAGGCTCTTCCCCGCGAACTCGACACGAGGGAAATGGGAGTCCAACTGGACGAGGCGGTGGTTCTATCACCGCGTGGCGAGTGGTAGCGGACTTGAGTGCACGGGCGGGCCGATTGCATTCAAGACCACACCTGGCCTAACACTTGACCAGGAAGATAGGCGAAGGGTGCGAAGACTTGTGGGGGTCATCGCCCGCTTCAATATGCGCGACCTCACCGAGGAGTACATGATGTACGGTGCGACGCCGCTCGCTCGCGACTGGCGCTTCACGGCCGGGGAACGTCGGGACGACAACGTTCAACCGTCCGTTCGCTCGTTGCCTGTGCCGACTGGTCTTCGTAAGCCTCGACCGTGCCCTCCCCTCCGTTCGTACGTATTGCATCGTGTGTAACTGTGCTTTCTGCCCCACGCAGGAACTCGCCTGGAGGACGCGGAGCGCGCAGCACGCGTGTTCCTTGGCCATACACCGCCAGAGAGCACGGGCAATGCACAGCCGCGACTGCGGAGGCGGGATTGGGGCGGATAAACCGCGTGTGCGAGGCCTTAGGGCTTCCCGTGCCGGATCGCACCCCTCCAGACCCGCAACATCAGGACGACGGTGCCGCGAGGACGAAAGTGTCATCCCGCAAGAGGACCCGGACCATTGCGACCACGCCCTGTACGGCGATTGCCGCTGCTCCTGCCGGCGCGGTGAGCCCGGAGTCAGATTCGGCGAAGTACGCTGACTCAGACTTGGAGGAGGGCGCGGGCGCTAAGGGCGAAAGCGCTAGGGGCGGAGGGCACGCCGCGGGTTACCGGGAGAGGGAGGTCTCGTCGCCCATGACAGACATCGAGGTGGAGCTGGTGTTGGCTGGTGGCACCGGTGCGGAGGCCTCGTCCGCAGCCACGGTCGTGGCGGGGCTGCCCTCCGCGGGAGTATTTGGAGCGCGGTCTTCACCAACAGTGGCGACCGAGGCGAAGGTGCCCCTCATGGAGGTCATGATGACGAAGTACCCGGCCGCCGACGTTGTAGCTGCGGAGACCCCTTTGGTGAATATTGTTGCCGCAGAGGCTCCTTTTGTAGCGGCTACCGAGGTGGGGTCTCCCCCTCAGGCGAAGCGGCCATGCCTGCGGTCCCCCCTTCAGCAGACCTTGCGAGGGTTTGTCGTTGCGACCGGTGTTGGGAGCTTGTGGGACTCCGTGTTGAGCACCAAAGTTCCTCTACCCCGCGCCCTCCCGGCCCCTCGGGCCGCAGTGATCGTGGCGCAGGATCGGTTGGCGCTGGGTCCCAGCTCGGAGGTCCCTCCGCCTCGCTGGTCAGCGCCGTCCGTAGGGGTCGAAGTCGCTGCGGCCCCGCCCAGGGCTAGGGAGGCATCCCAGCAAAGTCCCCCATCTGCCACCGAGGGTAGGCTAGGACGGCATACCTTTAGCACAATTTTTTCCGTGTCTTGTGCGATAATCTTATACTTCCTCTTGCAGTGGCACTTATCCCGGAGGAGGAGCCATCCCTTGAGCGTGGGGGTCCTGGCGCTGGCGACACAGATGCCGCGCGCCCGAGCCCGGCAGACTTTGTCCCTCCATCGGATGCTCTGAGGGCATGGCGCGGGATTGCGGATGACGCGGCCGCCAGCATTGGCCAGCAGGCATTGCAGACCTATGGGTCAAGGCGCCTTGGGGACACATTGGAAGTGTCGAGAGTGAGGGTAAGCGTCTGTCTTTTGGCCCACTCGCAGCCGTTTATCGCTTGCTAACCCCTCCACCGCGCAGACACTCGTGTTGGCCCAGGCCCTGGAAGCGGCTCACGCTCGCGAGGAAGGAGCGCTACGGGGCAGGCTGCAGGCCGCTGAAGGGGAGCTGCAGGGAGTTGCTGGGGAACGCTCTGCCCAGGATGCTTGTATACGCCGCTTGGAAGCGGAGTGCGTGGAGATGAAGGCGCGCACCGAGGAGCTTGTCGCCGTGGCGCGGGAGTCGGCCGCCGAAGCGGTGCGGCAGGAGGCTGCTGAGGAGCGAGATGGCCTGCTACAACAAATCGCTGCGTTAGAGAGGGAGAACAGCGAGCTTGCCACCTCTCTCACAGAGCGGGATCGAGCCTTGGGTGACGCTTCGGTAGCTGCTTGGGACGCTATGTTGGCCCTTGAAGACACCCTTAAGGGGCTTGTCGCCGAAGTGCCGGCACGCTCCATCGGGCCCGAGGACCTGTCGTGGTCGCTTCGGTGGATCGGAGACGCGGTCGACATTGCACGCGGTGCCGCGATGACCTTTGGCAACCACTGCGCCTACGTGGCATCGTGTCTAACATGCGCGCTCCTGCGATTCCGCGGCTGCGAACATGTTGCCGGGCTAGCCGATCCTCGACTGGAGATGCCCGCCGGAGGCGGGGTAATGTCCGGTGCCGTACGCGCCGTTCGCCGCGCCGTGAAGTTCTTCCATGAGCGGATATGGGAGTACTGCGGCGAGGCCGCAACCATGGTCGAGCTGCGAAATAATTTACACGGCGAGGGAAACCTTGGCCAGTTTCTGGACGAGGTCCCACGGCGTGACGAGGATGGCGCTGCGGCCCCGGAGGACGCTGCGAACCCACAGGTGTGACGGGAGGTTGTCGCGTGTTGGCGTGCATTGTAACCAATGCCGGGTTTTTTTCTTCTTTTTTTTGAGTAAAGTACGAAGTTGTTTCACCGCTGTTCTGATTCTTGCCCCCTTCTCCCGAGCAGCTACACAGCCGGGGCCGGCTGCTAATTTCCAACCTTGCGACCCGATAGTGTCTTCGGCGCTGGCGAAGGGCCGAGGAAGCGTTGGATTTTTGGGTGGGTCGGGCGTCTTCGAGCGGAGCCTCGGCACGGACGCATGTCAAGGATGAGCCTGCCGAGTAGCGGCCTCGTGCGCCGAAGGTGTTTGTGCGCCTTTGTAAGCGTCCTTAGCGAATGCAAAGAATAGTCTTAATTGAAACTTGCGAAGTGCGTCTCCGCCCCTCCGACTACGCTGTCCCATGGTAAACTCGGAAGGTTACTACATTCACCCGTATACGACGGTTTGCGCCTCGCGAGGGTAGTGTGGTCAAGGTGGACGCGTAGTTGCAGTAACCGCACAAGCGCTCCGTCCCTTATCCCTTCGAAGTGGGATCAGCGGAGCTGGTGCCCTAGTTCGAGGTAGACGCGCGAGCAATCCATCTCCTACCCTTCGAAGTGGTGGCAACGGAGCTGGTGCCCTAGTCGATGTAGTGGCGCGAACGCTCCGTCCCCTACCTTCAAAGTGGTGGCAGCGGAGCTGGCGCCTTAGTCGAAGTAGAGGCGTGAGCGCTCCGTCCCCTACCCTTCGAAGTGGTGGCAGCGGAGCTGGCGCCTTGGTCGAAGTAGTGGCGTGAGCGTTCCGTCCCCTACCCTTCGAAGTGGTGGCAGCGGAGCTGGCGCCCTAGTCGAGGTAGAGGCGCGAGCACTCCATCCCCTACCCTTCGAAGTGGTGGCAGCGGAGCTGGCGCCTTAATCGAAGCAGAGGCGCGAGCATTCCGTCCCCTACCTTTCGAAGTGGTGGCAGCGGAGCCGGCGCCTTAGTCGAAGTAGAGGCGCGAGCGCTCCGTCCCCTACCCTTACAAGTGGTGGCAGCGGAGCTGGCGCCCTAGTCATGGTAAAGGCGCGAGCGTTCCGTCCCCTACCCTCCAAAATGGTGGCAGCGGAGCTGGCGCCTTAGTCGACGTAGTGGCACGAACGCTCCGTCCCCTACCATTCAAAGTGGTGGCAGCGGAGCTGGCGCCTTAGTCGATGTAGAGGCGCGAGCGCTCCGTCCCCTACCCTTTGAAGTGGTGGCAGCGGAGCTGGCGCCTTAATCGAAATAGAGGCGCGAGCGTTCCGTCCCCTACCCTTCGAAGTGGTGGCAGCGGAGGCGGCGCCTTAGTCGAAGTAGAGGCGCGAGCGCTCCGTCCCCTACCCTTCGAAGTGGTGGCAGCGGAGCTGGCGCCTTAGTCGTAGTAGAGGCGCGAGCGTTCCGTCCCCTACCCTACGAAGTGGTGGCAGCGGAGCTGGCGCCTTAGTCGAAGTAGAGGCGCGAGCGCTCCGTCCCCTACCCTTCGAAGTGGTGGCAGCGGAGCTGGCGCCTTAGTCGAAGTAGTGGCGCGAGCGCCCCGTCCCCTACCCTTCGAAGTGGTGGCAGCGGAGCTGGCGCCTTAGTCGAAGTAGAGGCGCGAGCGCTCCGTCCCCTACCCTTCGAAGTGGTGGCAGCGGAGCTGGCGCCTTAGTCGAAGTAGAGGCGCGAGCGCTCCGTCCCCTACCCTTCGAAGTGGTGGCAGTGGAGCTGGCGCCTTAGTCGAAGTAGAGGTGCAAGCACTCCGTCCCTTGGGATTGCACAAGGACAGCCTCTGGTGCCTTTCGCCCGCAGGTGCGCTCGCGCGGGAGCTAGTCTCTGGTGTGTCACCTTGGTACTTCGCGGGATGCGCATAGGAGTGGGCTCCCGTGGTGCGCTTCGCACTCCGTAGAGTACGCCGGGATAGCCTCCGCGTCTCTTGTATACTCTGGAGAGTGCGCGGGATCGACATTCACGTCTTTTTTATACTCTGGAGAGTACGCACAGGAGCAACGCCCATGCGTGCGCGGGGTTCGCGTCTTGTTTATACTCCGTAGAGTGCGCAGGGATAGCATCCGCGTCTTTTTTATACTCTAGAGAGCACGCGGGATCGACATCCACATCTTATTTATACTCCGAAGAGTACGCACAGGAGCAACGCCCATGCGTGCGCGGGGTTCGCGTCTTGTTTATACTCCGTAGAGTGCGCAGGGATAGCATCCGCGTCTTTTTTATACTCCGTGGAGTGCGTGCGGAGGCAAACCTCAACGCTACGTCTTATTTAGAGTCCGTGGACTGCGCGCGGAGGCAAGCCCCTGCGCGTTGCGGGCGGTGAGGTGCGTGCGGAGGCGGACCTCAACGTTACATCTTATTTATACTCCGTAGAGTGCATGCGGAGGCGTCCCTCCGCTCGTCTTTGTTTATACTCATACCCGTGTCTTTGACAGAAAGTGCGCGCGCGGACGCGTGTCTTTGTTTATACTCATATGTGTGTCTTTGACGGAAAGTGTGCGCGCGGACGCGTGTCTTTGTTTATACTCATACAAGTGTCTTTAACGGAGAGTGCGCGCGCGGACGCGTGTCTTTGTTTATACTCATACCCGTGTCTTTGACGGAGAGTGCGCGCGCGGACGCGTGTCTTTGTTGCGGGAAACAAGAAAAATTTGTGCAAACGGTGAACTTTATTAAATTCCCGTTTGCGCGGGTGAGCAGTTACAAAAAAGGGGAGATATCAACCACTAACCGCTTTTAGGACGGGGGCGACCGCTGACGAGCCGCTGCTGCTGGGACAACTTGTGCACGGGGAGTGCGAGACGCTCTCCAGGGGCGCCCGAGGGCTCCGCATCTGCACACCCGGCCTAGATGCCTTGGCGAGCCGCGTGGCATGGACCCCTGGCGCCAAGCTCTATGCGTCGAGCCATGTCCTGGTCGCCATGGACGATGATGATGGCCCGCGGTTCAGGAAGCTTCATGCATAGGAAGCCGTGGTGCGGAACTGCCCCGAGAGTGTTTAGGAGCGGCCGCCCCAATATGGCGTTGTAGGGGTATGCAATGTCGACCACGTCGAAGATGGCATCTTCACTCCTCACATTGTCGTTTTGGCCGAAGGAGACTTGTAGGCATATCTGGCCCAAAGCGCGCAAAGGTTGCCCTCCAAAGCCTTGCAACGGGATGCCTGAAGGGCCCAACCGACTCCGAGGGATCCCCATCTGGTCGAAGGCCGCGGCGAACAGGATATTCGCGGAGCTTCCTCCATCGACCAGGACGCGCCTGACCTCGCATCCTGCTACGAGGACCCGGACGACCAGAGGGTCTTGGTGGGGGAACTCCACGCCTTCAGCGTCAGCGGGCGTGAATGTGACTTCGTGTTACGCCCACTCCGGCGGTGCCTGCGCTGGGTATGCCGCGACGTGGTGCAGCCTCCTCGCGTAGGCCTTCCGTTGCCGCGCCGAGGCGAACTCCAACGAGGAGCCTTCGGAAATGACGTTTATGACCCTGCGCTGGGCTCCTTCCGGGGCTTGTAACTGCAAGAGGCCCTCCCGAGGTTGCTGCTCATGGGCCTGAATTCGCAGGAGGCCTTCCTGGGGCTGCATTCCTTGGTCATGGGGGTGTTGGACGTGGGCCACGACGAGCGCGCGTGCCTCCGGGTTTTTGTCCCTAGCGACGCTCTGCCGGAGCGTTGCGATAGTGGCGCAAGCGCGCGTGTCATGGTTGCCTCGGCCGTGGACTTCGCACCACTTCCCATGGTGCTGGTCGTTGTACTCTTTGCGGGTTCTGTCGTCGCGACCCCACCCACGCCCCCGTCCCCGGCCCCGGCGCCCTCTGCCTCTGCGACCTGCGGAGGCATTATCTTCGGAGCTGCCCTCGATGTCAAAGACGTAACGAGGTTTCCTGTACTTGCGTTGGTCGTGCTTGGGCCTATCGCCTGACGAGTCATTGTGTTGGGAATCTTTGCGTTCGGCGGCGCCCTTCGGCTGCTCCTGCTTGCGTTTGCCTTTCGAGGAGCCCTGCTTCAGCGAGCCTTCGCTCTTTGCCGAGCCTTCCGCCTTGTTGGTGTCGGAGTCATCACCGTGTCGCCGCCGCGCGTCCTCTTCCGCTCCGGCGTATTCTTCCATCTTGTCGAAGAGCTTCGCGACCGTCTTAATGGGCTTGCGCGCATTGTACTTGGCCATCGGTCCCGAGCGGAGGCCTTGTATCACTGCATTGATGATGGTTGTTTCGTTGACGTCCTTGACCTGGCAACGTACTTTCGCGAAGCGTTTGAAGTAATCCCGGAGCCTCTCCTCAGGTTTTTGCTTGACTGCGAAGAGCTGGTCCGCATCGATACGCTCGACGTAGTTTCCCTGGAAGTTGTTGTAGAGTCGATCACGGATCTGTTCCCACGCGTAGATGGACTGTGGTTCGATGGTGAAGAACCAGGATAGCGCCACTCCTTGTAACGCGAGAGGGAGTCCCTTTGCCTTCGTGGTGTCGTCTTCGCCAGCGGCTTCGATAGCGGTCGCATACACGCGCACGAATTCTCGCGGGTCGGAGTCACCCTTGTACGCCTCGATGACGCTCGGGAACTTGAAGTCCTCAGGCCATGCCGTCTGCTCCAGGCCCGCGGAGAGCGGGGACTCTGGGTCTACGCGCTGTAATGGGGCGCGACTAGACGTAGGGGCGTCGCGGCTATCCGCCCTCTCTGGAGCGGGTTCCGATGCCACCGCCAGGGGGGCGTGTTGGCTCCGGGCCTCTTGCATGTCTTGCACAGCTCCGCGGAGGTCTGTCAGCTCTCACTGAAACGCGATGAGGGCCGCCAACAGGGCGGTCCCCACCGCGGACGCGGCTGGGGCCGTCGGTGCGCCCGGCGGCGCGATCGGCACGGCGGTGACCACGGCCTGCGCACCCAGGCTGCCCGCCGCGTTGTCCTGGAGGACCCTGGAGCTGGTGAAGAGACCCACGTCGTCGCCGGGACCGCTCACCGCTCCTGCGCCGGGTGGGAAAGTGGACGTGCCGGGGTTGCCACCGTCGGGATTGGTCGTCGGGGCGGTGGCGGCGGGGTCTGGCGGCGCCGCGACAGTGGCGGGGTCGGGCGTTGTGCCGCTGGTGGCGGGGTTGTTCATCGCGGAAGTGGTGGGGTCGGGCGTTGTGCCGCCGGTGGCGGGGTTGGGCGTCGCGTCGTGAACGCCGGTGCTCACAGTCGTCACACCTGCATCGCCACCCGTACCTGTAGCTGCTAAAGCCGAAGCCCTGGTATTGACGCGAGGTTTCACCGCTTCCGCCTTCTTCTTCTTCGCCGCTGATGGTGAAACTTTCTTTGGTGCCATCCTCCTTCGGATCTGGAGGCTTGCTCTTGTCCTCCCCACGGACGACGCCAACTGTTAGGTGAGTAATGGCTTAGGGTTTTTCCCATGGCCTGTGTTGTATATATATGTCCACATGAGGAGTACTTTTACCATTATACCCTTACATCTGAGTGTTCCCCTTAGGGGTACTTGTGTCATTATACATGTCTCATTTTGGGCCTTACATTCCTCTAACAGGCCTGCTGGGCTTAGGTGGGGGCCACCCCTACAACAATGTGCGACACAAGCAATTATGCCATATGGGGCAGTCTTAGGCCAAAGAAGAGATAAGAGGCTCCATGCCATATCTTACGCCAGTAAGACTCTAAATTTCTCAAGTAAACTATGCCACAACTGCGAAAGAGCTTCTAGTGGTTGTCTTTCCCTTTGACATATTCTGATCTTATCTCATCAACTCTAAGATCATATCGCCTTTCCCTTTGACATATTCTGATCTTATCTCATCAACTCTAAGGTCATAGTCTACATAGACCATGCTACCCTAAAATATCTCCTGACCAAGAAGGATGCAAAACCCCATCTCATTAGATGGATCTTGCGACCTAGAGATCAAAGATAAGAAAGGAATGAAAAACTTAGTGGTTGATCATCTATCTAGGATCCAAATCGATGAACTAGGCGGTTGGTAAATCAATGACTCTCTGAGAGATGACACCCTCAACAAGATCTCATCCCAAAACCCTTGGTACTCAATTATCATCAATTATCTAGCCTCGAGATAACCAAACCCTCATTTGAGCTATCAAGAGAGGAGGAAGATAGTTAGTGACAACAAATTCTACTTCTAGGACAAGCCCTATCTTTATAGGGTTTTCCCAACAGTCTCCTTAGATGTTGCGTTCCCTTGGCGGAAAAGAGGTACATCCTTAGTAAATGCCACACCTCTCCTTATGGTGGACATTACGGTGCTTTTAGAACACAAGCAAAAGTTTGGCATTGTAGTTTCTACTAGCCGAACTTTCATGAAGATGCCAAACTTTATGTTCGGTAGTGCAATCAATGCTAGAGACATGGGGGTATCAATGCTAGAAATACCATGCCCCTAAACTATAACCTTCAAATTGACATCTTTGATGTTTGGGGGTAGATTACATGACTCTTTTTTCAATATCTTTTGGATACGAGTATACCATTGTGGCAATAGACTATGTCTTAAAATGGGTAGAAGCCTTTCCCTGTAAACATGCCGATGCCCAATCAGCTAACAGAATGTTCCAAGAAGTAATATTCCTAAGATTTAGTGTTCCATGTATCGTGATAAGTAATAGCATATCACATGTCATTGATCAAACTTTTTGGAGGACCCTAGTAAATCTCGGGATCACTCATTGGATAGCCTCACCATATCACCACCAAACTAGTGTGCGAGTTGAGACCTCCAATAAGCAAATCAAGAACATCCTTATGAAGACAGTCGAGCGCTCATGAAAGGACTAGTCAAGCAAGTTAAATGGCACGCTCTGGGCCTTTCAAACGGCCCATAAAACTCCCATAGGGATGACTCCCTACAACCTTATCTACAGGAACACATGCCATCTCCTCTTAGAATTGGAGCATAAAGCTCGCTGGGCCATTAAGAATATGAATCTCAACCTTCAAGCCACTGGAAAAAAAACAAAAATTCCAAATTAGCAAGCTCGAAGAGTTAAGATACCAAGCTTATCATAACACCAAAATGTATAAAGAGAGAATGAAGCGCTGGCATGACGAACGGATTCTGGAAAAGACTTCCAACCTGGTGATAAGGCCCTCCTCTTCAACTCTAGGGTTAAGCTTTTTGGTCATGTTAAGCTTCGGAGTAAATAGGAAGGACCATATATTGTCGAAGAAGCAAAACCCTATGGTGCAGTTTGGATCAAGGACCGCCAACTGGTTAATGGACATCGCCTCAAGGTTTTCCTAGATACCGATAAGCTTGATGTCGAAGAATTCAATGTCATTGAAATATCTGAGCCCAAGTGAGCCTATCCTCTAGTTAAGCTAGTGACCTTAAAAAAGCACTTGTAGGAGGCAACCCGTGTTTTTCTCTTCTTAAAAAAACCCAGAGCCTTGTTGAATGCTATCCAGGATATGTATCATATTGACCGCTTTGAGCACATATTTTGTTTTTGGCCATACCATGCATGATTCTGCAGCTATTGTTTTGCTAATTTGGTAGCATTTGTCTCTGTAGACTAACTGTTGTGGCTACAGACCAAACAGAGAGAGATGGTAGTGGAGAGTCGGGAGTAAATGATAGTAATGGCTTAGCCTCCTTCCCATGGCCTGTGTTCCATACATATATACATGGGGAGTGCTTTTACAATTATACCCTTACATCTGAGTATCCCCTTCAAGGGCGTTTATGTCATTACATATGGCCTATTCTGGACCTTATAACCCTCTACCAGGCCTGCTGGGATCAGGTGGGGGCCACCCCTACAACAGGAGCCTCTCATGGTAAAGGGCTTCACGGGGCCGAAGCCATGTTGCCGAGTCCTTTGGCCCCCTCCGTCCCTGCGGCCTGTGAACTCTTCCAAATTTGACCGGGGGCCGAGGTCGTAGCCGAACCCCACGCCTGGGTTGGTGGAGGCGGATGCGCAAGCGCTCTGTCCCGAGCTGGGGCTTAGTTGGAGTAGACGTGCGCGCGCGCGCTCCGTCCCATACCCTTCGAGCGGGTGGCAGCGGAGCTGGCGCCCAGCCGAAGTAGACGCGCGCGCGCTCCGTCCCCTACCCTTCAAACGGGTGGCAGCGGAGCGGGCGCCCCGCTGAAGTAGATGTGCGCGCGCTCCGTCCCCTACCCTTCGAACGGGTGGCAGCGGAGCTGGCGCCCCGCCAAAGTAGACGCGCGCGCGCTCCGTCCCCTACCCTTCGAACGGGTGGCAGCGGAGCTGACGCCTCGGCGAAGTAGACGCGCGCGCGCTCCGTCCCCTACCCTTCGAACGGGTGGCAGCGGAGCTGACGCCTCGGCGAAGTAGACGCGCGCGCGCTCCGTTCCCTACCCTTCGAACGGGTGGCAGCGGAGCTGGCGCCCAGCCGAAGTAGACGCGCGCGCGCTCCGTCCCCTACCCTTCGAACGGGTGGCAGTGGAGCTGGCGCCCAGCCGAAGTAGACGCGCGCGCGCTCCGTCCCCTACCCTTCGAACGGGTGGCAGCGCCACTGACGTTGGCATGCCTCGGAACCGTTGTGACTCCGCGACCTAGTAGTGCGCTTTTAATGGTGGCTGGAATCGTGCCGGCGCCTGGCCTGTCAGGGGGAAGGTGTCGCGTCGTGCAGTCTGCCTTCCGTGGGTGGGGCACGCGGCAGTTTATGCCTGGTGCGTCGTGGGATGTGAGCGGTTGCGTGAGCGCGGCCGTTCGCCTCTTCCCTAGGCAATCGGGACGCGTGTCGGGCGCGGTTTGGCGTTGCGCGCTGCCTGGCTACCTACCCGGCGCGCCTCTCCAAGTGCTGGCGGTTCTTCTTTCCAGTCGTGGGTAGCCGAACCGCTGGGGGTTTGAATCCTGCTGCGCTTCTGGTCGTGGGGGAGGCGAGCGGGCTTTATACGGCGCCATTCGCTGTAGCGGGGGCGCTCTATCTCGCCTGCCGTCTATTTCTGCTTTTTTGTGTTGATAGCCCAGGTGCCCTAATCTTAGAGCACAATGCCCAGTCGTGACGGTGCCTCCCGCCCTTCCGACGGCAGCTCCTTGCCTGGGCGGGACGAGTCATCCTTCCGCTCTGAGGATTACGAGTTGGTGCTGCGGGGGCGTTCGCATGGAGGCGAGCGGTGGGACGCCATGGAAAACTCGGGGGGTTACTGCTCCCGTGTGCTGGGGAAGAGCCGCACGACTGAAGAGATGCTGCAGCGGCTTGTGCTGGAGGGGAAGATCGAGGAACGCGATGGGGCTCGCCTACCCCGCTGCGATGAAACGGAGCCGAAGCCCCAGGAAACGGAGGCGATCGTCTTCGTCGCGTTTTTGGACGCCGGTCTTCGAATGCCCTCCACGACATTTGTGGGCGAAGTCCTGCGGACCTACGGGTTGGAGCTAGCACAGTTAACGCCCAACGCCATAGTCCGCCTGGCCATCTTTACATGGGCTACGCGGACGGAAGGGCGGCATCCCAGCGCGAGCCTGTTCACCATCCTGCACGACGCGCGCTGCCGACCTAAGAAGATTGAGGGGGTTGTATCCAACTTCGGTAGCATCGATTTCGTGCTGCGAGGGTCCTGCACGACGCTATTTCCCGCGCCGGCCAGCTTGGAGAGGTGGGAATCTGGCTGGACGCGGCGGTGGTTTTACTACGTCGTGACCAGCAGGAGTGGCCTGCTGTGCCGTGGCGGGCCAATCTCGTTCAACCGCTCGCCAAGCGTGACGCCGGAGGCTGACGACACACGGAGGCTGTGGAGGCTTGCTGGCGTAGCACGCCGGCTAAGTATGCGCGACTTGGCTGAAGAGTTTACGATGTACGGGGTGGCTCCACTCTCCGCCCGGTGGAAGTACGGGCGACGGGGCGATGACCGAGAGGACGGGGTGCGCCCATCATTGTCTTGCCTACTTCCGCCCTCCGCCCCTTGTGAGTCTCGCAGCGCGTTGGTGCGCACCCCTTTGTGACTGCGTAGCCCTTGCCCGACCAACTTGCTATCTTTTGTGCAGTGGCTCGGCTAGAGGATGCAGAGCACGCGGCTGCGACGTTCTTGGGCCCGTACACGCTCAAGGAGCACAGGCTGCGCGAGGCTGCGACCAAGGCGGCAAAGCAGGGGCAGATAAACTGCATGTGCGAGGCTCTGGGCATTGCTGTGCCCGAGCGCGCGGTGCCGACGGAGGCTCCCGCAGGGACTTCGAGCCGTCGTGGTGGCGGTAGCCAAGCGGGGGCCTGCTCCAAGGTCGCCGCGTCCGATCCGCCAGCCAGCTCGGCGGCTGGCATCGGTGGGACAGGACGGGCGGCCGGTGATGAGTCCGGCCGGACCAGCTCGGGGGAGCGTGGCGCCCCGAGCCCATTGGTGGCATCCCCCGCCGACGCTGTTGAGCCCGTGAGGACGCCCCTCGTTGTGCCGGATCCTGCCCACCTGGGGGAGGACGCTACCCCTGGCGGTGCTCTACCACCCCCGGCGGCCGTCGAGGATGCACCTGGGGCTGTAACGACCAAAGGCGCGGCGGGAACTACAGCAGCTAACGTCACGGAAGAATCCCCTGTGGAGCCCCATGCGAAACGCCCTCGCGTCCAGCCCCCCTCGCCTTCGAGGGGTCGGTATGTCGTTGCCGGCCCCGTGCTCGGAGGAGTGGCGCCCGACGCAGCCGGCGCGGTAGAGAGGTCTTCCCGACCGCCCACCGAGGTGCTCGCTCCCTGACTAGTGGTTGAACAAGCACCCCCTCCTGTGACAGCGGGCGGTGCAGAAGGTAGGCGCAGTTCCTTTTCCTCGCACGACTTCGCGAAACTCTCCCTGATTTGCTCGCTCATTCCATCGACATCAGGCGAGACGAAGTCTCCCGGACGCGGTGAAGGATCGAGCAACGGGGGTGTGCGCGACGCGTCGGACCCTGAACAGGGTACCCTGCAGGCTGCTGCCGCCGTCGACGCGACCGAAGTCTCCGCGGCCCCCGACGTGACGGGGGTGGGGCTTGTCCTCTCCGACTTCCTCCCGCGTCCGGAGACGCTTCGCGCTTTTAACGCAGCCGCGGAGCGCGCCCGCGATGGTTTTGAACAACAGATGCTGACGTCGTGCGAGGGGGACCTCCTGGCGCTTGCACTGCGGGCCTCGGAGATAAAGGTAAGTATGTGCGCTCGCGGCTGTGGGAGCACCGTCGAGCACCTGCTGACTTTTTCTGCCATTTCCAGACGCTTGTCCTTGGCCACGCGCTAGATGAGGCCCGCATCCGGGAGCGGAGGGCCCTGGAGGTCGAGCTCCGTGCTGCGGATGATGCCCACGCCGCGAAGGACGAACAGCTTCATTTGCTGGAGGGCGCCCTGGGAGCACTGCGGCTATCTTGGCGCGTGCCTTGCTGTTGGACCGAAATGGCGACAGAGGGGGGTGAATGTCGCTTTCTAAAATCGCCCCCAACACGTATCTTCTTCTCCAATAGCTATGGGAGCTATGAAGGTAGAAGGCCAGTGCTCACAAGACACCCCAGCAGCAGGAAAAACACAAATACAGAGACCAGCAAGCGAGAAAAATCAAATCGGGAAAATTCTGGCCTCAAGCGGTAGTACCGCTGATACAGGCGGTAGTACCGCTGGTCCGAGCGGTAGTACCTTTGATCGGTAGTACCGCTCCAGGAGCGGTAGAACCTCTCGAGAAAAACAGCAAACGGGAATTTCAGGCTGGAACTTTGAGACTTCGGATTTTTGGCTAAAAAATAGGTTTGCTCTCAATCTTTTTGATCCAAGGCCTTACTACAACATACTAAATAGTAAGGGGACCTTGGGAAACAAGAGAATCAAACCAAGAAGCAAGAATTTCAGATTATGGGTAAAAATCTGAATTTTTGCACAACCCGAGCCAAAAATCAAATTACTCCCCAACCGTTGATCCTTTGGCTATGAAATTTTGAGGGTAGCTAATTAATAGCCTCTGGACTCTTCATACCAAATTTCAAGCCATCTCAACAAGGGAATCAAGAACAGCACAAAAACCTAGGAAGGCAACACATGAACAGAGGAAGGCCAAAACTGAAATCTGAGAATCAAACTCGGTTTGCTCTTGGGATTAAATAGCCAAATGGCTTTTGAGCATCACCCATGTCATAGCAACCCATTTTGGCACTCTTAAGCAAGCAAGAACTCAAAACCATGAAAATCAAGAAATCTTGCACAAAGGGAAAAGAAGAACAGAGGCTACGAACTGAAACCAAAACTCCAGATTTCATTCATTGAATCACAAGGAATACATAGGAGTCCCGATACACATGGACATTAGGACAAGGATATGGATACAAGACTCTCAATCCATCTCCTCACTCTCCCAACTCAAGAACACACACTCATCCATGGAGGGAGGAAGAACACCCACTAGGACTCACACCTAGAAACCATCGTAGAGGACAACAGAGGGAGCACACTCTGCATCCACCAACTCACACCAACTAAAGAGCTAAAGGAAACACCTTCCCAAAGCCTCTTTTGACTAGTGTAAACCCTAATTCCTTACAAGTGCTCAAGTGGGCATGCAGCCCCTCCTCTCCTTTTATAGCGCTTGGCTAACGGGTCTCCGCCCCGTTACGCCCGCTACGTCCAACGGAGCCCGCTCCCGCTCGTGCAGCCTTGCGAATTTCCCGATTCGCCCCTCCTGCACCTTCCGGGAAGCTTCCGCGCTCCTTGCCTCGCACGCCTCGCAACCACCTCGAGTCCACGTCGTCTTCGACACATCCCGACCGTTCTGACCTCAGCGCCACCTGCGCCTAGTCCGGTCCACCGTGTCTCGCCACGACTCCAACTCGACGTCCTGCAGTCACACAGACAAGAAACACGTCAAATAGCACCGCTCGACACATGAAAGCGTAAATACCATTACACTTACCACAGATGAAGTCCAAACCTGTCGAAACATTAGAATATGCGTCCTAAACCCAAATGACCAGATTTGACCAAAGTCCGACCGAGCCCGATTGCGCCACGCAACGACTCGACTCCGAACCACTCAAACCAAACTCGACTGACCTAAACCTTTGTCAATTACTCATCACTCTCATGGAGCACGACCACATGGTCTCTCACTTGCCCTCGGCCTGCTTCACACCCGCGGGTGTAGGCACATGCAGGAGCTGGCGAACCCGAACCTGGATCTTCCTGGCCGGCCGGAGGCGCTGCCGGACGCTATTCGCTCCATCGAGCCTAGCCTTCGGAACTTCCACCGGCGGATCTGGGGTCGTGTCGGGGAGGATACGGCGAGGGTTGCAGTACAGCAAACGCTACGTGGGGGAGGGGACTTCCTCCGTTGGCTCGAAGAAGTTTCCCGAGGCCATAGCAGCAGCACGGGCCCCTCGGCGCCGCGCGAAGACTAAGGTGCTGATCATATCAGGCGGAGAGAGGGGGGTTCGCACTTGCGCACCCATACCTGTAACCATTCCACCTCATACTTTTTGCAATGGAACGGTGCACCATTTATTCCTACTGTTGTAAGCCGAGTTTTGGGCCGACGACGCCTTATTTATAGTCCGTACACTGTCGCGTGCGGAGGCGAACCTCGACGCTACGTCTTATTTATAGTCCGTGGACTCTCGCGTGCGGAGGCGAACCTCGACGCTATGTCTTATTTAGAGTCCGTGGACTGGTGCGTGCGGAGGTGAACCTCGACGCTACGTCTTATTTATAGTCTGTGGACTCTCGCGTGCGGAGGCGTACCTCGACGCTACGTCTTATTTATAGTCCGTGGACTGGTGCGTGCGGAGGCGTACCTCGACGCTACGTCTTATTTATACTCCGTAGAGTGCGCGCGGAGGCGTCCCCCCGTTGCGTCTTATTTAAAGTCCGCAGACTCGTGCGTGCAGAGGTGAACCTCGACGCTACGTCTTATTTATAGTCCGTGGACTCTCGCGTGCGGAGGCGAACCTCGACGCTACGTCTTATTTATAGTCCGTGGACTCTCGCGTGCGGAGGCGAACCTCGACGCTACGTCTTATTTAAAGTCCGCAGACTGGTGCGTGCGGAGGTGAACCTCGACGCTACGTCTTATTTATAGTCCGCAGGCTGGTGCGTGCGGAGGTGAACCTCGACGCTACGTCTTATTTATAGTCCGTGGACTCTCGCGTGCGGAGGCGAACCTCGATGCTACGTCTTATTTAAAGTCCGCAGACTGGTGCGTGCGGAGGTGAACCTCGACGCTACGTCTTTTTATAGTCCGTGGACTCTTCGCGTGCGGAGGCGAACCTCGATGCTACGTCTTATTTAAAGTCCGCAGACTGGTGCGTGCAGAGGTGAACCTCGACGCTACGTCTTATTTATAGTCCATGGACTCTCGCGTGTGGAGGCGAACCTCGACATGACGTCTTATTTAAAGTCCGCAGACTGGTGCGTGCGGAGGTGAACCTCGACGCTACGTCTTATTTATAGTCCGTGGAATCTCGCGTGCGGAGGCGAACCTCAACGCTACGTCTTATTTAAAGTCCGCAGACTGGTGCGTGCGGAGGTGAACCTCAACGCTACGTCTTATTTATAGTCCGTGGACTCTCGCGTGCGGAGGCGAACCTCGACGCTACGTCTTATTTAAAGTCCGCAGACTGGTGCGTGCGGAGGTGAACCTCGACGATACGTCTTATTTATAGCCCTCTACATATTGCGGCCAGGCGGCGGTACTTTTGGAAACGGTGAGCTTTATTGAACTCCCGTTTGCGCGGGCGAGCATTATACAAGGAGGGGCTGATGCCGTTTAGTCCCCATCCTGCTTCTAGGCGTAATATCGACGTAGCTTGTCCGCGTTCCATGTGTGGCGGAGAGTCTGCCCCTCCAGCGTGGCGAGGCGGTACGCTCCCTTCTGCAATGCTTCCGCCACGATGTATGGACCTTCCCACTTGGACTCCAGCTTGCCGACGGTCTCCGCATGGAGCGCCGTTCTGAGGACGAGATCCCCCGGGTTGAACCTTCGTGGGTATACAGACCGGTCTCGAGTACGTACTGTCTGTCGCGCGTACTTCTCAACATGGTGGGCCGCGGTCGCCCGCACCCCGTCGAGGAGGTCCAAGGATACGTGACGCTCCTCGTCGGGCGCTTGGACGAGGACCCTCCGCGATCCAGCCTTGATTTCTTCAGGCGTCACTGCCTCATCACCAAAAAGGAGCTTGAAAGGCGTGAACCCCGTCGGGCGTGTTACCGTTGTCGGAGGGACCAGAGGATGCTGTGAAGCTCGCCCGGCCACCTACCCTTTGGCAGCCCGACCAGGCGTTTTTTGATGGCGATAGAGATAGCGCCATTCGCCCTTTCGACCGCTCTGTTGGATTGGGGGTGTCCAACCGAGGCGAACTGAAGCGCGATGCCCATGTCGTCGCAGAACTCCTTGAATGGGGCGGCATCAAATTGCAGGCCGTTGTCGACGGTGAGTTCCCTGGGCACGCCGATGCGACATATGATGTTCTGCCAGAGGAAACGCTGCATGGCAGCCGAGGTTATCTTGGCTAGGGCTACCGCCTCCGGCCATCTGGAAAAGTATTCCAGCGCGACTGCCACGAACCGCAGGTCCCCTGGGGCTCGGGGGAGTGGTCCCACTATGTCGACGCCCCAGTGTGCCAACGGCCATACCGGGGGAATAGGGTTAAGGTTCGTCGGGGGCCTGCGGATGATGCGCCCCATCCACTGACACCCCTGGCACCGACGCACGAGGTCTTGGGCGTCAGTGATGGCGGTCGGCCAGTAAAAGCCTTGCCTGAATGCCTTGCTGACCAATGACCTCGGCGCGAGATGAGACCCGCACACCCCCGCGTGGATCTCCTCCAGGAGCTTCTTCCCTTCTTCGCGGGGGAGGCAACGCAGGAGTGGTGCGCAGACGCCCTGTTTGTAGAGCGTCCATTCAAACACTTGGAAGGATCTGGCCCGGTGCTACAGGCGCCGGAGCTCGGCGTGGTCCTCTGGCTCGGCGATGCCCTGCAGGAAGTTGAAGATGGGCTCGCGCCAGTCGCCCTGCTGGGTGATGTGGTGTACGAGGGTCGCGTCCTGGTTGTCCTGCGCGATGGCCGCCTGCTGCAATACTTCATAAAACGCCCCGTCAGGGGGGTGGCAGCTGTTGGCTGGCCGCCTTCGCGAGAGCGTCGGCCTGCTCATTTTCCGCGCGAGGGATGGCCTTGACTGTGATGCCCAAGAAATGCCTTTCTCTCGCTCTTACAGCTGCGAGGTATTTGGCTAACTCCGGGTCCTTGGCTTGGTATGACTTGTCTACATGGCCTGCCACCAAACGTGAGTCCGTGCGGACGAGCACGCGCCGTGCCACAACTGCCTTGAGCTTCGTCAGGCTGAAGAGTAGCGCTTCATATTCAGCTACGTTGTTGGTGGCCGGGAACGCGAGGCGCGCCGAGTATAGCAGGCGCTGCCCCTCGGGCGTAACAATTACTGCGCCTACGCCCGCGCCCGCGACACCGTAAGCTCCATCGCTGGTGAGAGTCCAGACCGGGTCGTCGCGCTTCTAGGCGGGTTGCGCTGGCGGAGTCCATTCTGCAAGGAAGTCGGCGAGGACTTGAGACTTGATTGCCGTCCGCGAGGCGTATGTCAGGGAGAACGGGGCGAGCTCGGCAGCCCACTTGCCGATGCGCCCCGTGGACTCCTTATTGTGTAGCATCTCTGCTAGGGGAAATGATGAAGGCACTGTGATTGGGTGGGCCAAAAAATAATGCCGAAGTTTCCTGGAGGCCATGACCAACGCGTAGGCTAGCTTTTCCAGCTCCGTATATCTCGTCTTGGCTCCTTGGAGGGCTTCGGAGACGAAGTATACGGGCCGATGTACGGCGCCTTCCTCTAGAACGAGGACAGCACTGACCGCTGTGACTGACGCGGCCAGATAGAGCAAGAGGGGAGCCTCTGGTGCTGGGGCGACCAGAGTAGAAAGGCTCGCTAGGTGTTTCTTGAGCTCGTTGAATGCCTCCGCACAGTCGCTGTCCCAGCGAAATCCGTCACACCCGCGAAGCGTCTTGAAAAATGGCAAACCCCGCTCTGCCGCCCTGGATAGGAAGCGGCTCAGGGCTGCCATACGGCCCGCCAGCCTCTGGACCTCCCTCGTCGTCTTCGGCGGCTCCATGCCCAGGATGGCCTCAACCTTGTCGGGATTCGCTTGGATGCCCCATCCGGACATGAGGAAGCCTAGCAGTTTGCCCGCCTGGACGCCGAAGACGCATTTGTCGAGGTTGAGCTTGATGCCGACTTTCCGAAGGTTATCGAAGGTCTCCTGGAGGTCCCGGCCGTGCAAGGCGAGCTGCCGGGTTTTGACTACCACGTCATCGACGTAGGCTTCCACGTTCCTCCCGAGCTGGGCGGCGAGGGCGAGAGCAACGAGGCGGGTGAAGGTAGCGCCTGCGTTATTTAGACCGAAGGGCATTCTGACAAAGCAGAAGGTCCCAATTGGTGTAATGAAGCTGGTCTTTTCCTCGTCGTCTTCGGCCATGTACACCTGATGATAACCCGAGTAAGCATCCAGGAAACTCATTAGCTCGCACCCGGCGGTAGCATCGACCAATTGGTCGATGCGTGGCAGGGGGTAATTGTCCTTTGGGCACGCCTTGTTAAGTGCCGTGAAGTCGATGCACATACGCCAGGCCCCGCTGGCTTTCTTGACCAATACGGGGTTGGCGAGCCACTCTGGGTGGTGGACCTCGCGGATGACCCCAGCCCGGAGAAGCTTCGCCACCTCCAGCTTGGCCGCGTGCTGCCGATCTATGGACATAAGGCGAAGCTTCTACTTGATTGGCTTGGCGTCTGGGCGGACCGCCAAACGGTGCTCGATTATTGCACAGTCTATGCCCCTGATGTCCTCCGGCGACCACGCAAAAATGTCGGCGTTGTCCCGGAGCACTTGGAGTAGATCTCGCTCAACCTCCGCAGGGAGCCCCTCGCCAATGGACACAAATTGCCCCTCCGCCTGGAGCGGCACCTTTTTGACTCCCCCTTCGGGCCGAGGCTTAGGCGTCCATCCCGGAGCGGAGGGCGTGTCGTCGAGCGCGCCCGAGAGGGCGTGCACCGGGCGATGTAAGTTTCGGCTGCTGACTTCGACGCGCCTGGCGAGGTCCTGGTCGCCGAAGACAGTGATCACGCCCTCCGGGCCTGGGAGCTTCATGCACAGAAAGGCGTGGTGCGGGACCGCCTCGAGGGAGTTGATGGCGGGCCGTCCCAGTATGACGTTGCAGGGGTGCGGGATGTCTACGACGTCGAAGACGACGTGCGCGCTTCGGACGTTGCTCTCCTGGCGGAATGTAATTGGAAGGGACACTTGCCCTATGGCCTCCAGCGGTTGGCCTCCGAAGCCTTGAAGTGGCGCTCCTGATAGCTCTAGGCAGCTTCGGGGGATTTCCATTTGTTCGAAGGCCCCTGCGAATAGGATGTTCGCGGAGCTCCCCCCGTCGACGAGGATGCGCCTGACATCATGGCCTGCGATGAGAGCCTGGATGACTAAAGGGTCTTGGTGAGGGAACTCCACACCCCTGGCGTCATCCGGGGTAAAGGTGATGCTGCGGGGCGGCATCCAGGGCTGCGACTGCTCCAAGGGGGCCCCTGATAAGGAGCCTCCAGTGATGACGCTGATGGTGCGGTGCCGCACGCCTTCTTGGGCGGAGGCTCGCAGGAGGTCACCTCTTGGCTGCCGCTCCTGGACTTCTGCCAGGGGCCTGGGAGGTGAGACCCGAGCTTCGGCCACCACCCGTCGCAGCTCTGTGACCGCGGTGCATGCCTTTGTATAGTGATCACCATAACCATGCACCTCGCACCACTTGCCGCAATCCCGAAGCTCTTGCTCCGCGCGGGGCCGCTCGCCATGACCGGGTCCGTCTTCACATCTCCGGCCTTCTTTCGACGACATGGGGGCAGGCTCCCGAAGGGCGTTCCCAATGCCGAGGGCATGGCGAGCCTTTTGTGGTCTGCGCCGGTGACGCCGGGGCTTGCTCGTGTTGCCTGACGAGCCTTCCAGCGCCCCGGGGCCGTCGCTTGCGGGAGTGTCCTCCCGGGGTTGTCGACTCCAGCCCTGCCTTGGGGGATTATCGCCCACCGCCCCCTTGTATGGCGAGCGCTTCGCGTGGGTGAGGTCGGGGGTGGGGGCGTTGCGTCTCCGCGCGTCTTCCTCGGCCCGCGCATACCCTTCCATTTTGTCGAAGAGCTTGGCGATTGTCTTGATAGGCTTGCGCGCGTGGTATTCGGCCAGGGGGCCCGGGTGGAGGCCCTGCATGGCCGCGTTGATGATGGTTGACTTGTTAACGTCCTTGACTTGGCATCGCACCTTCGCGAAGCGCTTGAAATAGTCTCGGAGGGCTTCCGAAGGCTTCTGCCTTACGGCGAAGAGCTGGTTCGCGTCGACTTGCTCAGCATAGTTCCCTTGAAAGTTGTTGTGAAGGCAGTCGCGGATCTGCTCCCATACGTAGATGGAGTTTGGCTCTATGGTAAAAAGCCAGGAAAGCGCCACTCCTTGCAACGCGAGGGGGAGGCCCTTCGCCTTTGTGGTGTCATCTCTGCCCGCGGCTTCGATCGCGGTTTTGTACACGCGCACGAACTCGCGGGGGTCCGTGTCGCCTTTGTACAACTTGATGATGCTGGGGAACTTGAAGTCTTCGGGCCACGCCGCCTGCTGCAGACCTGCCGAAAGCGGGGACTCCGGATCGATGCGCCGCAGCGGCATACGGCTGGATGTGGGGGCGTCTCGGCTGTCCGCCCTTTCCGGCGTGGGCTCTGGCACGACCACTGGCGCGGCCTGCTGGCTCCGAGCCTCTTGTATGTCGAAGACAGCCTCACGAAGATCCCCTAGCTCCTGCTGGAACGCCCTGAGGGCCGCCAGCAGGGTGGCGGGTTTGGTCGTCGCAGCGCCGGTCGTCGCAGCGCCGGTGATGGGGTCGGCCGTCGCAGCGCCGGTGACGAGGCTGGCCGTCGCGGCGTCGGTGGCGGGGTTGGTCGTCGTTAGGGGTGGAAAACGGTAACGGATAATTCGTTTTATCCGATATTCATATCCGAGAAAACGCAAATATGGTAAGCAAAAATCCGTATACGAAAATATTCGTATTCGAGAATATTCGTATCCGTATTTGAGAGTATTCGTATTCGCATTCGTATTCGAGAATATTCGTATCCGTATTCGTATTCGAGACTTTTCGATTCGTATTCGATCCGTTTCTAGAGCTTATGAAAAAATCGTACAAATTTTGTGATTCAAAATTTGAATTTAGGCGGTTTAAAACCGGTAACCGGTCAAAAACTGGTGAAAAATCGTTAAAACCGCTAGGAATCCGTTTTATCCGATATTCGTATCCGAGAAAATCCGTATTCAAAAATATCCGAATTCGTATCCGTATTCGTTTGAAAAATATGGATTCGTATTCGTATTTGAGACTATTCGACCGTATCCGATCCGTTTCCACCCCTAGTCGTCGTAGCGCGAGCGTCGACGTCCTCGACCACCGCGCCTGCTCGTCGTCCGCGCCCGCAGCAGCCGATGCCGAAGCTCCGGTGCCCATGCGACGCTCCGACCCAGCCACCTTGTTTCCCTTCGCCGCCGTCGATGAAGCTTTTTTCGGTGCCATCCTTCTTCGGACTTCAGGCTTGTTCCTGTCCTCCCCACGGACGGCGCCAACTGTTGTGGCTACAGACCAAACAGAGAGAGATGGTAGTGGAGAGTCGGGAGTAAATGATAGTAATGGCTTAGCCTCCTTCCCATGGCCTGTGTTCCATACATATATACATGGGGAGTGCTTTTACAATTATACCCTTACATCTGAGTATCCCCTTCAGGGGCGTTTATGTCATTACATATGGCCTATTCTGGACCTTATAACCCTCTACCAGGCCTGCTGGGATCAGGTGGGGGCCACCCCTACAACACTAACCAATCTAAATTTGAGGGACCAGAGAAAATTGTTATCCAATGCTATTGCGATTGTACATATTGATCGCTTTGAGCACATAATTTTGCTTCTGGCCATACCATGATTTTGCAGCTATTATTTTACTAGTTTGGTAGCATTTGTCTCTGTAGACTAACCAACCTGAATTTGAGGGACCAGAAAAAATTGTTATCCAGTGCTATAGCGATTTTAAGTGGTTGCATGACCGGCTTGCTGAGAAGTAGAAATGTATTTGTATACCTCCCCTTCCAGAGAAAGATGATGTTGGTAATGTGGCAAATTATAATTTTGTTAACAACCTATTTCTTATATCCTCTCTAGAATAGACCAATCTCTAGATTTACTAAACTGTAGTGTTAGTATTGTGTTCCCTTGCTTACTAGGGTGCTGTTATTTTTTCATTATTGTCTAAGAAATTTCGATTTATCAAAGAGTTCATCGAATTGCAGCATCAAACTCTGAACCTATTCATCAATAGAATAGCTTCACACCCTGAACTTAAGCAAAGCAAAGATTTGAGGCTATTTTTGCAGGCAGATGAAGAGGTAAATGTTAGATTGATCTCTCCCCGATTAGCCCAACGGCTAATCGGGACCTTGATCCGCGCCCTGATCGGGGCGCTCAGCCCAACTATTGGCTAATGGGCCCCCGTCGCGCTGCGCAATAAATAGAGGGTGGGGGCCGGCGGCTCAACTAACGAGGTTCGCCTGAGCCGCAAACCCCACCCGACAAACGCTAGACCGATCTAGAGAGGGACGCGCAGTCAGCGGCGGGAAGCTCCATCGCCATCCCCGTCACCGGATCTCCGCCGCCACCACCGCCCTCCTCTTCCCCGACCGTCGCTGCCCGTGCGCAGACTTCACCGACGAACCAGCGATGGCCAGCTCCTCCTCCAATGCATCGGACGGTTGGTACCCCTAACCCTAATCCTCTCTCCTTCTCCCCTTCTCTCTCAAATCCGAATAAGAACACCCTCAGATCTAAACCTAGATGGTCCTAAGAACCTAACAATGGTATCAGAGCCCTAATCTAGGCGTAGATCTAGATGGGAAAGATCAAAGACCGTCGTCGGTTAACCGGCGTGCGGAAAAGAAAAGAACAAAGAATCCCTAACCCTAGAAAACGGCAATAGAAAGAGAACAGAGAGGGGAATGGACTCGATCCGTCCGGATCAAAACCCTAACCCTAGATCTGAAAAGGCCGGGACTTACCTGGCCGTCGTCGCCGGGCCATCGTCGCTGACGTGCGGGAAGACCGGCCGAGCCGTGGGCTCGCCGGCGCTCCAAAGCGGGCCACCGTCGATGTGCTGAGGGGCGTTGGCGCCAGTCTTTTCCTTCTCCGGCGGCGTGGACGAAGTCGCCGCCGCCGTCGCCTCTGCGGTTCGCTCGGGCTGAGAGAGGGGAGAAATGAGCTATGGTTTGGGGGAGACCACGGCGTTCGCGTGTTTTGTTCCGCCGATTTCGCCGCCGCACCGTCGGATGGCGACGGACGGCTGAGATCGCGCCGTGGACCCTCGGGCTTCTTTTGGCCCAGGCGGGCAATAGCTTTCGCGGCCCAGGCCCAGGTTGCGGCCTGGGCGCGGGGGGGGGGAGCACGGGGCCGCGCACGCTCGGCCGTGTTGAGCGGGCCGCCATGGGCCGCGGCCGCGCGGGATGGGCCAAAATGGCCGTTTGAACAGTAATTCCGAAAAAGAATTTTAATTATTTTCAGAAGCATTTTTTGAGTGAATTTGAATGAAATTTGATTTAAAATCTCTGTAAATTTTTGCACCAACGTGTTATTTTTCCAGAGATTAGATGAGTACGGTAATAATGCTTCTGAGTATGAATTATTTTAGAATAATTTCATGTTTTCCGCTGCAAAAGTTAATGTTAATTACTCTTTCAATTAAATTCGAACCAACGGGAGAATTTAATTTTTGAAATTGTTGTGAATTATGATATTGTTATTTTCTGACCAACGTTGATAATAACAGTATTATAATTTTAATTGATGATTTTATGTATTATTTCTATTTCTGCCCAACGGTGATGTAGATTTAATGTATAGATAAAATTGTATGTCGTATTTTGACCAACATTGGAAATAAGGCATATAATTTTGCTGTTAACAGTATTATAATTTTAATTGATGATTTTATGCATTATTTCTATCTCTGCCCAACGGTGATGTAGATTTAATGTGTAAACAACTGTATGTTTTAATTTTAACCAACGTTGAAACCAAGGCATGCAGTTGTTGTTATTATGTTTAAATGTTCTCACTGTATATGAATTGTGTTTTCAGGAGGATACTCTTTGATGGGCTACATCAGGGATATCCCGGTTCTCAAAGGAGACAACTACGGTGAATGGAAGAAAAAGATTGACCTGGCCTTCATCTTGGCTAAGGTGGACTGGGTAGTCACCACACCGTGTCCCACAGAGCCTGTGGCACCGGTGAGAGATGAAAATGAGGCTGATGCTGCTTGGCAGACCAGACAGAGGGACTATGCTCCCATAAAAATGTCATATGATCTTGATCATAAAAAGTGGATCATTGCCAACAAGAAATGTTTGGCTGTGATAAAGAACACGATTGAGCCTGCAATTGTGGGCTCAATCGCAGAGTGTGACACTGTCACAGAGTACCTTGAGAAAATAAAGAGACAGTTTACTGGCTCTTCAAAGACTTATGCTACACAGCTGATTAAGCAGCTTGTGACAGAAAGGTACTCTGGTGGTGGTAGTGGCATAAGAGAGCACATACTAAGGATGAGCAACTTGGCATCCAAGCTTAAACCAATGGATTTGGCTCTCAAGGATGAGTTCCTTATTCATTTGATTTTTGCTTCCTTGCCGAAAGAGTTTGACACCTTTGTTGTCAACTACAACATGCAGCCCGAGAAATGGAACTTAGAAAAGTGCATAGCTATGTGTGTGCAAGAGGAGGAAAGAATTAAATCCTCACATGGTGGTTCTGTCAACTATGTGAAGGACTACAAGAAAAAAAACTTTAATCATTCCTCCTCAAAGACAGGGAAGCCTCAGCAACAAAATTTCACAGTGGAGAAAGATTAGTGCCTTCATTGCAAGAAAAAGGGACATTACAAGAAAGATTGTCCCGATTTCTTGAAAATGATTATGTCAAAGAAAGGGATTCCGTTCAACGAGGAATACGCAAAGAAAAGAAAGATGCATTAAAGAGGACCTAACAGTAAAGTATTTGCATGAGCCGAGTGCCACATTTCCTTATTAAATTTGGGTCCATATATTTATATGTTTTTTGGCTAAGTTTTCTTGCATAAACTCTTGACTCTTTAGATCTATGTTACACATACTTTGTGACATATTAATAATAAGTTGTATAGAAAGTTCTATCATATCCGTCCTTAAGGTAGCTATTAATAGTGAAGTAACTGTTGGGCCAACTGGCATATGCATACTTTATACTGCATCTATGGTTTGCATTGTGATCATATTATTTGATAATACATAGGAATTTCTACTAGAACAAAAAAAAGAAATTTCACTACATGACTAATAATATCCCACCAGATACTCCAACTATGAATGTGCGATCATTTGAATCAATATTATGACTTCAAGTGCAAACTATGCAATAGTCGTTTGCAATTTGTGCATCATAAGGCTGATCGTCTATTAGTTGTTTTCCTGGAACTTTCTATATCCATAGTTCCATGCCTTATATGTCACGGCTAATTTTTACTAAAGAATTCCTTTGTTATTTGCTTTTTATAGTTCCTTCAGCTCATATTATTATTTTTTTTGCCGGAGTATGAAGTAGAAAATGGATAGAGCAAGGTCATATGAGATTAGTATATTCAAGATGCCTGTAGATTTCATACAGACATTTAAGGTATCTCCCCAATGTCTAGCAAGACATTCTTGATATTCCCTGAATGCTGCCTTTGATAATAAAATGAGAACATTGCAAACCACTTAATGATTAATAATCAGCGACCATTTTTTTTAGAATGTACAATCAAAAGTCAGTGATGCTGTTCTAGAAAAGGATTTTTTAGGATGTACTATCAAAAGTTAGTGATGTTATTCTATAAAAGGAAAAGCCTATGGAGGAATCTACTCCTAAATATGAGAAGCTTAAACATTACATGTTTGAGCTAGAAAATCATTTAGAAGAGGCTCATAAACAAGCATACCGCCTTTGTGAAAAGAAACAGATCTTAGAAGAATAAAAATTCCTTTTGGATTTTACCTATATTTTAATATTCTTTGCAAGTTTGATGGTCTATTCTAATGGTAAGACTTTTTTAGAGACAGCCTCACTCTACAATGGCAGAAAAATTGTATGCTTGCTCAAAATTTAGTCTTTCAAAATAAAGAAATAATTGACCTGGTGCATGATATCACTGGTCTAGGTGAGAGAGCGAATGACCTGGTGCTCATGCATTGGTTCTGTAGGACGTTACAGATTCAACCATATAAACTTTCATAATTTCCTATTTGACAGTTGCTTGTTTGAATTGTCAAAGTAGAACTTCAAACTGGAAATGTTCGGAGCTGAAGGGTTAACTTCTCTGGCTGGACGTCTTCTTCGAGGTGTGCTACCCATCGAGTAGGCCTTGGACATCTCATTATGCTGACCTCCTAAACTACTCTGGCTAGCATTAGCGCAAAGCTTTCATGTTGGTTTATTTTGTTTTTGTTGGGAGCGCAAAAGAAGCTGGACCTTGTCCTTGTTTTGTATAATACAAGCCAGTTCTTATTTCCTTATTACTTCCTTTATGTACTCATCAAATGTTGATGTAATGGAAGCTGGTGATTGATTTTTCAAAGTGTAACAGAATCTTGTAGAATCGATGAAATGATCATTGTCGTGTTTTGAACATGATGTGATCTGCTTTGAGAAAGGTGTGCTCTTGCAGATTGGATTTTATGTTATAAACAAGAGTAAATTGGGGTTCACATTGTATATCTAAGATTGTAGTATGTGTATTATTGCTGCTTTAGTACTCAAAAGGTTAATCTTATTATTAACATATAGATCTATATATATATATATAGACAGACAATGTCCGATTCCAAGGTAAACGGTTCATCTCGGTGCATAGCTACTAGGGCCGATTCAGAAGTACTACTTCTAAGCGTGTCTTAAAAAAATCAGGTAGAATCAATGATCCTACTGTTTAATTCAATCTTAGGCCCTGTTTGGAATGCGGGAATTTTTCCCGATTCCTGCGGGAATTGAACTGTTTCCTGCAAAATTCCTGTGAAATTTCTCTGTTCCAAACAGGCCCTTATGAAGTCTCTTATTTATTTTTTGTTGATCCTACTGTTTAATTCAATCTTACGAAGTCTCTTATTTTATTTTTCTGTTGCAATGCAGGGCATAACAAACGAAAGAACTGGGCCATGACAGCCTCGCCACTCACGTGTCGTCCGCACTCTCCACCGGCCCTCTCATACTCCGCCTCAGGGGCGGAGATGGGCCTCGGGCCGGTTGGGCAACGGCCCGAGGCCCAGCAATAATAACAGTGCAAAATTTTTGATATTATACTCAAAAAAATACTATGCAATAATTAGGCCCGAGGTGTTTCGGCCGGTCCGAGACTACCAGTCGTCGCGAGAGCAGCCAGCCCAGCAGCGGTGAGCGGCCCATTGCGCATTCGCACCCCCGCGGCCCAATCAGTCCGCCAGTCCGGCCAACCCTAAGGTCCCTAACCGCAGGCCCCCTCCCGTAGTCCTGTCTCCTGTCTCCAGCAGCCGCATGCCAGCATCTCCGAGACTCCGCCGCATCTCCCGTCCCGCCTCCAGCAGCCGCATCACCGCCACCTCCGCGCGCGACGCGCCACCCCCAGCCCCCCACCGCCTCGGCGCCTCCTCTCCGCCTCGGCCCGCGGCGGCGCGGCACAGCCCCCGCCTCGGCGCCTCCTCTCCGCGGCTCCGCCGATCTCCGTCGCGCCTCCTCTCCGCCGATCTCCGCTGAGGAACCGCCCTCCGGCCCCCCCGCCTCCTCTCCGTCTCGGCCCGCGGTGGCGGCGCGGCACCGCCCCCCCCCCCCCCCCCCCGCCTCGGTGTCTCCGCGACTCTGCCGGCGGCCCGGCGCCTCCTCTCCACGGCTCCGCCAGTCCGCCGCGACGCCGGCCCCACTGGCCAGTGGCCACTCCCGGTGAGGCGGTGAGCTTCTATCATTCTGTGAGACTGTGACTGTATATGTTCATAGTTCATTGTGAGATTGTCTGTTAGTATGTGAGTAATTCAGTATGTCTGTTAGTATGTGAGTAATTCAGTGTGATCACTGATCAGTAATTCAATATTCAATGACTCACTTGTCAATGTATGTGAGTATGTCTGTTAGTCTGTATATGTTCATAGTTCATTGTGAGATTGTCAGTATGAATGTATGATCACTGATCAGTATGATTGTGAGATTGTCAGTATGATCAGTAAATCAGTTCATTGTTGATTTGTTATCAGTGACAATCACTGTATGTCTGTCATTCTGTGTTGTCACTTGTCACTGATTGTTCATCAGTATGATAGTGTATTACTGTAGTATGTTTATCAGACTAGCAGTCTATTAACTTGCTATTTAAAATTTTGCGATACTAGAATTAGAAATACATGATGAAGAGGACCAAGACATTGGCATCTTATTTTCCATCGCAATCCAATTCCAATCAAACTCTAGATGCTAGTGGTATGTTACATTCTTCTTTTTGTTATGTTTTATCTATTTTGTCGTATTGTTCAACATGGAATTCAAATTTTATTTTGATTATGTGCATGCATTGTTATATCTCAGTACTGATAGTATTTTATACTAGACTACTAGTTATAGACTTATGCCCTCCTTAGTTTTGGGCCCGAGGCTCCGATAAATCCTGGCTCCGCCACTGCTCCGCCTCCAAGAGACGACGCAGTGTCTCCTCTCTCTCCTCCGCCACTGCCAAGCGCCGACGCCCCTCTTTTCCTTGCGCCAATGACCTTCTCCTCCACCAAGCCCAGGTGCCCACCCCACAGCCCCACCTTACTCGATGCGTCCACCCACATGATGCGATGCTATTTTCCCTTCCCTTTCCTCCCTCTCTCATCACTAGGTGTAGTGCGTGCACACTTGACTACCTGAGGTGGAGAGATACAGAGGACAACCTGCCCGTCCATGCCATTCCCATCACAGCTCCAAAGCACGGTATCGGAATCATTCAAGTTATCCCCCTTCTCTTCTCTCCTCCTTCGATATGATGTCTTTTAAGCCCTGAACCTGTAGTCGCGCGAGGTCTCCCTTTTTTTTGGGTTATTTCCTTTCGTCTTCCGGTTTCAAACGAGAAATGTAATATACCATTGGTGGATTTGTGAGGTTTCATTAGCAAAAATCTCCGTGTGATGTAATACGGTCGATGTTAATCTTGATTTCTCAGGTGATGTTTCTCTCTACATTGCGTAGATACTTCACAAAAGTCATGTATCCATATCAGATACCGTATTAGATATATATATTTTACTAATATGTTTCGATATGTATCTTGCAACGTATCCCTAAATTTACAATTATTCAAAATAAAGAAAACAAATTGCGATACTTCTATCTTGCTTCGTCATACATCTTGACCTAATGACATACTAGCCTTGGGCATACACAGCACCGATTGCGTCGGCCTCCCCACACCCACATCTCACGAATCACGAGTGTCTCCCGGCCCGTGGAGGCGGCATCCTCGGCGCCGCCGCTCCGTCCGGTCGCCCACTCCCTTTGTCCGGTTGCCGGCTCCCCTTCCCACCCCGGCCTCGGCCTCAGCCCGTCACCTCCACGCCGCCAAGAGTCGGAGACCCCGCCGCCTCCATGCCCGATCTCCTTCCCTCCCCTCCAAGACACCGGCGCCTGGATCCTTGACGGCGGCCGGCAGCGGCACCCCAGATTTGACGCCTCCATGCTCTGCCCCCCCCCCCCCCTCGGTGAGCCTGATTCCCTTCCCTTCCCGTCTTGTCGCCGGCGCCTTGAGCGTCGACGCTGCCCGGCCGCCTGGATGTAGATCTGTGACTTGGGAATAAGCAATACTACGTACAGGGATGATCTGTGACTTGGGAATTTTGATGAGTCTCATTCTAGAATAAACATTATGCTGATTGCTGGATTGTATGGAATTATGGTTCAATCTCAAGCTGGATTGTATGGAATTATGGATCAATCTCAATAGATACTTTCTATGATGTTTAGATGTTATAGCCCAATAATGTTGGAGATTCTTTGCCTCTTTGGAGCTTGGTCTTGCTCTGACTTTGAGGAATGTAGTATGTTAACCACATATAGCCTTAGCAGCTTAGCTTAATATTCATCTAGTCCCCAACTAATTTCTTGCAGTCAATCTATTCAAGGATTCTGACATGCTCTATTTCATTATAATTGGTGTGTTCTCTGGATTTCATAATGGTTTCAGGATTCTAGAATAGGTGAAATTGAAATATCTATATTCTTTTAGCTTGGCTTTCACCATTGCAAGCTTAACCACTCTTGGTGATTAGTGTATACTGTATGCCAAGTGCGAGATATTATATATATGCAACTTGCTTGGATTGGGTTTGTATTGCATTGTGAATTAACTTAACTGACTGAACTTGTTTGTTGTGTTAACTATTTTTACCGGGTTTGGTTTGCAAAATAACCTTTAGTTAGCACACATTAGCCATGATATTTTTTGGGCATGAATAGTTGTTCATCATATGGAATAATGGAATTACTGACTTAAAGTGGCCATCACAGTGTCTTCTTTAGCTTGTTCTTTGCAGATGGCCATCACAGACTGAACTTTATCAAATTATGTACTAAGTTTATGGTCTGTTGAATACTTACTATCAGTGATTGTGGTTCTGTTATTTGTTTTTATACATGTACTTATTTATTCTTTCATTCTTCACAGATGGTTCATTATATTGGTCTAACAGCTAGGAGGGACAACTGGAAAACCAAACCATTTGCTACACCAATATTAAGGTATTCTCGGTTTCTCAATTTCTTATTAGAATTTATTAATTTCTTATTTTTTTAATCTTTTTTACATATATATAAACATATCGCCATATCGGTATTTTGGGGAAAATGGCGAATCATGGTATCGCCGTATCGCGTATCCGTATCGGCATTGGGGTATCCGGGCAACATAGGTTTTCCTCTTTGGCTGTTTTGCTCAATTCTGAACTATGGAGTGTACAAAAGAAAAGGGCAAGTTTGTGGGTGATTTTTTATCAATTATATCTTGATTATGGCTTTGCCGTTACAGATCTATATAGGTTTTCATTTCTGGATACTAAATATTGTTCACTTCTTATCGCCATGTTTGGTTATGACAGTTTTTTTGGGGCCTTACTAGGAGACCAACAAAAGAGTTTGACCTAAACGACTGTTTCTTTGATATGCATCAAATTGTTCCCATGTTTCTTGCCTAAAGTTTAATTAAGTTTACGATTCTCTGGGGTTTCCTGTCTAATGCACGACCAACCTGTGAAAATTAAAGGGTATTTGGAAAAGGATGTTTTAGCATTTATTCTTTAAGATCATAGTTTTAGTAACTAGATTTTAGGCAAATTTCATGAATTTGTTGTACTTGATATATATGAAAAATGTTATTTTTATTAAGTACTCTTTTGTCTTGAATTTGCCTATTATGAGCATTAAAGCATATAGCTACCCCTCATGAAAATTAATTTTGGGCCTGTTTGGATCCTCCGCAAGCTTGCTTTGCCAGGCGATGAGAGGCAAGGCTAAGCCTTGCCAGCACAAGAGAGCCAAATGGGCTCGCCGTCGTGGGCAAGGAAATCCTTGCGAACACAAGCAAGATTCCTTGACAAAGCTGGTCGGTGAGGCACTACCAAACAGCTATCCTTGCCCGGCGAGGCGGGGCGAAACTAGAGATCAAACAAGCCTTAGTCTCCCAGTATCTTCTGCCCTTGATGCCACCAGTTGTGCGGTTCTCATCTTTTAGCTCTGCTCTAATTCAGTAACATCCCTTTAAATTTCTGAAGCTACAAAATTGCAGATCCACCTGGAATAGAATATGGAATCTTGAATGAATTGCTGGTAATAATTTGTACTGATGCCCATGTGTTTGGCTTGTCTAGAAGTTCTGCGATGCTTGAATTGTGTATCTTCTGCAGTCCTCACCGTTTGATACAAACACAGTTTTGTATTTTTGTGCATCTATAAATGCATCCATTCTAGAACTTCTTTTCACAACCACCAATTTATGGAACAGTTCTATTACAAAATTTGCCAAAACAAAATTTGGAGCTTTAATTTATTTTGGGGTACTAACTTGTATTGGTGCCACCTATTTGGTTATGTACATTAGTTTAATTGTCAAACTAATTTCTTAATTACAATTTGTATTGAAGGTGGACTTTCTGATACTTAGAAAATTGGACTATACATGGCAAGAAAGTATGGCATCAGCAACGCTGGCAATGCCCTCTACTTCCTCCATTGCCTCAGCTTCATCCTCCGACGTCACCAAGCTTCTATCGAAATGCCGGTCCCTCTTCGCTGTCAAGCAGCTCCACGCCCACCTTCTCATCCTCCGCTCCCACCACCGCCCCTTCCCCTACAACCATTTCCTCTCCAAGCTCCTCTCCCTCTGCCCTAACTCCTCCGCCGCCAGCACCTCCGACTACGCCCTTCTGCTGCTCTCCTCTCATCCCGCCCCCACCGCCTTCTCCTACAATGTTGCCATTCGCTTCTTCGCCTCTGCCCGCCCCCACACCTCCCTCCGCCTATTCCAACACATGCTCCGCTCTGCGCTCCGTCCCGATGCCTACACCCTCCCCTTCCTCCTCCTCGCTGCCGGCCGCAGCCCCACGCCCTCCCTCGCCCGCTCCGCGCACGCGCTTCTTGAGAAGCTCGGTCTAAGGAACCACGACCACACCGTCCACTCTCTCATCACAATGTACTCCCACCTCGGTGATCCTCATGCCGCGCGCAGGGTGTTCGACGGAATTCCCCACCGGGACGTTGTCTCTTGGAACGCTATGATGAAAGCGTACGAGCGGGTGGGGATGGTGGCAGACGTGGCGTGCATGTTCCGTGCGATGGTCGTCGAGGGTGCTGTGGCGCCCAACACGGTGACGGTGGCGGTTGTGCTCACAGCGTGCAGGGATGCTGGGGACTTGGTGCTTGGGATGTGGGTGGAGGAGTGGGTGAAGTCTGCAGGGATGGAGGTGGGTTCGCTCGTTGGCTCAGCACTCGTGGGGATGTATGAGAAGTGTGGGGAGACGGCGGAAGCACGGCGCGTGTTTGATGGCATCACTGACAAGGATGTTGTCGCTTGGAATGCCATGATCACAGGGCAAGTATATAAATATTCACTTCGGTTCTTATTGGAAGCAAGTGCTAATTAATACCATCTTGTCCGGCCTGATCATTTACATGTATGAAAGATGATGCAGGTACGCACAGAATGGCATGTCAAATGAAGCCATCACCTTGTTTCACAGCATGATGGAAGCAGGGGTACATCCAGACAAGATAACCTTGGTTGGAGTCCTCTCAGCCTGCGCTGCAGTTGGAGCTCTGGAGCTAGGTGCTGAACTGGACAGCTACGCCTCACATAGAGGCCTCTACTGCAATGTCTACGTCGGGACAGCCTTAGTGGACATGTACGCAAAGTGTGGAGATCTTGACAGAGCCATAGAAGTGTTTGGGAAGATGCCATGCAAGAATGAAGCTTCATGGAATGCCTTGATCTGTGGGCTTGCCTTCAACGGGCGAGGCCATGAGGCCATTCGGCAGTTTGAACTGATGAGGGATGAGGAAGGGCTCCAGCCAGATGATATCACTTTCATAGGAGTCCTTTCTGCTTGTGTTCATGCAGGTTTACTGAAAGATGGCCGCCGTTGGTTCAATTCCTTGACATCTGAGTTTCAGATCATTCCCAAGATCGAGCACTACTCATGCATGGTTGATCTATTGGCGCGTGCCGGACATTTGGAAGAAGCATGGGATTTCATCGAGAAGATCCCTGGCAAGGGAGATGCAGTGATGTTGGGGGCTTTGCTCGCTGCTTGTCAGAAATGCAAGAATGTCGAGGTCGGTGACAGGGTCATCAACAGGATCATGCAGCTGGAGCCCTCAAACTCGTGGAACTATGTGGTGTCATCCAAGATATACGCAAACTCAGAGAGATTGGATGACTCAGCAAGGATGAGAGGACTGATGAGGGAGAGGGGTGTCAGCAAAACTCCAGGTTGTAGCTGGGTCGAGGTTAGCGGCAAAGTGCTTGAATTCTATGCAGGGGGCGAGCCACAGCATGGTGCAGAAGATATGTATCAACTCCTTGACACACTGGTTGATGAGATGAGACTACAGGGATATGTTCCAAATCTTGATCTGGTGTAGCATACAACCAGAAGCGAATCACCTTCAGTTGTTACAAACTGCAGTCTTACTAAAATTTGCTTTCTGGATTGGTATTCATGTCTGTGAGGATGTGACGTGTGAAACAAAGGAAGCCAGTGTGTCGTGATGCTCGAATTGTGTATGTTCTGCAGTCCTCACCGTTTGATACAAACATCAGTTTTGTATTTTTGTGCATCTATAAATGCATCCATTCTAGAAATTTTCACAACCACCAATTTATGGAACAGTTCTATTACAAAATCTGCCAAAACAAATTTTGGAGCTTTAATTTATTTTGCGGTACTGATTTGTATTGTGCCACCTATTTGGTTATCTACACTAGTTTAATTGTCAAACTAATTTCTTAATTGCAATTTGTATTGAAGGTGGACTTTCTGATACTTAGAAAATTGGACTAGACAGAGAGAAAAGCAGCTTTAGATGCTGGGGCGTGGATGTTCAATGTTGTGACGTCTGTTGGTATCATCATGGTCTACAAGGCCTTAATGGCTATCCATGGTTTTAGTTTTGGTAAGACAATGCTTTTGATCTTTCATTCCTGTTTCAAAGGTCAACAATGCCTTATTCGTATGTGTTATCACTTGGATCTACAACTAAACTGTGAGTATGCAGCAAATCATCAGATTTCTTGCGCTAATGCTGTGTGCTATTGTTTGCGACTGGACTGCATTTTGCGACCACGACCTTGATGGCATTAGTAATGAAATGGTTGGGATATATTCAGCCGTCCTATTTACCACCGCCAGAACTAGTAAAATTTGTCTTTTTTGCAAACCTATCAATTGTTGGGATGAATGTTAGTTTGATGTGGAACTCTGTTGGATTCTATCAGGTGAAGGCAGTAATTTAGTCCTTTTATATTCAATGTTACTATGTTAGAATGGAATGCATGTACTAAATTGTATGGTCTGCTGTTGCAGAATGCCAAGTTGTGTATTATTCCGGTTTTGTGCTTTCTGGAAATCCTGTTTGACAAAGTCTGTTACTCCAGAGATACAAAGCTCAGTATGCTGCTTGTTCTAGTGGGCGTTGCTGTGTGTACTGTGACTGATGTTAGTGTGAATTCTCAAGGGTTGATAGCTGCCATAATAGCAGTTGGGAGCACTGCCCTACAACAGCATGTGAGTATTGAGGGTACTAGAATTTGTGCCTTTGTGTGAATTTCTAAATAGTGCAAGTCCTAATGGGAATTTCCCTTTATTTGCCTTTCTTTTGATTCCTTGGCTTCGAAATTAGCAATGTTCAATTCCAACAACAGTAGTGTGTATATTTTCTATCCACAGATTTTTTTTCAATCCTTCGGGTGAATTCATCTGTAATTTTTCCTATTCTGTAATCCAGACTTTTGTCTGTGCTCCTTGGAGGTTTGGTGAGCATAAGAAATTAGTTGTTTCCTTCTAACTGCTGTTCTGATTACTTATAACTCATGTTCAAAAGAAAGTTTGGTTATAACTAAAAGATCTTCAAATTTTTAGGTCTTGCTCATTTATCCGCTACAGAAGTTTTGTCCCCATGCTCCTTTTACCACCTTTCGGAACAATCTTTTATGTAATTATCACTTGTTTTATTTCCAGTTTTTTTCTTTTGTGCTGTGCAGTATGTACATCATCTTCAACGAAAGTATTCCCTTTGCTCATTCAACCTCTTGGGTCATACTGCTGCAGCTCAGGCAGCTTCGTTGTTAATACTGGGGCCTTTTGTGGACTTTTGGCCATGGTTATTAAGGCGTCGAGATATTGGTGATATCTTGTTGCCATATCGCCATGGCAGACTGATCCTCCATGCCGTTCAGATGGCATGGAGGTGCGCCGTATCCGCCATCACCACAACCGGATCCGCCGTTGTCGTAGCCAGATCCACTGCCTCCACTGTCGCCGCAGCTGGATCCACTGCCTCCGGCAGATCGGGTCTCCTCCGCTGCTCCATCGGCTCCAGTCTCCGCCGTGGCGCCGTCTCCTGCTTCGCCAGGCAACGAGTCTTCGCCGCCTCCTCCGTGGCTGCCGCTTGGAGGGCGACGGTGGGAAGAGAGAGCGGCCGTCGGCGAGTTGGCTTGGCCTCGCTGGCGCCGCAGGTGGAGGAGACGGGGGAAGGGGAGAGGCAGAGAGGCAGTGGGGGCAAAGCCGCGAGGAATGCCGAGCTCAAGGCGGCGGCTGGTCACGAGGGTTTTGACATTTTGCAATTTAGCTCTCTTATTTATTGAAATTGCAATAAAGTCCTCTCTTTGTATTTTTTTTTGTTTAGGCCCTCTGGAAGTCCGATATTATTACGGCTACTTGTGTGTATGACGTCACTACGCCGTGCGTCATAAGCGATATTGTTGTGTGAAGGTGGTGAATCACCGTGCCTCACCGCACCGCCTTAATAACCATGCATCTGGCTGACCAAGAAAAGAGTTGTTACTTTTAATTATACAACAATAGTTATGGTATGTGATGCTTATTCTGAATCTGTTATCTTCGTATTTCTTTTATAGATTTGTTGCATTAGAAACACATTTAGCCTTGTCCAGCTATTTCAACATTATAATATCTTTTAGGCTATTGATGATTCCATTTGAGCTTCATTAAGGATCATCAAGAGATTAGTATTGCCTGGAACTATGCAAATTTATCTGCTGGGTGGGGTCCAAGAACTTCTGTTTAGGGTGGAAAGTGAAGATTTTAGGAATTGATGTCTGATACAAGGGTTGCTGTAATCTTTAAGATGATTTTTGAGTCTTGTGTCATCCAAAGTATAATCCAGTGTTCAATACTGGCAATGTTTCTGCCAATAGTCATCCTCTTTGTGCATGTGCAATTCCTCTCAATTCTTGTAAATACATCATATAGAAACAGAGTAATCATGCATCAACACCAATTGCATATTGGTAGATTTAGATACCCAATAACACAGATCAACCCACCTAATATTTTATAGACTACCATGCAAATGCTATTTGAAACATAAAAATGTGCCATTACACTACAGAAGCTGCTTCAAATAGTAGAGAAGCATATGAGGTCAACCGTGCCTGACTGAGAATAGTTAATGAGGCTTGACCATAAAAAGCATCGTACTGCTTCATAATATGTATGTTCAAGAAGCACCTATATGAACTTCATATATGTGCTTCTTGGACATACAGGAAGTATTCTACCCAGCGAGAAAACTCAGAAATGTGGCATACTGGAGCTTGATCAGAAAGTTTGAAATTAGGACTGCAAAGTTGTTGAACTATTTTTTGGACACCAGTGCTTATTGAGCCACGATCCGATTTATTCTTTTTATACGTTTTTGAGATGTTTCTATAGAATTGTAGGCCATAGCAGAAACAGAGTACCTGGGCAAAATGCCGTTGGCTTTACTTTTGCCGCAAATATGTCAACAGCTAAGTGGGAAGATAATTTAATTTGTAATATTTAATTAACTGCATATATCTGGTCATAATATTGGCATCGACTATCGAACATAGTTTGGCACTGTGATATTATGCTATGGTACGTGGAAATGTGGCTGTTTTACCGAGCTGCGGCAGACTGGACCTACACCTCAGCGGCAGGTATTCGGCCGATCCGCGGTGTACCCGCATGTACACCTTCACCTTTGTATTGCCTGGACCGCCTCAAGTAATTGCGGGCAGAAAATCGTTACCACGGTTTTGACAAAAAAAATATATATACCATTGTCAACGACTCAACGTGTCATGTTGAAGCGACAGAACAAAAATATTCAATAGATATGGATATGTAGAGGAAATATGTCTAACAGTTCATGAAATATTAACAAAGAAAAACATTTGATGATGGACTGATTTTTAAAAAATGAAAAAACATTGTTGTGGCCTTCCAATTTTTTTATTAAAAGAAAATAGAGGTAAGTCATCACTTCAATATGTTCATCCTAACTCTTTTAATATATATGCTTTACTCTGAAAATATCAGTTCACAGCACACTCTAGAGGGAACAAAATAAATATAGATAGCAACAACAGCAGCAGCAAAAAAAGTCAATGGAACTGAAGGTGTTCAGCATATTATGATACAAATAAACATCATATCATCATCATACGTAGCAATATTAGCTTAACAGGAAGCTGTCATTGCTAATTCTGAGATTCTGAGTACTTGAGTGTATGTGTATATGTATGCATGTGTGAGAGCAGTATATCGCCTCCCACATAAACCAATGGAAAGAAAGAGGCAATCTTTGTAAAAGTACTCAGAATTGATAGAATCATCACAGCAGCCTGTAGTTCCTATATATGTGTGTGTGTGTGCACATATGAACATATGAATAGACGTACTGTTTCCTAGCAGACCGGTGGGAATCGCATCAAGAAATAAAAAAACATTATTGTAGCCTAGACTACGATCACTATCTTCAACAACTAGCAACGACCACAGTCTTCGACCACTGGCTACGACCACAGTCTTCGACCACTGGCTACGACCACAGCACCTCGACTGCATCTCCGACCACATAGGTCTTCTAGCTCCGAGGTCAACTGTAGCTATGACAATCGACCGTCGATCACTGTGGCTACGACCACTAACTTCGACCATAGGCTACGACCACGGGATACGACCACTGGCTACGACCGCAGTGTTCGACCATAGGCTACAACCACAGGCTACGACCATGAGCTACAATCACTGGCTACGACCACCGTCTTCCACCACAGGCTACAACCACAGACTACGACCACGAGCTATGACCACTGGCTACGACTACGGTGTTCAACCACAGCTACGACCACGAGCTACGATCACTGGCTATGATCACAGTGTTCGACCACTAACTTCGACCACTGTCTTCAACTACTCGCTATGCTCACTTTCAACTTACGACAAGACTTAGGTTGTGACCTACAAATTAGTCAGCCAGGGTTGTCCCATACCAGCCTTGTAGTAGTACAATAGGGCTTTGCAATAGTAACTCATAGACTGGTCCTTAACATAGGCTCAAACCACATACCCCTTGTGCCCGACAATTAACACTGTGTCACCGAACAACAGTGTATGCCTGCACCCACGACCTAACCATTAGCCTAAGTCTAAACCAGATTTTATATTTTATTTCAAAATATTTCATAAACCTTCCTGACTTACCGAAGTCAAGAATATATTTGAAAAGCTCATCATTTTATGTGAAAAGGTTATCCCAATCTAAAGGTATTACTATGCATGTCTAAGCATTTGCTACAAAAATTCTCTACTCATACTAGTGTACTAACTAAAGTTTAATTCTAGGGTGATAAAGAATCGGGGAATCCAATGTCAATGGAGGAATTAACAAGTAGGCAATAACTAAATTTAAAACTGGAATTGAAATACATTTAATAAAATTAAGCATGCAATATAATTTAAAATAACATAATTTATTTCGCAATCTAGGATCAACATGATTAAGGTGTATGACTTGCCTTGCTCTACAGTCTGGTGCGAGTCGTCATCGAAGAATTCTTTCAAATCATCGCAGCCTACACGTGAAAATTACCCAAGCAAACTCAAATAAAATCTAAATAAATTCTAATAAATACCAAACATTAACAAGGAGGGCAAAAATGAATATATTGGAATTTTTGATGAATTTAGGAATTTGAACGGGCTCAATTGGAGTTAGGATGAAGGAGAACGGGCTCTTGGAAGTTTGAAATCAGAGAAAAAGAATAAACTAGAATTTTTGGATTAATTTTTCTATTGGAAAAGGTATTTATGACGTCAGCCCAGGGATTTTCCTTATCGGCTGATTTATTTTTCTGCTGGAAAAGGGAATTATGACGTCATGCTGACGTTAGCCCTGGTTTGACTGAGACTGACCAGTGGGCCAGGTCTATCGTGGACTAGGTCTATGGACCACGGGGAGGCTGAGGTGGCAAGGGGAATTGTGCGGCATCCAGGTGGCAAGCAACTAGGCCTATTTTGCTGATGTGGCTGATAGGTGTCTGACATGTGGCGGATGACAAGGCGAAGACATTGACGCGGGACGGTTGAGCTGATTGGGTGGCTAGATGCTTGCGTGGCATGCCACATCAGCTCGGCTGTTGACGGGGCCTCACCGGCTGGGAGGCACACGGGGAACGATGGTCGTCGGCGTTCCTGTGCACGGCGACATCCAGTAAGGGGCGGAGGAGGGAGAGGAGGCTGCGAAAATTTCATCCTACCTGCGAGCAAAGCTCCGACGGGGTCGTGGGTGGCTGGCAACGAGAAAAGGCGATGGTGGTGCATGGGTCTCTGGTGTAGCGGTGCTCTAGTGGGGCAAGGGCATAGCTGAGGGGCGAGTGAGGTCAAGGCAACGCAACGAAGCTGAGGACGGGGTCTGTGAAGCTCGGGGGCGGCCAGAGCGACGAGGGGAGCTCGCCAAAGTTGGCGGCAGAGCTCGGAGAGAGAGGGCATGGTGCGGGGAGAACTGAGGCGCGAGGAAAGGAGGAGGCGGGGAGGTGGTGGTGTGAGGGGAAGCGGAGCTAAGTAGGGTATTTATAGGGGAGGGGCAGCGTTGGCGAGCTAACTGCCGCGCGAGAATGGCGGCAGCGGCCGTTGCGAAGAGGAGGTGCGGGAGTGGGGGAGTGGGCACGGTAGTGCGGCGCACGAAAGGAGAGAGGTGGGGCGGCACATGTGCGGGAGAGAGAGGTGGTCGAAAAGGGTGGAGTGGGCCAACAACCGTGGCAGCGGCGCGGCCGGGGAAGAAGGATGCGCGGGAGGAAGAAGAAGGCAGGAAGAGTGGCTGGCGTGTGGGCCCGGGAGGGCAATGAGAGAGAGAGGAGAATAGGGTCTGGTGGGCGGAGCCCAACGGCAGGGAGAGAGGAGCGGGAGATGTGGCCGCGTGGCCAAGATAGGGGTGGAAACGAGCCGAGCCGAGCCGGCTCGAGCCAAGCTCGTTTGGGCTCGTGTGAACAGTGGGCTCGGCTCGGCTCGGCTCGTTTTACGAACGAGCTATCAAAGAGGCTTGGCTCGGCTCGGAAATCGGCTCGAGCCGGCTCGCGAGGGCTCGCGAGCCAGATCAGCTCGCAGAGCAGGTTCCACTTCCACAGACAGAGCAGCATCCAAGAATCATTCACTGTAACAAGATGTACAAGACGATGATCAGTACAGGAGGCAGAACCGTAACAAGATGTACAAGACGATGATCACTTCCACAGACAGAGCAGCATCCAAGGATTCTTCCTAATCAATCGATAGATCTAGAGTCGTCCCAAGAAGGCAAGAAAGCCACACATCACACATATACATACATAACATAAAGGAGGGACCAAGCGCTAATCTTTCACCGTGGAATCACCAATAAAAGTTGGGGCAAGAAGTAACAAGAAGAGAGGAAGTGGTAAGGAAATCTTGATGCAATTACTGGCGCTGCAGGAGGTGGGGGGATCCTTCTGCATCCTTGAGCTCCTTGAGGATCCGCTTCGAGCCTTCGACGCCATGGGGACGAGACCGACTAGTCCAATCCAATCGAGAGGACCTCGCCTCCGTTGCTATGCCGCGGCCCTGCCTGTTGTGCTTGCAGGTGAGCAGCACACGTTGGGAGGGGAAGGGGAAGCACAAGGCGGCGCGGTGGGTGGGCGCCGGGCGGGGAGATCTGCTGGCGGCGGGCGGGGAGATCTGCTGGCGGCGGGCGGGGAGATCGGCCGCGGGGGGAGCACACGGCACCGGGGGTGAGCGGCACACGTTGGGAGGGGGAAGGCACACAGCGGCGCCGGTGCGGTGGGCAACCGGCGACGGGAGCGACGCAGTGGATGGGACTTGGGAGCGATGCAGTGGATGGGGTAGGTGGGAGCGGCGCCGTGGAGACTGCAGCCAAAAAGATGGAGAGTCGATTGCGCAAGCTCGACCACTCGGGAGACTTAATGGGCTGCGCGCTGGGCCGGATGTACACACGAGCCAAAAAGCTCGTGAGCCGGCTCGCGAGCGGCTCGAGCTTGGCTCGTTTTTTTAACGAGCTGTAAAGGGGGCTCGGCTCGGCTCGAAATTTAACGAGCTCGAGCCGAGCCGGCTCGGCTCGTAACGAGCTCGAGCCAAGCCGCGAGCCTCAAGCTATTTTTCCACCCCTAGGCCAAGAGGAGGAATCCAGCGGCCGAGAGGAGGGAGAGGTGACGACGGGGGAGATGGGTCGGGTGGCGATGTGGTACAATCTGGGCCGGACACGCGTCAGCCCAGGAGTGAGGTGGGTATGAGGTGAGCGGCAACGTGGGTAGATCTAGACTACCCACGCGTCGCTCGAAGAGAGGGGTGGGAGAATTTTAATTTTAATTTTTGATTTTGATTTTTAGAGAAGCCAAGGAAATTCAAAAAGGCTCAGGAATATACCAAATAAATTCCAGAAATTCCAGAACAATTCACAGAAATTCTTGGAACCATTTTGGACTTAGGTAAAATATTTTAAACTCAATTGGTATTATATTTTTATAATAAAAATACTTTTTAATTTCAAAATTAGATTTTACACTCTAGAGAATCACAGAAAATCCAGATAAAAGGCAAATAAATCCAAGTAGTTAATTTGAATTAGTATTTTTATAGGAAATCAAAATATCCTTTTATTTAATAATATTTTTAGGTTTTTACTTAAATTACTTTTCAAATCCAGCCTTTTTTAAAAGTAGAAAATCAAGGCAAAACAAAATTAAAACTCAGGTAACCAAAACACTTATTTTTATTTTAAATTTTTATTTTAATATTATTTTTAAAAAACTGGACTGTTACTACTATTACGCATGTACGTAATTTTGGTAAAAAGCGCTATATTGATATAAGTCATAGTTACACCCAATTAATACATCAAATCTCGCCTTGACAATTCGTTACCCTACTTTGTCACCATAGCAATAATACCTGCTGGTTATAAAATGTGGAACTTAGTAACTTAAAATATTATAGTTGATACTTAGTTGTGCTTATAACAGTACTAGAAGTGCTAGATAGGAAATGGGTCAAGATATTCAAAAATGGAAAAATACTCAAGAATTGGTATAGAGGAGTTTACCTTTGGTTAGAAAGAAATGAAAAACATGTTTTAGACTTGGCCGAGTGGTTGTGGAGATTGGTGCAGTTCGCATGAGAATGGGGTTTGTTGATATCTTGCCCAGGTCACTAAGGACTGATTCATATTATGCCATAGACCCAAGTACAATCACACAACTATGCATGCCTTTTATGAGAAGGCCTTAGCATACTAAGTTACTAGGGCTAGCAACTTCACCGCAGGTGGTAGATTGTAGGTGGATTTTTGGGCTATGTGAACATGGTGCATACTCCATGTTCGGAGGGAGTTTGCCCATAACGGAAGGTACCCGACACAACGTATGAATCTTAGGCATCGGAGAGCACTTCCCATTTTAAGAACGTATCATAGCATGATAATTGTTAGCACTACTAATGTAAAAACTTCATCATAAACTCTCAAATCGGGGTACCAATGTTATCATGTGATATGTATAATATGGTGGGATGTCTATGTTGTATGGGTAAAGTGTGCAACCTCTACAAAGTGTAAATCTATTCGAATAGTTATTTCGACGGTTACGGACAAAGCTTGATGAAATCCCACAATAAGTAGCTTTATGTTTTACAAAAATAGTTATGAAAAGATATGGATGGGAATGCAAAGTTGGTTCGGCAAGGATTATGCCACTATTTCAAGAATTAAGGTAGCATGCCCCTTGTTCTAAATTATGTAATTTATGCTTTACAATTATTTACTTATTAAATTTAAATGCTCTTACAACTTCTGTTTGCAATATATTAGTCATTATTTCAATTGAAATCATTGTTTTACAAATTAAGACTAGAGTAGACAACTATCTTTAACACAACCTGTATACTATATATCTTTGCTTAAAAGTCTTATAGAGTATGATTTTCATACTCAACTATTACTTGTCGAATATATTCAGGGGATGTAGAAGAAAACACGTCCTATGGGTACTATTATGCTGTGGGTTTTAGAGACAAAGACATCGATTTCAAGGGTTCTGCCCTGGTCAGTTGCCTATAGTTTGGGATGAGGCATACTTGTTGGTTTTTTGCACCTCATTTACCATTTGCTTTCGCTGACCTCTGTTATTGAATGTTTCATTTGGTTGGTTGGCTCTAGTGTTGTAACTCCGCCATCTAGGAATATTCGCTACCTAATGTACTACTTGTTCTAAATTTATTGTGTATGGATGTGATACAAATATTGTTGAATGTGTGTGCTAGCCACTGATCATGGGACTAGCACTGTAAACACATAGGGTTCAGAATACAAGTTCCAGGTCCTGACACAACCCTTAGGAATTAATTTGTTGTAGGATCGAAATCGGCAACAGAGGCGGGGGTGAATGGTGCCTTCAAAAACCGCCCCGAGTATCCACAAAATCTTCTTCTCTAATAGCTATAGAAGCTACAAAGACAGAAGATGAAAGCTTACTAGAAACCCAAAAATCGATCGATAATTGAGATAGAAACAGGCTCAGCCAAAAAGATATGAGACAACATGATTGAGTTCTCACTGGAGACAAAAGAGAAAAACACAGAATAAAAAAGAAAACAAAAGGCAGCAAAAAGAAGAACAAATTCTAGCAGCCGGTCTGACAGTAATTGCAGCAGCGGTCTGTGCACAGGAGGAGGTTTGGTCCAACCGGGACTCAAATTTTTGCCCAAAAAGCAGACTAAAACAACAAGCAGTCTGAACTGAAAATGCTGAAGGTAGAAGGACTGAAATCTAAATACTATGCACAGAAAATAGAAAACAGAGATACTGAAAACAGAAATCAGAATGTTACTGACTGAACACTGTTGGGAGATAAATCTGAAAACGAAGAAACAGAGACACAAAAAGAAAACTGAAATGGTAGCTAGAAAACTGCAGAGAAACCTGATCGGCAGCAGAGAGCAAAACACTGAAAAATCTGAGCAAACCGAAAACAAAAACTGCAGCAGGTACTTGACTTAAAACCGAATAGGCCAGACACTATGAAAAACAAAAACTGCAGCAAAAGAAAACTGAAACCAGGGAACTGATTTTTTGACCAAAACCAGACTAAAACAATGACAAAAGACTGTCAACACTTTCACTGAGAGAACAAGCTTGGCCGAAGGTAGACTGAAGCAAATAGGAGACTGAAAATGGCAGCAACTGTAAGTACTTAAGATGAGATGTAGAACTGAAACCATGGTCAATTTATTGCTGCTCTTTTCATGCCAATTGATTGAGACTTCAATCCAAATAACAGCTTGATCTTAGAAATGAGGAAATGCTGATAAAAAGCTGTTCGACTGAAGAAGTAACTCAAACAGAGAAAGAAGCTGAAAATTGAAGTGCCAAATAGAGAGTGAGACCAAATCCTGAACAGTTTGTGGTTCTCATAACTAATGATCCTGAGACTTTTGCTTCACTGCAGGGAAGATCTCACTACAAGAAACACAAACTTAGAGTAGACTTTTTGCCGAGAAATCAAGGGAACAAGATTCCTCTGCCTCCAAACCCTAGGTTTTTGCAAACAGGGGAACTCTTTACTCATGGTCGAAAGTCTGATTCATGCAAAGCCTTTTGAGGTTCTGGCATCTTTTGACCATGAGACCTTAAACATTTCTAGAAATCATCCTCTAGTCAACAAAACTCAAGAATACCCATCTCCTCTGAATAGGGAACCCTAGAGAAATTGAAATAGAGTATATTTAGAAAAGCAAATTCTTGAAGGGAAAACTGTAATTGAAATCTTGTGCTCATGAGGAAAAGTTGGCCAAGGGGCCTTGAGGAGTTAACCAGATCAAAGCAAGAAGATTTTGCAGTTTCTCAAACAAGAATTTCATTCAAAATGCAAAGAAGAGCAAAGCACAAAGAAGAACGAGCAGAAGCAAGAACACAAAAAGGCACAGGAAACAAGAATGGCTCAAACTCAATTCTTCTCATAATGAATCGGAGATATGAATGATTACATGGAAGGTTTCATTACAACCATCTCTTACATCCTTCTCTCATCTGAGAACACACGCAAAGAAAACCAAGACACTACCACTGCTTGAGCTGTCCTGCACTGCCAACTCCCAATGACTAAATAGAGGAGCCAAAACAAGAATTCCAGTCCAGAATGCACTCCCAACACCTCACACAAAGCAAGGAGCCAAAACAACCAGGATTGGAGGGAAACCAAACATGCCTCCTCCAAACCCTAAACCCTCTCTTCCACTAACGGGTCTCCAACCCGTTATTTTCAAACGAAACCGCTTCCATTTTGCAGCCTTGCGCATTTTATCGAAATGTCCCTACCGCACCTTCCTGGGAGCTTCCTCTTCTCTCGCTGTCGACGCCTCGCAACCACTTTGAGTCCTCGTCGTCTTCGGCAGCTCCCGACCGCTTTGACCTCAGCACCGCCTGTTCCTAGTCCGGTAATCCCATGTCTCGCCACGACTCCACCTCAAAGTCCTACAGCCATCACAGACAAGAAACCATCACATAGCACCGCTCGAAACAGCATAACCAACATTAGCATCAGAAAAAGGTACTCAAATATGAAATACCCAAATTGACCGATCGAGAAAAAGAACAAGCGTCCTAAACACGTCCAACCGCGTTCGACCAAGTCCAACCAAACTGGACTGCGCCATGCACCGACTTGGCGCGAACCAACCAAATCAAACTCAAACTTTCCATAACACGAGTCAATTACTCATCACAAACATGGGGACACCTCCACATGGTCTCTCATTTGTCCTCTGGTTGGAGTGGCTATAAGCCTTCATCTCAACATGGTAATAGAAGATCAAACTTGCTCATCATGTCTCTCTTGTGTTCTTGTTTGGTTTTCTTACCTTCTTGAGTTAGATATTAGGTTTCCTAGTTCCTCTAGTTTTTAGTCTGATTCTTGCTATGGTTTGGCTTGCTAGGCTATCTTAAAACTCATCTAAGACCTCTTGGCAATCAAGAACTTAGGAACTAGACCAGATCATCATTTCCCTCTCTTGCCCAATAAATGTTGTAACTTTGAAAATGATTCTTGAAATTGTTTGGTTCAAAATAGATTTCTGGTATCCTAAGGAAGGTGTGTATTAAATTTCATTTGTTGGGAGTTTTGGATCAAAAGTTAGGTCAATTTATGGATTTTTATGTCATGCTTAAATTTTAGGCTAGAGCACAAGTGGTCAAACTACCATTATGCATGTAGTCAGACTACCCAGTTTAGTCAAACCCCCCTATGAGAGCGATTAGACTGACCTAAAGGGCTTTGCATGTTTTGAGTGATTTTCACTACTATAAGTTGATTTTGATCTTTTGAGGTTTCCATAGCTACTGAAGTGATAAATATAAAATACCTAGAGGGAAAAATAGTCGGAGCCATTCACCCCCCTGATTGCCATTTCTGATCATACAATTGGTATGAGAGCCTGGTGAGCTCTTCTATGTAAAATTTTCACTGTTCTTGAGTTATGACGTTGGATAGGTATTCACCCAAGCCTCCTATCTTCAAAGCCAATGTCAAGCCATTTGGAAAAAGGTGAACGATTCTTTGAGATGCCCAATGTTAGTAATCTAGAGAATACTCTAGTGGAGAACAATGACAAGGAATGAAACATCTTGTTTTCTAGCTTGGGTAGAAGTGAGTACACTCGAGTATATCATTTGCCCACTGTTGAAAGCATCTAGCCCCTAAAAATGGTTTTGGTAATTAATGAATGTATGTGAATATGAGACTAACGTGTTTAATGAGTGTTTAAAGGTTAAGTCCATAAGTGGTTGACAAAGATGCAAGCTAAGGATCAATGTGAAGACCAAGAATGGCTCAAGACAAAGGTATACTTAGAATAAGATCCCATTTTATTTTTACCGGTCTTAGGAAAAAAGGTGGAAGACCGTATTATAGGCTAAATAATCGTACCATAAAGAGGGATCATGGCAAGTAGCTTGATAGCAAACTTATTGTGCCATTGGGACCAAACTAGGATCATGCATTCATTAAAAATCTATTTTAAAAGCCAATCTATGCTCTATCTGGAAAAGTGGTAGTACCGTTGTTTTCAACATCGGAACTACTGCAGAGCGAAAGTTCCGCAGGTATAAATGGAACTACCGGCGACCGGAAGCTCCGAATTTCGAGCGGAGCCTTTTTTCCAGAGAGCACCCTCTGAGTGAGGTTTGAGATTTCGTTGGATCAGAAGTACCGGTGATTTTAACGTCAAAACTACCGTTGGAAGCGGTAGTTCCGCTGCATGGAGCGGTACTTCCGGATCTCGGAAGCTCCAGAGGATAGAGCGGAGCCTTTTTTCCAGAGGGCGCCAAGTTGGGCTCCGGCCCAAGCGGTAGTACCGCGCCAACTTTGCGGAACTACTGCAGAGCGGTAGTACCGGACTTTATAACGACGGTAGTACGGCACCGACTTTCCAACGGCTACTGCAGAGCCTCTGACATAGCCGTTCTGCCACGCCAAAGGTGGAGCGGAACTACCGACCTTTGGTCGGCGGTAGTTCCGCTCGCCCTGATTTTTCTGGAATTTGTTCCAAACAGCTAGTTTTGGTTGGTGAGGATTATAAATACACGTACCACTGCTCAAGGACGTACGAAGAGACTCTATTGAACATTCTTGAGCATATAGCATTCACTCCACACCTCCTTTCACTTTGAGCATTCATTTTGAGGTGGTTGAGCAAAAAGTGCATTGCATTCATTAGTTGATCCTTTGGCACTTGTTTGCATTCAAGTGAAGCCATGGTTTATTACTCTTGGTGCTTGCCGTGCACCTGGATGATTGGGCGGAGTTTGATCGGTGATCTTCTCAAAGGAGATTGTAAGAAGACCCGGTGTTCATGTGAAGGTTGGAGCTCTCCTATACGGAGCGGGGAAGAGCTACCTCTAGTGGACTCGAGGTGTTACAGCTTAATTTGTGGAGCTAGTCCGATTTGTTCAGGCTAACCTCAATGTGGATTAGGGGAAACCGGCAAGTTTCCGAACACCATAGTAAAACATCGGTTGTGTACATCTCTCTCATATTTTCTTCTAGCTCTTATTTGTTAGTATTATTGTGATCATTTGTTTGATATAGAGCAAGTGTTGTTTCCCTCTTGACTAGAATTATGTAGGCTTAAGTGCTTTACATTCTTGCTGAATTGAAATTGTAGAAAATTATTTAGAGGAAAAGAAAAATTTGAAAACCTCCTATTCACCCCCCCTCTAGTCGCTTATCCTTATCCTACAATTGTGCATGAGATATGGATGACTCTTGAGACCTATCATGAGGGCTCTTCCCAGATCAAGGAATAGTGCCAAGATTTGTACCAGCTTGAGTTCAACTCCTTCGAGATGAGGCCTAGTGAGTCAATACATGAGCTCATTGCTAGGTTCTACACGATAGTAAGTCAGTTGAGGTCTATAGATCTGAATTTTCCTAAGTCTGAGAAGGCTCGTGATATCTTGGGGGGCTTTTTGATTCAACTGTTTGGGATTCTAAGGCTAGCACCATTCAAAAGTGTAACAAATTGAGCGATCTAACTCTTTATTTGCTTATTCAATGCTAAAAACCTATGAGATTGCTCGGGGCAAGAAAAGTCCAAAAGTTACTCAATGGCCTTGGTAGCAGATCCTAAGAAGAGTGGTTGTTCTTTTGGTGTTCCTAGTGTGTCAGAGTTCTCAATGTTTTGTCTTTCTATCTTGACTTATGAGCAAATAGAGTCAATCCCAAAAGAAGAGCTAGCCTCATATCTAGAAAATTCACTAGAGTTTACAACAATGTGAGGGGGAGAAAAAGAGAGGATCCATCACTTGCTATGAGTGTGGTAAGTCTAACCACATCAGAACCAAGTGTCCAAAGCCACAAGAAGGGAATTCCACCAGAAGCCAAGGGCTAGTGATGTGAAGAAGAAGAAGAAGGCAAACTACAAGAAGGTGATTCACAAGAACCTCTCAGCTCTTGAGGAGATGAACTTGAGCAATGTGGACTCAGAGAGTGATAATGAAGGGATGAATTAGGAGCCATAACCAAGATTAAAGACTTCATTGGGATGCGCTTCATGGCTCATGAGGATAGTGCCAGCAAGGATGATGTTACTTGTGCAATTGTGATAACTAGGAATGCTCTCAAGAAATGCACAAAGAAGAATAGAAACTTGGAGTTCATGCTTGAGAGTCTCAAAGGAGTTCATGGTTGAGAATCTAAAGATGGAGGTTAGATTGTAATTGATCCCTAATGATGGTTCTTATTATGCTTGTCTCTTGTTACAAATTGATCTTGGTAAGCTTAGGGATGATCATTCTTTTGTTATTGAATAATGTAGAAATGCTAGCAATGAAACTGATAAGCTTAAGTCTTGCTACACAAGTGGCACCACTCTTCATTCATATGTCATCTAGGAACTTATGATTGCTATGGACAATCTAGCCAAACTTAAAACTATTTATCTTGGTGGGCTCTTGGTTCACTCCTCACAAGCTAATGAATTGAAACTTGCTAAGGCTAAGGTAGAAAAACTGAATTCTAGTGATTAGTATGCTTGCTTATGTGCTGAGGACATGATTGCTCAAACTAAACGTTTCTCTCAATGTGCTTTACTTGAAGTGAAACTTGCTCATGCCTCTAAGAAAGTTGATCCTATTGATTATATTGCATGTGCTTTTCGTGCTAAAATTGGTCAAGATGTAGATGATATACATGAGACCTTTAGGGTCAAATTTGAGAAACAAATATAAAGAAATAACGATGATGAGTGTCTGTCTCGTGAGGTTCTTAAGCTTGAGCTTGCTGCGCATAAGGAGAGCTATGTTATGGCCACTAAGACCAAGAGTTGTGAGATGTGTCCAATCTTAACTAGTGAGAATGATTACTTGAAGAAAACTCTTGAGAGGTTCTCTAGTGGAAAAAAATCTTAGCATGTTCCTAGATCAATCCAATGTCAGCATGGCAAATAGGGGTCTAGGATTTGACCACCTTGAGCACATGAGAAACCATCCTCCTTAAGCCTTGAGAGTTCTAGAGAGTAGCAAGATAGAAGTATCTTCCTTTGAGCCAAGCAAAATTGTGTTTGAGTGAACTAGATTTGCATATTTACCTTCTAGCAGCAAAGGTGCTTCTCAGCCAATAGGGGTGACCCCTCAAAAGGTCAAATGCCACGGCACCTATTGCAATAAGGACATCCATGTAGTTGAGTTCTTCTTTCGTAGAGCAAAGAAGGAGCGTTGTGATCGATTTAGAGTCTTGAGAGGTATTTGAGAGTAGTATCATACTTTGAGTGCTCCTAGATCTAATTTTAGGCCTAGCTTTGTGAGAGGTATGATTAGAGCAATTCATGATAAGTATAGGCCATGGGAAGCTTAGGAGTGGCAATAGGGCGGGGGGTCCTAGGGGAGGCCCCCACGACCCCACCCTAACCCCTACTAGCATAGCCTCGACCCGGCCCAACTAAGCCTACTGGGGGGACATGGCCCCCCATCCCTGGTCCTTGCGGGGACCTAACCCCCACGGTGATCCCCGTGGGGGATTAAAAATAGGCTACTTTGGTTTAGGAGGTTTGGACGAGGGTTTGAGAGAGGTTTAGGAGGTGCTCGTATGCATTCTCATGCTTATCATCCTAACTCATACTTTGAATCATTTACTGCTACTCCTCTGTGTCTTGGTACTGGATTCCTAAGTCTTTTATTGCTCACCCCAAACTGAAACACCAATGTATTCTTTGTCTATAATGTACAGTTTTCGAGGAGGAAAGGGGAGCACTTGGCTTATTGACTCTAGGTGTTCATGCCACATGATCAGAGATTGTAGATGATTCTCCTCCTTGCCTCGTGCATCCGGTGAGGAGTTGATCACCTTCGGGGATGCTACCACAAGACGTGAGATGGCCAAAGGAATGGTGAGGGTCAACAAAAACTTCATTCTCAAGGGCGTTGCCCTGGTGAGTAAGCTCAAGTACAATCTCATGTTTGTTTCTTAGCTTTATTGATGATGATCTTCAGGTTAGATTCAAGAAACATACATGTATAATACTTGATGCTTTTGGTGATCTAGTCTTGGGATTTCTTACTTGGGTAGTCTTTAGTGCTAACTTTGCTAAGTCCTCAAGTTCTGGATTGAAATGTTTTGTAGCATCTGAATCTCGTGATGCTAGTTCTAGGATAGGGGACTAGGGCATATAGGTTTTGATCATTTGACTCGAATTAGTGGGATGGATCTTATTCACAGATTGCCTAAGCTCAAGGGTAGTGAGAAAATAGTGTGTGCACCTTACAGACATAGCAAGACGGTTGCGGTCATGACTGATGGTCCAGGATAGCTCTTCAATGTGGATACAGTAGGTCCATCTATAGTTCAGTTAGCTGGAGAAAAATGGTATGTGCTAGTGATTGTTGATGACTACACTATGTACTCTTGGCTTTACTTTTTAACATCTAAGAATGAGACCTTTAGTCATTTTCTAGAGTTAGTTCAGCGCTTGAGTATAGACCTTACAGGTTCATTGAGAGCTATTCATAGTGACATTGGGACTTAATTCAAGAATTCTTCTTTTGATTCCTTTTGTGCTGAGAAAAGGATAGAGCACCAATTCTCATCTCCACATGTCCCATATCAAAATAAGGTAGTTGAGAGAAAGAATAGGAACTTAGTTGAAATAGCTAGGATAATACTAGATGAGCATAGCACTTGATACGGGCGGCCCTGATCTTCTCGATGTAGGATCACGATAACTAGTGTCTCTCAACCAATCTCTCTAGCTGTACACCCGTGCCAATGCAAGGACTCACGGCTCTTTGGAAATTCGCCAAGATACACCAAAAGATTTCTCTACGAGACCACGAGTGGAGAAACGTTGTGCCCTCAATTATCAATGGAAAAGCAAACACAACCTTGATTCAAGAACGATCACTCAATTCCTGTCAAGTAATCCTCGCATGGATACTTTGGTGAAAAGAAACAAGCAATGTGCTGTTCTAATTTCAATCTGAAAAAGTGGTCCCCTTACAATGAAACTATGTTTGGCCTTATATTGGCACCACAAGGTGCGGCCCTAGATAGAAACTAATTCAAATAGAAAAGCAACTCAGATCAAGAAACCGTAACAAACTCTACTTTACAAACTTCGAACAATCTCTTAACAATCTGGACCGAACACGCCTCTTGATTCAGACGGTCCGAACGTTCAAGGAGAAGCGTTTGGACGGTCCGAACGTCTCCGACTGGGATTCTTCGCAACGCGACTGGGATTCTTCACAACGCAACCGCTCGTGGTAGCTATTCGGATGGTCCGAATGTTCGAGGAGAATAGTCCGGACAGTCCGAACGTCTCTGCCTGGAATTCTTTGCGATGCACCGTTCGTGGAAGCTAGGGCTTTCCTTGTCCAAAACGCATTGACCTTCATGAATGAGCTCCTCTTCATACCTAAGTACGCACAGCACACTAGAATTAGGTAGTAGCATATTCCCATCAAAATTATATTCTTTAAAGAACAAAGTCACCTGTTGTTGGAGCTTCTTGGCTCGTGCTCGCGTAATCGGTCCTGTTGTTTCAATTGGAGGAGTTAGGACAAGGGTGGCCTCATCATCCTCCCCCTCTTGAAAAGATGTCGCCCTCAACGTTACATGATATGAATCCTCCGGGCCGAAGAATAGTTTTAAATCAGCAACATTAAAGGTCGAACTAACTACATAGTCATCACCCGGTAACTCAATCTTGTACGCATTGTCATTGACCTTTTCAAGCACTTTGAAAGGCCCATCTCCCCGTGGCATCAATTTGGACCTGCGTCGTTCAAGAAAACGATCCTTGCGGTAATGAACCCAAACTAAGTCTCCCGGCTGAAACAACATCTTCTTGCGGTGTTTGTTAACCTTCTCAGCGTAATACGTTGCTTTCTTCTCAATCTCTTCTTCAGTCTTCAAGTGAATCTTCTTCACAAATTATGCACGCTTGGAGGCTTCCATATTACCTCTTTCTTGACTTGGAAGTGGAAGCAAATCAAGTGGTGTAAGTGGTTTGAAGCCATACACTACTTCAAACGGACACAATTGAGTAGTAGAATGCACAGCCCGGTTATAAGCGAACTCCACGTGCGGCAAACAATCTTTCCACTCTTTGATATTCTTCTTGATCATTGTTCGTAGCAACATAGAAAGGATGCGATTCACGTCCTCCGTCTGTCCATCAGTTTGGGGATGACAAGTGGTGCTGAAAAGAAGCTTGGTTCCCAATTTTCCCCATAATGTCTTCCAAAAATAGCTCATGAATTTAACATCGCGATCCGACACAATGGTCCTTGGCATACCATGCAATCGAACTATCTCCCTGAAAAATAAGTTAGCTATATGCGACGCATCGTCGCTCTTATGACAAGGAATAAAATGTGCCACTCCCCACACAAACGCAACTCCCTTCTTGGTTAGCTCATTTAATGGGCAGCTACAGTACTGAAGTCCTTCACAAATCTCCTATAGAAACTAGCCAACCCATGAAAACTTCTAACTTGACTCACGTTGATGAGAGTTGGCCAATTTCGAATTGATTCAACTTTTGATTCGTCTACCTCTATACCATGTGCTGAAACAACATATCCCAAGAAAACAACTTTGTCTTTGCATAAAGTGCACTTTTCTAGATTACCAAATAACCTAGCTGTTCGCAAAACTTGTAGCACTTGTCTAATATGTTCAACATGTTCAGATTCATTGCGGTTATAGATTAAGATGTCATCAAAGTAAACAACCATAAATTTACCAATGAATTGCCTTAAAACATGGTTCATCAATCTCATGAACGTACTAGGTGCATTATATTAGTTAGACCAAAAGGCATCACTAACCACTCATATAACCCAAATTTTGTTTTAAAGGCAGTCTTCCATTCATCCCCTTCTTTCATCCTAATTTGATGATATCCACTACGCAAGTCAATTTTTGAGAAAATAACTGCACCACTCAATTCATCAAGCATGTCATCTAAGCGAGGTATGGGATGACGATATCGAATAGTGATGTTATTAATTGCTATACAATCTATGCACATGCGCCATGAACCATCTTTCTTAGGAACTAAAATCACAGGAACAGCACAAGGATTTAAGCTTTCTCGTACATACCCTTTGGAAAGAAGTTCTTGGACTTGTTTCTGGATTTCCTTTGTTTCTTCGGGATTGACACGGTATGGTGGTCGATTGGGCAGCGTTGCTCCTGGAATTAAGTCGATTTGATGTTCTATCCCACGAATTGGTGGCAAACCTGTCGGAACCTCCTTTGGAAACACGTCATTGTACTCCTGCAAAACATGTTTCACAACACTAGGAAGAGAGATTACATCATTAGTGAAAATCAATGCATCTTTGTACAATAGCACAAAGTGCATCGTGCTAGGATCCTCACTCAACTCTCGAATCTCAGCTCTTGTAGCTAGCATGATTAACTTATCCTCACTTTTCTTTTTACCACTCAGGTTTGGCTTGTGGCGCTCACTTTACGATGGTGGATGCACTCTATTCTTTTCACTCTCATCTCTTACTTCAATCTTTTGCATGGATTGGTTGATGATTTCAGCAGGAGTCAGCGGCTTCAAAATCACATCCTTGTTGTTCCACCTAAACTTGTAGCAATTTGTGCGACCATCATGCACAGACGATCAGTCATATTGCCATGGCCTACCCAGAAGTAGGTGACAAACCGTCATTGGCACCACATCACATTCCACAGTGTCACTATAGTTGCCAATAGAAAACTTGACTCGGACCATATAGCTTACTTTTACCTCGCCTCGGTCGCTTAGCCATTGCACATGATATGGATGAGGATGTGGTAAGTATTTCAAACCCAACTTAGTGCATAACTCTTTACTGGCCAAATTGTGACAACTTCCTCCATCTATAATAACTTTGCATGCTTTACCTTCACCCACCTTTGCCCAAATTTGGAACAGATTGCATGTTTGTTCATGCGCAACTTGGGCCTGCACACTGAGAGTTTTGGGCGTACATACTATGGAAGGTAAACGTTCTGATGTGCATACCATCACATTTTCTTTATCTTCACTCTCGCTTCCCGCATAAGGTTCTTGAGCAATACACAGATCATCCTCATCACTTGCGGATTCGTATTCACCCGTTCCAGTGCAAATCATGGTTTTAGTGTTTGGATACTCCTTCTGCATATGCCTACGACCTTGGCACTTGAAACACACAATGTCCCTACTCCTTCCTGTGGATCCAGCGGAGGATAAACCACTTGCGGCAGGAACAGCACTTCGACGAGACTGTAGAGGCGCTATCTCTTCTTTCTTACTTGCTGTTCGATATGACGAATTGCCTTCGGTGGTGATACTCTTAATTGGTTGTGTCCGAGGAATAAACTTGCTATGTGTATAGGTGGTACGGCTAGTAAACCTAGCATCTTCAGCCACTTGTCGTTCAGCTTCTCTTGCTTGATGGAGTAACTCATTCATGTTACCATATGGGTGATGATTGACGATGTGCTTGATGTGGTGGTTCAAACCGGCCAGAAAACGGGCCATGGTTTGTTCTTCGTGTTCACGTACACAAGCATGAATCATGGCTTGTTCCATCTCCTTGTAATACTCCTCTACCAGCTGCGTTCCCTGTTTCAAATGATGCAATTTTTCATACAGTGAACGTTTGTAATGACGGGGAACAAACCTGCCACGCATTTCTTGTTTCATCTCATTCCAAGTGACGATGGGGTGTTCATGCCTCTCCATACGTGTTCGCACAACTTGTTCCCACCAATGCATAGCATACCCGTCAAAACCCATTGATGCAAGTTTCAACTTCTTGTCTTCGGTGTAACGGTTCAAACGGAATAGCTTGTCAACCTTGAGTTCCCCAAGTAAGATAATTCTCTACATCGGTACCTCCTGTAAAGGTAGGCATGTTGAATTTCGGCTTGGCCAAAGCTTCCTCGTCATCATCGTTACGTCGAACACCGCGACCCCCTTGACCGTCATCATGACCGTGATAGGGAGGGCGTCCTCCATGGCCAACAGCAGGTGGTGCTCGGCGTCGTGGCTCCTCACGTCACATGGCATCGAACTCCTCATCAGTATCATCCAAAGGTACGCTTTGCTGACTTAAGTCATCACCTCTTGCTCCATGTCGTACCAAAGTGGTAAGGTTGTTGATGGAGTCTTGTAACGCACGAACATTGTCATCCAATCGTACTCCCATGTCTTGGATGTCTCTTCCTAGATTGTCATGCACCATCTCTAGTTGACGATCAAAGTGTTGTTTCAATGCCCGTTGTTGTAAACGAGTGACGGGTGCTTCAAGATTTCCTTCAAAATCCGCTAGAACTTCACCTTCTGCAGCCATGGTTAGTTCACGAATAGCAAGTATGTGTATGAATCACTAAACTCACTATCCTGAATCAATGAAGGTTTTACCGTTCCAGAAGCAATTGAATACAACAGATTCTTACCTCGTGGTCACGGAAAATTATCAAAGGTGATATACTTAGCGAATTTCTAGAGTGGAAGCAATGCACAACACAAAGTGTTTGGATGGAGTTTGGAAGGTTTAATGCTTAGGCAATCTGAAATTTAGGTTGTTGTCAAATTAAGTAATAATCCAAGCTAGAATATTTTTGCCTAGGTGCTGATCCAAATCATATAAGTGAAGTATATGAACACACGCGCAAAGATTAATGTGACTCAATGCAAACAAAGGAATGAGCTAAAAGAATCAATCATGAATAGATAGCTCGTTTTGCACCAAGTACAAGGAGAGACGCTAACCAATTGCAATAATATGAATTTTTAAGGGCACAAATTGCTCAAAGAAAATACACAATCTGAATTTATGGATTAAGGTTAACTCACCCAAATTCGGCCAATGCTATATTTTCTTTCTTTTCTTTTCTTGTGCTCAAGCCGAGGCTTCTCTTTTTTTTATACTCAAGGCCGAACTAGGTTTAACTGTTCCTTAATTGTAAATCCAAAGTTTGTTTAGCAATGTGTAAATAATACTAGAGCAACCCTAAAGCAATTATCAAAGACTAGTCTCAAGGATCAAAGGATTTAAGTGAAGCTCTCAAACAGGCGCGCGATAGTTCAAATCGTCAAACTTTCGGTTGGTCCGAACGTTCCCACCATTTTGACGGTTCGATCGAAATCAGACGACGCGGTTGTAGCGAGCACATTCAGACGGTCCGAACGTTTCACGCGGCTCCGGGTGGTCCGATCGCGATCCGACGGCGTAGCTGGGGACGAGCGCTTCGGACGAACGTCTCGGCTTCTTTGGTCGGTCCGATTGGAATCTGACGGCGCGGCTGGGGCGAGCGCTTCGGACGGTCCGAATGTCTCGGCTGTTTGGGTCGGTCCGATTCGAATCCGACGGCGCGGCCGGGGTGAGCACTTCGGATGGTCTGAACGTTCTCAAGAGGATTTTGAGTGGCTGATCAAGATCGGACGGTCATGGACGTTCGGCGGGAAAACTTCGATCGACCGTACGTGTTCGGCTAGGATTCTGTGTGGCGATAAGAAGGAAAAGGAAACCCTAATGTTTACAGATATGAAATATGTCCAAGATGCGCCAAAGATTTTATGTGGATAGCCAGAGCAGGAATTTAGAAAGTAAATTGAATCTACTATTTTTGGGATGCTAATTGAAAAATCAACTAGCAGATTTTCAAGAAAATTTGGTATGCAACGATTAAGCTACGCGAAGGAAACATGATGATCAGCACTTAAACAAAATTTCTAATGGATCAAGACTTAATAAGACTCACGAAAATAACAGATGCAAACTAAGGTTTGGATTTTTTTGAGGCAATTTTGCGGCTATATGGACTATAGGACAGGAAATAAAAACTAAAATTTAAAAGGATAAGATCCTACCAAGTAAACCGATGCTCTGATACCAAGATGATACGGGCGGCCCTGATCTTCTCGACGTAGGATCACGATAACTAGTGTCTCTCAACCAATCTCTCTAGCTGTACACCCGTACCAATGCAAGGACTCACAGCTCTTTGGAAATTTGCCAAGATACACCAAAGGATTTCTCCACGAGACCATGAGTGGAGAAACATTGTGCCCTCAATTCCCAATGGAAAAGCAAACACAACCTTGATTCAAGAACGATCGCTCAATTCCTCTCAAGTAATCCTCGCATGGATACTTTGGTGAAAAGAAACAAGCAATGTGCTGTTCTAATTTCAATATGAAAAAGTGGTCCCCTTACAATGAAATTATGCCTGGCCTTATATTGGCACCACAAGGTGCGGCCCTAGATAGAAACTAATTCAAATAGAAAAGCAACTCGGATCAAGAAACCGTAGCAAACTCTACTTTACAAATTTCGAACAATCTCTTAACAATCTGGACCGAACACGCCTCTTGATTCGGATGGTCCGAACGTTCAAGGAGAAGTGTTTGGACGGTCCGAACGTCTCTGACTGGGATTCTTCGCAACGCAGCTGGGATTCTTCGCAACGCAACCGCTCGTGGTAGCTATTCGGACGGTCCGAACGTTCGAGGAGAACAGTCCGGACGGTCCGAACGTCTCTGCCTGGAATTCTTTGCGATGCACCGTTCGTGGAAGCTAGGGCTTTCCTTGTCCAAAACGCATTGACCTTCATGAATGAGCTCCTCTTCATACCTAAGTACGCATAGCACACTAGAATTAGGTAGTAGCATATTCCCATCAAAATTATATTCTTTAAAGAACAAAGCCACCTGTTGTTGGAGCTTCTTGGCTCGTGCTCGCGTAATCGGTCCTGTTGTTTCAATTGGAGGAGTTAGGACAAGGGTGGCCTCATCAGCACTCCTATGAGATATTGGGTTGAGGTTGTAACAATTACTTATCATGTGTCAAATCGTGTATTTTTTAGATCCTCCTTTGGCAAGACATCTTATGAGTTAAGGTTTGGTCATAAGCCTAGTACGTCTCATTTTAGAGTCTTTGGTTGCAACTGTCACATTCTTAAGTAGGGCAATTTTGATAAGTTTGAGTCACATAGCTTAGATGGGATCTTTTTGTGTTATGCTGCTCATTCTTGATGGTATAGGGTGCTTAACGTGGACACTAATAAAATCATCGAATCTTGTGATTTTACTTTTAATGAGGCTAGTCCTAGTGCTAAACTATACTTTTTAGGTACACATGTTGACTTTATGAACACCTTCGTTGAGGAGGAGTTTGATGGCGAGGAAGAGGACTTAGCTCTCGTCCCTCTCACCATCCTAGCCAGCTGAGGTGCTTGCTTCCACTACTTTATCTCACACTGATAAGCCAGCTTCCACATCATCTTTTTCGCCAAGTAGCTCCGCTACTACTTCTACAACTCATAAGACATATGCCACTTCTACACCACCTTTAAGACCTCCTCGACACATCTCCAGGATACATCTTTCTGAGCAGATAATTGGTGATCTTCATGAGCAAGTCACTCTCTTCTGGTCATATCTTTCTGATCTTTGCTTACATTCTATATATGTTACTTTTTTTTAGTCCTAAGATGTCACACATACACTTTCTGATAGTTCTTGGATCAATGGTATGTATGAGAACTAGAGAATTTTGATAGGAATAATGTTTACGTGCTTGCAGAAACTCCTTGTAGACATAGCATAATTAGAACTAAATGTGTTATAAAAAATAAACAAAGTGAGAATGGGGTTGCGGTTAAAAACAAGACACGCTTGGTAGCACAGGGTTTCACTCAAGTAGAGAGTCTTGACTTTAAGGAAGCATCTGCTTATCTAGTTAGACTTAAGTTAATTAGAATCTTATTAGCATTTGCTGTCTCAAGAGACTTTAAATTATATAAGATGAATATCAAAAAATAAGTTGAATATCGATAAATTGCTTTTAAAAAAACTACCCTAATGTATCCTTTCAAAATGGCGATTGGAAGTTCGTCCGGTTTCTTTGTTCGGGAAGCCTTAACCCATAATCCATAACCAAAAAAAAAAACTGGGCCGTGACGGCCCCGCGCGACGTCGGCAATCTCCACCGGCCCTTCCATCCTCCGCCTCCAAGAGACGACGCGGCGTCTCCTCTCTCTCCTCCGCCGCCGCCAAGCGCCGACGCCCATCTTTTCCCTGCGCCGACGACCTTCTCCTCCACCAAGCCCAGGTGCCCACCCCACAACCCCACCGCACTCGGTGCGCCCACCCACATGAAGTGATGCGATCTTCCCTTCCCTTTCCTTCCTCTCGCCGCTAGTGTAGTGCGTGTACGCCTGACTGCCTGAGGAGGAGAGAGACGGAGGACAGCCTGCCCGTCCATGCCATCCCCATCACAGCTCCAAAGCAAGGTATCGGAATCGTTCAAGTTATCCCCCTCCTCTTCTCTCCTCCTCCGATGTGATGTCTTTTAAGCCCTGAATCCGCAGTCGCGCTAGGTCTCCCCTTTTCTTGGATTATTTCCCTTCGCCTTCCGGTTTCAAACGAGAAATGCAATACATCGTCAGTGGATCTGTGGGGTTTCATTAGCAAGAATCCCTGCGTGATTCTCGCCGCTATACGGATTGGAATTTGGGGTTGGAACGGCTGTTGTTAGTATTGATTTCTCGGGTGATGTTTTCCTCTTTGGCTGTTTTGCTCAATTCTGAACTATGGAGTGTACAAAAGAAAAGGGCAAGTTTGTGGGTGATTTTTTATCAATTATATCTTGATTATGGCGTTGCCGTTACAGATCTATATCGGTTTTCGTTTCTGGATACTAAATATTGTTCACTTCTTATCGCCATGTTTGGTTATGACAGTTTTTTGCGGCCTTACTAGTAGACCAACAAAAGAGTTTGACCTAAACGACTGTGTTCTTTGATTATGCATCAAATTATTCCCATGTTTCTTGCCTAAAGTTTAATTAAGTTTACGTTTCTCTGGGGTTTCTTGCCTAATGCACGACCAACCTGTGAAAATTAAAGGGTATTTGGAAAGGATGCTTTAGCATTTATGCTTTAAGATCATAGTTTTAGTAACTAGGTTTTAGGCAAATTTCGTGAATTTGATGTACTCGACATATGAAAGATATAATTTTTATTAAGTACTCTCTTGTCTTGAATTTGCCTATTATGAGCATTAAAGCGTATAGCTGCCCCTCATGAAAATTAATTTTGGGCCTGTTTGGATCCTCCGCAAGATAGTTTTGCCAGGCGATGAGAGGCAAGGCTATTGCCAGCGCAAGAGAGCCAAATTGGCTCACCATCATGGGCAAGGAAATCTTTGCCAACACAAGCAAGATTCCTTGGCAAGCTGGTCGGTGAGGCACTACCAAACAGCTATCCTTGCCCGGCGAGGCGGTGCGAAACTAGAGATCCAAACAAGCCTTAATCTCCCAGTATCTTCTGCCTTTGATGCCACCAGTTGTGCACTTCTCATCTTTCAGTTATGCTCTAATTCATTAACATCCCTTTAAATTTCTGAAGCTACAAAATTACAGATCCACCTGGAATAGAATATGGAATCTTGAATGAATTGCTGGTAATAATTTGTACTCATGCCTATGTGTTTAGCTTGTCTAGAAGTTCTGCGATGCTTGAATTGTGTATCTTCTGCAGTCCTCACTGTTTGATACAAATATCAGTTTTGTATTTTTGTCCATCTATAAATGCATCCATTTTAGAACTTCTTTTCACAACCACCAATTTATGGAACAGTTCTGTTACAAAATCTGCCAAAACAAATTTTGGAGCTTTAATTTATTTTGGGGTACTGACTTGTAGTGGTGCCACCTATTTGGTTATGTACACTAGTTTAATTGTCAAACTAATTTCTTAATTGCAATTTGTATTGAAGGTGGACTTTCTGATACTTAGAAAATTGGACTAGACTCTACACGGTAAGAAAGTATGGCACCAGGTAGCAAGGCGGAGAGAAAAGCAGCATTAGATGCTGGAGCATGGATGTTCAATGTTGTGACGTCTGTTGGTATCATCATGATCAACAAGGCCTTAATGGCTACCCATGGTTTTAGTTTTGGTAAGACAATGCTTTTGATCTTTCATTCCTGTTTGAAAGGTCAACAATGCCTTATTTGTATGTGTTATCACTTGGATGTGCAACTAAACTACAATTATGCAGCGAATCATCAGATTTCTTGTGCTAATGCTGTGTGCTATTGTTTGCTTGTGCAGCTACTACATTGACTGGACTGCATTTTGCAACCACGACCTTGATGACATTAGTAATGAAATGGTTGGGATATATTCAGCCATCCTATTTACCACTGCCAGAACTAGTAAAATTTGTCTTTTTTGCAAACCTATCAATTGTTGGGATGAATGTTAGTTTGATGTGGAACTCTGTTGGATTCTATCAGGTGAAGACAGTAATTTAGTCCTTTTATATTGAATGTTACTATGTTAGAATGGAATGCATGTACTAAATTGCATGGTCTGCTGTTACAGATTGCCAAGCTGTGTATTATTCCGGTTTTGTGCTTTCTGGAAATTCTGTTTGACAAAGTCCGTTACTCCAGAGATACGAAGCTCAGTATACTGCTTGTTCTAGTAGGCGTTGCTGTGTGTACTGTGACTGATGTGAGTGTGAATTCTCAAGGGTTGATAGCTGCCATAATAGCAGTTTGGAGCACTGCACTACAACAGCATGTGAGTATTGAGGATACTAGAATTTGTGCCTTTGTGTGAATTTCTAAATAGTGCATGTCCTAATGGGAATTTCCCTGTATTTTCTTTTCTTTTGATTCCTTGGCTCCAACAACAGTAGTGTGTCTATCCACAGATGTTTTTTTCAAACCTTCAAGTGAATTCATCTGTAATTTTTCTCATTCTGTAATCCGGACTTTTGTCTGTGCTCCTTGGAGGTTTGGTGAGCATAAGAATTAGTTGTTTCCTTCTAACTGATGTTCTGATTACTCATGTTCAAAAGAAAGTTTGGTTATAACTAAAAGAGCTTCAAATTTTTAGGTCTTGCTCATTTATCCGCTAACAGAAGTTTTGTCCCCATGCTCCTTTTTTCACCTGTAATTATCACTAGTTTGAATTCCGGTTTTTTCTTTTATGATGTGCAGTATGTTCATCACCTTCAACGAAAGTATTCGCTTGGCTCATTCAACCTCTTGGGTCATACTGCTCCAGCTCAGGCAGCTTCGTTGTTAATATTGGGGCCTTTTGTGGACTTCTGGCTGACCAAGAAAAGAGTTGATACTTTTAATTATACAACAATAGTTATGGTAGGTGATGCTTACTCTGAGTCAGTTATCTTCGTATTTCTTTTATAGATTTGTTGCTTTAGGAACCCATTTAGCCTTGTCCAGCTATTTCAACGTTATAATATCTTTTAGGCTATTGATGGTTCCATTTGAGCGACATTAAGGATCATCAAGAGATTAGTATTGCCTGGAACTATGCAAATTTATCTACTGGGTGGGGCCCAAGAACTTCGGTTTAGGGTGAAAAGTGATAAAGATTTTAGGAATTGATGTTTGATATACATGATAGATTAGGGGTAGCACCAATTGAAGAGAAGTTTGTCCAACATCACTTAAGATGGTTTGGACATCTCCAACGAAGGCCTCCTGAGGCATCGGTACATAGTGGAATTTTAAGGCGTACTGAAAACGTAAGAAGAGACAGAGGTCGACCAAGACTGATGTGGGAAGAAGTAGTTAAAAGAGACCTGAGGGATTGGAATATATCTAAAGAATTAGTTTTCGATAGAAGCGCATGGAAGTTAGCGATCCACATACCGGAACTATAAGAAAGTTATAGGCAGTGTTTTAGGTTCTCGGCTCAGTTTGTTTCCTCTCAATTCTTCTAAATACATCATATAGAAACAGAGTAATAATGCATCAACACCAATTGCATATTGGTAGATTTTAGATACCCAATAAAACAGATCAACCCACCTAATATTTTACAGACTACCATGTAAATGCCTTTTGAAACATAAAAATGTGCCATTACACTACAGAAGCTGTTTCAAATTGTAGAGAAGCATATGGGGTCAACAGTGCCTGACTGAGAATTATTAATAAGGTTTGACCATAAAAAGCAGCGTACTGTTTCATATAGGTGCTTCTTGGACATATAGGAAGTATTCTACATTACTTGCAGAGTTCGAGTTTTCTTTTAACTACGAATAAAATCCTATGATATGAGCGTGCGAAACATAGTTTGGGTTGTAACAATTCTGTTACTTGATGCTTAACCTATAACTATTTTGACCTGGGCAAACTGGGTTCTAACATTTCCTCTTTTCACTCGATTTTCAGTTCTTCATTGTATTGTCGTGCATAATTGCTGTTGGGACCAATCTAAGCCAATTCATATGCATCGGAAGATTCACAGCTGTCTCATTTCAAGTTCTAGGCCACATGAAGACGATTCTTGTGTTGACCTTGGGCTTTCTTTTCTTTGGGAAAGAGGGCCTTAATTTCCACGTTGCGCTTGGCATGATCCTAGCTGTGATTGGCATGATTTGGTATGGGAATGCGTCGTCGAAACCGGGAGGCAAAGAGCGGCAGGTTTACTCAGTACCCAGCGAGAAAACTCAGAAGTATGGCATACTGTCATCGCAATCGGAGCTTGATCAGAAAGTCTGAAATTAGGACTGCAAAGTTGTTGAACTATTTTTAGGACACCAGTTCTTATTGAGCCACGATCCGATTTATTTTTTTTATACGTTTTTGAGGAGATGTTTCTATAGAATTGTAGGCCATAGCAGAAACAGAGTACCTTGGCAAAATGCCCTTGGCTTTACTTTTGCCGCAAATATGTCAGCAGCTAAGTGGGAAGATAATTTAATTTGTAATATTTCATTCAGTAACTGCATATAAATGGTCATTATATTGGCATCGACTATCGAGCATAGTTTGGGACTGTGATTTTATGTTATGGTACGACTCAACATATTTGTTGAAATATATTTGGTCATAATATTTGTTGAAAGTACACAATTAGAATATGCAGAATAGTCTTAGGGGCTCCAAGTAGGAGTAACTTGATAATGAATATGTAGTCATTACCGTGGGAATATGCAGAGCCATTAACAATGCGAAGAATAGTCTTAGAAAATATGCTCAATGCCTGTATCCACATCCGTTGCCGCTTTTCATCTGTGTATAGAAAGAGATAATAAAGGCTACAAGTAGTTTAGCTTTTGGTTTAGGTATATAATATAAAAATGAGATATATTGCACCCTGATGTAAAATAATTTTCCGTTTGTACCGTCCCCAACACAATATTTTGGGTTAGAATATAATCTTATAGAACATCTGGGGAGTGAGTTAGAAATTAGTGGCACACGCGGTCATGATACTTCATCTGAACCGTAGATTATATCTCATGACCAACATGTTTTCTTTTTTTATGATTATAATGTGGCAAATTGCTATCTATTAGTTTGATTAATTAATGAATTTCTAGACTTTCTCCTCCTAGGATTAATGTGGTGGCTTTTATGGGGCCCTCCAATTATTATAGATGTAGATATAAAAAATAACTTACAAAATTATGTTGAAAAAGTCATTGTAATTCCAGAGGAAGCCTAAGCTTTTGTTGGGATGTTTAGTTTCTTTAGGTAACACTCCCCAAAGTCTGCTCAATGCCTAGTCCATTGTGAGGTAGGCCCGCGCATGTATAGCATCCTTTTTGCACTTTCATTATCGCTTCGTATAAAATGATTAACTCAAAGGTGCTACATTTGAACCTAACAAGTATTATGTGTTATTTTAACTCCCTTTAGATAAGCAATGTGTAACTAATTCCACCATAGCTCCACGAAAGCTCCTATGTGCTGTGCAAGTGGCAATTTTCACACTGCTGCCCACCTAGCTGCGAGCCGTATTTTGGAAGGCCCATCTGTCCAAAGTCAGCCGCACGCACTTTGAGAAGTTTTTTTTTTTTGCAATTCAAAATTTGAAATGATTATATCTTTTAAGCAGGATGTCTAATTTGTGGTTAGTTTGAACCAACTTGTTTATTGCGTCAAGATCTTCAAAACAAGACCTCACTGGAATATATTTTAACTTAGTAATGTTACTATATGGCATATGTTCCGGTAGATAAAATAAAATATTCCATGTATTAATTCATAATGTTCCATTAGTTTATGAATGATGTTCCAGTACTTATCTTTTGAATTAGGTAGGGGAATTAATCGAGTGGGTGTTGGATGTTCAATAGGTCAAATGAGATGTTCCGCACATTAGATTTCAATGTTCCAACATTCTATTAATGATATTCCACGTATTAAGTTCTAAGAGGGGATGGGCCAATGTTCCATAATTTTGATTTCAATGCTCCAATAGTTAATCGACAATGTTCCAATATTTCATGGACAACATTCTAGGGCAAAGTGCACAAATAAAATTTATTAGTGAAACATTCAGTATAGCCCCCAACAAAAATGATGTCAAAATAAATGCAAGATCTTGTTATGAAGAACTCGTAATAAGAAACAATAATTCAAACGGATCGCAAATCGATACTCAGTTTAAATTTGAAAATTCACTTCTTAGGGCTATGAACATCAACAATTTCGACACGTAACATATTTCTACCAGACATTAGTGCGTAGGCATTACACATGGGCCCTGGACCCAAGAGGGTGGGAGGCACGAAGCTATATGCCTCGCGTGTGGCATATAGGGTTTGCCCAACTCCACATGAGCTACCACACTAACGAGCCGGGGTATGCCTCGAAAGCACATTGTGTAAATGGCAAATGTGTAGAACAACCTCCTAGTGCAATCTCTGTGCCAAGGGTACCCGTTATGAGCCTACACATACACGGACCAGTACAGCAAGGATTAATGCTCTGATACCATCTATAACAACCTGGCCCAAAATTCGATCAGTGCCTAGCCCACCATGGGGGCAGATCCGTGCACGCATAGCACTCCACTTCACTTCACTTTTATCCTCGCTTCGCATGAAAGGTTAATCCAAAACCTGTAGGGTTTGCGACAAAGGTGCAGCAATGATCCCCAGGATAGAGACGACGGAAAAAGGAGCCAATGATACCTATGCAATGTAGCCTGAAGGTCTGTTGGCCAGTCCCAACCCAGCCCAACCACCTCAACCTGGTCCTACCCATCCAAAGCCTAGCCAAATAAAAATCCAACCCGTTTAACCCATCTCAACCGAACCCATAAGCACATCTACCACTACGATTTGACCAGTTCATCAATTTTGGTTCGCCGGTGCTCGCAATGGCTCTGGCCAAATCAATGTACTTCACCATTGTGCCAGCAGCGCACGAGTAGTAGGGATGCAAGGGGTTTGGTTTGGCCCGTTGGCCCACGTGGCTCACTCCAAATTCTTGACTTCTTGTTGTTGGTTTTAGCTTCTGAGTTGCTAACGCCGGTTCTTACTGTTCTTTCTTGGTGGGATTTGCAAATCTCTTGTACAAGGATTTCTAAATGGACTTGAAGTTTACGCTCACCACCTACGCCACGAACAGAGCTGTGAGTGTTCATTTGATGCCTTCATTCGGAGTGTTCCTGTAAAGTTGACTTTTTCTTTTGTGTTAGTTTGGCTTACTGTGAGTAGAGGCTACTTGGTGGTGGTAGTATTTTGGTAAACAGTGGGTTAGGGTTTGGGATCAAGTCAGGATGGTCCATGGTCATAGTTCAGTTAAGTTTGCAAGGCAAGATTCATGTAGATATGTAGTGACGATGGTGCACTTGGTTTTAGTTTACGAGGCAAGATTCATGTAGACAGGTAGTGTGTTTGTTACTGATTTTGGAGTTGTATGTGTTGTTTTTGTGTATTTTTTTTGGGCTCAATAGGTTGTGATTTACGACTTTAAGAGTGGATTTTCTTGTCACTCAAGGTTTAGGTGTCTAGAGTGGATTGGCTTGTCCAACGACTAGTGAGGTAATCCTAGTTGTGGATGGTGATATGATCAATGAAAGATCACTAAGCCTTAGTGCCTTACTATGTTGTTCAAGTTCACATATCCTAATGGGTGTTGATTGCTGAACTAAGCTACAGCTGCATAGTTAGATCTATTCCATATAGATTTTTATTTGATTATGTCAACTATGACTGTAGTTTGAATAGTGTAGTAAGCTATGGTAATTTTTTTTCTTGTCTAGGCAATTACTTTTGCAAACATGATATTTCTTTTCCAAGCTTCTCTTTTTAATACAAAAATGCAAGCTTCCCTTTTTCAAGCAACTTCAAACTCAAATGCAACTTCTTTTATTCTTTCATCCTTTCTCCCTTGTATTTGTTAACTGGTCTATTACCATGTCTTTCACTGATGTTACACGGCTTGAAATTGGGGCCACCATTTTTTGTGCCAGTGACTTGTTAGTTTTTCTTGTACCAGGTGATAACTACATTCACAATTGATGATCTAGGCACACCAGGCTTGAAGTTTGAACGACCAAACCTATCAAATTCTTAATGCTTCAGTAGCTAAGAGATTTGGCAGTAAGTAGTACTGTGAACCCATATAGCTTAAAGTTCTGATTCTTTCTTTCTAGAATATATAATCTTGTCTGGTTGTCAAATTATATAGTTTTCATATAATTTTCAACAATTAGGTGTCTTCCATATAGTGTACTTCTAATTTTCAACAATTGGTTAACATGGGATCATTGTTTTTCATATAGTTTTCCATATAATTTTCAACAATTGGTTGTCTTTCATATAGTCTACACAATTTTTGACAATTTACTAAGAAAGTTAATTTGCTAATTAATTTAGGTTTATAAGCATGTTTGCACAGGTTTCAGAGGGCTCGGGTACAAATGACACTATTGATGAGCACTCATCACAAACACCTAGAAGGAGGGCAAAGGTGTGGGAACATTTTGAGCATGAGTTGGCTGTAGTCAAAGGTGTTCCAAAGGCTGTTTGTAAATATTGCAAGTTGAAGCTAACACATACCAACAAAACTGGTACAAATAGTCTTAGAACCCACATTGTTGAATCCTACATAAAAATTGAGATTAATGATAAAAATAGGTTTGTTGCAACTATGAAAAAGTAACCATCAGAAACTTCATTTCTCTTTGATCCCCAAAGAACACGTGAGTTAATTACCAAGTTCAGCATATAGATAGAGTCAATGCAACCAACCTTTAGAGTCTTTGGGCGTCAAACACTTCGCAACGATTCCATCAACTTATATGAGCAAATGAAGCACGAGCTGTGCAATGAATTTTAGAGCCTTAGTTCTTGTATTTGCCTAACCTCAGACATGTGGACATCTATTCAGAAACTTGGGTACATGTGTGTAACAGCCCATTATATTGATGCCAACTTTAACCTTAAGAAAAAAGATAATATCATTTAAGGATGTGAAGTATCCACACACTGGTATTGCAATTGAGGATGTTATCACCAATTGCCTCATAGAGTGGGGTATAAAGAGTAACGTGCTTACTCTAACATTAGACAATGTGAGCAACAATAACTCTAACTGTGTACATATGTACACTATTGATAGGTATTGTTGTAGGGGTAGCCCAACCCCCCGTGACTGGGCCGTGCAACTAGTCCAACATGTAATAGGCTCAATAATGTAGAGGAATATACCAGTGTAAATATATCAATGTATCCTCATCCTTTGTAAATACCAAGGGGTAGAATGGGAAATCCCATTCTACCCCACTCATATATATAAACCCCCAGGAGGGGCAAAGGGGGACATCCTCTCATTCTCACCACCTCTCCACAGATCTGGCTCTCCTCTTCCTCTCCTACTAGTCCCCTCTCTCTCTGTTTAGCCCGTAGCTACAACAGATGGCGCCGTCCGTGGGGACGGCAAGAAGTTACGTATGGAAGAGATTTCTCCAGCGTTCAACAAAAGGGTAAGAAAAGTTCGCGTCGAGCGCCGGCGTACTCTGCTCGGGTGGTGGCCTCTGCGTCATCGCGAGGTCCGTCTAGGTGGTCTGGGGGAGCCTCTGTGCCGTCACGCATTTGTCCGTGCATGCGCCCCCATTCGTCCGAGTTCATGCATGCGCCCAGCGAAGTCCTGTTTATCCTTTCGAAGTATCCATCCGTCCACGCATGTACGCATGCGTCCGGCCATCGTCATCATGCAGTCATGCGGCGCCGCCTGGCACCCACCGGCTCTGTGCCCCGCCTCTCCGATGCCTCCGCGCCCGCCTCCAGACCTCGCCTCGGAAGCCTCCGCGTCGTCGAGTCCACGAGCGTCTCGCCTCCGAAGTCCCTCCGAAGTCCATGAGCGCTTCGCCGTTGGAAGCCTCCGCGTTGTCGAGCGTCTACAAAGCCCCCGCGTCGTCTACCTCGCCGCGGCTTCGCCGAGGTCTGAGCTGGCCACGCCTACCTCGCCTCTCCGATGGCTCCGTGTTCGTCTCTGCGCCTCAAGACCTCGTCTCCGTGCGTTCGACGTCCACGTCAGGTCTCCGCTGGCCTCCGACTCGGTGGCTCCGACCTTCGCGCTGCAAACATCAGGTGAAAGAATGCCAAGCTTCAGGTATGCGGGCATTACTTGATGCCTCGATAGCTTAAAGGTATATGCATGCACTCATTCACGTAGTAAATACAAAGTTTCACGTACATCCATCCATCCATGCAAAGTGTTTGTACTTGTTATATGTTGCATGGAGGAAAATACGTGAGTGCTAACCCACCTATCCATCCATGCATACAAGAAATATCTCCCGTGCATGCGTACGTTCGCAGCAAGGCATGCGTACAGGAAATGTGCGTCACCGGCCTCCGCGTCATAGCCTTCCGCGGGGGAGTCTTCGCGTTGCCAGCAACAGCGGAAGTGCAGGTAGAACTCAGGGAAGCTGCCCTGGAAGAACCACGCCACCCCGCTACATTACGGTGTCCGTGGCCTCCACCTCGCTGGCGTCGCCGTCGTTCCGCCTGATGTGCAGGCGCTAGCGGAGCAACTCTACCGTGCTGGCACGCCGGACTCCGCTCCGGCTGAGCGACGCTCTGGGCCTTCGCACGTCTTCGGCGAGGCTCGGCGGTCCTCCACGCAGCGCTCCGGGCCTTCGCGCGTCTTCGGCGAGACTTCGCCGGCTCCCATACATGCATCGTGCCTCAGGTCCGGACCCTCGCGCGTCTTCGGCGGACTCCGCTCGACTTCGAGGCGACCTAACCGGCTCCGCGCCCCAGTCTCCACGCGCACCCCGAGGACCTCATGTTTCCGTCCAAGCATACATATCCATTCTCCCGTATCCATCCATACATGCACATGCATTGTATTTGTCATACGTTGCACGCAGGGAAAGACGTCAAGCGCCAAGTACGCCATGGATATTTCATGTGAGGGGCGAGCCGACACTCTTCCAGCATGACGCCGCTGCTGCCACGGAAGGCGACGGCGGTGCAGCACACGCGGGGCGTGTCGCACGTGGGGGACGAGCTCCGCAGATCCAGTTACACTGTTGAACTCGGACGACTCGACGGTATGACATTCAGCAGAGTGAGGCCTAGCTTCAGCAGAGTGACGTCTGCGAGTTCCGCGTTGCGTGACTGCCGGCGACGAAGGCCATCCCGCTCGCCCCTGATGGAGCTCCACGTGGCCTCGGTGCCTCGGCGTCGAACTCGCCTCCGACCTCCGTCGATGCACGCCAGCTCCGCGCCCCGCCTCTCCGATGGCTCCATGCTCACCTCCGCGCGTGGTCATGCACCGTCGTCTCAGCATGGAACTCCGCTCGGCCCCGTCGTCATGCAGCGTCACTTGGCGCCCGCAGGCATCCGCGCCCGTCTCCGCGGCCAGGAGATCTTCGCGCCAGATTTTGCGCCGGCATCACCGACCCAAGCTCCGCGCGGGCTGGCTCCGCCACGAACAGCCTCGCCTCCGCGTGGCTCCGCACAGCAATGGGCGGCCTCCGCGCACCCCGCTTCCCCGAGCTAGATTCCACGTGGGCGCCCTCGACTTCCTGGATCGTCCACGGAGTCACCACGCTCGCGGAGTAGTGCCATCCATCATCCATGCACGCGTAGGCTTCGCCTACATCCATCCGTGCACGAGGTCGTCTTCGCGCCGGCCGACCTCCGCCACGACGGTCTTCGTACCAGCTAAGGCCTCCTAGCGCGTTGGCTAAGTCTCCGCACGCAGGACGGTGGAGAGAGAGCAACAGGAGGGCGTGCAGGCGGAGACCGTGAGCTTCTGAGGTGAGCACCTGGCCGTGAAGGTGGAGCACTGCACGGCTAACGGCGCGGACAGTGAGCCGTTCTATTTCACCGTTTCAGAGGGTGGATCGGTGGCGCGCCTCCCGCAGCCTCCGCGCCTTAGTACCTGACCTCGACGCCGACTTCACCGACCCCATCGAGGTCCGAGCTGGCCGCTCCGTCAAAGCCTCTGTCGAATAGCCAAGTCGCAGTCTTCGAAGTGAGACTCCGCGCCGGAAGCCTTGACGTTGGCTTCGCACATGTGGGCTTTGTCGACCTTCGCCCTCGACCTCCGCTTCGCCGAGGTCCGAGCTGGCCGCGCCTACCTCGCCGGGACTCCGCGGCTGCGACAGCGCCTTTGGGGGTCTCTGCCAGTGTCTTCGGAGTCTTCACCATGATCGGAGTGGTCTCCGCCGTGGCGCCCGCGGTCTACGCCGAGGTCAGAGGGGTCTTCGCCGCAGCATTCGCACTCTTCGCCAAGCGGTCATGGGCGGTCGTCCGAAGCCTCCGCGTCGGCTTCCCCAACTTTGGCTCCGCGCCAATCTCCGCAGGTCGAGCGAAAATCTCCGCACGTCGAGCGACATCACGTGCATGCATGAGACATCCAGCCGTGCAGCAGCTTGCTCCAGCAGCCTCCACGCCTCCGTTGGCTCCGTCTACACCCGGCCCCTGTGACGTGCGCCTCAGCTTCGCAAAGCCTCCGCACTCGTCCGCGTCGGCCTCCGCACGCCATCAGCCTCAGCGACGGAGGTCGTGGCCTCGCGCCAGCTTAGCGCCCTCGACGTCGCACTGTGCAGCCCACGTCTTCGGCTTGGCGTGTCGCCTCCAGTCCCAGCGCGACGGCGAGCCTAAGCCCCGTAGTCCACGTCGAGCCAACGTCGAACATCTGGTGTGAACTGCGCGACCCACGTCTTCAACCTGGCGTGTCGCCTCCAGTCCCAGCGAGACGTCGAGCCTAAGCTCCACAGTCCACGTCGAGCCAATGTTGAGCATCCGGCGTCGAACTGCGTGGCCCATGTCTCTAACTTATCTCCGTAAAAAACGGTTGTGCGTCATATCATTTACTACGACCGTAGTTCCATTCCAGGAGCATTCGATTTGGCCGTATTTGCTTCTCCAGTTTTGGCCTGTTCTGGATTGCCGTAGCATCTATTGCTTTCCAAGTGCTGCATCCTGGAGCGTTTTCTCGCCGCAAGTCTTCGGCCATTTCTCTCGTGCCCCTGTTTTGGTCCTTGTTTTTATTTTAATCGCACGACGGCCTTGCGCCTCGGCGTAGTCTACGGACTCTAAAAAAGACGTAGCGTTGAGCTTGCCTCCGCATGCGCCAGTCTACAGACTTATAATAAGATGCAGCGGGGGGACGCCTCCGCGTGCACTCTACGGAGTATAAATTAAGACGTAGTGTCGAGGTACGCCTCCGCACGCACCAGTTTACGGACTTTAAATAAGACGTAGCGTCGAGGTCCGCCTCCGCACGCGCGAGTCTACGGACTATAAATTAAGACGTAGCGTCGAGGTACGCCTCCGCACGCACCAGTCTACGGACTTTAAATAAGACGTAGCATCGAGGTCCGCCTCCGCACGCGCGAGTCTACGGACTATAAATTAAGACGTAGCGTCGAGGTACGCCTCCGCACGCACCAGTCTACGGACTTTAAATAAGACGTAGCGTCGAGGTCCGCCTCCGCACGCGCGAGTCTACGGACTATAAATTAAGACGTAACGTCGAGGTCCGCCTCCGCACGCACTCTACGGAGTATAAATAAGACGCGGATGTTGTCCCTGCACACTCTACTTAGTATAAACAAACGCGGATGTCCCGCGCACGTGTGGGCGTCGCTCCCGCACGTACTCTCTGGAGTTCAAATAAGACGTGGATGTTGTTCCCACGCACTCTACGGAGTATAAAAATTGTGACCGGCCGAGACACAAGGGAGTGCCTCGCTTTAAGCGGCGCACCACTTGGATATCGCGCACTCGTGCGCGTTGCACCAGGGAGTGTACAGTGACTTTTTCGAGGTAGGGGAACGGTGGCGACGCCTCCCTACCTGCGACGCCTCCCTACCTCATCGTGCGTAGCGCCCTCGACCTACGCCGCAAGCGCCCGCTCTGCGCGGGCACCCTTTTTCGAGGTAGGGGAACGGCGGCGGTGCCTCCCTACCTCAGCGTGCGTAGCGCCCTCGGCCTACGCCGCAAGCGCCCGCTCTACGCGGGCACCCTTTTTCGAGGTAGGGGAACGGCGGCGCCGCCTCCCTACCTCAGCGTGCGTAGCGCCCTCGGCCTACGCCGCAAGCGCCCGCTCTGCGCGCGCACCGTTTTTCGAGGTAGGGGAACGGCGGCGACGACTCCCTACCTCAGCGTGCGTAGCGCCCTCGGCTTACGCCGCAAGCGCCCGCTCTGCGCGGGCACCGTTTTTCGAGGTAGGGGAACGGCGGCGACGCCTCCCTACCTCAGCGTGCGTAGTGCCCTCGGCCTACATCGCAAGCGCCTGCTCTACGCGGGCACCCTTTTTCGAGGTAGGGGAACGGCAGCGGCGCCTCCCTACCTCAGCGTGCCTAGCGCCCTCGGCCTACGCCGCAAGCGGCCGCTCTGCGCGGGCACCCTTTTTCGAGGTAGGGGAACGGCGGCGACGCCGCCCTACCTCAGCATGCGTAGCGCCCTCGGCCTACGCCGCAAGCGCCCGCTCTGCGCGGGCACCGTTTTTCGAGGTAGGGGAACGGCGGTGACGCCTCCCTACCTAAGCGTGCGTAGCGCCCTCGGCCTACGCCGCAAGCGCCCGCTCTGCGCGGGCACCGTTTTTCGAGGTAGGGGAACGGCGGCGACGCCTCCCTACATCAGCGTGCGTAGCGCCCTCGGCCTACGCCGCAAGCGCCTGCTCTGCGCGGGCACCCTTTTTCGAGGTAGGGGAACGGCGGCGACGCCTCCCAACCTCAGCGTACGTAGCGCCCTCGGCCTACGCCGCAAGCGCCCGCTCTGCGCGGGCACCGTTTTTCAAGGTAGGGGAACGGCGTTGACGCCTCCCTACCTCAGCGTGCGTAGCGCCCTCGGCCTACGCCGCATGCGCCCGCTCTGCGCGGGCACCCTTTTTCGAGGTAGGGGAACGCCGGCGACGCCTCCCTACCTCAGCGTGCGTAGCGCCCTCGGCCTACGCCGCAAGCGCCCGCTCTGCGCGGGCATCGTTTTTCGAGGTAGGGGAACGGCGGCGACGCCTCCCTACCTCAGCGTGCGTAGCGCCCTCGGCCTACGCCGCAAGCGCACGCTCTGCGCGGGCACCCTTTTTCGAGGTAGGGGAACGGCGGCAACGCCTCCCTACCTCAGCGTGCGTTGCGCCCTCGGCCTAAGCCGCAAGCGCCCGCTCTGCGCGGGCACCCTTTTTCGAGGTAGGGGAACGGCGGCGACGCCTACCTACCTCATCGTGCGTAGCGCCCTCGGCGTACGCCGCAAGCGCCCGCTCTGCGCGGGCACCGTTTTTCGAGGTAGGGGAACGGCGGCGACGCCTCCCTACCTCAGCGTGCGTAGTGCCCTCGACCTACGTCGCAAGCGCCTGCTCTACGCGGGCACCCTTTTTCGAGATAGGGGAACGGCGGCGGCGCCTCCCTACCTCAGCGTGCCTAGCGCCCTCGGCCTACGCCGCAAGCGCCCGCTCTGCGCGGGCACCGGTTTTCGAGGTAGGGGAACGGCGGGAACGCCTCCCTACCTCAGCGTGCGTAGCACCCTCGGCCTACGCCGCAAGCGCCCGCTCTGCGCGGGCACCCTTTTTCGAGGTAGGGGAACGGCGGCGACGCCTCCCAACCTCAGCGTACGTAGCGCCCTCGGCCTACGCCGCAAGCGCCCGCTCTGCGCGGGCACCCTTTTTCGAGGTAGGGGAACGGCGGCGACGCCTCCCAACCTCAGCGTACGTAGCGCCCTCGGCCTACGCCGCAAGCGCCCGCTCTGCGCGGGCACCGTTTTTCGAGGTAGGGGAACGGCGGTGACGCCTCCCAACCTCAGCGTGCGTAGCGCCCTCGGCCTACGCCGCAAGCGCCCGCTCTGCGCGGGCACCGTTTGTCGAGGTAGGGGAACAGCGGCGACGCCTCCCTACATCAGCGTGCGTAGCGCCCTCGGCCTACGCCGCAAGCGCCCGCTCTGCGCGGGCACCCTTTTTCGAGGTAGGGGAACGGCGGCGACGCCTCCCAACCTCAGCGTACGTAGTGCCCTCGGCCTACGCCGCAAGCGCCCACTCTGCGCGGGCACCCTTTTTCGAGGTAGGGGAACGGCGGCGACGCCACCCTACCTCAGCGTGCGTAGCGCCCTCGGCCTACGCCGCAAGCGCCCGCTCTGCGCGGGCACCCTTTTTCAAGGTAGGGGAACGCCGGCGACGCCTCCCTACCTCAGCGTGCGTAGCGCCCTCGGCCTACGCCGCAAGCGCCTGCTCTGCGCGAGCATCGTTTTTCGAGGTAGGGGAACGGCGGTGACGCCTCCCTACCTCAGCGTGCGTAGCGCCCTCGGCCTACGCCGCAAGCGCCCGCTCTGCGCGGGCACCCTTTTTCGAGGTAGGGGAACGGCGGCGACGCCTCCCTACCTCAGCGTGCGTTGCGCCCTCGGCCTAAGCCGCAAGCGCCCGCTCTGCGCGGGCACCCTTTTTCGAGGTAGGGGAACGGCGGCGACGCCTCCCTACCTCATCGTGCGTAGCGCCCTCGGCCTACACCGCAAGCGCCCGCTCTGCGCGGGCACCCTTTTTCGAGGTAGGGGAACGCCGGCGACGCCTCCCTACCTCATCGTGCGTAGCGCCCTCGGCCTACGCCGCAAGCACCCGCTCTGCGCGGGCACCCTTTTTCGAGCTAGGGGAACGGCGGCGACGCCTCCCTACCTCAGCGTGCGTAGCTCCCTCGGCCTACGCCGCAAGCGCCCGCTCTGCGCGCGCACCCTTTTTCGAGGTAGGGGAACGGCGGCGACGCCTCCCTACCTCAGCGTGCGTAGCGCCCTCGGCCTACGCCGCAAGCGCCCGCTCTGCGCGGGCACCCTTTTTCGAGGTAGGGGAACGGCGGCGACGCCTCCCTACCTCATCGTGCGTAGCGCCCTCGGCCTACGCCGCAAGCGCCCGCTCTGCGCGGGCACCCTTTTTCGAGGTAGGGGAACGGCGGCGCCGCCTCCCTACCTCAGCGTGCGTAGCGCCCTCGGCCTACGCCGCAAGCGTCCGCTCTGCGCGGGCACCCTTTTTCGAGGTAGGGGAACGGCGGCGCCTCCCTACCTCAGCGTGCGTAGCGCCCTCGGCCTACGCCGCAAGCGCCCGCTCTGCACGGGCACCCTTTTTGAAGGTAGGGGAACGGCGGCGACGCCTCCCTACCTCCGTGTGCGTAGCGCCCTCGGCCTACGCCGCAAGCGCCCGCTCTTCGCGGGCACTCTTTTTGATGGTAGGGGAACGGCGGCGACGCCTCCCTGCCTCCGCGCGCGTAGCGCCCTTGGCCTACGCTGCAAGCGCCCGCTCTGCGCGGGCACCGTTTTTCGAGGTAGGGAACGGCGGCGACGCCTCCCTACCTCAGCGTGCGTTGCGCCCTCGGCCTACACCGCAAGCGCCCGCTCTTCGTGGGCACTCTTTTTGAAGGTAGGGGAACGGCGGTCCCGCCTCCTTGCCTCTGCGTGCGAAGTGCCCTCGGCCTACGCCGCAAGCGCTCGCTCTTTGCGGGCACTCTTTTTGAAGGTAGGAGAACGGCGGCCCCGCCTCCCTACCTCCGCGTGCGAAGGGCCCTTGGCCTACGCCGCAAGCGCCTACTCTTCGCGGGCACTCTTTTTGAAGGTAGGGGAACGGCGGCCCCGCCTCCCTGTCTCCGCGCGCGTAGCGCCCTTGGCCTACGCCGCAAGCTCCCGCTCTTCGCGGGCACTCTTTTTGAAGGTAGGGGAACGGCAGTCTCGCCTCATTGCCTCCGCGTGCGTAGTGCCCTCGGCCTACGCCGTAAGCGCCCGCTCTTCGCGGGCACTCTTTTGGAAGGTAGGGGAACGGCTGTCTCGCCTCCTTGCCTCCGCGTGCGAAGTGCCCTCGGCCTACGCCGCAAGCACCCGCTCTTCGCGGGCACTCTTTTCGAAGGTAGGAGAACGACAGTGTCGACACGTCTTCGGCGCTCGACTCCGCCGTCCGCCTCGTAGGCATCGCCTCGGCAGGATGGCACGTCTTCGGCGCTCGACGACACGTCTTCGCCGCTCGACTCCGACGTCCGCCTCGTAGGCATCGCCTCAGCAGGACGGCACGTCTTCGGCGCTCGACTCCGCCGTCCGCCTCATAGGCATCGCCTCGGCGGGACGGCACGTCTTCGGCGCTCGACAACACGTCTTCGGCACTCAACTCCGCCGTCCGCCTCGTAGGCATCGCCTCGGCAGGACGGCACGTCTTCGGCGCTCGACTCCGACGTCTGCCTCGTAGGCATCGCCTCGGCGGGACGGCACGTCTTCGGCGCTCGACGACACGTCTTCGGCGCTCGACTCCGCCGTCCGCCTCGTAGGTATCGCCTCGACGGGACGGCACGTCTTCGGCGCTCGACTCCGCTGTCCGCCTCGTTGGCATCGCCTCGGCGGGACGGCACGTCTTCGGCGCTCGACTCCGCCGTCCGCCTCGTAGGCATCGCCTCGGCGGGACGGCACGTCTTCGGCGCTCGACGGCATGGCTTCGGCGCTCGACGACGTCTTCGGCGCTTCACTGATTTATTCATAGACATTGCCTCTAGGGTCTGCGAGCTACCAGTTGCATCGGCACCCTCGCGCTTGCTGTCAGGGAACGGGGGGCTGGGGTGGTTAATCGCGTCAGCTCGCCCATCGGGACCTCAGCGCTTGCTGTCGAGGGAGTACTGTTGTAGGGGTGGCCCAACCCCCCGTGACTGGGCCGTGCAACTAGTCCAATATGTAATAGGCCCAATAATGTAGAGGAATATACCAATGTACCCTCATCCTTTGTAAATACCAAGGGGTAGAATGGGGATTTCCCATTCTACCCCACTCATATATATAAACCCCCAGGAGGGGCAAAGGGAGACATCCTCTCATTCTCACCACCTCTCCACAGATCTAGCTCTCCTCTTCCTCTCCTACTAGTCCCCTCTCTCTCTATTTAGCCCGTAGCTACAACAGGTATATATTGATAGGTACATATGTAGAGCATGCAACCTTTAATGTGTTCTCTATTTTACGACTGTAAACAATTTTTTAACTTAGTACTATTGATAGAGAGTATCTTACCATTTTTTAACTTAGTACTGTTAATAGAGAGTACCTTGTCAGTTAATCTAAATTAACCAAACTATTGTCAACCTTAATTTGCATTATATGCAGGAACCCTGGTGGCCTACCAGACTGGCTTGGAAATGTAGTAGCTGCTGTTAGCATTGCTGTTGTCATTTGTAGTCAAGCAGAAGTTCCATGTTGCTTGGTTCCTAGAGCATTTTTATCTTCTTCCATGTATCAAGGGGATTTTTTGTGTGTATTGTATATTGATATTGTCAAGCAGAAGATGCATCTAGATTCCATAGGAAGAACTGCTTTATTTAGAAGAATTCCCAACAATGTAGATATTTATTCAAAACTTTCAAAGATTATGATTATGAAGTTGCAGTTTGATGTAATCCTATACAAACACACCCCCCTTAATCGTGGTCTTTTTTTCTTCAGTTTTTCATTTTTCTTAATTATTTGGTTTTCCCCTATTTGTTCTTTTAATTTATTGAATTTCTCTGACCTGTTTGATTTTTTGAATTTTTACATGGCTTTTTATTTTTTTTCTATATTTATGGAATTTATTTTAGATTATATTGCATTTAGTTTCAGAAAAAGTAGTTGGAGAATGACCACTATGCTTCCTAATGACCTATTGTGAAAGCCTCTTGTTGACTCATGTAACACGAGGTGAGGTGGGTTGGAGATGGGTTGAAATGGTTTGAGAAAGTGGGTCGAACCCATATTAAGGAAATTGGTTGTGTTAGCTTGGGTTGAATTATCATGTGGGTTGGGTTGATTTGGGTCTAAGGGATGATTAGTGGGTTGGGTTGGTGTCAGCTAGCATAGCTTCTTGTTGTGATTTGGGTTAGGAATGTGTTGGGTTCTAGACCATTAGCACCCTAACGCCACAGGCAAGTTTTCGTGCCGCCGCGTCGCTGCTCTGTTTTTTCCTTCCTACGGTCTACGTCGGCAACCCTCCCTGCTTTCTTTACAACAAAACCAAGGCACAAATCTTTGTTGTCATGATCTATAGATGCCTGTGCACACCTTGAACCAATTGGAAGACCGCCCAAGCAGTGGCGGACGCAGGAATTTTAAAATGGGTGTTCGAAATTGTAAAAAAAAAAATTCAGTACAAACCATAAAAATCTATGGTAACAATAGCTAACATACAATTGTTCGTACTAGGAACAATATCTTAAATAATATAAAGACATTATTCCTAATCAAATTGTCCTTGTCATAAGCAGCCAATGATCAGAAAGCCCATATCAGGAGGGAGCGGAGAACACTAACAGCCGGCGCAGAAGGACGGGGAGGCGGCGAACTGGTCCGGCTCCGGGAAGCAGGCCAGCACAAGCGACGCGCTCAGATCTAGCCGGGGGGGCGGAGGCGGCGAGGCGGAGGGCGGCGGCGGTGAGGCGGAGGCGGAGGCGGCGAGGCGGAGCGGAGCGGAGGGCGGAGGCGGCGAGGCGGAGGGCGGCGGCGGTGAGGCGGAGCAGAGGCGGAGGGCGGAGGTGGCGTCGCGGCGAGGCGGAGCGGAGGCGGAGGGGCGAGGCGGAGCGGAGGCGGCGAGGCGGAGCGAAGGTGGCGAGGCGGTCGCCGGCGGTGCGGAGGGCGGAGGCGGCGAGGCGGAGGCGGCGAGGCGGAGCCGAGGCGGCGAGGCTAGGGTTAGGGTCTGCGGCGAGGCGTGATTTGCCAATGGGATCGGGGGAGGGGCGACCGGGACCGGGGTGCGGGGCGCGGGGTTTAGGCAGGCCGCGCGGATAGGATGGGCTGGGCTTCACGCGCGGTCGCGGCCTGGCGGGCTGCTTCGTTTTTCTCTGCGTCTCGGGCCGAATTGTAGATATAAACAGCTGATTTAACCCAACTATACATATATATGTATTATACCTCATATATACTAGATTTTTTGTCAAAAAATTTAGGTGTTCAGCTGAACACCAATGACCCATACTAGATCCGCCCCTGCGCCCAAGTGCCTCCGGGAAATTCCTGGACACCGTGCCATGGACGACACATGTTGCCTCGACCTCCACCCAATCTAAGGCGAGCACCAGAACTTCATAAACTCCCTAATGCTCGCACACCACCCGACTTGGCCGGACCACCACCAGACGGCCGTCGAGCGACCTCATCTTCGCCAGATCTAGTGCGCCGTTGTCGGACAACCTCCATCAAATCCACGAACACGGCTTCCCTGTTCCCTTCTCTGTGTTCTCCTCGTGTTCCTGTCGACGTGGCAAACATCTAGAGCACTAGGAAAACATGAGGGAGATAGGAAGGGCGCTCTAGATGTTTGCACATCGGCGAGAACACGAAAAAACACAGAAAAAGAAACAGGAAAACTGTTTTCCAAATCCACCACTTCCCATAGCTTCCCCATGCCTTGAACATCTGGGAAATTTAACTATTTGCCACCCTTAAGAATGCCACCTATTCAAATGTCATCTTCTTCGTTGCAATTAACATTTTGCCACTCTTAAGATGTGGTTGACTAATTAATCGCCACTTTCAAGCCCACGAGGCGCCAAATCATGCCATGTCACTGCCATGTCAACGGAGGCGCATGCGCGGCGGGGAGGCGCGGGCGTGTGCAGGCGGGGAGGCGCGGGCGGCGGTGCGGCGCGGGCGTGGGGACGGAGGCGCAGGCGCGGGCGGCGGTGCGGCGCGGGGACGAGGCACGGGCGGCGGTGCGGCGCGGGCGCGGGTACGGCGGCGGCGGCGTGGACCTCCAGGTACTTTTCCTCTCCTCCCCTTCCCGCCGGCGCCTTGCCCCGCCCCGCTGCTACTGCGCCGCCGGTGCCTTGGCCCGCCCCGCCGCCCCTCGCACCGGCGTCCCCGTGCTGCACACGCCCTCGCACCGTCGTCCCCGCGCCTGCGCTCCGTCCCCGCGCCCGCGCCGCACCGCCGCCCGCACCTGCTGACATGACAGTGATTTGGCGCCTCGTGGGCTCGAAAGTGGCGATTAATTAATCAACCACATCTTAAAGGTGGCAAAATGTTAATTGCAAATAATTAAATTTCCCGCTCCACGGTCACCTCATCCTCCGTTCCCACCACCGCCCCTTCCCCTACAACGATTTCCTCTCCAAGCTCCTCTCCCTCTGCCCCAACTCCTCCGTTGCCACCACCTCCTCCGCCACCGGCGCCTCCAACTACGTCCTCCTGCTGCGCTCCTCTCATCCCGCCCCCACCGCCTTCTCCTACAACGTCGCCATCCGCTTCTTCGCCTCCGCCCGCCCCCGCACCTCCCTCCGCCTATTCCTCCTCATGCTCCGCTCCGCGCTCCGCCCCGACGCCTACACCCTCCCCTTCCTCCTCCTCGCCGCCGCCCGCTGCCCCGCACCCTCCCTCGCCCGCTTCGCGCACGCGCTTCTTGAGAAGCTCGGGCTAGGCAACCACGACCACACGGTCCACTCCCTCATCACAGTGTACTCTGACCTCGGCGATCCTCGCGCCGCGCGCAGGATGTTCGACGGAATTCCCCACCGGGACGTCATCTCTTGGAACGCTATGATGAAAGCGTACGAGCAGGTGGGGATGGCGGCTGGCGTGGCGTGGATGTTCCGTGCGATGGTCGCCGAGGGTGCTGTGGCACCCAACGCGGTGACGGTGGCGGTCGTGCTCACAGCGTGCAGGGACGCCAGGGACTTGGTGCTTGGGAGGTGGGTGGAGGAGTGGGTGAAGTCGACAGGGATGGAGATGGGTTCGCTCGTTGGCTGAGCGCTCGTGGGGATGGATGAGAAGTGCGGGGAGACGGCGGAAGCACGGCGCATGTTTGATGGCATCACTGACAAGGATGTCGTCGCTTGGAATGCCATGATCACAGGGCAATTATATAAATATTCACTTCGTTTCTTATTGGAAACAAGTGCTAATTAATACCATCTTGTCTGGCCTGATCATTTTACACGTAAGAAAGATGATGCAGCATGCAGGTACGCACAGAACGGCATGTCAAATGAAGCCATCACCTTGTTTTACAGCATGATGGAAGCAGGGTTACATCCAGACAAGATAACCTTGGTCGGAGTCCTCTCAGCCTGCGCTGCAGTTGGAGCTCTGGAGCTAGGCACTGAACTGAACAGCTACGCCTCACATAGAGGCCTCTACTGCAATGTCTACGCCAGGACAGCCTTAGTGGACATGTCACATGTACGCAAAGTGTGGAGATCTTGACAGAGCCATATAGGTGTTTGGGAAGATGCCATGCAAGAATGAAGCTTCATGGAATGCCTTGATCTGTGGACCTGCCTTCAACGGGCAAGGCCATGAAGCTATTCGGCAGTTTGAACTGATGAGGGATACGGAAGGGCTCCAGCCAGATGATATCACTTTCATAGGAGTCCTTTCTGCTTGTGTTCATGCAGGTTTACTGAAAGATGACCGCCATTGGTTCAATTCCTTGACATCTGAGTTTCAGATCATTCCCAAGAGCGAGCACTACTCATGCATGGTTGATCTATTGGCGCGTGCGGACATTTGGAAGAAGCATGGGATTTCATCAAGAAGATCCCTGGCAAGGCAGATGCAGTGATGTTGGGGGCTTTGCTCGCTGCTTGTCAGAAATGCAAGAATGTTGAGGTCGGTGACAGGGTCATGATCAACAGGATCATGCAGCTGGAGCCCTCAAACTCGTGGAACTATGTGGTGTCATCCAAGATATACGCAAGCTCAGACAGATTGGATGACTCAGCAAGGATGAGAGGACTGATGAGGGAGAGGGGTGTCAGCAAAACTCCAGGTTGTAGCTGGGTCGAGGTTAGTGGCAAAGTCCTTGAATTCTATGCAGGGGGCGAGCCACAGCATTGTGCAGAAGATATCTATGAACTCCTCGACACACTGGTTGATGAGATGAGACTACAGGTTGATGAGATGAGACTACAGGGATATGTTCCAAATCTTGATCTGGTGTGGCATACAACCAGAAGCAAATCACCTTCAGTTGTTACGAACTGCAGTCTTACTAAATTTGCTTTCTGGATTTGTATTCATGTCAGTGAGGCTGTGACGTGTGAAACAAAGGAAGCGAGTGTTGTTTTTCTCGAAGGAGCGGAAACATCAGCTAAAATGCTGAATGAAATCAGTGGAAGTCGGAGACGTAACATTGCTGGCAGCCTGTGTTGTGCTGAAGAAACACGTTTGATTTTATGTTCCTAGTTACTGAACCACTGGTCCAACCAGTGATCCGGAAGTGTGGCCAGGTTGGCAGCCAGTCTGGTTTTTATAACTTCACCACCACCATGACTGCCACATTTACACAATGTTCACAATTGCAGCGGAATAAGATTCCAATGAGAGCTATGATAATGGAATATAGATGGTAAGTATTTTCTGAAGATTGAAGAAACAAGACGTAAAGAAAACATGGTGAATAGGAGAGAATTATGTCAACCGAAAAACTCTCTGAAATTGGTTAGTACAGGTTACTGACTAAGGTCCCAGATTTTGAAACAACAGGGAATGTTAACCCTGTTGCATGCTGGCATAAGCCAGGGCAACCACTTCCAACAGGTTACTCAGTTTGTAGCTGGTAACCTGTTGCCTCTGGTTTTACAAACCATTGGCGTCCTTGTTAGATATCTGCAGTTCATGCAACGACATAATCCTGCAATTTCTCATTTACGGTCTAATTACCCAACAAACTTCATGAGTTCAAGATATTTCCTACTTGATGTACTTTCCTGGAAAACTGTAAGTAGCATTTCTAGCTGAACTAAATAAATAAGGTTAACATATATTGCTTGATAACGACTACTTAACAGGCAAAGAGTGTATGTCATGACAACATTAAACATCAGAGCGCTGGGTTCAATTCCCGTGGTTACCACTGGAACCGGTCATGGGTGGTATGGCCGGTTTTGGCCGAATATCAGCAGGAAACCCCTAAATAATTGATATTAACGATCACTTAAAGTTTAGCCGTTTAGGAAGCACAAAAATTGAAGAAATTGGAATGAAAAGTAAAAGAAAAATGAGTTAACCGGAAAACCACTGGAAACACTGCATCAGAAGATAATGCGCGCCCACATTCAACCGCAGAGAGCTATGTTATTTCTTCGGTTCTAATGATTGTTGATTGCATGTGCCTGTGACAGAGCCTCCGGTACAAGGTGGACGCGGTGCCACCGGTCGTCGAGCCCGTCGTGGAACCCTGATGGAGTCTGTCTGAATACAAAGAAACGAGTGCTGCCTGCGACGGAGCAGCCTGTTCTTTTGGTTTTTGGAATCGGCTTTTAACTTCTATTATAATACCTAATTTTTAAATAGAGTATTTTTCAAGACAAGGTCTACAAATTAAACGATCTACACGTTAAAAGCCCAACATCTGTACCAGCCAAAATCACAAGTGAGTATCTGTCTCTCTATAATCTATATTGTAAACAGCCAAAATTCAAAATTTTCAGCCATAAGCCATAAGTTGTAACAAAAAGAACAGGCCGTTGAAACCCAATTCTTTTACCGACTGCGATGCGGTAATTCTAATCGCAGGGTTCCAGCGAGACAATACACATACATAGCTCACTGGTGTGTGAGCGCAGGATATGTGCTTTGCGTGCAAATGTTTACGGCAACTTGCTAATGATGAATGACTGCTTCCATACAAAGAACAATACTATATTTAACAAATCAGAGCATGCATGTCTTATTTGAAAAGCTACGGGGGTATTCATTTTTCATCTTGGGACATTCAGTCGAAATGCAGAAGTAAAAATTCTGGTGCTTAAATCTGGAAGCTTTCACCATTTTCTCCTTATCCACTGCGTAGGGTGGAAATCGAGTCGGTGTATAATTGAGCTTGTTCCAAATTGACTCATTTCGATTTAATATTATCTTATTTATAGTTTAGAAGTAATTTTAGAATCGAGCTAACTAGCCGAACATGTAATCAAGTTTATTCAAAGTTGACTCATTTCAATTTTCAACCGTTTAACTCGTAATCAAAACAATTTAAAACTGAGCCCGCGAGCCATTACCTAGCTTTTATTCCACCCTATTAGTAAGAGCAGTGCTATGTGTAAAAAAAGGGGAAACATTGCTGTTTTTTTAGAGCGTATAAGGTAGACGTATGCACACTACTCACATCACCTTATGTACACATGTGCGCATCTCCTAGCACTTGAGAATTTTGCGAAGACATCAAGAGCTTATGGAGTATGGGGATGTACTTTCCCACTTAATACACGAGCATACGTGTATCCTATTCTAATTATTTAAATGAGACACACACCAGATCTAATTCCAGGGATCGAATCTGGGTGAACTATGTGCACTACAACAGCGCTAGCCACTCTAGCTACGCTTGGTTCTCGGATACATTGCTGTTGCCAACAGCTTGTTGCATATGTTAGTTGAATATACTGGGACAACATGGCTTACGCAAAGATAGTGTTGATATTTTCTTTAAAAAATCGCTTTTCAACTTTTGAACTCTAGGCATTGGTTCGTTTTTAAACTCACCGCGTTGCGCTCTTCACCCCCCCCCCCCCCCCCCCCCCCCTCCTTTGTCACTTTGTCACCGAAGGGTGAGATTGAGCTCGAGCTTGACCTTCTTCTTCAGCGCCAGCCACCACGTCCGCTCTGGTTAGCTTCGACCTCAGCACTCATGTCCATCATCTTCACCTTGGATTCCTCTATCTCCTCATCACTTCATCTTCCTTTTCCTGCATAGTCACCGGGAAAACCATCTTCTTCCTTCTCCCTGATGATGCGTTGCTCGACACTACCGCAACCCAATCTCTCCATTCCGTCGACTTCAGTAAGATCTCCCAAAACCGTTCACGTAACATCATGTTCTAGGCGGTCTTCTTCGTTTCCCCTCAATCAATTTCGTGCTTCCTTCACAAGAGCTTGCTGCCGCTGCCTTCTTCCCTAATTCCGGCTGAGCCTGCCGCCACCAATGCCATTCCTCCTCAGGTGAACTCCAAGCCAATCCCTTCCTCCTCAACCACCATCTAGCTTTCCTCTTCCTCCCCCAATCTTTGATTTTGGCTCCCCCCCCCCCCCCCCCCTATAGGATGCCATCATCACGACTAGTTTCCAGTCGCCGCCGTTGGTCATCGTGGTAAGGTTGCCTCGAAGCTTCCCCGACCTCGACATCCACAACGGCAAGCTCCTCTCTCTATCTGTATTTGCCTGCGCACCTCTCTGTTTTGCCTATCTACATCCCTAGCCGATGCCTCTCTCCTCCCATGACTTTGGTTGCTACACATCGCCGTGCGTGTGCCCTTACGAGCATGTGCCAATGTGACTAGCTCCCACTCCCTCCTAGTAATTCATTCTTGAGGTCATCGTCATCCTGCCGTCTCCCTACCACTATCGACGAGGCACCAGAACCGCCACCACATGCCTCTCGTGTCTAGACTCCCTTGTGCTTCCCCCTTCTTTTCCTGTTTGTTTACAATAGCAGAGCCCTACTTAAATAATATTGCAATTAAGTTAATTAAGTGAACAAGAGTGCCATGTCAACTCTACCTGGATGCATGTCAGTGAAAATGAACACCTGGATGCCACGTTGGACAAAACTTTGGGTGGGGCAGAGGGGGTGTTCAAGTTGACAGTTTTTTTAGTTCAAAATTGTGATTCAAATGGTTTCAAAGTTAAGGGTTGAAAAAATAACCGAGCCAGAGTTTAAAGTTAAAAATGATTCTTTCCCATAATTTTGTCATTGAATGTGTTGCAGTCTACGACCACCTTGTTGCAGCTACAACCACTCAGACAGTCATTACGACCACGTCTAGAGTCGTTCGACCGCTCTGCTGTCGGCTACGACCACGTTGTAGCTGCTTCGACCACACCTCCCAGCTTCGACTGCGTACTCATAACTTCTGCCGAGGAACTTATGACCACGTTGATGTTGCTCTGCACTCCTCGTAATCGCTCCTTCGACCACGGTCGATCACCGTAGTCATAACTCTACTACGACCACGCTGTGACTTATGACCACGTTGAAGACTCTGTCGACTGTTGTGGTCGTAACGCTTTACGACCACGTCTTCCCGCTGTGGTCGCTTACGACCACGTCTTCTCGCTGTGTGACCATGGTCGTAACTCGCTTAAGACCACGTCTGTTGTTCCTGTAGACACCTCCGCTCGCCATGGTTGTAAGTCATTTACGACCACTTCTGCGATCACGATGAACTCGATACTCGATAATTTCCCAGAGCCAAAGTGCACTTTCTTCTCTTGTTTATTTTTTCTCTCGTTTGATCACACCAATCGCTACGATCACCCTGATCACTCCCTTTCTTGCTTCCTCTCTCTCGCTACATTGCTTTGCCCTTTTATACCCAGCTCTACAACTATGTCTTAGAGACTTGCTATGACTCTGAGAAGGACTCGACTTCGACTATGACTTCAATGACTCTAACATGAACTCGATGAACTGACTCGTACTTGTACTCGTACACAATTCGAACACAACTACGAGCGTATTTGTACACGACAGCCAATACTCGACTACGACTACCAACTCTGAAAACAAGATTACCAACTCTAACAGAATGGACGAAAGTTACTGTTGTTTTTCCAGGGGCATTTCGGTAATTTCCCAATTGAAAAAGATGAAAAAAAGAAGAGGTGGGGCCCACCTGTCAATGGGCCGGACGCAAGAGATAAGGGGAGGAGACTTCATCTCCTCCCGTGCGTGTGCGTGGGTACTCGCATGCGGCTTGGAGCGGCTTTGATAGCTTCGCCCGGGGGCGGCCGATTCTTGTGGCGGCGACAGTGATGGAGGCATCACTAGCGCAGGTGCTTCGGTGCCAGTCGTGACCGCAACTCGTCGATTTCCGCCTCGCTCCCTTTATATGGCATCTCCTCTTCTCCGTTTGCGGCACCGGAAAATTGTGAGTTCTCATTCCCCTCTCCGATCTCAAATCTCTCTCAGTGGTTCTTCGATCTTGAGTCTTGGGAGCTGTCGGCCGGGTTATTTCCTGTCGCTGTCGGCTGAGGAGCTCAAATCGCCATTCTAGGGTTTTCCCCATACGGTTTCCTTGTGCCTTTTCTTTGGATTTGGTTGAGAGGAAAGGAGCGGGATTTACCTCTAGAGGTTGATTTAGTTCGGACTTGTGCTGAACATTTATGAGAGATCTGTGACTTGTCTTTGTGTTCACGAGCATTCTCGGTCGGAGCTCTCATCGGTCTTGTGCGGCGTCCACCTAACCCTCAGCTTCTACCTTGGTTCTAGCTAGGTGGAAGTGTGGCATTGTATCTTCGATTGCCTTCATCTCCTTGCTCGGCGCAGTGGGGTGCTAGGTTGTCTGAGACAGCGCAGTGTGCGTGCCTTGCCTTGTTCGGCTTCTTCTCGGTGATTTCGAGTATCACCAGCTTTGTGAGTATTTCGGCTGTCAATTCTTTGCAATCTGTGATCTGTAATTTGTGATATGTCACTGGTTGATTATTGCAAAGAGATGCATGTGGGATTGGCTGTCAGCTCAATGAAGATATTGGTCTTATGCTGAAATTGAATGTTAAAACTTGAACTCTAAATCTTTGTTGTTTCACGGTCGGTCTCATTCCTGCAGTTAGATACTTTTGACATAATTGTGCAATCTGTGTTCACAGTTACTACATTGTCTATATCTTTGTTGCCATTTTTGGCTTTCCGCATAACTTGTTTACTCGTGAGTCTATACTCTGAAGCATATCAAGTTAGTTGGCTAATTTTGAGATATTTGGTGATAACTCTGTTTGTGTTGTCTGTTAGCCGAAAGTCTTTTGTAGCTCCAGTATGTCAGAACTTTATTTAGAGCTCAAGATTTGAAACTTATTTGGCATATTCAATTAGTGAAGAGTATAAGACCATAGTAGCGGGATTACCAAGATTAAATCTTGTGTAACTCTACATCTGAGAACACTAAAACAATAAATAAAACTTGTGATTTTTGATAAGCTTTATTAATTCCCTGTTATAAGAATGCTTTACATAGTAGTTTCAGCAGTAATTTTGGTTCATATGAGAAATATATGTTATTGTATAAATGACATGGAAGAATTACATATTTATATACAATTTATGTCATTTATATTCTGCTGCAAATGTGTTTTGATAATACTTAATTATACTAGAATTAAATTTAAATTTATGCTTATACCGCGTTATTTACATCAGTTACATGCTATACAGCTGGACACTCTTAAAAAAAATTAACAGGTTCTTTCTTTCTCTCGAGACAAAAAAGAATAGTCAAGTTTACGAACTCTGTATAGTGTACTTAGAGGACAATACTCCTTAATCCTATAGACATGTAGCGCTCTAGTCTCTCCACAGTTTGTACAATCTGGTATTCTGTAGCAAACCTTCCATCCTGTACATCTTGGCCCATTGCCCCCTCTGCATTCCTATGTGCTTCTGTTCTTCATGCTGCCTTGAGAAGAAGGGAACAGCCCACTGTACTCAAAGGCCCTGCTATCCATATCAAACGTCGTAGACGACGTCGATGCGGTGGAGTACGGATATTTTGGCGTGACCTTCATCGTTCTCGAGTCGATGCTGAACGAAGAGCTCGTCGACATCGAACCCGGTGTGAGCCCATTGTCCTGCATTATCACCTCAATCTCCCTCACAATGCTGTTCATTGACGGCCGGTCAGTTCCTACCTCTTCAACACATTGCAATGCCAGCTTCAAAAACCTTGGGAAACCGAGGAGGTCCCCCATTTTCTGAAGAACTGGGTCCATCACCTCCTTCAGCCCACAGTACACGCGGTCTTCCATGTCTAATGCCGTCTTCACCTCACGGACAATGTACTTCTTCTCGTATATTGGTGGCTTGGCCACTATGAGCTCGAGCAGTACCACCCCGAAGCTATAGACATCGCTCTTCGCTGTGAGCTGCTGTGTCATGTAGTACTCTGGGTCCAGGTAGCCCTGCGTTGATGTTAAGTGTGTTAAAATTTTGGACTGCAATGATGAATAATATAGTCAAGTTTCAATGAAATGGCAAGCATGCCATGGTTGTTATAAAAAGCTTACCAGTGTTCCCTTAACGTTTGTGCAGAGTTGGCCTTCCTCACTGTCTGATACCAACAAGGAGAGCCCAAAATCTGCGACCTTTGCGGTCATCTTCTCGTCCAGCAGAATGTTGGTGGACTTCACATCTCTGTGAATGATTGGAGGATTGGCATGGTCATGGAGGTAAGCTAGGCCTCTAGCTGAATCTAGAGCCATCTTAAGTCTCCTACTCCAGTCCAATTGTACTCCTTTCAAGCCTACAGTGACCAATTGGGATCAATCCAGCTGATAATTATGGGGAAAAGATCATTTATGATTTGCAAAAATTGCGGCACAACATCTGTACCTCTTGGTTTCAGAAGTTAGCCAAAAAGGCACACATCCTGTATAATTGAATACTAGTGACAATGAGATGGAAGAACATACCATATAGGGCCTCACTTAGAGTTCCATTGGGTATGAACTCGTAAACAAGCATCCTTTCACCCTTCTCGAAGCAGAAACCAACTAGCCCAACCAAGTTCTTGTGATGAACCCTTGAAAGGAGCTCAATTTCTGTCTTGAACTCAAGCCCACCCTGCATGGACCCTTTCTTGGACCTCTTGATGGCTATGAGCTGCCCATCTGGAAGTTTTCCTCGGTACACCTGTTTTACCGGAACCGAAAATATTATGGAACTGTACTAAGGTAAGAGAGAAAAGCTGCACTTTCAGTTCTGCAAAATATTGTTTCCTTACCGTTCCATAGCCTCCTGCTCCAATTGCATTGATTTCTCGGAAGTCATTCGTGCTCAACTTGAGTTCTTCCAGTGTGAAGCATCTAGCACTCTTGAGTTTTGGTGCTTCACCAATATCTTCCCCCATTGATCCCCATGATGCTGTAGAAACATGAACAGAAAGATCAGAAAGGAGGTAAAGCAACATGAGATGATGCAGTCTGTACTGAAAATGTGAGGTACGGTGCATTACCAAAAGGATTGTTGAGGGAGACAAGCTTCTGAGCCCGTTTCTTTTGCCGAACAGCGTAAACTCCGATCAGCGCAAGCCCAACAACCAGGAGAACAGATCCAGTCACAACCCCAATCAAAACAGCTCGAGAAGCTGCAACGCCAACAGCTACACGTCAGCCTAGTCCATTTGGTAGCAGCAAAAACATCAGTGAAGAACTGGATCAATTACCTTTGTCGTGGAACGGGTAAGGATGTGCCTTCACATAGTAAGGTCCAAACATCTCTGGTGGCTTGTAAGTCTGAAGTGTCAGGTTGAAGCAGTTCAGCACCTGGGAGTAGTTGAACCTCTTCTGGTTTACCGGGCATGCCTTGATATCCACATTTAGGTACGCGTCGTCGTTGGAGTATGACAAGCCTAGCCGGTTCGGGGTACAGCTGCTCAGTTTGCTCGAGAGGTTGCTGTGCAGCTGAGGAAGGACATCGATGACCTCGCCGAACGAAGGAGCTCTGAAGACGATAGTTTCGACAAAAGGATTTGCACACTGGACATCGAGGGAAGGAGGCTCAGGTGGAGGTTTAGTTAGCAGGCCCGTGCAGGGCGTCGTGCCGGACAGAAGAGAATCTCCACTGCATAGTGGGTTTCCTGCAAGCCTGACAACAAAAAGAAAGCAGCAAGAAAACATAAAGGATTTGAAGGGAATGGAATGCACAGTGAGTCCTGAAATGAGCAGTGATACGTACCGGAGAATTTGGCCATCCAAATTGTTGTACACTGTAACTGAGGTGATTTTGTTGTCCTGGATATTGACAAGATGTAGATGCTTGCTGATGTTGTTGCCCATGTCAAGCGTTCCATTCAGTTGATTATCACTCAATATTCTGCAATAGTTTCAGGTTTTAACAAATCAGTAAAATAAAACATAGCATATAAGACAGAGATCTTTTTTTCTGTTATCTTACACTTGTTGCAAACCAGGCAAGCTGAAAAGCTTCTGTGGCAGTTGCCCGGAAAGCCTGACTGACTGCATTGTACTACACCACGAAAGGAAAGAGCTTATTATCATGTACAGCTCTAAGACTGTGTCTTGACTGAATTCAGATAACACTGTAACTTACAGGGTCATTAATCTGGGAAATTCTATAAACCAGCTTGGAACTTGAGAAGGTGCAAAGCTGTTGTAGCTTAGATCCCTGTGGATAGTGTCATATCACTCGTTAGTCATAGCACGAGTGCAAGTTCGTATTGAAATAAAGATTGAGCTTGCACTAGGTTCTTACACATTTTCGAGCCCAGTCATTCCGGTCAAATTAGGCATCGGTCCACTTAGCTTGTTATTTGACAGCATTCTGGAGATTTTCAAGAAAAATATTACAAGTGACACAAGTCACACAACAGTGCTTATCTCATCTAAATAATATTTTTGAAATGGCTGGCGCAACAACTTACAGAACATGGAGCTTAGTAAGGTTGTTCAGAGCAGGAACTTGGTCCGTGAAAGAATTGTTATTTAGACGGCTGTTTTCCAAAAGTACATCGAGATAATCAGCTGTGCTACAAACACCCTAACTGTCCAAAGCAATTCTAGAGCAAGTTCTCTGAACACTTACAGTACTTCAAGTGTTGGTATTACCCCAATAGATGCGGGAATCGGTCCACTAAACCTGTTCCTGTCCAGAAGTCTGGACACAACAAATCATAGTCAGATAAGTTACATTTCAAATGATATAAGAGGCAAAACCTAAATCTTTGAACTTACATATGCTTGAGGACCATGCTGGAGTTGAACAGATAATCCGGGATAGAACCTTCCAGCATATTTTCGTTGAGATGGCTAAAAAGGGCAGAAGAGACATATGAATGAGTGATAGCCAGGTAATAAATACGATTAACAAGAAACTGATGTTACTTAGGCACTCACAAATGTTCTGCCTTAAGTAGCTGGTCCAATCCAGTTCCATGGTCCCTGGAGTTTGGGAGAGGTCCGGTCAACTTGTTATCAGCCAGGTCTAGCCATGTAACCTTGGAGAGCTTGCCTAACGAAGGCGGGATGCTGCCCGTGAATTTGTTTGAGTTCAGAGCGCTGTGGAAGGACATCGAATCAAGAAATCACATTGAGATCCAACAGACACAGACATCTTGCAAACAAAACTCTGAAACATTAAAAGAACAATATTCTTACAAGAAATTAAGTTGTGACAGGTTGCCTAGTTCACTCGGAATAGTACCGCTGAAACTGCAACCTATTAATGCTCTACAAAATAATTCACAGAAGATGGTAAATCAGTAATTAAGGTGGAAACAGAAGAATGTCTAGTTCATTGGTAGAGCACTGCCTCCTTTGTTCAGTAATGGAAGCTGTTGCAACTTACAAGATTTCAAGCTGAGCCAACTTCCCAATAGCAGCTGTCAGTGGACCACCAAGGCCTCTATTTGAGGATAGATCCCTGCAGTGCATCATCAGTCAAGAGTCAGTAATTCATTGTCCTAATATTACTTTGTTGTGTAATAATAAAACAGGCAAAAGCATAGAGGCATCCATAGCATGAATTATCTCAACACTGAACTTAATTTTGAATGCTCAGAAGCTCTCTACACAAGCTATGAGAATTGTAGGATGGTTTTCATAAAACAAAGTTATGTGATGGTAGCACTCACAAGACCCTCAATTCAGTCAGGCTTCCTATATCATCACTCAGAGTGCCTCTCATGTCCATACCGAATAGATTTCTGCCATGTTGAAGTTAGTTAGGGGAAATCAAAAACTGGAACTTGGACAGCTACTAACATTGCTGGGATCAACTCTACTCACAGTGCTGTGACCCTTGAGTTGCCATTGCATACAATTCCATCCCATTTCGCGCCACAAGGATCGTTGGATTTCCCCCAGCTACCAGGCACATTTGTCCATTTCTTCATCAAGGATTTGAGAGCAGCCGCTGCAAGGGGGAGGAGGGAGACAACAACTGGTCAAACAACTTTATGACCAGCTATTGGATAATGATTTAATTAAGAGATTGTGGCATGCATTAACTGAAATTAGGTTGGACTTGGAAATAATATCTTCTGCAAATTGCTCATACCTCATAGAGGCATCACTAACACTAACAAGGCCAAATTTTCAATGGAAGTACCATAAAAATGTAGTCTGAAAAATATCAATTAGCAAAAATTATAGCGTCTGGCAGCATGAAACTGCAAGATTCACAAACACCATCTTTGCACATATATATCATAATGCAACCGAATATAATGAAAAAGTTTGACATGCTGATTTTATCTAAACAACAAATTCTGGACAAACAGAAGAACACAAGACGTAGAGGGGTGAGACCGTGAGACTGTAAACTGAATAATGACACCAAGAACACAAGAAAGCATCTTTTTTTTCCCCTCTGCACTGTTTCCTTGGTGCCATTTCCACCTCCATCCATCCAAACAAATTACGTTCCAAAAATGAAAAATCCATCCAAACAAATTAATCAATCAGCACATGACAACTCAAGATTGCCAATCCGTAGCCCATCTGAACACTAAATGGTACCAAAATTGAGCTCCCAAGCCAATTAAGTAGCTGCACATCCTAAAATAAACAAAACCTGACCCCATATTACCACTGGAACTGGACATCAAGAACAAGGGGGGAAAACAACCTCAAAGCTCAAACTAGTTGCATGCAAACATGTACACCAAAATTTTGTCACCTACCCTCAAAACTAAAAGAACCAAGAAGAACAAAACTTCCCCTAAAAAAAGCTTTGCAAGCTTACCATCTTGCGGGTTGGTGTCGGCAGAAGCTATCATTGAACCAGCGATGCACAAGAACAGCAGCAAGAACAGCCGCTTCTTCATCATCTCGTCCTTGCCAGAGCCAGAACTGCAAAAGAATTACCCTTTTCTCGTTCTAATGTTTTCTCTGTGTTTTTCTCCTGAAGCTCTCCTCTGCAAAAAGTAGTTCAGGGTAGAACTTTCCAAGTTGGAAGAAGGCAAGAAAGCAAAGCTCGCCAATGCTGAAATAAGCGTGTTTAAAATATAGCTCGTGCTTTCCTGCACTTTTGGGTTATACTTGGTCCAACCGGCAGAAATTTCCTATGGTTGCCTTTTTCCTTTTCTTCAAGAGTATTCACATGCACTTGTTAGGTTTGACATTATCCTTGTGCAAATATTAAAATGTTTGTGGTTACCAGTGAGGCCTTGCAGATTAGCACCTTGACTTATTAATTTGTAACGGAGCATGTAAGAAGAATTCTTCCTTGCAACTAGCTGAAAGGGATTTATTTCTGTTTCATGGTGCCGTTCATTGTATCTCAATTGAGAGCACTGTTTGAACTAATGTCAGATGATATGAGTCAGACCAAACATGCATTTGCGCAATATTTTTGTCATTTTATTTGAGTTTACACATCAATTCGATATTTTTTTTTCAAAAAAAAGAACATCAATCATAATGCAAACTATGTATACGTTAGGTCTTGGTAACGGTGTGACACGCACTCTTTTTACCATTTCTTGGGCTGAAAAAAGAAAAGGCCGGCCGAAGTGGTTGATGAACGTGTACGGTCCTAAACCTGTTCAACAAAAACGGTGGCACCAATGTTGCATAATGGTCAAACAAGTCTCTATTCAATAAAAAGCATCGCTTGGAGTACCCACTTATGTACCACGAATCGGATGCACATTTGAATCCATGGGAGAGTTTGAAAATACAAGGTCCTCTAATTACAGCATCTCATCTAGTGATGCATTAATTGTGTATACGACAATAAATCTTGGACCGTGCACCTCGGTAATGCACATATGAGATGAGAGCATCATGAGAATGCATTTGGTCGAAAGTCTTAACTAACTCTATTTTCTCTTCAAAAATTATAATATATTAATATAGTAATCAACACTAGAGTGGTCAAGATTGGCTTTTCAGTTTTGAACACATCTGGGTTGACAAATGAATTGAGAATATTCAAATTTTATAAACTTGTTATAATTCTGGCTCAAAAATCAACTACCAACACCACAAGCAACATCTTTGTTTGTGTGCGTGTGTGAGAGAGAGCCAAGCTGCCGTTACACAGTAGACTCAACAAAATTGCCATGGTATTCCAGTACAAACAAATGCATGCTATTTCAGTCTAGCACCATATTAACATGAGCAAAATCTTAGCAAAAGTATTGGCATGTCCTCTTGAATAGACCATATACAGTCAAGAGCTAACAATTTTTATAGCACACACAATGGACATTTTTATGGGCACAGCGTTTAAATCTCCAATTATCGTCAATGCAACCGAATAAACCTAACAAACACCTAAAAAAGCCCACTACATCTTTTCGCTTATCATGACCAGAACAGTATTAGTTGATCATAGAGCTTAATACGTTTTAAATATTGGCTAATTTTTGTCTAGAGTTGAAATTTCCACACAAACAACCACATGTATCCTAGATGATACTCCAAGCAACTTGTGAAATCTTATTGTATACTCTCCTGATCGCAAATCTAGCTTGTTTTGGACATTGTCAGGGTCTGTAAGGTAGCACTTTAGTTGCTAATTTATAGTATCATAGTAGTATGTTGTTACAAATCACGCAAATTATATATTATGTGAGTGTGTCATTATAAATCTAGTAATACAAATTTCACACGAGTAACCTATTTTTTTATATATTGATGTCAAACTCAAAATATTTCACCAGGACGATTCTAGAATAGCTTATATTTGAATATTCGATAAAGTTCTTGTGTAAACAATATGTTATAAATTCAATACTGCACTCTAAAATGTCCGTATTTCAAGGTCAACGCCAAGCAGGTGCTCGATATCCTGGTGCCCGTAGCAGAGCTACCCACATATACTATCTCCTCCCTATATGCCCTATCCTGGTGCCCTATAATAAAAATGATCATCTAGAATTGAGGATAATGTATGCAAGCTGTATTGACGGCTACGTTCCAAACAAGTCCCCGTTTTGTCTTCATATGGTTGCAACTCGGAAGTCCTCTGGCATGTGGGTTCACTTTATTCGAAGTTAGTTTCCGTTTGGACAAATGGAATTTCATACAAACTTTATAGGAGTGGATGAAGCTAGCAAGACCCTACGGCCTACGTGTTGTGGCTATAGGCCAAACAGTAAAGAAGAGAACTAGTAAAAGAGGAAGAGGGAGCCAGATCTGTGGGATGGTTGGTTAGAATGAGATGATGTCTCCCCTTTGCCCCTCCTAGGGGCTTATATATATGAGTGGGGTAGAATGGGAAATCCCCATTCTACCCCTTAGTACTTACAAAGGATGATGGTACATTGGTATATTTACACTGGTATATTCCTCTACACTATTGGGCCTATTACATGTTACACTAGTTGCACGGCCTAGTTACGGGGGGTTGGACCACCCCTACAACAGTACTCCCTCGACAGCAAGCGCTGAGGTCCCGATGGGCAAGCTGACGCGATCAACCGCCCCAGCCCCCCATTCCCCAACAGCAACCGCGAGGGTGCCGAGTGGTGAGCCGATGCAACTGGTAGCTTGCAGACCCCAGAGGCAATGCCTACGAAGAAATCAGCGAACTCCTATGCTGAATCCCGCGCCGTCCCGCCGAGACAATGCCTACGAGGCGGACGGCGAAGTCTTGCGCGGAGCCGTGCCGTCCAGCGAAGTCGAGCGCCGACGACGTGTCGTCCCGCCGAGGCGATGCCTACAAGGCGGACGGCGAAGTCCTGCGCCGGAGCCGTGCCAGTGCTGACGACGTGCCGTCTCACCGAGGCGATGCCTACGAGGCGGACGGCGAAGTCCTGCGCCGGAGCCGTGCCGTCCCGCCGAGGCGATGCCTACGAGGCAGACGGCAAAGTCCTGCGCCGGAGCCGTGCCGTCCCGCAGAGGCGATGCCTACGAGGCGAACGGCAAAGTCGAGCGCTGACGACGTGCCGTCCCGCCGAGGCAATGCCTACCAAGCGGACGGCGAAGTCCTGCGGCGGCACGCCGAGGTAGGGAGGCGCAGCCGCCGTTCCCCTACCTTCAAAAATAGTGCCCGCGGAGAGCGGGCGCTTGCGGCGTAGGCCGAGGGCACTACGCACGCCGAGGTAGGGAGGCGAAGCCGTCGTTCCCCTACATTCCAAAACAGTGCCCGCGAAGAGCGGGCGCTTGCGGCGTAGGCCGAGGGCACTACGCACGCCGAGGTAGGGAGGCGAAGCCGCCGTTCCCCTACCATCAAAAACAGTGCACGCGGAGAGCGGGCCCTTGCGGCGTAGACCGAGGGCACTACGCACGCCGAGGTAGGGAGGCGGAGCCGCCGTTCCCCTACCTTCAAAAGCAGGGCCCGCGGAGAGCGGGCGCTTGCGGCGTAGGCCGACGGCACTACGCACGCCGAGGTAGGGAGGAGAAGCCGCCGTTCCCCTACCTTCAAAACCAGTGCCCGCGGAGAGCGGGCGCTTGCGGCGTAGGCCGAGGGCACTACGCACGTCGAGGTAGGGAGGCGGAGCCGCCGTTCCCCTACCTTCAAAAGCAGGGCCCGCGGAGAGCGGGTGCTTGCGGCGTAGGCCGACGGCACTACGCACGCCGAGGTAGGAAGGCGAAGCCGCCGTTCCCCTACCTTCAAAAACAGTGCCCGCTGAGAGCGGCGCTTGCTGCGTAGGCCGAGGGCACTACGCACGCCGAGGTAGGGAGGCGAAGCCGTCGTTCCCCTACCTTTAAAAACATAGCCCGCGGAGGGCGGACGCTTGCGGCGTAGGCCGAGGGCGCTACGCACGCCGAGGTAGGGAGGCGAAGCCGCCGTCCCCCTACCTTCAAAAACAGTGCCCACGGAGAGCGGGCGCTTGCGGCGTAGGCCGAGGGCACTACGGACGTCGAGGTAGGGAGGCGAAGCCGCCGTTCCCCTACCTTCAAAAACAGTGCCCGCGGAGAGCGGGCGCTTGCGGCGTAGGCCGAGGGAACTAGGCACGCCGAGGTAGGGAGGCGGAGCCGCCGTTCCCCTACCTTCAAAAGCAGGGCCCGCGGAGAGCGGGCGCTTGCGGCGTAGGCCGAAGGCACTACGCACGCCGAGGTAGGGAGGCGCAGCCGCTGTTCCCCTACCTTCAAAAACAGTGCCCGCTGAGAGCAGCGCTTGCGGCGTAGGCCGAGGGCACTACGCACGCCGAGGTAGGGAGGCGAAGCCGCCGTTCCCCTACCTTAAAAAACAGAGCCCGCGGAGAGCGGGCGCTTGCGGCGTAGGCCGAGGGCACTACGCATGCCGAGGTAGGGAGGCGAAGCCGCCGTTCCCCTACCTTCAAAAACAGTGCCCACGGAGAGCGGACGCTTGCGGCGTAGGCCGAGGGCACTAGGGAAGCGAAGCCCCCGTTCCCCTACCTTCAAAAATAGGGCCCGTGGAGAGCGGGCGCTTGCGGCGTAGGATGACGGCACTACGCACGCCGAGGTAGGGAGGCGAAGCCGCCGTTCCCTACCTTCAAAAACAGTGCCCGTGGAGAGCGGGCGTTTGCAGCGTAGGCCGAGGGCACTACGCACGCCGAGGTAGGGAGGCGAAGCCGCCGTTCCCCTACCTTCAAAAACAGTGCCCGCGGAGAGCGCGCGCTTGCGGCATAGGCCGAGGGCACTACGCACGCCGAGGTAGGCAGGCGGAGCCGCCGTTCCCCTACCTTCAAAAGCAGGGCCCGCGGAGAGCGGGCGCTTGCGGCGTAGGCCGAGGGCACTACGCACGCCGAGGTAGGGGGGCGATGCCGCCGTTGCCCTACCTTCAAAAACAGTGCCCGCGGAGAGCGGGCGCTTGCGGCGTAGTCCGAGGGCACTACGCACGCCGAGGTAGGGAGGCGGAGCCGCCGTTCCCCTACCTTCAAAAAGGCGATGCACTCCCTGGTGCAACACGCGCGAAGGCACGATATCTTGGTGGTGCGTCGCTAAAGCGATGCACTCCCTGGTGTCTCGGCTATCGTGCAGTTTTTTATACTCTGTAGAGTGCGTGGGATCAACATCCACGTCCTATTTATACTCCGGAGAGTACGTATAAGGACAATGTCCATACGTGCGCGACATCCGCGTCTTGTTTATACTCCGTGGAGTGCGTGGGATCAACATCCACGTCTTATTTATACTCCGGAGAGTACGCATAAGGACAATGTCCATGCGTGCGCGGCATCCGCGTCTTGTTTATACTCCGTAGAGTGCGCAGGGACAACATCTGCGTCTTGTTTATACTCCGTAGAGTGCGTAGGATCAACATCCACGTCTTATTTATACTCCGAAGAGTACGCATAAGGACAATGTCCATGCGTGCGCGGCATCCGCGTCTTGTTTATACTCCGTAGAGTGCGCAGGGACAACATCCGCGTCTTATTTATACTCCGTAGAGTGCGTGCGGAGGCGAACCTCGACGCTACGTCTTATTTAGAGTCTGTAGACTGCGCGCGGGGGCAAGCCTCCGCGCGTTGCGGGCGGTGAGGGTGCGTGCGGAGGCGGACCTCGACGCTACGTCTTATTTATACTCCGTAGAGTGCGCGCGGGGGCGTCCCCCCGCTGTGTCTTATTTATACTCCGTAGAGTGCGCGCGGAGGCAGACCTCGACGCTACGTCTTATTTAGTGTCCGTAGACTGCGCGCGGAGGCAAGCCTTCGCGCGTTGCGGGCGGTGAGGGTGCGTGCGGAGGCGGACCTCGACGCTACGTCTTATTTATACTCCGTAGAGTACGCCGAGGCGCAAGGCCGTCGTGTGATTTAAATCGAAAAGAGAGCCAAAACAGAGGCATCAAAGAAATGGCCGAAGACTTGCGACAACAAACTGCTCCGGAACGCAGTACCGAAAAAGCGTTTGATACTACGATAGCCCAGAACAAGTTAAAACCGGAGAAGCAAATACGGCCAAATCAATTGAGCTGCTATTAAAGCCTCACATGTAGTCACATGCAGTGCGTACCGGGCTGGACGGTGGCGACGTGGAGTAGACTCCGCAGGTGTGGAGACCCTGGCTACGCGGAGCTAGCGGAGGCTCGTCGCGAGGCGCGGAGGCGACGCCATGAGTCAAATGCTCTGGTTGCGACCACCCATGCATGCATTGCTGTATGAGTTTGCTTGCTCTCTGCATGTCCCCATGCATGCGTCGAAGCCGAGGCAGAGTGGCGCTAGCAGGCCGGCGAAACCATCGCAGAGTTGGACGAAGGCCGACGAGGATTATCCGGAGCCGATCGGTGGTTGAGCGACCGCGATGGCGATGCTGGCCGAGACGCCCCGGGCGCCTTGACGTTTACGCGGCTGTGCCATGCACCCATACGAGCAATGCATGCCTTGCCACTTGCTACGTGCATGCGCCATGCAAATGCATGAGCAATGCCTGCATTGCCGCCTGCTCCGTTCTTGCGCACGGTGATGGCCGAGAATCCTCTGCAGCGCAGAGACGGGCGAGTCGGAGTCGGTCTTCGGCAACGCGGAGACGAGCGTAGCCGAGGCTGGTCTTCGGTCCGTGCGAAGGTCTTGGGAGCCCCGGACTCCGCACGGACAGACTTCGTCGGCGCGGGAGCGGAGGCCATCACCTGGACGGATCTCGCCGGCGCGGACTTCGTCTGAGGTCTTCCACGGAGCGGAGCCCACGGTGAGCCACGGAGGCGTGTGGGGCTGGGCATCGAGCTTCCGCTTGGCGAGGTGTGCATGCACGGACGGATGTCTCCGACGGGGAGCGAAGCCTCAGCGTAGGCTGTGGCTCGGCTGCCGCGCGGAGGCTCGACGAAGTGCAAAGTCCCGGCTGCCGTGCGGAGGCTCAACGGAGGGCGGAGTCTCGTCGTAGGCTATAGCGCGAACTGGAGACTCTGCCTGGCCGTGTGTCTCTGCCAACTTCGCGGAGTACACGTACCCCGCCCGCTTCATCTCCGCCAACTCGTCGTGCCAGCTTTATCTCCGCCGGCTTCGCGGAGTACACGCACTTCGCCGGCTTCAGCAGCGACATGATCGCTCGCCCGCTCAGCCAGATGCCACCGCGCTCGGAGAGGCTCAACGTATGCATGCGCCCTGCAGACTCGCGGAGGCTCGACGTTGTGCGGAGACTCGGCGCGAAGGCCCGACACGGAGGCTCGACGTCGTGCGGAGCCGAGGTCAGAGGCCGATGAGGGTGCGTGGGGCCAGGGGAGACCGCTGTAGCACTGGTCGCCGTAGTGCATACGCCATGTACTTGTACGCAGCGGCGCTACCGCCGAGGATGGACGCGAGCGTCCGCCCGGAGTCGATGCCGCCAAGCTTGCCGACGGACTTGCTAAGACCCACCTTCGGCAGCGCGAAGGCGAGCGGAGGTCGAAGACGGGCGCGTAGACGATGCTGCTGGTGGCCGACGCAGATTCATTGCTAGCTGAATCCCATGTGCTCCTTTCGTGGCGTCGCGGGCGGACGCATGCGTGGGCGGCACGGATGCCGCGGCCGGAGGCGAGGCCTACGTGCGGCGCCGAGCGCCGGCCGTCAGTCTGGGTCCTGGAGCTCGTCCCCGCGCTCGGAGAGGTACGCGCCGAGGGCTCATCCTTGTGCTCCGAGAGGTACGCGCGGGGGCCGGTGGCGTCGGAGTGGAGGGAGCGCCATACGGAGGTGAAGGCTCCGAAGAGAAGTCTTGGCGCCTTCACGTATTACTCATGCATCCCCCTTGCCGGATAGATATTAGCTAATGCAAGGCTGCATGCATGCAATCATGCCTTCTGCGACCGCTAGCAAATGCAAAGCGGGAAATATGGATGCTGTATGCAAGCTGGTACATGCACTTATTGCATACAATACAAGTAATGATAAGATGCTATCATTGAACGCATGCAGGTTACTCAGGAATGGACTGGCTTCACGCAAGCACTCGGGGGTACCATCCCTCTGGCTCATGATATATGCTAGTGTAAAACTAGCGAGGCCCCATAAAACTAAGCCACGCTGAACTAAAAAATGAAGCTGTGCAAGGAGACACGAGGGCATTTCTGTGCTTCTTCCACTTTTGTCAAACAAACATCGATCCTCTACGCTAGTAGTTGATTTGCAAAGTTAAGTATTTATGCAATCCATGCATACGTGAAATCGCATGCATATACTATCTAACCATTGAAGCATGAACGGATGTACGCATGGAGAGACTAGCACTTGAATGCATGCATGATGAAGCCTTCGGATGGATGTGCTGGACGCATGCACGAATAGAGAAATGGATGTATACCCCGGATGCATGCATACGTGAAGCCCAACGCACTCACCTGATGTTTGCAGCGCGGAGGCGAGGTAAGCGCGAGCGGAGGTCGAAGCCTCAGCTTCGGCAGCACGGGGCCGTCGGTACGGGGCAGCGTAGCGCTCGGAGGTTTTGACGCGGAGGGCTGCGTCAGAGGCCGGCATGCGGAGACCCCAACGCGAAGACTTCGTGGCCGACACGGGCGAGGTCCCGTTACTGCATGAAGGCCAGCGGAGTCCTGGCGGATGAAGTCCACGCACAGCACCAGCCGCTTGGCTTCTTCGATTGTACTCGGGGGCGGAGGATCACGCTGAGGACTACTGCGCGGAGGGTCGCAGCAGAGGCGCCATGTACGCGCACACCGTAGCCATGCGGAGATGCCGTAGCATACGCGCCACGTACACGCATGCATGCAAGGCAGCAAGAGTGCGTCTGGATGGATGGATGCTTCGTGTAGACTGCAAGATGGGGGCGCGAAACATCGTGCGGCCAACGTCACGGCGAAGCACAATGGAATTGGGCCAGAGACCTCCTGGAGCCGAGGCGAAGGCTAGCGAAGCCATCGTGGATCCAAGGCGAAGGCTTTGCCCACGCGGGCTTGATGCGGAGGCAGGGTGTCCAGCTTCTGCTTTTCCTCGTACGTGAAGAAAGCGGGGTCTGCTCCGCGGGGGCTCCGGGGTGGTGTTCGACGACGCGGATGCCACCTCCTGGAGCAGCACCTTCGCGTCACGAAGGCGCGGCGTTGCTAACTGCAGCCACGTTAGCTCATGCATGCGGACAGGAACCCCGCGGATGGATGGAAAGGGACTCCGCCGTTGTGTGCAGTCATCGGACCCCCACCGGCTCTGCGCCTCCGCGGACTACTCTACGGACCCGCGCGGAGTCCGGCGTGAACAAGCCGAAGACGCGCATATCACCCTGGCCGGAAGGGCCACGCCACCAAGTCAACCAAGACATGGTCTTCCTGCATGACCACCCCCAGCAGATGCATCTACAAAACGAAGTGAAGTACACAGACAAAGCCCATACACCCTCATAGTCAGAATGGTTGAACTTTTGGCAAGTGAACTACTTATCTGTCGTTGATGGCCCGAGGCAGCATGCTCCCAGTAGCAAAAAGGATTCACACAGCCGCCGCTTTTTTTGAATGCTGGAAAAAATCTCTTCCACACGCAACTTCTAGTCGTCCCCACGGACGGCGCCATCTGTTGTAGCTACAGGCCAAACAGTAGAGAAGGGGACTAGTAGAAGAGGAAGAGGGAGCCAGATCTGTGGGATGGTTGGTTAGAATGAGAGGATGTCTCCCCTTTGCCCCTCCTGGGGGCTTATATATATGAGTGGGGTAGAATGGGAAATCTCCATTCTACCCCTTAGTACTTACAAAGGATGAGAGTACATTGGTATATTTACACTGGTATATTCCTCTACACTATTAGGCCTATTACATGTTGGACTAGTTGCACGGCCCAGTTACGGAGGGTTGGGCCACCCCTACAACACTACGCAAATTCATATAGTCCAGACAATTCTTAGGAATTGGCATCGTATAAATTATAAAAAAAATATGGTACAAAAGGAAAATGAAAATCAACTTGGAGGACAAAACCTTCGGAACTTCTAACGCACTAGAAACTGCTGTGCTTGGGATTTATCTCCTACCTCTCTCATCTGCACGTAGATTCATTTCACAAATAAAATAAATATGCTCTGTCTATAACGACGTATGGATAATCCAACCAGTACGGTACTTGTGTCTTGTGGGTTCAAACCCAATAAACTACATATTAGTTATATTATTTGTGGATCTCTTCAAGGGGAAAAAAAAGAAAATGGCTTAAAGAGCAAAATGTTTTTGAAACCGGCTTTCCTACTTTTATATATATTGGTGTCGTAATAAAAAAATCTTAAAAGTTGCTGTAACTAACTAGATTCCACATGTCGCAGTGAAGCACATCAAAACAACCAAAAACAACTGGAAATTGGCCCTAAACTAGTTGAGCAGAACCTAAAATATCTTTGTGTCACTCTTGTGATGACGTACATATGTACCGCGACGTTGTACTATGGTGCGTCTTCCATGTACGATTTCCATAGGCTACCTCACATCAACACGCACTTAAATTTTTAATGATTGCGTGATTACAAGGCAATGGTCAAGACTGTTCTGAAAAAAATGGAAATTTCAGGCTAATCCTTTTCTTTTGAGAGTCGAAAATTCAGACTGAAATTTCAAACTCTGAATAAAACTTCTTAATTTTGACTTGGCCACTATAGTCTCCACTTAGACTGGTCAAGGTTAAGAACGCTTCTCATTACCTTGTCTAGCTAATCAATTTCGTAGTCGATATGTGCAGCGATCAATATGAATATGTTATGATACTCGAGTTTGGCGTGGCGAATCATTTTTTAAATGAAAACTCGAAAATTTGCACATGTCTTAATATGTTCTTAATTGTACCTGGGTGCTAACGTTGTAAGTCAGAGTAATGGTCGTTGTGCCATCATAGATGATGTAACTCTTTTCTTTTCAACTTATAACTTATAGCTTTTTCAATAAATAAATAGAATGATTTTTTTCTCTTTTTCGAGACGGTTTATTAGACAATATTTTTGAAACGATTTATCGACTTATCGACATTAAGTTTGTTCATATAAGCGCTCACGCTAGAGCTATAATTATCAGCCACAACTATAAGCCATAAACCGCAGCTGAAAAGAACCCATGCTCCTTTTACAAGCCTCCACACCACTAGTTCTTCCTCTTGCCACCCCTTCTTCTAGTCTTCTCAGCTACAGGGTCTGTGTTTTTCAACTTCTGAAAGCTGTTTTTCGATTTTTCTATAATAATCAGCTTTTAAACAGGGTATCTTTTTAAGGTGGAATCTATAAGTTGATTGTAATATATATACTATAGTATGACACGCTTACTTTAGCCCCCTTATCCCACCTGTCAACTCATTTGCTAGCTAAAATTTGTAACATGTGACGTCTGTTTTGATCGTTACAAAAACTATGGCTTACCACACTTATGACATAAAAATATAGCAAAGTTTGGAAAGCAACCATACTTATCCCAAGTTCTCTTTGGGAGCTAAAACTTTTGAAGGCCCAACCCAAGCATGGTAGTCTGAAGACTGAATATACGAACTGACGACAAGATTGTATATGCATTAGTGTAACGGCTTCTACAATTTTGCACTAAACTTGGTATAATAATAGAATCGCAAATACACGTAGAAATGTTACCTTGTTCTTATACAGAACTCAGTCTTCTCTGTTTCTAACAAATACTCCATTATAGCAACATATATATGCGAGCCATTTGGCAAGCAATTGTACCAGCCTGAGTTGCTAGACATAAGTTTTACTACTAGTTTACTTGCTAAGAAAATTCATGTCGTGGTCACTCAATAGTGGACACGAGTCGAGGGTTTTATACGTGTCATAGATTAGTTTTCTAGTAATTACTGTATAATAAAAATGATTATCTAGAATTGAGGATAATGTATGCAAGCTGTTCCCCGTTTTGTCTTCATATGGTGTAGGACCGAAATGGCTACAGAGGGAGTTCTAGTAATTACTGTATAATAAAAATGATTATCTAGAATTGAGGATAATGTATGCAAGCTGTTCCCCGTTTTGTCTTCATATGGTGTAGGATCGAAATGGCTACAGAGGGGGTGAATGGTGCCTTGAAATCTCCCCAAGTATTCACACAACTCTTCTTCTCTAATAGCTATTGAGCTATGAAGACAGAAGGAGTTTGCTCATTGGAAACCGAGATAGGAAAGCAAAACTGACCGACAACAGAGAGCAATGGCCGACAACAGAGCATGACTCGGCTGAAAACACAACAGAACAGGAAGAGGCGTTCGACCGCAAGAACCAAAACTTGTGTAACTTTTGATTCTCTGGTCGAACAACCATGAAACTCTGACCACAGCAAGATAACGACCTCTGGTCGAGAAATCATGGAGCTAAAGAGAGCTCTACGCTGTGGTCAAGGAGAAATACATAGTCGAACTCAAAACAGAGGAAGCAGTAGGAGCTCGACCGCAAGATCCAATTTTCGAATATCTTTTGATTCACGGATCTTTTGGTCATGAGACTTTAAACATTGCAAGAACTCATCCTCTGAGAGAGAATTTACAAAGAAACAAGAACTCTCTGCCGAGACTACAATAGACGCCATACTCGAACTCTGAACAGAGGAAGATAGGAGGCGCACAACCACTCGGCAAAAATGCAATCCAAATCTTTGCTCTCAGGAAGAATTGGCCAAGATAGTGATACGGGGTCGCCCGATCTTCTCTACGTAGGATCAAGATACTCACGTGGATTTGATGAACCGTAGTGATCCCCCGTTGCCAATGCAAGAGTTAGCACTCTATAATTCGTCCAACCTCACGTGCTGAACTTCACGACCACCGATGAAGTTCTATCGCGCTCCCAATTCCCAGTGGAAAGGTTGAACGATCTTGATTTCAGCGAACTCCCAATTCCCTCAAATTGGTTCGACCAACAGAAAGAACAAGAGTATTCTATTATCAAAAGTGGTCTCAAGAACAATAGGGGGGCGGCTGCTACTTAAAGCCAACCCTAACCTCCGCACGCACGCACTTGGGCCTAAGGCCGAGTTCAATCTGGTTTACGAATCCTAAAACAATTCGGAATTAAACACTAACTAATTACATGGCTGGATTATGCAATCTCAGCCCACTATTGGCACGCAGGCCCACAAACTCCTCAATTGGCACATGGGCCTCTTCCTCAAGTCCGGCTGCATGGGGCTTCCCTCCTTTTGACATGTGACCGCATGGACCTCCTCCCATGTGGTCGCATGGCTCTCTTTCTCCATGGGGTTGGCCCGTTGGTCTTCCATCCTTGTTCTTCCATTGCTTCAAATCTGAGAACGCACAATGTATTTGCATTAGGTAGTATACCATTCTCATCTAAAGCAATCGGAAATTCTTTAAGAAACAAAAGCACATGTTGTTGTAATAGCTTAGTTCTTACTCTTGTCATAGGGCCTGTTGGAACCTCATCACTAGTTTTATCATACACCCTTGGAGTGGCAGGTGAACGCGTAGTAGAAATGTCCTCATCATCCTCCCCTTCTTGAAAAGGAGTCGACCTCGACTCTGTACAATCTTGTCCAAAGAAGGGTGTTAAATCAGCAACATTAAATGTAGAACTGACTTGATAACCTTTGTACAATTTGTTACATGCTTAGCAAGAAATCTTTTAATAACCTTTTCTTGATCATTCACAAAACTATATGCCACTGATTTTGTTTAGTTAAAACACAACATCATTATTATATGAATAAATAGTACAATGTAGAAATATGAAACAAACGACCTACCACACAATCACGACCATTTGCTCCTTTATTGATATATCTCATGACTTATCAATAAACACGGAGAAATTCCTATCTCCAATCTCCTCCAAAATCACTTTCATGACCTCTTGCGCACAAGCTTTTGCAAGATCCTTTTGAATATTTGGAGAAATCATCATACAATGTAAGGGGCTTGATTGAACACTTTCTTCACTTTCTCATTTTTATATTTGTACCACTCAACTAATTCTCTAAAATTCCCCTTATTGATGGAAGTTAAAGACCCATCATGCCCTCGAAAAACTTCACCTTGCATTAGGAGAAATCTTGCACAATCTAAAGAAGCAATCAAATAAATTTTATATGCAATTTCCGACTCTCGGCCATGATCAGAAAGTCTTTGAGTCACACTTGCTCTTTGACTTCTAAAATCCTCATAGTCCCCCCTTGCAATGTTGTGATAACTACTAGGTCCACCAACATGTTAATCAAATTTTTCTAAAGCCTTCTTCCAGTTGGAATACCCTACTGTTGTAAATACATTACTACCAAATTTTTTAGGCCTTCTAGGTTTCTTAAAAAGAAAACAATAGAAACAAAAGACCGTATTATTTTCCACACTATATTCCAACCAATCACATTTGTTGTACTAACATTGTTAAAATACCCTTAAACAATCATTCTGCATTTTGCGAGGAAAATTTTGGCCTTTTGGTTGGGTTGGACCTCTCAACAAATACGCCCTCCTCATTTGATCTCTAATTTCATTGTCATACTCATTAATAGATATGTGATTCACCGGATTAGCAATGATTTCATCGGGACTAAACTGAGCTTTCTTTACTTGCTCTCATTAGTATGAGGAGTACTACTTGTATTGCTTGAAAAATATTTATGCAATGTTCGTTTCTCTATTTCTTGCAACTCTACAAATTGATAAATCACAATATATGAAACTCCATTACCAAATAAAATTAGCAATCATCATTGCGCAAATTAAAAACTATATTTGTGCTTTAAATTTATACATTATGGTTTTACAGTTGGTAGTCCACACTTAACACCCGGTCCTTCGGTTTACAACAACTTAGTGAGTGAATACAATTATACAAGTACTAAGTCCACAGCAACTCTTAAGACCTGAGGACCCGATCTCAGATCTCCCGTCTCCGAGAGATGAGACCGAGACTTGGGCGGCGGCTTGGCGGGTTGTGCTAGGTGGGCGGCGGCGTCTCGGGTCGTCAGGCGCTTGGTGGATGGCAGCTCTCTAGCGGTCCGTCAGGTGCTCGACAGGCGGCAACTCTCCAGCAGGCCGTCAGGCCCTCGGCGGGCGGTGGCTCTCTAGCCTCATCGCTCCGGCTACCGATGCAGAGATGGAGAATTTTGGGATCGATTCGATTGCGGACTGGTTTTTGATCGGGGAATTGTTGCTTGACTTGCTTCTAGTCAAATTGGTTCATTTGTGAGCTTTGATGGGTATGTTACATGGTTGGCGCAGTATGAATAATGCTTCTTTTACATATAGACTCTTGTTCACACTTTTTTCTACATCTTTTCTGGCCAAAGACCACTGACAGCCAACTGCCCTTAATGGCATCGTGGTGACGCATCCACCAAACCAAAGGGGATTACAGCGGTACCCACTCTTCTACCGAAAGTAGTGGATGCTCGCCTCTTTGCACCCCGTTCGGTCCACCACTGTACACATCTAGCTCGGTGTACATAGCGCATCCCGCATTACCTAGACGGACAGTGGGCACATGCGTATGTATTGAGAGCAACCGTGCGAGTGTACGCGTGCGAGGGTATACTTGTCATAAAAGGAAAAAGAAAGAAAGAAAGAAAGAAAGGCCCCCAAACACCTAAAAAGTTGCCATAATAGAAGGCTGGGAGCCCCATGCAGCCATCCAATTACCCCCAACTACCAAGAAACAAACGAAGTCCTATTTCCCCCTGTCGTTTCATCCCTCACGTCCTGCGGCGGCCGCCTCCAAACCCTCAACTCTCCTCCTCCTCTCGTCGCCGCCGCCGCCGCCGCCCGTACAGAATCCCAATTCCCCCCCTCCAAACCGCGGAATTCCCGGCTTCTCCGCGGGATTTCATCGAATTCGACGGAATCCTGGTGGAATCCCTGAGCCGAGTTGGCGGCGGCAGGCAGCGCGATGGGGGCGAACGCCGACCCCTCGGGGCCCCTGGGCGGGCCCCACCGCCACCCCTTCCCGGCGGCCGGGGCGCCGCAGCACGGGGTGGCCACGAGCACCACGGCCGCGCTGCGGCACGACCCTGGGCTCGCCGTGCGGTGGTCGCCCGAGGAGCAGGCCGTGCTCGACGAAGGATTGGCCAAGTAAGCGTCTGGGCTTCTCTCTTCTTTTGTTCCTCGGAGTTAACCGATTTTAGGGGTTCTTGGATAGTCCGTACTTGATAAGTAGTGTGGTTGGAAGTCGGAAGAGCGCTAAGGGTGACGTCTTGCCGTCTTTGGTCCGTTGGGGTGGCGTCTTGGAGTGTTCTTGGAGTGTGCGACTGGTGGTTTGGTTGGGCAACTGCTAGTTTATCGTGCTCTTATCTAGAGTTAAATTATTGTACTTGTTTGTTAAAATTTTCTTTCTACGTGTTTCGTATGGCAGTGAGATCACTTGTATATAACTGGTTGTAGTTGGTTAGGTTAGTTAGGGCCTGTTTGGTTGCCTGCATCAGAGTAGCTCGCATCCACTCATGTAAGAAGATGGTATTTGGTTGGCTGCATCAGGGTGAGAGCCTGCACGAGTGGATGCAAAAAAGCAACTGGATCCAGGCTGAGCTCGTACGCGGCTGAGGAGCTTCCCTCCTCAGCCTGGCCACGCGCATGCAGGTGCATGAGCTGATGCAGGCAACCAAACAGGCTTTATTGGCTTCTTTTCCTTTCATGGGCAAGTCAGGGGCGGACGCACAGTTTGAGTAGTGGGGGCCTTGGCCCCCAGTCAATTTTGTTAATCACGTATACCCCCTGGATTTAATCCATATGGCCCTCAGTCCGCAACTCAGCAGGCCCCCAGTGGCCCAGTGCGGCAGCTGGCAGGACGGCAGGCCGGCAGTGCCTTCTCAGCTACGTGTAGCAGCATGCCTCCATTCAATTTTAGTCCTAGGTCCGCCCCTGGGGCAAGTGCCTTAGAAGATTTTGTCCTTTACGATAGTAGAATTTTGCTTTTGTAGCTGCTACTTTATCATGCTCTCATCTAGGATTGAGTTCATTGCCATAAATGTGCAACTGTTGTTGGAGTTCATGTCATGCTAGTGCTGCATGACTTGTGAAAATGGCGGGTAATTTGCCAAACGGTAGGAAAAAAAAATTAACACCTTATTTGCGTTATTATGTTCCTGTACTTGCTCAAAAATGGGAGATTGCATTTAATTACCGTGTTGCTGGAGCTTATGGCTTGTTACATGATGTACTAAATGGCGGGTAATTTGGAAAATTGCAAAGAAAGAAATGAGCACCATGATTGGTGTTACAATAGTCGCATACTAGCTGAAAAATGTGGGCTTTGAATTAATATTATGTTGTCAGGGTTTTAGAACTTGTTAGATGACTTGTGAAATGGCGGGTAATCTGGAAAATAAAAGGAAAAGTTAACACCCTGATTGGCGTTACAACAGTCAGTGCGTACTTGAATGCCTGCTTGCATTTAATATTAACTTGCGTACCGGTTGTTCTGATAATGAATGTGGCAGCTGGTTATGCAATTGTGTTTTGACGCACTTGGAGCAAAAACTTAATGCGCCACTAGTCATTACAGTGGTTGCAGTAAGATGCTAAATTAGTAAACCTGAATTCTTGTGTTTTTGTAATTTCGTTCTCCTTTAAGCTGCTCAAACCAAGGTTCTAAAAACCGGAACCGGAAGAAATTCCGGTCGGCGGCCGGTAACGGTAACCGGCCGGTTACCGGAAAAACCGGTCACAATTTGAAAATCAAATTTTGAATTTTGAGATATTTTGAAACCGGTAACCGGAAAAACCGGCCGGTAACCGGAAAACCGGAAAAAAACCGGCCAAAATTCGAAAAATCAAAAATTCATACCGGCCGGTTTTTTGTTTACCGGTCTCTACCGGTAAAACCGGTAACCGGCCGGTAACCGCCGGGATTTTGAACCATGGCTCAAACCCTCCAGTTGAAGAACATAATATTTCTTGTACTTATTTGTTGCAAAAATTAAATGAATCCATCTAATTTTGTGACTGCACACTGTTGTAGGTATGTGGCTGATGCAGCTATAATTCGCTATGCAAAAATTGCTATGAGTCTGCCCGACAAGACAGTGCGAGATGTGGCCCTGCGTTGCAGATGGATGGCTGTAAGTTGGATACTGAGTACCTCCTGTGTTTGATGTTAGGCATTTAATCTTTTTTTGGACATGATAAAACTGAAAAGGCAACTTTCAGCTTCCATCCATGTGTATGATATGAAGGAAACTGCATAGGCTCTCTTTGTGTTTGTTTGCACTTTGTTTCCCTTTAGTTCCCCGATTACAAATGATGTGATCATTACGATAGGTTGGCAGATGAGCTTATATTTTCATTTAACCAAGTAATATTTGTAGTGTACTTAGCATCGTACTTCTATGTGAACCAAGAATCCTCCTTTAATTTGATCAAATTGGGATTCTTTTTTAACTGATGTGGATTCTTCATCTTCCATTTTTGCTCATTGTATTGGCACCTTGCTTCTTTAAGCCCATCAAATATTTTCACCTTTTTTTCTTCACACTGAACAGTGGTGTCACTGTCAGGGTGGCCTGTTACCAGTCTCATGCGCAACTACCAGATTCGTGTAGTGCATTTAACATAGAGTGCGAGCATTATCTCCACTACCAATACCATATCTTAACTCATCTCCAATGTCTTTATGTTTTCTTGTACAAATTCATAACTACTATTATCAATATCTTTACTAATGCAAACCATTAAAACTACTTCCTTACTACATCACCACCAGTCCACCACCAATCCCATCCCCTGTTTCAAAAATCAGTCCTTTTTTTTTTGGAAATGGTTCCTTTCAAGTTATTGTATCATAGTTGTTCTGGAATTGACGAGAAGTTGTAGCCAAGCAAACTAACCAACTATGTAGCACGGACACGGATACGTCGACACGACACCGACACGGAAATTCGCCGTTTTCCCAAAAATACCGATACGACGACACGGCTATATATATTTAAATAATAAATTATATATATATATATATATATATTATTTTCTATGTTTCCACATACTTATTAAATTGCAATAATGTAAATTGTAAACTTATAATTTGTAAAGTGTATACTCGAAATATGTACCTTATGAATTGTTTTGTTAATCCTGACGACAATTGTTGATGTAAATACCATTTTCAGAAATAAGAATTCCATTAACCTGGACAAGGGCACATTTCTTGGCTTTGTTTTTGCTTATTCTTCCTCAACCTTTGCAACTTCATTTTTAAGCGCGCGGGGAGGAAGCCGGCGGCGCGCGGGGACGAATCCGGCGGCAAGTGGGGAAGAAGCCGGCGGTGCTTGGGGAGGAAGCCGACGGGTAGCGCTTGGGGAAGAAGCCGGCGGCGCTTGGCGAGGAAGCCGACGGTGTGCGGGGACGTATCCGGCGGCGCACGGGGACAAATCTGGCGACGCGCGGTGCGCGGGGACGAATCCGGCGGTGAGTGGGGAAGAAGCTGGCGGCGCTTGGGGAGGAAGCCAACGGGCGGCGGCAAGGTGCGAGAGCGGGCGGGAGCGGGTGGCAGCGAGGTGTGGGAGCCGACGGCGCGAGCAGCCGATGCGGACATGCGGACAAGCGGAGCAGCGCGATGGGAATAACGCGCTCGGCCACTCGTGCGTGCGATGCGTGCGTTAGGGTTAGGGCACCCCGTGCATGCGTTATGGGCTGGCCTGGCCCGGCCGTGTCCTGGACCATTTCTGGGCCGGTTGTGTCCAAGCCGTGTTCGACTCATATATTTAGTGTGTCCGACACGTGTCGAGAATTTTACTAATTAAAATTAATTCTAAAATCGGCCGATACGTCTCCGACACGTGTCCAAGACGTGTCCGTGTCGTATCCGTGTCGGACACGGATACGGCGGTTTTACCAAATGTCCGTGCTACATAGCTAACCAGCAATGCCATCAAGAAATAATATTGTCTGGTGGATTTTTTCTAATAGTTTTCTCTTTCACAGTTCCTTGTATTGTATGCACTGGATTTCTGCTGCTGCTGCCTAACAAATTATATTGTATGAAGTCATCAACATTTTCATCTCTTGCAGAAAAAGGAGAGTAGCAAGAAAAGGAAGGAGGAGTTAGCTAAGAAAAGCAAAGAAAAGAAGGTTGCCATTTGTCTTGCATACCTTCTCTTCTGATTCCCCTATTTTATTCTCAAGTATTTTTCCTTATTATTCACTATTCAGATTATTGATTCCATGAAATAAGTTACCCAGAGTTCTTCATTTGTACCGAACTGTCCAAAAGCAAATCACTTGGTGTCTTACCAAACTTCAAAAGTAGCATCCACCACATTTTCATATTTAAATACCAAAGGAAGTCAGTAGTTGATATATGCAAACAAATTGATATTAGGATGTCCTTATGTTTATTTGTGATTTTCAATGTAGGAATGCTTACAATTAGAGACCATTCTCAATGAGCTTATTTTTTTTATTAAAACCTTTGATGTTCTTACGGAATTGTAGGAAAGAGTTGGTGAGTCTTCAACAAAAGGGCCAGCTCACCTGGTAGCACGACCTAATGTCCCTCCATATTCCCTTCCAGTTCTTCCTATGGATGATGATGATGTATCATACAAAGGTAGGTATTTTGTTGAGATTCGGAATCATACTTCTTAATGTTGTTTATGTTTTATACTTTTCTTTTGGTTATTTTCTTTGTAGTTTGTAGTTGCCACCTCTTAAGACCTTTGTTTATGCCGTCTTTTTTTTTCCTTTTCTACAAAACTTTTGTTCATGCTGCTTTGTTGTGTAAAATTGAGCATCAGGCTTCTTGTCAGTATAGCAAAGATCCTATATTTTCTAGTTTTATGCTAATTGATTTATCCAGAGCTGAAATTGCTCCAGAGCATCTATGAAAACAAACAGTAAATAAGTTTAACATAGGATCATGATACTTACCAAATTTTTGTTGTACAATATTATGTTGTCTGTGATCAGGGATAGAATACAGTTTACTTTAAATAGGATAGAAAGTAGTAAATTGTAACTTTAAAATATCTTCATTAATAAAACATGTTATCATCATGTTGAGATCTTAAACTTTGGATTAAGAGACTTGGTGATTTGTGTTTTCCTATGTCACTGCAGCAATTGGAGGCCCAACTGGACAACTTCTAGAGCACAATGCGCAGATCTTAAATCAAATCTATGCAAATATTTCAAACATGCAGGTACATCATATCTTCTATGTTAAATTTCCAGCATTCAGCTCAGACATAATAAGGTCATATGAATAATGATACTATGCCTGTTGTGATCTAATAAGGTCATGTGAATAATGGTACTATGCCTGTTGTGATCTATTGGCTGCGGATTGCAAGGCCACCAAAGTTATGTTGTTTCAGGTGTCTTAAGTTGTGAATAAATCATGGCCACATGGATAGTCTCTTATCATGTTTGGTAATAGAACATGGCTAACAAAAACCTCTATGCAATTTCCATGGGAAGTGTAGAAGTTTTATTTTATCAATAAAGCAATCTTACATTGGCAAAAGGAGCGCCTATTTGAAATAGATGTTATATTACTTGTATTTCTTCCATTTTTTTATATGAAAGTTATAGTCTTGATTTAATTTCATAGTGATGTAAGAGAAAATTAGGCCTGTCATGTTCATTTGATATTTGTCATGTTACTGATATTCTAATATATTGCATCTTTTGCAGGTACAGGAGAACTTCTCTCTTTTATGCCAAACTAGGGATAATATACGTGCAGTCCTGAAGGAGTAAGTTCCCACTTAGCTTCTAAGAGCTTCAAGGAACATGAATGTGAATGGATTTCCTGAATACCTGTTCAAAACTTACAATGCGTTTGAGCATACATGTAAAACTGGGGGTGCTTATCACCAAATACCAGTCTTCCGTTGCAGGTTGTCTGTTCTTAAGTTTCTTTTCTCATTGCTGAATTATGAAGTCAAATGCATCTACACTGCAATTGTTACAGATAGCATAGCATATCAGTGTATCCATGGTCAGGAATCTATGTGGTGTACTTTCAACATCAATTTTTTTTCCTTTCAGAATACAATATACAGTTTTTTCATCCTTGTTATGTCAAGTACACTTTCTATTAAATCATCTTAATGAACAAAACACATTCTGTTCTATCATCTTAAAATACTATATATTATTTGTTAATAAGTAGTTGCTGCCCTCTTTAAAATATGTCCTTATCCAGTGAAACTGCAATAATGTAACAACTTTGTTTCTTTTTCTATAGTAGGATAAGTGATGTTCCGGAAATAATGAAGCAGATGCCACCCCTTCCTGTAAAGTTGAATGAAGATCTGGCCAACTCTATGTTGCCAAGGCCTCCACAGACATGATGTGAGAGGTAGTCGGGCTCGCTCAACCATCTTTGCATGAAGATCAGATTAGAAAGCTGGGCCATTTCGCATATGCAAAATTGCTGTAGATACCAGATGCCTGTTTGTGCTGTCCAGATCTAAAATCCAGCCTTGTAACAACTTTTCCTCCTTTAATACCTTGGTTCTATTTGTTCAGCTAATCGTAGATGTTCCATGTACAAAGCCTGTAGTTTCAGTTTAATAAATTCGTAAACCCCTAGCCCTTGTAGAAAAAACATAGGGTTAAACTTTTGTACAGTGAATGATTGTAAAGAATAGCAGCTTTTTTGTTCCACTTGGTATGTTTAGAATATTTTCCTAAGATAGGGTCCTTGGCCTGGTAAGATTTATCTACATGGCTCGCAATCAAGCGCGAGTCGGTATGTACAAGTATCCTCTGCGCGCTGTGATGCGGACCAACTAAAGATCAGTTGATATGTAAGGATGGCCCGATCTTTCCCGGTACGATCAGCGAGGTTTCTTCTCCTTGGATAGAGTTTTCTCCTTGATGCAGCAAACAACATTGATAAGGGTAATTTGTACTAGTATGCAAGTCGCACACTAGAAGCAATCCACCGAACTTCCCAAACCGTAAATTCAGCAAGAAAACACGAATTAGAAAAGATGAACCTTGTAGATTCGATGGGCAATATCAAGAATCTCCTATTTTTGTCTTGCACCAACTCAGCAAACTCCAAACGAGAAACTTTGCAATCACGCAATCTGGCCGCCAATGACCATCATGACGATTTTCTCCTTTATTTCACAAGCATAAAAACTTATCATATCATAGCCTAAGTTACAATGGGGCTAAGGCCCTGGCCTTATATTAGTGCACAATGCAGGCCTTGACTAAAACTCACGCACAACCTAGCCTAAGGCTGAAATAGACTCCAATACGAACTAAAAAGAAAATATCTAAACTACTACCACTGTATTCTCTCTCAATTTGTGACGTGATTATAAAGATTCCGTGGCTGGCACCTTATCTATTGTATAGGGTTTCGAAATAACTTTCCAATGAGTCCAAGAACGTCTAAATTGGACTCTGTTTGTAAAAGTTATGGGTGTTTTAGTATTGGACTTCCTGTCTGACCCGAACCAAATCCAAACTGAATTCAAATATGTGTATATTTTCTTTTCTTGTTCAAGGGGCTTCCAAATTCGTTTGGAACCTGAAAATGAATTCTTCACAACCTTTGGAAAACCATGGTGTGGTCGGATTTTACCCTTACTTGCATTCCAATACTCGGACTCTTTATGTTTGGTAGGTCTCGCGCGTCTCTCCGGACAGCTCGTGCAACATCCAATGAAGTTGCCATACTTTGTGTAGGAAGCTCCAATCAAGAGTCGTTTGATTCGTTGGAAAGTAGACTTCATTAGCTTTCCAAATATGTATTTTGTGTGCATTAGAAACCTCAGAATTGGCGTCGAGAACTTCATGAACTTGTGGACAGAACTACAATCACAATAACTTGATTGATCTTGTGCCTTCCTCTCTTTAGCCAAACTAACTTTCTTTCTTCTCCATCCACACCTCTAATTCCATGCATTGTTGTCTTGTTTGCACTGCGCAAAGGAGGAATCACATAAGCATCCGCACGAACTAGGATATTCTTCTCTCTCCCATAACTGATAGCTTTTTCTCCTTGTGCAATTCAACACTACTAATCTCTGTAACTTCAGATTGCATAGATGAAGCACAAATCAATGTAGTATTCACACTCTTGGCCACATCATCCCATCCCCCTTCAAACGAAACTGTACTCGGTTTCGTGGTAATCTTCACAAGCTACTTGCCCTTGTTGGCAATGTCAGAAATAATCTCTTCATCTCTCTTGGGCAGCAAAGATTGAAATACACATTTATGCATAAAAGTGAAACAATTGGCTCTCCTTGGTGTGTAACGTTGTGATCAAACTGCCACGGACGCCCCAACATGATGTGACACATGTGCATAGTCACCACGTCACACTCCATCTTGTTTTCATATCCATCAATTGAAAACGGCACGCGAACTTTATGAGTAACTTTCAGTTTACCAACATTGTGAAGCCATTGCATATAGTATGGCTTAGGATGACGCTATGTGGTTAATGAGAGTGCATCAACCATGTCCTTGCTGATCACATTATTGTAGCTTACACCATCGATTATAAGCTTACACCGTTTGCCTTTGATCATGCATTGGATTTGAAAAACACCACGTCGCTGCCCCTTCTCAGCAATCAGCTTATTGTCACCATCCACCTTATGAGTCATCAAAGTTGGACCAACCTCAGGATCACAATACGCAACTTCTTACGAAGAATAATTGAATTTCTCATCATCATGTTCAGATTCCTCGCTTTCGCCCTCCGTGGCATATCCTTCATGTGTGAGTAACACCTTCCTTGCATTTGGGCAATCCCTCATCATGTGACCCCTGCCCCTTACATTTGAAGCACTCAATTTGACTTGTTCTAGCGGTGGAGAACATGCTAAAATCAGATTTGATTGCTTCTTTACCTCTGTTGCTTGCCTCCTTTGAAGGAGCCCCATTTGAACGGCTTGATGTCGTCACCTTAGAATGTGAACCAACATCATCGCCTTGCTGTGATGGACATCTTCGTGGGTTTGTTTGAGTGTTGGCATGTCCACCCTTGGCTTGTTTGCGCTTCAATTGTTGTTCAGCACGTTCAGCTTGATGCACCAAGTCTTGGATGTTGTAGTAATGGACTATCTCCACCCTATCTTGCACATCCTAATTCAACCCATTAAAGAAACATGCCATAGTAGCCTCATCATACTCCTCTGTTCCTGTACAGATTATCAACATCTCCATCTCTTTATAATACTCATCAACACTAGAATTACCTTGACGTAGTTGTTGTAGCCGGTTGTACAAGGTCCTAGTGTAGTGTGCTGGAACAAAACGCCGTCTCAAAATATTCTTCAATTGTACCCAAGTATCCGGACGAGCTCCTACGCGACACAATTTATTCCACCAAACAAGAGCATATCCGGTGAACTCAATTGTCGCCAAACGAATCTTCTTATCCTCAGTATAGTGATGGCTGTCAAAAATTTGTTCGACACGCATCTCCCACTCCAAGTACTCCTCCGGTTCAGCTTTACCATTAAATGATGGGATAGAAATTTTTATCCGCCCAATTCCATCATCCACAGCAACACGTTGAGCAAACCCAACACCATCATGCATACCTCCACCACGGGCAGCACCTCTGCAACGCATGTCCCTACCACGGTCAGCACCACGGTAGTCCTGAGCTCGACGTGGTTGTAGAGCAAAGCCTGCTGTACCATCAAAAACCTCCTCGTATTCGTCGTCTTCATATGGTGCACGCCGTTCGGGATATTGAGGTCCCCGTTCAGCATGCTGAAATTGTGGTGGCTGGTTGCGTATCGCCTTCGTCAACGCGTCAATTCGCGCCCCCAAATCATCAACCTTGCCTTCAAGCTTCCGGTGACAACTCAAGAAGTAGTCACGTGTAGCTTCAAGCCCAATTCGTATCGCGGGCAGCAAAGACGCCGCATATTGGGGCGCCTCCCCAATTGGCTCGGCATGATTATATCGCGCCACGCCATCTTCGGTTTTCATAGAACCCGCCATTAAGAAAAATTCAGCAACCACGTACCGTGATCAACCACGCTCTGATACCACGATGATGCGTACAAACTAAAGATTAGTTGATGTGTAGGATGGCCCGATCTTTCCCGGTACGATCAGCAAAGTTCCTCTCCTTGGATACAGTCTTCTCCTTGTCTTGATGCAGCAAACAACATTGATAAGGGCAATTTGCACTAGTATGCAAGGCGCACACTAGAAGCAATCCACCGAACTCCCCAAATCGTGAATTCAGCAAGAAGACACGAATTACAAGAGATAAACTCCTATTTTTTCCTTGCACCAACTCAGTAAACTCCAAACGAGAAAACCTTGCAATTACGCAATCTAGCCGCCAACAACCATCACGGCGATTTTCTTCTTTATTTCACAAGCATAAAAACTTATCATATCACAGCCTAAGTTACAATGGGGTTAAGGCCCTGGCCTTATATTGGTGCACAATGCACAGCCTTGACTAAAACTCACGCACAACCTGGCCTAAGACCGAAACAAACTCCAATACGAATTAAAAAAGGAAATATCTAAACTACTAACACCGGATACTCTCTCAATTTGCAACGTGATTATAAGGATTCCATGGCTAAAACCTTGTCCATTGTATGGGGCTTTGAAATAGCCTTCCAACGAGTCCAAGAACGCCCAAATCGGACTCCGTTTGTGAAAGTTATGGGCGTTTTAGTGTTGGACTTCCTGTCTGACCCGAACCGAATCCGAACTGAATTTAAATTTGTGTATGTTTTCTTTTCTTGTTCAAGGGGCTTCCAAATCCGTTTGGAACCTAAAAATGAATCCTTCTCAACCTTTGGAAAACCATAGTGTGGTCGGATTTTACCCTTACTTGCATTGTAATACTCGGACTCTTTATGTTTGGCAGGTCTCACGCGTCTCTCCGGACAGCTTGTGTAGCATCCAATGAAGTTGTCATAACTTTGTGTAAGAAGCTCCAATCAAACGCCGTTTGATTCGTTGGAAAGTAGACTTCATTAAATTTTCAAATATGTATTTTGTGTGCATTAGAAACCTCAGAATTGGCGTTGAGAACTTTATGAACTTTATGGACAGAACCGCAATCATGAGAACTTGATTGATCTTGTGCCTTCCTCTTTAGCCAAACTAACTAACTTTCTTCTCCATCCACACCTCTAATTCCATGCATTGTTGTCTTGTTTGCACTGCGCATAGGAGGAATCACATAAGCATCCGCACGAACTAGGATATTCTTCTCTCTCCCATAACCGATGGCTTCTTTCTCCTTGCGCAATTCAGTACTACTAATCCCTGTAACTTTAGATTGCATAGATGAAGCATAAATCAATGTAGTATTCACACTCTTGGGCACATCACGCTGAGGGCCTTGAGCTTGGCAAGGCCGAAGAGCAGTGGCTCGTACTAGGCTGCATTGTTTGCCACCGAGAACTTAAGGCGTGTGGAAAAGAGCAAGCGATGGCCCTTCGGTGTAGTGATTACTGTGCCCACCCTAGTGCTGGAAGTGCCGTAGGTTCCGTCGGTGTGAAGGTTCCACACCGGGTCAACTGGCAGTTGAGCTTGTGGCTGGGCTGGTGGGGTCTACTTGGTGAGGAAGTCTGCCAGAATCTGAGACTTTATGGCTATACGTGAAGCATATGTCAGGAAAAGGATGTGAGCTCAACCGCCCACTTGCCAATGCATCCTATTGACTCCTTATTGTGTAGCATCTCCGCTAAGGGGGGGGGGGATAAAGAGGGTACAGTGATGTGATGAGCCAAGAAGTAGTGTCGAAGCTTCGGTGAGGCCATGACAAAGGCATAGGCCAACTTTTCTAGTTCGGTATACCGTGTCTTGGCACACTGAAAGGCTTCCGAGACAAAGTACACCGGCCGTTGAAGGGACCCCTCCTCGAGAACAAGGACTGCGCTGACTGTTGTTGGTGTAGCCACTAGGTACAGCAGTAATAGAGCCTCTGGTGCCAGGGACATGAGACTGGGGAGCTTGGGAGATGCTTTTTAAGGTCATTGAAGACCATCACACATCCATTGTCCTAGTGAAACCCATCGCAACCGCGAAGAGTTTTGAATAATAACCTCGCTCGGCTGCTGTGGACAGGAAACGACTCCGCGCAGCTAGGCGTCCTATGAGCCTCTAGACCTCCCTTGTTGTCTTGGGCAACTCCATGGAGAGGATTGCATCGACCTTGTTGGGATGCGCTTGTATCCCTCATCCTAACACCAAGAAGCCGGGCAACTTTCTTGCTTGCACGTCGAAGACACATTTATCTGAATTCAGCTTGATGCCTGCCCGCCGGAGGTTGTCGAAGGTTTCCTGAAGGTCCTTGCCATAGGACACGGATTGCCTGCTCTTGACGACCATGTCATCGACATAGGCTTCGACATTCCTCCTAAGCTAAGAGGCGAGGGCGAGGGCCACCAGCCGCGTGAAAGTAGCTCCTACATTCTTAGGGCCGAAGGGCATTCTGACGAAGCAGTACGTGTCTCCTGGGGTTATGAAGCTTGTCTTGACTTCATCCTCCTTAGCCATATGGATCTGGTGAAAGCTAGAGTATGCATCTAGAAAACTCATTAGCTCGCACCCTACCGTAGTGTCCACCAGCTGGTCAATCTGAGGGAGCGGGTAATTGTCCTTCGGGCACACCTTGCTGAGAGTGGTGAAATCAATGCACATACACCATACACCACTCGCTTTTTTGGCTAACACTGGATTAACGAGCCATTCCGGGTGGTGCACCACGCGTATGTCTCCGAACTGGAGTAGCTTCACGATCTCGATTTTTGCATCCTACTGGCGCTCGAGGGACATGCGTCGGAGCCTTTGTTTGACTGGTTTAGCGTCAGGGCGAACCATGAGGCTGTGCTCAATGATGTGGTGGTCTACCGTGGAGCCTGGATCACCAGGGATCTTGATGAGGAAAGTCAACCCTGTCCGCGTCGACGATTGTGAAGGTAATGTCATTTTGTGCCTAAGTCAGTGGCACCTAGGCAGGGTACGCCGCCATGTGATGCAGCAGACGGGCGTAGGCCTTCTACTATTGTGCAGATGAGAATTCTAGCGATGAACAGCCTAAGATGACATTTATGATGCAACACTACCAAGGTTCTCCGGGGGCTGTTGTATGTGGGCCACCATTGGGGTCCAGTCGGGACCCCAGATTATCAAACCCGGACCCTCTGTGTATTACTGCACTAGTCCCAGATCAAAGCTAGTGCACACAGTTAAACAGAATGGAAAACATCACCATCAACGATTTATTACAATACTTAAGAGTACTGACCGAAAGGTCTCATTATTACAACCGAGGTTTCACTGACCTCACACACATAAAACAAAGCGGAAGCAAAAGATAAACTCGATGACGACCCATCAATACGCCACATGCAATTGACTGGGGAAGCGCGACCTAGTCCTCCGGGAAGAATCCATCGCAGCCACAAGCGAAGCAGTAGTCGTAGTCACCTTCTTGAGCTTCAACTTCCTCTGAGATTTATTTTTGAGTGTAGCACGTGGGTACATAAAGTACTCCGCAAGTCTTGGGAAAAATGCAATAGATGCAAGGCTTGACAAAGGAAGGCTATACGGTTCTTTTGCACAAAGCAACATTTTCATTTAATTACTTCTAATTATTTTCGAAGGCATCAATTTAATAAAATAATTGTTTTAACAGAACTAACATTAACTTTCTAGTGAAGGTTCCAACTACCAACACTAGCTAACCAATTGCTCAAGTTTAAATCTGCGGGTTCCATCCACCCTCTCTGGCTCCAACCGCCAGGATACCCTTCCGAGAGTTCCCTCCACTCTCGGAATACAAAACTTTGATTTTAAAACCAAAAACCAGAAAACTACCATGTGAATGCATTCCTTGCCCGCCCTTGACCGTGGGCACGGCTATTCGAATAGTTTTACACTCTGCAGAGGTTGTACAACTTTACCCACAAGAGATAAATTATCCTAAAAGTCAACACGCTTCCTTTGGCATGAGACCCAGATAAAATATCACAAAGCCTTTACCTTACTCTAATCTAGCTAGATACCACCCGCTGAGGTTTCACTGCATGTAGGCTAACTGACCGAACCGAAGCCCCCTCTTACGCCATATGAGTACAGTAAATCCCTGTCCCTCACTGTGAATAACCAGTCCATCCCTAGCACCCACTTTCCACTGGTGGCACCTAAACTAGACTATCATAAGTTAGTCAGCTAGGTCGTACCCATATAGACTTGTGATTGTACGGTTAATGCTCAGTCTGGACAAACACAAGCGTCGGTCCTTAATTGACTAGGGTGGAACATACACTTAACAAGATGTCGTGCTTGCTGCACCAACCCAAACCAACCATCCACCCTAATCTAAACCAACTTCCACATTTCATTTTATTTTGGCAACTCCAATTACCACTAAATTTATAAAAACAAGGGTATTACAATAATTCATAATTTCCCATTTGCAAGATTTATGAGGTATTCAATAGCATGAATAAGCATTATACTACCATTCTATTATTCACAATTGATTACAATACTCTCACTACAGAGCCAAAGGAAATCCTAGGGAGACAAGGGTACATGGCATTCAATTTCAACTGAGGGCATAGCAAAATTGGGGTAACTAATACGTTAATATTTGAACTAATCTTGTATATAAATAGCAATGCACATAATTTAAAATAATTAAAACATTTCAAAATCATAGGTTCAAGATGATCAAAGGAGACTTGCCTTCTTGTGCACTAGTTGGTTCCTCTTGCTGCGGCTCGACAAACTTTTCGGCGACGTCAGGTTCTACGCGCGAAACGACAAAACAAACAAAACAAATTCAAGTAAAATTCAAATGAACTCCAAAAACTGTAAAACCAGAACCAAAAGATAGAGCTCAATTTTAGATGAATTTAGGACAAAGAATCGAGTTAATCGGAGTTCGGATGAAGGAGAACAAGCGATTTAAAGTTTGCCGCGCGAGAAAATGCTGGAAAATAGCGAAAGTTACTGTTCACCCGAGAGCAGCACTTTTGGAGAGAAGGCTAGCGTCGGCGAGAGGAGGCATGGGTGATGAATCTAACTAGCAAAATGGGTTGCTAGAGACCCAAGGCACACATAGGAAGCGACGGCATGCCAAACGGAGAAGTAGGGTGAGCACAGGCTAGAACGCGGCTTGGCGAAGCTAGGAAAATTGTCGGCTCAGACAGAAACCCACCGAAGACGACGCAAACGACGTTTGAACGACATCGGGAAGGAAAAAGTAAAATCTTGATATCTTGGTGCTCGGTGAACGAAATCTAAAACCATTTTGAAGGTAGCTACCTGGGATGGTTTGGCACAATGTGACGTGAACGGATTGGGGAAAACACCACCGGATAGATGGGGACACGAGATGCCATTGGCGGTCATGGCGAGGTTCGGAGGAAAAAATTTGTGGAGGCTTTTCGGGGAAAAGGAAGTGAGCATGGCGTAAAACGCGATGAGGCAAGTCTAAGAAAAATTACGGCAAGGGCTAAAGCTTACCGGAGGCGACGAATCGACGTCGGGAAGCGCTCTTGACCTAGATTGGGGAAAACTCGATTCCGGGAGATTGGCTGCACCAAAACCAAATTAACTTGGCAAGAAGGTAGATGGCATATGATGGCACAATGTGACACGAAAGGATCACAGAAAAACTCACCGAATAGCTTGAGACGCGACGAGCAAATTCGGGACCGAAGGGCCTCGATGCCGACGGCGTCCTGACCTTTGAGGGGACTTGCCACGGCTTGGGATGGGTTTAGAGGGGTCAAGGGGTCGTATTTATAGGCTTGGAAGAGGTAGAAACTGGCTCCAATTCGCGGATTTTGGTTTAGAGTCTGTTTTGGAAAATAGGAGATAAAAGGCCAACGGATGAACGAAATGGAAAGAGGTCAATTGGGATGGATTTCTTGCGTGATTTGGCACAACTTTCCTTTTAGGAGGACATTGAAATAAGGTCCGGATTAGAAGTTATGAAGAGAGAGAAAAAGAAAGGAGAATGTGCACGTAGATCGATCTGGCTGCGAGCGCGCTGGGAAGATGAGTGAACAGTGCCCGCGCGCGGCACTGTTCATTCTCTCTCCTCTCTTTTTTTTGGAAATTTAAAATTGAGCTCAAGCAAACTCCGAAAAATCCAAGAAAATACAGAAAAATTCCTTGTGACACAAGGAACACAAATAAAATACTTTTGGCAAATTTTAATGTTTAATTTAATCATATTAAATCTTTTTAATTAATGAAAATTCCAATTAAGCTTTAATTAATTCCAGAAAAATCAAAATGGTGAATTTTATTTTAAAAGCTTCAAAAGGGCTCTGAAAATCAGGATGTTACAAACCCTCACTTCCAAGGCTCTGTCCCTGGCGATGCTCTCTCGGAGTGTTGCGATGGTAGGGCAACATCAAGTGAGGTGGTCGCCGCACCCATGTACCTCGCACCAAAGTCCATGTTGTGGGTGCTCTCCATCGCCGTGCGGTTCGTCCTTGCTGCCCCGGCCAAGTCTGCGTCCTCGACCTCTGCGACCCCATCCTTAGTTAACGGGGGTGCTATCGTCGAACCCACCGTCGATGTTGAAGATGTATTTTGCCCTCTGCCCTTTACGTTGCTTGCGGCTAGAGCTGTCCTTCAGCTAGTCCTATGCTTACTTTGTGTCGGAGGTGTCGCTCTTGCCCCGTTGTGCGTCTTTTTCTGCTCTTGCGTATTCCTCCATCTTGTCGAAGAGATTGGCAACTGTCTTTATGGGTTTGCACGCAATATACTCAGACAGCGGCCCCGGACAAAGACCCCTAAATTGCTGCATTGATGATTGTGGTCTCGTTCACGTCTTTAACTTGACAGCGAACCTTGGCGAAGCGTTTGAAGTATTCTCGGAGATTTTCTGAGGGCTTCTACTTAACGGGGAAGAATTGGTCTGCATCAACCCGCTCGACGTAATTACCCTAGAAATTGTTGTACAAGCAGTCGCGGATTTGCTCCCATGCATATATGGAGTTCAGCTCAATGGTGAAGAACCATGAGAGCACCACCCCCTGGAGGACGAGCGGCTATCTCTTCGCTTTGGTGGAGTCATCCCCACCGGCGGCCTCAATAGCCATCTCATATACTCGAATGAACTTCTTAGGGTCCATATTACCCTTGTAAGGCTCGATGGTCGGGAATTTGAAGTCTTCTGACCACGTCGACTACTGTAGGCTGACGAAGAGTGGAGACTCTGGATCTACGCGTCGATGCGTGCTGCGGCCGGAGGCGGGGGCGTTCACCTCTGAGGCCCGAGTTCGATTGTGACCTCCGCCATCGCCACTAGCGGCGTTTGCTGGCTCCGAGTCTCTTACATCTCTTGCATGGCCCCCCAGAAGTCTGCCAGTTCACGTTGCAGCATTCCGAGGGCTGCCATTAGAGTGCCTTCTGTAGTCAGGGCAGCCTGTAACATCCTGAAAAATCTGAAATTTAAAATATGAATTTCTTGAATGGTTTTGCAATATATTCTATTTGAGTGAGGATTTTTATGGCATTTTTTTCCTGGAATTATGTTGAGGTTACAAAAATTTAAGAAGCTCAAAAAGAAACAAACATTAGTAATACCCTAAAAGGAAATGTGCAAATAATAGGAAGATAAAATTTCAAATATGAATCTGAGAAGATGATCCAGTGTAAGGAGGGAGAAACCTGAGTTAAAATATGGAAACTTATTTTAGATGTAATGATATGAATAGCAATAAATGTGAAGGGATAAACTACAAACACATATACATACATATACCTAGGTGTATATACAAATTGCGCAAGAAAGAATTTAGCAAGATAAGAAATAAGTATATATATACATATAAGCAAAATTAAAGGAAGCCAGCAAAAATAATATGTAAGAATATATATATACGCAAACATATGCAATGAATAGGCAAAAGAAAAATTTAAGTTAGAAAATAGAAATCCAAATTCAAGGATAAAAAATTTCACTAGTTGCTAAGCTTCTCATTTTCCCCTACTTGCGCTACCAGCTGGCCCAGCTTTCTCCCCCCACAGTGCACTGTTTTTCTTCCTCCCCCGATCCTCCCTTTCGCCCTTCACAGGCCGCAGCTCCGGCTCGCCCCATTTCCGCAGCCCAGCCCGCCTCTTTCCCCGTGCTCGGACCAGCGGACAACCGCGCTGGGACCGGTGGACGCCGCCGCCTCCGACCGCGCCACCCTGCCATCTAAGCCCGCCTCTTTTTCTCGCCCCGCTCCGCCCGGTCTCATCACGCGCGGCGCCAGCTCCTTCCTATCACTTCACGCACAGCGCAGGCCATCATACCGTATCCTCCCGCGTGATCCTCTGCTCTGCCACCACCTGCACCTGTCGCTGCCCCACCGCTCGCCGATATGACCGAATGAGCCGCCGTCCCGATGACAGCCCCGCCCGCACGCCTATAAGAACCACCGAGCCCTCCAAAAAGCTTCCCCAAGCTCTCCACTCCCTCTCCTGTAGCTCGATTGGACGCCCACCGCACGTAGCTCGCCGGCGCCCCCATCTCCCCCAACTCCGGCCACATCGAGTCCCGCCGATTCCCGCCATAAAAATCCAATTCCCGCCTCCCACACCATCTCCGGAGTGCCATGAGCTTAACCCCGGCCTTCCCCGCTCTTCCCGTGGGCTGTACTTCACCGGCGCCGAAGCCCATCCCCGAGTCGCCGCCGCCACACACCGCCGGCCCGCCTCGGAGCTTCTCAGTCCCCGCCGGCACTTCCACCGGCTTCCCCTCGACGCAAGCGTCCCATTTTGATCATCCTCGGCTTCTCTCCGACCGCCCCTCACCGGCGCCACCGTCGGCCGAACCCGCCCCCAAGTTCCTCTGCTCCAACGCCCGCACCAACTCTACATTTGGTTGTCTGCACCTCACCAGTCAGGTAACACCAGTAGGCGAGTTGGCTAGATGCGTGCGCGTTCACCTCTGAGGCCCGGGTTCGATTCCTCTGGCCGCAATGTTTTTTAGATTAGGTTTGTAGAGAGTTTTGCCGCCGGCTCCAGTGAGTTAAAGATCAGAAGAAAATCCGAAAATGATTAAGGGAAATGCTAAAAATTACTTACAATATAAATAAACTCATTTAGTTTCAGACAGAGGTTAATTAATGCCAATTAATTGTTAATGATTGCCATACATACTATTACCAGTTGATTATTTGAAACCCCTCACTGGCATGTGAGCCCACCATGAAGTGAGCACAATAACTGGCCCCACATGTCAGTGGCACACAGAAATGAGAATAAAAATAAAATAGAAACTTAAAAGTGGAAAGTGGGACCCACTTGTCAGAGATTTAACACCTTCTAGATTTAATTAAACTGAGAGATTTAAATAAGCATAACTTATTCATTTTAACTCCAAATTGAATGAGACAAATTTCTAAATTCATCTAAATTCAAGATCTATCCAATATAACTAAAATCAGGAATTTTATAGCTCATATGAAATTTTGGTGAAAATTATGGACAATTTGGGAATAATCTAAGGAATATAGTAGATTTAATTAGGAGGTCAAATAAGGTTACTTAATATTTAACATCTAATTATTTGCTATATGAGCAAATAATATAGCCTAAATAGTTAATTAAGGTCTAACCTAACTCATGGAACTCCCATGCTAAATACAAGGATAACAAAAGAGATCGTGAATAAAAAGATCAAGTCATCGTAATCCACCACCGGCCTTGCCTCAACTCACTCGAATCACCCATTAACTCATAATAAAACTAAATTGAGTTATTCGGATTTCTTTGGATCTTTTGAGTTATTTGCTTTTATTTGGATTCAGTCGTTTGTCGCGTAATTAGAAATTGGAAGTCGTGAAGATTCAATGGATCAAGTGAGGTCAAGCTCGAAGTGAAGATAGAGACCAAAAGCTCAAGAGAAAGCATTGCGTGAGCTCAAGACCGCGGTAAACCGTGCCAGGCGAGTCAATACTTTGATCATGTTGAACCTACATTTTTTGCAAATTACTTTGGTTTAAATTATCAAATTGCATGCTGTTAGTTTATATGCAAATACATGTTTAATTTAAGATTCTAGTTATATGCCCATTGTTTTCCTTGAATAATATTACACCTCATTTGGAATACTTGAATATGTGAACCTTGTCACCCTAGCAAAATTATAATAGTAACTTTTCAAAAGTAAGTCCGTAATTATACGCTGTGCTTAGCCCTGCATAGATACACGGGGCGCTGAAATGCCCCAAGCATCATTATCAATTTCATTCATGAGAAACTGTTTGGGAAGTCATGGTGGTAATGACTGGTATATGTTAGTATGATTACTTTATGTGCCCAAAAATCTCAACTTGCTTATATATCTGGGCGGATGGTTCGAGGGTGTGAGTGTGGTGCAGTGGATGCACAAAGTGGGTTAGTGGTAGACCGCCCAGATACCACTAAGGATCGAATCTTGTCATGATCTCCTGTGTAAAACAGTACAACCACAAGTCTGTAAAGTACAACTTGGCTAAGTAAATTTATCGAAATTTCTGGACTCATCTCACCGGTAGTGGATGGGGAGTGGATACGCACGGGCAAGGGGGCCCTAAGGGACACCAGTGGAGAGTGAAGTTTTCCCAGCTGTTCTAAGCGTTGTGGGGAGTTGAGAAGCCCAGCTGCGTTAGTAACTGTGGGGAAACATCCCGTGCATAGATGTGACCCATCGCAAGTGGGAGAAGCCCATAAAGTGAGATGAGAAGAGGGACTAGATACTTTGAAAAGTCACTGTGATGGTCTACTCAACCACACTTCTAAGGAATCGTGTGGGGGCAATGAGTTGATTGTCTCTTGTGGTGAAAGTGTACAAACTTTGCAGAGTCAAAACTATTCGAATAGCCGTGCCCACAGTTAAGGGCGGACATGGGAACTTAACCAGATATAGTTCTATTTCAAAATGCTTTATGGGTGGGATTAGAAAAGTGAAGGGCAGTGGAAAGCCCTGGTTTGAATTGTCCTGGGTATTGTCCCAGTGGTAAGTTAAGCGGCTATAACGCTGAAAGATGCTATATGGTGCAGATGCCATGTAACGGTGGATGGAATCTGGATCGCTATTATTATTACATTCTCTACACATTATGTTTTTGTTCCAAAGCTGCTAGGTCTCAGGAAATTTTTATGTATCATATTTCAAAAGTAAAATGTTTTCCCTTCGTACAAAATAAAATGTCAGGAAGAATAAATAGAGCCGTGAGTAAAAGAAGATGGATGTTTGTGGTAGATACATAAAGTTGTCGGTGGATTCATGTCGATCATAAAAAGGAAACGATATTGTAGATTTTGGGAGAAATAAGTTAGCAGAATCTAAATGAGTAGATAGGCTAGATTGATGATTTAAATGATTTTTGGAGAATTAGGGAGTGCAAAGGTAATTGCTGGATTAATTTTTGGGAGATAGTGGCGATAATGGGATTAATAGGATTTGATCGATTACTAGATGAGTCAATTGAATTTTTGGGAATTTGGAGATATGATAATTGGAGTATAGATTGGATCAATGATATTCTTGGTGGATGTATACTAGTGAATCGTAAACCTGATCAATGATATTCTTGGTGGAGGTATACCAGTGCATTAGTTAGAGGTAGATAATGGAAAATAAGATTGATTTTTGTAAGAGCAAATTGTGGTTGTGGATCAATAGCAAAAGGAATAGGTTGTTAGGAATTTGGAATACAAAAGATATTGGTGATATTCGCTGTTTGGAGTTTTAGACACCACTCAATATAAAAAGTGTGTGTTCGGTGGATTCAATAAATGATTACATTAGCTGTTTGGAGTTTTAGACAGCAAACAATATAGCAAGTATATGATCGGTGGATTAACTAAATGATGTCAGTCGCTGTTTGGAATTAGGCAGCAGTCAATATAGAAAGAATATGATTGGTGGATTGCTTAAATGATGTCACTCGCTGTTTGGAGTCTTAGACAACAATCAATTTGGGAAGAGTATATTCGGTGGATTAAGTAAATGATGTCACTCGCTGTTTGGAGTCTTAGACAGCAATCAGTAAGGAAAGTGTGTCTTTGGTGGATTAAGTCAATTATGGCAATCACCGTGCGGAGTATAGGTAGAATTAATAACACTATGATTTAACAATAATAATGCTACTAAAAGCAACTTTTGGCAAATAAAATAACCCGAGCTCTCCTTTGATAAGCCATGCATACTATTTAATTGTATTCTGTGTATTGGCTTGCGGAGCACGGTGGTTAGTGTGCTCACACTCACTCTCATAACAAATCCAGAAGCAAGAATCAGATCACTACGCTTCGGCAATACTTTTGGTTATGATGGAGGAGATGATGGAGTCGTCAAGGGCTAGGTCGCGAACCTCCAGTTGGCTGTCTGTGGGCATGTCCTGAAGGTTTCACTTGCGTGCTTTGTTCTTCTGCTGCTGCAATTTAATGATTCGGCCTAATCGGCCCGTGAGTAAGTCTACTATTATATTTACGCTTCTGCATGATATGTATTTTGATATTCAGAACTGTAAACTGTGAGCACTATCTACTGATCCAGGGAATAGTGCGGTGGAATCACAGAGGTATCCGGATTGTAAAATCTGGGCCTGACACAGCCATACCCACTTGGGTGAAGGTACGCGCTGTGAGGTTGCTGGCGATAACAGCCTGCTCATCGGAGCCGCTCGGTACGTCGGTGTGGTTGGCATTACGGCCGGCATCGAGGCCGACGTGAGCATCAGGAACACTGGTCGCCCCCACACTGACTCTAGGGTCACTAGACGTATCGGCACAAGTGTCGACGCCGATAGTCCTGCTGATGCGGACACCACCGACAGGGTCGACTGTTGCGCCATGGCGGTCTTCATGGTCGCCAATCACACCAACGCGGACGTTGACACTGGAGCCGTTTGCTGCACCGATGTTGCCATCAGAGCCAGCTCCGGGTACCGGTGTAGACTGCCCGCCACCTGAGGCCCTTGCGTTTGCGGCCGCCACCATCGTGCTCCGCTTCCTCCTTGCTGTTGCCAATGCCTTCTTGGGCGCTATCGCTTCTCAAGTCCACAGCTTGCTCGTTGTCGTCTCTACGGACGGCGCCAATTGTTGTGGCTACGGGCCAAGCAGTAAATTAGGAGAGTAATAGTGGTTACAAGAAATGAACTAACCCTTAGCTGTCCTCCACAGCCAGAGTATATATATATGACTATGAGGCCTGATTACAATAATACCCTCACAGTTGTGTATCATATAAAAGGGTATATACGTCCTTGTATATGAGAAAATTGATGATTTGCCATCTTCAAGAATGGGCTTCGCACTTTTGCCACTCTCAACGTTGGCTTCGCAAAAATGTCATGTAGTACATTAATCCCTTGATTAGTATGCCATTTCATCCCTTTAATTCATTTTCTTTTTCTTTTTCTAATTTCAGGGACTGGAAAAGACCCTTCTACCCCTGGCTAATTGTTTTCTTGTAGGAATTAGATGGTGTTAAGTGCAAACTGCAAATTTATGCGCACAATGACACAAAGTAGCAAAGTTAAAAGCCCCACAGACCCGGTCCAGAAAGCTTGAGTGCTCGATTGTACGCGGCTAATGCCATGTCCTCTGAGGCCTGCTTGCTGGTGAATTGCAAGGGCATCTGAACATGAGATCAACACATTGTCAGTACAAACTACAAACAATATCATCCAAGGAATAATTCACTTTGCTCCATATGTCCCTTTGTTTTCTTCAACCCAATTTACTCACGCTCAGAATCAGTCAACTGTTTAACAAACGTGCACTAGCTGGTTCAATGAAGAGCGATTTGGGTGTCGATGGGTTTACCTTGCCGAGGAGCTGCGCCATGGAGGGCCTGCAGTAGGGCACGGCGACCTCGAGGACGGTGCAGGACGTGCCGGGCACGGACAGGAGCCAGCCGACCGCCTGCGGCGAGTCGGGTTCCTGTTTAGTCGAGGCGTCGAACAGTTGGCGTCCGCCGATTACAAAATTTTGCGGGAGGCAGCGGAGACGGGGGGTGGTGGAGGTGGTACCTGGGAGGCGCCGCCGCGCGAGGTAGATGATGGCTTGGGTGCGAGAGGAGTGGATGGCCTCCACGACCGCGCGGACCCAGCTCTCCATCGGGATCCGGTGCTTTGTTCGCCCGGGGGTGCGGCTTGCTACCAGACGACGGGGGAATTCGTCCTGTTCCCCGTTGGTTGTGACGAGTGGGAGCCAAATGTTCATTAGCCAGGGGTAGAAGGATCTTTTTTCAGTCCTTGAAATTAAAAAAAAATGAATTAAAAGAATAAAATGGCATACTAATTAAGGGATTAATGTACTACATGGTATTTTTGCGAAGCCAACGTTGAGAGTGGCAAAAGTGCGAAGCCCATTTTTGAAGATGGCAAATCATCAATTTTCTCCCTTGTATATATCCTATTGGATCTTTTAGTCCTTAACAGACCGAATGGATTTAGGCAGAGAACATCCCTACTACATAAACACATTATCATCTCATGTAGTTTCAGAACTCCGGGGAAGAGCCTCGTAACTTGATGCATGGGATAGTGCTTTTTTTAAAAAAAGAAAATAACTAGTTTTTTACCCGTCCCCAGTTAAGTGTCCTTTGCTGGCAAAACCCCTTGTTTTGCAGAACTGGCAGGAATGGCTACCAGTCTCAATCCTATGTTCTGAAACACACTGCTGACGCACTTTTAGAGCAAGTCCAATAATAAAGTCAAGTATTTAGCTATAAATCAAGTTATAAGAGCCAAATTATACAATAATTTATCTACAAAAGGTTTTTTATTATTATGTGGTACCATGTCTCAGATTCTCTTTCCTATTCCTCCTCACATACATTTATTATCTAGGCCCACCACTGCATAGGCTTCCGTGTCCAGCTTGTTGCTTGCATGAGAGCCAAACTCTCATCTCTCTCCTCTCTTCTCTCCTCCACATCAGTAAAAATGCTGACTAGCTTGACTATAAGATCATTATTGGACTTGCTCTTACAAGAGGACCGTCTCACTAGTTCTAAAAACTATTGAGAATCATTTCAATTAGATGGAACAAGAAGGAACTTCATAGCAGGCTTCTCAAAACCGGTGGGACCCGGGCAGTCCTCGGTTTTTGGTTACCCTGTCTATTCACCTCTGGTTCAGCACTTCAACCCCGAATTCAAATATCATCTCCTACACCAAAATGCTTAGAATTTGCCTCTGGTATCTATTCCGAACTTCAAATATTCAAAAATTCAAATTCATAGTTCTCAAATAAATCGACCGGTTTTGGTGCTGGAAAGCGGAAACCAGCTGGTTTCCGGGGGAAAACTGGAACAGACCAAATAGTACGAAGTAGACAGCAATGGCCGTCACAGGCTACACGTAGGAGAATTCACAAAGGATTCGTTGATTTGCTTCCTGAATCCTGATGGCATCTCTTAGAGGTCTGCTTCAAGTTCAATGGAGCTAGCTCTTGTTTTGAGTTGAAACTTGGGGTGTTCCGCTCTTATTGACAAATAACAAGATGGACCCTTTGTATTTTTGAAGAACATATATCACATCTTTGATTCTTTTCAGATTGAACCCAGCTTACAGAGTGACAATGAGCATTGTGTTGTGAAAAACAAACTTTTGATCGTTTTGCATAGTGGACTAAACAATGGATGCGTCACTGGGGAAATTTTTGCCCTTGAGATGGGAAACTTTTTCCCGAAGCGTGCATGGTTCATAAATACCTGTTAGAACTACTTAATCGCTGCAATTTTTTACCAATCTTATCTTTGTTCATTTGCATCACTTCACCATTTTTTTGTGCTAGACTTAATGTAACTGCCTCGGTACCATCACTTGCCTCCTGAAAAGTAAATCGCTCAAGGTTTGCTTCTGTAGTTGCTAGTAAAATATAAACCATTCGAAGTCATATATGCTATTCAAGTGGCAAAAATCCGATACTTCCAGCAGAGCCACTTTTGGAAATTAAATAGATAATAGCTTGCTCGAAACATGATCCTCAATTTATATGCCCAAAAGATTTCATGTCCTTGGACAAAATTGCAAGGATAGAATAAAAGCAAAATTTACATCCTCAAAAACTGAATTTATTGTCCTCTCAAAAAAAGAGGGGAAAAAGGATTGATTGTCAGCAAAACCATGAAAAAAAGTTGTAACAGAAAAACAGTGCAGAACTTTATATTCTTCTCTGTATGCCGTGTGTGCAAACAACTCTTCAACTAAACCATGCCCATATCCATCTTGCATTTTTTAGCTGCATAAAAGATCCATCGATCTAACTTGACTCATCATCTTTCATCTTCGCTTCGAGATCCTTTACAACATTAGTAAGAGATCTTGCATCCCGTGCTTTAGCCAGTTTACCATGATCGTCAGACTGCAGAAAGTAGACAGATTATTTCAGACTTTCAGTAATCAGATCAGTTCAGTCTATGTATTTGGTTTTTCACAATCGACCAAGGACAGTATTTTGAAAGCAAATAAGAGAGCGGTCCTTTTAATTGAAGCATATGTTACACCTTGTAAATTAACAAGATCAAAAGCCTAACCTTTTCCAGCAGTAGAGCACGGTCCTTCAGCTCATCAACTCTAAAACCTTTCTTGTGAATCACCTGAAGGACCTTAAGCACGTGTGGCTGAAGAAACTCTGAACAATGCTCCTCAAGATTACGTTCAGGGAACGATAAATCACAGCTGAAAGGGCACTTCATGGGCCTCATGGGGCACACAGTGACGCAGTGCCTATCCATATCATGCCTCATAAGGCGCTTCTCGCAGTTCTGCTCACAAGGAAGGATCTTGAATGGGCAAGCTGAATCATGATCATGCATGCAACGAACAGAAACTTTTGCTCGGCATCCCTCATTTGGGCAAGTGACAGGTCTGAAGCTACATTGTGCCTTATGATCAGCAAGGCGCTCTTCATTTTCATATTTCTCAGGGCAGTGGAACTTGGTTTTTAGGTCTACATTCTTGAGGAGGACCTCAGCGATAACTTCTCTCCTTTCTAGTGGCCAGAAGCGGGTCATGTCCATTTCCTGCACAAAGTCATCAATCTTATCCTCACGGCTATCACTCAACAACCACCCTGAGACGTGGCCAATAATGTTCCTTTTCGTACTACTAAAATCATCCATAAAGATCGACACAATCTCATAAGGGTCCTCCGGCATGTCATTCTCAGGGTCTTGATTCGCTTCCGCTTCAATGAGAGTATCAGCTATGAACGTTTCACTTCTTTGAGTGATGTAGTCCACCATTTCCTTCCTCAGGTCAACAGCGACAGCAGATGGCTTCTTGAACAGATCGCCCGTTGTATTGTCGATACAAACGGCAGCCAAGCCAGGGAGCAAGATTTGTGCTAGTTTATGCATTGCCTCTGAATCGCAGTATGGGCACTGGAGAAGCAAACATTCTGTCCTAACTGGTCCATGATCGGCAACTGGAAGCTCCATTTCACCCTGTGATGTGTGATCAACTGGAAGCTCCATTTCACCCTGTGATGTGTGATCAACACCTGCAAACGCATGTCAGTACACAGTCAGGATCCAGGATCAACATGGGAAACTTATAATTCTAAGCAACGTTCGTAATTCTGATCTCTGTTCCTCTGTATCCCATCAGATTTGAGCATGTTTAATAACGCTAATGGTGGTATTTTCTACCAGAAATTGTGAATAAAAACTGATCACATTGTATTCAATTGCGCTGAACCTAAACAAAAACATGCATTGGGGGCAGTCAATTTTAGGAGAGATATCACCGAATAATATGTATTTCAAGATCGAAGAGGTATCATATCAACAATCAATCAATCAGGTTAAGAACAAAGGGTTTTAATTTTATTTACCATCAAGTATCTGCTACGAACAATAAAAAGAAAATGCATGACAGAATAATCGGTTCCCTAGTACGAGCATCACAAGAAAGGGGGGTCAGCACACACAAGGAAAAAAGAAACCTACATCAGAAGAAGAAGAAGAAAAATCACGCAATACCAAAGAACAGAACAGGCAATAAGATTCCGCCCAAGCAATGTGATCACACCAAAATACGCACAGTTCCCAGGCGATCCACCAGATGGGCGTTCCTAACAGAGGGGAACGAGCAAGGAGGACGAAAAACTGGAGGCCGCTGATCCGATCGGGGCATGGGGCCGCGTACAGTGCAAGAACGGGGGATACGAGTCCGAATCGGTTCGATTGCTCACCGGCGGTGACGGAGCAAGCCTCGATTCCGTCCGTCGGCGCAGGTAGCGACGTTCCGGAAGGCCAAGGCCGCGTCTTCCTTACTTCCTTTTTGAGGGGGGAGAGGTCCGAGCGACAAGGGGAGAGGAGGAAACGGAGACAGGACGAGAGGTCAAGGTTTTTTTAGGAACCTCCCACTCTATTTAGCAAGGGAAAATTGAAAATATAGGACCAAGTTGAGACTACTTTGGTAAAATAGGACCGAGTTATTTGTACTCGTAAATATAGGACCGAGTTATTTGTACTCGTAAATATAGGACCGAGTTGGGCACATTCTTGTAAATAAGGTATTTTCCCTATGTTAATTTCATTTTTATTTTTCAGGCTTTTTTCTCTACGCAAAAAGACTCTTTTGCCCTTTCCTCCTTGTTCCTCCCTGCCGCTGCAGGCTGCCGGCCGCCGGCCGCTCCCGCGCCGCCGCTCCCTCGCCCCGCGCCGCGCCGCCGCCTGCCCCGCGCCGCGCCGCTCCCTCGCCTGCGCCGCGCCGGAGCAGGGGCAGGCGAGGGAGCGGCGCGGGGCAGGCGGCGGCGCGGCGCGGCGCGGGGCGGGGCGAGGGAGCGGCGGCGCGGGAGCGGCCGGCGGCCTGCAGCGGCAGGGAGGAAGAAGGAGGAAGGGGCAAAAGAGTCTTTTCGCGTAGAGAAAAAAGCCTGAAAAATGAAAATGAAATTAAAATGGGGAAAATACCTTATTTACAAGAATGTGCCCAACTCGGTCCTATATTTACGAGTACAAATAACTCGGTCCCATTTTACCAAAGCAGTCTCAACTTGGTCCTATATTTTCAATTTTCCCATTTAGGAATTAGTGAATTCTTGACACATCTGTACCCCTAATGACCCAAAATTCTATTTTTGGCCTTCAAATCAAAAAAAATTCTGGATTTAGACCCCTCCCCACCACGCGTTTACGAGCGGTCGACACATGTCCCGGTCGTGCGGTGTGGTACCGCACGACCGCACTGTAGCACGGGTCGTGCGGTACCACACCGCACGACCCCCCAGCCGACCGTACGACGCTTCCCCCGACCGCATGACCCAGCGCTGACCGCACGACACCCATTCCCGACCGCACGACCCCCATTCCCGACCGCACGTCTCGTGTGCTCGGCAGAGCAAACATGCGCTCGGGCCTACGGTCGTGCGCTCGGGCATTTGATCGCGCGGTCGGAGCGAAGGGCAGACCGGTCGTGCGGTCTGGTACCGCACGACTGGGACACGTGTCGGCCGCTCGTAAACGCGCGGTGGGGAGGGGTCCAAATCCGGAATTTTTTTGATTTGGGGGTCAAAATGGAATTTTAGGTCATCAGGGGTCTAGATGTGTCAAGAATTCGGAATTAGCAGCGTTAACTTGTGGAAAGAAAAGGAAATATTGAAGAAGAAAAAGCAGAAAACGAAAGTGACTGTTGAGAAATCTGGGCCTATTCTTAAAATCTTGATCTATGGTAGACACCTTACTATTAGGCTATATATAGGAAGTTTTATTGGCTATTTTGTATACGTGAAAAGAGAAAGCAATAAAGAAAGAACAGGAATCCTTCACTCTATCTCTGTGTTCCAATCTACTATTTGTATTACACTGTGATTAATCCGCCTCTTTGCATAGAAGAGGAATTGATTGGATTGAACTCACCAGCGACGGTTCCTCAACACGTTATCAACACAAATCGCTCCGTGGATCGCAAGGTAATCATTCGCAGATTAAAATTGCATATATCTAGATCGCTTTAAATTCCGCAGATTTCGCTTTCTATATTATTTTCTACGGTGCAAATCCGTTCTAATCTACCACGAGCAGATTTGATGTCGTCGGCACAATATCGATCGGTAGATTACATGAAAGAGTATATGTTGATTGCAATGTAGATTGAAAAAAGGAAAAAAAATCTCGCGTAGCCGATCGCACGCCGCCGGCCCCGTACGGCCGCCGCGTGTGAGCGCCGTGCTGGACTGCCGCGTGCCCCCGTACGAGCCATTGCCACCTCGCCAGACTTGCCCCGCCCGATGTCCTACCCACCGACCGCCCACGCCGCTGCTCCCGCACGAGCTCGCCCGGATGCACCGCCGTCGCCATGCATGAACAGGGGTAGGGGAAACCCTACCCCTTTGCCCCTTAAGCCGGTCGGTGTGGGCCCAATGGGCCAGAAGAAAGAAAAGCAAAGAAAAAAAGGGAGAGCGGGCCGGTGCTGGCAATTTTGCAAAAAGGCCCTCACAATATCCAAAAATTAAGAGAATTTTTTTCTCTAAATTGAAAATTTGCGGATAGGCCCTTGGAAATTGCAGACTTCACTAAAAATTCATATTCCAACAGAAAAGGGCCTCGGGAATTCAAATTTTGAATTATTTTTAGCATTTGAAGTATGTTTAGTACTACCATTATTATTTTCTATGTTGTTTTATATTTATTTACTATTTTGATTAATTGTAATTATTTAAATTGCCTTTAATCACCGAAATTAACAGTAAAATTTATAGAAAACACACAGAAAATTCTGGAACATTACAAAAACCTTTTGTACCTTTGTCCAATTTATTTACCTGTAGTAAATTTATTTATATTTACCGGGAGTAAACTTATATGTTTCCTTCATGCACATGTAGATAATAGGTATCATGAACCGGGAGTTCGAGGAGCTGGCCCAGCATGGGCAAAATTACTTGACTTGGGCTTCCGATGTCGAGATAGCACTTGGAGCCAAGAAGTTTCGTGCTACTATTGGGATTGGTGCACTGTAGGATGCCAAACCCACCACTGAGGAAAATGATCAGGTACTTCACTTCCTCAGGCACCACCTCTGTCTCACTCTCAAGAATGAATACATGATAGAGAAGAATGCGATAGCTTTATAGACTACGCTCAAGAAGCGATTCGAGAAGCTAAAGTACACCATCCTTCCTCAGGCAGAGCAAGAGTGGATCCGATTGAGGTTTGCTGATTTCAAAACGGTCGAGAAGTACAATTCTGCTCTGCACAAAATTTGTACCAATCTTCAACTTTGTGGCAAGCAGATCACAGATGAGCAGAAGATTGAGAAGATCCTATCCACCTTCCACCCTAATGCAGTGCAGTCTACGCGCAACTATCATCAAGACGGCTAAAAGGAGTATACTGAATTGATTGATATGATGCAGGTTACAGAGGCTCAGGATGAAGTTCTCTGCAAGAACTTTGTCGCAAAGCCACCTGAGAGCTCCGCTGGCCATGAAGCCAACGCTGGGAGCTACAAGGTGAGAAAACCCATAATGAAGAAAAGGGAAAGAAAGGACAAGGCCGCAGCCCAGAAAGGCAAGTCAGATGCTCTACTTGAGAATAAGGCAAGCAAGCCAAAGTAGGACAACAAGCCCTATGGTCAGCAAGACTAAACTTGCTACAAGTGTGGCAAGTGGGGACACTGGTCGCGGATCTATAAAGAGCTGTAACACGTCGTCGATGCCTTCTAGGCTAAGAACAAGAAGGTGGCAAAGGGCAGCATGAAACCCACTTTGCTTCTGTTGAAGGTGAGAGTTCTGAGCAGCTGCCTGCACCGATGGAGGTTGACTCTATTCCTGCAGCAGCACACCCTCTTGATATTGCAGCTGCCGCCGCCATGATTTCTCTGGAAGAGAATATACCCCCGAGAAGATAGCAGCCAAAGTCTCTGACTTCTTAGCAGATTCAGTCTAATGCACAAAATGCATTTAGACTTTAATTGTCATTTATTTTATGTGTGGAAGGAATAAGTTGGATTTTGCATGGATGGCACTAAAACAATTTATTTTCTCATAATGGTTGGATGATATTGAATAATTCATTCATTTATTCAGATAATAGTGGCATTCCTATCCTGAATCAAGACAGAGCAAATAGAAATCTGTACAGTATGAAACTCAGGAAATCATTGTATGGACTTAACCAATCAGGCAGGATATGGTATAATCGCTCAAGTGACTTTCTATGCAAGAAAGGCTACACAAATAATGAAAATTGTCCTTGTGTATTTATACAACGATCCCATAATGGATTTTGTATAATCTCAGTATATGTAGATGATCTGAATATCATTGGGACCATAGAAAGACATAAAGGAAATAAGTTCTTACTTGGAGTCAGAATTTGAAATGAAATATTTAGCTAAAACCAAATATTGCTTAGCTTGCAGCTCGAGCATGTCCCTGAAGGAATATTACTACATCAATCAGCCTACGCCTAGAAGGTGTTAGAAAGGTTCGGCTCTAAGAAGGCATACCCATCAAAAGTACCGATGATCGGGAAATCTTTACAGCAAGATAAGGATCCGTACCGACCTAGGAAAGAGGGCGAGGAAGTCCTGAGACCGGAATTCCCACACTTAAGTGCAATAGGAGCACTTATATATTTAGCGAACTACACTAGACCGGGCATTGCATTTACCATAAACCTATTGGCAAGGCATAGTGCAGAACCTACAAAAGGCATTAGCAGGGAATAAAGGACATCTTCCGATATTTCCAAAGAAGTAAGGACCTTGGGTTATTCTATAGAAAGAACCAAGACTTGAATATAACTGGCTATGCAGATGCAGAGTATCTGTCGGACCCGCATAGCGCAAGGTCACAAACAAGCTATGTATTCATGTGTGGTGGAATTATAATTTCATGAAAATCGTCTAAGCAAAGTCTTATAGCGACTTCGACGAATCACTCGGAAATCATAGCGCTGTACGAAGCAGCACGGAAATGTACTTGACTCCGACGAATGATTCACCATATCCGGCAGTCATGTGGGATGAATATCATGCAATCTCCCATAATTATCTATGAAGATAATGCAGCTTGTGCTGCACAAGTGTAGACAGGCTACGTGAAAAGTCATCTCACAAAGCATATCAACCCCAAGTTCTTCTATGCTCATGAATTGCAAAAGATGGACAAAATTAAGGTATTGCATACTAAGTCATGTGAAAATCTTACAGACTTATTCACTAAGTCACTCTCAGCATCTAGTTTTGAAATATGTGTACGAGGAATTGGAATGATGAGACTTAGAGAATTACAGAATTTAGGGAGAGATTTTTCTCAAGCTCATTATTAAAACTTGATCACGAAGATCGAGTACCCAAAAAATAAATCCTGAAGATTAAATGAAATTTCTCGGCCAAGGTTTTTAATAAGGCAATTCGTGCAATACAGCATAGCATGTATTATGTACTTTTTCTTTAAATTTTTCCTACTGGGTTTTTATGGAGTTATGATAAGGCATGAACGTGTCAGATGAGTGCCCAAGGGGGAGTATTGAGAAACCTGTACCTAGGCTTGAAGTCTTGGCTTATGGTGGGCATGTTACCACTAGGCTATATATAGAGAGTCCTATTGGCTCTTTTGTACATATGAAAAGAGAAAAACAGTAAAGAAAGAACATGAATTCTCTCCTCTATCTCTATGTTCTAATCTACTATTTACATTACTCTGTGATTGATCTGTCTTTTTACATAAAAGAAGAATTGATCGGACTAGCTCGCCAACGACGGTTTCCCAACAGTGACTAGGGTCTGTTTGGTTCGCTTGGCCTGGACGTTGCCGAGATGGCTGTGTAATCCAGTCAAGTGTTATCACTTACGACGTACTTTTGAAACATATCTATTAAAGCTTTTGAGGCTAGAGAACAGTAATTAATAAAATGGATCTTCAAAACTAAGGAAAAACAAGTCGGTTTGAAAGAAAAAAAATACAGTAATTACTAAAATGGATCTTCGACCAGCTATCACACAGTAATTATATAATTAAGGAGCTACCTACCAACCAAAACAAGTCGGTTTGAAAGAAAAAATACAACAAATCAAAAACAACGCTACAACAAAAATACATAAAAAAACAATGTATTCAACAATGGAGAGACGATGTTGCAATAAATTTGAGAAATACCTACAAGAAAAGCATACTCGAAGGAGAAGGCACATCAATGCCGCGAGTTAGTAGAGCTTAGATGAGAAGGTGATCGACCTAGTGCATCGTCATCGAAACATTCAGATCGATAGAGGCTAGCCTAGTGCATCATTATCGACACACAATGGCGGAGCCATCGCCCGACAACCCTGGGCGACTGCTCGGGCTCATCGGTGAAAGTGCGGTGAAACTTCTCTATAATTGGTGGAGTTGAAGATAGTATTGTCTTAGACAAACGCTCGTTGTAGTTTGGCTTGTCTAGACTCTAAAAAATTTCTACCTCCGTCACTGTCGACCCACACTCATGGGCGAAGCTAACCGGCACACCCAAAATTTTGAAATATGCAACTTCAATACTGCTGCCATGCAGGTATCAGGTAGTCAACTTTGATAAGACATGTCATAATCTGAACCATGCAGATCTCTATTTGGCCATTCATTCACTCAAGGCAGGGCAGGCCTGCCCACTCAATGGATCAACGGCTCAACCGCTCAAGGCTAGAAGGCCTCCTTTCGTCAAGCCTAGGAGGGAGCCACAGAGCCTGGTAATATACTCGGTTCTCATCCAGTCGCCACTCACCAATCATTCTTTCATCCAACCCTAATGTTTCGTTTAGGGACAAGGTGGGATGGGATGGTCCTGTCCCCTGATTTTGGGATGGGATGATCCCATTTTTTGTTTGGTTGGGGGATAGAGTCATCCCTGTTTTTTGTTTGGTTGGAAGGATAAAGTGGGATGGAATGGTCTCATCCTTTGTTTGGATGGAAGGATGAAGGTGGGACATGTGTGCCATTTGAGTTTTTTTTAAAAAAATTGAAGGCTATTGTTGATATGTTTCTACACATAAGCCTTTGAGTTTTTTTTTAAAAAAAATTAAATAAAACAGTACTTAAAAAAACAAAGAGGTGGGATGACTCTATCCCATGTGGGATGACTCCGTCCCATGAAAAAAAGAGGATTGCCTGGTCCCGGATCTACAAGGAATATTCCTAGTGGGATGTCTTTAACTCTGCTTGTCTCCCATCCAAACACCTACAAAAACAGATCCATCCCATCCCGTCCCACCTAGTCCTTGCAACCAAACACATGGTAAATTCCCAACCCAGTCCCCAATCCTGCCATCCTAGAGTACAACTGCATGCCAGCGGGCAGCAGCTTAGGTGCTCGACGTGCGAGACTAGAGGCTTGGAGCAGCGACCAAGTGGGCAAGCACCTAGCGGCCGAGGTGAGCACTGAGCACCCGGCTGAGCCAGCGAGCCGCCGCGGGCTGCAGGGGCCTAGGGCCAGTAGCCGACGTCCAACTGGCCAACCGCCCAAGGGGAGCCGCTGCACCCAGAAGCGAAGAAAGTGAGAAGCATTGCAGATTTCATATTTGCACTTTTGCAGAGTGAGTACTGTGTATCAGTAAGCAATTAACTAATTAAGCATTCGATTCTAAATTATGAAATCTGAATCTCTGATTTGGGATTTGTGGAAATAGAATATTGTGATTGGAAATTTGGAGAGTTGAAACAATATTGTGATTTGTGAATTGTGAATGTAGAGCAACGAACTAACGGAGAATCAACATTCATCCAATTGAAATGTTGAATTAATGAATCAGCCAAAGTGGCAGACGCTTTTGTAAGTTAATTTGTTAATGTCATCTTTAGTACAGAATTTTGCTGTTATCTTGAACATTATAAATTGCTATCGTCTATTGTAAACTGTGATGAAAACACTTTAAGTAGTATTATAAATTTTATTACATATTTTGTAATCTCATATTAATGTAATATCTTATTTGAACTATTTGTATTGTAATTTTGGCAAATTTTGAACTATATATTGCAGTTACGATATTACGAAACTATTGAATAGAATTATGCGTGTAAAGTGTGCACACCCATTCTAAGCTTTCTAGCTCTGCGACTGCCCACACTACCACCACCTTGTCGCTGATCACGCCTCACCTGCCTCCACCTCCGGTCGTCATCCGACGCGACGCCCTTTCAATTTCATTCCTGGCTTCACCAGGGATCAGGGTGACAGTTGCTGCTGCAGGCGGCAGGGCGACATGGGAAGTAGAAGGCACGAACCGGAGGGTGGAATTTGAGATGAGTAGGTATGTGTCTGAACTCTAAAAAGAAGCATGGTTGATTGATTTTACGCTTAAAATCTGTTACATACATTTAAATCGAATTCTTGTCTCCGTTCACGTAGTAGGGAAGTACTCAATGCTTTCGATTCTTTGGATCAAATCACGCTTAAGGTAATCACATAATTCACATTGGATAAAAATACTACGAAAATGCCCTTCAGAAATTTCTTGAGAAGACTAGGAACTAGGATGGGATCAGTGTATACTCCGATTCGAAATCGCTAATTCGCACCAAGCAATTCCCACGGACGCCCATGGAAGCGGGCCGAGCCCTCTCCCGCGCGTGTGTGGCGTCGACACGTTGAGCGGAACAGGTTGCTCTTGGTGTCCTTGTTGGCTCGAAAATGCGCTCCGCGCGCGACACGTGGGAAGGAGAGCGCTGCTGTCTGGTGGTTGGAGCGTTCGAGCCGGCCAGGTGAGCGTGGGGCCCACATCACGGTTGGGATCTTTTATGCATCTACGTTTCTTTGTAGTTCTTTCTGTATTTGAAAGCTATTCTAGTATTTTCAAACCAAGGTTTCTAGGACCCGAGCTGAAATTTCTCGGATTCGAATTTTTCCTGAGTTTAATTTTTTCGAGTTGAAATTTTCTGGTTTGAATTTTCCAGAGTTGAATATTCCTAATTTGAAATTTTCTAGGTTAATTTTCCTGAGTTAATTTTTCCTAGTTGAAACTTTCCAACTTGAATTTTCCTAAGTTGAAGTTTTCTGAGTTAACTTTTTTCAAAATCAACATGATTTTTTGTGGAATCAAGTGATTTTTTGAACCGAGATGAAATTCATTTTTAATCAAGTTGATTTTTTTTGTTTTTGTTAAAAAAAGAAGGGGTTGGATGTCCGCGATTCTAGTGCCACAGAAAATCCAAACAACAAAAAGTGTGCAAGGGAAACATCAGGGAAAGTGGCTACACGCAAGATAGTAGTTCTCATTAGGAGTGCACTTAGGGCTGTAAACGAGCCGAGCTCGAGCGAGCTTGACCTAGCAAGTTCGAGCTCGGTAGAAACTCGAGCCGAACTCGAGCGAGCCTAAAATCAACGTCGAACTTTAAACTGGGCTCGAGCTCGGCTCGGACAAAACTCGAGCTCGGCTCGGACAAAACTCGAGCTCGATCGAGCTCGGCTCGTGTAGGGCTCGGTGCGTACCTGCGTGGTCGGATCTCGGTCGAGGAGGGGCGGCGCCGGCGGGGAAGGAGGGGCGCCGGGGGAAGAAGAGGCGCCGGCAGGGGAGGAGGGGCGTCGGGGGGAGGAGAGGCGCCAGCGGCGGGGGAGAGGAGGGGCGGCGGCGGGCCGGGTCGAGGAGGGGCGGCGGCGGGGGAGAGGAGGGGCGCCGGGGGGACGAGGGGTGGTGGCGGGGGGCGAGGAGAGGCGGTGGCTGGCGGGGGGCGAGGAGAGGGACCGCCGGACCGGGAGGCGAGGAGGGGGACCGGGGGGGGGTGGTGGCGGGGGAGAGGAAGGGGACGGGGGGCGGCGGCGGGGCGGGAGCCGAGGAGCCGAGGAGGGGAACGGGGGGAGAGGAGGGGCGCCAGCGGGGGGGAGGAGGGGCGGTGGCGGCGGCGGAGAGGAGGGGCGGCGGCGCCGGGGGGGGGGGGGCGAGGAGGGGGACGGGGGGACGGCGGCGAGGGAGAGGAAGGGGTCGGGGGGAGGGGCGATGGCGGGGGAGAGGAGGGAGGGGGACGGGGAGGCAGCGGCGAGGCGAGGAGGGCGGCCGTGGGGGAGAGGAGGGAGGCGACGAGGGGGGCGGGGGTGGGGGGCGGCCGGCGGCGGGGGCGACGAGGGGCGACGGGGGCGGGGCCGCGGGTGGGGGCAGGCGGAGGCCCACGGGTGGGGGAGAGGCGTGGGCGCGTCCGCGCGTGGCGGCGGGCGGCCTAGGGCTGGGGTGGCCAGTGGGTAAATTTGAGAGGAGAGGCGGGAGGGGTGGGGGGAATTGGGGAGGGGGTAAAAATCATAAGCTCGTGAACTATTCAAGTTCGGCTCGTTAAAGCTCGCGAGCTTAGGATGAAGCTCGAATTCGGCTCGTTTGGAGCTCGAGCCAAGCTCGAATCGAGTCTAGAGCGAGCCAAGCTCGAGCAGCTCGCGAACCTCGAGCTTTTTTTACAGCCCTAAGTGCACTGGAATGCGCAAAGCGGAAGTATTTGGCGCTGCACAAAAGATCAATTTTTTGAGTGGCTTATAACTAAAAAACACTAAAGCTGATTAAAAAATACTATAGTAACAAGGCTTATTTAGTATAATTAAATTTAAAAAATAGAGAAAATATGTTAGCCCATCACGTATAATGCAAACAAATACGAGAAAAAAGAACCGGCAAAAAAAGCTCAAAAAAGCCAAAAATATAGGAAAAAACGAAATTTATGAATAGTGCAAAATAAACCAGAAGTCAGAATCTCAAGCCGAAACGAGCGGAACTTTGAACGTTTGATTTTGTAAAAATAGTCCGGTTTCTTAGCTTGCAAGATATGACATACAACACTTATCACCTGTTCCTAAGATCGTACAGCGCTACCGAACAGCAGTTGCTTGGCAGATGGCCCAGAAGGCGAGCACGGGCAAGAGCTAGTTTTGTTGGCCGGTTTGGCCAATAGCGTGGAAGGAAGCCATGTCATGTGGGCGATGACATGGCGATGCGACGAAATGTGATGTTAGATTCTTATTTTATTTGTCAAATAATTGTGTTACTGTTCATGCCTACATGTGCTCACGTGGAAATGTCATTGCGAACGCATTCCTGCGCGTATAAAATGGGGTCCTTGGCCTGCCCTCTCAACCAAACCACACTCGATTTGTTTTCTACAGAGTGAGAGCGCATCGAGGGAGGAGAAAGAAAGAGATTAAAAGATAACTTTGTGATATAATTTTGATATGATTTAGCTATGATATACAATCCTTCGCCGTTGGAAGCATTGTGGAGTGGATGAACACCTTCAGAAAAATATATGTTTCATTCACAAGCAAGCAACGCGTTTAATATATCATTAGTGTTTCATTAACGTAACTGTGGTTTTATAATGTGAAATGAGCTAGGTAGCCATGTTTAGTTGACGGATATATTTAAATAATTAGCCATGTGTGGGACATACTAGTGGTAAGAAAGATTATTTATTGTCAATAGCTGCAAAAATACGGATAAAAAATAGCTAAAATATTTTTATGTATGTCTGCACGTATATATTTATTGCTCTCGTGTGATTACAGAAAGTCGTAGAAAATGATGGTTTGGTATGCATTTAATTAGTACTAATCATAATTAATACTTTTCATAATTAATTAGTACTAATTATAATTAATACTATTCATAATTAATTAATCCTAATCACAATTAATTAGTACTAATTGCAATAAAATTAGAACTAGTCACATTTAATTAGTGCTTTAATTAAAGCATTAAATGTATCATATTTTATTCAATTAGTGCGTATTTAATCACAGCAGCTTATTCCTAAAATATTCAGAAAATGGAGAAAAGGCTAGAAGTTCCCACGCTAGCTGGGGAGGTTAGGTAGATATTCTCAGAATTCAACATCTAATTTATATGAATAAACGCATGTTAGAGATGTATCCTGATATATACCAAAATCAGCAATAAACATTAGCCTGAATTCAGTAAGTGTGGGTTGGTTGAGATCTAACAAAGTCTTAGCACCATCTGCCACAGCCACAGCATTCATGCATGGCTTCTTGTAAACATGAAGTCATGCTGTTGATTGCAGCGTTCAAAGTGGACAGCCACACCATCTAAGGTCCATGCCGTGATTGCATTCCAATTATGTTATCACATAATGCCGTAATAGCATAGGGAGGGCCCATCCAAGCAGATGTTATTCCGCTGTTCCTCTAAACAGTGGTCATTCAGCAATGTGCTCAGCGTTTCTAATTATTCTTCTCTTGTGATGGGTGTTAATGTTGGCCATTAATTAGGCAATGTTGGCCATTAATTAGGCGTTGTGCTGATCTCTAGTTCTCTACTTTGGAGAATTTTGTGTCTGGAATGTAGCCTCATAGAACAGGGGCATGGGGACTTTGGGATCTTTTTACCCTCACGGTTCACCCTTAGGAAGAAAGAGCAACTGCACGTGAAACGTGAGAATGGCTATGACAAAAGGTTTGGTTAAAATTTCCCTTTACGTAAGGTAATCATATTCACACGATGAATCGACAAATTTTACACACCAGAAACTATACATCTGTATTAACCAAAATTAGATACAAGATAATGAAAATGTCCACTATTTTTTCAGAAAGATCACTAAGAAAAGTTGCATAGCTATGGAGTTGGCTTCTAATACTTCTGGGCTGTCTAGAATTATCAGTAGTAACTAAAGACTGCAAGAAGTATGCTTAAAGGATTACCCTGCCAGCACACAAGTTGATCCCAAATTAATTAAAGAAAATAAAATAAATATATATCCATAAATTAATCTGATGAAAGAGAAGTTATGTAATTTTGATAGTTTCCTAAATCCAATTAGGAGTCATAACGCTCGTTACGTCTTAACAATGAAAAACACGCAAAAGTACCTGTAGTGTGTAGTCTGCGGCTCATGGGTTACCAGCTAGTGATCATAAATTTGATGTTTTCACTTACACTATATACTGGCATGCAACTCAACAATGATTTGACGAAAATTTTGAAGCAGAAACCAAATAGAAATGGGGGAGATAATTATACCTTTCTTTTCTTGATGTAACACGCTAATGCCAGCTCTGATAGATCTGTAGACACACTGGTCACCTCTTTCTTCATTATCTTTGCTTCCATCTCCTCTGCTGTAACATTCTTGCAACTACAATAGTACAATAATAACAGAAACAGACAGTTAGAGCGCTAATATCTGTACAACTAGGCCACTGGTACAAGACTTCATTTCCGTTTTGCCGCTCCTCTCCTCTCCTCTCCGTATGCTTCTCGGATTGGGGATTCGATTCACGGATCCTCTACCCTAATCTTTTAGGTTTTGGGGCGGGGAACGGCGGCGTCAGATGCTACACTGCGTTGCATCTAAGCAAGACGGAGAGGGTGTCAGACCACTCATCCTAGATGGGCTAAATGGGCCGCCACCGGTCCAGCAAGCTAACCGGGCATCCCAGATGGGCATGGAATGAACCGTGTTTAGGTTGGTGTCTTAGCGTTTAGTATTTTCTTGGTGTATATTGTTTGGTGTAGGAATATGCCATTAGGAAGATGATCGATCTGCAACAGAAACCATATTTAGTTTTACTTAAATCTTTTATTTCGAATTTCGTCCGTAAGTATGAGGTTGCTCCGAGAATGTCTTTCGTCATTTCGATGATGTTCAAATCACAAACATATAATGATATGATACAAAAACCATGAATGGATTTCTTAATGAACACGCACGGACATAACTCGTTGTTTACATATTTCTTCTGTAGAAGGAACTCACTCAATTAGTTGTACCACATACGACATAATTGTTTTAATCCATATTGCGATTTCCATTTGTGCCTATGCATGGGACCTTTCAGTCCCTCTGGAATCTTCATAAAGATTTCAGAATCAAGTGATCCATATAAGCATGTAGTCACAACATCCATGAGTTTCATACTTATATACTGCATGCTGCCATTGATATCAAATAACAGAATGTAATACCATCTATTACTGGAGAATAAGTTTCATCGTAACTTATGCTGGGTCTCTGTGTCAACTCTTGTGCTACTAATCTTGCTGTGTTTCTTACCACTTCATTATGTTCATCCCATTTAGTTATGAACATCTGCTTGTGTCTAATAGGAATGATGTCTAGAGATGTCTTGACCACATATCCAATGACTTTCCTCTTATTTAGCGAGTTTAGTTTAGCTTCAATTGTGTCCTTCCATTTATCCCAATCGAGATGACTTTTGCATTCAGTAATAGTCTTTGGTTTTGGATCTAAATTTTCAATATGGAAAGCGAATTTTTGATATGGAAAGCAACCCTAGATGTGAAGCAGCTGCTATCAGCACATACTTGTCTCAAGTATATTTCTCTGGCGTCCACATAATTTATGGTGAATTCTTTATCTAATTTCAGTGGCATTCGTTTCAGATCAATTAGCTCTCCTTGATTTCCCAATTGGAAGAGTGAAAGCAGTTGTAGGGCGGTACTATTGCCCAGTGGTACGATTTGTAACAAAAGTGTAGTAGTACCGCACCCCAGTATGTCCGAAAAATACATGGCGTTGTGGTAGTACTGACCCCTGTGAGGCCGGTAGTACCACACCAACTATTAACAACTAGTTCATATGCATTTAATGTATACAAAATATACATTCAACAATAAGTGTGGTAGTACTGGCTGATACATAGTGGTACTACCGCACCTACTGAAGGATATAAATACCCCCTCACCAGCTCAAAGGCAAAAACACAAGACCTCATTAAATATATTTGAACTAGTTGTGCACTCTCCACACCTCATTTACTCTCTTTGCATTCATTTGAGGTTGTTGAGATCAATTCAAGTGCATTCATTCATTTAGTTAATCCGTGGAACTTCAATTTCTTCAAGTGAAAGCCATGGTTTGTTACTCTTGGTGTTTGCTGGCACCTACACGGCTTGGAGGAGGTTTGCACAGTGATCTTTTCAAAGAAAATTGTGACGAGGTCTGGCGCCGATTGTGAGTGGTGTGGTGCTCACCATCTCTGGAGTAGAGGAAGAGCAACTCTAGTGGATTTGATGTCATTAGGCTTAATTCGTAGAGTTAGTCTAATCCGTTTGGGTTTACCTCAACGTGGACTAGTAAAGACTAGCAAGTTTTCGATACTATTGGAAAACATCACTTGTCTTTGTTGTGGTTATCTCTTTGTCTCTACTATTTCACATATACATTTCTAGCTATTGTAATTGAATTAAATTATGAAGCTAGAAAAGTATTTGTAGAGACATTGCTTATGGTACCTTAGTGAACATTGAAATATTTAGGACTTGTCTTGTGCTAGAAATCTTGTTTAGTTCATACTTGTCGGCCAGTCTCCAAAGAAAGCACTAAACAGTAGTAGTTCTGTAATATGTAGTTAGTACTTGTACTCTATTAGTAGATAGTTGTAGCAACTTGTAAGCAAGCATTAGCATTCAGCATATTTCTAGAAGACACTTGTTTTAGCAAGCAAAGCAAGTGCTCGTATATTGTACTACTCTTGCTTTTATCATCAACTGATCCCCGCTCCCTAAATCCCAATCCTGCTTTATCGTCAACAAATTCTTAATTCCATCAACCCACACAGGCAGCAAAACAGCACATATTAGCAGAGCAACAACACACACAGCACATATCGGGGGTGTTTTTTTGGCTGCGGCTTATGGCTTTTGGCTGAAATTTTTGAATTTTGGCTGTTTACGGTACAGATTACGGAGAGATCGATACTCATTTGCGATTTTAGTTGGTACAGATGTTGAGCTTTTAACGTGTACTACGTTTAACTTGTAGACCCCATCTTAAGAAAATACTCCGTTTAAAAGTTAGGTACTGTAGCGGCTGCGAAAAGCCGGCCGGCTTCCATCATACCGAACAGGCCCATCAGCATAGCAGCAGCCCACCGTGCGCACAGAAGCAGAGCAGCAGCCAGCAGCACACACAGTAGTAGGCCATAGCAAACAGAGAGAGGAGACCTAGCGTGGTCAAGGCGATGGCGATGGGTTGGAGGCAGCGACGGCTAGATGGCGGTGATGTTGGAGGGTTGGAGGTGATTTGAGGCGATGACAATGGGTTGGAGGTGGCTCTAGGTGACGACGACGGGTTGGAGATAAGGATGCAACAAATCTGGGTGGCGGTGAGATAGATCCGGCCAACAGCGACTTGCTCTTCAATGGAGGGGAGGCGACTGCGGGAGAAGACAGGGAGAGGAAATCCCTATCCCAAAATTAAGTTTGAGAGTCATCACTTCGGCACCCTCTTATACCTCCCCCTACTCAACCTAGGCATCGCCCACCTCCGCCTCAACCGTCTTGGACTATCGTTGATTGTGCCTTGCGCCGCCTGGAGCTACCATGCCGTGTGCCACCTCACCCGCCTAGCGATGCCTTGGACCACTGTTGACCGCCTAGTCAGACTGAGTGCCTAGCTGGCCGATTACCAGTAAATCATGGCGGGGAGGCTGCCTAGGCTGCCACCTTTTAGAGGACTTCTTACAATGACGTCTACAAACGGCTTATAGAAACCACCTTAAGAAGACACTCTGTTCAAAATCCGGTTTCTAAAAATCAAAAGCTATTTAGAAAGGAGAAAGTATCCGTTATGCTCGGGTAGATAAACAGTGGACTCGAGATGAAGGTGGAGGTGGAATGAGAGAGAGGGGAGACAAAGGATAGAGGATGGATGCCAACTTTTTTTTAGAGAATATAAGGCAGATGCATTCACACAATTCACATCCCACTACCATACGCACATGTACCTTTGAAATTTTTTTTAGAGAATATAAGGCAAACACATTTACACAACTCACATTCCACTCACACTACCATACGCGCACATGTACCTTTGAATTTTTTTAGAGAATATAAGGCAGATGTATTCATATAACTCACATCCCACTACCATACGCACACATATCCCCTTGAAAATTTTGTGAAGGCGATTTAACATACGTGCACATATCCCCTTGAAAATTTTGTGAAGCGGTTTAACGGAGTGTAGGTATATGTTTTTCTCCTAAACACGCGCGTGATTCTTTGAAAATTTTGTGAAGCCATCGAGACCTTACAGAACGACTAAGCCAGACGAGACATGCCGAAGTACCATCCCAAGCATCGATCCCGCACCGGCTGGGTGACCAACAGCGCCCGAAACCAACCGAGCTACGGCTTTTAGGATTCTCGGCAAAGGGCCTGTTTGGGAGAGCTCCAACAGCTTCAGATCCATCTAGATCCACCAGATTCACCTGGATCCACCGTGGAGCAGCTCCATCGTGGATCTGTGATTCGTCAAAGTGTTTGGTACAGCTCCACCTCCCTTCTCTATCTCACTTCCACCTGGGCCCCACGCGTCAGGGGGCAAAATGAAAAAAAGGATCCACGGGCTTCCTTCTTCTTCCTCCGGCTCGGGCGCGAGGAAAAAAAGAATCCACGAGTGTGCGAGGGCGCGGCAGGACGCGGCTGAGCGCGGTGGCGGGTTGTCGGGGCTGGCTCCCGCGAGGCGGCGCCGTCGGGCGAGGCGCACGACGGCAGCCATGGCCACGGCCGGGCGTGGGCGCGTGGGCGCGGCCATGGCAGGGGCCCATCTCGCGGCGGCGGCATGCGGCGAGGGCTAGCCGGCCATGGTGTGGGCGGCGGCGGAGAAGCGGCGCGCGACGAGGGAAGGCTCTGGTCGGCGACGGGAAGAAGAAAGAAAAAATTAGAACGAACCGGTATCTTGTGTAACCAGTGGCAGTGGGTAATTTTCCCCAACTCCACCAACTTGAGTTTGGTGGAGCACCCTTTGAGGTGCTCCACCAATTTGGTGGATCTGGAGCCAGATCCATGGTTTTGGTGGAGCAGATCCACGGTGGAGCTGCTGGAGCTAGAACTGTTTGGCTAGCAAAATTGAATCTGAATCTGTTTTTCGTGGATCTGGAGCTGGTGGAGCTCTCCCAAACAGGCCCAAAGGGGGAACTGAGCCGCGAAGCGCTCTACACCGGTTGGTCAGCCAAGAAGGGGAATTGGGCGGCAAAGCGCCACAAGATACCTGCGAGATGCCGCTCGCAGGCCATAGTGACGGGAAGAAAAAAAGAAAGAAGGTGAATTGGATTGGGCTAAGTTCGAATGTGGCAGCAGGAAAGAAGACAAATCGGGGTGGGCTGGTTGGATGGAAATCCAGCTGCAACAAAGCCAGTGATATCCAATCTGTACAGTTGAACACGCTTAAAACAACAGAGCTGATGTGGCCAAACCAGATAACGGAAAAATAGCACTCATTCCAGTTAGTGGGGATCACTTACAAGATCCAAATCAAAACAACATGCATATTAAATACAACTATTATAGGGCCCATAATTCAGTAAAATAACCTACAATTCTACAGTCCCCTAAAATGATACGTCAACTAGTAGAACATTTGCTAGAATAGATACGTTGTACTCCGGTTGTCATGGCCACCATATTAAATACAACTATTATAAGGCATAAAATTCAGCAAAATAGCATTCAATGCTACAATCCCGATCAGTGCTAGAATAGATAAGTTCTCTTCCGGCAGTCATGGCCACCTGTGTAAATCAAGCCATCACCCGGATGCTTCAACCACTCAGTGCAGGCATGGCACCTGCTAAAGTCAAGCCCTTTCCTAGAACCAGGTGGGGTAGGAACATACAAATTATAATAACCACCTGAAAAATAAACAAAGAAAATTCAGTTTCATTCAGTGCTTCAATGTTTTACATATCTAGCGACAAACAGGTGAAAAGGGACTAAATAAACTGGTATTAAGAGAAGCAGATGAATGTTACAAAGTATATATCTCTATCTCTATATTTATCTCAGTTTCAAGATAGACAACCTGATTTCTACGTCCCATATGTTCACTAGAGCACACAATACAAATCCCCATGGATAAGCTAGATGAAGGGAAAATGGTTGACACAATTTGAATATTTCAATAATAATCGATTAAAAATCACAAAATGTCCATGTAGCATCATCAGCAAGAATTATCAAAATATGTACACTTTTCATCAATCCAATACTACATACAAAATGTTCTTGTTGGGTTTCTTGATATGTCCAATGGCTAGTTTGATGTAACCTCAACATTCTCAAAATGGGAAAATCTTGAAGAAAAAACTGTGATTTAAAGTTGTAACATATGTTCATTAATAAAATGCACTAAAGCTATTAAATGCTCAAGTATAATAATTACAGTGTCAGCTTGATTTTACAATACTAAATGAAAACATAAATAGTCATTCATGTTTGGTCAACATGCATACTTGCACAAACATATTTTGCAAGTTTCAGCAGGATTACCTTCACAGACTGAATCTAGTGAAACACAACAGCGCACTTGGAAGATTTCTCCGTTTCGTCGACCGTAGTCCTCTATCTCAGCAAAAAAAAGTTTCTTCTTATCCTTGCGCTTCGCAACAAAATTAAGGTGCACAAAAAAACCTCTGTCCTCCCAGAAAGATCTAGAGAGCAACAGCTCACATAACTCAAACTTCACCTGAAATTGTGGGAAAATAAGAGAAATTAAATAAAGAACCACTCGAACTATGTGTTGAATTATTGTGACAATAAAATCACCAATGTAAATTGGTTTTGTTTTAATATGAACAGGTCTAGCCTGATGTTCACTACACTTGAAGATTAAGGGCCTGTTTGGAACAGAGGAATTTCACATGAATTTTGCAGGAAACAGTTCAATTCCCGTAGGAATCGGGAAAAATTCCCGCATTCCAAACAGGGCCTAAGAACCAAACTCTTCCCTCTTCCTTCATAAGAAAGATAATTAAATGTGCATGTACACATAGTTTCATCAGACTGAACGCTTTGCCAGATAACTGACGTGGGAGTCGTGACAGCTCCTAATTGCTTTTTCAAATGTTCCAAAAAAAAAAAACTTGTTCAAATGCTTAGTGCCTTGTAGTAAACAAGAGATGGAAAGTCATCTCAGATTCTTTAACAAATGATTAACTACGTAATTAGAATGTTTACATGGGCATACACTAATTAACTCACCATAGCTACTTAAGTTTGCATTAAGATACTTCGAATATGCACCAATAGATGATCTCAGTGTGTACACAGATATGGCGATACAACATTTTTGCACATATATATATTAAAAATAAGGAAAATATAAAAGATAGTTGATAATGATATAGGTAATATGACTGTTAGAATAGGAACTTGTATTCCTTTCCTTATATGCCTTTTTTATTTCCTTATCTGTATACTATGAATGCGATGGACCTAGTAGCTATCGAGGTGCTGGGAGAGGAGACGGCAGCGGTGAGAGGGATGGGCTGGACATGCTCGCCCTGCCCAAGCCGGACTTCCGGAGCCTTATACCGGTCCACTACTTCCAGGAAGCCAATTTCCCAGGTTTTGTGGTTTCAGTTTGAAACGCCTAGTTTTTGTTTAGCTTTCTGTGTGTGCGTGCGTGCATGCTGAGAGTGCTGCAGCTGAATGAAAGAAGGTGGTGGTTATATTGCTATTTTCTTTTCTGTTTGAATAGATTACTACATGCAAGCGATAGCCAAGTGTGGATTTGTGGAGCCGACGCCTATTCAATCTCAGGGTTGGCCAATGGCTTTGAAGGGTTGAATCCATCCTATTGCTCAATGATTGCAATTGTTGTAGGACAAGGTGATGGCCCAATTGTCTTGATCCTTGCTCCGACAAGAGAACTGGCTGTTCAAATACAGGAAGAATCAGCAAAATTTGGATCATACTCAACGTAATCTCAGTTTCTCCCTCTCTCGTAGCCTATTTACAATTTTTTATTTTTAAATATATATATACTTGCCGAATCGACATATCCTTGTTTTTAGAAAATATCATATCGCTGTGTCCGTATCGTCGTACCCGTATCACGTATCGGGGTATTCTAGTCTGTATATGGCATATTCCCTGTAATATCCCCTTGTACTCCCTATATATACTGTCCATTGGGCTTCATGAATATACACACAATATTCATAACCATGGTTGTTATGGCGTCGAGATATCGGCGATATCTCGCCGTGGCGGCTAGCAGCTCCATGCCGTCCGGACGGCATAGAGGTGCGCCGTATCCTGTCCGCCATGGCGGCGATATGGCAGTGTGGTGGCGTTGTGATGGTATGTCGCCGCTCAGCGGACGCCACAGGGGTGGGGGTGTTAAAAAGTCGAGACTCGAGGGGTGGGGGGCAGATTGACATACGCTAGGGTTTTGGCAGCCGGGCGAAAAAGCGAGGAGAGAGTCCCGCCGTCGTCCGTTGCCGCAGCCGGATCCGCCGTCACCGTGGCCAAATCCGTCGTCGCCGCAGCCGGATCCGCCGAAGCCGCAGTCCACCGCCACCTCCTCCGGTCCGCCGCTGCCTCCTGCTTCGCCGGCCGGCTCTCCGTTGCCTCCACCGATGAGTTTGCTCTCGCCACTCGCGGTGTCGCGTCGCCAGGGAATGGAGCGGTCCGAGCGGACCTCCGTTGCGGCGACCGATTTTTGTATGTGTTGTGCGGTTGCGCCGTTGCGAACTTGCGATCGGAAGAATAGTAAGAAGTCCGAAGGTTGTGATCGGAAGAACAGTAAAAATCCGAAGAACAGTAAAATGTCTCCAGATTCCAGAACAGTACTAGTACTACAGTTATGCTAGTGCTAATTGCTTGCTACTTGCTTATGCTGCTAATTGCTTGCTACTACAGTGCTGCTATATACTTAGTTACTAATTACAATCAATAATCATAGTCATATGCTAATGCTAGTTACAAGGGGATAGATGCTATATAGAAGAAAGTACATTGGTAGATGATGGTACTACATGAGCTCAAGAATAGACAAAATCAAGGTATGTATGTTCTACTACATTTACCAAACTAAGTTAAGATGTGTGCATAGCATCGCCACGCGCACGTCATATGCCATAAGCGATATTGTTGTGTGAAGGTGGCGTGGCGCCGCGCCTCGCCGCACCGCCGTAATAACCATAAACAAACAAGGGTGGCACAAGAGGAAGCACCAGAAGTGTGGACGAAACAATGCCAGAGCGCAGCTTCATTGCCTCGCAAGAATAGGGGCATAGAGGGCTCCAGAATGGGCATCTTAATTAGGGTTGGATAAATGGTATGGGCTTTAGTTTGAGGTATTATGGGCTGGGCTATATATGATTTTATTTTTATCTTCTTAGTAAAAAAGTGTCCCGATATAATGGGCATCTTAATTAGGGTTGGATGTATTATAAATGGTATGGGCTTTAGTTTGAGGTATTATGGGCTGGGCTATATATTATTTTATTTTTATCTTCGTAGTAAAAAAGTGTCCTGATATGTATGTGTGCCGTATCGATACCCAATTCATAACAGGGTACTGTTAATTCACTTCAGCAGAATCTAGTGCATTTGGAAGAGAAATGGCGCTACGTAACGCATGAAGGTGCAATGTTCAAGTGAATTGGTGTTGAGCCTGTTCAAGCCCCCTATTTGCCCCATAAAATGGCATCACGCAGCATACATGAATGTCAATAAAACATAAATATACTAATTGAAGGCCTCAAAGGCTTATTCCTAAAATATTTAGAAAACGGAGAAAAGGCTAGAAGTTCCCACACTAGCTGGGGAGGTTAGGTAGATATTCTCAGAATTCAACATCTAATTTATACGAATAAACAGATGTTTGAGATGTATCCTGATATATACCAAAATCAGCAATAAACATTAGCCTGAATTCACTAAGTTTGGGTTAGCACAATCTGCCACAGCCACAGCATTCATGCGCCAGCTTCTTGTAAACATGAAGTCATGCTGTTGGTGGCAGCGTTCAAAGTGGACAGCCACACCATGTCGGGTCCATGCCATGATTGCATTCTAAGTATGTCATCACATAATGCCATAATAGAATAGGGAGGGGCCATCCAAGCAGATGTTATTCCGCTGTTCCTCTAAACAGTGGTCATTCAGCAATGTGCTCAGCGTTTCTAATTATTCTTCTCTTGTGATGGGTGTTAATGTTGGCCACCAATTAGGTGTTGTGCTGATCTCTAGTTCCCTAATTTGGAGATTTTTGTGCCAGGAACGTAGCCTCGTAGAACAGGGGCATGGGGACTTCGAGATCTTTTTACCCTCACGGTTCACCCTTAGGAAGAAAGAGCAACTGCACGTGAAACGTGAGAATGGCTATGACAAAAGGTTTGGTTAACTTCCCCTTTACGTAAGGTAGTCATATTCACACGATGAATCAGCAACCTTTACACACCAGAAACTATACATCTGTATCAACCAAAATTTGATACAAGACAATGAAATGTCCACTATTGTTTTCAGAAAGATCACTAACAAAAGTTGCATAGCTATGGAGTTGGCTGCTAATACTTCAGGGCTGTCTAGAATTATCAGTAGTAACTAAGGACTGCAAGAAGTATGCTTAAAGGATTACCCTACCAGCACACAAGTTAATCCCAAATTAATTAAAGAAAATAAAATAAATATAAATCCATAAATTAATCAGATGAAAGAAAAGTTATGTAATTTTGATAGTTTCCTAAATCCAATGAGGACTCATAACGCTCGTTACGTCTTAACAATGAAAAACACACAAAAGTACCTGTAGTATGTAGTCTGCGGCTCATGGGTTACCAGCTAGTGATCATAAATTTGATGTTTTCACTTACACTATATACTGGCATGCAACTCAACATTGATTTGACTAAAATTTTGAAGCAGAAACCAAATAGAAATGGGGGAGATAATTATACCTTTCTTTTCTTGTTGTAACATGCTAATGCCAGCTCTGATAGATCTGTAGACACACTATTCACCTCTTTCTTCAATATCTTTGCTTCCATCTCCTCTGCTGTAACGTTCTTGCAACTAAAATAGTACAATAATAACAGAAACAGACAGTTAGAGCACTAATATCTGTATAATCAGGCCACTGGTACAAGACTTCATTACCATTTTGCCGCTGGGTAGGGTTTGGGCCAACATTTCAGTGAGAACTCAGTGGCAAAAGGAAATAAAGTTCAAACCACTGATTGGGCCGACATTGCGCCTAAGTCATAGCCTATTTTAATCAAAGGATACAGTAACTATCAGCCTGGATAGGTGAATAAGAATTACCGTATTTCCTCGAGTAGAGCGGAGTTGTCGATCATAAGTTCAAAGTTCTCATCCTCGTACAGGCTGCCGTGCTCATGTATGTAATTCCGCATGGCGGCATCCGCCCGAGCAGCTGCCTTGTAGTTCCGAGTGCACTGGTCGTCGCCCTCCTTATCCTCCAGCGCTGCTAACTCCTCCGGCGAGATTGGGGGCCCGATGTCTCTGGCGGTGGCCACCAGAGTGCGGAACTTGCCGGACGGAGAGGTCGGTGGGATCACGATCAGGGCTGGCCACGGGCGGTTGAGCACGGCGCGCACCGGAGACGGAGCATCGCTAAAGGGAGCCGGCTCCTTCTCTTCCTCAATCAAGAACGGTTGATCCGCCACACCATCCCCGGCCGCTTCCTCCTCGGTCAGGGACGACGGTTGGTCCGCCTCACCATCCCCGGCCGCTTCCTCCTCGGTCAGGGAGGACGGTTGGCCTGCCGCACCATCCCCGGCCGCTTCCTCCTCGATCAGGGAGGACGGTTGGTCTGCCGCACCATCCCCGGCCGCTTCCTCCTCGATCAGGGAGGACGGTTGGTCTGCCGCACCCTCCTCGACGGCTTCGGTCGATGCCTGCAGCTTCGGTCGAAGCATGCGGCTACGAATCTGTTTTCCTCCAATAGTACGATCGATGTGTGTGGCTGATGCTTCAATCAGCGGCTGGACTGAGCCAAAATCCGCAGGAGTTAGCCTCGTCACACGACGACTACGAGGAGGAGGTGGAAACTCTCGTTGAAACCTCGTCAGACGACGTCGACTACGAGGCGGAGGCGAATCCGCGGGGGAGGGCGGTGGTGGAGAGTCTCGTACAAACGATGGCGACGACGGTGGCGGCTGCGATGCCATCGTTTCGGCTAGCTTAAATCGGAGGGAGGGCTTCACGACAGCAATCGGGATCGGCTCCTCCCCTCTCCGTATGCTTCTCGGATTGGGGATTCGATTCACGGACCCTCTACCCTACTCTTTTAGGTTTCGGGGCGGGGGACGGCGGCCTCAGATGCTACGCTGCGTTGGATCTAAGCAAGACGGCGAGTAGAGCTGGGCACGGCACAGGCCCGGGCTCATCACGACCTGTTTAGACACGACCCGTTAAAACCTGTGTAATAAACGGAGCGTGCCATGCCGGCCTGTAGGCCACGGTGCGAGCCTAGGCATGGCCCGATGTCGTGCCGTACCGGCCCAGGCACGATTAAGGCTAAACGGGTTGTGCCGGTCCGGCTAGCCCGTTTAGTTAAAAAAAAGAAGAAAAAATAAAAATTAGAGAAAATTGAGAAAAATTGTAAACAAATTGTAGAAAATTCAAAACAAAATCAGAAAAATATAGAAAATTGTAGACATTGTTAATCATAAAAATAAATATTTGCAATGATATAATGAGCTTTATTAACTTATTAAATTAAATGGGATGGCCGGCTCATTAAAAATTTTACCAAGTAAAAACTCAATTTGAGAAAACCTTGGTAAAGGAAAAAAGAGTACAGCCTATAAAGCTCTTTAGTGACTACATGTGAAGAAAAATATTGAAAATCCTATTCATTGCTATCTAAATACAAATTCTCAAAAGATTCTTCTAAATCTTTATTATCTGCAGTATGTTAGAGTCTTGATTCAGCTTGTTCTCAATCTTTAACGGTCAGAAGTACTTCGACCATCTCGTTGGAGAGACTTGTTCGTCGCTCCTCGATTATTCTTCCGGAAAGACTGAATGCTGACTCCGAGGAGACTATAGAGACATGAACAGTCAACACATCCCGCGCTAATATGGATAGCACTGGATATGATACCTTTTGGGTTTGCCACCATGAGAGGATGTTCAACTCCTGCTCGAAGCTGACGCTATCACTGTTGAGATAGCTTGATAGGTCTCCAGTGCTTTGTCGCCTTCCTCCTCCTAACTGATGTGTACCTGCACCTGCACGAGAACTAGACGAAGAACCAAAAATCTTGCCCCATTGCATAGCCCCCTAGAGGTGCTAGGGACTACCGGGGGTCTTTCCAAACGCACAGACCCAAACTTATTTTCATATTTATCATATACCTCATATAATTTATACTTAACTAATGTAAAGTATGAACAATAGTCTAAACTGGTAGCCTCACTTAAAACTTGTAAAACATTTATAAATCCTTGGAGTTTGGCCCTAGGATCCAAAATAAAAGCAAATGCATATAAAATAGGAATTTCTCTCAAATATTTTAAAAACTTAGTTTTCATGGCAACTACAGCATCCCGTAGTATAGGATCATTTTCAGAAGCCTTTAGGTGAGTGGCAATTTCAACAATATTATGAACAATTATAGGAGATGTAGGGTAGTATACTCCAGAAAGACAAACTGTAGCTTTATGAAAATTTTTTAAAAAGAAAGATATTTTTTCACCAACAACCCAATCGTCCTCAGTAAGTTCAGAGTCTCTAACTTGGGTTCTACTGGAGGAGCTACGAGATTGATGACTTTGGGTGTGAAGGAAAACAGATAAGGCGCTCTTATATGGCAATATATGTTTAAGCATAAGGTAAGTAGAGTCCCATCTAACAGGCATGTCTAAACCAAATTTTCTAGGACGAACATTCATTGCTACGCAAAAACTCTTATATGCGGCTATTCGTTGGTTAGAACAATTAATGAATGAAATTGCATCCCTAAAAGAATCAATACAAGCATTTAATCTTTTTAAACTGGATTTAACAATAAGATTAATAATATGACAAGCGCAACGTTGATGCAATAAGAAAGAGTGTGCATAAGTATTAAACAAAGGAGTAAGAATTTTCCATAGCTTTAGTGTTTGCAGCTGCATTATCTAAAGTTATAGAAAAAATTTTATCCGTGAGGCCAAAATCTTCTACAACTTTAATAATACTTTCTGCAATATTTTCAGCACTATGTGAAATATTAATTAATTTAAATCCTATAATTCTTTTTTTTCATTATCCAGTCATCATTAACATAATGAGCAACAACACTAGTATAATCCGCTCTAGCCCTACCATTCCATATATTAGAAGTCAAAGCAATAGAGAATGTACAGGTATGAAACATGTCTTTCAATTTATCACGACAATTGTTATAATATTTAATTAAATCTCTACTTGTTGTTTGCCTAGATACAGAAGTAAATCGAGGGTTATAAGCAGTCCTAATATATTTTTGGAAAGCATCAGACTCACCAAAATTCAAAGATAAATCTTGAGAAGCAATTAATCTACAAAGAGATTCCCGAGCTACCTCTGGGTTGTACTCCCACGTACGTACCGAGCCGTCGGGGTTATATTGCAGCTGTGTCTGGCGCATTTGTATTTCTTGCCTTTTTTGCAGCTTGCAGCATGTCATTGTAGATGACCCGTCCCACCTAAAGATTTTGCAGTCAATTCATTACCACAAATTTTACAAACAGCATACCTCACTTCAGTTCCATTATTGTCGGTCTTGAATTTCTTATCGAAATCATTCCAAACTGTTGATGTACTAGCTCTTGTTCTTTTTGCACCCGTGTTTTGGGTCGTGGATGCACTTGTTGAGCCAGCAGAAGATGGATCGATTGGACCCTGCGCCACTAGGGCCGTCGTTTCTTCGGCATCTCCAGTTTGTACATGTGGACCTTCCGCGGATGGATATGCTTGTTGAAACGATTGTATATCCTCCGCCGAGAGGCCGAATTCGGAGAGTTGAAAATCGTAGTTTCAACTGCAAATTGAAATAGTAAAGAACGATTAACTTACTATTAAACCAACAAATAATAGCAAAAAATTAAATCAACAAATATTACCAAAAAATTAAAATAAGATAGTAATTACCTCCTTTGCAGCTCTCACAAAAATCTTTGAAGATTTTTGAATTTTTGGAATTTTGCCCAAATTTTCACCAAATTTGCGCAAACACTTTCGGATTTTTCAGAGCTAAATCGAGAGAGAAGAGTGAGGTTTGAGGTGTGGAGAATGGAGGCCGGATGCCCTCTATTTATAGAAAAAATTTCAGATTTTTTCCGAATTTTTTACTATTTTTTCGAATTTTTTACCTCCCAACGGTAAAAGGCTATTTTTCGAATTAGGCGGGCCGTGCAGCCCGTTTAGTGCCGTTGGGCGGGCCGGCGCCTGATTGCTAAACGGGCCGTGCCGTGCCGGCCCGCCGTGCCGCACCCTCGGCCAGGCACAGCCCGGTCTGTCGTGCCGTGCCGGCCCGGCCCATTTAAAAACCGTGCCGTGCCTTAATCGGCCAGGTCTACAGTGCCAGGCCGTGGTGCGGCCCGGGTAGGCCCGGCCCATTTGGCCACTACTAACGGCGAGGGTGTCAGACCGCTCATCCCAGATGGGCTAAATGGCCCGCCACTGGTTCAGCGGGCTAACCGGGCATGGCCTATATGAGGCTATCGTATTATGTTTAGTTCAGTGTCTTAACTTATGAATCGATACGATATGTCTTTACTAAGTAATAGGCTAAATAGGTTTGTGCCTAAATGGATTATGTCTAGATAGGTTCGTGACGTGCCATGTTGGACCGCTCATTTGGCCACGTCTTATTCTATTAGCCTTTAACTGGTTTTTGTTTTTGCGTTTTCCCTGAGCTAGCAGCTGCACCAATAATTTTGGAGAAAAACAACTAGGGCAGAAATTAACCGATCTTGTTAGAGTTGTGGTCGTGTTGGCAACCATCAAGCACACAAAAAGTAGAAGACACAATAAGTAGTCCTCATGATTGAATAAGCAAATATGGGACAAAAGTAGACAACCATGCCTCATAGGCCTTAACCACTAATGGGTTTTGTTTAGGTAAAGTGTTCACATGATTAAGCCTGATGAGCCGATATCACAACACTCTCACTTGGATACTTTGCCAATGCCATACTCATGTCTTGCTAAAAATTCCTTCCGAAAACCTAGTGGAAAAAGGGTAAAAAAAAAGAGTATATAGCACGTGTTTTTGGATGGGTTCTTTTGAACTGATGGCTTATAGCTTAAATATTTGAATTCTGTCTGTTCGCGAGAGATAGTATGCACAGAAAAATAGTCGCATACGATTTTGACCAGTACAGCTGAACTCAGTGCACTTTTTACTACAATCTTCTTATTGACCCCACCTTAAAAAAACGCACCGTTTAAAAGCTAGTTACTGTTGACAGTATGAGTATAAGCAAAAAAAATGCCAAAACAAACCCGCCCTTTGTTATTGCACATATTGCCTCATTAAAAACATTCAAAAAAGAAAACTCACTAGGACAAAACTTAATTAAGGAAAGAAGAGCACGACACTTCATCGTAAGGATGAATGCATATGAAGATTTAATCTCTCCTTAAAGACAACAACTCTTTGAGCCTTCTCATACCAATGCCATGAACATGCTTCGCAAAAGTAGAAGCTAGCATGGCCGTAGTGAATAAATCTGTAAGATTATCACTCGTTTGGATTTTTAGTATTTATATATTCTTTTTCTCCTGCGGCTCATGGGAATGGAAATGTTTTAGGAAGAATACGCTCTACCATAGGAGTTTTGACGTAGTTATTCTTTATCTTTGCAATGTAAGCAACATTATACTCATAGAGGACCGTTGTGGTTTATCCACCTCTATACCACATGATTCTTGGATATGGTGAATCAGCCTTCTAAGCCATATGCACCACCGAGTGGTTTCAAATAGTGCAATTATCTCTGAATGATTAGTTGACTTAACAATTGTCGACTGTTTAACTGACTTTTAGAATATAGATTTTTCCACTTAGGAAGACATATCTAGTCTATGATCTAGCATTATGGGGACCTCAACATCTGAGTATCCAACAATTTTAGTGAATTGGTTCTTAGGATAAAAGAGTTCAAAATCACTAGTACTTTGTAGTTTCCTGAGAATGCCTTTAGTTCTGTCCAATGCATCTTAGTAGGCTAAGATCTATATCTTGGCAAATAATTCACTACGCATGCAATGTTAGGCCTAGTAAAATTTGGAGTAAATTTCACAAAACCCCATGTTTTGTGGTCATGGTTATAGAAAATCACAAGATTTTTGATATATGACATATAACCCCATATACTATGGTCCTATAGTTTTACAAAACCTCACCTCTAACGTTGGAACAAGCAAAGCAAGTGGAGTACTACACACGAGAGAGAAAGGTTCCACAGAAACACCTGAAAATTTTTGAGCCATAAAATGATCCTTTACCTTGTAGTACTCACCCATTCTTCCACCCACCAAATGATGTAAATCTCCTGCAAACTCCACTCCCCATGTGTACGAATTAATCTAATGTTGCAAAAATGATTAACGCATGATCCTAGATAAGAGAAGCAAGGGCCAAGAACCCTGTGAACTTAATTCACAGGTGGCCTGTGATCCACAGCAGCAGGGGCGTAGCTACAGGGTATGCCGGGTATGCCCCGGCATACCCTGCAAATCCGGCAAGTGAGCATATATATATATATATACGTATTTCTATATAGACGTATTATTATCCTGAATCAACATATATATAGCAGCCAGCGTCAGGCCCACGACACGAGAGCACGCGGCCCATGCGGCCAGCGACGGGAAAAATTTTCCAGGCGTGATCCGGCCGACGGCGCGAATTTTCCAGGCCCACGCCTGAAGTCACGCTGCATTTTCCAGGCGTGGTTGCGTCCACCGGATCACGCTGCATTCAGGCGTGATCAGGCCAGCGCCGTCGTGAGTGCGAGTACAGATTAATCTCGATCGATGCAGCGCGGCCGCCGTATCGCGACTTCGACAGTTCATCCTCATCACGCGTCCTGCGTCTGCGTGGTTGCGGCCACGAAAAATCGCCAAGACGCATCGTTGCCTGTCCCATCGTTGCGTGGTTCCTCGTCCCGTTCAGCCTTCCGCCTGCGGCCTGCGTGGTTGCGTCCACCGGATCACGCTGCATTCACGCCGTCGGCCGTTGCCTGTCCCGTCGTTGTCCAGTCGACTAGTCGTCCTCGTCCCGTACGACCGCACCGGCATCTACGTGATTTTGTGATCGGAATTGTTGAGGTGAGATTCAATCTTTGCTCTTCAGCTTTTCGTAAAAAATTCATGTGTACTCTAATTGCTAAGCGCTAAAATCATAAAATCATCTATTACGCAGCGAGGTCGAGGATTTTCCCCCAACATCACTACATCAGAGTCGATCGAGATTGATCTATTGTTCAGTACACGTATCATGTGAGTGATCCATAATCACATGTGAGAATTCAATCGTGCAAGCGCAATTTATTTAATTTTTTGGCATTGTGTTCTTTGTAATATTTATGCAGTTATGAAGAGAAACGGGGACATTGCATCTCTTTTTCAGAAGCATACAACAAAGAAGGCGGCGGCGGCTGCTGCTGCTACTACAAATGTTTCCCCTAATCCGGTTGAAACAGTGGTGGAAGAGCAGCCTCAAGAGAGAGTAATGGAGGAAAATGAAAATACTATGCCACCGCCACCGCCAACGCCACCAGTTTATGACATCAATCGCCTTCCACATGATCCAGGTGAAAGACAGCCCATTCTAAGTTATCCCGTTAATGATCAAGATGCAATTCGAAGAGCATATATTATTAAAGGCCCATTCAAACCTTTTGCACATCATTTTCCAAAAAGAAAGATTTCAGATAAGGATCGGGGATTTAATTATTGTTGGATGTACAATCATGATTGGCTTGAGTATAGTATTAAGAAGGATGCCGTTTTTTGCTTTATATGCTACTTGTTCAAGAAGGGTACTGGGTCAGACAAATTTATCGTTGATGGTTGGAAGAATTGGAATATAGGAGAGAAAGCACTTCTCAAACATCTGGGTTCTAAGGCACATATTGCGGCTCAAGAGAGATACATTGGCTTTAAGAATCCCAGGGTGGCAATTGATTATAATATTGAGAAGTGGAGCGACGAGGATCTTCGTCTTTATAAGAAAAGGTTTATTTATTCACTAAGGTGTATCAAGTTTCTTTTGCATCAAGGATTGGCGTTTCGTGGACATGATGAAAGTAAAGAATCTAGCAACCGAGGGAACTTCATTGAACTTTTGAAATTTCTTGCAGGAAATAGTGAAGAAGTGAACAAGTATGTTTTGGAGTTAATGAAGATGATATAATCAACTTGAAGTTAATGAAGATGATATAATCAAGACATTTATGTCCCTTCGAAATCGTCGGATAAAAAAATCAGATAAATAGCATTGTAAGTTTCTTGTACTCTTTTATGCCTATATTTTGAACTTTCGGTATGGCTTTTGAACTATTTATATTGTATTTTGTGAATGGTTTCAACTTAATCCTTGAATCTAAGCCTTATCGTGTTACTTAGTACATGTATACCGAATCACATTGCAAATTTTACAATTGTTACCGAATTGCTAAAATAGATTTACTGAATTGTATATGAAATTTTTTGGGCGGCATACCCTTAAGTAAAATCCTAGATCCGCCACTGCACAGCAGTGTCCGCCTCACGAACGACGATGCCTCTCGGCCCTCGAGCTGAGCCGTTCTATAGCAGGCGGCCATGGCAGACTCCAGGTCCCAATCCGCGACGCGGCTGCTTGTGCTCCTCGTTCTTGTCCCATGCCAACACGTTGTACTCAGACTCAATGACGGGGATCACGACGTCGGCCCATCGCTTCGATGCGCCAACGTCGCTCGCCATGCGTTGGAGCACTGAGGAGAGCCAGAATGACAACGAGCAGCGCGAAGACAAGCTTGACAAGGCAGCGCCAGCGTCGGCCACCCTCCACAGCCTGCCTCGCATCCATATCTTGGAGTGGAGAAGCTTTGCCTTCTTGTCCTTCGCGGGCTTCGGTAGCAGCTTGGCCGGTGCATCAAAGCCATGGAAGCCTTCCCGCTTGGAGTGGCAGTCGCACTCTTGACATGGAGAAGCACCACCTGACATCCTGGTCAGGGTTGGCACTACAGCCACCACCTCCTTCGATGGTCTGGTGTAACTTCCCGAAGTTTTAAATATTGAGAAATGTGTAGCCCCTCGAAATATTTGAAATATATTTTCTTGATATTTGAATTTTATTGGATTTTCCTTGAATTTCTGGTTAAGGTTCCTATACTTGAAGAAATTCATAAAAATGCAAAGATGTTAAAATAATAGAAATTGATATTTTCAAATTTGAATCTGAAAAGATGATCCACCAAAATGGAGGGATGTATTTGGAATCCAAAAATTTTAAACATTTTCGGCTGGCCGAATCGGCCCAGCCCATCTCCTTCCCCCTCTTTCTTCCTTCTGCTTTGGCAAAGCCAAAGCTCCACCATGCTGTCGCCGCCCGTCTCTGCTCGCCGTGCCCCTGCAGAACCTCGCTGGCCACCGTCGCCCACGGACTACGTTGCCCCACCCACAGTTTCAATGTGCCATCCCATCACCTCGGCCGACGCACCCGCAGAAATTGCCACCGCCCACAGTTTCGTGCCACCGCACACAGTCCAACGCCACCGCCCACTGTTTCCCTCCGCACTATCGCATCTGCTCGCGTGCGCGGCGCAAGGTTGCAGCTCTGCACTGCATTGGCACGCTCGAATCTCCCCCGAAATCCCGCCGCAGCATTGCTCTGTCGCTGCCGCCTGACACCGAAGCGACCGCACGACCGCTCGCCTGTTGCCAGCCTCTCTCCGCCGCCTGACACCAAAGCGACCGCAGGGTCGCTCGCCCATTGCTAGCCTCTCTCTACCGCCTATAAAAGCCCGTGTGGCCCTCCAGCAGCATTGCACCGCTCTCCTCCGCCTTCCAGCTCCCCGAATTGGTTCCCCGTGCACCGTAGCTCGCCAGCGTCGCCTTTGTCCCCAATTCCGACCAGTAAAGCAATCCGCCACTCAGCGCCGTTGTGGTCCAATTCCGCCGAGCCAAAGCACCCTCAGGGCATTGCGAAGTTGCCCCCACCCTCGGCTGAGCTTCTCTCCAGCTCCTCTTCACCGGCGCCGTGCACCTCCTCCGTTCGCCGCCGTCGCACGCCGCCAGACCGCCACAGCCATCCCCGAGCTTCTCTGAACACCAAGGTAGCTTTCTGCTCATGAGTAGATGCTCCCATGAAGTTTAATTGGATTCTAGCACCGTAGATCGTTGTAGCCATTTGTCCTCTGTTCTGCCGCCTGTCCACCTTGCCGCCGACCACACGTTCAAACTCTCAACCTCGCAGTCAATCATGACCATGCGGTCGAACTCCCGACCACGCAGTCGGTCATGACCACGCGGTCGAACTCCCGACCATGTCGTCATTCACGACCACACGGTAGAACTCCCGACCACGTAGTTATTCATGACCACGCGGTCGAACACCCGACCACGTAGTCGCTTCTGACCAAGTGATCAAACACCTGACCACGCGATCGAACATACGACCATGTAGTTGAACTCACGACCACGTAGTCATTCCTGACCACGCGGTCGAACTCACGACCACGCGGTCAAAACACCTTCCGACCACGTTCACTCTTCTTCTGCCGTGGTCGAAGCACCTTCCGACCACGTTCACTTCCTTTTGCCATGGTCGAAGCACCTTCCGACCACGTCTACTTCTTCTTTGTCGTGGTCGAAACACCTTCCGACCACGCCCACTCTTCTTTACCGTGGTCGAAACGCCTTCCGATCACGTCCACTCTTCTTTGCCGTGGTCGAAACGCCTTCTGACCACGTTCACTCTTCTTTTTGCCGTGTTCGAAACAGCTTTCAACCACGTCTATTTCTTCCTTGCCGTGGTCGTAATGCCTCCCGACCACGTTCAAACCTTCTCTGCCGTAGCCGTAACGCCTTTCGACCACTCAGTAGGCCTCGCCATTTCCGACCACCCGGAGCTACAACCACGTTGTCGTCAGTAGCCGACAATCTGCTGTGGGTCCCACCTATCAAATTTTTAATTATTTCTCGAATTTATCTAAACAGAGAACTTGAAAAATGCATAACTTATTCACCCTAGCTCCAATTAAGTGAAACAAATTTCTAAATTCATCTAAAATCAAAATCTATCCAATGGAACTGAAATCATGAATTTTAGAGTTCATTTGTATTTTCTTGTGAAAATTTATTTGGTTTGCTGATTTTTATCCGAATTTTAGCACATGTATAAATAGCATACGAGGCCCAGGAGGAAGAAGCCGAAGCCGAAGCAACCCTCAACGATCACAACCAGGAACACTGTGACCAAGGCGAGTCAATACTTTGATCATATTGAACCTACATTTTCGGTAAATTACTTTCATTTAAACTACCAACTTGCATGATGTTATGTTATGTGCAAAAATTTATGTTGATTTCCGGCTTCTAGTTATATCCCCATTACTGCGCTTGTTAGTAATACTCTCATTTGAAACACTTGAATATCTGAGCCTTGTCACCCTCGTGAAAAATTATATTGGTATAGCTATTGAAAATAAATCCATAATTATACACTACTGCTTAGTATTGCTTAGATAATCGGGGGCACCACAGTGTCCCAAGCATCACTTTTAATCATAAGAAACTAATTGGGAAGTCATGATGGAAATGGCTGGTGTATTTTGACATGGATTTTTATGCTCCCAAAAAACCTCAAGTTGCTTAATTATCTAGGCGGATGGTTCGGGGGTGTGGTGCCGTGAAAGCACAAGGGGGATAGTGGTAGAACCACCCAGGTAACCTTAAGGACCGAATCTTGTGATGACCTCCCAATGTACAATAGTACAACCACAAGCTGGTAAAATGTAGGCAGGGCTAACTAATTTGCGTTGTTCTAGTGTGGTTATGTGAAGGTGTGAACACGAGCAAAAGGATGGATGGTCGCCTCCTCGCCTTTGCCCTTGATGGCTCACGAGGGACCCTTCTCGAGGGATGTACGCATCCTAAAGAAGATATACCTTAGTGGGCGTAACCACAAGTAGGACTATGCATTGTAACAGCCTTGTGATGATTTACTCAACCGCATGGCTAAGGAATCATGTGGGGCAACGAGCAGATTATCTCTTGTGGGTAGGGGTGAAAACGGATCGGATTCGGAAGGATATTGCTTAAACCGTATCCTAACCCACATTTTTTCTCCGGATTCAGAGTCGAATACGGTAAGACCGGATACAAATACGAATTCGGAATATTCGGAGTTTCGAATATGGTACCGTCGGGACGGATATGTAACGGATTCGGCTCGGAAATGGATAATATAGGCGGATAATACAGATGATTACAGTTCCAAAAGCTTATACTTTAGTTCAAAAAGCTTACAAAGTTACAACGGCCTCTTGGTTTTATATAAAATGTGAAACCAATACTCATCAAGAAACTTTGTAAGCTAATTATAGGAACAATAGGAACACAAAGGTTCAGCAAAACGAAGAATAGAAGAAAGCAGTGAAAACAATAGGAACACAAATTATACATAAGTGGTAAATTCATACAAGCCACAATAGGAACACAAATGTTCATACGAGATTACGAGTACGGAGTACCATACATAACATAAGTTTATCTTACCATAATAGAAACACAAAATAACAATAGTATAGGCTCATAGCCTGAAGCAAATAACAACTGAATGCTCAAAGTGCCTTCACGCCTATGGCTTATCATCACTAGCTATTTCTTCTTCCTACAATTCGCCAATTAATATGTCAAACTAAGTTAGAAGCATAGTTCCAGAGTGACTATAGCATTGGACTCTCCCCAGCAAACAGCCATAGGTGGCCTGTATCATGTATAACTACTTAACTAGTAATACCCAGAAGTACCAGCCAGTGTACCAGCAAACTAGGATGCTCAAGGTGCTAAAAGATGTACAGCTGGGGTGGTTAACTATACAGCAAAGAACCATGGATCTCCAGTTCATAAGGTACAGTTAACTAGGGTGGATGGGAGCCAGAAGCGGATCACCAAATTATTACTTGATAAAGTTAGTAGAATTAACAACTAAAAAGGCTTGTTTGGAACTTTGAAACTATCACATTTATTCAAACAAAAGATAATGTAAACTAGGAATCATGTTGAAGCACCTGAGAAGTGAAGCATGGACATCATCAGAAGCATAATATCTTTCTCAAGTATGAGAACTCTTAAGTCAATTTATGTGCATCAGAATTCACTAGTGCATTCCTAACTAAGAAACTTACTAATCTATCTTGTTTTGAGGTTTTCAATATATACTATTACTAACAAGAGCAATATTCAGTGTCCTTATACCAGGAAGCAAGCACCCAACAAATGATCTAAATTTTCTTGTGTATAAGAAATTACAGCTTCCATACTCCTGTGCAGCAATTGAACAATTAACCCACAGATAGCCAAAAATAAAGGGCGCAATTTCAGTCTAGTAGTCCAATTATAATATCTGTGTAGTTTCTAGCTGTAGCAGTTATTCTGATCCTGGATCATGTACACGTTACTACCTAGAGCCTGACAACTTACCAACCTGTTTTCGAATTACCAGGATCCTAAGAACGTTAAGTATCTTTCAACAGCACCAACCTGATGATACACTGATAAAAGTTCAGATATAACTAAAGCAGACTTCTCATTGACAACATTACCCTCGTAACTTTCAACAGCTCCTCCGTCGACGGAGTGTGACAACATTACCTACTGAGATCAAAGAGTGAAGAATAGTCATGTGATTCAGGAGTCCCTCACTCCTCAGAGAAAAAAGAGCAAGAGCAGAGCTAACCTTAAGCTCGATATCAACGTATTCAGCTCCCAGTTCCATTGCCAATAGAAGTGCCTCAAGCCGTGGTTTGTCTTCGCCTTCATATTCGCCTCCTTCCCATTTCGGCTTATGCAACCAACATTAAGCAGTATATTTAATTTAGGAACGCTGCAAACAAACTGACATGTGTACACAAAGTTGACCAAACACAATTCGAATTGTTCTTTCCTATGATGATACAAGGCACACTGAAAATCATTTTTGTTCCCATTCAATTATAGTAAAACCCGCCAAAATTATCTAAAAACCACACGATTCCCAATCCAATCCCGAACAAGAACCCCTCTCAGGCAAGACTTTTTATTCGGATACTATCTGAGTAACCGAATACCGAACCTATTCGGTCGAATATCAGCTATACCGAATCCGTCTACACATATTTGTATCCGAAACCGAATCTGATCGGATACCAAACCAGTTTACCGAATTTGCTACCAGCCGGATTCGGTACCGGATCGGTCGGGAAAAACCCGACCCGTTTTCACCCCTACTTGTGGGTAAAGTGTGCAAACTCTGCAGAGTGAAAACTATTCGAATAGCCGTGCCCACGGTCAATGGCAGATAATGGAAAGCCCTTATTTGTGTTGCCCTTGGTGTTGCCTCAGTGATAAGGTAAACAGTTATAATGCTGAAATGTTAGCATATGGTGCAGAAATCATGTAACGGTGGATGGAATCTGGATCGCTATTATTAGTGCATTCTTTGACACATTATGTTTTGGTTAAAACTGTTAGGTCTCAGGAAATTTCTATGTATCATATTTTAAAAGCAATTTATGGCAAATAAAATTACCTGAGCCTTTCCTTTATAAGCCATGCATGTTATCTATTTGCATCCTGTGTATTGGCTCGCGGAGCACGGTGGTTTGTGCTCACCCTCACTCTCACAATTAATCTAGAATCAGGAGTCAGATCGCTACGCTTCAGCAATACACCTGGCCAAGATGGCGAAGAAGATGAAGATGTCAAGGACTGGGTCACGAACCCCCAGTTGGCTGCCTGTGGGCACGTTCTGAGGGTCCCACCTGTGTGCTTCATTTTCGCTGCTGCATCTTATTGGTTTTGGCCTGATCGGCCTATGAGTAAGTTTATTATTTTATTTACGCTTTCGCATGATATGTATTTTGATATTCAATACTGTATCTGTGAGCACTATCTACTGATCCAAGGAATAGTGCAGTAAATCACAGAGGATTCCGGACTATAAAATCTGGGTCAGACATCTGGCTCCTAAACTTGCCGAGCTTGATGGGGATGACCACCTCGTCCTTCTCCGCGACTTCTATAGCATGTTTCTAGTCCTGCCCTACTTCTTCTTGCTTAGTGATGAGGCTAAGGTCCGTGACATGAGGCTGAGGCTAGAAGAAAACGCCACATTGAGGTGATTGGAGATGGAGCCCTCAGAACCAGACTTGAGCATGAACACCAGCAGGTGGGTTGCTAGTGGTGGGGTTTTGTGAAACTAAAAGACCGTAATACATAAGGTTATGTCCATATGTCAAAAACCTTGTGGTTTTCTGCAACCATGACCACAAAACATGGGATTTTGTAAAATTTTGTCTAAAATTTGCAAGAGATAAGAGCGCACTAATTGCACTCAAGTATAGATTCTCTGCTCCCAGTACTACTTCATTCTCATACTTAAGTCCATATGGATCTTTATCCACTTCAAACATCTAACAATCATTGGAGTACCTAGTGGATGAGATTTGTCTAGATAAAATACCTCCAGTACTTTCTTGGTGTGTGTGGTTTCGTGTAAAAATATGCCACCAGGCAGATGATCGATCTGCAACAGAGACAATATTTGGTTTTACCCAAATCTTTCATCTCGAATTTTTTTCTGTATGTATGAGCTTGCTTCGAGGATGTCTTCCGTCATTTCGATGATGTTCAAATCACAAACATATATTGATATGGTACATAAACCATGAATGGATTTCTTAATGAACATGCACGAACATACCTCGTTGTTTACATATCCCTTCTTTACAAGGAACTCACTCAGTCGGTTGTACCACATATGACCTAACTGTTTTAATCCGAATAGTGACCTTCGCAACTTTACACTATACATGTTGTGATTTCCATTCGTGCTTATGCGTGGGACCTTTCAGTCCCTCTAGAATCTTCATAAAGATTTTGGAATCAAGTGACCCATATAAGTTTGTACTTGCAACATCTGTGAGTTTGATACTTACATTCTGCATGCTGCCATTGATATAAAATAACAAAATGTAATACCATCCAATACTGGAGAATAGGTTTCATCATAACCGATGTTGGGTCTCTGTGTGAACTCTTGTGCTACTAATCTCGCTGTGTTTCTTACCACTTCATTATGTTCATCCCATTTAGTTATGAACATCTGCTTGTGTCTAATAGGAATGACGTCTAGAGGTGTCTTGACCACATGTCCAATGACTTTCCTCTTATTTAGCGAGTTTAGCTTAGCTTCAATTGTGTCCTTCCATTTATGCCAACCGAGATGACTATTGCATCCAGTAATAGTCTTCAGTTTTGAATCTGAATTTTCGATATGGAAAGCGAATTTTCGATATGGAAAGCAACCCTAGATGTGAAGCAGCTGTGTTAGCACATACTTGTCTCAAGTATATTTCTCTAGTGTCCATATAATTTATGGTGAATTCTTTATCTAATTCGAGTGGCATTCATTTCAGATCAATCAGCTCTCCACTACTACAAAAGAGGCTATACTGGAGGGTACATCACAGACAGTTCATACGGAACTGTCTATGTTTAAACTATCACAGACGGTTTATACTAGCAACCGTCTGTGATTTTTTCATAGATGGTTATTAACACAAATTGTATGTGATAATTGAGACATCACAGACGGATCGTGTTAATTACTGTGTGTGAACTTTCACAGACCATTTTTTAATACGAACCATCTGTGAAAATCGAGACGACGTAGACGGTTCGTGTTAATAACCGTCTATGAAATTTCACAGACGGTTCTTAATACAAACTGTCTGTGAAAATCGAGACAACACAGACGGTTCGTGTTAATAACCGTTTGTGAACTTTCACACACGGTTCTTAATACAAACCGTCTATGTTCAAGGAAAATTCAGATTCAAGGCAAATTTAATTAAAATTCATGGCAAATTTAATTTATTACAAAAGTCCAACAAAAAGAGATTCCCAGATTTTAATCTTCTAGGCTTCATATGCTTCTTCTTCGACTTCTGGAGTTGGAGGATCAGCCGCTGAGTTCTCGAATGCCGTGAAGATTGTTCTTGCCCTCTCCATTTCCTCCTCTAGCCTGGGCAAATCATTAGCATGGCCCATAATCTCAAGAGGATGCCATGATAAGCTTCCTCAGAATCGGCCAATTCTGCTTGATCGGCAAAGTTATCCATGTGTCTCTGCACTGCCGCAAGAGCTTCCTCCGCTTTGTGCACATTACAGAGAAGAACGAGGTTAAGGGTGGTTTCCCTTTTCTGAGCGGCAACCATGCACCTCCGTCAATGGCGGATGACGAGGTCCAGTTGACGGATGGAAGCGAGTCGAGGAAGGAGAGCAGGGTGTGAGCTGAGGAGCTGCTCTAGACGTAAATTGTTGGCCGCCTGTGTAAGGTTATGGCTGAACAACTCATGATGGATAGATGAGAGGAAGGAGATCAAAAGAATATTAGATGTCATTATTGAGAAATCTGGCGATGAAGAAGATGAGGGAGAGGTCAGTTCAGAAGAGCTGGATTAGGGCGCACATATTTAAGTATTATCACAAACGGTTCGTATTCCAAACCGTCTCTGATATTAATATCGCAGATGGTTCGTATACCAAACCGTCCCTGATATTAATATCACAGATGGTTCGTATTCCACACCATCTCTGAGATTGACTTATCACAGACGGTTTGTATACCAAACCGTCTCTGATATGCTCATTATCACAGACGGTTCGTATAACAAACCATCTCTGATCTTCATTATCACAGACGGTTCGTATAACAAACCGTCTTTGATAATGACACGTCACGGATCCATGGCATATACCCCAGGATTTCGATCTCACCCGTCCATTCTCTCCACATCGAATGACAGGCACCATTTCCTCCCACTGCTCGACTCTTATTAATAACTCCCCATCTACCTTTAGTCACGCGTGAGTTCATCCACTAGCTAGCTTCCTGCATCCTCCCCTCCGCTATGAGCTAGCGCCTTCGTTGTGGCACCACGGTAGGCTGGACAACACACTCTTGTCATAAGTGTTGTAAGTGTGTCTTGTTCAGCCTCATCGTCGTGCCATGAAGGGTCCGTTAGCTTGTTATCCTGTAATAGAATGTGTTGTTGTGCTTGCCTCTATATTTGCTTGTTTTCAAAGGGCATGGGTAACATTATTTCTTGAGGCTAGCCAAAAAACAAAAAAATTTAAGGTACAGAGCGAACTATCACAGATAATTTGTGGTATAAACCATCTATGAAGGACTATCACAGACTATTCTATATACCAACCGTCTGTGATACTCACCAATCACAAATGGTTGGTATTACGAACCGTCTGTGATAAGAGACATCATAGATGGTTTGCGTTAAGTACCATCTGTGAAAGTTGCGAACATCACAGACGGTTCATATAAAAACCATCTCTGATATTCTGGACATGACAGACGGTTCTTATAACAAACCGTCTATGATATTGTGGACATCACAGACAGTTCGTAGTAATAACCGACTGTGATAATTCACAGACGGTTATTAATATGAACCGTCTGTGATATATTGGTATCACAGACCGTTTGCGGTTGGAACTATCTGTGATAATCTGCGCTATTAAATACTGGGCGTACGTGCACGATCTCAACACAGATCTGTCTTTATTGCGTTGCATTGGTCGAGCGAGGCGGCTGGCTTTAGGGAGTTCACGATGAAAACATATCGCCATCTTCTTAGTGATCAGAGGTTAGTACTTAATTACTTTTAATGACTTATATGCATGCATGTTTTTGTAATTGAAAGAGATGATAGATAGATTTTTATTTAATTTAGATCTAGCTAGCTAGCTAGGTTTAGAAAGATAATGTTAGTTTGCTCAATTTCAGAATGGGTAAGTACTTGTACGTAGTTCACTAGCTTCAATATATTCTCGCTTAACATTATTATGTCATGAATACGTGGCTAGCTAGCTATACCTACGTAATATATATAGATGCATGTCATGTACGTGTAAGTATAGCTAGTCTGATTTGCTATGTAGTAGCGCTAATAATCATTTTTGACATCCATTTGTTACTTGTGTAGCGTAGATGGACCGAAGCTGAATGTACATTGAGAACCGTGTGAGTGAAGAGTACATTAATGGCGTGTCTGCTTTTAGAAGAGCGGCCAAGCTGGATATGTTGAAGAAGGGGATGAAATATATGTACTGTTCATGCATTGATTGTGATAATCTAAAGATGTTTAGCAACTCAGCGTAGATCAAAGCTCACTTGATTCGAAGGGGTTTCAGAGAAGGGTACAAATATTGGACCAGTCACGGTGAAGAGAAGAGTACACAAAAAGGTAGTTATGACATAGTCGAGGGAGACAACGATATGCCGGTTGTGGACTATGCTTTCGATCATGAGTATAGGTCGCAGGATGACAATCTGGATCAGATGTTACATGATGCAGAACGGAACTATAGTGAGAGAGAGTTTGGTAAATTCGAGGGCTTGATGGAGGACTTGGAGAAACCTTTGTTCTCGGGCTGCAAGCTGCAATACACGAGGTTGTCATCAGTTCTAGAACTGCTGAAAATGAAGGCAAGCAATGGTTGGTCCGACAAGAGTTTCACGGCATTGTTAGTTCTCCTAACAGACATGCTTCCAAATGGAAATGTATTACTGAGAACCACCTACTGTCGGATCTCGGAGCGACGACTCCGAAAACCTCTATGTAAATTGCACTACTCCAGGAACAGCTAGTACACACAGTAGAACAAAGATACATATCGAACACAAATGACAAAATATATTAAGCAAATGAGTACGGCCTTATGGCCAAGTCTTACATTGATAAATCAAATAAAGGAAATTTAACAGCGGAAAATAAACTGATAAACAGCGAAACCCAATTGCCCACCCACAGGCAGACAACTGCAAGACACGTCCTACTCGTCCTGATCCTCACCGTAGTCGTAGACCTCCTCCTCTGTGATGAGACAGCAAGTTGAGTACAAACTTGTGCTCCGCAAGTCACACGAAAAATGCAATATAATGATAAGGGCCACAAAGGAAGGCATATAGGGTTATTTTTGCGAAAACAACATTTAAAGAAATACAATAAATATATTAAAAATGCTGAATTTAAAACGATAAGTAAAAACAATACTATAGTTAAAATTAATACCGTTAGTGCAGGCTCTGACCACATACCAACCTAACCACGGGGATCCCTCCCGGACCATCTTTTCCCAAAAACATCCCGTATGGATTCCATCCATCCACACGCCTTTCCTACACTCATGGATTCCATCCATCCACAAGGTTTTCATAAATCATTTTGAAATACAAAGTTTAATCCGTGAAAAACTCTTAGCAAGCATGCCCATGACCGTGGGCACGACTATCCAGGATAGTTTATACACTCTGCAGAGGTTGTACAACTTTACCCACAAGATATGATTTCTTCATAATGTCGGCCAATACACGCTTCCTTAGGCGTGCAACAGAGTAATCATAACATGGCCTTTACAATGCAGAGCCTTCAACCTGACCAAGCCAGCTCTAAGGTTTCACCCCAGTAAGGAATCCACCAGACCGGGACCCCTCTTGAACTAAGTGAGACTTCTCATGGCACCGACCACGCTCACCTCAACCTACAACTCAACTCAGGTTGAGACTCCGCAAATTATTCAGCCAGGGCTGTCCCATACTAGCCTTGTGGTATATGCTAAGCTTTGCAACAGTAGCTCACAGACCGGTCCTTAATTGACTTAGGCTCAACCACATACCCCTGTTGATGCGGGGTTGCCCGATCTTCTCGACGTAGGATCTGGATACTCACGATGATTCGATGAACCGTAGTGATGTCCTGTTGCCAATGCAAGAGTTAGCACTCTATAATTCTCCCAATCACATGTGTTGAACTTCACGACCACCGATGAAGTTCTATCGCGCTCCCAATTCCCAGCGGAAAGGTTGAACGATCTTGATTTCAACGAACTCCCAATTCCCTCAAGTTGGTTTGGCCAACAGAAAGAACAAGAGTATAATCTATTATCAAAAGTGGTTCCCCTTTTACAATGGGGGTCTATCCCTCAATATATAGTCTCAGCCTAAGGCTATTCAACACCAAATTTTCCATGCGGTACTATTCACGCCCAAGCTACTGTAGTGCGGTACTGTTCACGGGCCTGATACTGTAGCGTGGTACTGTCCACGACCCGGTACCGTAGCGCGGAACTGTTCATGGGCTGGATACTGTAGCGCGTACTGTTCATGCGTGGTACTATTCATGTACCGATCATTGTTCATGCCGTGGACTTGTGCTTCCTTGGATGACGGCCACATATCCTTGATCTCCATCCATCGCTAACTCTTCAAACCTGAGCACAAGTAAAACATTGTTTTTAGGTAGTATAAAATTCTCATTAAAATTAATGACATATTCATTAAGGAGCAGGTTCACCTGAGTTGTAGTTTCTTGGCTCGTGCTCTTATTATTGGTCCTGTTATTGAAGTCTCATTACTCATGCTCTTGTTATTGGTCCTGTTATTGAAGTCTCATTACTAGCTTTGGCATTACTATCGATGTCCTCATCATCCTCCCCTCTTGAAAAGGAGTCGACCTCGACTCTGTACAATCTTGTCCAAACAAAGGTGATAAATCAGCAACATTAAATGTTGAACTTACCCCATAGTCATCACCGGGAAGCTCAATCTTGTATGCATTGTCATTGATCTTGGCAAGAACTTTAAAAGGTCCATCACCACGGGACATCAATTTGGATCTACGCTTCTGCGGAAAGCAATCTTTGCGAAGGTGTACCCACACTAAATCACCTGGTTCAAAAAACATCTTCTTTCTAGATTTGTTAGCTTTGGAAGCATAAGTACGTACCTTCTTTTCAATTACCTCTTTAGTTGTGGCATGGAGCTTTTTCACAAAATCAGCACGTTTAGAAGCCTCCATATTTGCACGTTCTTGTAGTGGAAGTGGAAGTAAATCGAGAGGCGTAATTGGTTTGAATCCGTACACCACCTTGAATGGACTCAATTGAGTTGTAGAATGTACCGCTCTGTTATATGCAAACTCCACATGCGGTAGACAATCTTTCCACTCTTTCAAGTTCTTCTTTATCATGGTACGTAACAGCGTTGAAAGTGTGCGGTTCACTACCTCCATTTGCCCATCTGTTTGTGGGTGACAAGTCGTTGAAAACAACAACTTTGTCCCAAGCTTGGCCCACAAAGTCTTCCAAAAGTAGCTCATGAACTTGACGTCGCGATCTGAAACAATGGTTCTTGGCATTCCATGCAATCTCACAATCTCCCTGAAAAACAAGTCAGCTACATGCGATGCATCGTCGCTCTTATGACAGGAAATAAAATGTGCCATTTTAGAGAACCGATCCACAACAACAAAGACTGAATCCCACCCCCTCTTGGTCCTAGGCAGTCCTAACACAAAATCCATGCTAATATCTTCCCAAGGAGCACTAGGAACAGGAAGTGGAGTATACAAACCATGTGGATTGAGTTTTGACTTCGCCTTATGGCATGTGATGCATCTTTGAACAAACCTCTCGACGTCTCGCCTCATCTTTGGCCAATAGAAGTGATCAGCCAACATCATGTAAGTCTTCTCCCTCCCAAAATGCCCCATCAATCCTCCTGCATGAGATTCCTGCAACAATAACAAACGCACAGAGGAATCCGGAACACATAGCTTATTCATGCGAAAGAGAAAACCATCATGAATGTGAAACTTATCCCACCCTTTCCCATCTTTAGAATTAGAATATGGTGCTGCAAATTCATGATCGGAAGCATATAAATCTTTCAAACTTTCCAACCCTGGTACCTTTACCTCCAACTGAGTTAAAAGCACATGTTTTCTAGACAATGCATCAGCTACCACATTCTCTTTGCCTTTCTTATATTTGACAATGTATGGAAAGGTCTCAATGAATTCTATCCACTTAGCATGTCTATGATTTAATTTTGCTTGGCCCTTTAAGTATTTCAAAGATTCGTGATCAGAATGTATTATGAATTCCTTAGGCCAAAGATAATGTTGCCAAATTTCCAACACACGCACAAGAGCATATAGTTCTTTATCATAAACATGATAATTCAATTGTGCACCATGAAGTTTCTCACTGAAATATGCAACAAGTTCTCTTTCTTGCATCAAAACACCACCAATACCTATTCCACTAGCATCACATTCAATCTCAAAAGTTTTTGTGAAATCAGGTAAAGCAAGCAATGGTGCTTCAGTCAAACATTTCTTCAACTAGCTGAATGCCCGTGCGTTGCTACGGATTTAAAAAATTTAGAACATGTTTGTATGCATGTTTTAAAAATTTTTACCACCCGTGAGTTTCAAAACAGTTACACCAACCACACCAAGATGGCAAGGCCATACAGAGACAATCCGTTTAATACTACATGGTATGATTTCACATCAATGGGATTACAGAAATTTCATTTTAATGACTATTAAATTCAACATCACTAAGTTAATCACAGCTCCAATAGAAGATAAATGGCATAAAAGCAGGATCACATCAGCATCTAGCATCACTGAGTTGATCTCAGCATGAATGAACGATAAAAAGCACAGAGCAGGATCACATCAATCTAGTAGCATTGAGTTAATCACAACAAGAATTGACTATAAAAAACAGAGAGCAGGACCACATCACCTGGCTCATAGCTTGTTTAATCATTTCTTTTGCAGCTTCTATCTGCTTCTTATTCCCAGTAACATGTACAGTTCTTTCAGTCAAATGTTAAAGGTAAGAGAAGAGGACCTTGCTGGATATGCCTCACTGCAACAACTTTCCAAGCACTTCACCACTAAATCAGGGTTTGGATCAATAAAGAAAGCCACCTGATGCATTCACAAACTTGTGTAAAACATATGCACAATGCCTCATTTTTTTTCATTTTACAGTAACATTAAGCATGCCATATATTAGCTGAAGTGTTCCTCCTAGATCACTGGGGAGTGGTTTCTCCCATGAAAAAGAGGGATATGCTGGCTTCTTATAGGGTGAAAGGTTGTAAACAGAACTCAATCGGTGCTGACTATTGAAACCCCTAAAGTAGGAAATTTTGAATTCAGTAGTTAGTATACTCACAGAATATCGCTCTTTACCAACAGTAACAACAAGATGCAGTGTAGATATACAAGTTACAGAAAAAATACATAAGAATAAAAATTCATATACAAGGTTTTATTTTAGAACAGAAGTGCATGAGGCATCACCAAAAGAACCCCAAAAGAACCTTGTCAGTAGAATCTAAATAACTATACCACCAGAAGGGTGAACATGTTCTCAACTGCCGATAGGTGTAAAGGGTGAACATGTTCTCAACTGCCGATAACACATGTACTATCATTCCAATTTCCACGGGCAACATAATTTAATGCACTGAATCGAGGATAGGTGTAAAGGGTTAAGTCATGAGACCTTTTTCCCCTTTTGAGCAGCTAAAAAAAATTCTTTTGCAGTTTCAAGAGATAAGAGCAGGCGAGATCTAGTATCAACAGAAAATGCACTTGCAATAGGCAGCCCATTATGGAAAATTGGAAATAACATATTATTTCTTTCTAATAAAAGAACATGATGGGCCTGATACACTACTAAATTTACTTCCCTAGCATGTTGCTGTTAAGTAATAAAAGCAAAGATAACATAGCATTGCCAATTTTTCATGGCTACATCATGAAGACGAAGCTAGGTAAGTAAAGAAACATAACACAATCACCAAACGATAGGTAAGTGCTTACGGCTACCCTGCCTGAATTGAACTATGAGTAGTAACATACCTTGAGCAACACATCAGCAGCAACTACAGCTCCAGAGATAACAAAGGTATGTGCCAAAGACTCAAAACCACTTGCTTCATTTCCTTGAAGTAGAAATGCTATGAGACTAACTTCCAAGAATAACATCCCTGATTTGGTAAACAACGAAAGCACATTCCATGAGAACGCCTTATCAGGCATACATTGCCACACCTGCCATTTGAAGGTGAAAAATAACTGTTATACAAGACTCAAAGAAACAAACAATAGACAATATAACATATGGGCAACATTACTAAAGTTGAAACAGGTCAAAGCTTCAGATGTGTATGGGCAATAGTTATGCCTTTCTGTGCATCAGCTCTATGTCAATTCTAAAGAAGAATTGATCTGCGTACATTAGTAACATTGCTAAACACATTGTCGTAGGGGTGGCCCCCACCTAAGCCCAGCAGGCCTGTTAGGAGGTTATAAGAACCAGAGTAACATGTGTAATGACGTAAGTGCCCCTAATGGGGAGGTATGGGTGCAAGGGCATAACTGTAAAAGCATACCTCATGTGAATATATATATCGGGATGAGGGGGATGATGGGGCAGAACACTCCCACCTCTCCACTACCATCTCTCTCTCTGTTTGGTCTGTAACCACAACAGTTGGCGCCGTCTGTGGGGAGGACGAGGACAAGCCTGAAGACCGAAGAAGAAGGATGGCACCGAAAAAAGCTTCGTCAGCGGCGGCGAAGGGAAAGAAGACGGCTGGGTCGGAGCGGCGCGTGAATACCGGGGCTTCGGCATCGGCCGCCGAAGGAGCTGGCGGCGGCGTAGGCGCGGTGGTCGCGGGCGTCGACGCTCGCGCTACAACGACTGACCCCGCCAGCGCCGCTACAACGACATCCAACCCCGTCGCTGGCACTGCAACGACAGCCCCCACCGCCCTCGCCGGCAGCGCGGATCCGACGGCCGGGGGTGGCCGCAACGAAGCATCCGGCGGGTCCGGAGATCGTGCGGCGAGGGTCCCGGCACCGACCCGTCCGCTGGGTGTTCCGGCGGCCCCGACAGCACCTGCGGTGGAAGGCGCCCTACTAGCAGCCCTCAACGCATTCCAACGGGAACTAGGGGACCTTCGCGGAGCCGTCCGAGATATACAAGAGGCTCGGAGCCAGCAGGCCGCGCCGGTAATCGCACCCGAGCCCACGCCAGAGAGGGCGAACAGTCGCGAAGCCCTCGCGTCTAGCCGCGTGCCGCTGAGACGCGTAGATCCGGAGTCCCCGCTTTCGGCGGGGCTGCAGCAGGCGGCGTGGCCCGAAGACTTCAAGTTCCCCAGCGTCACCGACTCGTACAAAGGCGACACGGATCCTCACGAGTTCGTGCGTGTGTACGAAGCCGCGATCGAGGCCGCGGGCGGAGACGACACCACGAAGGCGAAGGGACTCCCCCTTGCGCTGCAAGGAGTGGCGCTCTCTTGGTTTTTTACCATAGAGCCGGGCTCCATCTACGCGTGGGAGCAGCTCCGCGACCGCCTTCACAACAACTTCCAAGGACACTATGTCGAGCGAGTCGATGCGGACCAACTCTTCGTCGTGAAGCAAAGACCCTCGGAGAAGCTCCGGGACTACTTCAAGCGCTTCGCCAAGATTCGATGCCAAGTAAAAGACGTTAATGAAACCACTGTCGTTAACGCAGCCATACAGGGCCTTCGTCCGGGCCCGATGGCCGAGTACAACGCGCAGAGGCCAATCAAGACAGTCGCCAAGCTCTTCGACAAAATGGACGAGTATGCGCGGGCGGAGGAGGATGCGCGAAGACGCAGCATTACCGCCCTCGACCTCGCCCATGGGGAGCGCCCCCCGCGCGAAGCGGGGGCGGGTGGTCCCTCCTCGAAGCAGGGCCGCGGCCGAGAGCCTCGGGGAGGCCCTCCCCGAGGCGGCGACACCGGGGTACAGGAAGGCTCTTCAAAGAGCAGGCATAAACCTCGGCGCCGCCAGCGCAGGTCATAGGCGGCCCACCATGTCTTCGACACCGAGAGCGCCGCCAAGGACCCGACCCCGCTTCATGGAGGGGGGACCGGCGATCGGAAGGCGGACTCGATTGCAGCGGCCAACCCCACGCGGAACAAGAGCTCCTACACTATGGCAAGTGGTGCGAGGTACACGGCTATGGTGATCATTACACAAGGGCATGCACCGCAGTTCTGGAGCTGCGGAGGGTGACGGCCGAGTCTCGAGCTCTGCCTCCTCGGCCCCCCACCGGAGCCCACGTAGAGCACCCAAGGCGTAGCCCCATACGAGCCGCCGCAACGGAGGGCGCGCAGCATCGCACAGTTAGCGTTATCACCGGAGGTTCCTCCTCAAGGGCCCCCGGGGAGCAGCCGCAATTGTGGATGCCGCCCCGCAACATCACCTTCGACGTGAACGACGCCAGGGGTGTGGAGTACCCTCACCAAGACCCTCTAGTCATCCAGGCCCACATAGCATGCTGCGACGTCCGGCGTGTCCTTGTCGACGGGGGAAGCTTCGCGAATATCTTATTCGCCGAAGCCCTCGACCGTATGGGGATCCCCCGAAGCCGGCTAGAGCAGCCAGGAGCTCCACTTCATGGCCTCGGGGGTCAACCGCTGCAGGCCGTGGGGCACGTGTCCCTTCCGGTCACGTTCCGTCAGGAGGGCAACAAGGGTAACATCCGGACCGAGCACGTCGTCTTTGACGTCGTGGACATCCCACATCCCTACAACGCCATACTAGGTCGACCCGCCATCAACTCTTTCGAGGCGATCCCACACTACGCGTTTTTGTGTGTGAAGCTCCCGGGCCCAGAGGGTGTTATCACCGTCTTCGGCGATCAGGACCTGGCCAGACTTGCCGAGGTCGGCAGCCGCGTTCCGCATCGCCCAGTGCATGCCCTCTCCGGCACGCTCGGCGACGGACCCTCCGCCCCTGGGTGGACGCCCAAGCCTCGGCCTGAGGGCGGAGTCAAGAAGGTGCCGCTCCAGGCGGAGGGGCAATTCGTGTCCATCGGCGAGGGGCTCCCGCCGGGGGTCGAACGGGATCTGCTCTGAGTGCTTCAGAACAACGTTGACATTTTCGCATGGTCCCCGGAGGACATCAAGGGCGTAGAGCGAGCAGTAATCGAGCATCGCTTGGCGGTCCGCCCCGACGCCAAGCCGGTCAAGCAACGGCTTCGGCGTATGTCGCTGGATCGGCAGCAGGCGGCCAAGACAGAGGTGGTGAAGCTTCTTCGCGCCGGGGTCATCCGCGAGGTCCACCATCCAGAGTGGCTCGCTAACCCGGTGCTAGTCAAAAAGGCCAGCGGGGCCTGGCGTATGTGCATCGACTTCACGACACTCAACAAGGCATGCCCGAAGGACAATTACCCCTTGCCGCGCATCGATCAGCTGGTCGACGCCACTGCTGGGTGCGAACTCATGAGTTTCCTGGACGCCTATTCCGGCTACCACCAGGTATACATGGCCGAAGACGACGAGGAGAAGACCAGTTTCATCACACCACTTGGGACGTTCTGCTTTGTCAGAATGCCCTTTGGCTTGAAGAACGCAGGCGCTACCTTCACCCGTCTCGTCGCTATTGCCCTGGCTGCCCAGCTCGGGAGGAACGTCGAAGCTTACGTCGATGACGTGGTGGTCAAAACCCGGCAGCTTGCTCTGCATGGCCGGGACCTCCAGGAGACCTTCGACAACCTCCGGAAGGCGGGCATCAAGCTCAACCCCGACAAATGTGTCTTCGGGGTGCAGGCGGGCAAACTCCTAGGTTTCCTCGTGTCCGGACGGGGCATCCAGGCGAACCCCGACAAAGTAGACGCCATCCTGGGTATGGAGCCACCCAAGACAACGAGGGAGGTCCAGAGGCTGGCGGGCCGCATGGCAGCATTAAGCCGCTTCCTATCTAGGGCGGCGGAGCGGGGCCTGCCATTTTTCAAGACACTCCGCGGGTGCGATGGATTTCGTTGGGACGGAGATTGCGCGAAGGCCTTCAACGAGCTCAAGCAGCACCTGGCAAGCCTTCCCACTCTGGTCGCCCCAGCACCAGAGGCTCCCCTCCTGCTCTATCTGGCCGCGTCAGCCACCGCGGTCAGCGCCGTCCTCGTCTTAGAGGAAGGCGCCATGCAGCGGCCCGTCTACTTTGTCTCCGAAGCCCTTCAAGGCGCCAAGACAAGATACACGGAGCTTGAGAAGCTCGCCTACGTGCTGGTCATGGCCTCCAGGAAGCTTCGGCATTATTTTCTGGCCCACCCGATCATAGTGCCTTCCTCATTCCCCTTGGCAGAGATGCTACACAACAAGGAGTCCACAGGGCGCATCGGCAAATGGGCTGCCGAGCTCGCTCCCTTCTCCTTGACGTATGCTTCGCGAACGGTAATCAAATCCCAAGTCCTTGCGGATTTTCTCGCCGAATGGACCCCACCGGCCCAACCCGTCCAGACGCACGATGACCCCGTCTGGACGCTCACAATCGACGGAGCTTACGGCGTCGCCGGCGCGGGCGTAGGTGCGGTGATCGTCACGCCCGAAGGACAGCGTTTGCTATACTCGGCGCGCCTTGCCTTTTCCGCCACCAACAACACGGCTGAGTACGAGGCACTGCTCTTTGGCCTGGCGAAGCTCAAGGCAGTCGGCGCGAGACGGGTGCTAGTCCGCACCGACTCGCGCTTGGTGGCTGGCCATGTGGACAAGTCATATCATGCCAAGGACCCTGAGTTGGCCAAGTACCTCGCGGCGGTGAGGGCGAGGGAAAGGCACTTTTTGGGTGTGACCGTCAAGGCTATCCCCCGCGCGGAGAACGAGCAGGCCGACGCCCTCGCTAAGGCGGCCAGCCAGCAACTGCCCCCCCTGAGGGGGCGTTTTACGAGATATTAGCGCAGGCGGCCATTGCGCAGGACAACCGGGACGCGGCACTCGTCCACCGCATTGACCGACCAGGTGATTGGCGAGAGCCCATCTTCAATTTCTTGCAAGGCATCGCCGAGCCAGAGGACCCCGCCGAGCTTCGGCGCTTGCAGTACCGCGCAAGGTCCTTCCAGGTGTTCGAAGGGATGCTCTACAAGGGAGGGGTTTGCGCACCGCTCCTGCGCTGCCTCTCGACTGAGGGGGGAAGGGAGCTCCTGGCGGAGATCCACGCAGGCGTGTGCGGATCCCACCTGGCACCGAGGTCATTAGTCGGCAAGGCGTTCAGGCAAGGCTTCTACTGGCCAACTGCCATCACCGACGCCCAGGACCTCGTCTGTCGGTGCCAAGGGTGCCAGTGGATGGCGCGCATCATCCGCAGGCCCCCGACGAGCCTCAACCCCATTCCCCCGGTGTGGCCACTGGCACGCTGGGGCCTCGACATAGTAGGACAACTTGCCCGAGCTCCAGGGGACCTCCGGTTCGTGGTAGTCGCGCTGGAGTACTTCTCCAGATGGCCGGAAGCGGTCGCCCTGGCCAAAGTAACTTCTGCGGCCATACAGCGCTTCCTATAGCAAAACATCATATGTCGCTTCGGCGTGCCCCGGGAGCTCACGGTTGACAATGGCCTGCAGTTCGACGCCATCCTCTTCAAAGACTATTGTGATACCATGGGCATCACCCTCCGATTCGCCTCGGTAGGGCATCCCCAGTCCAACGGGGCGGTCGAACGGGCGAATGGCGCCATCTCCGCCGCCATCAAAAAGCGCCTGGTCGGATTGCCGAAGGGCAAGTGGCCAAGCGAGCTTCACAGCGTTCTTTGGTCGCTTCGCACAACGGTAACACGCCCGACGGGATTCACGCCGTTCAAGCTCCTTTTCGGTGATGAAGCGATGACGCCCGAGGAAATCAAGGCCGGCTCGCGGAGGGTCCTCGTCCAAGCACCCGAAGAGGAGCACCGTGTGTCCTTGGACCTCCTCGACGGGGTACGGGCAGATGCAGCCCACCACGTCGAGAAGTATGCGCGGCAGACAATGCGTACTCGGGACCGCTCTATATGCCCGCGGGGGTTCAAGCTTGGGGATCTCGTTCTCAGAGTAGCGCTCCAGGCGAAGACCGTTGGCAAGCTGGAGTCCAAGTGGGAAGGCCCGTACATCGTGATGGAGGCATTGCCGAAGGGGGCGTACTGCCTCGCCAGGCTCGAAGGACAAGCCCTCCGGCACACATGGAACGCGGACAGGTTGCGACGATACTACGCCTAGAAGCAGGACAGCAAGCGTACAGCCACCAGCCTTTTGTAATGCGATGCTCGCCCGTGCAAACGGGAGTTCAATAAAGGTTGCTGTTCCCAGAGCATCCCCTTGTCTGCGCTGAGCAGAACAAAGTCTACGGACTTTAAATAAGTCGTAGCGTCAAGGTCCGCCTCCGCACGCGCCAGTCTACGGACTTTAAATAAGACGTAGCGTCGAGGTCTGCCTCCGCACGCGCGAGTCTCCGGACTATAAAGCAAGTCGTAGCGTCGAGGCACGCCTCCGCACGCACCAGTCTACGGACTTTAAATAAGACGTAGCGTCGAGGTCTGCCTCCGCACGCACGAGTCTCCGGACTATAAAGCAAGTCGTAGCGTCGAGGCCTGCCTCCGCACGCACCAGTCCATGGACTTTAAATAAGACGTAGCGTCGAGGTCTGCCTCCGCACGCGCGAGTCTCCGGACTATAAAGCAAGTCGTAGCGTCGAGGCCCGCCTCCGCACGCACCAGTCCACGGACTTTAAATAAGACGTAGCGTCGAGGTCTGCCTCCGCACGCGCGAGTCTCCGGACTATAAAGCAAGTCGTAGTGTCGAGGCCCGCTTCCGCACGCACCAGTCTACGGACTTTAAATAAGACGTAGCGTCGAGGTCCACCTCCGCACGCACCAGTCCACGAACTTTAAATAAGACGTAGCGTCGAGGTCCGCCTCCGCACGCACCAGTCTACGGACTTTAAATAAGATGTAGCGTCGAGGTACGCCTCCGCACGCACCAGTCTACGGACTGTAAATAAGACGTAGCGTCGAGGTACGCCTCCGCACGCACCAGTCTACGGACTTTAAATAAGTCGTAGCGTCGAGGTCCGCCTCCGCACGCACCAGTCTACGGACTCTAAATAAGACGTAGCGTCGAGGTCCGCCTCCGCACGCACCAGTCTACGGACTTTAAATAAGACGTAGCGTCGAGGTCCGCCTCCGCACGCACCAGTCTACGGACTTTAAATAAGACGTAGCGTCGAGGTCCGCCTCCGCACACACCAGTCTATGGACTCTAAATAAGACACAACGGGGGGACGCCCTCGCGCGCACCAGTCTACGGACTTTAAATAAGACGTAGCGTCGAGGTCTGCCTCCGCACGCGCGAGTCTCCGGACTATAAAGGAAGTCGTAGCGTCGAGTTCCGCCTCCGCACGCGCCAGTCTACGGACTTTAAATAAGACGTAGCGTCGAGGTCCGCCTCCGCACGCGCGAGTCTCTGGACTATAAAGGAAGTCGTAGCGTTGAGGTACGCCTCCGCACGCGCTAGTCTACGGACTTTAAATAAGATGTAGCGTTGAGGTCCGCCTCCGCACGCGCGAGTCTCTGGACTATAAAGGAAGTCGTAGCGTCGAGGTCCGCCTCCGCACGCGCTAATCTACGGACTTTTAAACAAGACGTAGTGTTGAGGTCCGCCTCCGCACGCGCGAGTCTCCGGACTATAAAGAAAGTCGTAGCGTCGAGGTTCGCCTCCGCACGCGCCAGTCCATGGACTTTAAACAAGATGCGGAGGTCTTCCCTTCGCGTTTGGCGGCAGGTAACACCAAGAATAAGGTACTACTTGGTTTCATTATAAAAGCAAAGGGGTTACATGGTTACAAGCATAAGAACCAGTATATCATCCGCCCGCCCCACCCGACCAACCGCTCAGCCTTGGCGCGGTGCGGACGAACCCGTGCCGTCGTCGCCGCGACGCGGAAGGACTCCTTCGAGCCAGTCGAGGAGGTCCCCCTCCCCATGCAGCGTCTGCTGCACGGCGACCCTCGCGACATCTTCCCCGAAGCGGCCCCAGATCCGTTGATTTAAGTTCTGCAGGCTAGGCCCGATGGCGCGAATGGCGTCCGACATAACCTCTGGTCGTCCAGGAGGATCCAGTTGAGGATTCGCCAGCTCATGGGTATGTCTACACCCACGGGTGTGAAGCAGGGCGAGGGCGAAGTACGCACCAAGATAGCTGCAGTGCTCGCCAAACGTTCTGGTGCCACGAAGAGCAACGCCTGCCCCCTCCTTGATCAACCCGAGCGTCTCCGACAAGGCCTCCGGCCCGTGCGTAGTGTCCGGCACTCTGACGCACAGGTCTCGGAGGGCCTGGTTCAGGGACTCCATGGCCCGCCACGCTGACGTAGACGCATTTTCCAAGACAAGGCTATTCCCGGCAGCAGACTCTGCCAGCTGGGCGTTCTCCCCTTCTAGGACGGTGATCTGCTGCAGGAAGGCGGTGCACTCCTCAGTCGCGGCACATTGGGCTTCCGTGGCCTCGAGTTGTGCGGCCGCCATGGCGCCCTCCAGCGCGCGAAGTTCTTCATCCTTCGCTGTGAGAGCATTGTTTGCTTCACGAAGGCTGGCTTCCAGAGCCCTCCGCTCCCGAACACGGGCCTCGTCAAAGGACCGACTAAGGGCAAGCGTCTGGCAAAACCAACAAGTCAGCAGGCGCCCAGCAGTATCTGGCAAGCTGAAGCGCGCATATTTACCCTCATCTCGGAGGCCTGCAGCACGAGCGCTAGGAGATCCCCCTCGCATGACGACAACGTCTCTCGGTCAAGGCCGTTGTCGGCACGCTCTGCGGCTGCGGTGAGGACGTCAAGTATCTCTGGGCGAGGGAGGAAGTCTGCGCAAGCGAGCCCCGGCCCCAACGCGCCAGGATTCACCGAGGCCGCGGCCACGTCAATAGCAATGGACACCTGAGGGGCACCCTGAACAAGGCTTTTGACTTCGCGCATACCTCCGTTGCTCGATCCTTCGCCATGTCCGGGAGACCTCGTCTCGCCTGATGTTGGCAGAATGAGCGAGCAGATCGGAGAGAGCCTCGCGAAGTCGTGAGAAGAAAGAGACTCACACCTACCTCCTGCGCCTCTCGTCGCGGTAGGAAGTGGCGTCGTTTCGGCGGCCAAGTCGGAGGCGGGCACCGCGGTGGTCAGCGAGGAGGTTTTCTCGGCCGCGCCAGGTGCCGTAATCCCGCGACAAGGCCCCGCAACGGCGTATCGACCCCTCGCTGGCGGCGGGGACTGCGTCTGAGGGCGTTTCGCCTGCGGTGGCACAAGCGATTCTTCCGGGGCAACACCAGCTACGGTTCCCGTCGCCTCCACGGTTTTCTCTGCAGGAGGCGCGTCCTCCCCGACCGCGGTGGTTGACAGCGCACCATCAACCGTGCTTTTCTCGCTGGGAACGGTGCTCCCCCCGGGTTGGCGAGTTCCAGCTCAACGATGGCCGCGAGCACGGGTTCGTTGGCGTCGGTAGAGGGTGCCGGGGGATCCGAGGCGGCGCGCTCCTCCAAAGCAGGGTGGCCGGGCCCACCGCCGGTCGCACACCCCGTCTCAGCTGTGATAGTCACCGAGGGGCCTGCGCGGTCGCATATGGCCGACGGGGAACGGGCCCGGCGTCGCGAAGATAACACCCCCGCTGGGCTATCACCGTCCTGAGCGCTCGGAGTCCCGGCGGGAAGCTCCCCTGACACCACGCGCTCGGGCACAGCAATGCCCAGAGCCTCGCAGGTGCGGTTTACCCGCCCTTGCTTAGCCGCCTTGACTGCGGCCTCGCGAGCCTGGTGCTCCGTAAGCGTGTACGGGCCGAGGAGCGCTGCAACCGCGCGCTCCGCATCTTCTAGCCGAGCCACTGCGCAGGCGATCACGTCAGTCAGGCGGAAACCAAGAAGATACAATGGCACTCGTAAAACGTGCTGGGCGACTTACAAGGAGCGGATGGCGGAAGCAGGCGTGATACGGATGGACTGAACCCGTCCTCGCGGGGGCCGTTCTGTCCAACATACTTCCCCTGGGAGGAAAGTGGCGCCGCCCCGTACATTGTGAACTCCTCGGCTAGGTCGCGCAAGCTCATTTGACGGGCGACACCGACAAGACTCTGTAGCTTTTGCGTGTCGTCAATTTCCGTCTTCAGGCTCGGTGTACTGTTGAACGAGGTCGGCCCACCTCGGCATTGCATCCCGCTCTTGTCGGTCACGGTGTAGTAGAACCACTGCCGAGTCCAGCCGGACTCCCATTGCCTCGGCAAGGCGGGCGCGGGGAACAACGTCGCGCACGACGCCCGGAGAACGAAGTCCACACCGCCGAAGTTGGACACCGCCCCGTCAACTTTTCTGGGTCGACAGTGCGTGTCGTGCAGTGTGGCGAATAAGCTCGCGCTGGGATGCCACCCCTCTGTTCGCGTCGCCCACGTGAAGACAGCTAGGCGGAGTATTGCGTGAGGCGTCAATTGGGCTAGCTCCAGCTTGTAGGCCCGCAGGACTTCGCCCACGAACAACGTGGAGGGCATTCGAAGGCCGGCGTCGAAGAACGCGACAAAAACAATCGCCTCCATTGCCCGGGGCTTCGGCTCTGTCTCGTCCCGACGGGGTAGGCGAGCCCCATTGCGATCGACGATCTTCCTCTCATCCACGAGTCGCTGCAGCGTCCCCTCGGTCTCGCGGCTCTTCCCCAACACACGGGAACAGCAGCCTCCCGAGTGCTCCATGGCGTCCCACCACTTGTTGGCGCGCGAGCTCCCCCGCGGCACCAGCTTGTACTCTCTCAAAGGATGGGACACCTCGCCCTGGCTAGCCATCGCTCTTCACGACCAGGGAGAAAGAAGCAGGGCAAGGAGCAACTGGCGTTACAATTAGCACGGACGGAAGCAAAGCGGCAGATAAAAACAAAAAAGACAGCAAGAAAGGGTGTCTCCACTTCAACACTGGCACCTTATAAAGGCCGCTCCCCTCATGTGGCTTGACGCGCAGACAGATCAAACTCGCAGCAATTCGGCTGCCCATGATTTGGAAAGCAGAACCGTCGGGGCTTAGAGGGCCGTGCCCGGTAGGTGACCAAGCAGCGCACAACGCCTCCACGCCTTCAACACGCGTCCAACTTCCCTGGGGAAGAGGCGAATGGTCGCGGTCACGCAACCGCTCACATCCCACGACGCACCAGTCGTGAGGCGCCACGTGTCCCACCCGCAGAATGGCAGACTGCACGGCACGACAGTCTGACTTCTGCCAGGCCAGGCGTCGGCGTGATTCCAGTCGCCATTAAAAGCGCACTACCAGACTGCAAGGTCACAACAGCTCCAATCTTAGCGCCGGGACGGAGCGCGCGCGCGTCTACTTCGACTAGGCGCCAGCCTCCGCTGCCACCCGTTCGAAGGGTAGGGGACGGAGCGCGCGCGCGTCTACTTCGACTAGGCGCCAGCCTCCGCTGCCACCCGTTCGAAGGGTAGGGGACGGAGCGCGCGCGTCTACTTCGACTAGGCGCCAGCCTGCGCTGCCACCCGTTCGAAGGGTAGGGGACGGAGCGCGCGCGCGTCTACTTCGACTAGGCGCCAGCCTCCGCTGCCACCCATTCGAAGGGTAGGGGACGGAGCGCGCGCGCGCCTATTTCAACTAGGCGCCAGCCTCCGCTGCCACCCGTTCGAAGGGTAGGGGACAGAGCGCGCACGCGCCTACTTCGACTAGGCGCCAGCCTCCGCTGCCACGCGTTCGCAGGGTAGAGGATGGAGCGCGCGTCTACTTCGACTAGCTTGGAGAAATTCACAGGCCGCGGGACGGAGGGGGCCAAAGGACTCGGCGACATGGCTTCGGCCCTGTGAAGCCCTTCACCATGAGAGGCTCCTGTCGTAGGGGTGGCCCCCACCTAAGCCCAGCAGGCCTGTTAGGAGGTTATAAGAACCAGAGTAACATGTGTAATGACGTAAGTGCCCCTAATGGGGAGGTATGGGTGCAAGGGCATAACTGTAAAAGCATACCTCATGTGAATATATATATCGGGATGAGGGGGAGAATGGGGCAGAACACTCCCACCTCTCCACTACCATCTCTCTCTCTGTTTGGTCTAACCACAACACACATACACCTGAAATCTCAATCTGATAACCAGGCCAATGTGCACTCAAGTTGTTTGTAGTTTTGAACATCAACACCTGGCCACCAGAGTGGCTTGCTACTGGTTCATCATTACCAATTTACCATCCCTAACCAGCTCACAAACTACCCATCCCGCTCGTCTGCTTCGATCACAATTCACAACCCAGCCTCCACTCATTCGATTGCTAAGTTGAAAAGCCAAAAGGCAAAAGGTATGTGCACCAAAAGAACTTGTCTGATGAAACACCCACCAAACTTGTACCCATTTATTCTACTCCCCGATCATACACCAGCAAGCATACAAACATTGCATTGTTCATCAAAACTAAGAACACAATTCACAAGGTTCATAATCAGCAGTTCGGTAGCTGTAACCTTCTCTCGACTGATTCTACCCCACGAGCCCATGTCTTGTTAAAATCATTTACCCTACATCGCTAGTCTCTAGTAGAAGTCTAAAAAACCACACACGAACCAGATCATTTATGCATCAACAATAACAACTCGCTAATCAACGCCCGAGTTAAGTAGGTGGTTAGATTGACCCACCAATCTGAGAAGTAGAGATAAGAAATGGAGGCATGCGAGCCGGATCTGTAGGAAGCACCAGAGGAGGTTGAGGATGGCGATGGCCAAGAGGAGCGCGTAGTAGACGATGACGACAACGTGGGAGCGAACGTAGCCTAGCCACCGGAAGCTCCATCGGGCCTGCCACGCCAGGAAGCCCACGAACGCCAGCGACGGCAGCATCACCGCCAGGCTGTACCATGCCCCATGGCACTCCGACACCCACCACATCGGCCCCGACACCCCCGATGGCGGCGACCCGGTGGCCGACGTGTTAACCTCCGACGCCACCGATAGTGCCATGGTGCCCTCCACGAGCCGTCTCTGCATCGGCGGAGCGGACCGGGCGAGCCGAGGTAGCTAGGGTTTGGGGGTGGGGGATCGGATCACGCAGAGTGGAGATTGCCGAAGCGGTAATGGAGGCAGGGCAAAGTTTGCGCTATCGAAGTTGGTGTCGGGGGCGGCTGAGTCAGAGGAGGCGCCCGCAGTAGAGGAGGACGAGGAGGCGGTGGAGAGGACGCAGAGAGGAGTCGGGGTGGGGGCTAGGGCTAGGGTTTGGAGGGGGCGGAGGGCTCGGACGAAGCGGTGCATGGCGGCGCAGGAGGCGGCCGACCGGCAGCGGGGGCGGCGGGTTTAAGGGGAGGTTGGGGGGAGGCGAGATGGAGGATGGGGGGAGGCGGAGGGAGGGGAGGCGCGGAAGAGGTTGGGGGAGGCTCGGGGGAGGATGGAGGAGGTGCGGTGGAGGATGGGGGAGGCGGAGGGAGGGGAGACGTAGGGAAGGTTGGGGAGAGGCGGAGGGAGGGGAGGCGCGGGGAGGAGATGGGGGGAGGCGCGGGGGAGGCAAGAAAAGCAGGTGGGTGGGAGAGAGAGAGAGGGGTAGTAGGTGAGGAATTTTTGAAGTGGAGCCCGCGTGAACACAGCCAAAAAAGTGGCTCCACATGTCAGTGAAAAAAGAAGGAGTGTAGGATGCACCATCACCTTGAACTCCTCCTAATAAGGAGTAGAGATTCAGCAAAAGCTTTGTCTTGTTTTTCTCCCCACTCAAAAATCACTCCCTTTTTAGTTAATTCATTTAATGGGGCAGTAATGGTGCTAAAATCTTTCACAAATCGCCGATAGAAACTAGCAAGCCCATGGAAGCTACGAATCTGACTAACATTCACAGGAATTGGTCAATTTCTAATAGCTTCAATTTTAGATTCATCCACTTCAATGCCATGAGCTAAAACAACATAGCCTAGAAACACAATCTTACTAGTGCAAAAAGTACACTTCTCAAGATTGGCATACAAGCATTTTTTCCTAAGCACTTCTAGCACTTGTTTGATGTGTTCAACGTGATCATCCAAACAACGGCTATATATCAGAATATCATCAAAGTAAACTACCACAAATTTTCCAATGAAGTGTCTCAAAACATGGTTCATTAATCGCATGAATGTACTAGGAGCATTGGACAATCCAGAAGGCATCACTAACCATTCATACAAGCCAAATTTCGTTTTAAAAGTAGTTTTCCATTCATCACCATGTTTCATTCTTATTTGATGGTAGCCACTTCGCAAGTCAATCTTAGAAAAGATAGCAGAACCACTTAACTCATCAAGCATATCATCTAACCTAGGAATAGGATGACGATAGCGAACAATTATGTTGTTAATAGCTCTACAGTCTATGCACATTCTCCAAGTACTATCTTTCTTAGGAACAAGAATAACAGGAACGACACAAGGACTAAGACTCTCGCGTACGTACCCTTTGTCCAAAAGTGCTTGCACTTGGCGCTGAATCTCCTTTGTTTCTTCTAGATTTGTGCGGTACGGCGGCCGATTGGGAAGAGGGGCTCCCGGGACTAAGTCAATTTGATGCTCAATACCTCGAATAGGTGGTAGACCAGCGGGCACCTCCTCCGGAAACACGTCGTCATAAGCCTGCAAAACTTGAGAAACAGCACTAGGAAGAGATGTTAAGTCATTAGTAGAAAGCAATGCATCCTTGTACATCAATACAAGGTGCATCAAAGCGGGATCATCTTTCATCTCTCTTAGATCAGATTTGGTGGCTATCATGACTAAGTTTTTCTCTTCCTCACTCTTGCTTTTACCTCTCGGGTTTGGTTTGGGGCTCTCGCTTACCTTTTGTGGAATCACACTCTTTTGTTCTCTCCCTTTCTCACTCTCAACTTGCACTTCAATTTTTTTTGTACATTATCATTTACAATTTGAGAACGAGTCAACGGTCGCAGCACCACTTGTTTGTTGTTCCACCAAAACTTATATTGATTAGTTCTTCCGTCATGAAGCACAGCACGATCATATTGCCATGGCCTTCCTAGCAGCAAGTGACATACATCCATAGGCACCACATCACACTCCACCGTATCACGATAAGCACCAATTTCAAATTCAACATCCACACTCAATGAACCTCTCTCATGCAGCCATTGGATCTGATATGGATGTGGATGTTTCTTGTACTTCAAACCAAGTTTATTGCAAAGCTCCTTGCTAGCCAAATTATGATAACTCCCACCATCAATGATTACCTTACAAAATTTGCCATCCTTGCTAACTTGAGCTCTTGTATGGAATAAATTGCAGCGTTGTTCATGGGAAGGTTTTGGTTGCACACTCAACACTGTCGGCGCACACACAAGTATAGGACCAACACCGGGATCACAATACTCTATGTCTTGCTCCTCATGTGCATCATCATATGTCCCCAAATCAGCATGGTGATCATTCTCTTCTTCACTTACAGAATCATATTCCCCATTCTCTAATATCAACATCGCCTTGTTATTTGGGCAATGTTTTTGCATATGACCACGACCAAGGCACTTGAAGAATTGTATGCCGCTACTCTTTGCTATAGAACCTGCACGCAGAAGAAGAACCACTAGCTGCTGGATTTGATGGCTTCCTTGCACTTGGAGTGGCTTCTTCCTTCTTGCTAGATGATGGGCGAAAGCTTGAACCACCACTTAGAGCTATTCTTTGGCTTATTTGTGATTTGGAACCATATCTTTCTCCGCTGGACGGTGTACGGGCAGCAAAGGACGTTGATCTTGCAAACTTAGCATCCTCTTGCAATTGTCGTTCTGCCTTTGTAGCTTGATGCACTAACTCATAAAGACTGTTATAAGGCTGAAAATTGACAATTCTTTTGACTTGATGGTTCAAACCTGAGAGGAAGTGTGCCATGGTTTGCTCTTCTTGTTCTTGAACCTTGGCTCGAATCATGGCTAGCTCCATCTCCTTGTAGTACTCCTCCACAGAATGTGCTCCCTGCTTCATATTCTGCAATTTATCAAATAGATCACGCTTGTAATGGCGAGGAACAAAACGGGCTCTCATTTCCCGCTTCATCTCTTGCCATGTTGCAACAGGGTTTTCTCCATTCTCAGCTCTTTGAGTAATGACTTGTTCCCACCAATCCAAAGCATAACCTTCAAACTCAAGTGATGCCAACTGTATCTTTCTCTCATCTGTATAGTGATGCATACGAAATATTTTGTCAACCTTCAATTCCCAAGTGAGATACTCCTCGGGATCAGTCCCACCTGCAAACTTGGGCATGGAAAACTTGAGCTTGCCCAAACCATCATCTTCATTGCATGGACGACGATAATGGTCATTGTAATGCAAAGTAAAATCACCATCCTCTTCCATTGCATGAGTGGCACCACCACGCCCACCACGGCCTCCACCTAGACCCTGGCCACGCCCTCCATGGGCTCCTCCTCGTCCTCCTAGCTGTGGTGGAAGCACCACGTTGGCCGCCACTCAGTGTTGCGGTGCAGGAGGTACATGTGCAGCAGCTTATCCTCCTTGAACACTTGCTTCATCGCCACCATTGCAAGCTTGTATGAGCCTAGTGAGGGCTCCAATGTCCTCCCGCAATTGGCGCACATTTTCATCAGCTTGTATCTCCATATTTTGCATATCCCTTGCAATTTGACCAGCAAAAACATCATGCTTCTCATGGAGTTGATCGAGCCCTTGGCGTAGCTCACGTTGAAAGTGTTCGCGGAGTGCCCCAAATTGATGTTGCTTGACGAATGCCTGAGTTTCATTTGTCCCACCACTCTCATCATGGTTTTCTCCACCTGACATGGTTAGTTATGCAAGAAACAAATAGGTGTATAATAATGCAAATCACTCAATCTCACTATTTCTCTCTCCAAGTAAAGTTCTTACCCTTCCGAAGTGAATTAAGGCCAATAAACTTACACCTGGTAGAAGTGACAACAGCAACGTGATGATTAAGCGAATTCAAGAGTGTTCACTACTTGCACAACAACGGTTATATGGTGGAGCTTGGTATGGAAGTATATATCCTAGCAATCTAAAATTCTTGATGTTGTAAAGTTAAGTAATAATCCAAGCTAGAATACTTTGCCTAAGTGATGATCCAAAAGATTTAAGTAAAGTATATGAACGCACACGCAAAGATCAATGTGACTCGATGCAAACAAAGGAATGAGCTAACTAGAGGCAATCTGAAATTAAAGATTAGATAGCTCATTTTGCACCAAGTACTAGGAGAGACGCTAGCCAATTGCAATGATATGAATGTAAAGGCACGAGATTGCTCAAGAAATTAAATCACACAATCTGAATTTATGGACTAGGAACTCACCCAAATTTGGCCAATGCTTTCTTTTTCTTTCTTTCTTTTTTTTGGCCCAACTGTTTTTTTCAAAGGCCAAACTAGGTTTAATTGTTCCTTTGATTTGTTTTTTTTGTAGATCACAAATATTTAGCAAAGTGTAAAATACTCAAGAGCAACTCTAGATGCAATATTCAATAGCTAGTCTCAAAGATGAACGTGATTTTTTTTGCGGTACTGTAGCAGATCGCGTACTATAGCAGATCAATTTTTTTTCGGAATTTTGGATTGGACACAAAGATTAAGCTACGCAAAGGAACACAAAGATCAGCACCCAAACAAAATTCTAATGGATCAAAACCTAACAAAACTCACAAAATTAACAGATGCAAAAACTAGGGTTTGGATTTTTTTTGTGGCAATTTTTGGTTTTAATGGTCTATAGGAACAGAAGTAAATCAATCTAAAAGTAAGGGTAAATAATCCTACCGAGTAAACCGCGCTCTGATACCAAGATGATACGGGGTCGCCCGATCTTCTCGACGTAGGATCTGGATACTCACGATGATTCGATGAACCATAGTGATCTCCCGTTGCCAATGCAAGAGTTAACACTCTATAATTCTCCCAATCACACGTGTTGAACTTCACGACCACCGATGAAGTTCTATCGCGCTCCCAATTCCCAGCGGAAAGGTTGAACGATCTTGATTTCAGCGAACTCCCAATTCCCTCAAGTTGGTTTGGCCAACAGAAAGAACAAGAGTATAATCTATTATCAAAAGTGGTTCCCCTTTTACAATGGGGGTCTACCCCTCAATATATAGTCTCAGCCTAAGGCTATTCAACACTAAATTTTTCATGTGGTACTATTCACGCGCAAGGTACTGTAGCGCGGTACTGTTCACGGCCCGGTACTGTAGTGCGGAACTGTTCATGGGCTGGATACTGTAGCGCGTACTGTTCATGCGTGGCACTATTCATGGACCGATCATTGTTCATGCCGTGGACTTGTGCTTCCTTGGATGACGGCCACATATCCTTGATCTGCATCCATCACTGACTCTTCAAACCTGAGCACAAGTAAAATATTGTTTTTAGGTAGTATAAAATTCTCATTAAAATTAATGACATATTCATTAAGGAGCAGGTTCACCTGAGATTGTAGTTTCTTGGCTCGTGCTCTTGTTATTGGTCCTGTTATTGAAGTCTCATTACTCGTGCTCTTGTTATTGGTCCTGTTATTGAAGTCTCATTACTAGCTTTGGCATTACTATCGATGTCCTCATCACCTGTGCACGACAATCAACCATGAGTCTCCGAACAACAGGGCATGCCTGCACCCACCACCTAACCATTAACCTAAGTCTAAACTAGATTTTATATTTTGTTTTGAAATAGTTTTGCAATCCTTCTTGACTCACCGAAGTCAACAATACTCTCCAAAAACTTGTCATTTCATGTGACAAAGGTGTCCCAAGCCTAAGTTATATCTATGCAAGGCTAAGCATTTCCTACGAAATTTCTCTAGCCATTCTAGTGAACTAACTAGAGTTTTGTTCTAGGGCTACAAGGTGTCAAAGGATTCAATATCTACGTAATAAATCTAAAGTAGGCAATAACTAGAATTAAAACTGAATTTGAAGTACATGGAATAAAGGTAGGCATGCAAGTAATTTAAAACAAAATAATTTTATTTGCAAACTGGGTACAACATGGTCAAGGAGTGTGACTTGCCTTGCTCCACGAATTGGGGTGATTCGTCGTCGGGGAAATCTTCGGAATCGTCGTAGTCTACACGTGAAAATAACTCACCAAACTCAAAATAAATTCAAATAAACTTCAAAATTCAAATTAAGGCCAGAAATGGATAGAGGGGAATTTTTGATGAATTTAGAAATTTGAATGGGTTCAATCGGAGTTAGGATGAAGAAGAACGGGCTCTCGGAAGTTTAAAATCAGAGAAAATGAATAAACTAGGTTTTTGGAATTATTTTTCTAAAGAAAAATGGGAATTATGATGTTCGCATTGATTTTATTTTTGCTGAATTATTTTCCTACTGAAAAATAGATTTATGGCGTCACGCTGGCGTCAGCCCTAGGAGTGGACCGACTGGCAATGGGCCCTTGTCCACATGGACCCAGTCCACGGATTAGGGGAAAGGCTGAGGTGGCAGAATGTTGACATAGTGTTGATGTGGCTGCTAACTTGGACGGTTGTGCTGACGTGGCAGCCAGGTGGCGTTGACATGGCTGCCACGTGGGTCGAGGGGCCCCTGGTGCTGACGTGTCAGCCCACGTGGCTGCCACGTGGACCTGTGTGCCGAGGTGGCACCACGTGGCGTGCCATGTAGGCCGCATCGATGAGATGGCTCGGGTGGCCCGGTTGGTCTGCTGACCATGCCGGTTTGGTTGAGGTGGCGCCGACGTGGGTTGCCGTGTGACTGCTGCGGGGCTGAGCTGGCTGAGGTGGCACGGCCACCGGTGAGAGCGCATGGGACCCTAGGGTCACCGGCGGCAGAGGCCATGGCGGAGGGCGGCGAGGGTGCCAGAGGCAAGAGGGAGTGGAGGGCAACTCGTTTCACCTTGGCGTGGGGTCCCAGGAAGCCTGGAGATGACCAGCGGCGAGGAGGGAGTGGCGGTGGTGCTTGGGTAGTGGCGGAATTGGTGCTCCAGCGGCGCTCGTGCTCGGTGGAGAGGCGGAGAAGGTTCGTACGGAGGTGAGGGTGCTTGGGGTGTCCTCAGTGGAGCTCGGGAAGCCCCCCTTCGCCAGCGATTGCTCGTCAGAGAAGAAGATGACGCTTGGGGGCCAGGCGCACGGTGAGGCGGCTCTCGAGCACTCGGGGATAGATTTGAGGGGTGGGGTGAGGAGGGGAGGCTCGGGGTGGGGTTTATATAGGGGGCGAAGGAGCGGGCCGGCGCGGCTTGCTCGTCGGTGGTGGGCGGCGGTTGCGGTGGGGAGAGCCGAGTGGGCATGTGGGGAGGTGTACGTCGTGCGTGAGAAACAAGGGAGAAGTGGGTGGGACTTGCGGTGCACGAAGGAAGAGTGGCGCACGGGCGAAAGAAGGGGGAGGAGAGGCCGGGAAGGGCGGAGCTTGCCAACGGCCATGGTGGCGGCGCAGCGGGAAGAAGGCGGAGGTCGGGGATGACAGGTGGGGTCGGAAGTCAGCGAGAGCGAAGAGAGGGGAAGCGCGGGCGGCTGGGATTGCGCCACAGGGGTGGGGAGTGGATCGGGCGACCGGATGGGGGTGAGGGGGTTTAACTGGAAGGGGGCGGCCGAGATGGGCCGGGAGGCGGCACGGGTAGATCCGGTCTGCACACGTGTCGACCGTGGAGATGGGTGTGGCAGGATGGCGAGCGGCGACGTGGACGGAATCTGGCTGTCCACGTGTCGGCCGGAGGTGGGGAAGAAGTTTTATTTTTCTTTTTGATTTTCAGAAAATCCGAGAAAAGAGATTTAAACTTCGAAAATAACAGAAAACTCCAAATAAATCCCAGAAAATTTCTATAATTGTAGAAAAATGCAAGGAACTCAAGTAAAATTATTTGAACTCATTTTGATCACAATTTCTCCCAATCTTAATATATTTTAATTTGGGCAAAAGAAAAGAAGGATTTTTAAAATTCCAGAAAATAGTCTTAATTAAATTTTGAAAATTTGGGATGTCACAAACCTACCCCCTTAAGAGAATCTCGATCCCGAGATTTAAACAGGCTAGCAAAAGAGGTGGGGATGATTGGCCTTCAGTTCTTCCTCTCTTTCCCATGTTTCTTCATCCTCTGTATGGTTGCTCCATTGCACTCGACAAAAACGGATGGTCTTCCTTCTGGTCTGACGTTCCGCTGTCTCAAGTATCTTGATCGGCTATTCTCTGTTGGTGAGATCTTCCTGAAGATCGAGAGTCTCTAGGGCCGCTTGCTTGGTGGGTACTCGAAGGCACTTCTTCAATCGGGACACATGAAAAATGTCATGTATCCCAGTCATGGTTGATGGCAATTCCAACTGGTATGCTACCTCACCTTTGCGACTCAAGACCTTGAAGGGTCCCATGAACCTTGGTGCAAGCTTTCCCTTGGTTTGGGACCTCTTGACTCTTCTAAGTGGAGATACTCTCATATACACAAAGTCACCTACTGCGAAGGCCAGGTCTCATCGACGATTGTCAGCATAACTCTTCTATTGAGACTGGGCTATTTTTAGTCTTTCCTTGACCTTTCTGACTTTTTCTTTGGCGTCTTGCAGGAGATTGGGCCTAGGGTCTTGAGAATCTTCTGGCTGGTCCCAAAACAGCAGTGTTCTACACTTTCCCCCGTATAAGGCTTCAAAAGGGGCCATCTGAAGATTGGATTGGTAGCTATTGTTATAGGAGAACTCTGCATAAGGTAAGGCTCGATCCCAACTGTCCCCAAGGTCTAGGGCACAAACTCTCAACATACCCTCCAACACCTGGTTAATCTGCTCGGTCTGGCCATCAGTTTGAGGGTGATAAGTAGTGCTGAAGTTTAGCTTGCTCCCTAATTCCTCATGAAGCTTCAACCAGAACTAGGAAGTAAACTGGCTCCCTCGATCTGACATAATCTTCTTGGTAACTCCATGAAGGCATACAATCTGGGACATGTACAACTCTGCCAACTTACTCCCAGTATAGGTAGTCTTGACTGGTATGAAATGTGCCACTTTGGTCAAGCGGTCTATTATTACCCATATGGAGTCATATCCAGATTGAGTCCTGGGTAATCCGGTGATGAAGTCCATACCGATTTCTTCCCACTTCCAATCAGGAATGGGTAAGGGTTGCAAAAGTCCAGCGGGTTTCTGATGATCCGCCTTGATCCTTTGACAAGTGTCACAAGTGTCAATGTACTCAGCGATTTCTCTCTTCATGTTGACCCGCCAATACTTTTCCCTGAGGTCTTGGTACATCTTGGTACGACCTGGGTAATGGAGTATGGGGTGTCATGGGTTTTTTTCAGAATCATATCCTTGATTCCTTTATCGTTTGGCACACAAATACGGTCCCCAAGCCAGACAGCTCCATGCTCATCCTCACTGAAACCAGGGGCCTTGCCTCTTCTCATGTTCTTCTTTATCTCCTGAATATCCTCGTCTACTTTTTGAGCTTCTCTGATTAGCTCGGGTAGAGTGGGATGAATTTCCAGAGTCATGAGAGTGCCCTAATTCATGGGTTCCAAACTAAGACGGGTAATTTCCTCCTGAAGTCAGGTCTGAACCTCTTCTGACCAAGTGCAATTTGCATAAGCCTTTCTGCTCAACGCATCGGCCACAACGTTGGCCTTGCCCGGATCATAATGAATCCCCAGGTTATAACCCTTGATCAACTCTAACCATCGTCGCTGCCTCAAATTAAGCTCTGCCTGGGTGAAAATATACTTTAGACTCTTATGGTCCGTGTATACCTCAATACGGTTACCAATGAGGTAGTGCCACCAGATTTTCAATGCATGAACTGTTGCGGCTAACTCCAGGTCGTGAGTGGGGTAATTACCTTCATGAGGCCTTAGCTGGCGAGATACATAAGCTACCACCTTTCCTTCTTGCATCAACACACACCAAGCCCTTGCCGGGAGGCATCACAGTACACCTCAAAGTCCTTATGGATATCTGGTAGGATCAGTACCGGAGCTGTCACCAATTTGCTCTTGAGTATCTGGAAACTTTGTTTGCAAGCCTTCATCCATTCAAACTTCTTTTCCTTCTTTAGGAGCTGAGTCATGGGTTTGGCTAGCTTGGAGAAGCCTGCTATGAAGCGACGATAATATCCAGCAAGTCCAAGAAAACTCCTGACTTCTGTTACTGATGTAGGCTGTTTCCAGTCCATTACGACCTCCACCTTGGAAGGATCTACGGCGATTCCTTCGGCCGTCACAATGTGACCAAGGAAAGCTACCTCCTTTAGCCAAAATTCACACTTATTGAACTTGGCATAAAGTTGGTGTTCTCTCAGCTCGCCTAGGATTATCCTGAAATGTTCTTCATGATCCTTCTCATTTTTGGAGTAAATGAGGATGTCATCAATGAAGATCACTACAAACGTATCCAAATATTTCATGAATACCTTGTTCATCATGGTCATGAAATATGCCGGGGCATTCATCAACCCAAAAGACATGACTGTGAATTCATATTGACCATAACGGGTTGTGAAGGTAGTCTTGGGTATGTCCTCTTACCTAATTTTCAGCTGATGGTACCCGGATCTTAGATCTATATTGGAGAAGACACTTGCTCCTTTCAACTGATCAAAGAGATCGTCGATCCTAGGCAATGGGTACTTATTCTTGATGGTGGCTTCATTAAGTGCTCTATAATCCACACACATCCTCATGCTACCATCCTTCTTTTTGACTGTTGTAGCCACGGGCCAAACAGTAGAGAAGGGGACTAGTAGATGAGGAAGAGGGAGCCAGATCTGTGGAATGGTTGGTGAGAATGAGGGATGTCCCCCCTTTGCCCCTCCTGGGGGTTTATATATGTGAGTGGGGTAGAATGGGAAATCCCCATTCTACCCCTTAGCACTTACAAGGGATGAGGGTACATTAGTATATTTACACTGGCATATTCCTCTACACTATTGGCCCTATTACATGTTGGATTAGTTGCACGGCCCAGTCACGGGGGGTTGGGCCACCCCTACAACAGTACTCCCTCGACAGCAAGCGCTGAGGTCCCGATGGGCGAGCTGACGCGATCAACCGCCCCAGTCCCCCGTTCCGACAGCAAGCGCGAGGGTGCCGAGTGGTGAGCCGATGCAACTGGTAGCTTGCAGACCCCAGAGGCAACGCCTGCGAAGAAATTAGCGAACTCCTATGCTGAATCCCGCGCCGTCCCTCCGAGGCGATGCCTACGAGGCGGACGGCGAAGTCACCGGAGCCGTGCCGTCCGGCGAAGTCGAGCACTGACGACATGTCGTCCCGCCGAGGCGACGCCTACGAGGCGGATGGTGAAGTCCTGCGCCGGAGTCATGCCGTCCCGCCGAGGCGATGCCTACGAGGCGAACGGCGAAGTCTTGCGCCGGAGCCGTGCCGTCCGGTGAAACCGAGCGCCGATGTGCCGTCCCGTCGAGGCGATGCCTACGAGGCGGACGGCGAAGTCCTGCGCCGGAGCCGTGCCGTCCCGCCGAGGCGATGCCTACGAGGCGGATGGCGAAGACCTGCGCCAGAGTCGTGCCGTCCCGCCGAGGCGATGCCTACGAGGCGGACGCCGAAGTACTGCGCCGGAGCCATGCCGTCCCGCCGAGGCGATGCCTACGAGGCGCACGGCGAAGTCCTGCGCCGGAGCCGTGCCGTCCGGCCGAGGCGATGCCTACGAGGCGGACGGCGAAGTCCTGCGCCGGAGCCGTGCCGTCCGGTGAAGTCGAGCGCCGACGATGTGCAATCCCGCCGAGGCGATGCCTACGAGGCGGACGACGAAGTCCTGCGCCGGAGCCGTGCCGTCCGGCTGAGGCGATGCCTACAAGGCGGACGGCGAAGTCCTGCGCTGGAGCCGTTCCATCCGGCCGAGGCGATGCCTATGAGGCGGACGGCGAAGTCCTGCGCCGGAGTCGTGCCGTCCGGCCGAGGCAATGCCTACGAGGCGGACGACGAAGTCCTGCGCCGGAGCCGTGCCGCCTTGCCGAGGCGATGCCTACGAGGCGGACGACGAAGTCTTGCGCCGTGCCGTCCCGCGAAGTCGAGCGCCGACGATGTGCTGTCCCGCCGAGGCGATGCCTACGAGGCGGACGGCGAAGTCTTGTGCCGGAGCCGTTCCATCCCGCCGAGGCGATGCCTACGAGGCGGACGGCGAAGTCCTGCGCCGGAGTCGTGTCGTCCGGCCGAGGCGATGCCTACGAGGTTGACGACGAAGTCATGCGCCGGAGCCGTGCCGTCCCGCTGAGGCGATGCCTACGAGGCGGACGACGAAGTCGTACGCCGGAGCCGTGCCGTCCCGCCGAGGCGATGCCCACGAGGCGGACGGCGAAGTCAAGCGCCGGTGACGCCGCCGTTCCCCTACCTTCAAAAACAGTACCCGCGGAGAGCGGGCGCTTGCGGCGTAGGCCGAGGGCACTACGCACGCCGAGGTAGGGATGCAAAGCCGCCGTTCCCCTACCTTCAAAAATAGTGCCCGCGGAGAGCGGGTGCTTGCGGCATAGGCCGAGGGCACTACGCACACCGAGGTAGGGAGGCGGAGCCGCCGTTCCCCTACCTTCAAAAACAGTGCCCGCGGAGAGCGGGCGCGTGCGGCGTAGGCTGAAGGCGCTACGCACACCGAGGTAGGGAGCCGAAGCTGCCGTTCCCCTATCTTCAAAAACAGTGCCCGCGGAGAGCGGGCGCTTGCGGCGTAGGCCGATGGCACTAGCCACGCCGAGGTAGGGAGGCGAAGCCGCCGTTCCCCTACCTTCCAAAAGAGTGCTCGCGGAGAGCGGGCGCTTGCGGCGTAGGCCGAGGGCACTACGCACGCTGAGGTAGGGAGGCGAAGCCGCCGTTCCCCTACCTTCAAAAACAGTGCCCGCGGAGAGCGGGCGCTTGCGGCGTAGGCCGAGGGCACTACGCACGCTGAGGTAGGGAGGCGAAGCCGCCGTTCCCCTACCTTCAAAAATACTGCCCTTGCGGCGTAGGCCGAGGGCACTACGCACGCCGAGGTAGGGAGGCGTAGCCGCCATTCCCCTACCTTCAAAAACAGTGCCCGCGGAGAGCGGGCGCTTGCGGCGTAGGCCGAGGGCACTACGCACGCCGAGGTAGGGAGGCGAAGCCGCCGTTCCCCTACCATCAAAAATACTGCCCGCGGAGAGTGGGCGCTTGCGGCGTAGGCCGAGGGCACTACGCATGCCGAGGTAGGGAGGCGAAGCCGCCGTTCCCCTACCTTCAAAAATAGTGCCTGCGGATAGCAGGCGCTTGCGGCGTAGGCCGAGGGCACTAGGCACGCCGAGGTAGGGAGGCGAAGCCGCCGTTCCCCTACCTTCCAAAAGAGTGGCCACGGAGTGTGGGCGCTTGCGGCGTAGGCCGAGGGCACTACGCACGCCGAGGTAGGGAGGCGAAGCCGCCGTTCCCCTACCTTCAAAAACAGTGCCCGCGGAGAGCGGGCGCTTGCGGCGTGGGCCGAGGGCACTACGCACGTCGAGGTAGGGAGGCGAAGCCGCCGTTCCCCTACCTTCAAAAATAGTGCCCGCGGAGAGCGGGCGCTTGCGTCGTTGGCCAAGGGCACTACGCACGCCGAGGTAGGGAGGCGAAGCCGCCGTTCCCCTACCTTCAAAAATAGTGCCCGCAGAGAGCGGGCGCTTGCGGCGTAGGCCAACGGCACTACATACCCCGAGGTAGGGAGGCGAAGCCGCCGTTCCCCTACCTTCAAAAACAGTGCCCGCGGAGAGTGGGCGCTTGCGGCGTTGGCCGAAGGCACTACGCACACCGAGGTAGGGAGGCGAAGCCGCCGTTCCCCTACCTTCAAAAACAGTGCCCGCGGAGAGCGGGCGCTTGCGGCGTAGGCCGAAGGCACTACGCACGCCGAGGTAGGGAGGCGAAGGCACCGTTCCCCTACCTTCGAAAAACAGTGCCCGCGGAGGGCGGGTGCTTGCGGCGTAGGCCGAGGGCACTACGCACACCGAGGTAGGAAGGCGAAGCCGCCGTTCCCCTAATTTCAAAAACAGTGCCCACGGAGGGCGGGCGCTTGCGGCGTAGGCCGAGGGCACTACGCACACCGAGGTAGGGAGGCGAAGCCGCCGTTCCCCTACCTTCAAAAAACAGTGCCCGCGGAGGGTGGGCGCTTGCGGTGTAGGCCGAAGGCACTACGCACACCGAGGTAGGGAGGCGCAGCCGCCGTTCCCCTACCTTGAAAACATTGGCGGTGCACTCCCTAATGCAACGCGCGCAGGGCGCGATATCCAAGTGGTGCGCCGCTTAAGGCGAGACACTCCCTAGTGTCTCGCCCATGTCGCAATTTTTATTCTCCGTAGAGTGCGTGGGAACTTCAACCACGCCCATTTATACTCCGGAGAGTACGTGCGGGAGCAACACCCACATGCGCGCGGGACATCCGCGTCTTGTTTATACTCTGTAGAGTGCGCAGGGATAACATCCGCGTCTTATTTATACTCCGTAGAGTGCGTGGGAACTTCAACCACGTCTATTTATACTCCAGAGAGTACGTGCGGGAGCAACACCCACATGTGCACGGGACATCCGCGTCTTGTTTATACTCAGTAGAGTGCGCAGGGACAACATCCGCGTCTTATTTATACTCCGTAGAGTGCGTGCGGAGGCGGACCTCGACGCTACGTCTTATTTAGAGTCCGTAGACTGCGTGCGGAGGCAAGCCTCCACACGTTGCGGGCGGTGAAGGTACGTGCGGAGGTGGACCTCAACGCTACGTTTTATTTATACTCCGTAGAGTGCGCGCGGAGGCGTCCCCCCGCTGCATCTTTTTTATACTCCGTGGAGTGCGTGCGGAGGCGACTTCAACGCTACGTCTTATTTAGAGTCCGTGGACTGGCGCGTGCGGAGGCGGACCTCGACGCTACGTCTTATTTATGCTCCGTGGAGTGCGTGCGGAGGCGGACCTCAACGCTACGTCTTATTTAGAGTCCGTGGACTGGCGCGTGCGGAGGCGGACCTCGACGCTACGTCTTATTTATACTCCGTGGAGTACACCGATGCTCAAGGCGATCGTGCGATTTAAATCCAAAACGAGGACCAAAACAGAGGCATTAGTGAAATGGCTGAAGACTTGCGACAAACGCTCCAGAATGTGGTGCCATGAAAGCACTAGGTGCTACAGTAGCCCAAAATGAGCCAACACCGAAGAATCAAGTATGGCCAAATCAAATACTCTGCCAATGGAACCGCAGCCGCAATGAGTGATATGATGCACAACCGTTTTCTTAAAGCCATGCACGCAAGAAACACAACAGCGATCATTAAAGCCCCACGCGCAACCACATACAGTACATATCAGACGGGGTAGCGGCGGCGCGGAGTAAACTCTGCAAGCACGGAGACTCTGGCGGACGCCGAGTGAGCTCCCCGAGCTGTGTGCGCGAGGTCTAGCTTGCGGAGGCCTAGCTTCATCTGGATGGATGCTTCACGGCTGCCTCACGCGGATTTCGCCAACGCGACGCACGGCGCAAGGGGACGGCCTGGCTGGAGACCTCCTCAGGACCTCGCTGACGAGGAGCCTGGCCTGCTCCGGAGACCTCTCCGAGGCCTCGCCAAGCGTAGGCCAGCGAAATTGCTGCAGGGCGAAGGCCGCCGGAGTCTGTGGGCGAAGGTCGGCGAAGTCGTCGTGGAGCCGAGCGAGGGCCGGCGAAGTCGTCCCGGGGTGCCGAAGACCGTGGCCACGTTGCCTGGGTGCGGGTCTCGCAAGCAACCTTGATGTCGGCGTCTTGGGCCAGTAGACGTCAAGCGCGGCGTCGGAGACTTGGTCGCGGAGCTCGTCGCCGTGGGCGCGAAGTCAACGGAGGCTCGCCGCGGGGTGTTGACATCGCCCAGAGGCCCACAGAGGCTCGATGGCGCGGCGTGGAGGCTGTACGACGACGCGCGGAGTCTCGAGATGGTGCTGGCTTCCTTGCCGGTCTCCGGCGGCGCTCCCGATAGCTTGGCAGAGCCAAGGCCAAACGAACCGAGGCCTACGCGCCCTTCTGCTGCCCGTTCTTCGCCATCCTGCGCACGGCGATGGGACGTGCGCGGTCGTGGCGCCGCGAGCGGCAGCGGAAGCATCGTCAAGGATGAGGGCGTCGTCCAGCTGAGGCCCTGGTGGAGCGGCGCCTGGAAGCCCTGGACGCCCTTGCCGCTGAGTATGGTCGACGATGAGCTTGATGCATGGGCCATGCAGGTGATATCCCGTGAAGACGCCGCGGTCGAAGTAGGTCTTCGCATCATCATAGAAGCAAGTGGAGGCCAGAGCCCAACTTCGACAGTGCGGAGACGTTACTGCCACGCTGAGGCCAACGCCGGTCTTCGCCAGTGCGGAGGCTTGCGGACGCCGCGGTCGAAGTGGGTCTTTGCATCGTCGCCGAAGCGAGCGGAGGCCGGAGCCCAACTTCGACAGCGCGGAGACGTTACTGCCACACTGAGGCCAACGCCGGTCTTCGCCAGTGCGGAGGTTTGCGGACGTCGCGGTCGAAGTGGCTCTTCGCATCGTCGCCGAAGCGAGCGGAAAGCCAAGATGGAGCACTGGCCGAAGCGCCGATGGTCTCAAGCCGCAACCCATGTCCGCGATTCCTCTTTTGTGGCCGTCGGCGGCGGCCGCTTGCGCATCCTCCAGCGGCAGCACGCCGGCGATCCGAGCGGCCGGTGGATCCTCAGGGGCGGCGTGGATTCTCCAGGGCGGCGCCCCTGAGTTCTTCTCCCACCCGCACCTCGCAACTCCTCCGCCCGTACATCGCACCTGTGCATCACTTGCAGCGGCGTCCGCAGCTCCGGCGCTCTCATGCAGGTACCGCACCAGGCGCGCATGGCATCGCGGTGGGTGCCCGTGAAGGCGGCGAAGACCCCGTAGGCTGTGCTTGCTCGGTCGGCCGAGCGAAAGTGCCTCGGGCGCGGATGGTAGTAATCGATATATATGGGACATACGTATATACATACAATACGATGCATACGTGCAGTTACGTACTCATTAGTGTGATAACTATGCATGCATGCCTTATGCAGTATGCCGTAATTAAGCCCTCTTTTTTTTTACGAAGTTTGGACTTTACTTTTCACGCGGAGATGTGTGGCGCCCGGTGCGCGCGGAGGTCAACATGGCCCGTACCTGCGCCGCGCCGAGGCCGCAACTGCGGGAGACTTCGCCGCCAGAGAGCCGCGACTTCGCCTGTGCCAAGCCCGCTTCATCTGTGCGGAGTCCGCGGTCTGGGGGGGGCCTCGTCTGGCGGGGTGTACCCCGCGCGGAGTCCAGCGTGGACGAGTCGAAACCTGCCGCGTTCTTCTCCATGGTGGCCACACCTCCGAAATCAGGTAATACAGGCGAAGACCCGAAACTGTGCGGAGGCTCCGAGGCAGCCTTCGGCGACGCGGAGTCGGCGGCGCCGGCTCATGGAGCACGGCCGTTGAGACGGACGAAGGCCGGGAAGGGCGCGACGCTAAGCTCCAAGCAGTCGATGTTTTTCCCTGCAAGCATGAGTACGTGACAAACATGAGTGCTTCGCGCGTACGCTTCTCTCTTTTCCTTCAGGCTGTCATGGGATGCATGCAAACACTTTCAAGTGCATGCATGCCGCGGATGGATGACTTGGATGTATACCTTGAACGCATGCATGAGTGGGTGCGTGAATGGAAGGCTCGCATGCACGCCTGAAAGAACGCGGATGGATAATTTATATGTACGCGTACGTGAACAGATACGAGACTTCGAGGCAGTCTTCGACGGCACGGAGTCCATGACCGCGCGGAGATCACGACGCGAAGTTTCGACGCTACGCGGAGGTCGGAGGCAAGCCCGGAGGCCACGACGACCCAAGTGCCCAGACATAGGCTCGGGCGAGGGCCGGCGCAGCGTCGCGCTGGCGGAGACCTGACAATCCACGAGGCGGTTCATGCATCTGGATCTCGCTACGCGCACGGACCCATCCAACTACTACAGATCTACCCTATACGCTTGTGCAAGCGTCGAATGCGGTCGCACACCACAGAGATGCTTTCACGCAGTATATATATATATGCATATCGAAATGAACAGGCTAGCGTCAAGATGGACTTATCTGCCGCGCTCCTGACGATGGATCGATGAGTTTTTGGTAGTGTCTTTCATTCCACCCGGACGGGATCCAGCACGCAAGACGTATCCCCGCCCGGACATGGTGACTCTTCTTTCCGCGACTTCTTGCCCAGTCCCCACGGACAGCGCCATCTGTTGTAGCCACGGGCCAAACAGTAGAGAAGGGGACTAGTAGATGAGGAAGAGGGAGCCAGATCTGTGGAATGGTTGGTGAGAATGAGGGATGTCCCCCCTTTGCCCCTCCTGGGGGTTTATATATATGAGTGGGGTAGAATGGGAAATCCCCATTCTACCCCTTAGCACTTACAAGGGATGAGGGTACATTAGTATATTTACACTGGTATATTCCTCTACACTATTGGCCCTATTACATGTTGGATTAGTTGCATGGCCCAGTCACGGGGGGTTGGGCCACCCCTACAACATTGACGAATAGGACGGGTGCACCCCAAGGTGATGATCTAGGCTGGACATAACCCTTATCTTCCAACTCTTGGATCTGTTTCTTAAGCTCGGCTAACTCATTAGCGGGCATTCGGTATGACCTCTTGGAGATAGGGGCGGTACCAGGGACTAAGTCAATTATGAACTCAATATCCCTGTTCGGGGGCATCCCAGGTAGGTCCTCCGGAAACACGTCCGGATATTCCCGCACTATTGGCACTTCTTCCAAGGCTTGAAGGTGGGCAAGGGTACACTGGTTCATCTTGGGTATTTTGGGTGCAAAGGCCACTTCCACTCCGTGATCATTTGTGATGGTGATGGATCGGGAAGCACAGTCTATCTGGCCTTTATTCTTGGACAACCAATCCATACCAAGGAAGACATCCAACCCGTGAGAGTCTAGGACGATCAACTCAGCTAGGAAAGGTACTCCTTCTATGAGTAACTCCACTTTCGGACACAGAGTACGAGCCCTCATCTCGATTCCCGGGGATTGGACTATCATGGGGCTACTAAGGGGAATGGACCTCAACCCATTTCGAACCACAAAAGCTTTCAAAATAAACAAATGGGAAGCTCCAGAATCGAACAAAATGGATGTCGGGATTGCGTTTACCAAAAACTTACCCAGGACAACATCTGCTGAGGCTTGGGCTTCCTCCGCGGTGACAAGGTTCATGTAGCCCTTGATAAAAACCTTGAGACTTCTTAAAGGCTGCCCCTGAGTTCTGTCCTCCTGAGCTGGCGTTGGCTTGCAGCTTCTTGGGCATTGCTTGGCAAAGTGCCCTACCTCCTTGCAATAGAAGCAGGTCGCTCCATCGGCCTAGACCGGGTTCCTCTGAGCTGACCCGCCGGAAGTAGGCACCCGCACTGACTGCGATGAAGGGCGACTGGCTTGGAATGTTGGGCGCTGAAAAGGTTGCTCGAAGCTGCCAGGAGATGACTGGGTGTGACGAGGTGTGGGTAAACCTCCGGAATTGGCCTTCTGGGTGGCCATCCATCGCTTACGATTCTCCATCTCCACGTGTTTGCCCTTCTGGAGAATCACCTTACTGACCAGTTGATGAAAATCGGAGTAGTCATTGGAGAGGAGCTGGATAGAGATGTTGTCATTGAGGCCCTCCAAGAACCTCTCTTGCTTAGCTTCATCCGTGGCAACGTCCTCGGGTGCATAACGTGCTAACTGGTTGAACTTCTGGAGCTACTCAGTCACAGTACGACCTCCCTGGCGCAAGGCTCAAAACTCCTTCAGGGTGACAAGACCGGTTGGGACATGGGCCTTACGAAACTGTCAGGCGAACTCTGCCAAGAGACGGCTTGAGCATCGGGTTGCGAAGTGATGAAGACATCCCACCACTCTGCAGCAGGTCCATGCAGTTGGTAGGAGGCAAAGAGAACTCGCTCCTAATCATTGCACTACGGCAAGTCCAGCTTCTTGCCAATGGCTCGAAGCCAATCGTCAGCATTCATAGGCTCGGAGCTGCTCGAAAAGGTTGGCGGTCGCATCCTCATGAACTCTGACAGTCGGGACTGAGGCGCCTGTACTAGCTGTGGGTGATGAAAAGGCAGTGCAGGGTTGGCGACGGTCTGGACCAGTAGCTGAATTAGTTGGTTTTGATTGGCCATCATCTGTGTCCAGTCGAGTCCGTTGGCTGGCGGGGGTGGTGGGGTAGCCTGTCTTTCTTGCGTTCCATTGAGGTTGCCGTTGCTCCTTGTGCTCACCATCTGTTCATGTTTTCCAGGGTTTAGAAAAGAGGAGACGAAGATTGCTAAGGGGGTTCTACTTATTCCATCCTACACACAAAGACAATCAAACAAAGCAACTTTTTTCCAAAAGCAAGAAACACTCTTTATTAATTTATTTTATTCTAACAATTTTGTGGCTGTTGACAAGGGAAATATAGCTCACAAATGTGTTCTATCTTAGCATAAGGCCTACATCTAGCCAAAAATATCCTACTGGGCTGGCTTGAATTGAGCTAAATACTGCTTCTTAATGCCGGTACGATGTCTCTTTGGTGCAGCCTCAAAGTTGTCTTTGGTGACTGAGGAAGAGCAATCTTCTGCCCTCGGAGCATAGCTAGTTCTTCTTCTGCCCTCCAGAGCTTATAGGCGGTGTAGCTTAGTTCATTCAAGGCCATCTCATAAGCACCATCCAAAGCCTGGGAGAGCTCCACCTGCTGCCTAAGCCGGGGGTCATCTTCCGACTCTGTGGATGCATAAAAGCTGCTCGAGCTCACTAGGTATCTTCTGGGGTAATACCGGAATGCGGTGTCTCTGAGCTCAGGTGCATAAATATCTCTCAGTCGTCGAATGGCCTCTCAAGCGGCATCCTGGATACCGGTAAGAAAAGTGTGTCGCCTCTGTGGGGCATCGAAGATGTGAAAGGCAGCTGAATCCCCCACGTTGGCGTAAATCCGAACCTCTACATGCCAGTATTCTTGTTCTCCAATGGTCTGCTGATACCCTTGATAGACAGGGCGGGCCTGGAAGCCTATCTCTAGCAGAAGAGAAGACTCTGAAGGCAGGAAGCTAAGTGACCGGCTTGGGTGCCAAAGGTAACTTGGGTAGGGGTCTCGAACATCTACAATTTGAAGAAGGAAAGAGGTTAGAAAGCGAGTGGAAGGAAAGCTGAGCAAGAAAAAGAATGGATGAGTTTTACAAGACCTTCTAAAAATTATTTTTAAACAAATTATGTCCTTAATGGTTTCCATTCTATTCTACCTATGGTCGCATCTTGGAGTCATCACGGCTCTGATACCATCTTTGTCGGATCCCGGAGCGACGACTCCGAAACCCCCTGTGTAAATCGCACTAGTCTAGGAACAGCTAGTGCACACAGTAGAACAAAGATACATATCGAACACAAATGACCAAATATATTAAGCAAATGAGTACGGTCTTATGGCCAAGTCTTACATTGATAAATCAAATAAAGGAAATTTAACAGCGGAAAATAAACTGATAAACAGAGAAACACAATTGCCTGCTCACAAGCAGACGACTGCAAGACACGTCCTACTCATCCTGGTCCTCACTGTAGTCGTAGACCTCCTCCTCTGTGATGAGATAGCAAGGTGAGTACAAACTTGTACTCCGCAAGTCACACGAAAAATGCAACATAATGATAAGGGCCACAAAGGAAGGCATATGGGGTTATTTGTGCGAAAACAGCATTTAAAGAAATACAATAAATAGATAAAAAAATGCTGAATTTAATACGATAAGTAAAAACAATACTATAGTTAAAACTAATACCGTTAGTGCAGGCTCCGACCACACACCAACCTAACCACGGGGATCCCTCCCGGACCATCTTTTCCCAAAAACATCCCGTATGGATTCCATCCATCCGCACGCCTTTCCTACACTCATGGATTCCATCCATCCACAAGGTTTTCGTAAATCATTTTGGAATACAAAGTTTAATCCGTGAAAAACTCTTATCAAGCATGCCCATGACCGTGGACACGGCTATCCAGGATAGTTTATATACTCTGCAAAGGTTGTACAACTTTACCCACAAGATATGATTTCCTGATCGGTTGAGAAATCATAACAAGGCCTTTACAATGTAGAGCCTTCAACCTGACCAAGCCAGCTCTAAGGTTTCACCCCAGTAAGGAATCCACCAGACCGGGACCCCCTCTTGAGCCAAGTGAGACTTCTCATGGCACCGACCACGCTCACCTCAACCTACAACTCAACTCAGGTTGGGACTCCGCAAATTATTCAGCCAGGGTTGTCCCATACCAGCCTTGTGGTAGTACGCTAGGGCTTTGCAACAGTAGCTCACAGACCGGTCCTTAATTGACTTAGGCTCAACCACATACCCCTGTGCACGACAATCAACCATGAGTCTCTGAACAACAGGGCATGCCTGCACCCACCACCTAACCATTAACCTAAATCTAAACTAGATTTTATATTTTGTTTTGAAATAGTTTTGTAATCCTTCTTGAGAGACCATGTGGTTATGACCCGATGTTTGTGATGAGTAATTGACGAGTATTCTGAAAAGATTGAGTTTGGTTGGTGCGTTTCGTGTTTGGCTTAGTCGGGTTGGTTAGACGGACTTATCACATATTTTTCTTCCCAATGGGTCATTTGGGCCATTCAAGCGTAAGTATGATTTATTGATGCTAATTGTGTTTACATGTGTCGAGCGGTGCTATGTGATGTGTTTCTTGTCTGTGATGGCTGCAGGACATCGAGGTGGAGTCGTGGCGAGGCACGGAGGACCGGACTAGGCACGGGTGGTGCCGAGGTCAGAACTGTTGAGGTGTGCTGAAGACGGTGAAGACTCGAGGTGGTTGCGAGGCGTGGACGACAAGAAATGCGGAAGCTTCCCGGAAGGTGCAGGAGGGGCGTTTTGGTAAAAGTGCAAAGCTGCACAGGTGGAAGCGGTTTCAGTTTGGACTTAGTGGGTATAATGGGTTGGAGACCCGTTAGCCAAAGCCTATATAAGGAGGGGGTGTCTCCTGATGCATGCATGCTTTTAGAGAGAGGGCTTCATGGCTTGTGAGAGGAATTAGGGTTTGCTTTTAGTCAAATGGCTTTTGGGAGTTTGTTTTCTTGCTTTAGGCTTTAGTTGTTGAGAGTGGTTGAGGAGAGGCAGAGGGCTATGTGTGTGTGCTCTGTCTCCTTCGTTGTCTCCCTCTGTGTGTTCTTGGTTCTTGTGTTTGTGAGAGGGAGAAGAGGAGTTGAAGAACCATGTAATCATTCCTCTGTTTGTAATCGTGGTATGGGGACGTAGCTCTTTGTATCTCTTGCAATCATTCATGGAAATGATTTGGTTTTGTGCTCCTTTCAGTCTCTGTTCGTTGTTTTTGGTCCCCCTGTTGATTTCAAGTGTTTGTCTTCTAGAGTTTGTTTCTTGCCGAGGAGTAGTAAAATGGATTGCTCGATGATGGAATTGTATTTCTAGACCTTTTGGTCAGCTTGTTTCAAGAGCAAAATGATTGAATCGAAAGAATCTCCTTTCCTTCATTCATGCGTTCATGTTTTTTCTCTGTCTCCCAGTTCTAGGGTTTGAGGCTATTTTTGTTTTCCTTTAAGAAAGTGTGCCCAAGTTTGAGTTTCTGAGCCCTAGTGCTATTCCTTAGCTAATCTCTTGGATTCATGATCAAAGAATCAGAGACAAGATGGGAATTTGATTTTTGGGCAGCTCCCTGTATGGTTTTCAGATTTTACCTCAAATCTGAAATTCATGTTCTTGAGTTATATTCTTTTGATTTCCCAAGTTCCTCTGGCTATTTTAGTTGTTTCCTTGCTGCTTTGGACTGAGAAGGTGAAGGGAAAATCTCAAATTGCTCTACAAATCGAAGTTTGCTCTTTGTGCTATCTGTTTTCAGTCTTCCTGGGCTCTGAACCCGACAGTCGGTCAGACCAGGATTTGAATGGCGGTCAGACCGGCATGTAACCGGCGGTCTAACCAGAGGCAAAGGACCGGTCTGACCGGCCTGGCTATTGCGGTCTGACCGCCCATCACATTGCAGTCAAACCGCCCCTGCTGCTTTTTGTTTTGGTGATCTTCTTGTCCAATCTTTGGTATTCCTTATTCTTTCTCTTTGTTGGTTTGAGCTTGCAGAGAGCATGAGTATTTCTTTTTGATAGCTTTCCGTGAGTGTCAACATTCACCCCCCTCTGTCGCCAATTTCGATTCAACAATTGGTATCAGAACCGGTTAGCTCTTCTCAATAGATCTTAGCTGGTTTCTAGAGCCATGGCGATAGACAAGTACTCGACCAAGCCCCCGATCTTCGATGGGATCGACTATCCCTTCTGGAAGAGTCGGATGAAGACCTACATCCAGGCTCAGGGCTACGCCATTTGGCGTAAGGTTAAGGTTCGCTATCTTGTTCCTGCAGATGAGAACATCAATGTGGTGAATATGCCCGATGTTGAGGCGAATGCAAAGGCAAGGAACATCATTATCCAGGGTTTGAGCCAAAGCGAGTTCGATCGCATCTCTCATCTGACGTCGGCCTATGACATCTGGGTGACCCTCGATGCTTACCATGAGGGCACCACCCAGATCAAGACGGTTCGACAGGACCAGTTGAAGCGAGATTACAACAAGATTGAAATGCTCGCTGGTGAGTCCCTCGATGAGTGCTTTGCGTGTTTTCACAAGATTCTGAGCAGCCTCCGAGCGGTCGGTCTCACATACCCCAGCTCGGACAATGCTCGACAAATGCTCGTAGCTCTTGATTTGCGTGTTTGGGAGATGAAGGTGACCACGATTGAAGACACGACCGACCTCTCGACCCTGACTCTTGACGCGTTGTATTCATGTCTCAAGACTCACGAGATTGACATAGTCTCTCATAAGTCGAAGTCGCATCGATGGCCTTAGTCACCGATCCCACTTCAGCTCCTGGATCTTCTTCCGAGTCGCTTTGTGGATTCTCTCTTGCTGCTCTCTGCGACATAACTGATGATCAGTTAGAGCAGCTTGCAGATGACCAGTTAGCCCTCCTAGCCAGAAAATTTTCCCATGCTTACAAGAGAAGGAGGGACAGAAAGAGAGGAGGACCCGTGATCTGCTTCGAGTGTGGTGGCCCCAACCACATTCGGGCAAATTGCCCCAAGCTGGAGAAAGGAAAGAGCGACTATGGCAGCGTGAATAAGAACGACTACATCGACAAGAACCGCAACAAAAAGCCTCTAGTTCACGCTCAAGGCAAGAAGAAGTTCCGCGACCTTGGCAAAGCCAAAAAGCTCTTCCATCGCGTCCTCACCGCCTTCGATGACCTCGATCTCAGTGAGGTGGAGGGGTGAAGCGACGATGATGGGAGGGACGAGCAAGACCCCAAGGGTGGCGATGACTTCTCTGGCATGTGCTTCATGGCCCTTGAGGGCGAGATCAGCGACAGCGAGCTCTATTCCGATTCCGATGAGGTATACCCCTCCTATGACCAGCTTAATGATGCCTTTCTTAAGCTAGGTGAATTTCATGCTAGATCTAGAGCTAGGTGTAGCGAGTTGGAAAAGGAAGTAGATAGACTGTCACGGGAGCTTACTTCACTTATATCTGCTCCCTCCCGTGACGAATATGATACATGCTCTGCTTTGATTGGTGACGTGGAGAAGTTAAGGACCTCTCATGATAGTTTGTCTTCTGAGCTTGACATGATTAAAGTGGAGAATGTTAGTCTTCTTGCTAAGCTGGAGATAAGTAGGGTAGCATCTCTTTCATCCACTGTTGTTGAGACTATTTCTTGCACCTCATGTGAGGATAAGGACAATGCATTTAGAGGTCTTTATACTATGCTCCTTGATTTGCCCGAAACTTGTAAAAACTGCAATAACTTGAAATTGAACTTAAAAAGGGCAGATCATAAAATTGCTAAGTTGCATGCTTCACTTCTTGAGCCTGTCGTTTCTTGCACAAACTGTCCTAAATTAACTGCTGAACTTGAATCTGTCTCAAAACAGTTTCAAGAAATGATTGACCACAACAATAGATTGGCACATTATGCTTCTAAGGACCTTGTTAGCTCACCATGCAAAAAATTGTGATAAACTAAAATCTGACTTGGTTGCTTTGGATGAAAAGTGTGTGAAGCTAACTAAGGATTTACTAGAGAAGCCACAATCTTCTTGTGATGTGTGTGCTGGTGCGGGGGAGAAGCCCAAGGGTAAGGTAGAGACGCTTAGCGACGTGAACCAAATTGCTAGCAGTAGGACTGTCCCTTCAGAGTCGGCTGTGCCTACACAAGCCATTCACTCTGCTGCTACTGGTTCTTCTTCTACTCCCTTACCTTCTGCTGTCTCTCCTTCCCCTGCTCCTCTTGCACCTTTCTCTTTCGGGAGTGTCAGTATCTTATGAATACTCTCGAGAGATTTGTAGGAGGTAAGAAGAAGCTAAATCTTATCCTGGACCAATCTAAGATTTGCAAATTCAATCAGGGTCTAGGATATGATTTTTATGAGGACATGAGGAAGCATCCACCTGCCGTGCTCAGACCCATAGCCGCAGGTGTGATCGAGGTTGAGCCCAGAACTGAGAAAGTTCAATTCAAGTCAGCGGGCTTTGTCCAAGGGATTTCTGACAGCAAGAGGATTCCACCTGCTGCTTCGGCCTCTCAGAAGGCGAAGCCTCGTCATGCTACTTCTACCTCTCAGAAGGTGAAGTATCATTGCACCTTCTGTCAGAAGGATGGACACTTGATCGAGCGATGCTTCAGGTGCGCCAAGATCACGCGGAGAGACCGTGTTGTAGCTCTTAGGCGTATTCAGGGTCAGCCTCAGACCTTGAGTGCACCTAAGACCAACACGAGGTCTAGATTTGCTTCAGGTGTTTCTGATGGGTTTGGGCAGCATCGAGGACTTGGTTTTTCTGAATTTTCTGGTTTTCGTCCTCATGCTCCCTTTGTTCGTGACTTTCGCCATCCTGAGGGTAGATCTCGTTTCCCCCGTCGAGATGGCTACCCGCGGTGTGATCAGCATGTTGACGATGCTCCGACTCGCTCTCCCATAGCAATCGGACCCAGCAATAGTTTCAGGTCTGCACACAGACCTTCTGCTTCTTTGAGCGACAGAGAGCGTAGGGTAGTTAGAGGTCAGTCGTGTTTGACTACTTCTGCTGCTCGACGTGTTACTTAGTATTGGGTGCCAAAATCACTCTTGATTTATCCCAGTACTGAGCCTTTACTCTCTGTTTGACCCAGGTTCGCCGGGTAGGGAAGGGGGAGGTTTGGCTCATAGACTCCGGGTGTTCACGACACATGACCGGAGACACTCGTTGGTTCTCTTTTCTAGCCCGTGCTCCAGGTGATGAGACTATCACCTTCGGAGACGCTTTGTCTGGGCGTGTCATCGCCAAAGGTACAGTGCGCGTTAATGAGTCTTTTATTTTAAAAGATGTTGCCTTGGTTAGTAAGCTGCGATATAATTTGCTTTCAGGCTCTCAGCTTACCGATGATGATTTTGAGGTGAGCTTTAAGAAAAAACGCTTGCAAAATTCTTGATTCTTCGGGTAGTCTGGTTTGCGGGATTTCTTGTTGTGGGAGGATCTTTTGTGCTGATTTTTCTGAGTCTTCTGGTGATCCTCTCCGGTGTTTGGTTGCTTCTGAGTCCCGTGACTTGACTTTCTGGCATAGGAGACTTGGTCATATAGGATTTGACCATTTGACCCAAGTTAGCGGCCACGATCTCATTCGTGGTCTGCCGAAACTCAAAATGGTCAAGGATCTTGTTTGTGCTCCATGCCAGCACGGCAAGATGGTTGCTGCTTCTCACCCTCCAGTCATAGTGACTATGACCGATGCACCAGGACAGCTGCTCCGCATGGACACAGTTGGACCAGCTCGAGTGCAGTTAGCAGGAGGGAAGTGGTATGTTCTTGTCGTGGTCGATGACTTCTCGAGGTACTCTTGGGTGTTTTCTTAGCCTCGAAGGATGAGACGTTTACACATTTTCGAGGTCTTTTTAGTAGGCTTTCTGTTGAGTTTCCGGGTGCCTTACAAGCGATCCGCAGTAACAATGGCACGAAGTTCAAGAATTCCTACTTTGAGAGGTTCTACGATGAGACAGGTGTAGAGCACCAGTTCTCTTCTCCGCACGTCCCACAACAGAATGGTGTCGTGGAGAGAAATAACCGTACCTTGGTCGAGATGGCCAAGACGATGCTTGATGAGTATTCTATACCTAGAAAGTTTTGGGCTGAGGCCATAGCGACCGCGTGCCATGTCTCGAACAGAGTTTTTCTTTGGGCACACTTGCATCACACTTCTTATGAGCTGAGATACGGGCAAAAACCCAGCGTCTCTCATTTTTGTGTGTTTGGTTGCAAGTGTTCATTCTGAAGTCTGGGAACCTAGACAAGTTCGAGTCTCGATCTTGTGATGGTATCTTTCTAGGTTACTCGACTTCTTCGCGGGCGTATAGGGTCTGGAACTGCGAGTCTAGTAAAATGGTAGAAACCTGTGAGGTGACCTTCGACGAGGCTAGTCCGGGGACTAGGCCCGATATCTCAGGTTCCTTAGAGCAGTCCGAGACCATCTTTGTGAATAATGAGGACGATGGAGATGAGGGTTGTCTACCCGATCCAGTTCCTCATCCTCCCCTCGAGGTGCCTTCTTCCACTGCACCTCCAGGTCATCAGCCCATGCCTTCTGCTTCCTTTGGAGCTAGTGGCTATGTTCCTACCTCGTCAGCTCATGAGGTAGAGGCCACTTCTTCATCTCATCCTGGAGCTCCCCGACATATCCAGAAAGACCATCCTTCCGAGCAGATGATTGGAGACCTCTTTGAGCGAGTCACACGCTCAAAGTCTGGCATGTCACATTTCTGTCTCCACTCTACCTTTGTTGCCTCATTCGAGCCCAAGGATGTGTGTCATGCTCTTTCTGATGAGTCATGGGTCAATGCCATGCATGAGGAATTAGAAAATTTCGAGAGAAACAACGTCTGGTCGCTTGTTGAGCCCCCTCGAGGTCACAATATCATTGGGACAAAGTGGGTGTTCAAGAACAAGCAGAGTGAGGATGGGGTTCGAGCTACCATTGACTATGGTATCTGGTACTCTTCCTCGTCCTGTCTTTCCTTGAGAGCCTACTCGGACGCAGATTTTGCTGGCAGTAGGATAGATAGGAAGAGCACTTCTAGCACCTGCCAGTTCATTGGCACTTCTCTCGTTTCCTGGTCTTCGAGGAAGCAGTCCGGTGTTGCACAGTCCACCGTAGAGGCCGAGTACGTTGCTGCCGCCAGTTGCTGCAGCCAGGTGCTTTGGATGGTCTCGACCCTGCGGGACTTTGGGTTAGTTATCGACAGTGTTCCACTCTTTTGTGATAACACTTCTGTGATTAACATTGCTAAGAACCCAGTGCAACATTCTCGGACCAAGCATATTGATATCAGATATCACTTCCTTCGAGACCATGTGGAGAAGGGTGACATAGTGCTCCAGTTTGTGGAAAGTGACCACCAATTGGCTGACATCTTTACCAAGCCCTTGGATAGCTCTAGGTTTTCAGCTCTGCGAGGAGAGCTTGGGGTGATTTGTCCTTATGGACTGTTGTGAGGGGTGCTTTGTGCCTCATGCTTTATCATGTTTATTATGCTCTTACTCTTTTCTGTTGCATTGCATATGGGTGCATTTTGGTTAGTCCTTCTCGCATAGGTTAGAGTGCTTCTCTTGTCTAGTTGTTTAGACTTCTTACTCTTATCTTGTGATTCTAGGATGCTGCTTATTAGCTGTTTCTTTTCTCACTAGGTTGAGCTTACTCACTTGTTATAGGTTCTAGCAAGGGTTGGGCCACCCTTGGGTAGACAGGGTACGTGTTTACTCCTTAGTGTGTTAGATGATCAACTGATAGTCCTAGAGTCATATGGGGTAGATGAGAGTCAGTTTGAGCCATAGTTTCCTCTATATCTTGTCTATGCTTTAAGGATTGCCTTTTCTGATTTTCTTGCCAGCTTCTCGTTTTTATTGCTTTGGTTCAGGGGGAGTTCATTTGGGAGCTTCTAGATCTTAATATTGTTATAACTCAACTTGAACTAAAGTTGCATCACATGTTGATGGGGAGCTGGATTTTCTTGCATGTCATTCTGCATTGTAATATAACTACATGGAGCCTTGATTATTATCCTGTTATGACATGCTTACTATGCATTACATCTTGCCATGATCTGTGCTAAATTGCTAGATTTATCATGACTTTATATGTGTAGTCAAGTCTTTGCCATGATAAGTTGATTAAAATGCTCAACTTGAATTAAAATCATGTCATGTTAGATCTTGAGATTAGTCTGTCTTTAGTTATCCTTTTATGATTCATGCCATGTCAAATAGGCTGAGTTGAGTCTTGAATCTTTGTTGAGCTTTAGATTGAGCTATACTAGTCTCTTAATGAAGCATGCATTAGTACACATGTTTAAGGAAGCAAAAAAATCTCTTTTGTGCGAAAAACTGATCTCACCAATTCTTTCTCATGAGACAGCTTGCCATTGCACTAGGCATGAACTCAGGGGGAGTTTTGGTTGACCAAGATTATCTTCTTTAGCTTCTCGCTTGGAGTGGTCGCATAAGGCTTGAGATCTAGCACATGACTAAACAAAAATCTGGTTGGAAACAATCATGAGATTTCTTATGAAAAACATGTCAATTGTGCTCAATTTGCTAAAATTACAAGACTTACAAGTACATGAACAAATGTCTCATTCTTGAACTTGTAGCACTCTAAATTGACTCAATACTAGCTTCTTGGTTCCACTTAGATTATTGACATGGCCTGCATCATCTTTGGATACCTTTAGCTAGACTATAATCATGGTTGACTTGACATGCTAAGAAATTCGACTAATTTTCAGATTATGACTTATTTGGCTTAGCTTGATTATACATGTCTTGTCATGATCTTGATAGCATATTTATGTGTTATGGCTTGATGTAATTCTCATATGGTCATTTTGGATAATCTTCATGGCTCTAAATGATTAAAATAAACAAACTTCAGCCATTTCATCCAACATCATGACTTATTCTCTCTTTTGCATCCTTGATGATTTTATTGCCAAAAGGGGGAGAATTGCGGAGAAAAAGTCTTCTGGGAACTTTCTAGAGCTTTGGAGAACAATTTACTCTTTCTGTTGTTGATCTAGTGTTCCTTCTGTTGACATGGTCATAAGTTTCTTTGATTTCTTTTGGACCATGTTTGACGCCTTTTCATTTTCAAACTCAACTTTATGCTTTTTTTGGTTTGTCAATATACTCATCAAGGGGGAGATTGAGAGAACATGTGGTTATAACTCCATGTTTGTGATGAGTAATTGACGAGTATTCTGAAAAGATTGAGTTTGGTTGGTGCGTTTCGTGTTTGGCTCAGTCGGGTTGGTTAGACGGACTTATCGCATATTTTTCTTCCCGATGGGTCATTTGGGCCATTTCATGCGTAAGTATGATTTATTGATGCTAATTGTGTTTACATGTGTCGAGCGGTACTATATGATGTGTTTCTTGTCTGTGATGGCTGCAGGACATCGAGGTGGAGTCGTGGCGAGGCACGGAGGACCGGACTAGGCATGGGTGGTGCCGAGGTCAGAACGGTTGAGGTGTGCTAAAGACGGTGAAGACTCGAGGTGGTTGCGAGGCGTGGACGACAAGAAATGCGGAAGCTTCCCGGAAGGTGCAGGAGGGGCGTTTTGGTAAAAGCGCAAAGCTGCACAGGTGGAAACGGTTTCAGTTTGGACTTAGCGGGGATAATGGGTTGGAGACCCGTTAGCCAAAGCCTATATAAGGAGGGGGTGTCTCCTGATGCATGCATGCTTTTAGAGAGAGGGCTTCATGGCTTGTGAGAGGAATTAGGGTTTGCTTTTAGTCAAATGGCTTTTGGGAGTTTGTTTTCTTGCTTTAGGCTTTAGTTGTTGAGAGTGGTTGAGGAGAGGCAGAGGGCTATGTGTGTGTGCTCTGTCTCCTTCGTTGTCTCCCTCTGTGTGTTCTTGGTTCTTGTGTTTGTGAGAGGGAGAAGAGGAGTTGAAGAACCATGTAATCATTCCTCTGTTTGTAATCGTGGTATTGGGACGTAGCTCTTTGTATCTCTTGCAATCATTCATGGAAATGATTTGGTTTTGTGCTCCTTTCAGTCTCTGTTCGTTGTTTTTGGTCCCCCTGTTGATTTCAAGTGTTTGTCTTCTAGAGTTTGTTTCTTGCTGAGGAGTAGTAAAATGGATTGCTCGGTGATGGAATTGTATTTCTAGACCTTTTGGTCAGCTTGTTTCAAGAGCAAAATGATTGAATCGAAAGAATCTCCTTTCCTTCATTCCTGCGTTCATGTTTTTTCTCTGTCTCCCAGTTCTAGGGTTTGAGGCTATTTTTGTTATCCTTTAAGAAAGTGTGCTCAAGTCTGAGTTTCCTTAGCTAATCTCTTGGATTCATTATCAAAGAATCAGAGACAAGATGGGAATTTGATTTTTGGGCAGCTCCCTGTATGGTTTTCAGATTTTACCTCAAATCTGAAATTCATGTTCTTGAGTTAGATTCTTTTGATTTCCCAAGTTCCTCTGGCTATTTTAGTTGTTTCCTTGCTGCTCTGGACTGAGAATGTGAAGGGAATAATCTCAAATTGCTCTGCAAATCGAAGTATGCTCTTTGTGCTGCTGTTTTCAGTCTTCCTGGGCTCTGAACCCGACAGCGGTTTATTGGAAGAAACCATCTGTGATAATACATCACAAATGGTTCCATAAATAGAACCGTCTGTGATATTGGAATATCACAGACGGTTCTATTTATATAACCGTCTGTGATAATTTCCATATCACAGACAGCTCTATAAATAGAGCCGTCTATGATATTCCAATATCAGAGATGGTTCAATTTATGGAATCGTCTGTGATATAACTATCACGGACGGTTCCTTTATGGAACCGTCTGTGATAGTTTCCCTATAAATATCCATAGCTAGGTTTTGCTAGATTTGACTGCTCACTCGCACGTGACGCCGCCGCTCCCTCCCGACGCCGCTGCTCCCTCCCGACACTGACCGCCACATAGACCTTCAAAGGGCATGAAGCTAGTGGTACACTCCAGTGTGTCCGGTTCAATGAATTGGATACACTGGTGTGTGTCGTTTGCTTCATAGAACTTTGTTTTATGACCTTTAGAACTTCATGATATATGTCGCACTTGGTAGCTACAAGAGCTATTTGGAATGGCATGTTACTGTTCCAAAGGGACCTTGTAGCAATAAGATATGCCACATGGCCCTTTAAAGGGCATGAAGCTAGCGATACACTCCAGTGTGTCCAGTTCAATGAATTGGATACACTGGTGTGTGTCGTTTGCTTCATAGAACTTTGTTTTATGACCTTTAGAACTTCATGATATATGTTGCACTTGTTAGCTACAAGAGCTATTTGGAATGGCATGTTACTGTTCCAAAGGGACCTTGTAGCAATAATATATGCCGCATAGACTTTCAAAGGGCATGAAGCAAGTGACACACTCCAAAGTATCTGGTTCATTGAATTGGATACACTGGTGTGTGTCGTTTGCTTCATAGAACTTTGTTTTGGCCCATAGCTTCTTAGAATAGAGATTGTATGCACACAGTCTTCGTTGTCGTCATCTGGGTCTCATGCTCCCAAGATTGGGAAAACTAAGCGTGGCCGAGGAGTATCGGAAAGTCCAGAGAGCTGAATGACCATCACGGTGGTCTCTCCAGATGGGGTCCCTCTGCAACTGAAGAAAGGAGCGGTATCATTTCGGACTTCCTACAGGATAATTGGAAGGCAACAAGTCCCCATCACCATAGCAAGCTGGAAAGATTTGGCAAAGGATCACAAAAATCAACTATGGGAGGAAATTACAAATTCGTTCGAGATCCCAGCAAAAGTACAGTGACTTGGGCAACAGTACGCGCTCCTCACAATGGGAAAAGCATGGAAGTATTTTAAAAGCACTCTTGTGATGCAGTACATGGCCAAGGATCTCACGCCCTTCATGAGGTATCCTTTCGTGTCACCGGAAACATGGGAGGCCTTTGTGCAGATGAAGACAACGACCGAATTTGAACAACAAAGTGCAGCGCACAAGGCTCTCCAGTCACAAAACACTCACCCTCACAACTTGGCACCGCTGGGTATGCAGGTAAAATCCCACAGTGGAGGATGCAGGACGAGGTCGCAATCTGATCGGAGGCCTCCCCGCCATTTGCCTCTATCGCAAACGAGAGCGCTCGAAACTGGTTAAGAGCGAGGTCATCAATCACATCTTCGGGTGTTTCTTTCAAAAACCCCGCAGATGAGGAAGTGTCCCAACGCTTGGTAAGATATGTTAAACTACATAGTTGTTAACACCTCTTGAACTTCATGGGTTCAAAAATAACATGATTAATTGCCTCTTGCAGCAATCATTGACTACCGAATCTTCTCGTGGCTCCTTTCAAGAATATAGGGAGAGATATTTACTATCATAGGCCTTGGAAAACAAGAAGCACCTAGGTCGCACACGAGGCTTGGAAGTTTACGTATCTTGGAGGCATGGATTTCCAGATGATAGGAATAGGAGGAGATCCAAGGCATATCGCAATGAACAAATAAAACAGGAGCTTCGTGCTCGACTTCAGGAACAACTATCTGCCTCACTTCAAGAGCAGACTGCCTCACTTCGAGGAAAGATAGATTCATTAAGGAAAGAACTGAGACAAGTTTGCAACCAATCACAACTCACCCCTACTACTGCGGTACCCAGTCCCCCTCAACGTCGCAGTAGCTGCACGTCCACACCAATTACTAAACACAACGATGCCCACTTACCTATTGACGATATCTAGGTAATGTACCTCTTTAGAATGCTACATAGATCTCTCTGGTGGACGCCTTAGCTCATCTTGTGTCGTTATATAGGAGCCCATGCCTTGCATCCTTAGAGTCAGGCTTGTTGGCTCTATTCCCGTTGACGCTAGGCGGGGGATGGCATATCCATTACTGTCAGGGACGCTGGTGCACGGTGTACAACTAGACACCGGTTTCATAAAGGTTCATATGGACATGATTAATGATATTTTTAAGACCGTCCCTCTTGAGAAGCCCCCAAACGAAGAGATTAAGACATTAGGGGATGTCGTCCACACATTCATTCAATGGCCCAAGAGGGACATCGCCCTCGACTTGTTCGTGCCACGATCTCCACTTCAAGTGGCCCAAGAGGGACATCACCCTGGACCTGTCACATCGGCTCCGGTGGCTCCACCTCCAGCTCCGGTTCCGAAGCCTGTTGCTTCGGCTCCCGTCCCGAAGCTCCACGTATCATAAGCGAAGCTCTAAGACTCAAGCGAAGAAAATTAAGGCACGTCCCGAGCCATGGAAATTCATTCTAAGAGTGTCGTTGGTCCCTGAGTCACAATTACCCCGGCTTGGTCTGGTTTGCAATACATTGCATACCTGGTACATGCAGAGGTCCAACATGAAGCCAAACTGGCACAGTGGATTCACTGTAAGATATACGGAGTCGCATTTCCTCCACGACTCGGGCAACTTCGTCGTGACATTCGAAGACTTATTCTTACTATTCAATCTCGACGAACTCGACGCCTCACTTCTACGATGCTAGACACTGTAAGTGTACTATACAATGAAGTTCTACATTCACATTATACCGATAAATGTCATTACTCTTTCCTTATGTATAGATACATGATCCAACAAGTCCGGCGACGACGACAACCAGTGGGTTTCCTCGACCCACACTTGGTCTCCGAGCAATCTATCAACGAAAATGCATCCTTTGTGCAAGATTACATAACGAGGGTATTGATTGCTCACAATGACAAGGAGTACATCATGGTACCCTTCAACCAAGGATAAGTGCTTCACTAGTTGCCACACAAGTTTCATTTGTACTTTATATGCAGCATGAACTTAGGATTAATCACTATGGCGACACAAATGACTAGGTCTCACTGGATTTTGATTGTACCAAAGTGGAGCAAGGTAATATACCTTGATTCCCTACTTAGGAGCAACCACGACTTTAGTCGTGTGCAAGAAGCAATTAACAGGTAAACTCATTTCCTCCATACATAACTCTATTGTAATCTTTCCTTCGTTTGCAATAACGGAGGCTAACTTTTTTTGGAATCACATAGGTCGTTTACCACTTATGTTGCCCTAGGAGGGAGACACTACAAATCCAGTGACACGCTGCGACACAACATGCGATTTTTCGTACCCGCTACAACACAACAATCCTATATTACACTTTATTATAATGCCTCTAGAATTGAAAATACCTATGTATGTAATTCTATTTTTGCAGTGCCACCAGTAGCTACAGGGCAACGTATGTGGATTCTACGTTTGCCGCCATATGAAGGAAATCATGGACACTAAGATGAATGATCCAAAGGTTTGTGAACCTTCCAATAATTATTATTTTCTAATTATATATATGTATATATACACACACATGCTAATTAATGACTTAACATTACTCCTAGCGACAGCGGGTGGATTTCGACAAAAGTGTATATGATCTCGACAAACTCGTCAAAATTTGTGGAAACCTCTCCAAATTCTTGCTATCAAAGGTTATAAACAAGACTGGAGAGTTCCACCCTGGCAATGGTGATAATTAGATGTTGAAACATTGGATTCAATTATACAAATCACTCAATTGTGCTTAATCAAATAATTCATTCAATTTAATTCATTTGTGAGATCTGTGTACGTAACGATTTTCATGCTATATATATATGTGAGCTGCTGGCCGTTTGTTACATTCATCTGTGCTATATATATATATATATATATACGTGATCTAGCTTGTTTTCAGAGGGCATGGCTAGCATATCCTGAGGCTAGCCGAAAAACGGCAAATAAAATCGCTGTTGAAATAGCTATCCCAGACGGTTCGGTGTTCCAAACCATCTAAGCCATTTGTGATATGAATGATATCACAGATGATCTTTGTTATTAACCGTCTGTGATATTGTGTATATTACAGATGGTTCGGAACACCGAACCATCTGTGATACCGTTCATATCACAGACGGTTAGTAACAAAAACCGTCTGTGATAGTCGAGTATCACAGACGATCTTTGTTATTAACCGTCTGTGATATTGTGTATATCACAGACGGTTCGGAACATCGAACCATCTATGATATTAAGTACATCACATACGGTTAGTAACCAAAACCATATGTGATAGTCGAGTATCACAGGCGGTTTTTGTTACTAACCGTCTGTGATACTCGACTATCACAGACGGTTTTTATGAAAAACCGTTTGCATCTGTGATAATCACCTATTATCACTGACACATAAACTGAGATGGTTCAGGAATCGTCTGTGATGATGATTCTGAACCGCCTGTGATAACACTGTCTGTAGCAGTGCTCCTTGATTTCTCAATCGGAGAGTGAAAAGCATCTAAGCTCCTAAAAAAGTTTTGGTAATTAATGACAATGTTTGCAAATGGAACTAACAGGTATAGTCCCTAAAGTTCGAATGACGACATGGAAAGACATGACAGTAGTCTAGGGTTCGTTTCATATTTTACATGGCTTGGTGAATGGATGGAAGACATGGTTTTAGGCTAGACGTTGTACTATAAAAAGAGATTATGAGTAGTAACTTGAAAGTCTTTTCTTGTGCCATTTGGATCAAATAAAGGTCATGCATGAATTTGAAATAAATTTCTAAACCCATATGTGCATTCGCAGGAAAAATGGTATGACCGAGTTGTGGGGCGATACTACTGCACTTTGGTGCGGTTGTACCACACCCTAGTATGTTCGAAAAATACATGAATCCTATTCACGAAATCGCCTTTGAAATTTTCATCAGATTAATTACATTAACCCGATTCCAAACCAATCTGATTAGTCCGATTTTCCATTGATCAATCACATTGATCGGCGCAGGAGGTTTTCAAAAAGAACAGCAACTCGGTGCTATCAATTCATACGTCCTCCAAACCCATCTACCGTCGCCAAAACTGATTGATCTTATCAATCAGTGCCTAAACCAATCCAATAACATGAACTGATCTATGTTGTCATACCAAACCAGTAATAGATCCAATCTACTACCACCACATATCAACTCTATGTGACCAATCTAGATCAAATACTACGCAGGATGGCTCTGATACCACCATTGAGATACGGGTAGGCTACACTAGCGCAGATTAAAATTTTCTATCACGTAAAATAGGAAGTCATGCGAGTAAGAGATCATGGATCATTACCACTAGATGCGCAGTGCAACGAAGTAGCCGATTCAATGAAGAGCACGTTCGTATAGCAGTAGTAGTCTATCGTCCTTCAGCTAACCATCTCATCCTCGCAATTTTCCCGATCAGCACCGCAGTAGCAGCAACGCCTCCACCGAAGTCCACACATCTAGGGAAGGAACACCGTACGCCGACATACTAGCACCAATGCGCACGGTAGGGGTTATGAGAGGTGGCGGCTAAGGTGTCGACGGGTGTGTTTTGGGATACATCCCTCAGCCCCACACCTCTCTTTATATAGCCTCCAATCAGATCCTTATTTTGATACGAGTTGAGATCGAATCCCACTCACAAACTATCATCCAAACCCTTAACATTCTAGCCCATTAAGTGTGTGACCCTGTAGGTTCATGTATATTTGGCCATGGGCTGAAAACTCTTTTCCGGGCCATAAGTCGATAGCGATCCCTAGCAGGGCATAATGACTCCCAAACATACATAAAGATCATATCAGATGAACCTATATAGTGCTTATGTACCGATCCCTTTGCCTCATGATACCAGATCAAACTCAAGGTGAGAAGCGTGCTATCCTATGATAGCTCGATCCTTCACTCAAACCTATAGTGGATTACTCAGTTGTGATTGACTCCTCAACCATATTCGGCATGACCATGCACTTCCTAAATCTAACCACATCGAGGGCCTAGAGATATCTCTCCTGTTATATAGGAGGGGCAAATTCCATCTTAATTTCTCATATTCCTCCTCATGTTTCATAGTAAACCCGAAAGCTACCTTTATAACTACCCAGGCACGGAGTAGTGTTTGATAACCCTTAAGTAAACTACTACACATGTAGGAAACAATAACGATCTCAAGTCTAAGAATCGTACATACATTATGTATGAGACCAACTAATGACACTTAAGAATATAACAATTCCCACAGTGTCTTATGGTGGGTCAGTCCAACATCATGTTCTCTAACATGTGTCCACATTATTGATTTGATATCTAATATCCATAATCCGTGAAACATGGTCATCAATCAATACATATGCTGATCTATAAATCATAATTGTCCCATATAATAATATAAGATCAGTGATAATTTAGAATAACATCAAAACATGAATAAAGAGTTCTACGAACAAGTCACATACTTTTTTATCAATATGAAAGACATTTATTCAAGGGATAAAATAACATATTATTCAAAAGATCACAACATAGTAGTGATACAATCATCTCCATAATTGCCTCTAGGGCATATCACTAACGTCTATATCGGCCTTCTCTTTTAAATCAATGACTATGTATGTAGCTATTGTTTTGGTAGAACAACTTTTCATTAATAACTTGAAGATTCATAGTTTCGTAGATGAATGCTACATTTTCTGATGCTAAATGAATGCTGCATTTTTCTAGAATTGATTCTTTCATAGCATCTTGAATTGTGGATATAGCAAATATCGATACTTTTTTTTTGATATATTGAGTTGTGGATATGCCTTTCAAATACCTAGGCATTCTTATTCATTTCAGAATACTGAAAAATGAGGACTGGTATGGTGTGGAAAATCGATTTAAAAAAGTAGGATGTTGGCTAGGAAAGCACTTATCAATGGGTGGCAGTTGGCAAGCAAAGCAGTTATCAATGGGTGGCAGAGTTATCTCGATTAACTGTAGCTTGAGCAGTTTACCCATGTTTATGCTCTGCTTTTTCTTAGCTCCGCTTTTTCTTAGCTCCAAAACGAGTCTTGAAGAAAGTGGATTTCTATATATAGATCCAGATTTCTGTAGCAAGAAGATGAGGGTAGGAAAAAGTGCGAATTGATTAAATGGCGTAAAGTCTACTTGCCCAAGGATCAAGGTGATTTGGGTATCCTTACAAACAAACAACAAGCAACAACAAAGTATTTTGTCCCAAATAAGTTAAGGTAGATTAGGAATGAAACCTCCTCAAGGTCAAAAAGGCGAAAGCCTTGAAAAAAACTCATATAATGCTAAAAACCATAAAACCGTACATCCTGCTATCTGAGCCGAGAGTCTAAAACACTGCCCTTAAACTTTCTTATGGTTCCGGACTTGGATCGCTAACTTCCAAGCGCTTCTATCTAAAGCTAATTTTTTAGATACATTCTAATCTCTCAAGTCTCTTTTAACTGCTTCTTTCCATGATTTGGGTATCCTTGATCTTGAAAAAAAATAAAATTTTGTCTCTTAAGTAAATGACCTTTTAGACTTCATAATAGTGATGGCCTTTGGTAACAAATTCTGAGAAACAAAAATTTAAAATCTGTAGGATCGTCGATGCAATCAGAGGGGGGTGAATGATTGTAACGCCTAGCTGAAGTTTTTTTTTCTTTTTAAGATTTACTTATTTCTTTACCTGCAATAATAGCAAAGACACAAAAAAACACAAAAGGAACCAGAAAAAAAAACATGTATGCATGTATTCTGACGTCTGATCAATTGCTTCAATTCCGCAAGACTTAAATCTCTCTCAAATTAACGGTAAAAAATACCATGCATGCAGCAACCATTCATGCAGCCGCTCCACGTTTAATTAGTTCACTAAGAACATCTCCAGCAGGAGCCCTCAAATCAAGGCCCCTATTTTTAATTTGAGGGCTCTCATAATATTTGAGAGCTTGATTTTTTTTTTTGCATCTACTCCAGCAGCAGCTCTCAAATCAGGGCCTTCAAATTCATCCTAATAGACACTGCCATGTAGGACCTATTCGTCATCCTAAACTAAAATATGAGGGCTGAGGACAAAAACACAGGTCCAGCAGGGTCCCTACTCAGACCCTCAAAAGTAGGGGCCTCCTCCAGGGCCCTTAGGAATGAGGGCTTGATGGGTGAATTTGAGGGCTCCCTACTTTTGAGGGCCTGAATAGGGGCTCAGCTGGACCTGTGTTTTTGTCCTCAACCCTCAAATTTTGGTTTAGAGGCTTGTTTGAGGGTCCTTCTGGAGTTGCTAATCACCTCTCTAATCTATTTTTCCTCTCACCTCATGCACAAAAGTCACGGCAGCCACTTTTTAGTCACAAAAGCCATGGCCACAATGCACCATGCATGCAACCATCTGCACTCTAATTAATACCCCTAATTACTTCCCTCTAATGATGTCCGTCCAGCAGTCCGCTAACTAATTGCAAGCCTCCAATGCAATCACGAGGGAAACAAAAATCATACCTCCATGCAGATCAAAACAGCCACGACTTGAACACAGTAAACGGACTTCAACTTCACCTCTATTTATAGTCTAGGGACAAAACCTGGGTTTACCCTAAGCCCACGAATTCTAATCCAATTCCAACAAATAAGGGACCTGAAACCCTTCCTAACACGAGTTTTCCAAAATTCCAACTTCTCCAACTCATCACGTGTCGAAGCCTCCAGGACCGCACCTCCTGTATCTTCTCCACATATCATCCACCACGTGTCGTAGCCTCCAGATCGCATCTCCGTAGCTCCAACACGTATCATCCATCTCTGATCTCCATGCGCCCCAAGCATGAGCCCGACCATCTCGTGACCTCCTTGACCGTCTGAACCTCGGATCTCCCCATCCTAGTCCCGGTCCACCTCGTCACCGACCATGATCGTCTCCATGCTCAACCTGCACATGCAAAGACCAAAGAACATTCTTCTGGCACAGGTTCATCCCAACGTGATCAACATCAGTTCACGCACGCACCACACACCTCGCATAACATTGCTAAACAAAATCACCAATTATTCATCATAACAAATTAACCATTGTCAATTATTTATCACCAAAATATCCTAGACCTAGCCACATGGCCTAACAAAATCTCAAACACTTTCTCAAGTCACTTGCAAAGTTGGTTATTCTCATTTCTGGAAAGGCTGTTGAAAGTGAAAGATTCTTTTTTTCCCTATTGTTTAGAAGTTATAGGTGATAGGGAACAAACTAGATTTTGGAAATACATTTGGATTGGGGTTTGTTCTTTAGCCCAGCAATATCCTAATTTCTACGATGTACCACTGAATAAAAACATTACTATGTCTGATGCTTTTGGTAATGATTTTGATAATCTTAAATTCAGAAGGACTTTGCTCAATGAGAAAAAAGAGGATTGGGAGCAGATTTTGTTGAAATGCTCTGATGTTCAGCTTTCCAGTGAAAAGGATATGCTGAAATGGAAATTACACAATAGTGGTTTTTTTCAGTTCACTGGATGTATATGGCTCTGGTTAATTCTGGAGTGAATTTTCCTCACAAGTTCATTTTGACGGTGAATATTCCTCTGAAAATTAAAGTTTTCTTGTGGTATTTGTCCAAGAAGGTTATTTCTACCAAGGATAATATGTGTAAGAGGAATGGGAAAAAGGAGGACAGATGGTGTTGTTTTGGTGGTATTTTTGAAACTATTGATCATTTGCACTTTCCTATATAACATCATTTGATGGTTGTTTAACATTGTTGAATGCTTTTCACTTTTGCAGGAACGAGTTAGGACCTTCATTGAAGATACCAGTGATAAAGATGTGCTTGTGCTAAATGTTCAGAAGATGTAATTTTTTTTGTTGAATGTTGAAGTATTCATGTCAATTAATTATCTGTTAAAATGTTTTTTTGAGTATAAATGTCTTTTTTGGATTTTTTATTTTATAGATTTTAGAATTATTTTGGGATTTTTCTAAAGCATTACTAGTACTAGCCTTTTTCTAATGTATTACTAAACACATGCCTCTTCTAATGATGCAGCTAGTATTAAGCAAGTGTGTTGTCGGGCAGCCGCCAAACCCACCAAACTGCATGTGGCACTGGATTGCGGGATACGGCAGCCGCAAATGCTTGGGTGGCCAGCGGGGAATTTTTTGTATGGATAATCCGTTTTTTATTCGAAATTACATAAATATACTCACGGGAAAATTTTTTGCAAAAATAGGCTCCAGTCGCCTAATGGTTGGGCGACTGGAGACTTTCGCCCAACCAGACCGCGACAGCTGGAGAGTCTACGAACGGTTGGGCGATTAATTGCAGTCGCCCAACCGTTGGGCGCCTTCAATGTAGTCGCCGAACGGTTCGGCGACTGTGATTCAGTCGCCCAACGGTTCGGCGACTGAAGGTGGGATATAAGGCCGCGCTCGGCGACGACCAAGCGCCGCACTGTTCTTCCGTTCGGCCAGCGCAGAGAAGAGAGGGGAAAGAGGGAGAGGGAGAGGAGAAGAGAAGTGGGAGGAGGAGAAGGAGTGCGCGTTTTTCAGGTAAGTTTTTGGTGTTATATTTTTTTATTAGTGTAGAAGATTAGTTTAGAAAATGTAGTGTAGAAAATTAGTTTAGAAATATAGTTTAGAAAATGTAGTCTAGAAAATTAGTTTAGAAAATGTAGTCTAGAAAATTAGTTTAGAAATATAGTTTAGAAAATTAGTTTAGAAAATGTAGTCTAGAAAATTAGTTTAGAAATATAGTTTAGAAAATTAGTTTAGAAAATATAGTCTAGAAAATTAGTTTAGAAAATGTAGTCTAGAAAATTAGTTTAGAAAATGTAGTCTAGAAAATTAGTTTAGAAATATAGTTTAGAAAATTAGTTTAGAAAATGTAGTCTAGAAAATTAGTTTAGAAATTTAGTTTACAAAATGTATAAACTAAATTTTGTATACCATTTATAATGCATTATTGTACAAAAAATAGTATTTAAATGTACATGTACAAAATTTAATGTTGCAATTATTGTACAAATTTAGATGTAGAAAATTTAGTGTTGAAATTTACATGTAGAAAATGTAATGTTGAAATTATTGTACAAATTTAGATGTAGAAAATTTAGTGTTGAAATTTAGATGTAGAAAATTTAGTGTTGAAATTTAGATGTAGAAAATTTAATGTTGCAATTCTTATACAAATTTAGATGTAGAACATTGAATGTTGAAATTATTGTACAATTTTTCCAGGTATGACTCGTGCTGGACGTGACTCGGAGTGGCGATTCGCGCTGTTGGACGAGCACGTGGACCGCTCTCATCGCGCTTCCCGTCTAGTCCCGCCACCGGGGAGCACGGACAACCCGCCTCAGCTGGGAGTGGTCCGGACACGCACACCTCGCGTGGCCTGGGGACTCGACCCTCGTTGGACCGCCAGGTTTGCACTACTCCAGCGTTTAGTGCGACTGTAAGTTCGTTTCGTGCTGACCTTCACTTTGTTTGCAGGCTGCGGGATGCCGGGCTACGGCAGCCGGTTCCTGTACCAGTCGGACCATCGCTTCCGCGGCACGTGCACGGGTGAGTGATCGTTTGTGGTAAATATGTACTTACTTACTACTGCGTTCGCAAGTATCTCACATTACGTAATGGTTCTATACGCAGGCACAGCGCGAAGGGAGTGAAAAGAGGCACGGACTGGTCGTTGAAGATGCATCCCTGGGTCGAGCAGTGGGAGGGTGCGCTCGACGACCGCGTGGAGGAGGACCGCCCGTACGACAGCACGGAGTACGCGGAGTACCTTCGCTGGTACCAGCCACAGACCCGTACCAGGCTCGTATATGTGGTAGACCCGTCTGCCACACACGTCGCCGCTCCGACGGACACGTACCCCGCGCACTTCGCGCGCGACGCTCACCTCGCGGTACGTTACATGTCATTTCAAAGATTCCCGAATGGTAATGTCGTTTCGATAATCGACCATTTCATGTCTTTGTGTCCAGGCTGACGTCGGTTCTGCCCTATGTGCCGACTCCGGCACAGTACTTGAGAGGCTCACCAGTGGTGGGCAGCTGACCCATGAGGAGGGCGTCAGCTTTGCGCGTCGGATGCACGAGGGGTGTAGACGTATTGTTAGCCTACTTTCCTGCACGAGGCTACCGGCGGTCTCCACGCCCACCGCTCCGCCTGCTCGTCCACCAGTGCCACCCCGACCAGCGTGGCACTACTCTGGTGCACCGACGTGGACACGTCCTCCACCGCCTCACCCGGAGCAGCCAGGGGGTTCAGCCTGGGTAGGGCCTCCTACACCGGTTCACTTCACGCCTCCTACGCACACCCCTGTCTTCCCCACGCAGGGGGTGTACGCCTCCTCCATGGCGCCAGCTACGGGTACGCAGAGGGTCTTATATCGTGTTTATCCGAAGACGACATGCAACGAACTAACGATATTAATATTGCAGGTACTTACCAGCAGCACGGCGTTTCCCCAGGCCCGGACGATGTGGACCAGTTTTTCGCGGAGTGGCCCGGGCAGTTCTCCGACGCAGCACCGGAGGTTCTCTCTGTCAGTGCCCTCCCCGGTGCACCGGAGGGCACACAGCCAGAGGTGCAGCTGACTCCACCAGCGCAGGGGCGGGATAGACACCCTCCTGCTCGTTTTACGTTTTCGGATCGTCCTAACCCGTTGCACCGGAGGAGGGCCAAGCGAGGCCGTATGGGAGGACGCGGGCGCGGTGACGGGGCACACCAGGGTGACCAGTGAGGCGTGTTGCAGATGCTATATATGTTATGCATGTAATGAAAAAACATGCGGCATGTTACTCTCAGTTATATTATGAAGTTTATTTAAATTTACATAGTCTCTCATCTCTCTCCACACATAAACTATCTCACTTAACAGTGTATGTATCGATCGTTTTCTACTCAATCTTTCATAAAAAAAATTTAAAAAACTTTTTACATACCTACAATATACAATGAACATAAACTTTTATTACAACTTCACCGTATTTTTTACCGGTTCAACGTTACAAAATTCACAAAATTTAAAACAATCACGGGGGCTACATGCAGTCGCCTAACGGGATGGCGACTGCATGCTAGTCGCTTAACGGGACGGCGACTACCCTTAAGTCGTCGAACGGAAGAGCGACTTAATGCAATCGCTCTACTGTGCAGCGAGATATATTGTGTCGCGGTCTGATTGGGCGAAAGTCTCCAGTCGCCCAACCATTAGGCGACTGGAGCCTATTTTTGCAAAAAAATTTCCCGCGGGTATATTTATGTAATTTCGAATAAAAAATGGATTATCCGTACAAAAAATTCGGCCAGCGGGGGTGGACGCGAGCTGTCCGTAGTCACCCACATGCACCACTAGATGACATGGTGCTACAATGGTTTGCTTAGGGCATGTACAACCCACAGACAGGCTGCCGTCTGCAAGTTCATTCCACCTCACACACAGACGACTGAACAGACAGCTTATACAATGGGCTGTCTGTTTAACTGTCTGCAAAGTGTTTAATGCATACATGCAGCTATGATTAAGTAAGAATAAGATCCTTGCATACCATTTTGTTACTTCTGAATACAAAACAGATCAAGAATAAATAAGATAAATATAATTACAAAATTTTGCAGAGACAACATTTTGAGAAGTCTCACCGTGAATAGCATTTGAATTGCTGGAGACAGTACCCTGAAGAGTGCCAAGATGTGATTGAAATTAAAGCAGTTTGAATATCGGGAAGAGTCAATGAATGGGGCATCTGAACTTGCAAAAGAATCATCCTCATGCTTTGTATTATCTGCAATGGACATTGTCTGAAACTTTCTGTTCACAGATGTAGCATTGCTTGTCTGAAAATCTAATGAATGATCCTGACTCGTCACAGCATCCATTTTATTGAGAATACATGTTTCACCAGTACAACCTGAAGTAGCAGTGTCACCTTTTGTTATTTCCATGCCCCCTTTCATGCAAGAACCATGTTGTTCTATGCTTAGATACTTCCTTCTGCCTGAAATGGCGATGTTGGATTCTTTGAGGGAGCTAGAAACATGTGGAAATGCAGCATGTGATGCTTCAGAATATGAATAATTATTTTTCAGTTGTACCGTTGACTTCTTGCCCTCTGATTGACTGTTCAAAAGAAAGATGGATGTATGGTCTGATTGAACCAGTGGTTGGAAGAAATCACAGCATGATGCTCGGGTCACTGGGCAACAGAAAGTAGCTCCAGCATAGAACTGTTGTACAGAGTGGAATGGCTGAATCATAGAGGCTGGTGACATTTGATGCCTGAAGTGGTGACTAATCCTGTCATCATTAGGAGAAGAAGTGTTTACACTACCAGGAAGGTCTATCAGATGTGAAGAGTTAGGCACATCAAGTGAATTGCAAACGATAGTCTTCATAATAGGATCTTGTAAGAAGGGATCATGTGGAACAACAGCAGTTGAACTACCCAGTTGCCCAAACAAAGATCTGACACGATCTATCAATGCTGCTTCCTCCATAACCTGTAGATAGATAGCACATCATTGAAACATGAAACCACTGAATATCGCATTGAGTAAATAGTACAAAGTAGCAGCAGAATCCAAAACTTCTTTTTTGTTTCTGGTAGTTCAGAAGTGCCAACTATCCAGAGGAAATTGCATCCATAATTTAATGTTTACTCAGGATAAAAAAAAATCATGGAGACACTGTTAATTATAACGGAACCTCTTGAAAACTGGCAAGAGAGCAATTCGGGTCTGCAATTACAGCAGAAGTAGATACAAAAAATAGTAAGGCTCTAAGATGAATCAGAACACAATGTCCTACTCGGCAATTCCGGATATACATATCATAATGAAAATCGTAAGTCCTGAACCTCGTAATAAAAGAAGGGTTTTTCTCTTTAGGGAAAGGTGAGCTTAGTTGGATCAAGGATGAGAGTGCCGAAGCGGGAACACTATTACAAGATTGATATTCATGGCACTTGCACAAAGAATGGTGAAGGTGATCTTAAATTTTAGTAAAGTATGAAAGAAACAGCAGCCAGACCTGGGGATCTTCATCATATACCCTCCCTTGAATTGAGGATTTCAGGATTTACCCTCCCACCTTCTACAATGAAATCGTGAAAACTCCACAAACTGGCACCTCATTCGGAACAGTGCGAACCGTTGTCACCATTTCTGCTAGTAGTCCAATACAAAATGTCTGTAACAACTAATTTATGAATCGGTCTGCGCTACAAGTCCTAAACGTAACTTCTGCCGCTTGCAGTAATTAAGGCCTATATATACTCCAAATTTGAGCTCAGATATCAGAATTCACAGTTCAGCTTGCCCTACACCAACTATTAGAAGAATATCATAAGCAATCACCTCATCTGCTTCCCCCCAGTCATCAAGACTGTCGTGAAAGATCCACCGGTGCGCCCCCGTCAGCACCGCCTGACCAATCACCCTGCCCACCCACAGCAATAGCTCAAACGAAATCACACTTCTATCTCATAGCATCGCAAAACCAAACCCAAAGCGCTACAAATCCAAAAGGAAACCCAAATTAACCTTCTCCCACGGCGTGGACCTGATGCACCATGGCCTTGTGCACGAGTGCGTCCACCCTGTCGTGGCCGTGGCCCGCGGCGCCCTCGGGCGCGTGCCCCTCGCCGCCGCGTCCGCTGTCGCTCCGCAGCACGACAGCCTTCTCCTTGAGTAGCAAGTCCATGGCCTCGAAGCCGGAGATCGCCGGCGAGCCGGCCGCCCGCTCGCAGTGCCCATCCCCCCACAGCAATTGCCTGCCGCACAGAGCCAACAACGAAATCCCAACTCCAAAACCAGAAGATGGGGTGGATTCCGGCGCGCAACATCATCCCGCGCGCGTCCAAAACCATAATCCGCGCGTGCCGTCGAGACGAGAAGATGAGCCGTACAACGCTGCTCCTCGTGGCGCTTGGGCCTCGGAGCACGGGCCCTCGCCGTCGCCTCGCGAGGCGATGGGGCGACCGTCTCCAAGCCAAACCGAGGTGATTTTTGCAAAAAAGCAAAGACGGAGACGGCCCGAGACGACGCGTTGTACATGTCCTTAGTCTCACCGTTGAAGTATTAAAATAGGTAGAATACACGATGAATTAATTAAAGAAATTTTGGACCCGAATATAATGTTCAAGTACTAATGGGAATGAAAATCACCAGCTAGTTGATTTGATACCAAAGGTTGAACAATTGATAGCCACAGCTCTGATACCAATTCCGAGGAAACGGTACCGAACTTACGTGCTATCACTACGACAATTAACTCTCCATCCAAGCCGAGGAGACCTACAAACTCTTTGCTAGGCCAAGTCTATCTATCCAGCAACAAAATATTTTCTAACTAGAATCTTCTCTAAAAATATCTAGCTTCTAGATATTTCTAACTTTACCATAAGATTTTTACTAAATAACTAGTTCTAGGATCTTCATAAGAAATATCGAATTTTTGTAAGTTCCAAAATGGGTTCTATAAATATTAGTGTAGACAAAGTAGCTCAATTAGTGTGCTCTCCTTTTAAGATTCTTTCTTTTAGAAAATAATCACCATAGTTCGGACGTCATTCTAAGAGGTTAAACATGGATAAAAACTAGTACAAGAGGAACTCAAAGGACAAGCTTCAAGGTAGTCATAACCACTAACAAAATTAAGACTACACTCAGTGTTTAACCACTAGTTTCGTTCTTTTTTAAATGATTAATATGTTTGCTAAATGTGTAGATCTGATCTTTCCGATAATGGCATCTGGAAGCCTAGGAGCAGGATCAACAGGTCATTGTTTTTTTTAAAAAAACATACTATTTCTTTCTCGATTTTGATTGTACACAGTATTATGAATGTACATTTTATTTTTATTCTAATTTTTGCTTGTCTGTTGCAATGTATGCTGAAGATCCCGCCAAGAATTACGACAGGTGTGTGCTTTCTTGCCACACATTTAATCCCACAAGCTTGCATGCCGTGTTAATATTATTAAGAAGTAGATAAATCTCAGAAAAAAAACAACAAAATTCCCCGTCTCTTTGTTCCTATGTGAACAGTGATTTTGCAACTCAATTTGCAAACGCGGATCGAAAAGCGCCGCGTCGCGCTAGCTTGGAAACTCAAACTGAGAGGTGTGCAAGACTCGCAGCTAAACACTATCACTACTACAGAAAAGGTCATCACAGACGGTTCAAAAACGTCATCACAGACGGTTTTGTGAACCGTCTGAATTTATGGGTCAGTGATAATACGAGGTCATCACAGACGGTTTTCGAACCGTCTGTGATTTTAATATCACAGACGGTTTTTAACTAAAAACCGTCTGGGATATTAAATATCACAGACGGTTCTTAACTAAAAACCGTCTGTGATATTTATAAATCACAGACGGTTTTTATTATAAAACCGTCTGTGATATTCTCTTCTACTCCTAAACCTATTTCTGTTTATTGGCTAGCCTCAGGAAATGCTAGCCATGCCCTCTGAAACAAGCAGATCAATATGTATATGTATACATCCAATTCACATCTCAATCCATTTCACAAACATAAACACATCCATTTTTATTAAGATTAGAGCCTACCATTACAATATCCCAAAACAACGAGAAGGTTACACAAGCAGGTTACACAATAAGAATAGAGAAAAAGATTACAATATCCCAAAACAACAAGCAGGTTACACAACAAGAACAGAGAAAAAGCAAAGATCTTCTATGTCTTCTCGCCCCTGATGCAACGCATGAGCTGGATGCCTTCTCGCCCCTGCACGGTTGGCACGAGCTAGTTGCTTCTGCGGTGTCTTGTCTCCCGTAGACTTGTGTGTCGTCTGCAAGGAGGAGGAGAATAGCAAGCAGGAGGACAGCAAGGAGGAGGATAGCAAGGAGGAGGATAGCAAGGAAGAGGATAGCAAGGAAGAGGAGACAGGCTGGGTTTGGTTATATTTATAGGGGAGGGAGAGGGAGGGAGAGGCGGGAGTTCGAAATTTTTGGCGTGGGAACGGAGATTGGGTTGAGGAGGATCGACGGGCCCAGCGGTCAGATTATCACAGACGGTTCTATATATAGAACCGTCTGTGAATTAGAGCACATAATTTTATATACCGATGCAATATAAACAACTAGTCTGAAAAGATAAAATAACAACGTTTTATATAGCTTATATATATACTCATTTAAAAGGTTTCGACGAGATCTACAACTTTGTAGTTGAAGCAAAATCCAAATTCCGAAAGGAAGACCAAGAAAAAGGGCAAAAACAGACACAAAAAACTTGCGACGCAGGTTTAGGTCCAAAGATGGCCGATTTTCGGGGTCTTGGAGGGCGACTAGCGCAAGCTGGTCGTTTTGTTTGGATCAGGCTCGTCGTTAGCTTTCCAACGAGTACAAGAACGTCGAAAACGGACACCGTATGCAAAAGTTATGCCCGTTTTACTGAAGGTGTCTCAAAACTGAATCATACTCGGACTTAAGCGGGAAAATTTGAAATTTTGAGGGATTGCAAGGTGGGAAACGTATCACAGACGGTTTTTATTATAAAACCGTCTGTGATAATCTGGTTTCACAGACGGTTTTTAATAAAAAAACCGTGTGTGATATTCCAGATTATCACAGACGGTTTTTTATTAAAAACCGTCTGTGATATTCCAGTATCACAGACGGTTTTATAACAAAAACCGTCTGTGATAATCTGAAATATCACAGACGGTTTTTATTATAAAACCGTCTGTGATATTGGAATATCACAGACGGTTCAGCGGTAAGAACCGTCTGTGATACTCCTTTTTCCCGCCACAAATACCACAGACGGCCTCCAAATTAAAACCGTCTATAATAGTGTACATCACAGACGGTTTCATAAAACCGTCTGTGATTTAGCGTCTACTATTAGGCTTTCTGTAGTAGTGTATGGTGATATAAACAACGTGAGTATTCTAATTTTCTTCATGTTAAAACATAGTAGTGCACTAAATACCTTTTGCTACTTCTCTAAATACAAAGGCACGTGATATCCAATCATCACTAAATAGTCTTTCTAGGCCATGTAGAGCACAATGACCTTCCCATTTGTTTTCACTTTCTTTCCTATATGTCTATTTATTAACAAATGTGAACAATCAGGCATGCAATTCGAAAACTGAAATGTGTATCTTTCAATTTTGCAGGAATCAGTTATTGTCAAGGAGGCGAACACAGGTGATAGTAACTGCTTCGAAGGCAAGTACATTAGCCAGGGTGACGCCAAGAAGGTATACTATCATGCAATATTCAAAGCAACAATCGGGAAGAAGAAGACTCCTACCCTTTTCTTCGCCGAGTTACAGGGCCTCAGTTACCCAGAAGAAGTGCTCCAGTGTGTTATCCTTGAAGAAGAAGGTACAAGCATAACTTTTCTATTTTGGCATACCTTCTTGTGTTAATAATCTGGTCTTATTGAGAAACAACCCAAAAAAGTCATCTTGTTAGAGGGCACACGAATATTATGATAGTTTTATTTTTTATTAGAAGGATATATCCTTTTTGAAATCACATAATCTTGTTTTAAATTGTTTATATCACTATAATTTATGGAGTTGTTTATTTTGAACCCTAATGAACATAGCAATTTGTCGGTTTGAATGTAGAGCATACAAAAATGAACACCTTCATGAGAAATTTCTGAACGTAGGGAAAATTAAATAGCTAGTCTGAATTTATGTAATGTTCCGTTCTCTTGACTGTTGTTTTCTCACATATACTTCTGTTTGCTTTTGTAAAAAATGCAGAAAATGTTGATAAGTGCCAGTTCTGCTCCAGCATATATCATCCACCAGGTGATTTTTTCGGAAAGATTAAATAAGTTAATTGGGACAAGAGTTGGTTAATGTTCTCTCTCAGAAGAGGTGCTTCAGTACAATGTCATTTACATCGCGGAGTGAAGGAGTCGGTTTCTGTCTTCGTCAGCAATGTGTCTTATGTGTGTTATTGTTGTTGGTGGCAGCGAGAAGTTTGGGGCATTAGAGATGTGTCGCTACCACATCGTGGTAATTCTCTGTGGTGTTCGTTTGTCTTAGTTGCTTGTAGAGTTAGTCCTTTAGCCAAAAGTTAGTGCTTTCTAGTGTATTTAGAGGGCAAGAAAAAAAGAAAAAGAAAGAGGAGTGAAGTGTTGTTGTCGTCGTGTGGATTGTGGTTGTCATGTTTTGGGCTGGAGGATGGTGTCTGATTGGCGGCTATGTAAACTTTAGGCTACATGGTGGTTACCTGGCATATACATATAAAGAGGAAAGTTATGTGGTGTGTATAACTTCTGTCTTTGCATTGCTCTTGCACACCACCTCATTTCGCTGCTACTTCATCTCCTGCTTATGAATGTGATTAGCTTGAATGTACGAGGCCTCAATAGTGCAACTAAGCGCTATGCGGTGTCACAACTGATCAGCACGGAAAACCCTGGTAATCATCGGTCTTCAAGAGACAAAATGTCGTCGGCAAATTTCAACTTTGCCAAGAAAATGGCGGCACACCGTTTCGAAAATTTCTCTAAGCGCCGAGTTACGGGTACAAGGGGAGGCATCCTTCTGATCTATCCAATCCTTTAGTCCTACCTAGATCCTTTACTGACAGGTGACATCTAAGCGGGACAAATGTCTTAGCTAATCTAGTTATTTTTGCATGTCAGTTACTACGTACTTTAATCTGCATGTCTGCCGTCCATAATGTGTCCAGTGCAGGTCAATTTTTTGGCAATTAGTAGTTCAGTTTCTCAGGCATTTAGTAGGTCAGTTTCTCAGATAATTAGTGGGTCAGTTTCTCTTATTTAATTGCTATATAAAAGGAGGAAGTAAACCTGAAAAGCTGCAACGTTCAGCAGCGCCAAAACTGAATTTGTGTTCCTGCGTCGTTGCCAAACTAACCACCATACATAAGATCGAACATAAGATTGAACATAAGATTGACTTGATTCTAGGAGCGTCGTTGCCAAACTAACCACCATACCACACCAACCCCAAGGAAACAAACGAAATTCAGAAACAAGTACAAGAGCTTCTCTCCAAAGGGTACGTACGAGAAAGCTTAAACCCTTGTGTTGTTCCTATTATTTTAGTTTTTAAGAAAGATGGTTCATGGCGAATGTGCATAGATTGTTGAGCGATTAATAATATCGCTATTCAGTATCATCATCTTATACCTCGCTTAGATGATATGCTAGATGAATTGAGTGGTCTATTATTTTCTCTAAAATAGATTTGTATAGTGGGTACCATCAAATTAGGATGCATGAAGGGGATGAGTGGAAAATAGCCTTTAAAACAAAATTTGGTTTGTATGAGTGGTTAGATATGCCTTTTGGTTTAACGAATGCGCCTAGTACATTCATGCGTTTAACGAATCATGTCTTAAGGCATTTGATTGGAAAATTTGTGGTTGTGTACTTTGATGATATTCTGATTTACAGTCACGCTGAATCTAAACACATAGATCATCTTAGACAAGTTCTACAAGTTTTGCATGATGCCCGGTTGTTTGGTAACTCAGAGAAGTGCGCTTTTTGCAAAGATCATGTCCTCTCCTATGAACGTAAGTCAGATTAGGAGCTTTTATGGTCTTGTTGGTTTATATAGATGCTTTGTGAAGGATTTTATCACCCTCGTTGTCCCATTGAATGAACTTACTAAAAAGGGTATTGAATTTGTGTGAGGGGTAGCGCAAGAAATTGCTTTTGCTGAACTTAAGAAGTGCTTAACTGAAGCACCATTGCTTGTTTTACCTCATTTCACTAAACATTTCGAAATTAAGTGTGATGCTAGTAGACTAGGTATTGGCATTGTTTTAATGCAAGAGGGTAGACCGGTCATTTATTTTTGTGAAAAACCTAACGGTGCTCAATTGAATTATCCGATTTATGACAAGAGCTTTATGTGTTGGTGCATACTTTAGAAACTTGGCAATACTATTTATGACCTAAAGAGTTTATTATTCATTCTGATCATGAGGCATTGGAGTGTTTAAAGGACCAAGTAAACCTAAACTGTCGCCATGCCAAATGGGTAGAATTCATTGAGTCATTTTCTTACATTGTGAAATATAAAAAGAGAGAGGAAAATGTGGTAGCTAATGCTCTTTCTAGGAAAAGTGTGCTTTAAACTCAATTAGGAGTGCAAGTTCCTGGTTTAGAGAGTTTACGTGATCATTATGCTATTGACCATGATTTTTCGATCCCTTATGAGTATTGCAAAGTGGGAAAAGGCTGGGATAAATTTCATATTCATGATGGGTTTTTGTTTCGCACTAACAAACTATGTATTTCAGAATCCTCCGTGCCTTTGCTATTATTGTAGGAATCACATGCCGGTGGTTTGATGGGTCATTTTGGACATGAGAAGACATTATCTATGCTGAGAAATCACTTTTATTGGCCTAAGATGAGGCAAGACATGGAGAGGTATGTGCAGCGATGCATTACTTGCCACAAAGCGAAATCAAAGTTGAATCCACACGGTTTGTATACCCCTCTACTTATTCCCAATGCACCATGGGAGGATATTAGTATGAATTTTGTTTTAGGACTACCTAGAACTAAAAGGGGGTGAGATTCCATTTTTGTCATTATGGATCGATTTTCAAAGATGGCACACTTTATTCTGTGCCACAAGAGCGACGATGTGTCACATATTGCTGACTTGTTTTTCAGGGAGATTGTGAGGCTACATGGCATGCCACGCACCATTATGTTGGATCGTAACGTGAAGTTCATGAGCTACTTTTGGAAAATGCTTTGGGGGCAAACTGGGGACGAAGTTATTATTCAGCACAACTTGTCATCCCAAACAGATGGTCAAATGGAGGTGGTGAATCGTACACTTTCGATGCTGCTCCAGCCAGACCATGATCAAGAAGAATCTGTGGGAGTGGAAGGATTGTTTGCCACACATGGAATTCGCTTATAATCGGGCTGTGCACTCCACTACGCAGATGTCTCCTTTTGAGGAGGTGTATGGCTTCAAACCCTTTACACCACTTGATTTGCCGCTGCTTCCAAGTCAACACTGTGTACATATGGAGGCATCCAAGCAAGCTGAATATGTGAAGAAATTGCATCTAAAGGCAAAGGAAGGTATAGACCGCAAGGTCAAGTACTATGCTGAGAAGGCAAAAAAGAAAAGGAAGAAGATGATTTTTCAACCAGGTGAATTGGTTTGGATACACTACTGCAAGGATCGTTTTCTAGAATGCCACTAGTCCATTGTTGCCACGAGGTGATGGGGCTTTCAAGGTGCTAGCGAGCATGTAGTTGGTTTTTATTTTGGTCTGAGGCTATGTGTGTAGGTATGGTGCCATGCACAAGAGCGGCGCGGCCTCGGGAATCCATCTCCAGCTTAACGCCGGTGAAGGTATGCTACGGGAAGCTGGAGATTTTAGTCCATGATCCATGGTGAAGGTAGAGGAAGAGGAGATTTGGATGGAGGAGCACTACGGCATTCAAATTTACATGATTTTTAACAATGTCCTAAGCAGGCGGTGGCAACTTACCATTGACGGAGGCGATGATGAAGTTGGCAGCGGTAGAGCTAGCTGGGACGAGGAGCTAATGTGTGTTGGAGTTCTCCTATTTATACCCATGCAAAGCCAGTTTTGGCCTAGGCGGTGAGCAACTGAGATGGTGCGGAGAGCTTGTTGAATAACTCAGGCGTGTTCACAGGTTCTTACTAGTAGTTTGGTTTTCCTGGTTAGACATTTGCTATTTCGTTTTTCTCCGAACTTGAGCCCGAATAACTTGTTTTCTGGGCGCGTCTTTGTAAGGCTCAAACGTATACATGAGTTTACGTGGAGCCAAGGTTGAGGACCGAGTCATGCGGCACGATCTGGAGTAGTGGTTAGCGCTACTCACGGCAGAACGTGGAGCACAATAAGCATTCTGTTTTGCTTTGTATCTTCTGTTATTTATATTCACAATAGAGTCAAGAAAAGCAGTGCTGACTGCACAAATCTCTCGGTGTTCTTGTTGTTTGATTTCTCTTTTGTCCAGTCCAAATTACAGCCACCAGATCAGAACCAGCGTTAACTAAATTTTGTTCAGTTACTGTAGCTTGTGTTGACAACAGAAACACAGCTTCAGTTTTGCAGGGGCATTCGTTGGCTTTGATTGGTGCTGGGTCTCTCTAACATTTGGTATCAGAGCCTTCCGCACCTGGGACATGATCGCCATGACGCGTCGTCAGTCGTCTTCGCCACCAAGGAGGTTTTGCGGGGAGACCACACCGCCATCAGGGAGCGGTAGCGGCGGAAGCAGCACTGATCGTGGCTTGCTGATTCACCGAGTTACCAAGGAGATCAACAGCAGCGGCTCTTTCCCAACCTTGACGAAGACGAATTACTTCGACTGGGCGGCGCTCATGCGAGTCATGCTGCAGGCAAGGGGCCTGTGGGTGGCGGCGAGCGTCGGCACCACCGACTTTGTTGAAGACCGGATGGCTCTCGAGGCGATCGCGAAGGCTGTTCCAGTGGAGATGATCGGGACTGTCGTGTGCAAGGCCACCGCTAAGGCTGCGTGGGACTCCATCAGAACAATGCACGTCGGCGTGGAATGCGTGCGCAAGGCGAGGGCGAATACTCTTCGTCAGGAATTTGATGCACTCAAATGTCATGACGAGGAAACCGTGGATGATTTCGGCGTCCGCATCAACGGAATCGCGCACCAGCTTGCGGTTCTCGGCGAGGATTGCTCGGAGGAGGAGGAGGTAATCCGAAAATTTCTCCAGCCACTTCCACCGAAGTTCGAGCAGATTGCACTGTCAATCGAGACACTGCTTGACCTCAGTGAGCTCTCCGTGGAAGAGCTCATTGGACGGCTCAAGGCGGCGGAGGAGCGCCACAATCTCGGCGGCGGCGCATCCCTGGCAAGACTGAACCTCACGGAGGAGGAGTTGATCGCGCGAGTAACATCGCGGCTGCAATTCACCGGTGAAGGAGCTCATGAGCGCAGGAAGGGAGCCGCATCAAGCCAGAAGAGGAGTCGCGGCCGCGGTCGTGGCAGAGAAGGAGGTAGAGGCGGTTCCAGGCCGCCGAAGACAGACGGGGGTAGCAGCGCCGGTGAGACCTCCATTGCTGGCGACCAGTGCCGGTATTGCGGGAAAACGGGACACTAGGCTCGTGAGTGCCGCAAGAAAAAAGGGATGAGCAGGCCCATACAGCTCAAGTGGAAGAGGATAAGGAGATCGCTTTGCTGCTGGCCGAGGCTACAGTGAATGTCACTTTCCCCACTTTCCCCATTCCGACAGCGCTGTCCGAAGATTCAAAGCCACCGGCGATTCCCCCGACGCCACCACCCACAAATCACAGTTCGGCGGCAGATCTCTCGCCACCACCCACAAATCCGGCGCCACCGGCAAGATCCACGATACTCCACCTGGAGGAAGACAAGCTCTTCGTCAATCTCGGAAACAGCAAGGAGAGTGACCGTGCGCGCTAGATACTCGACACGGGCGCCACAAATCACATGACCGGCGATCTCTCGGCCTTCACCAAGCTCGACACCGGCGTCCGAGGCTCCGTTCGTTTCGGGGATGGGTCAGTGGCCGAGATCAAGGGCTGTGGCACGATGCTCTTCACGTGCAAAAATGGGGAGCACCGGGCCCTCACCGGGGTGTACCACATTCCACGACTCATGGCAAACATAGTGAGTCTGGGCCAGCTCGATGAAGATGGCTACCAGATCTCGATCAAGAAAGGCGTGCTGAGGATCTGGGACCCGGACAAGCAGTTGCTGGCCAAGGTGCAACGTTTGGCGAGTCGCCTCTACGTCCTGTCGCTGAACATCGGGAAACCGGTGTGTTTGGCGGTGCAGGGCACGAACATTGCATGGTGTTGGCACGCGAGGTAAGGCCACCTCAATTTCAGAGGGCTTCGGAGGTTGGCACAGGGGCAAATGGTGCGAGGATTGCTGACAATTGAGCATGTCGACCAAGTCTGCGACAGTTGTCTTGCTGGGAAACAGCGGCGTCTGGCGTTCCCGAGTGAGGCAAAATACCGAGCAGAGCACAAACTGGAGCTTGTGCATGGTGACATATGTGGCCCCGTAACTCCACGGACACCAAGTGGCAACAAATTGTTCCTCTTGCTAGTCGACGATCGGAGCCGCTACATGTGGATCATCCTACTCAGCTCCAAGATCAAGCAAGTGAAGCAATCAAGCGCTTTCAAGCTGGAGCCGAAGCACAGGCAGGTCGGAACCTTGGCACGCTGCGTACCGATCGAGGTGGGGAGTTCACGGCTCGTGCATTCAGTGACTATTGTGCATAGCATGGTATTCAAAGGCACCTTACGGCACCATATACGCCACAACAAAATGGCGTGGTGGAGAGGCGCAACCAGACGGTGATGGGAATGGCAAGAAGCATGATGAAGGCTATGTCGTTGCCAGGATGGTTCTGGGGTGAGGCGGTAACAACAGCAGTTTTTATACTGAACCGGGCTCCAACACAGAGCGTTGAAGGCAAGACACCCTATGAGGTTTGGTATGGTCACAAACCGCCTGTACATTTTTTACGTACCTTTGGTTGTGTGGCACATGTGAAGAGTGTCGGCAAACATCTTACCAAACTCGACGACCGAAGTACACCCATGGTGTTCGTGGGTTATGAGCAAGGATCAAAGGCCTACAGGTTCTACAACCTAGCTACAGGACGTATCCATGTCTCGAAGGATGTTGTGTTTGAAGAAGATCGTCCCTGGGACTGGGGTGCTGACAAGGGAGCTGGGCCAGATGATGATGTTGAACCATTCTGCGTCGAGTTTGTCAAGTTCTCTGGAGGGTACAACAGCACCAACATCCCAACAACGGGTGTTCCGGCTTCACCAACGTCATCACCAGCAACCCCCGTCAGTGAGACAATGCCCACGTGCGGGTTTGAGTCCCGCACACCACCTGCGCCGGCTGAGACAGGGATCGAGTTCACATCACCACCTTCGGGTGAACTCGATCTGGATGTCGATCATGATGATGCACCACTCCGGTTCCGCACGGTGGACAACGTTCTCGGCTCGATGTCACCCCCGGGTCTGGCTGAGGAACTTGGTGGCAATTGGGGACGAACCTGCAATCGTTGAAGAGGCAAAGCAATTCAAGGAATGGCGCATGGCAATGCTAGAAGAGATGGCCTCGATCGAAGAGAACAAGACATGATCTTTGATTAATCTTCCACCAGGACATCGCACCATCGGCTTGAAGTGGGTTTTCAAGCTTAAGCGTGACGAGCGTGGTGATGTTGTGAACCACAAGGCTAGACTCGTCGCCAAGGGATACGTACAACGGCCGGGCATCGACTTTGAGGAAGTATTTGCGCCGGTCACGAGGTTGGAAACAGTGCGTGTGGTGCTGACTGTGGCAGCAAGCCGTGGCTTGGCTGTGCACCACATGGACGTCAAGTCCGCCTTTCTCAATTGCGAACTGGAAGAGGAGGTATACGTTGCGCAACCCCCTGGTTTCACTGCAGCCGATCATGAACAGATGGTACTCAAGCTACACAAGGCTCTTTATGGGCTGAGACAGGCTCCGCGGGCATGGAATGCAAAGCTCGACGCAACTTTGAATGACTTGGGTTCACCAAGAGCGAGTGCAAGCATGGCTTGTACACACGCGGAGTCCATCAATCACGGTTGGTGGTTGGAGTTTATGTTGATGACCTTGTCATCACGGGGGAGTATGCCAAAGAGATCAGTGCCTTCAAGCTGGAGATGAAGACACTCTTCCGGATGAGTGATCTGGGAACTCTGTCCTACTACCTTGGTATCGAGGTGAGACAAGGGAGAAGGAGCATAGAGCTGTGCCAGAGTGTTTATGCCTTGAAGTTGCTTGACAAAGCAGGCATGGGCAGCTGCAACCCCTGCATGACACCAATGGAGACTCGGCTGAAGCTGTCGAAGCAAAGTTCCTCGCTGGGTGTGGACTCAACAGTGTACCGCAGTCTCATTGGAAGCCTGCGTTATCTACTGCACACCCGGCCAGATCTAGCTTTTGCTGTTGGATACTTGAGCCGCTTCATGGAAGAACCGAAGCAGGAGCATATGGCTGCTATGAAGCACTTGCTTCGGTACGTCGCAGGCACGGTCAACTACGGGTTGGTATACTCCAGGAGTGATACCGAGCTCAAGTTAGTTGGCTATAGCGACAGTGATATGGCAGGTGACGTGGACGACCGCAAGAGCACAACCGGAATTGTTTTCTTCCTTGGTGGAAACCCTGTTTCATGGCAGTCACAGAAGCAGCGAGTGGTTGCGTTGTCGTCTTGTGAAGCGGAGTACATTGCGGGAGCTGCAGCGGCGTGTCAGGGAGTTTGGCTCCGGCGACTACTTGGTGACATTCTTGGGGATCAGGCGCCACCACCTCAACTGAAGATGGATAATATGTCTGCCATTTCTCTCAGCAAAATCATGTACTACATGATAGGAGTAAGCACATCGACACAAAATTTCATTACATCAGGGGATGTGTTGAAGGTGGGGAGATCAGTCTGGAATTCATGGGTACTCAAGATCAGCTAGCAGACGTCCTGACGAAGCCGCTTGGAAGGTCCAAGTTTCAAGAGCTGCGGGAGCGAATCGGTGTCGTCAAGCTAAAGTGAACAACGCCAGACTTAGGGGGAGATTGTTGAATAACTCAGGCGTGTTCACAGGTTCTTACTAGTAGTTTGGTTTTCCTAGTTAGACATTTGCTATTTCGTTTTTTTCTCTGAACTTGAGCCCGAATAACTTGTTTTCTGGGCGCGTCTTTGTAAGGCTCAAATGTATACAAGAGTTTACGTGGAGCCAAGGTTGAGGTCCGAGTCATGCGGCATGATCTGGAGTAGTGGTTAGCGCTACTCACGGCAGAACGTGGAGCACAATAAGCATTCTGTTTTGCTTTGTATCTTCTGTTATTTATATTCACAATAGAGTCAAGAAAAGCAGTGCTGACTGCACAAATCTCTCGGTGTTCTTGTTGTTTGATTTCTCTTTTATCCAGTCCAAATTACAGCCACCAGATCAGAACCAGCGTTAACTGAATTTTGTTCAGTTACTGTAGCTTGTGTTGACAACAGAAACACAGCTTCAGTTTTGCAGGGGCATTCGTTGGCTTTGATTGGTGCTGGGTCTCTCTGACAGAGCTCGGGCAGTGTGGATCATGGCGCGTGGGCTGTGGCTTGAAGCAGGAGGTGGTAGGTGAGGGTGAGGCGACACTGAGAAAGCAGCTGCTTGGTCGGAGACTTGGCGTCATTGAGTTCGTCACAGGGGCCAATGTGGTCAGCGATTACGGCGGCTTTTGGGGCGTCCACGGTGCGGTGTGCGAGGCGAGCGTGGACGGCGAGCAGACGTGGGCAAGGACGTGGGAGTGCAGCATGCGACGGTGAGGACAAGGCTTGCTGGTGCACGTGGTGGGGAACTCGGAGGCTCGATGGTAAGGTGGCTACGTCATTTGAATCTCGGCGCAGCGAGGGCAGAGCAGCGACCACGGTGGTGTAGTTGTGGGAAGGCGCAGGCGAGATGGATATGGTGGCATCGAGAGTAGGTGCGAGTGGTAGGCAGGCTGGGCTAGTGGGTTGGCACGGTGTGTTGAGCCAGGCGGTCGTGGGGAAGAAGTGGGCTATGGACAGTGAGGCCATGGCGGGGCGTGGGGGAGAAACGAGCTGCTGGAGTTGGCCGGCTAGTAGGGAGTTTAGGATTTTGATTTAAGGATTTTAATTCTAGGATTTGCAGAAAGGATTTCCAATAGAGAATTAAATCATCTAAAATCAAATAAATGCTAGAAAATATTAGCAAAAGTATTATAAAATTTGGGAAACATTTAGGGAGCTATTTTTGAGGTTTTGGTTTAAATACAATTTTGAAAATTGGTCTGTTATGGTTCCTATATAACCCCAGCCTCCTCTGCAAGACATTCAAGTCTACTAGGAACTGAATGCTGCTCCACTGCTAGTTGGCCCAGCCCTACATATTCACATGATACTAGAAGACTGTTAGAGTTTGTAATCTTATTTTCAGTTGAAGTCGTAGTCATGTGCGAGTTTGGTCGTGGTCATATAAGAGTCCGCTTCATAGTTTTTGTCGAGTTGGAGTCATAATCATAGTTGAGTATGACTTCAAGTCCTTCACCAAGACATGGTCGAAGAGGAGGGTATAAAAGGGCAGGCCATCGTATCGAGAAAAAAGGTGGTGGAGAGCACCAAGTCGACGAGATGTAGTCGCAGAGGAGGTGCCGGGACGAGGACGACTGGTGTGGTCGCAGGAGCACCGAGTGGAGGCGATGTAGTCGCAGGGGGAGGTGCAGAGCTTGGAGCAACCGGCGTGGTCGTAGGCGGTCGGCGTGACCGCAGAGCATGGAGCGACCAGCGTGGTCGTGGGCGATCAGCGTGATCGCAGAGGAGAGAGACAACCAGTGTGGTCGGAGGAGGTGACCGGCGTGGTCGTAGGCGATCGGCCTAGGCGACCAGCGTGGTCGTAGGTGTCGGTGTGGGCGACCAGTGTGGTCGAAGGTGGTGGAGGTGACCGGTGCGGTCGCAGGCGGTTGGTGAGATCGTAGGTTTGCAGACGTGATCATAAAGGAGTTACGACCACGACGAACAGAGGCTCGCAGACATGGTCATAAAGGAGTTATGACCACGGCAAGAAGGGATCGCAGACGTGGTCGTAAAGGAGTTACGACCACAACGATTGGGCGGAGGGCGTCCGCAGAAGCAGCAGACTTGGTCCTAAAGGAGTTATGACCAGAGTGACGAGCAAAGGTGTCCGCTGGAGCAGAGGCTATGGTCGTAAGGAGTTACGACCATGGTCATAGAGCCGAGGACAGCGACGAGAGAGGAGGTATATGTAGGTGCTGGAGACATGGTCGTAAAGGAGTTATGACCACGGTCTCGCAGGAAAACATGGTCGTAAGGGTACGACCACAGCGACGGGTCGACAGAATCACTGCGTGGTCATAAGGCGTTACGACTACTGTGATCGACCATTGTCGAAGGAAGTACAGTGAGAATCAGTGAGCGTGGTCGTAACTTCAGCTGAAGTTTATGACCATGTGGTCGGAGCAGCGAGGTGTGATCGGAGGGATCACAGTGTGGTTGTAACGACCGTCTACGTGGTCGGAGATCCAGCAGAGCGATCGTAGCGACACAGGAGGTGGTCGAATCCACTACAACGTGGTTGTACGGCTACAAGAGGTGGTTGTAGTGGCTAGGTGATGGTCGTAGAGATCCTGAGAGCAGTCGTAAAGGCTGTAACAAGTGGTATCAGAGCATGGGTGACAAGGCGAAGGCTCACGGATGAAGCATTGACTGGGAGGCGTGGGAGACGCTGCAGACGATGAACGAGAGCAATGATCATGTTGAGGAGGTGCTCATGATCCGAGAGAGAGGAGCGGGTAGCTCAGGCGCACGGGAGGGCAGGAAGAAGCAGAAGCAAGAGAAAAGATTGGTATGATCAAGAGGGAAAACAAGATTAAGGAGGTCATTGTTAGAGTTTGTAATCTTGTTTTCAGTTGAAGTCGTAGTTGTGTGCGAGTTTGGTCGTGCTCATACAAGAGTATGCTTCATAGTTGTAGTCGAGTTGGAGTCATAGTCGTAGTTGAGTACGACTTCGAGTCCTTTTCCAAGACGTGGTCGAAGAGGAGGGTATAAAAGGGCAAGCCATCGTACCGAGAAAAAAGGCGGTGGAGAGCACCAAGTCGACGAGATGTAGTCGTAGAGAGGTGCCGGGAAGAGGACGACCGGTGCGGTAACAGGAGCACCTAGTGGAGGTGATGTAGTCGCAGGGGAGGTGTAGAGCTTGGAGCAACCGGCGTGGTCATAGGCGGTTGGCGTGATCGCATAGCATGGAGCAACCAGCGTGGTCGTGGGTGATCAGCGTGATCGCAGAGGAGAGAGGCGACCAGTGTGGTCAGAGGAGGCGACTGGCGTAGTCATAGGCGATCGGCCTAGGCGACTGGCGTGGTCATAGGCGATCGGCCTAGGCGACCAGCGTGGTCGTAGGCGATCGGTGTGGGCGGCCAGTGTGGTCGAAGGCGGTGGAGGTGACCGATGCAGTTGCAGGCAGTCGGTGAGATCGCAGGTTTGCAGACGTGGTCGTAAAGGAGTTATGACCACGACAAACAGAGGCTCATAGACGTGGTCATAAAGGAGTTACGACCACGGTAATAAGGGATCACAGACGTGGTCATAAAGGAGTTACGACCATGGTGATTGGGCGGAGGGCATCCACAGGAGCAGCAGACCTGGTCGTAAAGGAGTTATGACCAGGGTGACGAGCGGAGGTGTCCGTTGGAACAGAGGCTGTGGTCGTAAGGAGTTATGACTATGGTCACAGAGCCAAGGATAGCGACGAGAGCGGAGGTATCCATAGGTGCTGGAGATGTGGTCGTAAAGGAGTTACAACAACAGTCTCACAGGAAGACGTGGTCGTAAGGGTACGACCACAGCGAGTGGTCGACAGAATCACTGCGTGGTCGTAAGATGTTACGACTACGGTGATCGACCGTTGTCGAAGGAAGTGCAGCGAGAAGCAGTGAGTGTGGTCGTCACTTCAGCTGAAGTTTACGACCATGTAGTTGGAGCAACATGGCGTGATCAAAGGGATCACAGTGTGATCGTAACGACCGTCTACATGGTCAGAGATCCAGCAAAGCGGTCGTAGCGACATAGGAGGTGGTCGAATCCACTACAACGTGGCCGTGCAACTATAGGAGGTGGTCGTAGTGGCTAGGTGATGGTCGTAGAGATCCTAGGAGCAGTCGTAAAGGCTGCAACAAAAACCTATGCAAGAATCTTCTTATGCAGCCTCCTCATGAGATTGATTGAAAATTTGCTTCCATGGGCATTTTCTAGCTCCACTGCAGATGGTGAGAAATGGTTTTATAGGTTTCAAGCCAAAAAGAACACGGAACGTTGCTTTCAATCCAATACTTTTTCCTTTGAATCTGGACATGGATCTCCCCTTGGTGGACAATGACTTGCCACAAGCTACCTCCAACCCGGAGTCTCCTTAGAAAAAGAACTTCAAGACAACTTCTTTTCGATGATGCTACCTTGAGTTCACAAAAATAATGAAGAACCATGTTGAGAATGTCCAGAGTTTATCTATGCTAAATAATTGGTAATCGTGTCAAGTTAAAATTTGTATTTGCGAAAGTTTATAGTTTTTCATAGTTGCCTAACAGGTTGTGGTCTGACCGTCGTGCAGTTGCAGTCTGATCATTGTGCAGTTGCGATCTGACCGCTATGCAAAGCCAATTAGATGGCTCTACAGAGCTAGTTAGGCCGACCAAGTGCCCCTCAAGCATTTTTGCCAGGAGGCAGTTTGATCAGCTTGGGTTGAGCGGTCAGACCGATCTATTTGATTTTTGTAACATCCCAAAAATTGGAATGTTGAAAGTGTGAAAATTTTAAAACTTTTTAATACAATTTGTTGTTGTTCGAATTTTCAAACTATTATTTGATAATCTTGATTTGGTTTTTGCCAAACAATTCAATTAATAAAAATAAAATCTAGAATCAAGAGCCAAAGTAATTGCAAATCAAAGTGAGCAAAAATTTGAGATTGAAACTCAAATTGAAATCCAAAATCAGAATAAATAAAAACAAAAGAATATTAAAATTCACATTTGAATAATTGAGCAAAAATTTACATGTAAAATTCAAAATTGAAATGTAAAATCCAAGACCGAAATCCCAAACTAAAATCAAGGAAACTAAAATTTCAATTCGGCTCAAACCACCTTCCTTTCTCCTTGCCCAGCCCATCACTTCCTTCTCTCTCTCCCCTCATCTATTCTGGCATCGCCCGACCCAGCCATGGTGCACGCGCCGCATAATGCACACACACACACATGTGCACCCCATCACAGCACCACCTGGCACTACAGCCACGTCACCCACGTGCTAACCACACGAACCCTCGACGCCCGGGCACACCACGTGCCAACCGCACGTTGCCTCGCCAATCCGGCCTTACCATGCATGCCCCGCGTCGAGCCAGCACAATAGCTGCACCTCGGCTCCATGTATCTTAAGGCAAATAAATCAATTAAAATGGAGTGCAAAAATTAAATAAAGACTATGTAAATTATGGCTATTTACATATCTCAAATATCATAAGAACCCTTTTGTAAATAATGATTAATTAATTAAGAAAATGAATTTAACTAGTTTTCCCCAAGTGTTTAAACTATGAAATACAAGAATTCAAATTGTAGATTACCTTGAAATAGAATTAGGTGCTATTCAAAGATCATTAATATTTAACTTGAAGTGAAGACTTTGATAAGGTGCCATGTCAAATTATAATCTCTATTGCGAGTGCTAAAATACCCTTTGGTCTTTATTAAATTAATGAGTAAGGTAATTAAATAATAGGTCATCAAGCCCTTGCTCTAAAATATATACTCAAGCGAAGGCTATCTTAAAATATAATTTTGTTTAGATAAAAACAATAACCAAAACAACTTAGGGTAAATAATGACTAAGTAGGGAAGTAAATTAATTAATGTGCTACTGAAGTATCTACCTTAATTAATGATTTTTTTGAAAAACAGAAAGACAAAATAAAGGACAATTATAATGCCCTCAATATTTGTTCTAGACATTCAAATATTAATTGAGATCCTATAGAGACATATTCTTGCCTAAATAAAAATTATCATGTCATTATCCCAAGATCTAAAATTACAGAGGATAGTTAAAGATAATTAGTGTACAAATAATATTTAATTCAAGGCACAACTTTAAAAGAGAACCCTGTTAAAATATAACTCGCTGCCCTGATAACACATGGACCTATGGTCATCAGTAACAATTTTTGCCAATCAGCCGACCCCACCTTTTAATCAATTATTGAATTACTCATTTGGTTAATTAGCAAATAACCCTCAAGAAATCATATTTGATAAGTAATGGCCTGTACAAGTGTACACCCTCATATCTGTCCATAGGCCCCACCTAACTCATGAAATTTCCTTAATAAATATAAAATAGCGAAATAAATCATTAAGTTAAAGATAAAGCAATGGTATTCTACGGTCAGCTATGCCTAGCCATCTTGGAATCCAAAGAAGAATATTCCTGTGAATATTCCTTCATCATTGATCCTTCTTTGATCTCCTTCTCGACAAAGTTTCCCTGCCATTTTCCCTTTCTCTCAAACTTTGTTTGACTTTGTCAAGCATCTCATACTCACTTAACCTTATCTCATATCACTAACTTAATCATAATAAAACTTAATTGAGCTCAATTGATTTTATTTGGACTTTCGAAGTTCTTTGGATTTATTTCGAATTTGATCGTTTATCGCGTAATTAGAACTTGGAGCTCCGATGAAGTAACAATTCGAGTGAGATCAAGACCTATATAAAAATGAAGACTTTCAAGACCATTGACTGAAAATGCTTTGAGTAAAGGCCATAGTAAATTGAGTGAGGCAAGTCATCACTTAGATAAATTTGCACCTATATTTTGAATGCAAATTACTTGAAAATATCAAATTGCATGCTTTACTTTATTATGCAAATTATATTCACACTAGTTCTGTCGAGACCCAAATCTACAAATTTGGACTCTCCTGCATATTCTGTACTAGTCCAGCATCACACTAGTACTCATAGTATAAACATAGATGAAATATTGAACATATCACGATTTACTAAGAAAAGACTCAAATATTATTAATTATCATAGTACGACCTTATGGCCAAGCTTACGATTAATTAGCCTAAAGGGCTTTAAGAAACTAGCAGCGGAAAAACTTAAATAAGTGTAGTAGCCACTAGACATACCCACAAGCAATCGACTGGGAAGCAAAGTCTTAATCCGCGAAGTCGTCAAAATATCCTCCTTCAAGCACCTCCTGCTGATATGATTCCTCTTCTTCAATTGAGCAAATATAGATATAGCCATGAGTACATAGAGTACTCAGCAAGTCGTTTGTAATAAAGATGCAATATAATATGTAAGGCTTACCAAAGGAATGCTGAAAGGTTACTTTGCAGAAAGCAACAATTTATAGTAATACAATAAATAGATTAAAAATGAACTTTAAAAACATGTAGTAAATAAATAACCAAAGGAATTGAAAGAACCATAAGTGAACTGACCGTCCACTCTAATGAAGCACCCGTGAACTAACCATTCACATAATGAACCACCAGTGAACTAACCATTCACTTCCCAACTTAATACCAACCAAGTTTTTATGAAAACTGTACCCCTCGTATGAAATCACAAAGCCTTTACAATGCTCAATTACAACTCAATTCCGCCTACTAGGGTTTCGCCTCACACTCCCCATGCACCTCATGGAAATTAGCAAGCATGCTCATCTCAATGGCGAAATTAAAGTTAGAATCTTACAAATTAATCAGTAGGTCTATCCCATACTAGACATGTGGTTTGCACCGTAGAGCTCAGATCAATGGCACATAAAGTTAAGTCCTTAGACATTACCCAGGTGAGACTTCCATATCCCTCGAAGTGAATTCACACTTCCCCCTTTACTACACGACCACTCGCCCAAGTGAAAACCAAGTTCGTATAACCAACACCAATGACACTACCCATGTCATGGCACACAAATTTTAACACCGTAGCTACAACTACGATTCAATACGTTGGCCTTGCTCAGTTATGAATTCTTGATCTTCAAATCTTGCTTCTGCTCCTTCGAAGGCGCGATCTAACGAGACAGAAAATGAACAAGGCATAAAAATAAACTCAAATGAACTCCAAAAACTTCAAAACTAGAATCAAAAGATAGAGCCCAATTTTAGATGAATTTAGCAAAAAGAATGGGGTTAAATGGAGCTAGGACGGAGGAGAACGGGCTCTGGAAAATCTAATCTAAAGAAAAATGCTGAAAACTTAAAAAAGGTTACTGTGTTGTGAACTCAGCTCACGAAAAAGATAGTCTACGCTGAACCCGGCTCATGGAACAGTGCACTGCCGACTGGGCTGGATGACGTGGCTGCTGACTGGACTTCTAGCGCTGACGTGGCTGCTGGCATGGCTGTTGACTCAACTAGATCGGCTCACAGGTTCATGGAACAATACTACTGATAGGTGGGACCCTCATGTCAGGCCCACGGCTCACGATGGATTGGGTTCATGGAGAAGGCGAAGCAACGGCCAGGCGTGGGCCCGAGGAGGTGAAGATGAGGTGCGGCACGACGACTGAGCAGTGGTCTGCACGGTGGCTGAAGCGGATCGAGGGGGTGTTGCTCACCGGTGGGAACTCGCTGGCGGCGGCGAACGGTGGAGGAGATGGCTCAGGCAACAAAGCGATGGTGAAAACTACTGAAAATGAAGACGACGGCTCACGAACTCCAGCGAGGACGACGGCGCACGAGTGAGGGCGATGGCGGCGCACGGGTAAGATGCGGAAGACAAGGGGGTCGGCCAGCCTTTAAAGTGAGGACGCTAAAGAGGCAGAGATGGACACGGCGTGGAGACATGAAGCGGACACGGCACAGACACCGAGGCGGAGACGACGCAGAAGGCGACGGTGGAGCCCCGGTCAGAGACGAAGCATAGTGCACAGGGCCCTGGATGCGTGACATGTGGCGACATGAAGATTGGATGGTGATGGTAGAACGCACAGATGAACAATGTGTGGTCTCCCAATGCTCGACACGTGTCCGGAGAGACATCCAAAGGCTGGTGCAAAGAACGGCCGGATGGACGACGCGCGGTAAGAGGAAGATCGAATGGCTGATGCTACGTGGGTCGAAGGAACAGTAGCAGGCATGGACCATTATTGTTTAAGGATTTTTGAGGGCTTTTCTATGTCCAGAAATTCCAATAAATTCATTTGAGCTCTAGAAAATAGCAAATAAATCACAAAAAATTTCAAAAAATCCTTGAGACTCAAGGAATTGAAATAATTTTTTTTAACAAATGTTCATATTTAGTTTAGTCATATTAGATCTTTTTACTTCATAAAAATTCATCTCAAGCTTTTATTAATTTTTTAAAAATCCAAATAATTATTTTTATTTGTAAAAGCTTGCAAAAGCTCCAAAAATCAGGATGTTACAAACCTCCTCCTTAAATGGAATCTTCACCCCGAGATTCTGGCTCACTAAGAGAATAGGTTTGGAAATTCTGCTCTAAGATCCTTCTCGTGCTCCCAGGTGGCTTCCTCCTCGAAATGGTTACTCCACTGCACTTTGCAAAAATGAATAACCTTACTCCTAGTTACACGCTCAGACACTTCCAAGATTTTGACAGGGTGCTCCTTATAGGTTAAGTCTTCCTAAAGATAACAGCTTCTATTGGCACTGCCTACTCTGGCACTCGCAAACACTTCTTCAGCCAAGACACATGAAATACATCATGTACCCCACTGAAAGTCGTCGATAGCTTCAACTGGTAAGCAACTTCTCTCCTGCGCTTTATTATCTTGAATGGCCCAACATATCTTGGTGCAAGCGTGGCTTTCATGTGGAACCTCTTAACACCTTTCAATGGCGTAATCCTAAGATATACATAATCATCTGGCTCAAAGCTCAACTCCCGACGTTGAGTATCTACATAACTTTTCTGTCTAGCCTGAGCAGTTTCAACCTTTCTTGGATTAACTGAACTCTTTCCTCAGCTTTCTTTAAACAATCTGGCCCAAAGACTGACTTCCCCTATCTCTTTTCAATTGAGAAGGGTCCTGCATTTCCTGCCATACAAAATTTCAAACGGCAACATTTGCAAACTAGCCTAGTAACTGTTGTTGTAGGAAAACTCTGCAAAAGGCAAACAACTGTCCCACTTGGCTCTGTAATCCAACACACAGGCTCTTAGAATATCCTCAAGAATCTGATTCACTCATTCAATCTAGCCATCAGTCTGGGGATGATATGCTATACTGAAATTCAGATGAGTACATATAGCTTCACAGAAACTTCCCCAAAACCGTGAATTAAACTGCGATCCATGATCTGATACTATCTTCTTAGGCACTCCATGTAGACTCGCAATCCTCGACATGTATAGTTCTACCAACTTGTCACCTGCATAGGTTGTCTTGATTGGAATGAAATGGGAAACCTTTTTCAAACGATCCACAATTACCCAGATTGCATCAAAACCATCCCTGGTCTTTGGCAATCCTGTTATAAAGTCCATACCAACTTCTTCCCACTTCTACTCGAGAATCTTCAGTGGTTGTAGCAAACTTACTGGTCTTTGATGCTCAGCTTTCACCCTTTGACACACATCACAAAGTGCAACATACTCTGCTATCTCGTGCTTCATACTTGGCCACCAATATTTATCCTTCATATCCTGATACATCTTGGTACTACCCGGATGGATCAAGTACAACAACTCATGAGCTTCCTTGAGCAATAACTCTTTTACCTCCTTTTTATTTGGCACACACAAATTCTCTTTAAACCACAAGGTACCTTTATCATCCTCTGTGAATCCTAACGCTTCCCCTTTGCTCAAGTTAACTTTGATTCACTGAATATTTTCGTCCTCTGCCTGAGCTTGGCAAATCTGACCATCCAAAGTTAGCTGCAACTCCATTGTGGCTAAGAATCCTTCCTCCACCAACTCCAAACTAAGCTTTCAAAATTCCTCATGTAGGGCTAGCTGGCTTTCCTTAACCATTACTATATTACAATAAACCTTTCTGCTCAATGCATCTGCTACTACGTTGGCTTTTACTGGATGATAATGAATTTCCACATTATAGTTTTTTATCAACTCCAACCACCTTCTTTGTCTTAGATTAAGATCGGTTTGAGTAAATATATACTTAAAACTCTTGTGATCTGTGTAGATTTCACAATGATTCCCTATGAGATAATGACACCAAAATTTTAAAGCATGCACTAAGCTGCTAACTCCGAATCATGTGTGGGATAATGCTCTTCGTGTGGTCTCAACTAGCATGATGCATAAGCTACCACTCTTCTGTCTTGCATTAGTACACATCCCAAACCTTTACGAGAAGCATCACAATAGATTTCAAAATCCTTGTTAATATCTAGCAACACCAGCACTGGGGCTAGAGATGGCAATGGGTACCCGAAACCCGATACCCGGTGGGTTTTTACTCTATTAGGGCATGGGTCTGAGTCAATTTCCTAACCCATGGATCTCTTAATGGGCAAAAAGCCCAACCCATCGGGTTTGCCGGGTTCGGGTACGTTCCTATAGTACCCAAACCCGTAAACCCATGGGTAATATAAACCCGATCCATAGGAGTTATAAACCCAGGCTCCCAGCCTCCCAGGCAAACCAGCTCAACCCATAGCCCATTAGCCATGTAGCCCCAAGCCCCCAAATCTAATGCAGCAATGCCCATTACTCATACGGCTAACCCTAGTTAGCACTCGGTCACGGTCACTACTCACTCCTCCCCAGTCCCCACCCCGATTCAACAACCGCCGCAGCGGCGGCGCATCTGGCGCTCCGCGCTCGGTCTCTGGTAGTCTCCATGCTCGCCCTCCCGTCCCGCAGCTCCCGCTTCTGCTCCCGCCACTCTCGCCGCACGCTCGTCCTCCCACACGCCTTCGTCGTCGCCTCGCCTTCCAGTTTAGCCCGCCGCCCCCACGCCGCAGCCAACGCGCATCGCAGCAGTAGGCCCTTGGCCATGGCGCTGCCCTCCGGCTCCAACGAAGATGGCCGGTGAACTTCTTCCTCCTCTCCATTAACCATTGTTGCAGCTCGCATTACTGAACCCACGGGCGACCCGTGGGTACCCGTTAACCCAGTGGGCATGGGTCTGGGCAAAAATCTGCACCCGTCACGGGCATGGGTTTTTTAGCGGGCACGTCCAACTTTCGTGGGCACGGGTTTGAGATAGCAAAACCCAGCGGGTTTGTGCCCGTTGCCATCTCTAACTGGGGCTGTAGTCAAACACTCCTTTAGTTTTTGGAAACTCTTTTCACACTCTGGTGTCCAAGCAAATTTCTTTTCCTTCTTTAGCAACTACGTAAGTGGCCTTGCTACGACAGAAAATCCTTCGATGAAGCAACAATAATAACCGACCATTCCAAGGAAACTTCTAACTTGCGTCACTGACGACGGTGACTTCCAGTGAAGCACATCTTTCATCTTCCTAGGGTCAACTGCAACTCCTGCTGTCATAACGTGACCTAGGAATGCGACTTCCTTCATCCAAAATTTGCACTTACTGAACTTGGCATATAGCTTATGCTCTCTTAGCTTCTGCAACACTAATTGCAAATGCTCTTCATGCTCCTTTTCATCCTTAGAGTAAATCAAAATATCATCAATAAACACTACGATAAACTTGTCCAAATACTTCATAAACACATTGTCCATCATGCACATGAAATAAGCTAAGGAATTGGTTAAGCCAAAAGGCATCACTGTGAACTCATACAGTCCATAACAAGTTGAGAATGCAGTCTTAGGTATATCCTTCTGACGAATCCTCATCTGATGGTATCATGATCTCAAGTCAATCTTGGAGAACACTCTAGCTCCTCGAAGCTGATCAAACAAATCATCGATCCTGGGTAAGGGATTCTTGTTCTTGATAGTAACTTTATTGAGAGCTCAGTAGTCCACACACATACACTGACTACCATCCTTCTTCTTGACGAACAACACTGGCGCTCCCCATGGAGATGAACTAGGTCTGACACCTTTCTCCAATAATTCCTGTATTTATCGCTTCAACTCCACTAACTCATTAGCAAGCATCTGATATAGTCTCTTGGAAATCAGTGAAGTACCGGGTACTAACTCAATCATGAACTACACTTCCCTGTCAAGTGGCATTCTGGGCAGGTCATCTAGAAACACATCAGGATACTCTCTAACAACTAGAACATCCTCTAACATGATTCTCTTACTCTGACAAACCAAAATCTCCTCTGGTTGACTCATGCTGGCTTCAAATCTCACTTTGCCGCCATCTGAACTGGTTAAGGTAACTGCTCTGATTCCACAATCCAACAATGGCTATTGTTTCTTAAGCCAATCCATTCCCAAGATTACATTCAAAGATTGAATATCCAACACGACAAGATCGGTGAAAAACTCTACTCCCTGAATGGCTATCTTGACTTCTAGACAACCTGGGTTGTACTCAACTCGAAGCCTGCAGAATGAACCAAAAGAACGGATCCAAGAACAATAGTTTTCAACCATTGCTTTAAGGAAAAACTTCAAGAAACAAGTGAATGCGAAGCTCCAAAATCAAACAAAATTGTAGCAGGCACTGAATTTACTAGAAACTTACTAATCACAACATCTGGCATTGCTTGGGCTTCCTCTGCGGTGACATGGTTCACTTGTCCTCGCATGATTGGTTGCGATGCTCGATTGGCTTGGCCTGACACTGGAGGTGTTCCGCGTCCTGATCTTGAAGTGGGGACCTAGTCTGGTGTAGCTCCTAGGTTAAAACGAACTGCTGTCGGGGCTTCCTTCTCCGGAGACTTGCTGGCATAGTGACCTTGCTCATGGCACTTTTAACAGGTGACTGACGCTGCAGGGTTAGCGTTCCTCGGTTGATGGTTGCTCAAACCAATTGGGCATGGTCCTGACATGAGCTGACGTGGTGCTAGGGCTGGTGTCCTAAACCTATCGGTGGAGGGATATGAGTAGGCTGGTATGTACTAAAATGAGCCTTCTGAGATTGGTGCAACTGAGACCTGTGTTGCATCATCCTTCATTTGCGAGACTCCTCTAGCTCACGACGACTCTCATCAATGAGCGTTGCTTTGTCCACCATATTCTAAAAATTGGCATAGTCATTACCCCACAACTTGAACCTTTAATCCTGGGTTTAATCCCTTCTTGAATCTCTTCTGACGGGCATCATCTGTGGCCACATCCTTAGGTGCATAGTGAGCTAGCTGGGTGAACTTATTGAGATACTCACTCACTATCATGTTCTTTGGCTGCAACTCCTGAAATTCCTCCTTCATATCAATCACCCCGTCTAAGATATGGGCATGCCAAAATGTTGCTATGAACTCAGCCCAACTGATGCTATCCTAATCCTCATGGGCGGCGTAGTAGTTCTCCCACCACTCTGCAGCGGCTTCCTCCAGATGGTGCGCGGCATACAACACCTTCTCGCGATCGGTGCACTGTGCGAGATTCAGCTTCCTCTCCATAGAACGAATCCAATCATCTGACTCCAAAGGCTCGGTAGATCATGAAAAGGTAGGTGGCCTTGTCCTCATAAATTCACAAACATTGATTGTGGACGAGCTGGTTGGGGTGCGGCTGCTTCTTGATTCTGCCTGTTCATCACGGCATTCATGTTTTGCATCATGGTGTTCATCAACTGAGTCTGAGCTACTATGAACTGACTCAGTATCGAATCTAGTCCCATTGAATTTGCTGGCGGTCCCTAAGTTGATTGATTGGCAATACTACTTTCTGGGTCTTGGTTCATCTGACTGTGTCCTACTGAATTCTGGGTGTCAACCATCTTTCCACTACTCTGAAAGGGAAAGACATCTTACTGAAAGTTGGCTTCATGAGGCTTTTTAAAAGGTGAGAGGAAAAAACATGGATAAGTGATGAACTCGTTTAAGGGGATCTCTAATGGCAAACCTAGACTAAGCAAACACTTAGCCGAGAGGCTAACAAAAGAAGCAATTAGATTACTCAAATGAAGGTTTTGACATGACTGCAACATAATGCTTTTAAGGCAAGATTGCAGCTCACATAAAAAACAACTGCAAATAAATACAAAAAAATCAATATGTTCTACTCACACTCTCTAACTATACAGGGATATAATCTAAGGGCTCCCACTCAGGTCCTACTAAGTAAGGTGCGCCTGACTCCTCCTCCGAGTCACTGTAGAATACCCATGAATTGTGGACTTGCGGTGACTGCTCTTCTACCAAGGCTAGAATGAGGTGCCAAAGATACTCCTAGTGGTTGCCTGCCAAGCATCTCCTCTCCTCCGACCTTGATGGTGTAGGTGAAGGTAGGGATAGTAGCGTCTATGGTTGAGGTTCCTCTTGTTCTGCTACTCCAGAGGTGTGTACATATCGTTTCTTGAATTCCCGAATGAGCTTGGTCATATTGATCTTGTACAGCTTGCAGATACGTCGAATGGCCTTGTGCACAACTCCTTGCGCAGACCTCTCCTCGCAATCACCGGTGCATTTGAAACTATGGTGCAAAACTTGGTTGCCAATCCTTGTGGTGAAGTACAATCTGGTGATGTATCCAACGCATTGGCCCCTTTCCTTCTCATCCTTGGTGAAGTAAACTGGTTACCTCTTTAATTCCAGACTCCATAACAAAACTCAGAGAAGTCCCCGCCATCCTCCTATCTGGTTGTAGGAAGCTTGCAACATATAAAGCATTATATGGAGAAGAAGTCAGTTTTAAGGATTTGAAAATAACTTTTTGGAATTAGGCAAAGAGTGAGAACCTTAAGAAAGAGGGAAGAGAATAGGGATATTACTAAATATCCAATTTGGTTGATTTGATGTAGAAAATAGATTTCGAGAATTCGCTAAACCGACCACTCTAACTAGGGCTTCATCCTACAGTCCATATGGCTCTAATACCACGTCTTTCGAGACCTGAATCCGCAAATCCAAACTCTGCTGTGTATTCTGCACTAGTCTAGCATCACATAAGTACTCACAATGTAAACATAGATAAAATATCAAACATATCATGATTTACTAAGAAAAGACTCAAATATTATTAATTATCAAAGTATGGCCTTATAGCCAAGCTTACAATTAATTAGCCTAAAGGGCTTTAAGAAACTAACAGTGGAAAAACTTAAATAAGCGTAGTAGCCACTCGACATGCCCACAAGCAATTGACTGGGGTCCTAATATGCAAAATTATTGAAATATCCTCCTTTAGGTACCTCCTACTGATACGGTTTCTCTTTTTCAACTGAGCAAATATGAATATAGCCGTGAGTACATAGAATACTCAGCAAGTCATTTGTAACAAAGATGAAATATAATATGCAAGGCTTACCAAAGGAAGGTGAAAGGTTACTTTGTCGAAAGCAACAGTTTAAAGTAAATACAATAAATAGATTAAAAACGAACTTTAAAAACATGTAGTAAATAAATAATCAAAGGAATTGAAGGAACCACAAGTGAACTGACCATCCACTCTAATGAAGCACCCGTGAACTAACTATTCACGTAATGAACCACCAGTGAACTAACCATTCACTTCCCAACTTAATACCAACCAAGTTTTTATGAAAACTCTACCCCCTCGTGTGAAATCACCGAGTATTGTCCATAACCGGGGACACGGCTATTCAAATGGTTTTACACATTGCAGAGGTTGCACAACTTACCCACACGATGTGATCATCTTCACGTTAAAGAAAATTACAACAAAGTCTTTACAATGCTCAATTACAACTCAATTCCACCCGCTAGGGTTTCGTCTCACACCCCCCTTGCGCCTCATGGAAATCAGCAACCATGTTCATCTCAATAGCGAAATTAAAGTTGGAATCTCACAAATTAATCACCCAGGTCTATCCCATACTAGACATGTGGTTTGCATAGTAGAGCTTAGATCAATGGTGCACAAAGTTAAGTCCTTAGACATTACCCAGGCGAGAATTCCACATCCCTCGAAGTGAATTCACACTTCCCCTTTTATTGCAGTATCACTCGCCCAAGTGAAAACCAAGTTTGTATAACTAACACCAATGACACTACCCATGTCATGCACACAAATTTTAACACTGTGGCTACAACCACGATTCAATATCTCATTGAGTCAAAATTAATTAATTAACCACAAGTGACGATAAACCCAACGTGACTATAAGCATGACTAAGCAATTTTTAACACACAACCCACGTGACAACAACCAAGATTGAACGGCTGACGCTAGGTGGGCCGAAGGAACAGTAACGGGCTTGGCCCATTACTGTTTAATGATTTTTGAGGGCTTTTCTATTTCTAGAAATTCCAATAAATTCATTTGAGTCTAGAAAGTAGCAAATAAATCCAAATAAATCATAGAAAATTTCAGAAAAATCCTTGGGACTCAAGGAACTCAAATAAAATATTTTTAACAAATGTTCATGTTTAGTCATATTAAATCTTTTAACTTCATAAAAATTCATCTCAAGGTTTTATTAATTTCAGAAAAATCCAAATAATTATTTTTATTTTTAAAAGCTTCAAAAAGGCTCCAAAAATTAGTATGTTAGAAGTTCATAGTTAATTTTCTATGAATAATTACTTAATTATACCCCACTCCTTGGCTTTGGACATAAACCTAGTTGGTTGCCTGCTGGGATATTCGAAGGTCCCACCTGTGTGAAGTTTCTGTTTCCATTGCTGCTCTTTAATAGTTTCAGCCTTACCGGCCCATTGTAAGTCCATTACTGTATTAGTTATGCTTCTATAAGATATATATTTGATGTTTAGTAATGTATCTATCTCATTTAGGGAATAGTGAAGTAGAATCACAAAAGATTTCCGATTGGTAAAATCCGGGTCTGACAATTTTGGCACTTGGACCAAACTAATGTTGAGGAGTGTCTTGAGATGTCTTTTCACTAGGTGTCATCTCAAATGGAAGTTTGAGAAAAAAAAACTAGATAGTGAAATACCGAATTTCCAAAGAGGGTCACTCTGGTGTTTTGCCCTAGTGGATAGACCCTCTTGATCTTACTGGTTCAAAGGATATGTAAGATATGGAAGTGACTCATGAGGATCATATGCCATACATCTAGGGACTAGCTATAGCAAGATCTTGGATATTGCCCGATTTGGTTCGATTTGGAGCTTTTTTAGTGAAATCATATTCCTAGAGTTTTGGTCATGAATCTATGGTGTTCTTGCTTGCTGTGATATGTGGAAACATATCTAGAGCCATCTTGGCCATATCAAACCCACGAGAGAGCCATATCCCAAGTTGTTTAGTTTTGCTCGGTTTTGGTGCAACCTTACTTATTTTAAGGAAAGGTTGGAACATTGGCAAAGATCCATGTGATCCTTGGATGATTTAGGTTTTTGATATCTTTCGGCTAGGTGTGTGTAGTGTCTCAAGTCATTTGGACTTGTATTTTGAGATTTGTGCCTTTTTGCATTTTGGCTTAGGCTAATTTCTAGGTCTAGATCAAGGGAGCGGTCTGACTATCGTGCACTAGTGGTTAGACCAGTGGCTGGTCAAACTATTTTCAACTGGTAGTCAGACCGCCAGCTATAGGCCGGTCCAACCACTATGTCCGCAGTGGTCTAACCGGGTCTGTGGTGTCGAATTTCGTTTTGCTTCCGCACTTTAGTGAGTTCTTTGTTGGTGGGCTAATATGATCTTTCTAACTTCCAGTAGTTAGTGGAGTGAAGGCTTTGGAATGTGATTTGGAGAGGTTGGATTTGAAGACATCATTCACACCCTCTGATTGCCATATCAGGCCCAACAAGTGGTATCAAATCACGGTTAGCGCTTCTTGATAGATGCTAATTGATCTAAGAGCAATGGCATCAGATCGGTATTCCACCAAGCCACCTCTCTTTGATGGTATGGATTATCCCTATTGGAAGGCTCATATGATAGCCTATATTCAAGCCCAAGGGCAACTCATTTGGGAGAAAGTCAAGAGACCTTATATTATGTCTACTGATGACCAGATCACTCCGATAAATACCACAGATGTGAAAGCAAATAATAAGGCATACAACTTCTTGATTCAGGGGCTTGGTAGATCTGAGTTTATTCACAAGATCTAGAGGACTCTATCTAATTACCATGAGGGCTCCATAGTGATAAAAAAAGTGAGACAAAACCAATTCAAAAAAGAGTACTCCAAGTTTGAGCAAAAGCTCGATAAATCTTCGGATGAGTTATTTTCTAGATTCACCAAGATTCTCAGCAACCTTCGTGCGGTTGACTTGACTTATTCTAAGTCTAAGAATGCACACCAAGTGCTTGGTACTCTAGATGTGAATATTTGTGGGATGAAGATTACATCCATCAATGACAACACTATCATTAGTGAGCATACCTTGGATAAGCTCTACTCAAGTTTGAAGATGCATGAGATTGACTTTATCTCTCATCTCTTCAAGATAGAGTCGATGACTTGAGTGATTGACACTGTGAAGAATGGATCTTCTTGATTATTGTATCTTGGCTCTTCTAATTTTTCCTTGTTCGCTTTGCATGAGTTGAGTAGTGAATAACTTGAAAAGCTACCTGAGGAAGATTTATCTATTGTATCTACCAAATTCTCAAAAGCCTATCACAATATGAGGAATAGGAAGAGAGGAGGTCCCTTCTTCTACTTTGAGTGTGGTGAGCTAAACCACATTCGAAAAACTACCCCAAGCTGAAGGATAAGGAGGATGAGTACCACAAGTCATCGCTCAACTACTACAATTTGTCACCTGAGTCCTTGCCACTCTTGAGACCGTTAACATGAGCAATGTAGACTCGAAGACCGATGGTGGCAAGGGTGATTGGAAAGGCAAGAAGAAGAAAGATTTCTTGGACTTCACTAGCATGTGATTCATGGAACTTGAGGACATCACCGAGGGCAACATCGAGGATGCATCTAACCATGGTTCTATATTCAACGATCTAGATGAGGTTTTTCCTTCTATCGAGGATATAAAACATGTGATCATTTACTATGGTAGAGAACTTGAGAAGAAGTGCAAGAAAATTGAGAATAAGGGCTATGTGATTGATAGCTTGCAGAAAGAACTTGCTAGACTTAGAGTTTTAATTTCTGATGATAAAAATTGTGATTCCTGCCTTGTTTTACATTTTGAGTTGGATAAGCTTATGACTGCATATTCTTCTATTGTGAGCCAACTTATTGATACTAAGGATGAAATAACATAGTTGAAGTCTAGTACTGATCTTGATTGCTTAGGCATTGGTACATTAGATGATAGAGCAATTTAAGTCATAATTGTGCTTTGCTTGAGCTTAAATTGAAAAGTGCCACTAAAACCTTGCTACAGTATAGTCCTGAATATTTATGTTCTCATTATAGAGAACAAAAAGTAAAAGAATTGACTAAATTGCTTCATCATTCTAAAACTTAATCATGTGAAAACTACCCCAAGTACACTAATAAAATTGAAGCTCTTAACAAGACACTTGAGAATCAAAATAAGAAATTATTATCTATGTCTGCATTTACGAAATCTATTGATTCTATTGCTTGTGCATTTTGTGTTGGGATTGAAAATGATTTAGATGAGATGCATGAAGCTTTTATAGTCAAATTTTAATAGCAGTTGCGTAGGATTATAGATGGTTCCTATGTGTCTTGTTAGGCCTTAAAACTAGAGGTAGCCACCTGTTGACATGAGATTTACGTATATTTTACCCCCAAAACCTAGCAAAAGGCACAGTAAGGTGATGATTTAAACCTTGATCATGCTCATTTATGTCATTATTTCTATATATTTTGCATGTCAACACATGGGCTAGGCTGGCCGGCCAACTAACCAGGAGCATGACAACATGGGCTAAGAGGGCCCACTGACCAGCCAGCCCACATTGCTAATGCCATCATTCAAGCTGCCAACTGCCTTAATAGAGTCAAGGAGACTTAACTACCCGACCATATCGACTCTTCTCTGGGCGGAGCACGTGCATGCACTCGGTTTCATGCCAAAAGGGGAAATCTCAGGTGTCCAATCTTAGCGGCTGGCCCATCTTCACTCCCCAACCGGCCACACGTCCATCTCTCCACTGACCTTCAGCCAATGCCCGAATGAGTGCCATGTGGCTGACCAGCCCAATCGACCTTGGTCAGCCAGCCAAGGCTATAAAAGGAGGGGATCATCTCCATCAACAAATATCAAATCCATATTAATCACTCCATCCACCACATCACACCACTCCACTCTAGAATAAGTCCTATGATAGTATAGCGACACCAGAGTCACTAGTAGCTCGGTAGGGCAGTAGGAGAAGAGTTGGCCTATGCGCTAATGGTTCCAGAGTCTTCCTCTTCGGTATCCTGATATGTGCCAAGCTCCATGTACCTACTTTACCTTGTAAGAGTGAATTATCATTTCAATATAGTGGTACATGATCATTATATAGGTTCATCCGATATGATCTTTATACATATTTGGTAGTTAGTATGTCCTGCTAGGGACAACTATTGACTTGTGGAATGGAAAGAAGTTTTTGGACCACAGCCAGATATACATAAACCTACTGGATCGCACACTTAATGGGTTTGAACACATTAGTTTGGATTGGATCCGTTACTAATGGACGAAGTAGGCTTCGCACCTCATTAGCTCTAATGTAGGGTTCCACTGAGGAGCTATATTAAAAGAGGCGTGGGGCTGATAGAGGTATCCCGTACACACCTCTCCCAGGCCCTGCCCATGCGCCCTAGTGCTAGCACAATGACGCACGATGTTTTTCCCTGGATGTATGGATTTCAGTAGAGGTGCTACTGCGACTGTGGTGTTGATCAGGATGATTGCAAGGAGGAAATGGTTGGCACGTGAAGATCGACTACTGCTAGAGGACGATTGGCTTCTGAGGATCATCTTCTGAGGACATTAGCCGATCGACTACTTCCATTGCACTATGCATCTAATGGTAATGATCCATGATCTCTTACTAGCATGGCTTCTTGGTTTATGCAGTAGAGATTTTAATTTACACTAGTGTAGACTACCCCATATGCCAATAGTAGTATCAGAGCCATCCTATGTAGTATATGATCTGGATTGGTTGCATATAGTTGATATGTGGTAGTAGTAGATTGGATCAATTAATAATCAGGTATGATAGCTTAGATCGGTTCATACTAATGCATTGGTTTGGCACTAGTTGATGAGATCAATTAGTTTTGGCGTTACTAGAATGGTTCGAATACGGTATGAATTAGTAGCACCGCACGATCTGTTGCACTTCTTCACGGCCACATCACACATTATCCCTACCGAAGAGACACTACCATCGGGATAGACCACGGTGCATAGCTGTATGGAGCTAGTAGATCAATATTGTGGATCATTGTTCTTTCTACAAACCTCACACGCTGATCAATGTGATTTATCAATGGAAATTGAGTTTATCAGATTGGTTTAGAATTGGGTTAATATGATTAATCCGATGAAATTTTCATGGGCAATTTCATGAATAGGAGTCATACCCCTTCGAACCCCTCCACTAACTGGCTAGAGCGACCACTGCGGTAGGTAATCGTTGGCACGTTATATAGATTTATGTGTTCCTATCACCCGATAGAATTGGATTCTATGTATAACTTATTTTTGTAGGGGTTAATATAAACAGTATGGCTCCTTGTGTATGTGATGCATGTATAATTTTATCATGGCATGCGTGTCATGTTGAATTATAGCCATGGGCTACATATTATTATATAACAACCTGTGTGTCAACTTGTGATGCTAGATTTTCTCATATGTAATTCATTGTTAGCTATTAGAAGTAATAGCTAAGTAGATGATGTGGTGACCTCAAGCATGGGTGACGTGGTGGATAGGAAGAGTGGTGATGGAGATTGCCATGCTAAGGGCCATAATATTTCATAGTTTAATACGATTATCTATGAATGTTTTTGATATTCCGTTATACTATTGTTCATGTTATTATTATCTAAGGTGTTTTTAACATTATATAATACTATCCCTATAGAAAAATGAAGTACAACTTGATGCCTTTCTAATTGTTGTACCTATCAAAATTTTGATCGTTAGTTGGTAGGTCTACCAAAGTAGGATGCCATTAATTCTTAACAAGATAGGGTAAATGTTAGACACATATATACACAATATTGGTTTAACTTGACTAGGCTATCAAAGTGGTTTTGGCCCTAAAGGCATGATGTTGAGGCCAGAGCCTATGGAGCTTGGCGCAACCACAAGAGTTACATATGATATGTTCATTAATAAATAGTTTTTTTATGAGAGACTTAGGAGATGCAACATATATGTTGGGCATAAGGATCTATAGGGATAGATCTAAAAGGCCAATTGGATTAAGCCAATATACGTACATTGACAAGGTGTCGAAGTGGATCAGCATGTTGAATTTCAAGAAGGGTTTCTTGCCCATGTCATATGGCATTAGTTTTAGCAAGTGTCCTTTGACACCTAATAAGTGAGACAAAATGAGTAAGATTTCATATGCTTCTGCTGTTGAATCCATCATTAATGACATTCTTTGTAAGAGACCAGATGTGTCGTATGCTTTAAGTGTTACGAGCAGAATTCAGTCAGATATAGGTGAAGGTCACTGGATAGTAGTTAAGAATATCCTGAAGTACTTGAGAAGGACTACGAATGTGTTTCTTATTTATGAAGGTGAGGAAGAGCTTGTTGTAAGTGGTTACACCGATGCTAGCTTCTAAAGCGACAAAGATGATTTTTTATTGCACTTTGGGTTTTTGTTTTGTCTTAATGGAGGAGCAGTGAGTTAGAAAAGTTCCAAGCAAAGGATAAATGCTGATTCTACAATAGAGGTTGAGCATATTGCGGCTTTCAAAACTACAAAGAAAGCTGTTTGGATAAGGAAGTTTATTTCTAAGCTAGGGGTGGTTTCTAGTGCTTCTGGTATGATGGATCTCTGTTGTGATAACAGTGGAGCCATTGCACTAGCCAAATAACCTAGGCCACATTAAAAATCCAAGCACATACTTTGGTGCTATCACCTTTTTCATAAGATTGTTGAAAGAGGTGATATGAAGATATACAAAATGCACACAGATTTGAATATTGCTAATCCATTGACAAAGCCTCTTCCGCAACCCAAGCATAAAGTGCACACAAGAGCTATTAGATACTTGCATAATTGAATCTAGTGCAAGTGAATGTTAGTGATATGCCCTAGAGGCAATCATAAAGATGATTATATCACTTCTATGTTTATGATCATTTGAATAATAAGTTATTTTGTCCTTTGAATAAATAACTTTCGAATTGATCAACAGGTATATGACTTATTCGTAGAACTCTTTATTCATATTTTGATATTATTCCAAATTATCCCTGATTTTATGTCATTATGTGTGACAATTATGATTTATAGATCAGCACATGTATTGATTGATGATCATGTTCAACGGACCATAGATATGGAGATATTAAATCAATAATGTGCACATATATTAGAAAACATGGTTTTGTATTGACCTACCATAAGACACTACGGGAATTGTTATATTTTTAAGTGTCATCAGTTGGTCTCATATAGTGTATGTAGGATCCTTAGACCTGAGATCGTCATATTTTTCTACATGCGTAATAGTTTACTTGCTATGAAACATGCGAAGGAATGTAAGTGATCAAGATGGAATTTGCCCCTCCTATATAACGGGAGAGATATCTCTAGGCCCCTTGATGTGGTTGGATTAAGGAAGTGCATGGCCATGCTGAATGTGGTTGAGGAGTCAATCACAATTGAGTAATCTACTATAGGTTCGAATGAAGGATCGAGCTATCACAAGATAGCATGTTTCTCGCCTTAAGTTCGATCGGTATCATGAGGCAAAGAAATCGGTATATAAGCACTATATAGATTCATCCAATATGATCTTTATGTACATTTAGTAGTTGTTATGTCCTGCTAGAGACTGCTACCGACTTGTGGACCGGAAAAGAGTTTTCGGTGCATGGTCAAATATACAAGAACCTACAGGGTCACACACTTAACGGGTCGGAACGATAAGGGTTCAGATGATAGACACTAAGTGGGATACAATCTCTACTCAGACTGGATCTAGTTGGAGGCTCTTCGAATTGGATGTATATCTGATCGTATTAGATAAGAATCCGATTAGAGGATAATAAAGCGAGCTGCGGGGGCTGAGGGATTGAACCAAGATGAACCCATAGAAACCCTACCCACCATTTCTTATAACCCCTTCCGTGCGTGCTGGTGCTAGCACACCGATGCACGATGGTCCATTCTTAGAGTGTGGACCCCAATAGAGGCGCTGCTATGACTGCGGCAGTGATCGGGACGATTAAGAGGAAGAGACGGTTGGCAAAAAGATTATCGACTACTTGTACTACATCGATGCGCGCTTTGTTGAACCGACAGCTTCAACTCAACTTCCACTGAACTACTCGTCTAGTGGTAATGAGCTATGATTTTTTACTTGCATGGTTTCTTAGTTTACGCGGTAGAAAATTTTAATCTGCGCTAGTGTAGCCTACCTGTATCCCAACAGTGAAAGATTCTTAGTGATATGCCCTAGAGGCAATCATAAAGATGATTGTATCGCTTCTATGATTATAAACTTTTGAATAATATATTATTTTGTCCCTAAAATAAACTATCATTTATATTGATTAACAAGTTTGTGACTTGTTCGTGAAACTCTCTATTTGCATTTATGATGTTATTCTAAATATTTTTGATTTTATATCATTATGTGGGATACTTATGATTTATGGATCAACACATGTATTGATTGATGATCATATTTCACAGATCATGGATATGAGATATCAAATAAATAATGAAAACATATGTTAGACAACATAGTATTAATTTGACTCACCTTGAGACACTTCGAGACTTATTGTATTCTTAAGTGTCATCAGTTCGTCTCATATATAGTGTATATGGGATCCTTACACCTGAGGTCATCATGGTTTCCTACATATATAATAGTTTACTTAGGAGTTACCAAACATTATTCTGTAAATAGGTAGTAATAAAGGTAGCTTTCGAGTTTACTATGAAACATGTGAAAGAATGTGAGAGATAAAGACAGAATTTGCCCCTTATTTTTAATGCGAGAGATATCCCTAGGCCCCTCGATGTGGTTGGATTAGGGAAATGCATGCCTATGCCAATTTTGGTTGAGAAGTCAACTACAACTGAGTAATCTACTACAAGATCGAGTGACGGATTGAGCTATCATAAGATGGCACACATCTCTCCTTGAGTTCAATCTGGTATCGTGAGGCAAAGGGGTAAGCACATAAGCACTATATAGGTTCGTCTGATATGATTTTTATGTGTGTTTAGGAGTCACTATGTCTGGCTAATGAGCGCTACCAACTTGTTGTTTGGAAAAGTGTTTCCGGATTATGGCCGAGTACACATGAACCTACAATGTCACACACTTAATGTGCTGAAATAAACTGATTCAGATATAATCCGTTCATATGGGCTTTGTATCTTAATGGGCCCCTAGCGTAGGATTCCACTAAAGGGGCCTTTATAAGGCGAGACGTAGGACTTTTTGTAGGATATTGGACGACTCACCAAAACCTAGCCACCTCCATCCGAAGTCCATACCATGTGGCTGTGCTAGCACACCGGTGCACTACCCCTGGACGTGTAGATACCGTGGAGACACTGCTGAGATTGATGCTACGCTAATCAAGGACGATCCGTAACATATGAAAGGAATACGAGGGGCTACTGGAGAAGACGATTGGCGGCTAAGGGTGTTGGACGATTGACTACTATATCGACGAGCGCACCGTTGATCCTGGCAGCACCAACTTTTCTTTCACTACTCTGCATATCTAGTGCATATCTTCTTAATCTACGTGGTAAAATATTTTATCATGTACTCCCTGCATCTCCATGCTTTGATGCTTCGCTGAAGATTAAGCAATCAGCTGTAAAAAGGAGATGCGATATCCACGGCGCATGAATGCTGACCTGCACACCCCTAGCGCGGCCCATCATATCTCTACTACTTAAAAATTGGAGTTGGTGGCAGTCCCTCCGTTCTCCCTGGGCTTTCTCCGCAGACTACCGACATGTGGGCCGCTCCGCCTCGATTCCTCCACGACCTCACTCCGCCTCGCCTCCCCGCAGCAACCGCTCCGCTCCATCGCCTCCTCCGCGGAAACCGCTCCACCCCGCACTGTTGCCGCCTCGTCCTCCCCCGCTCCTCTGCTCCACCGCCGCCTCCTCCTCCCAACCCCGTGCTGCCGCCGCCTCCTCCTCCCCCGCTCCTCCGCTCCGCCACCACCTCCTCCTCCCCACCCCGTGCTGCCGTCGCCTCCTCCTCCCCAGCTCCTCCGCCATCAGGTGCAAGCCTCGCGCAATGGCGATGCTAGAGGAGGTGGACATCTCCGCCATCAGGTACAAGCCGCGGACGCTCAAGGCACCGCACCTCATGGGGTTTTCTCTCAAAAGGCCTTCGTCTGCCTGCTTCCTCCCTTCGTCGTTTCCTGGTAAGATCCTTAGTTTCCCCCTTCGATCTACGCTCGCTGGCTTGCATTTTGTCTCAATTTTCTTTGGATCCATCCGTCATCTGCTCGGGCTGTGTTCTTGGCCCTGGGACTCCCTTCGTGGCCTTTACTTTCGGCTCCCTGTGCCCGAATTGCCCTACGTTTTTGCAACCTGCGGCCTACGCTAGCTTCATGCCGTCGTCCTTCATCGTCGTTCCTAGCAACCCGCTCAAGTAAGGTGACCCACCTGACCACTTTGACATGTTAAAATCCGTCCTTGTGTGCTGCGCATGTTGCTTAATTTCGGTTTCTTGTGGCTGGGTTTGGGCGCCCAATGTGGTAAGATGCCCTAGCCGTGATCTTTCCTGTACGTTTTTACCTGTTCTTTTCTTGACGAGAATTTTTCTGGATAGATAATTTCGATTAGGTAAAGAAGGAGGCCTCTTTTGCTTTTCTGTGGAGAAATGTGCCTTTACTGGTTATAATAGAGTTTGAGTAAAACTCAGTGTTTGTGATTATCCAGAAGGGGACATACGCCTCTCCGTTGATGATTAGGTCAACAGGGACTATGATTATTTTGAGTTTCTCACACCAGATATGAGAAACAGTTATCTTCAGCTGCAGGGCCCATGCTACCCTGTCATATTTCCAAGTGTAAATGGTAAGTCGGTAAACTTCATTCTAACCCATTTCATGGCACCTTTTTGTAAAAATGGAGTGAATGGCTTAACTTATTCATGTAGTACATTTATACAATCAGATGGCTAATTCAAAAACATTTTTCCAGTCTATTGGAGCTGCTAGCTTATTTTCCGGCCATCCAATGTCTCTTTAAAGGGGTCGTCTATAAGCACCCCCACGACCTCTTCCCCTCCCTACATCGTACAAATCTTTCTGTGTAGTGCCCGCTATCTATAGACAAGAATACGTAATTTTGTATCTATCTTATAGAATTCGCTATTTTGTAGTTATTGTGTGCCCTGCAACAGAGAACATTGATGAGTGCTAATGTAGAACTGCAGAACATTTGACTTGTTGATTTATACCCATGCAGCTGTGTGATGTAGGCGCTTCTTTTCCCCTTCTCTGCATATATACAGCAGTGGTCAAGGTTAGTTTTATGTGTATGTGCTTTCGCATTCTTTGTTTCTTTTAGTTCGATTCTTCTAGACATTGTTTCTTAATATGGAACGTACATAATATAGTTATTTTGTTTTTCTGGATGTCAGGTTTTCAAAGATACTAATTGCTTGTTGCTACTACTATCGTAAGCCATATAAGCAGAAATTGAGGGGGCGGTATTAGCTTTCGAGACATGCAAAGCCAACTTGTATTATTGCATTGCTTATCTGATATGACAAACTCCTGATTTCCTTTTGATTTCTAGAGTTGGATTCGCTGTTCCCTGTTTTTAGGATGGGAGGATGTTCCGGAGGACCTTGAGGCTGCAGATTTAGATGATCCTCCCTCTAGATGATTTGGTGCTTCTAATTAAAAACATTGTAGCCAACCATAAAAGGTTTTTCATTGATTACCAAATTGTGATTATCACCATGTTTTCTCCCGGCATCAGACATACGACTGAGCTTTGTGCTTCAATCTTTCACAGAGGTTAGGCGATGCATGAACTTTATTTTAATTTATCGGCTCAACAAACATCATAGCCTTTTGTTGGCTGTTATAACAACTGGCTCTTTCACTTGCAAAGATGGCCTATTTCCCATAACTGAAAAGGTTCTGTGTATAAAAATCATTCTGTATATAAAAAACTTTACTTATTCATTAAGTTACCATTCAGACCAGATAGCCATGTTTCTGCATAAGTCCAGTGACACGAGCCTACATTGCTTTCTTTCTTTCAGTGAATATGGCCTTAAATTAGAAAGATAGACTATAACCAAGTATTGTGCTTTCTCTCTATGCTTCTGCAGCCTTTACTTAAACAGAGGAAAAGGTTGTTTTTTTCTCATACAAGGATATGCGGTTTAAGATGTAGTATATGTTGTCAGATGGGCATTTTTATCTTTCAGTTATTTATTTTAGTAACCCACATGCCATTCCCAATTTTTGCTCTATTCTCTTTTCCTATAAAGTGCTTTGTTAGGACCTAATTTTACCTTGGATTTAAGTTGTGAAGACACAAAGTAGGAATATGTCACTGTTTTATAAAAGCATTCAGCTATTCCAGTCTTTGAGAAATCAGATTACTATTTACAGATCCATATGTGCAGAATTGAAATTTCATATAATGCTATAATAGATGTGGTTGCCATGTATGCACATATGAAAAATTCCTAAACATATATATTTTACTTTTTTTGGTGCATGCAGTTTTGGATTCCTTTTGGAATGTCTCAGTTTCCAAATTCTATCAGCAAGGATTTTAACGCTCATGTATGACAGCTTTCGTGGAACTTAGGATTGCAAAATGCTAAGGGAAACTAGGGGTGTTTCACGTTACGTCCTGTGAATTTGATATTCTGTCGATATTCTGTCTGCATATTCTGTCTGCATATCATTTGGCTTCATCAGAGCACAAGTAGAGGTGATTCTTCATCTCTTCAGTTGGTAGATTCATCACCGTTTACTAGAGTTGTGAGTGTTACAAACATTATTATGCAAAAGCAAAATACTACAATGCTAGAATCATGTCGCTCTCCAGTAGTAGTGTGGCCATGCTGTAAGTATGAGTGTGAATCATGGTTATTAAGGCGGTAAGGCGAGGTAAGGCGACCGACCCCCCTCACACCTTTTAAGCGGCAAGGCGTAAGGCGAGGCGACACCTTACACACTTCATAAAGTGAAGAAAACAGAGTTCTGGAGAACTAAATCAGAAGAAATCTAAGAGGATAAAGGACCTAGAAGGACCAATCTAAGAGGATAAAGGACCTAGAAGGACCTAATTATAATTTTGTAAAACTCTAAAGACTAAATTGTAATAATACCAAAATACACCCCCATCCATTTAATCTTAGCCGGTCGCCCCAGATCTGATTTAACCCTAGCCAGGCGCCCTATCTCACAGCCGCTCCTCTCTCCCCTCACTGCTCCCCCGACTTCCATCGCCGCCTCCCGTGCTCTCCCTCCGAAGAGACGCCGCCACCGCTGCTTCTCTTCCCTCTTCCCCTCCCTGCTCCCCCAACTGTCGCCGCCGCCTCCCCTGCTCTCCCTCCCAAGAGACGCCGCCGCCTTCTCCCCTCCCTGCTCCCCCAACTGTCGCCGCCGCCTCCCCTGCTCTCCCTCCTAAGAGACGCCGCTGCCGCCTCCCCTGCTCCCCAAAAGACGCCGCCGTCGCCACCCCTACTCTCCCAAGAGACGTCATCGCCGCCGCCGCCTCCCCTGCTCCCCAAAAGATGCCGCCGTCGCCACCCCTGCTCCCCCAAGAGTCGCTGTCGCCTCCTCTTCCGCCGTCGCCCCTGCTCCTGCCTCCCCTGCTCCATAAGAGGATGATTCGTCGGCGAGGCCTACAGATCTAGTGGCTGTCCCGGTGGATTTAGCCCTAGGGTTCCAGGCGCCGCCGCCTAGACGGGAGCGACGAGATGGAGACGCCGCCATCTAGGGTTCCAGGTGAGTCTTCGCCCCTTCTCTCTGGTTTAGCCACCGCCTTAGTCACGTTTGGCAAGGTGAGGCGACGCCTTGCCACCTCAGGAACGCCTTACCGCTTAGGCGCCTTAATAATAATGGTGTGAATGACTATGATCTTTATGCTTTTATTGACCATTTTCATGATCCCGTTAACTTTAACACATGTGAGGTGAATTGGTTTTAGTTTGAGGAATACTAATGTGAATATAGTAGAAAGGTGAAGTGATCTAGGATAAATTTATGGAATGCTTCAGTGAAATACTTTTCATATGTCATTCACTGAAAATTTAGTTTCACCATGTGTTACCATGAATTGATGTGAATTGATGGTCTCACGGAAAGTGCTTCTATGACAAGATAATTAGATGATTGGTGTTCTTCAGTAATTTATATGTCCAACTGTAATCCTTTTTTGTGTGCTTCTCATGTATATTCTTGTCAATGTGTTAGAAATTATCGTACTGTGCAACTCTAAAGGCTAATCATGTTTGCCTTGTTTTTAGAGGTCAGAAGATACAAATATGACAAGAACTAGGAACTTGTTACAAGAACATAAGGATTAAAGAAGATGGAAATCACCAAGTCATACTGATAAATCTTACGACAACGCTTGATCTCAGAGGCAGCTTTGAAGTGTGAGAACTAAGTCATCTTGGAAGAAACAGAAGGTCTAATCTAGAGAAGTTGAACCATATTGTTATGTACAAACAATTGTTTTGACTGCTACCGAGACAGGTTTCCTACATATGCTGAGATGAGAATTGCGTGAACATGGATGATAATTGCTATTTTGTTCCTACTTGAACACTTGTGTGTCAGGGATCGTAGTGTTGTCTTAAAAAACTTTGATTTGACTGTTGCATCATATATCAAAGGAAATTCAATTCCTTATGCTTTTTAAAACATGTGGTATGTTCTATTTTGAATCCGTTGCATTGCACAGGCATTTGACTATAAATAAATAATGGTTGGTTATTTGCAAGAGAAAGGTTATGATTGATTACATGAAGAGAACAATTATGACAGTCCTGAATCAATATTATAGAATGTGACATTATTCTTGAAGGTATTTCTTCTTTGTTTATTTCCATTTGTTGATGTATGATTTGAAATTAGATCTACATGTTGCATGCTTGATTATCTAATCATCACTGTTATCATAAGGAAAAAATATTCGAAATTTGTTGCATGTGGCATCTTATTTTCGCGTTCCTACAAATAGAACATTGTCAATGTTATCTTGTAAAAGTACTCGAATTTGATTATATAAAATGTTTCTGTTTAGAAATTTAGTTAAATTATTAGTCGGAGGAATTAAGAGTTACATTGTCACGATTGTTGGGACTTGTTTAAGGCACTATTCATTTGCGTTGTAGTGAATATTCTGAAATTTTGTTAAGAGGTAGGACTGAGAAAATGCAGTGAGTGAAAATGTACATGATTGTTTTGCTGATATTGATATTTATTATATGGGTTAGTATCCTTATATTTATGAATCATCTTTTTTTAGATTCTGTTGCAATCGCACGGGTAATATATTAGTCATAGTAGAACTCTCAAGGGCGGAAGATTTCCGCGCTCCTCGTGCACTCCGCCTGTGCTCCCCTCGCCGCCGCGCATTCCTCTTGTTGCTTCTGCACTCGGCTGTTGTGGGCCGCGTCGTTCGTTGGTGCGCTTGTTCGGCCTATCTGCCTGTGTGTGCCCTTCCTGTGATTCATGCCGCCGGGTGTTCACATTTCGTGCCCAGCGTGTGGCCCCGCCCCTCTCCTGTGCCCACGTTCTCCTCTTCGTACGTTCCCCCTGGTCATTCCTGTGCTACCTGCCCCCGCCTGTTCTTGTGTCCTCGGTTTGGCCTCGCCGCACTTGCGATTCCCTGCCCTGCATCTTTCTGTCCCTGCCTGCCGCTGCGGCTTGCCTCCGTGCTCTGCTGCCCCTCGCCGCTCCTCTCGCCGGTGCTGATCTTCTATGCTGCCTTACGATCCGTGCTCGCCCGTGTCTCGATTTGGTTCGGATTTACGTCTGCGGTCAGGGTATTGAGGGGTTTGCCTTTTTGTCAGATTCCGGCAACTTCTGAAGACTTGAGGAAACTGAAGTCTGAAGAAAACGTTTCGTCAGTTCTGTCCAGCTATTTTCGCCAACGGTCCAGATGTCATCTTGGCTTCTGGGAGCTGCATCGACGGTCTAAATTAGCTTCAGTAATGTTAGTTTGATCAGTTGAAGGAATTACTTTGTATGGTAATTAGCACTATGTTAACTGGGCTTTTGCTATAATCTCACTTAGGGCTAAGCTCCCTACATATACTCTGTTGCGGAAGGAATAGAGATGACTATTGAAGATATTACATTTAGTCTTTAGCTGTAGCCCTAGTTTACTCAGTAGCTCTCGCGATCTCTTGATTCCCTGATTCTGGCGATTGATCTCTTCTCGGATTGATCCTAGAACTGGGGATGTGACAAAAATGGTATCAGAGCCTACCTATCCTCGGCAGGAATAGGTCGGGAGTGATTGGGTTGGGAACTCCGTTCTGTAAAATCCCCATATCTCTTCCGATTGGCGGCGGCGGCTGAATCGGCGGAACTCGCGATAGCTTCTCGGATCCTTGGCCGAAGGAGTCGGGGTGGCGACTGGTTGGGAAAACGCTGGTTCCCGTAAAATCCCTAGTCTCCCTCCGATTGCGGCGGCGGGAAGGATCGGCGCGAGGGGAAGGTTCCGGAGTCACTCCGAGGTAAAACCCCTAATCCTTGCATCGATTTGGTAGTGGAAGTGAAATCCATGGCGTCCGAGCTGACGGCGGCAAGACAAAAGATGAGGAAGACCAGCTGCAAGCTTGATGTGGTGCACCACCAAATGGGAGTCTTGCAGAAACAATTCACTGGGATGCAAGACCAGTTGAGTCGGATGGAGACCCTGCTGCAAAGGATGGTTAACTCTCAGAGGAGGTCCACAGAACCAGCGCTGGGAAGATGCACACTCGAAGGTAACTTCAAGTATCCTTCCACTGGTTTTTCGGTAGTTGCTACTGGTTGGGATGAAGATCCATTGCTGCATGATGTTATTGCTTCTCCCACTCTGAACAACCCGAACCCTAGTCATGGTCCAGAAATAGCAAAAGACATGGAGAAGGGGGTTAGTGTTGTGGCAAAGAAGCATGCTCAAAATGCCATTGTAGGGTAGAACATGGACCTTACCACTGCTGATAGAGGTAAACTTCTGAATGAAGCTATTGAGCATAAGAAAGAGACACCTCATAAGCCTTTTCCTCCTGGGGTTTGCAAATATTGTAGAGGCAAATGGTTTTGGGGGCACAAGTGTAAACATTATCAACAGGTGAACTTGATGGCAGGAGTTAGTGGAGAAGTAGTGCCAGAACAGGGAGACTTATTCCTGCCGAGAACATTATCCAGAATATGCAATTGGTTTTACTGAGTTGAAGCAGGACCTTGCTGCAGTTCCAACTAACAGAACTTTGATTCATGTAGTCAAGCTTGTATCTATTGTAAAGGACAAAGAATCAGTTTATGCACTGGCTATGAATGTTACAGGATCCTTGCTTGTCTCTGGTGGTACTGAAAGGGTTGTCCATGTTTGGGATCCTGGATCAGAATCGAAAAATATGAAATGGGGCAGAATTGAAACCAATGGCCATATGCTTAGTCTTAATGTTGTTACAGAGGATAATGTGGGAATTGTCTCACCCCAAGCTGAAGCAGAAAAACAATTGATGCAAATATCTGTCAAGATTCCCTCGGTTGGAAAGAACATCAAGCTCAATGTGAAGAAATCCAATAGTGCTGTTGAGGTCAAGGCTTTGAGTACACTACAAAGGTCTTCGCTTGTTGAAAAGTCCAAGCAGAAACTTCAAGAAAGGAAGTCGGTTTTGTATGATGTACTGCGACGCAGCAACTATGATGTAGAACTCATGCTGAAGGTATGTGGCATTTCGATAGCTCAAAGTTTTACTCAAGTTGGTGGTAGGGTACTGCAGGCCCCTAAGCTAAAAGCTGGAGACGGTGAAGATATTTTTACATGCAATGGGCGATGGAATTTTAACAATCAGAGGTTCATTAAAGCCAGCAGTATTGAGAAATGGGTGGTGATTAACTTTTCTGCGAGGTGTAATGTTAAAGACCTTGTCCGAGTACTCATCAAGTGTGGGGGCATAAAGGGAATTAAAATAGATCAGCCTTTTGATGTGTTTGAAGAAAATCCTTCAATGAGACGGGCTCCTACTGTAAAAAGGGTGGATGACATGTTTAAACATATAAAAACAAAGCTTCTGGGAGCACCTGGCGTGCCTGCTGGTGGAATGCGGCCACACTTGCCACCACATTTGCATTCACTGACTGATGGGGCCACCAGGCCAGGGCAACCAAGATTCCACATACCTGGTATGGATAATCATGCAGCAGCTCAAACAAGCAAGGATGACAAAAGTGGAGTGAACTCAGCTGTGCAGGAGGTAGTTGATGCTCCTAAGAAGGTTGAGGTGGAGAAGCAGATCCTAGATTCCATAGAGAAACTGGAGTACTACCGCACAAGGATGCAAGATCTTGTCCTGCATAAAAGTCGGTGTGACAATGGGCTGAATGAGATTACAGAAAGGGCATTGAAAACCCAGAATATTCTGGAAAGTTTGCTCAAAGGTTTGGCAATTGCATCAAGATCAGATAAATATATTTATTCATCAGGGAATGCAAGCAATGAATGTTCAAGAAATTTACATGGGGAAGATATCAAGTATGATCCTTATGCACCGATATCAACAAGCTTGAATACTGTATCTACAATAGATCTACAGAAGCCAATAGATATTGCACTTGAGGGGATTGAGTATGTTGATTTTGAACATCATGGTGCTGGGGGTGCTAGTCTGTCATCACAATATTTAGATTTCATGGTCAAGCTGAAAAATGATCAAGAACGTCTCTTCAGAAATATGCAAAGGAATGAATACCATAACCTCTTCAACTTTATCAGTGGTAAGCATTTGAAAATCCTCAATCTAGAGATGGATGCAACCATGGGCCTTTTATTTGTCCTGGCCAAGTACCCAGTCCTTGTTTCTGCACCAAAAGAGAAAGGATTTTTGGGATTTATGATTGACCTCTTGATGGGTGGAGTTTCTACTGCTGTCCCCAAGATAGCTGTTGTTCCCAGTGAGCATGTCAAGCTTCTCATTCAAAATCAGGAAGAAATGATTAAGAGTGGTAGGCTTCCTCATCCATACAAGCATAATGATGACTGCCTTGTCTATACTACTAAGGATGAAGGTATGGTCGTACTGTGGAGAGAAAACACTGCTAATGTCATCTGTTATTTTCCCACTCAAGCTTGGAACTTTACTTACAAAAACCATTTCAAACACATATTCAACTTTAAGAAGGACAAGGATGATTACTGGGAATGGTTTGCTAAAAATTTTGTTTTTGGAGGAACGGCTGATACCTGCTCTCTCTTCTTTGTCTATCCCCTGAACTATGTTTGTACTCATCTGGCTAATGTTGCCACGGCTGCTGAGAAGGGTGGATTCAACATATCTTGTGTGGTAATCATTGTCTACCGTGGTCTGTATTTTGGGATGGATGATTCTCTTAGGCCAGTGGTTCTTGTTGGTGCCCTTCAGGATAATTTCCTTGTTAGTTTCTTGCTTGCTGGGGCTAACGTCCTTCGGCTGTTAATGGTGTTGGTAATCCTTGCTGGATATGACAAGCTACAGGTGATCATCTCTGGGGAGATGCCGACTTCATCAAAGGGACATTTCCACAATTTTATTCTCAGACCATCAGAGCTTGGTTTCCTGATCAAAATGCTTGAGGACAAGCATTATCTTGAGGGGGAGGAACTGTCAGATTCCGGCAACTTCTGAAGACTTGAGGAAACTGAAGTCTGAAGAAAACGTTTCGTCAGTTCTGTCCAGCTATTTTCGCCAACGGTCCAGATGTCATCTTGGCTTCTGGGAGCTGCATCGACGGTCTAAATTAGCTTCAGTAATGTTAGTTTGATCAGTTGAAGGAATTACTTTGTATGGTAATTAGCACTATGTTAACTGGGCTTTTGCTGTAATCTCACTTAGGGCTAAGCTCCCTACATATACTCTGTTGCGGAAGGAATAGAGATGACTATTGAAGATATTACATTTAGTCTTTAGCTGTAGGCTGTAGCCCTAGTTTACTCAGTAGCTCTCGCGATCTCTTGATTCCCTGATTCTGGCGATTGATCTCTTCTCGGATTGATCCTAGAACTGGGGATGTGACACTTTTGCCGAGATTGATTGCGCCTTTCCGTCCTTGCCTGCCGCTGCGCCTTGCCTCCGTCCTCTGACGCCGCTTCTCTCGCCGGTTCTGGCCTTCTATCCTGCCTTCCGATGCGTGCTCGGCCGTCTCTTGATTTGGTTCGGATCTGCGTCTCACGATTTGGCCTCTTGTGGCTGCGCCTTTGTTTTGTCGTTCGATTCCGCTGCGGTTGCTTGCGATCTTCCCCTCGTTCTTTCGGCCCGCTGTTTCCTGCCTGGGTATTGGCCGGTTCACCTGTTCCTCGACGTTGCCCGGCGTCAAGCGCAGCTCGGCCTGTTATGGCGGCGCCCCTGATCGTTGCGTGCTTACCCGGTGCTCCATGTTGGGTCCTTGCTTTTTGTCTTGCTTTCTTGAGTTAGATGTCCGGGCCGTCTTTTCGGCCTTGGCTTCCTCTGCGCCTTCGGTCCGATTTAGGTTGGGTATGAAGGGTTTGCCTTTCCTCGAGGTTGCCCGGCGCCAGCTGCAACTCATGTCGGATTGCTTGCGATTCTCGATTCGTTCTTTCGGCCTGCCGTCTTCTGCCTGGGTATTGCGGGGTTGGTTTTTTTCCCGAAATTGCCCGACGTCGCCCACAATTCGGCCTGTTATAACCGCACCTGTGGTCCACCGCGTGCAAATTCGGTGCTCCATGTTGGCTCATTGCTCTTGGTCTTCATTTCTTGAGCTGCATTTGCTGGCCGTTTTTCAGTCTTGGCTTCAGCACCTGCAGACATGTCAGCTCTCATCATCGTGATCGTAACTCCGTTTACGGTCACGTCCTCTGATATGTGACCGTGGTCGTAACTCCTTTACGACCACGTCTGCGATTCTTTACTCGCCGTAGTCGTAACTCAGTTATGACCACGTCTGCGAACCTCTGCGATCTCCTCAACCGCCTATGACCACACCGGTCGTCTTCTTCTCTGCGATCTCGCTGACCACCTGCGACCACACCGGTCACCTCCAATGCGATCACACCAATTGCCTCTCACCACACCAGTCGCCTCTCTCCTCTACGGTCATGCCGACCGCCTACGACCATGTTGGTCGCCCTCTGCTCGGCACCTCCTCTCGACTACAACGCGTCAACTTGGTGCACCTCTCTCGATTACATTGCTCTGCTTTTTATACCCGGCTATATGACTACGAAGCGGACTTGACACTCACTCGGATACAAAGTTATACTCGACTATGACCGTGACAACTGACTCAAACTCAGCCTATGACATGAACTCCGACTACGATAGAGTTGTACTCGTACATAGACTCGACAACGATGAGTACAACTTCTACAACTAGAAACAAGATTATTCTAACAATCACCTCTTTAATCTTGTTTCTCCTTCTTGATCATGCCAATCTGTCTTGCTTCCGCTTCTTTATGCACTCCTCGTGCACCTGAGCCGTCACCGCTCTACTGTCTACGCTTGCTCTATCCTAAGCCTTGCACAATCCGACGTTTGCCATGCCTCGCACCTAGACTGAATCGTCATTCCTTGTACGCTTGCCTGGGCTGGAGCACTTGCTCCCATAGCCACCTTGGCTTCACTGTTACCTGAGCCTTCCGCTCCTCTCTCTTGGACCATGTGCACCTCCTCCACATGATCATCGCCCTCGTGCACTCATATCCCTGGACCGGCAGTCTTTTACAAAGCCCTTTCACACAACAGTGTGCATCAACCTTCTCAACTCTGATCTAATGTAAGTGGGAGATCGGCTACAAAGCCCTTGTATGACGACGCTACACACCTCTGGGTCTAAGGAGAAACTGCGGGTGAGCCAGTGCATCACATTTGCAATTCGAGCATTCTCGTCTTCCGGGTGTACCAGAGTGGCTTGCGCAAAACTGCTCAAGTCAACACCGTTCGGACCTTCATGAACGGTGCCAACACCATAATGCACTTTCAATGTAGTGGGCATCGGCATTGCTGATATGTGCCTGCAATTATTTTTAATGTTGCAACTAGTCAAGTCACTACTTTAATTTACGGAACTACTGATGTACTTTAATTTACATTTCTACAACCGTTCGTCTATTGTGAATAACTACACTACCCACATAGCGTAACCCCTCCTCATTCGCACCGACACTGCTCCCTTTCCTCCGCCCTAATATGCATCAACTCCGTATTTGCTCTCTTGCACACCGATGCCACTCTTCTCTCTCTACTCGAGCTCTCTCCTACCTTAAATAATTCCTAATGGGTTTCGAGAACTTACATGACATACTGATTTAAATGCCAATATACCAGTTCTAACGGTACGTATCAATTTTCAATTTACTAACGACATTAAATTCATTCCTAATTAATCATAAATATTGTCTAATAATGTTTTGCACTAAGCAAACTATTTACTTCATACAAAAATATTGACTAAATTTTATACAACTATAATTTTTTACAGATGCAAATTTTCTACGGATGTTAATTATGTATGATTATAATTTTCTACGAATGCTAATTTTCTACAACTATATTTTCTATGGGTGCTAAATTCCTACAACTGTATTGACTAAATTTGCTACTACTATTTACTATAACTATAATATTGACAAAATTTCTACGGATGCTAATTTTCTATAACTATATTGACAAAATTTTCTACAACTATTTAATTTATACCAAAATTATACTATCCTTTTATACAACTATAATTTTCTACGGATGCTAATTTTACACTAAGCAAACTATTTACTTCATACAAAATATTGACTAAAACATAAAAAAATTATCTCGCAAAAGTAGCGGAACGTCTTCCTCTCCTTCTCCCTCTCCTCTCCTCCTCTCCTTTTTGTCCCTCTCTTCTCTCTTTCCCTCTCCTTCTCTCTTTCTTCAGTCGACTTCGGCGGATGAGAATGAGCTTGGCCGCTCGGCCGAGCGGCTTTGCCGATTATATATGTCCTCCAGTCACTGTGCCATTCGGTGACAGGAGGTCCAGTTGCCCAACAGTTAGGCGACTGGGCCCTGTCGCCCGACCGTTAGGCGACTGGAGCCTATCACCTAATGGTCACCTTACTGCCTGCATGTTGCTTGGCTAATGAGCGACAAGTTCCAGTCATCTAATGTTTGGGCAACTGGAGGCTATTCCTGTAAAAAAATTAAGGCGCAGGTATATTTTTGTATTTTTGAATAAAAATTAGATTATTTAAAAAATCAGTTGGAAATTCACTCACCTTACATAACCCATTATCAGATTAATCAATTGAGATGCAAAGACCAATGTTTTCACTATATTCGTACGGTAACTCCATTCCACTCTGTCATAGGCCTTCCCCATATCAAGTTTGATAGCACATGCTCCCTTCTTCCCCTTCTTATGACGGAGATAGTGGATTTATTCGTACGCATTCAGCCCATTATCTATATGATGAGCCTCCCCGGGACGAAGGCACTTGCTCCTCTGAAATCAGCAGCACCAGTCTTAGCCTGTTCATTAGGACTTTGGAAACAATTTTGTACAAGACATTACATAATGAGATAGGCCGATGTTATGTTAACTCTTAGGGTTGTTTAACCTTGGGAATCAACACAATAAGCGTCCTGTATACCTTCTCGGGCATGTCCCCACCTTTCAGATAACCAAGAACATCGGCTGCCGTGAATGGTTTCACCAGCTCCCAATGTTTCTGGAAAAACCTGCTGAGAATCCGTCAGACCACTACTACAGAAAGGCTAATAGTAGATGGCAAATCACAGACGGTTTTGTGAAACCGTCTGTAATGTAAACTATTGCAGACGGTTTTAATTTGAAGGCCGTCTGTGGTATTTGTGGCGGGAAAAAGGAGTATCACAGACGGTTCTTACCGCTGAACCGTCTGTGATACTGGAATATCACAGACGGTTTTTATTAAAAACCGTCTGTGATAATCTGGGATTATCACAAACGGTTGTTTATTAAAAACCGTCTGTGTTGTGTCGACTATCACAGCCGGTTGTTGTTAAGAACCGTCTGGGAATGTTCACAGACGGTTTTTCACAAGAACCGGCTGTGATGTCCCTTTGTCTGTCATATTCTAGATCAGAGGTTAATATATAAGTACACATTGCTTCTAATAACTTAACTACAGAACTACTGAGACAAGAGATCACAAATTAAAGGCAAATTTATTAATTTCAATTAGAGGCAAATTTATTACAAAAGTCGCACAGGTAAAGAGTTTCCCAGATTGTATTCTTTTGGGCTTCGTAAGCTTCTTCTTCAACTTGGGGACTTGGAGGATCAGCCGCTAAATTCTCGAACGCCGTTAAGATTGCCCTTGTCCTCAGCACTTCCTCGTGCAGCCTGGGCAAATGATCAGCAGCATCCATAATGTCGTAGTTGATAGCATGAAAAGATTCCTCAGAATCTGCCATTTCTGCTTGATCAGCAAGGCTATCCATCAGTCTCTGCAATGCGTGTAGAGCTTCTTCCGCATTGCGCACATTGTGGAGAAGAACCAGGGTGAGGGCTGTTTCCCTTTCTTGAGCGGCAGTGAGATGCCTCCGTCGACGGCGGAGGATCAGGTCAAGCTGACGGATGCAAGAAAGTCGGGGAAGGAGAGCAGGGCGGGTGCGGAGAAGCTGCTCCAGATGCAAATTGCTGGCCGCCTGTGTAAGGTTCCGGTCGAACAATTCATGATGAACAGATGAGAGGAAGGAGATGATCACAAGAACAGTAGTAGAAGCCCTGTTGTATTGTATATTGTATTGTACGTACGTAGAAGAGACCTGGATTAGGAGCGCATATTTAACCTTTAGCACAAACGGTTCGTATACCCAAACATTAATGATATAGACGCTTCGTATAACGATCGAGAGACGTTAATTAGACGATCGAAACACGAAGCGTTCTGGCATCGAAACACGCGCGAAGCGTTCTGGTATGAAGCTTATCACAGACGGTTTTTTTATAAAAAACCGTCTGTGATAATTTTATCACAGACGGTTTTTAATAAAAAAACCGTCTGTCATAACTGGTTATCACAGACGGTTTTTAGTTTAGAACCGTCTGTGATAATCTCCCTACATATACCCTCTCGCTAGGGTTTTCCGTGTGCGCTGCAGTTATTCGATTAGATCTAAATCCCGAGCCCATCGTCGCCGCCGCCTCCCCGAGCCCTCGCCGGCTGCCTCCCCCAGCCCTCGCCGGCCGCCTCCCCGGACGAAGACGTCGCCGCAGCCTCCTCCTCCTCCGTCGCCGCCGCCTCCTCCTGCGTCGCCGCCTCCTCCTCCTCCTCCGTCGCCGCCGCCTCCCCGGACGAAGACGTCGCCGCAGCCTCCTCCTCCTCCTCCTCCGTCGCCGCCTCCCCGAGCCCGTCGCCTCCTCCTCCGCCGTCGTCGCCTCCTCCTCCGTCGTCGTCGCCGCCTCCTCCTCCTCCGTCGCCGCCGCCTCCTCCTCCTCCTGCGTCCCTAAGGTCACCAAAACCCTAAGGTCATCAAATCCCTCCCCGAGCTTCATGCTTACTGTTAGTGTTTAGGGTTGATGCTTGATGCTTCATACTGTTATGGTTAGTTGCTTAGTACATATTTAGGGTTGATGCTTCATGCTTACTGTTAGTGTTTAGGGTTGATGCTTGATGCTTGGTACATATTACATTGGTACATTGTTTACTGCAGTAGCTTAATTAGTTTGCTATTTGGTACATATTACATTGGTACATTGTTTATTGCAGTAGCTTAATTAGTTTGCTATTTGGTACATACTACATTGGTACATTGTTTACTGCAGTTGCTTAGTTTACATTGGTACATATTACATTGCTTGTTGTGTTAGTATATAGTATATAGTATATAGTACATAGTATATAGTATAGGCACATAACCCCTCTCTGTCCACATCACCCCCCTCCCTTCTCCCCCTTCCCTCTACTCCTCTCCTCTCTTCGTAACATTGAGCATCATGTATCACTTTTCTTGCTTCCTCATCTTATCATGTGCAACCCTACAATTTGAGAGCACAAATAAACCAATCAAGGAAGAGTATATGATCAAAGGGCATGAAGCAAGAAATCTTGCGATTATTGCAAAAGATACATTGACCATTTGGGTGGAAAGAAATACATTGTGTCGTCAGGCTCATGACTGCCAATTTGAAGCATAGCATAGCATCCGAGGCACATCCAAGGCCTGCAGCTGTGTCTTGAGGAATGCCAAGAGCTGGTCTTCAGATGTGGCATTCCTCAAACTATAAAATATGAATCTTATTCTCATAACCCATCTGAATACCAGCTCTTGGCATTCCTCAAGATACAGCAGCAGGCCTCGGATGTGCCTCGGATGCTATGCTATGCTTCGAATTGGCAGTCATGCGCCTGACGAAACAGTTGATCTTTCCACCCAAATGCTCCTTGTATCTAGACAAAAAACAGCAAATGAAGCAAGTGACATACTATAGTGTTCCCGTTCAATGAACCGGATACACTAGTTTGTGTCATTTGCTTCATAGACCTTTGTTTAGGGACTTTGCTATTTGGTTTATAGTTTTAGCAACTAAAGTAAGTGCTAGGATAGGCACTTTGTTTAGAGACCTTGTAGTAATAGTATTACAAAATTCAAGAAAATTTTAGTACAGAAGTTCAAAAAAAAGAAATTCCCAGATTCTTCGGTGAGCAGCCGACATAGCCGACTTCTTCGGTGAGCGACTATCCATCTGCTTCTTCCCACTCCTCTTCATCTCTGGTCTCTGGATCACGTATGCCAGTAGCGATGATTCAGTTAGATGAATCATCGCTACTGGCGTACATGATCCGATGATTCAGTTAGATGAATCATCGCTACTGGCGTACGTGATCCAGAGACCAGAGATGAAGAGGAGTGGGAAGAAGATGGATAGTCACTCACCGAAGAAGTCGGCTATGTCGGCTGCTCACCGAAGAATCTGGAATGTCTTTTTTTTGCACTTTTGTAATAAAATTGACTTGAATTTTGCGGGAAAAAGAAGGACTTGATGGAACAAGGCTATATACCTTGATTCTCTAAGTAAGAACAAATCCAAGTACACAGCTATCACCCAAATACTCGATAGGTACGTACATTGTACATTGTACTCTTTCTTTCCTTCCGAATAACTAATCTAACTTTTTCGAATAACGAAGGTCGTTCGCCACATACGTTCAACAAACACGTGACTCGACGACAGGCTGCGTCCATCTCTACATCTGCATTGACACAGCCGGATTTTGCAAAAATTCGAGGAGAGCTCATTTGGTTTTTGTGGACAAAAGTCGTAAGATCAGATGGAGAGTTCCACTGCCCAGAATGATTTTTTATTGTAATTCTAAGTGCAAATACAGTGTCAATTGTGTATTTATATATGTTTGTGAAATGTGTATTTGTGTATTTGTTAATGGATATTTTATTTCAATTCAATGAATTGATTTGCGAAATGGATGCTTTATATATGTTTGTGAAATGAAGTGCGTTGTCAATTGGATGTTTTATGTCTGTGAAATGTATCTGAAATGAAATGAGATGTGTGAATTGTATATGTTTTATGTCTGTGATTATCTGCTTGTTTCAGAGGGCATGGCTAGCATTTCCTGAGGCTAGCCAATAAACAGAAATATATTTAGGGTTTGAAGGGAATATCACAGACGGTTTTGAGTTAAAAACCGTCTGTGATATCTGATAATCACAGACGGTTTTTAGTTAAAAATCGTCTGTGATAATTGATAATCACAGACGGTTTTGAGTTCAAAACCGTCTGTGATTACCAGCTATCACAGACGGTTTTTAACTCAAAACCGTCTGTGATTATCAATTATCACAGACGGTTTTTACTCGAAAACCGTCTGTGATAGCCCATAATCACAGACGGTTCGAAAACCGTTTGTGATGACCTTCGATAATCACTGACCCATAAATACAGACGGCTCACAAAACCGTCTGTGATGACGTTTTCGAACCGTCTGTGATGACCTTTTCTGTAGTAGTGGACCCCTGTGCTTTGTTCGGCCCTATCATGCATAGAGCTTTGGCCACCTCTTCCTCACTATAAGGTGCACATAATATTTAGAGTAAAGTCCATTACCGGTCCTTAAACTTTTTATGCTGTGTCATCCCGGTCCATAGACTTTTAAAGTATGTCATCCCGGTCCTTAAACTTTCAAAGTGTGGCAATTTCTTTTGAAAGTCTATGGACCGGGATGACACAACATAAAAAGTTCACTGCTACAACTACATACGATATTGCCACACTTTGAAAGTTTAAGGACCGGGATGACATACTTTAAAAGTCTATGGACCGGGATGACACAACATAAAAAGTTTAAGGACCAGTAATGGACTTTACTCTAATATTTATCTGTGGCAATCCATGTAGTTGGTACAAATTGTGAATCCAATTCTAGGTCCGCGTTTTCTTGCGTTGCGAACAGGGAGCTATAGAAGTTGACAGCCAACTCTTCGAGCTCCTCTTGTTTCGTACATATAGTACCATCATCGTGACGAAGAGCCAAAATTCTAATTTGATGGGCTTGAGTTGTCGCACGAGCTTGGGAGAAAGCTGTGTTCCGATCTCCTTCCGCCCGCCACTAGACACGTGATCTTTCCTTGGCCGTTATTTCTCTTGATAGCAACTCATCTAGCCTCCCTATAACTTTCTTTTCATGTGCTGTTGGTCCAACCACATAGGTTTTGGCCACGGATTTTCTCCAGCTAAATACGCGGATATCCCTTTTGACCACGCCAAATACCATGTAGCTCCACTGTTTCATACTACCATGCATGTTCAGCAGTGTCTCATGAACGTTCAGTAAACCTCCACATCTCCCAGAAGATTCCATGCATCTAGCACCATATGTTTATAACCATCATAACAGCGCCGATGCAGTGCAGGCTCGATAAAGTGCAGAACATAGATGAAGTAGGAAAACGAGCGGTCGTGTAGATATGCACTACCAAGAAACCCTTATTGCCACCCATGTGCAGGTCTTCACGGCAACAACGGCTCAGAATGCAGGTCTTCACAGCAACAGCAACAACAGCTTAGAGATATCACTCTTCTTCATGGTGCACACCTAGAAGAAGAGTCAACGAGTTTCATACAGCGCAGCACACAACATAGGTTTGTAAGGAGAAGGAAAAAAATGGAGAATACACTGATTCAGGGCTCTCTGCTCTGGACATCTCCAAGCATATATATGGATACTGTCGTAGGGGTGGCCCCCACCTAAACCCAGCAGGCCTGGTAGGAAGGAATAAGGCCTAAAATAGGCCATGTGTAATGACACGACTGCCCCCAGAGGGGATAACCGGATGTAAGGGTATATCTGTAAAAGCACTCCTCATGTGTATATATATATGATGAGGAGCCATGGGAAGGCCCAGGCCATTACACTTATCTTCATCATTCTCCACTACCATCTCTCTCTCTGTTTGGTCTGTAGCCACAACAGTTGGCGCCGTCCGTGGGGAGGACGAAGACAAGCCTGAAGACCGAAGAAAAAGATGGCACCGAAAAAAGCTTCCACAGCGGCGGCGAAGGGAAAGAAGGCGGCCGGGCTGGAGCGTCGTATGAGTACCAGGGCTTCGGCATCGGCAGCGACGGACGCGGGTGGCGATGCAGGCGCGGGGGCCGAAGACGTCGTCGACGTTCGCGCGGGGACGGCCAAACCCGTCACCGGCACCGCGACGACCAACCTCGTCACCGGCACCGCGACGACCAACCCCACCACCGGCGTTGCGAGGACGGAGCCTGCGGTCGAAGACGTCGACGCGGGTGCGGCGACAACCGACCCCGCTGACGCAACGACAGCCGACCTCGCTGCCCCCACTGCAACCCTCGCCGGCGGCGCGGACTGGGCGGTCCGAGGTAGCCGCGACGGAGCGACCGGCAGCTTGGGACCCCGCGACGCGGTCATCCCCGCGCCGATCCGCCCGTCGGACGCACCGGCGACTCCGCCCGCACCGGTGAGGGAAAGCGCCCTGCTGACGGCTCTCAACGCGTTCCAGCGAGAGCTGGGGGACCTTCGAGGAGCCGTCAGAGATATACAAGAGGCTCGGAGTCAGCCGGCCGCGCTAGCAATCGCGTCCGAGCCCGCGCCGGAGAGGGCAGACAGTCGCGAAGCCCCCACGTCCAGCCGTGTCCCGCTGAGAGGCGCAGATCCGGAATCCCCGCTTTCGGCGGGGCTGCAGCAGGCGGCGTGGCCCGAAGACTTCAAGTTCCCCCGCATCACCGACCCGTACAAAGGCGACACGGATCCTCGCGAGTTCGTGCGCGTGTACGAAACCGCGATCGAGGCCGCGGGCGGAGACGACACCGCGAAGGCGAAGGGACTCCCCCTCGCACTGCGCGGGGTGGCGCTCTCTTGGTTTTTTACCATAGAGCCGGGTTCCATCTATGCGTGGGAGCAGCTTCGCGACCGGCTTCGTAGCAACTTTCAAGGACATCATGTCGAGCGAATCGATGCGGACCAACTCTTCGCTGTGAAGCAAGGACCCTCGGAAACGCTCCGGGACTACTTCAAGCGCTTCGCCAAGATTCGAGGCCAGGTACACGATGTTAATGAAACCACAATCGTTAATGCAGCCATACAGGGCCTCCGCCCGGGCCCGATGGCCGAATACAACGCGCGGAGGCCAATCGCGACAGTTGCCAAGCTCTTCGACAAAATGGACGAGTATGCGCGGGCGGAGGAGGATGCGCAAAGACGCAGCATCACCGCCCTCGGCCTCGCCCATGAGGAGCGCACCCCGCGCGAGGTCGGGGCGGGTGGCCCCTCCGCGAAGCCGGGCCGTAGCCGAAAGCCCCGAGGAGACCCTCCCCGAGGCAGTGAGGACGAAGTACAGGAAGGCTCTTCACGGTGTAGGCCCAAACCTCGGCGCCGCCAGCGCCGGACGCAGGCGGCCCATCGCGTCCTCGCCACCAAGAGCACCCGCCAAGGACCCGACCCCGCTTCACGGAGGGGAGCCCGGGGATCGGGGGGCGGATTTGACTACGGCGGCCAACCCCGCGCAGAGCAGGAGCTCCTGCGCTATGGCAAGTGGTGCGAGGTACACGGCTACGGCGATCATTACACAAGGGCATGCGCCGCGGTGATGGAGCTGCGGAGGGCGACGGCCGGATCTCGGACTCCGCCTCCTCGGCCCCCCGCCGAAACCCATGTGGGGCACCCAAGGGATAGTCCCGTATGGGCCACCGCGACGGAGGGCGCGCAGCACCACACCGTCAACGTCATCACCGGAGGCTCCTCCTCAAAAGCCCCCGGGGAACAGCCGCAGCTGTGGATGCCGCACCGCAACATCACCTTCGACTTGAACGACGCCAGGGGCATGGAGTACCCTCACCAAGACCCTCTAGTCATCCAGGCCCACATAACAGGCTGCGAAGTCAAGCGCGTCCTTGTCGACGGGGGAAGCTCCGCGAACATCTTATTCGCAGACGCCCTCGACCGCATGGCAATCCCCCGAAGCCGGCTGGAGCAGCCGGGAGCTCCACTTCAAGGCTTCGGGGGTCAACCGCTGCAGGCCCTGGGGCACATTTCCCTTCCTGTCACCTTCTGTCAGGAGGGCAACAAAGGTAACATCCGGACTGAGCATGTCACCTTTGATGTCGTAGGTATCCTGCACCCCTACAACGCCATACTGGGGCGACCCGCCATCAACTCTTTCGAGGCAATCCCGCACCACGCCTTCTTGTGTGTAAAGCTCCCGGGCCCGGAGGGTGTCATCACCATCTTCGGCGACCAGGACCTGGCACGGCGTGCCGAAGGCGGTAGCCGCGTGTCGCATCGCCCGGTGCATGCCCTCTCCGGCTCGCCCGGTGCTGGGCCCTCCGCCCCTGGGTGGACGCCCAAGCCTCGGCCCGAAGGCGGTGTCAAGAAGGTGCCGCTCCAGGCGGAGGGGCAGTTTGTCTCCATTGGCGAAGGGCTCCCACCGGGGGTCGAACGGGAGCTGCTCCGAGTGCTTCAGAACAATGTGGACATCTTCGCATGGTCCCCGGAGGACATCAAGGGCGTGGATCGCGCGGTAATCCAGCATCGTTTGGCGGTCCGCCCCGACGCCAAGCCGGTCAAGCAAAGGCTCCGGCGTATGTCGATGGATCGGCAGCAGCGGCCAAAGCGGAAGTGGCGAAGCTTCTTCGCGCCGGGGTCATCCGCGAGGTCCACCATCCAGAATGGCTCGCTAACCCGGTGCTAGTCAAAAAGGCCAGCGGGGCCTGGCGCATGTGCATCGACTTCACGGCACTCAACAAGGCGTGCCCGAAGGACAACTACCCCTTGCCGCGCATCGATCAGCTCGTTGACGCCACTGCTGGGTGCGAACTCATGAGTTTCCTGGACGCCTATTCCGGCTACCACCAGGTATACATGGCCGAAGACGACGAGGAGAAGACCAGTTTCATCACACCACTTGGGACGTTCTGCTTCGTCAGAATGCCTTTTGGCTTGAAGAACGCAGGCGCTACCTTCACCCGCCTCGTCGCCATTGCCCTGGCCGCCCAGCTCGGGAGGAACGTCGAAGCCTATGTCGATGACGTGGTGGTCAAAACTCGGCAACTTGCTCTACACGGCCGGGACCTCCAGGAGACCTTCGACAACCTCCAGAAGGCGGGCATCAAGCTCAACCCCGACAAATGTGTCTTCGGGGTACAAGCGGGCAAACTCCTCGGTTTCCTCGTGTCCGGGCGGGGCATCCAGGCGAACCCCGACAAAGTAGACGCTATCCTGGGTATGGAGCCGCCCAAGACAACGAGGGAGGTCCAGAGGCTGGCGGGCCGCATGGCAGCATTAAGCCGCTTCCTATCCAGGGCGGCGGAGCGGGGCCTGCCGTTTTTCAAGACACTCCGCGGGTGCGATGGGTTTCGTTGGGACGGAGACTGCGCGAAGGCCTTCAACGAGCTCAAGCAGCACCTGGCAAGCCTCCCCATTCTGGTCGCCCCAGCACCAGAGGCTCCCCTCCTGCTCTATCTGGCCGCGTCAACTACCGCGGTCAGTGCTGTCCTCGTCTTAGAGGAAGGCGCCATGCAGCGGCCTGTCTATTTTGTCTCTGAAGCCCTTCAAGGCGCAAAGACAAGATACACGGAGCTTGAGAAGCTCGCCTACGCGCTGGTCATGGCCTCCAGGAAGCTTCGGCATTATTTTCTGGCTCACCCGATCACAGTGCCTTCCTCATTCCCCCTGGCAGAGATGCTACACAACAAGGAGTCCACAGGGCGTATCGGTAAATGGGCCGCCGAGCTCGCTCCCTTCTCCTTGACATATGCTTCGCGAATGGCAATTAAATCCCAAGTCCTGGCGGATTTCCTCGCCGAATGGACACCGCCGGCCCAACCTGGCCAGACGCACGATGACCCCGTCTGGACGCTTACAATCAACGGAGCTTACAGCGTCGCCGGCACGGGCGTAGGGGCGGTGATCGTCACGCCCGAGGGACAGCGTTTGCTGTACTCGGCGCGCCTTGCCTTCCCCGCCACCAACAACACGGCCGAATACGAGGCGCTGCTCTTTGGCCTGGCGAAGCTCAAGGCCGTCGGCGCGAGACGGGTGTTGGTCCGCACCGACTCGCGCTTGGTGGCCGGCCATGTGGACAAGTCATATCAAGCCAAGGACCCTGAGTTGGCCAAGTACCTCGCGGCGGTACGGGCGAGAGAAAGGCGCTTTTTGGGTGTCACCGTCAAGGCCATCCCCCGGGCGGAGAATGAGCAAGCGGACGCCCTCGCCAAGGCGGCCAGCCAGCAACTGCCCCCCTGAGGGGGCATTCTCCGAGGTGTTAGCAAAGGCGGCCATCGCGCAGGACATCCGGGACGCGGCACTTGTCCACCGCATTGATCGGCCAGGAGATTGGCGGGAGCCCATTTTCAAATTCTTACAAGGCCTCGCCGAGCCGGAGGATCCTGCCGAGCTGCGACGATTGCAGCACCGCGCACGGTCCTTCCAGGTGTTTGAACGGACACTCTACAAGAAGGGGGTTTGTGCGCCGCTCCTGCGCTGCCTCTCGACTGAGGAAGGAAAGGAACTCTTGGCGGAAATCCACGCGGGCGTATGCGGATCCCACCTGGCGCCGAGGTCATTGGTCGGCAAGGCGTTCAGACAAGGCTTCTACTGGCCGACTGCCGTCACCGACGCCCAGGACCTCGTCCGTCGGTGCCAAGGGTGCCAATGGATGGCGCGCATCATCCACAGGCCCCCGACAAGCCTCAACCCAATCCCCCCGGTGTGGCCACTGGCGCGCTGGGGTCTCGATATAGTAGGACCGCTTGCCCGAGCTCCGGGGGATCTCCGGTTCGTGGTAGTCGCGCTGGAGTATTTCTCCAGGTGGCCGGAAACGATCGCTCTGGCCAAAGTAACTTCTGCGGCCATACAGCGCTTCCTATGGCAAAACATAATATGTCGCTTCGGGGTCCCTCAGGAGCTCACGGTCGACAATGGCCTGCAGTTCGACGCCGCCCTCTTCAAAGATTATTGTGACAGCATGGGCATCACCCTCCGATTCGCTTCGGTAGGGCATCCCCAGTCTAACGGGGCGGTCGAACGGGCGAATGGCGCCATCTCTGCCGCCATTAAAAAGCGCCTAGTTGGATTACCGAAGGGCAAGTGGCCAAACGAGCTTCACAGCGTTCTATGGTCGCTTCGCACAACGGTAACGCGCCCAACGGGATTCACGCCGTTCAAGCTCCTCTTCGGCGACGAAGCAGTGACGCCCGAGGAAATTAAGGCCGGCTCGCGAAGGGTCCTCGTCCAAGCACCCAAAGAAGAGCGCCGTGTGTCCTTAGACCTCCTCGACGGGATACGGGCAGACGCAGCCCACCACGTCGAGAATTACGCGCGGCAGACAAGGCGTACTCGGGACCGCTCTATATGCCCGCGGGGGTTCAAGCCTGGGGATCTCGTCCTCAGAGTGGCGCTTCAGGTGGAAACCGTTGGCAAGCTGGAATCCAAGTGGGAAGGCCCGTACATCGTAACGGAGGCATTGCCAAAGGGGGCGTACCGCCTCGCCACACTTGAAAGATAAGCCTTGCGGCACACATGGAACGCGGACAGGTTGCGGCGGTACTACGCCTAGAAGTAGCACAGTAGGCGTAGAGCCATCGGCCCGTTATTAGGCGATGCTCGCCCGCGCAAACGGGAGTTCAATAAAGGTTGCTGTTCCAAGAGCATCCCCTGTCCGCGCTAAGCATAACATAGTCCACGGACTCTAAATAAGACGTAGCGTCGAGCCTAGCTCCGCACGCGCGAGTCTCCGGACTATAAAAAAGGGCGTAGCGTCGAGCTCTGCTCCGCACGCCATAGTCCACGGACTCTAAATAAGACGTAGCGTCGAGCCTAGCTCCGCACGCGCGAGTCTCCGGACTATAAAGAAGACGTAGCGTCGAGCCTAGCTCGCACGCAATAGTCCACGGACTCTAAATAAGACGTAGCGTCGAGCCTAGCTCCGCACGCACTCTACGGAGTATAAATAAGACGCAGCGGGGGGACGCCTTCGCGCGCACTCTACGGAGTATAAAGAAGACGTAGCGTCGAGCCTAGCTCCGCACGCAATAGTCCACGGACTCTAAATAAGACGTAGCGTAGAGCCTAGCTCCGCACGCGCGAGTCTCCGGACTATAAAGAAGACGTAGCGTCGAGCCTAGCTCCGCACGCAATAGTCCACGGACTCTAAATAAGACGTAGCGTCGAGCCTAGCTCCGCACGCGCGAGTCTCCGGACTATAAAAAAGGGCGTAGCGTCGAGCTCTGCTCCGCACGCCATAGTCCACAGACTCTAAATAAGACGTAGCGTCGAGCCTAGCTCCGCACGCGCGAGTCTCCGGACTATAAAGATGACGTAGCGTCGAGGCTAGCTCTGCACGCAATAGTCCACGGACTCTAAATAAGACGTAGCGTCGAGCCTAGCTCCGCACGCGCGAGTCTCCGGACTATAAAAAAGGGCGTAGCGTCGAGCTCTGCTCCGCACGCCATAGTCCACGGACTCTAAATAAGACGTAGCGTCGAGCCTAGCTCCGCACGCGCGAGTCTCCGGACTATAAAGAAGACGTAGCGTCGAACCTAGCTCCGCACGCAATAGTCCACGGACTCTAAATAAGACGTAGCGTCGAGCCTAGCTCCGCACGCGCGAGTCTCCGGACTATAAAAAAAAAGGGCGTAGCGTCGAGCTCTGCTCCACACGCAATAGTCCACGGACTCTAAATAAGACGTAGCGTCGAGCCTAGCTCCGCACGCGCGAGTCTCCGGACTATAAAGAAGACATAGCGTCGAGCCTAGCTCCGCACGCAATAGTCCACGGACTCTAAATAAGACGTAGCGTCGAGCCTAGCTCCGCACGCGCGAGTCTCCAGACTATAAAGAAGACGTAGCGTCGAGCCTAGCTCTGCACGCAATAGTCCACGGACTCTAAATAAGACGTAGCGTCGAGCCTAGCTCCGCACGCGCGAGTCTCCGGACTATAAAGAAGACGTAGCGTCGAGCCTAGCTCTGCACGCAATAGTCCACGGATTCCAAATAAGACGTAGCGTCGAGCCTAGCTCCGCACGCGCGAGTCTCCAGACTACAAAGGAAGTCGTAGCGTCGAGGTTCGCCTCCGCACGCGCCACTCCACGGAGTATAAACGAGATGCGCAGACCTGCCCTCCGCGTTCGGCGGCAGGTAACACCAAGCATAAGGTATTACTTGGTTCCATTATAGAGACAAAGGGGTTACATCGTTACAAGCGTAAGCACCCGTACACCATCCCCCTGCCCTACCCAACCAGCCGCTCAGCCTTGGCGCGGTGCGGACGAGGCCATGCCGTCGTCTCCGCGGCGCTGAAGGACCCCTTCAATCCACTGGAGGAGGTCCCCCTCCCCATGTAGCGTCTGTTGCACGGCGACTCTTGCAGCGCCTTCCCCGAAGCGGCCCCAGATTCGTTGGTGGAAGTTCTGCAGGCTAGGCCCGATGGAGCGGATGGCGTCCGACATAACCCCTGCTTGGCCGGGCGGATCCACTTGTGGATTCGCTAGCTCCTGGGTATGCCTACACCCACGAGTATGAAGCAGGGCGAGGGCGAAGCACGCACCAACATAGCTGCAGTGCTCGCCAAAGGTTCGGGCGCCTTGAAGAGCAACGCCGGCCCCCTCCTCGATCAGCTCGAGCGTCTCCGACAGGGCCTCCGGCCTGTGCGTAGTGTCCGGCACTCGGACGCACAGATCTCGGAGGGTCTGGTTCAGAGACTCCATGGCCCGCCACGCCGACAGGGACGCATTTTCCAGGGCAAGGCGGTTCTCGGCAACAGACTCCACCAGCTGGGCGTTCTCCCCTTCTAGGGCAGCGATCTGCTGGATGAAGGCGGCGCGCTCCTCAGCCGCGGCGTGCCGAGCTTCCGTGGCTTCGTGTTGTGCGGCCGCCAGGGCACCCTCCAGCGCGTGACATTCCTCATCCTTCGCGGCGAAGGCAGTGTTTGCTTCACGAAGGTTGGCTTCCAGCGCCCTCCGCTCCTAAACGCGAGCCTCGTCAAAGGACCGGCTGAGGGCAAGCGTCTGGCAAATACAACACAGTCAGCAGGCGCCCAGCAGGACATTGCAAAGCCAAAGCGCGCATGCTTACCCTCATCTCGGACGCCTGTAGCGCGAGCGCTAGGAGTTCCCCCTCGCATGACGACAACACCTCCCGGTTGAGGCCGTGGTCGGCACGCTCGGCGGCTGCAGTAAGCTCGCAGAATACCTCAGGCCGAGGGAGGAAGTCCGCGCGAGCGAGCCCCGGCCCCAACGCGCCAGGGTTTACCAAGGCCGCAGCCACGTCGACGCCGACGGGCACCTGCGGGGCACCCGGCACAAGGCTTCTGACCTCGCGCGTACCTCCGCTGCTCGATCCTTCGCCACATTGGGGAGACTTTGTCTCGTCTGATGTTGGCAGAATGAGCGAGCAGATCGGAGAAAGTCTCGCGAAGTCAAGTGAAGAAAAGGACTCACGCCTACCTCCTGTGCCCCTTGTCGCGGTAGGGAGTGGCGCCGGGTCGACCACCCAGGGGGACGCGGGCGCCTCAACGGTTGGGGAGAAGGTCTTCTCGGCCGCGCCAGCCGCCGTAATCCCACGGCAAGGCCCCGCAACAGCATATCGGCCCCTCGTTGGCGGGGGGGACTGCGTCCGAGGGCGTTTCGCCTGCGGTGACGCAGGCGATTCTTCCACGGCAGAACCAGCTCCGGTCATTGCCGCCCCCACGGTCTCCTCCGCAGGGGGCACGCCCTCGTCGGCCGCCACGGTTGATAACGCACCGTCCCCCGTGGTCTGCTCGCCGGCGATGACGCCACCCCCCGGGTTGACGGGTTCCAACTCAGCGGTGGCCGCGAGCCCGAGCACGGGCTCGTGGGCAGCGGCAGAAAATGTCGGGGGATCCGCGGCGGCGTGCCCCTCCGAAGCAGTGCGGCCAGGCCCACCGCCGGTCGCACGCTCCACTTCAGCTGAGCTAGCCGCCGGGGGGGCTGCCGGGGAACGGGCCCGGCGTCGCGAAGACAGCCCCCCCCCCCCCCCCCCCCCCCCGCGGGGCTATCACCGTCCTGAGCGCCGGGAGTCCCGGCGGGGAGCTCCTCCGGCACCATGCGCTCGGGCACAGCAATGCCTACAGCCTCGCAGGTGCGGTTTATCCGCCCCTGCTTAGCCGCCTTCACCGCGGCCTCGCGAGCCCGGTGCTCCTTAAGCGTATATGGGCCGAGGAGCGCCGCAACCACGCGCTCCGCATCTTCTAGCCGAGTCACTGCGCAGGAGATCACGTCAGTTAGGCGGAAGCCAAGCAGATACAATGACACGATGGGCGACTTACAAGGGGCGGAGGGTGGAAGCACCCGAGACACACATGGTTCGAACCCGTCCTCGCGGGGGCCATTCGGCACAACATACTTCCCCCAGGAGGAGAGGGGCGCCGCCCCATGCATCGTGAACTCCTCGGCTAGGTCACGCATGCTCATTCGACGGGCGACACCGACGAGGCTCTGAAGCTTTCGCGTGTCGTCAATCTCCGTCTTCAGACTCGGCGTGCTATTAAACGAGATCGGCCCGCCTCGGCAATGCATTCTGCTCTTGTCGGTCACGGTGTAATAGAACCACCACCGCGTCCAGCCGGACGTCCACTGCCCTGACGAGGCGGACACAGGAAACAACGTCGCACAGGACGCCCAGAGCACGAAATCCACACCGCCAAAGTTGGACACCGCCCCGCCAACCTTTCTGGGTCGACAGTGTGCATCGTGCAGGGTGGCGAATAAGCTGGCGCTAGGGCGCCACCCCTCTGTCCGCATCGCCCATGCGAAGACAGCGAGGCGGAGTAGCGCGTGGGGCGTCAGCTGGGCTAGCTCCAACTGGTAAGCCCGCAGAACTTCACCCACAAACAACGTGCAGGGCATCCGAAGGCCGGCATCGAAGAACGCGACGAAAACAATTGCCTCCAGGGCCCCGGGCTTCGGCTCCGTCTCGTCCCGGCGGGGTAAGCGAGCCCCATTGCGATCCGCGATCTTCCCCTCATCCACGAGCCGTTGTAGCGTCCCTTCCGTCATGCGGCTCTTCCCCAGCACACGGGAGCAGGAGCCTCCCGAGTGCTCCATCGCGTTCCACAGCTTGTCGGCGCGCGAGCTCCCCCGCGGCACCAGTTTATACTCTTGGGAAGGATGGTTCACCTCGCCCTGGCTAGGCAAGGAACCGCTGCGGGGGTGGTACGTGGCGTCGTCATGGCTGGCCATCGCTCTCCGCGACAAGGGAAGGAGAAGAAGCAGGCAAAGTAGCAACTGGTGTGACAACTAGCACGGGCGGAAGCGAAGCGGCAGATCAAAAAGCAAAGCAAGAAAGGGTGCCTCCACCTCAACCTTAGCACTTTATAAAGGCCGCTCGCCTGCCTTGTGGTTCAATGCACAGACGGATCAAATTCCCAGCGGTTCGGCTATCCAAGATTTAGAAAAAAGAACCGCCGGGACATAGAGGGCCGTGCCGGGTAGGTGGCCAAGCAGCCTGCAACGCCCTCACATCTTCAACACGCGTCCAGCTTCTCGGGGGGCGAGGCGAACGGCCGCGGTCGCGCAACCGCTCACATCCCACGACGCACCAGTTGTGAGCCGCCACGTGCCCCACCTGCAGCATGGCAGACTGCACGACGCGATAGCCTGACTTCTGCCAGGCCAGGCGTCGGCATGATTCCAGCCGCCATTAAAAGCGCACTACCAGACTGCAAGGTCACAACAGCCCCGGAGCACAACCACACCAGCGCCAAACTGCGATCTCCACACTGGGATAGAGCGCGCGCGTCTACTTCGACTTAGGCGCCAGCTTCGCTGCCACCCGTTCGAAGGGTACGGGACGGAGCGCGCGCGTCTACTTCGACTAGGCGCCAGCTTCGCTGCCACCCGTTTGAAGGGTAGGGGACGGAGCGCGCGCGTCTACCTCGACTAGGCGCCAGCTTCGCTGCCACCCGTTCGAAGGGTAGGGGACGGAGCGCGCGTCTACCTCGACTAGGCGCCAGCTTCGCTGCCACCCGTTCGAAGGGTAGGGGACGGAGCGCGCGCGTCTACCTCGACTAGGCGCCAGCTTCGCTGCCACCCGTTCGAAGGGTAGGGGACGGAGCGCGCGCGTCTACTTCGACTTAGGCGCCAGCTTCGCTGCCACCCGTTCGAAGGGTAGGGGACGGAGCGCGCGCGTCTACTTCGACTAGGCGCCAGCTTCGCTGCCACCCGTTCGAAGGGTAGGGAACGGAGCGCGCGCGTCTACCTCGACTTAGGCGCCAGCTTCGCTGCCACCCGTTCGAAGGGTAGGGGACGGAGCGCGCGTCTACCTCGACTAGGCGCCAGCTTCGCTGCCACCCGTTCGAAGGGTAGGGGACGGAGCGCGCGCGTCTACTTCGACTTAGGCGCCAGCTTCGCTGCCACCCGTTCGAAGGGTAGGGGACGGAGCGCGCGCGTCTACTTCGACTTAGGCGCCAGCTTCGCTGCCACCCGTTCGAAGGGTAGGGGACGGAGCGCGCGTCTACCTCGACTAGGCGCCAGCTTCGCTGCCACCCGTTCGAAGGGTAGGGGACGAAGCGCGTGCGTCTACCTCGACTAGGCGCCAGCTTCGCTGCCACCCATTCGAAGGGTAGGGGACGAAGCGCGCGCGTCTACCTCGACTAGGCGCCAGCTTCGCTGCCACCCGTTCGAAGGGTAGGGGACGGAGCGAGCGCGTCTACTTCGACTTGGGCGCCAGCCCCATTACCACCATCCCGGGTCTCTGGCTCCCCAGCCACAAGCCCACAGACATTCACAGGCCGCAGGGGACGGAGGAGGCCAAAGGACTCGACGACATGGCTTCGGCCCTGTGAAGCCCTTCACCATGAGAGGCTCCTGTCGTAGGGGTGGCCCCCACCTAAACCCAGCAGGCCTGGTAGGAAGGAATAAGACCTAAAATAGGCCATGTGTAATGACACGACTGCCCCAGAGGGGATAACCGGATGTAAGGGTATATCTGTAAAAGCACTCCTCATGTGTATATATATGATGAGGAGCCATGGGAAGGCCCAGGCCATTACACTTATCTTCATCATTCTCCACTACCATCTCTCTCTCTGTTTGGTCTGTAGCCACAACAGATACAGATTGTGAATTAATATGATTAACCAATCATTTACCCACTGGTAACTAACATATTTAACCAGTTATTTACCCACTGGTTACTGCCTGTCATCAACACCAAATAAAGCATTAAATTCAAACGTTTGAATCTCACTCAAACAGAGAGTGACGCACGGTTTAGCAAAAATAAGGTGGACTTGGTATGCCAATTGGCACGCCATGCATGTCACTGTCATAAGTCACAACTCACGTGATTTTTCATACAAAAATACGTTAATACGCATGCATGCGTGTGTGCGCACATATGTTTAGCCAAAGTTCTCATGCCATCCCATTCCATGTGTCATATATTTCAAGGAGTGGCAAAGACTCCGCCTTATAAATTGCATTCTCTTCACTTGGCTAGACAATATAGTACTAAACCATGGATACTTTGGGATTATATGAAATGGGCCTCACACTCCTATGTGCCTATTTCTAATAACTCCCCACCAATTCCAAAGCAAGCAGGAAAATGATATGAAACATATTATGCTGAAATATTGGTAATATACCAATTTTTTAGTGTAAGTTTTGTGCGGGTTGAACTTGCATCTATGTTGGACCTGAATTTTATAATCCAGAATCCTCTATAATTCCACCACACGATTTTCTAGATTAGTAGATAATGTTCACGTATACATTGCTGAGATCGTTTCATACATCATATGAACATATCATTACATTAATATCACATATCAGAGTTAAAATATTTCACATTGGGAAGTGTTTATATAAAGAGCCGACAAGGCCAAATACTTACATAACAAAAAGGCAGAAGCAGAAGTAGTACAAAAGATAAAACTATAAGATGCCATAGGCAGCAGGTGGTTGAGGTTAAATGTGTGCAACAGATATTATCTAACAAATATAATATATGTGCACACAATCCCATCAAAGTCTGCATAGCAGGGACAAAACGCTACTAAGAGACGTCCTAATTTCCTCCGTCATCTTCTCCCTTGGATTTTGAGCTCCTCTGGTTTTGAGTTAATTGAGTGAGCGAGTGTGAGCACAAATCACCGTGCTCTAATACATAGAATACATGCATGGTTTAGCCAGGATAGGCTCGGGCTCTTTTATTTGCATCCTCGTACACATAATGATCTTGCTCCCTTGGTTTTGAATTAATTGAGTGAGCAAGTGTGAGCACTAACCACCATGCTCCAATACACAGAATGCAATAGAATACATGCATGGTTCAGCCAAGATAGGCTTGGGTTCTTTTATTTGCTAAAAGCAATAGTTAAAATTACCATAAACGGAAATCCCTATGACTTAGCCTTTTTAACTAAAACATATTTTCTAAATTTTATGAAGGATTGCAATGATATTTTCATATGATAGTTTTTCTAGCATTATATCCGTTCACTATTATCACTGGGAACAATGCCCAGGGAAATACAAATTATGACTTTATTAGCCCGCCACTTTTTATTTCAGCTACAAAGTTTATTTTGTAAATAGAACTATATCGATGTAAGTTTCCATGTCTACTAGTGACCGTGGGCATAGCTATTCGAACAGTTTTCACTCTAAATAGGTTGTACACTTTACCCACAACAGACAATCAAATCATTGTGACCACATGATTCCTTGGTCATGCAGATCGAGAGATCGTCACAAGGCTTTTACAATACATTGCCCCTTCATCATCTCATCCATTTGGGCTTATCCCTTATGTAGAAGTTTTTATAAGTTGTGTGGGAAGTTCCAGCAAAATGACTAGCGCAACTGGACTCCATTCTCCACAACGACTAGAGCAGCTGGCAAACATCACCCTTACGTGGTATCCCATTCAGGCCAAATTTTTGTCTGACTGCACTAACACTACTTCATTCCCCTATCTGCGAGATGACTTCAAGAATCTAGTAAATTATTCGGCCTAGTCTACACTTTGCCAGCTTATGGTTGTATTGTTCTATACTAGGAGGCCATTACAAGATTCAGTTCTTAAAACTATCTGGATAGTTCTATCACAATCCAACATTTATGTGCATCCACTGCACCAGCGTCCCGTACCATCCACCTAGATATTTTAGCAAGTTGCAGTTTTTGGGAGCATAAATAACCAAGTTACAACATACCAGTCACTTCTACCAGTGACTGCCCAAACTAATTTCTCATGTTTGAAACGATGACAGGACAAATTAATGCCCCAAGTATCTAAGCAATGCTAAGTATGATATTTAAATATAGACTTATCACTTAGTATATTAATGATTATCCTAGGGTCACAAGGATCAAGTGCTCGATTATTTTCAAGGAATAGGATATGATAGTAGCACAATGTATAATGGGCATGTATCTAAAATCTTAAGTTGAACATAATTTGCATAATAAAAATCAGCATGCAATTTAATAATTTAAACAAAAATAATTTGCATAAAATATAAGTTCAAAATGATTAAAGTATTGACTCACCTTACTCACTTGTCACTTCATCTCACGGGTCTCGACTTGCTTCAAATTCTTGCTCTTCTTGTGCTTCATATGCTATTAAATGATTGCACAAAACATTTGGATAAATAACAGTGAAATATAATTAAATTTAACTGAAAATTCAAATGAACTCTAAAATTCATGATTTTTGGTCCCAATTTATTTCACTAAATTGGACTTAAGATGAATAAGTTATGCCCTTTTAAAGTTTGGATTTCAATTAATTCCAAAAAAAATAAAAAGGGAGAGAGCATCTCTCTCTGACAGGTGGGTCCCATAGGGATTTTATTTGTCTACAATAAATCCACAGTGTATGACAAGTGGGGTCCACTGATTTTAATTTCTTTTTGATTTTTTCTTAACTAGAAGTGGTCTCTATGACTGACAGGTGGGACCTATGCGCTATAGCCACAGTGTATCGGGCCACTTGTCAATGACTCTTGCCTCTTTAACTAATTTTAAAAGGATTTTTAAATATCAGTAGCCCACATGTCATATATACCAAGCCTTAATTAATCATGAGGACCCACATATCAGTAGTGGTTTAAGTAACTAAATGACGGTCATTATGTCTAATCTAATTACCCAGTTAAACTAATTACGCACACACATTATTATTCTTCCACACCGAGAGGAGCGGTGCTCGTCATTAATGAGGGAAAAGAAGACGGCCAGCGAGCATGCTAAAAATGGGGTTCTTGCCACCATGCGCACCTTTAGGCCAACTTTCATGGCCCAAGTTGATCCACACGATGGTCGGCGATGTTCTCGATCAGTGACGGAACAGTGAGCTTGGCACTACGGTAAACTATGGTACTTGAGTTCAATTCCTTGGCATGGAAGTTTCTATGGATTACCACGAGGCTACCTAAGGGGTTGGTCGAGCTTGAGGAAGGGCGAGGATGAACGACCTCGTGGACCCAAGGCGGTGGTAGGTTGGACCACGACACCGGGGGGCTTTGTTGTTTGGCGGCTGAAATTGCCATCAGGAATCAGCAAAGGGGACCATGGCAAGGCCTCCGGTGGAAGGAATCAATGCCTGATGCTTCGAGTTGACGAATCGTGAAGGTGCCAGAGTTGAGGAAGAGGACAGCTCTAGCGAGCTACAAGGGTCGTGAGACCAATTAGCCACAGTGAGGCAATGAGGGAGGCAAGGCGAACGTGATGGCACGCTTAGCTGGGTCGTAACACCCTGAAAAATGTAAATCTGAAAATGTGGAGCTTTTGAATTATTTTTGCAATGTATTTCATTTGAATTTGGAGTTTATGAAGTTTTCTGAAAAATTTGGTGAAGGTTCCAAAAGTTAAAAGAATCAAGAAGAAACAAATATATTTATATAATAGAGAGTTAAAATTTAAAAATAAGAATTTTAAAAGATGATCCATAAAAGACAGGGAGAAATTTGATTTAAAAACCCAAAGACCCATTTCTGAAAATAATGGCAAGAATAATAAGGAAGCAAATAATTAAAATGCCCACATATAAGAATGTATATAAGGGTATATATAAATATAAATGTGTACATAATAAAATGTGGCATCTATCATTTAATGCCAAAAATTAGCAAGAAGGAAGGAACAAAATAAGAGTAATACATACACACAAATTCATAAGCCAAAAACAAAAGAAAAGGGAAAAGAAAATAAAAAGAGTAGGGGGGAAAGAAAGAGCCAGGCCGACCACCAACCCAGCCCAGCTCCCCTCTCCCCCGCTCCTCCCTCACTTTGACCGAATCGGCCCATTTCCGCCCGCCTCTTCCCGCCTCAGCCAGCCCAGCTCGCTCTCCACCCGCGCCATCTCCCTATCACGCGGGCCCTCGCCCCTCTCCGCCTCCTCTCACTGGCCAGCGGGCCCTACCCCGCGCTCTCTCTTTTCCCTCTCCCTTTTTCCCCGCACGTCTGGCGCTCCTCCACCGCTTGACTCCGGTCAAAAGCCGTGCGACCCGGCAAAGCCGCGCGACACGGCCGACGTGCGGGAGCTTCCCCGAATCCCGCAGCCACACCTCCGCCGCCCGCTGTCACTGCTGACACCGCCGTCTGCCAAGCGCCGCCCGACAGCGCGGCTGTCCCCGACGTGCGCGCACGACCCCGCCGCAGCCAGCCTCACCCCGTCGCCTATAAAACTCGGGGCAACTCCCAAACGCTTCGCCACATTCACCTCAACCCCCCACCGAAAGCAATTGAGCCCAAACCCCCGCAACCGCCGGCGAGCCCATCTCCTTCCCCAACTCTGGCGATCACCGATCCATCGATCCAAGCCATTAGGGTTCAATTCCCCGCACCCACACCATCTCCGGCTCACCGCGAAGTCATCCCCGGCCTCGCCCGAGCTCCTCGCTGCCTGTACCTCGCTGTCGCCGAACACCTCCCAAGTCCGCCGCTGCCGCACGCCGCCGACCTACCTCCGGCACTCCCCGGTCCACGTCGCCACTACCTCCGGCACCACCGTCACCCCCGCAACCCATGTTGACCACCCCGACACCCCTCGAGTCACTCCTCGCCGGTGACGCCACCGCCCTCACCCGGCTCCGAAGTTCCTCTACTCGGCCCCTCTGCAAGGTTGGTATAAGTGGTTTACTTACCCTATATGGGTAAGCAACACCCGAGTGACCGACTAACTACCAGCGCTAATTTTCTTCTCCCCCCTCTGACTCCCTCGGCTGCGCGCATTCGAGCCCCCAGCTCCGCAGCGCCGAGGTTGAGTCTTTCTTTTAATTTTCAAACTGACAGCCGGGCCCCACTTGTCAGCGGTTGCCAGTCTGAGAGACCGCTGACAGCCGGGTCCCACCTGTCAGGGTTGACCACTGACATGTGGGTCAGGAGCCCAAGGGTCCCACCTGTCAATGGCCGTTGGCATGTGTGGCCATTGACAGAGGCGTCCCACTTGTTAGAGACCGTGAGTAATGGGTCTCACTGACATGAGGACCCCACCTGTCATAGATACAGGACATAAAAGATAGAAAAAAGAATAAAATTTAAAATATGCAGAAGGTCCCACCTGTCAGATATTTGGGAATTTATGGATTTAATCAAGCTAAGAACTTTGGAAAGGCATAACTTATTCATTTTAACTCCAAATTGAGTGAAACAAATTTCTAAATTCATGATCTGTCCAATGGAACCGAAACCATGATTTTTAGAGTTCATTTGAATTTTTGGTGATATTTTGTTTGATTTGCTGATTTCTTTTTATTTGAATTTCGCGCACGATAAAATAGCGTACGAGGCTTAGGAGGAAGAAGTTGAGGCAGCAACTCTAGAAGCTCAAGATAACCAAGACCCAGACCACTGTGACCAAGGCGAGTTAACACTTTGACCATGTTGAACCCATGTTTATGCAAGTTTAATTTCTTTTAAAAATTATTAACATGCATGCTGTTATTTTATGTGGTAAATTATGTTTATTTTTAAAGATCGTAGTCGTACACCTAATATCATGCTTGCTAATAACACTCCGTTGAACTTTTGGACATGTGAACCTTGTCACCGTAGCAAAGATTATATTAATGTAACTTTCGCAAGTAAGTCCATATAAATACTACGTTGCTTAGTATTGCTAGAAAATACGGGGGGTACATACATGCCCCAAAAACATCACTTGCAAATTATGAATTGGTTTGGGCAGTCATGGTGGGAATGACTGGAGTATGTGGGGATGATATTTTAGGTATCCGAAAAACCCCAAAATTGCTTAAATACCTGGGTGGATGGTTTGGGGGCTGGAATGAGGTGCAGTGGACGCACAAAATGTGAAATGTGGTAGAACCATCCAGGTAGTCCTAAGGACCGAATCTTGTCATGTTATCCTGTGTAAAATAGTACAACCACAAGTCTGTAAAATACAACTTGGCTAAGTAGTTTTATCAAAACTTTTGGAACCATCCCACCGGTAGTGGATAGGTGTGGATAATGCAAGGGCAAGGGGAGGCCTAAAGGGACACCGAGTGGAGGGTGAAGTTTCCCAGTCGTGCTAGCGTTGAGGGGAGTGGAGCCCGAATAGCGCTAGTAGCCGTGGGGGACATCCCGTGGAACGTATGGGACCCACCGCAAGTGGGAACGGCCCATAGAGTGAGATGGCGAAAGAAGCTAGATAATTTGAACAGTCACTGTGACGGTCTACTCAACCACATGACTAAGGCATCGTGTTGGGCAACGAGTTGGTTGTCGCTTGTGGTGAAAGTGTACAAGCTCTGCAGAGTCAAAACTATTCGAATAGCCGTGCCCACGGTCAAGGGCGGACATGGGTACTTAACCAAATATAGTTCTATTTCGAAAACTTTGTGGGTGGTATTGGAAAAGTAAAGGGCTGCAGATGGTCCTTGTTTGAATTGTGCTGAGTGTTGTCCCAGTGGTAAGTTAAGCGGCTATAACGTTGAAAGAGGCTATATGGTGCAGATGCCATGTAACGGTGGATGGAATCTGTGTCGATAATAAGTTAGTCTTACTTCACAAATTTAAGTCATGAATTTAAAACTGCTAGGTCATAGGAATTTTTAAGTATCGTATTTAAAAGCAGTTTTTGGCAAAAAAAAATAAAATTAAGCCGAGCCTTCCTTGATAAACCTTGCATACTATCTATCGCATATTGTGTGTTGGCTCGCTGAGCACGATGGATTTGTGCTCACACTCGCATACTCAAACAGAAACAGGGATTCAAGATCATTATGCTCATGAGGACACCCCTGCTACTGAAGGGAGAATCACCGAAGGAAATTAGGGCGTAGCTTACATTTTCTGGTCATAGGCAAGTAGACCTATGGCAGTGTGTGCACATATAGTATCGAAGTCTTGGTGATATATAATGCATACATTACCCCCAGTCGCTTGCCTGTGGTTGTGGTTTTACTTTTGATTTCGTTTCCGCTGCTTGTTTGTAATGAAGACATTTGGCCTAAGCGGCCCCTTTTGTAAACTGTCACTCGATGTGGTGTATCTTAAACTCTGTAATATTATTGTTAATGTCCATGCGATGTATGACATGATTCAGCAATGTACGTGTGTGCACTATCTACTGATCCAGGGAATAGTGCAGTTAAACACAGTGGATTCTGGATTGAAAAATTTGGGTCTGACAGAGACTCACTGGAGGGGTCTGGCTGGTGAGGGCCGGGCAGAGCTAGGTGACAGCGACGGTGAGCTCACACGGAGCTTGGTGTAGCCAATGCAGGTAGAGGAGAAGAGATGGCAAGGCATGTTCGAAAGGGGTGGGGTGGGCTCTAAATAGCCAAGGAGAGGCGGTTGTGGCCATGTGGCATAGGGCGGCACAAGGAGTGGGCATGGCGGCCACAGACGGCACAGTCGAGCGACGTGGCACAGAGCGAGGCGTGGTGGTAGGGGCATGGCACAAGTGCATGGAAGCGATGGAAAGTAGGGCACAACAAGGTGTGTTAGGTACGACGGTGCATGACACGGAGGCAAGGTGTGCGCGACGGCATGGCACATGGTGGCGACACAGAGAAGAGGAGAGAAGGGGGGCCAGGGAGAGGGGGTGGCAGCATACACGCGCCGGGGGGCATAGGCGGAAGTGACCAAGCACTACGGTGACATAGCGACCAGCATGGGCATCGCACGGTGTGGCCATGCGTGCATGGCGCGGGCACAAGGCACACTTTGGCGTGCCATTGTCGACTTGGGCAGAGCCAGGCCGGGCCAAAGGCCCAATTGGCCAAGGAAAAATAGACCAGACCCAATGGTCTAGGCCCAAGACTATTCTTTACCTATTTCTGAATTTTCTGTAATTTTCTAATTTGAACTTTCAATTTAAATTGTCTATTCAAGTTTTAATTTGAATTTTATATCTAAATTTCAATGTTGGCCAAGACAATTTGGATTCTGATTTAAATTTAGGCATGGCTCCAAATTTATATTTTGGCACCATTCAATTTCTTGATTTACCTCTTGAATTTACTATTTTCTAGAATTTTCTTTTGAACTTTGGATTTGAATTTCAATTTAAACATTTAATTCAAGTAACGGCCAAATTGGTTTAGGGTTATATTCATACCTAATTTTGCCTCATCCTAATTCATAGACTTTTTCCAGCATACCTATTTAGAGCTTTTTAAATGGCCAATGCTTGTTGAAGTTAGAAATTTTGTATGGACCCTATGATTTAATTTTATTAAATTGTATCGTACATTACAATTTTAGTTTTAAGCCTGGCACTTGTTTTAGCAAGTTTTTCTTTTTACTGTGAATTCTTCCGGCCTCACTTCTGGGTCATCTTTTAAGGTTCAACTTAATTTAAATTAAATTTTATTATGTGCACCTTTTTTTTTTCCAAAATTTCTTGTCATGAATTCTTATTTATTGGAACCTCAGTCAAAAACCAATAAAACCCAAACGCCAATAAGATACAAATAAAAAAGTTTTAAAAATTACACATTTTCCAATACCATGATTTTGGGGATGTTACAATCTAGAATAACAAGATTCATCTTCCCATAACTGATAAACAAACTATATCTTGAATTCACATCTTTTTGTTGCTAGACTTCACGTGAAATCTCAACTGATATTAAGTTGCTAATGTACCACGTCTAAACGGAGCATTATAAGGTCATACTCCCTTATCTGCTTGGAAGCTTTCTAGAGAATGTTCTGTTCTCATGAACTATGACTACATAGTTGGACTCAAGTAAGTGTATTTGTTTTAGGTATCCTGCAATTAATGTCTTTTCCTCATTTAGACAACGAAGTACACTAAGATTTTATGCTAACCTTCTATACATTCTGAGAGTACTTTGTCTTAACTGTTTTTTGTTACGTGACAACCAAGTAGTACGATTGGTACTCCCTGATCCTTTCAGAAACCAGCTCACCTTTCCCAAACTGAAAAAACATGGCACATAAATGTCTCTGATTCTTTTGAACGTAGCTTCTTTCTCATGCATATGCACTTTCAAGCACTTGCCTCCACGCATGTGCCAATCTCCTCTTTTCCTTCTAGTAAATCAGATTATGTGCATAAAGTATCTCTGACCGCACTTTCAATTGATGCGGTAGTAAGGATTTGGGCCACATCACTTTGCAAAAGCACTAGCAATATTTACAAACAGTACAACAACATTATTTGCAAGGCAACTGCAACATGTGCAAGTCATAAATACAACCAGTAAAAAATCAACATGAATCCATATAAAATTCAGTAGAGAGGATAATATGAATCCATGTATAATTCAGTAGAAAGGATGTCAGGTCTCCATATCAATAGAATACAAAGCTACCAAGCTATCAAAATCAAAATACCCAAAGCCTTTCTCTTTTCCAATATTACCATAGGAGTTCATCATCTCCCAGATCAGTAGAGTGTCATCAATTGCATAACCAGTAGACATAATGGCATGAGTACTTGTCTGCGCACTGTCCTGGTCAACATTTGCACTATCAAACTTGTAAACCATTCCGGACAAAAAATCTGATGTGTAGTTTTTGCTGATTTTAATTACCGCTAACAATGGACCCTTGTTCCTAAGCTTATTGATTGCAGATGGTGTAGTAGATTTGAACCATGTTAGAGATTGAAAATTTCTGATCTTATACCTAGCTCCAGTGAGGCAACCCTGCAAAATATATTTAGGTAACATGATTAGAAATTTACCAAGGGAAAGTTTTGAGACTCATCAAGTTGACAATCAAGGACTTACGTGACAACTCACTAGGAATTAAAGAGCTCTAGCGCAAGTTACTCTAAATACTACACATATTTTTCATTTTTAATGATATTGTTGTCGTTTACAAAAGTGTCGATCTACTAGGTCAGTGGTCAGGCCTAATCAACAACTCTAAGCAATCAACAACAAAAGCATTCCCCCGACAAAATTTATCAACTGCAATCAGGCATTAGACCAACTACAACATAAAACAACTTGTAGGACAGCACAATATATCAGCACCACTCTCAAACCCAAAAGAAGTTAGCTCTCCATGCTGTCCACCTTCCTATCCCCTCACCATATCTATGCTGCTAAGAAAAGAGGCTTAATGTCAAATCTTTCATCCATCACCCTTGCTCAACTCAAATAATGGAAGAAAAATGGGGAAAAAACTTTCAAAACAAACCATCTTCCACCACTTTCTATCATCTGATCATCTGCCCTTTCCTTCCCTATCATTGTTTATGTCTTTTCACTCAAAGGGATTCTGTGCACAGAATTTTGTTAAGAGGCTCCTTGCACTGCTTGGTACATATCGGATTGTTAATTGCAATTGTCTTTCTCAAGTGAGGATCTTTGCAGTGACAAATCCTCAAATTTTCCAAATTTCTGGTCATTTTGACACAATTGATCCCATCAAAGGATTCAAATAGGAACAACACAAAAACAAACTCAAATCTGTTCTCAAGACTAATAAAAATTTAAACTTGGCACAAACCATAGAACTACCTACTAGAATCTTGCTAAAGCTGCTAACCTTATTGTAATCATCTTCTGTTGGGATTCCATAACGAGTCAGATGTTGTAGAACCATTGGCACTTCAGTGAAGAGAGATCTTTCCTTAGGTCCAGATGGGGATGGCAATAACTTGGCATTTTTCTTGGCATTTTGCTCAAGATAATGAACAGACAATTTCACAGAAACTCCTTTCATGCGTAATTTAGCCTCCATAATACCGCAGATGGCATTATATAAACAGGTGCCTACAATAGAACAACCTAATTACAAAGAACTATTGAAAATTTTTGGGAAATGCTTATGAAAAATTCAAAAATCAAGTAAACACTACATAATAGACTCATAGTCGTAACCAATACCCACCATTTTGTCCTTGATCACGAATAGGAGGAAGAATCTGGAGTCCTTTATGACATCGTCTGCGGAAGGACCAAAACTTTCGGTAAACTTTTAAATGCCATTCACGACGCTTGTAAACATGCTTCAATGGTCCAACCATGTCAGCTTCCAGCTACAAAAAAGAGTATATAATTGACAAGTAAATTGCATCAGCATCATTTATCCATGTTTTTCAGATAGAGCTGAAATATATTGCCTAGTACCCTAAATCTCCTCAATTTTTCATCTGATCACTCCAGACCAAGCAAGAAACAACCACGTATCCCTCGAGCCAATTGCAGTTCCGTTCTATGTCGTGCCAGCCGAGGGAATAGGGTAGGTTACGTTTGATGAGTCAAGACTGTTTGCCAAACCAGGTTACAAGGTGTTGAGAGCGAGCATGCATGAAGTAAACCCAAGTGAAACGAGAGAAATCATCAATCCAAATTTTGTTCTATCTATTCCATTGCCACCTTTAGAAATCTAAGGTGAAACGGGCCAAGAACCGAACTACTCCACTCGGATTACTTCAAGAACACTCAAACATCCACACAAAACCAAGAATCTGACGCACATTACCCAACTAAAACCGATCAAGAACCAGCCTTTGTGGCGAATTGGGGGCTCAGCTGAAGCAGTACCTCGCGGAGTCCGTCGATGGTGTCGAAGCGCCTCGCTGTAGCTTCCCTCGAATTCCTCGTCGTGCTACTCCAACTGCGCCACCGCCAGGATGTCGCTATCGTGCCCCGACGAGCTGTACCTCACCAACACCGGCCGTGAGGCCTCGTAGGCACAGCGGGAGACGCTGTGGAGGGCCGGAGGAACAGGAGGAGAAGCGGGCGCGGCGGCGGAGGGGTTGAGGAGAGCCGAGCGGGACTTGGCGGCGGCGCAAATCGTGTGGGGAACCACGTACCCACGGCCACGGGCAACCCTATTGCAAGCACCCACGAGTTCTCAAATCTCAGCCCGAATGTCTGAACTCACCCCAACTACGCCAGGTGGTCGGCCGTTCTGGAGTGGGCTTAAAGGGTTGGGCTCTTGGATGAGTGGCGTCCGGCTCTATAAATAGTTAAAGTTTGGGCTGAAAGGGTTGGGCTCTTGGATGAGTGGCGTCCGGCTCTACAAATAGTTAAGGGTGTGTTTGGTTGCCTGAATCTCCTTCGTCCTGGCTGGGTGGATCCGTATAATATGAGAAAGAGCATGTTTGGTTGCTTGTATGAGTGGATGCAGCCTGTATGAGCGGATGCAAAAATACGCCCTCATCCTGGATGGGTGGATACGCTCAAAATGAGCTTCACTGGCCATCCTAGATGGGTTGATGCAGTGTATCTTATGCGGTCCCACGTGTCAGCCTCTCAGTTTGGTAGACTGCATCCGCTCATACAGGCAACCAAACAGCATCTCAGTTTTTTTGCATCCGCTCATGCAACCTCACCAAACATCTTCTTTTTCTGAAATACGATTCTACTCAGCCTGCATCCACTCAGTCAGGATATACGATACAACCTCCATCCACGAACCAAACACACCCTAAAGTGAGGTGAACATCCCGCGTGGTATTAGGCCCTGTTTAGGATGGTTGTAGCTTTTGCCATAAGCTATTTTTTTTATCTTTTTTGGCTGAAAAGTAGTTGTACTTGTACTCAGAGGTTGTTTGGCAATCTGGCTATATTTTCGACCGGTTAGTTGCTTTAGCTGTGGTTCAAGGTTAAAATGTCTGAAATACCGTTAAGGGTTTTGAAGGTATGTTCGTGTGCTAATGTAGTATAAATATAGTTATTTTTATTATTTTTGCAAAAATAGTGATGAAACAACTTAATTTTATTAAGTTATGGACAATTGCACAATATTTTTGCAACATTCAAAATCACATCTGGAAGATGAAATATACATTTTTTTTAGCAATGCTATACTACCCACAAAATGGTGTAACATCCACTGTCACATTCTGAGTAGCATATTCATGGTGACCGATGTGGGTAACGTTGTTCACCTTACACAGAACTACAGATATATGTGTGTCATCTATTGCGCTAATGTAATTATTGAAGTGAGTGCAAAACGAGTATCTTTAAGTCTTGGATACATTGTACTGAACTAGGGATCTTTTAGTTTTACGTTGTCTTTAGCTAAACGTTCGATGCACTGCATTACTTCATTGAATTCCCTAAAGATTATTTCAGGTGACTGCTTAAAGCGGTTCTCTACTTGGCGAAATGACTAAGGGCCACGACATGTCCAAAAAAAACATAACTAGAGCTTATATACAATTCATCTCTCTTGTCGATTTCAGTCCATATTTTCCACCAAAGTTTCATGCAACCTGTAAAATACAAGCCTATTCATTCAAAAGATTTTGTAACACTTCTTGTTGCTACTTAAAGGGCATTCATATTGGTTTTTACTAATGGCTTTTAGTTTTATCTTATGAATAGTAAGATCTTGTAGAGAGAGATATCACGTACAATTTTGGCAGATATAAATGAAGTCAGTATAGTGTCTACTACAATTGACTAATAGATCCCGTCTTGAAAAGACACCCCGTTTGAAAGTTAGGCACTGTAAAAAAAGCCATTTATTATAGAAACGCAGCTTATAGAAGCCAACACAAACAAGGCCTTCGTTGATTGATAACCCATTGATACACTATCACTCTTGGAGGTTCTGATGTGACCACGCCACAAACACATATGAACATAGCGCCCAATATGAAGATTGAATTAAAGGAGAATTCGTTTCTTCAGCTTGAACATATTTTAAATGAGAATATGATGCTACCTAATGACAAAAATATATATTTTTGCAGCACCACATCACTTTTGCACCAATTCAAGCAAGAGTTCCACTTGGCAGATCAATTCACATACAACATCACATAATGAAATATCCAATTCGGCCTCCAGATCAATTCGGATTTAACCGGACAGCCCAACTTCAAATGTACATAACTTTCACATACAGAGTCCGTTTGAGATCCACGAGTACTTGTTGGAAAGGTTTTCTCGTCCTCTTTCCAATGGATCTAGCATCACCTCCAAATTCCTTCTATACACACCGTAATCATTAAAAGAAAGTACTACATCATCTATTTGGCAAATTGGGCCTTGTAATGCTTGGGCCCAAGGGGAAGGTGCCCCCTCTCTAGGCCCATACTGTTCATGGTCGCACTATTCGCATGAACAATACTGTGAATAGTATCACCCCTTATTTCTTAGTTTTGTGTGGCTTCCCCTCTCCTATTTAAGAAGGTCGTACCCTTCTAGTTTTCTTGGATTTCGTTTACTAAGTTTTTCCATTGTGAAAACTCTTGTTCTTTAGTTGTGTCGGACGACCACCTATAAAAAACTCTATGGAATCCCAACCTTTTGAACTCAATATAAATATTTGCAATTTCAGATTGCTTGTTATCTTATTCTTGCGTGTTCTTTGGTTGCATGCAGGAAGAGACCTTCGTGGTCAGATCAACCGCATTCTTGCCACGATTAATAACGACTTGGAGTGTGGTTTAGCGATTGCTAAGGCGCAAGAGACGTCGTACGGTTGTAGTCGGATCGCAAGAGTCACCTCTACCAAAATCGAAGTTATCATCATATCGGAAGATCAGGACCCCAACACTCTCATCAGTTGGTATCAGAGCTTCAGTTGACCGGTAGGAATTTCTTGTATCCCTAGTTAGTAGATTGGTTTTTTTATTTCCTATAGTCCAAAAAAAATTGCCCCACAAAAAGAGTTAATTCTCGCTGTCCAAACCCTGTTGTGCCTTTGAATCTGTTAGTTTTGGTTTGGTAAATTGAATTTGTGTCCATTTTAGCTTTGTCTAGTTGCTGGTAATATCCTTGATTCCATAAAAAATCCAAACAAGAAAAATTTCCGCACTCCAAACCCTAATTCCAATTCGGCTGATTTTTCCTTTCTCTGCAGCCACCACCAAAAAAGCCATAACTTTTGATTCCATGGTCCTTTTTGAGTGAGACCACCTCCATTAGATTCATAACTTCATTATCCATCTTTCAGCAAGCCAGTTAAAAGATATATGTGGTGAAATTTGACCCAGAGTTCTGAATTGAATCTGCAACAGTCAGCTCTTGTGAATGTTGTGCGAATTTTTTAGTCGGTTTCCAAAACTTGGCCCCAAAACAAAAGTTGTAGAAAAATCCATTAGGAAACGGAGAAAAAAGAATCATTGAAAAATGGCAATGGAGAAGAAGTTACGACCAAAATACCGACGTACTGTCCAATGCACAGAAATCTTCAGTTTTTAGTTTTGGGTCAATCTTTGTGGTCTTCAATTGCAGATTGCATTTGATTGAATTATCTTGTATTTACCACTCCTATACATTCTAATACACTTATTTTAGCCTTCTTCCATCCTTGGTTGATCAGCAACATAGGCTAAGTGCTAGATACGAACTATAATTCAATTCTGTGCAAATTGATTGTTTTCCTTTGCAACAAAATACATAGCCTATCGAAGCTCCACTTTCCTACTAACCGAATAGGTCTCACTATACCGGTAATCGCTATACCAATCACCTAAGTCAGATTTATCACGAACCAGCCACCGGTTGCACCACCTGTTTGCTTTAGTAAGAACTTGTAAGAATTTGGTAAGAGCTTGAGAGATGTGTGACCTGTTAAGCTCCAGATACTTGTAGTTGATATGAACATATACTTGTGATTTGTTTCCTTATTTTCTACTAACCATGGTGGGTTCACGGGATGATTACGAGATAGATCCATATCTTCTTCGAGCCATTGATCGAGAGCTCAAAAAAAATTTGTGAGGAAGATGCACACTTGAGACAAGCTTCTTCACCATGGGAGGTATATGATCGTGATAGTACGTCCGGTAAAACTAAAATCACTTTGCCATCCTTTGCTAGTGAGTTTGATCCTGTGCCTTTATTGACTGGGAGATAGCACTAGATAAAGAATTTGAATGTTATGATTGGTTAGATAGGCAAAAGATTAGAGCTGCCACTAGTATTTTTATTGATGATGCAATATTTTGGTGGAAGTATTTAGGTAGACATGGTCAAGTGCCTCAAACATGGAATGCAATAAAAAAACTTATGAGAGATGAATTCATTTCTAAAAATCATGCTGATTATTTGCTAGCTAGATTGCAACGTTTAAAACAACGAAGTAGAACTGTAAGGGAATATTATCATGAATTAAAAACTTGTTTGTTGCGTTGTGGCTTAGAGGAACATGCTGAAGCTACAGAGAATAGATTCTTACGTGGGCTTAATAAAGAAATTCAGGACCTTCTTATTAACAAAGAATATAATACTTTTCCTCATTTGTTTATACTTGCTTGTAAGGTTGAAAGTCAGATTGAGGAGAGATTGAGAGTGCTTGATGATAAGAAACATGATAACAAACCCATATTTGTGCCTTTTTCTGTGACTAACAACTTGCAGGTAGTTGAGAACCATGTCGAAGAGGAGCATGAGCTGAATGAACCATCGACTCCATTGGTTGAGAACGAAGATGAGGAGATGGATGCACCTACATCGTCTGAGGGGAGCCAAAAAGGTAAAGATCATGGTGCTATCATCACTTACGGTGAGTATGCTTGTGAGGAACTACAATTATCCACTGTTCATGCTATTTTACAGCAAAATTTAGTGGAAAATGATTTTGGCATGCACATGTTTCAAGTAGAGAATTCAGACTGCATTGACTTGAGTGCACCATGTCATAAAAATAAATAAATTGCCTGCTATTTTGAGTGATTCATATGATAAATTAATTGCATGCAATGATCATGTGGCTTTAGTTAGATATGAAGAAGTATTGACTAGAATTTCTCTTACTAATTCGTTGTATTACATCATGTTGGATCTACCTATGAAATTGTCGCATGCAATAACGAAAAACTGTTAAAATAGATGACATATACATATACCATGCATACACCTTGGCTTCTTTGTTACCAGACTTTCAGCTTATCAAAAGCCGAGGACGGTTTTGTTTGCAAGAAGGGGGGATGATAATAACATATACACTATGGATACAACCATATTTACTATGCTTGTTGTTCCAATTATAAGAGCTTCTACACATCACTTAAATTATCAGGTGAGCTCAATTCAAAGAGGTTTTAGTTTGTTTGATAAAGAACTTATGATATTATATAATGAGAGTTTGTTGCGTTTGTTATAATATATCAAGATTTATGATCAAGATCATGCAATACGTGAGGCTACACATATGTTAAAACCGAGGACGGTTTTTTGTCAAGAAAGAGAGGATGATGTGACCATGCCACAAACACATATGACCATAGGGCCCAATATCAAGATTGAATTAAAGGTGAATTCGTTTCTTCAGCTTGAACATATTTTAAATGAGAATATGATGCTACTTAATGATGAAAAAAATATATTTTTGCAGCACCACATCACTTTTGCACCAGTTCAAGCAAGAGTTCAACTTTGTCATATTTTGGAATCCAATTGTAGGGACCCAGAATTTACAATCCAGATTCCTCTGTGATTCCACCGCACTATTCCCTGGATCAGTAAATAGTGCTCATAGTTTATAGTTCTGAATATCAAAGTACATATCATGCGGAAGCGTAAATATAATAGTAGACTTACTCATGGGCCGGTTAGGCCGAAATCATTAAATTGCAGCAGCGGAAGAACGAAGCACGCAAGTGGGACCTTCAGGACATGCCCACAGGCAGCCAACTGGAGGTTCGCGACCTAACCCTTGACATCTTCATCTTCTTCGCCACCATGACCAATTGTGTTGCTGAAGTGTAGTGATCTGATTCCTGATTCTGGATTTGTTGTGAAAGCGAGTGTCAGCACAAACCACTTTGCTCCGCGAGCCAATACACATGATGCAAATAAATGGTATGCATGGCTTATCAAAGGAGAGGTTCGGGTTATTTTATTTGCCAAAAATTGCTTTAGAAGCATTATTTTTATTTAATCATAGTGTTATCATTGCTGCCTAAACTCCACACAACGATTGCCATAATTGACTTAATCCACCGAAAATATACTTTTTTATTTTGATTGCTGTCTAAGACTTCAAACAGCGAGTGACATCATTTCATTAAACCACCGAACACACACTTTGTATATTGAGTGCTGTCTAAAACTCCAAACAGCGAGTGGCATTATTTAAATAATCCACCGATCATACACTCACTGCTGCCTAAGACTCCAAACAGCTAGTGTCATTAATCATTTTGAATCCACCAGTATCTTTTGTGTTCTAAATTCCTAATAATCCAATCTTGTAAATTTCTATTCATCAACTCTCCACCTCTGAATTCTAATGATTCCCTAACATTATTACTTTCAAATCCACCGATATCATTTGTATCAGGACTTTCTAACAATTCAATCCTTTCGGTTATGGATCCAAAACCATAATTTGCTCTTCCAGTAATCAATCTTTTCTATTATCTATTTCTAACTAATTCACTAGTATACCTCCACCAAGAATATCAGTGATCAAGTCTACGATTCACCAGTCTACATCCACCAAGAATATCATTGATCAAGGTCATACTCCAATAATTGTTATCATTCCTCCAAATTCCCAAAATTCAATTCATTTATCTAGTATTTGATCAAATCCTATTCATCCCATTATCGCCAATATCTCCCAAGAATTTATATTAGTTATCAGTGTCATAATCCAGCAAGTATCTTTGCACTCCCTAATTCTCCCAAAATCATTCAAATCATCTATCTAGCCTATCTATTCATCTAGACTCCACCAATTTATTTTCCCAGAATTCACACTATCATTTCCTGTGGTAATCGACACGAAATCTACCAATATCTTTATGTGCATACTACCAACATCCATTTTCTTTACTCACGACTCTATTTATTCTTCCTGACATTTTATTTTGTGAGAAGTATTACCAAAAATATAATACATAGAAATTTCCTGAGACCTGGCAGTGTTGAACAAAGACATAATGTGTAAGAGAATGCAGTAATAATAGCGATCCAGATTCCATCCACCGTTACATGGCATCCGCACCATATACTAACATTTCAGCGTTATAACCGCTTACAGTACCACTGGGACGACACCCAGGATAACTCAAATCAGGGCTTTCCACTGCCCCTCCACTTTTTCCATTCCCACCCACAAAGTTTTTGAAATAGAGCTATATCTGGTTAAGTTCCCATGTCCACCCTTGACTGTGGGCATGGCTATTCGAATAGTTTTGACTCTGTAGAGTTTGTACACTTACACAGGAGGTCATGACAAGATTCAGTCCTTAGTGGTATCTGGGCGGTTCTACCACTGCCCACTTTGTGCTTCCACTGCGCCACACACACACCCTCGAACCATCCGCCCAGATATTTAAGCAAGTTGGGGTTTTTAGGAACATAAAATAATCATACCAACATATACCAGTCATTACCACCATGACTTCCCAAACCAGTTTCTCATGAATAAAAATGATAATGATGCTTGGGGCATTTCAGCGCCTCTGAGTATCTAAGCAGTACTAAGCATGGCGTATAATTACGGACTTACTTTTGAAAAGTTACCATTATAATTTGCTAGGGTGACAAGGTTCACATATTCAAGTATTTCAAAGGAGGTGTAATATTATTCAAGGCAAACAATGGGCATATAACTAGAATCTTAAATTAAACATGATTTGCATATAAAATAACAGCATGCAATTTGATAATTTAAACCAAAGTAATTTACAGAAAATATAGGTTCAACATGATCAAAGTATTGACTCACCTAGCGCGGTTTACCGCGGTCTTGAGCTCACACAAAGTTGTCTAATGCGATGATCTTTAATTCCTGGTCTTCATCAACCTTGGTCTTGCTTGATCCATAGAATCTCCAGGACTCCAATTTCTAATTACGGGATAAATGACTGAATCCAAATAAAAGCAAGTAACTCAAAAGATCCAAACAAATCCGAATAAACTCAGTTAGGGCTATTCGGGTTTATATGTTAGGGCATGTATTTTAATTCTAATTAGGGTAAGCTTTATTAGGTTCGGAACATTTAACCAGAGTCATTATTGCTTTCAATTAATATTCAACCCTTTTAGATGATTGCTCACACTATATTAATTAATCCTATGTGAAATAATCCAAATCTAAATCTTCAAATAATCTCATTTATATGCTAATTAGATTTTATTAGCTTTCCTAGATTATCTCCTGTTTTTCCTAAATTTTTCTTAATTAAAATGGAGGGGGGGGGGAAATCAAAAATAAAAGAAGGAGAAAGGGTGCAGCCTTGCGAGATCGAACTCAGGACCTGGTGGAAGACTGAGTATTAAGCGCGCTCGGTTAGCTAAGTGGGATTTCTGTCTGTTGTGATAGGGTAGGGGGAGTTAGTTCTGAAGAAGCAAACGACAGTTGGGGACTAAAACAGAGCAGCCGGCTGGCCGAAACAGAGGAGGTGGGGGCGCACGAATGGCGGCGGGAGCTCCGGCGAGGAGAGGCCAAAAGGGGAGGGTAGGCCGGCAAAACGGGTTCCCGGGGAGCTGTGAAAGCCGGTGGAGGAGGCGGTGCGGTCCGGGATGGCGCAGGTCGGTGGGGTGGCTGCTCGGGCGGCGGCGGCGAGATGGGAATGGGGACGGCGGTGCCGGAGTGGGAGGGAAAGGGAAGTAGCAGGGGCATGAGCAGGAGAGGGGCTGGGGAAACCTTACCAAGCTGTCCGTAAAGCCGAAGATGCAACGGTGGAGGCCGACGGCGATGACTTGCGGCGGCGTGATCGTGCTCATGGTGCCGGCGACCTGGGATGGACTGCAGCTCCGGCCAGCGGTCGGGAACTCTCCGGGACGTAGAGGGGTTGCTCCCACTGCGGGAAATCGGGCCGGGAGTCACCGAGAAAAGCGCGGCGCGGCGGCGGTTTTTGGCCGGACGCGAGGAAGAAGGCCGTGCGGTGAGCTTCGACACATGGGAGTCCAATTAGCTTGGAGGAGAGGTAGCTGGGAGCAATGACCCACCGTGATGCGGTCAGAATGGCGAGGCTTTGTCGGAGCAGCTGGGGCAGCGTGGAGGTGGCAACGGCGGCTCACGAGTGCGGGGCAGGAGGAGAAATGGGGGAGGAAATGGGGAATCCAGGAGAAAGGCAGTGGGGCAGCGAGCTCTTATAGCCATGGCGGAAGCTTGCTGTGGCAGAGGCTCAGGAACCGAACTCGGTATGGCGCCAGTGAAGAAGGTATGGCGTCAGCATCGCTGTTGCAGGGCATGGCGCCGCACGGGGCTCGGCGCACGGAGGCGCGGGGCTCGGCGCATGGCAGGGAGGTGGAGACAAGACGAGGCGGGCACGCGGTAATGATGGTTGAGTGAGCGTGCTGCGAAGTCAGAGAAGAAACAGTGCACGGGGATGAAGAAGATGACGCGGAGGGCTCACGGCCATAGAAGGGAGGAGGAAGAAGAGAAAAGAAAAGACAGGGGGCGGCCCACGGTCAGAGAAAGAAAGAAATGGGAGGGGAAGAGAAAAAGAAGGAAGGGGAGAGAGGAAAGGGCTGGGCCCACATGGAAGTGTCAGGGTTTGGTAAATGATGAAATGTTTAAGCTTGGCTTTGGGATTTCAAATTTCTAATTTAAATTTTTGTTTCATATTCATGATTACTGACTTTTGCATGACATTTAGAATTTAAGCTTCAATTTTTCAACTATTAAATGAGAGTTTCTATAATTATTATTATTTAGGTTATTAGGATTTTTTCTTCCCTATTTTTTATGGCTTATTAATGCCGTTTTGGAACCTTATCCAAAAATTGGGAAAACTCCAAAGAAAATTCAAACTCAAAAAGAATACCTTGCAAAAATAATTCAAGAGCTTCATATTTTTCAAATTTGAAATTTCAGAATGTTACCCCAATTCAGCCTTCAGATCAATTCGGATTCTGTAGACGGTCCAACTTCAAATGTATATAACTTTCACATACAGAGTCCATTTGAGGTCCACGAGTATTTGTTGGAAAGGTTTTCTCATCCTCTTTCCAATGGATCTAGTCTCACCTCCAAATTCCTTCTATATGCACCGTAATCATCAAAAGAAGGTGTTGTATCACATGTTTTGGCCAAATTGGGCCTTGTAATGTTTGGGCCCAAGGGGAAGGCGCACCCTCTCTAGGCCCATACTGTTCATAGCCGCACTATTCACATGAATGGTACTATAAATAGTACCACTCCTTGTTTCTTAGTTTTGTGCGGCTTCCCCTCCCCTATTTAAGAAGGCCACACCCTTCTAGTTTTCTTGGATTTCGTTTAGTAAGTTTTTCCATTGTGAAAACTCTTGTTCTTCAGTTGTGTCAGACGACCACCTGTAAAAAACCTCTATGGAATCCCAACTTTTGAAACTCAATATAAATATTTGCAATTTCAGATTGATTGTTATCTTGTTCTTGCGTGTTCTTCGGTTGCATGCAGGAATAGACCTTCGTGGTTAGGTCAACCGCGTTCTTGGCACGGTTGATAACGACTTGGAGTGTGGTTCAGGGATTACTAAGGTGCAAGTGACGTCATACGGTTGTAGTCAGATCGCAAGAGTCACCTCCACCAAAATTGAAGTTATCATCCTATCAGCAGATCGAAACCACAACACTCTCATCAGGTTTCCTCTTTTTTATCTAGGTAAGTATCACTGTTGTGCATACCTACAAGAGTGACAGCTATTGTCGCTTGGAGATGCATAAATTTCCTTCTTTTGTTCTCTAATTCAAGTTGGGAATACCTTGATTTTCTCTTTTTGTTTTGTTGGTTAGCATGAACACCATTCTCACTAGAGTCACTTTCAGTTGATGTCCAACCTCTCTCACTTGATGAACTCATCCACAAACAATAAAAAAACTGTAGCATAAGCACAAATTATTCTGGTTCAAAAATAAATATACACAAACATAGTTCAAACATAATGTGATCACAACCACATATTAATATGAACCATCACTTGCTACATTTGTGACTTCTTCAGGTATGCCAGGGTAATAGTAGATTGAGATGTGACACTAGCATTTTGCAACATGATTTTAAGCTCCTTTAGGTTCTCAAGTGGTGCTTTCTTAAATTGGGCATACTTCAAATTGAGAGACCATGTGGAGGTCATCCCATGTGTGTGATGAGTAATTGACATCGGTTTAGGAAAGTCGAGTTTGATTTGGTTGGTTCGGTCCTTGACGTTGCGTGGTGCAATCGGGCTCGGTCGGACTTGGTCAAACTTGGTCAAAATAGTTAGGATGCATATTATGTCGACTTGTCAGGTTTGGGCTATTTCATTAATGCATTTATGCTTACATGTATCGAGCGATGCTATTTGACGTGTTTCTTGTCTGTGTTGGCTGCAGGACGTCGAGGCGGAGTCGTGGCGAGACACGAGGTGACCGGACTAGACACGGGCAGTGTCGAGGTCAGAACGGTCGGATGTGTCGAAGACGGCGGAGACTCGAGGTGGTTGCGAGGCTTGGACGACAAGGAACAAGGAAGCTTCCCGGAAGGTGCACGAGGGGCGTTTCGGTAAAAACGCAAGGCTGCACAGGCGGGAGCGGGTTCCGTTGGATCTGGCGGGCGTAACGGGTTGGAGACCCATTAGCCAAGGGCTATATAAATGTAACATCCCAAAATTTGGATATTCAAAAATAGGGTATTTTAAAACTTTTCTTGTATTTTGTTGGCATTCGAATTTCTTCTAAGTGGCAATTTGAGATTTACTGAGTTTTGCGCTATGAAGATTAGCAATCAAAAATAATTCCAAGTGCAAGTAATGATCATGTAGATATTGAAAGTTATGGAAATAATTTAATACAAGGAATTACAAATTTTAAACAAATAATTAAATTACAATTAAAGCCAAACCAAAATTTGAAACCTTAACGAAAATTAAAACTTAAATTCTAAATGTCATGCAAAAATTTAAAATCAGTGATCATAAATATGAAACAAAAATTTAAATTTGAAGTCTGAAATTTCAAAAAAACCAAGCTTAAACATTTTATCCTTTTCTCTTTTCCATTTCATTGCATGTGGGCCCCACCTTTCCCTATTCTCTCTCTCCATTCTTCCTCTTTCCTCTCCTGCGCGCGGGCCCCTTCTCCCTTCTTTCTTTCCCCTGAGCGCCTGCTCCTTTCCTTTCTCTATTTCCTCCTCCTTCCTTCTTCCGTGGACGAGCTCCATCCACGTCGCCCCTTCTTTCTCTCTGCTCTGCGCGAATCCCACTGAATCTTCGTGCGCGTAGCTCAACCCCTCTGCTGCAGCACGCGCGTCGCCCTTGCCATCATGCCGAATCCTTTCCCCAAATCCTCCGCCGCCTGCCATCACCTGCTCCGCCGCACACCGAAAAGACCGAATGGGGCGAGTTCCCGATGCCAGCGTCGCCCGTGCAATCTGCCAGCTTAAGTACTCGCTCAGCCTCCCTAATCCATTGCGCGCTTCACTCCTCTCCACCATTCCCCTCTTACCGAACTCGCCGCCTAGCTCTTCTCCAGCCGCCGCTGTCACTAGCGCCCCTCGGCGACCCTTCACCGGCAGTGTCTCCCTCCCCGAGCCACCCTTCTCCCCCTCATGCCCCGGCCGTCTCTAATTGACTCCCCTCCCCCTTGCAGGCCGCCGGAGCACCGTGCCTCCCCCGACTCCGGCGACTCCCCTCGCCGCCAAGCTAGGCCACCGTCGACCAATTCCTCTCGGACGGGGCACCACCTGGACTCTGTGAAGACGATCCCAATGCTCGATCGAAGATCCGTTGGCTCATCTTCTCCAACACCGAGCGCCCTCTCCGCCGCTCTGACCCCGACGTTGCCGGCTCACCTCCGACCTCCCCGAGCCCGGCAATCACCTTCGGTGAGCTAGTGCCACGCTCCTTTAGCTCCCCTCCATTTTAATTGAGATGCAATTGCTCGAGGCGCCGTCGCGGTCTCTGCCCTGTTTTGACCGCCGCCGAGCTCGTCGCCGGTGTCTCCCCGGTCGATGGCCATCCGATTCAGCCCGCCCAAGGATGCGCACGAGGCCCAGCGGGCCATTTCAGCCGTACCCAGGCCCCGCCGAGCCGCCCCTCGCCGGCGAGCACGCTGCCTAGCCCCGCGCCGGCACCCTTCCTCTGCTTCTCCCCTTCTGGCCGAATGCCCCTTCGCTCTGTTGGCCCCTCTCTTTTCTCTGAGTGGTGGGCTCAGCTGGGAAAAATCCCTCTAGCCATTGCATTCCAGATTTGGTACCTGTTCGTATCTAAACTTGTTCAAAGGAGCAAATTGGTAAAATATAAATTAAACAATAAAAAGTAGTAGGAATTAAAATTGTAAAAATCACTGTTGAGAATTCTTGCAGATATATGTATTTATATATATAGGTATATATAAAAAAATGAGGGAAAGTTAACTCTAGTTAACCTCATGACAATGGATAAGGTGTGAGATTAACTAAGGAGTTTTAGAAAAATAAATCACTGAAGGTCTAATCCTAACTAACTGTCAACCAAGCTTGTCAAAAATCAAATATATGAGATTGATCTAAGGATGCTCTTCTATGAAAGAAAATATAACCTAGGAATGTAATCCAATCAATTCCGGTGGCCCTTGGGCGAAACTAATATCGGGCATGGTTATTTTCCCTAACTGGCAAGAAATTAACATGAACCCCCTTAATGTTAAGGTTCAAATTGACATGTGAAGCTAATTCAAATGAGTTTACAAGTTAATAAACGCAAAGGATATAACCCTACTTAAGTGCCAGCTAAGATTTAACTTCCTTGATTATGATTAAAATTCCCAAATGTAATCAAAGACCCACATGATAAACTATGAATTATTTGACCTCAATAAAGAAAATGGCCATAAAGATAACTCACATAATCATTGGGATAACTATGCCATTAATGTAGATATTTGATCTACCTTGCCCAGAGAGTTTTTCTCTCAAGATCAATCCTCAGGCCACATATGATATCAAGTATGGTTTGCATACCTCCAAAATCACGCAACACCTCTTGTATGGTAATCAATGTTTGGACTATTAGAATCAATGGTATTAAAACCTTAAATAATAAGATTAAAATAAGGTCTTACATGAGTAATAACCATTCCCTCATATTCTCAAGATTTACATCCGCCAATAAAAGATGGATCGTTAATCCTTAATGATAATTCGTTTAATCAACGGAATAATTACCCCTGCTCCTAATAATAATAGTAATAATAATAGCTTTATCAAGAAGATCTTTGTAAAATCCTAACTCTCCTTTCTGACAAATCACAGCCATTGGTCCTATCAATTAAAGATGTTAATCAAGCAAAATAACCGACTTTAGAGTTGGCGATTGCAATCCCAGATAAGTTGTGCCACATGAAATATCAAGGTTTCGCCGCATACTCACCTTACGTATCCGTATCCTAAAAATCATCAAATCATGTTTCTCTTTACTACCATCGATACTCTCTGTTATCTGCTCCTAAGTCCTGTTCGACTCATGGAACTTCCTTGATAAAGAAAATTCCATAAAAAGAAAGCTATTAAATAAAAGATCGAGCCATAGTGTTCCTCAATCGGCTATATCTGACCACCTTCCTTTCCCAAGCAAAATACCCCCTGTAAATATCTCTTTATCGTTGATCATTCCTTCTCCCTAATTTTCCCTCACGGTAAAGTTGCTTAGCCACTACCTTGTGCTCAATCCCTTGGCTCCAGGTCTATCTCACACTCACTAATTCTATATCCAATCCTCAAACACAACCAAAATAAAGCAAGTATATTTAAATTTGTTTGAACGTTTGGAGTTATTTGGATTTATTTGGCCCTTTGGTTTTATTTGGTTTGTCAGTCGTTGCCGCGTAATTAGAAGCTGCAATCTCGGGAGACGGCAAGCTCAGACAGGATTAGGAATCAAGTGAAGACAAGAACCATGGATTCAAGATCACTGACTGAGCAGGCTTTGAATATGACCAAGGCCATGGTAGCATAAGCCAGGCGAGTCAATACTTTGATCATGTTGAACCTACATTTTCTGCAAATTACTTCGATTTAAATTATCAAATTGCATGCTGCTATGTTATATGCAAATACATGTTAATTTAAGATTCTAGTTATATGCCTATGGTTTACCTTGAATAATATTACACCTCCTTTGGAATATTTGAATGTGTGAACCTTGTCGCCCTAGCAGAATTATAATAGTAACCTTTCGAAAATAAGTCTCTAAATATATGCCATGCTTAGTGTTGTTTAGATAATCATGGGCGCAAGAGCACCCAAGCATCACTTTTAATCCTGAGAAAAATTGGTTGGGCAGTCATGGTGGTAATGACTGGCGTATGTTGGATATGGTTATTTTATATTTCCAAAAATCTCGAATTGCTTATTTATCTGGGCGGATGGTTCGGGGGTATGGTGCAGGTGTGCACGAGAGTGTGGTTTGTGGTAGAACCGCCCAGATAACCCTAAGGACTGAATCTTGTCATGACCTCCTATGTTAAACAAGTGCAACCACAAGTCTGTAAAGCACAACTTGGCCTAGTAAATTTACCGGACCCTGAAAGTCATCATCATCAGTGGAGGAGTGAAGTGGTGCAAGCGGCTGTCTGTGTGGCGGGCTTGAATGGGACATCCGCGGAGGGTGAGGTTCTGCTGTGGCGTGCTAGCAGTGTGGTAGTCATCTGCTAGGCGTTCAGAAGGAGAACATCCCGCACAACGTATGGGACCCACCGCAAGTGGGAACGACCCATAGGGTGAGATGATGGAAGGGGCGAGGTACTTTGAACGGTTACTGTGATGGTTCGCTCAACCGCATGACTAAGGAATCGTGTGGGGCAACGAGGGAACCGTCTCTTGTGGGTAAAGTGTGCAAACTCTGCAGAGTCAAAACTATTCGAATAGCCGTGCCCACGGTCAAGGGCGGACATGGGAACTTAACTAGATATAGTTCTATTTAAAAATGTTTGGAAAATGGGAATGGAAAAGTGGAGGGCAGTGGAAAGCCCTGATTTGAGTTGTCCTGGGTGTCGTCCCAGTGGTAAGTTAAGCGGCTATAACGCTGAAAGATGTTATACGGTGTGATGCCGTATGTATGGAGAAATTATGGTGATATTAGGCATATGGTGTGGTGCCATATGTATGAAAAATCATGTTAATATTCCTTGAACATTATGTTTTGTTCCAAAGCTGCTAGGTTTCAGGAAATTTCATATTGTATTTCAAATAGTGGCATTTCTATTCTTACAAAATAAAATATGGGAAGAATAAATAGAGTCGTAAGAAAAGAAGATGGCTGTTTATGGTAATTGCATAAAGAAGTTGGTGGATTTATGTTGATCATAATAGGGATAATGATAGTGTGAATTCTGGAAAAAATAAATTGGTGGAGTCTAAATGAATATATAGGCTAGATAGATGATTTAAATGATCTTTGGAGAATTAGGGAGTATAAAGGTAATTGTTTGATTACAACACTAATACTTAGTATACATTCTTGGAAGATGTTGACAATGATGGGATTAATATGATTTGATCAAATATTTGATGGATAATTTGAACCTTGGGAATTTGGAGGTATGAAAATAACTATGGGAGATTAATCTTGATCAATGATAATCTTGGTGGATATATATTAGTGAATCATAGACCTGATCAAGGATATTCTTGGTGGATATTTATTAGAGAATTCTAGATCTGATCAATGACATTTTTGGTGGATGTATACTAGCGATTCGTAGACTTGATCAATGATATTCTTGGTGGAGGTACAATAGTGAAGTAGTTAGAGATGGATTATAAGGTGATAATTGGAAGAGCAAATTATGGTTGTGGATCAGTAACAAAAAGGATTGGACTGTTAGGGATTAGAGTACAAAAGATATTGGTGGATTATATAAGTGATATTAGATAAATAATGCCACTAGCTGCTTGGAGTTTTAGGCAGTACTTGCTCGGTGGATTATATAGATTATGATACTCGCTGTTTGAGGATTAGGCAGCATTTGATTGGTGGATTGAACAATTGATGATATTCGCTGTTTGGAGTTGTAGACAGCAAACCATATAGAGAGTGTATGATTGGTGGATTAATTAAATGATGTCGCTCTCAGTTTAGAGTATTAGACAGTAATCGATATAGAAGGAATCATGTCGGTGGATTAGTTAAATGATGACACTCGCTGTTTGGAGTCTTAGACAGCAATCAGTAAGGGAAGTGTGTCTTTGGTGGATTAAGTCAATTATGGCAATCGCCGTGTGGAGTTTAGGTAGGAATAATAACACTATGATGTGATAACAATAATGCTACTAAAAGCGATTTTTGGCAAATAAAATAACCTGAGCCTCTCCTTTGATAAGCCATGCATACTATTTATTTGCATTCTGTGTATTGGCTCGTGGAGCACGGGGTTGGAGTGCTCACACTTGCTTTTGCGACAAAATTCAGAATCAGGAATCAAATCACCTCGCCTCAGCAACAAGATTGGACAAGCTGGCCGAGAAGATGAAGATGTCAAGGGCTAGGTCGCGAACCTCCAGTTGGTTGCCTGTGGGCATGTCCTGAAGGTCCCACCTGTGTGCTTCGTTCTTCCGCTGCTGCAATTTAACGATTTCGGCCTAATCGGCCCATGAGTAAGTCTACTATTAAATTTACGCTTCCGCGTGATATGTATTTTAATATTCATTACTGTAACCGTGAGCACTATCTACTGATTCAGGGAATAGTGCAGTAATCACAGAGGAATCCGGATTGTAAAATCTGGGCTCCTAACAATAAAGGAGGGAGTGGCTACATGCCCCCTCATGGATTTAGGAGAGAGTTAGGGTTTGCCTTGGTCAAAAGAGTCTTTAGGAGGTGGTTTTGCCTTTGCTCTTTAGTGGTTGGTGAGTTGGTGAGAAACACAGAGTATGTCTCCATCGTAGCTTCTTCCTCTGTGTGTGTTCTTGGAAATGGGTTCTTGATCTTCCAAGTATGTTTCTTTTCCTTCGATGCTCTCCATGCCAGATTTATGACTTTTTGAGTTTCTTGTTGATTCTTGTTGGGAAGGCCCAAAATGGGTTGCTCTATGATGGGATAGTGCCTCAAGGTCATTTGATCGACCTTCCCAAGAGCAAATAGCATTTAATCTCAGATTTGGTTTTTGGGCTTCATTTGTTCTTCCTTTTTCATTCTAGGGTTTTGGTGAAATTCTCGTTTCCCTCTTTAAGATGGCTTGAAATTTGGTACCTAGAGTCCAGAGGCTATCTATTAGCTAATTCCAAAGTTTCATGGCCAAGGGATCAAAGAGGAGATGGCTAATTGAAGTTTTCAGTTTTTGGCTCTCTTTAGTGCTCCACTTCTAGGGTTTTGGTGGTTCTCGAGTTTCTCTTCTTGAGATGGCCTGATTTTTGGTCTGAGAAGTCCTTTTGTTATTGCTAACATAACTGCGAAACCTCATGGGCAAAGGACTTAAGACCATTGAGCAATTTGAGTTTTTGTACACCTCTCTGCATATTTTCAGTTTTTAGGTCAAATCCTAAATTCCTTTGATTTGGGTTGGATTTCTTGGCTCCCTGGGTTCCTCTGGCTATTTGGGTTATATCCATGCAATTCTGGGCAGAGGAAACAAAAGGGAAATTCTAAATTCTCTCTGCAGTTGGATGTATTGAGTTTCTATCTGAAAAAACCTGCTTGCTGCCTTGCCTGGAATTCGAGGAGCGGTCTGACCGAATGGCAAAAGGCGATCAGATCGGAGTTTGTGCACCAGTTAGACCGGTATTCATGAGCGGTCAGACCGGCATGCCCTGGGCGGTCTGACCGCCGGCCAGGGAGCGGTCAGACCGGCCCAGGGAGGTGTTTGCAGTGTTATTCTCTGTGATTTTATCTCTCTTGTTGTATTTCCTCCTAGGTCTTCCTCTCAGTAAGTGTAGGCCTCCTGTAAGCTTAACTTCTTCTTCATAGCTATGTAGCTATTGGAGAGGGAACGTTCCGTGAGTTTTTGGGGGATCAAATTTTTAAGTCGACATTCACCCCCCTCTGTCGCCATTTCGGTCCAACACAAATTGGCCTGAAAAATGAATTAGACAAGCTATGTAAGCACAAGATCGTGTTAGGAAGTAAGAAAGAAACTTTGTGAAGTTTGTACCTTTATCTTTTCAGCCCACCAGTCATCATCAGCCACAATTGTTCCATTCACAATATCCCAACTAGACTAGTAGCTTCATACTTCAGTTCTTTCCACGTTGAGAACTTGGTCTTCAAAGCATCCCATTGATTTTTGACTTGCTTCTTGTCATGAAGTCTCCCTGTCTTTTCCATTCAGCTAGGTTCTTGTATTCCTTGGGATTCAAATGTCCAGTTGGCCTATTCTTGGCCTTAACTTTAGCCACACATATCTCATGCTTAACTTTAGCCACACATATCTCATGGAACGCTTCATTGGCAAATGAATATCACACTGCAACAGGGCACTTAACTACCTTGTCCATCTAGTACATCATCACACCTTATGGTTAGTTCAATAAAATTGAACAAGGAACTTATATCATCATGGGAAGTACATCATCATGCTTTCCTGTGCAAAATTAACCATGAACATGAACATACACTGACCCTTGAACCGTGAACATACACTAACAAGGCATGCAATCATTCATATTTGAAAGCAAAGGAAACAAGGAACAACATATAGTATGCATTCCACTGCCATGGTCTAAGCAACATTTTCTGGGAGGTAGCAGTTTACAGATTAATTTATTTGCAAGCTGTAAATTAATTTTCCATATATTAATTAGTCACACTTTTCCCAGTTCAGTAGTCTATTGGAGGCATTGAGGCAGTAGTAGAAAGAAATTTCATATCTAGGCACCATAACAAAGAAGAATCATTTCACAGTACAAATCCATGCATTCCACCGTATGGAGCGAGGAGATTGGCTCAAGCATTCAACCATCTGTGTGCAATAATATCACAAACAAAGCTTGGAAAATGATGACTGGATCGTATACATGTTCCATTTACTAGCATCATTACTTGTTCAGATCTACAAATTTAACATCAAACTACACAATCCAAACAGAAAAAAGTAAAATGGGGCTTAAGGCCAATTGGAAGGAGGGAGGAGCGATGTTGTACCCAAGGTTTGAAAAACCGGTTCCGGAGAGAATCCCGGTCGCCGGGCGGTACCGGTAACCGGCCGGTTACCGCCCGGTAACCGGAAATCCCGGATTAAAACCGGTTGAAATTTGTCAAACACGTTTTTTCGTCGGGGCGGGATGCGGCCGGTAACCGGCCGGTAACCGGGCCGGTTACCGGTTGTACCGGGAAAAAATCGGGAAAAACCGGTAGAATTTATATGGAAGTTGGAGCTCCACTTTTTTGCCGTAAATTGAAAGTTATGGGTGGATATTTTGGCAAAAGCTTAAGTTTTTTATAACAAGTAAAACCCGCATAAGACTACATCAAACTAATTGTTGCCGTAAATTGAAAGTTGAAGCATTTTCTTGTAACTATGAGGCCAAAAGTAATTGAGATGTTTCGCATATAACAAAACCTTCTAAATTGGCATATCCATGGTAAAAAAAACTAAACCTCATTCAAAAAGGGTCCTCATCTGAATAAATTCAACTTGGTGTTGACCATGTAGTGAAGCCCTCTCGTTGTAGTGTTGTGTTACATCTGAAATAATAAAAACACAAGTTAGTAGTAATGAATGCTAACTTGAGTAGTATATTAAAAAGTGAAAACACTAATGAAGGATCAATTCGTACCAATACATTGTTGAGAAACGCGAAGGTTGTTCCATGTACTCATTGTTATCAATGAGTACAAGTCCTTCATTATGAGCCAGGTGGACTTTATATTGATCCCAAGTGTATGTGGGATAAGCATGTTGTAACCAATGAGTATAAATTTGTTGGTAGTATACAGGTTCCACCCACTGGTAAACAAATCTTGCATTGGGAGGATAAGAGATGCCCGATGATGAATGAGAATCATCAGCAGAAGATAGTAAGTTGGCATCTCGACGCTGATAAGTCGGCAAAGATGTTGAGCTACCATATGATGCGTAGGAAGAAGAGTCTTTTGGTTGAGGATGATCTCGTTGGCGGTCCTTACCCCTTGTGTAGGTCGTTTTGAATCTTCTTGATTCGTGACAACCATGGTCTTCATCCTGGGTAGCATGTGTGAAAGTTTGCTCACAGGTGAATTCCAATGGTTGACATGTGTCTTGTTGGCCTTGTGCCCCACCGTGAGATGTCCCACCATCAGTACCATCAGTGCCATCATCAGATGAGGGAGAGGAACTATCGTCAGACTCTTGGTACTCCACTGCATCAGATGGAGTTTCTGTCTCTTCATCACTTCGCACAATATCCTCATCGATGCCTTTTTTCTTCTTCTTATCCTCATCGATGCCTTTTTTCTTCTTCTTACCAACCGCTTGTTTCTTTGTTTGTGTAAGTGAGGCAAAATCTCGAGCCAATTTTTCAGTTGGTTGGCTACAAGCTTTTCTTTTTGTAACATGAGACTTGCCAATAGTTTTCTGAGTCCATTGCTTCAACGGTTGATCATCAAGTGCCTTGTCAAGTTCATGCTCAGATCATCAAGTGCCGGTAACCCGAACCCTGTCCTCTGGAGACGACAGTGACCGGGATGGGGCAGGTGGCTTTTTCGGTTGGGATGGGGCAACGGCCTTGCGCGGGGAGGCGGTGGCCTTGCACTTCTAGTCAGTAGCAATATGGATGATGGTGAGGACATCCTTGATACTAGTGCATCGTCCATCTCTTCAAGTATATAAAATGTTAATCATGATTTGTGTAAGGGTCCAATAACAAGATCTAGAGCCAAATTACTTAACCAACATGTGAATTTATTTATTAATGAGTTTACTTATGATTTTCATGAGATTTGGCTACTACCTAATTCAAAGACTTTGCATATTTTCAGATTTGACAAGATAAGAGCATTCGGAACCGAGAGGGAGGTGAGGGAGGCTGGGGCCAATGCAAGCGAGGAAAGGCATGGAATTCACGTGCTAATAACTCAATAAAAGCTACAAAGTATCATCATAAAGGAGAGAAGTGAGTTGAGCACATGGAAGCAAGAAAAGCTATGCAGCCGAGAGGAGAACGAAGGAAGCATGCATGGAAAAGAATAAACAAAAGGAGAAGGAAATGGGGAGAAGCTCAAGAATCCAAAGGCCAAGTTTTGGATAAGATTTCCAAGCCCAATTAGGATTTTCCTCAAGCCCAACCGAAATAAAAATCAAAATCAACTCAGAACTCAATTTAGATTCGGTTCGGGCTATAGGGCCCATATTAAAAAGGCCATAACTTTCACAACGGGAGTCTGATTTGAGTGCTCTTGCGCTTGTTGGAAAGCTTATTTCAAGGTCAATGGATAAGACCCAACTTTAGATACATCATGAATCGACCGCTATCTCCGAAACAAAGTGGCAGCCAAAAAATTTTCTTTTTGTTTTGTGTTCAGATTTGAGCCCAAGTTTTGTTAGATATCTTAGGAGTGCTATGTAGCCAAGGGGTGTGCCCCATGTACCAGATGTGATGTTATATTTTCAGATTAATGATATTCTTGATTCTAGGATTTGAGCAAACATTGTCCCCGCTAGAATTGGGAGCTCTATCTGTTTTATCATTCCATTATTCATGTGATTTCCTTATGAATGGCAAGGGCATGTCTACTTCTTTGTGTGGCGGGTGAAGAAGGATCAAAGCGTGGTGTTGGGCAAATTCAAGCTTCGTAGGTTTCAGTTACCTATACCATTATTGGTGCTGTTCGGTTCGTCATGTTTCATGGATTCTTCAGCACAGCCACACTAGTTATCCCCAAGTTATCAACGATCCTACGTCATGAAGATCGGGCACCCCCATATCAAATGGGGGTGACAATGACCTTGTGCGGGGAGGTGATGGTGACAGGTCAGATGGCGTGGCGGCGAGTGGGTGGGGTGGGGCGGCATTAAAACATCTAGGCCCCTAAAAATTTATTCTAGTAATTAGTGACGACAATGTTTAAGGACTAACATGTTTATTAAGATAATTGAAAGGTTAATCCTGGAGTTTGATGATATCATGAAAAAGGCATGTAAAGATGACTAAGGATTGACATGGTCTTGGCATTTGGTGAAAAAGATCGGATTTGTAGAATAGATGCTATACTATAAAGAAGGGTTATGGCTAGTAGTTTGAAGCTAGTTTTGTACCACTTTGATCAAATCTAGTGCATGTATGCATTTGAAAATTCATTTTAGAACGCTCTCTGATTTTCTTTTGGAAACCGATATGACCGTAGTTATGTCAGTGGTAGTACCGCTCCTTTGGGGAGGTGCATATCTAGTCTTGATCAGAAACGGTACTACCGTTGTTGTAGTCTGGTAGCACCACAGCAGTATGACCGCACTTCATGTCCAGTACTACCATAGTATGGTCAGTGAAAACAATTTCGCTAAAATTTCTGTGGTTATCGGCGATAACCGGCCATATCGGTGAGGGTCGGTAAGCGAAATATTTAGGACGATTTCGGTTGTGGGGCCTACATTTCAAATACAATTCATTTAAATACAAAAATACATAAGATTTTAACTTCATTTTCATCTCTATTTCATGTATATATAAATATCTAGTTTATCTCGACAAGTATCTATAGTTTTTTTCTCAAAAATCCAAATTTTTCACAAATTGAAGTTTAAATTTCAAATTTTGTTCAGTTGAAATTTTCTGATAAAACCATTTATCGGCATTATTTCTACCCTCCAATAAAATTTTGTCACCGATACAAATTTCCCTGAGTGTGGTGTGCCCACACTTTAGTTAGCAATAGCTAATTTCTAGAGAGGTACATTTTTAGGACATTTTTCTCCGTCGGGAAATCGGTACTACCATAGCTGAAGTGCGGTACTACCACAGAATTGGTACTACCGGGGCTTGTGAGTACGGTACTACCAGAATTTTAGTTTAATGGCTAGTTTCTATGTATTTAATGAACCTTAACTAGTCGTTGAACAGTAGGTGCAGTAGTACCACTATTACATATAGCGGTAGTATTGTATCCTCTTATTTTTAGAGATTTCATTCCCGTGGTCATCCTAGTGGTTGAAGGCTGTAAATACCTCCCCACTAGTAGCATGTAAAGACCCTTGGATCTCATTGAATACACTTGAGCTCTTGCCATTCTCTCTTCAATTCATTTGCTCTATTTTCTCATTTTGAGGTTGTTGAGAGCATTCAAGTGCATTGCATCATCTAGTTGATCATTGTGGCACTTGAAAACCTTCAAGCAAGTGTTATTGGCTTGTTATTCTTGGTGGTTGCCAACACCTAGATAACTTAGAGGAGTTGGCGAGCTGATCTCTTCAAAGAAAGATGTGAGGAGACCCGACGTGATTGTGAAGGTCGGAGCTCACTCCCAAAGCGGGAAAAGAGTTACCGTAGTGGATTCAGGAAAGGCTCATGTTTACGCAAGGAGCCGGCTTGATTAGTTCAGGCTCCCTGAACGTGGATTAAGGGAGACCAGCAAGTCTTCGAGACCACGAGAAAAATTCTCATGTCCTTTGTGTGGTTTAATTCTCTTGCCTTTACTTTCCATATTTATATTTCTAACAATAATTTGACTTTTTTTAGCTAGAATTGTATCTTGCATAAACATAGGTGTGTGGTGCCATAGCAAGACATAGAGTATTTAGGCTTTGAATTGTGAAAACAATTTTATTTACTCATACTTGAGTTAAAATAATGATTTAACCCAAACAATTTAAAAACCTTCTATTCACCCTCCTCTAGTCGGTTATCCTTGATCCTATAGGCATTGCCCTCGATCGTGTGAGAGCACGACTGGGGTGAGGAGAGGGATGGGCTTGGGTTGCTAGCCCCTTTTTAAGTAGTGGTATTTGGTGAGTAATTTTGATAAACTTTTAGTGTCAAAGTCATGTCCTTATCCCACAAAAAACCCAAAAAGAACATTTCGAGTGGCTTTTGGCTTTTAGTTATACACTGGCTTTAGCTTTCTCAATAAGGGTATGTACAATAGGGTGATATAAGCTGTCTATAAGAGGCACCACATAGGAATTTTGCTGAAGTGGATGAAAGATAAAGAGGAGAGAGAAGGTCAACTGTAATTTTATAGATGGTCGAAACGCGAGAAAATAGCCTACTATAGATGGCTTTTGTGCCATTGTATCAATGTTGCCTGTAAATAGTCTGCTATAGACGGCTTTTGTGCCATTGTATCAATGTTGCCTGTAAATAGTCTGCTATAGACGACTTTTATACCATTGTATCAATGTTGTCTATATTTTAAGACAACCTATCATAAACAACTTACAGACAACCCATTATAGAAGGTGTCTTTAGTGCTGTCTACAAATGACATGGAAGGGTACTATAGACAACAGCTATCTATACCACTATGCATGCCCTAAGCTGCTTTGAAGCTAGACTGTATAAGGGGGCGTTTGACTTTTTGGAAGCCAAAGCCGGCTTTAAGCCCCCAAAACAGGGCTGTCCAATTGTTTGAAATATTGTTGTCAAGGAATTTGATTAGTGTGATGTAGGTAGGAAAAACATTGTTGCAATTATGAAGTCGGCTGTGATAAATCTTTTTCCATTTTTATGATATACACAAGGTAATTTCATTCTCATTTGGAACGTAGAAATTTCATAAGAAATAGTTCACTTTGACAAGGATTATATAATATGTGTGTGTATATATGTAGTTTTATATTTAATATTCATTGAACAATTATCTTTATAATTGAAGCCAAAAAGGCCAATTGGGTTTGTTCCATAACCAGTTAGTACCCGGAGACAACTAACAATATCAAGGAATAGACACAAGTCTCATAGCATAGTCATGGGATATACCAAATAAAGGGCTCATAAGTCAACCGTAAATTTTTTAATATTCAATTTTTAATTCTAAATTATAGTGCAGAAATGGCCATTTGTCACCCCACGGTTGGGCGACATGAGCAAGTCGCCAACCGTTGGGCGACTACTTGCTACCAACTTATACTTTTCTCTTTGACCCGACCCTCTCACGGGCTCTCTCACCATTTCTCTCGCAAGAAAATGAGAGGGGCTCGAGAGAGGAGAAAATAGAGGGAGAGAAGGAGAGGCGATGTGAAGAGGAGAAGGTCGCAAAGAAGCTCAGGAGAGGAAGAGAAGGAGAGGGGGAGAAGTAGAGATGCTCGAGAGAGGGAGTGAAGGAAAGGAAATGAGCTTGGGAGAGGGAGAAAGCACCTCGGGAGAAGAAGAGGAGAGGAACTCGGGAGGTTAGAGAGGAAGACGAAGGAAGATCATTGATGAAAAAATGTCTTCATGTGAAGGTAATAGCCTCATCCGTTCTTGTTTTCATTCGAATGTAGGTAACATATAGATACGTATTTGGTTAGCACGCATTTAGTGAATACATGTTGACAAATAGTCATATTTATTGTGAGAAATTAGCCATGTTGAAACCTACAACATTGAAAGTGCTTTACGATGTTGGTACCATTCATGAAGGTACATACGGTGTTGACTTGAGCGGTTCCCGCAAGTTAGTATGGTACTCCCGGACGCGGAGAATGCTCAAATATGAGATATCCTATACTGGCTCACACACAGCTTCTCCTTGGACCCTGAGGTGTGTAGTGTTGTCTTATATGGGCTTTGGAGTCGGTCTGCCACGAACATTCGGTGGAAGTTGAGGAGACTGATGCGCACGGTTGCGTGGAAGGGCTTTGTGGAAGACTATCGGCGACATGGTTACGAGTGCATGCTACTCGTGCAACTATGTCCGAAGGAAGTCACAGGAGGTCTGGTTGGTCAGAGTAGCTTAGGTGCGCAGCACGCGGTTCATCAAGAGGACACAATGGGCAATGTTGCATCAACAGAACTGGAATATCACACATTGCACATTGAGTCCACCTGATAGGTGGATGTAGATGTTGCTGAGGTAGATCACGAATATCGCACAACACAAGTTGAGTCCACTAGAGAAGCGGACACAGGGGAGTATGTCGACAACATAGTGCGTTAGATGGACATCGATGACCAGACAGCCTGGGTCGAGGAGGAAGCTTTAGAAGAGGATGGCGATGACTCTTCCGATGAGGATGAAGGTCCCATGCCGTAGGCATGGAATAGGGTGGATGTTGAGGGTCTTTCTGTGTACGACGAGCATGAATCACCATGGTAGTACCATGCTATGGAGGTTCGGCTTCATGTAATGTTTGCTGACAAGTGATCACTACAAGATGCTATTAAGCTATGGGCCTTGTCCATGCAACGGATGTTTTGGGTCCTAAAATTTAGCCCAGAGCAGTACACCATGGTCTGCGAGCAGGTTGGCTGTCCTTGGCGTGTCCACGTACCCAAACCTAAGTATGAGACACATTGGATTATCTTGAAGATGGAGTCGTACTCTTGTGTGCTCAGTAGTGTTTAGCCGAAGCATTGTAACCTAACGTCCACCTTCATAGTCAATCTCATGTATGATGAGATAGTGAAGAAGAAAAACCTAGAGGCCAAACATATCATGGTGGCTATTGAGAAAAAATCAAGTACATGATTAGCTACGCCAACGCATGGCGTGCGAAGCAAAAGGATTTAGAAAGGAGGTTCAATTCTTTTGAGGCAGCTTACAACAACCTTCCTCGTATGTTCGAGGTGCTGGGGGACAGGAACCTAGGCACACACATTGCTATGAAGGACAAGCCGTCCAGAATATTGTCTGGTTGCCTGGTTTTGCAGAGGTCTTTCTTAGCCTTCAGTGCCTGCATCGACGCTTTTAGGCACATGTTACTAGTGATCTCAGTTGATGGGATGTTTTTAACAAGGAAATACAAGGGGCAGATCCTGACAACAATTGGTGTTAATGGCAATAATCAGATTCTGCCCTTGGCTGTTGCATTCATCGAAAGTGAGAATTTCGATAGCTGGTTGTTGTTCCTTCGACATGTGAAGGAGGGAGTAGTTGGGGCACATCATGATGTCTATATAATCCATGATCGTCACCTCGGGATGATGAAGGCCATAAGAAAACTTCAGCAAGACCCGAAGGAGCTGTTCCCTTGGCCAGACATGAGGAACAGATGGTGCATTCGCCATCTGGGGTGCCAACTTCTTCAAGAAGTTTCCGCAGCAACTGTTGATGAAGCTATTCAAGAGGCTGGCTATACATAACTAGTAGCATAAATTCGATGCGTTGTGGGAGATGTTGGAGGAGCACACCAGAAAGTACATCATCGAGAGGAAGAAGCGTCTGACCATTCCTGGGGCGGTGCAACCGAAATGCTGAACCATTGGAGAAATAGTCCTTATTGCACGACATGAACGGTGCGAGGTATGGTATAATGACCACTAACCTTGCTTAGGTGTACAACTGGGTTCCTAGGGGGCGTCCATTCTCAGCCCCTCATCGCCATCGTCGAAGGCATTTTGCAAGGTACATAAGATATTTTAGAGAAAGGCATGTAAATGCGGCACTTCATGCAGCGAACCCACATACACCGTACTACTTGAAGATTACTGTGTATGTGCAGGCAAAGACAGAGAAGGGTTAGATGCACACAGTCTTCATGATGGGCAATACAGAGCATCATTTCGTCGCGCTCCTTCGGGACAGAACCGGATTTGGGTCTGCTTGCTCTCTTGTTACTCATGAGATGTGCCTTGGAGATCATGTAAACGAACCTAGTTGTACATGCAACAAGCCAAAGATCCTTCACAAGCCATGCTCTCATGTCCCCATCGCATATGGGACTATCAACATGGACCCATCAAACTTCATGTTAGAGTACTTCATGAAGCAGATGGTGCTACAGGCATGGTACAACAAACTAAGAGGCTTCAGGATTTTGGGCAACTTTGCCATGTCAGATATTGCATAGAGGACTTAGATTCCGGATCTTGACCTATTGAAGGGTGGGAAGGGCCATCTGCAGAGGCGTTGCATTAGTAGCAATATGGATGAAGGGGAAGCTAGATCGGCGAGTAGACATTGCGACTGCTGTGGGTAGGAAGGCCACACTGCGAGACGTTGCAAGGCACCTGCCAACAAGTAGGAACACCGGCGTGAAGTGTTGTGCACCTTGTTGTATGCATACTGTTATTATGATTACAAATGTTATCATGTTGTAACTTCATTTGTAAACTTTAACTTCATTTGTGGTGTCAGTCCATGAAGTGCAGTATCATTTCTTCTTATGTGTGTACTAGTACTAACAATACAAATGCTATTTGGTTGTAACTTCATTTGCAAACTTTAACTTTGTTTTCTAGCCTTGCGTAGTGTCAAGACCAAACGAGGCAGCCTTACGTAGTGACAATGACACGTACACCATTTTGTCACATAACATAACCATGAACAATAGGGGAGAGTACCATGGTACAAGCTTCTTCGAGTGGCTATTGGTAGAAGGTGCCTTGCGCTACCCATATGGAGTGTTGCAGAGGGGGGCACCTCGGACGTGGCTATCCGTTGTTGTAGTGTCATGCACATATGTAGCTAGGGTTTACGTAGCAGCATGTGGGATCATAAGAACTTCCTATGTTGATGACCTAGTTGCCCCTCTCGCGCTGCATCTGTTGGTAGATGTCATCATTCTCCTCATTGTGATTGTCAATCCGTGCCTCCAACTCTAAGATTCGGTACCACAATGTATCCATGTATGTCACAACATGCTGTTCATGGGGAGGATCGATCCACTGAACAAAGTCGCATTTCGCCATCTGCTGGAAATGAGGGTTAACGTGCAAGCTCAATTTGCAATAATAGAAAATAAGCTATTAGTCAATTGTATCCTAGAGTGTGGGCATCAGAAGAAATGTTGTCCGCCTTTGAAATGGCCATTCGCAACCTGCATGACTACGTCCCCCCTATGTCTGCATTTCAGCCATATCGGTTGAGCACACTTGTTTGGCATTAAGAAGTAGTTAGGGTTGATGTCCCCCCTCCTTTCCAGGGTAAGGTCTTGCATTGGCAACCCCGGTTGAACTGACTCCTCGGCGTCTGCCATGGTAGGCTACTGTAGGACAGAAAAGGTTGTTCTTCCTACAGTTGGTAGGATTGAGTGCTCCTACTTTCAAGGAGTGGGGCATGCATTTTGTAGCCTGCGGGAGAGGCAATGTGATTTTTGACAAATTGGGTCATGTGTTAGCTTTGTGTAGCTTTGCGCAGTGAGTACACCAAATAGGGCAACTTTGTACAGTGAGTAGACCAAATGAGATAGCTTTGCGTAGTGACCAAACCAGACAGGCCAGCTTTGCGCAGTGACAAGATCAAACGGAGTAGCTTGGAGTAGTGACAAGACCAAATGAGACAGCCTTGCGTAGTGACAAGACTAAACGAGGCAGCTTTGCACAGTGACAAGACCAAACAGGGCAGCTTTACGTAGTGACTAGACCAGATGGGGTGGTTGCAGTGACAAGACCAAATGATATAGCCATGCGTAGTGGCAAGACCAAATAGGTCAGCTTTGCACAGTGACAAGACCAAAATAGACAGTCTTACGTAGTGACAATACCAAATGGGGTAGCTTTACGTAGTTACAAGACCAAAGGGGCACCTTTGTGTAACGACGTGATGCTACGTTGGTCCACAAATCATTCAACGTGCCTCTACCACACTGACGTGAATTTGCCCAATCGAATTGATCTTGTAAAGCATCATTGTGTTGGCTAAGCCAGTACTACCCCTTCCACAATGTATTTTTCTCTACCACAACTGCAACACTATATTGCTAGTATGGGGAAGTAATGGGACGAGATCACCCGACTTGCAAGGGCTACTGCAGCCCAGGATTAACAAGCAGAGCGTGCTAGGCAGCCACCTCCCCGAAGTGAAGCCCCTGTATCTCCAACCCCAACCCATACCTCAACGTTCCCACTGAGAGTTCACTGCAAGACCTGCTCGTGGGAGAGACACCCCCTCTACTGGTGCAGGAACGCATGCAAGTTCTTCAAGTCCAAGGAGCGGTTGATCTTGGGCATGCGTTATTGGAGTTGCGGTAACTATGCCTGGGACTATCTCGACCGACATTGGGACACCGCCCCGCTACTGGTAGCCAGTAAGAACGGGTTACAATACATTCCCTTACCAGTTCTTTTATATGGCATGCACTGGGCCTGTTCTTTTCGACCGAAGCTAGTGGCTTTTGGCTTTTGCTATAGTACCTAACTTTCAAACGGGGTATTTTTTCAAGATGGGGTCTACAAGTTAATTGTAGTACACGTTAAAAGCCTAACATTTATATTTTTAACCAAAATCACAAGCGAGTATCTGTCTCTCCGTAATCTCTGTCGTAAACAACTAAAATTCAAAAATTTCAGCCAAAAGCCATAAGCCGCAGCTGAACCAAACAGGCCCACTATCAAGCTCTCCCCTCTTTCCGTGGTCTCCGGATCAGCTATGCACCTACCGAAAATGGATCGATCGGGAGATCCACTCGCACGACCAGTGGACTCTGGACTATGAGGGGTGGGACACCCAGACATAACGCGAGAGGATGGAGGAGCGGTGCTGTAGTGAAGATCGAAGCAAACGTATCCGGCAGGAGACGCAAGCTCACCTAGAGGCGTGCAGGCACAGGGAGCGGGTAGCTAATGAGGACTACAAAGCTGAGTTGGGCCGTAAGGGCAAATGGCTATGTTCCACGTAATAGTTCGACGCTCTTCGTCCATATGTCTCATGCATTTCTAATTCCCTAAAGGCATGTGTGTACCATACTTGGTTTGTTAGTCTACGTGCCATGTAACCCCCTTATCGGATGAACAGTCGTGTTGTTTTTATCATGTTATTTATCCAAAGTTCTCCTCCATGTATGAATTCTTGGTTGAATCACAATATCACTTACCTTCCTACCATCATTGCTGCCTCAATTGTCTTCACAAAATTTTTTTTACAAATTTATTGCACTACAACAACATACAATGATCATAAAATGTTATTGTGAGTCTAACAGATTTCATACCATTCATAATCTAAGAAAATCACAAATGGATCAATCGACATTGTCTGCCCTTTTATTTGAAAAAAATGACAACCCACAAACAAGATTTGCTAAATGTATTACCAACAAAAATTGCCATTTGCCCTCCATAATTATTTCCATCAGATTAATAAAATAGTTATATATTCTTTAAAAATCGCCTAACAGTTGGGCAACTAGGATCTTTTCGCCTAACTATTGGGTGACTAGGGGTTTTGTTGTCCAACGATTGGGTGATAGTGACTAGTTGCCCAACGATTGGGCGACTTTGTCACGTCTCGCACAATGGTTGGACGACTAGCCCAAGTCGCCCAACTGTGGAGCAACATATGGTCAAAACTATAAAAAAATAAGTATAATACTATAATTTAGAATTAAAATTTGATTATTCAAAAAAAAATTTGTCCACCGTAAGTCACTCTATTGGCTGGTCTATGGGCCTGTCTAGGACTAACAATGTAAGGTTTTGATACCAGTTTTACCGATACGTGCAATAAAAGGGTATCGTTAAAATAAATTCGTCCAATACCGACTGGTCTACAAGCCTATCTTGGACTAACAATGCAAGGTTCTTCTACCGGTACACCAGTAAAGATAGGTACCGACAAAATAATTTTGGCCAAATTTAAATTGAAGTTAATTTACAAATAATTTGGGCCAATTTAGATTGAACCAAAATTCAACCGATTATTGGCTGATATTTTTGAAATTTAAATTTTAATTTCAAATTTTTGGCTGAAATCTTTTGAAATTTTTTGATTATCGGCAAAATTGGTCATACTGCCCAGGTAAAAATTTAGAACCAGTAATGAAAACCTACTATCATGTGCGGGAATAAAAGGCTACATGGTCGAGGGTGAGATTGATGTGCCAACTCCAGAAACCGACAAACATATGTTCCACTAGTGTATCACCACCCCTTCAACGCTATAAGAAGGCCAGTCGGACATGGACAAAGACATCAGATCTTTGATGAAGCATTAGCAATAGACATTCTCCCTTCCTCCCTCATCGTAATATCTGAGCAATTAGGCCAGTTTTCCTTGTTCATTGGTCTCCGACCGGTGCGCTGGCGGCACTGATGGTCACAATGAGGTCACTCACCATGCTGCTGGCTTGCTTTATCTGGTCAGAATTGCCTTCAAGCTTAAGGGTGCCTTTGGTTGAGCTTTTGAGAGCTGCTTTTGCTTTCAAAAAGCCAAAAGCCAACCAAAGGGGTGAAAACCAGAAGCTGCCTTTTCAGAAACAGCTACTTTTGGGTAGTACAGTTTTGAAAGCACCTTGGACCCTGCTTTTGACTTTTGGCTTTCTGCTTTTTGAAATGGTGAAAATAGAGAGCTGTTTCACAGTTGTTTCAAGGAAAATAGAGATATGAGGTAAGTTTTATACTTGTTTGAACCAAACAGCTTACAGCTTTTCCACAGCCCACAACCTACAACAGCTTTTCCATAGCTCACAGCAGCTTTTTTAGAAGCCACAGCTCAACCAAACACACCCTAATGTTCTTAGGTTCGGGTCTGATTCGTGGTGACGTATTGAGATTTTAACCCCAATATTTCGCGGCATATCTGGTTCATGTTCACCCCACCCTTCCCAATTATGTCTCCAGCAAGAGGGGCATCAACACTGATTTTACCAGTAGCTGAGGCACCCAAGCATGCGGTTGGAGGGCCCACCGCAGTTGGCGGAAGTGGTTCATGTTGGCCTCCGAATCGATCACCCGTGGAACATGTAGGCTGGCTGGCCAAGCTCCTGTTGAAAATAATTTTAACCTAGAGTTTAAATCGAGTTAGGGACATGGTAAAGTCCGTCTCCATGTATAATTTAAATTAAAGTCGTGATCAATTTGAAGTCTGAGTACGTATGTTGGTAGAAGTGTATTAGCCTATATAATGAGAAGGCTTGTAACCAATTAAGAGAAGAAGAAGCAAGAGCAAGAGAATAGAAAAATTCAGAATACTAAGTTATGTAGTTGAGGCCGAGGTAAATTCCCCTGTGTTCTCTCTATTTATTTATACAATGTGTGAGTTAACTATGATTAAAATGGCACTAGTAACCAAATTTGCAACGTTCCGTAGTGTTGTACTCGGTGCACGTGCCTATCTTGCTTGTTGTACTCGGTGCACGTGCCTATCTTGCTAGTATAAGCTGGATGAGAATTAGCAACAGTAGCATGATCCATAGGAGCTCTTGCCGGTGCAGATATAGCAGGGGTAGCCTAGGTTGAGCGTTTTTGCTACCACCTAGCATCCAGCGGGCACAAAGTGCAGGAAATGATAGCCCCCACCAAAATGGCATCCAACCATGCTGTTGAAGGGACATGAGTAAGCTACTCTAGTGCAAAATAAAATTTTTCTACTGCATATAATAGGAAGCTGTGTGAGTTAGAGATTATGGATTGTTACAACTAGACATGTAGTGTGGCAGAAGAAGAGTTGGAGCATCTTGATTCAACGCCACACGTGTTGATGTAGTGGAAGTAGTTAATTATCAACATCCTTAGCCATTGATCATCTCCTCCAATAGCTTCACTTTCCTCGCATGCATCGTGGATCATCCTCGATTAGCACAGCAGCAACCGTAGCAACGCTTCTACGGTACCTCACGTCCAAAGATGGAACGTCATGCCCCGGTGTGCTAGCACCAGCATGCACAACAAGGCATTGGAAGAGGTGGCGGCTAGGGTTGTAGTGAGTGTTATGTCGTTAGCCAAAAAGCCCCACGCTTCTCCTTATAAAAAGCCCTTTAGTAGAACCCTACGTTAGAGGCCTAATAAGGCGGAAGATCAGCTCAAACGATTCGTAGCTGAACCGATGTGTTCCAGCCTATTAAGTATGTAACCCTATTGGTTTATGTATGCTCGGCTGTGACCCAGAAACTCTTTTTCGATAAAGTCGGTAGCGGTCCTTAGTAGGACATAACGACCCCTGAATAGGCATAAAAACATATCAGATGAACCTAAAAAGTTTCATGTGCTAATCCCTTTGCCTCATGATATCATATCAAACTCAAAGTGAGATGTGTATCATTCTGTGATAGCTCGATCCTTCACTCGATCTTATAGTGCATTACTTAGTTATAGTTGACTCTTCAACTATATTCAGTATGTCCATGTACTTCCCTAATCTAACTATACTGAAGATCTCAAAGATATATCTCCTGTTAAAGAGGAGCGAAAAATTCCATCTTGATTGCTCACATTCTTCTGCATGTTTTATAATGAACCCAAAAGCTATATTTATGACTACCTAATTATTAAGTAGTGTTTGACAACTCCTAAGTAAAATATTACACTAACAATCTTAGATATAATGATCCCACATACACTATATATATGAGACTAACTGATGATGCTTAAGAATATAATAATTCCCACAGTATCTCAAGGTGAGTCAATCCAACCTTATATTCTCCAACATATGTCAATGTTATTTATTTATACATATGCTGATCAATAAATTATAAGTGTCTCACATAATGATACATAAGATCAGGGTATTTAGAATAATCACATAACATGAATAAATAATCTCACGAACCAACCATATACTTGTTGATCAATATTAATGATAGTTCATTTAAGGGACAAAATAACATATTATTCAAAAGTTTATACACTTAAAAGCGATACAATCGTCTCAATGACAATGATTGTCTATAGGGCATATCACTAACAGCTGCATCATTCAAAATATTGCAGGTATGCATTGATATTGCAATAACGAGAATACGAAAGAGTTTAAACCCCAGTTGAATAAAGCCAAAGTATCTTAAGAAACATAATCAGTAATCACACAGAAAAGGCTGACAATAGCTAACGACACTACACAAAATGAAACAACAAGACGAAAAAGATGTGCGGGTGAACCACATCAACAACACCCAAAGGATTGAGATAAAACAAAAAACTAAGCACATGCATGCACACTATGTATATTGGAATATGGGTAGGCTACACTAGCGTAGATTTAAATTTTCTACCGCATAAAATAGGAAGCCATGCGAGTAAGAGATTATGAATTGTTACCACTAGACGGTAGTGCAGCGGAAGTAGGGTTGAAGTAGTCAATTCAATGAAGAATGCGTTAGTGTAGTGGTGGTAGTCGATCGTCCTCCGGCCAATCATCTCCTCCTCACGATCACCTCGATCAGCGCCACAATCGCAGCAGCGCCTCTACCGAATTCCACATGTCCAGGGATGGAACACCGTGTGTCGGCATGCTAGTACCAGCGCATACGGTAGGGGTTATGAGAGATGGTGGCTAGGGTTTTGACAAGTTTGTTTTTTTAGGGGTATCCCCCTTAGCCCCGCACCTCTTTTTATATAGCTTCCAATCAGATCCTTATCTGATATGAGTAGTGACCAAATCCCACTCGAAAACTATTATCCAGACCCTTATCATTCCAGCCCATTAAGTGTGTGACTCTGTAGGTTTATGTATATTTGGCCATGGCCAAAAACTCCTTTCTGGTCTATAAGTCAGTAGCGGTCCCTAGTAGGACATAACGACTCCCAAACATACATAAAGATCATATCGGATAAACCTATACAGTGCTCATGTACCGATCTCTTTGTCTCATGATACCAGATCAAATTCAAGGCGAGAAGCATGCCATCCTATGATAGCTCGATCCTTCACTCGAACCTGTAGTGGATTATTCAGTTGTGATTGACTCCTCACCCACATTCGGCATGGCCATACACTTTCTTAATCTAACTACATCGAGGCATCCAGAGATATCTCTTCTATTATATAGGGATAAACTAACATATTATTCAAAAGATCATAAACATGGAATTGATACAATCATCTCCATAATTGCCTCTAGGGCATATCACTGACAGTGTATCTTTCAAAAAACTAGCTTCCATGACAAGTGATCCAAAATTCCATATACCAGTGATTTATTATTACCATTTTGTAATTGACATAGTATACAACACATCTTCAAGATTCGTTTTAATTGAAATAGCAGATATTTAATAGAAGATAATTGAGAAGTTGTATGAATTTTTGTCTAACAATTTTCAGCATGCAAGAATTTGATTGAGAATGATAACCAATTGATCAAGTGGAAAGACTTTATAAGTCTAAACGGATATCCAAGGATGTTCAAGAATCAACCAAGATCAACATAAAAAACATATAACACATACAATCAGTAAGTGCTTATACCGATGAATCCATTACTTAACATTACTAAGCCATATATTAATGCACACTCAATTACCAATCAATTCGACATCATAGTGACAGGACAGGAGAAGGGTTATTACTCTCTAGGAGAGGGCCTAAACCTGTATAAATATCTAGTCTTTTCGTTGTGATCTTTTCTCCCCAATTTCATATTCATTTCGTAAGATCGACTCAATAATTATCAACCTCTGACATTGTCCATGGGAAGCGTTTGGTTTTGGATTAGGAATATCACAAGATGTTTTCTAGAATTATTCCACACAACAGGGAGAATGAGTTTGACCTCGCTGACTGCCAACATTGCGACAGAGTTTGGCACCGGCTGGGACGACGAAGGTGAAGATCTACGGGTAGGATATGCAAGCATAATTTCAAAAATTCTACCGCATAAAAAGGGGATCTCCTCTAGTAATAGATCACGGGATTACCACAAGACGCGCAGACTCGTAGCGGAAGTAGAGTCGATGTAGCGCGTTGATGCAGTTGTAGTCGTACTAGCAGAATGTCTCCTCCTTCAGTTCCTTGTAATCGTCACAAGTTGCGGATCGTCCTAGTGTTGAAGCTTCGTATCAACACCTCCAAGGTATCCACACGTACGAGGCAGGAACACCACGCGCCAAAGTGCTAGCGCCGGCTGCGCGGTATTAGATGAGGAAGGTGTGGCAACTAGGGTTTCGGGAATTCCGAAATTCTCACACCCAACCCTATGCCACCTCCCCTCTATTTATAGGCATCCATCATAATGGGTCTCGAACTGGAGGCCCATTAGGAACTCATATCCCATAAGAATTCGGATCACTATCCGAATTAAATCCCAGCCCTTTAAGTGTGCGACCCTATAGGTTCACATACACTTAGACATGGCACGAGTACTCCTACTCGTCCACTAATCGGCAGCGGCCCCTAGCAAGACATACCGACTCCCAAGTATATGCAAAAATCATATCGGACGAACCTCAACAAAACTCATGCATTTCCCTTTGCCTCACGATATCGGTTAAACTCAAGGCGATTACGTGTCATCCTTGTTTGGTTAGCTCAACCACTCTTTCTCGATTGCGTGACTTGAATTCCCGACTACGGTTAACTCTTTAACCGTGAATAGCATGGCCATGCATTTCTGGAATCCAATCACTTGAGAGGCCTAGAGATATCTCTCCTGTTGCATGGAGGGGCAAATCCTATCTTGATCGACCATGCCTCAAAGCATACATCATGACAAAACCCGAAAGCTACCTTTATGACTACCCAGTCACGGAGTAGTGTTTGGCAACCCCTAAGTTAGTCATTATGCATCTTGAGTACGTGCGACGATCTCAAGTCTTAAGGACATAGCATACGTTTTGTAAATGAAACCAACTGATGACAGTACGAATGCAACATTCTCACAGTGTTTCATGGTGGGTCGATCCAACCCCATGTTCTCTAACATGTGTCCATATTGTTGGTTCAATATCTTTATATTTATGACCCGTGAAACATGGTCATCAACCAATACATATGCTAGTCTATTCATATGTGTCCTCATATGTTTGACTAGGGAGCATTTAAGAATAATCATCGCAGAAATATAGAGTTTCACAATCAAGTCATACACTTGATAATAAATATTGACAATGTCATTCAAGGAACAAGATAATAAATTATCCAATAAATCATGAACATAACGAAACAAAATCATCTCCATGAATGTCTCTAGGGAATATTTCCAACAGTCTCCCACTTGCACTAGAGTCAATCATTTAGGTATCTAATACCAATAGCTCTTGTGTTTATCTCGTGCTTTTGCTGTGTGAGAGGTTTTGTCAATGGATCAGCAACATTTAAATCCGTGTGAACCTTGCATATCTTTACATCTCCTCTATCCACAATATCGCGAATAAGGTGATAGTGCCTGAGTATATGCTTGGACTTTTGATGGGATCTAGGCTCCTTAGCCTGCGCAATGGCTCCATTATTATCACAATAGAGATCCATTGGGCACAAGGCACTCGAGACCATACCCAACTCAGAAATAAAATTCCTTATCCAAACACCTTCCTTCGCAGCTTCAGAAGCCGCAATGTACTCGGCCTCCGTTGTAGAATCAGTAACCGTCTCTTGCTTGGAACTTTTCCAGCTCACCGCTCCTCCATTTAAAATGAAAACAAAACCAGATTGCGAACGATAATCATCTTTGTCGGTTTGGAAGCTTGCATCGGTGTAACCATTTACAACGAGCTCTTCATCACCGCCATAAACTAGGAACACATCCTTAGTTCTTCTTAAGTACTTAAGAATGTTTTTCACAGCTGTCCAGTGACCTTCACCGGGATCAGCTTGGTATCTGCTTGTAACACTTAGAGCATACGATACATCGGGTCGAGTACATATCATGGCGTACATAATAGATCCAATAGCTGAAGCATATGGAATACCATTCATACGGTCTCGCTCTTCAGATGTCGAAGGACACTGATTCTTGCTAAGACTTATGCCATGTGACATAGGCAAGAACCCTTTCTTGGCATCCTGCATGTTGAACCGTTTCAACACTTTGTCAATATAAGTACTTTGGCTTAATCCAATCAGCCTTCTTGATCTATCTCTATAGATCTTTATTCCTAAGATGTATGTTGCCTCTCCTAGGTCCTTCGTAGAGAAACTATTTTTCAATGAAGCCTTAACAGATTCCAGCATAGGAATGTCATTCCCAATCAATAATATGTCATCTACATATAAGATTAGGATTACAAGTGCGCTCCCACTAACCTTCATGTAAACACAAGGTTCTTCTTTGTTCTTGATGAAATCAAACCTTTTGACCTCTTCATCGAAACATTTATTCCAACTCCGAGATGCTTGCTTCAACCCATAAAAAGATCTCTGAAGCTTGCATACTTTTCTAGTATTTTGGGGATCAACAAAACCCTCAGGTTGTGTCATGTACACATCCTCACTTAGGTTTCCATTTAGGAAAGCCGTTTTGACATCCATCTGCCATATCTCATAATCGAAATATGCAGCAATAGCTAGAATGATCCGGACAGACTTAAGCATAGCAACGGGCGAGAAGGTTTCATCATAATCAATACCTTGAATTTGTTTGAAACCCTTCGCCACCAATCGTGCCTTATGGATATGAACATTTCCATCCATGTCTATCTTTTTCTTAAAAACCCATTTGCACTCAATGGTTTTTACACCATCAGGTAGATCAACCAAATTCCAAACTTGATTATCATGCATGGATTGTATTTCAGATCTCATGGCTCCAAGCCATTTCTCAGAGTCTGAGTCCATCATTGCTTCCTTATAAGTTTTAGGCTCATCATTGTCTAACAATAATATGTCATGTCGATACCTTATCGGCAATTGACATGGCCTTTCAGACCTACGTGGGGCTGGTGCCTCTTCCACAGGTTGTACAACTTCTTGTACACTCTGTGGAGGTTCAATAGGAGTTGAAACATTTTTTGATGGCTCTCGAATTTCTTCGAGTCTAGCCGTGCTCCCACTAACTCCTTTTGAGAGAAACTCTTTCTCCAAAAAGACACCATTTCGGGCAACAAACACTTTATTCTCATCCCTTTTATAAAAGTAATATCCTTTTGTTTCCTTAGGATACCCCACGAAGAAGCATTTATCTGATTTAGGTGTGAGCTTATCAGACGTCAAACGTTTTACATATGCTTCACATCCCCATATTTTGAGAAAAGACAAACTAGGACTTTTCCTAGTCCACATCTCATATGGTGTTTTATCCACAGATTTAGATGGTACTCTATTTAAAGTGAAAGCGGCAGTTTCTAGAGCATAACCCCAAAAAGACAATGGCAGATCAGATTGGCTCATCATAGACCGAACCATGTCTAACAAGGTCCGATTCCGTCGTTCTGACACCCCATTGCATTGAGGCGTTCCCGGCGGAGTTAGCTGTGGAACAATTCCACATTGCTTTAGATGATCACCAAACTCATGGCTCAAATATTCACCTCCACGATCTGATCGTAGGGCTTTAATTGTCTTGCCAAGTTGATTTTGTACTTCGTTCTGAAATTCTTTGAACTTTTCAAAGGATTCAGACTTATGCCTCATTAGATAGATGTAACCATATCTACTAAAGTCATCGGTAAAAGTTATGAAGTACTGAAAACCACCTCTGGCCGTTGAGCTCATTGGTCCACATACATCTGAATGTATTAAGGCCAATGAATCATTTGCCCTCTCACCTATACCAGTGAAAGGCGCCTTAGTCATTTTGCCAAGTAAACAAGATTCACATGTTTCAAATGATTCAAAATCAAATGAGTTCAGAAGACCATCCTTATGGAGTTTCACCATGCGCTTCTCATTTATGTGACCCAAACGACAATGCCAGATATAAGTGGGATTCAAATCATTAGGTCGAAGCCTCTTACCATTAATGTTATAGACATGCACATCCTCAAGATTTAAAACATACAATCCATTCAACAATGGAGCATTACCATAAAGCATATCATTCAAATAAATTGAACAATAATTGTTCTTTATTCTGAACTCATAACCTTCTGCTCCCAAACATGAAGCAGAAATAATGTTTTTGCTTAAGGCAGGAACATAATAACAATTACTTAATTCCAAAACTAATCCTGAAGGTAAACATAAAGGTAAAGTGCCAATAGCTAACGCAACAACTTTTGCTCCATTGCCAACGCGAAGATCAACTTCGCCTCTTGCCAAGCTCCTACTCCTTATCAGCCCCTGCATCGAATTGCAAATATGAGCAACCGATCCGGTATCAAATACCCAAGAACCAACATGAGAAGTAGCAAGATTTATTTCTATAACATTTATACCTGAAGTCTTACTTCCCTTCCTCTTTTCTAGTTCTGCCAAGTACTTCTTACAATTCCTCTTCCAATGTCCAGTGCCTTGGCAATGGTAGCAAATAGTATCAGGTGCAGCGCCAATCTTAAGCTTCTGAAGCTTAGATTTGACACTCGAGATTTCATCTTGAGTTTTACCCATCCCCTTTCTTTTGCCAAAAGCCTTAGATTTCTTCTTTTTGAAGTTGGTAGTCTTTTGCACCATCATCACATGATTGTTGCTTTTCTTAATGCTATCTTCTGCTGTCTTGAGCACCATATGCAACTCGGTGAGATTCTTGTCTAAGCCATTCATATGAAAATTCAGAATGATCTGCCCAAAGCTTGCAGGAAGCGATGCAAGAATCAAGTCAGTAGCCAACTCTTGGCTAAGGGGAAAACCAAGTTTTTCCAAGCTCTGTGTGTAACCAACCATCTTGATCACATGAGGGCTCACCAGACTACCCTCAGCTAGCTTACTCCCAAACAATTTCTTTGAGATCTCATATCTCTCAGTTCTTGCTTGTGTCTCAAACATGCCTTTGAGTGCTACGATCATATCGTAAGCCTCTATATTCTCAAACTACTTCTGAAGGTCTGAGTTCATGGCAGCAAGCATGAGACAGCTAACATCAAGGGACTCATCACATGCCTTTCTATAGGCATTTTTAAGAGCAGCAGTAGCATTTTCATCAGGCTCTTCTGGAATCGGTTGCTCTAGAACATGTTCCTTTTTATCTTGCCTAAGAACGATTCTTAGGTTGCGGGACCAATCCGCAAAGTTTGTTCCAGTCAGTTTTTCTTTATCAAGTATCGAACGTAAAGCAAAACTGGAAGTAGGTGCAACAGTTGGTGCCATGATCTACAACACAAAATACGCAAAACTAAGATATATGTTCAAGAAAAGTAACTTCTATTAAAAAATTTAATAAAGATACTCCCACTAAATACCATCTCTCTCATATGACATTTAGTGATTCAAGATCCATAATCAACTTATCTACTAGTGAGCTTTTGCATCACTGCTAGAGGATAGGTGAATTTGGTAAGCAACCCTTTGCTAATTATATCTCTATATAACTCTTGTTGTTGGGCAACATCTCTATGTTCCGGCACCCAACCTTATGCCCCAAGGTCCATAACTGTTATGATGACCTTGTCAAGTTAAACCAATACTTTGCGCGTGAGTGTCCGACACAAACCCATCTAGTCAAGGAGAATTAATAGCACTCCGCTTTAGCAAGACCTGCCATTAATATACATTGCTTTAGATGGTGCAGCTAATTGGGAGGGCATCAATTTAGCTTAATATTATGTGAGAGAATTTTATTTCTACTATGTTAAAAGCATTTGGAGCAATTAAATAACATGCATAGAAATAAATGAACAGAAATATAAAGCCATTCACAAAACAATCACATTGCATCGTGATATAGTATGGCCCTTTCATATGGTGATCTCTATCGCCGTGATTCCTGTTCACCATGTCTCCAAGTGGCCAAAACCTCCAAGCACTCCAACTAAGCTATTACCATATGGCATACTAGTAAAGTTTACAAGGAGTGAAGAAGCAACACAAGTCGACACGCAGGTCGTTATACAAATATAAACAGCCTTGGGCTGCAATAATCATGACTCGCAGGCCATGAACATTACATATACATATATGCATCTCATACATCATTCACATGCATAATGGGCCATACTATTCACAACAATCCCTGTAAAGCAAATAAGCATAGAATCGTATTCTATCTAATATGCCAGGTTATTGTTCTAGTCACAAAGGTCATGTTCGGCGGTTCCAATCTACTGTTCCGTCCATACAAATCGCATCGGATTAATCACATTATCCCTATTTGATCGCAACTCCGATTCGATCAATCAAAATTGATCTTCGCGTGATCCATGGATTTACGTATCACTGTCTGCCCCGATGGCGGAAATCCGACCGGTAGAGGCAAGTTGTGAATCGACCATGAAACACGATCACGGAAAGCGATCATCTTCACGTGCTCTATGGATTTACATATCACTGTCTGCCTCGATGGCAGAAATCCGACCGGTAGAGGCAAGTTGTGAATCGACCATGAAACACGATCATAGAATAGCGATTATGAACACATCTATACACCACCGCACATGGACGATCATATCGACCATCACCAAAATCAATCTATCATATAGAACGATCACAGAAACAAGGATAGATCACATCTACGATTCCCATATATCACAATATGCATGTAATCCGAATCTAATACTAGATGGGATGGCTCTGATACCACTGAAGATCTACGGGTAGGCTATGCAAGCATAATTTCAAAAATTCTACCGCGTAAAAAGGGGATCTCCTCTAATAATAGATCACGGGATTACCACAAGACGCGCAGACTCGTAGCGGAAGTAGAGTCGATGTAGCGCGTTGATGCAGTTGTAGTCGTACTAGCAGAACGTCTCCTCCTTCAGTTCCTTGTAATCGTCACAAGTTGCGGATCATCCTAGTGTTGAAGCTTCGTATCAACACCTCCAAGGTATCCACACGTACGAGGCAGGAACACCACGCGCCAAAGTGCTAGCGCCGGCTGCGCGGTATTAGATGAGGAAGGTGTGGCAACTAGGGTTTCGGGAATTCCGAAATTCTCACACCCAACCCTATGCCACCTCCCCTCTATTTATAGGCATCCATCATAATGGGTCTCGAACTGGAGGCCCATTAGGAACTCATATCCCATAAGAATTCGGATCACTATCCGAATTAAATCCCAGCCCTTTAAGTGTGCGACCCTATAGGTTCACATACACTTAGACATGGCACGAGTACTCCTACTCGTCCACTAATCGGCAGCGGCCCCTAGCAAGACATACCGACTCCCAAGTATATGCAAAAATCATATCGGACGAACCTCAACAAAACTCATGCATTTCCCTTTGCCTCACGATATCGGTTAAACTCAAGGCGATTACGTGTCATCCTTGTTTGGTTAGCTCAACCACTCTTTCTCGATTGCGTGACTTGAATTCCCGACTACGGTTAACTCTTTAACTGTGAATAGCATGGCCATGCATTTCTGGAATCCAATCACTCGAGAGGCCTAGAGATATCTCTCCTGTTGCATGGAGGGGCAAATCCTATCTTGATCGACCATGCCTCAAAGCATACATCATGACAAAACCCGAAAGCTACCTTTATGACTACCCAGTCACGGAGTAGTGTTTGGCAACCCCTAAGTCAGTCATTATGCATCTTGAGTACGTGCGACGATCTCAAGTCTTAAGGACATAGCATACGCTTTGTAAATGAAACCAACTGATGACAGTACGAATGCAACATTCTCACAGTGTTTCATGGTGGGTCGATCCAACCCCATGTTCTCTAACATGTGTCCATATTATTGGTTCAATATCTTTATATTTATGACCCGTGAAACATGGTCATCAACCAATACATATGCTAGTCTATTCATATGTGTCCTCATATGTTTGACTAGGGAGCATTTAAGAATAATCATCGCAGAAATATAGAGTTTCACAATCAAGTCACACACTTGATAATAAATATTGACAATGTCATTCAAGGAACAAGATAATAAATTATCCAATAAATCATGAACATAACGAAACAAAATCATCTCCATGAATGTCTCTAGGGCATATTTCCAACAGAAGGCAACTATATTAGCCAATATCCCCTAGTCAAGTAACTACTGCCATCAACCACTGGTGATGATTAGGGCCCTATGGAGACACCATCAAACACTATTCCAGTCGCTCCCTCCAAGGTTACTACCAATTCCACTAGCGACTCTGTGTGCTAGGAATTTGCTGTCCTATAAGAAGTTCCCCCTAATGGCGAACTTATGGTGATTGATTTCAGTCACAATTCGTTAGAGGAAGAAAGGGAACTCTCGAAAAGCACCAATAACCGTCAGGTTAACATTGCAGAAGACCGCAACCCTAGCAATGGTACTCCACTGAGAGAGCAACCTTCGGGAGACCAACATGGTGCCAATGGTGATGAGAACAAAGCCACCAATGGCGAATATGTTAAAAAACAATAATACCTCAGAGAAACTAGGTATGTTTTTAATTAAGAAGAAGAAAGACTCCTAAATTTGAGGCAGCCATCTAAGATAAGTTCAGTTCCTCAGTGGCGAGCATGTTGAAAATCGCGACGATGCAAATGCGGCTCGTGATCGTCAAGCTACATTGGAAGCCTAGGAAAGTGAAGAGCGACATCACACTTGCCCTCCACTGGCATAGGCAGGGGGCGCAATTCTGATCCATAATCCCCCACAATTCCAAGGACGTACAGTCCATGAGTAAGGAGCAGGATCACATCCTCATATTGTTCTTGACACACTACAATATTGTAGGATCAAGTATGACGAGTCAGAGGGCGGTGAATAACTTCTTAAAATCTTCCATATAGTATAAGCAATTCAATACAGTGAAAACTTAATCCTACAAGCTATCCCAAAACCAAAAGCCATAGATCACCCGAGAAAAACAGTCTCACTAGTCTAACCGCCGGCTAGGGGGTAGTTGGACTGCTCAGCCAATTTGATCACACATGAGATACCGGTCAGGTGGTTGGGCAACTCGGGTCATGGTGGTCTAACTACTCGAGTCACAACAGTCTAACCGCTCACTGAATAGAGGCTGAAAAATGGCACGACACACGACCGAGAGAAGGGCTAACTCATAAATCACTAATCCAAATAAGATAAAACTTAATACAAGTCCTCCCTAGGATGTCATGAATCTATTCCAATTAGGGATCTTGAAGATCAATGCCAAAGTTTGATCTTTATCCAAAACAAGGAATGTTGCACTAAAACCGAGCAAAAGAGAGAAACCATAATCTACTCTTGCTCGTGAGTCCTTGATAATCTAGAAGATGTCTTGGGACCCGAATATGCAAATCCAGATCTCTGTGTGTGTTCTGCACATGTCTAGGATCACGCTAGTGCATATTGTAGAAACATAGATGAAATATCGACCATAAATCAGAGTTGTGACCCCATAGTCAAGCTTACAACTAATAGCCTGAAAGGCTTTACAAGAACTAGCAGTGGAAAATAGATAAGCACAGTAGCCACTCATTATGCGATAGGCTATTGACTAGGGAGCAAAGTCCTATTCTGAAAAGTCATCAAAGAATCATCCTTCAAGCACCTCTGGCTGGTACGACTCTTCTTCAGCAACTGAGCAACAATGGGTATAGCCATGAGTACATAGAGCACTCACCAAGTTGTTTGATTCAATATAAATATGTAAGGCTTAACAAATGATGGCCGAGTGCTTATTTTGCAGAAAGCAATAGTTTAGAGTAAATACAACAAATAGATTGAAATGCATGCACTAGTTGAAGTTATACCTAATTCAAAGGAAATCATTTAAGCCACAAGTGAACTACCCATTTACTTCCCAAACCAACCAAGTCCAGATTTTATGAAATTTCTTCCCCTCGTGTGAAATTACCGAGCATTATCTACAACCGGAGACACGGCTATTCAAATAGTTTGACACTCTACAGAGGTTACATAACTTTACCCACAAGACATGACCACCTCTTAGTGCCACTGGATTAACACACTTCCTTTGATGTGCATCAGAGAGTTCATGATAAGGTTTTTACAATATTCAATCGCAACCCAATTTCGCTCGCTAAGGTTTTACGCCTGAGTAGGCTAACTACCTAGTTGGAAAGTCCCCTCTTGCGCCCTGTGGAAATGTCTAAGCAACACCTTCATTCATCTTAGGTCCATTCTATAATAGATATGTGGTTGTACGATAACGTTCAGATCAATATCGCACAAAGTTATATCCTTAGATAATATCTAGGTGAAGCATCTACATCTCAATGTGCTAAAAAGCACCCACTTTACTACATGATCATTCGTCTGAGTGAAAACCATTTTGGTTTAACCAAAAACAATGATAATACCCATGTCAAGGTATACAAATTTTATCATTGTGGCTAGCCACCACGATTCAATATCTCATTAAGTCAAATGTAATTAAATGATCACATGTGATGATGACCTCAACATAACTACAAGCATGGCTAAGCATACTAGACGTACAACCTAAGTAGATACTAATATTGCATCACTAGATAATTACCCATCCTATGATGACAATAGAATAATGGCACTAAAATTATCAAGGTGTAGTTAATCAAGTTAGTCATTAACTACTAGTACAAATGTTTGTAATAAATTAGCAATATATGATAATTTAAAATAAAATAATAAATAATAGATTTAAAACAATAGATTTAACATGATTAAATGTCATAACTTTTCTTGTCTTTGCTCAGTTACTACTTGAAGATGTTATGCATGCATTGACATCAACTAACGGCGAATGAAACGACACGCACATGAACCGAGGGGACGCATCGGTGGCCGAGCGGACGGCGCGATGGGCGAGGAGGTGGCAACGCACTCGAGAGATGGCTGGACAGTGGCGAGAGTGGATGGTGGAGGAAGAAGTGGGCTTGGCGGGCGGCCAGGGGCGGACCCACAGGGTATGCCGGGTGGGCCACGGCATACCCTGGGGCCAGCCAACTTTGTATTCCACAGCGCCTCCAGCCATCCAGTCAATCCGCCGATTCGCCTGCCGCACGCGCTGCCTCCATCCTCGAATCCGCACGCGCCGCACCGGGCTGCCCCATCCGACTGCTCGCATTTACGCGGCGGCGGGGGCGAGTGATGGTGATGCTGGGAGTGGCAAGGTAAGGAGGAAGAGGCTTGCGGTGTTCGTCTCCGGCGGGGGCTCCAACTTCAGGTCGATCAACGAGGCCGCTCTGGGTGGGAGGGTGAACAGGGATGTGGTTGCGCTGGTCACCGATAAGCCAGGTGATGATGATGCTTGCTTCCTGCAGCTCTTTGGACTGTGAGGTGTTGGGGATTAGGGGTTCTAATATGGTGGAACGGACTTTTGCAGGCTGCGGTGGCGCGGATTTGGGAGGCCTTGAAGCCATCTCCCCTGCCCACATCTCGCTCCTTGCTGCTGCTGCTAGCCTCCTGTAATTGGCTCAATTTGGGATCCTGGTTTCTTGATTGGACTATTTCCTCCAATAAGTTGTCCTGTTGTAGGCTTCGTTACTTGCTTCCTGCGAGGAACCATCTCGATTGGTGGTTTGCTGGGAATAATAACCTGTTCTTGGGCCGGTTTCTTGGTTTTATTGCTGTGAATTGGCTCAAGTTGGGGAGGCTCTTTCGGAAGCTGGCATGAGGCCTGAGGAGAGGACGGGTGTGGTGGCGAGGGGGAGGGAGCAGTTTCCCGTCGGCATGCGGGTCCTTGCCGTAGACGACGACCCGGTGTGCCTCAAGGTGCTCGAGACCCTCCTGTTGCGCTGCCAGTACAATGGTAAGGACTTATTTCAGCTCAGAATTGTGGTTTTTGTTTCGGAGCCAGCTATCATACGAGTAGTCATTGTTAGATATTTTGTTTCGGAATTTTGCTAATCCTCAATGTCTAGGACAGACACTAAAAATGCTGTTGTAGTTGTCACAAGTAGATTTGATGTACATATCATATATAAATGCTGCCTGTATCTACAGAGGTGTGTTCATCTTTGTCAATTACATTCATTCGATTATATGATCTAAATTTATGATTTCCCTATCTGTCATCTACAGGCAAGGCACCCACTTCACTTTCTTTTATTTATCAATACAAGCTTGGCCTATCTAATGCCTATCTAATGTCAAGATTATATATTTCTTGACACATGCAGTAGGTCTCAACTCATGTTTATGTCTACTTTTAAACAGGGAACTCAAGGTAGACTTCATTCTACTTGCTGGTTACTTGAAACTTATACCTGTTGAGCTAGTTCAGGCGTATCCAAGATCCATATTGAATATCCACCCTTCCCTTCTCCCAGCATTTGGAGGCAAGGGTTATTATGGTTTGAAGGTGCATAAAGCAGTCATTACATCTGGAGCCAGGTACTTTACAATTTGTCTAGCATCTACCATTAACTGCCGTCCAATTTGCTAGTACAATTATTTACCGAATTAATAAATAGTTTTACCAAATTGCATATGAAAATTTTGGTGCGGCATACCCTTTGGTAAAATCCTGGGTCCGCCACTGCGGGCGGCTCACCGGCGGTGAGGACGAACGACGATGAAGACGAACTACGAAGAAGATGAACGGGCGCAGAACTCTGGTGGCAGCAACGAAGAAGGCAACGACGGCTTGGGCTGCCACGACAGCAAGAAATCGTCGGCAATGCAAAGAAAGGCGATGAGTAGCTCAGGAACGCGGAAATCAAGGGCTTAGCACTATTTAAAGCACAACGACAGTCTCCGAGATGGCAACAGCACAGACTGAGTCAAGCATGGCGCAACGTAGTAGCAAGGTGGACTCCGATGTGGTCTCACGGGCGATGATGACTCAGCGAGGAAGAGAAAAAGTGGTTCATAGTGGGCGACATGTGGCAACACGAATGGGTGACGCGTCGCGCGTGTGCGAATCGAACTACTGGGTAGTGAGAAGGAAGGGCGAGCGGTTGCCATCAAGACATGTGGACATGAGGTGAATCGAATGGCCAAGATGAATCGGCTGAGGTCATGGGTCATGGGTTGGGCCAAAGGAAATGGATAGGGCTGGACCTGTGTTTCGGCCCAAAAAGCTTTAAGGGAATTTCTAATACTTTTTCAATTTTGGAAAATAAGAAAAAGGGATTTGAGCTCTAGAAAATAGCAAAAATCTAAAAAAATCCAAGAAAATATAGAAAAATTCCTTGTAACACAAGAAACTCAAATAAAGTAATTTGAAATTATTTGAAATTTAACTTAGTCATGTTAAATCTTTTTAATTCCTAATAATTCAATTTAAGCTTTAATTATTTCAAAAAATCCAAATGGTAAATTTTATTTTAAAAGCTTCAAAAAAGACTCTAATAACTCGGGTGTTATAAACCTTCTACCTTAAACAGAATCTCGGCCCTGAGATTCAGGCTTACTAAAGGAATGGGTTTGGAAACGCTGCTCTGAGATCCTCCTCACGCTCCCATGTTGCTTCCTTCTTGGTATGATTGCTCTAATGAACTTTGAAGTAACAAATGACTTTGCTCCTAGCCACATGCTCAGACACCTCCAAAATTCTGACAGGGTGCTCCTTGTAACTAAGATCCTCTTGAAGATCAATGGCTTCCACTAGCACTGATTTTTCTTGTACACGCGAATACTTCTTCAACTGAGACACATGAAAGGCATCATGTATTCCACTAAAAGACATAGGTAGCTCCAACTGATAAGCAACCTCTCCTTTACGCTTCAGAATCTTGAACGGTCCAACATATCTTAGTGCAAGCTTTCCTTCCATTTGAAATATTTTGATTCCTTTGAATGGTGTAATCCTGAGATACACATAGTCATCTGGCTCAAAGCTCAAATATCGATGACGATTATCTACATAACATTTTTATCTACGCTGGGCTATTCTCAATTGCTCCCGAATTAAGTGAACTTTATCCTTGGCTTCCTTCAAACATTCTAGCCCAAAACTCGACCTTCCCTAGTCTCTTTCCAATAAAGAGGGGTTCTGCACTTCCTCTCGTACAATGCTTCAAATGGAGACATCTGTAAACTAGACTGATAGCTATTGCTGTAAGAAAACCCTACAAAAGGCAAACATCTGCTCCACATGGCTCTATAGTCTAACACACCAGCTCTCAACATATCTTCAAGAATTTGATTCACATGCTTGGTCTGTCCATCTGTCTAAGAATGATATGGTATACTAAATTTCAGATGAGTACCCATTGCTTCATGGAAACTCTCTCAAAATCGAGATGTAAATTATGATCCATGATCTAGCACTATCTTCTTAGACACTCTTTGAAGACTTACAATTCTTGACACATACAAGTTAGCCAACTTGTATCCTACATAAGTTATCTTGACTAGAATGAAATGAGCAACTTTCATTAAGTGATCCACAACTACCCAAATTGAGTCAAATCCTTCCTTGGTCTTAGGCAATCCAGCGATAGAGTCCATACCAACCTCTTCCCATTTCCGCTCGGGAATTCTCAACGGTTAATAGTCCTACTAGCCTTTGATGTTCAGCTTTAACCCTTTGACACACATCACAAAACACAACATACTCTGCAATCTCTTGTTTCATACTAGGCCACCAATACTTCTCCATAATATCCTAATGCATCTTAATACTACTAGGATGAATTGAATACAAGGACTCATGAGCTTACTTGAGCAACAAATTCTTAAGCTCCTTCTGATTTGGTACACACAATGCTTTTCGAACCATATGGTACCTTGTTCATCCTCCTTGAAACTTGAGGTTTTATGCTTTCTCATGTTAGACTTGATATTCTTGATATCCACATCATCAACTTGTGCTTTACAAATTTGAGCATCCAAAGTCGGCTGTAGCTCCATCATAGCTAAAAACCCTTCTTCAACCAATTTCAAACTAAGCTTCTGAAATTTCTTATGTAAAATTGGCTAACTTTTCTTAATCATAATGGTATTGCAATAACTCTTTTGGCTCAAGGCATCTGCTATAACAATGGCCTTGCCTAGGTGATAACAATCCCAACATTATAATCATTTATCAACTCCAACCATCTTCTCTACCTTAGGTTAAGATTGGTTTGAGTCAAAATATATTTTAGACTATTATGATTCATATATATCTCACAACACATGAGATAATGGCGGCAAATTTTTAATGCATGCACATCAGCTGCTAACTCCAAATCATGTGTAGAATAATTCTATTCATGCGGTTTCAACTTATGCAAAGCATAAGCTACTACTTTCCTATCTTGCATCAACACACATCCCAAACCTTTACAGGAAGTGTCACAACATATCTTAAAGTTATTGCTCTGATACCAAGATGATACGGGGTCGCCCGATCTTCTCGACATAGGATCTGGATACTCACGAGAATTTGATGAACCGTAGTGATCTCCCGTTGCCAATGCAAGAGTTAGCACTCTATAATTCGCCCAACCTCATGTGCTGAACTTTACGACCACCGATGAAGTTCCATCGCGCTCCCAATTCCCAGCGGAAAGGTTGAACAATCTTGATTTCAGCGAACTCCCAATTCCCTCAAGTTGGTTCGGCCAACAGAAAGAACAAAAGTATACTATTATCAAAAGTGGTCTAAATTTTACAGAGTGGCGGCTGTCTTTTAAAGAGATACAAGGGGAGGAGAGTCGGCCAAACACTTGGAAACCGAATAGGACTCGATTACAAAGCCCTAGGCCCACTTTGACTCGGACCAAAAAAGTAATGTGATTTGTTTCACAGTTTCTGATTGACTCGTAGGGAATTTAGAGGTGAGGCTAGATCCATCTGAAAGTAGACTTCAAGAGCTTTCCATAGAGTACAAGAACACCTCAATCGGACTCCGTTTGTAAAAGTTATGGCCATTTTAGTAGGTGCTTGTTGGGCTATCCCGAACCGAATCCGAATTGAGTTCTGAGTTGAATCCGAGTTTGAATTCGGTTGTGCATGTGGGAGGTCCGAATTGGGCTTCAAAATCTTGTCCAAAACTTAGGCTTTAAATTATTGGGCTTCTCCCCTTTTGCTCTCCCACTGCATGGGCTTCTTTCCTCCTTGATCAGCTGCATGGGCTGCTTGGCTTTCTCCTTTCCATCCCCATGGGCTTTGAGCTTTTTGTTCTTGGTAGCAAATATGATTACCCTCCTTGTGCTTCTCCATTGCTTTGGCCCCAGAATCATCATAATATTCAAACATAATAATAAACAAGAATTTGGCATAAGATAGTATATCGATCCCACGAATAGAAGGAAATTCATTAAGAAACAAATTCACCTGACAATATTTAATGCAGCTCAATACTTCTTTTCAGTGAAATAATGTATTTAACTGAAAAGTGCTAAGCATATGCGTATCCGCATCACTAACACTGGTGCAGAAGTCAAACATTCCTTCAATTTCTAACAACTTTCTTGCACTCTAGCGCCCGTACAAACTTCTTTTTTTCTTCAATAACTGCGTAAGCGGCTTTGCTACATTGAAAAATATTCCTATAAAGCAACGATAATATCCTGCCTTACCAAGAAAACTCCTAACTTGCGGCACAGAGGTAGGTGACTTCCAATTAAGCACATCCTTAACTTTTCCAAGGTCAACTACAACACCTTATGACATCATCACATGATCTAGGAAAGCAGCTTCCTTCATCCAAAACTCACACTTGCTGAATTTAGCATAGAGCATATGCTCTTTGAGATTTTGTAACACTAATCTCAAATGCTCCTCATGCTCCTTTTCATCCTTAAAGTAAATCAGAATATTATCGATGGACACAATGATAAACTTATCCAAATACTCTATGAACAAATTATTCATCAAGTACATGAAATAGGTAGGGGCGTTGGCTAAACTAAAAGACATTACTGTGAACTCGTATAAACCATAGCGAGTAGAGAATGCAGTCTTGGGTATATTCTCTTGACGAATCTTTAACTAATGATATCCTGATCTCAAATCAATCTTACAAAACACTCCAGCTTCTTTAAGCTAATCAAAAAAATCATCGATCCAGGGTAAAGCATACTTATTCTTAATGGTGACCTCATTGAGTGTATGGTAATCCACACACATACGCTAGTTACCATCCTTCTTCTTGACAAACAACACTGGGGCTCCCCATGATGATGAACTAGGTCTGACATAACCTTTGTTTTGCAATTCCTAAATTTGCTTCTTCAATTCGGCCAACTCATTGGCAGACACCCAATATGGTCTCTTAGAAATAGGCGGGGTACCAGGAATTAATTCAATTGCAAACTCCACATCTCTGTCTGGCTGCATTCCTGGAAGATCATCTAGAAACACATTGAGAAATCCTCTAACAATAGGTCCATCCTCCAAAATAATTCCTTTACTATGGCAAACCATAGCTTCTCTTGGCTACTCTAAAGTAGCTCCAAACTTCAATTCAATTCCCTCAGGATTGACACTACTACACAACAGGGATATAGCAACACCAACATGTGTTACTATAGGTTAAAGAAAGTGTTACTAGCTCTCCTCGTAACACATTTTTTATGTGTTCCAATTGCCCATGTTACTATATACTGGTCTATTGGAACACCATATATGTGTTCTTTTACATCCAAAAAAGTGTTACTAAACTGTAACACATTTACTTATATACTAGAACATTTGTCTAGTGTTACAGTGATTCTCTACTGTAACACTTTTTTTAGCTCTAGTAACACTTCCTCATTTTTGTAGAGCATATAGTTTGGAACAAAGGAACGTATGGTTTGTAACACATGTTGTACCTATTGTAACACTTTGAAATTTGGAAAAAAAAGTATTTATTTTACCTTTGTATGTGGCATATAGTGTTATTATTGATTTTTCGTAGTAAACATGACAATTGCAGAATCACATAATCTATAAGTTTCAATAATCATATAAAGATCCATAGATAATAGAAAGGTTTCAAACATAGTACTTGCTCAGATGAAGTGATAGTATATGTACACAATGATATGACTCTAGAGAGTAAACAGACATAGTAGTGAAGAGTACAAGTCCATACTACTAGAAACAAAAATGCAATATCTAATATTCTTAAAATCCATCACTTCTTCATCCATTCTTGTACGCATCGATATATAGGAATTCAGCCATTGATCATTTGAACCTGCAAATAGGTAGCAAGTTGTAACATTAAGTATTATTCTATCCATGTACACCACAGTAAAGTAAAGTTTAGAAAGCTAGTTCAAACATACAAATATCGAAGGCCAAGCAATTGGTACTCCTTTGGCATGGGCGTCACCAATGTTGTTGTAGGTAGGCATAGGCCTCACTAATGGCTCATCTTTTTCAACGGGATGATCGATACGCACTTTGTAGAATTGTTTTCCTGTCTCAACTCCACCAACATTTGCTTTTGGATTAGTGCTAATAATAGTTGCATATGCCACAATTTCCTTATTTGGATATTTGGCAGTCATGAGTAGCACTGTAGACCCAACCTGCATTAATTTGACATAATCACTTAGCGACCAACAAGCATTTGTTGTATATATCAAGATAGCGGCACATGTTGCTAAGAGTAAGTGCGGCCTATATATCTTTATGAAAATAGAATCGACACTTCATATTGCAGAACTAATAAGGATAACATTAACAATAAACTGTTTGATAGCACCTAAAACCTACTGTGCAGCAATAAACTTCAGAGATAGAACATTATGGCCATCTTAATTTCATGATCCTTTTGCATATGACATAGCAGATTATCAGCAAAAAATATGCTCCTGCCAAGAAAAGATAGACAAAGCAAAAGCTGAAATGATTGCTGCTGATGAACTGAGTGTAGGCACGGGTATTATTGGTTGCGGTCATATTTATTTGAACTGAAATAACATTAAGCATTAATAATATATGATCTTAAGTATGTAGGCACGGGTATTATTGTATCTTCTTAGTAGTTGTTTAGCTAAATCTTTTTTTCTCATGGAAAACTATTTAATAAATTATTAATGTGTAAGCAATCCCCCTATTGTGTATAAAGTTTTTTTGATACACATGTGCGTGTCCACTAGTATCAAGATAATGCAGCTACTAGAACAAGTGATATTATATCTATATACCTTCATTGGATGATCTTGCATATGTTTTGGATGTTTCTGGCATGTAGCCTTGTCGCGAGCCACATCCTGATGATCCTTACACATGTAAAATGAGGTATGTAATAATATATGGCACAAATATTACTATAATAAATGAAAACATTTGATTCTTATATACCTTTTGTTTCTTTGTTATTCTACCTTCACCAGAAATCCTTGGACAAGAATCAAACTAAAATGAAGAGAAAGATAATTGTATTTATACATTTTTACAAAGTTATGTAATACTTATCTTGAATAAATTTGACATTGCAAGTAAAATATATCTTATTCAATGGTTCATTGAAAAGGTGTACCTCTATTTGTCTAGAATCTATAGCAGAGCCATGTGGGGATGATGCTTCTGCTTCCTCAATTGATATTTCCTTGTCATCTGCATGACCTTGGCACTAGTTCCAATAGAAAATCATTAAATCATAATCACCGGGCAATAATATTGACGTATAATGAATGAAGAGTATATTATTATTCATAAAGACAAGAGACCAATTGATAACCTTTTCACTAGACAAATATAGATTATCATCATCACTATATTCAGATTCACATCTTTCTTTATCCCAGTAAAGATCAGAAAGGGGGATAGCATTAGTTATTAAAAAAACTTTGTAGGTAAAGAAGTACTAATTTCACAAGCAAGACATTTTACCAATTCGTTCGTCTGCTTAAGCAATACCTCCTTCTTATTTGGTGCAACACATTGAACTCTCTGAAAATTTCAAACAATATTAAAGTCAAGAGATACTAAATTAGATGAAAACATGAAAATAAAGGAAATACCTTTCTGTTAAAATGCATTCCTTGTTTTTGAGAATTACCATGATCACTTGCTGTGCAATTCACCTAGAAAAGATAAAGAGGTTGAGTAACATTTCAATATAATATAGTTACAAATTAAAATAGACATTGCTACCATTGTTGGCTCCTCATTCTCATGGTGCCTCTGATTGCTTTTTAATTCTTCAATCACTTTGTCTTGCATTTTAGAATGCTCCTTGAGTTGCCTTATTTCCTCCAACATGTGAGTCTCTACATCAGATGATGATCCACCTATTGTAACTACATCAATGTCCTTGAAATGACGTGTTGTTCGAGCATAGACTTGTTTCGGAATTGGAAGCAATCCCATGCCATGTACTTGTCCAGCTTTCTCTTCTCCCAATACTTGATGTAATGCATCACCTTCCCATGCAACTCTTCCCTCGCTATTTTGTGCTAATTCTGGTTGTGTGTCCAGGAGATTTTCCAACTGAACCTATAATTAAGACATTCATACATTAAACAAACTAAAAGGCTTCAAATTTGCCAAAATCTCATGTGTATGTATCATACCATAGTCTCATTTGTCCCATTTCCCTTTTTTTCTGTGAGTTGCTAAGTAAACATTTGCTCTATGTGGCCGCTTTTTTTCAGGGTCAGCTTGTATCTGAAAACAATATGAATAAAAGAAAAGAAAAGGAAAACATACATAAATTTTTTAAACAATGCAAGATGACTCACCAAGTCTTCAGCCCAATGAGCATAACTCTTTGTACCAGCTGTATGTGTTGTCTTCTTCATTTCACAACTTAATTTGTTCTTCTCACTAAGGGCCTACAAGAAAGTAAATTAACAAAAGAATTAACCAATATATACATAAAAATTGAGGATATAATAAATAATTAGCGTAAAAAATGCAAAATAGCATAAATAATGGTACCCTTTTCCTACCTTTCCTGCTTTTGACTTCCAATATTTTACTAAGGCAATCCATTGTTCTTCATCGACATCATTTGGACAACGCTGGTACAAAACAGATCTTTTTTTCTTTGGATTGAATAGTGTCTTTTTAATGTTGCCTTGTATTTTCTCCAATCTCTTCCAATTGATTTCAATATCCATTTCTCACATGAACGAGGATAGAGAAACTTTGTCTGACATAAGAAAGAGTTACTGATGAATGAATTTTAGGAAAAACTGTACATAACCCCCTAATTGTAGTTCAGGGGGTGAAGTAGACACACTACCAAACGTCAGGGGGGTTATATAGATATTTTCCATGAACTTTACTTTCTCACATGAAAACTAGCACACAAAAACTTAAATTCACAATATAACATGTTGTAAAATTTAGCAAACCTGTATGAGCTGAATTATAGTTTTAGCACTAATCTTCTTGACTTTTCTCCAATCTTTAATATCCACTGGACAATATCCACCATTTCTTGCTATGGTGCCTAAAAATTGCCCTAAGAGACCACCTTCTTCTCCAATGGGTTGCCCAAGGATGTTGCATTTTACTAGTATCCGATCCCCTTCAGGTAGATCCCAAACATGTGTTAAAACGGTCCCCTTTCTCTTACGTACTTCATCACCATCACCTATTAAAAAAAGTTAATAGTAATACTAACCAATTGAAGATGCAGCCCACATAAATTGGATTGATCTAACTACATATGTACCTGATGTGTTCTGGTTCTCATCATCATGCTCCTCAACTTCATTGGTGTATAGTGCTTCAGTATGCTTTACAGTTAAATGTTTCTTTTTCTTTATACCTCCTTTTCCTGCGAACAAATGTTGGGGACATGAACACATGTTTAGAATAAATACAATCAAGGGCTGTATAATCTTTTTATTAGACTGCCATGATTACACTTACTAAATCACGAACAATGATGGAGTTGAATCTACTTATCTTTGATGAAAATAAATATTTGATGACTACCATAATTTGCAACAGTTAAGTTGTACTTGAATAATCAAATATACATAAAAGAGTAAATTATATATTCATTCTACTACCTTTAATTTTATTTGGTTCAGATTTGGATGGTTCTTTGTTGCACTTGGTAGGCACTAAGGTGGCCAGCCTCTTCCTCGTCACAAATAAGCTCACCATCTTCTCGCTCTCATACTCATTAAGCATTTCCATCACTTCAGAATCTTGTTCTATTGCGACCAAACTATCTCTTCTCTTGTAGAATAGATAGTCGACTGATGTGTACCCATATTCCTCAATCAGATCAATCAAGTTGTAAAAGCATATCTCATCTCTATCCATTTCCCTTTGCACATGTTTCTGTCTTGGAGCTGCCCCGTCGCATTCAAGATTTAGGGTCCAAATATCCGCAGCCATAGTATCACAATCTAATTAAAATTTAGCAGCCAAACCAAGTTGCAATGCTAGTATTCCAGTCCTACATCCACAACAAGATAAATAGAACCATTATCTCTGATCTTAGCAATGATGAAATTTGTGCTTCGAGAGTACAGGATGGTGAGTACGGAATAACTTATAGTTTATTAATTATCAATAAGCTCATATCGAGAGTACATAAATGTAAATAAAAATGCAGTTTCGGTGTACACACAACACTCGTCTATTTATTACAGCTCAAGAGCAAGTGTAGGTTGGGAAGTCTGCGCACAATGCTAGTTCTAAGAATCCCTTCACTGTCCTTGAGACGTTTCCCTAGTAAACGTCTGGCTGAACTTAAAAGCTTGCGTGTTCTGGATCTTAGTGAGTCTGATATTGTGGAATTACCAGAAACCATTAGTCAGTTGGTTCATCTCCATTACCTAGCTTTGTGCTGTATAACTAACAAACTTCCCAAGTGCATATACAGACTTAGTCATATTGAAGTGCTGGATATTTTCTTTTCTACGCTGTCGAGGTTGTGGTTATTGCATCTCTTACATACCAGAGTATTAGTGGTACTTACTATGAATCCAGTTTTGGAATTAGGAATAAGAAGTATTGGTTGAAACAAAATAGTACTACTACTTTGATGTAGTATATCTGTTTTGGCACGAAGTTTTTACTGCCCTTGATTTCTAACTCCAGAGTTCTGCTGACTGAAAGTAAAATAGTGAAGATGTCAGAATTTACTGCTGAACTAGTCATTGATATTCTATAGTACGTGTACAGATGTTTGCAGATTTATTTGGAACTAACCTACTACTTCTTCATGCATTTTCACCAATAAATAAATGTGTAAACTGGGTTCAAGGCTCTGGCCAAATCTCTAGTTTCAGAAATAGCTGAACACATCATTTCGTAGAGTTTGCAGTTTAAATGTGAACATTTCAGATATTCAGTTCTTTAATCTCCATCTGAGCCTCAAAACTTTTTTTCACGAAAACCATCTGACCCTCAAATTTAAGCCACTGCAACCATTTTAGTGGTACTTCATGCTTGTGTCACAGTGAGTCAGTGAGGTTGTTGTCTAAACGAAAATTTTTAGCATTCACCAGATGTTGGAGTGGAAGCATCGGGCGCAAGTGTCGGAACAGCATGTGGAAGAGCTGCAGAAGAAGATTTCGGAGCTCCAAAGCATATTGAATTAACAATATACATAATTATGACTAGTAAGAATGTACAATTTTGCCATCACCATAACATCTATTCCCATGTAGACTGGATATTTTGCGCTGCAAAACCGTCGCAGCTTTTCAGTTATCTTCTGACCTTTTATTCATACCCGAAAGCGATAAACACAGTAAACCATTACCTCCTATTTCTAGTTTTCTACGCCCTGATCACGTTATAATCGGATCAAGCCTTTAACATGCTAACTAAACTAACCAACTCCCGCTGATGCGCTCATGCAAGAACGATTCACACGGGTACAGAAAACAGACTCAAAACAAAAGACCTGCAAACGCTGAAACTGACAAAAACGATCTCTGACGGAAATCCGGCAAACTCGCTAACCCGGCTATGCAGAGCTACCGAATGTTACCAGGATATTCAGCGACACTCAAGAATTATTCTGACAAAAGGCACCGCAAAGCACAAATCCTTCACTTCAAGAATTATTCATGGTTATTTTTGGTGAAATGTGAATTACTAGGTCGTATGTTGGACATAGAAACTGAAGACCAAAACGTAGCATCAATTTTAATCGCCATCTCTCTCCATCAGTTGAATACCCAATTTTTTTTTCAAAAAATTAGCTATACATTAGGTATAATATGTATGTATATTAGTAAGTGGGTTTAAAAAAGAGAATCTGAACGGAAAATGAGATCCGGCCGGCCGATTCCCTCGCGCTCGCGGCCCAGTCGCGCGCCTCGGTCGCACAGTCCCACGCGGGCACGCCCGAACCGAACGGTCCCAGACTAGGGGTGCAAACGGAACAGATATTTCCCGACCGACCGTCCGTCCGTTTTAATTCGGATAGAATTCGGAGCATATTTTCGGATATCCGGATATTTTCTCGGATACGGATACGATTCGGATATTTTTTTCGGATTCAGATTCGGATTCAGAAATAACAGTATCCGTCGGATACGGAATTATCCGGCAATTTTCTCGGGTAGTTACCGGATAATATTCCGGTAACTATCCGGAAATGCCCACGGCCCGGTGGCCCGCCATGCATTGCGGACAAGTCGGCCCAATCCGAGCGAGTAAGCAACGGGCCGAGCGCCTGAGCCCTAGGTCCGTCCCTAGCGACCGAGCGGCGGCCAAAAATTCCAGATCGGAGATCGCAAATTCGCAATCGGCTTCGTCTTCGTCTCCGCCGCGTCGCCACCTAGCCTCCTCTCTCCTACCGCACCGCTGTTCGTCTTTCGGTTATCTCCGCCGAGGCGCCCGTGTCGCGCCGCGGGCCTCTTACATCCTGCTCGACGGGGAGGACGACCCGCCGCGCGCGCAGGAGGCGGCGGCGCTGCCGCCGGTGGACCAGGAGTTCGATGCCGTACGGTCCCGCGGCGCCGGCGTCCACGTGGTCCCCACCTTCGCCGGTAAGCCCCGCCTTCAAACAGTAGTTTTTTAACCTCTTGATAGGGGCAAATTTTAGGGGTTTTCCCCTTACGAGTGCATTCTGTCTGTTAAAATGCTTGCAAGAAAGCACTCATGATTGTAGCATGTAGTATTGCAATTCAACTACTATTAAGCCAAATTGCTGTGCCAATTCTGCATATGGACACGATACGTGGCAAGCGCAGGATTGTATCTCAATTTGGTGCCATGCTATTTCGTTCAATGCTTAATTATGCCCTTCATCTATTTGGTGCGCTTGTAAACTAGATTTCAACTATGTGAGTTGGCACGATATTGCATTGTGTATGTACAATTCCTCTTAAATCTAGGCCATTATTTGACAATTCTAGTTTTTGATAACCTGTATGCACCCAAGTTTGTCAGATCTTTCTCCCCTATATTATTGACTACAAAGAAAGTCCTCTCATTGAGCCACATCATCAAGAAATTAGTAACCGTCTGATGATTATTGCTTAATTTGACAGCCATAAGATCTTTGGATTAGTTATAATGATCAATAGTAATTCTCACTGCAAAAACTATGACACATGCCGATTGCTATAACGGATGAACCTTGCAGACAAGTGCCTGTTCGATCCACCGCTTCCCTTGCTTCTCATCACAAAATCTTCTCCACATGCTTATCAGTTTCATTTTAGTTTTTACTCCCGTTTTTACCAGTTTCACATAAAAAAAATTGACCATGCATGTGTCCTTGCCTTGGCCATTGGCCAACATTGCTCTGCTTCCTGGTGGCTGGTACTCATCATTACCAATTATGCCACCATAGATTTCCTCACGCCGCTATCATCCTTCCTTCTCCTAGCTTGGCCGTCATCTGTGGTGTCCACCAATGTTCAAGAAGACGCTGGGCGGGCGGTGAGGTGGAGCTTAGCGCCTAGGGGGTCTAGGCGGTCGAATTAAAAATGAGGACAGCAGGCCGAAGATAAGCAACCATGCATCTATATATTTTATGTTTAGATGAAGAAAATTGTTATCTTGAGCAATAATGATAGCTCTGCATCCAGTGATGTAAATTTTTTATGTAAAGATGTAAATCTGCACACTAAGAAGAGCGATTTCAACTTCATGCTACATCATTGTATACTGTGAGTGACTACCCTTGGACGGGGATATTGGCACAGTTCAGTGTTATGGGCCAGTTGGGTTGTCTGTCTTGTGAAGATGAAACAAGTTCCATACGCTTGAAGCATGGCTACAAGCAATGTTTCATGGGACACCGACGATTTCTACCTGATGGCCATGAGTTCCGATATGATGCCAATTCATTTGATGGAACTGAAGAGCATCGGTCAAAACCTGTTTCCTTTTCTGGAGTATCCCTTTTGGAAAAGATAAAATCAATTGATGACTTTGAGAAGTCCAAAACATGGAAGGGTATTAGTGGTCTGTTTTGTTTGTCTCATTGGAAGTATAATTTGCTACGACACAATCTTGACTTTATGTATATAGAGAAGAATGTTTGTGAAAATATATTTGGGACACTTTTAGAAATGGAGGGCAAATCAAAGGACAATCTACAGGCAAGGAAAGACTTGCAAGAAATGAACATTAGGCCAGATCTACATCCACAAAAAAAGGCTAATGATAAGTATTACTTGCCTCCTGCTTTGTATAACATGTCAAAAGAGGAAAAGCAACAGTTCTGTAAAGTCCTTCATGACATAAAAGTTCCAGATGGTTATTCCAGTAACATCTCTAGATGTGTAAATGTTGCTCAAGCAAAAATTTCAGGCTTAAAAAGTCATGACTGCCACATACTAATGCAACAACTTATGCCACTTGCATTGAGAGGTCTTCTCCCAGATGAAGTTACATCTGTCTTATTTGATCTATGCGGGTATTTTAGAGAACTAAATGCAAAAGTTCTCCACATGGATGAACTTGAGAAGCTAGAGGAGCGAATTATCATGACGTTATGTCGGATGGAGATGATATTCCCGCCAGGGTTTTTTACTATTATGGTGCATCTAGTTCTTCACTTAGCAACAGAGGCAAAAATAGGTGGTCCTGTCTGTTATCGATCAATGTATTTTGTGGAAAGGTATGTTTTCCTTAAGAAATGAAGTGTCATATTTTCTACCTTCTATTTCCATGATTATTTAATGTTTTATCCGTATACTATTCTGTGCAGGTATCTTGGTGATTTGAAGTCAAATGTGAGAAACAAAGCTCGTCCGGAGGGCTCCATTGCCGAATCGGTTTTGGCAAAAGGGGCTATGACATTTTGTTCAACATTTCTTCATGGTTTTGAGACCTTGTCTAATAGGCTTTCGCATAACGATGATAATGATGAAACACTCGGATGTTCTACTAGACAGGCATCAACTCTTTTTCCTCATCCTGGGAAACCACTTGGGAAGCCAAGTAGTTATGTCATAAGAGGTTTGGCTAAAGTACAAGCACATAGATATGTGTTATTCAATTGTTCTGATGTCAATCCATACCTTAGGTAATGTCTCAAACACATAAACATAAATTATATTTTTTTGCACAAATTTTCTTACAAGGTCTATTGCAGAGCTCATGCTAAAGAGATGATTGAAAAAAAATAAGGGACGTCGAGCCAGCCATAGAGATGTTGAGAAAATCCAAAATGAGAAGTTCCATCAGTGGTTTCGATGTCATGTAAGTACCTTATCTCAATATACTTTAAATCTAAAACTAAAGTATAAAACTAAACTTGAATAAATGTACAGATAATGAAGTTAGAGAGGGAAAATGGCATTGACGGTGTTAAAGATGACATTAGATGGCTAGCTCGTGGCTCAGTTGAGGCGGCAAAAAGGTATCGTGCTTTGAATAGTCGAGGTTTCCGTTTTAGGCCCAAACGGTTGGATGGGGTGACACAAAACAGTGGTGTAGTCCTAACTGCAAAAACATCAAGTTATGCCAGTGCAAGTGATGCCACACCAGTTTTAGGTGATGTGACTTACTATGGGAGAATAATTGATATTATTGAGCTGAACTACTCTGGGAATTTTTCTGTCGTACTTTTCAAATGTGAATGGGTTGATGTACTTTCTAAAAGAGGAATAAAAAAGGACAAGTATGGGTACACACTTGTCAATTTCTCACACCTGATACATACAGGAGAAAAGATTGGTCATGAACCATACATTTTTCCTAACCAAGCTGACCAGGTGTTTTATGTTGAAGACAAAACAAATCCTGGGTGGTCTGTGGTAATGAAGATGAAACCAAGAGATACATATGACACAGGTTGTGAGGAATGGGAAGATGATGTAGAAAACGAGCCATTCCATGTCACACACCTTGGAGAGATGTTCAATAATTCAAATATTAGGCATCAATGGGTCAGAAGAGACATTGAGGGAACCACAGTGGATGCTAGCACCAGTGGATTGAATGACCAATAATAGTTCATGAGCTACAGTTCCATAAATATTCATTGGGCAAACTCGTTTCTTCAATGGTTTGTGTTCCTTCCTTTTCTGCTCTGTTTAATTGTATAAGTTCTTCTAAAGTTTATTTAATTTCTACTATAATAGTAATTTATATCAATGGAATTTATTGGGGATGGTCAATGGCATGATTGTAACAATATAAAACTATACCTATATAATAGTGTAATGAAATTGTATAAAGAAACCGACAATTTGTAGGTGATCTGATGGTTAACCATGTTTCTTTTTATAGGTTTTTAATAGGTGTACGACCTGACAAGGGAGACATTGGAGGCAATTTGCTCATGTTGGTATAGACTAGTCACTTAACGTCAGTAGTTATAGCTATATTGATATAGTTATTTATAATAAGTCTGGCACAACATATATTGAAATTGTCTTAGTTTCAGATCCTTTATTGTTTTTTACAAATTTAGTATAACAACATTATTTTAATATCTTATTTTTATGGCATTGCAGATTACTGATGTTTTGTGGCATCCCTAGTGACTTTGTTCCAGCTCTTAAGTATGATCGATGCATGGTCGCGAAGTTGGAGAGCATACATGGCTTTTTTTTGTTCTCCAAGTCTTGAGTTCATATTCTATATGTAAAATGGTCTAGATGATGGTTCATGCTATTCTAGATATCAACTCATAAACACCTTGCCTAGTGCTTTTGTGAAGGCATTTTTTTTAAATTGTCTCAAACATTGTTGTAGGCCGTACTTAAATGCCTTCTTTGTGGCATTTTTAGGCATTCTACAACATTGCCTCTTGCATAGAAATATAGATCATGAGTCAATTTTTTGTCCAATGATTACTCTTTTGATTTAACAATTTGTTTTACTACCATACCTGCCAGTATCTATCACAATTCTTCATAATAACCAAGTTAGATTGGTTGATCTGTTGGATCAGAAAAGCGTGTGGCTGAAGATTATTTCATTTTGAATTCAAATTAGGTTTACTGTTATATAAGGATAAGTGTTGGAGATGGGATTGTGACTGAGATGAAAAGATAAGATGGTTTATTCTCTTCTCAGAGCTTGAAAGAAGTAGAGAGAACTGTTTTTTCATAGCTTTTTTGTTAGACCCAGAACCAATAAATGTTTGCACTCGGCATTGGAGCATAGAAAGCGAGATCATGTGAAGATGAGTTTAAATCTATTTGATTTTCTTATCAACCTAAAAGATAAAGTTTATATCACCTTATATAATTGTACGGAGGAGGTAAGTAGTGATCGCCCACACAATCAAAAGAATTCTACTATTCTCCTATTTAATTTTACGTAGTTTTTTGTTTTTCCATGTTTCTTCCCGTTGTACTTGTTCCTCTCATGATCACGATATATCTATAGCGTAGCTTGTGCTCAACCCAACAGTTGGGAAGTGGGATCCAGCAACTACACGACATTTTCAATTGCCTAATAGTTGCTGCTCAAGAGTCATGTGAGGACCACGATGTGATTGCCTAACAACCAAGACGACACCGACTGTGACGTACTTGCAGACCATGAATTGGAAGGTCACATATATATGTTTCTTTGTAACACTTTAGTTATAACATTGTTTTGTGTTACTATAGGGTATATATTTGGCACACATTTTACATGTTCCATTTATGTGTTACAACATAGTACAATCTTTGTAACATTTTACTTGTAACATTAATTTTGTGTTACTATAATTGTTCTCAGTAACACATTTTTATAAAACAAGTGCTTTGTGTTACAACCATTGTCTGTAACACATTGTTTTATGTTACTATGAAATTTCTTTGTAACACATTGACGAATGTGATACAGGAATGTATTACAGTATCCATGTTTTGTAGTAGTGTGACTAAAAGTAATAGTTCTATTTCCACAATCAAACATTGCTTGATGCTTAGCAAGCCAATCCATTCCCGGGATTACATCCAATGACTTGATATCCAGGATAATGAGTTAGTGAGAAAATCTGCCTCTTGGATAATTATTTTTACTCTCGTGCATCCTTGGTTAGTGCTCAACTTAAACTAGGAGATTGAACCAAAAGAACAGACTTAAGAACAATAGTTCTCAACTGTTGCTTAGTAGCATCATGACATGTTGAGCTGCTTGGGCTTCCTCTATAGTGACATGATTCACTTGACCTCTAACAACTGACTATGGCATCTGGGTGCCTTGATTTGCGGCTTGAGATACTCTGCAAACTACTATTGGAACAGGGTTCCTATCCGGTGTAGCTCTGTGGGACCCGGAGTAGAAACTTCCGGACCCCCCTGTGCATTACAGTACTAGTCCCAGATCAAAGCTAGTACACACAGATAACCAGAAAAAACGGTACATTGTCATCCACGATTTATTACAATAATAACTGAAGTTTTACATTGGTCATTGCCTTACAAAGGTTCACAGAACCTTAAAACGAAAATAAACACAGCGGAAGCAAAAAGTAAAATAATCGACCCATCAATCTGCCACAGGCAATTGACTGGGGAAACGAGTCCTAAGCATCCGGGAAGAATCCACCGTATCCACACTCGGCACAGAAGTCGTAATCTCCAGCTTGAGCTTCTTCACCCTCTGTTATTATATTTATAGAGCAACAGGTGAGTACAAAAATGTACTCCGCAAGTCTTGGGAAAGATGCATAGATGCAAAGCTTCACAAAGGAAAGCTATATGGTTCTTTTGCAAAAGTCAGCATTTTATTTCAAATCTACATGATTACTTCAAAAGCCATTTGATAAACATCTTGTTTTTCATAAATGAATTTAGATAAATAACTTAGTGAAGGTTAAACCACCAACACTAAAATTTTAGGCTATCTGCCAACTTTCAAAACTCAGGTTAAACCACCTGATCTGGTTACACCACCAGATTTAAATCACGAGAGTTACACCACTCCCGAGTTTGACAAACCATTTTATTTTAAAATCAAAATCAAACTTCTACCATGTGAATGCATTCCTTGCCCGCCCTTGACCGTGGGCACGGCTATTCGAATAGTTTATTACTCTGCAGAGTTTGTACACTTTACCCACAAGAGATAAATTATCTTAATAGTCAACATGCTTCCTTTGGCATGAGACCCAGATAAAATATCACAAAGCCTTTCACCTACTCCAGTATAGCTAGATACCACCCGCTAAGGTTTCACCACAACTCGAATCCACGAGTCGGAGCCCCCTCTTGCGCCGTATGAGTACAGTAAACCCTGTCCCTCACTATGAGTAACCAGTACACCCTGGCACTCAATACACCACTGGTGTTATCTAAACTACACCTTTATAGGTTAGTTAGCTAGGTCGTACCCATATAGACTTGTGGTTGCACTGTTTTGCTCAGTTTGGACAAACACAAGCGTCGGTCCTTAAACGACCAGGGTGGTTCATTCACAATTCCAAAAATTCTCGTGCTAACTGCACCAGCCAAACCTTCCATCCACCCTTGTCAACTTTTCCTTTGAACTTCATTTTTATTTTCAAATTAACAGTGGTAACATCCATTACCACTTTTCAAACAAATCATTTAACAATGGTAACATCCATTACCAATGTTCAAACAAATCATTCATCAAAACATTTAGCAAAAATGCTACTCATTTGAGCATTATTACATTGATTTGCTACGCTAAGCATTTGCTAGTATTTAAAAATTCAACAGATATAATACTAACTCATTATTGAGTCAAAGAGATATCCTAAGTTGACAATGGTACAAGGTAAACAATTTTCAATGGAAGGTATAACAAATTGGGTATTTAACTAAATTTTCTAAATCAAATTATCACTTGATATAACATAAGCATGCAATAATTTAAAATAACTACCTAATCATTTTATAAATCATTTGAGCAAGTTGATCAAAGAAAACTTGCAAAACATAGGATCAAAATGATCAAAGGAGACTTGCCTTCCTGTGCTGAGTTGAAATTTTCCGGGGCTTGCTCTTGAAGTTCCTCGGACAAATCGGTCTCTACACGTAAATCAAGAAATCCAAATAAATAAAATAAAATAAAAATTCAAAAATTGAAACTAAATATACCAATTGAAAGATTAGAATTTTAGATGAATTTAGAAATTTGAATGGATCAATTTGGATTTAAAATGAGCAAGTTATGGCTGTTGGAAGTTTGAAATCAGACAAAATGGAAAAAAAATAATTTCTAGAATTATCTTTTAACTGAAAATGAATTATGACGTCAGTACGGATTTTCTTGGAATTATTTTACAAAAGTAAATTCTAATTATGACATCAGCAAGGGAATTAATTGAAAATAAATAAAAATACAGAAGCCGACGTGTGGGCCCGGTCTACGGTGGACCGCGTCCACGGACAACTACAGTTGCTGACGTGGCAGACCGAGAGTGACACGTGGCATGCTGACGTGGCAGTGCTGACGTGGCATGGGGCGAAGGGTTTCGGCTGACGTGGCGCTGACGTGGCAAACACGTGTCTGCCACGTGGCTTGACACGTCGGATAGGACTGACGTGGAGGCTGAGGTGGCGGAGCTGACGCGGCGGGTGCGCGGCTGTCGGCGGAGGTGGATCGGACGGCTGGGATTTCGAACGCGTGGCTCGATCCCGAGCGTTGGCTCAGATCCAGATGAGCGGCGGTGATGAGGCGGCGGAGACGCGGGCGTCCGGTGGATGGATGCCGCGTGGCGCGACGCGGGCGACGGGGCCGAGGCGGTGCGGACGTGGACGGCCGAGATGAGGACGCGTAGGCGCATCTGAGCCATCGAGGAAATAACGGTGGTGATGGCGCGGTGCGCAGGCGGGAGTCCGGGCGATCGACGACGCGTGTCCAGGCGCGTCGCACGAGGCGTCGCGGACGCGAGCGCGCGCGGGCGAGCGCGGACGCGGGCGGCGCGACCGAGGGAGCGGGCGTGCGGGAGCGTCTCCCTGGCGCGCGGACCGAGGGGCGGCGCGAAACGGAGGGCGCGGCGGAGGACTCACCGGCGGCGACCAAATCCCACGGCGGCGACGGTTTGAACGGCGACGACACGCACGCGAGAGAGGAAGAGAGAGGGAGAGAGCGAAGGGGTGAGAGTGGTGGCCGGGGCTCGTTTTATACACGGCGGAGATGGAAACGCCCGCGCGAACCTCGCCGGCGTAAATGCGACGGTTACCGACGCTTCGCGGCGGAAACGGGCGTCTCCTCGGGTGAAAACGGGCGCAGTTAACGGCGGCGACGAGCGGACGCTCCCGGTTCATTAAAGGCGAAGAAGTAACGGCCGAGGAGGCGAAATGCGAGCTCGGCGGCGGCGCGATAATGGCGGCGATGCGCGAGAGAAGGAACGGTCGCGCGGGGACGAAGGCCTGACAGGGGGGACCCACTGGCAGTGACCTACTCTGACCGACGGTCTCTGACGGGTGGGGCCCGCTTGTCAGCGCAAAAACAAAAAGAAACTCCACCTCGCGCGCGGAGCGGGGCTCGAACGCGCGCCGAGGGAGCGGGGAGGGAAGAGAGCGGCGGTGTAAACCAGTCGGGCGGGGAGGCACTGCCTACCCAATAAGGGTAGGTAATCCCTTTGAGGATTAGCTGCGGGGAAGCCGGCGGATGTACGACACGTGGCGCACGGAGAGGGAGGGAAGGCGGGATGGCGCGGACGGCGGGGATCGATCCGGGCGGAGATGGACGGATGGATGGCTGACAAGTGTCAGCCCGAGGAAGGGTTTTGATAAAAAATTTTTTTATATATTTCAGAAATCAGTAGGAGGCTTTAAAATAGTCAGAAAAATACCAAATAAATTCCAAAAATTGCAGAAAAATTCACATAATTCACTGATAATATTTTGAACATATGAAAAATATTTCCAACCTATTTTGATATTAAATTTTTATTTTTAAACAGAACTTTATATTCTGAAAAATCCAAATAAATTGAGATAATTAATTTAAAATTATTTCTTCCAAATAAAGCAAAAATTGGGATGTTACAAACCTACCCCCCTTAGAAGGAATCTCGACCCCGAGATTCGGAAGGACTGAAAAATAGATCAGGGAACTCTGCTCGAAGATCCTCTTCACGCTCCCAGGTTGCTTCCGATTCTGGATGATTATTCCACTGCACTTTGCAAAATTTGATAGTCCTGTTTCTTGTACAGCGCTCTGCTTCTTCTAAAATCTTAACAGGAAATTCTGAATACGTCAAGTCTTCTTTTAAATCCACCTCTTCTAAAGGTATTAACTCCTCTGGTACTCTTAAGCACTTCTTCAACTGTGATACATGAAATACATCATGTACATCTGACAACTGAGGAGGAAGCTCTAACTGATATGCAACTTCACCTCTTCTGGCTATAACTAGAAATGGTCCGATATATCTTGGAGCAAGCTTTCCACTGACCTTGAAACGTCGCATCCCTTTTAAAGGTGACACCTTCAAATACACATGATCCCCTGGTGCGAATTCCAACATTCTGCGACGATTATCTGCATAACTCTTTTGTCTGGTCTGTGCTATTTTCAATCGGTCTCGTATTAATCGAACTTGCTCTTCGGCTAGCTTCAAGACATCAGGTCCGAATACTTGACTTTCTCCAGTCTCTGACCAATATAATGGTGTTCTGCATTTCCTACCATACAAGGCTTCAAACGGAGACATCTTCAGACTAGACTGATAACTGTTATTATAGGAAAATTCCGCGTAGGGTAAACTTTGATCCCAACTGACTTTATTGGCTAAAGCACACGCTCTTAGCATATCTTCCAATATCTGATTCACTCGTTCAGTCTGGCCATCTGTTTGAGGATGATAAGCAGTACTGAAATTTAAATTGGTGCCCAAAACTTCATGAAGTTTCTGCCAAAATCTTGAGGTAAATTGCGTTCCTCTATCCGATACGATCTTCTTTGGAACTCCATGCAGACATACAATTCTTGACATATAGAGCTCTGCCAACCTATCTCCTGAATAGGTAGTCTTTACAGGTATGAAATGTGCAACCTTTGTTAAGCGATCCACTATAACCCAGATTGAATCATACCCTGACTTGGTTCTTGGTAGTCCTGTTATGAAATCCATTCCGATTTCCTCCCATTTCCATTCAGGTATCTACAGAGGTTGCAAAAGACCGGCAGGTCGTTGGTGCTCTACTTTAACCCTTTGACATATATCACATAAAGCTACATATTCCGCAATTTCTCGTTTCATACTGGTCCACCAGTAACTTTCTTTTAGATCTTGATACATCTTTGTACTTCCGGGATGAATGGAATATCCTGATTCATGAGCTTCCTTTAGAATTAAATCTTTTATTTCCTTTCTCTCCGGTACTAAAATCCTTTTTCCAAACCAAAGAATTCCTTCTTCATCTTCTGAGAATCCAGGTGCTTTGCCTTTCTTCATGTTATCTTTTATTTCTTTAACATACTCATCTTCTTTCTGAGCTGCCTTGATCTGATCTTCTAAAGTGGGTTGGACCTTTAATATAGACAGAATTCCTTCATTTATCACTCCCAAATTGAGACACTGAAATTCTTCACGAAGAGTTGAATGACTGTCTTGAATCAACATATTGCTAACATGGATCTTCCGACTTAAAGCATCTGCCACTACATTGGCCTTTCCTGGATGATAATGTATTCCCACATCATAATCCTTTATCAGTTCAAGCCATCTTCTTTGTCTCAGATTAAGATCGGGTTGAGTGAATATATACTTTAGACTTTTATGATCCGTATATATTTCACACCGATTACTGATTAGATAATGCCTCCACAACTTTAAAGCATGCACTACAGCAGCTAGCTCTAAATCATGAGTGGGGTAATTCTCCTCATGTGGCCTTAACTGCCTTGATGCATAAGCAACAACCTTTCCTTCTTGCATTAGTACACATCCAAGACCTTGTTTTGATGCGTCACAATAAACTTCAAAATCTTTTCTAATATCCGGTAACCGCAGAACTGGTGCTGAAGTTAACCTCTTCTTTAACTCTTGAAAACTATCCTCACAGGATTTACTCCACTCAAATTTCCTCTCTTTCTTTAACAGCTGGGTTAAAGGTCTGGCAATCTTGGAAAAGCCTTCAATGAATCGACGATAGTAACCAGCTAATCCCAGAAAACTTCTGATCTCGGTTACTGTCTTGGGTGGAGTCCAATTTAATACATCCTTAACTTTTCCAGGATCTACAGATACTCCTTCTGCTGAAATTACGTGTCCCAAAAACTCAATTTCCTTTAACCAAAACGCACACTTGCTAAACTTGGCATATAACTGGTGTTCACGGAGTCTTTGCAACACTATCCTTAGATGATCCTCATGTTCTTTATCGTTTTTCGAATAGATAAGAATGTCATCTATAAAGACAACAACAAACTTATCTAAATAATCCATAAATACTTTATTCATCAAATTCATGAAGTATGCCGGGGCATTTGTCAGACCGAAAGACATCACCGTATACTCATATAGTCCATATCTTGTGGCGAAGGCTGTCTTTGGTATATCTTCTGGTCTAATCTTCAACTGGTGATATCCTGACCGAAGATCAATCTTGGAGAAGACACTTGATCCTTTGAGTTGATCGAACAAATCGTCAATCCGGGGTAAGGGATACTTATTCTTTATAGTTACTTCATTTAAAGCTCTATAGTCCACGCACATACGCTGACTACCATCCTTCTTGTTTACCAAAAGTACTGGGGCTCCCCAAGGTGAAGAACTTGGTCTAATGAAGCTTTTCTCTTGTAATTCTTGAATCTGCCTCTTGACTTCAGCTAAATCGTCAGCTGACATCCGATAAGGTCTTTTTGATATTGGGGCTGTACCAGGTACCAAATTTATAACAAATTCAATCTCTCGATCTGGTGGCAATCCTGGCAATTCCTCAGGGAAAACATCAGAGTATTCGCAAGCTACCGACACATCCTCCAAATTTTTCCCTTTTAAGTTAGTTAACATAATGTTCTTCTTTGAGTGCATAACTGCCTCATGTCTTATCTGAATTCCGTCAGAATTGGTAAGAGTAATGGCACGATTGGCACAATCTATCTGTCCTTTATACTTGATCAACCAATCCATACCAAGTATTATATCTATGCCATCGGAGTCTATTATAATAAGGTTCGCTAGGAACTTTACTCCATTTATAATTATGGTTGCTCTAGGGCTAACCAATTTAGTCCTCAATTCTTTTCCAGGAGATTGAACTATCATAAGGTTCTTTAGCATACAAATATTCCAATTATTTCTTTCAGCAAAAGCTTTTGTTACGAATGAATGTGTAGCTCCAGAATCAAATAATATATTTGCTGGTACTGAATTAACCAGGAACTTACCCAGAACTACGTCTGGTGCATCTTCCGCTGCTTCTGCGGTGACATGATTGATACGCCCTCTGTTGAATGGCTGTGGAGTCTGAGGAGTCTGAGGGCTTCCACGTCCTTGACCGGTAGTTGGAGCTCTTGCTGGTGTAGGATCCAGGTTGAAGCGGACCGGGGTTACCGCTTGACGCTTCTGTGGGCAACTGCTGGCATAGTGTCCCATATTTTTGCAATTGTAGCATTGCACTCCTGCAGCTACATTTCTATTCTGCTGTTGTTGGGCTGCATTTCCAGTTCTAGGAGTTTGAGGCAAAGGGCGAGGCGCAGAAATGGGTGTCCTTGGATGATTATGCACTGGAGGCCGGTTGTACTGTTGTTGAGTAGGGCGTTGACGGGAACTGCTAGCAAACTGTTGGGCTTGAAACTTCCTTTTCCTAGCATCAAAAAGCTGACGCTGGGCATCTTCTTGTACTAAAGCTTTGTTCACCAGATGTTGAAAAGTAGGGTAGTCATTGGAGACTAACTGAACTTTGAGGTTGGGGTCCATTCCTCCATGAACCTCCAGATCCTTGCGGCATCAGTCGCCACATCTTCCGGTGCATATCTTGATAATTGGATAAATTTACTCAGATATGCGGAAACACTAAGGTTTCCTTGTTGTAGCTGATGAAACTCCTTCCTCTTCATTTCCATAATACTCATAGGAATATGAGCAGTACGGAAGGCTTCCAAAAATTCTTCCCATGCAATATTCTGGGCATCTTGATGTGCGGCACAGTAGTTATCCCACCAATTAGCAGCAACTCCCTTGAGTTGGTGGGCGGCGTACAGAACCTTCTCATGCTCTGCACATTGAGCCAAATTGAGTTTCCTTTCTATTTCCTTAATCCAATCATCCGCCTCCAAAGGGTCAACAGACCCTGCAAAGGTCGGAGGTCGAGTTCTCATAAATTCCCCAAGTTTAGACTGTGGCTGTTGAACTGGTGCTTGCTGGACTTGTTGGACTTGATTTTGGGCCAAAGCTTGAAGTAGTTGCAACTGCATGGCCATCATCTGTTCCATGTTGGGAGCTTGAGCTGGCGGAGGTGGAATGTTGTCTTCTGGTTGAACATTAGGGTTACGGCTACTGCCCGGGTTGTTCCTTGTGTTCACCATCTGAAACGGTTTCCAGGGTTAGCAAAAGGTAAGAGGGAACTAGCATAGATAAGAGGTTAGGGGAAACTAAATAACATCCCAAGCCAACACACAAGAAGAAACCAGCAACCACTTAGGGAAAACTTTATTGAAATCAAGATAATTTTATGAATGGCTGCACCACAAGTGCACATAGGCTTGGTACAGTCCATCCAACACACCAAAATATGATAAAGCGTTCTAAAAACGTGGACAATTATTTGGGTACTACTGACTCAACTAACTACTCATCCTCCACGATGATGCGCTCCTCCGGATCCTCCTCGGGGTCCTCCTCGGAATCAGATAAGTGTCTCTGTCCACAACCACGGCAGTTGTTCGGCGAACGCGACCGTGATCGACTCTGACTGAAATCGGAAAAACCGGAGCGAGATAGCTGGCGTCCTCGGCTAGATCCTCCAATATCAACGTCGGGTGGCGGACTGGAGCGCCGCACACTCTTCCTCGCAGTAAGCCTAGTGCGAGGTCCCGTAAACTGGGCTGGAGCAGCAACAGGAGCTGGTGGAGTCGGTGTAGTGGTAGCAGCTCGAAGACGCTCTACCTCTGCCTCGGCAGCAGTCCTCGCCTGAACGGCGTCGGCGTGGGCAACCTCACTCTGCAGTAGCTGGGCTCGGAGAGTGTCGGAGTGGTCGTAGCTCGACGTAAGCAGCCTCCGAAGAAGTCCGATCTCCTGCTGAGCTCTGGCGTAAGTCGCTGAAGCTGCCAGAGTGTGCTGGACCTGGTGAGACAAGCGCGGGTCGTCTACCACCAGCTGGAAAAGCTCTGGATGAGTCTGTCCTGCTCTCGTCGTCGGGAAAAAGCAAAAAGGTGACTGTCGTAGCTCCTCCTTGTGCCTCCTGCACAACTCCGAGATAGCCAACTGTGCTGCATCCTGGATCGCATCTGAGCAGAAGGTCCGTGGGTACTCAATATGACGCTCAACTGGGTCAATCCTCCCGTCTGGAGCGTAAATGAACACCTCCATGCTCCAGGAGTCCGTGCTCATCACTCGTGTGTTCCGCCCTCTGAAGATAGGCTGTTGGGTGTACTTCAGATGCTGCATTAGCTGCCGTAGAAGAGTCGCAAAAGCTCCCTCACTCTCGCCATGAGAATGGTGATCCCACGGGGCTGATGACGACGAACCTGCCATCTACAAGTTGGAAAAGAGGAGAGATCAGTAAAGATTTTTAAATAGTGAAAAGGGAGGACAGAAACAAGATACTAAGTAAGAGGAGAGTAGAAGCAAAGAAGCTTATATATTTTTAATATATTCTTTTTAAACATAAGTCCTTAAAACTTCCCAAAACCTAGGGTTCGTCCTACAGTCAAGATGGCTCTGATACCACTTCTGTGGGACCCGGAGTAGAAACTTCCGGACCCCCCTGTGCATTACAGTACTAGTCCCAGATCAAAGCTAGTACACACAGATAACCAGAAAAAACGGTACATTGTCATCCACGATTTATTACAATAATAACTGAAGTTTTACATTGGTCATTGCCTTACAAAGGTTCACAGAACCTTAAAACGAAAATAAACACAGCGGAAGCAAAAAGTAAAATAATCGACCCATCAATCTGCCACAGGCAATTGACTGGGGAAACGAGTCCTAAGCATCCGGGAAGAATCCACCGTATCCACACTCGGCACAGAAGTCGTAATCTCCAGCTTGAGCTTCTTCACCCTCTGTTATTATATTTATAGAGCAACAGGTGAGTACAAAAATGTACTCCGCAAGTCTTGGGAAAGATGCATAGATGCAAAGCTTCACAAAGGAAAGCTATATGGTTCTTTTGCAAAAGTCAGCATTTTATTTCAAATCTACATGATTACTTCAAAAGCCATTTGATAAACATCTTGTTTTTCATAAATGAATTTAGATAAATAACTTAGTGAAGGTTAAACCACCAACACTAAAATTTTAGGCTATCTGCCAACTTTCAAAACTCAGGTTAAACCACCTGATCTGGTTACACCACCAGATTTAAATCACGAGAGTTACACCACTCCCGAGTTTGACAAACCATTTTATTTTAAAATCAAAATCAAACTTCTACCATGTGAATGCATTCCTTGCCCGCCCTTGACCGTGGGCACGGCTATTCGAATAGTTTATTACTCTGCAGAGTTTGTACACTTTACCCACAAGAGATAAATTATCTTAATAGTCAACATGCTTCCTTTGGCATGAGACCCAGATAAAATATCACAAAGCCTTTCACCTACTCCAGTATAGCTAGATACCACCCGCTAAGGTTTCACCACAACTCGAATCCACGAGTCGGAGCCCCCTCTTGCGCCGTATGAGTACAGTAAACCCTGTCCCTCACTATGAGTAACCAGTACACCCTGGCACTCAATACACCACTGGTGATATCTAAACTACACCTTTATAGGTTAGTTAGCTAGGTCGTACCCATATAGACTTGTGGTTGCACTGTTTTGCTCAGTTTGGACAAACACAAGCGTCGGTCCTTAAACGACCAGGGTGGTTCATTCACAATTCCAAAAATTCTCGTGCTAACTGCACCAGCCAAACCTTCCATCCACCCTTGTCAACTTTTCCTTTGAACTTCATTTTTATTTTCAAATTAACAGTGGTAACATCCATTACCACTTTTCAAACAAATCATTTAACAATGGTAACATCCATTACCAATGTTCAAACAAATCATTCATCAAAACATTTAGCAAAAATGCTACTCATTTGAGCATTATTACATTGATTTGCTACGCTAAGCATTTGCTAGTATTTAAAAAGTCAACAGATATAATACTAACTCATTATTGAGTCAAAGAGATATCCTAAGTTGACAATGGTACAAGGTAAACAATTTTCAATGGAAGGTATAACAAATTGGGTATTTAACTAAATTTTCTAAATCAAATTATCACTTGATATAACATAAGCATGCAATAATTTAAAATAACTACCTAATCATTTTATAAATCATTTGAGCAAGTTGATCAAAGAAAACTTGCAAAACATAGGATCAAAATGATCAAAGGAGACTTGCCTTCCTGTGCTGAGTTGAAATTTTCCGGGGCTTGCTCTTGAAGTTCCTCGGACAAATCGGTCTCTACACGTAAATCAAGAAATCCAAATAAATAAAATAAAATAAAAATTCAAAAATTGAAACTAAATATACCAATTGAAAGATTAGAATTTTAGATGAATTTAGAAATTTGAATGGATCAATTTGGATTTAAAATGAGCAAGTTATGGCTGTTGGAAGTTTGAAATCAGACAAAATGGAAAAAAAATAATTTCTAGAATTATCTTTTAACTGAAAATGAATTATGACGTCAGTACGGATTTTCTTGGAATTATTTTACAAAAGTAAATTCTAATTATGACATCAGCAAGGGAATTAATTAAAAATAAATAAAAATACAGAAGCCGACGTGTGGGCCCGGTCTACGGTGGACCGCGTCCACGGACAACTACAGTTGCTGACGTGGCAGACCGAGAGTGACACGTGGCATGCTGACGTGGCAGTGCTGACGTGGCATGGGGCGAAGGGTTTCGGCTGACGTGGCGCTGACGTGGCAAACACGTGTCTGCCACGTGGCTTGACACGTCGGATAGGACTGACGTGGAGGCTGAGGTGGCGGAGCTGACGCGGCGGGTGCGCGGCTGTCGGCGGAGGTGGATCGGACGGCTGGGATTTCGAACGCGTGGCTCGATCCCGAGCGTTGGCTCAGATCCAGATGAGCGGCGGTGATGAGGCGGCGGAGACGCGGGCGTCCGGTGGATGGATGCCGCGTGGCGCGACGCGGGCGACGGGGCCGAGGCGGTGCGGACGTGGACGGCCGAGATGAGGACGCGTAGGCGCATCTGAGCCATCGAGGAAATAACGGTGGAGATGGCGCGGTGCGAAGGCGGGAGTCCGGGCGATCGACGACGCGTGTCCAGGCGCGTCGCACGAGGCGTCGCGGACGCGAGCGCGCGCGGGCGAGCGCGGACGCGGGCGGCGCGACCGAGGGAGCGGGCGTGCGGGAGCGTCTCCCTGGCGCGCGGACCGAGGGGCGGCGCGAAACGGAGGGCGCGGCGGAGGACTCACCGGCGGCGACCAAATCCCACGGCGGCGACGGTTTGAACGGCGACGACACGCACGCGAGAGAGGAAGAGAGAGGGAGAGAGCGAAGGGGTGAGAGTGGTGGCCGGGGCTCGTTTTATACACGGCGGAGATGGAAACGCCCGCGCGAACCTCGCCGGCGTAAATGCGACGGTTACCGACGCTTCGCGGCGGAAACGGGCGTCTCCTCGGGTGAAAACGGGCGCAGTTAACGGCGGCGACGAGCGGACGCTCCCGGTTCATTAAAGGCGAAGAAGTAACGGCCGAGGAGGCGAAATGCGAGCTCGGCGGCGGCGCGATAATGGCGGCGATGCGCGAGAGAAGGAACGGTCGCGCGGGGACGAAGGCCTGACAGGTGGGACCCACTGGCAGTGACCTACTCTGACCGACGGTCTCTGACGGGTGGGGCCCGCTTGTCAGCGCAAAAACAAAAAGAAACTCCACCTCGCGCGCGGAGCGGGGCTCGAACGCGCGCCGAGGGAGCGGGGAGGGAAGAGAGCGGCGGTGTAAACCAGTCGGGCGGGGAGGCACTGCCTACCCAATAAGGGTAGGTAATCCCTTTGAGGATTAGCTGCGGGGAAGCCGGCGGATGTACGACACGTGGCGCACGGAGAGGGAGGGAAGGCGGGATGGCGCGGACGGCGGGGATCGATCCGGGCGGAGATGGACGGATGGATGGCTGACAAGTGTCAGCCCGAGGAAGGGTTTTGATATTAAAATTTTTTTATATATTTCAGAAATCAGTAGGAGGCTTTAAAATAGTCAGAAAAATACCAAATAAATTCCAAAAATTGCAGAAAAATTCACATAATTCACTGATAATATTTTGAACATATGAAAAATATTTCCAACCTATTTTGATATTAAATTTTTATTTTTAAACAGAACTTTATATTCTGAAAAATCCAAATAAATTGAGATAATTAATTTAAAATTATTTCTTCCAAATAAAGCAAAAATTGGGATGTTACAAACCTACCCCCCTTAGAAGGAATCTCGACCCCGAGATTCGGAAGGACTGAAAAATAGATCAGGGAACTCTGCTCGAAGATCCTCTTCACGCTCCCAGGTTGCTTCCGATTCTGGATGATTATTCCACTGCACTTTGCAAAATTTGATAGTCCTGTTTCTTGTACAGCGCTCTGCTTCTTCTAAAATCTTAACAGGAAATTCTGAATACGTCAAGTCTTCTTTTAAATCCACCTCTTCTAAAGGTATTAACTCCTCTGGTACTCTTAAGCACTTCTTCAACTGTGATACATGAAATACATCATGTACATCTGACAACTGAGGAGGAAGCTCTAACTGATATGCAACTTCACCTCTTCTGGCTATAACTAGAAATGGTCCGATATATCTTGGAGCAAGCTTTCCACTGACCTTGAAACGTCGCATCCCTTTTAAAGGTGACACCTTCAAATACACATGATCCCCTGGTGCGAATTCCAACATTCTGCGACGATTATCTGCATAACTCTTTTGTCTGGTCTGTGCTATTTTCAATCGGTCTCGTATTAATCGAACTTGCTCTTCGGCTAGCTTCAAGACATCAGGTCCGAATACTTGACTTTCTCCAGTCTCTGACCAATATAATGGTGTTCTGCATTTCCTACCATACAAGGCTTCAAACGGAGACATCTTCAGACTAGACTGATAACTGTTATTATAGGAAAATTCCGCGTAGGGTAAACTTTGATCCCAACTGACTTTATTGGCTAAAGCACACGCTCTTAGCATATCTTCCAATATCTGATTCACTCGTTCAGTCTGGCCATCTGTTTGAGGATGATAAGCAGTACTGAAATTTAAATTGGTGCCCAAAACTTCATGAAGTTTCTGCCAAAATCTTGAGGTAAATTGCGTTCCTCTATCCGATACGATCTTCTTTGGAACTCCATGCAGACATACAATTCTTGACATATAGAGCTCTGCCAACCTATCTCCTGAATAGGTAGTCTTTACAGGTATGAAATGTGCAACCTTTGTTAAGCGATCCACTATAACCCAGATTGAATCATACCCTGACTTGGTTCTTGGTAGTCCTGTTATGAAATCCATTCCGATTTCCTCCCATTTCCATTCAGGTATCTGCAGAGGTTGCAAAAGACCGGCAGGTCGTTGGTGCTCTGCTTTAACCCTTTGACATATATCACATAAAGCTACATATTCCGCAATTTCTCGTTTCATACTGGTCCACCAGTAACTTTCTTTTAGATCTTGATACATCTTTGTACTTCCGGGATGAATGGAATATCCTGATTCATGAGCTTCCTTTAGAATTAAATCTTTTATTTCCTTTCTCTCCGGTACTAAAATTCTTTTTCCAAACCAAAGAATTCCTTCTTCATCTTCTGAGAATCCAGGTGCTTTGCCTTTCTTCATGTTATCTTTTATTTCTTTAACATACTCATCTTCTTTCTGAGCTGCCTTGATCTGATCTTCTAAAGTGGGTTGGACCTTTAATATAGACAGAATTCCTTCATTTATCACTCCCAAATTGAGACGCTGAAATTCTTCACGAAGAGTTGAATGACTGTCTTGAATCAACATATTGCTAACATGGATCTTCCGACTTAAAGCATCTGCCACTACATTGGCCTTTCCTGGATGATAATGTATTCCCACATCATAATCCTTTATCAGTTCAAGCCATCTTCTTTGTCTCAGATTAAGATCGGGTTGAGTGAATATATACTTTAGACTTTTATGATCCGTATATATTTCACACCGATTACTGATTAGATAATGCCTCCACAACTTTAGAGCATGCACTACAGCAGCTAGCTCTAAATCATGAGTGGGGTAATTCTCCTCATGTGGCCTTAACTGCCTTGATGCATAAGCAACAACCTTTCCTTCTTGCATTAGTACACATCCAAGACCTTGTTTTGATGCGTCACAATAAACTTCAAAATCTTTTCTAATATCCGGTAACCGCAGAACTGGTGCTGAAGTTAACCTCTTCTTTAACTCTTGAAAACTATCCTCACAGGATTTACTCCACTCAAATTTCCTCTCTTTCTTTAACAGCTGGGTTAAAGGTCTGGCAATCTTGGAAAAGCCTTCAATGAATCGACGATAGTAACCAGCTAATCCCAGAAAACTTCTGATCTCGGTTACTGTCTTGGGTGGAGTCCAATTTAATACATCCTTAACTTTTCCAGGATCTACAGATACTCCTTCTGCTGAAATTACGTGTCCCAAAAACTCAATTTCCTTTAACCAAAACGCACACTTGCTAAACTTGGCATATAACTGGTGTTCACGGAGTCTTTGCAACACTATCCTTAGATGATCCTCATGTTCTTTATCGTTTTTCGAATAGATAAGAATGTCATCTATAAAGACAACAACAAACTTATCTAAATAATCCATAAATACTTTATTCATCAAATTCATGAAGTATGCCGGGGCATTTGTCAGACCGAAAGACATCACCGTATACTCATATAGTCCATATCTTGTGGCGAAGGCTGTCTTTGGTATATCTTCTGGTCTAATCTTCAACTGGTGATATCCTGACCGAAGATCAATCTTGGAGAAGACACTTGATCCTTTGAGTTGATCGAACAAATCGTCAATCCGGGGTAAGGGATACTTATTCTTTATAGTTACTTCATTTAAAGCTCTATAGTCCACGCACATACGCTGACTACCATCCTTCTTGTTTACCAAAAGTACTGGGGCTCCCCAAGGTGAAGAACTTGGTCTAATGAAGCTTTTCTCTTGTAATTCTTGAATCTGCCTCTTGACTTCAGCTAAATCGTCAGCTGACATCCGATAAGGTCTTTTTGATATTGGGGCTGTACCAGGTACCAAATTTATAACAAATTCAATCTCTCGATCTGGTGGCAATCCTGGCAATTCCTCAGGGAAAACATCAGAGTATTCGCAAGCTACCGACACATCCTCCAAATTTTTCCCTTTTAAGTTAGTTAACATAATGTTCTTCTTTGAGTGCATAACTGCCTCATGTCTTATCTGAATTCCGTCAGAATTGGTAAGAGTAATGGCACGATTGGCACAATCTATCTGTCCTTTATACTTGATCAACCAATCCATACCAAGTATTATATCTATGCCATCGGAGTCTATTATAATAAGGTTCGCTAGGAACTTTACTCCATTTATAATTATGGTTGCTCTAGGGCTAACCAATTTAGTCCTCAATTCTTTTCCAGGAGATTGAACTATCATAAGGTTCTTTAGCATACAAATATTCCAATTATTTCTTTCAGCAAAAGCTTTTGTTACGAATGAATGTGTAGCTCCAGAATCAAATAATATATTTGCTGGTACTGAATTAACCAGGAACTTACCCAGAACTACGTCTGGTGCATCTTCCGCTGCTTCTGCGGTGACATGATTGATACGCCCTCTGTTGAATGGCTGTGGAGTCTGAGGAGTCTGAGGGCTTCCACGTCCTTGACCGGTAGTTGGAGCTCTTGCTGGTGTAGGATCCAGGTTGAAGCGGACCGGGGTTACCGCTTGACGCTTCTGTGGGCAACTGCTGGCATAGTGTCCCATATTTTTGCAATTGTAGCATTGCACTCCTGCAGCTACATTTCTATTCTGCTGTTGTTGGGCTGCATTTCCAGTTCTAGGAGTTTGAGGCAAAGGGCGAGGCGCAGAAATGGGTGTCCTTGGATGATTATGCACTGGAGGCCGGTTGTACTGTTGTTGAGTAGGGCGTTGACGGGAACTGCTAGCAAACTGTTGGGCTTGAAACTTCCTTTTCCTAGCATCAAAAAGCTGACGCTGGGCATCTTCTTGTACTAAAGCTTTGTTCACCAGATGTTGAAAAGTAGGGTAGTCATTGGAGACTAACTGAACTTTGAGGTTGGGGTCCATTCCTTCCATGAACCTCCAGATCCTTGCGGCATCAGTCGCCACATCTTCCGGTGCATATCTTGATAATTGGATAAATTTACTCAGATATGCGGAAACACTAAGGTTTCCTTGTTGTAGCTGATGAAACTCCTTCCTCTTCATTTCCATAATACTCATAGGAATATGAGCAGTACGGAAGGCTTCCAAAAATTCTTCCCATGCAATATTCTGGGCATCTTGATGTGCGGCACAGTAGTTATCCCACCAATTAGCAGCAACTCCCTTGAGTTGGTGGGCGGCGTACAGAACCTTCTCATGCTCTGCACATTGAGCCAAATTGAGTTTCCTTTCTATTTCCTTAATCCAATCATCCGCCTCCAAAGGGTCAACAGACCCTGCAAAGGTCGGAGGTCGAGTTCTCATAAATTCCCCAAGTTTAGACTGTGGCTGTTGAACTGGTGCTTGCTGGACTTGTTGGACTTGATTTTGGGCCAAAGCTTGAAGTAGTTGCAACTGCATGGCCATCATCTGTTCCATGTTGGGAGCTTGAGCTGGCGGAGGTGGAATGTTGTCTTCTGGTTGAACATTAGGGTTACGGCTACTGCCCGGGTTGTTCCTTGTGTTCACCATCTGAAACGGTTTCCAGGGTTAGCAAAAGGTAAGAGGGAACTAGCATAGATAAGAGGTTAGGGGAAACTAAATAACATCCCAAGCCAACACACAAGAAGAAACCAGCAACCACTTAGGGAAAACTTTATTGAAATCAAGATAATTTTATGAATGGCTGCACCACAAGTGCACATAGGCTTGGTACAGTCCATCCAACACACCAAAATATGATAAAGCGTTCTAAAAACGTGGACAATTATTTGGGTACTACTGACTCAACTAACTACTCATCCTCCACGATGATGCGCTCCTCCGGATCCTCCTCGGGGTCCTCCTCGGAATCAGATAAGTGTCTCTGTCCACAACCACGGCAGTTGTTCGGCGAACGCGACCGTGATCGACTCTGACTGAAATCGGAAAAACCGGAGCGAGATAGCTGGCGTCCTCGGCTAGATCCTCCAATATCAACGTCGGGTGGCGGACTGGAGCGCCGCACACTCTTCCTCGCAGTAAGCCTAGTGCGAGGTCCCGTAAACTGGGCTGGAGCAGCAACAGGAGCTGGTGGAGTCGGTGTAGTGGTAGCAGCTCAAAGACGCTCTACCTCTGCCTCGGCAGCAGTCCTCGCCTGAACGGCGTCGGCGTGGGCAACCTCACTCTGCAGTAGCTGGGCTCGGAGAGTGTCGGAGTGGTCGTAGCTCGACGTAAGCAGCCTCCGAAGAAGTCCGATCTTCTGCTGAGCTCTGGCGTAAGTCGCTGAAGCTGCCAGAGTGTGCTGGACCTGGTGAGACAAGCGCGGGTCGTCTACCACCAGCTGGAAAAGCTCTGGATGAGTCTGTCCTGCTCTCGTCGTCGGGAAAAAGCAAAAAGGTGACTGTCGTAGCTCCTCCTTGTGCCTCCTGCACAACTCCGAGATAGCCAACTGTGCTGCATCCTGGATCGCATCTGAGCAGAAGGTCCGTGGGTACTCAATATGACGCTCAACTGGGTCAATCCTCCCGTCTGGAGCGTAAATGAACACCTCCATGCTCCAGGAGTCCGTGCTCATCACTCGTGTGTTCCGCCCTCTGAAGATAGGCTGTTGGGTGTACTTCAGATGCTGCATTAGCTGCCGTAGAAGAGTCGCAAAAGCTCCCTCACTCTCGCCATGAGAATGGTGATCCCACGGGGCTGATGACGACGAACCTGCCATCTACAAGTTGGAAAAGAGGAGAGATCAGTAAAGATTTTTAAATAGTGAAAAGGGAGGACAGAAACAAGATACTAAGTAAGAGGAGAGTAGAAGCAAAGAAGCTTATATATTTTTAATATATTCTTTTTAAACATAAGTCCTTAAAACTTCCCAAAACCTAGGGTTCGTCCTACAGTCAAGATGGCTCTGATACCACTTCTGTGGGACCCGGAGTAGAAACTTCCGGACCCCCCTGTGCATTACAGTACTAGTCCCAGATCAAAGCTAGTACACACAGATAACCAGAAAAAACGGTACATTGTCATCCACGATTTATTACAATAATAACTGAAGTTTTACATTGGTCATTGCCTTACAAAGGTTCACAGAACCTTAAAACGAAAATAAACACAGCGGAAGCAAAAAGTAAAATAATCGACCCATCAATCTGCCACAGGCAATTGACTGGGGAAACGAGTCCTAAGCATCCGGGAAGAATCCACCGTATCCACACTCGGCACAGAAGTCGTAATCTCCAGCTTGAGCTTCTTCACCCTCTGTTATTATATTTATAGAGCAACAGGTGAGTACAAAAATGTACTCCGCAAGTCTTGGGAAAGATGCATAGATGCAAAGCTTCACAAAGGAAAGCTATATGGTTCTTTTGCAAAAGTCAGCATTTTATTTCAAATCTACATGATTACTTCAAAAGCCATTTGATAAACATCTTGTTTTTCATAAATGAATTTAGATAAATAACTTAGTGAAGGTTAAACCACCAACACTAAAATTTTAGGCTATCTGCCAACTTTCAAAACTCAGGTTAAACCACCTGATCTGGTTACACCACCAGATTTAAATCACGAGAGTTACACCACTCCCGAGTTTGACAAACCATTTTATTTTAAAATCAAAATCAAACTTCTACCATGTGAATGCATTCCTTGCCCGCCCTTGACCGTGGGCACGGCTATTCGAATAGTTTATTACTCTGCAGAGTTTGTACACTTTACCCACAAGAGATAAATTATCTTAATAGTCAACATGCTTCCTTTGGCATGAGACCCAGATAAAATATCACAAAGCCTTTCACCTACTCCAGTATAGCTAGATACCACCCGCTAAGGTTTCACCACAACTCGAATCCACGAGTCGGAGCCCCCTCTTGCGCCGTATGAGTACAGTAAACCCTGTCCCTCACTATGAGTAACCAGTACACCCTGGCACTCAATACACCACTGGTGTTATCTAAACTACACCTTTATAGGTTAGTTAGCTAGGTCGTACCCATATAGACTTGTGGTTGCACTGTTTTGCTCAGTTTGGACAAACACAAGCGTCGGTCCTTAAACGACCAGGGTGGTTCATTCACAATTCCAAAAATTCTCGTGCTAACTGCACCAGCCAAACCTTCCATCCACCCTTGTCAACTTTTCCTTTGAACTTCATTTTTATTTTCAAATTAACAGTGGTAACATCCATTACCACTTTTCAAACAAATCATTTAACAATGGTAACATCCATTACCAATGTTCAAACAAATCATTCATCAAAACATTTAGCAAAAATGCTACTCATTTGAGCATTATTACATTGATTTGCTACGCTAAGCATTTGCTAGTATTTAAAAATTCAACAGATATAATACTAACTCATTATTGAGTCAAAGAGATATCCTAAGTTGACAATGGTACAAGGTAAACAATTTTCAATGGAAGGTATAACAAATTGGGTATTTAACTAAATTTTCTAAATCAAATTATCACTTGATATAACATAAGCATGCAATAATTTAAAATAACTACCTAATCATTTTATAAATCATTTGAGCAAGTTGATCAAAGAAAACTTGCAAAACATAGGATCAAAATGATCAAAGGAGACTTGCCTTCCTGTGCTGAGTTGAAATTTTCCGGGGCTTGCTCTTGAAGTTCCTCGGACAAATCGGTCTCTACACGTAAATCAAGAAATCCAAATAAATAAAATAAAATAAAAATTCAAAAATTGAAACTAAATATACCAATTGAAAGATTAGAATTTTAGATGAATTTAGAAATTTGAATGGATCAATTTGGATTTAAAATGAGCAAGTTATGGCTGTTGGAAGTTTGAAATCAGACAAAATGGAAAAAAAATAATTTCTAGAATTATCTTTTAACTGAAAATGAATTATGACGTCAGTACGGATTTTCTTGGAATTATTTTACAAAAGTAAATTCTAATTATGACATCAGCAAGGGAATTAATTGAAAATAAATAAAAATACAGAAGCCGACGTGTGGGCCCGGTCTACGGTGGACCGCGTCCACGGACAACTACAGTTGTTGACGTGGCAGACCGAGAGTGACACGTGGCATGCTGACGTGGCAGTGCTGACGTGGCATGGGGCGAAGGGTTTCGGCTGACGTGGCGCTGACGTGGCAAACACGTGTCTGCCACGTGGCTTGACACGTCGGATAGGACTGACGTGGAGGCTGAGGTGGCGGAGCTGACGCGGCGGGTGCGCGGCTGTCGGCGGAGGTGGATCGGACGGCTGGGATTTCGAACGCGTGGCTCGATCCCGAGCGTTGGCTCAGATCCAGATGAGCGGCGGTGATGAGGCGGCGGAGACGCGGGCGTCCGGTGGATGGATGCCGCGTGGCGCGACGCGGGCGACGGGGCCGAGGCGGTGCGGACGTGGACGGCCGAGATGAGGACGCGTAGGCGCATCTGAGCCATCGAGGAAATAACGGTGGTGATGGCGCGGTGCGAAGGCGGGAGTCCGGGCGATCGACGACGCGTGTCCAGGCGCGTCGCACGAGGCGTCGCGGACGCGAGCGCGCGCGGGCGAGCGCGGACGCGGGCGGCGCGATCGAGGGAGCGGGCGTGCGGGAGCGTCTCCCTGGCGCGCGGACCGAGGGGCGGCGCGAAACGGAGGGCGCGGCGGAGGACTCACCGGCGGCGACCAAATCCCACGGCGGCGACGGTTTGAACGGCGACGACACGCACGCGAGAGAGGAAGAGAGAGGGAGAGAGCGAAGGGGTGAGAGTGGTGGCCGGGGCTCGTTTTATACACGGCGGAGATGGAAACGCCCGCGCGAACCTCGCCGGCGTAAATGCGACGGTTACCGACGCTTCGCGGCGGAAACGGGCGTCTCCTCGGGTGAAAACGGGCGCAGTTAACGGCGGCGACGAGCGGACGCTCCCGGTTCATTAAAGGCGAAGAAGTAACGGCCGAGGAGGCGAAATGCGAGCTCGGCGGCGGCGCGATAATGGCGGCGATGCGCGAGAGAAGGAACGGTCGCGCGGGGACGAAGGCCTGACAGGGGGGACCCACTGGCAGTGACCTACTCTGACCGACGGTCTCTGACGGGTGGGGCCCGCTTGTCAGCGCAAAAACAAAAAGAAACTCCACCTCGCGCGCGGAGCGGGGCTCGAACGCGCGCCGAGGGAGCGGGGAGGGAAGAGAGCGGCGGTGTAAACCAGTCGGGCGGGGAGGCACTGCCTACCCAATAAGGGTAGGTAATCCCTTTGAGGATTAGCTGCGGGGAAGCCGGCGGATGTACGACACGTGGCGCACGGAGAGGGAGGGAAGGCGGGATGGCGCGGACGGCGGGGATCGATCCGGGCGGAGATGGACGGATGGATGGCTGACAAGTGTCAGCCCGAGGAAGGGTTTTGATAAAAAATTTTTTTATATATTTCAGAAATCAGTAGGAGGCTTTAAAATAGTCAGAAAAATACCAAATAAATTCCAAAAATTGCAGAAAAATTCACATAATTCACTGATAATATTTTGAACATATGAAAAATATTTCCAACCTATTTTGATATTAAATTTTTATTTTTAAACAGAAATTTATATTCTGAAAAATCCAAATAAATTGAGATAATTAATTTAAAATTATTTCTTCCAAATAAAGCAAAAATTGGGATGTTACAAGCTCCCTGGTTGAAATGAACTAGCATGGGGGCTTGCTTCTGTAGACACTTGTTAGCATAGTGACCAGGCTCATGACACTTGAAATAAGTAACTGAGGTTGTAGGGTTGATATTCCATTAAGGCTAATTGCTGACATTGATGGGACATTGTAACAGCCCAGATTTTTATTAAAATAAAAATAAGTAAATAAGTAAAAAATTAAAATAAGTATTTTTGTTACCTAAGTTTTATTTTTGCTTTGCCCTGATTTTCTGTTTTTTGAAAAAGCTGGAGTTGAAAAGTAATTTAAGTGAAAACCTAAAAATATTATTAAATAAAATGACATTATGATTTTCCATAAAATACCCTAATTCAAATTAATTATTTGAATTTATTTGGCTTTTATTTGGATTTTCTGAGTTTTCTAGAGTATAAAAATATATTTTGAAACTAAAATTTATTTTAAATATAAAAATATAATACCAACATTAGTTGGAAATATTTTTAGTAAGTCCAAAATATTCTCAGGAACTTCTGTGAATTTTTCTAGAATTTTTGGGATTTATTTCATATTTTCTGAGCTTTATTGAATTTCCTAGGCTTTTTTGATAATCTAAAATGAAAATCGAAATTCAAAAACCCCAAACCCTCCCTCCGGCCACGCGTGGACGGCCCAGATCCATCAACATCGCCACCGCTCAACCCGCCCAGATCCATCGGCCGACACGCGTGCGGCCCAGATCGGCTGCACCCGTGCGCCCCAGCCCATCCCGCCGTTCGCTCCGCTCCCGCGCCAGCCGCTTGATCCCCGCCCTCGACCGCGTGGCGCCATCGCAGTCGCCCACGCCTCCTCCCTCCCTCTCTCTCTCTGTGCCCTGACCCCACCTGTCGGGTGCGTCTTCCACCCTGTGCCCCTTCTTCCTCCCGTATCCGCCCGCAACAACCGCTCCGCCCTTCCCAACCTCCTTCCTCCCTTCTCCCGCGCAAGTGCCACCCCACGTCTCCCTCGTGTGCCGCCTCTCCCGCAAGCTCCGTGCACGCACTTCCCCTCTTTTTGTGCCACTTCCCCCATTTCCGCCCGCAACCGCCGCCACGCCCGCGCCTACTCCGGCGACGAATCACCGCCGGCCTACCCCTCCTCGAGCCTATTTAAACACCTGCTCGGCTTCCCTAGTCCTCACCACACCTCGTTCCGCCCCCTTCCCCCTTCCTGAGCTCCTCATTGCCCTCGCGTCGTGCGCCCTAGCCTCCGAGCACCGCCCCTCCTCCGGTGAGGAATTCCCAGCGCGCCGTCGCAGCCCGAGCTCCGCCGACGTCGCTGTCGGCAACGCCGAGTCCCCACCGACCTCCCCCACCTCTTCTCCGGGCTCGAACGCCACCGGGACACTGCCGCACCGGGGACCCGATCAACGCCGCCGCCTCTCCTCGCCGCCGGCCCTCATCGTCGACGCCCAGGCCCCACACGAGGTAATGCCGAGACCGCCGTGCGCTACTCTCCCTCCCCCGCTCCTCGCCGCCCCCACCGTCCGCCGGAGCACCGGTGAGCTCCCAGACCCTGAGCGCCTCCCTCGCCGGCTGGGCACGTCCGCCGCCGTGCCCACGTGGCAGACCGGTGGCCGCCACCTCGGCAACCCCCTGCCCGATCAACGCCACGCAAGCAACGCCCATCCTCCGTGCCACCTCGGCGTCCCCTTTGATCCATGGACTCGGTCAACAAGGACCAGGGCCCACCTGGCAGTCGGTCCACCCCAGGGCTGACACCAGCATGACGTCATTAATCCGATTTTCCTGTAGAAAATTAATTTGGCCGAAAAGAAAATCCCTGCAGACATCATAATTCCCATTTTTCTTTAGAAAAATAATTCCAAAAATCCAGATTTTTCATTTTCTCTGATTTTAAACTTCCGAGAGCCCGTTCTTCTTCATCCTAACTCCGATTGAGCTCATTCAAATTTCTAAATTCATCAAAAATTCACCTCTATCCATTTCTGGCCTCAATTCAAATATTTGAATTTATTTTGAATTTATTTGAATTTGGTGGGTTATTTTCACGTGTAGACTTCGACGATTCAAGAGAATTCTTCGACGAAAATTTGCACCCAACCCAAGAGCAAGGCAAGTCACACACCTTGATCATGTTGATCCCAAATTTCAAAATAAAATTATGTTGTTTTAAATTATTCTGTATGCATATTTTTTATTCACTGTATTTTCAATTCAGTTTTAAATATAGTTAATGCCTACTTGTTAATTCCACCATTGACATTGAACTTCCTGATACCTTGTCACCTTAGACTAATATCTCTAGCTAGTACACTAGTGTTGGCTAGAGAAATTTTGAATCAAATGCTTAGCCCTGCTTAAACATATTAATTGGTTTGGGGATACCTTGAGTCAAGGAGGTTTATGAAATATTTTGAAAATAAAATATAAAACCTAGTTTAGACTTAGGCAATTGGTTAGGTGGTGGGTGCAGGCATGCCCTGTTGTTTGGAGACACAGGGTTGATTGTCGGGCACAGGAGTATGTGGTTGGGCCTAAGTCAATTAAGGACCGGTGTGTGACCTACAGTTGCAAAGCCCTATCGTACTACCACAAGGCTGGTATGGGACAACCCTGGCTGAATAATTTGCGGAATCCATGAGAGATTGAAAACCTTGCAGATGGATGGAATCCGTGAGACTGAAACATGGTGGATGGATGGAATCCATCAGTGTTGCGCAGTGAAAGTGTGTGGATGGATGGAATCCATACGTGATCTTTTGGAAAAGATGGTCCGGGTAGGATGCCCGTGGATAGGTTGGTGTTTGGTCGGAGCCTGCACTGACGGTATTATTTTCAATTACAAGTACTGTTTTACTTATTGTATTAAATTTAGCAATTTCAATCTATTTACTGTATTTATTTAAATGTTGTTTTATGCAAACTAACCCTATAAGCCTTCCATTGATGCAGGGTCGTTCCTGATATTTCAGAGGCCCTGCATTTTTGATATTTTTGATATTTCAAAAACCTCCTATTCAGGCCAATCAGACACTTTTATGATCAAAACCTAATGTATACCAATAACAAGTACAAATAATTCTAGATAACCAACATCCTATTGTATGAGCAAGGTTATATATGCTAAACTTCTCTTGCAAGTTGCAAGAGACATATAACTTAAAGGCCTTATTTAAGTCTTGAGAAATTTATGTTGTTTCTTATTAAATTCATATGTTCTAAAAATGCCTTTTACGAATCAAATCACATAAAAAACTATTTTATGAGATTTTTCAGTTAGCTGGGACATTAACTAAGTAGTCATCAGCCACATTAAAAGGTAAAAGCACCAACCTTCAAAAGAAAATCTTCAATCCTTCAACTAATACAGAACTTTCTGTTAGTCGCCAAACACAACCACATGCACTGAAAATTTAGAGTTCTAGGCTACCAATCTTGAACCAAAATTTTTCTTTGTATACTTGAACTAAAGAATTCAAATATTTAAGAAACCATCGGTTGTCAAATTCTTAGTTTAATTAGCAAGTAAATAAGATACAAGCTAGTTGAGCCGAGCTAGGCATTCGATCTTATGAGCAAGCATTCGTTCATTTAGTCACCTGTGACATGCCAAATGAGGTGTTTCCAAATTGAGTTGGACACTTGGGCTGCCTAGACAAGTTTTCAGTATGGTTGCTAGTTGTCTTCTTCATGTTGTTGCTAGTGGCTACCTGGAAGTTAATGATATGAGCCTGTAGCCTTATATACTTCAGTCCTTCCTTCTAACTATGAGTCCAAACAAGTTATATATATATAGGTATATATACGTGTGTTGGGGCCCCTGACTTTTGTGGGCCCTAGGCGGTCGCCCCTGTCGCCCATGCCTAGGACCGGCCCTGCATTGATGCCTTTATCATTATGTTGCATTTCTCCGTGTGATTTGTGGAGTACAAGTTTGTACTCACCTTGCTATCTCCACACAGAGGAAGATGACGTCGACAACGGTGAAGATCAGATCGAGTAGGCCGCGTCTTACTGTCATTTGCCTGTGGGCAGGCTTGGGCTTCGCTTCTTATCAGTTTGCTTCCGCAGTTATTTGCTTTATATATTGTTGCCAATGGGCGTTGATGTAAGACTTGGCCATAAGGCCAACTCTTTTAATTAATGAAGTTGGTCATTTGTGCTTGGTATATATCTTTGTTCTGCTGTGTGCACTAGCTATTCCTGGACTAGTGCGATTTACATAGGATTTCGGAGTCATTGCTCCGGGGTCCGACAGACATGGTCCTGAAACATTATGGCGAAGCACTGGCATTGGAATTCTAAATCTTGACTATTAAGGCACACACGGAGGCTGGTAAGTATTGAAGCAAGCTTGTTATGACTATTGTAGCTGAGCTCCCTGCTGCATCATCCTTCTTTTGTGCATTTCTTCCAACTCACGGTGACTCTCCTCAATTAGTATCGCCTTATTTACCATGTTTTGAAAATGAGAGACCATATGGAGGTATCCCCATGTTTGTGATGAGTAATTGACCCGTGTTCTGGAAAGTTTGAGTTTGGTTTGGTTGGTTTGCGCCAAGTCGGTGCATGGCGCAGGTCGGTTCGGTTGGACCTGGTCGAACGCGGTCGGAGGTATTTAGGACGGTGGTTCTTTTTCTCGATTGGTCGTTCGGGCTATTTGTGTTTGAGTATGATTTGTTGATGCTAATGATGATTATATTGTTTCGAGCGGTGCTATGTGACGGTTTGCTTGTCTGTGTGACTGCAGGACTTCGGAGCTAGGTCATGATGAGGCGTGGGAGGACCGGGACTAGGCACAGGAGGTGTTGAGGTCCAGACGATCGGAGACATCAAAGATGATCGAGGCTGCTGAGGTAGTTGCGAGCCAGGAGACGAGGAACCGGAGCTGGAGCTACCGGAGGTGGACACGACGGGCAGCGGCGAGGCGGACTAGGACTAGACTTAGGGAGGAGCTGAGGTCCAGACAGTCAGGATGCCGGGTGCGGTCGTGTGCAGCGGAGCGAACAGGGACTAGACTCAGGGAGGAGTTGAGGTCCAGACAGTCTGGGTGCTAGTTGCGGGAAGCTTCCAGGAAGGTGCTTGAGGGGCAATTTGGAGAATTGACTCAAGCCTGAGTGGAGTGGCTGGTTCCCTCCATTTCTTGTGTTGTGAGAGAGTTTGACTTTTTGCCTCATATGTGGGAGAGGTTGGAAGTGAGGTTTGGCCTACACTTCTTGAATTTCTTCTTTGAGGAGGTGAGCTCCTCTATTTAGTGGGGATGAGTCCTGGAGGGAGATGGCAAGTGTTCTGAGCTCAGTGCAAGCAAGCAGTGGAGTGTGTTCTTCTGCGTGTGTGTTCTTCCTAATATTCAATTGCGTATGGGTTTGTAGTGAGATGGCTGTGAGCTAAAACTCATGTAATCATTCCTCTCAATGTAATCATTCATGGTTCTGAATCCATTTATGAATTACTTGCTTGAGATGCTATGGATTCTTAAGTTTCTCTGGGGTGTTTTGCTTAGTTCTGTGATTGTCCCTATTCTAGGTTCTTTGTAGCTTAATTTTGTTCTTGAGTTAAATCCTTGCCCATGAAGCTGCAAAATGGCTTTCGCTCTGGTTTGGGAATCACTTCAAGGCCCTTTGGCTAGCATCTCCCGAGAGCAAAGATTTTCACAAATGTTTTCTTCCCTTTTCACCTCAGCCAAACTTCCTTTGTTTCCAACTGCCTAGGGTTTGAAGGCAGAGCAAGTGTGGTCCTTGGTATCTAGCCAAAATGGTTTGCTAATTGCTTGTATTTTCTTGTAATGAGATCACTCCCTGCTGATTTTAGAAGTTTCTTGATCAATGAATATAAGAATCTCAAGTATTTTGGTTTTTTGCTCTTCCTGCAGACTTGTTCATGAAAATTTCATTAATCTTTGCTTCCTGTCTGTATTTACCTTTTTGTAGGTTTGATTGGCTATTTAGTTTGTAGAATTACTCCTTTGGTCAGAGAAGAGCAACAAATCTCCATGAAAACTAATGCTTTCGGCTGTTTCTAAGTATTTACTGCAGGATTTCTTCTTTCGTCTGAACTCTGTATTCAGTTTTCAGTCAATGAAAATCTACAGTTCATGTTCAGTTTTTTCAGCAGCAAGTATTTTCTGCTTTGTTTTAGATTTCAGTTTGCTGCAGGATCAGTTTTCGTCTGGTGTCGTCTCTTCTCTGCTGCAGTATTTAATTGTCTCAGTTTTTCGGCAACAAGCAGTATTTTCAGTTTAGACTGCTGTCAGTTTCTCGGTCTGCAGTCAGGTTTCAGCAGCTCATCTTTCAGTCTGTATTCGGCTGCAGTAAACTGCATTTTCTTGCTTCTGTGGTTCAGCAGAGCGACTGGCCATTTTCTTATGCAGTTTGGCCGGCAGAGCAACAGCAGTCCAACCACTTTCTTTGTGGCATTAGACCAAATGGCTAAGGCTCTGTTTTTCCTGTTTTCGGTTGCAGTTTTCAGAATTCTCAGGTTTCGGTTCAGCAGTACAGTATTTACGGTGCACTCCGCTTTCAGTCGCTTGATTTCTTTGTTTCAATCTGATTTCGTCCATCTGACTCAATCGATCTCTTCCTTTTAGGTTCAGGCAAACATCTTTTGATTTCTTTATTTTGGGTCGGCTTGTCTCTACTTTTCTGTTTTATGCATGTCTTCCTGTTTGTCAACAGCAGTGAGTATTTTGGTCTCGGCAGAAATGCTTGTGGTTCCGTTATAACTACACCTTCTGAAAATGAGCTCTTGCTGTATTTCTTCCTGTTTTGTATTTCTTTAGAGAAGTCTTCTGTCAGGCTAGCTTGCTTCTCCAGAGAGCTTTCAATGTTTGACAAAAATTGATTTCGGTTTCCAGTGAGCGTGAACCTTCTTGCTTCATAGCTATAATAGATATCGGAGAAGAGAATGGTGAGAATACTTGGGGGCATTTTTTGAAGGCACCACACCCTCCCTCTATTGCCATTTCCGATCCTACAATTGGTATCAGAGCCGGTTAGCTCTTTCTCGATAGATCTTAACCGGTTTGTGAGCCATGACAACAGACAAGTATTCCACCAAGCCCTCGATCTTCGATGGAATCGACTATCCCTTCTGGAAGAGTTGGATGGAGACCTACATACAGGCTCAGGGCTATGCGATTTGGCGAAAGGTCAAAACTCGCTTTGTTGTTCCTGCTGATGAGAACATCAATGTGACAAACAAGCCCGATGTTGAGGCAAATGCTAATGCAAGGAACATCATCATCCAAGGTTTGAGCCGAAACAAGTTTGATTGCATTTCTCATCTTTCGTCGGCCTTCGATATTTGGGTGACCCTCAATGCTTACCATGAGGGCACCACCCAAATTAAGACAATACGACAGATCCAGTACAAGAGAGATTACAACAAGTTTGAAATGCTCGCTGGAGAGTCCCTGGATGAGTGCTTTGCGAGGTTTCACAAGATCTTGAGCAACCTCCGAGCGGTCGGTCTCACATACCCCGACTCGGACAACGCTCGTCAAATGCTTTCGGCTTTGGATTTGCGTGTTTGGGAGATGAAAGTGACCACCATCAAGGACACGACAGATCTTTGGACTTTGACTCTTGATGTGTTGTATTTACGCCTCAAGACTCACGAGATTGACATTGTCTCTCGTAAGTCGAAGTCTCAGTCGATGGCATTGGTCACTGATCCAGGTCCTACGTCTGGATCTTCTGCTGACATTGCTTCTGATTTCTCTCTTGCTGCTCTGTGTGAAATTGATGATGATCATCTAGAGCAGCTCCCAGAAAACCAACTAGCCCTCTTAGCCAGAAAGTTCTCCCAGGCATACAAGAGGGGTAGGGAGAGAAAGAGAGGAGGAGGAGGACCCGTGATTTGCTTTGAGTGTGGTGACCCCAACCACATTCGAGTAAACTGCCCCAAGCTAGATAAGGGTAAGAACGACTACAGCGGTTCGAGTAAGAACAACTACATCAACAAGAACCGCAACAAGAAGCCTCCAGGCAAAGAGAAGAAGTTCTGGAACCTTGGCAAAGCCAAGAAGCTCTTCCACCACGTCCTCAGCGCCTTCGACGACATTGACCTCAGCGAGGTGGAGGGGTCGAGTGACGACGATGGGAAGGATGATCAAGATCCCAAGGACGGCGACGACTTCATTGGCATGTGCTTATGGCCCTTGAGGGCGACATCAACGACAGCGAGCTCTACTCTGACTCCGATGAGGTATATCCTTCTTATGACCAGCTCAATGATGCTTTTCTTAAGTTAGGAAAATTTCATGCTAGATCAAGAGCTAGATGTAGTGAGTTGGAGAAGAAAGTAGAGAAATTGTCACGGGAGCTTACTTCACTTATATCTGCTCCCTCCCGTGACGATTGTGATGTATGTTCTGCTTTGTTGGAGATATGGAGAAATTAAGGACCTCTTATGATAGTCTGTCTTCTGAGTTTGACATGGTTAAGGTAGATAATGTTAGTCTGCTTACTGAACTAGAGATGAGTAGGGTAGCCGCTCTTTCATCTACTGTTGTTGAGACTACATCTTGCACCTCATGTGAGGATAAGGACAATGCATTTAGAGGTCTTTACACTATGCTCCTTCATCTACCAGAAACATGTGAAAACTACAATAACTTAAAAATAAACTTAAAAAGGGCATATCATAAAATTGCAGAACTACAAGCTTTCTTGCTAGAGCCCATTGTTTCTTGTACCAACTGTCCTAGATTAACCTTTGAGTTTGAGTCTGTGTCTAAGCAATTTCAAGAAATGGTTGATCATAACAAGAAAATGGCTCAATATGCTTCTAAGGACCCTGTTAGCTCACCATGCAATAATTGTGAAAAACTAAAATCTGACTTGATTGCATTAGATGAAAAATGTGTGAAGCTAACTAAGGACCTTCTAGTGAAGCCACAATCTGCTTGTGCTGTGTGTGCTGATGTTGGGGAGAAGCCCAAAGAAGTAGAGACGCTTAGGCATGATGACAAAACAACTAGAGCTTGGACTGCCCCTCCTAGTCCTTGCGAAGACCTCAAAGTTGAGGCGGCTATGCGTGCACATGCCATTCCTTCTTCTGCTGTTGGTTCTTCTTCCTCTCCTTCTGCTGTTTCTTCTTTCCCTGCTCTTCTTGCACCTCTCTCTTTCAGGAGTGTCAGTATCTTATGAACACTCTTGAGAGATTTGTTGGAGGTAAGAAGAAGTTGAATCTTATTCTAGACCAGTCCAAGATTTGCAAATTCAATCAAGGTCTAGAATATGATTTTCTTGAGGATGTTAGGAAGCATCCACCTGCTGTTCTCAGACCCATAGCAGTAGGTGTGATCGAGGTCAAGCCCAGAACCAAGAAAGTTGAGTTCAAATCTGCGAGCTTTGTCCAAGGGATCTCTGACAGTAAGGTGGTTCCACCTGTTGCTTCGACCTCTCAGAAGGCGATGCCCTATCATGCTACTTCTACCTCTCAGAAGGTGAAGCATCATTGTACCTTCTGTCAGAAGGATGGACACATGATCGAGAGATGCTTCAGGCGCACCAAGATCGTGCAGAGAGACCGTGTTTAGGTTTTTAGGCGTATTCAGGGTCAGCCCCAGACCTTGAGTGCACCTAAGACTAACACGAGGTTTAGGGTTGATCAGCTTGATGTGTTTGGGCAGCATTGAGGACTTGGTTTTTCTGAGTTTTCTGATTTTCGTCCTTGATTTGCCTCTGGTCGTGGTATCCGCCGTCCTGAGGGTAGATCTCGTTTCCCCCGTCGAGATAGCTACCCACGGCGAGATCAGCATGTTGCTGGTGCTTTGACTCGCTCCTCCATAGCAGTCAAGCCCAACAACAGCTTCAGGTCTGCTCATAGACCTTCTGGCTTTCTGAGCGACGGAGAGCGTAGGGTAGGTAGAGATCAATCATGTGTGACTACTTCTTCTGCTCGTCGTGTGACTCAGTATTGGGTGCCAAAATCACTTTTGATTTATCCCAGTACTGAGACATCCCTCTCTTGTTGACTCAGGTTCGCCGGGCAGGGAAGGGAGAGGTTTGGCTTGTGGACTCCGGGTGTTCTCGACATATGACCGGAGATTCTCGTTGGTTCTCTTCCCTTGTCTGAGCTCTAGGTGATGAGACTATCACCTTTGGAGATGCTTCGTCTCGGCGCGTTATCGCTAAAGGTACTGTGCGCGTTAATGATTCATTTGTTTTAAAAGATGTCAATGTGCTTGAACTTTTATTGCCCACGACTTGAACTTTTAATCTAGGATTAAGTCCTTTCTTGTATCACTTCTGACGCACATCATCTGTAGCAACATCCTCTAGTGTATAGTGAGCTAGTTGAGTGAACTTCTTGAGATACTCACTTTCTGTTGAAGCTTATGAAATTCTTCTTTTTTCATTTCAACTACCTCAATTAGAACATGGGCATGGCCAAAGCTATAGTGAATTCTGCCCAAGTGATGTTTTCCTAATCATCATGAGCAGCATAATAGTTCTCCCACCATTCTGATGTAGTTCCTTTCAGTTGGTGAGCGGTATAAAGAACTTTCTTCTGATTCGTACACTGAGCAAGATTTAGTTTCTTCTCCACAGAATGAAGCCAATCATCTATTTCCAAGAGCTCAGATGAACTACAATAAGTTGGTAGTCTAGTCCTCATGAATTCTACAAACCTCAAGGGTAGACGAGCAGGTTGAGGTGTAGCGGCTGCCTGATTTTGCTGAGTCATCATGTTATTCATGTTCTACATCATCAAGTTCATGAGTTGGGTTTGGGCGGCCATAAACTGACTCAGGGTTGGATCCAAACCAGAAGGTGCTAACTGCTGGCCTTGAGTTGAAGGATCTACGGTGCTGCTGTCTGGGTCTAAGTTTACTTGACTGTGACCAACAGAATTTCGAATATCAACCGTCTTCCAACAACTTAGAATGGTATCAACTTAGGAGATGTTTGTTGCCACAGGTCTACAAAGAAAAGAGGGAATAGTAAAGATAAGTGGTGAATTCATCTAAGGGGGTAATCGGGATAATCTAAGGACAATCCTGGACTAAAACACTCACTTAACCAAAAAAAGGCTAGCAAAACGGCATTAAATCCACTCAAAAAAAACTTTGATATGACTACAACATATTGCCTAAGCAAAACTGCAGCTCACATCACACACAACTGCAAACAAAAAAGCAAAACGATCTACTCGATGCCAAAAAGATACAACGTTCTAATCCAATGGTTCCCACTCTGGTTCTGCTAAATAAGACTTACTTGACTCCATCTCTGAATCACTATAGATCACCCACGAGTTGCGAACTTGTGGCAACTGCCTCTTGCTTCGACTGGAATGAAGCAATGAAGGTACTCCTGACAGTTGCCAGTGATGTGCCTTCTTTCTTCTAGACTAGGAGGCATAGGTGAGGGTAGAAGAACAGGCGACTACAGTGGAGGTGGTTCCTCCATAACTCCCTCTTGTTCCATAGTGCTAGGCAAAGCCGTGTACTACTCATCAAACTTCTAGATAAGCATCAACAAACTGATTCCGTACAACATGCAAAGACGTTGAACAGCTTTACCTACGGCTCCATACATTGAGCATTGCTGTACTTCAAACTATGATGAAGAACTTGGCTTCCAATTCTCATGGTAAAGTATAGTCTTGTCCTGAATCCAATGCATTGGCCCAATGATTTTTCTTCCTTCGTGAAATACACTAGTTGCCTTTTTGATTCAAAACTTCAGAACAAGGCTCAGAGAAGTCCATGCCAACCTCTACTTTGGTTATGGGAAACTCGAGACATTTATTGCAATATAAGGGTAAGAAGGTCAATTTAAGAACGAAAAACCAAATTCCAGTAAAAAGCGAAGAGTGAGAGCCTTAAGAATGAGGTAAGAATAGATAATTACTAGATATCCATTTTGTTGGATTGATTTAGAAAATAAATTTTGAAATTTTTTTCTCAATCAACCACTCTATCTAAGGCTTCATCCTATAATGGATATAACTCTGATACCACCTTAGTTGAGACTCGAATATGCAAATATGGATCTCTTTGTGTTTTGCACCAGTCTAGGATCACACTAGTGCATACAGGGAAAACATAGATGAAATATCAACCATAATCATGCTTAACTAAGAAAAGACTCAAATATTAATACTTATCAGAGTTGTGACCATATAGTCAAGCTTACAACTAATAGCCTTTTACAAGAACTAGTAGGGAAAAATAGATAAGCATAGTAGCCACTCAACATGCCATAGACAATCGACTAGGGAGCGAAGTCCTATTCCAAGTAGTCATCGAAGAATTCTCCTTCAAGTACCTCTACCTGGTACAACTCTTCTTCAGTAACTAAGCAACAATGGGTATAGCCGTGAGTACATAGGGTACTCAGCAAGTCGTTTGTAACAATATACAATATAAATATGCAATGCTTAATAAATGATGACTGAGTGGTTATTTTGCAAAAAGCAACAGTTTAGATTAAATACAATAAATAGATTGAAATGCACTAGTTGAATTATACTTAATTGAAAGGAAATCATTTAATCCACAAGTGAACTACCCATTCACTCCCCAAACCAACCAAGTCCACATTTTATGAAATTTATACCCCTCGTGTGAAATCACCGAGCATTATCCATAACCGGGGACACGGCTATTCGAATGTTTGACACTCTGCAGAGGTTGCACAACTTTACCCACAAGTCATGACCATTTTTTAGCGACACTAGATTAACACACTTCCTTTAGTGTGTGGCAAAGAGTTCATGACATGGTTTTTACAATGTTCAATCATCAACCCGATTTTGCCCGCTAAGGTTTCACACCCGAGTAGGCTAACCACCAGGTCGAAAAGTCCCCTCTTGCGCCATGTGGAAATGTCTAACCAACACCCACATTCATCTCAATGGTGAAACCAAAATTGAAACATTACAAATTAATTAGCCATGTTCATCCCATAGTAGACATGTGGTTGTACGATAAGATCAAATCAATGGTGCACAAAGCTAAGTCCTTAGATTATACCCAGAAGAAGCATCCACATCCCAATGTGCTAAAAAGAACCCACTTTACTTCATGATCATTCGTCCAAGTAAAATCATTTTGGTTTAACCAAAACCAATGACACTACCCATGTCAAGGTATACAAATTTTATCACTGTTGCTAACCACCATGATTCAATATCTTATTAAGTCAAAATTAATTAATTGATCACATGTGATGATGAGACCAATATAACTACAAGCATGGCTAAGCATACTAGACGTACAACCCAAGTGGATACTAATATTGTATCACTAGATAATTACACATCCTATGATGACAATGGAATCATGGCATCCAAATTATCAAGGTGTAATTAATCAAATTGGTCATTAACTATCAAGTACAAAGGTCCGTAATAAGTTAGCAATGCATGATAATTTAAAACATAATAATAAATTATAAATTTAAAATAATAGGTTCAACAAGATCAAAGGTCACAACTTGCCTAGGCTTTGCTCAATTACTACTTCTTGAACTTCAGGACCTTGGGTTCCGGTCCAAAAAGCTTTAAGGGAATTTCCAAAACTTTTCAATTTTAGAAAATATGAAAAAGGGATTTGAGCTCTAAAAATTAGCAAATAAATCCGAGAAAATCCAAGAAAATACAGAAAGATTCATTGTAATACAAGGAATTCAAATAAAACAATTTTGGAATTAGTTGAAATTTAACTTAGTCACGTTAAATTTTTTTAATTCCTAAAAATCCAATGTAAGCTTTAATTATTTCAAGAAAAATCAAAATGGTGAAATTTATTTTAAAAGCTTCAAAAAGACTCTAAAAACTAGGGTGTTACAAATCGCACACATGATCAAAACCCCAAAATCACCTTTCTCCTATGCAAAACCGGACAATCAGAAGTACTTTCCATAGAACATGCCTAGGTTGGTGAGATATGATCTCGAAGAAATATTTCCACCTCTTACACATCCTAAGCACCAAAAGTCATCAAAAGGATATGAAATTCAACCAACCAAGCAAATCAAAAGCACAATGAGAAATTAATGGCACAACTTACTTGGATAAAGTTTGAATGTTCATTTCATTTTGAAAGGAATATTTTACAACCACTCCCTTATAGAGTAGAGAGCTCTAAGCCTAGAGCACACACACAAACAAAGTTTCTAACACAAGGAAACCCAAACCTCTCTCCACTCAACCCTAGAGCTTCTCTCTCTCAACACACAAGAGCTTATATGGTGGAGGCTCCTCACCTACCATCAAACCTTAGTAATTAGCAAACTCTTAGTGGATACAACTACTTACAAATAGAGAAACCTAGTAACCTACACACAAACAAGTTTTACACTGCATACACACTTGCAAACTTTTCAAAGCGCGACTTTCACATGGCTTCGATGGTCTAATAGGACGCTCCATCTTATAAGATGTGACCTAAACCATTTAGGCCACCGCTACGGTTTTGTAAACTACCTCCCACTCGGTATCGGGCAATTTCCACAATTGCCACCCATTAGTCTTCATGATGTTTCTCCTCAAAGCAACCACTACATGAAGTCCATGATGCCCAATGACATACCACTAAGATCATATACATGCTCTGAGGACCATCACCACTTGAAATGCTCAAGTCCAATGACACACCACATGCATGCACTTGCCTCATCACGATCCTTGTCTTTCTCCCATGCTCTCTGTTTGAGATGATGCTTCACCCAGACTTATGCAACCTCTATGGTATCAGGACACCTCCCCTAACCTCGGTCTTGCCATTGAATGCAACAATCACCAAGTTCCCTACACATTAAAGAACAAACAATCGTCCCAATCACAAGTGATATGCACTTGACTCTCATCAATAAACCCAATGCAAACATGCACCACTTGACACCCATGTCAAGATGCCCACAGAGCATGGACTCTCGCTATGATATGGGGGTGCCCGATCTTCATGACATAGGATCTCTCTTGATGGGTAAATATGTGGCTAACCTAAAATCCCGTGAATTCTGATGACTGAAAGCACACACGATTGTCTGCCTTGATTATAGACTCCCATGTGTCAACTAGCAACATGCTTTGGATCTCCGTCTTCTCACCACACCAAGATAGATGTTGTTGCTGGTTCGTAAGGAACAATAAGAACACTGATAACCAGTAATTTGGTGGAACGCCAACTAGTCGGCTTCCCAACTCCCATGGCAGCACACGGCATAAATCAAAGAGCAAGAAATTGCTTTGACTCAAAATTAACGTTTGAGAGTACAATGAATGGTGGCCAAGCTTTATACCTTCATACAAGCCTAGCCGGACTCAAAGTAGGAAAACAACTCAAAATCCGATTATAATTCCTAATTTAAACAGAAAGCAAAAAGAAGTGGTTGGTTGGTTGCCTTGGTTGGGTGCCCATGAGATGGGGCCCCACGTGGTGATTGGTCCATGAGGGTGGCACACAACTCTCTTGATAACAACCTAACTTTCCTTGTGGCTCAAGTATTCATTGTCGGTCTGTTTGAAGCTTCGGCATCGCCATCACCTCAAAACTGAATCAAAATGAATACTAAAGCCCAAAACACCCTTAATATGTCTTATTGTAGATACAAACCAGCCCATGTCGCATGGAGCTTGGCCAAAAACTCAAACAGACTCAGAATTGAAGACTGGACATAATCGAGCATCCAAAGCGTAGTCTTCTCCAATCTTCAATCCAGAGCCTGAAAACTTGATTCCAGCATCTTGGTGGCTTTTCCCACTGATATAAGTAAAGTGTCATCATCTCCTCCTTTTGGACCTTCTCTTGGTGTGCCGACCTCCCTCACCTCCCGCTTGATAGTACTAAGTTCTTGCTCACCTAATGACCTAAGAATATATAAAGTGGAAGCATTAGATAGCAAGCTGTCCTTAGTAGTGAAATCAAAGGAACATAGGATCAGATTCACCTGTTTAGTGAGTTCTCTTGCTCTAGCTTGAGTGATTGGTCCCTTGTACAATTGTTGCATAACTTCAGCCATTGGACCAACACTAGTCTCATTATTGTTATTGTTACTTGAATATGATGATGGAGGTGATGATTATGTAGATGAAACCTTCGTAATAGTGATGTCCTCATCACGCTATGACTAACAATTGTATGAACTCCTGTCATAACTAACATAACTGAAACCAACTCAACTCACTCAATTTCAACACTGGCCAGTTTGACTACCAACCAACAGCCGATCAGACTGCCACAAACTGACTTAAAACCTTCGGTAGCAAGGGACCGGTCTGACCATGGCACCTATGCCAATCAGACTACCTGATGACCTCTGGTCGGACCACTCTCATGCTTGGTCACACTAGACACTGGTTAGACCACCGCCCATAGCCGGTCAAACCGTTCATGCACAGCAGTCAGATCACCTCTACTGGTCGGTCAGACCGCTGCCTACTAGGTAGCAAAGCAAAAGAACAAATAACACAAAATCAAACTCAAACTTCAATAACGAAGCACAAATAAAATCAAATACACATCACACAATATGGGGTTGCCCCCACATGGTCTTACAAATATCAAATGCGATAATGTCTACTCCACTGCTCCAATTGTGTGGTCGCCAGTTAGCTAGAAACCCTATGCAAAGGCTATACGAAGTGCAAGCAATGTTGTAGGCACCACCACCAGATGTGTCACAAGCCCCTAGTTATAACCAGTTCATGGGGGCCAAGTGTGTAGATCCATGTGACAGAACAATAGATATCTTCAAACTGGTTGCCAAAACACAAGTAACACCCTTTCGATTTCAAGTACTACCCCAAGGTCCTTTTGTAGATAGGCATGGAAGGAGCAACAAGAACGATCAGTAGAGGTAAGATGTCAGTGTCCATGATCGATAGGAACATATTACTCATCTGATCGAGAAGAACATGATCAGCATAGGAATGTGCATGACCTACTAAACTATGGTTTTGGCTGATCTTGTGCAACATCAAGGACACCGGGTAAGTGTATAGGATCGCCTTGGTCCATCCGCTTATCCTTGTACTCCTTTAGGGCATCGAAGGCTCCGAATACTGAATAATGTCTCGGAATCCTCCAACCCATGGAGCCGATGCTACAATTCAATCACTAGCTATTGGGCATTCTCTACGGATCTTCATGCATGCACTAGCCAGACAAGCTTTGGCCAGGGTCACTCAAAAAGTTCAATGGGAATCACAATCTGCCAGAATCTCTCCAAATCATGTATGGCCATCCAAACAGCCAGTGGAGATGAATGGGGGATGGGAATTTTTTTACTAACCATTCTTGAAGGGTTTGCTCGGTCGTGGTTTGCTTAACCAACTGGTTGGATCTATTTACTCCTAGAACTGTGTGGCTTGATGCTAGCCAACTTCCAAGATACATATGAGTGACTGGAATGGAGGATGATTTACATCATATTCGCAAAGAATCTAATGAGACCTTATGACAATTCATCAAGAGGCTCATTAGAGTCTGGAACACCATACCGGATTTCACCAATGCCTCCATCATTCGCACCTTCAACCAGGGTGTGCACAAAAGAAGGTTTACAAAGGAGATCAACCTCGATGCATTGGCAATGGTACTCTTTGATACGGCCAACCGGTATGTGATAGCAAGCAAAGCCACCAAATGGAACAAGGTGATCGATCTTGGCACCCAAGCACCACAGCCTGGTCTAGAAAAGAAGAAGAAATTTGACCAGGCTAAGAAGGAAAGTCCAAAGACAATAAAGGCCAGGGTGGATATACAAGGGAAAGGTAGAAACTCCTCTAAACAATCTAGCCCTAGTCATTCACAGGAATTCTCTAATTGGGAAAAGAAGAAAGGCGACAACGGGCCTAAGAAGACAAGGTGGTACCCACTCCGTCAAAGGAGGGGGCATGATAGGAAGAATTGCTGGCAGTGGAACAAGAAGATGTGGGATTTCTACTCTGGCAAGAGTCTAATGCCTACCCTTCCGAAGGAGGGTAAGTCTGAGACCATCGCAGGAAGGAAGGTAAGCCTGAGACCAGTGCCGATTGAATACAACAATGATGAGGAGATACCTTACCAGGATCCTCAGCACCGTGTTGACATGATCTTCGGATCATCAACGTATCTCTATCTCTACCCCTAAAATCCACCAGTTCAGTTCTTTCCTACGACCACCCCAAATTGTGCTCCCAGCAGTCATGAGTTTTCCTGCGTCCACACCAATTCATGTCCCCAGGAAAACCAACCAGTGAAATCAACGATCAAGGATTAATTCCCACCTTTCTCTCTCCTTACCCACTCATATCCAACGATCCAAATCCAATCATGCATATCATTGAACCCCCTCTCCCCTTCTCCTCTCGCATCCCCTGCATCCCCTCTCGCACCCGACGCCTTCCCCTCTCCCCTTCCCCTCTCGCGCCCGCCACCTTCCCCTCTCACGCCCGTGCGCTCCCTCTGCCCCACGGGAACGCCGTCGCCGCCGCCTGCCCCTCTCCCCTTCCACTCTCGCGCTGCCGCCCGCCTCCTTCCCCTCTCCCCTCTCCCCTTCCCCTCTCGCGCTGCCGCCCGCCTCCTTCCCCTCTCCCCTTCCCCTCTCACGCCAGCGCGCCTCCCTCCGCCCCTAAGGAATGTCGCCGCCTCCTTCCCCTCTCCCCTTCCCCTCTCCCGGCGCCGCCCTCCTCCGCCTCCCCACCCCGCGCCGCAGCCGCCTCCTCCTCCTCCCTACCCCGCGCCGCCGCCTCCTCCCCTCCCTCCTCCTCCTCCGCCGCCTCCTCCCCTCCCTCCTCCTCCGCCGCCGCCTCCTGCCTCCCACCACCAAATCCGTGCGCCTCCTCCCCTCTGATATCTTCGCCGCTCCACCGCCACCGCCGCCTGCAGCGGATGCGAGCGCGGGGATGGGGCGCGTGCTGGGGCGGCCGATGGAGGACGTCCGCGCTACCTACACCTTCGGCCGCGAGCTGGGGCGAGGCCAGTTTGGGGTCACCTACCTGGCGACGCACAAGGCCACGGGCCGCTGCTACGCCTGCAAGTCCATTGCCGCGCGGAAGCTCGCGCACAAGGACGACGTCGAGGACGTGCGCTGGGAGGTGCAGATCATGCACCACCTCACCGCCCACCGCAACATCGTCGAGCTCCGGGGCGCCTACGAGGACCGCCACTCGGTCAACCTCGTCATGGAGCTCTGCGAGGGAGGGGAGCTCTTCGACCGGATCATCGTCAGGGGCCACTACTCCGAGCGCGCCGCCGCCGCGCTCTGCAGGGAGATCGTCTCTGTCGTCCACAGCTGGCACTACATGGGGGTCATGCACAGGGTCATGCACAGGGATCTCTCGCCCCTTCCATTTCGATGCTCTCTGTGTTAATGGCAAGATATGGAATCGTTGGGGTTTCTCGTTGTGGTGGGAGTCTGCAATGTTGTGTGACGATGTACGATTTTGTTGGATGGGCAACGCAGGCGACGCTGGGGAGCGAGGAGGAGGAGGAGGAGGTCGACGACGACGATGTAGGCGGCGGCGTGGACGCGTCACCTCCTCGACCACCACCTCTTCCCCACATCCTCGGCCGCCGTCGCCGCCTTCAGATTCGCCTCCCAGCCCGCCCTCGCTCCCCAAGGTATGCATGCGCCGCAGGGACCTTCCGGAACCACCCATGCGCCTCGCCACATGTGCCTTGGAGAGTAGATCTTATAGGTGGTTGGGTTTGGCTGCAGGATTGGGCGGAGCGGATGGCGCGAGGTACATGTCCGCTAGGGCACCGGCTGTCAAGGGGGCGGGGCATCTCGTCCGCAAGGGCACCGGAGGGAGGTCATCTGTGAGGTGAGAGCTCAAGATTTTTCTTCTTATTAATTATGTTGGGCATTTCAGTGTTAATGGTGTGCGTTTAGCGTTGTAGGTTTGGCCTTTTCCAGTGATTTGGTTTCTGTGCGTTATATTGTGTTAATGCTGTGATCTATTCATGCCTCCATGGTAGAAATGGGGTGCCTAATGCGATGATGACATGACCTTCCTGATGCTTAGATCTTCAGATCATGTAGTTCATAGGATCGCATTTGCAACATATGTGTCAAATTGAGTTATCTACATATGTGTCAAATTGAGTTATCTGAGTGATCGATGACGTTGCTACTGGCCATACTTTGCACCTCATGGTGTTACCTGTAACACGGCGAGGCCTTCGGAATTCTGTAGCCTGAAAATTTCTGAAGGTGGTTTTAGCCAGCTTGAGCTGAATTGGAGTTTTGGTAAGGAGATATGTGATGCTGTGTGCCAGCAAATGTAGATATTTGTGCATGTTTATGTAAGGTATGACCATATGAGAAAATCTGGTTGTCATGTGCATGCGATGCAGTAAATGTACAAATTGCAACAATTTGATTAGATCAGATTCTGTGCATTTATTTTGGTGATGTTTGCTGCACAAGTTTTCAGTTAGTGAAGACTTGTGCTTTAGATTTTTGGAGTATGTCACGCGTCAAAGACACTGTCACTTTGACATTTGGATTGCTGAGCTTTTTCTATATTGTGCACACAGGTGGATACTTATGTTAATATGTAAGTATAGGTTCGATTCTTGGCCAGTCAAGCAGTTAAGAACATGTGGGGGCATACCGGCATAGACATGTAGATGCATTGTTACACCATGTAATTGGTAAGGTTATGACACCTGTCTCTATGGGTAGGTCTTAAGTAACATCACAAGGTTCAGTGTTGAACTAAATCTAAACCTTTGCAGATTTAGTGTTAACCGTTGTTCATCATTCTGCCATACTACAGTACCATTCCCTTTATAACTTTATTGTGCACTGATTTGTGGTATACACGTGAAATTTAGCAGTTTAGCACTTGAGGTTGTTGTATGTGGTGTGCAATGTGCTGATGTTTTGTGATCCAGCATGATAGTTGTATCTTTGGATCAATGATGTCTTCGGTTGAACATGAGTTTTCTAAATAATATGTTAAAGCTGTATTAACCTGTGAACCTTGCTTTGGGTTTATAACGAGAAACCATTGTTGTGTTTCTTGACAGTGGAATCGTAGCTACAATGTTTGGAGCTACTGGATTTCTTGGACGCTACCTCGTGCAACAACTTGGTGAGCTGATAAACAAATGGTGCTATATCAAATGAATTATCACCTAATGAGTTATCACTAAGGAAAGAGTAGAATAGGAGGATTACTAAAACTTTTATTTTTATTCAGCAAAGATGGGATCTCAAGTGCTTGTCCCATTCAGAGGTTCCGAGGATAGTCACCGCCACCTGAAGTTAATGGGTGACTTGGGCCAGGTGCAATAATTAACAAGTTGTGTTAGTGACTAACTCATTTCCTCTTTCTCTTATATGTATTTTTCCATCTTTTTACACAGATTGTTCCTATGAAGTACAATCCAAGAGATGTGAATTCAATTAAGGCTGTCATGGCCAAGTCGAATGTGGTCATTAACCTCGTAGGTATGTTCTACTTAAGACATGACACATTGTATCCATAGTTGAATCTCAGTCTGACTATGTCAACTAAATTTCAACAGGCCGGGAGTATGACGCATTGTATTCATAGTTGGATCCGGAGCCCGACGCGGCGAGGAAGAGAAAGGGCTCGTCGGCGCTGAGGGACCTCGCGAGGGGTGGGGGCAAGGAGAAGGAGAAGAGGAGGAGGAGGGAGGACGGCGGGGAGAGGGACAGAGGGATGGGGATGGCGAGGGAGAAGAGGGGCTCGGGAGGGAAGGGCGGTGGCGGCCACGAGGAGCAGGATGAAGGGGAGAGGGAGATCCAAGAGCTCTGGGACACCATCGCTGCATGCTCCGATCGATGCTCAAAAACTGCTGATGCTGCTCTTCTTTTGCTGTTAATTGTTAGCTATCCTTACTTGTTAGTACGATTGCTTATATTTGACGATCATCTACAAGAGATTGGTTTAATCAATTTGCTACTACTCATCCATCCTATCATCATTGCTAGCCCCCTTTCGTTCTTGTTTCTGTTTTTCTCATGTGAGGCCGTCAGTGTCAGAAAGCAAAGGGAGAACAACCTACAATGAGGTATTTTCTTTGTTATTCTTTATAGGCTACATTTTACCTTGTTTCGGTACAATCAAATTGTAGAGCATTGCTGGTTTTGAGCAAAGCAACGTACAGAAGTCACAAGATTAATTAGCAACATACAGAAGGTTGACCAACATTAATTATCATTTTGTTCATCAGTCATCACTTCATCTTAGTATCACAACTAATGCCTTTTTAGGGTATAATTATGCAATATGGTCTTGGGGCATCCTAACTCTTGTAGCACACTCATATTTGTGCATTTCAATACTTTTAAACAATAAAAATCATATTTGCGCTTTGTTAGAATCCTGAGCATTGAGCTTCCTAGCTGTTGTAAAGAAACCTTCTCCAGTAGGTTCATCTATATAATAATATTTATAAAATGCATGGCCTGTCTTTTTCAGGTGGCAGATGAACTTGTAGCTGAGTTTGCAGATCCCAATAATAATATTGGTTCACCAGATCCTGATAATCCTAACGTAGTTAAGAAATATGACTTCTCCCTTTGGTCGGTTATTTGTTAAGTGCAATATGTGCTGAACTTCTCCCTTTGGTCTGTTATTTGTTAAGTGCAATATGTGCTGATTATGTGAAACATGGTTCTGTTTTGTTTTGCAACAGGTTTAAGATTAATCTTCTTCTATTTAGTTATTGCTCTCTTAATGAGATCATTAGATTAGGACAATTTGTGGTCCGTGGATTTGTAGGAGATTGAGAACTCAGGTTCCGATATTGGTGATTGGTAATTTGTGACGTTTAGGCGTTTCGTGAAATTTGAGTCCTCTAAGTGGTAGTGATTTAGTTGGTTAGGAGATGGTAGTGTCCTAAAATTAGGTCAAATTCACACGAAATTGCCCTATTTCGAATGTTACTGCCACATTTTGGCTACCCCTTGTTTCTGTGGTGTCACGTGGTGAGTCTGCCAGTAAGTCCAATTACAACGGTTCACCCAATATAGTCGCACTCTGAGTTATAGATTATCTGTGAGAAGGTGCGGCAGCTACAACTTGAATGTGTTGCTGGGTAGGTGAGGGCTGTTATGGCAATTGGGATTTGAGGTCATAGCAGGATGTGGAAATAGAGAGGTGGGATGTGAATTGTCCGATCAAATGAGCCATAATTCAGAACCGAACTAGGGTGTTACTAAAAAATTGTATGAGTATGCATATTCTCCAATCAAATGTGTTGTACCTACTGAAAACTGATCTAGGGAATTCAGCAAATTTGATGAGGCTGCTATTGTCCAATCAAATGTATTATAGCTCATAAGGGAGAACTGAACTGGGAGTGAGCAAATATGATAAGCACATTAAGTACTGGATTTGGAATAGTTGAGAAGTGACTGTAGTCGTATAGTTTAGGTTATTCATTTGTAGTTACTTCTATATATGAGGACATATCTGTTATGTACTATGGATGTAGGTGTTTGGTGTTCCTGGCGCCAAGGTTACCCTTTCCAATTTTGTTTTCTCAATGACAACTGTGGGCTAAACTGTTCTCTGACACTTTTGAGAATCATTTATTGGGGTGACATGAAAGCAGGGACTAGGGAGAGAGGGAAAGACCGAAAGAGATCTTTCATTGTACTTCTTTCTTCTGTTCTGAATCTGTCCTAAATTTTGTATCTTTTCCTTTACTTTGCAGCTGTGTGATCTTCTTAAATCAAGGGTTGAATCACCTGAATTTCTCGAGAAGCTTGATAGCATCCAGAAGTCAATGTATCAGCATGGTGCAGGTGCACATTTGCTAAGTAAACCATTATTGCCCTTTGCTGGACTCAAAAAGTTTAACAAGAATTATGGCTTAAAAATGAATGCACACACTAACCTTTCTGCAGCATGTTACAAATTTCCTTTTATTTCACTTCTTCCAATTTAACCTGACAACTGAACAGTTCCACAATTATTCATGTAACAGTAGATGAAACTATATCGTGGGATATCATAAGTGCGGCAGATATATGGGATGATAAAAGTATGAATGTTAGTGATGATTCAGAGGATGGATATGTTCTCGTTAAGCAAGAGGACATAGTCGATGGGATTGCATCCTTCATGGCTTCATACTTGTTGTCGCTGAAACAAACTAAGGTATGCAAAGTTTAGTTCAAGCCTTAATTTGTGATCTGCTCCCGCATTTCTTCTGTGTACCTGGATATCCTTCCTCATGCAGTCATTCCTTATACTTAGCCTCACTCTTACGAAGAATCTATATTCTGACTAACGAATCATGCTTACTTTACAGTGGCTACTGAGGTTCAGGATATATAAATATTGTAATTTACAACCATGAATTTTTATGGGGTCCTTTACATTTTTATTAAATCTATATTGTTAGAAGACCATGTCTTTTTTATGTCCATGAATCCTGGCTGCAACAGTGCTTTTACGACCGCATGCTACGACTTACTTGATCGTTTTATTTTTTACAAATTTTATCTTGTTTTGTATTTTACCGTAGCGTTAGCACGGGCACACTACTAGTGACTCCAAAAGGCAATAGAAGTATAGATGACTTGAAATACGCGCTGCCATGTGCTTTATCTTCATTACATATCTCAATTTTCTTTTGAGAACACATTACCCTATGGGTGCAATCTTTTTTGTTGCGGCTTATAACTTATGGCTACGGCTGATGGCTTTTGATTCTAGTGCAAGCTCTTGTACGAATGAACCGAATGCTAATAAACTGATAAGCTACTTCGAAAAGGATATCCCAATAAGCCGCTTTGAAACGGTGGCAGAGAATCCACCTTGTTTTGGAGAAATCATAAGCCATAAGCTAAAAAGAATGGAGCTATGCCATTGCTTTTCAAACTGAAAAAGTACATGAAAGGTGAGAAGTAACTTTGTTACATCATTAAATCATTGGGTCCCTTCTTTTGTCTGACTCTTCTCAATATTTCAAGGTTGAGTCATTTATTTGGACAATCATCATACTCAGAACTCAGAAGCAACTTTGTTAATTTGGTCCAGCAAATTGAAAATTGTTCCTACTTGATATGTGTATTTCATGGTGGAACCAAAAACCAGTTAGCTTTATTTTGTACATTCACAATTAATCAAAGGAATATTTTCTTTACACAGTTATCACTACTACAGAAAAGGTCATCACAGGCGGTTCAAAAACGTCATCACAGACGGTTTTCTGAACCGTCTGAATTTATGGGTCAGTGATAATCGAAGGTTATCACAGACGGTTGTCGAACCGTCTGTGATATATCAATATCACAGACGGTTTTTAACTGAAAACCGTCTGTGATAGATGATTATCACAGACGGTTTTTAGTTACAAACCGTCTGTGATATATCGATATCACAGACGGTTTTTAACTAAAAACCGTCTGTGATGTTCTTTTCTACCCATAAATGCTATTTGTGTTTATTGGCTAGCCTCAGGAAATGCTAGCCATGCCCTCTGAAACAAGCAGATAAACAAGTATATGTATACATACAATTCACATCTCAATTCATTTGACAAACATATAACATCCAATTCACATCACATTTCATTCACAGACATAAGGCATCCATTTCGCAAATGAATTAATTGAAATGAAATAAAATATCCATTAACAAAATCACAATTACAGAGTGGTAAGAGCAATAAAAAATCACTACAAGGTTCATTGAACAGGATACACTAGAGTGCGTCACTTGCTTCATGCCCCTTGAAGGTCTATGTGGCATATACTATTACTACAAGGTCTCTAAACAAAGTTCTATGAAGCAAATGACACAAACTAGTGTATCCGGTTCATTGAACGGGAACAGTAGAGTGTGTCATTTGCTTCATGCCCCTTGAAGGTCTATGTGGCATATACTATTACTACAAGGTCTCTAAACAAAGTTCTATGAAGCAAATGACACAAACTAGTGTATTCGGTTCATTGAACAGGATACACTAGAGTGTGTCACTTGCTTCATGCCCCTTGAAGGTCTATGTGGCATATACTATTACTACAAGGTCTCTAAACAAAGTTCTATGAAGCAAATGACACAAACTAGTGTATCCGGTTCATTGAACAGGAACACTAGAGTGTGTCACTTGCTTCATGCCCCTTGAAGGTCTATGTGGCATACACTATTACTACAAGGTCTCTAAACAAAATTCTATCAAGGCTCCACACCATACAACATATTTATACTCAATTACTATCATTTTTTTAAAAAAAAGCAAATCATAGCATCACATAAAGGCCGGCGAGGGGTCGGGGAGGCGGCCGGCAAGGGCTCGGGGAGGCAGCCGCAGGCGACGAGTGAGCGGAGGCGCCGGGTGTGGAGGTGAGCCGAGCGTCGGTCTTCGAACACGGACGGCTCGGGGAGGCGGCCGGCGAGGGCTCGGGGAGGTGACCGCAGGCGACGAGCGAGCGGAGGCGCCAGGCGTGGAGGCGAGCCGAGCGTCGGTCTTCGAACACGGATGGCTCGGGGAGGCGGCCTGCGAGGGCTCGGGGAGGCGACCGCAGGCGACGGGCGAGCGGAGGCGCCGGGCGTGGAGGCGAGCCGAGTGTCGGTCTTCGAACGCGGACGGCTCGGGGAGGCGGTCGGCGTGGGCTCGGGGAGGCGACCGCAGGCGACGGGCGAGCGGAGGCGCCGGGCGTGGAGGCGAGCCGAGCGTCGGTCTTCGAACGCAAACGGCTCGGGGAGGCGGCCGGCGAGGGCTCGGGGAGGCGACCGCAAGCGACGGGCGAGCGAAGGCACCGGGCGTGGAGGCGAGCCGAGCGTCGGTCTTCGAACGCGGACAACTCGGGGAGGCGGCCGGCGAGGGCTCGGGGAGGCGACGGGCGAGCGGAGGCGCCGGGCGTGGAGGCGAGCCGAGCGTCGGTCTTCGAACGCAGACGACTCGGGGAGGCGGCCGGCGAGGGCTCGGGGAGGCGACCGCAGGCGACGGGCGAGCGGAGGCGCCGGGCGTGGAGGAGAGCCGAGCGTCGGTCTTCGAACGCGGACGGCTCGGGGAGGTGGCCGGCGAGCGGCGACGAGACAGATCGGGATTTAGATGTAGAATATAACTGCAGCATACGGGGAAAACCCTAGCCAGAGGGTATTTATAGGGAAGCTTATTACAGACAGTTCTAGATGTAGAACCGTGTGTGATATATCAATATCACAGACGGTTCTAAGTTTAAAAACCGTCTGTGATAAATCTTATCATAGACGGTTTTTTATATAAAAAAACCGTCTGTCATAAGCTTTATGTCACAACGCTTCGTGTTTCGATCGTCTAATTAACGTCTCTCGATCGTTATACGAAGCGTCTATATCATTAATGTTTGGGTATACGAACCGTTTGTGCTAAAGGTTAAATATGCGCGCCTAATCCAGGTCTCTTCTACGTACGTACAATATGGCTTCTACTATTCTTGTGATCATCTCCTTCCTCTCATCTGTTCATCAAGAATTGTTCGGCCAGAACCTTACTTAGGCGGCCAGCAATTTGCATCTGGAGCAGCTTCTCCGCACACGCCCTGCTCTCCTTCCCCGACTTTCTTGCATCCGTCAGCTCGACCTGATCATCCGCCGTCGACGGAGGCGTCTCGCTGCCGCTCAAGAAAGGGAAAGAGCCCTTACCCTGATTCTTCTCCACAATGTGCGCAAAGCGGAAGAAGCTCTACACGCATTGGAGAGACTGATGGATAGCCTTGCCGATCAAGCAGAAACGGCAGATTCTGAGGAATCTGTTCATGCTATCCTCTACGACATTATGGGCTATGCTACTGATTATTTGCCCAGGCTGGAGGAGGAAGTGCTGAGGACAAGGACAATCTTAACGGCGTTCGAGAAGTCAGTGGCTGATCCTCCAAGTCCCAAAGTCGAAGAAGAAGAGTACGAAGCCCAAAAGATTACAATCTGGGAAACTCTTTACCTGTGCGACTTTCGTAATAAATTTGCCTCTAATTGAAATTAATAAATTTGCCTTTAATTTGTGATCTCTTGTCTCAGTAGTTCTGTAGTTAAGTTATTAGAAGCAATGTGTACTTATATATTAACCTCTGATCGTGAACAAAATATGACAGACAAAGGGACATCACAGACGGTTCTTGTTAAAAACCGTCTGTGAACATTTACAGACGGTTCTTGTTAAAAACCGTCTGTGAACATTCACAGACGGTTCTTAACAACATTCGTCTGTGATAGTCTACACAACACAGATGGTTTTTAATCAAAAACCGTCTGTGATAATCCCAGATTATCACAGATGATTTTTTAATAAAAATCGTCTGTGATACTTTAGTATCACAGACGGTTCATCAGTAAGAACCGTTTGTGATACTCGTTTTATCTGACGCCACTAACACAGACGGTGTCCAAATTAAAACCGTCTGTGTTAGTGTCAATCACAGATGGTTTTGTCAAACCGTCTGTGATTGGCCATCTAGTATTAGGCTTTCTGTAGTAGTGTATTGTCAAGGTACTCTTGTCTCAACCTCCTATAAGTGAGTATAAATACATTAGTGGCAAGGAGCGGGTAGTCCATTTAGGCCTTGTTTAAAAGTATTGTGGCTTTTGTCTTTTGGCTGATTATGTGATAGATTGAGAGAGTAAGGGATACTCGTGTCAAGAAGCCACCCTATTCAAAGTGGCTCGTATAGTCAATGTTCAAGTCACCCCGTTCAAAGTGGCTCCTATAGTCAATGTTCAAGTAGGCGGTGGGCGCAAGGCGAGCGGCAAGCTAGGGCCTAGCGCCTAGGCCACATAGGCGGCCGATTTTGTCATGGTGTAGTCAAGACATATGTGATGTTCGAAGGAAGAATATTGGTATTTGGAATAACTTGTGATGTTATAAATTTAATAAATGATGATGGACACTTCATCACTTGATGTAAATTCCTTATGTAAATGCTTCTTGTAAACCATCCTGCTGTAAATTCTTGAATGTAGTTACGGTTTGGTAGAATAAAAATGTGCATAGAAGATAAGTTGAGCATCTCACATCCTTTACTCCTAAAGTGGACCAATCTGCGTCATCTTGCATTATGCATAGAACATTTGTTCGGTTATTACGCAGCAGTGAATCAGCATCTGAGTATCATCAAGTGGAACAATAAAAATTAAAATATGCTACCCAAACATGGAGTTTCTCCTCTTCTCTGATGTTTATTGTTCTCAAAGCCCTAATGAACACAAGGGACATTTGTATTGGATGAAAATTCATGCAACACAGGGCAAAAAGTTTGAATAAAACAATGCTCCAGCAAGGAAACCCATCTCTTTGCAAAAGAGATTAACACAAATGGAAATTTCCATGGATTAAAATTCAAATAGGCATCACCAAGATGATCATTAATCATATAACCACTGAGAAGACTTCGTATCACCACAGATTATTTGGAACAATATCTGAAATAATGATTCTTGGAGTGCAGATTTACTCATGTACCTTTCAGTTAGTGGCCTACTGCACATGCTTTCTCAACATCTGCAAGGTGCCCAGGTCTAATAGAAATTCCATATACTTTATCCAAATGAAGCTACTGTTTGGAGAGCTCCTGACCAACTACTCAAATTCATCTAGAGTCTACTGTGTATCTTTTTGTAAAGCCCTTTCCTCCAAGGCACTGATTTCTAGTTCCCTAAAAAAACATACAGGATATCAGGATGCTTTCAGTGACCATATCGCAAGGTATTCAAATGCAGGAGGAGATTAACAACCTATTTAGTGAGGATTGAGCTTAAAACTTTAAGCCTCTTCTCATGTGGTAGGGGCAGACTTAAGGTTCAAGGAACTGTACCCCTAATTCCTTTTGGAAATCATAGTAGAACAAAGTGTAAAATCATATTGAAGTGGTACTAACAAATCATAAGGATAAAGAAGGATAAGGAGCTAGAACATATTTACCTTGCCACAAACAGGGCATGCCTCACTTCTTTCGGCACTCATACATACAGCCAAGATGGAAATGGTGTGAGCATTGCATTACTATCCTAGGATTCTCAGAAGTACAATCTGTAATTTAGATAGATAATGAAAAAACATATAGCCCTTTCCCCGGCAATTATCAGGACTGGATATCCACCTCTTATGGCATCCTCTAGAACAATAACAAGGTCCCTGGCATTGTTAATTTTCATGCCCACGAGAAGCAACTGAGTAATGGAAGATAAATATCAGTAAGATGACATTATGGCACAGAAGGAACATAGAAGCTTCCTTTTATAAGACAATAGGAACATATCAGCTAGACAAGACAAAAAGACATAGTCTCACACAGATCAAATATAAAAGTATAAAACAAGTTCACAACCACAAGTGACAAGTTACAAGTAAGATAGTGAAAATAGTTCTTAAAGAAACTTCAACAAGGTAACAAATGTACATCAATCTTCGTCCTCTTATCCATAATCCTTTGTCAGAATCACTTCATCCTGATTGGATTCGAACTCAACATCCACAAGTTCCTCATTCACCATCACCTCGAATGGTCACATAATCCTCATGTGCTTTCTTGTTCTTTTTCTTGTTCCTTGCCTCCGCAATAGAGTTTCGACATTTCTCTTGATCCTCCTTTGCGGATTTTGGGGGTATTTCAAAACATTTCCACTGATATGTGCAATATGTTGTTGATCCTATAGATCCCATTGGAAACAACCTTATCACATAAAATGCATTTGCAATATGCTGCTTGATCCTATAGATCCCACCAGAACAACCTTATCACATAAAATGCATTTCACCTTATTCAAATTGTTTGGATTCACCAATACACCAAATTCCCACCAACGTTACTCGACTTCCTCTTAAGGCTAGCTTCAGTGGTACTTACCTCAAGCGCCAAACGTAACAGATGATATCCTACATAGCATAATAGCATAAAGATTTTGTTTCACATGTAACAGAATCAACAATTCAACATAGCAAATTACCAAATTAGCAAAGTATTAATAGCAGTGTACATTGAACTATAGTAGCATCACCAAATAAATTAGCAATTTAGCATTCAGTCAATACTCAATAGTCATTCACTAATCAGTAATGAGTAATGACTATTCCAATCCATTGACTAATCAGTAATGAGTAATGAATTAAGCTTGGCTACTCTAGTACTCCTATAGTGAGCATATACTCCAATTCGAATCAACCAATTCATTACTCCTACAGTCCTACTTAGTCCCCAATCTATATAGCAAATAAATAAGTAATCTATATAGAAAATAGAAATTAACAAATTGTGGTAGGGGTGGCCCCCACCTAAGCCCATCCGACCTATTAAGGGATTATAGGCCCAAAATGGGACACATGTAATGACATATATGCCCACCTAGGGGCTATGCAACTGTAAGGGCAATATTGTAATTATACTTCATGATGATATACATGCACCCTGAGCAGGAGAGCGGGCAAGCATTATTCATCCACCTAGACTCTCCACTACTCTTCTACTTTACTGTTTGGTCAGTAGCCACAACAGTTGGCGTCGTTCGTGGGGACGACAGAGAGTAAGTCGCGTGTTCGTGGAAGTGATGGCACCCAAGAAAGCTTCATCGATGGCAAAGAAGAAGCGAAGCACGACGGCGGCGGTCACAAACACCGGGGCCTCGGCCAGCAGGCCGCCTATGTCAGCATCGGGGGTAGGCGCTGAGGGTGGCGGTGGTACAACAAGCACTGGCATCGATCCCCATGCCGACGGTGTAGCAGCCGATTTCGTCAGTGGTGCTTGGTCCAGTGGAGGCGTCGGCACCGACGTCCACGCCGGTGGGCCCGCTGGCTCAAGGTCCAATACGGGGCCAGCAGGTGGTTCCGATGGCCGCGTTGATCTCGTTGTCGGCCACGAGACCCATCACCCCCCATGCCGGGTGGCCCCGGTGAGCAGGCTGCGGTCGCCAACAACCCCGTGGCACGTGCCAATGCTCTGACAGGTGCAACCGCTCTGATGGTAGAGAACGCCTTGTTGGTGGCCCTTGGCACGTTGCAGCGCGAGCTAGCAGACCTTCGGGGCGCCGTGCGGGAGATACAAGAGGCTCAGAGCCAGCAAGCCCCCGGTCGTAGTAGAGGCCACGCCGGACCAGGGGGGACAGCCGCGACACCCCTACCTCTAGTCGCGCCGCACTTCGGTGTGTCGATCCAGAGTCCTCGCTCTCCGCCAGCTTACAGCAGGCGGCGTGGCCGGAGGACTTCAAGTTCCCTACTATCGAGGCGTACAAGGGTGACACGGACCCTCGGGAGTTCGTTTGCATGTACGAGATGGCTATCGACGCCGCTGGCAGAGATGAGTCCACCAAAGGGAAGGGCCTGCCCCACACGCTGCAAGGAGTCGCGCTCTCCTGGTTCTTCACTATAGAGCCAAACTCCATCTACGCGTGGGAGTAGATCCGAGACCGCCTGTACAACAATTTCCAGGGGAACTACGTCAAACGTGTTGACGCAGACCATCTTTTTTCCATCAAGCAAAAGCCCTCCGAGAAGCTCTGAGAATACTTCAAACATTTTGCCAAGGTCTACTGCCAAGTGAAGGACGTCAACGAGACCACAGTCATTAACACGATGATCCAAGGCCTTCGTCCAGGGCCACTCGTTGAGTATAACATGCGTAAACCGGTCAAGACGGTGGCCAAGCTCTTCGACAAGATAGAGGAGTACGCTAGGGCAGAAGAAGACGCCCTGCGGCGCCGAGGGGACACCTCCAACACTAAGCCGGCGGAGGACTCACCGGCGGAGTCCTCCTGGGCCGAGCAGGACTCAAAGGGTACCTCCAACGCAAGCAAGACTCCCTAGAGGACACCCCCAAGCACATGCAGGATTCACCGAAGAGTAGCTCTAATCGCAGGCAGCGCAAGAAGCCCAGGGGGCTCGATACGTCTTTGACATCAAGGGCGGCTCCAATAACGCTGCTCCCGCTGGCCGAGGGTGCGATCACCGAGGCCGCGGCCGAGGGCGTGGCCGTGGTCGCGAGGACAGGCCATGTGCTGAAAGGGAGCACCAATACTACGGCCTGTGGTGCGAGGTGCACGGCCGCGGTGACCACCTCACACAAACATACCCCATAGTCGCGATGCTGCACCAAAGCGTGGCCAGAGACTAGGCCATCGGAGCAGGCACCCCCGTAGTAGCCCATGTCCAACAGCCCCAATAAGGCCATTTGAGGATACAGGCCTAGAGGGAGCCCAACGTCGCATCATAAACGTCATATCTGGTGGCTCCTCACTAGAATTTTCATTCGCACAGCAGCAAAAAGCCTACGCTCACTAGCTACACCACATGGCAACGCATCTCGTCTAGGTGCCACCAACCTGGGCGCAAACCGACATCACCTTCACTGTAGCCGATGCAGATGGGGTTGATTTTTCTCACCAAGACTCACTAGTCATCTAGGCCGGCGTCGCAGGTTGTGACGTCAAGCACGTTTTGGTCGACGGCAACAGCTCCGCAGACATTTTGTTCGTGACGGCCTTCGACCAGATGGGAATCCCGCGAACCCGGCTGGGACCCCCGGCATCATAATTTCCTCTGCATGAAACTTCCGTGTCCGCGTGGAATCATTACTGTCTTCGGAGATCAAGACCTCGCACGTCGAATAGAGCTTGGTGCGTGAGGCCCCTTCTAGAAGGTGCATGCTATCACAGACACCCTTGGTGGGGGCACGCCTTCCGCCCCAAGGTGGACACCCAAGCCAAAACCAGACGGACAAGTCAAGAGGATCCCCTGCATACCTCGAACCAGCAAGTCTTCGTCAGCGTGGACCTCCCTCCAGAGACCGAGCAGGGCCTACTCCAAGTCCTTCGGACCAATGCGGACATCTTCACGTGGTCTCCCACTGACATAAAGGGGGTGGACCGTGTTGTCATCGAGCACACCCTCGCCGTCTGCCCCGACGCGAAGCCAGTCAAGTAGAGACTTCGGCGCATGCTGTTATACCGTCAGCAAGCGACCAAAGCGGAGGTTGCGAAGCTACTCCAGTCCGGGGTCATCCGCGAAGTCTACCACCCGGACTGGCTTGCCAATCCAGTGCTCGTGAAGAAGGCCAGTGGCGCGTGGCACATGTGCATAGATTTCACTGTGCTAAACAAGGTCTGTCCAAAAGACAACTACCTACTCCTCCGCATAGATTAGTTGGTAGATGCCACGGTGGGCTGCGAACTCATGAGCTTCCTCGATGCATATTCTGGCTATCACCAAATCCACATGGGCAGGGATGGCGAAGTCAAGACGAGTTTTATAACACCAGTAAGGACATACTGCTTCGTCAGGATGCCCTTCGGCCTCAAAAATACAGGTGTCGTGTTTACGCGCCTAGTCGCTCCGGCACTGGCCTCCCAGCTCGGAAGGAATGTCGAAGCCTACGTTGATGATGTGGTCATCAAGACCAAACAACTTGCCTCTCATGGTCAAGACCTTCAGGAGACCTTCGACAACCTCCGGCGAACGGGTATCAAGCTCAACCCAAATAAATATGTCTTCGGCGTGCAAGCTGGAAAGCTTTTGGGATTCCTAGTGTCCGGGCGAGGAATCCAGGTGAACCCCGACAAAGTCGACGCAATCTTGACTATGGAGACCCATAGAACGGCAAGGGAGGTCCAGAGGCTCACCGGTCGCATGGCTGCGTTAAGTCGCTTCTTCTCTAGGGCGGTCGAGCGGGGGCTCCTGTTTTTCAAAACCCTTCGCGGTTGTGGCGGGTTTTAGTGGGACGACGACTGCGTGAAGGCCTTCGACGAACTCAAGAAACACCTTGCAAGCCTTCCCACTCTGGTCGCCCTAGCACCAGAGGCTCCGCTGCTGTTATACCTTACTGCTACAGCAACAACAGTCAGTGTGGTCCTCATTTTTGAGGAGGGCCCCCTGCAGCGACCTATGCACTTCGTCTCTGAAGCCCTTCAGGATGCCAAGACATGGTATACCGAGCTGAAAAAGTTGGCCTATGCTCTGGTTATGGCTTCGAGGAAGCTTCGCCATTACTTCCTCTCCCATCGTATCACCGTGCCTTCCGCGTTTCCCCTAGTGGAGATGCTGCACAACAAAAAGTCAACGAGTCGCATCGGCAAGTGGCCGGCCGAGCTTACGCCCTTCTCCCTGATGTACGCCTCGCGTACGGCAATCAAGTCTCAGATCCTCGCTGACTTCCTCATCGAGTGGACCCCACCCGCGCAGCCAAAAGCCACAGCCGCTAGCGGACCCGGTGTGGACCCTCCACACCGATGGAGCCTACGGTGCCACGGGTGCTAAGGTCGGCGTAGTGGTCACCACTCCGGGAGGACATCGCCTGCTGTACTCAACGCGTCTTGGGTTCCCGACGACAAACAACACGGCCGCGTATGAAGCGCTACTCTTCGGCCTCGCCAAGCTCAAGGCCATCGGCGCAAGGAGGGTGCTCGTTCACACGGACTCGTGTATGATCACAGGCCACGTCGACAAGTCCTATCAAGCCAAGGACCCCGAGCTAGCCAAGTATCTAGTTGCCGTCAGGGCGAAGGAGTGTCATTTTTTGGGTGTTACGGTGAAGGCCATCCCACAGGCGAACAATGAGCAGGCTGACGAGCTCACCGAGGTCATACCCACCGTGGCCGTTGAGCAGGATAATCACGATGCAGCCCTTGTCCACCCAATCGCCCAGCAGGGTGACTGGCGGGAACCCATTTACGGCTATCTGTAGGGCATAGTCAAGCCGAACAACCTTCTTGAACTATAGCGCCTGCAACACCACGCTAGGTCCTTCGAGGTCTTGGATGGTGTGCTTTACAAGCGAGGAGTTTGCGCCCCACTACTGCGATGCCTTTCGCGTAGTGAGGGACAACAACTCCTTGCCAAAATTCATGTAGGACTCTGTGGCTTGCACATCGCGCCGCAGGCCCTTATCAGCAAAGCATTCAGGCAGGGCTTCTATTGGCCAACGGTCACTGCGGACGCGCGGGACCTCGTGCTCCAGTGCCAGGGTGCCAGTGGATGGGAAGGCTTATGCACAAGCCTCCCAGCAGTTTGCAGCCCATCCCACCAGTTGGCCTTTGGCACGTTGGGGCATCGACATCGTCGGACCACTCCCACGCGCACCAGGGGATCTATGATTCATCGTAGTCGCCCTCGAGTATTTTTCCAGGTGGTAGGAGGCAGTTCCGCTAGCTAGGGTAACCTCTGCAGCAATGCAGTGATTCCTTTGGCAAAACATCATCTGCCGCTTCGGAGTGCCCGGAGAAGTCACCGTCAGCAACGGCTTGCAGTTCGACTTCGCCTCCTTCAAGGCGTTCTGCGACCGCATGGGCATCGTACTCCGATACGCCTCAGTTGGACGCCCGCAGTCCAATGGGGCGGTCGAACGGGCGAACAGCGCCATTTCTGCCGGAGTCAAGAAGCGCCTCGTAGGCCTTCCCAAGTGCAAGTGGCCGGACAAGCTTCTCATCGTCCTTTGGTTCCTTCGCACAACGATCATGCACGCGACAGGGTTCACGCCCTTCAACCTCCTCTTCAGCGACGAGGCCGTTACACCTGAAGAAATCAAGTCCGATTCAAGGAGGGTCATCGCCTAGGCTCCTGCGGAAAAACGAGGGTTGTCTCTGGATCTCCTTGATGGTGACAGGATCAGCACCACCGAACATGTCACCAAATTGCACGACAAGAAGCGCGCGCGTACGACCGTACCGTGCATCAACACCTGTTCCAACCAGGCGACCTCGTCCATAAATTGGCGTTGCACGCGGCGACGGTGGGCAAGCTAGAATCAAAATGGGAGGGCCCCTACATTGTCAGGGCGGCTCTATCATAGGGGGCATACCGCCTAGCAACCCTCGAGGGGCAGACTCTTCGGCACACATGGCATGCAGACCGCTTGTGGTGATTTTATGCGTAAAAGGATCTGGCTGCCTAGCACTTCGCCGGCGTCGCTTCATGTATAAAAAAGCTAGCCCGCGCAAATGGGTAATAAATAAAGCTCACTGATTCGTGTAAGCAAATGTTTCGTGACCATGCACTCTTCGGAGAATAAATAAGACACGCCGAGGCGAGCCCCCGCGTGCACTCTTCGAAGTATAAATAACACACGTGAAGGCGAGCCCCCGCGTGCACTCTTCGGAGTATAAATAACACGCGCGGAGGTGAGCCCCCGTGTGCACTCTCCAGAGTATAAATAAGACATGCAGAGGCGAGCCTCCACGTGTACTCTCCAGAGTATAAATAAGACATGTGGAGGCGAGCCTCCGCATGCACTCTTCGTAGTATAAATAAGACACGCGGAGGCGAGTCTCCGCGTGCACTCTTCGGAGTACAAATAAGACGCGGATGTACAGCAATGGATGGGCATAAACTCGAGCATACGAGGCAGGCCAACACCTTCGCGCGACGAGAAGAACAGGCCTAGTCATCAGCTTCATTGCCGCCACTTTGAAGGGTAGGGGATGGAGTGCTTGTGCGTCTATTTCGGCTAGTCGCCAGCTCCGCTGCCGCCACTTCGAAGGGTAGGGAACGGAGCGCACGCACTTCTACTTCGTTTAGCAGAGAAGGGTCGTGTTGACCCCCTCGTTCCTACCCTACTCTGCGTATGTTGCATACTATGTGCCAAGAGCAAAAGCTAGCGAAGCTTGCCTCGCACTCGAAGTCTTGGTCATTAGTCGACCTCACAAGCACCTCCCCCCATGACAAGTGAGATCGGAATAAGCGTACGCACGAAAGGAAGGCCAGGACACGTTCGTTTTGGCTATTACTTTCATTGAATGTGCGAAGGGTAGCGTTTACAAGTACATTCAAGTCAAAAACGCTACTCGTCCGACTCCTCTATCTTAACATATTCTCGCCTTAAGGTTTCCCCCATCATGCGACGTGTCTCCCAAAAGCGCAAGGAGTCCTCTGCCCAACCCCAATGTCGAAGGCGCCGCCAGACCATAAGGTTCGAAACCAGGAAGCGGCCCCTATGAAGCACCTGCTCGTAACAAACAACGTATATGAGCAAAAGGCTTCAATTTTTCATTTCATTTCCAAAAGGCGAGGCCGTGTGGCACCATTTTACATAACTAGGGGACACATAGCGACGCACGCTTACAACTCCAGGACTTCGGCATCACACCCGCAGGTCAATGCCATGCTCCAAGCCAGCAGAGCCACCTTTGTCGCGTCGTGGGACTTCGTCAAGCCAGGCCCCGAAGTCCACGTCGCCCCACAGGGTTCGCCGCAATGCCACCTTCGCCGCAGCTTCGCCGATGTAGTCCCAGATCCACTGGTGGAAGGCCCGTGTGGAGCGGCGAATGGCGTGTATGGTGCCGGACATAACCCCGACCCCCGCAGGCAGCTCCAGCTAGGGGGTGGCCAACTCCCTGACATGCAGGAACCGCCGGTGGTGGAGCAGGGCGAGGATGATGCGCGTCGTCACCATCGAACAATGGTTGTCGAATGACCACGCAGCGTTTAGCGCAAGGGCTAACGCCTCTCCGACCCGTTAGAGGGTGCTCGACAGGTCTTCGGGGCCGAAGGTCTGAGCTGGTACGATGACGGAGAGGTCAGAGAGGGTACTCTCCAGAGCTTCCATGGAGTCCCAGGCGGCCACCGATGCATCGCCCAATGCCTGGTCCTTTTCCGCAAGCGCCGCAATCAGCCGCGCCTTCTCCTCATCCAGCTCGAAGACCTGTTGAAGCAGCCCCTCGCGCTCCTCGGAGGCCACTTGCTGAGTTCGCTCGACGAGTGCCTGGGCCTCAGCGATCGCCTTCGCGCCCTCTGTCTCCAGGAAGCGGATGCACTCATCATTGGAGGCGTTGGCCTCTTCGGCGGTGCGGAGACACTTCTCCAACCTGCATCGTTCCCGAGCCTTGCTCGCCTGAAGGGTGCGAGCGAGGGCAAGGGTCTACACAGCATAGTAGTGAGTGAAGTTCCATAACCACAAGTGTAATTGAAGTGGGCGCACTTACCCTCATTTTCGAGGCTTTCGCGCACAGTCAGCGACCCCTTGTAGAGCTCACAGCGTCTCCGGTCGAGGTACGAAGTCAGAGACGGTCAGGTGTCGAGCCTCCACGCCGGCGACTTCCACAACAACGGGAGTCAAAGTCACATCCGCAGAAGGTACACCGGATACTTCGTGGTCGCTTCTGTTGCTGGAACCTTGCCCATGTCCGGAGATCGCGTCCCACTGATGTCGACGATGGTATAAGGGAGCAGATCGGAGAAAGCTTCGCGAAGTCGTGGGGAGAGAATGTGTTGCGCCAACCTTCATCACAAAGCGGTGAACACCGTCGAGATATCCAGCCTACCTCCGACCGAACCGCGATGGTGCCGCCCGCATCTTGTGCAGCGGAGTCATCTTCGGGCCTAGCAGCTTTTGCCTCGAAACCTCTTACTCCGACATCGCTCCCACCGCAACCTCGAAACGCTCCGCTAGTCCCACAGGTGAACTTATCCGAGCGCGCTTTGCACTCAACGCCTTCGGGGACGCTTCGTCAGCCTCAGCAGTTGGCGCAGGAAACGAGGCTTTGTCCTCCAAGGTATTCGTGTTGGGCCCAGAGTGTGCGTGCCCTTTGTCACCCGTATCGCTCACGGGCTCCTTGTCGCCACACGTATCGTGGTCCACCTCCGCCTCCAGATCGGAGTTGGCATACTCCGTCAGGTTGGACCCAATCACGGTTGTGGCCTCACCTTAGGCGGGCCACCACCGGGCTTGGCTAGGCGACGAGCGATCGCACCCTTCGCCGAGGGGGAGATGCCTCCCCCTTATCGTCGCCATCTCGAGGACGACTCCAGCTAGTGGTCGGCTCAGCACGCTCCGGCACGAAGATGCCTAGAGCTTCGCAGACGCGGTTCACCCACCCGATGTTCCCTGTCACGGACTCCCGCAAGCTGTGCTCCTTGGCCACATACGGTCCAAGGAACACCATTGCGGCGCGCTTCGCGTCCTCGAAAAGAAGTTCTACAAATGAAAAGTTAGAATCTACAAGAATTATTGCTACACACAACACACGGTCGAGAACTTACGGGGATCGACAGGCTTCGGCAGCGAAGCCACTGTCGGTCGAATCCTGTCGAGGCGCATGGGACTGGGTTGGATATGCCACTGCTAGGCAAGCGGGGACATGCCGTACATTAGGTACTCCTCGGCGAGGTCCCACATGTTGAACCGTAGGGCAACCCCCACCAGCCTCCGCGCCTTCTACTCGTCGTTCCAGTCGAGAGATGGTGAAGGCGATGAGTTAAAATCCATCGGCTGCCCCATCCACCTAAGACTGCTGCCGCCTGTTACATGGTGGTAAAACCACCGCCGCATCCAATTCGACTCCCATTTGGCGCGAGTTGAGTTCGCAGGGAATATCTTCGAGCACGGCGACCGCAGCACGAAGTTGATGCTGCCAAAGTTTGAGTACTCCCCCGGTCCAATTTCTTCGGCTAGCACCGTGCGTCGTGGAGGAACGCGAACAGAGAGGCACTGGGCCATGCTCCCTCTATCCATGACGCCTAGTAGTACACTGCCAGGTGCGCTAGCACATTCGGAGTCAGCTGTGCCAGCTCCAGCTCGTACATCCTTAGAACATCGCCGACGAGCAGGGCCAACAGGATTCGGAGCCCAACTTCGAAGTACGCGACGAAGACAACTGCTTCCAACTCCGCAGGATGCGGCTCCGTCTCGCCGCTGGGGGCAGACAAACAGCGCTGCGGTCCGACAACTTCCCCTCGCGCAGAAGAGACCGGATGGTCTCCTCCGTCATGAGGCTCTACCCCAACGCATTCGAGCATACGCCGTTGAGCTTCTTCTCTGTGCTCCAGCGTTTGTTGGCCAGTGATGGGTCGCGCCCCACTAGAGCGTACTCCATCTTTGTGGTCGACGAACTGTGTCGGTGGGAGGAGGTGCTGCAGCTCGGCGAAGCACCGCCGCTCGGTCGGCAGGAACGGTCATCACATCGGGCCATTTCGGTGGTGTGGTGGTGAGCGGCGGCAAGGAACGAGGCGTACGACGACGGTGCGCACGAGAACAGGGAGCACAGAGGTGGTGTCGATACAGCTTGCAACAATGAGAGGTAATAGTACGGCGAAAAGAGTGCTATTAAAGACTCCTCGTCTCCCCCACGATCGAGAACCCAACCGGCGGAAGCTGAAGCCGTGCGGCCGTTCAACCGCACGCACAACCTCCCAATCGCGTGCACGCACGTGTCCCACGACCTCGGGAACAAGGGTACGACCACGGTCAAGCTCCTGCCTGACACTGCACGACGTGCCAATGATCCCCCGCCGCGTGTCCCATTATGCGCCAGTAGGCGATTCAACGCCCGGCGCCACAACACTCGTGGGGGGCATGGGCCATTGGCTCTCCCTGCATGCCTAGAGCCCACGCGGATTGTCTGTGCCGCAACAACCGCGCCACCTTCTTCGGCCCAGCACGCAGCAAGTCACAAGCCGCAGGGATGAAGGGGGTCAAAGGGCTCGACGGCATGGTTTCGGCCCGTGAAAAACCCTGTACCACGAGAGGCTCCTGTGGTAGGGGTGGCCCCCACCTAAGCCCATCCGGCTTGCTAAGGGATTATAGGCCCAAAATGGGACACATGTAATGACATATATGCCCACCTAGGGGCTATGCAGCTGTAAGGGCAATATTGTAATTATACTTCAGGAGGATATATACATGCATCCTGAACAGGAGAGGGGGCAAGCATTATTCATCCATCTAGACTCTTCACTACTCTCCTACTTTACTGTTTGGTCAGTAGCCACAACACAAATAAATAATGATTCTAATCTATCTATTCAGTATCACTAGAATGAAATCATCCGTCGATCCCAGCTCCCAAAATCCCAATCTCGGCTTGTCGGCCAGTCTCCAAAGTAAGCACTAAGCAGTAGTAGTTCTGTAATATGTAGTTAGTACTTGTACTCTAGTAGTAGACAGTTGTAGCAACTTGCAAGCAAGCATCAGCATTAAGCATATTTCTAGAAGACACTTGTTTAAGCAAGCATAGCAAGTGCTCGTATATTGTACTACTCTAGCTTTTATCATCAACTGATCCCGGCTCCCTAAATCCCAATCCTGCTTTATCATCAACAAATTTTAATTCCATCAACCCACACTGGCAGCAAAACAACACATATTAGCAGAGCAACAGCACACACTACACATATAAGCACAACAACAGCCCACCGCGTGCACAGAAGCAGAACAGTAGCCAGCAGCGCACACAGCAGTAGGCCAGAGCAATCAGAGAGAGGGACCTGGCGTGGTCAAGGCGATGACGATGGGTTGGAGGCAGTGACAGCTGGATGGCAGTGACGTCGGAGGGTTGGAGGCGATTTGAGGCGATGACAATGAGTTGGAGGTGGCTCTAGGCAACGACGATTGGTTGGAGATAAGGATGCAATAAATCTGGGCGGCGGTGAGATAGATCCAGCCGACGGCGACTTGCTCTTCAATGGAGGGGAGGCGGCTGCGGGAGAAGATAGGGAGAGGAAATCCCTAACCCAAAATCAAGTTTGAGAGAGTCATCACTTCAGCACCCTCTTATACCTCCCCCTACTCAGTCTAGGCATCGCCCAGCTCCACCTCAGCGGCCTTGGACTGTCCTTGATCGTGCCTTGCGCCGCCTGGAGCTACCATGCCGTGTGCCACCTCAACCACCTAGCGCTGCCTTGGACCACGGTTGACCGCCTAGTCGGACCGAGCGCCTAGCTGACTGATTACCAGCAAAAATCATGGTGGGGAGGCCACGCCTAGCACCTGTGTACGGCCTAGGCAGCTGCCTTTTAGAAGACTTGTTGCAGTGACTTCTACAAACGGCTTATAGAAACCACCTTAAGAAGGTATTCTGTTCAAAATCTGCTTTCTAAAAACCAAAAGCTATTTAAAAAGGAGAAAGTAGCCGTTATGCTCGGGTAGATAAATAGTGGACTCGAGATGAGGAAGGTGGAGGTCAAATGAGAGAGAGAGGAGGCAAAGGATAGAGGATGGATGCCAACATTTTTTGAGAGAATATAAGGCAAACACATTCACACAACTCACATTTCACTCACACTACCATACGCGCTCATATACCCTTGAAATTTTTTTTAGAGAATATAAGACAGACGTATTCACACAACTCACATCTCACTTATATCTCCTTGAAAATTTTGTGAAGGTGATTTAACAGTGTAGGTATATGTTTTTCTCCTAAACACGCACGCGATGCTTTGAAATTTTTGCGAAGCCATCGAAACACGGGTATATATTTTTTCACTAAACGCACTAATAAGCCAGACGAGACATGCCGAACTACCATCCCAGGCATCGAACCCGCGCCGGCTGAGGGGTGACCAACAGCGCCCCAAACCAACCGAGCTACGGCTTTTAGGATTCTCGGCAAAAGGGGAACTGAGCCGCTGAGCCAAGAAGGGGAATTGGGCGTCAAAGCGCCACAAGATACCTGCGAGATGCCGCATGCAGGCCTGTAGTGACGGGAAGAAAAAGAAGAAGGTGAATTGGATTGAGCTAGGTTCGAATGTGGCAGCAGGAAAGAAGACAAATCGAGGTGGGCTGGTTGGATGGAAATCCAGCTGCAACAAAGCCAGTGATATCCAATCTGTACAGTTGAACACGCTTAAAACAACAGAGCTAATGTGGCCAAACCAGATAACGGGAAAATAGCACTCATTCTAGTTAGTGGGGATCACTTACAAGATCCAAATCAAAACAACATGCATATAAATACAACTATTATAGGGCCCATAATTCAGTAAAATAACCTACAATTCTACAGTCCCATAAAATGATACGTCAACTGGTATAACATTTGCTAGAATAGATACGTTGTCGTCCGGTTGTCATGGCCACCATATTAAATACAACTATTATAAGGCATAGAATTCAGCAAAATAGCATTCAATGCTACAATCCCGAGCACTGCTAGAATAGATAAGTTCTCTTCCGGCAGTCATGGCCACCTGTGTAAATCAAGCCATCACCCGGATGCTTCAACCACTCAGTGCAGGCATAGCACCTGCTAAAGTCAAGCCCTTTCCTAGAACCAGGTGGAGTAGGAACATACAAATTATAATAACCACCTAAAAAATAAACAAAGAAAGTTCAGTTTCATTCAGTGCTTCCATGTTTTACATATCTAGCGACAAACAGGTGAAAAGGGACTAAATAAACTGGTATTAAGAGAAGCAGATGAATGTTACAAAGTATATATCTCTATCTCTATATTTATCTCAGTTTCAAGATAGTCAACCTGATTTCGAATTTTTTTTACGAATAATCCATTTTTTATTCGAAATTACAGAAATATACCCGCAACAAAAATTTTTACAAAAATAGGCTCCAGTCGCGCCCCCCCCCCCCCCATTGGGCAACTAGAGAAAATCGCCCAACCACAACGCGACACCTAGGCAGTTTGGTAATGGTTGGGCGAGTTATTGCTGTCGCCCAACCGTTGAGCGGCTGACATGCAGTCGCTCTACGCTTCGGCGACAGAGACTCCTGCTACCCAACGGCTGGGCGACAGCAACGGGTTAAAACCCGAGCGGCAAGCCCGGCCGCGGCCGCCGCTGTTGATTTGCTTTGCTCGCGCATTCGTTCGGCGACGCGAGAGAGGAGCGGAGAAAGAAGGGAAAGGAGAGAAGAGGAGAAAGGAGGAGAAGAAGAGGAGGGGAAAAAAGGAGCGCGCGTGATCTTCAAATTTAGGTATTTTTTGAAAGTTTTTGTAGTATATTTAGTATATAAATTTTTATTATAGGATTGTTTTGTGTAGAAATTTTAGTATAGAAAATTTAGTACAATTTTTAGTATAGAATTTTGTAGTATAGCAATTTTAGTGTAGAAATTTTAGTACAATTTTAATATAGAAAATTTAGTATAGAAAATTTTAGTATTGATAATTTTAGTATAGAAATTTTAGTACAATTTTTAGTATAGAAACTTTAGTATAGAATTTTGTAGTATAGCAATTTTAGCATAGAAATTTTAGTACAATTTTTAGTACAGAAAATTTAGTATAGAAAATTTTAGTATAGAAATTTTAGTACAATTTTTAGTATAGAATTTTGTAGTATAGATAATTTTTAGTATAGAAATTTTAGTACAATTTTTAGTATAGAATTTTGTAGTATAGCAATTTTAGTATAGAAATTTTAGTACAATTTGTAGTATAGAAAATTTAGTATAGAAAATTTTAGTATAGAAATTTTAGTACAATTTGTAGTATAGAAATTTTAGTACAATTTTTAGTATAGAAAATTTGTAATGTACATTTTTTTAGTATGGAATATTTTTAGTACAGAGATTTTAGTACAATTTCTAGTATAGAAAGCAACCGTACTGTAGATCTAGCTAGAAAAAGTTAAATATTTGTTATACTAAATTTATTAAACATGTAATTTTACAAAAGTAACAACATGCGTATGAAATCTGCATGCAGGTATGGTGCGTGACTGGCAGTATCCCCTGTTGGACGAGCACGTGGACCGCATGCATCGCGCTTCCCATCGTGTGCCGCCACCGGGGAGCGCGGACGAGCCGGTTGAGGTGGGAGTAGTCCGGACGCGCACACCTCGCGTGGCCTGGAGACTCGATGCCCGTTGGACAGCCAGGTTTGCACTACGGCATTGTTTTAGTGTTGCCGTAAGAACGTTCCGTACTGACCTTCACTTTGTTTGCAGGCTACAAGATGCCGGGCTACTCCCTGTTGCCCGGATGGTGCGGGCCACTGAGGAGGATGGACCCGCCTTGGCCACGGGCGGGGACGAGGTCGGGGATCGATCACGACGCTTCCCGTTCGACCGCTCCCTGCTGACGGCTTTGGTGGACCGTTGGCGGCCCAAGACGCACTTTCCACCTCCCATTCGGGGAGATGATGCCGACCCTGCAGGATGTGTCCCTGCTTCTTGGCCTTCCGATCGCGGGAGGTGCTGCCTTCCTACCGGAGGCCCCGGTCGAGTGGCGCGATGACCTACTCGCCAGATTCGAGGTGGTCCTTCCACCGGGTGCCGTGGGTGAGTACTACATGTTCCCGGCGAAACAGACCCACGGGCCGTCGCTGAGGTGGCTGGCACAGTTCCGGGTACGTGGTCTTTACAATCGATCATGTCATCGAAGCTCTTATTTGCGATATTATGGAGTAATAACATCTTGTTTGCATTTAGGTGGAGCGGATGGACCCAGAGGCGAATGATCACCAGGTCTCGCGCCACTTGGAGGCGTACTTGCTGTGGCTGTTTGGCTGGGTGCTCTTCACCAGCAGCCACGGCGACAGCGTCAACGCGCGCCTCATCGCTTATGCTAGGGCAATCGCGGACGGCGAGCCCCCCAGGTCAGCTGGGGATCGGCCGTACTTGCCGCGACCTACCGCGGCCTGTGCAGTTCGTGCTCGAGGACGAAAGCGAACTCGATCCTAGCGGGTTGTCCCCTACTACTGCAGCTGTGGTCGTTCGAGCGCTTCAGCGTCGGACGACCATTGCTAGACGACATGAGTCCATACGGGCCCGACATGTATCAGGGGGGAGACGTCGACCAGCTGACGATGGGTTCTATTTGGTGTCGTCGACGGGTAAGTCATATGTCAATTAGTTATTTCCTTTATACTAACGACGGTCGTACGTAACATCTATTCTTCATTGCAGGTGCAGTTCGCACATGTCCAGGTCACGCGGGTGTATCTGCCCTTTGTTGAGTAGATCGACCGCCTCACGGCCGACTACGTGCGCTGGGAGCCGTACTCACAGGCGGCAGTGGAGGACCGTGCTCCCGATGGATTGTCGAGTCTGTGCTGGCGCGACCGGGCTTTCTGGCTGATGCGTCGGAAGCTCGTCTACGACATTTTCGTGGAGGACCACTCGCCGCAGCAAGTGATGCGGCAGTTTGGTCTCTTCCAGGCTGTGCCGGTACCTGTCGGACCTGCAGTGCCGCCTCCTGTGCACGGGTGAGTGCCGGTGTCTTATAAATTTGTACATACTTACTACTTCATTGGAAATTACTAACGAAGTGGTCATACAAGCAGGCACAATAGAAAGGGAGTGAAACGCGGCACGGAGTGGACGGTGAAGATGCAGGCGTGGGTTGCTCAGTGGGACGGTGCCCTTGACGATGTGGTTGACGAGGACCGCCCGTACGACAGCACAGAGTACACGGAGTACCTGCGGTGGTACCAGACGCGCACACGTACGAGGCTCGTACATGTGGTGGACCCGCCCCCCGCACACCTCCCCGCTCCGACAGACACGTATCCCGCGCACCTGGCGCGGGATACGCACATCGCGGTACGTTACACGTATTTTCGAACATTCACTACTGGCAATGCTACCTTGGATAATTAACCATTTTATGTCTTTTCCTTCAGTCTGACGTGGGTATTTCCATCGTCACGGAGGTCGAGAGTATGCTATACAGGCTCGCCGCAGGTGCCGAGGTGGGCCACGAGGAACACATCAGCGCGTACCGTTGTTTCAAGGAGTGGGGTACACGTGTCGTGCACCTACTGTACTGCACGAGGCTACCAGCGGCATCCACGCCCACGCCCAGCACACGGACGGCTCGGCCACCGGTGCTGCCCCGACCGGCATGGCAGTACTCTGCAGGCTCTACGTGGGCATGTCCTCCGGCACCTCACCCGGACGAGGCTGGAGGATCTGCCTGGGCTCATACACCGCTAGGCCAGCTATTCTCGCGTCCTCCGTACATCCCTGGTTTACCCACACAGGGGATGCACTCGACATATGCCCCTTCTCCAGGCGCGATGACCTTCGCTGAGGGTACGTATCGTATGATCTCCGTTTTATCGTAATGTTTGACATCTGAAACTAACGATATTACTTTTGCAGGTCATTTCCAGTCTGAGTCCCGGCACGGCCCCACCGCGAGCCCAGACGATGTGGATCAGTACTTCTCTGAGTGGGTCAAGCAGCAGTCTGGGTCTGCACCTCCTGACACAGCACCAGAGGTTCTCTTCGGCAGTGCCCTCCCCGGTGCACCGGAGGGCACACAGCCTGAGGTGTGGCTGACTCCACCAGCTCAGAGGCGGGTGCGACATGCTCCTGATCGTTTTACGTTCTCGGAGCGTCGTAACCCGTTACAGCGGAGGATGGCCAAGCGGGGCCATACGGGACGACACGGGTGTGGAGACGGGGCAGCGCAGGGTGGCGCCTGATTGTATACCATTGTTGCATGTACTGCAAACATTTGATTTTTAACGATGTAAACTTTTTAGTACTGTGACGTGCTTATACTCCTCGTTACCTACTCATTAACATCACAATATCATTTACCATCGTATGTATGAATCGTTTTATGGTCAATCGTTCGTAAAAAAATTCCAAAATTATTTCGGCACCTACAACATACAATGAATATAAACTTTTATAACAACTTTGCAAGATTTTTTACCAGTTTCAAATTACAAAATTGACAAAATTGAAAACATTCACGGGGGGAGCACTTGTAGTCGCTTCCCCATTGGGCGACTGCATGAAAATCGCCCACCGGATGGGCGACTGCATGAAAGTCGCCCAATGGATGGGCGATTTGATCCAGCCGCTCCACGATAAAGCGATAGGAAATGTGTCAGCTCCTGGTTGGGCGATAAGCCCCAGTCGCCTACCCATTGAGCGACTGAAGCCTATTTTTGTAAAAAAATTTGTTGCGGGTATATTTCTGTAATTTCGAATAAAAAATGGATTATTCGTAAAAAAAATTTCCCTGATTTCTATGTCCCATATGTTCACTAGAGCACACAATACAAATCCCCATGGATAAGCTAGGTGAAGGCAAATGGTTTCACACAATTTGAATATTTCAATAATAATCGATTAAAAATCACAAAATGTCCATGTAGCATCATCAGCAAGAACTATCAAAATATGTACACTTCTGAACCAATATAACTACCATTTCATCAATCCAATACTACATACAAAATGTTCTTGTTGGGCTTCTTGATGTGTCCAATTGCTACTTTGATGTAACCTCAACATTCTCAAAATGGAAAAATCTTGAAGAAAAAACTGTGATTTAAAGTTGTAACATATGTTCATTAATAAAATGCACTAAAGCTATTCAATGCTCAAGTATAATAATTACAGTGTCAGCTTGATTTTACAATACTAAATGAAAACATAAATAATCATTCATGTTTGGTCAACATGCATATGTGCACAAACATATTTTGCAAGTTTCAGCAGGATTACCTTCACAGACTGAATCTAGTGAAACGCAACAGCGCACTCGGAAGATTTCTCCGTTTTGTCGACCGCAGTCCTCTATCTCGGCAAAAAAGAGTTTCTTCTTATCCTTGCGCTTCGCAACAAAATTAAGGTGCACAAAAAAACCTCTGTCCTCCCAGAAAGATCTAGAGAGCAACAGCTCACATAACTCAAACTTTACCTGGAATCGTGGGAAAATAAGAGAAATTAAAAAAAAAGAACCACTCGAGCTATGTGTTGAATTATTGTGACTAAAATCACCAATGTAAATTATTTTTTGTTTTAATATGAACAGGTCTAGCATCATGCTCACTAGACTTGAAAATTAATAACCAAACTCTTCCCTCTTCCTTCATAAGAAAGATAATTAAATGTGCATATACACATAGTTTCATCAGACTGAACGCTTTGCCAGATAACTGACATGGGAGTCGTGACAGCTCCTAATTGCTTTTTCAAATGTTGCCAAAAAAATGTTGTTCAAATGGTTAGTGCCTTGTAGTAAACCAGAGATGGAAAGTCATCTCAGATTCTTTAACAAATGATTAACTACGTAATTAGAATGTTTACATGTGGCATACACTAATTAACTCACCATAGCTAATTAAGTTTGCATTAAGATACTTCGAATATGCACCAATAGGTGATCCAGTGTGTACATATAGATATGGCGATACAGCATTTTTGCACATATGTATTAAAAATAATGAAAATATAAAAGATAGTTGATAATGATATAGGTAATATGACTGTTAGAATAGGAACTTGTATCGAGGCGGTGGCGGCGGACCTAGTAGCTATCAAGGTGGTGGGAGAGGAGGCGACGGCGGCGGGAGGGATGGGCTGGACACACTCGCCCTGCCCAAGCCGGACTTCCGGAGACTTATACCGGTCCACTACTTCTAGGAAGCCAATTTCCCAGGTTTTTTGGTTTCAGTTTGAAACGCCTAGTTTTAGTTTAGCTTTCTGCGTGTGCGCATGCTGAGAGTGCTGCAGCATGCCCTGAATGAAAAAAGGCTGTGGTTATATTGCTATTTTCTTCTGTTTGAATAGATTACTGCATGCAAGCGATAGCCAAGTGTCGATTTGTGGAGCCGACGCCTATTCAATCTCAGGGTTGGCCAATGGCTTTGAAGGGTTGAATCCATCCTATTGCTTAACGATTGCAATTGTTGCAGGACAAGGTGATGGCCCAATTGTCTTGATCCTTGCTCCGACAAGAGAACTGGCTATTCAAATACAGGAAGAACCTGCAAAATTTGGATCATACTCAACGTAATCGTAGTTTCTCCCTCTCTCGTAGCCTGTTTACAATTATATATTTATATATATATATATATATATATATATATATATATATATATATATATATATATATATATATATATATATATATATATATATATATATATAGACACACACACACTTGCCGTATCGACGTATCCTTATTTTTAGAAAATATCGTTTCGGTGTATCCGTATCGCCTTACCTGTATCGCGTATTGGGCCATCTTAGTCTGTATATGGCATATTCCCTGTAATATCCCCTTATACTTCCTATATGTACTGCCCATTGGGCTCCATGAATATACACATAATATTCATAACAATGACGAGACAAGCCTAACTGATATAACACAAGTAGAACTAAATGTGCCACAGATTATCTACAATCTATGGCAGTGGCTGAAAAACTTCCACACTTTTGATTGCCATATTACACAAAATAGACCTACACAAAATCGATCAAACCTTACCTGAAGCTAAGCAAACTCTGCAAGGAAACCAAAAAAAGCAAAACAAACAAGGGTGGCACAAGAGGAAGCACCAGAAATGTGGACGAAACAATGCCAGAGCGCAACTTCATTGCCTCGCAAGAATAGGGGCATTAGAGGGCTCCAGAATGGGCGTCTTAATTAGGGTTGGATGTATTATAGATGGTATGGGCTTTAGTTTGAGGTATTATGGGCTGGGCTATATATGATTTTATTTTTATCTTCTAAGTAAAAAAGTGTATCGATATGTATGTGTACCGTATCGATACCCAATTCATAACAGGGTACTGTTAATTCACTTCGGCAGAATCTAGTGCATTTGGAAGAGAAATGGTGCTAAGTAATGCATGAAGGTGCAATGTTCAAGTGAATTGGTGTTGAGCCTGTTCAAGTCCCCTATTTGCGCCATAAAATGGCATCAAGCAGCATACATGAATGTCAATAAAACATAAATATACTAATTGAAGGCCTCAAAGGCTTATTCCTAAAATATTCAGAAAACATAGAAAAGGCTAGAAGTTCCCACACTAGCTGGGGAGGTTAGGTAGATATTCTCAGAATTCAACATCTAATTTATATGAATAAACAGATGTTTGAGATGTATCCTGATATATACCAAAATCAGCAATAAACATTAGCCTGAATTCACTAAGTTTGGGTTGGTTGAGATCTAACTAAGTCTTAGCACCATCTGCCACAGCCACAGCATTCATGCATGGCTTCTTGTAAACATGAAGTCATGCTGTTGGTGGCAGCGTTCAAAGTGGACAGCCACACCATGTCAGGTCCATGCCGTGATTGCATTCTAAGTATGTTATCACATAATGCCATAATAGCATAGGGAGGGGCCATCCAAGCAGATGTTATTCCGCCGTTCCTCTAAACAGTGGTCATTCAGCAATGTGCTCAGCGTTTCTAATTATTCTTCTCTTGTGATGGGTGTTAATTTTGGCCACTAATTAGGCGTTGTGCTGATCTCTAGTTCCCTAATTTGGAGATTTTTGTGCCAGGGGCAAAGGAATGTAGCCTCGTAGAACAGGGGCATGGGGACTTCGGGATCTTTTTACCCTCACGGCTCACCCTTAGGAAGAAAGAGCAACTGCACGTGAAACGTGAGAATGGCTATGACAAAAGGTTTGGTTAAACTTTCCCTTTACATAAGGTAGTCATATTCACACGATGAATCGACAACCTTTACACACCAGAAACTATACATCTCTATCAACCAAAATTTGATACAAGACAATGAAAATGTCCACTATTTTTTCTGAAAGATCACTAAAAAAAGTTGCATAGCTATGGAGTTGGCTGCTAATACTTCAGTGCTGTCTAGAATTATCAGTAGTAACTAAAGACTGCAAGAAGTATGCTTAAATGATTACCCTGCCAGCACACAAGTTGATCCCAAATTAATTAAAGAAAATAAATATAAATATAAATCCATAAATTAAACAGATGAAAGAAAAGTTATGTAATTTTGATAGTTTCCTAAATCCAATGAGCACTCATAACGCTCGTTACGTCTTAACAATGAAAAACACACAAAAGTACCTGTAGTATGTAGTCTGCGGCTCGTGGGTTACCAGCTAGTGATCATAAATTTGATGTTTTCACTTACACTATATACTGGCATGCAACTCAACATTGATTTGACTAAAATTTTGAAGCAGAAACCAAATAGAAATGGGGGAGATAATTATACCTTTCTTTTCTTGTTGTAACATGCTAATGCCAGCTCTGATAGATCTGTAGACACACTAGTCACCTCTTTCTTCAATATCTTTGCTTCCATCTCCTCTGCTGTAACATTCTTGCAACTATAATAGTACAATAATAACAGAAACAGACAGTTAGAGCACTAATATCCATTTTGCCGCTGGGTAGGGTTTGGGCCAACATTTCAGTGAGAACTCAGTGGCAAAAGGAAATAAAGTTCAAACCAAGTGATAAAAAGGAAAATTTCCAAAATATTTATCACATAACGGCCCTTAGAAATTTGCAAAACAGCAGCAGAAGTCAAGGGGAAATTGAACAGAAGACCACTAATACGGAGTATGGACAAAGTTTCACATGGACCAAAAGGCAAAAGCCAATAAGCGTTCATTAATCTATCATCTTCTCCAATGGCAGGCTGGCCTGCTTGGGCCGACATTGCGCCTAAGTCATAGCCTATTTTAATCAAAGGATACAGTAACTATCAGCCTGGATCAGGGGCATAGCCAGCAGGGGGGCTTGGTGAGGCTTAAGCCTCACCTCCCCCCAATGGCAACCAACAAGTAAAGCAGAAGTGATTTTATATATTTATTTGTTGCCCTCATATTATTTACTGTTTTGCTGCTTGCCATTTTGCTTGAGCAAAGTAAAGCAAAACAACAAGCAAAGCAATCAAAAGCCTTCTGCCATTGGTAACAACCTACTTTTAGTAATGCTTGCCATTTTGCTTGCTACTTGCTTACTTCTTGCCTTTCTCTGCGCTCTAAACATTTTCGTTGCTCGAGAGCAAAAGTTACTGCTGATTTCCACGGCATGATTCCTTCCCAGTTTGTCAGAACCAAATTAAAATCATAATAAACTTGTTTCAAAAATTGTACTGTCCAACCATATCAATAGGCATCACCCACAAAAACAGTACCACTGCACATTGTCTCCTTCATCTTGTTCTATACTGTCTCCTCGGGCAAACCTCCCAATGACCTATTCTCTGCCATCCAAACTCTGAATCAAGTGGTTCAAAATTTTAAATTCATCTACATTTATATTATACTTCCAAGTACCTATTTTATACTTTTTTATTTCATTTGATTTTATTTTGTTTGGGCCGCTTTTCACGTTTAGACTACGATGTTTCCGAGTATAACTTCGCTAATCTTTCTCACCACAAGTATGCTTTGAGTCCACCCTCTATTTTCTTTCTGGCTTCGCCACTGGCCTGGATAGGTGAATAAGAATTACCGTATTTTCTCGAGTAGAGCGGAGTTGTCGATCACAAGTTTAAAGTTCTCATCCTCGTACAGGCTGCCGTGCTAATGTATGTAATTCCGCATGGCGGCATTCGCCCGAGCAGCTGCCTTGTAGTTCCGAGTGCACTGGTCGTCGCCCTCCTTATCCTCCAGCGCTGCTAACTCCTCCGGCGAGATTGGGGGCCCGATGTCTCTGGCGGTGGCCACCAGAGTGCGGAACTTGCCGGACGGAGAGGTCGGTGGGATCACGGTCAGGGCTGGCCACGGGCGGTTGAGCACGGCGCGCACCGGAGACGGAGCATCGCTAAAGGGAGCCGGCTCCTTCTCTTCCTCAATCAAGAACGGTTGATCCGCTCACCATCCCCAACCGCTTCCTCTTCAATCAGGGACGACGGTTGGTCCGCCTCACCATCCCCGGCCGCTTCCTCCTCGGTCAGGGAGGACGGTTGGTCTGCCGCACCATCCCCGGCCGCTTCCTCCTCGATCAGGGAGAACGGTTGGTCTGCCGCACCATCCCCGGCCGCTTCGGTCGATGCCTGCAGCTTCGGTCGAGGCATGCGGCTACGAATCTGTTTTCCTCCAATAGTACGATCGATGTGTGTGGCTGATGCTTCAATCAGCGGCTGGACTGAGCCAAAATCCGCAGGAGTTGGCCTCGTCACACGACGACTACGAGGAGGAGGTGGAAACTCTCGCTGAAACCTCGTCAGACGACGTCGACTACGAGGCGGAGGCGAATCCGCGGGGGAGGGCGGTGGTGGAGAGTCTCGTACAAACGATGGCGACGACGGTGGCGGCTACGAAGCCATCGTTTCGGCTAGCTTCACGACAGCAATCGGGATCGGCTCCTCTCCTCTCCGTATTACTTCTGGGATTGGCGGGGCACGGCGGCGTCAGATGCTATGCTGCGTTGGATCCAAGCAAGACGGAGAGGCTGTCAGACCGCTCATCCCAGATGGGCTAAACGGGCGCCACCGGTCCAGCGATGAGCTAACCGGGCATGGCCTATATATGAGGCTATCGAATTATGTTTAGGTCAGTGTGTTAACTCATGTACCGGTATGGTATGATCTTACTAAGTAATAGGCTAAATGGGTCCATACCTAAAAATATTATGTCTAGATAGGTTTGTGCCGTGCCATGGTGGATTGCTCATTTAGCCACCTCTTATTCTATTAGCCTTTAACTGCTTTTTGTTTTTGTTTTTTTCTCTGATCTAGCAGCTGCACCAATAATTTTGGACAAAAACTAGGGCAAAAATTAATCGAGCTTGTTAGGGCATGTACAACCCACAGACGGATTGCTGTCTGTAAGTTCTTTCCACTTCACACACAGACAACTGAACAGACAGCTTGTACAATAGGTCGTCTATTTGACTGTCTGCGAATTGTTTAATGCATGCATACAGTCAAGATCAAGCATGAATATGATTCCTGTATACCATTGTGTTGTTTCTTGATACAAAACAGATCAAGCATAAATAAGATGAACATAATTACAATATTTTTTAGAACCATCAATATAAATGATATATTAATATATATATATATATAATAGTTTTTTCATAAATCAAATAAAATATAGTACGATTACATCATTCTTGTGCAGTGCTAGTCACTCCAACAACATCTCATACTGCTTAACATTCTCGATGTATGGACTAAAATTCTAACGTCAAGTGCCAGATTGCCACAGCAAAGTGCTTAACATTTTGAAGCAGGCCAGGTTGCCTACAACTGAACAACTCAACAGAATCTAATTTGAAATAAGACAGGTCATAACAAATATAACTCAAAACAATTAAATTAGAACTGTAGAACTGCAGAACTGATTTTGAGGGACTAGAGGTATGGTTTTCCCTATTTGACATAGCAGAACTGCAGAAGTCCATGCTTTTGGTTTATAATCTTTGCTAATTATGACAATGGATTTGCTGGCAAAATACCTGACAAAGACAACTCATCTTACAGGAAACATATGGTACATGAACTGGTCAGATGACCAACAGCCCTGTGACCAACAGTACCACGTCGAAACGATGATCCCTGTTGCCATGACGTGCACTGTGTGCAATTGGCCCTTCTGTGCCTTCGTCTCCATGCATGCCGTAATTTTTGACAAGTACAATACTCAGGGATTGGCCGTATGAAGTGCGGCATTTGCGTGCCTCTCCTTGAAGTAGCCGATTGTGTTGTGAAGAATACCTTCCACGATGGCGACAAGGAGCTAAGAATGAAGACTCCTGGGAACCCAATTATACACCTTTGCAAGATTAGTCATCATTATGTCGTACCTTGCGCCGTCTGTGTCGTACAACAGCGACCACTTTTCCAATAGTTTTCCTTCGATCTACTGCGAGAAGCACTTGATGTTCCACGAGCTCCTCCTTCCCGGACCAGCTGGATTAGGCTCATTGAGTGCTGCCAGGCATTCCAGTTGTGCCGCCTCAAGCATGACCGGCCACTTGCTCCTCTCATCGACGTGCTTCCTGCAGTGCTCATCCAACAACACCCATAAAGCATTAAATTTTCTCCGGCGGTTCTGCATAGCAAGCCTTTTGAATAGCTTCATAAATGGTTGTTTTGGCAACTGCTTGAAAAAGTTCGTCTCTAAGTGAAGAATGCACCATCTGTTCCTCATATCTGGCCAAGAAAAGGGATCCTCGGGGTCTTCCTGAAGTTTTATTATAGCCTTTACAATCCCAGTGTAGTGATCATGGATTACGCAAATACCAGGACGAGTACCAACAACTCTAACCCTGACATGTCTGATGAACCACAACCAACTTTCATAATTCTCACATTTCATGAATGCGATGGCCAACGGCAATATTTGGTTGTTGCCGTCAATGCCTATGGCCGTCAGGATCTGCCTCTTATATTTGCTGGTCAAAAAGGTCCCGTTAACTGATATCACCAGTAGCATGTGCCTGAATGTCTCGATGCAAGCACCAAATGCTAAGAAGGCCCTCTGCAACACCACATATCCTGGCGGCCTTGTAGAAGGCTTATCCTGCACAGCGATATACGTGCCTGGGTTCCTGTCCTGTAACACATTAAGCATACGAGGAAAATTGTCGTATGCCGCCTCAAAAGACCCGCAACGTTTTTCCAACGTCTTCTGCTTCGCACGCCACGCGTTCGTGTAGCAAATCTTGTACTTGAATTTCTTCTCGATAGCTACCACGATGTGCGTGGCTTCCATGTCTTTCTTCACTATCTCTCCATACATCAAATTGGCTATAAAGACGGACGTTAGGTTACGATGCCTCGCCAAAACACTTTTGAGAATGCAAGAGTGTGGCTCCACTTTCGACACAATCCAGTGAGTTTCATACTTAGGTCTACGTGCGTGCACCCTCTAAGGACAACCGGCTTGCTAGAACTTAACGATGTACTGCTCCTGGCTAGATTTCATGACCCGGAAAGTCCATTGCATTGAAAGGGTCCACAGCTTGATGGCATCCTGCAGCGATGCCTTGTCAGCAAACATTGAATGCAACCAAACCTCTATCTCATGATATTCCCACGGTGATTCATGCTCGTCATGTGTAGAAACTGTAGGATCGGATATGGCAACAGAGGGGGCGTGAATGGTGCCTCTTTAAAAATGACGTCCCTCAAAGTATCCACTAAAAACTCTTCTCTCCGACAGCTATGAGAAGCTATGAAGAGGAAGGTTCAAGCTCTCTGGAAATCTACACTAACAGAGAAAGAAGCATAGCGAAAAACCAAAACGAAACAAGCAGCAGAAAAAGCAAGAGACAGCACAGCTTGCATAGTCAATGGCCGGTCTGACCGCAAGTCAAGGGCCGGTCAGACCGCTCCTAAGCCGCCGGTTTGACCGCCCATTGACTGCCGGTTTGACCGCCCATTGTCGACCGGTCTGACCGCATTGGTGCCGCCGGTCTGACCAGTGTTGCCTGGCCGGTCAGACCGCCATGTACAGACCGGTCAGACCGGCCTAACCCTAGTTTCATACAGGCGACTGAAAACCGAGCAGAAACTTTGCAAATCTTCAGGGAACAGTGAAATTGATGGATTTCTGTGGTTCTTTTCAAGCCTAGAGCGAAGGACTTTAATAACGGTTCCAGCACCATTCCGACCTTCACGAACGGTTCCAGCACTCTAATGCACTCTCAATGTAGTGGGTATCGGCATTACTGATGTCTGCCTACATATATGTTTTAATTTTGCAACATGTCAAATCGCATCGCACGCTACGAAAGTACTGACGTACTGCAATTTGTATTTCACCGATCGTTCGTCTGTCATAACCAACTACACTAACCTCGTAGTGTGAACTTCCTATCGGCACCTCGTGCACCGACGCCACACTTTTCTCGCTACTCGGGCTGTCCCCTACATAAAACAATTCCTAATGGTTTCGACAATATAGATGGCATATCGATTTAAATGCCTATATACCAATTATAATGGTACACACGTTTTCCAATGCACTAACGACATTACATTCATTTATATTTAATCATAAATATTATGTATTATTGTTTTTACATACCAAATTATGAAATTGCAACATAAATATTTACTAAATTTTGTAATACGTACAAATTTCTACGAACGATTAATTTGTTTGTAACGGTGACTAAATTTTCTATAACTACAATTTTGTACATATGCCAATTTGCTAATGATGCTAAATTTGTAATATTATGTTCGCTAAATGATACACAACTACATGCTTGTATGGCTGCTAATTTCCTAAAACTATATTAACTAAATTTTCTATACCAAAAATTGAACTATTTCTATCTACATCTACAATTTCTACTAACACTAGCAGTTATATACAACATTGCAAATACAAAAATACATACAGTTGCTTCTTTCTCTCCTCTCCGCTTCTATGGCTGCTAATTTCCTAAAACTATATTAACTAAATTATATATACTAAAAATTGAATTATTTCTATCTACATCTACAATTTTCTACTAACACTAACAATATATAATATATGTATTGCATATACAACATTGCAAATACAAAAATACCTAAATTTGCTTCTCTCTCCTCTCCTCTCCTCTCCTCCCTCTCCTCCTTTCTCTCCTCCTGCTCTCCCTCTCCTTTTCTCTCCTCCCTCTCCTTTTCTCTTCTCTCTTTTCTTTCCTCTCCTCTCCTCGGCCGTCTTCTCTTCTTCTTTCTTTCTATTTGTTGAGGCGGCGGCCGAGTGGCCTCGGGTTTTAACCCCCTAGTCGCCTGGCCGTTGGGCGACTAAACCTCCAATCGGCCAACCGTTGGGCGACATCAGTTGCAGTCGCCCAACGGTCAGGCGATTGCAATAATTCGCCCAACGGCCAGCGGTTTGCTTGCATGTCGTCTGGCCGTTGGGCGATAGACTCCAGTCGCTCAACGGTCAGGCAACTGGAACCGATTTCTATAAAAAAATATTGCTGTAAGTATATTTCTGTTATGTCAAATAAAAATAGATTATTCGTAAAAAAAAATTCACCTGCGAGATGCTGCTTGCAGGCCATAGTGACGGGAAGAAAAAGAAAGAAGGTGAATTGGATTGGGCTAGGTTCGAATGTGGCAGCAGGAAAGAAGACAAATCGGGGTGGGCTGGTTGGATGGAAATCTAGCGGCAACAAAGGCAGTGATATCCAATCTGTACAGTTGAACACGCTTAAAACAACAGAGTAGATGTGGCTAAACCAGATAACGGGAAAATATCACTCATTCTAGTTAGTGGGGATCACTTACAAGATCCAAATCAAAACAACATGCATATAAATACAACTATTATAGGGCCCATAATTCAGTAAAATAACCTACAATTCTACAGTCCCCTAAAATGATACGTCAACTGGTATAACATTTGCTAGAATAGATACGTTGTCGTCCGGTTGTCATGGCCACCATATTAAATACAACTATTATAAGGCATAGAATTCAGCAAAATAGCATTCAATGCTACAATCCCGAGCACTGCTAGAATAGATAAGTTCTCTTCCGGCAGTCATGGCCACCTGTGTAAATCAAGCCATCACCCGGATGCTTCAACCACTCAGTGCAGGCATGGCACCTGCTAAAGTCAAGCCCTTTCCTAGAACCAGGTGGAGTAGGAACATACAAATTATAATAACCACCTGAAAAATAAACAAAGAAAATTCAGTTTCATTCAGTGCTTCAATGTTTTACATATCTAGCGACAAACAGGTGAAAAGGGACTAAATAAACTGGTATTAAGAGAAGCAGATGAATGTTACAAAGTATATATCTCTATCTCTATATTTATCTCAGTTTCAAGATAGACAACCTGATTTCTACGTCCCATATGTTCACTAGAGCACACAATACAAATCCCCATGGATAAGCTAGGTGAAGGCAAATGGTTTGACACAATTTGAATATTTCAATAATAATCGATTAAAAATCACAAAATGTCCATGTAGCATCATCAGCAAGAATTATCAAAATATGTACACTTCTGAACCAATATAAATATCATTTGATCAATCCAATACTACATACAAAATGTTCTTGTTGGGTTCTTGATGTGTCAAATGGCTAGTTTGATGTAGCCTCAACATTCTCAAAATGGAAAAATTTTGAAGACATATGTTCATTAATAAAATGCACTAAAGCTATTCAATGCTCAAGTATAATAATTACAGTGTCAGCTTGATTTTACAATACTAAATGAAAACATAAATAATCATTCATGTTTGGTCAACATGCATATGTGCACACATATTTTGCAAGTTTCAGCAGGATTACCTTCACAGACTGAATCTAGTGAAACGCAACAGCGCACTTGGAAGATTTCTCCGTTTTGTCGACCGCAGTCCTCTATCTCGGCAAAAAAGAGTTTCTTCTTATCCTTGCGCTTCGCAACAAAATTAAGGTGCACAAAAAAACCTCTGTCCTCCCAGAAAGATCTAGAGAGCAACAGCTCACATAACTCAAACTTTACCTGGAATCGTGGGAAAATAAGAGAAATAAAAAAAAAGAACCACTCGAGCTATGTGTTGAATTATTGTGACTAAAATCACCAATGTAAATTATTTTTTGTTTTAATATGAACAGGTCTAGCATCATGCTCACTAGACTTGAAAATTAATAACCAAACTCTTCCCTCTTCCTTCATAAGAAAGATAATTAAATGTGCATGTACACATAGTTTCATCAGACTGAACGCTTTGCCAGATAACTGACATGGGAGTCGTGACAGCTCCTAATTGCTTTTTCAAATGTTCCCAAAAAAAAATGCCTGCTCAAATGGTTAGTGCCTTGTAGTAAACAAAAGATGGAAAGTCATCTCAGATTCTTTAACAAATAATTAACTACGTAATTAGAATGTTTACATGTGGCATACATTAATTAACTCACCATAGCTAATTAAGTTTGCATTAAGATACTTCGAATATGCATCAATAGGTGATCCCAGTGTGTACATACGGATATGGCGATACAGCATTTTTGCACATATATATTAAAAATAATGAAAATATAAAAGATAGTTGATAATGATATAGGTAATATGAATGTTAGAATACGAACTTGTATTCCTTTCCTTATATGCCTTCTATATTTCCTTATCTGTATACTATGAAGCACCGATACGACCCATAACAGCTAGACCCGTACGCGCTACGGCGATACAGCGCGATACGGTTTCCAAAAGTATCGACGAAATTTAATTATGAAAATAAATAAAATTATTCACGATACTCATGCGATACATATTGACACCTTCTGATACGTGGTAGCCCAAAACATCTCAAACCGAAGCCCATGAACGACCGCGGCAGCCCAGCTTCGACGCGATAACAGCGCTGCCTCGACGCGATGCGAGCCGACAGCGCGCGATTCCCATTCCCCCGTCGAGCAAACCCTAGAGAAGAGCGGCTGACCGACCGGCGATCCCCCGCGAGTGAAGGATGGCGGCCGGTGGCGTGAGCTCCACTTCCTCTCGATTCGGCAGAGCGAGCTCGGCCTCCTCCTGTGGTGGCTGCAAGAGATCGGCCTCCTCCCAATCCAGCGGCATGAGATCGGCCCTCTTTCGATCCGGTGGCGTGAGGTCAGCCGCTGCCTCGTCCCTCCGCCCTCTTCCTGCGGCGCCAAGCCTTCATGAATGACTAGCACTCCGGGAGGCCTCAGGCCGCCGCCGGCCCCTGGCCTTGCTCCAGATCCAAGGCGCCCGGCTTCGCTCTAAATCCAGGGCGGCAGAGGTCGTGATTAGGGGTGAAAACGGGTCGGATTCGGACGGATATTGCTGTTACCATATCCTAACCCATATTTTTTCTCCGGATTCGATACTAATCGGATTCGGTGTCGGATCAGTCGGGATTAACTCATTTCGTTTGCACCCCTACTTGTTTGTAAGGAATGCATACAGTGCAGTAAATGGAGTAGGACACACTGACTTGATGTTACTATTTAATAGCTGATGTGAAAGATTTTATTTTACCATTGCAAAAGAAAATGAAACGTCAAATAGTAGCACTAACCTGAAATCATTCGGACGGATATTCGGATTCGGACGGATATTGCTGTTACCATATCCTAACCCATATTTTTTTCGGATTCGGTACTAGTCGGATTCGGTACCAATCGGATTCGGTGCCGGATCGGTCGGGATTAACCTGACCCGTTTTCACCCCTAGTCGTGATGGAGGCACGACTGGCGGTGGGTGGGGGAGAGGCGGTGGCGACGGACCTAGTAGCTATTAAGGTGGTGGGAGAGGAGGCGACGACGGCGGGAGGGATGGGCTGGACACACTCGCCCTGCCCAAGCTGGACTTCCGGAGACTTATGCCGGTCCACTACTTCCAGGAGGCCAATTTCCCATGTTTTGTGGTTTCAGTTTGAAACGCCTAGTTTTAGTTTAGGTATCTGCTTGTGCGCGTGCGTGCTCAGAGTGCTGCAGCATGCCCTGAATGAAAGAAGGCTGTGGTTATATTGCTATTTTCTTCTGTTTGAATAGATTACTGCATGCAAGCAATAGCCAAGTGTGGATTTGTGGAGCCGACGCCTATTCAATCTCAAGGTTGGCCAATGGCTTTGAAAGGTTGAATCCATCCTATTGCTTAACGATTGCAATTGTTGTAGGACAAGGTGATGGCCCAATTGTCTTGATCCTTGCTCCGATAAGAGAACTGGCTGTTCAAATACAGGAAGAATATATATATATATATATATAGGAAAATTACATAAGGCACCATGGTGCCTAGGCACCAACATCCGATACACGTGTATGATTGATAATTTTTTGAGTTTGGGTATGAAAATGTTTTATACTAATTAAACTGAAGTTGAATTTAAATTTTTTCGGAGTTTGACATCTCAAATATATTTTTTATACTTTTTTATGGGTATATGAAGATACCCACATCAAACGTTGCGAATCTCGAAGCAAATCAACGGGTATTGATATTGGTGCCTAGGCACCATGGTGCATGAAACACTCATCCTATATAGGAAAATTACATAAGGCACCATGGTGCTTAGGCACCAACATCCGATACACGTGTATGATTGATAATTTTTTTGAGTTTGGGTAAATAGTTCAAACTAATTAAACTGAAGTTGAATTTAAATTTTTTCGGAGTTTGACATCTCAAATATACTTTTTTATGGGTATATGAAGATACCCACATCAAACGTTGCGAATCTCGAAGCAAATCAACGGGTATTGATATTGGTGCCTAGGCACCATGGTGCATGAAACACTCGTCCTATATAGGAAAATTACATAAGGCACCATGGTGCCTAGGCACCAACATCCGATACACGTGTATGATTGATAATTTTTTTGAGTTTGGGTATGAAAATGTTTTATACTCTTGATATATTTATGGTAAGTAAGTTTTGAACTCAGTTCAAATTAGTTTGAACTACTTTTGAGTTCAATGCAACTACAGTGAGTATATACCATAAAAATAGTTCAAACTAATTAAACTGAAGTTGAATTTAAATTTTTTCGGAGTTTGACATCTCAAATATACTTTTTTATGGGTATATGAAGATACCCACATCAAACGTTGCGAATCTCGAAGCAAATCAACGGGTATTGATATTGGTGCCTATGCACCATAGTGCATGAAACACTCGTCCTATATATATATATATAAGATACGTGCTAGAGCAATGGTATGTATAGTATGTAATATATTAGGCATGCTAAATCAATCATGGAAGGAAAGTCTTAATCATGGATGGAAAGTCTCAATCACACTAGCACGCATCTAAAAGCAATCCAAAAGTAGGGAGACTAGGTGTCCAGACACCTAGGTGCCCCTGTTATTTATACTATATATATATATACTTGCCGTATCGACGTATCCTTGTTTTTAGAAAATATCGTATCGTTGTACCCGTATCGCGTATCCTAAATCCAATGAGGACTCATAACGCTCGTTACGTCTTAACAATGAAAAACACACAAAAGTACCTGCAGTATGTAGTCTGCGGCTCGTGGGTTACCAGCTAGTGATAATAAATTTGATGTTTTCACTTACACTATATACTGGTATGCAAATCAACATTGATTTGACTAAATTTTTGAAGCAGAAACCAAATAGAAATTGGGGAGATAATTATACCTTTCTTTTCTTGTTGTAACAAGCTAATGCCAGCTCTGATAGATTTGTAGACACACTAGTCACCTCTTTCTTCAATATCTTTGCTTCCATCTCCTCTGCTGTAACATTCTTGCAACTACAATAGTACAATAATAACAGAAACAGACAGTTAGAGCACTATTATCTGTATAATCAGGCCACTGGTACAAGACTTCATTTCCATTTTGCCGCTGGGTAGGGTTTGGGCCAACATTTCAGTGAGAACTCAGTGGCAAGAGGAAATAAAGTTCAAACCAAGTGATAAAAAGGAAAATTTCCAAAATATTTATCACATAACGGCCCTTCGAAAATTGCAAAACAGCAGCAGAAGTCAAGGGGAAATTGAACAGAAGACCACTAATATGGAGTATGGACAAAGTTTCACATGGACCAAAAGGCAAAAGCCAATAAGCATTCATTAATCTATCATCTTCTCCAATGGCAGGTTGGCCTGCTTGGGCCGATATTTTAATCAAAGGATACAGTAACTATCAGCATGGATGGGTGAATAAGAATTACCGTATTTCCTCGAGTAGAGCGGAGTTGTCGATCATGTATTTAAAGTTCTCATCCTGGTACAGGCTACCGTGCTTATGTATGTAATTCCGCATGGCGGCATTCGCCCGAGCAGCTGCCTTGTAGTTCCGAGTGCACTGGTCGTTGCCCTCCTTATCCTCCAGCGCTGCTAACTCCTCCGGCGAGATTGGGGGCCCGATGTCTCTAGCGGTGGCCACCAGAGTGCGGAACTTGCCGGACAGAGAGGTCGGTGGGATCACGGTCAGGGCTGGCCACGGGCGGTTGAGCACGGCGCGCACCGGAGACGGAGCATCGCTAAAGGGAGCCGGCTCCTTCTCTTCCTCAATCAAGAACGGTTGATCCGCCACACCATCCCCAACCACTTCCTCTTCAATCAGGGACGACGGTTGGTCCGCCTCACCATCCCCGGCCGCTTCCTCCTCGGTCAGGGAGGACGGTTGGTCTGCCGCACCATCCCCGGCCGCTTCCTCCTCGATCAGAGAGGACGGTTGGTCTGCCGCACCCTCCCCGACGGCTTCGGTCGATGCCTGCAGCTTCGGTCGAGGCATGCGGCTACGAATGTGTTTCCCTCCAATAGTACGATCGATGTGTGTGGCTGATGGTTCAATCAGCGGCTGGATTGAGCCAAAATCCGCAGGAGTTAACCTCGTCACACGACGACTACGAGGAGGAGGTGGAAAGTCTCGTTGAAACCTCGTCAGACGACGTCGACTACGAGGCGGAGGCGAATCCGCGGGTGAGGGCGGTGGTGGAGAGTCTCGTACAAACGATGGCGACGACGGTGGCGGCTGCCGATGCCATCGTTTCGGCTAGCTTAAATCGGAGGGCTTCACGACAGCAATCGGAGAGGGTGTTAGACCGCTCATCCCAGATGGGCTAAATAGGGATTATGATTTATGCCTGATGGGTTCGTGGCGTGCCATGTTGGGCCGCTCATTCGGCCACCTCTTATTCTATTAGCCTTTAACTGCTTTTTGTTTTTGTTTTTTTCCTCTGAGCTAGGAGCTGCGCCAACAATTTTGGAGAAAAAACAACTAGGGCCGAAATTAACCGAGCTTGTTAGAGTTGTGGTCGTGTCGACGACCATCAAGCACACAAAAAGTGAGAGCGCATCGAGGAGGGAGAAAGAAAGAGAGATTAAAAGATAAGTTTGTAATATAATTTCGAGGTGGTTTAGCTATGATTTACGACCCTTCGCGGTTGGAAGCATTGTGGAGTGGGTTAAACACCTTCAGAAAAATGTATGTTTTATTCGTATGCAAGCAACACGCTTAATATATCATTAGTGTTTCATTAGCGTAACTGTGGTTTTATAATGTGGAATGAGGGCATTTTAGAGATGTCCAAAACCGGAATAGCACACTTAAGGATATGGTTTGGTCTATGATGGGTTATTCAGTTGTTATTTTTGCCTTTTAGGGTGAAGCTTTACATACTATTGCTTATTTATTAAATCATTCACCATCTAAGTTTGTAACAATTACTCAACAATCACTCCTTGTGAGTTATGGACTGGAAGGAAACCCTTGCTTCGCTATTTAGCTGTTTAGGGTGTAACGCACAAATTAGAGTGCCAAATCAAAAAACTATACATAATCGTAGCCTAAAAGCACACCAAGAATTTTTTTATTAGTTATTCTTTGAAATCAAAAGGGTATAGATTTTATAACCCAGAAAAGGATAAACTGGTGGAAAGCAGGGATGCAATATTTTTAGATCAAATACACCTCGCTGTGCAAAGCAGGTGAGGGTGGAATTATTGGCAACTCTGCCGAAAACGCAGATGGATACATCTGATATTAATTCTCACACTGAAGAAAGTTTAGCTCCTGAAGGAAATACAAATCAAATTCCCAACACTAACATGCTTAGAAAAAGTGGGAGGAATTTAAGTACACCATAATATCTAGGTGATTATTATTTATTCTTGGGGGAAGTTTACTATAAAATTTTAGATTTAGAAGAAATGTGGGAAGAATTAAACTCGACGAAGAGGAATAAAGTTTGGGAATTTGTTGATCTACCAAACTACCGTGAGCCCATAGGATATAAATGGATTTTTAAAAGGAAATTGAATACAGTAGGTTTGGTGAAAAAATATAAGGCTAGGCATGTTGTTCAAGGCTTTACACAAAGGAAAGGTACTGACTTTGTGGAAACTTTTCTCCTTTTGCAAAATTTACTTCAATTCATATTATTAGTGCGTTGACGGCTTATTATGATCTTGAACCCCACCAAATCGATGTTAAAACTACTTTTCTTAATGGTCTTTTGGAGGAGGAAATATATATGAAACAACCGGAAGGTTTCAAAGAAAAATGGATGAAAATATGGTTTGCAAATTGAATAAATCATTTTCATAGTTTTAATCATGCTCCACGTCAATGGTATATTCTTTTTGATAATGCTATCACATCATATGGTTTTTTAATGACGAAAGGTGATCATTGCATGTATAAAAAAGTTATGGGTAATATTTTATTTTACTGTCTTTATATATTAATGATATTCTCATTGTTTTTAATGATAAAACTATATTGATGGAAGTGAAAGTATTGATGTCTTCTAAATTTAATATGAAGGATATGGGAAGCTTCCTATGTTTTAGAAGTGGAAATATATAGAGATCGGAATAAAATGATTTTCTATGGAAAACAACAAACTTGTTAATGTACCTGTTGTGAAGAAAACTAAACTCAGTTTGTCTAAATACTCCTAAGGAAAAAACTAGAATGAATGGTATTCCTTATTCTTCAGCTTTGGGATGTCTTATATATGCTATGTTATTTACACGACCTAACCTTAGCCATGCCATTGAAATTCTTAGTAGATATCAAAAAAATCCTAGGGAAGAGCACTAGAAATAAATCAAATATATATTGCGTTATGTCAATGGAACTATGGATTATTCATTATATTTTAATGGTTATAATCTTCAGCTACAGGGTTATTCTGGTTATCTATTTACTTTGGCAGGAAGTGCTATTTCTTGATGCAGCAGAAAACTGCATTCAGTTGCTATTTTCTTTATAGAAGTTGAATATATTGCTGCATCTAAAATATCAAAGAAAGGTGTATGGCTAAGGGAATTTCTTGCATTACTTAAGATTGTGGAAAGTGCATCACAACATGTCACTATTTTTTTGTGAACACATTAAAGGAAGATCCACTGACTAAAATAGTTAGTCAGGAATTATTTTCTAAACATGTTAAAGACATGAGACTTCAGTTTATTGATTGAAATGTTTCAGCTAAGTGGGAGATGTTAGAATTATTATGTGACTTTCAACATTTATTGTGGTTATTATCTGTTTAACTCGATGTGGAATTATTCATATTATTGATGCAAGTGATACGGAATAATTTGATGCGGAATTTAATTTGAGGAATTAATATTTAAGTTGTCGAGAATAGCTATGCTGAAATATGGTAGACACATTTATTGAGATCGAGTCTACTGGAATTAACATGCAGCATATGTTTAACCCGGGTACAACACAGGGCAAAATAGCTGGGCTTATTTTGCAGGATCAACTTTGTAGGCTATTGACCCACATGATCAGATTGGAATTGATCTCATAAATAATCTGATCATGACGTATGACTCACACATGTGTGCTAAAGACTAATATATTTTAGACTCATAAAACTAGCCTGTCTGATCGTGGTTAGTGACATGGTTCAGGAGTCTCATGAGATATCAAAAACAGGTGGGTCACTTTGTAACACCTGGAATTGGAGTCTATAAATATTTTTTTTACCCTCTAGCCTCATTATGCTTTGTGAGCGGCACTACGGATAAGGCTGAGAAATAGAGGGTAGATTGAAAATGCCTTTACGGAATTAATCTAGGGTTTAAGAAAACCTAACATCGAAGTCCACATGTCCAGCGATGGAACGCCATGTACCGATGTGCTAGCACCAGCGTGCACAACAAGGCCTTCAAAAAAAAAAGGTGGCTAGGGTTTTTGGTGGGTAGTACGATATCTCTCTTTTCCATAACCCTATGCACCTTGTTATATAGAGCCTTTGATCATATTCTTATCCAATATGAGTAGAAATCATATCCCACTCGGACCCTTATTGTTCCAACTTGTTAAGTGTGTGTGTATACTTGGTTGTAACCCAGAAATACATTTCCAATCACTGGTCACTAGATGTCTCTAGCAGAACATATCGACCCCAAATATACACAATGATCAAACCAGACGAACCTTATGCAATATGATCTATAACCAGGTCTTAGTCATTTATGATCAGTTCGTAACTCCTTACGACTAGTTCATATCTAGTTACAACCAGCCTGTATCTCCATATGACCAGTTTGTGATATATCTGACCAGCTAACGACTAGTTAGTATACTCATACGACTAGTCTGTATCTCCATATGATCAGTTCATATCTAAGTGCACTATTACATATGTAGGAAACTATGCTGATGTTAGATACAAGGATTATACATCATCATTGCAAGAGATCACCTAATGACACATAAAAAATAAAACAATCTCAAATATAGCTCAAGGTGGGTCAATTCAACACTATGTTCTTTAACATGTGTCTATATTATTGTTTTGATATCCACATATCTATGATCCATGAAACATGATCATCAATCAATACACGTGCTGATCTATAAATCATAATTGTCACATATAATAATATAAAATCAGGGATAATTTAGAATAACATCAAAACATGCATAAAGAATTCCACGAATAAGTCACATAATTGTTGATCAATGTGAACAATACTTATTCAAGAGACAAAATAACATATTATTCAAAATATTATAAACATAGAAGTGATACAATCATCTTCATGATAGCCTCTAAGATATATCACTAATAGTTGGCTACCACAGTGAGGTTGTGTGTGTGCTGCACCGATCCAGAGGGCAAAGAAAGAAGGGATCAACAAATAAGAAACAAGAGGAAGAGATGGAAGCTGAGCTTGTCGCGCCGTCAACAACGTTTGCATTTAAGGCAACGGTCAAATTATTGTGGATCAAGTCTGGATTGGGGATTAGTGCGAATGGATGTGGATTATTGTGGTTAGAAGTCACAAAAAACCATAGTTATTAGATTGATTTCGTGACAGTGTCTTGTAATGCAATTCCACTTAAAACTAGGTTTTGGCAAAAAAAAAGATTTTAAAACCGCCTATTGACCCCCCCCCCCCCAAGTTGGCCTCCTTAGATCCTACAAACGGCCTTACCAGCATATTTGATGTGTATAGATTACTAAACCGCAAAATGGCATACCTTAGTTAATTTCGTATGAAGAATGAATTTGCCAATGTGTTTTTAGCATCCTATGCTAACAATATAGTAGATTTAGTGTATATGACTAACTAATTTTCACCAAATTGCATAGTCTGTGTGAAGCAACATGTTGGACTCGTAGTTTCTTAGGAACACAAGTGATTGCTCAACATATGTCATTCTTTCTGGTGGAAAGCGAGCTAAGAGTGACAGAACAGAATTAGCACCCATGCATAATACTCTGACATGACACAAAATTCTAGAAGTTATCTTCCTTCTCTAAGTAGTATAAACTAATCAAATTTGTGTTCCTCACTGTGACTTGATGTGTCAAAAAATTCTTATCTACAAATAAAAATAGAAGTGTTGATAGCTAGATCATGATTCTCACACAAGTTAAATTGCAGCAAACTAAAGAAAATAAGTAGAACTTAAATGGCATAAAGGAGACAATGTCCTGTGAACGTCTCTAGAGACCAATCTCTGTCGAGGGATGGCTGGTTACTGTTATATAAACCTAATCTACAATATGAACTATGAAGAGACCAAAGGTAGCTATGGCAGTCAGATTTTCAACGCAAGGGTTCTTGGGAATTGCTTCAAAGCATGGCTGCAATCACGACCTTGACTTTTTGTATTGCTACGTATATATAGGTTACAAGTACAGGAGTCATTGTCCAATACATAATACACTTGCTATCGTATACAAGGTGGAAACAAACTGATAGTCCGACACGGTGTACTGTTGCTGGTCCGGCACAGCAATAGAGTTAGTTCTTGTGCTCTCTTTGAGTTAACGCAAGGAAATGTTGGGAATTTTATGTGGCTTTCAATATTTATTATGGTTATTGTCTACTTTACTCAGTGTGGAATTATTCATATTATTGATGCAAGTGATAGGGAATATTTGATGCGGGATTTAACTCGAGGAATTAATACTCGAGGTACCGAGGATGGCTGTTCTGGAATATGGTAGACATATTTATTGAGATCAAGTCTACTGGAATTTGGTATGCATGCATTTGTTTAACCCAGCTACAGCACAGGGTGGAATAGCTGGGTTTGTTTTGCAGGATCGGCTCTGCAGGCTGTTGACCCACATGATCAGATTGGAATTGATCTCATAAACAATCAGATTATGGTGCATGACTCACACATGTGTGCTTAGGACTAATATATTTTAGACTCATAAAACTGGTCTGTCTGATCGTGGTTGGTGACATGGTTTAGGAGTCTCACGGGATACCAGAAACAGGTGAGTCATTTTTAACACCTGGAAGTGGAGTCTATAAATAGGTCTGTACCCTCTAGCCTCATTATGCATTGTGAGCGGCACCACGGAAAAGGTAGAGGAATAGAGGGTAGACCGAAAGCCTCCACAAAATTAATCTAGGGTTTAAGAAAACCCAACAGGAAACATATAGATGAGTGATGCCGTGCATACATTTTTGTCTTTATATTAATGCAAATGCAGTATATGATAGAAAAAATTATGTTCCGGAGCATAAAAGCAATATATGACAGGTCAGGAAAACTGATACACTTTTAAGGTGTATCAGACACCTCCTGAATGACTTCAGTCCAGTCCTTGACAGTTGCAACCCATTTCAATACGAAATTTATCATGCTTCACAAAAGGAAAGTTTTCTTATAATTGCTCTGAAGAAATTGTGTAGTTCAATCATGTAAGGTACAAATTGGTAATCTTTTGTCCTTTCATAATCTGCCCGCTACTTGGTAAAACTTCATCTTCTTAATTTGTAATACAACATGGAGTACCATTCAAAGCACCGCTACTTTCAAACATATAACAGTTTAAACCTTGTAAAAACATACTGACAAAGAGAATTTTCACAAAAGTCCAAATTAGACATTCTACTATAAAATCGGTTATTTAGCTTCCTTAACTTTGAAAACCATTGCAATTTACAACCAGACCATGGTATGTGTATTGGTTTTCCTTATGTGGCATCTGACTGCGCTTAATCTTCTCTCTCCTCTCCTTCCTCTCTCTCTCACTCTCTCTGTCTCCCCTATCCTCTCTAGTCTCTAGTGGCCAGTGGGTACTACTTTAATTTGCTGACTTTATGCTGATCGAGATGACACTTAATTGGAAAACATTGCAAAATCGCACGGAAAACCCTCATGAAAGGGTGATTTATACGGAATCGGATCCTCTGACGTTGGGAAGGGAATGGTAGAGTGACATGGGTGAATCTGAGCCGTCCGATGGAAAAACAACGGTGCAGATCGATTACTGTAACGCTACAGTATTTTTGTACAGTAAGCTGCAGTAATTTTACTGTATCTTACTGTACAAAAATATTGTAGCTACAGTGATCGATCTGGACCGTTGTTTTTGCATCCGACGGCTCAGATTCACCCAATATCACTCTGCCTTCCCCTTGCCAACGTCAGAGGATCCAAAATCGATTTATATCGGTTAAATGTCCAGTTTATTAGTAGATGATCCAATATGGATTTTTGTTAAAGTAAAGGAAGTAAATTGGAGTATTGTTTCCAATTTTGGAACAGTACAGTAACAATTCCTTTTCTTGGTTGTTTATTGTCGTGAACAGCACCAATATAACCTCTTCGGTTGTATTGATTGGAACTTGTTTGGACAAGATCATTGGTGTTTCCAGGGCCAACGATGGTGAGCAGATTGGTTTCTTTCCCAAAATGATGAGCAGAATGGGTCCGAATCATCTCCAACTGGCAACGAGATGCTTATCATTTTGAAAACAAAAGCCTACTTTGACTAGGACCATTGTAGGGAGAGAAGGATGCTGTAGCAGCCTAATTTTAGCTTCAGATAAACATGCATAATTTGTCATGAACGTCTAAAAATTGTGCATTTTTAAAATTTTCCCAAAGCCTTGGTGGACTTTAAGATTTTAAATTAAATTCATTAGCCCAATTTCTAAAAGTCAATTCGATGCTGATGAATTTTTCCTAAAAATCTTGTATGCAAATACCTCTTCAAATTGAAACTAGAAACTCAAACTCAAATTGAAATTAGAAGTTAAGTTTAAATCCTTATCCCCTACCTTTCCCTTTCGGGCCAAAACCCACTCACGGCCCAGCTCGCATTTCCCTTTTCCTTCCCGACTGCAGCCCAACCTAGCTGGCCCGCTCCACGCATCCACTTGCCATCCCAGCTTCGCACCCCCTCTCTCTCACGCGTCGCAAACAACCGAGCCCCACGGTCCCACTTGTTAGGTTGCATATGCTTCCTCCTCCTTCCTTTCTCCCTCATGCGCCCGAGCACATACACTCACATGTGTTTGCGTGCAAGCCTTGCATGGAAGACCTCTACACCTTGAGCCATGTGTTCCGTGACCTCGTCTCGTTGCTGTGAAATCATCGTATCACCAACTTACTATCTCTCTCTCTCTCTCTCGCTCTCTCACCTGGTGCCCAAGGCCACTCATGGCGCCTGTGCCCTCTCTCCCTCCTACCCCTATTTAAGCCAACCCGAGTGCATCAAAGCCTTCACGCTCACCCACAAAGCATCTTTCTTGAGCTCGCATGCCCCTATTGCCCTTAAAGAGCAAGAATTTTCCATTCTTCCCCAAGTCAGGCCACAAGCTCTGCCACTCGATTCCTTACCAGTGAGTCTCCAACGATGCCATCATGTGTTCTGAGTTCGTCTCATCCCTATCTACTTCGTGCTCACCTTTCCTTGCCTGTTTGCCCTGAAGAAGTCCAAAGCCAATGTCCTCACTATCGTGCCCTGCGCCGCCCCTGACCTTGCCGCTCGTCCTCTTCACTCAAGTGAGCTTGGGCCATTACCATCATGCCCTTCTAATCACCTTAACCTCCCATTATAATGTGCTCTTTTAATTGACTTGTCATGCCCTAGAGTCGCCGAGACATGCTCGTCTTCTTCAACGCCGACTGGACTCGTCACCACCGTCGATCTCCCTCTCTGTTTCATCCCTTGGTAAGCCCTTCCACCCCTTTTCAATTCAACTTAAATCCAACCTTTAGGCTAGCCATTTGACCCTAGAACTGGTCGTAACACCCTAGCCATGTTATCCTATCCTTGCCACTACCGACCACCATGGCCAGCACGACACGCCGCGCAATGAGCCATGAGCATTGCTCCGTTAGCTTCACCTTAGTTCATAGATCATGGAACCACCTCCAATTTGATGAAGTTAGGAAGAAAAACTAGCACTTCCCATCAGCGACCGTGTCACCGCTGACTACAATCTGGCAACCCTAGGTCCCTAAGCCCCGCCTAAAACACTCCTGGCAACTCACTGAACTCATTGTGTGCATAATTCTAGCCTAAGCATAGCTCTATGCCTCTGCCACCATTCTGTTGCCTAGCACCACCACTCACCGTCAGCTAGCCACGGATGTGGTGCACCTCGTTGGGCGCCATCACCTCCAGTAGCTAACTCTTGACTTAGGCATTCCATTTTGACCTATGGCCGAGCATACCAACCTCCCCATCGCCGTCGGTGAGCTTGCCAAGAAGCTCCGTTGTGAGCCTCTCTGTAATCCTGCTTAGTGTCGCTGACCAGTGGGCCTACTCATTAGAAAGTTAATTAACCTGATAATTAAATTAGCCATAAATAGGTAGTTAAATACTAGTATGACATGTGGGCCTATTGATTAGGAATCTTAATTAACTCAGTTTTAAACCCGCAGCTCAATGACATGTGGAACCCGTCCCCATTAAACTATCACATAAACCAAGCCCATAGACCACTGTCTTTGTTGTGTGAGTTCTGCTCTCTATAAATAGCCGCATGAACCAAGTCCACGGGAATCATGGTCCCACTTGTCAGCCCCTCTTTTTTCACTAAGTAAAAGATAATTAGAAAATAAATTAAAACAAACCCACCTGTCAGCCCCTCAATGTTTTTCTTAAGAAAAACATTTCAAAAAGGAAAACAAATCCCGGCTAACCCCATATATCAAAATTTTCTGAATTTCTAGAATTTCATGTTGGTTTAAACTTTGGAAAGCCATAACTTCTTTATTTCAAATCCATATCCAATTATTTTATTTCTAAATTCATCTACTTTCCATCCAAAAATCACAATTTTTAAAGTTTATTTGAATTTTATTTGGATTTATTTGAATATTGTGTTAAATATGGTTAATTTTGCATATATAGACTTTGATGCTTCAGACGTCCCTATCGCTAACGAACAAGATCCCACCCTAAACACATTTTATCAAGGCAAGTTCTTATAGTTGATCATATTGAATCTAGTTTTCAAATACAAATATTTTGCTTTCAAATATACATACATGCTTATTATGAATACTTGCTAAAATGCTATGTTAAAGGTTGATTGCATAGTTATATCATGTACTTAATAACTAATATTTCACTTCCCATGAAATATTGATATTCCCTTGCAATATCGCTCTAGGACACTTACGATGATAACAACTTCCCATTATAGTTGTGCTTAGAAATAGCTTAGTGGTAAAATAAAGTATAACACAAACATTGCCAACTAAAATTGAAAACATGATAATAAATGGTAACATGGGTTACCACTGGAATCAAGAAAATATTTTCTAAAATGGCAGAGACACGGGCAATGGTTTGTTGGAGACTGGTGCGGGATTACACGTGTTATTTTTGGATTGGCCGTGCTGTTGCATGTGTCACATTTGGATGGACCTTGTAGGGATTGCGTGTGTCCTTTTTTGAATAGTTGTACAGGGTTGCATGATATCTAGGATGTGGTTGGTCTCACCGGAGTCATTTTATGGGCTGAATTCTTATGCTCATTATTTCTACACACAAATCATGCAATCACAAGATTGGTTATAAGACAGACATGGCCCACTAATTTGCTTAGCTCCGGTGTGAATCCTATGCTCTTAGATTGGTACGTGGATTTCTGGATTTCGGATGTGATTGTTGAGAGTGACCCATAATGGTCACTGCCCCTATAGATTTCTTATCGAGAAGGGCTGTAGACTCCCTAACAACTGGGTCCCTCATTGAAAACGTAGCCTAGAATGGGCACATTATGGAGGTAAGGCGTAACCCGAGATGGGAATAGTCACTGTTGTCAGTATTGAGGATTCACCCTAGAGTGGGAGTAAGCATCATAGCTAAGCATTGTAAAAGCCTTATTATGATTTTCTAAGTCACACGTCTATGGAAGCCTTGTTGTGAAGTTGTACAACCTCTGCAGAGTGCTAAAACTTTATTCGAATAGCCATACCCCTTGACATGGGCAAAAGTGTAGAAACATCACATTTGTGTATTTTTCATAAATAAATAATTAATTGGTAATGGTTACAATAACCAAATTTAGAATTGGAAATGAAAACAGAGGGATCTCGCTCTCATGATGATTTTGACTCAAAAATAAATATTGGTTTTAAGGTAGAAATGGCAAAGTCATAGATTTAGAAAATTAACTAAGTTAGTATATTCGAGAAATTGGCTTTCTACAAAAAAGAGACATAAGACCTTTACTGTATAAATATCAACGGCACCATGGTGCCTAGACTCCATGATCGACCTTCCATCTGTGATTGAGACTTTCCACGAATGATTGATTCATTATTGCCAAATCAAGGACTTTCTTTCCAAATTGATGTATTTCTGAATTAATGAATGCTAATGGATTTGCTTGATATATTATATACCATTGCACCTGCACACATCTAAAAGCAATCCAAAGATAGGGAGACCTTGTGCCCAGATACTATGGTGCCTCATATCAGCATCCTACACACACATAGCATATATATATATATATATATATATATATATATATATATATATATATATATATATATATATATATATATATATATATATATATATATATATATATATATATATATATATATATATATATATATATATATATATATATATATATATATATAGGAAAAATACTTTTTACTCCCGGGTGTAATTACTCCCACCTCTAATATACCACCTAAATAAACTTGAAATACTCCTTTATCACTTTAGGTATACTCGTATACTAATTATAATATACTCCAATGTGAACCACACGAAAAAAATTGCAAAAGAGTCTATAGTTTTTAGCGTATTTTGTAAATACCTTTATATACGCATATAAAAAGGAGTATGTCTAAAAAATATACATACCACCTAGATGGTCTTAAATACTCGTATACTACATGTACATACCCTCCGTTACGCGAAATACTCCCTACGTTGTAAGATACGATATAGGGAGTAATTACACCCGGGAGTAGAAAAGAGGTTTCATATATATATATATATATATATATATATATATGCTATGTGTGTGTATATGTATATGTGTATATATATGTGTGTATGTGTATATAAATGTATGTATGTATATGTGTGTGTAGGGAACGTCTACTATGCACACAGGGCAACTGTGCACTCGTACACTCATGGTTGATCCGACCGTTCCTTCGCGTATGGACATGGCAAATGCAGGCAGTCGGCCTCCTAATGCACGTGTCGTCCGATCAGCGTTCGATGGCCAATCTCGTCACGAGCGCCACCCAAACTTTTTCTCCCTGGTGCCCCTGGCCGCGCCCCAAATCCCCACTCTCACAACCCTAGATTCCTCGTTCCTCCCCACCAATGGTGATGGCGATGACGGCTTCGTAGCCCTCCAATGGCGTGGCACTCCACTAGCTCTACCACCCATCCAACGGCGCTCCCCTACCCCTCCAACGGCGCGCCCTCGAGACGGCGCTACACTGCTACACCTCCCCTCTTACATGCTCCACCTCCCCACCGACAACGCAACGCTCCACCGGCCCACTTGGCGGATGCCCTCTCTGAGCCCCCCTCCCCACCGAGATGGTGCTCCACCGGCTCCACCTCCCCTCTTACGCTGCTCCACCTCCCCTTCGACAGCGCTCCACCGGCCCACTTGGTGGCTGCCCTCTCCGACGGTGACCTCCCAGGCCTGGTTGTGCTTCGTGTGCTGTCGGCCTGGAACTCCCGTACCTCCTCCTCCCTCCCCGGTAGAAATTGAAGCTTGTTGATCTATAATCCATTTTCTGTTCTGTAATCCATTTTTTGGAACTCCAGAATTGAAGCTTGTTGTATGATACAAAATTTAGGCTTGTTAAAATATGTGGACCAACATTTGATCTGTACTCCAGATTTTTGAATCTATTATCCAGTTTTTGGAACTCCATAATTGAAGTTTGCTGTATGATGTTACAAAATTTAGGCTTGTTGAAATATGGAGACCAATATTTGTATGGATTTGTATAGATGAATGGACAGGCATATCCAATTGGTATGTGCTGTCAGATTTCCAGTTTCTGGATCTTGGTCATTACATGCTCTTTTAGGTATTCAACAAACTGATTTGTGTGGATGAATGGACAGGTACATCCAATTTGTATGTGCTGTCAGATTTCTAGTTTGATGAATGGATAGGATGAATGATCCTTCAAAGAACACGGTTTGATTCACAGTATATGAATGATGCTTTGAAGAACTCACTTGTACCAGTATATGAATTCACAGTTTTTGTCAATGAATAGTATGCAAGTTCATACGAATGTCGACGTCTTCAGTCATGCATTTCATACAAGTTTTCTGACATATGTACATAAGAATTGAATTGGCGCCATGGAGCATGTGTTCACAGAAATGTAGAAATTTCATACAAGTTTTCTGACATGAGTACAAGAAGAATTCAAGCATTGTTCTGAGCAACATGACACAAGGTGAAACTGAGAGTACATTCTAACCATACATTGCAAGCAAACATTTCAAAATGAAATCATAGTTTGTTTGGACAATTCCGACTATCATGAAACCTAGGGGTGGAAACGGATCGGATACGGTCGAATAGTCTCAAATACGAATACGAATCTATATTTTTCAAACGAATACGGATACGAATTCGAATATTCTCAAATACGGATACGAATATTCTCGAATACGAATACAGATATTTTCGAATACGGATTTTCTCGGATACGAATATCGGATAAAACGGATTCCTAGCGGTTTTACCGATTTTTCACCAGTTTTTGACCGGTTACCGGTTTTAAACCGCCTAAATTCAAATTTTGAATTACAAAATTTGTACGATTTTTTCATAAGTTCTAGAAACGGATCGAATATGAATCGAATAGTCTCGAATACGAATACGGATACGAATATTCTCGAATACGAATGCGAATACGAATACTCTCAAATACGAATACGAATATTCTCGAATACGAATACGAATATTTTCGAATACGGATTTTTGCTTACCATATTTGTGTTTTCTCGGATACGAATATCGGATAAAACGAATTATCCGTTACCATTTTCCACCCCTAATGAAACCTAATATGCTTGCAGGTTTTGCACATGTGTGGCGCCTTTTCTTGTCCTATTATCTTCTTTGTGTGCTCATCGGCATCCTTCCTTTTCTTGTCCCCATGTCCCAATATTCTCTTGCATCTCCCCTTCGTGCGAATGTCAGTATGTGGGTGGATCGCAACCTCAGATGGAATGCTACAACCAATGAACGCCTCATGTTCTTCTTGTCTAGTATACGAGGTAGTGGGAACCATCTGGGACAAAGGTGGCCCAATGTTGTCCAAACTCGCCAGTAGGAAGTCCATGCCTACATCAGAGTTTTTAGCAATATGAATAAGATCTCCCATTTCCACTTCAAGAAATAGACAAATATCGCAATGGTCTCTCGCCGCAAGTATCTCTTCTTAAAAATTCTCAAATAGCTCTGTTGTGGCTACGGGCCAAACAGAGAGAGATGGTAGTGGAGAGTGATGAAGATGAGTCTAATGGCCTCCTCACTCCCCATGGCCTGTATTCATATATATATACACATGAGGAGTGCTTTTACAGTTATACCCTTACATCTGGTTATCCCCTCTGGGGGGCAGTTATGTCATTACACATGGCCTATTCAGGGCCTTATAATCTCCTACCAGGCCTGCTGGGTTTAGGTGGGGGCCATCCCTACGACAGGAGCCTCTCATGGGAAAGGGCTTCACGGGGCCGAAGCCATGTTGCCGAGTCCTTTGGCCCCCTCCGTCCCCGCGGCCTGTGAACTTTTCCAAACCTGACCCGGGGCTGCGCTGTAGCCGAAGCAGACGCGCACGCTCCGTCCCTCACCCTTCGAACGGGCGGCGGCGGAGGTGGCCCTAGCCGAGGTAGACGCGTGCCGGGGGCGTTGCACCGGCACAGGTCAGCGAAGCGGGCCCCTGAGCCGCCGCATGAGCCTTAAGTGATAAGGGGCGTGCTGCGACGCTCGGACTTCCGGCTGTCCACGTGGTGCAGCGTGCTTGGCGCGGTGCGGGCGTTGAGGCGTCGTGACCATTAATATGGCGGCGGACTCCCGGCAGTTGGACTTCTGCCGATTGGCCTTCCGCCGGTTGGCTCCCCTGCTGATGGGGTATATATATATGGCGCTGGTGCGGCGTTGCTCCTGTGCATATTGTGATAGAAGCTGTTCCCCTAAAATGGGCCCCTGCCGTGCATCAACATTCCTGGGTGACGCTGAGCGGCTTGGGGAATGTTGATGCACAGAAGGAGGTCCATTTTTCTTGGGAGCTTGATCAGTGTCGGTTATCGACAGCCAGCCGCGCTTCCTGCCCCCGCACCGCGCTTCCGCAGGCGACAGCAAGGTCTGCCCTGTTTTTCTTAACAGGCCTACCTACAGTCGGTGTTCCTGATGGAGCCCGCCGGCATTACCTTTTATGTTGATGCACTGTAGGTGGCCTGTTAAGGAAAACGAGGCAGATTTTGCAAGACAAGACCCCCGCCTTTGCGGCGCCCCGCCGAAGTGGACGCGCGCGCTCCGTCCCCTACCCTTCGAACGGGTGGCAGCGGAGCTGGCGCCCAGCCGAAGTAGACGCGCGCGCTCCGTCCTCTACCCTTCGAACGGGTGGCAGCGGAGCTGGCGCCCCGCCGAAGTGGACGCGCGCGCTCCGTCCCCTACCCTCCGAACGGGTGGCAGCGGAGCTAGCGCCCAGTCGAAGTAGACGCACGCGCTCCGTCCCCTACTCTCCGAACGGGTGGCAGCGGAGCTGGCGCCTAGCCGAAGTAGACGCGCGCACTCCGTCCTCTACCCTTCGAACGGGTGGCAGCGGAGCTGGCGCCTAGCGGAAGTAGACGCGCGCGCTCCGTCCTCTACCCTTCGAACGGGTGGCAGCGGAGCTGGCGCCCAGCCGAAGTAGACGCGCGCGCGCTCCGTCCCCTACCCTTCGAACGGGTGGCAGCGGAGCTGGCGCCCAGCCGAAGTAGACGCGCGCGCTCCGTCCCCTACCCTCCAAACGGGTGGCAGCGGAGCTGGCGCCCAGCCGAAGTAGACGCGCGCGCTCCGTCCCCTACCCTTCGAACGGGTGGCAGCGGAGCTGGCGCCGAGCCGAAGTAGACGCGCGCGCTCCGTCCCCTACCCTTCGAACGGGTGGCAGCGGAGCTGGCGCCCAGCTGAAGTAGACGCGCGCGCTCCGTCCTCTACCCTTCGAACGGGTGGCAGCTGAGCTGGCGCCTAGCTGAAGTAGACGCGTGCGCTCCGTCCCCTACCCTTCGAACGGGTGGCAGCGGAGCTGGCGCCCAGCCGAAGTAGACGCGCGCTCTCCGTCCCCTACCCTTCGAACGGGTGGCAGCGGAGCTGGCGCCCAGCCGAAGTAGACGTGCGCTCTCCGTCCCCTACCCTTCGAACGGGTGGCAGCGGAGCTGGCGCCCAGCCGAAGTAGACGCGCGCGCTCCGTCCCCTACCCTTCGAACGGGTGGCAGCGGAGCTGGCGCCTAGCTGAAGTAGACGCGCGCGCTCCGTCCTCTACCCTACGAACGGGTGGCAGCGGAGCTGGCGCCTAGCGGAAGTAGACGCGCGCGCTCCGTCCCCTACCCTCCGAACGGGTGGCAGCGGAGCTGGCGCCCAGCCGAAGTAGACGCGCGCGCTCCGTCCCCTACCCTTCGAACGGGTGGCAGCGGAGCTGGCGCCTAGCTGAAGTAGACGCGCGTGCTCCGTCCCCTACCCTTCGAACGGGTGGCAGCGGAGCTGGCGCCCTCGCCTCGCGAACACCGCCACGCGTGCGGTGACTTGGGATCTCGCGATGCGGCCCTTCGCTGTAAAGTTTCCTGGAATCACGCCGGCCCCCAGTCTGCCAGGGTTAGGTTCCCGTACCGTGTGACCCGCCTCGACGCGCACAGGACACGCGGCGGCCTATGACTGGCGCGCGGCGGGATGTGGACGGTTGCGTGCTCGCGGCCGCTCGCCTCTTCCCTAGGCAAGGGGGACACGGGGCAGGCGATGAATGGCGCCGCGTCGAAGCTGTTGTGATCCCCTGGCCCATTAGTACGCCTTTAATAGCGGCTAGGTAGCGTCGTGCTGTGACGGCCCTTGGCGCTTGTGGTCGTGGCCTTCCAGCTTTGGGTATGGGGCATTGCGCTGGACGGGCGCTTGTACGGGTGCGGTCGCGTCCCGTACACGGACCGTCGCGATACTTTGTTTTCAATTACGGGGAATCGTGCGGGGCGGACCTTTACACCGGTGTGGTTGCATCCGGCACGCGGATTGTTGCGACGCTTCGGTAGCGGCGGTATGGGCGAGGTGGCTTGAAATAGCCCCCTCGTAACAGCGTCCCCGCACCTTTACGCCCTCTTTCCTGTCTGCTCCGCCCCCTACACTTTCGCGCTATCTTCACCGCTTCAATCTCTCCGTGGGAAGCGATGGCCTCCAGTAGCAAGCGCGGCCAGGCGGTTGGTGGCCCTGACATTCGCCGGCGGTCCTCGCTGTTGAAGGTGAAATACGCGCTCCAGGAGCGCGACCCGGCGGCGGCGGACAAGGAGCGGCTGGTGGCGGAAGAGGAAGGCACGTTCTCCGGCAAGCTAGGCCCCTCGCTCGTGACTGAGAAGACGATCCAAGGGCTCCTGCGCGCGGGGAAGTTGTCCGAGCGCCAGGAGGTACGATTGCCCGCCGCCGACGAGACGGAACCGCATCCCGAGAGGTCGGAGGCGGTCGTGTTCGTTGCCTTTTTCGATGCGGGGCTCCGCATCCCAGCGGCGGCTATGGTGGGCGACATGCTGCGGACCTTCGGGCTGGAGCTGGCGCAACTGACTCCGAACGCCGTGGCTCGGCTCGCAGTGTATAGCTGGGCCTTGCGCTCGGGGGCGTGTTGGCCCAGCGCCTCGTTGTTCGCCTATCTTCATGAGGCACGATGCCAGCCCAAGGACCGGAAGGACGGGACGCTGTCGAGCTTCGGTAGAGTCACTTTTATTCTTCATCCGTCGTGCAAGAAGCTCTTCCCCGCGAACTCAACTCGCGGGAAGTGGGAGTCTTACTGGATGAAGCGGTGGTTCTACCACCGTGTGGAGAGCGGGAGCGGCCTTGAGTGCACAGGCCGACCGATCGCGTTCAAGCCCTCGCCCGGCCAGACGCTCGATGATGAGGACAAGCGGAGGGTCCAGCGGCTCGTAGGCGTGGCCGCCCGCCTCAACATGCGCGACCTCGCCGAAGAGTACGTGATGTACGACGTGGCACCGCTTGCCCGCGACTGGCGTCTTGCCGCCGAGAAGCGTCGAGACGACAATGTTTCGCCATGGGTCTGCTCGCTGCCGGCGCCCCCCGGTCTTCGTAAGCCTCGATCGCGTCCCTCTTTTGTTCACGCGAAATGCGTTATATGCTGATGCTATTCTCCTTTGCTTCAGGGATTTCCTTGGAGGAGGCGGAGCAAGCCGCGCGCGTATTCCTGGGGCTGTACACTGGCAGGGAGCACGAGCAGCGCGCGTCTGCTATCGCCGAGGTGGGGCTGGGGCGAAAAAACCGCGTGTGCGAGGTCCTGGGCCTTGCCGTGCCGGACCGTGTCGCTCCAGACGACGGTGCAGCGAAGAAGAAGGCACCGTCTCGGAAGAGGGGCCGCAGCGGGGCACCTGCCGCGCTTGGCGCGGCAGCTGCTACTGCTGCTGCTAGTGTTTCCGAGGGCGTGGCAGACGCGGAGTCGGACTCGACGAGGTATGCCGATTCAGGCTTGGGTGGCGCAGACGCCGAAGGCGAGGTATCTTCGGCGAGCGTCCCGGACGGCGGGTTTGCCGCGGGCAACCGGAGGGGGGAAGTCTCACCGCTCGCCGAAGTCACCGAGGCGGAACCCGTACGGACCGGCGATGCCGAGGTGGAGCTTTCGACCGCGGCCGCTGTGGTGCCGGAGGCGCCCTCCGCGGGGGCGCACGGAGCCGTGCTGCCTTTACCGACAGCAGCAGAAACCGAGGTGCCCCCTGCGACAACTGCCACCAGGGAACCTTCGCCCCCGGGCGCGGCAGCCGCGGGGTCTTCCCTAACCGCGGCTGCGGGGGCGGTGTCGCTGCTGGCTGCCCCGGCTAAACGGCCGTGTGTGCGGCCGGAGCTCCACCGGACACCGCGAGGATTCGTCGTGGCCACGGGCATCAGAAGCTTGTGGGACTCCAGCGCAAGCGCCGGAGACCCTGCGGCATACGCGCCTTCTGCCCCCCTGGCCACGCCGCCCGTCGCGCAGGGACAGCCGTCGCCCTCCCCGAACGCGGAGGCTTCTGCCCGCGGCGGGACCATTCCTTCTGCTACCGAGGGTACGGTGGCTTAGCTTACTCTGGTGTATGCTTTTATGCCTTGGGGTGCTCACCTGTATCCCGGTTTGTAGCGTTGCTCATTCCGGAGGGGGAGCACTTGGCGGAACACGGGGCTTCCGCGCGCGTAAGCCCCGCGGACTTCGTGCCGCCTCCGGAGACGCTGAGGGCATGGCGCGGGATTGTGAATGACGCGGCCACCAGCGTCGACCCGCAAGTGCTGCAGGCCTACGGGGCGGGGCGCCTCGAGGACGCCTTCGAGGTGTCTGGGGTGAGGGTAAGTACTCATGCGACAACGTCTGGGCTAGCTGAGCTTGCTAAGTCTTTCCCTTCTGCAGACACTTGTGCTGGGGCAGGCCCTGCAAACGGCCTATACTCGTGGCCGAAAGGCGCTCGAGGATAGGCTGCGGGCCACCGAGGAGGAGCTGCGCGAAGCCTCTGGAGCCCGCTCTGCCCAGGACGCCCGCATCCGCCAGCTGGAAGTGGAATGCGCCGAAGCGGGGGCACACGCCGAGGGACTTGTTGCGTCGGCGCGGGAGCCGGCCGCGGCAGCTGCTGAACAGAGATTTGCAGCGGAGCGGGACGGGCTCCTGGAACAGGTCACCTCGCTAGATAAGGAAAAAGGCGAGCTTGCCCTGACCCTAGGGGAGCGTAACCAGACGCTTGGCGACGCCTCGGTGGTTGCGTGGGACGCCATGCAAGCGCTGGAGAGCCATCTTAAAGGGCTGGTAACTGAGGTGCCGGACCGCGCCTTTGGCCCGGAGGAGCTGTCTCGGACCCTCCGCTGGGTCGGGGATGCCGCCAACGTCGTGCGCGACGCCGCTACGACCTTTGGCACCCACTGCGCGTACACGTCGGCATGCTTGGTGTGCGCGCTCCTGCAGCACCGCGGTTGTACGCACGTCGCCGGGCTAGATGACCCCCGGCTGGAGATGCCTGGAGGGGCTGGAGTAATGTCCGGCGCCGTCCGCTCCGCTTGCCTTGCCCTCGGGCCTTTCTTCGACCGGATCTGGGCTTATGTCGGGGCGGATGCTGCACGGGTCGAGCTCCGGAAGTCGCTCTACGGGACGGGGAGCCTCGGCCAATTTCTGGACGGGGTCCCTCGACGCGACGAGGGCGGCGCTGGGTCCTCCGAAGGCGCCGGGAACCCACAGGTCTGACGCCGTGGTGCCTAGGTGTAGGCGTGTGTTGTACTGCTCCCTCTTTTTGCGAATGGAGTACACACTTGCTGCATGCATTCTGACTTTCGCCTATGTCCCGGGCAGCTTCCTTGCTGGGGCCGGCTTCTTGCGGCCGACCTTTCAACCCGGCGACGCCTTCGACGCTGGCGAAGGGCCGAAGAGTCGCTGAACTTCTGGGCGGGCCGACCTTCTTCGAGCGAGGCCCCAGCTTTAGCGCGTGTTAAGGACGAACCCGCGGGATAGCGGCTTAGAGCGGCAAGGATGTTGCCGGACCCTTGTGCTTGTGTGATTTTTCCAGTATGTAGATTTTCTGGCCTTTTGGGATATGCGCTGTGTGTTGGTGCCACTGCGGGTTCGCCGGTACGCCACATGCTGCGCGGGGACGGGATCTCCACGCTCGACGTGCGCCGTTGGCGAAGTAGTCGCGCAAGGGTTCCTTAGAACGACGCTTGCGGGGGCAGCCCTTGGCGCCTCTCCTTTTTACAGTCCATAGACAGGCGGGTGCGGACCTCGACACTTCGCCTTTTTATAGTCCGTAGACTGGCGTGTGCGGAGGCGAACCTCGACGCTTCGCCGTTTTATAGTCCGTAGACTGGCGCGTGCGGAGGCAGACCTCGACACTTCGCCTTTTTATAGTCCGTAGACTGGCGTGTACGGAGGCGGACCTCGACGCTGCGCCTTTTTATAGTCCGTAGACTGGCGTGTGCGGAGGCGAACCTCGACGCTTCGTCGTTTTATAGTCCGTAGACTGGCGCGTGCGGAGGCAGACCTCGACGCTACGTCTTATTTAGAGTCCGTGGACTAGTGCGTGCGGAGGCGGACCTCGACGCTACGACTTCCTTTATAGTCCGGAGACTCGCGCGTGCGGAGGCAGACTTCGACGCTACGTCTTGTTTAGAGTCCGTGGACTAGTGCGTGCGGAGGCGGACCTCGACGCTACGACTTCCTTTATAGTCCGGAGACTCGCGCGTGAGGAGGCAGACCTCGACGCTACGTCTTATTTAGAGTCCGTGGACTAGTGCGTGCGGAGGAGGACCTCGACGCTACGAGTTCCTTTATAGTCCGGAGACTCACGCGTGCGGAGGCAGACCTCGACGCTACGTCTTATTTAGAGTCCGTGGACTAGTGCGTGCGGAGGAGGACCTCGACGCTACGACTTCCTTTATAGTCCGGAGACTCGCGCGTGCGGAGGCAGACCTCGACGCTACGTCTTATTTAGAGTCCGTGGACTAGTGCGTGCGGAGGAGGACATCGATGCTACGACTTCCTTTATAGTCCGGAGACTCGCGCGTGCGGAGGCAGACCTCGACGCTACGTCTTATTTAGAGTCTGTGGACTAGTGCGTGTGGAGGCGGACCTCGACGCTACGACTTCCTTTATAGTCCGGAGATTGGTGCGCGCGAGGGCGTCCCCCCGTTGCGTCTTTTGTTTATACTCAGGCCCGTCACCTTTGGCTACGGCGAGTGTACATGCGAACATGCGACTTCGATTTATACTCTGTCCCATACCCCTGGCTACGGCGAGTGCACACGCGAACGTGCGTCTTTGTTTATACTCAGGCCCGTCACCTTTGGCTACGGCGAGTGCACACGCGAACGTGCGACTTCGATTTATACTCAGTCCCGTACCCCTGGCTACGGCGAGTGCACACGCGAACATGCGTCTTTGTTTATACTCCGGCCCGTCACCTTTGGCTACGGTGAGTGCACATGCGAACGTGCGACTTCGATTTATACTCAGTCTCGTACCCCTGGCTACGGCGAGTGCACACGCGAACGTGCGTCTTTGTTTATACTCAGGCCCGTCGCCTTTGGCTACGGCGAGTGCACACGCGAACGTGCGTCTTTGTTTATACTCAGGCCCGTCGCCTTTGGCTACGGCGAGTGCACACGCGAACGTGCGACTTCGATCTGTACTGCGGGAACGCGCGCGTTGGCTAAGCCTGCACGCGCCTTCGCCGCGTACTTGCGCGTGATGAAGAAAGATTAGTGACAAACGGCGATCTTCATTACATCCTCGTTTGCGCGGGTAAGCAACTACAAGGGGTGGAGATACTAACCGTTTGCCCTTGGTGCGGCCGAAGCCTCTAGTCGCTAGACATCTGCAGGGCCCGCCAAGGCGCCTCTGAATGGCCCCGCGGACCTCCGCGCTGTGACGCCAGCTCTAGGAGCGCCGTTGGGCTTCGCGACGCGGGCACCTGGTACCTGGCTCGATGCGCCGGGCCATATCCTGGTCGCCTCGAACGGTGATGATGGTCCGGGGACCCGGGATCTTCATGCATAGATAGCCGTGATGTGGTACCGCGCCGAAGGAGTTGAGGATTGGGCGTCCTAATATGGCATTGTAGGGGTACGAAAGGTCGACCACATCGAAGGTGGTCTCTTCGGCCCGCACATTGTCATCTTGGCCGAAGGAGGCTTGAAGACCTATTTGGTCCAGCGCCCGCAGGGGCTGTCCCCCGAAGCCCTGCAGTGGGATTCCCGAAGGCCCTAGGCGGCTTCGAGGGATCCCCATCTGGTCGAAGGCCGCCGCAAACAACACATTCGCGGAGCTACCGCCGTCCACCAAGGCACGCCCCACGTCGCATCCCGCGATAGTGACCCGGATGACCAGGGGGTCCTGATGAGGGAAATCCACGCCTTGGGCGTCGTCGGGTGTGAATGTAACTTCGTGCTGCGCCCAGTCCGGCGGTGCTTGCGCTGGGTATGCCGCCACATGATGTAGTCTTCGCGCATAGGCCTTCTGCTGCCGTGCTGAGGCGAATCCCAGCGCGGAGCCTCCGGATATGACGTTAATGATCCTGCGGTGGGTTGCCTCCGGAGCCTGCAGCGACAGGAGGCCCTCCCGAGGCTGCTGTACGTGAGCTTGGATCCGTAAGGGGCCCTCCTGGGGTTGCATCCCTTGCGCCTGTACCTGCATGGGGGCCTCGTACGAGAATTGGACGTGGGCCACCGCAGGCAGACGCGTCTCGGGGTTCCTGTCCCTAGCGACGCTATCGCGGAGCGCCGCGATGGAGGTGCAGGTGCGGGTATCGTGGTTGCCGCGGCCGTGGACTACGCACCACAGTCCCTGGTGCTGGTCGTCGTAATCTCCACGATTTTTATCGTCGCGGCCCCGGCCACGGCCGCGCCCCCGACCACGGCGCCCCCGACCGCCTCGGCCCGCGGGAGCGCCCTTGTCGGAACCGCCTTCAATGTCGAGGACGTACCGGTTTCGCCTCGACCTCTGCTGGCCGCGCTTGGGCTGATCGGATGACTCCTTATGCGAGGCGTCCCTGCGGTCGGGCGCAGCCCTGGACGACTCCTGCTTACGTTTTGCCTTCGAAGAACCGTCCTTCGGCAGATCTTCGGCTTTTGCCGAGGCTCCGGCCTGGTTGGTGTCGGAGTCGTCACCTTGCCTTCGCTGCGCGTCTTCTTCTGCCCTGGCATATTCCTCCATTTTGTCGAAGAGCTTCGCCACCGTCTTGATTGGCTTTCGCGCATTGTACTCGGCCATCGGGCCCGGACGAAGGCCCTGTATGGCTGCATTAACGATGGTGGTTTCATTAACGTCTTTCACTTGGCATCGAATCTTGGCGAAGCGTTTGAAGTAGTCCCGGAGCTTCTCCGAGGGTTTTTGCTTCACAGCAAAGAGTTGGTCCGCGTCGACTCGGTCGACGTAGTTTCCTTGGAAGTTGTTGTGAAGGCGGTCGCGAAGCTGCTCCCACGCGTAGATGGAGCCCGGCTCTATGGTAAAGAACCAAGAGAGCGCCACTCCTTGCAGCGCGAGGGGGAGTCCCTTCGCCTTCGTGGTGTCGTCGCCGCCCGCGGCTTCGATCGCGGTGTCGTACACGCGCACGAACTCACGGGGGTCCGTGTCGCCTTTGTACGGGTCGATGGCGCTAGGAAACTTGAAGTCTTCGGGCCATGCCGTCTGCTGCAGCCCCGCCGAAAGCGGGGACTCCGGATCTACGCGCCGTAGCGGCACGCGGCTAGACGTGGGGGCTTCGCGACTGTCCGCCCTCTCCGGCGTGGGCTTAGGCGCGATTACTGGCGCGGCCTGCTGGCTCCGAGCTTCTTGCATATCTCGGACGGCTCCGCGAAGGTCCCCTAGCTCCCGCTGGAACGCGTTGAGGGCCGCCAGCAGGGTGCTTTCCACCGCCTGTCGATGCCGAAGCCCTGGTACTCATACGACGCTCCGGCCCAGCCGCCTTCGTTCCCTTCGCCACCGCCGACGAAGCTTTTTTCGGTGCCATCCTTCTTCTTCGGTCTTCAGGCTTGTCCTTGTCCTCCCCACGGACGGCGCCAACTGTTGTGGCTACGGGCCAAACAGAGAGAGAGATGGTAGTGGAGAGTGATGAAGATGAGTCTAATGGCCTCCTCGCTCCCCATGGCCTGTATTCATATATATATACACATGAGGAGTGCTTTTACAGTTATACCCTTACATCTGGTTATCCCCTCTGGGGGGCAGTTATGTCATTACACATGGCCTATTCAGGGCCTTATAATCTCCTACCAGGCCTGCTGGGTTTAGGTGGGGGCCATCCCTACGACAAGCTCATGTGTAAATACCAACTGCCATGTCCCTCTATTTCCCAAGATGTCAACAATTTAGGGTTTATATGGATGCTTGTGTTATCTGATATCAACTCTTCCTGGCGTTGACATTGCAAAGCTGTGTTAAACCTAAGCTAGAATTCGACAAATGCAAGCCTATGGCCAATAAAATGGTTGAAAAATGAATTTGCACTCTCTGACCTTGATGTGGTTCTAAGAATGCCTAACAGGAATATATCCATAAAGTATGCCCGGATCAATGACTCACGAATGCTATACCTCTTAGCCAACCACCCATTGTCCTCCAGCTCAAAATCAAAAATAAAGGAATGCCAGCTTGACTCAAATTCTTCCACTGTTTCTGACCCTCACACACGAGTTAACCCTCTCCCGAAAAAGAGGGTCCTCCATTAAACGAGGGCCAATCTTCTCGAGGAGTTTCTTCATGATATGCCACATGCACAACCTATGTGTGGACATAGGAAGAATATTGGTAATAGCAGTCCTCATGCTAGCATCCTTATCGGTTATAATAAGTTTGGATGCTACCCCTCCCATAGCTCTTAGGAATGTCTCAAATAACCTAATGTATGACTCAATCTTTTCATCTGCTAGAAAATTAGCCCCGAAAAATACACTTTGCATGTGATGGTTTACTCCTATGAATGGTGCAAAATTCATGTCATATTGGTTAGTGTTGTATGTCGAATCAAAAGATACGACATCATTGAAATGACAATAGTTTTCTTGCCTATGGCAATTTCCCAAAACACACGGATCAATCTACCATCTTCCACTACATAATCAAAGAAAAATATTGCATTTAGCTCCTTCATGCGACCAAGTTGGCCCACAACATCCGAGCATCGGCATCCTTGATTTCTTTTTGAAATCACTATAATAATTCTGCAGGTCTCTCTTCGTGCACCCCACATTCTGAAATCCTCTAGCACTAACGTGAAGCATCCTAAATGCATGCGAGGTTCCTATGCTTGCTTTGTGGCATGTGTACGGGTGCTTTTTACCTTCTCGTTAACTTGCTGGTTCGATCTAATTAGATGATGCTTACTAGGTGACACAAGTTCATGATTGTGGTCCTCAACAAATGAAGTTATTTTGTACTTGTTGTCACTATCCCGCTTTACAAAAATTTGAGCGTTACATCCACACCTACTTTCTTTCATCTTACGACTTTTCTTTGAGGGATCAAGGATGTTGTTACCTTTCGCTAACCTATATCCTTGCCTTGAGCACATGTAACATTTTCACTGAACTACCTCATTCTGTATCTTCTGCTGACCAACATGTACTAAAGCCCTAACTTGATGTGCATATGCCTTGAAGAACACCTCCACCGAGTTTACATCATCAAATGTCATCCCTATTTTTGGCTTCAAGTCCTTTGCACACTCGAGTGTGAATGAGGAAGACTGTAATCACACCAATTTGATTGAATTAGATCCACAACTCATTCCTCTAGTCATTTATAAATCATAATGACTACAACATCAAGAAAATACTAACCTAGGTTGGTATGCTTGTGGTCTTTTTAGGAGTACTAAATCCTTCCTTAGACCTTACATCTGAGTTCACCTCACCAAAATAGTGGGACTGAACATTACTAATTGACTCCATAGTGCTGCTGAAATTGATGTAGTTTTACAGCTGACCAACCTGCTTACACCAACAAACTCAAATATTAACTTTTTCTAGTGTTTTTGTTTGGTTCTTCATTTTCTTCGAGAATGAAACATTTGCAAAACCTCTAAAAGAGATACTCTAAAAGTGCAATTCACTGACAAGCTCATATGAGAGCAAGTCAGTTGTCCATACAGGACTCACCATCTTCAGCTTTTATCATACAGATGTCTATGGTTAATTGACACCTACGGACATCTAGGCGGGATCATTCTAACATACCCAAGCTTCCATCAGTAAACGAAATGCTCTAAACTTTCCATAGCAGCAGAATCCAGCATAGTCCAGAAAATGCTCCAATGCAAAAATTTTGCAGATGTTGTAATTTGGGGTGGAAATTTCCTATTCCGTAAAGTGGCACTTCCAATCAACCTAGATCCACTAGAATTCACACATAAGTACTAGTACGATTTATGCACTACATTAAAAAGTACTCACTGATACTAAGGTCCCGCAGGACTATAGAAGGGACTGATACTAAGGTCTCCGGGGGGAGCGCCATCGGAGGGGTGGGGTAGCGCTGTCGAAGGGGTGGTGGATCCAATGGAACACCATGCCATCGGAGGGCTACGAAGCTGCCGTTGTCGTCGCCATTGGAGTGGAGGAGCGGGGAATCTATGGTTGTCAGAGTGGAGATTTTGGGAGCGGGCGGGCGCGCGAGGGAGAAAAGTTCGGGTGGCACCCACGACGAGATCGGCCATCCGATGCCTATCGGATGACGCATCCATGAGGAGGCCACCCGCCTGCATTTGCCGCATCCATGCGCGAAGGAACAGCTGGATTGGCCATGAGTGCACGAGTGCACAGCTGCTATGTGTGCATAGTAAACGTTCTATATATACATGTCAAATGCATGTAAAGTTACTACCAGTTGTGCAGTATTACAACTGACAGTAACTCTACATGTGTTTGGCAGTAATTTCACTCACGCATGGCAGCAACTTTCTGGTACACAGTCTACACCCACTACTACATATTAGGCTATATTGGACACTTTATCACAGATGGTTTACGAAAAGCCGTCAGTGTTACAATTACCACAAACAATTTTACAAGCGTGACCATCTATATTTTTAATGATGGCTAGAACTGTCTATGATACATAACTATCATATATAGTTTTTGGTATGAACTGTCTATGAAACTATTACAAACGGTTAGGTTTAAAAGCCATCAGTGATGTCTCTCATTATCACAAACGACTTTTAATTAGAACCATCTATGAATTATCACAAACGATTTTTAAAAAGAACCATCTGTGTTTTGTATCATATGAACTACAGAAGCTACTAAGCTGGAGTAAACATATAAGCAGGAATTTGACATACATACGACTCAGCTTTATGCTCACAGACGACTTTTAATTAGAACCATCTATGAATTATCACAAACGATTTTTAAAAAGAACCATCTGTGTTTTGTGTCATATGAACTACAGAAGCTACTAAGCTGGAGTAAACATATAAGCAGGAATTTGACATACATACGACTCAGCTTTATGCAATATTTTTTCATTTATATTTGCCAAATAGTGTGACTAGTTTACAAAGTAAAAAAAGAGATTCTCTGATCTTGGTCTTTAGGGTTTCATATGCTTCCTCTTGTACTTTTGGAGTTGGACGATCAGCGACTGTGTTCTTGAATGCCGCGAAGATTGTCCTTACCCTCTCCACTTCCTTCTCTAGCCTGGGCAAATCATTAGCATGGCCCATAATCTCAAAGAGGATGCCATGATAAGCTTCATCAGAATCGGCCGCTTCTGCTTGAGCGGTAAGGTTATCCATGTGTCTCTCCTTTGCCGCAAGAGCTTCTTCCATTTTGCGCACATTGAAGAGAAGAATGAGGCTGAGGGTGGCCTCCCTTTCCTGAGTGGTAAAGAGACACCTTCACCTATATCAAACGATGAGGTCTAGCTGACGAATGAAAGCTACTCAAGGAAGTTGAGCAAGGCATGTGCGGAGGAGCTGTTCCAGACGTAAGTTGTTGGCTGCCTATGTAAGGTTGTGGCCAAACAAACTCATGATGGATAGATGAGAGGAAGGAGATAAAAAAATAGTGGATTCCATTGTTGAAAAATCTGGTGAAGAAGATGAGGGAGGACTATTTAGAAGAGATTGAGTTTGTGGTAACAAGGAATTGTATCAAGAAAATGCGCGCTACATATAAAAGCCAGAACTATGTGGAAGTTTAAGTGTTGCATGCATCATAATATTAACAAGTAGGAGTAGAGCACGTATTTTTAAGCGTTTTCACAGACAGTTTGTATACTAGACCGTCTCTGATATGTACCATTATCACAGAACCATATGCGTAAGGCCTATTATCATAGATTCCATGTTATTATTTCACAGACAGTTCTTGTTAAGAACCATCTGCGATATTATCACAGATGGTTAGGATTACAAACCGTCTGTGATATCATCATACATCATAGATGGTTTATAATCCTAACCATCTGTGATAATGCCACATCACTGATCCATAGCATCTCTCCTAGGATTTTGATCTCACCTATCCATTCTCTCCGCATTGAACGGCAGGCACCGGTCTCCTCCCACCTCTCGCCTATTATTAGTACTTCCCCCCTCCCTTTATCCCTCTCCAGCTCTCCCCCACTCCTTATTCCTACTTCCTCCCCAAAATTGAAGCATCTTGTCCCCTCAACGATGCCGACTACCACTGTGAGCTCCTCCGCCTTCGGTTGTGTTGTCATAGTTCACTACATAAGACACTCTTGTCTTAAGTGTTATACGAGTGTCTTGTGAAGTGTCACCATTATGACACAACGGTGACGCTACCGCTGCCTCTCCTTCATTGCTGGTGATATCCCCTATCTGATAACCTCCCCTCTCTTTCTTGATGCTTGGATCTAAAATTACGAAATTGATGGATGGCTAGTTAGGGTTTCGGCCATATAAATCTTGATGCTTCTAGATTTTTTTTCTTCTACCAATTTCTTGAAGACTTCAATCCATAGACTAAATTGACTTTTTGACCGTCTTGAAGTCATGATCAATCCATGGATTCTGCCCTTTCAACAGTGGTCATCAGAAAGGTGGTCGTTGGAAAACTAAAGTGTCACCATCTCTTCGCTATTGTTCTTCATGAAGACGATTGACGTTCCTTTTCCTATCAATTTCTATTTATTGACTAGAAGACTAGTCAATAAATAGAAATAGATTTAGGAATATATAATAATATCACAGACGGTTTCTTAGGACAAACCATCTGTGATATTCAACTATCATAGATGGTTTCATGTACAAAGCAACTGTGATAGTCAACTATCACAGACGGTTTTATGTACAAACCGTTTGCGATAGTCTGTATCATAGACAGTTCAAAAACCATCGGTGATGAGCTCATATTATTACTAACCCATAAATTCAGATGGCTCACGAAACCATCTGTGATGACCTTTTCTATAGTAGTGACCTACACACAGAATAATAATTATATATACGTACACAGAGAGAGAGAGAGAGAGTTGTATTCTGCTATAGTGACTTTCTGAGTACTTTTGTACTCATTGTTGCTTAATATGTAATTTTAGATAGCAGAAGTGATGACCTGGTATATGGATTCATCCATGCTTCTTGCTATGACATAAAAGACGAAGGCTAGGACTAGGTTTAGCCCTAGTTGATTGCTTGTGGCATGACATGAAGGTCCCTTTTGGTTTATTTACTATTCTGCTGCTTATGAATGATTATATTTGGTGTGTCAGCCCATTATGTAAAACTCAATCTTAAGATCTATTTATGTTCTCTTATGTAATATTAAGTACTTATTTTACTCTTACGCATGTACGAATATAATATCTGTCAATGTTATTATGTGAGCTAACTACTGATCCAGAAACTAGCTCAGAATACAATGGACATCCGGATTGTTGAATCCAGGTCCCCACATATGTGCTATAGCTGCATTGGCGAGTCCCTAATTTAGGACAATTCTCAATCCTATGTTGGTCTAAAATTGTCCTAGGCCTTGTTTACGGTGCATGTAAGGAGCTTGTAATCTTTATGTATCGTATAATTGCAACTTTTAGGTTATAGTTTATAGGTACTTTGGATAGTAAAGTTGCTGCAAATTTGTTCCAAAAAACTATGGTGGAATGGCTCGCTATGGAGGGCAAGGCGGCTGTGGGAATAGAGGGAGGGGGATTCGATGAGTCCAACGGTGGTGGTGATGGCTAGTATAGAGCACAGTGGCAAGCAATAGCTGTGTGTGGTGGCAAGGCCATGTCGAGCGTGTCATCAATGGCGGCGGTGACTGCAGCGTTGTCAAGGTGCGCTACCTCGTTAGGTCCCGCCATGGCATGCTGCACTAGGTGTGTGGTGGTGAGGCCATGTTGAGTGCATTATTAATGGGATAATTTAATTATTTGCCACTCTTATGAGTAGGGTGGCAACAGATTTGCCACCCTGGCCCGTTGTCAGTGACTCAGGCGGCCCCGTATGTAAGTGAGAGAGGTAATTGGCCAATCTTCAGAGTGGCAAAAAGTTGAATGCCCCTTATTAATGATGGCGATGACTGCAGCGTTGCCAAGCTGCGGTACCTCATCGAGTCCTACCGTGGCTAGGAATGGAAATAGATCGGATACGATCAAAAAGTCTCAAATATGAATATGAATCCATATTTTTTAAAATAAATACGAATTCAAATATTCTCAAATACGAATACGAATATTTTCGAATACAAATTTTGCTTACCACATTCGCGTTTTCTCGAATACTAATATCGGATAAAATGGATTTCTAGCAGTTTTGCTGATTTTTCATCGGTTTTGACCGGTTATCGGTTTTAAACTGCCTAAATTCAAATTTTGAATCACAAAATTCGTCCGGGTTTTTCCCAGGTTCTAGAAACGGATCGAATACGGATACAGATACAAATATTCTTGAATACAAATATTCTCAAATGTGGATATGAATATGTTTGAATACGAATACAAAGTTTTTCGAATACGGATTTTGCTTATAACATTCGTGTTTTCTTGGATACAAATATCGGATAAAATAGATTATCCGTTACCGTTTTCCACCCCTAGCCGTGGCGTTCTGCTCATGGTCCAGAGGCTTATCATGCTCAATGAGATAATGGTGTTGTTCACGGTGTTCAAGGCAAACCTCAGCTGTAATCACTGCGTCAGTAGGTCAAGCTGCCTCGATTTTGTCGGTCGGCATTTTGAGTAAATTTCACATAACTGCAACTTTATTGTCTAAATTATTAATAAACTATATTTTTTTTGTGCAACTGATGTATGTGCACCGGTCTGGGCCGTGTTGGTGCTTGCATGGCATCTTAGTTAGCGCTTGCGTTTGCATGGCGTCTTAGTTAGCGCTTACATGGCACCTGTAACAGCCTCAACACCGCGCGTGTATGACATATGGACCTGGCTTATCAGAACGGCTCGATCCTAATGGGATTACAGTTTGATGAAAATTGGTCTCTTAAAGTTGAACTCTTCGAAATCCAACCTGAAAGTTACAGTATATTGATAGTTTGGACAATAAAGTTTTATACTAAATTTACTCTTACATTTTTATATGCTCCATACATGAATCTAGATCTCTGTAGCTCCCTTACATAATGTTCGTTCAGGTAGCTTCCCCTCTGTTTGAATCATTTTTACCATAATGAATGCACTCATGGACTGATTTCCGTAGCAACTTTACATAGTGAGAACTCTAAATTTTCTCTTAACTAGTAAAATGCTTGTGCGTTGTAATGGGACTCTTAAAGAAGGTGATACATATCATCAAACGTGACCTAAATTATATAATGAACATTAAAAAGAGGAAGACATATTATCATTAAGAGTGAGGTCGAAGTGGCTGGATCCGCCGTTGCCGAGATCACCACTCCCAATCCGCCCTCCCTGACCCAGACGGCTTCATGGTTCATCCTCACATCCGGTGGTGTACACCTTATCCTAGCCGGTGTACTCCACCTCCCTGTTCATCGTCCGTGCCGGTGTACTTCATGTCCCAATCGTTGATCTCGGCGATGTGCACTTCTGTTCCGTCATCGTCCTTGGTGGTGTACACCAACGCGTTGTTGTCCGCAACAATTTGCTCCTCTTCTTTACCACCGAGTACCTATTGGTTTTGCTAAGGGCATTCTGGTAATTTCTCAATTTGAGAAAAAGAAGAATTGCAAAAAAAAGGGGAAAAGAAATTAAGGGTGGGGCCCACCTGTCGGTGTGCTGCACTCATGGGATAAGGCTGGAGACCAAGTCTCCACCTCGTGTGGCTCTTCTCACTCGGTTTGGATCTGGGCCCGAGGGCTTCAGAGGTGGGGGCAGAATGGACAACGCTGGCGCTGCGGGAGCTTCAACACTAGCAGTTGATGGCCTCCGGGTGCAGCTCCTTTCCCTTCCTCCTCCTTCCTCTTAAGAGGGGTTTGTGCGTCCAGGGGAACCTAGGGTGAAAATCAATGAGCTTTCTCAACATAATTCCCTTCTTCCTCTTCCTAATTTGGCTTTGATCTTTGGAGCCGCTGCTCCAGTATGTTGTATCGTTGCCCATCGGTGCGGTGTTGAAGAGCACTTGGCCAGTGCATCTTCGGTACTCCCGATACCTCAACTTCTCTATTTGGTGTGTCCCAAATGGAGAAGAAAGGCATTGTATCGGGCAATTGGTTTTCTAGAACAGTGAGGCAATTGGTTTTCTAGAACAACGCCATTAAGCGTGCCTTGCTTGTTACTTCTTTGTGGCTTTGACTACCATCAACTCTGTAAGTATTTCGGTTTATATTTTCCACATTACCTGCATAGTGTGCTATGCTAGTTTATTTGTGATTATTGACTACTACTGGGAGACTTTGAAAGTAATGTTTGTGGGCTCAGTTCATTAGCTCAATGAGGATATGTCATGTTATGAAATTAAGTGTGATAATTTATCAGACTTGAACTAATTTTAATTGCTTCTCATTGTTAGTTTGATTAAAAGGGACTAGCTTCTGGTACTTTGTCTGGATACAATCAATATTATTGCTCTATGATTCAGATTGCCTTGCTCTATCAATTCTGTCATTTTGCTAGTAGATTCTAACAGATGTTCATATCCTTAGAGCATTTGAATGCTAATATGTTGTACTGATTCTTTTGCAAGATTGCTTTCTTAATCATCTGTTATCTGGGGACTCAAGCTAGTTGCCAATGAGAAATTATCTGAACTTTTGTGAAGTTTTGTCAAGGGCTCAAAGTCTAAACATTATATTATCACATTCAATTAATGAAGCATATTGACAAGTATCACGAAGGCCAAGAATTAATCTTATACAACTCTACATCTTAGAAAACTAATCAACTTAAAACTGAGCTTTATGTTGTTTTAATTGTATTCCTACTCTATGCATCGAGTTTTATGCTCATTTTAACCGTTATCATGCTCCATGTTTTAAGTACATTATGCAGTTTAAATGATATGGCAAATTTACATTCTTTCATGTTGATTTTGTCATCTAATTGCTACTGGAAATATACTTTAGTTATGGCTATTGTTGCTAGAATTAAATATGAATATTTGCTTATACTGCATATTTTACAACAGTACCACTTTGCCTCTCTCTTCTTCACCGTCCTAGTGTAGCAGCAGCATAGGAGGAAGAATTAGCGGAGACCCGAGGGGCTGGGCTGAGGGACCAAAGGGCTGACCTGATACGGGGTCACTCGATCTTCTCGACGTAGGATCAAGATACTCACGTGCCCTCTCTTGAATCGTAGTGATCCTTCATGCCAATGCAACAACAAACACTCTTCAATTCGCAAGAACACACACGTCGGACTTCACGACCATCAAGCGAAGCCCTATCACGTTTCCAATTCCCAACGGAAAGGTTGAACTATCTCGATTAGCAAGAACTCTCAATTTTCCCTAGTGATGATTCGGCTATCAACAGAAACAAGCAATCTGATTTCAATCTATTAATTTTGATAAAAGGTGGTGTCATCTCTGGTCCCCTCGTTACATGGGGATGCAATGGTATTATGGCAACCACCCCAACTCACGCACATCTGCTCAGATTGATTTGGCCAAGGGGAGCCGTGATTATCTCCAACTCCAACTAATGACTTGGAATCACCAAATCCTAACCTGTTCGGCCGTATTAGCTAAACATCAAACCCATATTACACCCCGCGGGGTTCCGCGCAGGAGAGAGCGGCCACGTCGCCCCGCCCGCGCGCTCCGGCCAGCGCGTGGCGGGGAATCTTCGTACGGCCGGGGAGGGGATTTTTCTGTACTTTCCAAAAATTACGTAAAAGTCCTTTTTTCCTCGCGAAACGGTCCCTGCCAGTTTTTTTACCCCTCCACTTTGCAGGATAGCGCCCTGCGGTTTTCTAAATTACGTACGGGTCCTCGTTTATTTACGTACAAGACTATTTATTTACGTACAGGCTCTCGATTTTTACGAAAAAAACCTTTAACTTTTTCGAAAATACACATGTGCCCTCGATTTTTTTAAAAAAACTCCTCACGAATTATCGACTCTTTTGCTTCGGTACACACGGTGACTAACGCGGCGTGGCGACGCGCCTACGAGGCTAGTATTACAAGGCCAAGCCATGACTAGCTTCGGCCAAACCAAACAAAACACGTAGACAGTAGACCTCGGCTTCTCACGTGGGTCTAGGTCATGTGGATGACTACGGTCAAGCTTAGTGCAAAGCTTTGATGGCTCACGGTAGAGTGGCCCTTGGATCAGACTTGGACTTCACCAGATGCGTTCGGATGGATAGCAGGCATGACGTGGCTTGGCTTGGTCTCCGGTTTCTCCACGCAGCACACATACATGCACCAAAATATCTCCATAGCATGCATATTGTGTAGACTTGGTACATGCATGCATAGCGTATATACACATCCTATGCACGCACCAACTTGTACACGGGATATGACCGTATAGATCCTGCCACATGAAACCGAAACAGCAACAGTAGTTTGTCTTCCCTTCAGACTCAATCACGGTGCTCGGCGAGATCAAAATTCTTGAAATTTGGACACTGTTGGACCCTTGGACACCGAAAATTCCGCTTTTGGCCCCCCGACGCAAAAATTTCCAAAACGGGACCCCTCTCGAGCGCGGAATCGCCAGCGGCCCCCACGCGTCCCGGTCGTGCGGTCTGGTACCGCACGACCGGACTGTTCACCGGGTCGTGCGGTACCAGACCGCACGACCCGCCTGCCGTCGCGCGTCTGCCGCCCCGACCGCACGAACGCTCGCCCGACCGCGCGACCAATTTCCTGACCGCGCGACTGTTGGCTCGAGCGCGCGATTGAACCCCCGACGGCATGATCCATTTTCCGGACCGCGATTGAACTGTGGGTTTTTTAGGGTTTGAAATACTCGTGAATATTTGTATGGTTTCTCAATTTTGTAGTTGTAAACTGAGAAAAAAAATAGATAAAGTTGCAATAATAGTTTATGTTCATTGTTAGTTGCAGATGTATAAAAAATTTGGATAAATTTTTTTAAAAAACGATTAATCATAGAACGATTGTTTCATAAAGTGGTAAGTGATATTTAGGGTTTCGTATGGTTTTAAGGTTTGCAATCACCATGTTTTTTATATGTTTTGTCAATTTTGTAGATGTAAACTCGGAAAGAATCTGAGCAAGTTGTAATAAAAGTTTATATTCATTATAACTTGTAGATGCCGAAAAAATTTTGGTAAATTTTTTTTTGGAATAATTGACCGTAGAATGATCGATACAAATAGTGCTAAGTGACTTTTAAGGTGTGGTGTGTTTTTAGGGTTTGCAAACTGTAACATCCTGAAAAATGACATTATGGAATTGTGTAGTTTTTGGATTATTTTGCAATATATTTCCATTTGTATTTGAAGTTATAATGTTTTTTTTCCTAAAAATTGGCAAAAGGTTTTAAAAAGTTAAAAGGATCAAAAGAAACAAATATGATTGAACATTGGAGATTTGAAAATCTAAAATAAGAATCTGAAAAGATGATCCAGTATACGAGGGAAGAAACCGGGTTAAAAGTATACAGCCTCATTTTGAAAACAATGGTATAAAAGAGAAATACAAAAATAAAATAAAAATAAGTATGCATGTAAATACCCCAGGGTATATATATATATGTATATATATACATATTCAAATGCAAAAGCAAAATAAAAAGAAAAAGAAAAAAAATGGATGGGAGCCAGACCAGGCCGCTCGGCCCAGCCCAGCCCCCCATCTCCCTCTCCCCACGGCCCAGCTCCCTCCTCCCTCTACCGAACACCCCCAGCGCTACTGTGCTTCTTCCTCAATTCCCCTTCTCCCTCCAGGCCGAAATCACCCTCGCGCGCGCACTGTAGACCGGCCCGCCTGCACCCTCTTCGGACCGGTGGACAACCGCAAAGGAACCAGCGGATGCCGCCGCCTCCGCCCGAGGACCGCCGCGCCCTTATCCTCTGCCCCGCTCCTCTCTTTTTCTCCCCACTGCCAACCGTCCCCTCCAGCGCACGGCTCGAGCTCACTGCCACCGCGCACGGCTCTAGCTTCCCCTGCCATTTCTCGAGCGGTGCACGCCATCATTCGGCCGACCCCTGCACCGCCTGCATTCGTCGCTGCTCCCGCCGCTCGTGGAAATGACCGATCGGGCAGGCGCCGTTGCCAGCTCTCCCCGCTCCTCTATAAGAACCCCCGAAGCCCCCATTGTACTTCCCACACTCTCAGCTCTCTCCCCCTCCAGGTAATCGTGCTGCAAACACCCCACCTCGCCGGCGCCGCCCCTTTCGTCCCCATCTCCGGCGAAGCTCCCCTCGTTGGTACACGCCACCAGAGGTCAATCCCCGACGCCAGCACCATCTCCAGCACCCTGTGAGCTCATCCCCGACCTCCCCGGCGCCTCCCGTGGTCCCTACCCCGCCGGCACCGGAAGTCACCCCCGAGCCGCCGCCCCCGCTCGCCGCCGGCCACCACCGTGCGTCCTCGACCCCAACTGACTCCACTGCCGACACCAGCACATCCGCGGGAACGTGTTTTGTCACTCGCCCGAGCCTCCCCGACCACCGCTCGCCGCCAGCGCCGCCGCCCTCGACCTCCTTTGCTCTACACCTCCGCCGCCCGGTTCATCACCAACTCCTCCTCCTTTCCAGGCAGGTAATACCCGTAGGCCGACTGGTCGCCACTTCATGCCCTCACCCCGCGCGCCCGCGTTCGAAATCCCCTGGCCGCAAGCACTGTAGGAATATTGACCCATTTTTGCTGATATTAGCCGGGTTAAGTAAGGGTGATTATTGTACACCATGATTAGTAGCCATTAATTAGAGATTAACGATAATGCTTTCACTGACCGGTGGGCCGTAGACCGAATGTGATAAAATAACCCCGGGCCCACCTGTCATAGATACAATACCGACATAATTAAATAACAAAACTGAATTAAAATGTTGGTAGGTCCCACATGTCATAGACACTGCACATGGGAAATAAAAATAATGTAAATAAACTAAAAACAACCAGTGGGACCCACATGTCGGATTTTCATAATTTTTGGGATTTTTAGGAACTGAGACTTTAAATGCTTGTAACTTATTCATTTTAACTCCAAATTAAGGGAAACAAATTTCTAAATTCATCTAAATTCAAGATCTATCCAATAGACTTAAAATCCTAATTTTTAGAGTCCATTTGAATTTCTGGTGGTATTTTGAGTGATTATTGCTTTTCTTTTATTTGGGGATTTTCGCGCGATAAATTAGCGTACGAGGCCCAAGAAGAAGAAGCCGAGCCTGCCACTTTAGACGCTGCAGAGGACCAAGACCACGACCCCCGAAACTCAGGCGAGTCAACACTTTTTGATCATTTTGAACCCATGTTTTTGGCAAAGTTAATTTCTTTTAAATTATCAACATGCATGCTGATATGTTATGTGGTAAAATATGTTCATTTTCAGAAGTGGTAGTTATACACCTAATAAAATGCTTGCTAATAATAATCCGTTGAAATGTTTGGATATGTGAACCTTGTCGCCTTAGCAAAAATATAATAATAACATTTCGAAAATAAGTCTATAATTATATGCCATGCTTAGCATTGATTAGGGATTCAGGGCAAGAAATTGTCCCAAGCATCACTTTTATTCATGAGGAATTGATTTGGGCAGTCATGACGGGAATGACTGGTATATGTTGGTATGATTACTTTATGTTCCCGAAAAACCCCAACATGCTTAAACATCTGGGCGGATTGGTTCGAGGGTGTGAATGTGTGGTGCAGTGGAAGCACAAAGTGGGTTAGTGGTAGACCGCCCGGATACCAATAAGGACCGAATCTTGTCATGTCAACCCGTGTATAACAGTACAACCACAAGTCTGTAAACTATAGCTTGGCTTAGTAGATGTGCCGGACCCTGAAAGTCATCCTTCCAGGAGTGGGTGTTGGAGTAGTGCAAGCGGCGGTCGGTGAGACGGCTTGAATGGGACACTCGTAGAGAGTGAAGTTCTGCTGTGGCGGGCTAGCAGGGGAGTAGCCAGCTGCTAGACGTTCAGAAGGAGAACATCCCGCACAACGTATGGGACCCACCGCAAGTGGGAGCGCCCCATAGGGTGAAATGATGGAAGGGGCGAGGTACTTTGAACAGTCACTGTGATGGTCTGCTCAACCACACTTCTAAGGAATCGTGTGGGGCAATGAGTTGATTATCTCTTGTGGTGAAAGTGTACAAACTCTACAGAGTCAAAACTATTCGAATAGCCGTGCCCACGGTCAAGAGCAGACATGGGAACTTAACCAGATATAGTTCTATTTCAAAGACTTTGTGGGTGGAAATGGAAAAGTGGAAGGGCAGTGGAAAGCCCTGGTTTGGAATTGTCCTGGGTGTCGTCCCAGTGGTAAGTTAAGCGGCTATAACGCTGAAAGAAATGATATGGTGCAGAAGCCATGTAATGGTGGATGGATTCTGTAACACTGGTATACATGAGTATTCTTTAAAAATTCAGTCATTTCTAAAAATGCTAAGTCTTAGGAAATTTTTATATAATTGTATTCAAAAGCACTCCTGCAAATAAAAGAATCCGAGCCATCCTTTGTTTAGCCATACATGTTAGATATTGCATTAGGTGTGTTGGCTCACGGAGCATGGGGTCGGAATGCTCACGCTCGCTTTCGCGACAAAATTCAGACTCAGGAATCAAATCACCTTGCCTCAACAACAAGATTGGGCAAGCCGGCAGAGAAGATGAAGAGGTCAAAGGCTAGGTCGCGAACCTCCAGTTGGCTGCCTGTGGGCATGTCCTGAAGGTCCCAAATGTGTGCTTCGTTCTTCCGCTGCTGCAATTTATTGATTTTGGCCTAATCGGCCCATGAGTAAGTCTACTATTATATTTACATTTCCGCATGATATGTATTTTGATATTCAGAATTGTAACTGTGTGCACTATCTACTGATCCAGGGAATAGTGCAGTTAAACACAGTAGATTCCGGATTATAAAATCTGGGTCTGACAGGCATGGTATCAGAGCATATCGACTGCAGGTCGTGACCTAGTTAGTCTGGTCGTTAGTTTCATGACTAGAAATAAATTTTTTAAAAATACTATTTCCAAAGGTATAAGTTATACTACTCATTCTTATCTTTCTTAGATGATTCTTTCTCATCCAAATGCTGTCTTAGCCATTTTTACTTCTAGAGCTCTCTTATCCCGAATTCAAAACAATAACACGAATTACCCCAAATACTTCCCTTCTCTGTCTATTAATCCAAAAGGGGAATTTTGATCTTCTTCTCGTACCCCTACTCCAAATTTTAAGGATTAGGAACGTTGGAGGTGTCCATGAAGATTAAGGTGGTTTCGTTCTAAACGAACTATGCAGATGAACCCTGTGCATCTTATGTGTGCTTACCCCAAGTAGACGTTGTACTGTTGCCAGATTTTCGTTAGGGCCCTGTGCACTGCCTTCTTACCCTTGGGCATCTTATTTCACAGTCACAGGAACAACTTGCTTTTAAAATTTTGAATGGGTTTAGAATAACTGATCTCTACGATTTAATACTCATCTCATGCTATTCCCTCTCACCTTTTCTGGAAAATTCTATCAGGCCCAATGGATAGCTGCAAGACAACTGCCATAGTCAGAAGTAAGAAAGGGAGAATAGTAGTTGATGCTCGCCAAAACCCTAACCGTCCCTACAAGCTATCACCAAACCCTCCTCCGCGAGGAGTGCCAGAGGGAAGCAATCACCATAAAAGTAACAGCAGGACTGCTCCAGGCAAACCTCAAAAAGACTTTACTTGTTTTAGTTGTGGAGATGTAGGGCACTATGCCTCTAGGTGCCCTCAAAGGAATTTAGAAATTCCAGCAAAGGATGCCATCGCCACCAACCTTAACCCTAACAAGGAAAGATGTACTAGTATCAATAGTCCCGGCCATACAAACCAACCATCACATAACCTCACCCTGCAAGAAATGACAAGGAGAAGCCATCACAATGAAAGTAACCGCAGCCCTGTATCAAGTAGGCCTCAAGGGAAGAAGCGCAAATGCCACCACTGCCGCGAATCAAGGCATTACGCGAAGAATTGCCCCATCAAGAGGAAAGACAAGCAAATAATGGATGCCGTCACCATCAGCTTCAGCTCCGACGAAGAAAATACTATCAACTCCAAAGAAGAACAAGCTGCAACCACCAAGGTGCTGCCACTAGGCCAGGAAGCTACACGGAATAATATATGCCTTGAATGTGGCAAAGCAGGACATGTCGCACAACACTGTCCTCCATTACGGCAAATAGGACAAGGAGCATGTTTCACATGTGGGCAGACCGGACATTACTACTACAATTGCCCAGTTCCCTATTGCTTATACTGCAAGAAATACCATTACCCGGACGACTGCCTCAAGACCCTAATAGCTTGCAGGCGTTGTGGAGCAAAGGGACATGAGAAAAGTCAACGTATTGTTAACTGCCCCAACTGTGGAGGAGACCACCTGCCAGAAGAATGTCCAACGAGAAAGATGACATGTTTTCTCTGCGAAGGACAAGACCACTGCCCCAAGGACTGCTTCATGAGCCCGTTGCTGACCAAAGCAGCTGACATACAGCGGATGAGTCTCCAAGCCGCCATAGGACTTGTCATGCCTAGAGTTAAAAAGGATGACTGATGTCTGTTACCATTTATTTAAGGGGGTAGCAAGAAAGGTGATGCCTTGGGCATTTTGGTGCATGTTGGAGAGCTACTATGATATATAATTACTTTTGGAAGTACTGATATGAGGTATGGCTACCTTGGAAGTGTAATAATACTATATTGGATCTAATCAAATCAGACCGAGGAAATTTACAAGATCCTCACGACAAGCTAAACCCTAAACCCTGTTGCTAGCCAAATTTAGCCTCACCTGTTTCTTTCTATTCTACCGGAATCTCGGGGTCGAGATTCTTTTTAAGGGGGGTAGATTTGTAACATCCTGAAAAATGACATTATGGAATTGTGTAGTTTTTGGATTATTTTGCAATATATTTCCATTTGTATTTGAAGTTATAATGTTTTTTTTTCCTAAAAATTGGCAAAAGGTTTTAAAAAGTTAAAAGGATCAAAAGAAACAAATATGATTGAACATTGGAGATTTGAAAATCTAAAATAAGAATCTGAAAAGATGATCCAGTATACGAGGGAAGAAACCGGGTTAAAAGTATACAGCCTCATTTTGAAAACAATGGTATAAAAGAGAAATACAAAAATAAAATAAAAATAAGTATGCATGTAAATACCCCAGGGTATATATATATGTATATATATACATATTCAAATGCAAAAGCAAAATAAAAAGAAAAAAAATGGATGGGAGCCAGACCAGGCCGCTCGGCCCAGCCCAGCCCCCCATCTCCCTCTCCCCATGGCCCAGCTCCCTCCTCCCTCTACCGAACACCCCCAGCGCTACTGTGCTTCTTCCTCAATTCCCCTTCTCCCTCCAGGCCGAAATCACCCTCGCGCGCGCACTGTAGACCGGCCCGCCTGCACCCTCTTCGGACCGGTGGACAACCGCAAAGGAACCAGCGGACGCCGCCGCCTCCGCCCGAGGACCGCCGCGCCCTTATCCTCTGCCCCGCTCCTCTCTTTTTCTCCCCACTGCCAACCGTCCCCTCCAGCGCACGGCTCGAGCTCACTGCCACCGCGCACGGCTCTAGCTTCCCCTGCCATTTCTCGAGCGGTGCACGCCATCATTCGGCCGACCCCTGCACCGCCTGCATTCGTCGCTGCTCCCGCCGCTCGTGGAAATGACCGATCGGGCAGGCGCCGTTGCCAGCTCTCCCCGCTCCTCTATAAGAACCCCCGAAGCCCCCATTGTACTTCCCACACTCTCAGCTCTCTCCCCCTCCAGGTAATCGTGCTGCAAACACCCCACCTCGCCGGCGCCGCCCCTTTCGTCCCCATCTCCGGCGAAGCTCCCCTCGTCAGTACACGCCACCAGAGGTCAATCCCCGACGCCAGCACCATCTCCAGCACCCTGTGAGCTCATCCCCGACCTCCCCGGCGCCTCCCGTGGTCCCTACCCCGCCGGCACCGGAAGTCACCCCCGAGCCGCCGCCCCCGCTCGCCGCCGGCCACCACCGTGCGTCCTCGACCCCAACTGACTCCACTGCCGACACCAGCACATCCGCGGGAACGTGTTTTGTCACTCGCCCGAGCCTCCCCGACCACCGCTCGCCGCCAGCGCCGCCGCCCTCGACCTCCTTTGCTCTACACCTCCGCCGCCCGGTTCATCACCAACTCCTCCTCCTTTCCAGGCAGGTAATACCCGTAGGCCGACTGGTCGCCACCTCATGCCCTCACCCCGCGCGCCCGCGTTCGAAATCCCCTGGCCGCAAGCACTGTAGGAATATTGACCCATTTTTGCTGATATTAGCCGGGTTAAGTAAGGGTGATTATTGTACACCATGATTAGTAGCCATTAATTAGAGATTAACGATAATGCTTTCACTGACCGGTGGGCCGTAGACCGAATGTGATAAAATAACCCCGGGCCCACCTGTCATAGATACAATACCGACATAATTAAATAACAAAACTGAATTAAAATGTTGGTAGGTCCCACATGTCATAGACACTGCACATGGGAAATAAAAATAATGTAAATAAACTAAAAACAACCAGTGGGACCCACATGTCGGATTTTCATAATTTTTGGGATTTTTAGGAACTGAGACTTTAAATGCTTGTAACTTATTCATTTTAACTCCAAATTAAGGGAAACAAATTTCTAAATTCATCTAAATTCAAGATCTATCCAATAGACTTAAAATCCTAATTTTTAGAGTCCATTTGAATTTCTGGTGGTATTTTGAGTGATTATTGCTTTTCTTTTATTTGGGGATTTTCGCGCGATAAATTAGCGTACGAGGCCCAAGAAGAAGAAGCCGAGGCTGCCACTTTAGACGCTGCAGAGGACCAAGACCACGACCCCCGAAACTCAGGCGAGTCAACACTTTTTGATCATTTTGAACCCATGTTTTTGGCAAAGTTAATTTCTTTTAAATTATCAACATGCATGCTGATATGTTATGTGGTAAAATATGTTCATTTTCAGAAGTGGTAGTTATACACCTAATAAAATGCTTGCTAATAATAATCCGTTGAAATGTTTGGATATGTGAACCTTGTCGCCTTAGCAAAAATATAATAATAACATTTCGAAAATAAGTCTATAATTATATGCCATGCTTAGCATTGATTAGGGATTCAGGGCAAGAAATTGTCCCAAGCATCACTTTCATTCATGAGGAATTGATTTGGGCAGTCATGACAGGAATGACTGGTATATGTTGGTATGATTACTTTATGTTCCCGAAAAACCCCAACATGCTTAAACATCTGGGCGGATTGGTTCGAGGGTGTGAATGTGTGGTGCAGTGGAAGCACAAAGTGGGTTAGTGGTAGACCGCCCGGATACCAATAAGGACCGAATCTTGTCATGTCAACCCGTGTATAACAGTACAACCACAAGTCTGTAAACTATAGCTTGGCTTAGTAGATGTGCCGGACCCTGAAAGTCATCCTTCCAAGAGTGGGTGTTGGAGTAGTGCAAGCGGCGGTCGGTGAGACGGCTTGAATGGGACACTCGTAGAGAGTGAAGTTCTGCTGTGGCGGGCTAGCAGGGGAGTAGCCAGCTGCTAGACGTTCAGAAGAAGAACATCCCGCACAACGTTTGGGACCCACCGCAAGTGGGAGCGCCCCATAGGGTGAAATGATGGAAGGGGCGAGGTACTTTGAACAGTCACTGTGATGGTCTGCTCAACCACACTTCTAAGGAATCGTGTGGGGCAATGAGTTGATTATCTCTTGTGGTGAAAGTGTACAAACTCTGCAGAGTCAAAACTATTCGAATAGCCGTGCCCACGGTCAAGGGCAGACATGGGAACTTAACCAGATATAGTTCTATTTCAAAGACTTTGTGGGTGGAAATGGAAAAGTGGAAGGGCAGTGGAAAGCCCTGGTTTGGAATTGTCCTGGGTGTCGTCCCAGTGGTAAGTTAAGCGGCTATAACGCTGAAAGAAATGATATGGTGCAGAAGCCATGTAATGGTGGATGGATTCTGTAACACTGGTATACATGAGTATTCTTTAAAAATTCAGTCATTTCTAAAAATGCTAAGTCTTAGGAAATTTTTATATAATTGTATTCAAAAGCACTCCTGCAAATAAAAGAATCCGAGCCATCCTTTGTTTAGCCATACATGTTAGATATTGCATTAGGTGTGTTGGCTCGCGGAGCATGGGGTCGGAATGCTCACGCTCGCTTTCGCGACAAAATTCAGACTCAGGAATCAAATCACCTTGCCTCAACAACAAGATTGGGCAAGCCGGCAGAGAAGATGAAGAGGTCAAAGGCTAGGTCGCGAACCTCCAGTTGGCTGCCTGTGGGCATGTCCTGAAGGTCCCAAATGTGTGCTTCGTTCTTCCGCTGCTGCAATTTATTGATTTTGGCCTAATCGGCCCATGAGTAAGTCTACTATTATATTTACATTTCCGCATGATATGTACTTTGATATTCAGAATTGTAACTGTGTGCACTATCTACTGATCCAGGGAATAGTGCAGTTAAACACAGTAGATTCCGGATTATAAAATCTGGGTCTGACACAAACCCTGTGATTTTTTTTAAGTTTTGTCAATTTTGTAGTTGTAAACTGGAAAAAATCTGACGATGTTGTAATAGGAATTCGTGTACGGTGAATAGAAATAAACTTCATACTAGAATTGGGAGCAACATACCGCGTACATTTTTATTACATGCATAACATATAGCATGATATGCGAATAACCCACCCAACTGCTCATACGACCTACTGTGTGACCGGGGCCACTTTCCCTTCCTTGCCCGCTCGCGCCCTGGGTGTAGCGTGGTCTATTACATGCATAACTTGCTGGGTCTATTACATTTTGTCTACTGGGTGTAGCGTGGTTGTTTCCCCTTTTTCTCGCGACCTGAAGATGGCTCCGCTGCATCCTTCTTCCTGTCACTCTTGGTCTTGAGAGCTGCCTCACGAGCTTGAAGCTCTTCCTCCTGACGCTTGATGGCTGCTTCATGCAGACTTAGCTGCTCCCGCCTCCTTTGTAGCTCATCCTCCTTGCCGTTCAGACGGATTTGGTCCACCCTCACGCGGTGCTCTTGCTCAAGCCGCATCTGTCGTTCCACCTCGCAAGCCTGAGTCATCTTGACAAAGTATTGTCCTTTGTTTTCCACCTCTGTTGGCCGGTTCCGTGGCCATGCCGGCGGCACCCGATCCACCCATTCGATGAACCCGCAAGGCTATGTGTGGCGTGGTAGATGTCATGGATCAAGTTGAAAAACGATAACGAGAAACAAAGGATTTAGTTGTCGTCGTTACCACGAAGTCGTCATCCAGGTCTGGACACTTGAAGAACCTGTGGCCGTAGTTGGCTCGTTGTACTGCATCCGTCCATACGCGCAACATCGTCCTAAAGCCGCAATGGCACTTCGGGCGCTCATGCCACTCCGGCACTCCAAATGGGTCGGACCTCCAGGAAGACATTGTTGTGTAGTAATATTGTGATGCCTTGAGGAGGAGATGTGGTATGGAAGACATAGGAGGAAGGCCTTTATGTAGGCAGGTTATCTGGTGCAGTAGGCATAGTCCATGGAGAGGACGACATGGGAATCTTTTGAGCATAGTCAGGATTCCAGTGTAGCAATAAATGTCCCTATGAAAGCTTTTCAGAGCCTGTTGTCTCGTAATAAATTCATAACTTTGATCATTCAATGTATGTGGTACAACGTAGCCTTTTCAGTCGTTTGCAGGAAACAGTCCCTATGAAGGCTTTTCACTGCGCAAAGCTGGCATCTATTGACATTTCACTGCGAAAAGCTGGCTCTATTCACAAAGTACCCGACGGTACGATTCCAAGTCTCGGCCACGATTGTTGTGATCGGCAGGGATCTGACGCCCTTCAAGACACCATTGTAAACCTCGGACATGTTGGTTGTCATGATCCCATACCTTGCCCCACCGGTGTCGTGCAACAAAGACCACATTTCCAAGTCAGGTGCATTGGACTGAACCCATTGTGAGAATACCCCGACTCTTGTGGAGCCCCCCTCCACGGCCCTTGCTTCTGTATGCACATGCTTCGTAGCCTCCTGATCTAGCTGCCTGCACAAGGTGTCGAACTTCCGCTTCTGGTTCTGCATGCATAGCTTCTTGAACATCTTCATTAGGTCCTTGCTACGGAACCTTCTGTGGAAGTTCGCTGCAATATGCCTCATGCACCAGCGGTTCTTCACATCATTCCACTGGAAGGGGGGCTGCGTCCCATTCTGCAATGTTCGCAACGCAGACAGCAAGCCTGCATTGTGGTCGGAGATAAGGCACACTTCAGGGCGTTCTTGCACTACGGCATGCTTCAAATTGCAAAGGAACCAAAGCCAGCTATCTGTATTCTCGTTCTCCACAATTGCAAATGCCACTGGGAGTAACTGGTCATTTGCATCGGCTGCAACTGCGGTGAGAATTGTACCCGTGTACTTGCCGGATAGGAACGTCCCATCTACGGTTAGCACTGGACGGCACCACCTGAACCCTTGTATCGCCTGATGGAAGGCCCAAAACACCCTGTCAAGAATGAAGCAGTTCGGGCCCTCCGTAGGATGGACCCTCTCCTGCTTGTTTATGTAAGTGCCTGGGTTTGATTGTGAAATTTGGTGCAGCATTCTTGGGACTAGGTCGTACGCCTCCTCGTACGTCCCAAACATACGGTGTATAACCTTTCGCTTCGCCCGCCATACCTTCTTGTAGCTCACTTCATAGCCCTCCGTGTTCGCTACTTCTGCCATTAGAACCTTCAGGGTAATTGACACATCCGCCTGGATGAGGTGCATGACCAACTCCGCAACATAGGATGATGTCATGTTGCGGTGTCTATGTACTGGGCCCGCAAGTTCGCAACTGTGATCTTGCAGCACCGTTATCCGGAACTCCGTGCCAACGCCCTTGTACCGTTGTGCACGGACTTTGCCACCACAGGACCCGTCGACACACTTCACGACGTACGTGTCCGGCTTTGACTTGTGGACCCGATACGTCCGGCTTATGTTGACGGCATGTCTAGCAATAGCCTGCTGGACATCACTCTTATTACGGAAGCACTGCCCCAAAAAGAGTGTGCCCTCGCTGAACCCCCATTCTCCCTCCTCCGCTTGTGGCAGAACTAGGGCTACCACTGCGTTGTCGTCCAGTCTGGACGAAACGTACGCACCGTCCGTGGTCACAACACGACCTACCACCCTTCCAGTTGCACCTTCGCCATCCTCGTCCTCTCCAGAACTGCCTGTTTCCACCTCCTCATCCTCCTCGCTGCCCTCTTCTCCCACCTGGTCCCCAAGATACTCATGACAGTCAATACGGGCGGCCCACCACCTCTCGTCCACACCTTCGTTGGGCTGGAAATTCTCCGGACGCCTCCTGTCGTCTTCATCACCCACTTCCTCGCCCGCATGTTCTCCCGCACAAGCGTCTTCATGACCGCCGGAGATGAACCCAGCCACTGCATCTCCACCAGCGGCGTCAGAACCAACCATGGCTGATGATTCTGCCCTCTCCACGAACTCGACATACACCATTGGCCTGCCATATAGCGCAGCACCAGGGTTGCACACGACCTCCATGTAGTTCGCCCATGACGCGTCATTGGTCACCTTCAGAAGTTGCCATATGCTCTCCCTTCCATCATCCACCATTGAGGCATAGACTGCATCGATCTGTAACTTCTTCCTTGCGGTGTGTCGATCGAACGCTGAACGGACACACCTCCGTAGCTCAGACAAGCTCATGGCGCTCAGACCGGGTGCCGAGATCACGGTCCGCTCGCAATTTGACAGGTCCGCCCCATACGGCCCATCACGTACGAGACCACTCCCATAAAACACGAACAATTGTTCAATGCCAGCCATTGCGTACCTAACATAAGTGCATAATCAACCATTTTAGTACACAACATGTAACAATCGTACCATGTAATTAACAGTTTCGATTAATATATGTTTTGTATTTCTAAATCTACGATTTATTTGTAACTATTTTACTTTCAAATTGTACCATACATCAAATTAAATATTCGTATCATTTTTATTTCCATGAAATGACCTTCATACTACGGTCATTCACTAAGCATACTAATTATACAAATTGTCTCTAATCTAACTACTACAAATTTACCACCTACAAATGCTCCAACATAAATATTTACTTTTTCAACACCTACACATTATTTACACTACAATCTTCTTTTCTAACTTTCACTTAATATAGTCTTTATGTAGCTCTACTATAACTTTCTATGACTGCTATTATATTTTAATTCTAATCTACCAAATTTATTTCTAATTTATTTTTACCACCTACCGCGCACTGTATGTAGTTCTTCCCTAAGCGTACTAATCATATGCTTCTAATCCTGGTACTATTGTTATCACCTACAATTGCTCTAACATAAATATGTATTTTCTCAACGTCTACACACTACAACTTCATATTTTCCACCTAACTTAAACTACTGTACAGTACGTATGTTCACAAAAAAAGGAAAACACTATATACACTACAATACATCATGCCTAACATATGCAATATTTGCTATACATACATAGCGTGTAAAAGATTGACATAAAATAACAGTAACACAAGATTGTTTCCTTAATTAAAGCCTAATGACATACATAAAATTATAGTTGCACGGGCACAAAACTTACCTCTTGTTGATGCTCACGAGACGATCTACAACTTTTGTACTTGCCAAATCCGCTGATTCCAAACGAAAACAACTCAACTCTTCCGGCTTTCGCTCCTCACAACTTCACCAAAAATTGTATAAGCCTACCAATTATACAAATTGTCTGTAATCTATCTAACATAAATATTTACTTTTTCAACACCTACACATGTAAGCACGTATGTTCATAAAAAAATAACTACATTACACTACGTAACTTCAACAAATAAATACGGCATTTTCTACACTACAATATATCATGCATCATGTTTACCTACAACATACACACCGTATTGGCTTATAAGAACATTAATGAAACACGGTTCCCCTAATTATGGCCTAATGACATTCACAGAAAAATACTTGCACGGGGCCAAAAATTACCTCTTCTTGAAGCTCAGAAGACGATCTACAACTTTCATATTTGCAAAATCTGCTGACTCCAAACAAAACCAACTCAAAAATCTGAGTTTTCACTCTTTCTTTTCCTCTCTTCACTCCCTCTCTCGCTCTGTCTTTGCTTCCACTGCGAACCAGAAGACTTCACCGCATGCATTTGCTCACCAAGCGAGCTCCAAACCCATTTTATTGCGAACGCTCCTCACCCATTCAGCAAAATTTGGGGGGCCATATCACATACTACCGACGCGTGTATGAGCTGCATGCAAAAGAGCCTACCCGTGATGCGCTTTCGGCGGACCGATTAGACGCGCGGTCGGCCAAGGGAATCGCGCGCTCGGGAATCGGTCGCGCGCTCGAGCCAGCAGTCGCGCGGTCGGAGCTGCGGGTCGCGCGGTCGGCCGATCGTTCGTGCGGTCGGGGCGGCAGATGCGCGCTGGGGTGGGCAGACGCGCGCTGGGGCGGGCAGACGCGCGACGGCAGGCGGGTCGTGCGGTCTGGTACCGCACGACCCGGTGAATAGTCCGGTCGTGCGGTACCAGACCGCACGACCGGGATGCGTGGTGGCCGCTGGCGATTCCGCGCTCGAGAGGGGTCCAGTTTTGGAAATTTTTGCGTCGGGGGGCCAAAAGCGGAATTTTCGGTGTCCAAGGGTCCAACAGTGTCCAAAATTCAAAATTCTTGGCAGCTGCACATGATTTCGCGTCCCCGTCCTTCCGCGCCTTCCGCTGACCTCGTACTTCTAGACAACAAATAATCTTTTCGGGTTTCAAAATCTCCTTATGCACAAACTCGAGAATAATTAAAATACTAGCATTATGTAGTAATTAGTTCTCATGTAAATTAAGCACAAATTCAACTAGGAATGATTTCTCCTGTCGATTAATCTTTTTAACGTGTCTTAATAATTCTTTCCAGTTAAATAATATATTTAACTGAAAAATGTAAGACACATGCGTATCCACATCATGATCGCATCACATTTTTTTCATCGCCATCAAATTGAGATCTAGTGGATAAGATTGGCTGAGGGAGGAGGTTGTCCTTGATGTAAATAAAAAATGAGTTCGACCCCTCCACTCCCAATTGATGTCTCCTCCCCTCCTCGTCTCCCTCCGCCAATGCGTCACCACTACGTCGCCTCGGCTCCCCACACCTCCTCCCGACCAGTGGCTCCACCCTAAGTGTCACCAAGTCCGTCACCACCGAATCCACCATCCCCAAGGTCACTGCTGCCGGATGCATCGTCTCTGATGTCTCCGCCTTTGGATCTGGTTGGTACACCTCTGCCTCCACCTCCAGTACACCTCTGCCTTCACCTCTAGTACTCCACCAGAGTCATCGTGCTCCTCGTCAATATCCCCAACTCCATGACCTCTTAATCTCAGGGTCATCATCCTCGACACCAATATTCTCCACCCTAGCACGGTGAATCTGGCGAACCCCGAGGTCACCACGTCTAGATCGGCGTCCCTGAGGTCACCACCGCCAGATCTGGTCGTCCTCGCATCCACCGTCATCAAATCAGGTCGTCCTCACAGTGAGAAGTGGGGAGAAGTGGTGGATCAAGAACATGGAGCTGTAGCTGGGGTTGGCCAACCACACCAATAGAAAAGGAGAAGTGGAAGGTGGCAGCATTGGCGGAGGAGTGTTGGAGAGAGAGGTCTTTGTCGCCGGACATGACCATCCCTGTGTCGCTGCCGTAGGACCCAAGGGAGAAGACGGAATCTGGTGGATCTGGTGATGCCTGACCACCACACAGTTGGATCCAGCCATTATTGACCCCGACGGTGCCAGATATGGCTTTCCTCGATCCCAGCACCACCGTCCTCCTCCCTAGTGCCACCGTCTTCCTCCTTCCCACCGCCGCCTCCTCCTTACTCGCCAAGCCCAGTCACCACTTGACGACGGCCCTTCTGGTTGTCATGGGCATCGGTCACCAGTACCGCCACTCAGCGCGGATCTGCCTTACAAAACTGGCAAGGCACAGGTGCAAGGAATGAAAGAGGGAAATGATTAAGGGATAATTGATCGTTTGCCCCAAATTTTAGGTGCAATTGAAGTTTGCCATATGATGTCTCACTGATATATGGGTTTTAAGCCCACATATTTGGCGGTGTACATCTTATCCTAGCCGGTGTACTCCTCCTCCCTGTTCGTCATCTGTGCCGGTGTACTTCATGTCCTGATCGTCGACCTCGGTGGTGTGCACTTCTGTTCCATCATCGTCCTTGGTGGTGTACACCAATTGTCCGCACCAATTTGCTCCTCTTTTTTACCACCGAGTACCTATTGGTTTTGCTAAGGGCATTCTGGTAATTTCTCAATTTGAGAAAAGAAGAATTGCAAAAAAAGGAAAAGAAATTAAGGGTGAGGCCCACCTGTCGGTGAGCTACACTCATGGGATAAGGCTGGAGACCAAGTCTCCAGCTCATGTGGCTCTTCTCACTCGGTTGGATCTAGGCCCGAGGGCTTCAGAGGTGGGGCCGGAGCGGACGACGCTGGTACTACATGAGCTTCAGCACTGGCAGATGATGGCCTCCGGGTGCAGCTCCTTTCCCTTCCTCCTCCTTCCACTTAAGAGGGGTTGGCGCGTCCGGGGGAACCCATGGTTAAAATCAGTGAGCTTTCTCAACATAATTCCCTTCTTCCTCTTCTTGATTTGGCTTCGATTCTAGGTCTTTGGAGCCGTTGCTCTGGTATGTTGTATCATTGCCTATCGATGCGGTGTTGAAGAGCACTTGGCTGGTGCATCTTCGGTGGTTCTTACGCAGCATACTCCCGGTACCTCAACTTCTTTGTTTGGTGTGTCCCACATGGAGAAGAAAGGCATTGTATCTCCAACGACCTCGCCTATTTGCGTAGCACAATGAGTCAATTGGTTTTCTGGGATGACGCCATTAAGCATGCCTTGCTTGTTACTTCTCTGTGGTTTTGACTGCCATCGGCTCTGTAAGTATTTCGGTTTATATTTTCCACATTACATGCATAGTGTGCTGTGCTAGTTTATTTGTGATTATTGACTAGTACTGGGACATTTTGCAAGTAATGTTTGTGGGCTCGGTTCAATAGCTCAATGAGGATATCTGTCATGTTATGAAATTAAGTGTGATAATTGATCAGACTTGAACTAATTTTAATTGCTTCTCATTGTCAGTTTGATTAAAAGGGACTAGCTTCTGGTACTTTATCTGGATACAATCAATATTGTTGTTCTATGCTTCAGATTGCCTTGATCTATCTATTTTGTCATTTTGCTAGTAGATTCTAACAGATGTTCATATCCTTAGAGCATTTGAATGCTAATCTGTTGTACTAATTCTTTTGCAAGATTATTTTCTTAATCATCTGTTATCTGGGGACTCAAGCTAGTTGCCAATGAGAAATTATCTGAACTTTTGTGAAGTTTTGTCAAGGGCTCAAAGTCTAAGCTTTAGATTATCACATTTAATTAAGGAAGCATATTGACAAGTATCGCGAAGGCCAAGAATTAATCTTGTGCAACTCTACATCTAATAAAACTAATCAACTTAAAACTGAGCTTTATGTTGTTTTAATTGTATTCCTACTTTGTGCATCGAGTTTTATGCTCATTTTAACCGTTATCATACTCCATGTTTTAAGTACATTATGCAGTTTAAATGATACGACATATTTACATTCTTTCATGTTAATTGTGTCATCTAGTTGCTGCTGGAAATACACTTTAGTTATGGTTATTATTGCTAGAATTAAATATGAATATTTGCTTATACTGCATATTTTACAACAGTACCACTCTGCCTCTCCCTTCTTCACCGTCCTAGTGTAGCAGCAGCATAGGAGGAAGAATTAGCGGAGACCTGAGGGGTTGGGCTGAGGGACCAAAGGGCTGACCTGATACGGGGTCACCCGATCTTCTCGACGTAGGATCAAGATACTCACGTACCCTCTCTTGAATCTAATGATCCTTCGTGCCAATGCAAGAACGAACACTCTTCAATTCGCAAGAACACACGCATCGGACTTCATGACCATCAAGCGAGCCCTATCACGTTTCCAATTTCCAGCAGAAAGGTTGAACGATCTCGATTAGCAAGAACTCTCAATTTTCCCTAGTGATGATTCGGCTATCAACAGAAACAAGCAATCTGATTTCAATCTATTAATTTTGATAAAAGGTGGTCTCATCTCTGGTCCCCTCGTTACGTGGGGATGCAATGGCATTTATGGCAACCCCCCAACTCACGCACATCTGCTCAGATTGATTTGGCCAAGGGGAGCCGTGATTATCTCCAACTCCAACTAATGACTTGGAATCACCAAATCCTAATCATGTTCGGCCGTATTAACTAAACATATTACAAGGCCAAGCCATGACTAGCTTCAGCCAAACCAAACTAAAGCACGTAGACAGTAGACCTTGGCTTCTCACGTGGGTCTCGGTCTTTAGGGCTGAAAACGAAAACGGTAATTATCGGTTACCGAAAATCATTTTCGAGAAATTACCGATTTTTTTCTCTAAACGGAAATGGTGACGGTAACCAATAAACCGGAAACGATAACGGTAAAAAAATCCGATAACGAAAACGAAAACGATTTAGCTCTTTTCCAATCGTTTTCGAAAAATACCATTTTTAACCGGTAATTACCGTCGATAATTACCGTTTTGACTGAAAGTAGCACCCCCCACCCCCCGTGCCTGCCCCGTCCCCCAGGGCCCAGCCGGCCAAGCCCATTCCTCAGCCGCAGCCGCACCCCAGTACCCCAGTACCCCGACGGTGGTGAAGAAGAGGGCCCGGTCGCCGAGAGTGGTGCAGACGGCGTCGGCGTCGATGAAGGAGGTGGCGGCTGCTGAGCCAAGAAGGGGTCGGTGGAGGTGTTGGAGGCGGCGGCCGGTGAGTAGGAAGGAGCTGCGGATGCGGCGGTGGAAGGCGGAGAGGCGAGCCGAGAAGGGAGGTGGCGGAGAAGAAGTGGAGAAGGTGGTGTTCGGGTGGAGAAGGCTGAGAGGGGGGATGCGGCGCGGTGGATCTGGAGGAGGCGCGCCGAGGTGGAGGTGAGCAGAGGGGCGCGGAGGAAGTGCGGCGCAAGAGGAGGAAGAGGCGGAGGAGCGGTAAGCCTGAGTAGAGGTTTGCTTCGGTTGGCGGAGGAAGAGCCGAGAAGAGTGGGGCGGCGGTGGCTAGCAGATGGAAGAACGCCGGAGGGAGTAGGTGTGGCGGCCGGAGGGAGAGGCGTAAGGGCGGCGGTGCGGTGAAGGGGATGATGGCGGCGCCGTAGGTGAGGAAATGGGGCAGTGGGGGCGGCGCGGGTGAAGAGAGGAGGGCAGTCGCCGAAGAGGTGGAGAAGGGGGTGCACAGGGGAGATAGACGGCGCGGCGGCCGGAGAAGATGGCCGGGATGGGTGGCCGGTGGAAGAAGGAGGCGGAGGGAGGCGCACCGGCGAGCTGCGGCCCGGCGCTCGCCGGCGGCCGGTCGTGGAGGAGGAGGAGGGGAGAGCAAAAGGGAGACCAAGGTAGAAGCAAAAACCGGGCTCGGGTTGTCTCCACAGGCGGCGGCGGCTTTTGAGGAATTGGGGATTTGGCAATTTTGCATTTTAGTCCTCCAAGTTTCTAAGGTTTACAATTAGGTCCTTTTCCCATTGGATTTCTTCTTTTCTAGCCCTTCCGGAGCTCTGTTTTCAGTGCGGAAAAATCCCACGCGTTCGTGACGACGCGTACAACTGCACGGAGCAGTCCAGATTTGTCATTTATGCGCCTAGATCGCGCTGGCCTGCGGAAAAAGCACAAAAAATATAAAATGATCCAAATTGAGCAATTAATTATAGAAAAATGTGTAAATGATGATAAATGATCCCAAAATATAAAAAATATGAGGATAAAATGACGGCTAAATATATGCAAAAATGACGCATGTCATTATTGTATTAAGTCCATGATGTCACTTGTGGTTGTGGGTTTGTGGCTTTGTGTCGTGTCATTTTATTGCTATATAATATATGTGTCTTGCTTCTTGTGCCATGGATCATTACTATAGTATTATTTTTCATGTGACATGCGTCAATGTATACAGCTATTGTCATGCTGTGCAGATTGGTGTGTTTATTGTATTTTAGATATCGCTTTCATGATTTCCGATCGTTATCGATGCACTTTTGATCGAATAGTTTCGTTTCCGAATTTACCGGAATATCGATATCGTTCTCGTTTCCGACAATATCGTATCGATTTCGTTTTCGAGAAAATAATGTGAAACTGAAAGTGATTTGACTTCCTACCGATCGTTTCCGACCGTTTTCAGCCCTATCGGTCTTGTAGATGACTACGGTCAAGCTTGGTGCAAAGCTTTGATGGCTCACGGTAGAGTGGCCCTTGGATCAGACTTGGACTTCACCAGATGCATTCGGATGGATAGTAGGCATGACGTGGCTTGGCTTGGTCTCCGGTTTCTCCATGCAGCACACATACATGCACCAAAATATCTCCATAGCATGCATATTGTGTAGACTTGGTACATGCATGCATAGCGTATTAGCGTATATACACATCGTATGCACGCACCAACTTGTACACGGGATATGGCCATATAGATCTTACCGCATGAAACCGAAACAGCAACAGTAGTTTGTATTCCCTTCAGACTGAATCACTGTACTCGGCGAGATCAAAATTCTTGGAAGCTGCGCATGATTTCGTGTCCCCATCCTTCCGCTGGCCTCGTACTCCTAGACAACAAATAATCTTCTCAGGTTCCAAAATCTCCTCATACATAAATCTGAGAACAATTAAAATATTAGCATCATGTAGTAACAGTTCTCATGTAAATTAAGCCCAAATTCAACTAGGAATAATTTCTCCTGTTGATTAATCTTTTTAATGCGTCTCAATAATTCTTTTCAGTTAAATAATGTATTTAACTGAAAAATATAAGAAACGTGTGTATCCACATCATGACTGCATCACATTTTTTCATCGCCGTCGAATTGAGATCTAGTGGATAAGATTGGCTGAGGGAGGAGGTTGTCCTTGATGTAAATAAAAATTGAGTTTGCCCCTCCACTCCCAATGGATGTTGCCTCCTCCCCTCCAAGTCTCCCCTCGCCTCCCTCCGCCCATGCGTCACCAATGCGTCGCCTCGGCTCACCACACCTCCTCCCGACCAGTGGCTCCACCCTACGGATCTGGTTGGTACACCTCTGCCTCCACCTCTAGTACACATCTGCCTTCACCTCTGGTACTCCACCAGAGTCATTGTGCTCCTCGTCGGTATCCCCAACCCCATGACCTCTTAATCTCGAGGTCATCATCCTCGACACCGACATTCTCCACCCTAGCACGGTGAACCTGGCGAACCCGAGGTCATCACGTCTAGATCAGCGTCCCTGAGGTCACCACCACCGGATCTGGTCGTCATCACCTCCACCGTTATCAAATCAGGCCGTCCTCACAATGAGACAGTGGGGAGCAGTGGTGGATCAAGAACATGGAGCCGTAGCTGGGGTTGAACGACCACGCCAGTAGAAAAGGAGAAGTGGAAGGTGGTAGCACCGGCGGAGGAGAGTTGGAGAGAGAGGTCTCTGTCACTGGACACGATCATCCCTACGTCGCTGCCGTAGGACCCAAGAGAGAAGATGGAGTCTGGTGGATATGGTGATGCCTGACCACCGCACGGTTGTATCCAGCCATCATTGACCCCAAGGTGCCAGATATGGCCTTCCTCGATCCCAGCACCACTGTCCTCCTCCCTAGTGCCACCGTCTTCCTCCTACCCACCGCCTCCTCCTCACTCACCAAGCCCAGTCGTCGCTTGATGAAGGCCCTTCTGCTTGTCATGGGCATCGGTCACAAGCACCGCCACTCAGCTTGGATCTACCCTACAAAACTGGCAAGGCGCAGGTGCAAAGCATGGAAGAGGGAAAGGATTAAGGGATAATTGATTGTTTGCCCCAAATTTGAGGTTTAATTGATAATTTGTCCTATGATATCTCACTGATATATGGGTCTTGAGCCCACATATGAGTAACACAAAAAGGACAAATCATTAATTGTACCTCAACTTGTAGGGCAAACAAATAACCTGAGGATTAAAAGAGATTGATCAGAGTGAGGAGAGGAGGCAGAGCTACACAAGAATAGCAAATGGCTAGCTATTAGGGCCTCAAGGGTGTGGCCATGTGGAGAAGAAAAAAGGAGCGGTTAGGGTGTGGGGCCGCGAGCAGTTTGGAGGAGTGAGCCGGCTGACGACACAGGTCCACACGTCGATGTATGTCAAGAGGAGATACAGGAGTATGCTGCAATAGGGAGAAGAAATGGAGATGTGACCAACGGATAAACTCTCTTTTTTATGTTAGTAGAAAAATTAGGCACCTCAATTCTCAATTTCTCCTGCTGCGTAATCTGAACCGTTCATTCCAATTGGTATGTGGAAACAGGGTATGGGTAGGGGTGCAAACGGGTCGGGTTAATCCCGACCGATCCGGCACCGAATCTAGAGAAAAAATATGGGTTAGGATATGGTAACAGCAATATCCGTCCAAATCCGATACGTCTTCAAATTTGATTTCAGGTTAGTGCTACTATTTGACGTTTCATTTTCTTTTGCAATGGTAAAATAAAATCTTCCACATCAGCTATTAAGTAGTAACATCAAGTTCTTGACAGTACGTACTCCTACTCCATTTGCTGTACTGCATGCATTCCTTACAAACGGGTTAATCCCGACCGATCCGGCACCGAATCCGATTGGTACCAAATCCGGAGAAAAAATATGGGTTAGGATATGGTAACAATAATATCCGTCCGAATCCGACCCGTTTGCACCCCCTAGGTATGGGCACAACCATGCCTTTTTTTCCCTTTGGCGAAGGAAACGGTACGATATTGTGATAGTAACGGCAATATGGTCTCTCTCTGTGTGTGTTTCCACAAGGCTTCATTTGGAAAACTAAGATCAGCGTGATTGAGGTTTGGAATCTCGGCAATCCGAACTATTTAAAGGAAGCCTCAAGTTCGCAGAAAGCAGGATTTTTCATCTTGAAAAGTAAAGGGAGGAAATTAAGAGAAACATTTCCGGTCTAATCTTGAAGAGGCAAGTTAAACGCAGCTAAAGAGATCATCACAAATGATGAAAGCAAAAGACCAGTGTCATGCAACTCCCAAAAGTTTCATGTGCAATGATCTGCGTCCACTCACCCTGATGTTGTTTTCCTTTCCTTCTTTTTAAACACAGCCCGGGTTCCAACGTCCTACTGGCAACAACTTCTTTATCTCTACTCACCCTGATGTTGTTTCCCTTTTCTTTTTCTTTTTAAAAACATCCCAGGTTCCAACCTCCTACTGGCAACTAGGGGTGCAAACGGAACGCATAATTTCCGTCCAACCGATCAACCGAAGGCATACGGAACGGATACGAAAGGGGTAGATGGGTATCCGGCACTATCCGTGCCCAACTCCGACTCTGAGAAAAAAATAGAATAGGATACAAGATAAGTCATATCCGACCGTATATATCCGTATGTCAAATGATATGCGGAAGTCTGTTGTGACTTCACCTAGAAATAAAATAACATATAGGCAGATTATCACATCTAAACAAGCGGGAGTACTAAATATTCTTCCTTCAATATCTCAGTAATTAGTCTCTCCATGTTCGCTCTGATTGTACCATACTGTCCAATGTCCTGTGCAAAGAAGCGGATAATTTCCGTCCGATCAACCATCCGAAAGATTATGGAACGGATACGGAATGGAGAAATAGATATCCGACATTATCCGTGTCCGACTCCGACTCCGAGAAAAAATATAGAATATGATACAGGATAAGCAATATCCATCCATATCCGCTCCGATTGCACCCCTACTGGCAACAACTTCTTTATCTCTCCCACGTTGCTACTGTCTCAGTTGATTTTTACTTGACACGATTTAACTTAGTGTGGTCTCTAAAATCAAATTTTGACCTTTAATTTCTTTGGTAATATTTTGTTCATAGCTACAAAAGCTACAAAAGTGTAATCATAAGAGTTTTAAAATTCAAATCCAACGATATCACTTTGTGTCACATAACCTATATATTGTTAGACTTATTGTCGGTCAAATTTTGCGGACTGTATCTTCAAATGCGTGAATACTTTATAAAATCAAGAGGGAGTATCTTATAATTAGGGGTGGAAACGGTAACGGATAATCCGTTTTATCCGATATTTGTATCCGATAAAACACGAATATAATAAGCAAAATCTGTATTCGAAAATGTTCGTATTCGTATTCGACAATGTTCGCGTCCATATTTGAGAATATTTATATTCGTATTCGTATTTGAGAACATTCGTATTCAAGACTATTCAATTCGTATTCGATCCGTTTCCTATGCCGGCCGGTCGGCCCAGCGGCCAGTCACCCACTCACTTGGCTGCCCCCCTAAGGCCCCTAACTAGTAAGGTAGCAAGTCACGGGCTCATGGCTAGTCATGTGATCATGTTACATAAATTTGTTCTACCAAGATTTGTTACAGAAGTTGTGAGAGGATATTCATATTTGACCAAATTAAGTACAAGATTGATTCGAATTCATATTCGTTACGATATTCGATTCATATTCGTATTTGAGAATATTTAAAGTCATATTCATTTTTAAAAATATAGATTCGTATTTGTATTTAAGACTATTCAATTGTATCCGATTTGTTTCCATCCCTACTTATAATGCATTGAAAATTGAACCCTAAGCTGTTCCACTGGTTCAAATAAGATCAAAATAAGGAATGTAGGTATAAGTCTTTTTTTTTTTGTCTTTGACTTATCATTTTCTGTTACAGGAACTAGCTTTTAAACAATATCTTCTTTCAATATAGAGTTTGCACAGATTATAGTGGACATTGTACTGAGTTTAGTTACACTGGACAAAATCACATATGACTATTTCCCTCTGCACACTCTCTCGTAAACAACCAGAATTTAAAAACCGTAAACCAAAAACCAAAACCATAGCCCAAAAGAACCTACCAAATCAAGTGGCAAGTGCCAATGCATCTAATATATTTGATAGCTTTTTAATTGATTTTTTTTCAAATTTGATATATCTTATAGTTGATACTACAAAAAGAATCAGTAGCATTTATTCTGGATTTAAAAGGCGGCTCAAATATGGTGTTGAAGCACTAGCATGATTGTTCAACAAACAAAAAATTTCAGGAACCACAAATTACTGAGATTGCTGGCCAAAGCTGAGCTCACAGCAGCACTACTTAATCTTTCTTCCAGACCCGTCTGAATTCGTAAAGATGAAATTAAAATTTGGAAAATAAACATTGCATCTAATAACAACATACCAACATGGTTTCAAGAGAATCATTAAGACCAAAGTGGAACATATCTGCTTGGGACTCTCATAGTAGGAAAACACATTTTAACATAAACAAAACAATAAACAAGTTCATTCCAAGATATTTACACGTGATAACAACTAACATGAAAGTAGTGTCAAATCAGGAAGACGAATACTTTTGTCTGTTTGCATAGTCCTACCCTACCAAATCTGACATAGGTTCCAGCCATAGGAATCTGCCACCCAACACCAGAGAACCTTCACATCTCGTCCATTTCACGGTATCTGATATATGCTTACACACCTACATACATCTGTTGATGTGAAGATCATAACAGCATCCCTTTTCTGTAAAGCGGAAGGTAAAGTATTTTTTTCGCAAAAAAGATCTCATTAAGTTTGATTGTGGTACCAGCCGACCATCCCACGCATAAACATCACCATGCTCGTGCAATATCATAATTTCTTGTTTGTAGGGCTCCTCCCTCAGTATGTGGTGCAAAGCCATCCTCCATGCGGAGCATCTTTGGAACCATGCAACCATCCAGTTATATAATGGTACCAGTCGACCATCCCTTGCATACACATCAACATGTACATGCAGTCCCCTCATAATTCCTTATTTGTATGGCTCCACCACATCATCTTTGGAACCTCTTTGGAACCAAGCAACCCTTCCAGTTATCATGCTTTCAGTTCTCTCTGGAGAAGTATACGACGAACATGTAGATAATGCACTAAATCAACATCCGTAGAAAAAAAGAATGCTGTTTACTTCACAAGATGCACACTTCCAATACCAAGTTGAACATCTCAAAAAACACCAAGCTGAATAACAGGACAGCCATCAAACCATCTACAAGAACAGGGTTTGCAATATGAATCAATATCCAGTTCAGCATGAGATATGTCATCATACGGCTTCACAACTCACTGTGTTCTTCACAGGAAACCATGCAGATATGATTCAAAGGTTGGCGGTCCCAGTTTACCCAAATCACACTTTCATGTAGGCACATATAGGGTAAAATACTATCAAAAGGACAAGCCGATGATGATTCAACACATCAGCAAAATCAACTATGGCAGTCCTGCTGCATGTTCAGCAACCCATAAAACCAAGGGTAAAGCATTTTAATGCACATAATTGCTACCCTGGTGTATCTGCATTCACATCTTCTCGCGGTTGATACTTGACACTTCACCACTAGCTCGTTTAATCAACTTTTCATTTGATATCGGCTATTAACTGGCATCCATTCATGTCAAAGTCTTCCACTGATGCACTTCAAACTTTAACACACATATACCACATGAATTTTCCACATTTTATATCTTTCAAGAAAGAGTGATTGCAGTAATCTGGCAAAGTTATCAATGCTTTGGGTAAACCTCACAATGCCTGACATTTCGTAAAGTTTGTGCAACAATAGAGATCTCAGGACATGGCTCAGTCAACTTTCCCATTACTCTGTGATTCTCTCCTTTTGGCTTGGATCTGACGGACACATTCAGCAACCAAAACACTAAAATTTGGGGAGATCCTGCCAGTAGGGGGTGGATTAAAGCCAACCTTTTTATAAGCTTGTGCTATGTTCTTCTGAGTTCTTTGCAAGTGAACATTGCAAAGGGAGGGAACCGAAGCTTTTAGAATGGGCCTGCTGCAAGGAATTTGGCCAATCTGTGCACCGCTGAAACATCATCGAAAAATCTTCTTAGCATGCTAACTATAAAGCTCATTTAAATACTTAATATAAAGAATGTAAAAGAAATGGAAAGTAATCTCAAAACTTAATTAGGTCCATCGGTGGTAAGCCGAACCTTACAAGCAGAAAAATGTAAATCAAACAGAAAACTGAAGCCAGATATCTGACATACGCAACCCAAATCACTGCCTATTAGTCAAACCGAAGCAGAGAAAGAACCCAATCCAATTGGGTTTGAAAAAAAAAATTCACCTCAATAGTCAGTACTAACAAACCCAGAGGAAACATGGAGAAGCCAATTTTGACACAGAAAACCAGCCATACTTCAATGAATCTAAATATTACATTTCAAAAAAAAACAGAGAGAGAGAGAGAGAGAATATCTAGGAGGAACTAGGTATCTTTTCAGTTAAGATGAAAACAGGCAACACATTCAAGCAGAAGAGAACTTGAACCCGGGTGGTGGAGGCATACACCCGCACCCCATCAATTGAGCAAGGCTCAGCTCCCTAAATATTCGATTTCCGGAAAAAAAACATAGGTTGGTTATTGAAATCGATGGATCCAACTCCCCCAAACCATAAAATATATGTACAACTTCACATCAAATTTTCTAGTTATTCAAAACTTCATCAAACCAAACATAACCATACAGTTTGTATTATTGTACTTCGCTACAGGAGCAAGAATCAACAGATGATTCAAAAGGCAAAGCAGATAATATCAATCACAGCAAAACCAGATAATCTCCAGTGATTTCTGCAACTGGAACTGTAAAACATGTTCCTCATCTCTGTGTTACACCAGGATGCCCAGGATTGGGTATGATTTGACAGGGAACTTCTGTTTTCAGAAATAATGATATAAGCTTTTTGTATGGTTGGGCTTATTTTCCAGATTTCATCTCGTTCCTTCTATATTCGATAAGACATGACCCAACACATATTGCTACCAAATAAACCTTAAGCACTAGACAAATCAAATGTTGACAAGAAAGAATAAGCTAACACTGAATTGGATCATCTGCCTTTAGTTTATACTCCTATTTCATAAGGTAAGGGCACTCCTTTCAACCATCCGCTACCATACTATCAGGACCCACTCAAACAGACAAGCGGTTAAAAAATTTGAGGCTTTCATCCTTACTGTGAGAAAATATCAATTTATTCCACACCTTAACCTCAAGCGCTAGCTGATCATCAGTGAAACACAAATCAAATGTTAAAAAAAACTAACAACTGAATTGGATCCTCTGCCTTTAGTTTGTACTCCTATTTCATAAGGCAAATGCACTCCTTTTCAGCCATCCTATACCATAATACCATATAATCAGAACCTACTCAATTGGACAAAGGTGATGAAAAAATTCGAGGCTGTCATCCTTATTTGAGAAAATATCAATCTATTCCACAAACATTAACCTTAAGCACTGGCTGATCATCAGTGAAACACTTGCCCTCTGCCCCTCTGAGCTGCATGACAGAGGATAGTGTTACCCTATATCCACAATGGATTCTTATCACAAGTCTAGTTCACATCTTTCATTATACTTAAGATTTAAGACCCTTGACTTCTTGCCTTGGACCCGGAATAATTACATAAAGGGAGCAGCTTGCTGGCAAAAGCGCAGGACTCCTACAGTTCGCTGGGACCAATTCTAAGAAAGAAACATCAACCCTAAGCTGAAACTGAATAGATCGATGCTCAAATATTCGCCACACAATTGGAATAAATTTGAATAACACCTCAATTCAAACTCTTATCCAGCATTGCCGGTAAACCCCCAAACCTGAGGTCCAATCAATTCTATTTAGAGCAAATCTAGGAATTTCTTGCACAAAAGACCCTATACTCGATGAATCAACATCAGGAATTCAGGATAATCTCTCTCCCCAAGACAAAACACCATGAGACACAAATTGCGACAATCATCAGTAAATCCTATGCATTAAACCTCAATCTACATACAACAAACGAGAGCAATCTCTTTCTTTTTTTTCAAAATCAAACGGGAGCAATCTAAAACATTTCTCCCAAGAAACATGTGCCAATCTGCTCAACACGAGACAAAGTCGTCCCCTTTCAAGAATCGCTAACCCTAGATGGCTAGATCCAGACCAGCGCCACGACCGAATGGGGGAGCCCTAACGACGCCAAGATCCAAGCTTTCCTCTGTACTATGAGGAAGAGAGCGTTAAAAGTCACACCTCTTGATGACGAAGGCGCAGCCCTTGTAGAGCTTCTGGTTGTCATCGGAGAGGATGTGGGAGTGACAGAACCTGGCCATGGGCATGGCCCGCACCTTGCACCCAGTGAACCCGCACTTCTTCCTCCTCGGCACCGCCGCGGGCCCAGGCCTCGTGGCCTCCACGCCCCCTCCGGCCGCCGGCGGCTGCTCGGCCTCGAGCGGGCTCCGGCCGAGTTCCCACACGTACTGGCGGTGCCGCGCGCGCACCTCCTCGGCCATGGCCCAGTACAGCCGGCGGTACACGCCCGCGAGACGCGCCGCGCGGCGGCGCCTCCGGCGCAGCACCTCCTCCCGGGTGAGCGCTTCCGCCGTGGCCTCCATCTCCGGCGACGGCGGGTCGCCGGGGGACCTAGGGTTTCGTGCCTCCGCCTCCCCCGCGGGCGCCGGTGCCGGTGCCGGCGGGGCCTCGGGGTTCGTAGTGAGTGGCATCCGGGAGGAGGCCATGGCGAGGGCGAGCCGAGATTCTTGCGGGATTTGAGAGGAGGAAGGATGGATGGCTTGACGGAGGGGCGTCGCGTGGGAGGTGGTGTTGTTTCACTGTTTATGACACGGGACAAAGGGTGGATGTCGAGGCAGATACTGTGTCCTATCGAGTATTTTCTAAAATTAACATAATTTAATTTAATATTATTTTATTGATAGCTTAGAAATATTTTTAGAATTAGGATAACGAGCCAAACCTAAGTAAAATTTAATTTTATCCAAAATCAACTTATTTAATATTTAACTATTAACGAGTATAATTGAAATAATTTTGAACTAAATCAATAAGCCCCACTAATGAGTTTTTTTTTTGCACCCTTATACGTGACGGGTATCTCTTACTTCATATGCTAGATGAATGAATTTTATTTAGGAAGAAATCAAATCAATCAATCGATTAAATGAAAAATTAATAGATGTATGTGCACGTGCGCCACATTATGGTTAACTAGAACGAGGCACGAGAATATAAGGCATGTTCGTTTTGGTCTTTAAAAATATTTTTTCTATGGTAAATAATTTTTTTTAAATATATAGCTTTTAAATGAGGTGTTTTTTTAAGACGTGATCTATTAATCGATTGTAGTGTATACTATAATAACTTCATTTATATCGGCCAAAATCATACGTGAGTGTCTCTCTCTAAGTTGTTACTATTTATAAATCAAAGTTAAAAGTCATCAGCGAAAGCTAATATAGGTGGTGATCGGTTCGGCTGAAAAGCTCGTGGCTTATGGCTGAAAACACTGTAGCTGGCTGAAAAAAGCATTGTAGCTGACAGAGGCTTATTTAGCATAATTAAATTTAAAAAAATTTAAAAATAAAAAAATATGTTAGCCCATTACGTATAATACAAATATACGGGAAAAAAAAGAACCGGCAAAAAAACTCAACAAAAAGTCAAAAGTTCAGAAAAAGACGAAACTTATGAATAGTGAAAAATAAGCCAGAAGCCAGAAGCCGAAGCCGAGTTGATCAGGGCCAAACGCCCCAACAAGAATTATGAGAATACTTCGAATTACGAGGAAACTCAAAAGAAAACCAATCAAGATAACTATTTTTTTCATGCTAGCCAGCGGCGTATATCACTACAACAAGCTAATTGTTTAGAGATAACTTTATTTTGCATTTCGAGACTCTTTTAGGGGTCACAACTTTCCTGATGACTCCTTACGAAGCTGTCACGAGAAGGGTTGTAAGATGAAGAAGATTTTAAACGAATATCATAGAGACAAACTAGTGCCATACATTTGAATATGGCACCAATAATTATGCATCTGTAAATGTAAATTTTAGCACAATAATTGATAGATGGCTAATTATGAATGTCACTATAAAAATATTATTTCAAATTTGTTTTCAAGATATTGAAGCGATGTTATTATACTTATTTGTATTAGTGCCACAAGCAAATATATTAGAATGCAAAAGGGAATGCCAATAGCACAACCAAGACAACACTAAAAACTGCCAAAGTTCATTTGACTTGTCAACCAAGATAATATCCAAGCAAATTCTAAAGAGATGACATCTTGAATATGTTCAATAATCCTCATGCTACTCACAGAGAATCAGACATGCATTTAGATGTACATATGTAACATTCGCAAAAGCTATTATGTGCAAAAGTTCACCAAAAAATTACTTCCAACAATCAATAGTTCAATATGGATTGCGATCATGAACTTGGTTGAGAGGCACTGAAGATGTCATCATAACATTCATCAGGTGATCAACTTGAGCCTGCAATGTAGAATGTCTTGGTTCTTATTCAGTCTGTGCTGCAGCATGCTGAGCTTCCATTATTAATATCTTTGCTTTATACTTTGCATTTCAGCTGGCTTCAATTCATACCAACTTCTCATCTCTTCTATCTACTCCTAGATCTTCTCATCATGTTTTGACTGGTTGACACCATAGGACAATGCATTTCTAATGTTAGCCTGCACTTCATTTACCTCATCTAAAGTTACTACCATTCCAAAACCGATCACTTTAGTTCATTTATCCTTTTAACTTAGCATAAACTTGATTTTCAATCTCTGCAACATATTTTGAAGATCCTGGAGTACTAGCTTCATTCTGAACCATATTATTAGCATCATCCTACAAAATAAGCAATGTTAACCACAAGTTCTAAATATCTTGACAACCCTATTTTTTCAATAAGATATTCACTATATTCTCGTAACTAAATTTGGAGATCATGATACATTATTTTCATATAGAGAATTGGTTGAAAGATGCCACAAAGATGTTGAAACTTTTTTAGATAATAGAGGCCGCAACCGCTCCAAGCTTTCCATTAAGAGATTAAACACCATGTTCAGTATAAGGATCAAGAACCAAAAATGTTTGAAAAAAATTTATCAAGCATACCACAAACTTTGCAGCAGTATTATCTAGCCTTCCATTCTTTCCGGTACAAGTAATATTGAAAAACTCTATTCTCTCTGGCTGTTTGCCATCTTTTTGTTCCTATAATAAGAAAAAAAAAGTGAGTTGTATGATGATCTAAACCAAGATTGGAGCTTATATAGCAAAACAGGTATGTTTATACATTAGTGAATGTCTTAAATAAATTCTGTAATAAAATATCAGCATAAGGGAACGTACGTGTTCATCACATATTATTGCAAAGCTCTTGGATCTAGTCATATGAGGAGTATTCAAAGTAGCACATGCGGTCTTTCCTATCTCAGAGTACCCCTGTAACATAATGCTACATTAGGCCTAAACATTATCTTATGGAAACTTATAATTAAATTAAATTGAAGAAACAATTTATACAACCTGACAATTTTTTCTAAACCAATAATTTACGAGATCTCTTCATTGATGTTGAGTGATTCCATTGGAGGACGCTTGTTCGCAACTTGTACTTCATTGTAGACTATAAGCATGTACTTCTTTTTCAGCTTATACTAGTACTGCGCTCACGCGTTGCAACAGAATTACTAAAAAAAGGGTGATACATAAATATACGGGATACTAAACCATACAATGAATATCAATTTTCTGTCACACATGTATTAAGTAAAGCATATCTCTACAAGTTAGTAAATAAATAAATCAAATCATAAACAAATGTTTTTTCTTACACTAAAACAGGGGGTTATACATATACCTACGAGCATCACGTTAGGAGTAGTTGATGTGAAGGAGCACCCAGACAATCTCTCGATCGCAACTCTGTCACCGTAACTCACTGAAAAGTCATTCAAAATAGACAGAATCAAAAACGTACTAAAAAAAATCTCGCCAACTCTTTCTAACTACTCAGTCGGCAGTGTAGTTTGGAAACTATTGTGCTTTATAATCCCTCTTGTATAACTTTTGTACCTTTTCGTCTTACTTTGAGCATATAAAATGAGTACCTGACAACCAGGGGTGGAGTCAAGGGGCGGGAGCAATATAGACAACAAGTAGAATAAAACCAACGAACCATGCCGGATTTATCAATCCAACAGTCACATATCAGAGTAATATGTTTTGCAAATTACAATGCAAAGAAAATTACATCTCTATTAACTTAAACTTAGCTCTACGACTACCAGCAAGATCATAGGCCTTAATAATATCATCATTACTAATCTTTGCGGCTAATTCCTTTTCAATATAAATTACTGTTGTGGTTACAGACCAAACAGAGAGATATGTGGTAGTGGAGAGTTGCGAGAGAGTGATCCGTCCTCTTCTCCTCCAGCTTCCCCTTGATATATATATCCATACGGGCTGTGCTTTTACAATTGTGCCCTTACATTGGTACCTCCCTGTCAGGGGTATTTAAGCCATTACACGTGTCTCATTTTGGGCTCTACGGCCATCTAACAGGCCTGGTGGGTTTAGGTGGGGGCCACCCCTACAACAGGAGCCTCTCATGGTGAAGGGCTTCCCAAGGCCGAAGCCATGTTGCCGAGTCCTTTGGCCCCCTCCGTCCCTGCGGCATGTGAACTTCTCCGAACTGTAGACGCGCGCGCGCGCTCCGTCCCCTACCCTTCGAACGGTGGCAGCGGAGCTGACGCCTAGCCGAAGTAGACGTGCGCGCTCCGTCCCCTACCCTTCGAACGGGTGGCAGCGGAGCTGACGCCTAGCCGAAGTAGACGTGCGCGCTCCGTCCCCTACCCTTCGAACGGGTGGCAGCGGAGCTGGCGCCTAGCCGAAGTAGGCGCGCGCGCTCCGTCCCCTACCCTTCGAACGGGTGGCAGCGGAGCTGGCGCCTAGCCGAAGTAGACGCGCGCGCGCTCCGTCCCCTACCCCTCGAACGGATGGCGGCGGAGCTGACGCCTAGCCGAAGTAGACGCGCGCGCTCCGTCCCCTACCTTTCGAACGGGTGGCGGCGGAGCTGGCGCCTAGCCGAAGTAGGCGCGCGCGCTCCGTCCCCTACCCTTCGAACGGGTGGCGGCGGAGCTGGCGCCTAGCCGGAGTAGACGCGCGCACGCTCCGTCCAGGTCAGACTTCTTGGCTCCGAGGTCGGTGTTGGGGACCGAGTTAGAGTCGCGGCTGACGCTGTAGTGAGAATGGGCCTTGCGCCGCTGATGTCGCTGCACTTCGGGACCGTTGTGCCCCGCGGTCTGGTGGTGCGCTTTTAATGGCGGCTGGAATCGTGCCGACGCCTGGCCTGTCAGGGGGAAGGCTGTCGCGTCGCGCAGTCTGCCTTCCGTGGGTGGGGTACGCGGCGGTTTATGCCTGGTGCGTCGTGGGATGTGAGCGGTTGCGTGAGCGCGGCCGTTCACCTCTTCCCTAGGCAAGCGGGACGCGTGTTGGTCGCGCGCTGGCGTTGTGCGCTGCCTGGCCACCTACCGGGCACACTCCTCCAGATGCCGGCGGTTCTTTCCAGTCGTGGGTAGTCGAACCGCTGGGGTTTTTAATATGGCTGCGCTTCTGGTCGTGGAGGAGGCGAACGGGCTTTATAAAGCGCCATGGCTGTGGCGGGGGCGCTCTATCTCGCCTGTCGCCTAGCTCTACTTATTTCGTGTTGATAGCCCTTCTGCCTTAATCTTAGAGAACAATGGCCGGTCATGACGGTGCCTCCCGCCATCCTGGCGGCGGCTCCTCGTCTAGCCGGGACGAGTTGTCCTTCCCTTCTGAGGATTACGAGCTGGTGCTGTGGGGGCGTTCGCGTGGCGACAAGCGGTGGGACGCCATGGAACACTCGAGGGGTCGTTGCTCCCGTGTGCTGGGGAGGAGCCACGTGACTGAAGAGATGCTGCAGCGGCTTGTACGAGAAGGGAAGATCGAGGAGCGTGATGGGGCTCGCCTACCCCGCCGCGACGAGACGGAGCCGAAGCCCCAGAAAACGGAGGCGATCGTTTTCGTCGCGTTCTTCGACGCCGGCCTTCAAATGCCCTCAACGACGTTTGTGGGCGAAGTCCTTCGGATCTACGGGTTGGAGCTAGCGCAGTTGACGCCAAACGTCATAATCCGCCTAGCTGTCTTTACATGGGCCACGCGGACGGAAGGCCGGCGTCCCAGCGCGAGCCTGTTCGCCACCCTGCACGACGCGTGCTGTCGACCCAAGAAGGTTGAGGGGGTTGTATCCAACTTTGGTAGCGTGGATTTCGTGCTACAAGCGTCCTGTACGACGCTATTCCCTGCGCCGGCCAACTTGGAGAAGTGGGAATCCGGCTGGACGCGGCGGTGGTTTTATTACGTCGTGACTAGCACGAGTGGCCTGCTATGCCGAGGTGGGCCAATCTCGTTCAACAGCTCGCCAAGTGTGAAGCCGGAGGCTGATGACGCACAGAGGCTATGGAGGCTTGCTGGCGTTGCACGCCGGCTAAGTATGCGCGACTTGGCTGAAGAATTTACGATGTACGGGGTGGCGCCACTCTCCGCCCGGTGGAAATACGGGAGACAGGGCGACGACCGAGAGGACGGGGTGTGCCCGTCATTGTCTTGCCTGCTTCCGCCCTCCGCTCCTTTTAAGTCGCGCAGTGCGTTGGTGCGCACCCGTTTGTCTGCGTAGTCCCCGGCTGACCAACTTGTTGCCTTTTGTGCAGTGGCTCGGCTAGAAGATGCCGAGCACGTGGTTGCGACGTTCCTGGGCCCGTACACGCTCAAGGAGCACAAGCTGCGCGAGGCCGCGACCAAGACGGCGAAGCAGGGGCGGATAAACCGCACGTGCGAGGTTCTGCGCATGGCTGTGCTCGAGCGCGCGCTGTCGGCGGAGACTCCCGCAGGGGCTTCGAGCCGTCGTGGTGGCGGTAGCCAAGCGGGGGCTTGCTCCGCGGTTGCCGCATCCAGTCCGCCAGCCACCTCGGCGGCTGGCACTGGGGGGCTGGCACCGGTAGGACAGGACGTGCGGCCGGTGATGGGTCCGGCTGGACCAGCTCGGGAGGGCGCGTCGCCCCGAGCCCATTGGCGGCCTCCTCCGCCGGCGCTGTTGAGCCCGTGAGTACGCCCCTCGTTGTGCCGGAACCTGCCAACCCGGGGAGGACACCACTCCTGGCGGTGCTTTGCCACCCACGGCGGTCGCCGAGGGAGCTCCCGGGGTGGTAGTGACCGAAGGTGCGACAGGAGCTGCAGCTGCTAACGTCGTGGAGGAATCGCCTGTGGAGCCACAAGCGAAACGCCCTCGAGTCCGGCCTCCTTCGCCTTCGAGGGGTCGGTACGGCGTTGCCGGCCCTGTGCTTGGAGCTGCGGCGCCCAACGTGGTCGGTGCGGCCGAAGGGTCTTCTCGACCGCCCACCGAGGTACTCGCCTCCCGACTGGCGGTTGAACAAGCACCTCCTCCTGTCGCGGTGGGGGATGCAGAAGGTAGGCGCAGTTCCCTTTCCTCGCACGACTTCGCGAAACTCTCCCCGATTTGCTCGCTCATTCCGTCAGCATCAGGCGAGACGAAGTCTCCCGGCCGCGGTGAAGGATCGAGCAACGGGGGTGTGCGCGACGTGCCGGACCCCGTACAGGGTATTCTGCAGGCGGCTGCCGCCGTCGACGTGGCTGAAGCCTCCGCAGCCCCTGACGTGGCGGGGGCGGGGCTCGGCCTCTCCGACTTCCTCCCGCGCCCGGAGATGCTTCGCGCGTTTAATGCAACCGCAGAGCGCGCCCGCGACGGCTTTGACCAACAGATGCTGTCGTCGTGCGAGGGGGACCTCCTGGCGCTCGCACTGCGGGCCTCGGAGATAAGGGTAAGTATGTGCACTCGCGGTTGCTAGAGCACTGTCGAGCACCTGCTGACTTTTTCTGCTATTTCCAGACGCTTGTCCTTGGCCACGCGCTAGATGAGGCCCGCATCCGGAAGCGGAGAGCCCTGGAGGTCGATCTTCATGCCGCGGATGACGCCCACGCCACGAAGGACGAACAGCTTCACGTGCTGGAGGGCGCCCTGGCGGCCGCGCAACAGGAGATTGAGGAGGTCCAGCGCGCCGCGGCGGAGGAACGCACCTCCTTTTTGCAGCAGATCGCCACTCTGGAGGAGGAGAAGGCCCAGCTGGTGGAGTCCCTTGCGGAGAAGGACGGCGCCTTGGACAATGCGTCCATGTCGGCGTGGAGGGCAATGGAGTCTCTGAACCAGGCCCTCCGGGACCTGTGTGTCGACGTGCCGGACGCTACCCACGGGCCGGGGGACTTGGTGGAGACGCTCGGGCTGGTCGAGGAAGGTGCCGGCGTTGCTCTCCGCAGCGCGAAGACCTTCGGTGAGCATTGCAGCTTCCTCGGTGCGTGCCTCGCCCTTGCCATGCTTCACACTCATGGGTGCAGACATGTCCACGAGCTGACGAACCCTCAACTGGATCTTCCTGCCCGGCCGGAGGCGCTGTCGGACGCTATCCGCTTCATCGATCCTGGCCTCCGAAACTTCCACCAACGGATCTGGGGCTATGTCGGGGAGGACGCGGCCAGGGTCGCGGTGCAGCACACGCTACACGGGGGTGGGGACCTCCTCCGCTGGCTCGAAGGAGTTCCCCGGCGTCCCAACAGCGGCACGGGCCCATTGGGATCGCGCGAAGGGTGAGCGGTTGGTTAGGGGAGCGGTGTACTATGCGCTCCTGCGTGTGGTCATGTAACCCCAGCATTTTTTGTGGAAAACCGAAGTAGCACCCGCTCTTAATATTGTATGATGTTTTTATACTTCTAGGAGTACGCACAGGAGCAACGCCTGTGCGTGCGCAGAATTCACGTCTTGTTTATATTCCAGAGAGTGCGCGCGAGGGCGCCCCCCCCCCCCGGTGCGTCTCATTTAGAGTCCGTAGACTGGCGCGTGCGGAGGCAGACCTCGATGCTACGACTTTATTTAGGGGTGATCCTCTGCACATTGCGGCCAGGCAATATTATTTTTGGAAATAGCGAGCTTTATTGAACTCCCGTTTGCGCGGGCGAGCGTCGTACAAGGAGGGGCTGATGCCATTATAACCTTCGTCCTGCTTCTAGGCATAATATCGCCGCAACTTGTCCGCATTCCATGTGTGGCGGAGAGTTTGTCCTTCAAGTGTGGCGAGGCGGTACGCTCCCTTCTGTAATGCTTCAGCCACGATGTATGGACCTTCCCACTTGGACTTCAGCTTGCCAACGGTCTCCACATGGAGTGCCGTTCTGAGGACAAGATCCCCGGCCTTGAACCCTCGCGGATATACGGACCGGTCTCGAGTACGTACTAACTGCCATGCGTACTTTTCGACATGTTGGGCTGCGCTCGCTTGCGCCCCGTCGAGGAGGTCCAAGGACACGCGACGCTCTTCGTCGGGCGCTTGGACGAGGACCCTCCGCGATCCAACCTTGATTTCTTCAGGCGTCACCGCCTCATCACTAAAATGGAGCTTGAAGGGCGTGAACCCCGTCGGGCGTGTTACCGTTGTGAGAAGGGACTAGAGGACGCTGTGAAGCTCACTCGGCCACTTGCCCTTCGACAGCCCGACTAGGCGTTTTTTTGATGGCGATAGAGATGGCGCCGTTCGCTCTTTCAATTGCTCCGTTGGACTAGGGGTGCCCAACCGAGGCGAACCGAAGTGTGATGCCCATGTCGCTACAGAACTCCTTGAATGGGGTGGCATCAAACTGCAGGCCGTTGTCGACGGTGAGTTCCCTAGGCACGCCAAAGCGACATATGATGTTCTGCCAGAGGAAATGCTACATGGCCGCCGAGGTTATCTTGGCTAGGGCTACCGCCTCCGGCCACCTGGAAAAGTATTCCAGCGCGACTACCACGAACCGCAGGTCCCCTGGGGCTCGGGGGAGCGGTCCCACTATGTCGACGCCCCAACGTGCCAACGGCCACACCGGGGGAATAGGGTTGAGGTTCGTCGGGGGCCTGCGGATGATGCGTCCCATCCACTGGCACCCCTGGCACCGACGCACGAGGTCCTGGGCGTCAGTGATGGCAGTCGGCCAGTAAAAGCCTTGCCTGAACGCCTTGCCGACCAATGACCGCGGCGCGAGGTGAGACCCGCATGCCCCCGCGTGGATCTCCGCGAGGAGCTTCTTGCCTTCTTCGCGGGAGAGGCAGTGCAGGAGCGGTGCACAGACTCCCTGTTTGTAGAGCGTCCCTTCAAACACCTGGAAGGATCTGGCACGGTGTTGCAGACGCCGGAGCTCGGCGTGGTCCTCTCGCTCGGCGATGCCCTGCAGGAAATTGAAGATGGGCTCTCGCCAGTCGCCCTGCTGGACGACGTGGTGAACGAGAGCCGCGTCCCTGTTGTCCTGCGCGATGGCCGCCTGCGGCAACACTTCGTAAAACGCCCCATCAGGGGGTGGCTGCTACTGGCTGGCCACCTTCGCAAGAGCGTCGGCCTGCTCGTTTTCCACGCGAGGGATGGCCTTGACCGTGACGCCCAAGAAATGTCTTTCCCTCGCTCTTACGGCGGTGAGGTATTTAGCCAGCTCAGGGTCCTTGGCTTGATATGACTTGTCTTCGTGGCCGGCCACCAAGCGTGAGTCCGTGTGATAGGACTAGGGGTCCCGATCTTTCGATGAGAGTGGTAGATTCGATTGGGGAAGGAGGTGACGTTGACGACCCGACTACAACCATCCAAGGACGTTGCGCCTTAGCGATCGATACACCAACTCCAGAGATTGTTCGTGACCTTGTCGGCGCACGATCAACCTAACCACGAGGGTTGTCGTTCCTGCAAGCAATCGAAGAACAAGCAAGAACAAGATGAACAACAACTCAATTGCAAATAACGATGTAAGATTCAATCGAAAACAGAAAACGGTGGGGTTTCGAAGACAAGTATTCGGGCGGTCTAGCCGACACGCGCGAGTACAAGGCAAAGCAGCAAAAGCTAACTTAGTCTAAACAAAACCCAAACCCTAGAAGAGGGTGCGGCTGCCTATTTAAGGGTCACAGAAGGTGGAGGGTCGGCTAAAACACAAGGAAGCCGAATAGGACTCGAATTACAAGGCCCAAGGCCCACTTTGACTCGGACTGGAAAAGCGACGTGAATTGTTTTGCAGTTTCTGGTCGACTCGGATGGAATTTGGAGATGAGGCTGGATCCATCTGAAAGTAGACTTCAAGAGCTTTCCAACGAGACTCATGGGCCCCGAGAAACCTTCTGGATCAAAAGTTACGGCCGTTTGAAGTAGGCGCTGTCAACAAGGCTGAATCCGAGTCAAACTCGTGAACAGGACTTGGTTTGCGCTTGACGGTTCCACTTCTATACTTGAGCTCATGTGGTTCTTCCCCATGGTTCCTAAGAACAATTAAATCATCACAAGAATTAAGTAGTATTCCATTCTTTGAAACATTTGTATGCAAACTTAGGAACGCATTCACCTGATGGTTAAGTTGACGTGCTCGCGCTCTAGTCATTGGTCCTTGTATCATAGTTTCAGTTTGATATGGAGTCAGCATGGTTGTATGCATGGAAAGGATGTCCTCATCATCCTCCCCTTCTTGCATTTGAGTCGTCCGCGACTCAAACTCATCTTCTTCTCCCAAGTATGGCTTCAAATCTGCAATGTTAAAGGTGGGACTAACCCCAAAATCTGCAGGCAACTCAAGTTTATATGCATTGTCATTAATCTTTTCCAACACTTTGAAAGGACCATCAGCTCTAGGCATCAACTTAGACCTCCTCAATTCAGGAAATCTTTCTTTTCTCAAATGCAACCAAACTAAATCACCCGGTTGAAAAGTTAAATGCCTCCTTCCTTTACTACCAGCAAGTTTATATTTAGCATTCATGCGTTCAATATTTTCTTTGGTCGTCTCATGCAATTTCAACATCAAGTCAGCACGCTGTTTAGCATCAAAATTTAACTTCTCCGAAGATGGAAGTGGTAGCAAATCAGTAGGAGCACGAGGCACAAAGCCATAGACAATCTCAAAAGGGCACAACTTTGTAGTAGAATGCAGCGAACGATTATAAGCAAATTCAATATGAGGCAAGCATTCTTCCCACATTTTAATGTTCTTTTTCAAAACAGCCCTAAGCATGGTAGATAAAGTTCTATTCACAACTTCAGTTTGCCCATCAGTTTGGGGATGACACGTAGTCGAAAATAACAGCCTAGTCCCCAATTTAGCCCATAAAGTTCTCCAAAAATGGCTAAGGAATTTAGTGTCACGATCGGAAACTATTGTATTTGGCACACCATGCAAACGAACAACTTCACGAAAGAACAAATCAGCAATATTGGTAGCATCATCACTTTTATGACATGGTATGAAGTGTGCCATCTTAGAAAATCTATCCACAACAACAAATATGCTATCCCTCCCCTTCTTTGTCCTAGGCAGTCCTAAAACAAAGTCCATAGAAATATCTTCCCAAGGCACACTAGGAACAGGTAGAGGCATATACAAACCGTGAGGATTAAGTCGTGATTTAGCCTTTTGACACGTAGTGCAGCGAGCAACAAAACGTTCCACATCACGTCTCATCTTTGGCCAAAAGAAATGACTAGCAAGTATGTCTTCCGTCTTCTTCGCTCCAAAATGCCCCATCAGCCCACCTCCATGTGCTTCCTGTAACAACAAACGAACGGAGCTAGCTGGAATGCATAGTTTGTTAGCTCTAAACACAAATCCATCATTTAGAACAAATTTATTCCTCGTTTTTCCCTCTTGGCAATTCAGCAACACGTCTTTAAAATCATCATCATGAACATAATGCTCCTTAATTGTTTCCAATCCAAAAATTTTGAAGTCAAGTTGTGAGAGCATGGTGTATCTCCTAGGCAATGCATCAGCAATAACATTCTCCTTTCCCTTTTTGTGTTTTATGACATAAGGAAAAGACTCTATGAATTCAACCCACTTTGCATGCCTACGGTTCAATTTTGCTTGACTTCTAATATGCTTTAATGACTCATGATCAGAATGAATGACAAATTCTTTGGGCCATAAATAATGTTGCCATGTCTCTAAAGTCCGAACTAGAGCATATAATTCCTTATCATAAGTAGAATAGTTCAAACTAGGCCCACTCAATTTTTCACTAAAGTATGCCACAAGTTTACCTTCTTGCAACAGCACACCACCCAATCCAATTCCACTAGCATCACATTCTAGCTCAAAAGTCTTACTAAAATCTGGAAGTTGGAGTAATGGTGCATGTGTTAACTTATCTTTCAATGTGTTGAAGGCGTCTTCCTGTGCATTCCCCCAAGTAAACGGCACCCCCTTTTTAGTGAGCTCATTCAATGGTGCAGCGATGGTGCTGAAATCCTTCACAAAACGACGATAGAATCCAGCAAGTCCTAGAAAACTTCGCACCTGCGTGACCGTTTTAGGAGTCGGCCAACTCTGTATTGCCTCAACCTTGGCTTGATCAACTTCTATGCCCTGTGGAGTAACAACATAGCCAAGAAAAGAGACTCGATCCGTGCAAAATGTGCACTTCTCAACGTTACCAAATAAACGTGCATTACGTAAAGCATCAAAAACAGCACGTAAATGGCAAAGGTGTTCCACTAGTGATCTGCTATATATCAATATATCATCAAAATAGACCACTACAAATTTACCAATGAAAGCACGCAAAACCTCGTTCATTAATCTCATGAATGTGCTAGGTGCATTAGTTAAACCAAATGGCATCACTAACCACTCATACAAGCCGAACTTAGTTTTAAATGCTGTTTTCCATTCATCGCCCAATTTCATGCGAATTTGGTGGTACCCACTACGCAAATCAACTTTAGAGAAGACAATAGAGCCACTTAATTCATCAAGCATATCATCTAACCTAGGAATAGGGTGACGATATCTAATGGTAATGTTATTGATCGCTCTACAGTCCACACACATACGCCATGATCCATCTTTCTTAGGCACTAAAATTACCGGAACAGCACAAGGACTAAGAGACTCACGCACATAACCTTTATCAAGCAATTCTTGAACTTTGACGCTGAATCTCCTTAGTTTCTTCCGGATTGGTCCTGTATGGCGCACGATTGGGCAAAGATGCCTCGGGAATCAAATCAATCTGGTGCTCAATCCCTCGCACTGGTGGAAGCCCTGGTGGCACGTCCTTTGGAAAGACATCCATGTACTCCTGCAAAAGATTAGTGACAGCAGTAGGCACAGAAGAAGGTACCTCCTCGAATGAAAATAAAGCTTGTTTGCAAAGTAAGACATAGCAAATAGAAGTACTAGCATCCAGCTCATTCACATCAGACTTAGTAGCAAGAAAACATGCACCTTTCAATTTAATCTCATTTTTCATCTCATGAACAGATTTAGAGTTTTTCTTTTTATGTTGCTCAAGTTCACTTGCAACAATCTGATTTTCACTCCTATTATGCTCCTGATTTTTTTCTCTACTAGCTCTAGCAATCTCATTTTTGAAAATAGCTTCAGGAGACATAGGATGTAACACAATTTTCTTGTCATGATGCACAAAAGAATATTGGTTTGTCTTACCATGATGCAGTGAATCTTTATCATATTGCCACGGTCTACCTAACAGCATAGAGCATGCTTGCATAGGGACAACATCGTGATAAGAACCAATAGCAAAATTTACTCTCACCATTCGTGTTACCTTCACCTTGCCGCTGTTATTGAACCATTGAATGTAGTAAGGGTGTGGGTGAGGTTTGGTGTTCAACGCAAGCTTCTCCACCATATCGGAGCTCACCAAGTTGTTGCAGCTCCCTCCATCAATTATCACTCGGCATGAACGTTCCTTCACGACGCACTTTGTTTGGAAAAGGATATGCCGCTGATTTTGCTCCGCCCTCTCCATTTGTGCACTCAACACACGCTGCACAATGAGGCTCTCATAGCGCTCTGCATCTTCAGCACCAATGTGCTCTTCTTCTGGCTCCTTCCCACTACCTGCATGGTCAGCTGCAAGCATAGCATATGTATCCTCATCCAAATCACTAGCAGAAGAATACTCACCATCATCTCTCACAATCAGAATACGCTTGGTTGGGCACTCACTCCTCACATGGCCATACCCCTTGCATTGATGACATTGGATATCCCTCATTCGTCCCGTAGATGCAACGGACGAAGAGCTCTTTGCATGTGCTTGGGCTGCCCCCTTTGTTGCTTCGGATGCCCGAGATGCCGAATTTGATGATGAAAACCGTGGCTTGCTGCTGGAGGAAGAAGGTGCAGGGGGTTGGCTTGATGGTGCGGCAGATGCACGTTGGACCAAATGTTTCCACGACCTGCAGAAACGTTAGTCCTAGTGCTCGCGCGCCGTCCCTGTACTTCTCTTTCAGCTTTACAAGCAAGATGAAATAAACGAGTGATAGAATTATATTCCTTGTAAGCTAAGATATCCTGAATTTCCCGATTCAAACCACCCATAAACCTAGCCATAGCGGCTTCCTCAGTTTCCTCTAAGTCACAACGCAGCATGCCGGTTTGCAATTCTTGAAAATATTCCTCTACGCTCTTACTACCTTGCCTCAATTGTTGCAACTTTTGTAACAAATCACGTGCATAATATGAGGGAACAAATCTAGCTCGCATGATTCTTTTTAATGCATCCCAAGTTTGTGGTATGGTGAAAGGATTTTTCTTACAATATTCACTCCACCAAACAGACGCAAAATCAGTAAACTCACTAGTAGCAGCCCTAACCCTTTTGTTTTCAGGGAATGCATGACAAGCAAATTTCTGATCAACAGCCAATTCCCAAGTGATATAAGCATCAGGGTTATATTTTCCATCAAAAAGTGGCATAGTGAACTTGATCTTACCAAGCGATTCATCATTCTCACGTACCTCAGTCCGGCGTGGTTGACGTTGACGGTGAGCGTCCTCATCATCATCAATCTCAGTGTCAGCCGCATATTCGTCTCCACCATTTTCGTCCACCCTGCTGCCCAAGACACCAATGTTGGCACGAGTACGCTGAGTCGGTGCAGCGGGAGATGCACGGCCCCTCTCATCAAAACGTCTCAAAATCTCAGCAAGTGAGGTGTTGACGGTGCCAACGGAAGCCTCCAATGTTGCAAGCGTAGTGTTGGTGTCGATCTGCGCGACCTCCAATTGGCCAAGGCGTTCGTTGGTGACCCGTACATCCTCATCAAGTCCTTCAGTGTGCAGCTTCATTTGGCGCTCAAAGTGTTGTATGATGCCCCTAGTCCGAGGGGAATGTTGCGCTGCCCGCAGGTCCTCCGGTTCTCCTGACATTGTTAGAAGAACACAAGAAACAAACCAAGAAGATAAAAATAATAAAATTGCAGGTTATGCCCCCACAACTACTCGGATGTGGTTAAGTCAAGTCGCACACTCTCAACCTGTTATGTCAAGCTCTTACAAGTTCTTACCACAGCGAGCAGGAGGTGATGGCAGCCGACAAGTCAAGACAATATCTCCTGGAAATTGGGTGTATCGCTGCCTTGGTCGCTAGTCCCTGTGAGGTGGTAGCCAAATCTGTGGAGCTATAGGTGGGCTGAGAGTGAACAAAGGATAACTAGAACCACATTAGTCAAAGCAAGTTGAATAATCGCTCAACGACGGCACCGTGCTGGTCCTAGGCTAGACCGTACTAGAGACGCGAGCCTAGAACACAAACGAAGACACACCGTGCAGAAAGAAACTAGATGGCGTTGCACACGGAGTTCTGGAGCTCGAAAAAGGGTGTCGTCTTCACAGGGTACCTTAGAATCACGTGCAGAAGGGCTCTATCAATTTTGAGCGAATTCTGAGAAACTTGATTTTTCCTCGGTTTGCGGGCCCGTTTTGAGGCCCTAAACGACGTTTTTTGGGGTCGAAGCTGCCGCGTATGTGCCTGGTGGCTTACGCGGATCTGAAATCTTCCTTTCCAACGGATCAAGAATCGCCTCAATCGGAGGTCGTATGCAAAAGTTAGCTGTTTCTCTCTCCTCTGTTTTTTTTCTCTTTTTTTTGTTTTATGCCGCGGCTCTTCTAGATGCGGCTGCCTGTTCCTTCTTGTCTCTTTTTTTTCACACACGATGCAGTTGAATCCGAATTCGTGCCCTACTCCAAGACCAATTAGGGCAAAGGCTACGTAGCAACCGAGTCCTCCTCCTTTTCTACCCTCCTATGACAGTTCGGATCTAACTGCAACGGTGAGTCCAAAACGTGAACAGAACTCGAAACTCTAAAGGAACTAGACACTAAGACTAGCAAAGGACACGACGATGCAACCGAAGACTCAACAAACAAAGACTATGCAGCAATAGATAAAGGCACAAATTGTTTCAGATTTTGGGGAATAGATCTACTATTTTTTTTTGGTTTTCTGGACTGTAGGTAAAAAAATTGCAAAGACTAGATAAGATCTCTCACCGATCAACCTTGAGCTCTGATACCAACTGATAGGACTAGGGGTCCCGATCTTTCGATGAGAGTGGTAGATTCGATTGGGGAAGGAGGTGACGTTGACGACCCGACTACAACCATCCAAGGACGTTGCGCCTTAGCGATCGATACACCAACTCCAGAGATTGTTCGTGACCTTGTCGGCGCACGATCAACCTAACCACGAGGGTTCTCGTTCCTGCAAGCAATCGAAGAACAAGCAAGAACAAGATGAACAGCAACTCAATTGCAAATAACGATGTAAGATTCAATCGAAAACAGAAAACGGTGGGGTTCCGAAGACAAGTATTCGGGCGGTCTAGCCGACACGCGCGAGTACAAGGCAAAGCAGCAAAAACTAACTTAGTCTAAACAAAACCCAAACCCTAGAAGAGGGTGCGGCTGCCTATTTAAGGGTCACGGAAGGTGGAGGGTCGGCCAAAACACAAGGAAGCTGAATAGGACTCGAATTACAAGGCCCAAGGCCCACTTTGACTCGGACTGGAAAAGCGACGTGAATTGTTTTGCAGTTTCTGGTCGACTCGGATGGAATTTGGAGATGAGGCCGAATCCATCTGAAAGTAGACTTCAAGAGCTTTCCAACGAGACTCATGGGCCCCGAGAAACCTTCTGGATCAAAAGTTACGGCCGTTTGAAGTAGGCGCTGTCAACAAGGCCGAATCCGAGTCAAACTCGTGAACAGGACTTGGTTTGCGCTTGACGGTTCCACTTCTATACTTGAGCTCATGTGGTTCTTCCCCATGGTTCCTAAGAACAATTAAATCATCACAAGAATTAAGTAGTATTCCATTCTTTGAAACATTTGTATGCAAACTTAGGAACGCATTCACCTGATGGTTAAGTTGACGTGCTCGCGCTCTAGTCATTGGTCCTTGTATCATAGTTTCAGTTTGATATGGAGTCGGCATGGTTGTATGCATGGAAAGGATGTCCTCATCACCGTGCGGACGAGCACTCGCCGCGCCCCGATTGCCTTGAGCTTGGTCAGGCCGAAGAGCAGTGCTTCGTACTCAGCTGTGTTGTTGGTGGCCGGAAACGCGAGGCGCGCCGAGTACAATAGGCGCTGCCCCTCGGGCGTGACAATTACCGCGCCTACACCCGCGCCCGCGACGCCATAAGCCCCATCTATGGTGAGGGTCCAGACCGGGTCGTCGTGCTTCTGAACGGGCTGAGCCGGCGGAGTCCATTCTGCGAGGAAGTCGGCGAGGACTTGAGATTTGATTGCCGTCCGCGAGGCGTATGTCAGGGAAAACGGGGCGAGCTCGGTAGCCCACTTGCCGATGCACCCCGTGGATTCCTTATTGTGTAGCATCTCCGCTAGGGGGAACGAGGAAGGCACTGTGATCGGGTGGGCCAAAACATAATGTCGGAGCTTCCTGGAGGCCATGACCAATGCGTAAGCAAGCTTTTCGAGCTCCGTATATCTCGTCTTGGTGCCTTGGAGGGCTTCGGAGACGAAGTATACGGGCCGCTGTACGGCGCCTTCCTCTAGGACGAGGACGGCACTGACCGCTGTAACCGACGCGGCCAGGTAAAGCAAGAGGGGAGCCTCTGGTGCTGGGGCGACCAGAGTGGGGAGGCTCGCCAGGTGTTTCTTGAGCTCGTTGAAGGCCTCCGCACAGTCGCTGTCCCACCGAAATCCGTCGCACCCGCGGAGTGTCTTAAAGAATGGTAGACCCCGTTCCGCTGCCCTAGATAGGAAGCGGCTTAGGGCTGCCATGTGGCCCGCCAGCCTCTGGACCTCCCTAGCCGTCTTGGGCGGCTCCATATCCAGGATGGCCTCAACTTTATCGGGATTCGCCTGGATGCCCCGTCCGGATACGAGGAAGCCAAGCAATTTGCCCGCCTGGACGCCGAAGACGCATTTATCGGGGTTGAGCTTGATGCCGGACTTCTTGAGGTTGTCGAAGGTCTCCTGGAGATCCCGACCGTGCAGAGCGAGCTGCCGGGTTTTGACTACCACGTCGTCGACGTAGGCTTCCACGTTCCTCCCGAGTTGGGCAGCGAGGGCAAGGGCGATGAGGCGGGTAAAGGTAGCGCATGCGTTCTTCAAACCGAAGGGCATCCTGACGAAGCAGAAGGTCCCAATCGGTGTGATGAAACTGGTCTTGTCCTCGTCGTCTTCGGCCATGTATACCTGATGGTAGCCAGAGTAAGCGTCCAGGAAACTCATTAGCTTGCACCCGGCGGTAGCGTCGACCAGTTGGTCGATGCGTGGCAAGGGGTAATTGTCCTTTGGGCATGCCTTGTTGAGCGCCGTGAAGTCGATGCACATACGCCAGGCCCCGCTGGCCTTTTGACTAATACGGGATTGGCGAGCCACTCTGGGTGATGGACCTCGCGAATGACCCCAGCCCGGAGGAGCTTCGCCACCTCCACCTTGGCCGCCTGCTGCCGATCCATGGACATACGACGAAGCTTCTGCTTGACCGGCTTGGCGTCAGGGCGGACCGCCAAGCGATGCTCGATCATTGCGCGGTCTATGCCCTTAATGTCCTCCGGCGACCATGCAAAAATGTCGGCGTTGCTCTAAAGCACTCGGAGTAGGTCTCGCTCGACCTCCGCAGGGAGCCCCTTGCCAATGGACACAAACTGCCCTTCCGCCTGGAGCGGCACCTTTTTGACTTCACCTTCGGGCCAAGGCTTAGGCGTCCATCCCGGAGCGGAGGGCGTGTCGCTGAGCATGTCTGGGAGGACGTGCACCGGGCGTTGCAAGTCCCAGCTGCTGGCCTCGACGCGTCTGGCGAGGTCCTGGTCGCCGAAGACAGTGATCACACCCTCTAGGCCTGGGAGCTTCATACATAAGAAGGTGTGGTGTGGGATCGCCTCGAGGGAGTTGATGGCGGGCCGTCCCAATATGACGTTGTAAGGGTGCGGGATATCTACGACGTCGAAGATGACGTGTGCGCTTCGGGCGTTTTCCCCCTAGCAGAATGTAACTGGAAGGGACACGTGTCCTATGGCCTCCAGCGGTTGGCCTCCGAAACCTTGAAGCGGAGCTCCTGGCTACTCTAAGCGGCTTCGGGGGATTCCCATACGGGCGAGGGCCCTGCGAACAGAATGTTTGCAGAGCTCCCCCCGTCGACAAGGATGCGCTTGACGTCATGGCCAGCAACGCGGGCCTGTATGACTAAAGGGTCTTGGTGAGGGAACTCCACACCTCTGGCATCATCCAGGGTAAAGGTGATGTTGCGGGGCGGCACCCACGGCTGTGACTGCTCCAAGGGGGCCCCTGATAAGGAGCCTCCGGTAATGACGCTGATGGTGCGGTGCCGCACGTCTTCTTTGGCGGAGGCTCGCAGGGGGTCACCTCTTGGCTGCCACTCATGGACTTCGGCAAGGGGCCTGGGAGGTGAGGCCCGAGATTCGGCCATCACCCGTCGTAGTTCCATGACCGCGGTGCACGCCTTCGTAGAGTGGTCGCCGTAACCATGTACCTCGCACCACTTGCCGTAATCCCGAAGCTCTTGCTCCGCTCGGGGCCGCTCGTCCTGACCGGGTCCGCCTTCACATCCCCAGCCCTCTTTCCACGATATGGGGGCTGGGTCTCGAAGGGCGCTTCTGATGCCGAGGACATGGCGGGCCTTTTGTGGTCTGCGCTGGTGGCGCCGGGGCTTGCGCCTGCTCCTTGACGAGCCTTCCTGGTTCCCGGGGCCGTCGCCTCCGGAAGTGTCCTCCCGGGGTTGTCGACTGCGGCCCTGCTTCGGGGAATCATCGCCCGCCTCCTCCTCGCATGGCAAGCGTCTCGCTTGGGCGAGGTCGGGGGCAGGGGCGTTGCGTCTCCTTGCATCCTCCTCAGCCCGCGCATACCCCTCCATTTTGTCGAAGAGCTTGGCGACTGTCTTGATAGGCTTGCACGCGTTGTACTCGGCCAGGGGGCCCGGGCGGAGGCCCTGTATGGCTGCGTTGATGACGGTTGTCTCGTTAACGTCCTTGACCTGGCATCGCACCTTCACGGCGAAGAGTTGGTCCGCGTCGACTTGCTCAGCATAGTTCCCTTGAAAGTTGTTGTGAAGGTAGTCGCGGATCTGCTCCCATGCGTAGATGGAGTTTGGCTTTATGGTGAAAAACCAGGAAAGCGCCACTCCTTGCAACGCGAGGGGGAGTCCCTTCGCCTTTGTGGTGTCGTCCCCACCCGCGGCTTCGATTGCGGTTTCATAGACACGCACGAACTCGCGGGGGTCCGAATCGCCTTTATATGGCTTGATGACATTGGGGAATTTGAAGTCTTCGGGCCACGCTGCCTGCTGTAATCCTGCCGAAAGCGGGGACCCTGGATCGACGCGTCGCAGCGGCACGCGGCTGGATGTGGGGGCGTCGCGGTTGTCTGCCCTTTCCGGCGTGGGCTCTGGGCGACCACTGGCGCGGCCTGCTGGCTCTGAGCCTCTTGTATGTCTCGGACGGCCCCGCGAAGATCCCCTAGCTCCTGCTGGAACGCTTTGAGGGCCGCCAGCAGGGCGCTTTCCTCCGCCGGCGCGCCCGGCGGATGGGTCGGCACGGGTACGACCGCCTCGCGAGCTCCCGATCTGTCGACCGCTCCGTTGTGGCTACCTCCAACCTTGACGGAGTTGGTCGTCGCAGCGCCAGTGGCGGGGTCGGTCGTCGCAGCGCCGATGACGGGGTTGGTCGTCGCAGCGCCGATGACGGGCTTGGTCGTCGCAGCGCGAGCGTCGATGTCGTCGACCGCCGCGCTCGCGCCGTCACTCGCGCCCACAACAGCCAATGCCAAAGCCCTGGTGCCCATGCGACGCTCCGACCCAACCGCCTTCTTTCCCCTCGTCGCCGTCGTCGAAGCTTTTTTCGGTGCCATCCTCCTTCGGATCTCAGGCTTGCTCCTGTCCTCCCCACGGACGGCGCCAACTGTTGTGGTTACAGACCAAACAGAGAGAGATGTGGTAGTGGAGAGTTGGGAGAGAGTGATCCGTCCTCTTCTCCCCCCAGCTTCCCCTTGATATATATATTCATACGGGCTGTGCTTTTACAATTGTGCCCTTACATTGGTACCTCCCTGTCAGGGGTATTTAAGCCATTACACGTGTCTCATTTTGGGCTCTACGGCCATCTAACAGGCCTGCTGGGTTTAGGTGGGGGCCACCCCTACAACAATTACCAAACAATCTTGTAGAAATCCATCTCCAATTATACTTCGAAGTTGCGTCTTCGCAAGTTTCATAGCAGAAACACACTCGAATCCTGAGAATTCCAATTTCGCACGAATTGTACTCCTGTACTAATTGATTCAGATAGTAGTAAGTAGTGACCGAATCCCACAGTATTGGGAACGGAAGGGGATCGAAGTGAGGACTCAAACACGTCCTTCTGGCCTTCTCGGTGCGCCGGAAGAGGGCCAGACCGACCTTCACGGAGACGAACAGACAGAGCGTGCAGCAAGAAGACGAACAGACAGAGCGTGCAGCAAGCCGGCAAAGAGACAAAGGCTCAAATATGAAGCGTCAGTTCTCAACTACTAGGCCTAATTGGGCTGCATATGACTGGGCTTTAAACATACTTTACATTTGAGCTAAATTGGGAGGGGCCAAACCACTAATTAAATACATGTAATTAACTACATAATGGAGGTTTGGGGGTGCCAGGCCCCCCTTCTCCGCCACTGCCGACAACGATGCTCGAATTTGAACACAAGTATAGTACCAAGCTAGAGGCTCATTCTGAAAAACAAAATGAAGTCTCCTCCGCTCTGTTTGGTACACATCCAATGGTACTTCGACTGAAGTACACTCCATTGCACCAGGGCACATGAACCAGCTTTTATCAGTGGATCCGAGTTCTCTTCTCCTAATATTTTCTTTAGTTGAAAAGCATCGAAGAGCACTAACCGAAGCATTTTAGCGCAACAAATTCTCCATACGATTGAGGTCGGCCCACAATAGTTGGATGGACGAAGCCACCAACAGCACAAAATTCAAGTCACTTCAGAGTTCTGACTCCCTTGGCTGATAATATCTACTACTAATCAGTTTTCAATTTTTACATCTACATTGCCGATAGATCTGACTGGACAGCCGTAAGAAAACCAATTTAAGTGATGTAAGATACGGTGCAAAGATAGAGGCGAGAGTTACCTTGAGAAAGAGTTTGTTAGAGGTATTCTGAGCCCTAGGAAGGGGAGAGCTCGACACACTAGGAACCCATGTATAAGAAATATTTGATCATTTGCCCTATCTTTCATGTGCATTTGATAAAATGTCCTGTGATGTCTTACTTACATATGGGTTCAGAACTTACATGTAAGTGACACATCGCAGGGTATTTTATCAAATGCAATGTAAGATGGGGCAAATTTATTTGATCATTGCCCCATCTTTAATGGTATGCACCAATGGTGAGGGGACCGCACCCTTAGGAAACCCATGCTGATCATTAAACTACAATTCATGACACAATTAGCTGATTTGCTATCACAAGTAGACTTTCTCCTTACAAAACATCATATCTTATTCTCGGTCAAATATGGAGAAACAACATTGCGTAGGTTTTTTTTTGAGCAATTTACTTCTAGCGTGACCATCAAATGTACATTTTAGTTCGCTCAATACTGCCCCCATGAGCACCGGGCTCTTTTTTCCCCCTGCGTACACTACTAACTAAAATTTCAGATTTCCTACCTTTTTTGTACAAACTGATTGAGTGGTACTTACATATCCCCTTGAATTTGGCTTTTGATGCCACGGGGAGTGAATGAAGCAAAGAACACAAAGCAGGATAGCAAGGTACCTGATCTGAATGTCAAGCTAGAAGAGATGGAGAAAACTCAGAAAAGGCCGGAAGAGAAGATGGTGCCGACGCCTAGCTCGGTCGTCGGTGCCGCTTAGCTCGGTCACGTCGTAGTGTGCCGCTTGGCTGCACACACCCACGCTCGAGCCTGGTTGCCAGCCGCCGTATCCCCGCTCGGCCGTGGCGCCGCGGCGCGCTGCTCAGCTGCACGCGCATTACGCATACGATAAAGGTGTCGCTCGGTTTAACTAAAATAAATTAGTTTATACCTAAAATTGTACTGTAACTAGTTAAAATTACATTACAGCTGATAATAGCTTATTTGATATAACTAAATTAAAAATTTTAAAAATAGAAAAAACATGTTAGCCCATTACGAACAACGCAAACGAATACGAGAAAAAAGAATTGGCAAAAAAAGTTTTAAAATGCTAAAAAGCTAGAAAAAAAACTAAATTTAGGAATAGTGAAAAATAAGCTAGAAGCTTAAAGTCGAAATGAGCGGGACATAACCGTGTTGATGCACACCGCTTCTCTCCGTCGTCGGTTCTAGGGACTTGGGATTGGCATGGGGTGCACAATTAGAGTTCAGAGTAATTAAAAGGGGGTAAATATGGAACAGAATAGAGATTTACCGCGTGAATGTCAAGACCGAGCGGCCCGACCGCGAGCTCATGAGGCCGTCTGGAGATGACCACGTGAACCTAGCGTCAGTAACCAGCCCTCTCGCAATTCACCGTGGGCACGTCCAACCTGCACGCATCGTCTCCAACTCTCCATGACCACCACGAAAGGCAATGCCAGTTATCCAGACCTAATAGCTATGCTCACGACGGGACTCGCCCATATGCCGGCCCACGCACGTAATGAAGATCTTCTGGCTTGTAAACGAATGAAATGTTTAACCTTCAAAAAACAAAGCAAAATGGGAAGCAGGTTCCAAAAACCAGACGAGAAACCGGAACCGGCCGGCCTCAGTTTTCACAGACCCAATGTTGCCCCCCTTCGGCTCAAAGGACAAAATCAGCAGGTTTTTTTGCCAAAGTTTCCAGCGAGATTCGGCTGAAACCAAACCGGCCCCACCTGCTTTGGGTCCGGTTCTAGTTCTAAAAACCCTAAACCAAACCAGCAAACGTTGAGCACTTCATCAGACCAGTTAACCAGCCAAAAATGTAGGGTTAATGGGTTACATCCGGTAATGAATGAACAAAACTACTATGATTTCGTACAATTCGTACAAGCTAAAAATGCCCCATGTTGCATTAAAATTATATGGGACAGACCAAAATGCATGGAGCAATCAGCCAGAATCATTCTTGGCAATTTGCTTAGTTCTTATACCATCAGCATATTGTATGTTTTGAAAACTGAGGATGCCAAAAGCTTCAACCACGAACAATTTAGTGGCTTCAAGCCTTCGACCATTGTTGAGGTGTGGCAATTGGAAGTTGGAACCACAAACATATGGGCAAAATGAATCCTTCTGCTATATATGCATTCTCATTGATCCGGCAAGCTCTGCATCATCCCAAGAAGACAAGACCATCAGATAAATAACCTGTCTTCAAATTTTAAAAACACTATTTTCTAGCTATATGATGGGGACAGGATTCTAGGGAGCAATAGCCAGAACTGTGTTCGAAACAGGATAAACCATGGCCAGAGTTGCTATTGAGTCATATATAACAAGGTAATGCCTGTTGAGGACCTTGAAGTCATGAGATGCACAGTTCCTCCTACATTTTCTCTTCTTCCCTTTTGTGTTACTATTTGCTGTTAAGACCACTGTGCTGTTGTTATGTCGTTATAGGAATATTTACTAATTCCATTAATACTTTGTTGTTTTGCAAAAAAGGATGCTTACAACTAACTGTTATATCCCAAAGTAGAAAAAAAAACATAAGTGCTTTCGAAAAGCAACCGCAATACCAAACGGAGTTTTAATATTCCAAATCAATCAATTTGTTCTGGTTCAGTTCATCTAAAGATGGCTGATTCCATCCTACACATGTGGCAACTGGCAAGTGGAAACCTTATTTGCTCATATGCACAGAGACATACACAAAGCCTTCAAGGACGCCCTAGGAGTAAGTAAATAGAGAGGGGCGTGCTTCTCAAAGAATTGTTTTAGGCAAATTGGTGTTCCATAATCTGCCAGCCATCTTAATGTTTAGGATGCCATTTTCATTGGACTAGTTACACATCCAGGGAACTCTTGACATGTTCTAAGCAGAGCAGTAATAACTCACTTTGTATTTAGATGTGCAATTTTCACTCCATGTGAGCTACAACGGAACACACATGTTCTCATGTTGCAAAAACAAATCACAGGTCATCACAACTACTTACCAGGCCAAGAGCCTCTGCAGCGGTTCTGAAATTACCAGCGGTACAGATGCTCCTGTATAGAGATAGAAGGTGAACCCTCTCAGCAACCTGCAAATTCTTTTTAAGTCCACCGGCGACCATTTCCATTTCCGCCTGTAGGAGAGAAAAGAAAGAAAAAAGGGGTTGCATAAATCATTTTTTTTATCAAGAGGGGGGTAAATATGCAGTAACAACATTGAAAAGTGTCAACAAAATAAGCCCTAGTTTCTGTTATGTTTAGGTTATTTGCGTACGCATATAGGAGAGTTTGATTATTCACACAAGAGTGCTTAGATTTGCTCATGCATATAGGAGAGTTATTATGGCAATGACAATCAATCAACAGCATTTATCTTCTTGAAATCAAGTAATCAAAATATGCTCAGCTATGTAGTGAGGCAACTCAGTTAGCCAAGTCTGACTGAGGGAAATAGCGGCATGCCGCAAGTGATCATGAAACTAGCACAACTAACCTAAGCTTCACACTAGAGACAGTGAGACATGTAATCAGTAAGGGGAACAAAGCTACTGGTGTAATGCCTCAGGGTCCAAACACACTACAACCTACCCCCAGGCCCCGGCGGGATAAATCATGGACAACCATAGCGACTCGACTGGGCTTTTTTCCTTGGCTCACCCAGAAAGTTAACTTGGTCTCGGAGTTACTACAGCTATCTCCCTTGGGTTTATAAGCTGTTCAAACATAAATAAACTCCCATATAGGACTAAACTCACCCACATAGGCCACTTGGACAACACACTATTGGGCCAGGGCATCACAACTCATACGACAACTACCAATATATATAGGTTGAAAATAGATTAAAAGCAGAAAACAGTAATCCTGAAAGACAGGTTAACAAGCTCAAAAACCAAATGCATACAGAATTTTCTTCTGGAGGGAACATGTAATGAATTCTACAAATCTTCAGGAGCTCATCTAGTGCCTCTGGTCGTTTTCCTTGAATCTCTAGTGCCTGTAGGGCAATGAACACATAAATCAACGGTTCAACACAACTGAGACATGTAAGATCACAAACATGTCTAAAACCCTAGGTGAATCCATACCCAGCATTGCAAGAAACACGCACGTGTCTGAGCAGCAACTGATGCACATACAAGTGTGGCAGCACGGAACTTGTCCAACCCAATATTGCTCGCAAGACCAGCAAGAAAAATCCTTGGATTCTCTCCACTGATTTGTGTTGCTCCCAAGTCTTGTGCTGCTCTTTATTAAGAACAAGATATCAGGACAGTGCAGATCAAGTATGGACAAGTGGGCAACAGAGATGATAAAATAAAAATATATATATATAAAGAGATAAATAGGTACAAGTAAAAGTAGTTTAATATCAGAAATTTGCCAGGAAAAGATGAAGAACATAGCAACTGAAACCAAACAAATGTTGGGGGGAAACAAAATATACCTGCTGCAATCATCCAGAACAAAGTTTATTGCTGCCCTATAGAAAGAATCACGTGCATTCTCTGTGTCAAAGGAGACCTTAACACCTGATATCTTGCATAATTGCCTAAGCTGCATTCACAAGCACGACATGATTAAGCAACAGTGAAAAGGCATATTTGACAAACTGCAGAAATATTCCAATAACATTTCTGGTGCACCAAAGTTTTTTTTTTGGTGTGTGTGTGGGGGGGGGGGGGGGGTTAGTTTGGAGTACTTTACCCAGATAAATCTTAAAATCATTTACACAGCAAAATTTACAATAAAATATTTCAGAACCATGCCTATAAAGCATATTGTTAGAATAGTTACGTTTCATTTATGTAACAAACCACTGCAATGCCTAACACTTGTATCATTGCATACATGCTAAATGCATAGAATGGACTAGAGTTGTGATGAATGTCTCATTAACACTAATGTGGTCACATACATGCAAATAAATAATTTCCTTTTGGTACACAGTTTAATAATACTTGCTTCAAACTTCGAAATTATAGTAGAGAATAAAACAAATATCAAAAGTCAATGTGCCCAACAAGAGAAGCCACCTTTTTGAGCAATTAAGATCTGGCATGGAGAGGCTAACAACACAATCCAAGAGAATGATTCCAAATCCATATTCATATTGCAGTACAAAAACAGTAAAGTATAATCTAAAGGACCATGCCATTATATGGGACTGCAAGTTTAGTGGATGTCTCTAAATGCTAACCTACCTGCTGCAGAAGGCACATAGTACAAAGAGGATGCCAAGGTTCTCAAATGCAAGCATAGGAAGTGATTCAAAATGGAAAGAAATTATAACACCATAATGTTAACAGGTCAAAAACACTAACATGAATTGCATCATCATATCTGTAATCCCTCCCTGTGATTCTATTATCAATGATTGCTGGAACATTGAAAGATTTAAATATTTGAGAAATGAAGCAGCAAGGGAAGTTCTCATGAGTATAATCAAAGGTGTACATTACCTGCCAAAGAAACAGGGTAAGACTATTAGTTATCTAGTATTTTGTAACACATACTGCATGAATTCATTATGGAAAAAAATTGCAATGAAAGTATGATAAGAGGTTATTTGGTCTGTCATGAGCAGCCTCAAGGTTTCACTATTTGGACTATCATAGTAAGCATGCAAAAGTTTCGTGTGTTATGAACTATCAATACCGAGATACTCAAATGAGCAATGCCAGCCAGCCAACATCCAGGTTTTTGGAATTCACCTTTACAAAAAAAAATTGTAAAAGAAAAAAGGTCCTGCTTCTTCTCTCCCTAGAGTGCAGAACTGCAGACACTAGGTTAGTAGTTCAAACCAAACCTCACATGATAATAGAAGAATTTACATTTGCATTTCAAAGGTGATAAACACAATGACAACATAGTTACGGTACGAAATTTTAGGACTACAACATGGTTTGGTCCTGAATTGTTGTTGAAGCATGACAATAGGAATCAAAGAAACTGCTTTAGCAGCAATTCCTCATTCCAATGTTATATTTCTGCCAATTCCAACATCACATTTCTATCAATAACGAATCGATTAGGACTCCAAAACAAAACTTGCTTTTGCTGTTAGCCTATTAGTAAGTGCAAGTCATGATCAGAACAAATAAAACAGTGTTAGTACTGCCCTGCATCTCAAATGTTACATTTCAGCCAATTTCGACAAGCATAAATGAATTAGGAAGTTCATAATTATCCTTTTTCGCTTTGTTACGCTTTTTTATTTGCAAGCAAGATAGATCCAATAATCCAATGAGGCAATGACATCATATGTAAACTAGAAAGTAAAAATTTTAGCATAGTAAGTATAACACCACACCAGAATTAGGCTAGAGCTGTGCCAAACGGGGCCTTAAATAGTTACAGGCATTCACCTCGAACCAATCTATTTGCCAGTGTCGCCCACTTTCCCACCTCCGGCCCCGGCTCCACCACCTCCATTCCCACATCTGGCCACCACTCCGGGACCCTCGCCTGCGGCTCCCTCCTCCTGACCCCCCTTGCCGGCTCAGGGATGCGGCCGACCGGAGCCGCAGCGGGCGAAGAGACAGCGACCACCACCTCCTTCCCTCCCAGGCTTCGGTCCCTCCTCCTCACTACAGCTCCGCCTTCCCCTCCGCCCCACCAGCCCCGCCCCCACCGCCGGCGCCACCATGCCCGCAAGGCCAGCCCCAGCAGCGCCCACGCTGCGGCAGAGAGAGCGAGCGACCAGAGCAGCGCGGCGGCGGCAAAACGCAGCGACGAGCGGCGGAAGGTGAGGACCACGCGGTCCCCGCCGACCTCGCGGACGGAGGAGCGGAGGTCGCGGTAGGCCTCGTCAGCCTCGGCGGCGAGGCGGTGAAGCCGCAGCTCCGCACGGCGGCGGAGGCGCCAGAGCTCCACCTCGAGGGCGCCGACGCCATCGTCGGGGGCGGGAGCGGAGGCGGCTTTGCTACGGGAGCGGTTGGAGCTAGGGTTTACGCCGCGGAAGCGGCGCGCGGAGTAGGCTACGATGGTGGTCGTGGTGATTCGGTGACTGCGTGGGAAGTGGTGGTGCAGGAGCGACGGGAGAGACGTCGAGAAGGTAGTGGTGACCGCGGCTATCGCCGGCGCGGCGGCGGCGGAGGCCATGGCATGAAGTTGTGAGAGGAGGGGGTTTGGCTGTTTGGAGAAAATTGCAATTATAGGACAAGCAAACAATGCGCTTCGCAATTATAGGACTCCAAACATCGACTTCGTTAAAATGACCCTTGAAACGTTGGCTTCTTGTTTTTCATGTCATGAAAAACAAGAAGCCAACGTTTCAAGGGTCATTTTAATGAAGTCAATGTTTGGAGTTCTATAATTACAAAGCGCATTATTTGCTGTTCTATAATTGCAATTTTCTCGGCCGTTTGGTGGCCGTTTGGGGATGTTGGTATTTCGATGACGTGCAGAGGGAGAGAGCTACGCTGTGGCAAATTCAGGTGGCAAACAAAATTGGAAAGGAGGTGCTTCTTTGCTAATTTTTATAATTTTTTAAAGTGCCATAAATTGTTGATAGATATTACTTATCTTTTTATTTAATTTAAGATTAATACTACTCTTATTAGAAAAGAAAGGAAATTATGAAAGCACTGCTCAATTGGCAATGGCTACACATGGTAGACCACAGAAGTACAAATTTTATGGAAATTCAGTCAAATTTCTTACCGTTGGATGTATTTGGGGATTCGTGCAGCACCTGTCCTTCGGCTCAGGTGACCTTGCCACCAACGGAGGTCACAAAGGTGACTACGATGGTGAGGTGGAGACTAGGGGTGGAAAACGGTAACGGGTAATTCGTTTTATCCGATATTCGTATCCGAGAAAACACAAATATGGTAAGCAAAAATCCGTATTCGAAAATATTCGTATTCGTATTCGAGAATATTCGTATCCGTATTTGAGAGTATTCGTATTCGCATTCGTATTCGAGAATATTCGTATCCGTATTCGTATTCGAGACTATTCGATTCGTATTTGATCCGTTTCTAGAACTTATGAAAAAATCGTACAAATTTTTGTGATTCAAATTTTGAATTTAGGCGGTTTAAAACCGGTAACCGGTCAAAAACTGGTGAAAAATCGGTAAAACCGCTAGGAATCCGTTTTATCCGATATTCGTATCCGAGAAAATCCGTATTCGAAAATATCCGTATTCGTATTCGAGAATATTCGTATCCGTATTTGAGAATATTCGAATTCGTATCCGTATTCGTTTGAAAAATATGGATTCGTATTCGTATTTGAGACTATTCGACCGTATCCGATCCGTTTCCACCCCTAGTGGAGACCGTGGGTACATGTGTCGTCCCAAAAAGTTTCAAAAATTACGTAAAAGATTTTGGCAAATTATTTTTTGAGTTGTTCGTCGTGTCTCACCGAGTTTCTTGTGTTAAATTAGTTTAGTTGAAAGTAGCCCATATAAATTATAGAAATAGTTCTTATAATAAAAAGGGCTTAGTGTGATGGTTACTAGATTAAACGATTAAGAATCATGGGATTTAAAATCCCTCTCCTCTCACTTCCAAATATATAATTATGTGCTAATTATATATTAGTGTTACTAAGCATAATGGTACAGGCGGAATTACTTCTAAGCATCAATATAATATTTTCTGGCCACACCTGCATGCATTTAAGCAAAGTATTACTTCTTGGCCGGTTACGTGCATGTATTAAAGCAAAGCATGTAGTAGAGACTTGACGATTAGTAAAGGCCATCAGTTTCAATAGCACTTAAATTTGATGAGTCATTTCGTTTGTTGTTGAAATGAAGGGGTGTCAAGCAGACATGATTGGAGTTTCAACGCACCTACTCCTCGAGTCCTTGGCTATATATGTGTATGCCTCATGTACAGCTTGAAAAAGTAACAAAGAACATAGCACACGCACTTGAAAAGTAATCACTGTTTCTTAACCATCAAGAGAACCATTCTAGTAGAAAGAAGAGAGGTGAGAAAACTCGACATGCAAGGAGTAACATGTCGCAAGGTAGGTTTGTGCGTTATAGCACATATAAAGGTTACTTCCTGGTTGAATCAAATTGTGCTAAATGATCTAATAGCTTCTGCAATTTTTTTCTTATATTTCGTATCAAAGCAAGGTTTAGCACTATTGATTCACCATCAAAAGTTTATTTCCTGTGTTTATTGTTTTATCCAGTAAAAGTGAATGCAACATGAAAGTTATGTTCCGTTGCATAAAGTAAATGAAATAATATATTCTCTAGTTTTGATCAAAATTCACGTGCTTTATGCAAATATACTTTTTGTATATCTGTTCTGTACTTGTGTAAGAAGGATTAAATTTTGTACACTAGTCAACATTTGGTAGCACTCTTGCGATGCATCAACTCAGAATTATTGTTCTGCTCTTTGTTCATTAACTCTGAACAAACTAAAGGATTATATGATAAGAACATGTATCATATGGATACAACCATATTTGCTATACTTGTTGTTCCAATTACAAGAGCTCCTACACATCACTTAAATTATGAGGTGAGCTCGTTTCAAAGAGATTTTACTTTATTTGATAAAAAACTTATGATATTACATAATGAGAGTTTGTTGCGTTTGTTATCATGTACCAAGATTTATGATCAAGATCATGCAATACGTGATGCTACACCTATGTTAAAACTGAGGACGGTTTTCTGTCAAGAAGGGGAGGATGATGTGACCACGTCACCAACACGTACGACCATAGCGGCCAATATCAAGATTGAACTAAAGGTGAATTCGTTTCTTCAACTTCAACACATTTTAAATGAGAATATGATGCTACCTAATGATGAAAATATATATATATATGTAGCACAACATCACTTTGGAACCAATTGAAGCAAGGGTTCAAGTTGGACAGGTTTTGGAATCCAATTCGGCCTCCAGATCAATTCGGATTCAGCCTGACAGGTCAACTTCAAATGGCCATAACTTTTGATCCAGAAGGCTTCTCGGGGCCCGTGAGTACTCGTTGGAAAGCTCTTGGAGTCTACTTTCAGATGGATCTGGTCTCACCTCCAAACTCCACTCGAACAGATCAAAAAATGCAAAACAAGTCACGTTACTTTTCCAGTCCGAGTCAAAGTGGGCCGAGGGCCTTGTAACTTGGGCTGGTACTGTTCACGTGAACAGTACCACGGCCGCGTGAACAGTAATTGTGAATAGTACCATATCCCTTTTTATTAGATAAGTGGGGCTTCCCCCTCCCCTATTTAAGGAGGTCGCACCCTTTAGTTTTCCTTGGGTTTTTCTTAAGAGATTATTCTGCTTAGCAGTTTCACCGCATGTTCGATTGAGAAACCCCAACTTGTGAACTTAAATATTATTCGCAATACAAATTGCATCTTTTACTCTCTTGCTCGTGTTCTCGATTCGCTTGCAGGAGATAGCCTTCTTGGCGAGGTCAACCGTATTCGGCACGGTTGATAACCAACGGAGCAGTGGTGTAGTGATTGCGAGGGGTTCAATCTGTTTTGGTCGGAGCCTTTGGATCATCAACGTCGAGATCTCCACAATCGACTTATCAGTACCTCTCGGAAGATCGGGCCATCGTCACATCAGTTGGTATCAGAGCAACGGTTGCCCATGAGGTATTTCTTGTATCCCTAGTTAGTAGATTGGTTTTTATTTCCTATAGCCCAGAAAAAAAATTGCCACACAAAAAGAGTTAATTCCGCTGTCCAAACCCCGTTGTGCCTTTCGATCTGTTAGTTTTGATTTGCTAAATTGAATTTGCGTCCGCCATAGCATTGTCTAGTTGTTGGTCATATCTTTGTTCCATTAAAAATCCAAACTAAAGAAAAAATTCCCCACCCCAAACCCTAATTTCCAATTTCGGCTGATTTTTCCTTCCTCTGCAGCCGCCACAAAAAACGCCATAACTTTTGATTCCGAGATTATTTTTGAGTGGGACCACCGCCATTAGATTCAAAAATCCCTTATCCATCTATCTGTAAAATTTCACGTCATTCCAGCAAGCCAGCTAATAGATATGTGCGGTGAAAGTTGACCCAATTATCTGTTTTGAATCTGCAACAGTCAGCAGTTGTGATTTTTTGTGCGAATTTCTGTGCCGGGTTTCAGAAGTTAGCCCCAAAAGAAAATCTGTAGAAAAAGCCATCAGAAAACAGAGAACAAAAGAATCAGTGAAAAAGAGGCATCTTACAAAAAGTTACGGCCAAAATACCGACGTATTGTCCAGTGGACAGAAATCTTCAGTTTTCAGTTTTGAGTCAATCCTTGTGTTCTTCAATTCCAGATTGCATTGGATTGAATTATCTTGTATTTACCACTCCTACACATTGCCATACACTTGTTTTTAGCCTTCTTCCATCCTTAGTTGATCAGCAACATAGGCTAAGTGCTAGATACGAATTATAATTCAATTCTATGCAATTCTGAAATGAACTGATTGTTCTCCATTGCTACCATATTGTGCCTTCCAAGCTACACCTACTCTTGATCAGAACAGGTTCCCTCTTGCAATCGTACCCACGCTCGACATGGTATCACGAACCAGCCACCGGTTGTACCACCTGCTGCATTGGTAAGAACACTTGTAAGAGTGTGGTAAGACGCTTGAGAATGTGTGATTCCACCTTCCACCACCTAGTAGTTGATAGGGATAATACCTTTGTGTTGTCTTTGTTTTCTACTAACCATGACAGGTGAGTCGTCTGATAATCAAGAGTGTGTTTTAAAGGGAGAGCTCATGACGCTTTTGGATGAACAACGCACTACCATTACTGAGGACATTGATAGGAAACTTCAAGCTACAACGCGCTCCATCAATGAGAGATTTGCAGCACTCACTGCACGCCTTGAAAGAATGGTGAATCGACCACCAAACAATGGACGCGAGTATGATCACTATGCAGGCCAAGATCTCGAGGAGGGAGATGATAATGAGAGACAAAACCGTGATGCCAGCGCTGCATTTGCTGCCCAAGATGCACGTCCACGACACCGCCTACATCACAACCGTCACAGTATGGGAGGTAATAATTTTCAGCACTACAATGCTCGTGTTAATGATAAACCATTTGCTAAAGTTAAATTTACCATACTATCTTTTGCGGCTACTTATGATGCTGAAACTTATCTAGATTGGGAGATGACAGTTGAACAAAAATTTAATGCCCATCTAGTTCCTGAAGTGCATAGAGTTAGACAAGCTACTAGTGAATTTAAAGATCGTGCTATCATTTGGTGGACTCATGTAGTTAATTCTTGTTTAGCACCTGATACATGGGATAAATTGAAGGTAGCTATGCGTGCTAGATTTGTTCCTCCTGCTTTTAAACATGAAATGCATAAGAAATTGCAGTGCTTAGACCAAGGTCATAAATCTGTCGAGGAATATTATCAAGAACTACAAATAGGCATGTTGCGTTGTAATGTTGTAGAAGATGAGGAGGATAAGATGGATCATTTTTATGGGGGCTTAAGGCGTGAAATTCAGGACATAATTGATTACAAAGAGTATAACGATATCAATAGATTGTTCCAGCTTGCTTGTTTGGCAGAAAAAGAATTGCAGGGTAGGCAACAAAGGACAAGGAGCAACTTTAGAGGAACATCTACATCGAGATCGACGCCTGGGCAAGCCAAGATAGCCCCAACTCCTGTTTGTCGAGCTGCTGCCCCCTCTGTGAGTAGGGCGCGTTCAGCAGCACCGCCGCCACCATCATGCGCACCCGAGACAAGCAAATCTACTAGTGTGCAAACACCAGCAAAGAGCTCTTCATCGGTTGCTTCCACGGGCCGTACGACGAGTATTGTGTGCCACCGTTGTAAAGGGATGGGCCACGTCATGAGAGATTGCACAAGTCAGTGGGCATATATTGCGACAGAAGATGGTGGTTATGTAAGTGCTAGTGATGTTGAGGATGAATATGCTCTTGCAGCTAACCTTGCAGGTAATGGTGATGATCATGATAACAAACCTGTGTTTGTGCCATTTTCTGTGACTAACAACTTGCAGGTAGTTGAGAACCATGCCAAAGAAGAGCATGAGATGATTGAATCACTGACCCCATTGGTTGAGAATGAAGATAAGGAGATGGATGCACTTACATCATCTGAGGAGAGCCAAAAAGGTAAAGAACATGGTACTATCATCGCTCACGGTATTGATTTGGTGCTACAACAAGACATAGAGCAACCTTGTGAGTATATACCTGCTGTAGTGCAATCTTTTGATATTCCTTGTGTTGACTTAAATAAACCATGTGCTGATCTAAATTCTTATAATTTTGCACATGTTAAATTAATAACACATAAAGAAATTTTGACTAGAATTTCTCCTGCTAATTCATTGTGTTACATCATGTTGGATCTACCTATGAAATTGTCACATGCTATGGAGAAAGTTTCTGAACTTGCATGTTCGAAATTCTTATTTAGTACCTGCACCCCTGGATATAAGTTTAATTTGATTGGAGATTATGGTGTGGAAAATCAATTTCTTGTATATCGAATATGCATAACTTGCGATCACATGGATGAATTGAAACTTATTGTTTGGGACAACAATTCTTGTATGCTGAATCATGTTAAATGTGATAGGGAAGTAAAATTTAGTACTCATTCAATGCCTATATGTTCATCTCTTTTTGCACCATCTAGTATAGACAATCTAAATAAAGATGATGAATTATGGCAGAATATACAAAGCTCTTCACTCTTACTAGATGAATTTGCTATTGTTCGATTGAGATATGATTATATAGATGAACTTTGCTTGATTCCAAAAGTTATAGTTTTGCCCATATGTGCCACCACTACAAGTTTACAAATTCAAAGATTTGAATTGCATAAATGCTTCACTTACATTTGCAAAACGAGTTGCAATAATTACTATGTGAGAAATTTTGAATTGCTCATTAACATATATGATTACTCTTGGGTTAATAATACAACGAACTTTTATGATCATTGCTGTTTTATAACATTAATTGTGCAACAACGAAGAATGGTTAAAACGGATGACATATACATATACCATGCATACACCTTGGCTTCTTTGTTACCATTTTTTCAGCTTATCAAAAGCCGAGGACGGCTTTGTTTGCAAGAAGGGGAGGATGATAAGAACATGTACCCTATGGATACAACCATATTTGCTATACTTGTTGTTCCAATTACAAGAGCTCCTACACATCACTTAAATTATGAGGTGAGCTCGTTTCAAAGAGATTTTACTTTATTTGATAAAAAACTTATGATATTACATAATGAGAGTTTGTTGCGTTTGTTATCATGTACCAAGATTTATGATCAAGATCATGCAATACGTGATGCTACACCTATGTTAAAACTGAGGACGGTTTTCTGTCAAGAAGGGGAGGATGATGTGACCACGTCACCAACACGTACGACCATAGCGGCCAATATCAAGATTGAACTAAAGGTGAATTCGTTTCTTCAATTTCAACACATTTTAAATGAGAATATGATGCTACCTAATGATGAAAAAATATATATTTGTAGCACAACATCACTTTGGAACCAATTGAAGCAAGGGTTCAAGTTGGACAGGTTTTGGAATCCAATTCGGCCTCCAGATCAATTCGGATTCAGCCTGACAGGTCAACTTCAAACGGCCATAAATTTTGATCCAGAAGGTTTCTCGGGACCTGTGAGTACTCGTTGGAAAGCTCTTGGAGTCTACTTTCAGATGGATTTGGTCTCACCTCCAAACTCTACTCGAGCAGATCAAAAACTGCAAAACAAGTCACATCACTTTTCCAGTCCGAGTCAAAGTGGGCCGAGGGCCTTGTAACTTGGGCTATTTGGGCCGGTACTGTTTACATGAACAGTACCATGGCCGCGTGAACAGTAATTATGAATAGTACCATATCCCTTTTCATTAGATAAGTGGGGCTTCCCCCTCCCCTATTTAAGGAGGTCGCACCCTTTAGTTTTCCTTGGGTTTTTCTTAAGAGATTATTCTGCTTAGCAGTTTCACCGCATGTTCGGTTGAGGAACCCCAACTTGTGAACTTAAATATTATTCGCAATACAGATTGCATATTTTACTCTGTTACTCGTGTTCTTGATTCGCTTGCAGGAGATAGCCTTCTTGGCGAGGTCAACCGTGTTCGGCACGGTTGATAACCAACGGAGCAGTGGTGTAGTGATTGCGAGGGGTTCGATCTGTTTTGGTCGGAGCCTTTGGATCATCAACGTCGAGATCTCCACAATCGACTTATCAGTACCTCTCGGAAGATCGGGCCATCGTCACATCATTATATGTTCTTAATTTCTTGTACATCAAATAATTATATCTATCCAATACCATTAGTGGATGTAATTTTGTTCATAAGGTCATGGTTTACTCTTATGAGCATAACTGGAAATGAAATGCCAATTAAATATTTATATTATTAAAGCATGTTAGTCACCAAAGTGGCATTGCTTGAAAGTTTCTTAGATATTTAATTGTGCATATCACTTGTTCATATTTTTTCAATGATTCTAAAAAAATCATGAATAATTAAGATCGCTAATTGTAAAGCTATGAGGTCGCCCAAAGGCAGACCATTGCTTATGATTAATGACAATAAAAGAGATCAATCAAACATATTTAGAAAATATGTTAGTTTATCCAAAGATAACACGCATGTTTACTTGGGTATGCTTGATTATCGATCTGTTAAAGTACGATGTTAGCATCATTATTGTTTTCAGCGGTGCATTTAAATTTCATCCAAAAATGTGTTAGATGCATACTTAAAGTTTGTTCTTCCATGGATCTATTTAATTTACTCAAAGTTTTAATCTGTGAGCATATTTAATATTTGCAAGCATCCATTAATTTAATGAGTTAAAACTATGGGCTTGTCAAGTTCAACGGCTAAACTATGTTGATTGATCTGTACAAATCTGATTTCAACTAGGTGTTATGGATTTGGACCTAGCACTAGTTCTTGAAGAAAAACCCGCGGCCATTACTGAGGAAAGTACCGATGATGATCAATCACTTTATGATTCTTGGGAATGGTCTAATAGGTTGGGTTTGAACCTAATACGACTGACAATTGCTGAAAATATCAAGCCATCAACGCCCAAGACGAATGATGCAAAAGAATTCATGATGAAGCTAAAAAAAATACTCTCAATCAACATTACTGACAAGTCCATTGTAGAGAGCCTCATGAGTGAGTTGACGACCACGAAATTTGATTAGTCGCAACCCATTCATGATCATGTGACAGGCATGGCAAATATTGCCACAAAGTTGACATCGATGAGCATGGATGTGAGTGATCATTTTTTAGTTTAGTTCATTATGAACTCACTTCCTCCTGAGTTTGGCCAGTTCTAAGTGAACTACAACACCATTAAAAAAAGTGGAACCTTCAAGAAATTAAGGCCATGTTGGTTCAAGAGGAAGGAAGGTTGAAAAAATGAGGGATCACTATGTTCATCTCACGGTGCATAACGATGCAAGCAGCAGCAAAGGAAACCCAAGGAAGAAGGGCAAAGCTCCATTGCAAGTTATTGAGGACCATATTCGTAAGAAGTTGAGATGCCATTTTTGTAAGAAAGTTGGTCATTTCAAGAAGGATTGTCTGAAGAGAAAGAAATGGTTCAAAAATAAAGGTATACATTATGTTTTTGTATGCTTTGAATCAAATCTTGTTAAAGTTCCTAATGATACCTGGTGGTTAGATTCTAGTTTTACTACTCATGTTTCACATGTTACACAGGGATTCCTTTCGATCCAACCCATAAGCGGGCTTGAAAAGTTTTTCTACATGCGAAATGGAATGAATACGAATTGAAGGGATCAAGACTTATAGAATAATCCTTGATATTGGTCTGTACTTAGATTTAAAAGAGTGTCTTTATATTCCTGAGTGTACTAGAAATTTAGTATCGATGGGAAAGTTGGATATAATAAGTTTTAAGTTTGTGATTGGAGATGGTATATTCTTTTTATATAAGAATAAATACTATTATAGTTCTGGTATTTTAATTGATGGTTTATACCGCTTCAATCATGATGGTGTTTTTTAAATCTCTGTTTCATGTTGAATATATTATTGGCAATAAACATAGTACACATAATGAGCGATTTGCTTTCCTGTGGCATAAAATATTAGGTCACATATCCAATCCAAATAAAGGGTTTTGAGGTTAGTTAAAACTGAAATATTACCTCAATTGGATTTTGTTGATTGGAATATATGTGGACTGCATTAAAGGCAAGCAAACCTCACACATATCAAAGAAACCAGCTACAAGGAGTAGTGAGCTACTACAGTTGATACACACTGATATTTGTAGTCCATTTGATGTTCCATCCTGGGGTGGTGAACAATATTTCATCACTTTTATTGATGACTTCTCACGTTATTGTAATCTATACTTACTGCATGAAAAATCTCAAGCTGCGAGCATCCTAGAGGTATTTGCCAATGAGGTGGAAAGACAACTTTATAGAAAAATAAAGGTGGTAAGGTTTGATAGAGGTGGTGAGTATTTTGGAAGGTTTGCTGAAAGTGGACAATGCCTAGGTCTATTTGCAAAGTTTCTTGAAAGCCAAAATATTTGTGCACAGTATACAATGCTCAAAACACCTCAACAAAATGGAGTGGCTGAAAGGCGGAATCGTACTCTCATGGAAATGGCTAGGAGCATGTTAAGTTATAGCAATGTGCCTTTATCCTTGTGGATGCATGCATTAAGGACTACTGTATACTTGTTGAATAGAGTTCCTAGTAAGTCAGTTCCTAAGACTCCTTATGAACTTTGGGGTTGCCCGACAGAAGTACGAGTATACAATCCATATGAAAAGAAGCTTGATGCAAGGACCAATAGTGGTTACTTCGTCGGCTATCCTGAAAAATCAAAAGGGTATAGATTTTACTGTCCTAACCATAGTACAAGAATTGTTGAGTCTGGAAATGCTTGGTTCATTGAGAATGGTGAGATAGTGGGAGTAGCAATCCACGGAATGTGAATATCAAAGAAATTCAGTCAAATTCTGCTCTTAGTATTATTGTATCACAGTCACACAACATTGCAGAAGGCACAATTGTTGAACCAGCTACTAATGTACAAATGACAACTAAAAAGGAAATGCCACATAAAAAGATAGTGCAAAGGTTTGTACAGAAGAAATGACCAGCTATTTCAGATGATTATGTGGTTTATTCACTTAAACATGAATGTGACTTGAGTGTCGAAGATGATCTAGTCTCATTTAAGTAAGCCATGGAATATGATAATTCTGAAAAGTGGTTTGATTCCATGAAAGAAGAATTGAAATCAATGGATGACAATAAATTTTGGGAATTAGTCGAGTTGCCTCAAGGTTCAAAACGAGTCGGGTGTAAATGGGTCTTTAAGATCAAACGCGACTCGAAAGGCAACATTGAAAGATACAAGGCTAGACTTGCCGTCAAAGGTTACACTCAGAAAGAAGGTGTTAACTATATGGAGACCTTCTCTCCAATTTCAAAGAAGGACTCTTTGAGAATTATTTTGGCTCTGGTGGTGCATTAGGATTTGGAGCTTCACCAGATGGATGTAAAGACCGCCTTTTTGAATGGTGATTTGGACGAAGAAGTGTATATGAACCGACCTGAAGGATTCTTGACTCCAGAGAAAGAAGATTTGGTGCGTAAATTAAAGAAGTCAATTTATGGGTTGAAACAAGCTTTCTGACAATGATAATTAAATTCAATGATACCATTACGGCGTATGGTTTTGTAGAGAATACCGTTGATCGATGTATCTATATGAAGGTTAATGAGGTAAGTTATTATTTTGGTCCTATAAGTTGATAATATTCTGCTTGCTGCTAATGATAAATCTTTGTTGCATGCTGTAAATAAATTTCTCTCCAATAATTTTGAAATGAAAAATATGGGCGAAGCATCCTATATGATTGGAATAGAAATATTCCGTGATAGGAAACAAGGATTGTTAGGATTGTCTTAGAAAGGTTATATTAACAAAGTATTGGAGAGATTTAGAATGGAAAATTGCTCTGAGTGAATTGTCCCAATTCAGAAAGGGGACAAGTTCGGTGAAATGCAATGTCAATAAGTTCAGTGAAATGCATTGTGCAAAGAATGATTTTGTGTGGAAAGAGATGGAATCTATTCATATGCATCAGTTGTTGGGAAACTCAGCCAAACATCAGCTTTGCTGTTAGAATGCTTGGTTGATATCAAAGTAATCCTGGAATGGATCATCGAAAAGCTGTGAAGAAGGTTCTTCAGTATTTGCAAGGCACCAAGGACCACATGTTCACGTACAAGAGATCAAGCCATCTGGAGGTGATAGGCTACTTAGATTCAGATTATATCGGATGTGTAAACTCAGGAAAATCTACAATCGGCTATATGTTCCTACTGGCTGGAGGGAAAGTTTCATGAAAGAGTGGAAATCAATTTGCCATTACTACTTCTACAATGGAGGCTGAATTTGTGGCATGCTTTGAGGCCACTATTCAAGCACTGTGGCTGTGGAATTTTGTGTCCGATCTTCATATTGTTGACAATATTGAGAGGCATTAAAGATTTTTTGTGACAATGTCGCTGCAGTCTTCTTCTCTAAAAATGATAGGTACTCAAAGGGAGCAAAATATATGGATTTGAAGTACTTATCAGTCAAAGAGGAAGTTCAAAAGTAAAAGGTATCGATTGAGCATATCGATACAGAACTGATGATAGCGAATCTGCTAACTAAGGGATTGCTGCCTAAAACTTTCAATGGCCATGTCAAAAGGATGGGCATAATAGATACAACCTTATTTGGATGATGTATATACACTTGAATATCTTGCTCATACTGTTTGAAACATATGAATTCAATAAAAGTTTTGTTTTGTATGTTATCCACATTATAGCATATATGTTATGGTTGTAGTGAGATTACAATGTTGGTTTCCCGGTTAAAGTTGGTTTGGGTTAGATCAATTGTGATACATGAAAGGAATCAAGTCACTAAATGGCTTGTGACTGCCATAATTCTGTCTTCTCAATTCAACTTAGTGTTGACTCGATAAATTCAATGTATGGTGTACACCTAAAATTTTATTTTGAATAGTCAAGTTTTTACAAGAGCCAAGTGAGAGATTGTTAAATTAGTTTAATTGAAACTAGCCCTTGTAAATTATAGAAATGGTTCTGATAATAAAAAAGGTCTTAGTGTGATGGTTGCTAGACTAAAGGATCAAGAATTATGGAATTTAAAATCCGAGTTTTTTGTACGGATAATCTATTTTTTATTCGAAATTACATAAATATACCCGCGGGAATTTTTTTTACAAAAATAGGCTCCAGTCGCCTAATGGTTGGGCGACTGGAGTCTTTCGCCCAACCAGACCGCAACACAATTTGTGTCGCTACATAGTAGAGCGACTACATCCAGTCGCTCTTCCGTACGGCGACTTACATGTAGTCGCCTTTCCGTTAGGCGACTAACATGCAGTCGCCATCCCGTTAGGCGACTACATGTAGCCCCCGTGATTGTTTTAGATTTTGTGAATTTTGTAATGTTGAACCGGTAAAAAATACGGTGAAGTTGTAATAAAAGTTTAGTAGGTGCGTAAAAAGTTTTTAAATTTTTTTTATGAAAGATTGAGTAGAGAACAATCGATACATACACTGTTAAGTGAGATAGTTTATGTGCGGAGAAGAGATGATAGACTTATGTAAATTTAAATAAACTTCATAATATAGCTGTGAGTAACATGCGACATGTTTTTTCATTACATGTATAACATATATAGCATCTGCAGCACGCCTCAGTCGCCACCCTGGTGTGCCCCGTCACCGCGCCCGCGTCCTCCCATATGGCCTCGCTTGGCCCTCCTCCGGTGCAACGGGTTAGGACGATCCGAAAAAGTAAAACGAGCAGGAGGGTGTCTATCCTGCCCCTGCGCCGGTGGAGTCAGCTGCACCTCTGGCTGTGTGCCCTCCGGTGCACCGGGGAGGGCACTGCCAGAGAGAACCTCCGGTGCTGCGTCAGAGAACTGCCGGGCCACTCCGCGAAAAACTGGTCCACATCGTCCTGGCCTGGGGAGACGCCGTGCTGCTGGTAAGTACCTGCAATATTAATATCGTTAGTTCGTTGCATGTCGTCTTCGAATAAACACGATATAAGACCCTCTGCGTACCCGTAGCTGGCGCCATCGAGGTGGGAAAGACAGGGGTGTGCGTAGGAGGCGTGAAGTGAACCGGTGTAGGAGGCCCTGCCCAGGCTGAACCCCCTGGCTGCTCCGGGTGAGGTGGTGGAGGACGTGTCCACGTAGGTGCACCGGAGTAGTGCCACGCTGGTCGGGGTGGCACTAGTGGACGAGCAGTCGGAGCGGTGGGCATGGAGACCGCCGGTAGCCACGTGCAGGACAGTAGGCTAACAATACGTCTACACCCCTCGTGCATCCGACGTGCCCTCCTCATGGGTCAGCTGCGCACCAGTGGCGACCCTCTCCAGTAGTGTGCCGGAGTCAGCCCATAGGGCAGCACCGACGTCAGCTTGGACACAAAGACATGAAATGGTCGATCATCGAAACGACATTACCATTAGGGAATCTTTGAAATAACATGTAACGTACCACGATGTGAGCGCCGCGCGCGGGGTACGTGCCCGTCGGAGCGGCGACGTGTGTGGCAGGCGGGTCTACCACATATACGAGCCTCGTACGGGTCCGTGGCCGGTACCAGCGCAGGTACTCCGAGTACTCCCTGCTGTCGTACGGGCGGTCCTCCTCCACGCGGTCGTCGAGCGCACCCTCCCACTGCTCGACCCAGGGCTGCATCCTCGACGACCAGTCCGTGCCTCTTTTCACTCCCTTCGCGCTGTGCCTGCGTATAGAACCATTACGTAATGTGAGATACTTGCGAATGCAGTAGTAAGTATGTACATATTTAGCAGAAACGATCACTCACCCGTGCACGTGCCGCGGAAGTGATGGTCCGACTGGTACAGGAACTGGCTGTCGTAGACTGAACTGCCGCATCACCCGCTGGGGTGCGTAGTCCTCCATGTAGATGAGGTACACGAGCTTCCGGCGGGTGAGCCAGAAAGCCAGGTCACGCCAGCAAAGTGAGGACAGCCCGCCAGGAGCACGGGCCTGCACTGCCATATCTGCGTACGGCTCCCAGCGCACGTCGTCGGCTGTGATGCGGTCGAGCTGCTCCACAAAGACCCGGTACGCCCGCGTGACCTGCACGTGCGCGAACTGTACCTGCAAGAAAGACAAGTTGTTTAGAATGACGATCGTCAATAAGAAAGAAATAGTTGACTGTGATAATACTTACTCGACGACGGCACCAGATAGAACCCATCGTCGGCCGGTCGACGTCTCCCCTGGATACATCTCGGGCCCGTACGGACCCATGTCGTCTAGCACAGGTCGTCCGAGGCTTAAGCGCTCGAACGACCACAACTGCAGTAGCAGGGGACAGCCCGTGAGGATCGAGTTCACCTTGATCCTTGTGCACGCATCGCACAGCGCGCGGTACGTCGCGGCAAGTACGGACGATCCCCAGCTGACCTGGTGGGGCTCGCCGTCAGCGATCGCCCTCGCATAAGCGATAAGGCGCGCATCCACCGAGTTGCCGTGGCTGGTGGTGAAAAGCACCCAACCAAACAGCCACAGCACGTACGCCTCCAAGTGGCGCGACACCTGGTGATCGTCTGCCTGTGGATCGATTGTTATTAGTACGTAATACCACAAATAAGAGCTTCGAAGACACGATCGATTGTAACCACGTACTCGGTACTGTGCGAGCCACCTCAGTGTCGGCCCATGGGTCTGATCCTCTCCGAACATGTGGTGGTCATCGGCCGATGGAATGACACCCTCGAATCTGCCTAGCAGGTCAGCGCGCCAGTCGGCCGGGGCCTCCGGTAGGAAGGCAGCGTCTCCCGCGATCGGAAGCCCAAGGAGCAGGGACACATCCTGCAGGGTCGGCGTCATCTCCCCGAATGGGAGGTGGAAAGTGTGCGTCTCGGGCCGCCAACGGTCCACCAAAGCCGTCAGCAGGGAACGGTCGAACGGAAAGCGTCGTGATTGCTCCCCGCCCGCCTCGCCCCCGCCCTCGTCCCCGCCAGCGGCTCCATCCTCGTTAGTGGCCTGCACCATCCGAGCAAGAGGGAGTAGCCCGGCATCCCACAGCCTGCAAACAAAGTGAAGGTCAGCACGGAACGAACTTACGGTCGCACTAAACGCTGGAGTAGTGCAAACCTGGCAGTCCAACGAGGGTCGAGTCCCCAGGCCACGCGAGGTGTGCGTGTCCGGACCACTCCCAGCTCAGGCGGCTCGTCCGTGCTCCCCGGTGGCGGCACTAGACGGGAAGCGCGATGAGAGCGGTCCACATGCTCGTCCAACAGCGCGTACGGCCACTCGGAGTCACGTCCAGCACGAGTCATACCTGCAAAATTTGTACAATAATTTCAACATTAAATTTTCTACATCTAAATTTGTACAATAATTTCAACATTAAATTTTCTACATCTAAATTTGTACACTAAACTTTCTACATCTAAATTTCTACACTAAATTTTCTACATCTAAATTTGTACAATAATTTCAACATTAAATTTTGTACATGTACATTTAAATACTATATTTTGTACAATAATGCATTATAAATGGTATACAAAATTTATGAACTAAATTTTCTAAACTTAATTTTTAAACTATATTTACTAAACAAAATTTGAAAATTAAATTTCTAAATTAGATTTCTAAAGTTAATTTCTAAACTAAATTTCTAAACTATATTTCTAAACTAATTTTCTACACTACATTTTCTAAACTAATTTTCTAAACTATATTTCTAAACTAATTTTCTACACTACATTTTCTAAACTAATTTCCTAAACTAATTTTTTAAACTAATTTTCTAAACTAATTTTCTACACTACATTTCTAAACTAATTTTTTACACTAACAAAAAATATAACACCAAAAAATTACCTGAAAATCGCACACTCACTCTCCTCTTCTCCTCCTCTCCCTCTCTTTCTCTCCCCCTCCTCTTCTCCTCCTCTCCCTCTCCTTCTTTCCCCCTTCTCTTCTTCCTTCTGCGCGCGGCCGAATGAACCGAATGAAAACAGTGCGACGGTGGCCGAGCGCGGTTTTATATCCCACCTCCAGTCGCCCCACCGTTCGGCGACTGAATTTCAGTCGCTTAACGGTTCGGCGACTTCATGGAAGTCGCCCAACGGTGGGGCGACTGCAGTTAATCGCTGAACGGTTGGTAGACTCTTTATGTGTCACGGTCTGGTTGAGCGAAAGGCTCCAGTCGCCCAACCATTAGGCGACTGGAGCCTATTTTTGTAAAAAAATTTCCCGCGGGTATATTTATGTAATTTCGAATAAAAAAAGGATTATCCGTACAAAAAATTCTTTAAAATCCCTCTCCTTTCACTTCCAAATATATAATTATGTGCTAATTATAACTTAGTGTTACTAAGCATAATGGTACATGAGGAATTACTTCTCAGCATCAATATAATATTTCCAGCCACACCTGCATGCATTTAAGCAAAGCATTACTTCTTAGTTGGTTACATGCATGTATTAAAGCAAAGCATGTAGTAGAGAATTGATGGTTAGTAATGGCCAGTAGTTTCAACAGCACTTAAATTTGACAGGTCATTTCATTTACTATCGAAAGGACAGGCGTCAAGCAGACATGACCAGAGTTTCAACGCACCTGCTCCTCAAGTCAGTCCTTCGATATATATATATATATATATATATATATATATATATATATATATATATATATATATATATATATATATATATATATATATATATATATGTATACAGCTTGAAAAAGTAATAGAGAACATAGCACATGCACTTGAAAGTAATCACCGTTCCTTAACCATCAAGGGAACTGTTCTAGTAGAAGGAAGAGAGGTGAGAAAACTTGACATGCAAGGAGTTAACATGTCGCAAGGTAGGTTTGTGAGTTATAGCACATATAAAGGTTTGTTGGACCGAAATGGCGACAGAGGGGGTGAATGTCGACTACTAAAAATTCGTCCCCCTCAAGTACCTACGACAAAATCTTCTTCTATAGCTACGAAGCAAAGCTATGAAGAGACATCCTCAAGCTCTCTGGAAATCTGGAGAAATCAACCAAGGGAAAAGAACAGAGAGAAAGCACCCAAGAAAAGACCTGCAACAAAACCCTAGGGTCGGTCTGACTGCTGGGTAATAGCCGGTCTGACCGCTGGGTAAAAGCCGGTCTGACCGCTGGGTAATAGCCGGTCTGACCGCTCCCTGTTTCCAGCAGCCCGAAAGTTCAGTAAAAATTCAGTGAACCTCACTAAAACTTGGAATTTGTGATTTTCTTCTTTTCTAACCAAGCCCAAACTGTCAAAACACTAAACTAAATAGCCTAGGGACTCCAAACAACAAGAGGAAACAACAACTCAAGAAATCCAGAATTTTGGCAAGAGCTAGAAAAATACAGAGAGCAGCGCAAAAACTCAAATTCCCATTTCATCTTTGGTCCTCTGGCCTTGAGACTTTGAGGATAGCAAGTAAATAGCCTCTGGACTCTAGGTACCAAGTCTCATGCCATCTCGAAGAAGGAAGCAAGCTTTGAGCCAAACCCTAGAAAAATTGGGAAACTTCATAGAGGAGCACAAAAACTTGAAATACTCAAGATTCACAAAACCACATGAGATTTTGCAGTTAGATTAGCAATAGGTTGAACACCTAACATGCCAAATCTTAGAGCATCTCATGAAGAAGAACAGTATCCACCTCAAACCCTAGAAATGAACTGAGAAAGAACAGAGGAAGCCCAAAACCAAATCTGAGATTAAAATGAAGTTTGCTCTTGGGAAACTTGATCAAATGACCTTGAGGCATCATCCCGTCAAAGAGCAACCCATTTTGGGCCTTTCCAACAAGAAACAACAAGAAATCGAAAATCTCACAAATCCATCACAGAGGGTATCGAAGGAAAAGAAACAGAGAGACAAGAACTGAATCAAACTCCATCTTATATTGATAAAGAGGAAGAGAGATACATGATTACAATGAAAAATCAACTCACACCTTCTCTACTTCCCCATACATGCTTGGATTGAGAGAACAACTACATGCTTCTCTTGAGAACACACACAACACTCACACTGGGACATCGAAGGAGACATACAGGGAACAAGAACCTGCTGCCTTCCACCCACTCTCACCAACTAAAGACTAAAGCCAAAACAACCCTCTAAAGTCTATTTTGACTAAAGTGAACCCTAAAATCCATTGGAGTGCATAAGTGGGCATGCAGCCACCCACCTCTATTTATAGCCCTTGGCTAACGGGTCTCCAACCCGTTACGCCCGCTAAACCCGAACGGAGCCCGCTCCCGCTTTTGCAGCCTCGCGAAATTACCATTTCGCCCCTTTTGCACCTTCCGGGAAGCTTCCGCGCTCCTTGTTGTCCAAGCCTCGCAACCACATCAAATCACCGCCGTCTTCGACACATCCGACCGTTCTGACCTCGACACCGCCCGTGTCTAGTCCGGTCACCCCGTGTCTCGCCACGACTCCGCCTCGATGCCCTGCAGCCAACACAGACAAGAAACACATCAAATAGCACCGCTCGATACATTTAAGTATAAATGCATTAATGAAATGGCCCAAACCTGACAAGTTGACATAATATGCAACCTAAACCCTTTGACCAGGTTTGAACAAGTCCGACCGAGTCCATTGCACCACGCAACGACATGGGCCGAACCAACCAAATCAAACTCGACTTTCCTAAACCGATGTCAATTACTCATCACACACGTACGTGGAATGACCTCCACATGGTCTCTCAAGGTTACTTCTTGATTGAATCAAGTTATGCTAAATGATCTTATAACTTCCGCAATTTCTTTTCCTTACATCTTGCACCAAAAATCATATATGTCCTCTCCAAAAATAACTAAATTTTCATAAAAACCCTCTCCTCTTTACGATCAATCCAACCCAACCTGCAGCCTCCCTACTCCCTTCCTTACATTGGATTGTGCCAGACCATCCTGGCCTGCCTCCATATCTGCCAGCCCGGTCCACCCCACACCAGCTTGTCCCTACTCCAACCCAGCCCCACCTATATCCCTATTGCATGCTCCGTACTTCGCCCCGATGCTTGCCACAGACGTGACATCAAGCCACGAGCCACCGCCTCGTTCCCTTGCCACCCAAGCCAACCAAGTTGTCACCCTGCATGCTCACAATGTCACCCAAATCATATCACCCTTGCCAGCTTGCTTCATGCGTGTCGCATGGTGGAGAGGAGCCAAAGCCACCTCACCGCTCGCCTCCTCCCTAGTCCCATCGTTACCGTGGTTATAAAGCCCGAGACCTCACCTCTCGCCTCCTCCCTTGCCTTGTCTTTCCTCTTCCCCTTCACTAGCCAAAGGTGGTCCGCATCACCACTGAAGCCATTCTCATCCCCAACCCTGGCAGACTGCCATTGCCATCGCAACCCCTTCGTAATCTGCCCAAATCATCCCCATCTTTGTGCCTTCCTCAAAATTGATTGTTTCATCTTCTTCCCCACCTCATTGCAACCCTATTCGTTCCCCTGTTCAGCCACATCATCGCCGGAGTCTCCATTGGAGCCTGTTAGGCTGTCAGCCACGTCATTACCACCATCAACCGTCACCTCCATCATCTTCTCGACAATCCGGCTAGGTCACGATGTGTGTGTCATCACACCGATGCACGCCCCCACCTCCTCTGACCATCCCCTTTGCCAGGGACTGCTACCATCGAACGTTGCCCCCTGCCATGGCCACCATCGATGCTGACCTCCTCAGCATATCACACTGTGAACCTCTGCCGCCCTTGGGAACACATCAAATGCTTGTCATTGTTGACAATATCCAGTTGTAGCTCTGCCCCCTTTCTCTTTCTCTCTTTTATCACTATATCTCTATGCCTGTTTGTTGGGAAAGAAACACAGTACCGAGCCGGTACTATTCACTTGTGGTCCAGCTGGACCCGCTATGCACACCAAACCTGAACCAGATAGATTTAGACCAAACCAGGTTTATTCTAGTTCAGTGTTGTTTTAAGTGATTTTAACCCGATTCAATAGATTTTAGACTGGCCCTTTAGGCTTTTCCTGTGGTTCTTTATAGTAGACTTACCATAGACCCTTGTGCACCCTTTAAATGCCACTATTCATCCTACATGACCACTCTTAAGTATTCCAAAGCCAATAGATCATTAGTTTTCTTCTCCGAGGGTGTTTCAATTCTATTTTCTGTCCTTCTTTTGTAGTGTTTTTATTTGTAAGAGTTGTAGTTGTGCTAATAGGATTTATTTGGTATTGTTCTTGTATGCGTACGCTAGATTACTATGAAGGAGCCACAAGAGCAATTGGAGGAGAAGGCAATAACCCTAACTATGAGCTACAAGAGCCGCAAGGCAAGCCATGATCCTTGATCATGTTGAACTTCTATTAGTTAGGTTATATTACGTATGGGTTATTTCCTGTATTATTTTTTGTCAATGATATTTATTATTAGTTACTTTTAAATAGTCATGCTTAAGTAGTTAATACCTTTATTTACATTGTTTACATGCCATCCTTGATTATAATCTGATCTGGTTTCCTTGATAAACCTATAGCTGATATACCATACTTTAGATTAGCATAGTATTGTAAGGAAAAAAACTACAATCACTTATCATACTTGTCGTCCGCCATCACAAATTGATGTGTCAGAACTTGAACTTGAATGGATTGTGTTGTTTATGTTGGGCCACTCACCGAGAGTGATGGTTTAGAAATATTGGCCAAGGTTGTGGTGTGATTTATCATGCCAATCATGAAATTGTGTTGATTCATGTGCTGATTGTCGATGATTTCTCCCCCTCTCAATGGTGTATAAGAATGTAACTTGTGCCATGAGAAAAGATATAATTATTGTACATCCATAGGATCGATTAGTCGAACTTAATTCAGGTATTGTATTGTTTCGGTGCTACCATGGGTAGGTTCGGTGTTGGTGTGGACCACAGGCTGACCTATACCACAGTATGACCCCTATGAGCAACGAAACGGTTACCCCTACCTAGGTCTGATAAGGGACCCACTGCTGAGAGGGATCCGCTCTATACTGGGTGGTGTAAATGTTGTGAATCACTAGTGAATTCTGTTATCCCAGCTTCGGTCAAGTCATGGGTATCATGTGGGTAAAGCTGGGCACTCTCTTCAAAGATAACTAAACCATTCGAATGTGTTGTGCTTCCGGTTAATGAGGCTATGTTGAGAGGTGATTCCCAATTCAAGGCACAATAACTCTTTTAATGGCTGGAAAGTGGTAAATTAGCAATGATGTTTAATCATGAAACCCCCTACTCTTAAAATCAATTGTTGAACTTGCTTTTGTTTAAGTCAAGACGATTTACAAATAAAACTATGGGTACTAACTAAGATAGATCTACAAAACCTTCCTTCTCAGACATTATTTGAAATCCCTTACATGTATAAATGTTACCATTGTGGTTTATAGAGTACGAATATAATCATCCTTGCATATTTGGTTCAGACAATGAGCAATATGAGGAGGATATGCCAGCAAATAATGAGTATTACGATGATGAAGATCACACAATCTAGGTTGAGCCACACTTAAGTGTAGCCTGTGGTGTTGTCGTCCTTTGTCTGTAATAAATAAGTTTGGCTTGGATGCCCTTAAAACTATGTAATCGACTATTATGTCATACTTATTGTAAGAATTCTATTATGGTATTGTAATCATAAGTAGGAATGTTTATCAATTTGCACATAACTGAAATCTTGGACAGTTTTGAGAATACGGAGACTCCAAGGAAATTTGGGTGTCCCCACAATACAAGAGGTGGCGAGTAGGATTTGAAGAGAATGTAATATGCATTGGGAAATATAATATGTTGTAGGGGTGGCCCCCACCTAAGCCCAGCAGGCCTGTTAGAAGGTTGTAAGACCCAGAGTAGGATATGTATAGCGACTTAAATACCCCTGATAGGGATATACTGATGTAAGGGTACAATTATAAAAACACTTCCCACATGGGTACCAGTATATATAAGGCATGGGCTATGGGAGAGGACTCAAGGACCATTATTGATAGCACTAGGGGTCTCGATCTTTCGATGAGAGTGGTAGATTCGATTGGGGAAGGAGATGACGTTGACGACCCGACTATAACCATCCAAGGACGTTGCGCCTTAGCGATCGATACACCAACTCCAGAGATTGTTCGTGACCTTGTCGGCGCACGATCAACCTAACCACGAGGGTTCTTGTTCCTGCAACCAATCGAAGAACAAGCAAGAACAAGATGAACAGCAACTCAATTGCAAATAACGATGTAAGATTCAATTGAAAACAGAAAAACGGTGGGGTTCCGAAGACAAGTATTCGGGCGGTCTAGCCGACACGCGCGAGTACAAGGCAAAGTAGCAAAAGCTAACTTAGTCTAAACAAAACCCAAACCCTAGAAGAGGGTACGGCTGCCTATTTAAGGGACACGGAAGGTGGAGGGTCAGCCAAAACACAAGGAAGCCGAATAGGACTCGAATTACAAGGCCCAAGGCCCACTTTGACTCGGACTGGAAAAGTAACGTGACTTGTTTTGCAGTTTCTGACCGACTCGAATGGAATTTGGAGGTGAGGCCGGATCCATCTGAAATTAGACTTCAAGAGATTTCCAACGAGTACTCACAGGCCCCGAGAAACCTTCTGGATCAAAAGTTATGGCCGTTTGAATTAGACGCTGTCAACCAGGCCGAATCCGAGTCAAACTCGCGAACAGGACTTGGTTTGCGCTTGACGGTTCCACTTCTATACTTGAGCTCATGTGGTTCTTCCCCATGGTTCCTAAGGACAATTAAATGATCACAAGAATTAAGTAGTATTCCATTCTTTGAAACATTTGTATGCAAACTTAGGAACGCATTCACCTGATGGTTAAGTTGACGTGCTCGCGCTCTAGTCATTGGTCCGTGTATCATAGTTTCAGTTTGATGTGGAGTCGGCATGGTTGTATGCATGGAAAGGATGTCCTCATCAATTATTCTCCCAACTCTCCACAACCACATCTCTCTCTGTTTGGTCTGTAGCCACAACAGTTGGCACCGTCCGTGGGGAGGACAGGAGCAAGCCTAAAATCCGAAGAAGGATGGCACCAAAAAAGGCCTTGTCGACGGCAGTGAAAGGGAAGAAGGCGGCTGGAGCAGGGCGTCGTGTCGGTACTAGGGCTTCGGCGTCGGCTGTCGCGGTCGCGGGTGACGACGCGGGCGCGGCGGTCGTGGACATCAGCGCTCGCGCTACGACGACCGACCCCGCCACCGCCGCTACGACGACCGACCCCGCCACCTCCGCTACGACGACCGACCCCGCCACCGCTGCGACGACGACCGACCCCGCCAACCGCTGCGACGATGATCGACCCCGCCACACTCATCGCGCCGACTCGTCCGCTAGGCGCACCAGCAGCTCCGACCGCACCCGCAGTGGAAAGTGCCTTGCTGGCGGCCATCAATGCTTTCCAGCGGGAGCTAGGGGATCTTCGCGGGGTTGTCCGAGATCTGCAAGAGGCTCGGAGCCAGCAGCCCGCGCCAGTGGTCGTGCCAAAGCCCACGCCGGAAAGGGCAGACAGCCGCGACGCCCCCACGTCCAGCCGCGTGCCTCTGCAACGTGTCGATCCAGGGTCCCCGCTCTCAGCGGGTCTGCAGCATGCGGCATGGCCCGAAGGCTTCAAGTTCCCCAGCGTCATCGAACCATATAGAGGCGACACGGACCCCCGGGAGTTCGTGCGCGTGTACGAAACCGCGATCGAAGCCGCTGGAGGAGACGATACCACGAAGGCAAAGGGACTCCCCCTCGCGCTTCAAGGAGTGGCGCTTTCTTGGTTTTTCACCATAAAGCAAAACTCCATCTGTGCGTGGGAGCAGATCCGCGACCGCCTTTACAACAACTTTCAAGGGAATTACGTTGAGCGGGTCGATGCAGATGCAGACCAGCTCTTCGCAGTAAAGCAGGAACCTTCGGAGAAGCTCCGGGACTATTCCAAATGCTTCACGAAGGTGCGCTGCCAGGTCAAGGACGTTAATGAGACAACCGTCATTAACGCGGCCATACAGGGCCTTCGGCCGGGCCCCATGGCCAAATACAATGCGCGGAAGCCTATCAAGACAGTCGCCAAGCTCTTCGACAAAATAGAGGAGTACGCACGGGCAGAGGAAGATGCGCGGAGACGCGACGCTGCCACCCTCGGCCTTGTTCAAGCGAAGTGTTCGCCGTGCGAGGAGGGGGTGAGTGACGATTCCCCAAAGCAGGGCCGCAGCCAGGAGCCCCGGGAAGACGTTCCTGGAGGTAACATCACTGGGGAACAGGAAGGCTTTTCAAGAAGCAGGCGCAGGCCCCGGCGTCACCAGCGCAGGCCACAAAAAGCCCGCCACGTCCCTGGCGTCGAGAACGTCCTCCAAGGACCTGCTCCCATCTCGCGGGGAGGGGGCCGGGGATGGGAAGCCGGACCGGGCCGCCACGAGCGACCCCGCGCAGAACAAGGAATTCTAGATTGCGGCAAGTGGTGTGAGGTGCATGGTTACGGCGATCACTACACGAACGCGTGCATCGCGGTCATGGAGCTGCGACAGGTCACGGCCGAATCTCGGGCCTCATCCTTTCGGCCTCCTGCCGAAGCCCGCGTACGGCATCCAAGGGATAGCCCCCCCCCCCCCGGCGAGTCTCCGACGGGGAAGGCGCGCGGCACCGCACCATCAGCGTCATCACCGGAGGTTCCCTATCAGGGGCTCCCTTGGAGCAGCCGCAACCGTGGATGTCGCCCTGCAACATCACCTTCACCTCGGATGATGCCAGGGGCGTGGAGTTCCCCCACCAAGATCCCTTGGTTATACAGGCCCACATCGCAGGCTGCGACGTCAGGCGCATCCTCGTTGACGGGGGAAGCTCCGCGAACATTCTGTTCGCAGGGGCCCTCGATCGTATGGGGATTCCCCGAAATCGTCTAGAGCAGTCAGGAGCTCTACTTCAAGGCTTCGGAGGTCAACCACTGGAGGCCCTGGGGAGTATGTTCCTCCCAGTTACACTCCGCCAGGAGGGGAACATCCGAAGCAAGCATATCGCTTCGACGTCGTAGACATCCCACACCCCTACAACGTCATATTGGGACGGCCCGCCATCAACTCCTTCGGGGCGGTCCCACACCACACCTTCTTATGTATGAAGCTCCTAGGCCCGGAGGGTGTTATCACCGTCTTCGGCGACCAGGACCTTGCTAGGCGCACCGAAGTCAGCAGCCGAGATCTGCCTCGCCTGGTGCACGCCCTCGCGGACACGGCCGGCGACGCGCCCTCCGCCCCGGGATGGACACCTAAGCCGCGGCCCGAAGGCGAGGTCAAAAAGGTGCCGCTCCAGGCGGAGGGGCAGTTTGTGTCCATTGGCGAGGGGCTCCCTCCGGAGGTCGAACGAGACTTACTCCGAGTGCTTCAGAACAATGCCGACGTTTTTGCGTGGTCGCCGGAGGACATCAAGGGTGTAGACCACGCAATAATCGAGCATCGCCTGGCGATCCGCCCCGACGCCAAGCTGGTCAAACAAAAGCTCCGCCGTATGTCCATGGATCGGCAACAGGCGGCCAAGGTAGAGGTGACGAAGTTTCTCCGGGCCAGGGTCATTCGCGAGGTCCACCACCATGAGTGGCTCGCCAACCCAGTGTTGGTCAAAAAGCCAGCGGGGCCTGGCGTATGTGCATCGACTTTACGGCACTTAACAAGGCGTGCCCAAAAGACAATTGCCCCTTACCACGCATCGATCAGCTGGTTGATGCTACCGCCGGGTGCGTGCTAATGTGCTTCTTGGATGCCTACTCTGGATACCATCAGGTATACATGGCCGAAGATGACGAGGACAAGACTAGCTTCATTACGCCGATTGGGACTTTTTGCTTTGTCAGGATGCCCTTCGGTTTGAAGAATGCAGGTGCTACCTTTACTCGCCTCGTCGCGCTTGCCCTGGCTGCCCAGCTTGGGAGGAACGTGGAAGCCTACGTCGACGACGTGGTAGTCAAAACCCAACAACTCGCCTTGCACGGCCGGGACCTCCAGGAGACCCTCGACTAGGGGTGCAAACGGGTCGGGTTAATCCCGACCGATCCAGCACCGAATCCGATTGGTACCGAATCCGATTGATACCGAATCTGGAGAAAAAATATGGGTTAGGATATGGTAACAGCAATATCCGTCCGAATCTGATACGTCTTCAAGTTTGATTTCAGGTTAGTGCTACTATTTGACGTTTCATTTTCGTTTGCAATGGTAAAATAAAATCTTCCACATCAGCTATTAAGTAGTAACATCAAGTTCTTGACAGTACGTCCTCCTACTCCATTTGTTGTACTGCATGCATTCCTTACAAACGGGTTAATCCCGACCGATCAGGCACCGAATCCGGAGAAAAAATATGGGTTAGGATATGGTAACAACAATATCCGTCCGAATCCGACCCGTTTGCACCCCTACCTTCGACAACCTCAGGAAGGCAGGCATCAAGCTCAACCCCGACAAATGTGTCTTCGGTGTGCAGGCGGGCAAACTTCTGGGCTTCGTCGTATCCGGACGAGGCATCCAAGCGAATCCTGATAAGGTCGAGGCCATCTTGGGTATGGAGCCGCCGAAGACGACACGGGAGGTCCAGAGGCTGGCGGGTTGCATGGCAGCCCTTAGCCGTTTCCTATCTCGGGCGGCGGAGCGAGGCCTGACATTCTTTAAGACACTCCGCGGGTGCGATGGATTCCGTTGGAACAACAATTGTGCGAAAGCCTTCAACGAGCTCAAAAAAACACCTGGCGAGCCTCCCCATGCTGGTCGCCCCAGCGCCAGAGGCTCCCCTCTTGCTCTACCTGGCCGCGTCAGGTACAGCGGTCAGTGCCGTTCTCGTCTTAGAAGAAGGCGCCGTACAGCGGCCTGTGTACTTTATCTCCGAAGCCCTCCAAGGCGCCAAGACGAGGTATACGAAGCTTGAAAAGCTCGCTTACGCGCTGATCATGGCCTCCAGGAAGCTCCGACATTATTTTTTGGCCCACCCGATCACGGTGCCTTCCTCATTCCCCTTGGCGGAGATGTTGCACAATAAGGAATCCACAGGGCGTATCGGCAAGTGGGCTGCTGAGCTCGCCCCGTTCTCCCCGACATACGCCTCGCGGATGGCAATCAAGTCTCAAGTTCTCGCCGACTTCCTCGCAGAATGGATCCCGCCAGCTCAGCCCGTCCAGAAGCATGATGACCCGGTCTGGATGCTTACTGTCGATGGAGCCTACAGTGTCGTGGGCGCGGGCGTAGGTGCAGTGATCGTCACGCCTGAGGGACAGCGCCTGCTATACTCAGCGCGCCTCGCCTTTCCAGCCACCAACAACACAGCTGAGTATGAGGCGCTGCTCTTCGGCCTGACAAAGCTCAAGGCAATCGGTGCGCGGCGAGTGCTCGTCCGCACGGACTCGCGTCTAGTAACAGGCCAGGTAGATAAGTCATATCAGGCCAAGGATGTCGAGCTGGCCAAGTACCTCGCGGCCGTAAGAGCGAGGGAAAGACATTTCTTGGGCACACGGTCAAGGCCATCCCTCGCGCGGAAAATGAGCAGGCCGATGCCCTCGCGAAGGTGGCTAGCCAGCAGCTGCCACCTCCTGACGGGGCATTCTACGAAGTGTTACCACAAGCGGCCATCGCGCAGGACAACTGAGACGCGGCCCTCATTCATCAAATCGTCCAGCAGGGTGATTGGCGAGAGCGCATCTTCAATTTCCTGCAGGGCATCACCGAGCCGGACGACCTCGCCGAGCTCCGGCGTCTGCAACACAAACTCATTTGGGGAAAAATGATTTTTGTATAGACATTCGTCATTCCAATAACAATCTTGGACATCATGAACATATTTTGGTAAATATTACGAGTTTGGTCGAAATGTTATAAGATTTATTTAATAAAACAACAAATATTTTGTCATACATATAGAAAACTTGGATAGTAGTGACGATGACACGCATGAAGCAGTGGCGGTGGTGCATGACGGCGTAGGGATGATGCTGTGGTGAAGGGGTTGATGGTGTAATGGGGAGGCATTGATGTTTGCAAGGTAAGGGGTTTAGGTGGTGGTGTGATGGAGAAGATGATGATTCGATGATGACAAAATGAGGAGGCATGGGTTTCAGCAAAGTGAATAGACTCAGTAATGGTGCAATGGGAAATACGATGGCATCCGTGAGGTGGTGGGCATCGACAATCACATAATTAGGAATGTGGGAGTGTTAGTGAGGTAAACAGAAGAGGTAGTAGCTATTACCAACAGAACTATAATTAGTAGGGAGAAGAGAATCCTTGGGATATATGTCACTATAGCGATTTTTTTTCAATTTTGGCCCCCGAATGCCTATTTTTGCAAACCTAGCCTCCTCCCTGAGCTCGGCGACCATGGCAAGCAACATGTATCACCTGCCATGGTTGTCAAGCTCAGGGAGAGGGCTAGATTTATAAAAACAGGCATCCAAAGGCTAATGTTTTTTTAAAAAAAGTGGCTACGGTGCCATATATGTGACAGACTCCATAGGCATGAGATATGTATGGGACTGGTGTCCAACTGAACAAAATATTCGAATCAACTTGACTGGTGGTAGTACTCTTTTTTTTCAAGAGCCAACATGCTTGACTAGACTAGTGTGCCTGCAATAAAAGTCTCCATATATCCAGTATAGTACCACTTCCAAATCGGCTTGACATAGGGCCAAACAGATACCAACAGATCTTCCAAAGGCATCAGTGGAGAGACTATGTACAACTATTCATTAGGTAGTACACTATACATGTTGCCAAAGCCAAGAAACATGAGTTGATGAACACACAGCATACATTCAATTTCACTCGTCACAGTCCCCTCACATCTCATCACAGGCTTGGCGCATACAATTTCACTCGTCACGGTCGACCAAGTAGACCTGCCGAGGTATGGTAGCACAACAGGAGACACATGTCACTTGCCACAGCTGTCAAGCTTAAGAAGAGGGGCTAGATTTACAAAAACAGATATTTGGATGCTAAAATTGAAAAAAAATCACTACAATGCCATATATGCAAAGGACTCTAGAGAAGAGGTAGGCAATGATGGTGCATTGGTCCACTTGCTTGAGAATGAACAACAAGGTGCTACAAGAAAAGTTGAAGAACATAGGCACACACAAAAGAACCTGAGGGAGAGGCGCGAGGAAGTGAAAGGAAAGGGCGAGTGTTATGCCAACGACATATAATGAGCCATCGCGGAACTAAAACTGTAATACTGAAACGTGATCTGGATCTAGATCTGGAGTGGAAACCTGATATACGTATGGAATAAAGAAACCTAGGATTTCCTTTTACTGCCATAGGATTATTCATGCATGTGACACCAAAGACTGGGGGGAAATGTTCCTTCGCTTATCTGTAGGTTGTGTTCTTGTTTTGCATACGGAATCAAGAAACCTGGGTTTACCTTTTAGTGCCATAGTATTAGCTATGCATGTACCACCAAAGAATGAAAAAAGGGGTCCTTTTATCTGTAGATTGTGTTCTTGATTCAAGAGTGCAGGTTCGTCTTTTCTATTACTGATTTGTGGTAGACTAGAAATAAAGGTCCAGGCCGATGCTAGGGTATAGCTATAACACTCGGTTTCTTTTACATACTATCCATGAATCATGATGATTGATATGAGTTCATGTTAAATATTATTGGAGTTTCTTGTAAGCGTCACGGCATGCTTCGAAATGCTAGGCTTGAGAATATCAAGAAAGAACTTGATTGTGGTGAACTTGAATCTAGGAGTGGATTAAATCAAGAGATGAGTTTGCCTAGACGTGATGAGATTCGGTGGGGCTCTTATTACAAAACTGTATGCAACATCATTATTATGTATTCCACAATCATATTATTTAGTGCCTGTATACTGAATTACGGTGTAAATTTTACAATTATTTACCGAATTGGCAAATGGTTTTACTAAATTGCATAAGAAAATTTTGGTGCGGCATACCCTTTAGTAAAATTTTAGGTCCGCCACTGCTCTCGCTCTTGTTTCGTGCACGCATTTTTCCTTTACTTTGCCTGTCGCTCATCCCCTCCTACTAAATACCGCTTTTTTCAGTTATTACTATTTATTTTTAGCCAAAAACTCTCGGCCAAAGCCAATATACACACCCACTTATTCTATTATGCTGTAATAGTCATTTGCCGGACTTTAACTATTCAGGCAGGGGGAGAGAGAATAAACATCCGGTGGCACTCTCTTGCTAAACCAGAAAAGCCTTCTCTTTTTGTGCGATGCCGGGTCAAAAAAAAGGAAAAGAAACGGACGTAAAGAAACGGACGCGGAATTGACACTTCGGCACAGACGACAGTGTCTTGCGCGCGGCGTGTTTTTATCGGCTTGGGAGGTCGGGAAGCGGAGACGTGTGCGAACTCGGAACCAAACGAGTTTTGCGTCATAGCCTCAGCTTATATTCAGGTCAGAGTCAAATTAAGCGGCGGGATTTGCTGTGCATAAACAGACGGCGATTACTTCAGATGATGGTGTTTTCACATCCGACCTTTTTTTAGCTTAGTGTGCTCTCGGCAATGAACTCTGGGATTAATTAGGGCCTAGGGCTTGCTTAGATGTTAAAGTATTTGAAAATATAGTATTAAAAAACCACAGTTTTTTTAGATATTAGACATGAAATACCATAGTTTTGCACAGTTTTAGGAAAAAAACTACAATGTGTTTGGTAGTTGCGGTATTCGAGATGGTATGTTATTCAAACGCTCGATTTTAGGCTAATTATCCATTATTTACAAAATATTAAACAAATTACACACGTGCATGGTTGCATGATTCAAACACATTTTTATTCTAGCTAAATTTAGAAGCTCCGATTGTAATCAATGTGCGTGTAAATATGGCAACCAAATCTCATGCATGCTCCGATAATTGAAGATTATATATAAGCAATACCAAGATATGTATAGGCGAATACTATATGTAAGTTTTTTTACATGATACGTGTACAAATGTAGACGCCGAGGCTGAAGATCGATGCAACTACGTACGAGGCAAAAAAAAGTTGCGTTACCTCAGTTAAAAAAAAGAGGTTGTGAGTGATTTTATAAAACTCCAAAAATACCATCGTAATTGACATACTGTAGTTTATAAAACTATAATATTATTTGTACCCAAACACCTCAAAGTATTTGATACCAAGGTATTTTTTGTGAAACCATGGTATCATCTAAAAACTCCAAAAAATACTATGCATCCAAATAGGCTGTTAGCGTTTTTTAAAAGTAAAACGCATGGTAGGACGCCATTGAACTTATTACATTGCGTCAACTAGGTCACAGTACTCTTAAAATACGTGTTTAGTGGTTCATTTGCGGATCACAAATGCACACGCTATTTCTCGCACAAGTTGCCCCCCACCTCAGCAAAATCACTATGTGAGCAGCAATTTTTTGAAAAACTTTGTGATTGTGCCAGGCCCCACAGACTACTTCTTTTGTTCTTAAAATATCTTGTGCTGCACCTAAGAGTGGAGCCTTTTGCTATCGCCCACTGCCTTGTGAATTCATTATCATCGTCATCTAGGGATAAAAAAAAATCGGATTTTGAAATATTATCAGAGCTACACCAATAGCCGATAACTGGTCGGTTATCGGCTGGTTTTTGGTACGTTATTAGTCTATTTTGGTTTGATAATTTTATTTAATTTGTTGTACATGTTTTTCCTCAAGGTATTGTTTTTGTTTGGTCCATTAGCATCAAGATTTCATCAAAATTAGTACGACATTACCTTTTATTGATTGGTATGGTATCTATTGGTCCTAGCAGACAGGATCGGTTACCGACGATTTTTTTTATCCTTGCTGCCACCATGGCACACCTTAGGGCCTGTTTGGAACAGAGGAATTTCACAGGAATTTTGCAGGAATTTTGCAGGAAACAGTTCAATTCCCGCAGGAATCGGGAAAAATTCCCGCATTCCAAACAGGGCCTTATTGTCTACGCCTAGCACTCTTAGGGCCTGTTTGGAACAGAGGAATTTCACAGGAATTTTACAGAAAACAGTTCAATTCCCGCAGGAATCGGGAAAAATTCCCGCATTCCAAACAGGGCCTTAAGGAGAAAGGGCATGCTTCCAAGAAGGGAAGGGGAGGAGGGACATCAATTGGATAGAAGTATAGGGCTATTTAACTTTGACAGACAGTTATAAGAACTGTGAGGTGTAAGACGATAGAGAGAGCACAATAAAAAAGTTATGTAAGAAAAATATAACTAGTGAACGCCTGTCAGAAAGGATCATTTCAAAATTTGAACCATTGCTTTATTTGTTACGAAAAAGATTAAACCGCCGTGACAAGTTTTGCCTGTTCTTTTGGGCTTTTAAAATTGGCTTTTGGCTTCTGCTACAGTACCTAACTTTCAAACAGAGTATTTTCTCAAGACATGGTCTACAAGTTAAACGATCTACACGTTAAAAGCTCAACATTTATAGCAGCTAAAATCACAAATGAGTATCTATCTCTCCGTAATCTGTACCGTAAACAGCTAAAATTCAAAAATTTTAGCTATAAGCCATAAACCACAGCCGAAAAGAACATGTGCTTAGCTTTTAAAAGCAGCCAGGCCACAAGGTTGATCGGGTCAGCGCCTCCCACTCACTCTCATGCCCTTTACGGAGTTCAGCGCCTGGGGCCCGCTACGACGACGGACGGACGGACGACATTGTTTGATGGCTTTATTCGCTCACTGCAGCCGTTGGATTCCCCGACCACATCATTACCCCGGCAAAAGTTACAGCATTCGCAAAGAAACCATTCAAACATTTCTCAATTTTTATTTCAAAATGGCAGTTGTCGTATCGGTTTCCCTCCTCTCCTACTTTTTCAATACATGCAAAAGCAATTTCTTAGAGATGTAAGATGTGTTTAGTTGGAGTGATAAAAGTGCAATGGGATGAGATAGAATAGGATGAGATGGTTCCACAAAAAAGGTGGAACCATATGGTCCAGCATCTAAGAAGAATATTCTCTAAATTTGCACAGGCTCATCCCACTTTGGATCATTCCATCCCACCTCACTCCTCAAACCAAACACATGGATAGGCTTGGTCAAAGGAACTATCTCATTTCATCCCACCCCATCCCTCAAACCAAACACACCCTTAAGGCCCCGTTGAATTTAGCTTGGGCATCTGTCAGATGTCGGAATAAACATATTAACTTCTTAATTTTAGTTTTTCTATTTTGCTTTTTTTCTTTTATTATCTGTAGAGATATAAATGTGTTTTTATTTTTTATTTCTTATTTTTCTTTTTTATTTAAATCATTCAAAAAAGTTAATAGGCGCTATAGTATAATTTTAGCTAAAATCTAACAACCAAAAGCTAAAAACCATAGTAGGATTGAACGGGCCCCAAGGCTGATAAGTATCACGATTTTAATATGCAAAATTACAGCAGAAAATCACACAATTAATCTACCGAACATATTGTTAGTGAGAATTCACTCTAGTTATTATCAAAGAGATAGATTGCCGTATTGCTAGGCTATACTATGATTGGCACCTCCTGTTAAATGAACATGCTGTAATTTTCTTGCATGTGTTCTCCAGAAAAAAAAAACCAATCCAGTTGGGAAGATGTCTAGTTTTATGAATGGATTCACATAAGATCATCAACTCCAATGGGACAAGTATCCGCAAGAGAGGACACCTCTGCTGAATCACGAGCGAATAGTAACAAAACTAAAAAATATCATTAGTCTCTCAGTTCTTTTAAAGAGCATGCCATTCTATGAAAATTCTTATTTGCCGTTGCATAAAAAAAAAGGGAAAAGACCACAAGCACACCAAGACGATGATCAAACATATAAGAATAATTACAGGATATTGCAATAATGCATCACCTAATCACATACGCAAAAGAACTTCAAGTTGGAAAAATAAACAAATCCGAAAACGATATTAATTAAAAAAACCATCCTCCGGGCAGAATTCAGATCATGAAACAACATTCGCAAATTAGAGAAAGACTTGTACATCAATTTCGTTTCACAATTATTTTATTATCACAATGTATTTGCAAACTAGTACAAATTAATTTTATTCTCTTTCAACTGTTGGCAAAATGGCTCCCGATTCCCTTGGTCTTATTTTTCAATAGTAGAAAATAACTTCCATTATTACCCAAAAAGAACCGGGTCTCATAAAAATTGTGAAGGAAGAATAACAATTCTACTTGTATCATCTCACTATTACAAAAAGAGTCATCACAGACAGTTCGGAACCGTCATCATAGATGGTTCCTTAATTGAACAGCCTGACTTAATAGGTCAGTGATAATAGAGATTATCACAGATAGTTTTTAAATTGTTTATGAAAACTATATCACAGACGGTTCAGAACGTCCGTTATCACAGATGACTTGAAATTAGAACCATTTGTGATCATTTATTCAAACGGTTCAAAACTAGAACCTTCGGTAATAATCAGTTATCACAGACAGTTCTTGGTAAAAAATGGTATGTGATAGTTGTACCAGACCTAAAAACAGTAGGTAACTTTAACATGGCTTGGATGCCCAAGATTTGGCTAAGTTTATATTTTTACCATGGCTTACATGCTCAAAAATTTGGAATTCCAAATCATAGCAAAATCCAAACCATGGTAAAATTAAGACTTAGCCAATTTTTTACCATCCAAGCCATGGTAAATATACTGACAGCTAAAATTTTGAGCATCCAAACTATGGTAAAAATACAGATTTAGCCAAAATTTTGGGCATCTAAGCCATAGTAAAAAAAACTAGACTTAGCTAAATTTTGGATATCCAAGATAGCCAAATTTTTGGGCATCCAAATTATAGCAAAATTGGATGGATGGGATTGAAAAGGAGGTGGAGAAAGGAGAGGAGGAAAGGAGAAGTGAGAAGAGAGAAAAGGAGATGAGGAGAAGAAGAGCCAACTGAGCCTTCTATTTTTGCGAAAAAATTTGGTGAGGAGAAGTGAGAAAAGAGAAGAGGAGATAAGGGGAAGAGGAGAGGAGTGGATGAGGAGAAGTGAGAAGACATAAAAGGAACTGAGCAGAAGAACAGTCGAGCCTTCTGTTTTAAAGAGCAAATCCAGCGAGATGAGCGGGAAAATCAAATTCGGCGAGAGCGGATAAGTTGAAATATTACTATAGACAATTCAAAACAAAACCATCTGTGATAAGTACAGATATCATAAACAATTTTTATTCTGAACCGTCTATAATAAGTAGGTCATTATAGACGATTCTTTCCATCACGGTGAACCTAGATGATCTATCTTGTAAAACCGTCTGTGGTAACTTTATCATTGACGGTTTGTATTGAACCATTTGTGATGAGGTGTCTAGGATGACTCTTTTTATAGTAGCATCTTTTTTGCCCCTGATCTAGGATACTTCACTCAACAAAGACATAGAAATTGTAAAATAAGCCACATATCAGTGACACACTGATGTTATTTTCAATTTGTACATCTTTACAATATTGCGGAGCAAAGTGCCCCATGCTAGTTCTCTGAGCCACTGCAAGCCGGATAGAAGCTATAAATTTTAGGCTTTTCCACCATGACAAAAGTTTTGTTCTTTTACACTGTGATTGATGATTTTTATCTATACTTTTCATGATAACGGTACACAAGGGGAAAATAAAAGCACTCAAGAGGGAGGGCACTCAAGTAGCCCCAAGAAAAATTAGAGATAACGTAGGGGTGTTGTCTACAAATTCACCAGTGCCTACACATATCATTATTAGCCGAGTAAAGTCCATTACCGGTCCTTAAACTTTTTATGCTGTGTCATCCCGGTCCATAAACTTTTAAAGTATGTCATCCCGGTCCTTAAACTTTCAAAGTGTGGCAATTTCTTTTGAAAGTCTATGGACCAGGATGACACAGCATAAAAAGTTCACTGCTACAACTACATAGGATATTGCCACACTTTAAAAGTTTAAGGACCGGGATGACATACTTTAAAAGTTTATGGACCGAGATGACACAACATAAAAAGTTTAAGGACCGGTAATAGACTTTACTCTTATTAGCCGGTGCCAGTCCACGCCCGCTCCCTCCTACATTTAGCACCCCAACTTGTGCAGAAGCAGAACGCATCGTTCCGTCCCGTTTCGGGAAACCGAAATCTTGCCTTGGAGCCTTGGAGGCGGCAGAGGCGCAGAGCAATGGCGGGGCTCCCGGGCGGCGGGTGGCGCTCCCGCACGACCCTGGTGGGGCTGGGGCTGGGCCAGCTCGTCTCCCTCCTCGTCACGGCCACCGGCTTCGCCTCCTCTGAGCTCTCCCGCCGAGGTCCGCTTCCAAATCGCCGCGCCTCCGTCTTCTTGTTCCCGTCCGGAGCTCCCGGTCGGGGCCTTCCACCTTTGGTTACTGATGGTGGAAAGATCGGTTCTTGCTGCGATTTTTGTTTGTTTTGGTCCATGTCACTGAGTATTTCTTTCTTTCGATTCTTTTGGTTGGTTCGGGGTGTAGTAGTACCACTGCCTGAGCTGTTGTTCTGGGACTCGTCTGAAGACTGAGCAGTGCTTTTCTTGGCATTTCCTTTCTTCGTCCTATCTCAACTTCTTATTTTGCGATTCGGATTTGTGATTCCTTCTCTGTTATTTTGTTTGTTGCTTTTTTTATTTGTCAATTGTTTGTTGCTTCTTGCAACGACTCTCTTCTGTGTAGACGACTAGTTGATCTTGCGTGCGGTTCAGAAGCTCTTTCTTACTGTGTTGTGGACCGATAGGTAGGGTGCGCGCGCGCGTCATCTCTTGGAGAAATTATCTCAATTCTCAAGTGACGTGCCGCTGCTCTGCAATTACAGGTATCAATGTGCCAACGTCACAGTCGCTCCTGAACTACCTGCTGCTTGGGGTCGTGTACGGGAGCATATTGATACACAGAAGGAAACCTCTACAGGTTCAGCCATCTCCCCAGATGATTTTTTTTTGTATCACTATCACATTGTTTGGTTAAAGGAATGTCAACTATTTGGACTTTGGAGCACCACCGTTAAAGTAACCAATGGGCAATGGGTATAGAGTGGGCTGTGGACATATTTGTCTTTGGACATCTGGCCTTCAATTTTCTGAGCACCACTCAATAATGTTGAAGCATAACTTCAATCGACCAGTGCTCCAAAAAAATGCATAACAGCACAGGATGACCAAAACCCTGGGTCAATTTGGGTTCCGATATTTTGTCTAAAGGAAATTGTAGGTGCTTTAGTGGTTAATTCCGATTCTTATGTAACAGCAGTTTGCTTCTTCTTTTTTCAGAAGTACATTATTTTGCTTTTCCCCCTTTTCAATAACTAACTAAATTTTATCTTGTTGCTGAACCACAACCTTATATGGTTTTCAACTGCTGTGAAGTCTGATTGGTGCACGTGCAATTCTTGCAGATGAAATGGTACTACTATTTGATACTAGGCTTGGTCGATGTGGAGGCGAATTATCTAGGTATGTGCAACCTTTACATGTATGTGTTATTTGTTAATGAAAATTATGCAGTGCACTACAAAGAGGCGCTAATTGCCTAGTCACCTCTTTCAGAACTAACTAGACCATCTTACTTGCTAAGAAGTGAACTCCTACCTACTGAAATAGACAGATAATCTAGCAATATTATACTGATAATCTAGCAATATTATGCTAACTCTCTTCTTTGTTTTGTAGTTGTTAAGGCGTACCAATACACATCCCTCACAAGTGTTATGCTTCTTGATTGCTGGGCTATTCCTGCTGTCATATTCCTTACATGGATGTTCTTGAAGACAAACTACAGATTCAGAAAATATAGCGGTGTGGCTATTTGTGTTGCAGGACTTGTGTTAGTTGTATTTTCAGATGTCCATGCAGGTGATAGAACAGGTAACAATACAATTATTAGTATTTATAAATCTTCATTGTTTCATTTGAATATGTACGTTTCACTATCACAAGCAAGAGCAAAGAAATCATTTGATTTCGGATAACTGAAAATTATGGTGACATAATATGATGTGAACCCATATTGGCAAGACTGGTTATTTCCTTTTTTCAGAACTAAATGTCCAATACTACAGTGAAATATGTTGCTAGCTCTGATGGAATTTTAAAAATGCAGAAGCCCAGTTATGCTTAAACATTTGTATCTGTGAAGCATAATTAGTTCAATGAAGCTTTTGCATGAAACTTTGGAAGTTCTCTTTTTGTGATCAATCATTTACTCCTAAATGAAGTACAGCTAATTTGATGAAGTTTATGAACATCTCTTTCTATACAGGGGGCACAAGCCCGGTTAAAGGTGATATACTTGTAATTGCCGGCGCCACACTTTATGCCATCAGCAATGTTAGTGAGGTAAGGTATCAAGCTTAATTGTGCAGAGAACATTATTTTTTGTATATTCTTTTCAATATATAAAAAAGACTTTCTATTAATATTTTGTACCAAAAGCTATCCTTAATTTCACTTGTTTGCTGTCAATCAAGAGTAATTCAAAGAGTTGGTGGGTGGCTGTGGGAAGGTGAAAAAGATTCGTGTAACACTTGTCACCTATAATTTTCTCTTTTTTGGTTCTTAACTAATGTTAGCTTACGGTGTAGATGTAACATAACTTCACTAGAGACAAGATCCCTCAACATTTTTTCCTCCTTTTGCTTTCAGGAGTTCCTGGTAAATGCCGGTGATCGAGTTGAGTTGATGGGTATGTTGGGACTATTTGGAGCTATCATCAGTGCTTGTCAGATGTATCCTATTCCTATCTTTTGGTGAAAATACACCATGTTTTACCTTTTTGCTTTGATAAGTCGTTTTTATCATAGTATTTTTCAAGCAAAGCTTGTTGTTTGTTTGTTTAAGTTGGCAGTGTAACTTCCACAACTCCTGCAGCTTTTGATTTTGGGTTGTCACTATGTGGTTTGTTGAATAGTTCACGAGTTCCTTGAACTATGTTGTTTCTTTAACTACTTATGCAGAAGCATATTTGAACGCAATGAGATAAAATCTATACAATGGAGTATTGGTGCTGTAAGTCTTCCTCCGTCCCTCATGTAGATAGTCTTTCATCTCAAACCCTAGCACTACGCTTACAAATACATCCCAAGTTAGTAGTTATAGTACAACTATCATAGTATCTCCTCCATAACATGACGTGCATAAAAAGGTTACTTATCCCTTTTTGAGGCCGAAACAGATAACCACTCTGTATTTTTCATATATAGAAGCTCCAAATCTTTCTTGCTTCTCCAATACCTTCAATTAGCCAAAAATTATCTGCTTTATCTTCAGGTGGTACCATTTATCGGGTTTGCAGTCGCAATGTTCATGTTTTACTCTCTGGTCCCAATTCTACTGAAGGTATGCTGTAGGCAAACATTATTTCCTTGCAACAAGTATTCGTACGGTGTACCTACTCATTTCTGTGCTTATCTGTATGCATGTAAATGAAGCTTAAAGGGGCGCACTAAATCCATATAAAGTACATGATTGTTATTCATGACTATTCAGTTCTCACAACTATCTAACCTTGTGCAGATCAGTGGCTCAACAATGCTAAACCTTTCATTACTAACCTCAGACATGTGGGCTGTTCTCATCCGTGTCTTTGCCTACCATGAAAAGGTTTGATGATTGGTCCCCTCAATCTGCAGTTTATTGTCTTGCATATAACCAGCACTTAAAAGTACCTTCCTTTCCAGGTCGACTGGATGTACTATGTAGCGTTTGGTGCAGTTGCAGTTGGACTGGTTATTTATTCAGGGTACTCATCTATTTTATACCCAATCCCATCCAGCTATTTTTCTGTGATCTTTGTGTGACAACACTTAATTCTCACTGTTTGCTAGACATGAGTCTGTGTGAGTTTCAGTTTAATCATTGCAACTCAGAAGATGCTTACAAACACCATTGTTCCTTTTGTTTAATGCTGACATATGAATGTAGCGATTCAAACAATGACGACAGAAGGGGGCAGGTTGCTGAGGCCGGAAAACTGCCTGATGAGGAAGCTGCTGTTGATCCACAGTGTCAGGGTGCTGCACCATCTGGCAGCCGAAAATTTGAAGATGGTAATATTCCTACCACTAATAGGCCTAAAGAGTCATTCGATTGAGAGTTGATATTGTGGACTTTGCGAACCATAGGAAATAAACATTTCAAGGAGAGTTTTTTCTTGTTAACGGGAATTCTGTTTGTGTTGAAGGCAAAGGCCCTTATCATGCCCTCGACAATGAGGAGCGTGAAGTGCAAGCAGAGGAATAACTAGGAATTGTATTATAGTATCACAGTTCAATGATGAATTTTGATAGACATGTAAAAGGCCATCATATTGATGCAGCTAGCTGTAATGTAATTTTGTAATTTGTTCTTGTTTTGTTTGGCGCCTACTATATGAAGCTCCAGTTTATAGCCACCAGTGCAAATAATTGTGTTATGAATTCTCTCGTGTAACTGAGCACTTGAGATGAACGGATGTACCAGGTGGTATAAAATGGAGTGTTATGCTACTCTCCCTCCTTTTTTTAATCTCACTGGTCGTTTTGTACTGAACAACTATTGTGTTATTCATGGAACATGTAACATTTAGATCAGTTATACACTTGTTAATTTCGACATGGAACATGCCATCAACTGTCATGTGCAACCAGATTAAGTTTTAACTAGTGACATTTGGATTCCCTTGCAGAGTCTGGTAGCATTTGTTGGTGATATGCCCTAGAGGCAACATGGAGATGTTGAATATATTACATACTATGTTTATGATACATTGCTTTGTTCCTTGAAATAGACATTATCATTATTGATCAATGAGTATGTGACTTATTCATGACTCTTAATGCCAAAATGTTGCTATTTCTAAATGATCCATGATTATATATCATATGAGGAACAAATATGATTCAAAGATCAGCATATGTATTGATTGATGATCATGTCTCATGGATCATGGTATGGAGATACCAAATCAATAATATGGACATGTGTTAGTGAACATATGTTGGATAGACCCGCCATGAGACACTGCAGAGATTCCATGTGTCATCAGTTGGTCTCAAGTAGTGTTTATGTGGAATCCTTAGACTTGAGATCATCATGGTTCCCAACATGCATAGTAGCTTATTTTGGGACTACTAAACACTACTCCGTAACTGGGTAGTCATAAAAGTAGTCTTTGGGTTTGCCATGAAACATGTAGTGGGATGCGAATGATCAAAGATAGAATTTGCCCCTCCTTATGGGAGAAATATCTCTGGGCCCCTCGATGTAATGGATTATGAAAGTGCATGGCCATGCCAAGGTGATTGAGGAGTCAATCACGAGTTTATAATCCATCACGGAATCGAGAGAGTGATGGAGCTATTAAGAGGATGACACAGGTCTCCCCTTGAGTTTAATCTATATCGTGAGGCAAAGGGATTCGTACATGAGAACATTACAGGTTCAGCCGATATGATCTTTACGTATACTTTGGGGTTAATATGTCTTAGTAGAGGCCGCTATTAACAGGGTGACCGCAAAGGTGTTTCCGGGTCGCGACCAAGTATACGTGAACCTACAGGGTCGCACACTTAACGGGTTGGAACACTAATTCGAATGTGATTCGAATGTGGGCTCAATTCGGATAGAGATCCGGATAGACTCCTATTGGGCCTCGGTCCACGAGGCCCAAGTGAGGAGGTCTATATATATGGAGGCGAGGGGCTGATGGGTGCATGCTTCTGTTAATCCCGAGCCAAACCCTAGCCGCCACCTCCCGAGCCAAACCCTAGCCGCTCGCGAGTGCTGGTACACTCGCGATCGGCGTTCCAGCCCTGGACGTGTGGATACCGGTGGAGGCGCTGCTCGTTGCGGTGTTGATCGGCATCAACAACCTACAGATTGGATCTGCTCGTGGTGTGGTTGATCGCGTGGAGGAGACGATCTGTTCGGGACGATCGGCTACTTCCACTACTACCTCGACGTGCGTGGTTGGATCGGCTTCTCCAACTCTTCTTCCGCTGCGCTGCGCGTCTAGTGGTAACATCCATGATCCCTCCTTAAGCATGATGTCCTTGTGTGCGCGGTGGAAAATTTTTGTTTTCTGCTTTCGTAGCCTACGCGCAATCCTTCAGTGGTATCAGAGCCATCTTGCTTAGTTTGCGATCTGGATCAACGCATATGTTGATATGCGGTTGTAGTAGATTGGATCTATTACAGTCTAGATCAGTCGGTTCATGTGATGAATCGATGGTAGCACGGGTTGATGAGATCAATCGGTGAATAGGGGTTAGATGAGGCGCAGATTGTATCACTACTAGTGCCCAAGAGATTGTCTCGGATCGGCATAAGGTGGTTATGTTGAATACTAGTAGGATATGAATCTGATAGCCTTGGGCTAATGGAAAAACTAGTGTCCTAGAGAATGTCTCGGATCGGCATAAGGTGGTTATGTCGAATACTAGTAGGTTATGGATCTGATGGCCTCGGCCCAGTGGAAAAACTAGCGTCCTAGAGAATGTCTCGGATCGGCATAAGGTGGTTGTGCCGAATAGTTTTTCCATTGCGATTTCATGGGTTCACATCGTTAGGTAGAATGCGATTCTACGTCTAACTTGTTTTTGCAGGGAATGATGTGAATAGTATGGCCCGATAGCTTATTGGAATGTGTGAGATGTATGTGATGCATGTAACATTCGTTCATGGCCTGCGTGTCATGATTATTTCAGCTATTGTTAGCTGTCTATATTGTATTTAACGACCTGCGTGTCAACCTTAATGCTTGAATCTATCTTTGTAATCTTCAATTTCTAGCTATTATAGGTAGTAGCCTAGTTTTGAGGTTACAAGCTTTCAGGCATGGTGGCCTAAAGGAGTGATGTGGAGGATGGAGATCGTTTACACCTACATGGAGATGGATATCACCATTTTTGGGCCATACTACTTCACAGTTAAATGTGTTTATCTGTGATGTTATCTATCTTATTCTTATGCAATGATATATGTGATATGTTGCTTTGGTAGGATAGAATCCCTCATAAAAATTAGGTGTTAATGCCCTTCCATATGTTGCACCAAAAGATAATGATCACCGCATAATAGGTCTACCAAAGTAGAGTGCCGTCGGTTATCATCATTATTTGGGCATGCGGCAGCATTTGGTTTACTTAACAAGGTTATCAAAACAGTTTTGGACCTTGGGGCATAGGTTGGGGCCGGGGCATATTGATGTCACCCAACAAGCAAGAGTCACATAGGGATGTGATTAGCAAGGTGTTGCTTACCCATGTCACTAGTTTTCTAGCCGTGATGCCAAAGCTCACTAGGAATTAGTGAAATGAGGATCTTGACCCATTATGTAACTTAGAGGGAGTTTTGTTGCAAAACACATAGTGGGAGTCTTTTGTTAAATAGCTTAATAAAAGATGAACATAAACATAGTGCTAAACTTTGCATATTCTTTGTTGTAGATCATGTCAGCTAATGCCGCATCCAGTTTTTTTAATTTGCGATCTATTCTTGAGAAAGAAAAACTCAATGGAACGAACTTTATGGATTGGTATCGCAACTTGAGAATTGTTCTCAAGCAAGAGCGCAAGGAGTATGTCCTTGAGTCTCCTTATCCTGATGACTTGCCTGATAATGCTACTCGGCTGCACGGAGAGCTTATGAGAAGCAAACGAATGATTGCCTTAATGTGAGCTGTCTCATGCTTGCCACAATGTCCTCTGAGCTTCAGAAGCAATATGAGAACACAGATGCCTACAATATCATTATGGGGTTGCGTGGTATGTTTGAGAACCAAGCAAGGGCTGAGAGGTTCAACACTTCAAAGTCCTTGTTTGCGTGCAGGCTTGCAGAAGGGAATCCCGTCAGCCCTCATGTGATTAAGATGATTGGCTACATTGAGAGTCTGGAAAAGCTTGGTTTTCCCCTTAGCCAAGAGTTGGCTACTGATGTGATTCTCCAGTCGCCCCCCTCGAGCTTTGAGCCATTCATACTGAACTATCACATGAACAACATGGACAAGACCCTGGCAGAGTTGCATGGGATGCTAAAAGCTGCCGAGGAAAGCATTAAGAAAAGCAGCAATCATGTGATGATGATGCAGAAAGGCAAGGGCAAGCCCAATGTCAAGAAAGGCGCGGTCAAAAGAAAGTTAGCTCCCGATGAGATCACGAGCAGTTCTAAGGCCAAGCAAGTCAAGAAGGGCGCTGCTCCTAATGCAGATTGTTACTACTGTAAGCAATCAGGACATTGGAAAAGGAACTGCCCAAAGTACTTGGAGGATCTTGAGAAGAAGGGAAGTACGACTTCCACTCCAGGTATAAATGTTATAGAGATCAATCTTGCAACTTCATCCACTGATTCTTGGGTATTTGATACCGGATCGGTTGCTCACATTTGCAAATCGTTGCAGGGGATAAGAAGAAGTAGAAGTTTGAGGAGGAGCGAAGTGGATCTTCGCGTTGGCAATGGAGAAAAAGTTGCTGCAGTGGCTGTTGGCACCATGCCATTGTCTTTACCTTCAGGATTAGTTTTGGAATTGAATAATTGTTATTGTGTTCCATCTCTTTCCAAGAACATTATTTCTGCTTCATGTTTGCAAGCAGAAGGTTATGACTTTAGATCTGTGAACAATGATTGTTCTCTTTATTTCAAAGATATGTTCTATTGTCATACTCCATTGGTGAATGAGTTATATGTTCTTACTCTTGAAGAGTCACCGGTCTATAACATTAATGCAAAGAGGCAACGTTCGAATGATTTGAATCCCACATTTATTTGGCACTGTTGCTTAGGCCACATAAATGAGAAACGCATGGAGAAGCTCCATAGAGATGGTATTCTGCACTCATTTGATTTTGAATCATTTGAGACATGCGAATCTTGTTTACTTGGCAAGATGACAAAGACACCTTTCACCGGTCAAGGTGAACGGGCAAGTGACTTATTGGCACTCGTACATTCTGATGTATGTGGACCAATGAGCTCAACAGCCAGAGGTGGTTTTCAGTACTTCATAACTTTTACTGATGACTTTAGTAGATATGGGTATATCTACCTGATGAAGCATAAGTCTGAATCCTTTGCAAAGTTCAAAGAATTCCAAAATGAAGTGCAAAATTATTTAGGCAAGACAATCAAGTTTCTACGATCTGATCGTGGAGGCGAGTATTTGAGCCATGAGTTTGGCAATCATCTGAAGGATTGTGGAATTGTTCCACAATTGACTCCGCCAGGAACACCTCAATGGAATGGGGTATCTGAACGGAGAAATCGCACCTTATTAGATATGGTGCGCTCCATGATGAGCCAAAGTGATCTTCTGTTGTCTTTTTGGAGGTACGCTCTTGAAACAGCCGCTTTCACACTAAACAGGGTTCCATCAAAATCAGTAGAAAAGACACCATATGAGATGTGGACAGGACAACGTCCTAGCTTGTCTTTTCTTAAGATTTGGGGATGTGAGGCTTATGTAAAACGTTTACAATCTGATAAGCTCAGTCCTAAATCTGATAAATGCTTCTTTATCGGGTATCCTAAGGAAACAAAATGATATTTCTTCTATAATCAAGAAGAAGGCAAAGTGTTTGTCACCCGGCATGGTGTCTTCTTAGAGAAAGAGTTTCTCTCAAGAAGGGATAGTGGGAGCATGGTGCAACTTGAAGAAATTCGATAAACACCTGAAAACGTTTCAGCTCCTACAGAACCACAACAGGATGAACAAACTGTTGAAGAACCTGTTGTGGACACACCGGCACCACGTAGGTCAGAGAGGTCACGTCGTGCACCTGAGAGGTACATGTTCTTGACTACTCAACAACGGGACATATTGTTGTTAGACAACGATGAGCCTAAGACCTATGAAGAAGCGATGGTTGGACCAGACTCTGAGAAATGGCTTGAAGCCATGAGATCCGAAATTGAATCCATGCACAGTAATCAAGTTTGGAACTTGGTTGATCCACCTGATGGTGTTAAAACCATTGAGTGCAAATGGGTTTTCAAGAAAAAGATAGACATAGATGGAAATGTTCATATCTATAAAGCGCGATTGGTGGCCAAATGTTTCAAACAAATTCAAGGTGTTGATTATGATGAAACCTTTTCGCCCGTCGCAATGCTAAAGTCTATTCGGATCATTCTAGCGATTGCTGCTTATTTCGACTATGAAATATGGCAAATGGATGTCAAAACAGCTTTCCTTGATGGAAATCTGAGTGAGGATGTGTACATGACACAGCCCATGGGTTTTGTCGATCCGCAATCAGCTGGAAAGATATGCAAGCTGCAAAGATCCATTTATGGATTAAAGCAGGCATCTCGGAGTTGGAACATTCGTTTTGATGAAGTAATCAAAGGGTTTGGTTTCATCAAGAACAAAGAAGAGCCTTGTGTTTACAAAAAGGCCAGTGGGAGCGCACTCGTGTTTCTGGTCTTATATGTGGATGACATATTACTGATCGGAAATGACATTCCTATGCTCGAATCTGTTAAGTCTTCATTAAAAAATAGTTTCTCTGTGAAAGACTTAGGAGAGGCGGCATATATTCTGGGCATCAAGATCTATAGAGATAGATCAAAAAGGCTGATTGGATTAAGCCAAGATACGTACATTGACAAGGTGTTGAAAAGGTTCAACATGCAGGATTCCAAGAAAGGCTTTCTACCTTTGTCACATGGTATAAATCTTAGGAAGAATCAGTGTCCTAATACACCTAATGAGCGGGATAAAATGAATGTGATTCCATATGCTTCGGCTATTGGGTCCATTATGTATGCCATGCTTTGTACACGTCCAGATGTCTCGTATGCTTTAAGTGCTACGAGTAGATACCAGTCAGATCCAGTGAAGGTCACTGGATTGCCGTAAAGAACATCTTGAAGTACTTGAGAAAAACTAAAGATGTGTTCCTTGTCTATGGGGGTGAGGAAGAGCTCGCTGTAAATGGTTACACCGATGCTAGCTTCCAAACGGACAAAGACGATTTCAGATCGCAATCTAGATTTGTGTTCTGCCTGAATGGCGGTGCGGTGAGCTGGAAGAGTTCCAAGCAGGAGACGATTGCTGATTCTACAACAGAAGCCGAGTACATAGCAGCTTCTGAAGCTGCTAAAGAGGCTGTTTGGATTAAGAAATTTGTTTCTGAGCTTGGTGTAATGACTAGTGCCTCCAACCCAATGGACCTCTATTGTGACAATAGTGGGGCCATTGCGCAAGCCAAGGAGCCTAGATCGCACCAGAAGTCCAAGCACATTCTACGGCGATTTCATCTCGTCCGCGAGATTGTGGAGAGAGGCGATGTGAAGATATGCGAAGTATAAACGGATTTGAACATTGCAGATCCATTGACAAAGCCGCTTCCCCAGCCAAAGCATGAGGCTCACACTAGGACAATGGGTATTAGATACCTACATGGTTGACTCTAGTGCAAGTGGGAGACTGTTGGTGATATGCCCTAGAGGCAACATGGAGATGTTGAATATATTACATACTATGTTTATGATACATTGCTTTGTTCCTTGAAATAGACATTATCATTATTGATCAATGAGTATGTGACTTATTCATGAGACTCTTAATGCCAAAATGTTGCTATTTCTAAATGATCCCTGATTATATATCATATGAGGAACAAATATGATTCAAAGATCAGCATATATATTGATTGATGATCATGTCTCATGGATCATGGTATGGAGATACCAAATCAATAATATGGACATGTGTTAGTGAACATATGTTGGATAGACCCGCCATGAGACACTGCAGAGATTCCATGTGTCATCAGTTGGTCTCAAGTAGTGTTTATGTGGAATCCTTAGACTTGAGATCATCATGGTTCCCAACATGCATAGTAGCTTATTTTGGGACTACTAAACACTACTCCGTAACTGGGTAGTCATAAAAGTAGTCTTTGGGTTTGCCATGAAACATGTAGTGGGATGCGAATGATCAAAGATAGAATTTGCCCCTCCTTATGGGAGAAATATCTCTGGGCCCCTCGATGTAATGGATTATGAAAGTGCATGGCCATGCCAAGGTGATTGAGGAGTCAATCACGAGTTTATAATCCATCACGGAATCGAGAGAGTGATGGAGCTATTAAGAGGATGACACAGGTCTCGCCTTGAGTTTAATCTATATCGTGAGGCAAAGGGATTCGTACATGAGAACATTACAGGTTCAGCCGATATGATCTTTACGTATACTTTGGGGTTAATATGTCTTAGTAGAGGCCGCTATTAACAGGGTGACCGGAAAGACGTTTCCGGGTCGCGACCAAGTATACGTGAACCGACAGGGTCGCACACTTAACGGGTTGGAACACTAATTCGAATGTGATTCGAATGTGGGCTCAATTCGGATAGAGATCCGGATAGACTCCTATTGGGCCTCGGTCCACGAGGCCCAAGTGAGGAGGTCTATATATATGGAGGCGAGGGGCTGAGGGGTGCATACTTCTGTTAATCCCGAGCCAAACCCTAGCCGCCACCTCCCGAGCCAAACCCTAGCCGCTCGCGAGTGCTGGTACACTCGCGATCGGCGTTCCAGCCCCGGACGTGTGGATACCGGTGGAGGCGCTGCTCGTTGCGGCGTTTATCGGCATCAACAACCTACAGATTGGATCTGCTCGTGGTGTGGTTGATCGCGTGGAGGAGACGATCTGTTCGGGACGATCGGCTACTTCCACTACTATCTCGATGCGCGTGATTGGATCGGCTTCTCCAACTCTTCTTCCGCTGCGCTGCGCGTCTAGTGGTAACATCCATGATCCCTCCTTAAGCATGATGTCCTTGTGTGCGCGATAGAAAAATTTTGTTTTCTGCTTTCGTAGCCTACGCGCAATCCTTCAGCATTCACGCTGCAAAGTTGAGATTTCAATCTTGCACAGATACACCATGTCACTTCTGTCATGACAAAAAAAATTATTGGCCAGAGATAGATTATACTTAGTAGCAACTGTATGTGAGTTCATTAGCTCCACCATGCACCGAAACCCCAAACATCACACAAGCTCTCAGTAAAACAATTGCGTTGAATAAAACCGAACAAGACACAAGAAAGATTACAATATACTACAATAAATTGTTGGATCCAATAAAATTATGACTGGACAGTACAAATGCTATCATCCGTGTGCGTGGTAGCTTGAGCAAGCTATGGAGTGAACCTAAGACGGATGAAGAACAAGAGGGACGCATTCTCCCACAACAACCGACCCATGGATTTTACGTTCGAAGCAGACTTCTATGCTACTAAGAGCTCAGTTGTATGGGAATTACTTCACAAATATGCAGAGATCATGCTTTCCATCACCCTTGGAATGACAGCATGATTCACTTGCAGCATCTCCAGGATTTTCTTCCATGTAGATCATAGATCACATAACCTACAAAGTTGCAAGAGAGCAAAGTTTATGTCAATGAACCAAGCTTTCTTGTATAACATCTAAAAAAGACTATGGGAAAAAAAATATACATGCAGTATCAAGAGTATCAAAACACTGAATAGCAACAAGGTTGTGCGCAAGCAGAGAAGAAAACAATCTAGGAGAAAACCTGACAAAACAATGCCTTTGATGATAACAAAGTTCCTCTTCTTAGTTGGGATCAACAAAGTTCCTAATAAATGCATGATATTGATTTAAAGTTCAAAAAGATCTGATGCTTGCGAGTGCTGGAATAAAAACCAGCAACAAAAGTCTTGAGCATAAAACTTCATTTTACTTGGTAGAAGCAGCCATATGGCCAGCGAGCAGAGCGCTTCACAAAAATATTTTCACAAGTTTTACAGCTAAGCCAACAGACATAACACCTGGCTCACAGCTCAACTATCTTCATGTGCAAATCAGTGAAGCATCAATTTGCACCATAAAGAAAAATTTTGTAACCACAAGCAAAATAATTTATATGGAAATTCTAGAGAATTGATTTGAGAGAAAACAAGCATCATGTCACCTGGTATTACTGTTAACAAAGAAAATTATTCTCTACCAAATACATATTGCTATGTTGAATGCAGTTATATATGAATGAGAGTATGACACCAACTAAACGCAATTACGAGCAAAGCCTGAGATATCAAGCTTCCACAACTATATATGCAACAGTATGGCATTTTACACCTTAAAAAAAGTTAACAAGCATTCCAAAGGGGAGTCCACAGATAAAATTAACAAATTAGATGACATGCGTTTATGAATCAGATGTAAGATGATTCAACATAATGTTATACCTCAGATCTTAATGATCTTGGCAGCCCTGATCACAGGGTTCGCCCGCGCAATCTCCTCCCGGCCAGCAGTTTTATAATCAAACGAGCAGTCATGGGTCTCCGAATGCCGGTGACGGGGACAGAAGAGCTCCCCGCACCGGCACCGGAACCCGGTCAAACCGACCCTTTTGCGGCACACGTTGCACCGGTTAACAAACAGCACCGGCGACAATGGCTCAGCTGCCACGACCACCACTTCAGCATCGGCAACTGCATCGACCGTTTTCCTCTTTCTGGAAGCCTCTATGGGAACACCTTCACAGGGCTTGGCCAAGGATTGAGCTGCTGCTGGTGGTGGTGATTGTGGAGGCGGTGGTTCTGGCATTTGAGCGGTTGGCGGCGGCGGTGGTGGTGGTGAGGTTGTGGTTGGAGAAGGAGGAGAAGGTGAGGAGGAGGGCTTCAAGATCTCGGCCTCGTCCTTGTTGAGATCACAGCTCTCCTGCGCCATTGGATTCGACACGGGTGAACAAATCAAGCAAATTGAGGCGAATCCCAAGCTTGAACAATCAGATCAGGGGAAATTGGGCGCAGAAAGAGCAAGAAATGGAGTTCTTGCGAAAAATATTCAGCTCAGAAACGGGAAATCAATAAATTTTTTTCTTAATCGAATCGGTGTAGACTGTAGACCCAAAAACCAGAAAGAAAAATGAGATCTGGACAAAGACAAATCGGAGAAATTGGTTGAAAAAAGAGAAATTGGAGCTTTCTTGGACCAAATAAACGTGGAAATGGACAGAAAATTCAGCTGAAACTTTACCCAGCAGGAATTTTTTCCCCTGGTCGATTCGAGAGAAAAACCAAATCTCAGTAAGGAATCGAGCCAGGATTAGAAACTACACACAGATCAGGACGAACACTGAAGAAAACCAAAAAGAGACGACCTTTTCAGCTCAACACACAAATCTGCGAAATTCGGCTCGGTGGCACCAAAGCACGGGTTTTTCCTGACCAAATCAGCCCAGGAACCCAGACCCCACCCCAGAAATGAGTTGGCCTCAACGGTGCGGAACACCGGGATCGAATTCAAGGAAAAACCAAGAAGCCGGACGAACCAGACCAGAGAAAACGAAGGCGGTGGGACTGGGGACAAATCGGCGCGGATTCCCCGATGATCGCGTGGAATCGACACCGAATTCGAACAGATTAGATCGATCGGACCGAGAGAGCGCACCAACGGAGGAGGAGAAGGGAAAGGTAGGAGCTTTGGGGGAAGGGAACAGGGGAGACACAGAGAGAGAGAGAGAGAGAGAGAGAGAGAGAGAGACGAGTTGGCCGCTCGAGGTGCCGAACAGCCAAAGGGGGAGGTAGTGGAGCAACCATTTATTTGTTTGTGTGAAAGGGTGTCAAAGTTGGAGGTTTATGCGTGGATTTTAGGTGCCACACGACGCCATTTCTCATGCCGCGGCTATTGTTTTATTTAGCTTCGTATTGACCACATGTATTTTTACCGGGGAGGAGATGGATACGTATGTTTATGGAGAAATTTTGATTAAGGTCTGCTGAGAAACATATGTATTTTTCTTAAAAGTGAGGTATCGCTGATATGGAATTACGCAAGAATCTGGCCGAAATTCCGCAGAACTTTTTAAAAAATACATGCCTCCCATATAACCAATGTCGTGAAAAACGACCGTATCATCATTACTATTATAAAAGAATGAGTTGGTGGTTGTACGTCCATTCTCTTCTAACTGCTCTATTCTCTCAACTTCTCACCATTCTCCACTTTTCAATCGATCAGAGCAACTCTCTTCTATAATATAATTCTCTACACATTCAATAAGTTCTGTTGCAACGCACGGATACATAACTAGTCAACGATGAATAATTGGTGATCGGTGAACTGTCATGTATAGCATACGCAGAGAAGATTTAATAGTCTTGAATAATTAATTGGCAGTTTTACCAGTAAAATGGCCATTTTTCTGATTAATTGGCCGCTTTCCCTTTTAATCACCAAAAAGATTTATTTTTTATTTGTTATTTCAATTAATTAGTCTGTAATGTTCTGCAATGACATACGTAATAGTATCGTATAGATGAAGTGTGACTTATATAATTTAAGTTATACTAATGAAGCTATATATAGTAAATATTGGTAAATAAATTTATGTTAAAATAATTTTAAATATAAAATAAATATATTATTATGAAAATGTAATCATTCATTAAATTCTGATTAATCGGTCGCATAACGATTAATCTTTTGACAGTACCCTTCCGTCGGATGAGTGCATATTGTTTTTCACAACACCGTATGTAACACCAACGCAATTTTCTTGCTTTCCAAACAAACCCAACAGTAGAATATAAAGGAGAAAATAGACACAAGTTACGAAGTGAAGTAGCACATCACACTCATTTCGGCTTAATCTTCTGACTTTTAGCTTATTTTTCACTATTCATAAATTTTGTCTTTTTTTGAACTTTTGGCCTTTTTGGGCTTTTTTGCCGGTTCTTTTTCTCGTATTCGTTTGCGTTATCCGTGATGAGCTAACATATTTTTTCTATTTTTAAATTTTTTAAATTTAATTACGCCAAATAAGCTACTTTCAGCTACAGTGTAATTCCAGCTAGCTACAGTATAATTTTAGCTATAAGTCACTATTTTTCAGCTCAACCGAGCGGGGGATTAGTAGAAATTATTTACTATAAATTAATTCAACGGGGCGATTTACAGTCACTGCAGTGATCATATGAGTTAGAAAATGACATCAACGTGTACCTGACATATGGCCCCAAGCCTCACCTGTCAACCTCTGTACATTGAATATTATTTCCCAATCTATATATCTTTTGTGGTGTTACTAGTAAATTTCCCCTGATTGCTAATTCAAATGTATAGCAAAAAAAACGAACTGTTATTCACCAATAATTTGCCTAGATGTTCCCTATTTTTGTGATTTGTCTAGTTTTTATTTTACTAATAGTTTTATACTTTAACATCTCCGTAGTTATTTATATGCTTTCCCAAATATTACTTTAAAGTTTCCACTCATCAATGTTCACAAAGTTTACATTTTTTTTGCAAAATTGACTAATTCTTCGGGAAAAAATTATGATAATATCTGTCATTGGAGAAATATGAATTGCTGAAAGTGCCACTCCATCTTGCCTAACGATGTACGGTTTACAAAGCTGGCCCTGCTCGGTTGGGCTGAAAAGCTGTGTCTTATGGCTGATATTGCACTGTAGCGACTGAAATTTCACTGTAGCTGAAGGTGATTCATTTGGCGTAATTAAATCAAAAAAAAATAAAAAATATGCTGGCTCATCACGGACAACGCAAACGAATACGGGAAAAAAGAACTAGCAAAAAAGCTCAAAAAATAGCCAAAAGTTCAAAAAAAACAAAATTTATAAATAATAAAAAATAAGTCAGAAATTAAAATTTGAAACTGAAATGAACGGGCACACGACAGGATCATGGGCGCGCTTTCACAAAAGGCAAAATGACGTTTTCCTTCAAAAATGAGAATTTTTGTCATGACACCGCTCGTTTGTTTGCAGGAGGCGTTTCATCATAGATGCATGTAGTAGGCGATAGCCCACGCAGTAGCTAGGGTAGTGAGGTTGATGGTAGGTGTAGATCGGCACGGCAAGACCTGATTTACGTCTAACTTATTTTGCCTTTAGCTTCTGAATTCTTGCTTATTTTTTATTATCTCTAAATTTTATCTCTTTCTTTTTTTTTTTGCTTTTTGGAGCTTTTTTGCCTATTCTTTTTTTCGTGTTTGTTTACATTGTACGTAATGGGCTAACATGTTTTTCCTATTTTTAATTTTTTAAACTTAATTATACCAAATAAACCATCATCAGTTACAGTGTAATTTCAATCTTTTAAGTGTAATTTCAACCATAAGCCACATTTTTTCAGCCAAAATGAGCATGCTCTTAAACAATTTCTATTTTTCGAAGTTGATTTTTTGGATGAAGTGGTTTTTTAAGATGATTTTTATAAACCATCTGTATAAATCGTTACAGGAACCACTTTGAACGAAGTGACGTCTTACTTCGAGTGTCTCTTACTCTATCAATCTCTCATATAGACAACCAAAAGTCACAACCAAAAATCAAAACCACACCCTTTTGAACAAGGCCGTAATGAGACAATGAGGTTAACGGAGGAAAATTACTTGCATAGGCAGGGTGGCAGAGGTTAGTGGCATACTAACGTAAAATGAGTTCACACGACAAATGTGGCCATGAGCGTCATGTTTGGCAACATAGTTTTAGATGGTGAGGCATTTTCGTAGGTGCTCCTTTTAACACGGAGATTGGGAAGAGGAAGAAGAGGACGCGAATTGTTGTTTCTTCAAAAAATTCATCTCGGATGATGGTGTTTAATTTGTTGGCGATACATTAAAAAAAATCTCCAATAATTTTTCTTTAAACAAATTCAAGATACCATGTGGTATTCACTGTAATAGAAAAATGACACGGTATCTCACATCGTATGCCGTATTGCCATAGGATTAAACAAAAATAAGATGATGTGTAATTGAGTAGGAAGAATTGGAATATATAGAACATGCTCGAAATTATGGTATTTATATGTGTATATACCCTCTCATATACTCCCTCTAGGAAGCAAAGTGACGCACCAGAATGCGTATGTGCAATTAAACAATATTAATTTGGACTAAAAATATTATCAAGAATATATTGTTTGGATATAAAAATGTTAGGAGTAAATATATCATAATTTTTTTTATTAATATAACACTTTTATAACTTTGCTGAATGTACGATAACAAATTCATTTTCTTTACCAAAGGGAGTAATCGCTACCATAGCCATTGCACGACAGAGTGTCGATTGCTCCACAATCTTCGAAACATTGTGCTTGTTTAAGCAGAATGTTGGTGTTTTTCAAGGAGTTTAAGCATTGTTCTGCACGTTACACAGTACAGTTATATTTTTTTAAAAAAGTATAGATTTATATGATTTTCTTGGGCAGCATGCATGTAATTATTGATTATATATAACCAACAAATTTGGATGCATTAGAGTAGATGAGCTAGCTGCTGATTGCAACAAGCCTCGTGACGGAACGAATGATCTAATCGTCAAAAGTTGCTTGAGAACAAGAATAAAGGATGAGTAAAGTCCATTACCGGTCCTTAAACTTTTTATGCTGTGTCATCTCGGTCCATAGACTTTTAAAGTGTGTCATCCCGGTTCTTAAACTTTCAAAGTGTGGCAATTTCTTTTGAAAGTCTATGGACCGGGATGACACAGCATAAAAAGTTCACTGCTACAACTACATAGGATATTGCCACACTTTGAAAGTTTAAGGACCGGGATGACACACTTTGAAAGTCTATGGACCGGGATGACACAGCATAAAAAAATTTAAGGACCGGTAATGGACTTTACTCATAAAGGATATTATGATTACGTTGTTTCTGTCCAGCTGCTGAGATGAAAAATTATCATAGGCATTCTTTAGAGTAGACTATTCCAACAAATTATGGTATGGTATGAAGCTAGTTTCCCCTTGAGTTGCTGGTGTTGTAAATGTGATTTAATCAGGATTAGCATTTCAAATCATGAATTTACATTCTTCTATTTTAAACAAATTACCATTCATGACCTCGCAAAAAAAAAAACACTCCTGGCAAAAAAAGTCCAATTAATGCTTTTTCTTAGACCATAAATGAGGGGCCAACTCACGTGCTAGTGCTACTCCCGTCCACATGCTTAATCAAAACGTCTATGATCAATAAAATAAATATTTACTACTACAGGAAGGTATATATTAGACGCCTCATTACATATAGTTCACTAAAATCATTAATATTAAATGTAATCACAGACGATTTCAGTTTAGAGATCGTCTGTGTTGCTGCTAGCGCTAAAAACCGTCTATGAAAAAATAATATCACAGACGGTTCATGATGAGCACCGTCTATGATATTGCCAAATATCACAAATGGTTTTTTATTTAAATCGTATGTGATACTTTACAGACGGTTTGTATTACAAACTATTTGTGATAACTTCATCACAGACAGTTTGTGTTAAAAACCGTCTGTGATATGTTTCCCGCCTCGCAATCCTCTAAAATTTTATAATCTCCCGACTGAGTCCGAATAGGATTCCGTTCCAAGACACTTTTAGTAAAACAGACATAACTTTTGCATACGATATCAATTTTTGAAGTTTTTGTATTAGTTAAAAAAGCTAACAACAAGCCCGATAAAAAATGACCCGCTTGCACTAGTCACCCTCTAAGACCCCCAAAATCGGCCATCTTTAGCCTTAAATTTGCATCGAAAGTTTTCGGTTTCTGTTTTGCCAGAATTTTCGATCTTCCCTTCAGAATTTGGGGTTTGCCTCAATTACAAAGTTATAGATCTCGTCAAAACCTTTCAAACGAGCATATATAAGCCATATAGAATTTTGCTATTTCATCTTTTGAGACTAGCTATTTACATTGCATCGATATATATATATATATATATATATATATATATATATATATATATATATATATATATATATATATATATATATATATATATATATATATATATATATATAGTATAAATAACAGGGGCACCTAGGTGTCTGGACACCTAGTCTCCCTACCTTTGGATTGCTTTTAGATGCGTGCTAGTGTGATTGAGACTTTCCATCCATGATTAAGACTTTCCTTCCATGATTGATTTAGCATGCCTAATATATTACATACCATACATACCATTGCTCTAGCACGTATCTAAAAGCAATCTAACGGCAGGGAGCCTAGGTGTTTGGGCACCTAGGTGTCCCATTTCAGCGTCCTATATATATATATATATATATATATATATATATATATATATATATATATATATATATATATATATATATATATATTGTATCACAGACGATTTGTGGATCAAATCGTTTGTAATAGTTATGTTTCATAGATGGTTTGTAGTTTAAACCGTCTGTAATAATTATGTTCCTGATCACTAGGCCTGTCGACCTCCCCAACCCAATCCTAGCCAGTAGAAACCTACCAACCCACACCCCACGGATCGTAGCTCCACCTCTCCGTCCCGCGCTAAAAATTTTCTAACTCCTGCCTCTCCCTCCTCTATAAATACTCACCCAAGCTCATCCCCTATCTACTACATGCGCTCAAAATCTCTCCAGCCTCCTCATCGTCCTCCTTCTTGACCCCAACCCGATGGACTTTACGAATTAGATGACACGCAAGTCTTCGGGCGGCAAGGCACCACGGAAGCAGCTGGCTAACAAGACATCGTTCAAGTCAGCACATGTGACAGTGGACGTCAAGGACATCCAGCTTGCACACTGCTAGGATCTCTGCTTCTTCCATGTTCTTGCCATATTTAAGAGTTGGGTTCGTAGGATTAGAAAATGTGTTCTTGCCATGTTTAAGAGTTGGTACTTAAGATTAGAAATATGTTTTTGTCATGTTCTTGCTGTGTTAGATGGGTAACCTGCTCATTATCTTGTAATGATGGATTCTAATGATGGATTCTAATCTTAATGGAAATAGAATGTGCTATTGTATTTGCTTTTTTTCAAAGGGTATAGCTAATATTTCCTGAGGCTAACCAAGAAACAGGAAAAAATTTAGGTATATAATAAACTATCGCATACTGTTTTGTGATATAAACCGTCTGTGAAGGACTATCACAGATGGTTTAAACTAAAAACTGTCTGTGCTACTCGCACATCACAAACGGTTCTAGATACCAACCCTCTGTGATGGATGAGTATCACAGATGATTCTAGCTACCAACCATCTATAATACTCACCTATCACAAACGATTGGCAGTTTGAACCATCTGTGATGTGTGAGTATCATAGACGGTTTTTGGTTAGAGCCGTCTGTGATAGTATCCTTCACGGATGGTTCTTAATATGAACCATCTGTATTGTGGCTTATCACAGACGGTTCAAAAACCATCTACGATGACTTGATATTATTACTAACCCATAAATTTAGACGGTACATGAAACCATCTGTGATTAGGGGTGGAAAAATAGCTCGAGGCTTGCAAGCCAGCTCGAGCTCGTTACGAGCCGAGCCGGCTCGGCTCGAGCTCGTAAATTTTCGAGCCGAGCCGAGCCTCCTTCGCAGCTCGCAAAAGAAACGAGCCGAGCTCGAGCCGCTCGCGAGCCAGCTCGCGAGCTTTTTTTGGCTCGCTGTTCGCAGTCCGCCCAGGCGCCGATCGCACTGTCGCACACCCGCCCCTTATCATCGCCCACTCGCACATCCTCCCCCTTTTGGCTTCCGCAATCCGGCCCCTCCCGTTTGCTTCCTCCACACATCCTCCCCCGCCGTCTTTTGCGCGTCGACCGCGCGGTCCACGCCTCTGGCCTTCGGGGCCACGCCGGCCATCCGCAGCTCCGCTCTACGCTGCGCCGGCCCTCCGCTCCCGCTCCGCCCTCTGCTCGGTGCCACGCCGGCCCTCCGCTCCATCAGATCTGGGAGCTCCGCCCTCCGCTCGGCGCCGCGCCGGCCCTCCGCTCCGTCAGATCTGGGAGCTCCGCCCTCCGCTCGGCGCCGCGCCGGCCCTCCGCTCCGCCAAATCTGGGTGCTCCGCCCCGGCAGTCCGCTCCGCCCTCCGCTCGGCGCCGCGTCGGCCCTCCGCTCCGCCAGATCTGGGTGCTCTGCCCCGGCAGTCCGCTCCGCCCTCCGCTCGGCGCTCCGCCAGATCTGGGCGCTCAGCCCTCCGCTCCGTTAGATCTGGGCGCTCTGCTCCGGCCATCCGCTCCGCCCTCCACTCGGCGCCGCGCTGGCCCTCCGCTCCTGCTCCACCTCCGCGCCGGCCCTCCGGCCATTCGGCCGCTCCGCCCTTCATCACTTGATTTGTGGAGTTTTCTGCTGCACTGTCTCGTTAGGAGATCGCGCTTGTAAATTTGATGTTTGGAGTTTTCTGCTGCATAATCTTTGACTGGTATCAATTTGTAAATTTGGTGAAGGATCACTCAGGCCGCAGGGAAAGAGATATGAACATACACTATTTCTGCTTGTTCAAGCCATTTTGGCTTGAAATGGCTTGTTCAAGCCTTTTGGCTTGTTCAAGCCATTTTGGCTTGAAAATGGCTTGTTCAAGCCGTTTTGGCTCGGTGGCATCTGTGAGCCGTTTTGGCTCAGTCCGGCAGCGGCGAGTCGTTTTGGCTCGTTCGGGCTCGCGAGCTGGCTCGAGCCGCCAGTCAAGCCAAGCCGAGCCTCTCGCGTAGCTCGTTTCCGAAATGAGCCGAGCCGAGCCGAGCTGCAGCTTTGAGCGAGCTCGGCCGAGCCTGGCTCGAGCCGGCTCGGCTTGGCTCGTTTCCAGCCCTATCTGTGATGACATTTTTGAACCGTCTGTGATCACCTATTCTGTAATAGTGGTTGCAAAAATAATAACCACAAACACAAGTAACAACGGAGCCAACCTTTTCCTTTTCTTTCTTCTTTTAGGATCATTCTTCTTTTCTTTCTTAACTCATTATGTGTTGTCCACAAAAATCAACATAATTATGATAGTAGAAAATTGCCATGTATATAGCGTACATCTAGGGTGCAAATTATCTTGGCTAGAGTATCAAATTAACTTAGTTTTTAAAATAGAATGATGAAATAATCCGTACTGAATATATTAATTATTTAAATTCTTTTTAAGCATCAATCTTTGATATTTTGATTCCAAAATTGGTTTGTGTTCAGAAAATAAATAAGACAATATTTTAGCAAATTATAAATTAAAAAGAAAAGGATAAGGAAATGACAGAGGTTACTACTCAAATAATAATTTTTTTGTCTCAACCCCAATCAAGCTTTGAAATTAAAATTTAGTGCGGTTAGTAAACCTAGGATAATTCTGCTGAATATTTTGGATGTTTAAGTTGATCGAATACCCTAACAAAGTAGTAAGGTGCCTTTTACATTGTAACACTATGTATAGTACCCCCATACATATTTGGCGTGCAATCGCTATGTGCGAACTAAGTACTAATATAACCCCATATATATTTCACGTACTCGTATAAGTTTAACTAGAACGCAATAATTTTATAAAAAGTGACACTCTTCCCTACGAAATTCATGTAAGAAACTTACCTTAGCCTCTTTTGGATCATAGAAATTTTTCTTGATTCCTGCAGGTGTCAAGTTGTTTTATGTGAAATTTGTATGTTCCAAATATGCTACAATTATTGGTGATGCGAAGAGGCTGAGAGCTTGTAACATCCCAACTTTTGCAGCTTTTCAAAGTTTTTGTCAAAAGAAAAGTCTACTTTCCAACGGATCCAACCTCCTCTTCAAATTCCATCCGAGCCGGCTGCAATCATCAAAAGAGTCCATGTTGGTTTCTGAGTCCGAGTCAAAAGGGTGCTGCGCCACCACCACTTGGGCCCATGGGCCTTGTAACCCTAGTGCGTGCACTTTGGACGCCACCCCTGGTCGTTCTCCCTATATAGGAGCCGCCGCCTCCATTGCTAGGACTTGGATTTCGTTGAATTTAGGTTTAGCCATTGTGCAAACTTCTGTTTTTCAGTTGTGTCGGACGACCACTTGTCAAGACAGCTTCGGAATCCCAACTTTGTTATTCGCAATACCATCTACGCTTCATTCATATTCGCAATATCAGATTGCCTACGTCTTATTCTTGCTAGTTCTTCGATTGCTCGCAGGGATTGAACTTCGTGTTCAGGTTGATCGCGCCTCCAGCGAGGTCAATAACATCTCGGAGTTGGTTCAGCGATTGCTAAGGCGCAAGCGACGTCGTGCGTTTGTAGTCGGATCGCCAGGGCCATCTCCACCGAAATCGATAGTTATCAATCTCATCGAAAGATCGGGCACCTCGTCTCCATCAAGTTCTTTTGGATTTATGCTTAGGCTTTGGCTTCCATTTCTACAGTAACTCACTGTTAAACAGTGCATTTTTAAGGCAGGATCTACAGGTAAATTGTAGTACAAACTGTACCGAGTTCAGCTGTACTAGCCAAAATCACAAGCAACTATTTCTATCTATGTACTGCCTTTCACGAATAGATCAGAATTCAAAACCCACAGCCATAAGCAATAAGCCTCAACCCAAAAGAACCTGCCCTCTATTTTTTTCCTCTTCCTTAGCCTCCCCTTAGCTTCTCCTCTCCCTCCCCTCTTCTCCAGCCACAGCGCCAGTGAGGATGGGCCATACCTCGCTGACGATCACAATTAGAGCCACTACTTCTCAATTGCTGCTCTCCTGCTTGCTCTACCTGCAACTCCAACTACTAAATCTGCTGTTGCTTCTTCCTCTGCATCCTCTACACATGAGATCTGCTTCAACCACATCGATTCCTACTACTGTTCTGCTTCCATCTACACTGCATCCCCTACAGATCTTCTTCAACAACTTCCCTCTGTTTATTTCCTTGGTTTAATCTTTCTAGACTTAGCCTTATTTTTGCTACTAGTTCTTGTGCTAGTGTTGTGATCAATTTCTGAATGTTTGTGACATCATTGTGGACCTTGTGATCTTGTTAGATAATTACATTGATTTTCTAGTGGTTATGCTGTGATCTGTGATGCTTGATTAAATTTGCTATTAGAACATTAGTTTTGTAGGTTGTTGATCGATATATATATATATATATATATATATATATATATATATATATATATATATATATATATATATATATATATATATATATAAAATTACTAATCAGTGCGCAGGTGTAAAATGTGCACCAGAAAGTTACCATTGATTGTGAATGAAGTTACTATCGGTAGTGAGTGAAGTTACTGTCGAACACTCACAGTACACAGTAGGTAATAACGTGGTCTGTTAGTCCTTTTGTTAGCATTTAATCAATTTTTATTAATCATAGCAATTAGAACTTGGTTGTTAGTTTAGTAGCATAATTTGTGGTTAGTTGCCTTTTTTGCTTGCTGTTAGTATTAGCAGTGTGTAGCAGCAGTAATTCCTGCTAGCTAGTAGTAGCATTAGATCTTGTTTGTTTCCATCAACTTCTTCCCTCTTCTTTCTTTCTATCTCTTGGCCAGCTCCTTTCTTCTTCTTTCTTAATCTCATCTCCCTTAGCCCCTTTTTGCTTCCTCCTGGTAGTGTTGTGACCTTATCTTCCTTTCTTAGTTCTTGACTCCCTCTTCTGTCCTTTTCGTGGTCGATCAGTAGTTAAGTCGTGCATGTGTTCGTCATAGTTTTGTTTTTGTGTTGTCCTACCGCCATTATCTAGTTGGCTATCGATTGTTTCCTCCCTCTCCCTCTCTCTTGACTCCCCTGTGCTTCTAAACTCTCTTAGTGCTTCTTAACTCCCTTTTTCTATCTTGCGGTTGGTAGCTAGTTAGGTCACCAGTTGCTAGTTGTGTTCGTTCGTGTATCTCTCATCTTGTTGTTCGTTCAATCATGTGAAATCAATTCGTACGATCGTTCATCCCATCGTCATTTGTTCGTCCATTCATTTAATTCATTCGTAGTTTCATCCATGCGACTAGGGTTTTGTTTGGTCGTTTTCGATATTAGTTTGTTCAGCCGATTCGGTAGTCGTTTTAGTTTCCCATTTTCTCCCCCGTTTAGATTGACCTAGCTTTAGCTAAGTACCTGTAGTCTCAGTCTAGTCCTTATGGAGAACATGACAATGGCCGCTATTTCAGTGGCAACCTGTGCACTTGCAGATGTGCTATTTTTGCACGATTAGCAACCATCCCTCGAGAAGTCTCCTCTTGAGCCGTCACGGCAAAGGCAGGGATGTAACCATCCTTCCCTTTGCATGTGTGCACACCTTCACGTAACCACGCCGGGATTATCTAAATTAGTTAGCCAGGTCTATAATTTCTCAACTTATGGTTGTATTGTTTTACGTTGGGAGGTTAGAGTCAGATTCAGTCCTTAGGATTATTTTGGCGGTTCTACCACAACCCACTTATTCTGATGCATTCACTGCACCACACCTCCATACTATCCGCTCAGACAATTTAAACAAGTTGAGGTTTTTGGGAGCATAAAACAATCACGTTACAATATACCAGCCACTTTCCATCCATAACCTCCCAAAAACCAATTTCATGTTGAAATGATGACGGGGCCAAATAGTGACCCTGAGTAGCTAAACAGGACTAAGTATGGCGTTTAAACACATTGTATAACTATTATGATTATCAGTAATTTCTAGGGCGATAATGGGTAAGAGTTCAATTAATTCAAGGAATGGAAGTATAATCATATATTAACAATAGGCAAGTAACTAAAATTCTTAAAGTGAACATAATTTGCATAATAATTAGCAGCACACAATTTGATAATTTAAACTAAAATAATTTGCACAAAACGGTATGTTCAACTTGATCAAAGTGTTAACTCACCTTATTCACTTGTCACTTTGTCTTGCGGATCTTGGTTCGCTTCAGCTTCTTCCTTCTGTGTGTCGTACGCTATTCAATTGTTTGCATGAAAATCTTGATAAAAATCAATATATTGACACTAAACTCCAATAAAAATTCAAATGAACTCAAAAATCTATGATTTGGTTCCATTAGACAAATCTTGATTTTAGATAAATTTAGAAATTTGTTTAATCAAATTAGGACTTAAAATGAAGAAGTTATGCTATTTCAAAGTTTAGGTTTCAATTTAATTCCATAAAATAAAAAGGAGAGAACTCTCTCACTAACAGGTGGGTCCCACAAGGATTTTAATTTCTTTTATATTTTCTTTTCTGGAAATTATACTGTTTATTATAGGTGGGGCCCATAGCTTTGTTTTCTTTTTTTGAATTTTTCTTTAATTGGAAAACAGCTATTGTGACTGACATGTGGGTTTGTTTACTGTGCAAATAGTGATTTAGGCCCTCATGTCAGTGACCCACTCTAGTTTTATTAGTTTTTAAAAGGATTTCTGCCAGTGGGGATCATATTCTGCAGATTTACTTAACAGACTAATGACGCAGGCCCACACTCTAGTGATTGCTTAATTAATTACGGATCATTAGTACTACTTATCCCTTATTTGATATAATCCCACTGCTACAGTGCTTCTTCTCCCCGATGATGAGTGCAAGCCTCATCACTGGCTAGAGAAGGCACGTCGACTCATGGACATGATCAAAATGGAGGTAGGGTGAGGTGGCACAACATCTTTTGTGGTTGATATCAGTAGAGGGATGGCCACATCACCGAATTGATGGTGCGCGAGCTTTCACATGATCAATTCTTTAAAATTTTATTTTAGGAGTTTCTTTATCTATTGGAACCTTTAACCAAAACTAGATAACTTGAATAAAAACCAACTGCAAACGAAAAGCATTCCAAAAGGTTTTAAAAATTACAAATTTATGACATTAATTTTTAAGATGTTACACGTCTACCCTGTTAAAAAGAATCTCGACCTCGACATTCCGCCTAGTCTGAGAAAAAGTAGAGATAATCTCTTCTAAGGTGATCTTCTCATTCCCATATGGCCTCTTCCTTGGCATGGTTGTTCCACTGGACTCTGTACAAGCGGATGGTTTGATTTCTTGTCTTCTTTTCCACCACATCAAGGATTTTGATGGGGTGTCCTTGATAGGTTAGATCCTTTTGCAGCTCAATCTTTGCTAGCGGGGTTTGATCTTCCGGCGCTCGAAGACATTTTCTGAGTTGAGACACATGGAATACGTCATGTACTCTAGCTAGGTTTGCAGGTAATTCCAGTTGGTAGGCAACCTTCCCCTTCCTAGCGATGGTTGGAAATGGTCCCACATATCTTGGCACTAGCTTGCCCTTGGCTTTAAATTTTTTGTCCCCCAAGTGGTGATACTCTCAAGTAGACATGGTCACCAATTTCAAAGCTTAGTTCTCTTCTTCGATTGTCGATATAACTCTTCTATCTTGATTGGGCTGCTTGTAATCTATATCTAATTAGCCATACCTTTTCTTCAGCTTGCTTCAAAGTGTCTAGTTTGAAGACATATCATTCCCCTACTTCAGTCCAATGTAGAGGAGTTCGATAGTTTCTACCATAAAATGCTTCAAATGGGGACATCTTCAGGCTAGATTGGTAACTGTTGTTGTATGCAAATTTAGCATATGGCAAACTCTTCTCCCAATCCTTAGTAAATTCTGTGGCATAGGCTCGGAGCATTTCTTCCAGAATTTGGTCAACTCATTCAGTCTATTCGTCTGTTTGTGGGTGATAGGCTGTGTTGAAATTTAGATGTGTTCTCAGAGCTTCATGAAGACTAGCCTAGAAATATGAGGTAAACTAAGAACCTCGATCTAATACTATCTTCTTGGGTAGTCCATGCAAACACACTATATGTGACATGTACAATTTCACCAGGCAGTCCCCTTTAAATGTGGCCTTTACAGGGGTAAAGTGAGCAACCTATGTTAACTGATCCACTCTGACCCATATTGAGTCATAACCTGACTTGGTTCAGGGTAAGCTGGTGATCAAATCGATTTCTACTTCCCCCACTTCCATTGGGGAATTTGAAGAGGTTGCAGCAGTCTGGCTGGTCTTTGGTGCTCAGCCTTAACTTTCTGGCACACATCACAACATGCTACATGTTCAGTAATATCTCTCTTTATGCGGGGCCACCAGTACCACTACTTCATATCCTGGTACATTTTGGTACTTACAGGATGCAGAGAGTAGGCTAAGCTATGGGCTTCTTTAAGTATTAACTCCTTAAGCTCCTTTTAGTGGGGAACAAATATATGCTTTCCATACCAAAGAATTCCTTGCTGGTCCTCAAGCATTTTGGAAGCCTTTCCTTTTGCCATGAGATGCTTGAATTGTTGAACACCTGAATTCCCTTTTTGGGCAGCCTTGATTTAGTCTTCTAGGGTTGGTTGAATCTCCATTGTAGCTATAGTACCCTGCTCTATTATTTCCAAATTGAGTACCCTCACTCCTCATAGAGTTCTAGTTGCTATTCTTGAACTGTCGCATTACGACTCAGGGCGCCAGCCACTACATTAGCTTTTTCAGTATGGTAGTGGATACCCAAATCATAATCCTTGATTAATTTCAACCATCTTCTTTGCCTCAGATTGAGATATGAATGGGTGAAGATATACTTGAGATATATATATATATATATATATATATATATATATATATATATATATATATATATATATATATATATATATATCACAATAATTTCCAATCAGATAATGTCGCCAAATCTTTAATGCATGTACCACTGAGGCTAATTCTAAATCATGGGTTGGATAGTTTTCTTCATGTGGACGAAGCTGTCTTGATGCATAGGCTACAACGTTTCCTTCTTGCATAAGCACACACCCTAAACCTTCTTAGGAAGTTTCACAATATACTTCAAAATCCTTATGTATATCAGGCAGGACTAGCACTAGGGTAGTGGTTAATCTTTTCTTTAACTCCAAGAAGCTCTTTTCACAAGTCTTGCTCCATTCATACTTTTTCTCCTTTTAAAGCAACTGGGTCAATAGTCTAGCAGTTTTGGCGAATCCCTTGATAAACCACCTATAGTATCCAGCCAATCCAAGGATACTTTGTACTTCCATTACTGAAGTAGGCTATTTCCATTCCAAAACAGTTTCTACTTTGGTTGGGTCAACCGCTACTCCTCTAGTTAACACAATGTGCCTAAGAAAGTTGATATCATGTAACCATAATTCACATTTGCTATACTTGGTGTACAAATGATGCTCCTTAAGCTTCTCCAATACCAATCATAGATGTTTGGCATGTTTTTCGGCATTCTTAGAATAGGTAAGAATGTCATCAATAAACACCGCCACAAATTTATCCAAATATTCCATGAATACTTTATTCATGAGAGTCATGAAATAAACTAGACCATTTGTTAGTCCAAAATACATGTTGTAAATTCATATAGGCCATATTAGGTGGTGAATGTCGTCTTGGGAACATCTTCCATCCTGCTTTTTAACTGATGGTATCTTGACCACAAATCTATCTTAGAAAACATGGTGGCAACCGAAAGCTAGTCAAATAGATCATCTATATGGGGCAGTAGATACTTATTTTTGATAGTTACTTCATTCAGGGACATGTAGTTCACGCACATCCTGGCGGTGCCATCCTTCTTCTTTACAAATAGAACTTGCGAACCCCAAGGGGAGGAACTTGGTCTAATAAAACCCTTTTCCTATAGTTCATAAATTTGTTTCTTAATTCCTTTAGTTCATCAATGGCCATCTTGTATGGTCGCTTGGCAAAAGGAGCTGTTCCAGGCTTCAAGTTAATAATGAATTCTATGTCCCAGTCGGGTGGCATGCGTGGTAATTCTTTCGAAAAGACCTCAGGGTAATCCTGTACTACAAGCATACCTTCTAAGGGCATATCATCCAAATGGTAAATCGCATGACCCCACCGGTATCGTCGATCCACTTTAACTTCTATGGTTAATCCTGGGCATTTGGTCAGGCTTACCCTTCTCCCCGACAATGAGTGCAAGGCTCATCGCCGGTGAGGAAGGGCATGACGGCTCGTGGACATGGTCGAA